>OY856414.1:11725000-14645000 GCA_963693085.1 Alisma plantago-aquatica | reverse complement strand
ATCAATTTTGGTGCAACAATTGACGCTATATTGCCATACCAGGTCACATTTTTAACTGATAATTGTTTTTTTGGCATTGTTTTTTAAGTAAACCGACGTTGTGTACATTTGTGTTGTCGGTTTTCAAGTCCAAACGAATGATACAATCCAACTATGTTTTCAAGTCCAAACGAACGATACAGTCCAACTGTGTCATCAATTTCTTAGCTCAACCGACGTTGTAATCTAGTTGGCAGTAGGATCGTGTTGCCCAACATGATTGTTTTAGTATGGCCCTATAACGTAAGTTCATAAATAGGAACTGACAAGCTATACTTACAATGTAGGTTTGTTGTAAACAACCGATGACACATATATGTGTTTTTTAAATACTAGGTCTGTAAACCTACTGTCTGATGATTTAGTAGGTTGCAGATAATGTAGTTCATTAGAACTATAGGTTTTATCCAATGTTCAGCTTAACAACATGCCAACACACCTACAAAACCTACAATAACAAACATATAATCCACCCAAATACAAATTACATCCTCTAATTTCATTCTCATGACATCTCCAAATACAATTCTCATTGTATTCGTTTATATTTACATTTGGTTACACACATATATATATACATCATTCACATACACACCAATTCCATTCTCATTAAATATAGAAACACAATTCTCATTTTATTCATTTATCTTCTCATTCATTCACATACATGTATATATTCATCATTCACATATGCACCAATAATTCACTTATATCAAAATTTTAAAATTTTAAGTAGTCAAACACCACATGTATATAGAAATAATGCCATCAAACGTTAGAAAACTAGTATTTTATCCCAATCAAATTCAAAAGTTTATTTCCTTAACAAATGCATGTGCCCATTGTTTTCATATCTCATCTAGGTCTTCTTTCATATAGGGCTCTGTCATGTCAAATAGCTACAAAGAGAATGCCATAATTAAAGAGTTTGATTTGATATTTTCATATTATCAAATGACACTATTTATTTATGATTATCAATACTATATATAGATTACCTTTTATATGCAGTAGATGTGACGTCCCCAGATTTTCTAAAACTTAATCTGATGTGTGACGTACAAATTGAAACCTCACCTTAGCGAGAATCCCAATTTGAGCCCCACACACTAGGCTAAGAAGAAAAAAAATCAAGCGAGTCAGAAGGAAACACAGTAGCACATGTACATGAACAATAATAAAACCACAACACATGTTCACCATTAAACATATAATTACAACATGAATTGTTACAACATTTGATATTATATATTGAACATCAAACTATACATATACATGTACTACCACTAAACTATAGGATCTTAAGATAACAGGTCCACCTGTACATCAGCTCGCCACACAACTCTCACTATCCTGGATCTTCAAGATCATAACCACAACCTAAACAAAAGATTACATACGGTACACGTCAACACAATATTCAAGAATATTGTACTGAGTACGCCTACGTGTCTTTTATTTACCTCTCATCATATCTTGGCAATAAGATAAAACTAATACTTGGCAGTAACAGAAGAATATAAGAAAAGCATATACTTGCACAAAGATATTCATTAACAAAAGAGAACACATATTTTAAACTCATTTTCCATTATATACTTGTGCACATGCCTACCAATGGGATAGATGCATCCAAGCCTCATGATCTGCTTACCAAAGAGATAGATCATTGTACATGTGATCTGCTTACCAAAGAGATAGATCACTCACTAGCACTATGCTTACCAAAGAGATATAGTGCTTTCATATAATTGAACATATATATTATGTTTCATGTGTTCATAACAATAAGTATGGAAAATCATGCAACATATCATACCAAAACAATCATTTCATCCAATACCATATGCCAAGTATTTTACTACACGTATAACACAAGCATATTGTATAATAAGCCAAGTAAGAGGTAATGGCGTACCTTCCAAAGAGATATCCTAATCACATATATCCATGTCATCTATATCCTGGTCAACCCTGATTAAGACAAGACCACATATCACCATTAGGTTCTCATCATCTTACATCTCATCTTAACCCTAATCGTGTTCATTTTAGGGTTTGCTTACTCATTTGGATATGTGCACCATTACTTGCATTCTTATCTAAGAATTATCTTACTGATCTATGTGGTCTTGTCTGTAAACCTACTGTCTGATGATTTAGTAGGTTGCAGATAATGTAGTTCATTAGAACTATAGGTTTTATCCAATGTTCAGCTTAACAACATGCCAACACACCTACAAAACCTACAATAACAAACATATAATCCACCCAAATACAAATTACATCCTCTAATTTCATTCTCATGACATCTCCAAATACAATTCTCATTGTATTCGTTTATATTTACATTTGGTTACACACATATATATACATCATTCACATACACACCAATTCCATTCTCATTAAATATAGAAACACAATTCTCATTTTATTCATTTATCTTCTCATTCATTCACATACATGTATATATTCATCATTCACATATGCACCAATAATTCACTTATATCAAACTTTTAAAATTTTAAGTAGTCAAACACCACATGTATATAGAAATAATGCCATCAAACGTTAGAAAACTAGTATTTTATCCCAATCAAATTCAAAAGTTTATTTCCTTAACAAATGCATGTGCCCATTGTTTTCGTATCTCATCTAGGTCTTCTTTCATATAGGGCTCTGTCATCTCAAATAGCTACAAAGAGAATGCCATAATTAAAGAGTTTGATTTGATATTTTCATATTATCAAATGACACTATTTATTTATGATTATCAATACTATATATAGATTACCTTTTATATGCAGTAGATGTGACGTCCCCAGATTTTCTAAAACTTAATCTGATGTGTGACGTACAAATTGAAACCTCACCTTAGCGAGAATCCCAATTTGAGCCCCACACACTAGGCTAAGAAGAAAAAAAATCAAGCGAGTCAGAAGGAAACACAGTAGCACATGTACATGAACAATAATAAAACCACAACACATGTTCACCATTCAACATATAATTACAACATGAATTGTTACAACATTTGATATTATATATTGAACATCAAACTATACATATACATGTACTACCACTAAACTATAGGATCTTAAGATAACAGGTCCACCTGTACATAAACAAGTAAGTGACTTTTTTATTCTATTTGACATTAGATATCATTGACTAAATGTTGCTTTTAACATAGATAAACAACATTTTATTTGGTTAAATGCTGATAAACACATCTTACTTGGTATGTGTTGAACCTAAAAATAGCAATGACGAGATAACAATTGATGTATAATGTCAATTTTGTTTATGTGCACATCAATTTTTGAATCTTTATGATTATTATATGAGTGTCCATGTCTAAGAATATAATCTAGCGAGTTGTGTTTGGATGTACTTTTATCTACTTGTGAACAATTTCTTTTAAAGACCTACACCTACAATGACCAATTAAAATTTATCCACATGTATCATCAATGCACTCAACTTTCAGCTCAACCATGAGTTCTACTATTGAAGCACTAGAAGAAAATAATGAAGAAGTAATAAGCATGACATGTTTTACATGCTTTTGAAGATTGAACCCTAATAATCTATCTAAATATAAAAACTACAACCCATGTGTTTTTGAGTACCCAAATATGAAATTAACTTTTAATTTAGAGCTTTTTATTGGGAAGAAAGTACAATAGTTCATTAACTATTTGTAATATAGTTTATTAACTATTTGTGTTTTCTAACTAATTATGTTTGGTTGGATTCTTTCAGACCTACACACGAATAACTAACTATATAATAAGAACTAGTGTAAAGAGTGGGACCCACGAGCGGATCCACTCTTCTCTTTATTTAGATGTAAAGCCATGCTATTCAAAAATAGAGGAAAGGACGAAGGTCATAATTTCCCAAAGGTATATCACAGGTTGTAAGACACTATAAGCATCAAAAACAAAACTTTTACAAGGTTACATGATAACTCATCGATGATTGTTCCTCTGTCCATGAAAGGTGATTATAGCGAAGTAAAAAAGGCACACATATCATAAATATCATAATGATCAAGACTCATTGCAAAGGGAAACCTGACCATAGCTATTCTTGAATCCATGTTCTATACTTGATCATCCGGAGTCCTACTCCTCTAATATATCTAAACCTTGGTGGAAGGAGAACATCACCCACATAATTAAAAAAATATGATGTATTAAGTAAACGCTAAGCATATGCATATAAAAAACATTTGAGCATTATATTGGGTCACAAGAGTGACAAGGTTGTTCCAATGGAAAAGGGGATCTATAAAAGTAGGTAAGTTCAACAAGAGTCAAATCAAGAGATTAAGACATAAAATTTGTGGAGAGAAATATTTGAGATAAAGAAACATCTTGCCATAATAAGCATTCACAATTTTCAAATAAAAATATCTTTGCATGCATAAATAATGTACACTAAATATACCTAAAATAGGACTGTAGCACCATAGGATCATGGCCTAAAAAGTAAGGGTGGAAAGGCACACCCCGGTCTGTGTACGCATGTTCTTTATAAGTATTGTTGTAGATATGAATCACTATTCTAGATATTATAGTCGAACATTTAGTATGCACAAATAGAGTGTTAAGACTAACATTCTAGGCATATCTCACATTTGGTATTAAAGCATAGCAACAGAGGTCAAATGACCAATTAAAATTAAGGAATTCAATGTCAGTAATATATTGTAAGATTTCAAATCAGTATATATGGATGTTCAATTTTGGATTTTCAAAAAGAGATAGAAGTCAAGTGAATGGCTCAATATAGAAATTTTGATGGCAGTCATGATAATTCCAAAAATTAAATAGGGAGTGCACATACCATGTCTTCCCATATAAATCCATCTCTAGGGGTGAAACTAACTTTCCATGAATTGGTGATAAAAGATCTACAAGGTACATGAACATTGTTACTATTTGGATAAGCATCAATTTTTTTTCCAATTTATATTATTTAGAATAAGGTTATCCTTTTAGGATTTCTAGTTCTATTTTAGTTATAAGGCTAATTTCTGTCACATAAATCTAGATAGGTGTTTGTTACGTACATGTTTTGGTAGAAATACATATTCCTTCAATTAAGGTCTTGTATTCCTTTTTATTCTCTCATGATATATCATACCGACTAGTTTATCCAAATAGTGTCATCTATATACTCCTAGGTGTATACATTATAATTGTATCATTACAAAAACCTAGGGTTTAAATTTCTTATGCAACAATAAGTGAAATCATAAATACCTCCTCTTGTACATATGGGCAAACCAAAATGTATGTATTATGTCACACAACATTTAGGTACTAGAATCAATTATATTATGCAGACACTTACTCTCAAATACATTTAGTTACAATTAGGTCGATCTTGATAAAAAAATTTGGGGATCCATATTGTATTCATAAATATATATAGATATATCTAAAGTTTTGAGTTTGCATGTGACCGATACTAAGATAGTAGGTCGACTAGGTTACATTATAATTGTACATGTGATTAACATGTTGAGTTTAGTATCACATCTCCAAACTACTATATTATGTTCACTAACTTCCGAAATAAGAAATTACAATAGGCATAGTTAAAAAAATACAAAATGTTACATACTAACATTATGTACCAACTTATATACCAAAGTATGTACTCGTATAGTAAACTCAATGATACCTAGTGACTATAGATGTACACCATGATTATTATGCAACCTCTTACATAAGAACCTATAGGTTCATATAGAATTCTATACAATATTACAAACAGTGTGGTTAGTTTAATGGGTAAACTAAGTAGATCCATTAATGATACATGTACAATTTTAATCATCTTCTAAATCATTATAATTCATAATTATGTAGTTAACTATATGTTTAAAGAACTAAAGCTACATTAAAGAAAAGACTGACACATGGATTGTACACTTGTCGTGATCTTGAAAACCCACTTGGCAATGTCGAGACGATATACATCTGTTCTAAAGCCAGATCCCACACGACCTTATAGTTGATATTCTTGGAGGCAACATTGAGACATCGATGATGATGCTTCATTTTGAAAATCATGTGCATGCAAGTTGTCCATATGGAAGAGAAGACTGGCATTATATGACTTTAGAATGAAAATGTGTGGTCAAGGTTCTATTGGATTGACTTCAAGGTGGTTATGGTCAGGAAGATGGCAAAGAGATATGATGGTCTATCAAGTGTTCATGAGATTTTATATGAGAAGGACCATCTTAGGGCACATGTGGTTAGCAGGATATTCAAGAATCCTGCATTTTAACCATCTTGCATTTGTAATATGTTGAATTGTCAAAATTCAGTAAACCCAAATATTATATTTGGTTTCTTGGATTTATAAAGTACATAATTCTTTTTTGAGTCCGTTGGCCAGATGTAACTATATTTTGGCATCTCGAAGAATTTTTATGGAAAACAAAATGTTAGATTTCTTTTATGTCCAGAAATCTCGGGATTAGCTCCATTTTTCGAGTCCTGCAAACTAAACATCAAAAATTTCAATAGATGGATGACAAAATACTATCGAATACAAAAAGATTCAAAAAACCAAAAATGATGTTAGTATCCTCGAGATATAGGTTCCCATGTTTTCTTGTTAAAGTATGTGGAAGTTCTAATAGTTAGGGGAGCAATGTTGATTGCAAGGTGATCAATCCTAATGAGGTGACCAGGGTGTAGTAGTGGGATCTGGTGATGATTGGTGGTTGTTGTTGGTTTTCATATTATATAAGCCGATGTCAAGAAGATTGGATGGAGGGTGCAAGGAAGGCGAAGAAGGAATGAGTTCTTGTTATAACCTCTTTCTTGTATTTTAAATAATTGGAATTCAATTATTTTATGAAAAAGGGCTTGATTGAAAATTATGTACGTGTTTTAAATAATGGATTACTTTGCAAATTTACCTTGAATAATAGATTTCATGAGTTCTACTATTTTATATTTTGAATAATAGATAAAAGGAAAAGGGAAAGAAGAAAAATCCCATAATAATCAAAAGGCAAAAGAAAATAGATAATAAATGTATGTGCTTGAAAGAAATACATCGAATTCTATACAATGTGGCATAAATGGCCACAATTTTTTAGTTTTCATTTTCACATGGTTTCTAATAGAAATAATATCCAAAGTAAAGAAAATAGAAAAGAAAGAAAGAGAAAAGATGTATTTTAATTACGTAATATATGCCTTATAAGTGTATGACTTGAAAGTTAAGAAAGGGGGTTATTCTTTTGGAGTTTTGGTATCAATATTTTCACACACCTATATAAAGTCATTAAAGAATTTCCCTTAAAATTTGAGATTAAAAGGATATATGGTATGGGAGATATGGATTTTAAAAAAATTCCTAAAGTGTGGACAATATAATTGGAAAGTATTAAATGTCACGATAATTTGATTTCTATTAGAATTATCTTATATCTGGCGTGCTCAATATGGACTGTCAGATCTCCATCCGATGGTGATATGATCATCACCTACCTCAGACAAATAAAGAAACCAAAATAGTACACATGTATCTCAATTCACATCTCTTTCTTCATCTGATCTATTAGAGATAGAAAGATTTGTCCCAATAGATGCGTGAGATCTTACAAAAATCAACCGATGCTCAGTTCACTCGTCTCTTTGACCAAAAAAACCCCCCTACAGGGACCTTTGATGGACAGCCTGAGAACAACCCAAAACATCCCAAACAACTAAAGGTTGTTTCCACTCGTTCAGGGAAGATTCATACCCCTCCCTTAGAGAAACCCATAATTGTTCCCTTAGACTTTGAGGATGATGATACATTGATAATTGAAACCCAACCCTCACCTACCTCCACTATTCCCACTCCTTCCATTCCCTCTCATGTTGTCCCACTTGTAGAAATTGATGAGCCAAAAAATCCCATTTACAAACCTTGTCCCCCTTATCAAGAATGCCTATAGCAAAGTAGGCTTGACACCCGTTTTGTGAAATTTAGGGAGGCCATGAAAAAGTTGCATGTAGGTATTCCCTTTCTTGTTTCCTTAGCCGACATGCCAGCTTGGTCCAAATATATGAAATCTCTTTTGACTAGGAAATACCACACCGATGAGCATGAGAGGGTCATTCTTTCTAGAACTACCTATGATATTATCCAAAGCAAGATGCCTGAAAAGAAGAAAGATCATGTCTCTTTTGGGATTGGGTGCTACCTAGGTGATAATGCATGCAGGAAGGGTCTTGCAGACTTAGGCGTGAGTATTTCTATTATGCCCTATAGTCTTTGCAAGAGGCTAGGTTTTGTTGACATGCTCCCCACCACCATGACAGTCCAATTAGCCGACTCATCCATGACAAAACCCATGGGGATCATCAAAGACACACCTGTAAGAGTTGGGAAGGATGCTTATGTTCCATGTGACTTTGTCATCATGGACATAAAGGAAGACTTAAGGTAACCCATCATCTTTGTCTATCCCTTTTTGTCCACCGCTCGTGCTTTGATTGATATTGAGGCCGAAACCATTTTCTTGCACCAAGGGAAACAAACCCTAAAGTTTAGGGTATTTGAAAGCATGCAAGGACCAAGCCTCCAAGAAGAGGTATATCTTCTTGATTGTATTGAGAAGATGAAACAATTGAGACAAGAATGTGAACTAGTTGAAGATCCCCTCCAAAAGGCCCTTGTAACCCCTAATGTTGTGGATTTGAAGATGCTCAATTGGAGCAATTTGGACATCATCTCGACACCTTTGAGGAGATTCATGATGAGGAGTTTGAAGACCTAAAAATGGTCTCCGTTGTGGATGCAAAACCTGAAACCCCCAAGGCACCTGACATAAAACCCCTACCTGAAGGTCTTAAGTATGCTTTCCTTGATGAGCAAAAGCTTTATCCTATCATCATTAACTCTGATCTCACCCATGAATAGGAAACCAAGCTAATGACGGAACTTAGGAAGAGGAGATCTGCCTTAGGATACAAGATGGCTGATTTGACAGGAATAGATTAATCCATTTGCATGCATAAAATTCCTATGGTAGAAGAATACAAACCTTCTAGGGGCCGTCAAAGGAAATTGAACCCCAACATAAAAGAGGTTGTGCATCTAGAGGTTATCAAGCTTTTAATTTCAGGGATCATCTACCCCATCTCTGACTCCCCTTGGGTTAGCCCAGTTCAAGTTGTCCCCAAGAAAGGGGGTACCACAGTCATGAAAAATGATAATAATGAGCTTATTCCCACTCGCACTGTCACAGGGTGGAGAATGTGTATTGACTATAGGAAACTGAATAAGGCCACAAGGAAAGATCATTTCCCCCTTCCTTTCTTGTATCAAGTACTAGAGCGGCTCACCCATCAACAATATTTTTGCTATCTTGATGGCTATTCAGGTTTCTATCAAATTCCCATTCATTCGGACGACCAAGAGAAAATGACTTTCATTTGCCCTTTTGGGACTTATGCATTCAGGAGAATGCCATTCGGGTTATGCAATGCCCCAACCACCTTTCAGTGGTGCATGTCCTCTATCTTTGCTGGATTGACAAAGACTATCATGGAAGTTTTTATGGATGATTTCTCCATCTATGGAGATAGTTTTGAATCTTGTCTCCATCATTTATCTCTAGTTTTGGAAAAATGTGAAGAAGCACACTTGATCCTCAATTGGGAGAAGTGTCACTTTATGGTGACAGAAGGAATTGTTTTAGGCCATAGGGTAAGAAACCATGGCAATTGAAGTAGATAGAGCCAAGATTGAGGTCATCTCAAAACTCCCACCACCCTCATCCATCAAGGACGTTCATGCCTTCCTTGGGCACATGGGGTTTTTATAGACGATTCATCTGTGATTTTTCTAAGATCACCAAACCCCTAACCAGTCTCCTCCAAAAAGACACTCCTTTTGTTTTTGATAAAGCTTGCATGACCAATTTTCTTTGTTTGAAGGATGTCCTCATTTCTACTCCCATCATTAGGGTCCTAGACTGGTCCCTACCCTTTGAGTTAATGTGTGATGCAAGTGATTATGCCTTGGTGTTATTCTAGGACAACGTGTTGATAAAAAGCACCATGTGATCTACTATACATCCAAGACCTTGGATGAAGCCCAGTGGAATTACACAACTAATGAAAAGGAAATGCTAGCCATAGTATATGCCTTTGACAAATTCTGCTCATATTTGGTAGGTTCCAAAGTCATCGTTTACACAGACCATGCAGCCATTAGATATTTGATGACCAAAAAGGATTCCAAACCCCGCCTTCTTTGTTGGGTCCTTCTACTTCAGGAATTTGACCTAGATATCTTAGACAAAAAGGTTGCAAAAATGTTGTTGCCGACCATCTTAGTCACCTTCATTTCTTTGATGATGATGGTATACCCATAAATGATTCCCTTCCCGATGATAAAATATTAAAGATGGAATCCCAATATCCTTGGTTTGCAGGTTATGTAAATTTTCTTTCCGCATGTGTATTGCACCCCGAATATAAGGGGCATTCTAAGGCTAAATTTTTGCATGATGTAAAACATTACTATTGGGATGATCCATATCTTTTTAGATTATGTTCGGATGGACTTTATTGCAGGTGCGTTACTGAGAAAGAGGCTCATGACATACTTGAGTAATGCAACACTGGCCCCACCGGCGGGCACATGAGTTCTTAGAAAATGGCTAGGAAGGTCTTGCAATCTGGGTTCTTCTGGCCTACTCTATTTAAAGATTCATACCATTTTGTCCTTACTTGTGATGAATGTCAAAGGACCAGCAACATATATAAGAGAGACCAAATGCCCATGACTTCTTGGTAGGAGATTGAAATTTTTGATGTGTGGGGAGTAGACTATATGGGCCCATTCCCTTCTTATTGCGGGTAAAAATATATCTTGGTGGCTGTTGACTACGTTTCCAAATGGGTGGAAGCCATCCCCACCAAAATATGTGATTCCAAGCTTGTGAAGAAGCTCTTCAAAGATATCATTTTCCTCGATTTGGGGTACCTCGTACCGTAGTATCTGATGGAGGCTCCCATTTTCTAGAGAAGAGCTTCAAGTACTTGTTGAAATGGTATGGAGTCCACCACAAGGTTTCCACCCCTTATCACCCTCAGAATAGTGGTCAGGTTGAGGTGTCAAATAGGCAAATCAAGTCTATCCTAGAGAAAATGGTGAATCACACTAGGACAGATTGGGCTTTAAAACTCAATGATGCCTTATGGGCATATAGGACCGCCTTCAAAAACTCCCATAGGCACCACTCCCATCAAATTGATTTATGGGAAATCATGCCATCTACCCATAGAATTAGAGCATAAGGCCAATTGGGCCATCAAAACTCTCAATTTTGACTTAATTGCTACAGGTGAAAACCGTTTTTTGCAAATGTAAGAGTTAGATGAGCTCTGAACGTCTGCCTATGAAAATGCTAGGATTTACAAAGACAAAACCAAACTATGACATGATGGTCATATCAGGCGAATGGACATTAGGGAGGGCGAACAAGTTCTAATGTACAATTCTAGATTAAGACTTTTTCCTGGAAAACTTAAATCTAGATGGTATGGGCCCTACTTTGTCAAGCGTGCCTACCCTCATGGCACTTTTCTTCTTTGGGACAAGGTTTTAGGATAATTTAAGGTCAATGGACATCGAATTAAACGGTACATCACCATTGAAGATTTCCTACCTTCTGAGGCACATCAACTCTCCTTACTCGAAGACCTCGACTTGCATGAACCCCCACCTCCCCCTCCCGAGCCCGAAATGGCTTCATGATCTAGCTCTGTCAGGAATTTGACATAAAACTAGGTGCTTATTTGGAGGCAACCCAATCATTTAATTTTTGGAAAATTCTTCTATATTTGTTTTAGCTAAGACTTGTGTTTCAATTTCATTTTTTGTAAAAAAAAGGAAACAATTGAGAGCCAGCTACCCCATCAGGCCTACCCTGACCCCGACTCTCGTTATTTGGGGAACTACTACTACAATCCTCCTTCATCTTTACACTTTACTCTACCAGAGTGATTTTCTTCCCTCCATCTCCGATTTAGGTTTTTCTTAGGACGAGAAAAAGTCTAAGTCCGGGGTGGAGGTGGGTGGTACGATTCTATTTCACCCCTATCTTTTTCCTTATTTGCTTTATTTTCCCTTTTCATCATTTTTCATGTAGTTGCTTTAGTTTATGGCCTTTACCTAGTCGACCAATTTTTTCCTTAGTTGTAAAAAGGTCATTATCTAGTCGGCCCATTAAGTAGACATATATCATTGTACTCCAAATTGAATTTAGTAAACTTTTTGCAAAATCTATTACAAATTGCCATGTTTGAAACCACCATGTCACCTAGGACCCCTAATAACATCACTCCTTGGAATAGTTGGCAAGTCATTAGGAATCGATCAGAACCAAGCATACTTTTTCCCTATATTTAAACAAATGGATTATCTTTGTAACACCCCATCCACAGAAAAACACGATTACATGCTAACCAGCGGATTACCGAAAATCACGGGAAATTAAAACCGATTTACAAAAAGCACCAAAAGATGAAACACATAACATCTGAGTCAACACTTTTCATTTCATATATTATCAACAGGGTGCTACAACATAATTTCCCATCATCTCTTAACATGAAATAACTATTTGTCATGCTGCTTTACATCAGGATACAAACCGAAAACCGTTCATCGATCATTATGCAAGAAACATCGAAAAGCCCTTCCCAAAGACCTGAGTGTACATGGACGACACACAGGACTCTACTGCTAGACACTATCTAGCCCACCGGGTATGATACCTCTGTATATCATCCACAACCACATGATCTTCATCTCGCCAGACATGTCCACCTAAAAAGGGTTATTAACCAGTGGGGTGAGACACACAGTCCCAGTGAGAAACATAACCCTCTACCAACTTTGTAATGATCACAGAGAACTGGTATAAACAGATTATAGGAGCAACATACTGAGCAAAGCTAACTTTATTAACCTTCTTACCAAACTATCAGGAGGCATATAACCATGAATTTTGTATGGAACATGATTGACAAGATAAGCTTCATAAGATCTTATCACAAGATATGAATAACGTACATATAACTGCAAGATATAATTAGATCATCTATACAAGCAAGGCCTCAATCAATGTTCCGTGTTTTGCCTTAAGAAATATATTCTATACGGCTAGATTACGATTTATTATGCCCTGAGGAAGTGAGCCGTCCCGCTCAAATCCAACCTTCGGTTGCGAAGCCCAAAACTGGTGCCATACAAGGTCATTGGGAGAGCCGGACTCCATGACCTCACCTCTTTGTGGTCAGCCACATGGTCAGTCCCACAGGCTGCCCTTTCTTATAATGAGCCATGGGCCTATTCACCGTGCTCTTGAGCCATGAACGCATTCATGCTCCCTCATACTGAGCCATGGGCATAATCACCATGCTCTATACACATCTTGAGTCCACAACTGCAGTTGCACTCTAATTCTCCTATTTTTGGCTAGGAGAAACCCCGCATATTCAAAAATATGCACTCCGGGCTATCCCACAGGAGAACCCGTTTCACCATCACCTAATTACTGACGATGATGGATCTATGGCCAGGGCAAACTACATGAGAGATTCATCTATAATTAGTTAATGCATTTTAAGTAGATTGTTGGGGTAATCAAGTTATATTGAACAACCAAACATACATATAGAATATGAACAACATTAGATCTCATTGTATTGATGTTATACTACCTTTGCTGTTCTCATTTCCCTCAACAATCATCATATCACCATGGGACATCCATCCCTCATACATCACACAATGCCACTTCCTCTCAAGGCTTTCACATCATACATCATCATAGGATGTCAATCCCTCTGTCACATATTTCCACTGCCCCTCAAGGCTTCAACATTATGCATCAGCATTTTGGGAACACATCCCTCAACTAGGCACTCATCCTTAAACAGGTCCTCAGACATTTCACATTATACTTGCTGTTACATGTTATCTTTTCAACAGAGTTATCATCATTATTATTCAGTCATTGCACATTCATCAAGTGCTACATAAAGCACATAATCATATAATCACCATAGCTCTTACCTGGCTATGAATTCAATATACCTGCATAGTTAGCTTGCATAAAAAGAGATAACTGGATTACCAAGCATAGAACATATTGGGATTATCATGCTATCAAGAATTCAGGTGTACAAAATTGGAACATCATCCATATTCATATATACATGAGATTCAACGCTGT
The DNA here is from genome assembly GCA_963693085.1 of Alisma plantago-aquatica. Taxonomy (NCBI): domain Eukaryota; kingdom Viridiplantae; phylum Streptophyta; class Magnoliopsida; order Alismatales; family Alismataceae; genus Alisma; species Alisma plantago-aquatica. The sequence continues at coordinate 14,630,683 of OY856414.1, read as the reverse complement.
AAATGTAAGCAATGCAATTACATTATCATTACCAAACTGTGAACACCCATCATGCCCCATATCTCATGAGCATATCTTTGATTATCATATCAGTTAGATTAAGGTTTATACATTGGTATATTCTTTCATCATTATGAAGATATGTAGATTAATGTCATGACTGGTGTATTCATCAATACACCACAACTACCAAGTCAGGGATATCCCACCATATCCCGCATCTTTAACTATTAAGCACATCATCCCTAAGGATTATCTTAAGGATCATACACCATGACCCACCATCCAACCTTATCAAAGGTTCATCTATCATTACCCATAGATAACCACTGTACAATGGTCCACAACTCATTTCATCTTGGCTCATCATACTTTTATTATTAAACATGAGCACACATCATGGCCCATACTTGTGGTCATATACCTGTGCCACATTATCATGTGTAGTAACATCATATCCTTCCAAACTTACCGAATTCACAACCTATCATCTTATCTCAATATTAACATAGGTGCAGGGTTCAAGGTGATTAAACCATATCACATGTATCATTGTTATTAACAGAGATGTGATCACATATATTAGTGATGCGATGATTTTGAGTCACATTTATAGACCTGTTTTATATGTGGTTTATGCTTTAATTAGTCATTTCTATGGTTAATATCGCATAATTCATCCATTTTGGTCTTTGCCATCATTTTATGTCAAATCCCCTTAGTTTCATCATTTTGAGCATTCATTATCACATTATTATTATTTGTGTGGATTTATTTGATCTTGTCTTTGAATTTCAGGAAAAACAAGTATTTGCTTCCGTCGATACTATCGACGGAAGTCGATACCATCGACACGACCGCAGGTTGCCAGCCGAAAGGAGCAGCAAAGAGTCGATACCATCGACGCTGATGTCGATGGTATCGAGACACCTTCAGGTTGCTGGCGAAGAAGCAGTCGATAGTATCGACACCAAGTCGATACCATCGACACATGGAGGATACAGCATCACAAAACGACAGAACCGACGCCAAAAAGGAAGTCGATACCATTGACCCGCGTCGATGGTATCGAGATGATGAAGGGCGCGACAAAGGAAGGATTTGCAGCCAGCCGCTACTGTAGCGGGTCGATACCATCGACTCGCGTCGATGGTATCGACGCCGTCAGATATGCATTGGATTTAGAATGATTTCAATCAGACGGCTGGAGTTAATTAACGACCTAATTAGGAACTTATACCTAATGACGGCCGCCCAGACGCGAGGGATCTAATTTGCCATTGCACAAGTGCCGGGGAAGGAGAAAAAGGAGAATGGAGGCCAGAAGTTCATACCTGTCGATTCGGACGCTGCCGAAGACGGATTTCACCACCGAGAGGCGGGAAAGCTCGTGTTCTACGCAAGGGATCAACCGGTTCTCCTCCATTCAGGGGTTTTCCCATTCAATTCACGTTTTTCATATGATTTCCCCTATTTCTACCATGTATTTGTGCAAGATGAACATGCGGGGCTAATCCCCTCCATCTTTAGGACCGGGAGTAGCCCGGAAATGCATTGTATGACAGTTTTATATTAATAATTCATATTTTCTCTCTTAAATCCGTGGTATGATTTCGTTTTCTCCATATATTGTTATGCTTGATCACCATAATAATAACCTAATGCCCTTAATCACTTTGAAAGAAGGATTAACGGTTGAAAAGAGACGGAATCTACATTAATCGATAAATCCCTTGACAAAGGAGGTGTAAAATTAATGGTGGAAACTGAGAGATCGTTCGTAATGCACTTAGTTTAGGGGATAGATTACTACGACGGTGGAATCGACCTAAACCTAAGTAGTGAATTACACCACGACAGTGGGTGATTCTGTTTTCAGGCCACTACCCGGATAGAGAGAGAAGATTGAGGAATTATATGAAACTTAATACAATGATAACCCGCGGTGAAACCGCAATCCTAAAGATACTCTTTTGAATTGATTAAATTAACATTTAATCGATTGGTTGCTTTGTTTTATTTTTACTTTCTTTTAAATTTTGATAACAAACCCCAATTTGTTATTCGGCTTAGCTGATCACAAATAGTTAGTAGGAGTCTCCAATAATTCAGCGTATCCCTGTGTTCGACTCGGGCCTCACAAAGTCCTGTACTACTCGACGCGTATACTTGCGTTTTAGCGCATAGTAAAATACACGTCAAGTTTTTGGCGCCGTTGCCGGGGATACAGAGGAATTGTTGGCACTTCGAGTGCTACGAGCGGCCACTCTAGGCCACAAAAATTTCTTTTTAATTTTCATTCAAATTCAAATATTTTTACATTGCACTATAATTGTTATACTCGTCTAAGCATAGTAATGAACTCGAATTTTCTTATTTCAGGTACGTTGCATGGTGCATACACGTAGTACAGACTACGAAAATCGCACAACTGAGGTTCCGTTTTCGGCACCTGAGGACGAGGAGCATTCCGAGCAAGAGTACCAAGAAGAGTTAGATTCTGAATCTGAAGCAGAAGAGATGGCCGAGGAACCAATGATATGGGCGAAGATCAAAGCTTCTTCCGCATCTGCCTCTAAAGGGCCGATAAAGAAGCAAGCAAACAATATACCAACGTATAAGATTGATCCAGCTCTTATTAATTTGGTTAAGTCCAATGCTTTCCACGGGTTGAAAAATGAGGATCCCGTTGCGTACCTGAGTCAATTCGTGGAGAACTGCGATATGGTGAAAATTGACCAATTTCCGCAGACTGCACTCTATTTGAAGCTCTTTCCGAGCTCGCTAGCGGGAATTACACGAGAATGGCTACACAATCTAGACGATGAGTTTGTGGAGTCTTGGGACCATATGGTGGAGGTCTTCTTTGAGAGGTTCTTCCCTCTTGAGAAGACTAACGACATGATCAGAAAAATTCATAATTTCACTCAACAGGCTGGTGAGACATATTCGGAGACCTGGGAGAGATTTCAGGTCATGCTGAGGAGATGCCCACATCATGGGCTGGATAAGGAAACACAAGTGAAAATCTTCTATTTTTCTCTCTCCGAGCACGATAGGAGTAACCTTGATTCTGCAGGATCTGGATTCTTTTTGAATAATACAGACACTAGATGTTGGGAAATACTCAAGAACATGGCTAGAAAGCAGTCTTGGGGAGAAAGAGAGAGAGGCCCAATTGAGCAAGCATGAGTCGCCAGTGAATCAAAGGCAATGAGAGAGCTAAACGATAAGTTAGATCTTCTAGCCAAGAAGCTGCTATCTAAGGAAGATGCATCTGAGGATAAGGAAGCCCAAGTGAAATTCATGCAACAACAGGGTTATAGAAACAATGACTACGCATGGAGGAAGGATAAAAGATTCTCATGGAAGGATCCAAATAACTTTCTACAGGATCCGGATGCCAAACCACAGCCTAGAGCCGAGGATAAGAACATCGAACTACTGAGTCAAATGGTACAGCAGAACCAGGAGATGATGGCCATGTTTGGTAAGCAATTGCAATCTCAAGGTGATATTCTTACCAAATTTGGACAGACGCTGTAAAGCCATGGAGCACAAATGCGGGCATTAGAAACCACCGTGGCACAGATTTCTAGTGAAGTGGCAGCCATCAAGCACGCCAATCAACAGAAACCGGCCGAGAATGCAAACGTGACCCAAACACACCATCAGGTCAAGTATATTTCTGTGGTAAGCAATGAGGAGGAATCTCAGGAGCAAGAAGCTAAAGAAGAAAGAAAAATGACTTTTAATACGCATGCGACACCGGCGATACCATATCCACGCACTTACTATGGACTGCCGGGCGGAAACCCTTTCTTCAGAAAATCACAGCGAGTTATGAATATTGTATCTCCATCTAGAGAAAAAGAACAATTGAAGGTTGTTTGTGCACGTGTGGAAACATCGAATGCGAGAGAGGAACCACAACAAGCTATTACTGTTGATGATGTCTCGCAAAAGCCCACATCAGAAGGGGTGATTGAAGCAAGCTTAGGGGAGTTAACCCCAAAAAGCTCATATGTGCCACCTCACAGGCATGTTGATGCAGCAGATGTTATAAAACAGGACAATCCTAAGTCAAAGAAAGAGCATCGTCATTTTAGGAAATTCTTGGAAATATTCCGAAAACTCCACATCAATATTCCATTAGTGGAGATGATCGAGAAAGTGCCCGCCTATGGGAGGTTCATCAAGGAAATCATCAATAAGAAGAGGCGGATAAAAGACAGCGATATTTGTAGGTTGAATGAGACGGTGAGCTCTATGATTCACGGGAGTTCACCAAAGAAGAGAAAAGACCCAGGAGGCTTCTACATTCCTTGCTCAATAGGTGGTCGACATTTTCCTAAAGCGCAATGTGATTCCGGCACCAGCATAAATCTCATGCCTCTGGCGACATTTCAGAAACTTGGGTTAAAAGAGATAAACAAGTCAGCCACGACAATTGAATTGGCAGATGGGTCTATCGTGAGACCATATGGTGTGTGTGAGGATGTTCTCGTCAAAGTGGATAGATTCATATTCCTGGTGGATTTTGTTGTCATGGATATGCCACCGCTCCAAACCTGTGAAATTCTTCTAGGAAGACCATTTCAAGCAACGACGGACGTCGTGACTGCCGTAGGGAGAGGTACATTGTCCTTGGGAATTGGAGGAGATCGAGTTGAATTCAAGTTACCACATGATCCTCTAAGCGCAGTTCCCAAGGTGAAAAGATGATGAGCTTCATACCCTCTAGCCTAAGACGTTAAATAAGGGCGCTTGTTGGGAGGCAACCCAACCATCGGTACATTAGGATAGTTTAATTATAATCATAGGTTGCTTTATTTTCGTTCAATTTTTAGTGTAAAGAAGATACCTTGATCCATTTGTTCATTGTGCAGGCTGAGGAAGAGTCGATACCATCGACACACTGGTCGATGGTATCGACATAGGTTCAGGTTGACAACTGCAGAGTTCGTTCTGAGTCGATACTATCGACGGTCGCATCGATGGTATCGACACACCTACAGGCAGGTCGCCCAACAACAGTCGATGGTATCGACACAGGCGTCGATACCATCGAGATCTCTGGAGAAGTTCAGATCGATTTGTATCAGTCAACTCGATACCATAGACGGCCTCGTCGATGGTATCAACATCGTTACAAGTTGAAGTGCACGTGGCGGTGTCGCAATGAAGCCAAGTCGATACTATCGACACCTGTCGATGGTATCGACCATCCATGTCACCGATCCGTGCAAAGAAATCGACGGTGATCGCGGCGTCCACGTCATCGATCCGGGTGCAGCGTCGATACCATGGACCCGTGTCGATGGTATCGACTCAAGAGCGATCCGGGTTACAAGATCAAACAATCGTCAGCCGTCGATACTCGCGAGGGGGGTGGATAGCATCGAGACGTGTCGATACCATCGACCCGCGTCGATGGTATCGACGGGTTAACAGTGGCGCCGGCCAAGTCTATATAAGGAGAGTCATTACGTCATTTGACGTCACACCTTCAGAGTGATCTTCCTGCTTTGCGCCAAGCACTCCCCCGAGCCATCTAAGATCGAAGAGCAGCAACACCGAGAGAAGATCTTCCCCGAGCTCTTCTTCTAATCCCGTTTCTCTCGCAACAATGGTGCACGTCGCCGGAGCATCATCCTCCCGCGCGAATCCTATGGATATCATGGAGTTTGTGCCACCCCCTACGGCGTCAGTATCACGTCCGCGCCTGGTTCACCCATCCACGGAGGTGAAGAAGATCTATGAAGAAATCTTGAAGCGGAAGATAGAGCCTACCCGGTATGTGGACCGGGATATGATCTGCGATCTTGGATTCGAGGCCAACTTGGCCTATGTGCTGAAGGGTCAAGCACGCCACACCAGCAGAAGGCCAGACGAGCTGGAGTACCATGCGGATGGTCAACCATTCTTCGGCGAGTGGCCCACCTACAAAGAGTTGGTGGCAGAATTTATGGCGTCCCTTGATGTCTGCGTCGTGCCCAACGACGTAGTTGCTACTGATCGTGAGTGGATCAAGGGCCGGGTGTTGTTCTGGCTGTTCAACATCGACTACAACATCACTCTTAGGCAGTTCAACAGCATCTTCAAATGGAACCACTCCCAACACGATCACCACCGACCGGTCGCTCGCATCGATTATGACAAACTTTTCGCCGAGCTAGTGACAGTGCCGGCGGGCAAGACAGTGAGCTACCACAATGCTGCGGTAGCGGATTTCGAGCACCCATTTGTCCGGGTCCTACACCAGATGTTGAGTTGCACATTTTTTGCTCGTAGCGATCTGGCGCTGAGCAAATTTCAGGAGACCGATCTCTTCTTTCTCTACATGCTCCTGAAGCGACAACAATGCAACTGGGGTGCGTTTTTCCTGCAGCGAGTTCTGGCAGTTAAGAGGAGTACGAGGAAGGCTCCGATTCATTTCGGCGGGCTCATCACCAAGTTGGCGCACTACCTCGGGCTCAACTTCTCCACCATGACGTCGCTTTCCACGAGGAGTAAGGTGAACGTACAACATCTGCACCGTTCAAACCTTATTCTTCTACGGGATGGTTTGGCGTACGCACACTGCCACGTCAACCACGCTTACCAGGAGTGTGCTCTGCCGGATCCCGTCTTCCACATCGAGGGCGCACAACATTTCAGATGGCCGATCATAGCCATCGACTCCGATGAGGAAGAAGGCGGCGATGAAGGCGGCAACAACGGACAAGAAGGCGAGGCTGAGGAGGAAGAGGAGGCATTCACACCTCTTCGTGCACGGGTAGCACCCCGGAAGCATCCTCGGATGCATCCGGGTGCGTCTTCATCATCACAGCCCCCGCCGCCATCACCACAGCCCTCGCAGCCAAGCGAGGATGTCTACTCAATGCAAGGCATATATACGATGCTGTAGGACATACATCAGACACAGCAGCAGCATCTAGAGATGTATACCGGTATTCAGGATACTACGAACCGGTTACTTGACAACCAAAGGGCGATGTTTGAGAATGAACGTCTCCTCCTCGACAACCAACAGCAGATACACAATCGGTTGCAACAGATGGAGATGCAATAGGAGCCCTTCTACGACCACTACTGGAGTCAGAGCTACTTTGGAGGCTATCCACAGCCTCCGCCGAGGACCCATTATGATCCGAGCTTCCAGGGGGAGTATCCTTCTTGGGATCCTACGGCCCCACAGTACCCACCTCTGCCTCCACAAGACTGATCGGGTATCTCTGTTCCACTCTTAAGTTTGTTTTTGACTATTAGGCCATAGTCGAATTCAAGCTTAGGGGGGTAGTTGGAACAACTCTATCTTTTCTTTTATTGTTTTTAGTTTTTAGCAGTGTTATTTGTTTCTTGCATTTTTAGTTTTTGTAGGATCCACGTGCTATCTAGTGTAACTGTGGATGTCGTAAAAGTTTGTCATCTTGCTGTTTGTTCATGGGAAATTTAAGGGAAATTTAAAAATTTTTGTGTCTTTGGATAGCTTGCTTTGGTTGACCTTGGGGAACACATCCTACGAAAATGATTGATTATGTCAAATTTAAAACAACATTTCACACCTGTACTCCTATGGATTCATGCAAAGTGGACAATAATGGTTGTTTGAGCCTAACTTAACCAAACGGTAATGAGACCTTAATTGGATGTAAGAGAGAGAACCCTCTAAACCACTACACAGGTCAGTAAGGAGGGACACATAATATCTTTCTAAGGTTTAGTCATTTAATCTTGTGATCATTCCACTTCATTTTTCCATAATCCACCTAAGAATTGGAAGTAAAGTGCAGTTTTAATTCCTTCTTGTGTGCATAGCATGTAGATAGGACTTGCATTGATATTTTCCATATTTTTGCATAAAAAGAGAAAAAAAGAGAACAAAATATAGGGATTCATGCACATTACCTTTAGGTGCATGCCATGTAGTTGCACTCATGATTTTCATACATAAAGTACATCATGTATCTCAATTTTTCCCCAATGGTGAAGTAAACTGTTCCATACCGTCTAAATATTGAAAAATTTCTGAGCATGAAGAAAATAGCCCAATAAACTTATCTTTAAGCAATTATGGATATGTGGGCTGAAGAAAAAAAAATTCTGAAAATCTGCAATATTTTCTCTCTTGAAAAAAAAAGAGAATTTAGAAGAACGTGAAATAAGAAGGAGAAAGGAACATGATATCACCTACATCTCAGGATAATTGAGTATATGATGTAGCTTGACTAGATATCCATCTCATTTTGAGGTGGATGGTTAGTGCATGCATCATTTCACCCAATTTTAGGCATTAGGGCATTTCTAATGTGCATTTGCATCATATAGGACATTTTTGTATTATGCATGTTGAAACTGTACAATACTTCCATTTTCTTCCATGAGCCACCCATTTTCATCCACCCGTTGCTTAGATTGGTAGGCCACCGTGATTTTCTCCTCACTAATGAATATCAGGAGAACTGCTTCCATGTAGATGGTAGTTAGGGCGAGCAACGTAATATAGGCGATCACAAGATGCACCAATGCTGAATCGGCGAATTTTATTATGTTAACTGCCTTATGTGATAGTGTTCATCGGTTTGGAGGTTAATTTCTTTTATTGATGATTACTGTCGCCTTTAGGGTAATTACCGTTCTGTGGTTAGGAAAGGCCGGTTTGTGAATGTTCAGTGGGAGTCATATGGGATGTTGGGTTGGTGTGTTGTTTTTCAGTTGACATTTGCAATTCTATTCTAAGGATTAGTTGCTCGAGGGCAAGCAACGTTCAAGCTTAGGGGAGTTTGATGCGATGATTTTGAGTCGCATTTATAGACCTGTTTTATATGTGGTTTATGCTTTAATTAGTCATTTCTATGGTTAATATCGCATAATTCATCCATTTTGGTCTTTGCCATCATTTTATGTCAAATCCCCTTAGTTTCATCATTTTGAGCATTCATTATCACATTAATATTATTTGTGTGGATTTATTTGATCTTGTCTTTGAATTTCAGGAAAAACAAGTATTTGCTTCCGTCGATACTATCGACGGAAGTCGATACCATCGACACGACCGCAGGTTGCCAGCCGAAAGGAGCAGCAAAGAGTCGATACCATCGATGCTGATGTCGATGGTATCGAGACACCTTCAGGTTGCTGGCGAAGAAGCAGTCGATAGTATCGACACCAAGTCGATACCATCGACACATGGAGGATACATCGTCACAAAATGACAGAACCGACGCCAAAAAGGAAGTCGATACCATCGACCCGCGTCGATGGTATCGAGATGATGAAGGGCGCGACAAAGGAAGGATTTGCAGCCAGCCGCTACTGTAGCGGGTTGATACCATCGACTCGCGTCGATGGTATCAACGCCGTCAGATATGCGTTGGATTTAGAATGATTTCAATCGGACGGCTGGAGTTAATTAATGACCTAATTAGGAACTTATACCTAATGACGTCCGCCCAGACGCGAGGGATCTAATTTGCCATTGCACAAGTGTCGAGGAAGGAGAAAAAGGAGAACGGAGGCCAGAAGTTCATACCTATCGATTCGGACGCTGCCGAAGACGGATTTCACCACCGAGAGGCGGGAAAGCTCGTGTTCTACGCAAGGGATCAACCGGTTCTCCTCCGTTCAGGGGTTTTCCCATTCAATTCACGTTTTTCATATGATTTCCCCTATTTCTACCATGTATTTGTGCAAGATGAACATGCGGGGCTAATCCCCTCCATCTTTAGGACCGGGAGTAGCCCGGGAATGCATTGTATGACCGTTTTATATTAATAATTCATATTTTCTCTCTTAAATCCGTGGTATGATTTCGTTTTCTCCATATATTGTTATGCTTGATCACCATAATAATAACCTAATGCCCTTAATCACTTTGAAAGAAGGATTAACGGTTGAAAAGAGACGGAATCTACATTAATCGATAAATCCCTTGACAAAGGAGGTGTAAAATTAATGGTGGAAACTGAGAGATCGTTCGTAATGCACTAGTTTAGGGGATAGATTACTATGACGGTGGAATCGACCTAAACCTAAGTAGTGAATTACACCACGACAGTGGGTAATTCTGTTTTCAGGCCACTACCCGGATAGAGAGAGAAGATTGAGGAATTATATGAAACTTAATACAATGATAACCCGCGGTGAAACCGCAATCCTAAAGATACTCTTTTGAATTGATTAAATTAACATTTAATCGATTGGTTGCTTTGTTTTATTTTTACTTTCTTTTAAATTTTGACAACAAACCCCAATTTGTTATTCGGCTTAGCTGATCGCAAATAGTTAGTAGGAGTATCCAATAATTCAGCGTATCCCTGTGTTCGACTCGGGCCTCACAAAGGCCTGTACTACTCAACGCGTATACTTGCGTTTTAGCGCGTAGTAAAATACACGTCAATTAGCTATATGCATTTTGGGTCATCAGAACCCTCACCAAAGCTCTCGCAACCCTCACTAAAGGTCTAGTGGCCAGTGCCATCCCTTACCAAAGGATGTGCCCGATATAGCAATACCCTTACCAAAGGTATAATGACTAGGGTTTCCAACCCTAAGGCAACTCACCACCATATCGGCCAACCACTGCACATCCTCTATTGTGCATCAAGGTTCCATTAGCACTCATGGTGTCGGGCGGCCATCACCAAGGTATAACGTGCAACACTACCATTGCTATCAGCGAAGGGTCTAACGTGCACCAAGCTAGGGTTAGGTTTCACTATCGACTAACCTTCAACATGAGCCATTAGACCAAAGGGATGTCGCCCAAGGTGCCCCCTATCATGCAACCATCTCAACATCATCCAAGGGCTAACCCTATCAGCCAAGGTACCCATGATGCCCAAGAACTGTGTCGTGCATGACCATGAAGCAGCATAACGGCCAACATCTAGGGTTAGGATGTTGGGCATCAAGCCATATCGTCCAACACTTCATATAAGTCAAAGCTCAACTAAGACATGGTGGTATCCGACAAAGCCATCCTGGGCACCATACCATATCGCCCAAACTCATCTAAACAAGGATAACAACCAAGGCTGTGATGGGAACCAAGCTATCAAAGTCTATCAGCCAATACCATGTCGGGCACTAAGCTAACTTCACATGACGACCAAGATCATCTCAAGACAAGGGGGTGTATCAGGCATCCTCTGTACAGGGTGTATCATCCAACCATCTCGACTAGGTGTATCGGGCAACAACCTCTACAAGGTGTATCAGGAAGGGCACTCAACATAGTATATCGCCCATCCATCATCTCCACAAGGGATATCAGCCAAAGGACCATAACGGTCACCAACTAAGATTTATTAGGCATATCAACCAAGGATACAAGGATCAACCTAACGCCCAAGCAAGCATATCTACCAAGGATTCCACCTCAAGAACATATCATGCAACAAGGGTAGACAACTCATGTCACCCAAAGTAATGCTAACGCCCAAGCTAGGATTGAGGCTCTATATCGGCCAAGATACAAGAATCAGGGTTATGTCGGCCAACTACCAATTCACCTATCACCATGTCAGGCAGAAGGGCATAACGAACACAAGATCCATAAGGATTTAACTCCTCATATCGTCCAAGACTTAACCCTAATGAGGGTATCGAGCAACATACTCAAAATGTCACCAAGGAAACACATGTCGGCCAAGAGCCCATCCAAGGGTCTAGCAACCATGTCGTCCAAACCCTAACTCTAGGGTGGATAAGGGATATCGGGCACCAAGGTAAAACTATAACCAACCCATCATATCACCCATACATCTAGGTCATAGGCTCACCTTTCAAATCTAAAGGAGAGAAAGGGGTGGTGCCATAACTATCAACCGAAGCATAAGCTATAGAACAAGGTACTATATCGGGCAAGCAAGCCATATCGGGCAACCTAGTTGTATCAGCCAAAGACCCATATCGTGCAAGCCATCTTCAACCTCTATCCATCAAGTATAAGAAAGACAACGTATGGACAATAGTAAAACGTAACAATCTCTATCAAAACAGATCTCATGCTCCACATGCATAAACATCATAAAGATGGATACCAATTTAAAGAATAAGATCAATATATGTGCATATGGAGAGTATACATAATAGAGATGGCTGAGAGTTATGTAACCCGCCTTAAGAGGATCTCCATGAAAGGCACAAAGCTCCATGATCCAAGTACCAAGGAACCGTTCCCCTCCATGAGAGTGACGTGGTATTTTGAACGCACTAACAAACTCACTCGAGGTTGAAATCCTCAAGCTTTTACCAAAACCAAAGTGAAATAATACCACCCACAAGCGAACGATTCTTATCACAGTATAGTTAAGGATCGAACCCAAAGGACAACGTTTTTAGGAATCTTTGTCAGTTTAGTCTAGTTCGACTTAAGGCTAATATTTAAAACGATCAGTTGTTTTGAGGTTAATTAAACTAATTGCAGGAAAGTAAAGACTGAATTTAAGCTAGATTAAGATCAATGATATGGAATCGCTGGGATGGTATCGGGTTTCACCACCACTACACATGCAAACACATTCAATTGCGAACAATCCAGGCAAGAAATAGCAATCCAAATAGAGCTGCTGCAAAACCCCCCATACAGGCGTTAGGTTCGCGTAAGCATCACCTTAGGAATCAGATGTCTCGTCACCATCTGGATCACTTACTTACAACTCAGAAGATACAGAAATCCAACGAAGGTCGTGGGCCCCCTATACAGGTGTTAGGCACACAGAAGTGTCACCGAAGGCTAGATGGCTCATCCCCTCCTGGATCATACACTTACTACCTCGAAGAAATCCCATTCTATTTCTAGTTTGGGAGTCAACCACATTAATCGATAAGCAAGTAGGCAATTAATATACGAGCAAACATCGACGATTAACAAGAAGATACATAATCCAACTAAGGCTGTGAACCCCCTATACAGGAGTTAGGTACATAGAAGCATCACCCAAAGGCTAGATGGCTCGTCCCCTCGCGGATCACACACTTACTACCTCAAGGAATCCCATTCTATTTCTAGTTTGGGAGTCAACTTGTTAAACGACATTCAATCCTACATATAGAAGTCCTCGCAACATAGGAAGAACCAAGATGAAAGCAAGAAATTAATCAAACTACGAACATAATGATTAATAATGAAATGAAGAGTTATATACATTGCCATGGAAAGTTTAAAAATATAACATGTTTGCATGGGCAGCGGGGCTAGTCCCCGCACCCCAGCGAAAAGGTACTACTCACTCATGATGAAAGAAATAAGAAGAATGAGAAAGAGAGAGAAATCTGCCATGAACTCGGTGCAGAAGGTAGTCACAACTCGGTGAAGTAGATACAGCCTCCTACGTCGAATCGGAGTAGATCTGGATGCGAACGAGAGTTGCCAAGACAGACTGGACAGTCTCCCTTGCTCCGTCTTTCTTCTCTCCTCAGCCTCCTTGGTTGCAATACGGGCAGTAGGTGAACTGAAATTGGCGTAGACTGGGATGGTTTCGTATCAGATCTGTATACATGCAGCCTGTCAGCGTCCCGGAATCGATGTCCAAGTCAGGACCCTTGGGGTCCTATTTATAGGCACGGGACGGATCCCAAATGGTCTGGGGTTAAAGGAAACCAAACGGTCTGCTAATATTTTTTCCCAAACGATTTCACTTAAAATAGCCCAAACAGTCTGTAGAAACTGGGCAAACGGTCTGTAAACTGCATAAGACCAAACGATCTTGAGCAAACGCATGAGAACAAATGATCTTGAGCAAATGGTTTGGAAACCGCACAAGATCAAATGATCTTGAGCAAACGATTTGGAAACTGCACGAGACCAAACGATCTTGAGCAAATGATTTGGAAACCACACGAGACCAAACGATCTCAGAGGCCGTTTGCTCTCCTCCAAACGGTCTGGAAAAAAGGGGCAAACGGTATGTGTACCCATCATGCCCAAACAGTCTTCAGTCAGCAACCATTCAGTCTCAATGCTTGCTAATCTAAACAGTTTCCAAGCTGCGGCCAAACGATCTGGGATCAAAATCGAGCAAACGGTCCTGCTTCGGTCAATGCTCTGCAAATGAGTAGCAGACAGTCTGCTTGGTAAATTGATCTAGTAGCCCTCCGATCTATCAAACGATCTTCAGCCTACTTTTGTAGATGCGACAGCCTCGAGGCAACCCCATTTAGTCTGTGAACTACCTCCAATCGACCTTGGTCAGGAGCTGCAAATGTGTGCTGATCGGAGGTTGAAGACGACGCACCACAGCCGTGGTTAGGCACCATGGTCGTGGTAAAGCTGCTGTCCCACGGCCGTGCCACCTTGCACGGGTGTGGTGGGTGAGAGATTTGGCCCTAATGGCATTGAGCTACGACCGTGGCATGACACCACGGTCATGGTGAGGTAGCTGCCACACGGCTGTGCTACCTCGCACAGGTGTGGCGAGTGAGAGAGGGTTGATGCATGTAGGGTGCCACGGTCGTGGCTCGTCGACCACGGTCATGGTGAGTGAAAGCTCAAGTCTACCACAGTCGTGGCCGCATCACACGGTCGTGGCCGCATCACACAATCGTGGTGATGGCAGAAGACCATGGCCGTTTTGTATCACCACGGCCGTGGTTAGGACTCTGCTTCACGACCTTGAGTTCAAGCACTGCTCAATTCCTTGCGGATGAGTAATGCCTCCAATCAGTCTTTGCTGGTCGTTCGGTCTTGAGACCGCATGGGCTCAAATAGTCTTGAGACTGCATGGGCTCAAACGGTCTTGAGACTGCATGGGTGGAATAGCTTGGTTAGATTTCTTGATCGGAGCTAGAGATGAAGGTGGACTTTGACTACTTGTTCAGCTTTGTCACAACCTGCATTAAATGAACAATATTTAGTTAAAACCTTGATAATCGAATCAACTAAGTAGTTTTGCACATTATGATTCATATTGAGTGGAATAGTTATGTATAGAGTTGAATTGGTCCCGAAGTGATAATTGAATTTCATGATGAATATACATTCATCAAAATACCCCAAACTTAAACGTTGCTCATCCTCAAGTAACACAAAATCTGAAACAGTCGCCAAATGAATACTTTCAATTCGTGTGATTGCTTCATCTTCACATCACGAATGTTTTCTTTTTGCTCAACATGACTCAGTATCTCAACCTCCTGAGACCACAAAACACATCTTACCATATCTTCATTCCTGAGTTCGTTTTCCAAAATCACTTCCTCCTCTCCTTTTCCAACAACAAGCATGTCAAACAGTTTTGTAAGAGTTCAGAGAAACCCGCAGAACAGTAAGTGTGCATTTGATCTGACACTAGTGTTTTCCAAGATAGGGTAGGCAATCATTGTGCCATTAGGTAGAAAAGGGAGTGAAAGGTGGTATGGAAGGAAGAAGTAAATCTCTCCTCTATTCGACTCGAGATTTTTATATGCTTTGCAATTTCATTTATTGTATTTTTTGTGTGAATCTCTCCTCTATTCGACTCGAGATTGCATTTCTTTTTGTGTGCACTTTGGCATCTTTTTGTTTGCAAATCTCTCCTCTATTCGACTCGAGATTGCATTTTTGGTGGTACGGCCCTATTTATTTGCGAGGGATATGGAAGAAGCAGATAAAGAGGGAAGTGGCGTGCCACCCCGAACTTAGGGTTTGGAACCTTTTTGGCTATTTTGTTTCTTTTTGATGAATGGAGGGGTACGAAGATGATAGAAGAGGTGTAGAAGAGAGTTCAGATCAGAATGCAACTTGATTTACAATTCAATGCATTAGGTTGTTCTCTTTATCAAACTCTTCTCAAATAATGACTTGATGAGGATCCGGTTTGGATTCCATGCTATTGTTCCACAAATCAGTTAGGAAGCACGACGTATTTGATCCCTATCAGTTTGATAGACACCTATCATCTTTTCAAAAGTATCACGATGTTAGGAATCATAGGCTTCACAAGATGATTTCAATCAAAGGGCTTGTTTCAAAAAGTGGTCCTTTTGAGGATTTACTTTGAATAAGGGGGATATAATGAGTTCCATCATTGTTTCAGTGCCTATATCAATCGAGGTGAAATATCTCTTTAAGCGGTGACCATTTGCCATAAATTCGCCTGACTTTTCACTCCATAGAGAGAAAGCACCATGTGGGGAAATGCTTTTGACAATGTAAGGTCCAGACCAGCGAGAACAAAGTTTCCCTGGGAATAACTTCAATCTTGAGTTGAATAGCAGAACTTGGTCTCCCACTTGTATGTCTTTTCTTTTCATATGTCCATTGTGCCAAAGTTTTGTACGTTCTTTATAGATTCGTGCATTCTCATAAGCTGTCATCCTGAGTTCATCTAGCTTTTGGAGTTGCAGAATCTTGGCTTGGCCTACGTCTTTCATATCAAAGTTCAATTGTTTAATTGCCCACCATGCTTTGTGTTCCAGTTCGACTGGAAGGTGGTAGGCTTTTCCATATATTAATTGAAAAGGTGTAGTCCCAATGGGAGTTTTATTAGCAGTTTGATAGGCCCATAAGGCGTCGTTGATTTTTGTTGACCAATCCTTTCGATTGCATCCTATAGTCTTTTCTAGAATAGCCTTTAGTTGATGGTTAGAGACCTCTACCTGTCCACTTGTTTGTGGATGGTAAGTCGAGGCTACCTTATGTGTTACATCGTATTTTCTCAGTAAAGCTTCAAAGCTTCTTTCAAGGAAGTGGGACCCTCCGTCAGATATCACAGTTCGTGGCACTCCAAAATGGGGGAAGATAATGTCTTTGAATAATTTGATGACGGGTTTGGAATCACTAGTGACGGTTGGTATAGCTTCAACCCATTTTGAGACGTAGTCTACTGCCACTAGGATGTATGAAAATCCATGAGAAGATGGGAATGGACCCATGTAGTCCACCCCCCAAACATCGAATATCTCTACTTCTTGCCACAAATTCAGCAACATCTCATCTCTCTTTGTTATATTACATGTTCATTGACATTTGTCGCATGATAGGACAAAATCGTAGGAATATTTGGATATGGTTGGCCAAAAGAATCCACATTGCAAAACCTTTAAAGCAGTCTTTTTAGAGCTCATATGTCCTCCCACTGGTCCTGAGTGACATTGTTCCAAAATAAGTTGAGCCTCCTCTTCAGCGATACATCGTCTATACAGACCATCGGCACCTAGTTTAAAAAGATATGGCTCATCCCAGTGATATTGCTTCACATCATGCATGAACTTTTTCAGGGCATTCCCGGTGCATTAAGGATGGATAACCCTAGCAACAAGGTAGTTCACAAAATCCGAGTACCACAGTATAACTTCTGAGACCTTCATTAGTTGATCGTCTGGAAGAGAATCGTTAATCGGAATCTTCTCGGTATCCTGAGTGTGGATGCGACTGAGGTGGTCTGCTACAACATTCTCTGTACCTTTTTTTATCTCTTATCTCTAAATCAAATTCTTGTAACAGGAGGATCCATCTAATCAACCTGGGTTTTACATCTTTCTTTGCCAGAAGGTAACAAATGGCAGCGTGGTCAGTGTAGACAATAACTTTCGAACCAATTAGGTAGGATCTAAATTTGTCAAAGGCATACACGACTGCTAGAAGTTCTTTCTCGGTAGTTGCATAATTCCTCTGGGCTTCATAGAGAGTTTTTGATGCATAATAGATCACATAGTGTTTCTTCTCTATATATTTCCCTAAAACAGCGCCCACAGCATAATCACTAGCATCACACATAATTTCAAAAGGATGGTCCCAGTCGGGAGCTCTAATGATGGGGGTGGTTGTAAGGGCCTGCTTCAGTGTGTTGAAGCTTTTGACACATTCTTCATTGAAATTGAAATCAGTATCTTTTAGTAATAGGTTCGTCATTGGCTTCGTTATCTTGGAAAAATCTTTTATGAATCTTCTGTAAAATCCTGCATGACCTAGAAAAGCAAAAACTTCTTTTACATTTGTTGGGGTAGCCAGTTTAGAAATCACTTCAATCTTGGCTTTATCTACTTCAATTCCTCTATTGCTGACCCTATGACCGAGGACAATGCCTTCTCTTACCATAAAATGGCACTTTTCCCAATTTAGCACAAGATGCACTTCTTCACAATGTTTGAGGACCAGGGAGAGGTGATTTAGACATGAATCGAATGAATCTATGTAAACAAAAAAATCATCCATGAAAACCTCCATAATTGTTTCAGTAAGACCAGTGAATATGGTGGCCATGCAATGTTGGAAAGTTGCGGGCGCATTACAGAGACCAAACAACATTCTTTTAAACGCATATGTTCCGAATGGGCAGGTAAAGGTTGTTTTCTCTTGGTCATCTGGATGTATGGGTATTTGATAGAATCCAGAGTAACCATCAAGATAATAGAAATATTCTTGATGAGCCAACCTTTCTAGGACTTAATCAAGGAAGGGCATTGGAAAATGATCTTTTCGAGTTGCCTTGTTCAATTTTCTATAATCTATGTACATACTCCACCCTGTGACTGTTCTAGTGGGGATGAGTTCATTGTTTTCATTCCGTATAACAGTTGTTCCACCTTTCTTCGGGACAACATGCACTGGGCTCACCCATGGCGAATCGGATATCAGATAGATTATTCCAGCTGTGAGCAATTTAATGACCTCACTACATACCACTTCCTTCATATTTGGGTTCAATTTTCGTTGATGCTCAATAGTAGGTTTGTGATCTTCCATCATAGGGATCTTGTGCATACACAACGCTTGACTGACCCCAGTGAGGTCACTCATTTTATAACCGATGGCTTTCTTTCTTTCCCTCAATTCCTTCAGAAGTTTCTCTTCTTGTTCAGCTGTTAGATTGGAATTTATAATAACTGGACAAACCTTGAGATCATCTAAAAACACGTACTTCAGTCCTTCGGGCAGGGGCTTCATTTCGGGAGCCTCTGGTTTTTCACATGGTTCTTCTGTAGTTTCCATAGCCTTGAGTTCTTCACTATTGGCTTCAACATCTTCTTTAGCAGAGTCGAGGGATTCGATGCAATCCTTTACTCGTTCGTCGATTGGTTCATCCACTGGTGGGTTTGTTAGAGCAATTTCCAAGGGATCATTTGATCCATGATTCTCTTGAGTCAGAAGTGACATTTGTTCAATGCAGTCAATCAGATAGACTTCTTCCTGCATACTTGGTCTTCTCATACTTTCAAAACTTTAAATTCGAGAGTTTCTTTTCCTAATCTGAGTAGTAAGGTACCAGCTTCAACATCAATCAGGGCTCTTGCAGTGGCGAGGAACGGACGACCAAAAATGAGAGGATATCTGGCATCTTCTTTTATATCCATAATGACGAAGTCGCATGGAACATATGTGTCCTTGCCTACCTTGACTGGGACATCTTTGAGGATTCCTAACAGACATTTTATCGAGTTGTCTGCAAGCTATATAGTCATGCCAGTAGGAAGCAATTATGCAAATCCTAATCTTTTGCATAGGCTAAGCGGCATAATAGAGATGCTTGCACCTAGATATGCCAATCCTTTCTTGCATGATGAATTGCCAATATGACATGAGATTCCAAAGGACCCCGGGTCTTTTTGTTTCTTGGGCATCTTGCTCAATATGATATCCGATGTAGTTGTCGCCAATTTTACTGTCTCATATTCCTCAGTTATATACTTCCTGGTTAGGAGTGACTTTAGGTACTTAGTCCAGGATGGTATCTCAGCCAAAGCATCTAAGAAGGGTATATCAAAATGAAGTTTCTTCCTAGCCTCTTTAAACTTATTGAATCTAGTATCGAGCTTGGTTTGCCTTAGACGGGTTGGGAAGGGTATACGAGACTTATATACAGGAATATTAGGTTTTGGTGTTTCAATTTCTTCATTAGTAGATTTCTCAAGACTTCCCTTATCTGTCCTTTCATCTTTTGATTGAGACTCTAGTGTTGTTGAGTTTTGGACCATCACAGGTTCATCTTCGTCTGTAATAACCACATGTGTCTTTACTGGGGGATCCGAATAGTCTTTTCCTGACCTGGTGGTGACTTCCTTCAACTGTTTAGGATGCTTGGGATTGTTCTCGCGTTGGCTAGCAAAGACTCCAGCAGGTGGCTTTATGCTAGCTGCAAGTTGAGCTAGTTGAGATTCAATAGCTTTTTGCTGAGCTTGTTGGTTGGCTATCATAGTTTGCTGAGTTTGCAACATTTTTTCAATGGCTGATAGCTTGTCATCAGAAGAGATGGGTCCTGCTTGCTGTCCTTGCTGTTGATTAAGATTTTGATACTGAGAGTTGTTTTGATAGTTATTGTAGTTCCTATTCTGAAAGTTCCCCTTGAAATTTCCTTGATTCCCAAAATTCTGTTGTTGATTATACTGGAATCCTGGTGGGCCTCTTGGTTGATTGTTTGAACCAAATTGATGCGAGTTTACTGCTCTAGAGGGGTTTCCATATTGAAAACCTGGGTGATTCCTATTCTGATTCGGATTATAATAACTTTTCCCAGGAATAATGTTGATAGCATTAATATTTTCCATCTGACCATTATCTCCTTGTCCACATACATTTCCCAGTACAACGTCATAGAGAACATTGCATGATAAAGTGGAATGATCGATGCTCTTACATGCTTCACAGAACAGGGAAGTGGACTTGACCTGTTCTGGTTTCCGAGTGGGTGAACATCCTCTTCCAATAGCAGCAAGAGATGATTCAATGTGGTCTTGCTTGACAACTAAGACCTTCAAGGTTTCAGTGATAGACTTGTACTCGGGGGTAGCTTCGGCCATAGCTAATTTCAAGACTCCTTTACCTACAGATCTACCCCAATTGGCTTGATTTTCTGCTCCCAGGGTGACGACTCTCCATGAGCTGTCATAACTTTGACACATGAAGTTTCCTCCAGACGAGGAATCTAGAAACCTCTTAATATCATCATCCACACCCCTATAGAAAATTTTGATGAGTTGATTCTTAGGAATTCCGTGGTGTGGACATTTGCGTAGAAGCTCTTTGTACCTATCCCATGCTTCAGTGAGAGTTTCTCTAGGGACTTGAGTGAAATTTGTTATCCGGCCCCGAATTTCATATGTGAGAGATGGAGGATAGAATTTTTCCAGAAACACATTTTGGAGTTGTTCCCAGGTGGTGATGGGTATTTCACTTTGTAATGAATTGTACCAACTTATGGCTCTATCAGTAAGGGGATACTTGAAGAGACATATTCGAATGGCATCATCAGTGACTCCATTTTGCTTTGTCATAGCACATAGATTGATGAATCTCAGAAGATGTTCTTGGCTGTCCTCTGCTTGTTTGCCATAGAAAGGGTTGTTTTGAAGTAATGTGATCCAATGTGCCCTAATCTCAAAATTGGCAGCATTGATGGGAGGAGGCTGTACTGGATGATGACCATTCACAGCTTTCAGGATTGAGAACTCTCTAAGATCCATTTGTAGTTCAGCTACGTTGCTGCTTGTGCTGCTAGGATTTCCTGCTGAATCGCAACCCTAACTTCTTGCACGAGCCTCTCTCTTTGTGCATTGATGGCTTGAGCCACTCTTTGGGCTACTTCCTCTTCCTAAGCCATCCTTTCTTGATTTTCTCTGATCTGACGATGAAAAGTTCTGTTTATCTCGGGATCAAAGCTCGCTGTTAGTCCGGGGCTGTCCGAACGGTGCATGCACTACGCTTTGGATTGTTCCTGAAAAAAGATTTCAAAGGTGAGAGCCACGAAGTAAAGTCAAATTCAAGTAGATGATCGACTGTTTCAAAAGAAAAAGCAAAATCCTAGATTAGTCTTAAAAGAACTAGATTTGACTGACTGATTCTGTTGTCCCCGGCAGCGGTGCCAAAATTTGACGTGGTATTTTGAACGCACTAACAAACTCACTCAAGGTTGAAATCCTCGAGCTTTTACCAAAACCAAAGTGCTATAATACCACCCGCAAGCGGACGAGTCTTATTGTAGTATAGTTAAGGATCGAACCCAAAGGACAACGTTTTTAAGAATCTTTGTCAGTCTAATATAGTTCGAGTTAAGGCTAATATTTAAAACGATAAGTTATTTTGAGGTTAATTAAACTAATTGCAGGAAAGTAAAGACTGAATTTAAGCTAGATTAAGATCAATGATATGGAATCGCTGGGATGGTATCGGGTTTCACCACCACTACACATGCAAACACATTCAATTGTGAACAATCTAGGCAAGAAATAGCAATCCAAATAGAGATGCTGCAAAACCCCCCATACGGGCATTAGGTTTGCGTAAGAATCACCTTAGGCATCAGATGTCTCGTCACCATCCAGATCACTTACTTACGGCTCAGAAGATACAGAAATCCAACGAAGGTCGTGGCCCCCCTATACAGGCGTTAGGCACATAGAAGCGTCATCGAAGGCTAGATGGCTCGTCCCCTCACGGATCATACACTTACTACCTCAAAGAAATCCCATTCTATTTCTAGTTTGGGAGTCAACCACATTAATCGATAAGCAAGCAGGCAATTAATATATGAGCAAACATCGACGATTAACAAGAAGATACAAAATCCAACTAAGGTTGTGAACCCCCTATACATGCGTTAGGTACACAGAAGCGTCACTGAAGGCTAGATGGCTCGTCCCCTCACAGATCACACACTTACTACCTCAAGGAATCCCATTCTATTTCTAGTTTGGGAGTCAACTTGTTAAACGACATTCAATCCTACATATAGAAGTCCTCGCAACATAGGAAGAACCAAGATGAAAGCAAGCAATTAATCAAACTATGAACATAACCATTAACAACGAAATGAAGAGTTATATACATTGCCATGGAATGTTTAACAATATAACATGTTTGCATGGGTAGCGTGGCTAGTCCCCGCACCCCAGCAAAAATGTACTACTCGCTCATGATGCGAGAAACAAGAAGAATGAGAAAGAGAGAAATCCACCATGAACTCGGTGCAGAAGGTAGTCGTAGCTCGGTGAAGTAGATACGACCTCCTACGTCGAATTGTAGCAGATCTGGACGCGAACAGGAGTTGCCAAGACAGACTGGACAATCTCCCTTACTCCATCTTTCTTCTCTCCTCATCCTCCTTGGTTGCAATACAGGCAGTAGGTGAACTGAAACTGGCGCAGACTGGGCTGGTTTATGATCAGATCTGTATACAGGCAGCCTGTCAGCATCCCAGAACCGATGTCCAAGTGAGGACCCTTGGGGTCCTATTTATAGGCACGGGACGGACCCCAAACGGTCTGGGGTTAAAGGAAACCAAAAGGTATGCAGATATTTTTGCCCAAACGGTTTCACTTAAAATAGCCCAAACGGTACGTAGAAACTGGGCAAACGGTCTCTAAACCGCATAAGACCAAACGGTTTGGAAATCGCATGAGATCAAGTGATCTTAAGAAAACGGTTTGGAAACCGCATGAGATCAAATGATCTTGAGAAAATGGTTTAGAAACCGCACGAGACCAAACGATCTTGAGCAAACGGTTTGGAAACCGCACGAGATCAAACGGTCTCACAGACCATTTGCTCTCCTCCAAATGGTCTTGAAAAGAGGGGCAAACGGTCTATGTACCCATCATGCCCAAACGGTCTTCATTCGGCATCCATTCGGTCTCGATGCTTGCTAATTTAAACGATTTCCAAGCTGTGGCCAAATGATCTGGGATCAAAATCGAGCAAATGGTCCTGCTTCGGTCAATGCTCCGCAAACGAGCAGCAGACAGTCTGCTTGGTAAATCGATCTAGTAGCCCTTCGATCTATCAAACGATCTTCAGCCTACTTTCGTAGATGCGACGGCCTCGAGGCGACCCCATTTGGTATGTGAACTACCTCCAATCGACCTTGCTCAGGAGCTAAAAATGTGTGCTGGTCGGAGGTTGAAGATGACGCACCACGGTCATGGTAAAGCTGCTGTCCCACGGCCGTGCCACCTTACATGGGCGTGGTGGGTGAGACATTTGGCCCTGACGGCCTTGAGCCACGGTCGTGGCATGACACCACGGTCGTGGTGAGGTAGCTGCCACACGGCCGTGCTGCCTCACACGGGCGTGGCGAGTGAGAGATGGTTGATGTAGGTAGGGTGCCACAGTCGTGGCTCGTTGACCACAGTCGTGGTGAGTGAAAGATCAATTCTACCATGGTCATGGCCACATCACACGGTCGTGGTGATGGCAGAAAACCACAACCATTTTGGATCACCATGACTGTGGTTAGGACTCTGCTTCGCGACCTTGAGTTCAAGCACTGCTCGATTCCTTACGGCTGAGTGATGCCTCCAATCGGTCTTTGCTGGTCGTTCAGTCTTGAGACCGCATGGGCTCAAACGGTCTTGAGACCGCATGGGTGGAATAACTTGGTTAGATTTCTTGATCATAGCTAGAGATGAAGGTGGACTTTGACTACTTGTTTAGCTTTGTCACAACCTGCGTTAAATGAACAATATTTAGTTAAAACCTTGATAATCAAATCAACTAAGTAGTTTTGCACATTATGATTCATATTGAGTGGAATCATTATGTATAGAGTTGAATTGGTCCCGAAGTGATAATTGAATTTCATGATGAATATACATTCATCAAAGAGCCATCCATCAGAAGATCAAAGCTTGCCTTTGACTCCAACATCAACACCTCAAGAAACAAAGGAAGAAGAAGAAGGTACCATGGTTATATATAGCTTCAAGAAGAAGAAAGAGGGGAGATAACCATGGCCAAACCTACTCATATCAAGGGCCCATCCATGGCCGAGAGGGTAGGGAGGTGATGAAGGAGAAAACATAAGGAAAGGCTAGCAAGAAGCATGACTCACCAAGGTAAGATCTTGAACAAGGAGTCTCCATGGCCAAGGAGCTCGCCCTCCTAAGCTCCATGGGAGTCTTCCTTTAGCTCCCAAGCTCCCATGCTCGTCCCAAATAAGAAGGGGAAAGAAGGTGGCCGAAAAGGATTGCTTGGCTAAGGAGGAAGGGGGTTATATACACCAAGGAAGAGAGAGGTAGCAAGGGAGAGGTGTCATAACCACATAAACCAAAGTGCCACTTGCTCTAGCTCATAACGCCACTTGTTGCCACCCTAGATGCTCATGCATGGCATGGTGATACACTCTAGAATGTGTATCGTGCAGTTGGGCAGCTGCCATGGCCGATACACCCCTTTTGGGTGACACACCTTCATGTCCTAGCCGATACACTACAAGACAAGATACACATGTGACATATATATGCTATAAAGTCCATATACAAATGTCATTCCTCATCTATCAACCAAACATGGTGCCCCATCATCTATACTCGTTCTAGATGATGTCACACATAAGCAAGAAGACTCTAGAGCTGATAAATTTCACATTGACCCCTCTATTTTGGGTATTTTGCAATTTATACCAAAACTAGCACACAAAGCACAAGCTTCAACCAACCAAGCTCAAACTTGGAACATAGGTCCTCCATAAGGAGCCCCACCTCATCATTCTCTTTCTAATGATACTAGAGAACTAAAGGCATGCTTTACATGTGACATATTGCAATATAACCCCTTACTTTGGGTAAATTTCACTTCAGTCCAAAACAAGCAAACATTGCTCAAACAACATCCAAATGGGACCAAACTGGAAACATGAGCTTGTCACATGATACCAAAACATCTTAGAAGATTAGATTAAGGTCCTAAGCACCTTCCATAAGCAAATCAAAGAGGGTTAGCCCAAAACCTGGGTCAGGGTCCTTACAATCTTGTTATAAAACTTGTATGATGTGAATTATAGGATTATTCTAGCTAGAGCAATGACATTCTCTAAAAAATGTTGAAAGTTATAAGAACTAGAACATATTTTCATTCCCTCAAATTTTCTTCTAGAAAAGAGAAGCAAAGAATCATCACCAGACAAAAATCAAATATGGGGTGGCACTCTTCCCAAAACATAAATTCCATACCCCAAAAAGGGGTGTACCATCAAAAGATGCCAAAGCACACAAGAAAAAAATTTGTGACCAATGTAGTCACAACTTCCGCAAATCAAAGTTCCGAGTCGAATAGAGGAGGGATCAAAGAAAAAAATCTTTTGTTATTTCTTCTTCACTTGTTCACACCCCCTCCTTCCTGTTCTTGTGCAAATACCTAAGAAAAAATATTTAGAAATTGAAAGTGTCAAAGCAGTAGAAGAGGAAGCCTATTTTTCTAAAAAATCTTGTTTTTGAAGCAAGACGTGATAATTATTTTGATAGGGAATATAGAACTTTATGCTACATGGTTCTAGGAGATTAGGTCACTTGGCCAAAAATTAGGGGTAAAGATTATAGTGATGTTACAAGGTTGAGGAATGACATATTGGGAGTATAAATTGGACTTTATTTGTAAGTTTATTTGCTTGAGGACAAGCAAAGATTCAAGCCGGGGGTATTTTGATAAATGTGTATTTATCCTTTTTATTTACATCTTTTAGATATCTTTTTAGGATTGTTATGTTATTTATCTTCTTAGTTTTATAATTAATTGTATTAATTTATATTTTTGTATTAATTTGGAGTTTTAATTATATTTGGTTGGTTTTTTTGTAGGAAAATTCTCAATGACTAATTTTCCTTGGAAGATATTTTGCACAAATTCCTGCAGTGCCTGATTTAAATATACACCTTGCACCAAAATTGCCATAACTCTCACATCCCAAGGTAGAATTTAATGGGTAAGTATGCATTGGAAAGAGAATTAAATTATGTATAGGAAAAAATATTTTCAGACCACTTCCGAACATATGACTAGCCCAAAAATATGCTCGAAATCACTATTGCGGGAATCTATAGAAAACAGAATGTGAATGGTCAACAAAATAAAGCAACCAACCGTTTCCTCTATTGATCGGATCCAAAAAATTTTTAGCTGCTGGCTAGGAGGCTTTTAGATAGTCTTCTATCTAGGGTTTCCACCCCTCCTTCCCTATAAAAAGAGGGGGGACTACAGTAAGAAAAGGGCCCCCAAGTTCTTTTGTACGCAATCAAAAGTGAAATTCTATCATTTCATCTTAGTGTAATCTTCCTTTCAAGAGCAATAAAGATCAGTTCTTTCATAAATTTAGTTCTTTTATTTTGGTTCTGGATCTCCTTTTGCTGGTTCTTCTTTTTCTGTGTTTCTCTTAGAGCAGAAGAAAAAGTAAACGAGTCATTTAATCATCACCACCTTGGACTCTACAGAGATCTGGAATTGTGGTCTATGACTCTTTTGCTTTCTTTCCTGGTTTCTTCCATCCTCCCCATGTGTAGCGAGTAGTTTCTTTATCGAGGCAAGGAGAATAACCCCTTAGCCATGTGATTATAGGATTGAGTCTTTACATGACTATTTAGATGGATGGTTTCGGTTTAGAAATTGTCGATTGAAATGACGTAATTAATCATTTTTAACACTTGTTAATCCCGGTGGATGTGACCATAGAAATTGGAATTTAGAATAGCTAAACCGAATTCATGGGTTTTTGGATGTGACCATAGAAAAATCCCCTTTAGGACGAAGAACAAGGACACATGAACACTATGATCACTGAGTTCACGTAGAGTTCCTCTTTTGTATTTTATTTATGAATATGAACATACCTGCTTCCTTCTTATTGTCGTGTATCATTTGATTTTATTTTTACAAGGGCTAAGGTGGTGAAACCCCTAAGCTTTGATGCCTTCCCCTTTGATTTCAAACCCTTTTTTGATTCATTGCTTTCAAGTTCACCCTTTAATTTTCAGCATTTTACTTTTTTTAGATAATCTTTTATGCTAACAATTTCTTCTTTTACTTTCTCTTATTTAGAATAATCTTTTATTTTCCTTGCATTAGTGTAACCTTTTGTTCTTCTTGCAATTTCCTTTCTCGTATAGAATATTCAACCCCTCTCAAATCAGACTTTACTTTACGCAAACCTTTTAAAAATACCAAAAAGTAACAATTTTAAAAATAAACTGAGTTTAGGAGAAATAGATCTTAAAAACATTGTCCTATGGGATCGACCCTTCTATACTAGCCTTAATCAGAAAGTAAAAATGGATTAAACTCTAGGATAATTTTTCTAGTGAATTGGTGTGCAAACGACGCGTATCAGATAGCATTTTGGAATTCAAAATGAAACTCAAATTCTACTCCACTACACAACAATAGATATAACAAATAAAATATGTTATTTTATTTAAATATATTTTGTTTTGTAATGGAAACTGACTTGAGTTCCATTTTGGGTTCGAAAATGTGCCCATATAATAAATCACTTCACTTTTTAATTGTAACTTTGATTGACCTGCTTTTAAATTCCATCATTGTGCTCATTTAGTAGCTTGATTTATTCCTTCAACCTGAAATCGAGAAAAGAGGCCCCTCTGCCTCTACAAATCCATTCTCACCGCTCTCTTCCTTATCCATTTGTGGAACCCATCAACTACACCATGTCCGACGTCTCCCTTCTTTCCCCTGTTGCTTAGTATCATTCTGAGGTGAACTTTTCCTTCAATGGAACTGTCTCCAACCTAAATCAAAAGTACATTGTTGATAATGAATCCTCTATTCTTAAGCTGCTTAAACTCAATGTTCTGCTCGTTCCTTTGGAGATATAGAGAAAATAACTGACGATGCACCTAGGTGGGATGCGATTCTATTACAAGATCCACTACACAAGGAAGACTCGATATCCCCTCTCTATAGTTTTTGGCCAAGGCATATACGTAAGCTTGTTGGGAAATCCTAATCGTGAACTCTTGCTGAATAATTTTCATTAGGGGAAAATATCACAATGTCTACAAAAATCAACAATGGTGACTACCCTACACACCTTAAGATGGGTTTCTTCTCTTCCCATTAATGGTGCATGTTATGGAATTGCTTTCCCACTATGCTTATGCATGACTGGTGCTTCTTGGCCACCAACACAAAGTTGGAGTATGCTATAGCTGTGTTCATGTTGTAGACTAGGAGTGCGCTAGAGAGCATGTTGTGGTTGGAGGAGGACTGTTACACCCACTGTAAGGACCCTGACCCACATTTTGGAATAACCCTATTTGTTTTGCTTAAGTATGCTGCTTAGGTCCTTGCTCTAATCATCTGAGATGTAATTAGGGCATGTTGGAAGCTTAAGCTCCTTGTTTGAGCTTGTTTGGTTGATGCTTGTGTTTTGTGGAGAGGTTTTGGTGCAAATTGCAATTTACCCATGACAGAGTTTGATGTGTAAGTTTTCCACCTCTAGTGTGTCCCTTTTCTCTTAGCATCATCTAAATGAAAGAGAAAGAGATGGACACCTTGTTTGAACATTGGATGAGTGGTGACATCCTTGGTGGTGTTTTGAACACATGTTTGAGGTGTATCTTACACCTAGAGGTGTTGTCTCAGACTTGAGATCCTTGGGGAGGCCTTGTATCAGGTTGTGGGTGTCTTGAGGGACATCCTATTGGTTTGTGTATGTTTTGAGGGACATCCTGTCAGTTTTGTGATGTCTCTAGATGCACCATATAGGTTTGTGGTGCCTAGGGTTTACCCCTATCAATTTGTGAAGTGAGGTAGAGATGTGTATTGGCCATGACCTAGGAAGGTGACCTAGTGGGAGAGACATGGATCTTATCATCTTATTGCATGGTGTTGCATGTGGATCTTTCTTTGTGCACAAATGTCACATAGAGTTCTAAGGTGGTGACACCTTTCCCTTGCTCTCTCTTCCATCTCTCTCGTATATATACCTCTTTCTCTCCATGCAAGAGAATCCTTTTGACCTTCTTTTCTTTCCTCTTTCTTGGTGGATGACCTCGAGCTAGAGGAGCTTCTCCCTTGGATCTTAGAGGACGAGTCCCATGCTTGTGGTGGTCTCTTCATCCCCTACCTTGGTAAGCCATGATCCTTAGCTTTCTTTTTCTCTTTATTTCTTCTTCTCAGCCATGGACCTTAGTTATTACTTTTCCCTCTCATGCTCTCTTAACCTTGGTTCCCATCTTATCTCTTAAAGGTGTTGTGGTGATCAAGAATTGGAGGATCTTCTTCTACATTGAGCTCATGAAGCTTGGAGCTTGGTGGTGATCCTTGAGGCGGGAGATATAACTCTAAACCCTTTGTGTTATTATCACCTCTACTTGTTATCTTATTCTTGATCCATGGCTCGTTATTGCTTTCATGCTAGTAGTTCTTATTGGTGGTTTTGCGATCTGTTTGGGTAGAAGAGCATGGATTAGTCGCTTCCCATGTGTTGAACCTTCATTTGCCTTGCTTGTAACACCATCCTAAGGTAGGAGATCGGTGAGACTGATATGTAGGTTAGGATGATATGTCCTGGGTGGCTGTCACGACCTGTGACACCCCTGGCTGTCACCCTTTGTGGCAGGTCGTCATGACCTTTGACGACAGGCTTTGCTAATGGCCTTCATGGCTTGGTAACTTCTTAGAAATTATATGTTCGGGTGTTGTTATGATTTGATGCCCTTGCCTATCATGTCTAACCCAACATAACATTGCCGCCTAACATACCTGCAATCGTCACAACTTGTGACGCCCTGCTTGGGAAAAGGTTGATGCCTCTTCAGGATCATTACCCATCAGGGCTTTGGCCGTCACAGCTTGTGAGAGGGTTGATGCTCGATATCTCTTGACAACCCGTCACATGTGACCGCTATCTCAAACCCTAAACAATCTGTCACCTTGAGTGTTTCCCGATACACCAACGATGCCCGTTATCCCCTCGACGCCTGTCACACCTCTGGGTAGTGTTGCCCAATAGGGGTTTGGCCGACACCCTCTCCTTGAGGTGTTGTGCCCGATACACCCATGGTGATGCCTAAACTGACACACCTAGGGTTAGCCTAATACCCTATGTTGTAACCCTAACTAATATCTTGTGATGGTTTCTAAGCTACACCATGTTGATGCTAGGGTCACATGGTATAATGTGATACCATATGGTGCAGTTGTACGTATGATGTTGAGAGCTACGTTCCTATACCTCATAACATGTTTTATAATGTTAATGAAAAACATGATTCTATGCCTCATAACACATCTCATAATGATGATGAAAGTGATAATCTAAAGATGGTTGTTGATGCAACCATGTAAACCCAAATCGAGTGAAGTGAAACCCTAATTGTATTGATGTAAAATGTATGATGTAAAATGTATGTCATGAGTACTATGAGATGATGATGTTGATGATGTATTGCTTTCTTGTTATCGGTTTCTAACCATGCAGGGAGCACCAGTTGATGTACATAGCCATGTATGATCTATGATGGTTATGGTCTGTTTGAATGGGCCTTGTGAGGCATAAAGTGTTGTTAACATCCTTGAAAGAAGAGGTGAATGGTATTATGACCTAATGTTGGCTTATTGCCCTATATGAGAAGATTTTCCTCAGTGATGAGAAGAGGGGTTGTCACCCTAAGATATGTGCTCCTTGTGATGGACACATGTTGAAAATAAACATGAAGTGATGAGATCTCACCCTATATGCTTCAGTATGTTCTGGTGATGTGTCATGCCCTTGGTTAAGTAGAGTTTGTTTAGAGTTTGTACATTGTAACTTGATTGATGCTGAAAGATGCTTAAATTGGTATAATTAATCAAGTGGACTCTAATAGTATAGTTTGCCGTTTGCCATAGATCCATTCAGTGTCAGCACTTACTGAATGGTGAAACGAGTTTAACTTGAAGCACATATTGTTGAATATGCGGGGTCCACGTTGAGGTATCTCCTTGTGTCTTAAATGTATATATATGGGATTGGTTGCGGTCATACCCCAATAAGAGTACAACTGCAGTTGTAGCTCAATTTGAGATAAAGGATTGCTGCGATCATATCCTAATAAAGAGTACAGCTATAGTCATAACTTACTAGCACTTTGACATGTGCTAAGGCGGTCTAGATATGTACAATTGGACTATAAGTCGGTGATAGTAGTCTGAGTAATGATGTCACTGCCAATATTCTCATACTGATTGAGGGGATGAAGTTGTGGATTCTGACTCTTCCACTAGACCTTATATGGAACCTATTTTGACTTATCAAGTGGTCGGTTGGATTTGGGTGGTACAACTCAAATCCTCAGGGCATAATAAAATACATAATCAGCCGTGTAGTGTAATTGTATAGGATCAAAATACGGAAACATTGGATGAGGCATTGCTTGATATTTATACAATGTTATTGATAGGAAATATACATGTTCTTCATATTCCTTTAAAATTGTTAAGATGTTTCATAAATTCAATAGTAATTGCCTTTTTGTCAATAATGAATACTTGTTTCACACAGTTGTAATTATACTACTGCTTAGTTTATCTTATATGTGATAATAATAGAGTTGGTGGTGGGTTATATCTCGCGCTGAGATTTGGAATCTCACCCCACAGGTTTCCCACACCCTTTTTAGGTGGACGAGCACGAAGAAGTAGAGATCATGCAGCAGAGGTTGAGGAGCAATAGGAGGACCAGTAGTTGACGAGGTTGGCAGTGTTGCTGGATGTCTTTTGCTGATAGAGTCCTAGAGTCATCCCTATACACTCGGGTCTTTGGGAACGTTTTGTAGATGTTTTTTGAACATGCTTTCTTTATGTGGTTGGCTTGTATACCTATTATGTACAGATGTGGTGGAATCATGTATATATGTTCTGGAACAATTCTTTGGTTATATGTTGATAGCATGCCTTGTATATGCTTTGAGGCATGAAAGGACTTATATGTGAAGGTTCTTACTATTTGGCAGTTTTATGAAAATGGTTTTAATTTTTAGTGTTTTCTAGTAATCTATTCGTTAATCTTTTTTTACGTGGTTTTGTTTTGAGAAATCTCACTTTGTGTGGCAATGGGTGTCACATTAGGTGGTAGCATAGCTTTAGGTTCCCTGAGTCTACAAGGACATAGGACTAGGGTTTGTATCTATTCTAGTATCCTCCAGTCTATCTTATAGTCACTTATGCTTATGTAGAAGAAGAAGAGAAAGCTTAAAGATGTTTGGAGAATACAAAGACTATGATGCCGAGAGTAGTGTTGCAGCACCAGGGGGTGGTGCAAGGAACCATGCACGAGAAGATCGGGTGCCCGAAGTCCCTCAGTTTGACCTAGACATGATAGAAAACCCTGCCTTTCAATCTCTTTTTGGGCAGTTTATGGCAACGGTGACTCATATGGCAGACAGGATGCTTGCACCTCAGCCTAGGGCACCCGTTCCCCATACTAAATCTTTGGGTACTAGGAAGACTTTCAAGTGGCTTTGCTGTGTTGGGGTGGTTGAGTATGTGGGAACAGCTGACTCGACAGATGCAGATCTGTGGCTGACTGAGCTTGAGAAGGCCTTTAAGATCTTGAGTATCCCTGAAGAGGATAAGGTGAAGCATGCGGTGTACCTTCTGAGAGGGAGTGCTGTCCATTGGTGGGCCATAGAGGATGAGAAGAGGGGTGAGCCTTGTAACATAATGAATCTTAGATGTAATCTCCATGTAAACCTTTTTCCCAAGTTTCCCTTTCATTTCTGTCCTTTATGTCGTTCATGTTTAATTAGTGGAATTTATAGTGGTTTAACTAATTGTACCAATATAAGGGTTTATGCACAAATACCTCAGTGAAAGCTTATTTAAGGATCTATAATGCAAAATCACCACTTTAGTAGAACAATGGTATATTAATTTGTGCCAGAAGTGTAAGGCCCTAAACCTTGATTAAATGTATTAAATAAGCTTTATTACCACATTTAAGTGATCTAAACCTTAATATAATTTTTTTATGTGGTTTGAAAACATAAAATGAGCCTACGTTTCAAATTTGGTACGATTTGGATGTTGTTTGTGCAAGTTATGCAATTTTAGGTACATTCTGGACTTTTATGCAATTTACCCAATTGGGAGGTTTTCTTTGCAAATTATCAACTAAATTTTAATCCTTAGATACTTCCTTACCATTCTCAAGATTTTGAACCATGGGGCACCTGGTTGCACCTTGGTTTGAAGGTGTTTCTCTCCAAGGGCATTATAGGGATTACCCTCTTTATAAATGAGCTTATCTTTGAAAGCTATCAACCAATGGGGTTATTTCTTTGTTTGAAGGATGGTGGGGATAGCCTAGAAGTCTCCAGGGACTTTTAGGACCGACCTTTGATATACAAGAAGAGTCTATGAGTTGTCATCTTGCATGGCCATGAAGCCCTAGCCTAAGGACACATGGAAAGTCCCATAGACACCTCATACTTGCCCCCTTCTTTATAAAGCCATGCCTATCCCTTCCCACCTCCCAATCCAAGAAGCAATCCTCTCCTTCTATTTCCTCTATCTTAGAGAATCTTCCCTTTTATTTTTGTCCACGAAGTTTCTGTCCCAAGGTAAAAGAGGGTGCCTACCTTGGTGAAGAAGGCTCCTAGGGTTCCAAATTTCTCTATTTTAGTATTTCTTAAGCTCCTCCTTGGTGTTTTTGACCAAAAATAGTAAGTATCCTCCTTTCCTTCCCTGTTTTCATGCTTTTAGTATTCCTCCCACCTTCTTCCATGTTGTAAACATGACCTTTCATGGTAAAACTCCACCTAAAACCCTAAAACATCTCATCTCCATGCTCTTTTGCTAGGGTTTGCACCTCAAAAGTGGAGAATGTGATCTTTGCTCAATAAAGGAGCTTGGCTTGGAGCAACCAGACCTTATAATCTTGGGATCCTTGCTGTTTGGACCTTCTTACCTTCCTAGAGGAAAGTTTTTTAACCCCCTTCTCATATATTGCTTACGACACGCTTAAAACTCATGTTTCTATGTTTAAAATCGATGATCTCCATCTCAATTTACCATGTTCTTCTAGGGTTTTGCTTTCTTTATATTTTACCTTCTTTATATTTTACCTTCTCTAGAATCTCTAGTTTGGTTACCTATGCAACCTCAAATATGATCTTGGGTCAAATGGTGTTTTCTCCCTCTCCCTCTCTCTTCAATTATCTCAATCAGTTTGATGAGGTGGTAATTTCCTATTGGTCTGTATTAAAAAATTCACATCTTCTAGACCGCTTATCCAAATTTGACAAATAAATATGTTTTAGAATTGGAAAATTAATATCTATATAATACAAATATTTTCAAGGTCTGATTTCATGGTTTGACGAAGGATGATGTTTTTAAAATGAATTTAATGCATAAAATCCACAAAAATTACATCTTAATCCTCATAACTCTAAAATTAATATAAAAATATATTTTCTTGATCAGGAGAACCTAATAAGTTCATTGGTGATATTTTCAAAAGATAAATCCGAATTTTGCAAAAATTTTCTGAAATTAGGGTTTCTATACATTAATGTGCACTATGTACTCTAATACATGTTAATACATTGAAAATAGGCAAAGTGGAATTTGGACTCAATTAAAATGGTGAAAGTTAGTAATTGATATCAGTAAGAGAGGTATGTGCATTCCTTACACCCTATGTTGGGATAATTTTAGACAAACCCTCTATTTCCCTAATGAGGCTTAAATGAACCCTAAATCTTCTATTCTTGAATCCTAATGTTGTTCATGCCTCAAATTAGATTATAATTTCATCTTGTTTGGATCTTATACCCCACTAACATGCTTATTGAATATTATGACTACTCTTGACTTGACTACTTTTCCATCATGTAGGTTTATGTTCTATTTAATTTAAATTAGCGGTACTTATGTACAACCACCCACACAGGGCATGTATTTAATCACCCCGAGGAATATTTTTATTCTCCCCAATATAATTGTGTAGGTGACTAGGAATGTCTTATTCTCCCCTCACCTATAGGTTAGAGGTTTGGTAGGTGCCTCAATCCTACTTAGTTAGGTAGACATAATTATCTTACATGCAAACCCTTTTTAATATAGTTGTTAATGGCAAGTTTCTTTTGAATATAGCCTCATACTCTTGTTATCTTCATCTTATGATGAACCCTAATATGTTCTTATTTGCTTTACTTATCTTGTTATCCTAGACTAGTTTTGTGATACATACCTTGTTTTCTTTCCCCTTTTGCTGGGTGCTTTCTCAACCACCCAGGTGCTGGTGCTGAGCAAGGAGAAGGACAAGTTTGAAGGAAGTCATCTTAGGAGTAGATCTCAAGCTATCTAAAAGGATGTCTAGGTTGCTATAGCTAGATCCTTTTCTCTTATCTTTTTCTTTTAGGAACAATCATGTAATGAACAATGAAAGCCATGTAATAGGCTTAGTACTTTTATTTCTGATGTTATTATCATTTTATAATGTATCTGGTAAATGCTTATTTACTTGGAATATTATACATGCATCCCTCAATATCTTTTATCTTTCTAAAAAGATGGATGTTTTGTACTTCCTTTAAATTTTAGTAAGGAGGTGATCTCGCCTCTTTACAAGCCTACTCACTTAGTGGATGAGTACTTTAAAGAAATAGTTTAAAACACTTGCGTAGTTCAAATCATATTATTAAATAACTGAATTTAAAGTATAATAGTAATGAGCTATATAAGAAATAATCATTCATTAATATATAATTGGCATGAATACTTTGGATAAGCATTAGGAGAAAGTCAATATTTGCACATGCTTGAATAATCACAAGGGAACTAGCAACTCAGAAACATAAAAATGACATGTTACTCCAAATAACTATAAAGTAATAATGAACAATTGGACACTCTTGTTTAACCTATCATTCATCTTATTATACCCTAAAACTACATCAAAGCATCACAACAAGGTACGATGTCACTATACAAGGCTTAGAAGCTTGATTGAGTTCCTAAGCCTATATCTTGATTAAGACCCCATCTACAGGGGCCTTACCACATCTGACTCTCGACGGCTAATGGGAGCGGTCGAATATCTCGACTCCTCCTCTAAACCTAGGTACTCAACTGCAGAGTCAAACACATATTATATTTGCATCAGTGGTTCTACAAGGGTGAACCAATTGACCAACAACACATTACCACCAACATCCTCGACTGATGTTGGATACCTCACAATCATAAGGAGTCTGCACTATCAGTTAAGACCCCCACACCCTAGTGGTATGATCCGACTTACCTCGATCTGGACTACCTCTGGTTGGGAAGGCACTTTCTTCTCAGAACACAAGCCTTCATGTGAAGGATTCTATAGTGTTTAGGGCATGTAAATGTCTAATACACTCTTTAAATTCATGATTCAATCATCACATCAACATTTCTTAGTTTAGCTTTATAAATAGTTCATTTCATTGATCATCTGTAATACATACCACAAATGAAACTATGAGCATCACCACATCTCATACTGAGAAACACTGATATCAAAATACTTGATTCACTAAATGCCCAATCCCTATGATTTCATTTTCCTCATTCACATATCACATGACTCACATAAAATTTAATGTTTCATAAACATTCATTGAATATAGACTTCTCTCAGCAATTCACATATAACCAAACATGTATATGAAATCCCACAATGAATTGAAGTAGAGTTTCTTCACCATTCACTGAAATATTATGCATCAAGAATGACCTTTAATAAATAACTCTATCACATTTAAAAGAATCACTTTTGTTGGATTTTATGATTTCTATTTGCAATCTTTCAACTTACTACACATTTAAAAGGGAGGGATAGCAAGGGAGAGACAATAGGGAGAGTAAGTCAGTAATAACACCCTAACGTTTGAAGGGACAAATCCTTCCCTTTGACTATGGTAGCACAACATGGAGTTCATGGTGGTCCTTGTGGACTACTGTAGAGGAGTGAGGAACTTGCCCCACTAGGAGAACATAGTCAACCATCATCCATGGTGATCAACTAGGAGGCCACTGCTGATGTTGTCCAGGTGCAACTTGAAGAAAGGCGTACACTACTTCAGTAAGAGTTGTCACTGGAATTGCTCCAGGACCAGATATATCTCTTGCATAACTTCTTTCCTAGATTATTTTATGGTTGATGCGATCTTCTAGTTAGAAAATTGGGCTTTAAAATTTTTGTTCCCGCTGCCTTATCTGTGGTCCTGATTTTCCAACATGCCTTGCCTCAATAGATATAAATGAGATTATATACAATAATTGGGAACTGGTTTATATTTGTATTGCATGACTTGGGTAGGGGATTGAGCCCTAATCTAGTCTCCACATGTCTTCCTTGTGATCATTCATCATGTTCATATAGATAGAATTTTGGATTTATTATAATTAAATATCTACTATAGCCAGATGTACTTATGGAGTCTATTTACATGTTTTATAGTTACCAGGTCTCCAATATTTCTTTGAGATGTATAATTTTCTTAGTTCAAATACTGCTCAGTGGCTCAACCCTTAGAGAACCACCAATGTAGGTATTTAAGCTAAGTGCTTTACTCTCTGCATGAGTATCCAAGTTTAAAGGAAAGTGTTCGCCCCACGCCACAACAAGAGAGATAACTCAAAACCAAACTACACTTTTAAAACTAAACATCCAAATTACCATAAAACATAGGACATAGTGAAATGACCAATTCGTGTGTTGAACCGATCAACTCACATGTGAACTAACCAGTTCATCTATGGACTGGTCGATTCAATGTTTGCAGGTTCCAGAAAATTCATGAAATTCTATCTCTTCGACTCCCAGATAATTTGGAAACCGTGACTGTAACACCCCTGACCTGGGTTATGTCTTAACCCTAAGATTTTTGCTTAAGTAAGTTACTTACAAACTGATTCTAATCTTTTGAAAAGTAATTAAGGTTTCTTGTGAAGTTTATTGTCAAGTTTGAGCTTAATTGCAAACTATTTGTGCATTATTTGATAGTCTGAGTGAAATGTGCAATTTGCCCAAGATGAGGGGTTACATTGCACATATTGAATGTGTTCTAAGTGTTTTAATATCATAAGAAAGAGTGTGATGCTAAGTGGTGGCTTGTGGAAAGACAAAATCCCAAGTTATAACTTGTTTAAACAATGCTAGCACTTTGTGCACCAATTTTTGTACAATTTGTAAATTACCCAAAATATAGGATAGAAGTGTAAAATCACCACCTCTAGAGCGTCCCTAATCCCTCTATGTATATTTTAGATGAAATGTAAAGATGGTGACGTCATGTTAAAATCATCTTTCAATGATGATACTCCGAGTGATGAATAAACCAAGGAAGAATTAAAAGTAAAGTTTTATATATGTGTTGTATCGAGTTATGGACTTGATATAGGAGTCCTATTGGCTAAGAAACAATAGTAGAAGTCTCCTATCAGTTTTTTGAGCCCCGAAAAAGGCCATGATGGGAAGAACACCTCAAAGGGGTGGTCCATAATGAGTTGCAAGTTCCTTGCATAAAGTGTATCAATTTGTCTTGTTGATGAGATAAAGATGAGGTAAATTAATCCAAAAAGATAACGGAGGACCCAAATATCTCCCCTAGCTTACCCTCTATACTCTTGTAAAGCACGATATGTATGTGTGCATGCATTCCACATGTCAACCATGCATGACCTCATGTCATCTAGTAGCATGAGGTGAAGACACCTCTTATATGCTTTATCTCATGAACTCAAGTATATATACTTCACCTTCCACCAACTTATGGAAGTTTACAAACTCCACAACCATCTTCCCTTGGATATATCATGCAAATCCCCTTAGGTATCATGCAAAGTATCTCAAGGAGCAAGGAGAGCTTGAGCACCAAGACTAAGGTAAGTCTTTGGTCATCTTCAACCTTGGTTGAAGTAGGATATCAGGTTATGGATATTCCTTTCTTTCCTTCTTCACCAAGTGATTAACTATGGTGATTTCTTGTCTATAGAGAAGTTGTGAATAAGCCCTGGACCTTGGAGAAGTTCATCTTCAACCTTAGGGATGTAAAGCTTTGGATCTTGAAGCTTTGAAGTCATTTACAAGGTGGGTTATATAACTTGAACCCAATCATGTTATTATTTACCACTTAACTTGTTACACAAGATGATTTACTTTCAATTCTGAGTTTTTATTGAACATTTGATGAATCCATGAGCTCTAAGAATTTCCTAGACCTGTTATTCATAAACTAGAATAGTTATAATGAAGGTCTAGAGCTTGAAGAAGATGGTATCACTTTATAAAGTGATATCGGGATGCAAGTTCACACACAAGTACCTCTAACCCGATATGGTAATATACATGCATCACTTGCACAATATTCTTGTGAGATTACATCTCTTCACAATATGGTGAAACCTTTTGCAAGATAGGAAGTTAAGTATAGACTCCATGCATGATATAGGGTTAAGTGTGTATTTGTAAGTCGATATGAAACCCTAGTTTGGGTAACCTGATATGAGTAATAATAGCAAGTACTCCTTGCACGATATGATCATGTAGTACACACCTGGTACACGATATCTTAAATTACACATCTGGTGCACGATACGATTGATTGAGTATACACTTATGTACAATATAAAATATGGATTCAAATACGAGGTGTAAACTGATAAGGTTGAAATACCTCAACCCGATATGAAACCCAAGATGGGGGTTAACCCGATATGGGGATAGATGTTAGCGCATACACGACATGATTCATGTTTTATGAACAATGTGGGAGATACCCACTTACCCCTTATACATGATACAAGCCTAGAGCTGCACCTCCTACATGATATAAAGAGATAGTAAGCATTCTAATCAACATAGAGTTGGAAACCCAAGGTGATGGGTAAATTGATATGAGTGGTGAATGATACCACATGTATGATATGATTGATATTCCTTGGATGATAGGAATAGTACCTACTTTTACCTTGTGAACGATATGAGGTCCAACTCATGCCTCATGCACAATATGGCCCATCCTACCTTATATGATGGATAACCCTAGATGATGGATTGAAATCTGATATTTGTGTCCTTTGAGTAATAGATTGGGATAAGAGAATTCAATTAGACACCTAGATTCTCATATAACTATATTATAGGGATAATCCTTGAAGGTATGAAGGTACGAGCCTAAGGGTCTACCTAACATGGTAACCCGATATGTTACCCAACATGGAGAACCAATATGATAATTTTGGATGGGAAAAAGATATGGTATCTTATATATACCACTTAAACAATACACGATGAGGCATACACTCCATGCCCGATATGGTGCACACCTTGTGCACTATATGGCATCAAGCGCATAGCTTATACCCAATATGCGGTCAAGCACCTAGCTCATACCCGATATGAAGTTATCTTGAGATGGTAAGAACTAAGTGATAGTCAATTTG
Organism: Alisma plantago-aquatica; assembly: GCA_963693085.1. Lineage (NCBI taxonomy): Eukaryota > Viridiplantae > Streptophyta > Magnoliopsida > Alismatales > Alismataceae > Alisma > Alisma plantago-aquatica. The sequence continues at coordinate 14,589,570 of OY856414.1, read as the reverse complement.
ATATGGGTACACGATATGATGATTAGGGGATACATCCTAAAACATGGCATGGTGATGTGGTTATACCACATGCCCGATATGGATACACTACATGAAATAAGAATGTATCTTAAAGCATAATATGTTACCATACACACATCTTGATGCCCAATATGGAAGGGACACTTCAATCATATGTGATTGATTGAGTGATATATATTGCAGGTTGCGTTAATTGCAATATAAAAGATGATGTGAATTGTTAATGATGAACTAATATTCCTCAAGAGGAGGATCGAACCAAAAGTATGATGCAATTAATATCCTAGTGAGTATGAGAGAGAAACTCATACTTTTTGTTGATAATCATTTAATGATAAATGATGAGAATAAATAAGTATGATTGAATACTTATGATAGAAATGTATGCTCCTAGATATGTGGAGCAATGAATTAGGGTTTGGATTAATAATATGAACTTGAAACCCTATTCAGCTATAAAGGGAAACCCTAACCCTAATAATGGGAAGGTTGTATTTCTCTTATTGCATAAGCCTTGTGAGACATATTAAATACTTGAATAAAAAGTATAATGTCTATGTGGTCTGATGACCTAAAAAGATAATTGTTAGTAATAAGATGTTTAATGAGCCTTGTGAGCCATGTGAATAGTTGTCACCTAGTAAGAGGTGACCAGTTATATGTACAATAAGTATAATGGTTATATAATCTGATGTTTTGAAAAATAATTGTTGCTTAGTGAAAGGTGACCAGATATTAAATGAGCTTTGTGAACTATGTGAATTAATACCTCAGTCTGATGACATAGAGGTATCATTTACCTATTACAGAGGTAACAAGGCTTAGTGATGAACTAAGGGTTAAATACCCAAATATGATGATGATAAGAGATGGAGATCCTAAGTGTTCTATGTGTTCCAAAGTGTTCTATGTGTTTCAAAGAAACACGAAAGTACTTGATAAACATATTATGCCTTTCTTTGTAGCATCTGATATAATTCTTTCTTGCAACTTGATTGATACTAAAAGATACTGTAATGCACTTAATTAAGCAAGTTAAATATTATCATGTAGTTGCCCAGACCATAGATCCATTCAGTGTCAGCATTTGCTGAATGGTGAAATGAGTATTACTCGGTATGCATATTTTTGAATATGTGATCATTAAATGAGGGTGCTCAGTGGACTTCCCAAATACACCAGGTTGCACAGTTGACTTCTTGATGAAACTAAAATTAGGATTGCCCTGTGGTCTTCCTGATAAACTAATCTGGGAAAGCTAAGTGGTCTTCTCCCAAAGAGAGTACATGCCACGACAGTAACTCAATAGCAAAGATGCCGCTATACCCCGACATAGATGGCATAAGATGTCATGCTAAATCTAAGTGGTCTTGTACTAACCGAGACAGGTGAGATCTTGATAGCCGGCTCTTCCATTGACCTTGTATAGTACTGATTTCGACTTACTAGTGGTCGGTTGGAGGATGAAAGGTATACTTCATCTCCTTTGGTCACATGTGTGATTGAATATGTAATCTACCATGTAGTGTATTTGCTCAAGGATTGAATACGGAAAGACAGGTTGATATACACTTCTCTTATACATCTTAATTGATAGATGTTATTTATGTTTCTTTACATTCCTTGTAAAGTAGATAGATGGTTTATTACTCTACCATGGGTAAATGTATCATTTTTCTTAAGTAAAGTGATTACTCTGTTCTGTTCATACAATGATTAATCCTACCTATTAATATAAAAGAACCTCTGCTCAGTTTTATAAATGCTTATCTGTGATAATAATATGGTTGGCGGAGAGTTATATCTCTCGCTGGGACAATTGTCTCACCCCGTGGGATCCATAATTTTTAGGTGGACGTGTACGAGGCAGTAGAGACCTTTCTATAGAAGAGGAACAATAGATGGGGCAGCAGTAACAACTCAGGTTGAGTGTACTATCTGTCATGTCTTGTAGATAGAAGTCCTATGTGTTTTCTCTGTACTCTCAGGTCCTTAGAGTCGGTTCCTAATGGTTTCATGACCTATCTGAGATTTTGGCTTGTAAGCCTAGAGGTTTTATGTTGCTTCAGTATGTGTTTTGATAGAGCAACTGTTATGTTTTGTCCTCAAGATGAAATGAAACAATGTTATACAATGTAAATCATAGTATGTATGAGTTTTAGATCTTTCAGTAAAAGTTTTCTGGACAAGGATCTCCTTGTAAAATGGTTTTAAATTTAAGTGATTTTTGCTAATCCATTATTTATGATTATTCCACATAATTAAGTAACGATTTGGCTGTCGGTTTGATGGCGGTCATTACAAGTTTTGGTATCATAGCTTAAGGTTTACTGAGTCTACAGAGACATAGGACTAAGGTGTTGAGTCTGTTCTAGTATCCCCGAATATATCTTATAGTGACTTCTACTTATGCAGAAGATAGGATGAAGTTTAAAAATGACTGGCGAACACGAGGAACATATTGCTAAGAGCAATGTCGTTGCACCAGGAGAGGGTGCAAGGGATCACGCAAGAGGAGAATGAATGCCTGATAATTCCCATCTTGACCAAATCAAGATAGAAAATCCTACTTTGTATGCTCTTGTTGGGTAGGTTAGGACAACAGTGATGCATATAGTAGGCTGGATACTAGCAATACAATCTAGATTACCAGTCCTCAATGTAGAAACTTTGAGTTCTGAAAGGATTCCTGAATGACATAGTCATGTTGGAACAATGGAAAATGTGGGAATGATTAACATATGGCAAGAAAATAGACTCTACCATAAGTATAAATAGATAGTACATCTGTGAAGGCAGTGCCCAAGAAGGGGAAATATGATGAGAATTAAGGAAATGTCTCTACAATTCTAGAAACATTTGCCTAGTTGTTTCAAAAAGGCAAAGTTCTTAGTTCCACCAGTGCAATAAATGCCTAGTGTACCAGGGCAGTATCTGCTAAGTAAAGGCAAAGGTCCTAACCTTCCACCTATAAGAACTTTTGACTTAGCTTCTACATCGGTAATAACACTGATAAGATCATGGTACGAGGACAAGACATGTTATAAATATGGACATGTTGAGCATATTAAACTCTTTTGTTTAAACAGATGGGAGGAAATGACCCAACAAATGAGGTAGACGTGACAGGGCTTACGAAAGTTACAACCCAATACAGTAAAAAGGCAAAAGCAATAACATGAAACAACTAGACTCTATGTGTTGAGTCAACCTGAAGCGGTAGATGACTGTGAGGGGTAGCAGTCAGATAGAGCTTTTCCATTTTGAATTACCTTCTCTTGATTTTTATCTGATAATCATAAGAAGGATTGTTGTTATTGACTTCCCTATTGATTGCCCTATGGGAACATAGGGAAGAAATGATGAGATCTAGAATTTATATTCTGTTCGGTATTCTTTTAAATGCTTTATAATTGCTCTTATCTGTGTGAAAGAGGATGAGGTGTAGAGGTGATGCCTGGAGAAAATCTAGGGATGCTAAGTCATATGTTTTGATGATATGAAAAGTAAGGAATGTGATAGTAAACAAAATTCATACTACCTAATCTTAGTACTTGTATACCCTGTCTAGGTATTCAACTATTGAAGATAAGGTAAGCATGGAACTCTTAGATTGTTATCTTTCTGATTACTCTAATCAAGTAGTCATTTTGAGACAATCTAGTGAGCATAACGAAACTAGAAATATGGCATGGATATTTTTATCACATCCCAAGTACAATTAATCAAAATCTGAGATGATCTTAGATCAATCTATGTGTATGAGGAAGTAAAAAGTATAATCCTCATGATAAGAGAAAGGGAACCAGGGAGATGATCCCTGTTTGATAAAGTCTGTGTGAATAGTAAGGATCTTTTCCATAATGTGGAAATGGAAAATGTGATAAAATTATAGAATGTTCATAAACATGTTAGACAATAACAAAGAAATGAATGATGATACGAGGGGTTGCTAAGTGGACTTCCCCAACTAAATAGGGATCGCTAAGTGGACGTTCCCAATTAAATAGGGGTTGCTAAGTGGACTTCCCCAACTAAATAGGGATTTCTAAGTGGACTTTCCCAATTAAATAGGGGTTGCTAAGTGGACTTCCCCAACTAAATAGGGATTGCTAAGTGGACTTTCCCAATTAAATAGGGGTTTCTAAGTGGACTTCCCCAACTAAATAGGGATTGCTAAGTGGACTTTCCCAATTAAATAGGAGTTTCTAAGTGGACTTCCCCAACTAAAAAGAGATTTCTAAGTGGACTTTCCCAATTAAATAGGGGATGCTAAGTGGACTTCCCCAACTAAATATGGATTTCTAAGTGGACTTTACCAATTAAATAGGGGTTGCTAAGTGGACTTCCTCAACTAAATAGGGATTTCTAAGTGGACTTTTCTAATTAAATAGGGGTTACTAAGTGGACTTCCCCAACTAAATAGGGATTGCTAAGTGGACTTTCCCAATTAAATATGGGTTGCTAAGTGGACTTCCCCAATTAAATACATGTATCCTCTTTGATGAACAACCCTGGGTAATGATGGGGTGATAAAAGGGATATGTTCCTTTATGTTCTTTCCTTTTAGGGACATGGCAATCAAGTGAATCTTATGACACTTGATGTGCATGAGTTAAAAGTGTTCAATTGATGGATACTTAGAAAAGTATCAGTTCGTCTGGGACTTTGGTTCTAAGATAAAGATATGTGTAATAGATTATGACCCAAGATGAAAAAGAAAGATCCTTTACTTTAGCATTAACAAAAGAGAAATGGAAATGATGAGGATGTGATGTGTTTTCGACACATGTGAAGGATACCAATGTAAGGGATTCTGGTATACAAGATGTGCCAAGTGGTATGGGAAAGTGAGGATATGACTCCCAATAAGATGAATAATGTTTGGTTATCTATAAGGGCCAACCTTGAGATAACTCTAGTATGAAGATCATATGTTAGGGGTTTATGCTCTGCATAAACATAAACATTGATAAGGATGTATTAATTGAAGGAAAAATTGTAGAATCATTTTGAGAGGAAGTTTATCAAGCTAAAAATAATTCCTTAGAGTATCCCTATATAGATCTATTGAGGTAAATTATTCCTAACCTCTAGAGATACCTATGAGATAAGTTCTTCTTTAGTAAGTGACCTTTCCTTATGATAAGAAAATGTAAAATTAGGTAGATAGTTTATACTAGTTGTAAAAACGTTTTGTGTTGTGTCAACAGATTGGAGTGGTATTAAGGATGTATGACAAGACTTGTAAGTCCCAAGTGGGTGACATAATGTAATCCTGGTCCTTCCTTGAAAGTGATATGCTAAGCTAAGTGAAGAGTATGAAAGACTCCCTAGAATCAAGAATCTTATCACATAAAAGATGTGAGTCAATAAGGTTTGACACCTAAATTATTCAAAGTATGAATAGTACTTCTCTGACTTAGAAAGTGTTACCTGACACAGAGTTGACTTTGCAGTCAGTAATGAATAGGACAGCTGAGTATGTGTCATGTGTGATAGATCTTATGATGATCTTTAATGGAAGGACTTTTGTGCTGGTCAAAGTTCTATGGCATCTCCATAACATCAAGATGTTATGTGGAGACTTGATGATATGATGCATGAACAACAATTGTCTTCCTTCATCTGGGATTTCAGGGACAAAATCCTTGTTAGGGGTTTATAATTGTAACACCCCTAACCTGGGTTATAGCTTAACCCTAGGAGTTTTTATTAAGTAAGTTACTTACAAACTGATTCTAATCTTTTGAAAAGTAATTAAGGATTCTTGTGAAGTTTATAATCAAGTTTGAGCTTAATTGCAAACTATTTGTGCATTATTTGATAGTCTGAGTGAAATGTGCAATTTTCCTAAGATGAGGGGTTACATTGCACATATTGAATGTGTTCTACGTGTTTTAGTATCATAACAAAGAGTGTGATGCTAAGTGGTGGCTTGTGTAAAGCCTAAATCCCAAGTTATAACCTGTTTAAACAATGTTATCACTTTGTGCACCAATTTTTGTACAATTTGTAAATTACCCAAAATATAGGGTAGAAGTGTAAAATCACCACCTCTAGAGTGTCCCTACTCCATTTATGTATCTTTTAGAGGAAAGAGAAAGATGGGGACGTTATGTTTGAATCATATTTGAATGATGATACTTCGGGTGATGAATAAACCAAGGAAGAATTAAAGGTAAAGTTTTATATATGTGTTGTATCAAGTTGTGGACTTGATATAGGAGTCCTATCAGCTAAGAAGCCATAGTAGAAGTCTCATATTAGTTTGTTGAGCCCTGGAAAAGGTCATGACGAGCAGAACACCTCAAAGGGGTGGTCCATAATGAGTTGCAAGTTCCTTGCATAAAGTGTATCAGTTTGCCTTGTTGATGAGGTAAAGATGAGGTAATTTATCCAACAAGATAATGGAGGACCAAAATATCTCCCCTAGCTTACCCTCAAGACTCTTGTAAATCAAGATATGTATGTGTGCATGCATGGCCATGTGTGAACCATGCATGGCCACATGTCATCTAGTAGCATGAGGTGAAGACACCTCTTATATGCTTTATCTCATGAACTCAAGTATATATACTTCACCTTCCACCAACTTATGGAAGTTTACGAACCACACAACCATCTTCCCTAGGAGATATTGTGCAAATCCCCTTAGGTATCGTGCAAAGTATCTCAAGGAGCAAGGAGAGCTCGAGCACCAAGCCTAAGGTAAGGCTTTGGTCATCTTCAACCTTGGTTGAAGTAGGATATCGGGTTATGGATGTTCCTTTCTTTCCTTCTTCACCAAGTGCCTAACTATGGTGATTTCTTGTCTATAGAGGAGTTGTGAACAATCCCTGGACCTTGGAGAAGTTTATCTTCAACCTTAGGGACGTAAAGCTTTGGAGCTTGGAGCTTTGAAGTCATTTACAATGCGGGTTATATAACTTGAACCCAATCATGTTATTATTTACCAGTTAACTTGTTACACAAGATGATTTACTTTCAATTCCGAGTTTTTATTGAATATTTGATGAATCCATGAGTTCTAAGAATTTCCTAGACCTGTTATTCATAAACTAGAACAATTAGAACGAAGGTCTAGAGCTTGAAGAAGATGGTATCACTTTATAAAGTGATATCGGGTTCAAGTTCACACACAAGTACCTCTAACCCGATATGGTAATATTCATCACTTGCATGATATGCTTGTGATATTACATCTCTTTGCATGATATGTAGATGATGTTTATACCTTGTAAATGATATGGTGATACCTTCTGCATGATAGGAAGTTAAGTATAGACTCCATGCATGATATAGGGTTGTGTGTACTTGTAAGTCGATATGAAACCCTAGTTTGGGTAACCCGATATGAGTAATAATAGCAAGTACTCCTTGCACAATATGATCATGTAGTACACACCTGGTACACAATATCTTGAAGTACATATCTGGTGCACGATATGATTGATTGATTATACACTTATGCACAATATAAAATATGGATTCAAATACGAGGTGTAACTCGATATGGTTGAAATACCTCAACCCAATATGAAACCCAAGATGGGGGTTAACCCGATACAGGGATAGTTGTTAGCTCATACACGACATGAGTCATGTTTTATGAACAATGTGGGAGATATCCACTTACCCCTTATACACGATAAAAGCCTAGAGCTACACCTCCTACACGATATAAAGAGATAGTAAGCACTCTAATCAACATAGAGTCGGAAACCCAAGGTGATGGGTAAATTGATATGAGTGGTGAATGATACCACATGTATGATATGATTGATATTCCTTGGATGATAGGAATAGTACCTACTTTTACTTTGTGAATGATACGAGGTCCAACTCATGCCTCATGCACGATATGGCCCATCCTACCTTATATGATGGATAACCCTAGATGATGGATTGAAATCCGATATCCTTGTCCTTTGAGTAATAGATTGGGATAAGAGAATTCAATTAGACACCTAGCTTGCTATATAATTATATTATAGGGATAATCCTTGAAGGTATGAATGGATTATGAGCCCAAGGGCCTACCTAACATGGTAACCCGATATGTTCCCCAACATGGAGAACAGATATGATAATTTTGGATGGGAAACAGATATGATATCTTATATATACCACTTAAATGATACATGAAGAGGCATACACTCTATTCCCGATATGGTGCACACCTTGTGCACTATATGGCATCAAAAACATAGATTATACCTGATATGGGGTCAAGCACCTAGCTCATACCCGATATGAAGTTATCTTGAGATGATAAGAACTAAGTGATAGTCAATTTGATATGGGTACACAATATGATGATTAGGAGATACACCCTAAAACATGACATGGTGATGTGGTTATACCACATGCCCGATATGGATACACTACATGAAATAAGAATCTATCTTAAAGCATAATATGTTACCATACACACATCTTGATGCCCGATATGGAAGGGACACTTCAATCATATGTGATTGATTGAGTGATATATGTTGCAGGTTGTGTTAATTGCAATATAAAAGATGATGTGAATTGTTAATGATGAACTAATATTCCTCAAGAGGAGGATTGAACCAAAAGTATGATGTAATCAATATCCTAGTGAGGATGAGAGAGAAACTCATACTTTGTTTTGATAATCATTTAATTATAAATGATGAGAATAAATAAGTATGATTGAATACTTATGATAGCAATGTATGCTCCTAGATGTGTGGAGCAATGAATTAGGGTTTGGATTAATAATATGAACTTGAAACCCTATTCGGCTATAAAGGGAAACCCTAACCCTAATAATGGGAAGGTTGTATTTCTCTTATTGCATAAGCCTTGTGAGACATGTTAAATACTTGAATAAAAAGTATAATGTCTATGTGGTATGATGACCTAAAAAGATAATTGTTAGTAATAAGATGTTTAATGAGCCTTGTAAGCCATGTGAATAGTTGTCACCTAGTAAGTGGTGACCAGTTATATGTACAACAAGTATAATGGTTATATAATCTGATGTTTTGAAAAATAATTGTTGCTTAGTGAAAGATGACCATATATTAAATGAGCTTTGTGAACTATGTGAATTAATACCTTGGTCTGATGACCTAGAGGTATCAGTTACCTATTACAGAGGTAACAAGGCTTAGTGATGAACTAAGGGTTAAATGCCCAGATATGATGATGATAAGAGATGGAGATCCTAAGTGTTCTATGTGTTCTAAAGTGTTCTATGTGTTTCAAAGAAACATGAAAGTACTTGATAAACATATTATGCCTTTCTTTGTAGCATCTGATATAATTCTTGCTTGCAACTTGATTGATGCTAGAAGATATTGTAATGCACTTAATTAAGCAAGTTAAATATTATCATATAGTTGCCCAGACCGTAGATCCATTTAGTGTCAGTATTTGCTGAATGGTGAGTTTTATTCGGTATGCATATTTTTGAATATGTGATCATTAAATGAGGGTGCTCAGTGGACTTCCCAAATACACCAGGTTGGTCAATGGACTTCCTGATGAAACTAAAACTGTGATCACTCAGTGGTCTTCCTGATAAAATAATCTGGGAAAGCTAAGTTGTCTTCTCCCGAAAAGAGTACATGCCACGACAGTAACTCTATAGAGAAGATGCCGCTATACCTCAGCATAGCTGGAACAAGATGCCATGCTCAATCTAAGTGGTCTCGTACTAACTGAGAAAGGTGAGGTCTTGACAGCCAACTTTGCCATTGACCTTGTATGGTACCGATTTTGACTTACTAGTGGTCAGTTGGAGGATGAATGGTATACTTCATCTCCTCTGGGCATAAGTGTTATTGAATATGTAATCAACCATGTAGCATATTTGCTTAAGGATCGAATATGGAAAGACATAGGTTGATGCATACTTCTCTTATACATTTTAATTGATAGATGTTATTTATGTTTCTTTACATTCCTTATAAAGTAGATAGATGGTTTATTACTCTACCATTGGTAAATGTATCATTTTTCTTAAGTAAAAAGATTACTATATTCTATTCATACAGTGATTAATCCTTCCTATTAATATAAAAGAACCTATGCTCAGTTTTGTAAATGCTTATCTGTGATAATAATATGGTCAGTGGAGAGTTATATATCTTGATGGGACAATTGTCTCACCTCATGGGATCCACAATTTTTAGGTGGACATGCACGAGGCAGTAGAGACCTTTCTATAGAAGAGGAACAACAACTGGGGAAGTAGTAACAACTCAAGTTGAGTGTACTATCTATCATGTTTTGTAGATAGAAGTCCTATGTGTCGTCTCTGTACTCTCTGGTCCTTGGAGTCGGTTTGTAATGGTTTCATGAACGATCTGAGATTTTGGCTTGTAAGCCTCAAGGTTTTATGTTGCTCCAGTATGTGTTTTGATAGAGCAACTGTTATGTGTTGTCCTCGAGATGAAATGAAATAATGTTGTACAATGTAAATCATAATCTGTATGAGTTTTGGATCTTTCAGTAAATTTTTTCTAAACAAGGATCTCCTTACAAAATGGTTTTAAATTTAAGTGATTTTTGCTAATATGCTATTTATGATTATTTTGCATAATTAAGTAACGATTTGACTGTCAGTTTGATGGCGGTCGTTACACTGACCCTGACCCTCCTATAAATAGAGGGGTATTGGGGGCCTTCCAGAGACACAAAAATAAGCTCTCACAATTGTTGTCTTCTCATAGTTGTGGCAATGTGAGAACCCGAGCAAGTTCTACCCGTCAAAGGGAGGACCACAAGGGAGAGACAATTGAGAGAGAAAGTCGGCGCCATCATATTGACTAGGAGAGACAACTCCTTCCTGTCTATTCATCTATAATGATAGGAGTTCCCAATGGTCTGTATGGGCTAGTATAGAGGTGAGGATGTTGTTTCCTATCGCTAGGAGGACAAAGCCAACTGCAGTCTGTGATGATCAACTAGAAGGCTGTTGTTGATACTATCCAGATGCAACTTGAAGAAAGGCACAAGCTACTATAAATGATAGTCATTGGACTTGATCCAGGACTAGGTATAAACTGGAAACACTCCTTCACATTACATAGTTTTTGAAGCAATCTACTATTTAAGGGGAATATGGCAAGTTAATTTTTTTTGTTTCTTCTACCTTATATGATGCCATATTTCCCAACAAGGAGCTACCTTGGAGCTTTAGATGTGCAAGGCTAGGGTTTCACCTTCTATGTTTGAGATACCTTGATGTTTGGACATTCTTCTTTACCTTTAGGCGAGTTATATAACTTTCAACCCATTTCTTGCCTACTTTTAACCTATTCTATATAGAACTTACCCTAGAAACTTGGTGTTATGTAGAAAGATGTTCTTTTGTACACTATTTTTTGCACATATGTGTGATAGTTGTGTGTTGTTAAACTATCCTTAAGTCATATGAATGTTCCTTCTTCTCTAATGGACTACCTTGGATTAAGATATGAAACTATAGTTTTTATTTAGTGTAAAGAATTGGTTTCACTAAATGTAGGATCCGATGGTTTTACTTAGTATTGAAATTGATGGTTTTACTTATTTTGAAAACCTGTGGCTTTACTTAGTCTATGAAATGATAATTTCATTAAGTTTAAGAAATGATGGTTTTAGATAGCACATGAACCAATGGCTTGGTATCTAAACCAATGGTTTCACTTAGTGTAGAAATTGATGGTTTCACTAAGTAAATGAAACGATGGTTTTACTTGGCGTTTGAACTGATGACCTTACTTGGTACCTAAACCAATGGCTATGCTAAGTATATGAACTGATGGCTTTTGTTGACCATGAATCGGTGGGTATGCTAAGTATATGAATTGATATTTTTGCTAAGTCCATGAATGAACTGATGGTTTTCCTATGTGTGCTAAATGAACTAATGGTTTAACTATGTGGTTGATTTGGTGATAGGAATCCAATCCATACCTTTGAATCACTCTTGTAATGGTTAGCTCATGATGTCTTAATACTGTTATATTCTAATGATGTTGAAATGATGAATGGATACAAACATAATGTTAAAGGCAACTCTATTATGTTACTCTTAGAAATGTCATATCCCTTACGATTGCTGAATCCTTATGCATAGTCTAAATGTAATAAGTTTTTTGGTGGTATGTTGAACCCTCCACAAAATCTCAGATGTTGATGATGTTCTTATAGGGAGGTTATTGATGTTTTGGCATGAATGACCTTTGGGCATGTTTTAAGCCCCAGTGAAAGTTTAGCCCTCTTCGGAGGTGATAATGGACTAGTATACTATGGTCTTGTGATAAGGAATACATTTCATACGTTGTATATATTATGGAGTTGTTATGTACCACTAATTTTATAGGAACAATATAGTTGTTTGTAAGTAACTTGATTGATGCATTCTAAAAACACTCAACTGGCTCAACTAATCAAGTGAAACCCTAATTATGTAGTGCCCTAGACCATAGAACTATTCCACTGTTAGGATTTTCTAGATAGTAAAATGAGTATCCCAGAATGGGACCTCATGGTTGTATATTGTTGAGTATATGCAAGTGTAGAGAGGGCATATCCTTGTCATCTCAATCCCAAGGTGTTGTCTCAAATGTATACATAAGTGATTGAGGATAGTTGTAGTCTTACATTAGATGTTAGGGTTTATATCATGGTTTCTAGTGTTGTGGTCTATGTACCAAGTGTGGACTAGGCTAATTGTAGTTAGACTATTATGTCACTACGATGGAATTGTACTGGCCAAAGGGAAAAGATCTTAGGATTTCAGTTCTCCTAGATCTTGTACATGGCTGGTTTGCAACTTAGCATTGGTCAATTGGTAGTTTGAGTGGTATGGCTCAAACTACCTAGGGCTTAATAAAATGTGTAAGTTCATCCATGTAGCATATCTATTAGGATTATATGATGACTCACATTGGATGATAAGCCTGGCTTTGTCTCTTTTAATATTTAGTATAATGCAGTAAGAGAAATCAACTGTGCTTATAGTGTTAGCTCTATATGATCCTTTGTCAATTATGTTAATCTTTCAATTTTGTAGTATTGATAACTTATATGTTTAACATAATCTACTGTGAGAAATGGACATTGTTGAGAGTTATATCTCTCACTGGGACATGGGTCTCACCTCATGGGTCACCACATCTTTTTAGGTGATCGTCAACATCTTTGTTAGACCTATGTCAGTGAGGAGCCGTTTGGAGATCCATAGAGGAAGAAGGTTGTCTAGTTTTAGTGTGTCCTAGAGTCGTCCCTGTACTCTTAGGTTCAAGCGGGGAAGTTCTGTAGATGACGTACATTGACTCAAGTTTATGGTAGTATTATGATGTGTTTACATGATGTAAATATGTGGACCATACCTTTTGTATATATGTTTTGACTGAGGTCACCCAACACATGTAATGACACCTAGTACAATATATGATTTTATGCAAATGTATATCCTCTATGTAGATATTCATTGACACGTTCAAGAAGTTTAATTTGGGTTTTATTGTGCACCTTTTTAGTAATATGGTTAATTAGTGTTCAGTTGTGTTTTGGTTTTGAGTAATCTCGTCTAGCGCAGTTGAAGCGTGGTAGGTTTCCACAATTTGGTGGTATCATATATTAGATTTGTTGAGTCTACAAGGATAATAGGAACTAAGACTCATATGATAATTAAGTGATGAACATTACACGAACAACATGCATACAACCTGAAATCAATATTTGGGGCCCTGGTTAGGTATTCAATTATTTAGGGAAGGGTAAGTATGGAATTCTTTAATTGTTATCCTTCTAATTACTTTGACCAAGTATTCAGTTGAATACAATCCAAAGAGCATAATAAATAAGAAATTTTGATGAAAGGTATGAGATAAATGTTGATGGGATGTTCATGGATGTATCCATTGATTGGGCAAGTTTCAGGAGTCCATGAACTAACGTCCTTTATATAAAGAAAAACATAAATTGACAAAGAGAGTGTACAATTGAGGATAAATGTGAAATATGATGAACTAATATTTGGTAGGAGAATGAAAAACATGGTAATATGAGAAGACACATGTAAGGAGTGGGACCCGAGAGGGGATGCACTCCCTACTAAAATTTAAAGAATAGAACCTCCGGTTCAAACACACCTAAGAGGTATGCTGGAGTGGGTGTAAAATTTTCAAATCTTATTAATGGTATTCAAAACAACCAAAGTATAGTAGTGGAATAAAAATATAGACTACAATCAATTTTTCACAAGGTTACAAAAGAACATCATAATCTCCCACAAAGGGTTTACATGTAATATACAACATATGGATCTAGGTAGAGGGAAATCTAGACCATAACAAGTTCTCCAAGCTTTAAACTCCATAAGCTAAGCCCATAACTTCATGCCATGTACTCCTTGTCCTTCACCTAGGGTTGGAAGCATACCCCAACAAGAAGAGAAAAATAGAAAACATCGACAAAGGCTGGTATGTGCATACTAAAAAGGAAATTGAATAATATATGGAATAAATGACAACAAATATAAAGGCTTCCCATGAAAAAGGTAAGGACAACCCAAGTGGGTATCAAGAGAAATGATTTGCAATAAAAAAAGATATACTTGCCATAATAAAACAATAAGGTTGTGCCGCATAAGCACATATAATTCTCGAGCACAAAACCCATAATAACAATATGCATTCATGTGAGATAAACATAGACCTAGAACAATATAACAACAAAGTCGGCCAAGTCTCATAAACTTGAAACCTGATAGAGAATGGTACATAACCAAACTCCCAAATATATATAAAGTGGGCAAACCTCATAAATTTGAAACCCATGTATGGGGCCACCTCCATCCCAAAAATAACAGAAGCATACCGCCCCAAGCAGGAAATACTCATCTGCCCAAAAACTAATGCAATTACATTACTCTAGTGCTACTGAATCACATAGCATGTTAAATGTAGAGGCAAGTAGAAAGTATAGTTAGATTATACAAGAGTAGTCACCACAAAAGTGACCAACATATACATCCACCTCACAAGTGGGCAAAAGACATCATGTCATCATATAGAGTTCCATCATGAACAAAACATAAGAAAAGACCAAGAGAACATCCAAACATGATAATATGATCACAAGATCAATAACAATTAAGATACTTCACATGAAGCATATTTTCCAAAAGAACAAGATATCGTGTAGGCTAATCTCTATAGGACCCAGAGAATGATAAAGATAGGTTATTTCTCAATAAGAATAATAGGATATGCATACATACCTCACTCAAGAATCTAAATAATCCAAAGACAGTCCTAGATCCAAGCCTAGGTCTCCAAAGCACCTATTAGGCATATATGTAGAATTAGGGTTAGGTTTACATTAATTATTCAAAACCCTAAAATTTTCCTTTTTAATATTAGTGAATTAGGTTACCAAAACCACACCATGTTTTATATTATCTTTTTCTGAGTTTAAAACATATTTTATCATATTTTTTGACTTATAAATTATTATTTATAAATTTTGCAAGTTATTATATGCTTAGATTAATCCATTGAAAACACCCTTTATAAAACATTGAACTTTCGTGATAAAACCAACGCCACTAGAAAAATATCATTTTTTTTGAATCCAAAGACTACTTATTTGAAATTTTTGGATAAGTAAAAAATTAGTTATGAATTTTCAAAGCTCGACTAATCAGAAAATTCCATGTAAGTGACAGAATTGTGAGAAGGCAAGAGAGAGAGAAAAGCTAGAACTACTGACATGGCCCAATCACACATAGCCATGTCACTTAGTCAACAGTCCTTCTAACCCTCTGAATGCAAAAGAAAACAAGGACGTAATTACCAATTTACCCCTAGCAGAAAAAAATCAAGGAAAGATGAACGAGGGAGGAAATCGAGTAAACATGCACCGTGGATACATCCCCTTGATTGGCTCACGCCATGGCCATGAGGCAAGGAATATAGGTGCTCGGTGGAAATTGGGGAAACAATGATGAAGCATGAACTCATCGAGATAATCAACCGCAAACGAAGAGCAGAGGTCTAGGAATCATACCCTATAGACTATTAGCTCATGGTGGTAGGAACCACCCTCGGTGAGGAGACTTGCAGCGAGGAGCACTAGTATAGATACTACCTTTAATGTTAGCTTCAAAGCGACACCCAAGTGAGCGATAGTAAAGGTAGACGCCTACATCGTCGGTTCCAAAACTGATGACGCAAAGCCGACCCCGATTACAACCGAAAAAGAATCGACACCGGTAGGATCCATAGTTGTCAGCTATGTAAACAAAATTTACACCTATCCCTGCACGTTGTCGTCAGTTATTTATATAAAACCGATGACTAAATCCATTTCCAAACAAAAAAGTGTTTGGTTCATAGTTGGTTCTGTGTAAAAACTGACAATACATACACAAATTATCGTCGGTTCTGTTCATTAACTGACTCCTATGTCAAGGCATACTCGCTGGTTTCTTATAGAAAAGCGACAACATATAATTTTATTGACAGTTATTATAAATAACTGATGACTAAGTTTTGTTTTTCTTAATACCAGCATGTAGGCCTACTGTCTGACTGGTCAGCATGATGCAGAACCTACAGTTTAGTTCTGAATTGCAGGTTTACAACATCCTATGATTTCAGCCTAACAACAAGCCACAAACTTGCAATAATAAGATGATCAAGACATGTAGAAACCTGTAGTTCCATTCATTCATATATACATCATGTGATTCACACACATGTAGAAACACAATTAATTAATTCACATGATTCACACACATATAAAACATGCAGTTCCATTCATTCATCAATTTTCACATTCACACACATGTAGAAACCTGCAGTTCCATTCATTTCATCCATTTTCACATTCACACATATGTAGAAGCACATTCATTCATTCATCTTCACATTCACACACATGTAAATAGATCAAATTTCAATAAGACAAATTAAAAAAAGTCATTCAGAAATGTATATATAAGCACCACATACATATAGAAATAATGACATCAAAGTTTAGAAATGTCATTCTTTATTGTCAGTACCCCAATCATAATAAAAAATTACCTCCCTTTCAAAGGCTTTTGCCCATTGTTCTCTTATGTCATCTAATTGTTCTATCGTATAGGGCATATGTACATCTAACAACTTTTCCCCTATAATGAAGTCACTAGTTTTAAACACCTGCAAAGATAATTACGTATATATATAATTAATAAGTTTGATATTTTCATATTATTTAATGAGAATATATATACTAATGATGATCAAGACTCTATATTACATGTTCTGTGTTTTTGATGTCTTGTGAAACATATCTAACAATCATGTCGATATAACGCATCACGTAGTGCACACATGCCCAACCGCTGTCTTATACATCACATTATAAATTTCAACATACAAAATGTTAATAAATAAAAATAAGCATAGTTCACATAAATAAAATATGCATTGGAGTCAGGAAACTGCATCCACATTCTTTCAAACTATCGCTTTCTTTTTCTTGTCCACATTTCCTCCAACATTTTTGAAATCTTTTAAAGCCCTATACGTTAATGTAACACATTGAATTGCATTAGTAAATAGTTATGTAATAATATATGTTAACAGATATAAATATAATTTTTTTCTCATGTGTATAATGGCCTCTTCAAATCGTGTCCCGAACAACCTAATTTGTTCCCCTTAGAATCAAGATAATAAACAGTCATTGTCTCGGGGACAACCAATAACTCCCAATGCTTACCACTAATGATAAGAAAGTAAAAAATATATAACTCAAAATCTATAATGAAATGTAATTTTCTTAAGTAAAAAATATAAGCAAAGTAAACTTACCCAACATTATATGGAGCTATTATCATGCTCTTTTTCTTGTCACAAAAATATTTAGAAGTGATAGAGCAGTATAAGGTGACTGATGTAGGGTCTTCATTTACAAGACTGATTTAGGATGGAACTAGAAATCCCACATGAGTCATTTCTAAATCATTAGAGAACCTATGTAAGTGGCTACAAACATATATTGCGTAAGCATTAATATATAAGAAAATAGATCACCATATATAAAATGAGGTATATAGATATATAAATAAGATCTCACCATATCCATAGTTCTATCATAGATGAATTCAGCCAAGCATAATGAAACAACTCCAAAATATCTTCTAGAAATATATTATTATTGTACGATTGGCCTATAGCATCCTCCTCCATAGAAACAACAATAGGTAAAGTTTTGGTGTGTTCACCTATCCATATTTCCAAATCCATGCATTAAGGACCTATCATGTCGTATAGGTCCTTTGATATCCGACTAGGTACTTGAGGAAGAGGTGGAGGTGGAGGAGGTGAGCTGTATTAGGTTTCTTCCTTTTGTCCTGCATATATAATTTCATATCAATTGTCATGTATATACATATACCAATTAATGTAATGTAAATGTACCATACATGATCAAAATAAATGACTCCCACTTCGAGCCATAAGACCACTACGCCTTCTGCTTCACCAAGCGTGTCAGCATCTGGGTGGGCATATGGCAATGGGTGCTACCTCCAAGTGGGGAAGATAAGCCTCAGGCTCACTTGAAGCGCACCATCGGGTACTGGAGTGCCATGTCTCGTGTGCCCTAGAAGATGTGGGTAAGCCTCGCCCTCTGCAACGATGAATTCTTTCAATTTTAGATGACATGGCCTCAACCCCTACAAATTTACATAGAGTGTGTTATATACATACATAAACATATCATCTTGAAAAGACTAGCTACTATGTCATAAACTTACTTACAACAGACATTCCAGGTGGTGGATCTACATGATTACTCTTGATGGACCTGGTGGGCCTCACCCTCATGGTAATCATCATAGCGATCATCATACTCATGGTCAGCCATCTGAAAGTGTCATATAAAAACAATCAAACATTTAACATTTAACATTTAATGAAATTGAGATCTAACATTTAAAAAAATAAAAAATTAAACAAAATAAAAACATGCCTCTAATATTGATATCTTTTATCAATTAACATTCCTTCGGTGTGATCTCCACGCACATATAAGTCATCGTTAGCTTCAATATTTTGTGTTGGCAAGCTAACTGAGAATGGATTGGAGTCATCATACTTATCATAGTACTCTTCTTCATTTATAGGATCTTCAATGAACTGTCTTTTGCCATGAAGAACAAATGACCATTTTTCATTTGTAGGATCATCGATATAAAATACTTATTTCACTTGTGATGCCAATATGAATGGTTTACCCTTCTTGCCAATCTTTTCAAAATTTACTAATGTGAAACCCAATTCATCCACTATAACTCCTTTGGTGTTATCAACCCAATTACACTTAAAGAGCAAAATTCTGAAATCTACGTAGTCAAACTCCCATATGGCTTCAATGACACCATAATATGACATTTTAGCTTCATGTGGACTCTTATCTTTTGCACTAGAAAAAAAAAACAATGAAGACCCTTGAAGGGTGACCCCATTATTTTGGATGACACTCTTATCATCTTGACGCTTTGTGTAATATGAGAACCCCTTTATGTCAAACACTTCATAAGACATAACGTTCATTTTTGGTTTAAAGGTGAGGCATTTGATATTTTTAGCAATATTAGTTGGTGTTTGAGATAGTTGATGTAAGACTTTATCTTCAAACCACTTAATAAATATCTTATTATGCTCTCTAGCAAGACACATTGAATTGGCTTGAGGATATTTTCTCGTGATGAAATTGGTATTTTCGGTGATATAAACACTCACTTTGTCAATGTTGTGTAAAATATACAAGTGAGCTTGTTCCCACAGCTCATAACTGACTACTTTCATTCATGCTCCTATAGTCCCTTTGCCAGAATAGTCCTCAATATTCTTGTCATTTACAAGAGTGTCATTATCACTCATAAAGTCATTGCGAAAATCCATAAACTCTCTCACCACGTAACCCTCAATAATAATCCCTTCAGGTCGATAACGGTTTTGAACATCACCTTTAAAAATGCTCATGTATCATTCAAAAGGATACATCCAATGCAAGAAAACTGGTCCCAATATTTTCACTTCCGTAGTCAAGTGGACAACAAGATGTACCATGATATCAAAGAATGAAGGAGGAATATACATCTCATGATGACATTGGGTAACAACCACTTCTCTTTGCAACTTATCAAGATTCTCAATATCAATAACTTTACTGCATAGACTGTTGAAGAAGAAGTAAAGTCTGGTGATTGCAAACCTTACATGCTTCGACAGTATAGACTAAATTGTCATGGGCAATATTTGTTGCATTAGAGTGTGACAATCATGAGATTTAAGGCCTATAAGCTTCAGATCTTTCATTGATACCAAACTATGGATGTTGGAAGAGTAACCCCGTGGTACCTTAACATTAACCAAGCACTCACAAAAAGCTTTCTTCTCCTTTCTAGAAAACGTGTAACAAGAAAGAGGTAAATATATTCTTTGATCACGACTAACTACTTATGTTATTTTTTTCCTTATTCCCATTTCACATAGGTCCATTTTGGATTTAATACCATCTTTATTCTTACCTGGTATATTCAGCAGAGTACCAATGATGCTATCATAGACATTTTTCTCAACATGCATGACATCAATACAATGCCTAATTGCCAAGGAATTTTTTTTTAAAATAAATAAAGAGGTCCATCTTATTCATCTTGCCCCTCAAGCAAGACAAGTGAAATCATCCGCATTACATTATGATCATCCACGATCGACCCAATAACAAAGAAAATATCATCCCATATGTCTTCCCCAGAAAAAGAATCCCACTCAACTATCCTAAAAACGCATCCCTCCAAGCTAGGTATCTAAGCAGTCACTCCTCATCGCCATCCTTTGTTCTTCCTACCTCCAAAGCCAGTCAAGGAACCAGCTAAGTCTCCATCATCCTCGACCTCAGTAGCATATCCGTCCTCATTAGGTATGCTAACCCACATCATCAAGGACGAGTGTTTGGAGCACTCACCATCACTTTGTGATCTCATGACCATGTTGTCTCCACTACACTGAGACTGCATGAAGTCCCCCAGGCAGGTTCGTCACAGATGCCAACACAAACCAGCCGAATCCTGTACCCATCGGGCAACATCGTCCCTAACCTCACCGGGCACCTTCCGAGAGGAGTCGGCTTCCGTCACCTGGAGCACATGAGCCTCGGGCTTTCGGGAAAAACCAGTACTTGTCTGGCAATTTTTTTCATAATTTGAGGTCAATCTTATTCATCCTGCACCTCACGCAGACCAAAATTATCATCAAGCAGATATTACATCATTTCACCCTCATCAGCGGGCCCAAAACACCTAGAGACCTCTCATCAGACTTAACCCTCCTCAGCAAAGTCTCTCCCAAAAAGAGATATCTCTAACCAAGAGTCTAATCGATCCAATGATCCCATCCACCCCTCTTCCTACCTCCAAAGCTTGCAGACCAACTACCCTACTCATCATCCATCTCAAAAGCCCCCGCGCAGATGTCATCATCAGGGCAATCTTCAAATTCCTGAGAAGACGACGAAGTTGATCCCCAGCCATCACACCCAAGCAAAGCACTCGGGACTCCAGACTGGAAGAAGTCCTTTAGGCGTCTTTGTGGTAGACTTTTGCAAGCTCCACTTGAATCATGAACCTGTTGAGTACTCTGCTTATCACTGGCATCGTTCCCTGTGCTAGTTGATCTCTTGTCACGATCTTCCACCTTAGAACCCCCATCTGGTGCCTCAACAACATCATCATGGTCCAATAAGGAAGATCCCAAAATATTGACTTCTTATTGAATAAAGATATGTCACAGATAGTTTAGGGCCCAATATCAACAACGACAACATAAGATACTTATTTTTCATACACAACTAGGGAGGAAGATTGTATATAACAAGCATAGCATGCCAAGTGCTATGTTGGCTGCTCATTATGATGTATAGATTCATCCCATCAGTACAAAGCTTAAATCTTAGATTCCTGACTTCTTCACCAAATTTAGGTTACAATAAATCAATCTTCTTCCACTGTGGGGAATCAAACACATGTCGTAGGATCCCATCATTATTTTTTTTAACCTTTGCATGCCACCTTAAATTCTCCGCATCTATTGGATTGGAGAACAAGCGTTCAAACCGTGGTGATTTAGGTAGATACCACATCACCTTAGTAGGAGAGCCAATTTTGGACTTTCCCAAAGTCGTCACTCTATACCTTGATGCCCCACATTTTGGACAATCTTTCAAATCCACATAGTCCTTTTGAAATAATACACAATCATTTGGGCATGCACATATCTTCTTAGCCTCCATTCCCATTGGGCATAAGATTTTCTTTAACTCATATGTTGAGATTGGAAGCTCATTTCCTTTAGGAAGAATTTATTTCAACAAATACAACAATGACGTGAAGCTTTTATCGCTCCATCTATTGTTAGCCTTCAGATTATACAATCTCAACACAATTCTCAACTTCATAAACTTAGTACAACATGTGTATGACAGTCTCTCAGCATCATGCACAATGTTCCTAAACAAGGAAGGTGGATTGGTGTGCTCTACCCCACAATTATACAGCATCACATTAACAATGTCTATCGGAATCAGTTCATACACATCTACGTCATCAGCGGAAATTTCTTGTTCAATACAAGCACTGCTATTGACATCTACTAATCTTAGGTTTGAAATCTCTCCATGCTAGCACCATTCTATATAGCCTTGTACAATCCCGTTGCACATGACATGGCCTTTGATTTCGTCACCAGTACTGACTTTCAAGTTGTTACTGCAATGCCTACATGGACAATATAACCTATCTCCAGGTTGTTTCCTATGTTCCTCTGCAAATCCAATAAATTAATCAAGACTAGCAATAAACTCTGGGGTGCAACGATTTAGAATGGACATCAATGATCTATCCATTCTATAATCAAAGAGAAAACAAGTATTAGGGTTTAGGGTTTACATATTAAGTTAAGGATTTAAAGTTTAGGGTTAAAAGATTAGGGTTTATAATGAATGTGTGTTCCACCTATCCCATTATTGAACACCTAATCTCACTAGTAAGTGTATGATGTGTATTCCGTTTTTAAGAAAATTTTGACGACATTTCCCCACAGTTCTCCTAGTACATTGATGTACATGGACAAATGCCCACCAACATACATACTTCGAGAACAAATGGGGAAGTGCTAATGAAACATCTTGAAAACTGAATATACATCATATACTTACATCCTAAGTGAAATTAAGTGTTCAAGAATAGTCCCAAACTGGGGACTATCGAAGATTTACTCCTAATGAGTAAATCTCAAGTGAGTTTCTAGGCCACCTAAATACATGTATATATGTTGTCATTCTTATACCTAAGATCATAGTTTCATCATTCATATCCTAGCTTTTATGTAACATCATTTAATTCAATCCATTCTTCCATTTAAGTTCATTCATGCATCATTAACTCTAATTAAATAACACAATCTTGAAGAGCAATTATTGAACAAATTGCTCTAAGTTGAATCAATCAATAATAAGAGAGAAAGAAAGCAATATTAATTAATTAAATTCATTCATGTATGAATCATTAACCCTAATTAATCAATATTAATCAACTACTCATTCTTGATGAACAATTATTGAACTACATTAAATCAATCACTAACAACGAAACTAAGTGCAAATCTAATTAATTAAGTCCATTCATGCATCATTAACCCTAATTAATCAATATTAGTCAACTATACATTCTTAACAAGCAATTATTGAACTAATTATATCAATCACTAACAATAGAGAAACTAATTGCAAATCTAATTAATTAAGTTCATTCATGCATCATTAACTCTAATTAATCAATATTAGTCAACTACACATTCTTCACGAGCAATTATTGAACTAAATTAAATCAAACTGGTTCATTTATTTGAAAGATAGTATAGGGTCACATATGTCTATGTGTTAATTTGACTCAATTTCCATACCTTGGTACACCTTTCCATAGTGACACTTTCAAATAAACCTCATACCCAACCTTAAAATAAAGTGGCCTCCTCCTTCTGTGTAACTTTTTGTCAGTCCTGTGAAACTTTCAACTGTTGTTTGATCACAAAATTCATTTTTGATGTTTCTTCCACAAACTCTGGACCCAAAATCCAACTATCACCAACTTCAAACCAACAAATAGAGGATCTACACTTTATCCCATATATAGCTTCATAAGGGGCCATTCCTAAACTATAATGATAACTATTATCATAGGTAAACTCCATAAGACTATGGTGATAATCCCAACCACCACTGAACTATAATACACATCCTATCAGCATGTGCTTTAGGGTCTAAATTGTCCACTCTTTCTATCCATCTGTCTGCAGTTGAAAACTTATGCTAAACTTTAAACATGTTCCCGAGGCACAATGTAGATGATTCCATAATCTAGATGTAAAATTGGGATATTTATCTGATATAATAGTGATTGGTATTCCATGCAATCTAACCATCTCATATATGTAGACTTTAGCTAGTTTTTATGCATTACAAGTTGTCTTGACTTAGAGAAAATATGAAGATCTAGTTAGTCTATCCACAATCACCCATATAGAGTCAAAATCATGTGATGTTCTAGGTAACCCTACTACAAAGTCTACAATAATATGCTCCCACTACTACTTAGGAATAGGGAGTGGTTGTAAGGTACATGTTGGCTTATGGTGTTCAACCTTGACTCACTAACACACACCACTCTTGGATACATACTTAGCTACATTCTTCATGCATGGCCTCCAATACAATTCCTTGAGGTTGTTGTACATCTTAGAACTTCCTCGATGCATTAAATACATAGAATAGTGAGTTTCCTTGAATCTACTTATTTAACTCAATGTCATTTAGCACACACAACCTATCCTACTAATGTAATATCACATCATATAAATGTCTAAATTCTGTCCTCTTACCATATGTCATATCATGCATGATTTGCTCCATTTCACTATCACCCTATTGAACTTCTTTAATTTTCTCATAGAACGTAGGTCTAATATACAACTATGTTATAAACCCATCTTTTCTGACACACTCATATATAAATTCATCTCTCTCATTATGACCAGTAAGTCACTTTTTACACATGCCATAGAAAACATTTCTGCTTGTAATGTAGACTTCCTACTCAGAGCATCTGCCAAAACATTGTCCTTCCCATGCCTGAATGATATTCAATAGTAACATCATAATCGTTTTGTAAGATCTAACCATTTGTGTTGTCTCAGGTTGAGATCCTTTTGTGTGAGAATGTACTTTAGATTCTTATGGTCGATAAAGATCTGACATGACTCATTATAGAGATAATGACGCCATGTATTTAGAGCATGTACTACTGCTTCCAGCTTTAGGTCATGTGTTTGATATTCTCTTCATTCTTCTTGAGCTATCTAGAAGAATAGGCCACCACCATTCCTTATTTCATAAGAACACATCCTAAATATCTCCTAGATGCATCACAAAAATCCACACATCCCTTGTCTACCCTAGGTAAAATAAAAACTAGTGTTGTAGTTAACTTCCTCTTTAGTGTTTAAAAGCTTTTCTCACACATTTTAGACCAAATGAAAGGCATATCCTTCCTTGTTAAATGTGTTTTAGATGCTGCTAAAACACTAAAGTTCCTTATAAATCTCCTATAATATCTAGCTAACCCCAGAAAACTTCTGATCTCAATAGGAGTTGTGGGTTTCTCCCACTGAAGAATATATTCCACTTTATTAGGGTCTAATTGACTCCTTCTCGTGAGATTGCATGTCCAAGAAAGGAAACTTTAGACAATCATAACTCACATTTTTTTAACTTAGCATATATCTAATGTTGTCTCAAAAACTATAAATCTGTCCCCAAATATTGTTCATGTTGTTCTGCATCTCTAGAACATATCAAGATATCGTCTATAATCACTACTTTAAAATGATCTAGATATGGTATTAAAACTATATTCATAAAGGTGCAGGGGAATTTTCTAGCCGTAAAGACATTTCTACAAACTTATAATTCCCATATCTCATTCTATTTGTTGACATAGGTTTGTATACTACTTTTGTTCTCAATTGATGATAACCTTACTGGAGATCTATCTTTAAGAACAATGTTGCTCTATGCAACTAATCAAATACATCATCAGTTCTAGGAAAAGGATATTTGTTCTCAATGGATAGCTTATTCCGCTGCCCATACTCTATGCATCTTCATAGTTCCATTTTTCTTTTTCACAAAAGAATTAAAACCCCCTAAGGTGATGTACTAGGATGAATGAAACCCTTATCCATTAACTCATGTATCTAAGTTTCTAATTTATTTTTTTGGAAACCAAGGCTACTTTTGATTGATCCCCTGCCCTAGTATAGGAATAAAGAAAAGCTACTGTCTCTTGGACATTACATTTCAGCCACGAAGGTTGCATAGTAGTGGAGAAGGAGTGCCTAGATTGTAACACTTGTTTAGCTATGCAATCTGCTATTACATGTTTGTTCCTAGGAATGTAGTGAAGCATATTACTGTTGCCATTCCATAGGTCATTGTACCTTCTCAGCTGTGGTTTAAATCTACTAGTGCTGAAAACACCACTTGTTAGGAAGGCCACTTCCTATCTAGAGTCAGATAGTATAAGGCAGCTAGAGTAGACGTGCATCGCACAGAGTTGCACTACCTTAACTATTACATGAATTTCTGCTTCCAGGCTGGAGCAAGCTTAAGGTGGGAGACCTACAAAGAGTATACAGTGTCCTTGGATGTCACAAATGAAGATGCCAAGTTCTGTTCGGCCAGAGTGGAGTTGATAAGCAGCATCCGCGAAGACAAGGAGTTGATGGAAAGGAACAATGGAGCTCTCCTTCTGCTTACCCAGTGTGTGAGGAGTGTTCCAGGCCTTCTAAATTGAGGATGAATGCTCCTGAATGAATTTGACTTGATTTGCAAGAGGAATAGTACTATGTTCATGCATGTATTTTTTCCATAGATTCCAATTGTTCCAACATATTATTTCACATAACCTCACTACAGATGTATCTTTATTAATGGAGGATAAATAGAAATCTATCCATTCATATTTAGATTGATTGAAGTGTTGACTATCCCTAATAAGCTCATTCCATGTCTTTTTGCAATCAGGGCAATCCCTGAGAGCGTGTAGCAGAGATTCATTGGCATTATTGCATATGGGACAAAGTGAGTCCTCATCCATATGTCTATGAGCATGTTTAACATTTGTTACGAGGAATTTATGCTGCACAAGCCAGAGGAAGACTCAGATTCGCTCAGGAATCTTAGTCTTCCATATAGGCTTCCACTTGCCTGAGGTGGTGCATTCAGTGGTAGACTGAAGCCACCAATAAGAAGAGCAACTACTCAGGTCTCTAGTGATTTCCAGAGGCCAAGTCTATTGGCCTTCCCCACCTACAAGACTAGGCGGTGGTACAATATCAATTAAATGCCATGTTATTCTGGGAAGGAAGGATTTAATGAAGTCCTAGTCCCATTCACCATTGTCTAGAACCATGGACTCCACTTGGAGAGAGTCAAGGGATGGGGGGTATGATCTAGCTAGGGGCTAAATCTTTCACAGAGTGGCTGTTTATCCACTTTCCATACCACACATTTGTAGAATGACCATTGTTGATAATATTTCTACACATAGCTTGGATATCACCTATGTTGCGTTTGATAAAACTCCACGTAGGTGAGAAAGGCTTTTTCAAGAACCTATCATTAGTAGTGTACTTCTCTTTGAAGATCTTGACCCAAAGTTTATCAGGCTCATTTAGAAAGGACCATACATTCTTCAACATAAGTGAGGAGTTCTAATCACGAGCATCCTTAATACCGAGACCTCCTTTGTCCCTGTATGAAGTAACCTTTCTCCAAGTGACTAAGGAGATTTTCTTGTCTCCTGAGCCTGACCAAATAAAGGTGCAAACATGGCTGTTAATGTCGTCTCAGAGGCCGGTGAGATCTTCACAGTTTTCATAGTATATGTAGGCAGTGCCTGGAGAGTGCTTTTAGCTAACATGATGCACCCAGCCAGATAGAGATGGCGCATAGCCCACCCATTGAGTTGGTCCTTAATGAGTGAGGTGATGTACCCATGGGTTTGTTTGTTAATTCTATGATGTAGGATCAAAATCCCAAGGTACTTCCCAAGGTCAAATGTCCAAGGAAAGCCCAACTTTCTGCTCACCATCCTATGTTCAGTGCTCGTGACATTGCATTAGAAATAACATTTGGATTTTTCCTTGGAGACAATTTGTCCCAAGACCTTGGAAAAGGCATTAAGAATTTTTTTGATATTCATAGCTTGTGAGATAGATGCTTCAATGAAGAGGAGGATGTCGTCCACAAAATAGATATGAGAGACTAGTGTTCCTCCTCGATTAAGGATAATCGACTTCCAGGAGCCTTCCCCAGAGAGTTGGTGATGGCCTGTGTTAGACGTTCCATAGGAAGAATGAAGAGGCAAAGACTTATAGGGTCACCTTGATGAACTCCTTGAGTTGCTTTGAAAGATTGCAATGGAAGACCACCCCAAAGGGTGGAAGTTTCCCTAATAGTAATGATTTTCATGATGAGGTGGATCAACTTATGAGGGAGACTCGTATTCTGAAGGGTATCTTCAACAAACTTCCAACTCATTCTGTCGAATGCTTTAGACAAGTTTAGCTTAATACATACCCACTTCTTCTTGGAAGTCTTGGTTCTCATTGAGTGAATGACCTCTTGTACTAGAAGAACATTGTCACTGATCTTTCGGCCTGGTATGAAGCTTGATTGATCAGGTGAGACCCATTCCTTTAAGTAAGGTTTGATGTGTTCAACAATGATCTTCAACAACAGCTTGAAACATCCATTTTTTAGAGAGATGGGTCTCAAGTCACCACATGTAATCAGAGCTTTTATTTTTGGTATTAGAACCAACAGTAGCGGCATCAATTACACCAAATACGAAGGTATCTGTGATTGTTTTAATCAGTGAGGGACCAACCTTTCCCCAGTTGCTTTGGATGAATTCATTGTATGCACCATCAGGGCCTAGTGCCTTAGACGGTGTCATCATGAACATGACATCATAATTTCCTATAGATAGGGGGTGATTTGGATGCTAGTAAACTCCTGCTCGGTGAGCTATTTGAAAATTTTGCGATATATAGAAATGTCCACGGGATTAGGATGGAAGGAACTTGTCATGATACCTATAAAGAAATATCAAACATGCCTACTGAGGGCAACAGATTTAGTGACACACACCCATAACATCCTTGAGCTGCGTGATCTTATTGTGATGAATACGTGCTTTGACAAAGGATTGAAAAAAATTAGTATTTCCATCACCATGTTGGAGCCAGTCAACATGTGCCCATTGTTTCCAATCACCCTCCTCTCTAAGAAGGAGTTGATTATATTTTTCCTACAACTCGATTTCAATCAAGATGTTAGGATTATCAGGACTGAGTTTAGAAGCTACTTGTATACAGTGGATGCACACAAGAAAAGTCTCCCTGTCTTTGCGTTGTGCTCTTATGCGGTTATGATCCCACTTGAGTGCGGATTTTTGGAAAGTGCCAAGTACAGATTGGAAGGATGTTGAGAAATCCCAATTTGCCATGACAGTAGATTGATATGTTGGAGTTAGTGTCCATCTCGCCTTGGTTTTAAAGGATGCCTGATGGGGCTGATGTGGGCCAGAGGTGCATAGCAGAAGCAGTGTGATCCGAAAATAGTCTGCGAAGAGAAGTAATAGTGGAATCACCAAAATAGGTGATCCATTCATCGTTGGAAATAACACGATCCAATCTCTCTAGGAGTCTTCCTCACTTGAAGATGAAGAGGCTACCCTATGTTTTTAAGTTCAAGAGTCCCAAGTAGAACGTCATTGAAATGAGCACAAGATCTTTTGTCAAAGTATTTCCCTCCTTTCTTCACTGAGGTGTGGAGCATTATATTAAAGTCACCCTTGACTACCCAACTAGAATGAATACTAGAAGACAACACTTCTAGATGGTCCCAAAGATGTTTACAAAGTGTTGGATTTGGACTTCCATAAACAATAGTTAGGATCCAAATTTTATTAATATTTAGATGAATGAACTATCGATGGTTAAGGAGAACATCTACATCACATTTAGCTTTGTTCCAAAGGATCCAAATACGCCTGAAAAACTGATTACTTCAGCCCTGTGAGAGGAGGTGAAACCCAGTTGTAGAATGATATTAGATGCAATAGAGCCACTACAGCGGGACTCGATAATGGCTAGAAAATTAATCTTGTAAGAAATCTTCATATCTTTAATAAGTCAAATATTCCTATCTTGGCAGGTGCCTTGTATGTTCTAGCAGCAAAACATATAGATAGGGTAAAGAAGGAAGGGTGCTACCTTAAATAGCAGTGAGAAATCCATCAGATTGCCCATCTTGATCAACATTCATATTAGTATCAACACCTCCAGTGGCCGATTCATTGTCGAACTCTAAGGCCTTCTTGGCATTGCGCTCTCTAGAGTTAGCATCAGTCACCTCATCATGCAGTTCTTTCTCCAGGTAGTCTGTTCTTCCCTTATTGCGAACATGGTCCGGACTAAGCATTCATTAATAGATGACTTTGCGGTTTCTCAAGATGACAAAGCCACTACCATTCTCCTTCCTGGGTTTACTGAATGGTTTACGAGGGTTCTACCCTAGGACAGCTGCCGATGTTTGGAACTGATAGTTCTGACCAACGTCCTCAGAATGGGGCCTACCAGTACTAGTTTCATTCCCAACCAAGTTCACAACTGATTCCTTGACCACTTTGGGTGTGGTCTTAGTATCAGGTTGATCAGTCGATGTACCTCTAGCCTTCATATTCTTCTTTTTCTATTTCTTGATAATCACTTTTGTGAACCCATCTTCATCTACCTCACCTTCAGAGTCTGAGATGGGTATTGGTTTCATGTGTTCTATTGAAGATGCTTTCCTAGCTTCAGGTTTCTTTTGTGCTTGTTTCCTTGACTCAGGCCATTTAGAATGTATTGCCATGGAATAAGTAACACCAGACAATGGAATAGGTGCAGAAGAAGAAGCGGTCTCATTGGTCTCTACACATACCACCTATTTACAATCAGTGTCTTCATGACCAAACCACCCACACTTCATGCATACGACAGGGAGGTTTTCGTACTAGAGGCAAAAGTGTTCCCCATTGATGAAGATGACCAATAATAGGGGCTTCAAAGTTTCCACTTAACCAACAATCCGTACAAACTTCCCTCTGTGTCCTTGGAGAGTGTGAGCATCCATCTTAATAGTTTTTCCAATCTAATTACCAATAGATATCAGCAGCTGGGTTTGGAATAGGAATACAGGGAGGTCTGGGACTCTCACCCAAATGACGAGTTTCTTGGAATAGGATCAGATGGTCGGAAGGAGGGCAACCACGACTGGACCGAGAGATAGTTATTAAAAACGTCCATGATCCACCGGTCATGGCGTTGACATAATCATCCTGGCCGACATACTAGATAATGTAATAATCATTCTCTAGATCAATAACTCTAAATTCATACTGTGGTTTCCAGATGGAGTAGATCTTATTGACTAGGTCTTTTAAACCTATGTTGATTCCAATAGACTTAACGATGATCATGAACTTCCATGGTTCGAGAAGAGGCTGGAGTGCATCGTTGCAAACCAAGAACGATGGTAGAACGCCGCTTAGGTCAACACTAATATCTATGTCTAGCACAACATCAGGAAAGATCAAGTTTTCATACGTCAACATGCCAACTGGCTTTCCAACGACCAGTTCAGCATATTATGGTCATGTGCATTTGCCAGAATCTGGAGCCATCTCAGTATCCATCTCCAAGCCCACTGCTGGGGTCGTTGCAGCCTCATTAAAGATGTTGGTTGTTTCCTAGTTAGAAGGTACTTCATCATGAATGCCCGTACAAGAATCTGGTGGTCGATCCATGTATCCACGACCCCAGTCGCCACCAAACCCACCCCCACGGCTGTCACCATGGGAGAACCATAGGCGTCCCACCATAGCAGCGTATCCACCTTCAGTGTGGGTATAGTTTCTATTTCCTTTAACTCTGTAGGTTCCATTATGTAGGCTAGTAATACTATTAGATGGCTACTAGGTAGAATTTGTATCTCAAAGTCAACATCTCTTTGAGGAGGTAGACCTGGTAGCACATCAGGAAAAATGTCTACAAACTCGCATACCTTGTGAACATCCTCTATAGTAACTATTCTTGTCTCTACCTTTGCATCTACCACATGTGCCAAAAGTTCCTCACATCCTTTTCTCATCATCTTATCAGCTACATCATCTGATACAATGCACATGAATAAGGCTTTCCTATCTCCAATGAAGATACAAGAAATCCACCTTGCAATTAGCCTCTTTCTTCCAAAAATCGATCTAGACATGGTATGTATCAAGGAAATCCATGCCTTAATAATAATTCAACAAGACATACCTCTATAAAAATGGTTGGTTCATTTAAAGGTACTCCTAACAACAATTCATCAGATAAACACTGAGTTAAAAGATACAATCCACTAACTAACAATCTCTATATAAAATAATGTGTCACACAAGGATCTATGAAGAATGTAGCTAAAATGCTATTAAAGAGAAGCATGCCACTTATAATAATAGAGAAGACACATCCTATATATCTCCTTTTGCCAAATGTCCTCATTGTCCAATGTTTCTACTAGGCGCTCCCCCTCTAGAGCCTGAAGCCACTGAAGAAATTGCACCTCTACCTGGAGCCTGCCTCTATGAAGTTCGAAACTAAGACTATGAGCTCTAAGCTAGTGTGATATGAAGATTTCTATCCTTAGTAATGACATCCTTGATATTCAGTTCCCCAACATTGATCAAAGCGTGTCCTACCACGTGTCACATACGGCCGTGTCCTATATATGTGGACATGCCATTGATGTTGATGACCCTGAAGTCCTTGATGATGGTGCACACCTAGGTGGTGCATTTTATCTACTAGGGATAGATCTTACCCTACTATGAGAAGATACAACATCATTTGAACCGAATTCTGCCTTCTATAACAACAAAGACCTCATCCTATTTTTGAAAAGAATCTACCACCTCCTCTATATCCACCATTGCTCTATCCTCCTCTACAAAAATCTCCATATCTTTTTCTATTCTCAAAATGTTTATAAGCATGCAGTCATTTATATGTTATGCTAACATCTACAAACTCTCCAAATTTACTCTAATCATTTGGCTAACTATTGACGCGACTTGTCTAATTTATGGTCCCAAGCCTTCTTGAAATCTCCTACATTTTTCTATTTCATCTAGTACAAGCTATAGACAAAAGTTAACCAATCTCATATAATACACCTCATACTCACCAACTACCATATTTCCATGTCTAATACTTTCCAACTATCTAATTTTGTCGCTCATGAAGGTACGAGGGAAACATTTCAAGTGAAACTCATCCAAAAAGTCCTCCCATGTCATTATCATAATTTTGCTTCTATCCACACCACCATAACTCATCATATCCTTTAAGTAGATAAATAGTATGGTTAATATGATTGTCCTATGATAATTCCATTAATTATAAAATCTTTTCCGACTGTCGGAGCCACACATCTGCCACAACTATATCTATTGTTCCTACAAACTTAGTCCCACCAAGATTTTTCACCAACTCACAAGACCTCACCAGATCCTTGCTAGAAGATGAAGACCTCATGTCCATTTTATATTTCTCTTTTGTCTCCAAACAGATAAGATACATCCTAGATGCCTCATCTCTATCTTATCCATCCCTATCTATCGTTTGAGGGCCAGTGCCATGCTGGCCGTCAAATTATCTTCACCATGACCATATCCCTTTCCTGCCATCTACATATCAGTGAGAGAACATATATGTTAGAAAATTACAATTCAAATACAGAAATATCCTAAGATATTAATTTATTACCACGTTTGTCCTAAACCTAAGCCTCGACACTAAGTTGTTGATGCAACCCAAACCCACTAACTAGGGTTTAGGTCAATCACAGAGGGACTAGGATAACCATTCTCTTTTAATCACTAACTAGAAATAGCCTTAAGTTTTTCTTTGTTTAAATTAATAAAACTAATAAGACATCATGTTAACTTATAAGATAACATAATTTTAAGTGTAAGCACCATGAGTTCACAACCAAACTTTTCTTTTACATCATGAACAACTAGAAGAAACTGGTTCTTTCCTTAATATACATCAAATACTTCTTATTACAAAACTGCTCTTGATCCTCACTCTAACATTCCTAAGATCAGAGGAAGGATAAGAGACTATATAATTAATCTAACTATCCATCTCAAGATTTTGGCTAATATATTCATAATGGAATCTAGCTCATTACTCCAACAACAAAACTGGACCCTTACTTGAAAATATTTCAGTAGATTGTATGAGATACTAGCTCAGCGCATAAAATATAAATAAGAAACCCTGATAATTCAAATTCATATTATCAGTAAACTAAATATATGAGAGACAAGCATAATAATTAAATATTGTAAACCATCCAACATTAAAGTAGACCTGACAATAAATACAATAAATACATAAAATCTCTTTCATAAATCTTGTATTTCTTTATTTATGCCCTTTACCCACATGAAGTGTACCACAACATATGGAAGTACCACAACCTGTGGAAGTATCACAACAAGATATATCTCATTTTACAAGACTTAGAGTATACCAAAGACTCTAAGTCTGCTAAACTAGCTCTAGGGTCTGCAGTAGGGCTCACAACGTCTAGCCTCAATAGATAAAAGACTGGCAAGATGAATTGGTCTACTCCTCAAAACCTGGGTACTCAGTCGAAGAGTCAAATCATCTGGTTTAACTACTCACATTAGTGGTTCCATGGGCTGACCTACTGCACAATATATGAACTAACTAAAGTATTTTGGATACCACCATAATCTCTAGTAGATGTTGCATACCTTACGCACTGGGATTAGTCCCCTGTACATATCTAGTACGTCTAACTTCCTCATCTTAGACTCTACTAGTCGGTTGGCATGTTTGCTCCTTCACGGTGTAGACCTTTCTATATATTGTATGGTGTTCATGGCATCTAATGTCTACTTTATTCTTGAGTTTCAATAATAAATGTATTACTACACAGTCACAACTTAACTATATAATTAAGACTGAAACTAAATCACAATTCAATAAAGTGATGCAAATTGATGAACTGAGTATATTGATAATTAGTAGAATGAACTATTCTTTGAGCTTCATAAGTATCTAACTTGAAATAATCATTGACTAAATCTTAGATTCATATAATGATTCAATATTGTAGTACTAGGGAAAACTCAGGGTTCTAATTCTACCATTAAGATTTACCATGATTCATAGCAAATTAATCTATAACTAAAAGTAACTATAATTAATCACAAGTATGCTAAAACAATCAACAACTTGTTGGCTAAATTGGACATTAGCATACCCTTTGTTTTGATGATGACAAACATTTCATACTTGTGAATCTAACATGCTACTTGAGTATTTCAGGGTTAAAGGAAATAAGGAGATCCTACTAAGTGGAAAGTTGAAGATCAATATAAATTGAAGATCAATGTGCTTAAATGTTTATATATTCATGATTGCACTCAAATGTAAATAATTGTACAAAGATATAATGTACAAGTACTTAGATATAATGTAAATCAAGCATTATATCTTCCACATCCACTTCAACCCATAGTTAGTATCCCCTAGAGGTAGAGTCATTATCATCCTTTAGAACACACATTTAGTAGGTGGTTCGAAAATATGAAATAGGAACACCCTCGATTGAGAAACAAGTCGACCGAGACACCCTCAGTCAAAGTCTTTTTTGACTGAGAACCACCTCGGTCGAACATGTTGAGAACTATTTGAAACCTTACACATTTGTGCTTTGAAATGTATTTCTGTAAAAAATATAGTCAACTGACCCAACCTCGGTCCAAAGTTTATGACTATTAGACCAAGTGGTTGGGAGTTGGGAAATGAAAATAGACATTGGTACACATTTGCCTTAAACCCAGGCTCGGTTGAAGAAAATTTTGACCGAGACACAGTTGGCCAACAAACTTGTCGACCGAGTAGGGTTCTGGATTGTTCTTCCAAGCACAAACAAATTAGCCAATTCTAGCCAACTACTTTCTACCTAAAGGCTAGTTAAGCACTAATAACACTCTAGAGACTCCATATAATGTCCCTAAACACTTGCAAATCATCCTCATAAATAGGAGAGGCCTTAGGACACCTAAAATACAAAAGCTACACTTCAACGTCCATTCTATAGAGCAACAAAGCTAAGAATCACTTGCTATCTTCTTCCTTGTTCTCCAAAGTTGTGTCCTATAGATAATATCTCCTAGAAACCACATAACAACGTCCATCTTAAGTGGATAGGAGGTCTAAATTCTTGATATAGGAATCAAGGCATTGTACTTCATTGGTTATGCATTTATTTCTTCCAATCTATTTCTTTTGTATTGTAATTTGTTCTCCTTAACTACTCCTAGGGTTGCAGGCTGTTGAAAGGAGGTTGCTTAGAGCTAATACAAGGAGGTGAATGCATTCTCAAAGGTGTGCTTGAGGTTACTTCAAGAAGACTGCTTCAAAGAAGGTTGGAGCTACTTCTAGGCGAAGGCTATCTCAAGGTGGTGGAGCTACTTCAAGGAGGTGAAGGCTGCTCCAAGGTGTGCTTGAGGTTACTTCAAGAAGGCTTCTTCAAAGGAGGTTCGAGCTACTTCTAGGTGAAGGCTATCTCAAGGTGGTGGAGCTACTTCAAGGAGGTAAAGGTTGGCCTAAGGTTGCTTGAGGTTACTTCAAGAAGGATGCTTCAAGGAGGTTGAGGCTACTTCAAGGTGAAGGCTACTTCAAGTGGAAGGTGATTCTATATTGTTGTAACATCCTTGCGAGGTAAATAAAATAAATCACTTTCAAAATCTCAATTGGAAACAATTGGGTAGTGGACTGACAACCTTTGATTCAGAGTTTGGAACCACTATAAATCAAAGTGTCTTCCTTATTTCCTCTCCTTCCTTTCCTTAAGTTTTTAATCAAAATTTAAAAGTACCAAAAGCTCTATTCACCTCCTCTATATATTTCAATTGGTATCAAAGTAGGTATTCAAGGAACCTTAACTGATCTTGAATGGGGGACAATGTACTTCACAACCTCAACCTTGAAGGAACTTTCGTGAGCCGGACACCTCCTTTGATGGAAGCAACTATACTTATTGGAAAAGAAGGATGCAATTTTATTTCCAAGAGATCAGTCTGGACCTTTGGAGGATGGTATCCTTACCCTATGAGCTTCCTATAATAGAGTGTGAAACATGGAATTTCAAAATGGTAAAGCAAGTTCAATTGAATGCAAAAGTAGTAAGCATTTTATATTGTTCTATTTCTGTTAGTGAGTTTAATAGGATATCCTCATGTGAATCTGCTTATAAAATATGGCATAAAATTTCAATTACACATTAAGGTACAACTTAAGTTAAAAATACCAAGATTAACATGCTTAAAAAAAGTTTGAACAATTCCGTAAGTAACCTAATTAGTCTATTAGTGAAATATATGCAAGGTTTTCTTTTATTATTAATAGCTTGAATGTCTTGGGTAATTATAGAAGTGAGGAAGATCAAGTTTCTAAGATTCTTAGATCCTTGCCTCCAAAGTACAAGCCAAAGGTGACGATCATTGAAGAAGCCAATGACCTTACCACATTGAAGATGGATCAACTTATTGGCAATCTAGAAACTCATGAAGTTACCCTTGAAGAAGAACAAAATTTTGAGTTTGAGCTTCAAAAAGGAAGAAAGAAGGACATAGCATTTAAAGCATAAACTAAATCACAAGTCATCACTCAAGAAAGTGATGAGACAAGTGGGGAGGACAATGAAGAGGATACACTCATTGTAAATGGTAAGCAATACAGAAGATTTAAATCTAACAAAATTTTTGGTGTTTCTTCCTCATCTTCCCTTAGGTGCTTTGAATGTGGCAAGAAAGTACATGTAAAGAATGATTGTACTAAAGTAAAAAAGTTAATAAATCCTCCTTTAAGAAGAAAGAAAAATCCTACAAAGCAGCTTGGGATGAGTCAAGTGACGATAGCGAGAGTGGAGAAGTAGTAGAATATCTCATGGCTAAAGAAGACAAGGTAAGATGTTTCATAGCAACAACCAATGAAGAAAAAAAAATGTGGTAAGCCTTCTTGATTTATCTAAAGAAGAGATAGTCACTAGTCTTGAAGAACTACATGATAAGTATATTGATTATAAAAGGAAATTGAAGAAGCTTACAAAAGCTAATGATTATTTGCATGATAAATTGTATGATCTTGCTTTTGAAAATGAAAGTCTTATGTCTGAAAAAGATACATTGAATTCATCTATCAATGATTACAATATCAAGTTGGTTTCTCTAGAAACCAATAATAATCTTCTTTCTCAAGAAAAGGTTGTATTGCTTGCTAAAATAAATAATTTTCAAACTCAACGTGTTCTATGTACTCATTCAAATTATGATATCATTGTTAGAGGAAGAGATTCCTTGATTTCAAGTTTAGATCAAGAAAAACTAGATATTGCAAATAAAATTGATGAAATTTCTAAGTTACACAAACATGTTGATAGTCTAAAGTGTAATGATATTCTTGATAAAATCTTAGAAAACTCTTTTGGACAGTTGAAATAAGAGGTCTAGGCTATGTACTAAAAGAGAAGTTCTATCAAATGCCTAGAACTAGAAAAACACAAAAACCCAAGACCAATGTCATGTATGTGCCTAAAGACAATCTACCTCATGACCAAAATGTTAAGAAGAGAAATGAAATTGATTTTATTAGTTGTCACTATTGCCAACGTCTTGGGCACTATTCATTATCTTGTCCATACTAGAAAAAGAAAGATGATGACTTGGTTTGGGTTCCAAAACCCCCAACTTAAAAATGTTGGATATATTAGTTGAGATTTGACCTAAAACTTCATTTTGAAATATATAATGTATTATCTAAACTAAAATAAGCTTTTACTTTTTCTTGTATGTTTTGATTACTTAATCGTGTTATCCAAAAATAATAACATGACTTGTTTACATTAGAAATGTTGAATTTATTGAAAATGCACAAAACTTCATCTCGGTCAAAAAAGTGCTCAATCGAGATCTCTTCCGATCGAAAAAAAGTTTGACTGAAGGTAGTTCTGTCAAAATTATTTTACTGGAAAATTTGCCCGATCAAAAAATAGTTCGATCGAGAATTCTTTGGGTCAAAGAAAAGTTTGACCGAAGATAGTTCTGTCATAACCGTTTATTAAAAATAAAATCATCAAATTGCAATTTACTTTGGTGACTCAAATATGTAATCGACACTTCATATTATATTGTTCTAAATATTTGAACGATCCTAACTAAAAGGACCACTCTATGGGGACCAAAATCTTTCATACTTTACAAGTTTGGATGGTATATAGAAATTAATCTAACAAGCATATGATCAGAAATAACAAGATTTTCATACACTTGGAGAAAAGGTAAAATGTAACGACCCTGCCTCCCAGTAACCCCCAATTAAGGGAGACCAAGAGGTCAGAGCCGTTATCCCAATAAATAGGATCAAAGGTTCACCAAATAATCAATAATAATTATAAAATTCTACCAAACTATACTGAAAGTTGGAATAAAATAAAACTTTGCATACCTTTTAAATTTTTTGGATATCTAACTTCTATCCACAGCTTCAATCTATTCTAACTAATCTTCCTTGCACTTTAATTCTTATTTTCATAATATGCCACTTTATTGTTTGTCCTTTTCAATATTGTACCTAAAACACTGACAAACAAAATGTCGGTCAACATAAATGAATATGCCGGTATGTGGGGACAACTAAAATTTCACATATATGGATAACAATCTAAATATCACAATCAAGTTAATTAACAGGCCAATTTATGCTTTCAATGTGACATTCTCCACCACTTTTTCCCTAACCCTGGAATACCCTCCTTATGGTTTCTCTTTTTCCATTGACTTAAGGCCACCTTCTCCATCCTGAGCTTGGTGCCAGGGGTCACCTCTCATGGTGCCCATTAGTCATGCAATATCATAAGGCCATCTTCTCTATCCTGAGCTTGGTGCCTGGGGTCACTTCTCATGGTGCCCATGGGTCTTCCCTCTTGGGCTTGACCTCATTGCATCTTACATCAGGGTGGCATGTAGGTGTGAGAATACACACTTATATCTTAATTGTGATAATCATATTGACTTTATGATTTTCATATATGAACATCCAAAAAGTTAGGTTGCATTCAATTCGATTAAACACCCGAGAAATCTCCATGAAACTAAAGCAGTTAACCATAAATAACCACATACCTGATTCAAAGCAACTTGATGTCCAAGCAATAATATTCAAGAACAATCAAACAAGCAATATCCTAAAATTAATGCATAACATCCAAGTGTCATTGTTTTATCCAAATCATTCTCAAGATAGACTTGGATTCCACCTTAGGATTTCTAGGCCAACTTTAGGGTTTTATTAGGGTTTTATCCTCCATAAAGCTTTTATCACGTTTAATGATCTTTTAGTCCACAAACCCTAATTTTAACATCATAGGCATACTTGAATGTCAATTAAGTCTAATATATCTCTTTTACACTAAAACTACAATCTTTATCCTTTTAAGTCATATCAAGATCATTAAGCCCAATTATCATCTTTGGTTTCTTTCAAATTGACAACTCATATTTCATTATAGTTCAATTCACATATATGAACCCTATTTATCACTAATTCCACATTTATCCACTAGGAAAACCCTAATTACCAAATTAAGGGTATTTATCCACAATTATAAACATTTATACCCAAACTATATCTTAGAATCATCATATCTCAGTTT
Source organism: Alisma plantago-aquatica (assembly GCA_963693085.1). Taxonomy (NCBI): domain Eukaryota; kingdom Viridiplantae; phylum Streptophyta; class Magnoliopsida; order Alismatales; family Alismataceae; genus Alisma; species Alisma plantago-aquatica. Next base: position 14,548,551 of record OY856414.1, on the reverse strand, counting down.
TTATTCATGGATTTGAACAAATAAAGCCATTAAAAGTCATAATTACCAAGATTATGGCTTCAAGGCCCATTAAAGCAGAACCTAAAATTAATCAAACTATGCATAAAGATCATCCTTTTAGATCTAATGTGTCCTTTTATAATCAATAGGTTAATATCAACTTTAAATATCCATATAACCCTTCCCAATTCATTAATCATCATATATTAGGGTTTCTTAAGCATTAATGCATTAAAGTTGATAACTTCAATTACTTTTCGAATTACAAGAGGAATTAGGCTCCAAAACTATTTTTAATGGATTCCTCACATTTTTCTGAGCAAATGACATATATTATATGTACCAATCCAATCTACCAATAATTAGATATGAATTTTACAAGAATCCACTTACTTGGACCAATGGGATGCTGACACGTCAGCAATCCCATGCAGCGTAGCTCGGCCGATTGAAAACATAACCAATTGACACTTTTGCCCCCACGTAACTCACCAGCTCCTCATACCCCGGAGGGGTATATTATTCCAACGGCACCTAGGTTGTATTCAACCTCCCGATGCCACAGCTGCCGCCGAGCGCAACTCTTCGCGGGGCTGCCCCCTCCTCCCCAGGGTTCGAGGGCCACCGATGACTGCTTCCCTACCTCTGCCACCCTCCACCGCACATGGGGTTCCTCCAGTTTGTGGTCAATGTGGTTGGTTCGGGCTGGGTAGGTCTGCAACTCGCATCCAACCTTACAACCATGTTGCTGCTACTGCTGTGCATAGGCTAGGGTGAAGGGATAGCCACCGAGAATCCCCTTGGTGTCGTGGGAGCAACACGCCTCAATCGTAACTCTTCCACAACCCCTCGTTACTCTAGAGTTTGAACTACTCCCTATGCTAGGGTTTGAATGAAAATAAGAAAGAAGGAGAGAGAGGGATGCATGGAATTCTCTTGGCTCAGGGCTAAGGGTTCAACCCTTATATAGGGGAGGGTAGCCACATCCTAACATGCTTTCCCACGAAGAAAACAAAACCTTTCCTCATTAGGAAACCTATTTTTCTTAATTAGGTATAATATATCTTTTTAATAATTCCTTGATTATCCATATTCCTTAGTTATTAGGAAATCCGAAAATGATCTCTCTTATCTTCTTTGTGCTTGGCTTTTAATCCATTGGCCATGAAATTTTACTTCCTTTTAGTAAAAAGTATCTCTTTTTGATAATACCAACAAGTCATTAACTATGTAGCACATTATCCTCATATTTTTGTATTATTTATATTTTCTCTTTCTTCTTATCCATTGGGACTCCTTGGCCCCCAAGAAATCCTAAGATTTCGAAATCCTTTTTGAAGGATGCTTATTATCCTTCTATATGCATCTACATTCTTCATTTCTCATTATCTTACTTATTTCTTTATTAAAAGATTTCTTTTCAAGGATTTCTCTTTATCTTTTATTTCCTTTCCCTCTTTTCCTATTTCTTTCATTAGAAATCACATATAAATGAAATTTACTCAATTGTGGCCATTCATGCCACTTTCTAGAGATTTCTATGTAAATCTCATAAATACTTTGCTTAATATTCATTATCTTGTATCTTTTTCTAATATTTGGACTTTTCTTCTTTTCTTGTCTTTTATATCCATTATTGGGTTAATCTAATAATAGGAATCATAAGATTCCTACTAAACAGGAGATTTGCAAAGAAATCCATCCTTTTCAATTAAGTCCATATTCATAAAATCATTACATTTCAATTATGAAAACATATCAAAATTGAGGTTGTAACATCCTTCGCCTCTTATAGGAATTTTTCCCTCAAAATTCCATCAAACATACAAACAAGAAGGATACGACTTCCTCATGTCCATCATGGCTCCCATGTGGCTTTACCCTCTCCATGGTGCTTCCCCAAGAACCTTCATCATCTCATATTCTTACATCTGAGCTCTCTCTCACCTTGGTATCTCATACCCTCATAGGTGACTCAAGATATTTCAGCTTCTCTCAAAGCTAAATAGGTTCATGGCTTAGCACATGGATTGGATACCTCACATAGTGCACTAGATCAGACTCGTGGAACACATCATACATTACATTATCCTGAGGGGTAAGGCTAAACATAACTATCTCCACCAATCCATCTCAAATGGACTCATGTATCAGGATCTCAACCTTCTCAACTATAGCTCAGAGGGGTCAGATTTTCACATCACATATTCTCCCACAGTGAGCTACATGTCAGTCTACTTTGTATCAGCTCATGACTCATGTCACCCCTGGGCTTTCTCAGCCATCACATGATCAAAGCGACTTCATCGGCACACACTGTGACCTTTCTGACCTTCACAAGGTCTTTCCGCTGACATCATCTTCATGAAGCGGTGACTGACACAACCTCCCTTACAGAGCTTCTTACATCCCAATAAAGGCTATGGTGGTTAATATCACATCTTTCGTAGGACAAAATTGTCTCCATGTATCACCTTGAACGAGCACACATGCTCTCATCAGACCCTCTAGTCTGGATCATACTAACCATCAGTTAGGGGTGATAAGCTATACTAACATCGAGTTCTTCATGTATCTACATCCACCTCATGTAAGTGAATCTTTAGGTCATACTCAAGAACCTTTAAACTCACATCATGGTGTAGTTGAACCATCTCTCTCTCTCTCTTACATGTAGTTTAACTGGATCTATCCCTTGACAATACTCTCTCTTTCTCTTAGATTATGTCATCTAGGTAAGGTGATCTACCATAACCCATAATGCATCCTGACCTTCCTCGGTCTAGGGGAGACTTACCACCACAACTATAGTGATGAACTCCCATTCCCTCTCAGGGACTTTTATCCTCTATATCAACTCATGGGGTTATTGGTATTTGTCCTTCACCTCCTAGCATGCATGGTGACAAGTCACATGCAACTTCATCTTAGGCATCTAAAGTACTACTACAACTTACTATCTTAGTAGTACCACGATGTATGATGAACTTAAAATCATGATCTCCTGTAGGTTGATTCCTCAGAAACCCTAAAACACTCTAGTCATGGGTTTCATCACCTTCTTTTCCAGAGAAGTGCATATGAGGTTCTACAACCATCCTTCTATCACAACAAGCCCTAGGCTGGCTAACCAAGAAACCACTAACTTGATCAACAGATCTCGTAATATCTGAGTGTTATCCAATCATATCTCACCACTTAGGGTTCACCTAACTACCTAGACTAGGTACCTGCATCTCAACAAGAGTATCCATTACCACCTTTCATCTTTATATGCTAGGTAACAGTGAAGATGTAGACCTCCATGTATTCCACTTATCATCTCATCTCGAACTTTAGGTCTATCTTCATCAAGAAAACTCAGAGCTCATCTTCTTGGTTATTAAACTCAACCTTGTATAACTCATAAATTCCATACAGCTCATGATAAGAACATCCTTATGAGACGACTACCTTAGTTCTCTTAGTGTTGGTAAACCATCCACATATTGTACTCTCCACAAGGGTACGCTACTATCCCTATTCATACATCATAGCAACGTTTCCACTCACATCATCTTTATCCTTGGTGTATGGCATGCGTACTGTCCTATCTCTCACTCCCATAATAAGAGGAAATAAGCATTTGGATGCAGTCCAAATATAGAGTTCTTCCCATTCCAAGAGTAGAGATGGTACATCCCACATTGCTAGTACACCTTCAAATCTAGGTTGAAACATGCATCACATGTCTCTACATCATGAACATCTCAATATCAGGGTTACTTCCATGGAAAACTAGTCTCGAACCCACTCGGGTCATCATACCATCCTTGGTCATCTCCTCTAGGTCTGTAGGGTGTCGGTACTTTTGGGGTCATCCTTCTTCCCTTATGCATCAGAGAGTCCCCTGCTCATTTGCCCTTGGGGTCCCATGAGTTCATGAAGGTGATCAATCTCCTAACCCATGTCCCTCAGACAATGATAGATGTTGCCTCCCGACCCTATGGTCATGTGAAACTAGGGAATCAGGAAACTCCTACTCCCATCGGTCTCATCCCTATCTGACCCTAGGATAGACTTAGGATTCTAACATAGTACATATTCAACTTGAAACCTTTCCCAAGTCTCCATCATCTCTCTCAGCATTCGTGGTCTGATTTACATCTTTTCATAGGGATCATGGCGACCTACCTGCCTCGCTTAGGCCCCATCCACATGCACTTAGAGATGATTATCTATGGGTCTGTAGGTTCATTCTCATACTATGTACTCTCCACTTAGCTTCTCAAGACTCTATGAGACCTCTTAAGATTACCTCAAACCCAACAAAAGCTGATCCATACCCTACAAAAGGGTCCCTCTCCCAGTATGGGAGGAAACTATCTCTTGATAGTAGCAAAGGTCACAAACGTCCTTATGTCTAGGGTTTGCATCCACATGAGCATGCTTAGCCTTAGCAAGCTACTGAGGCACATTGCTAACAAGCAGACCAATACTAAACCATGCTAGGTCTCCATGGTAGGTCATACTTTTCCTCATTCCTCAACATTGGACCATAATCATACATGCCCATGTCACCAACCTATATGTAGGAGGTTCATCAAACATAGACCTTAGTCTCAGGGATCTCCTTTTCCTCTAAACATGAGGAGTGTCATGCTCGAATCTATAGAAACTCAAATCTTGTCATGAGCATCAGGTGCACTAGGTACTACTACTTCTCCTCTTATAGGTCTAGGAACCCTAGGTTCACTTTTGTGCATCAACCGTCTAACTGCATGCTCAACCTTCTAACAACGGATCAAGCATGTATGAGGTGCATCATGCACGTCCTATAATCCTTCCACTTGAACAACACCTCTGATTCGAGTCCTCCTCAAGGACAACCCACTAGGTATAAGGCCTCACGACTTGTTACTATGCCTCCTTAAGGTCTAAGGAACTCTTCTTCCTATCCCTCGAAGGTAAGCACCTATATCATCTATACATAGGTACCAACAGCCTCATCCTTCTTCTTGGGTTTGGTTCCTCTAAAGGCAACTAAGAAACCACAAGGATCATGCATGAGGCAACCACAACCATCCACTTAGGTCATAACATACTCAACTTCTTAGGGTTCCTCCTATCCCGGAGTCTAAGCTTCCAACCTTCTTGCTCGGGTCTTACTCTCTTTCTCTCTAGAGCTAACCCAACAACAACCCCACTACTAGAGGTTCTCTCTTTAAGGTGGATCAAGCTCACATGCATACACCTACAGGGTGAAACGTATGATTAAATCAATGCTCGCTCAAGATTATCCATAGCTCTTTTATGCCTAGCTCATAAGCTATCCAACATGCCCTTTTGGCCTAAGTTTTATCCTACTGCTAGCACTACTAATGTACTATGGGTGCATACTATGCCATGCTCATATAAGCCCATAGGGTTTCTATGTGTTCTTTACTAACCTCATCAATGAAGGAGTCATCCTTCACCCTAACATACACGACCCTTCCCAGGGTTGAGTCGCCAAAGGTACTAGGTCGTCCAACCTCACATAGCTCATACTATTATAGGTATCCAAAACTAAAAGCATGTCAACCCACATACATGGTCGACCATGAAATCTAACTCATCATGCCATCTCTCTCTCTAACCACCACTTAGGGTTAGGGTTAGCATCATCCTCAGAAGATGTGCTAGGTCTCTACCTCTTCCTGGAGGCCTCTGCCTCCAAGAATAACTCCCCACTCATCCTCTTGACAAGGAGATCTAACCTTAGGTATCTCCTGAGGGTATGACAACACATGTCATACAACCTAAGCATGCAACTAATCTTTAGTTTACGCTTAAACTATTAAGCTTATGTCCATGACATCTTGTTTACATGCTTTTTGTTAAATTTGGTGAAGGATTCCTTAATCTTATCATACATACCCTTACTTCAAGAGGGTGAGTAAGAGAGAGAAAACCCTAAACCTTGGAATCTTAACAGAATTAGGGTTGAGAAGGGATAAAAATAGATGAGAGAGTCCTAAAGGTATCTTATTTTGAGTCAAAACCTCAGACATTGGCCAGGCAGTCACACTGCATCCGGGAGTCCTCGTGACTGACTAGCGGGGTGGAGGAAAATCTTACCAGCCCCCAGACCATGATCCTTTTCTAGACACCTCTGTCATAAGAAAATCCTCTAATAACTCCCTTGGGTTCTAAAGAGTTTGTAAAATTTAATAATTATTAGAGATTAAATGGGGAACCAATGCTCTGATACCAAATGTAACGACCCCGCCTCCCGGTAACCCCCAATTAAGGGAGACTAAGAGGTTAGAGGAATTATCCCAATAAACAGGCTCAAAGGTTCGACAAATAATCAATAATAATTATAAAATTCTACCAAACTATATTGAAAGCTGGAATAAAATAAAAATTGCATACCTTTTAAATTTTTTGGATATCTAACTTCTATCCACAACTTCAATCTATTCTAACTAATCCTCCTTACACTTTAATTCTTATTTTCATAATATGCCACTTTACTGTTTGTCCTTTTCAATATTGTACCTAAAACCCCGTCAAACAAAACGTCGGTCAGCATAAATGAATATGCCAGTATGTGGGGACAACCAAAATTTCACATATATGGCTAACAATCTAAATATCACAATCAAGTTAATTAACAAGCCAATTTATGCTTTCAATGTGACATTCTCCATCGCTTTTGCCCTAACCCTGGAATACCCTCCTTAGGGTTTCTCTTTTACCATTGACTTAAGGCCACCTTCTCCATCCTGAGCTTGGTGCCTGGGGTCACCTCTCATGGTGCCCATTAGTCATGCAATATCATAAGGCCACCTCTATCCTGAGCTTGGTGCCTGGGGTCACTTCTCATGGTGCCCATGGGTCTTCCCTCTTGGGCTTGACCTCATTGCATCTTACATCAGGGTGGCATGTAGGTGTGAGAATACACACTTATATCTTAATTGTGATAATCATATTGACTTTATGATTTGCATATATGAACATCCAAACAGTTAGGTTGCATTCAATTTGATTAAACACCCGAGAAATCCGTGAAACTAAAACGGTTAACCATAAATAACCACATACCTGATTCAGAGCAACTTGATGTCCAAGCAATAATATTCAAGAACAATCAAACAAGCAATCAACAATATCCTGAAATTAATGTATAACATCCCAGTGTCATTGTTTTATTCGAATCATTCTCAAGATAGACTTGGATTCCGCCTTAGGATTTCTAGGCAAACTTTAAGGTTTTATCATCCATAAAGCTTTTATCACGTTTAATGCTCTTTTAGTCCACAAACCCCAATTTTAACATCATATGCATACTTGAATGTCAATTAAGTCTAATATATCCTTTTAAGTCATGTCACGATCATTAAGCCCAATTATCATCTTTAGTTTCTTTCAAATTGACAACTCATATTTCATTATAGTTCAATTCACATATATGAACCATATTTATCACTAATTCCACATTTATCCACTAGGAAAACCCTAATTACCAAATTAAGGGTATTTATCCACAAGTATAAACATTTATACCCAAAATAGCTTAGAATCATCATATCTCAGTTTTATTCATGGATTTGAACAAATAAAGCCATTAAGAGTCATAATTACCAAGATTAGGGTTTCAAGGCCCATTAAAGCATATTCATGTACATGGAACCTTAAATTAATCAAACTACGTATAAAGATAATCCTTTTAGATCTAATGTGTCCTTTTATAATCAACAGGTTAATATCAATTTTAAACATCCATATAACCCTTCCCAATTCATTAATTATCATAGATTAGGGTTTCTTATGCATTAATGCATTAAAGTTGATAACTTCAACTACTTTTCAAATTACAAGAGGAATTAGGCTCTAAAACTATTTTTAATGTATTCCTTGCATTTTTCTAAGCAAATTACATATATTATATGTACCAATCCAATCTACCAATAATTAGATATGAATTTTGCAAGACTCCACTAACTTGGACCAATGGGATGCTGACACGTCAGCAATCCCATGCAACGTAGCTCGGCTGATTGAAAACATAACCAATTGATGCTTTTTCCCCCACGTAACTCACCAACTCCTCATAGCTCAGAGGGTTATATTCGTCCAACGCACCTAGGTTGTCTTCAACCTCCCGATGTCGCTGCTGCCGCTGAGCGCAACTCTTCGCAGGGTCGCCCCCAACTCCTCAGGGTTTGAGGGCCACCGATGACTGCCGCCCTACCTCCGCCACCCTCCACCACACATGGGGCTCCTCCAGTTCATGGTCAACGCGGCCAGTTCGGGCTGGGAAGGTCTGCAACTTGCAGCCATGTTGCTGCTGTTGCGCATATGCTAGGGTGAAGGGATGGCCACTGAACATCCCCTTGGTGTCATGGGAGCAGCACGCCTCAATCGTAACTCTTCCACAGCCCCTCCTTGCTCCAAGGTTTGAACTACTCCCTATGCTAGGGTTTGAATGAAAATAAGAAAGAAGGATAGAGAGGGATGCATGAAATTCTCTTGTTTTGGGGCTAAGGGTACAACCCTTATATAGGGGAGGGTAGCCATGCCCTAACATGCTTTCCCACAAAGAAAACAAAGTCTTTCCTCATTAGGAAACCTATTTTTCTTAATTAGGTATAATATCTCTCTTTTTAATAATTCCTTGATTATCCATATTCCTTAGTTATTAGGAAATCCAAAAATGATCTCTCTTATCTTCTTTGTGCTTGACTTTTAATCCATTGTCCACGAGATTTTACTTCCTTTTAGTAAAAATTATCTCTTTTTGATAATACCAACAAGTCATTAACTATGTAGCACATTATCCTCATATTTTTGTATTATTTATATTTTCTCTTTTTTCTTATCCATTGGGACTCATTGGCCCCCAAGAAATCCTAAGATTTCGAAATCCTTTTTGAAGGATGCTTATTATACTTCTAGATGCATCTACATTCTTCATTTCTCATTATCTTACTTATTTCTTTATTAAAAGATTTCTTTTCAAGGATTTCTCTTTATCTTTTATTTCCTTTCCCTCTTTTCCTATTTCTTTCATAAGAAATCACATATAAACGAAATTTACTCAATTGTGGCCATTAATGCCACTTTCTAGAGATTTCTATGTAAATCTCATAAATACTTTGCTTAATATTCATTATCTTGTATCTTTTTCTAATATTTGAACTTTTCTTCTTTTCTTCTCTTTTGTATCCATTATTGGATTAATCTAATAATAGGAATCACAAGATTCCTACCAAAAGGGAGATTAGCAAAGAAATCCATCCTTTTGAATTAAGTCCATATTCATAAAATCATTACATTTCAATTATGAAAACATATCAAAATCGAGGTTGTAACATAAAACTACTGGTCACATTTGGAGAAAATTTCAAAGGTAAAACTATTGGCATAGGTGATGTTAATACAAATTTTTTAAATGTGTGATTTCTAAAAGAACTACATTATAAGTACCATGACAATAGTTATGACTCATAGGAAACTATCAAAAGGAAAAATGATTGTAAACCTCTTAACTTTATGGACACTATCTAAAAATAATGAATTGTTTATGGCATAAAAAGATTGTTCATAGAAGAAACTTTCTTAGAATATAATCATTACCTAAATTTTTGTGATAAAGCTGAGATTTATGAATTCTAGGAAGATTTCTTTTCAAAAACTAAAACTTTTCTCACCAGAACTCATTCAAAAAAAATTATTTGGCTCTATGTGAATTCTATCTTTAATAAAAGATGGTAAAGACAAATTTGATCCTAAGTCACAAAAAGACTTTATCCTGAAACATTCAACATCTAGAAAAACATCTAGGATTTATAAGTCTACAAAAATAATGTTTATACACAATAAAACTTAGTCATATTCTAAAAGAGTTGATTACTGGACAATTACTATGTGAGCTTACCAAGAATAATGAATAGAATTCAATTCCTAGACCTAAAGGCAAAACATTCATTGGAACTATATGGGCATGATGAAATACAGTTAAGATATAATGAGAAGAAATAGATTTTGATATGAATTATGCATTAATGGATAAGACTTGAGGTCATTTAACTCTAGCCACTCACAAAGACATCATACTCTTCAAATGGATGTAACAATTATTTCATAAGAGAAGATATCTATGTTGCTTAAACCCATGTCTTGAAACATAATTAAGTATGCATAAAGCTGATTGGTCACTTATGCTAATATAGAGGAAAATGTTATATCTTTATCATACTAGATAAACAACATCAATTGGAAATCTCCAACACTTCCTCTTGGTTGACAAACGGTTCAACCGAGGGGCACACCGATCGAAGTCATGGTTGATAAAAAATAATGCTGACAAACATGCTTATTTGTAAATCTAATCATTCACTTGCACCCAACATTGGTATATTAAATCTGTAATTTGATCATCACGTTAAATACTTAGAATGAGAGAGATTTCTAAATCAAAATAGTGCAACAAACAAGATTTCTTAAAGATCATAAAAATTGACTTACAAAATTCTTGGATATAATGTGCATATCTTTTTGATCTTGCTCTTAATTTTATTCTATATACAAATATGGGTTTAAAAACCATTATATTTGGTTAGAGATATATTTATTGATCCCACTATGAGCCTAAAGGAATCTCATATCATTTCAGGGCTTAACACCCCTTGCCAATGGTTGAGAAATTAATGTTGGTTTTAAATTGTGGCTAAATTTGACATTCTTGTTGAAGCAAAAAATTAAGTGGGAGTAATCAATTAAAGGGGAGTCTTATTAACTTAAACATATGATTATCTTTTTTGAAATTACAAAGGGAGAGAAATAAAATAAAGCAAAATAAATTAAAATATTCTCATGAGTTTCATGATCACTTTGCTTGACATTAATTGGTGCTACATTGCCTTAAGAGATGGATATCATGCATGTTCCATATCTATTTAGGTATATTAGCACACATTTTTATGAGATCAAAAAAATCTATTCACCTCAGGTACATCACAGGTATGAAGCTCATTTCATTTCAAATATTTTGCTTATATTTTAGGAATGTTTGTCATCTTCAAAAAAGGGGATATTGTTGGCTAAATTGTACATTAGCATACACTTTGCTTTGATGATGACAAACATTTCATACTTGTGGATACAACATGATACTTGAGTATTTCTAGGCTCAATGAAATTAGGAGATCCTCCTAAGTGGAAAGTTTAATATCAATATATATTGAAGATCAATGCACTTAAATGTTTATATTTTCATGATTGCACTCAAATGTAAATACTTATACAATGATATAATGTACAAGTACTTAGATATCATGTAAATAAAGAGTTAGATCTTCCCCATCCACTTACAACCCTTAGTTAGGATCCCCCTAGAGGTAGAGTCATTATCATCCATTAGAACACACATTTAATAGGTGGTTCAAAAATCTAAAATAGGAACACCCTCGGTCGAGAAACAAGTCGACTGAGACACCCTCAGTTGAAGTCTCTGTCGACCGAGAACCACCTCGATTGAACATATTAAGCACTATTTAAAACCTTACACATTTGTTCTCTAAAATGTGTTTCGATCGAAAACATATTCAACCGACCCAACCTTGGCCCAAATCTTATGACCGTTATACCAAGTGGGTTGGAGTTGGGAGTTGGAAATAGACGTTGGTACACATTTTCCATAAACCTAGGCTCAGCCAAAGAAAAGTTTGATCGCGACACAGCCGGTCAACAAACTTGTCGAGTGAGTAGGGTTCTGGATTGTTCTTTCAAGCACAAACAAATTTACCATTTCTAGCCTTTCTACCTAACGTCTAGTTAAGCACTAAGAACACTCTAGAGACTCCCTAGAATGTCCCTAAACACTTGAAAACCATCCCTATAAATAGGAGAGGCCTTAGGACACCTAAAATATAAAAGCTACACTTCAACATTCATTCTAGATAGCAACAAAGCTGAGAATCACTTGCTATCTTCTTCCTTGTACTCTAAAGTTGTATCCTATAGCTACTATTCCATAGCCACCACATAACAATGTCCATCTTAAGTGGATAGGAGGTCTAAATGCTTGATATAGGAATCAAGGCACTATACTTCTATTTCTTTCTTCCAATCTATTTCTTTTGTATTGTACTTTGTTCTCCTTAACTACTCCTAGGGTTCGAGGCTGTTGAAATGAGGTTGCTTAGAGATACTTCAAGGAGGTGAAGGGTTATGTAAGATGTTCTTATGGTTACTTCAAGAAGGCTACTTCAAAGTAGGTTGGAGCTACTTCTAGGTGAAGGCTATCTCAAGGTGGTGGAGCTACTTCAAGGAGGTTAAGGCTGCTCCAAGGTGTGCTCGAGGTTACTTCAAGAAGGCTTCTTCAAAGGAGGTTGGAGCTACTTCTAGGTGAAGGCTATCTCAAGGTGGTGGAGCTACTTCAAGGAGGTAAAGTCTGCTCCAAGGTTGCTTGAGGTTACTTCAAGAAGGCTGCTTCAAGGAGGTTGAGGGTACTTCAAGGTGAAGGCTACTTCAAGTGGAAGGTGATTGTATTTTGTTGTAACATCCTCGCAAGGTAAATAAAATAAATCAATTTCAAAATCCTAATTGGAAACAATTGGGTAGTGGACTGACAACCTATGATTCAAAGGTTGGAACCACTCTAAATCGAAGTGTCTTCCTTGTTTCCTCCTCCTTCTTTGACTTAAGTTTTTTAATTGAACTTTAAATGTACCAAAAGCTCTTTTGACCCCCTCTAGATGTTTCACAACTAAACTAAAATCTCATATCTTGGCTCAATAGAATGAGAACAATATTCATCATGAATAACAATACATGTTTATAATTTTTGGGCTTAAATTCAGTAAAATCAAGGTTTAAGGTGGTTGTTCACTCACAAAATCTGATCCAGATTACAGATCTTGAGTTTGAACTAGGTAAACTCAGATTCTAATCTATTGAGCTTGGATTCAAGCTTAAAGCTCCAAGGAACAGCTCTGACCAACATGATGCTAGTTTAACAAACCTAAATGAAGCCTTCTAGAGGTAGGATGAGGAAGGAAGGCTAAGGAAAACCTTTGATGCATGAATTAGAAGATTCTGAGCAGGGGGAAATGAATAGAAGAAAAAAAATTACAGCTAAAACCTACTTATTAGGTCTAATCTAAAGTAAAATTGTAAGTTTCTCATGTTCTTCTTGTTTTTCCCCAATGTCACCCTAGAAATTTCCCTTCCATTTACCTTTTCGATGGTTTAGGTCTTTGGTTGTGTAGACGATAAAAAAATGAATCTAACAAAGTAGATTTTTATCAAATTTTAATATTATAATAAATGTTATGGTCATTCTTGCAAAGAGTGGGACCCGATAGGGGACCACTCCTTAGAAAAATAATTTGCATATAACCCCATGAACTCAAATATGACCAAATAAAAGGGGTGCAATATTTTTTTTGAAACAAATGAATATAAAAACATAGTTTGTTATAGCAAAAAAAAATCCAACATTTTACATAAATTCATTTTTCAACTTAACATTGGGCCCTATAGGCAAAATCTAAATTACTAATCTAATTATCATGACAATATTGTTGTGAACAACCTTCCCATCTCAGAACTCATCCTAGCACTTGGGCCTTGAGCTAAGTCCTCTTCTCTTCAAATCTTAGGCTGTGCTAACTCTAGGTGGGTTGAGAAGCAACGCCAAAGAAGAGGAAAATAAAAGGAAAGGATGTTAGTGAACGATGAGTATGTGTAGAAAATAACAACTAGGCCATACTTAAGATAGATAAAGTCAAGGAAAGATATTAGATAAAGTAGACATTCAAAAGAAGAAGTTCCAATAGGATTTTATCTATACAAAAGATGATGTAATGACCACGCCTCCCAGTAACCCCCAATTAAGGGAGACCAAGAGGTCAGAGCCGTTATCCCAATTTCTAGATCAAAGGTTCGAAAAATAATCAATAACAATTATCCAATTCTACCAAACTATACTAAAATCTGGTATAAATTAAAACTTTTGCATACCTTTGAAATACTTGGATTACTAATCTTCTATCCATATGAGAGAATATTCTAACTAATCCTCCTTAATCGTTAATCCACATTTAATTCCACATATGCCACTTTACTGTTTGTTCTTTTCACTTGAACCTAAAACACCGACAAATAAAATGTCAGTCAGCATAAATGAATTATGCTGGTATGTGGGGAAGACAATAATCATGCAATTAACTGTAACAACATATTGCAGTCAAATATGATTTAACAAACAACTTTACGTTTTTAACATAACTGCTCAATCCTTACATACCCTAACCTCTGCGCTGTCCCTGTAGTGGACCTGGATGCTACCTTCCTTATGGTAGATCCCCATTTAACCCCTCATGATCCTACCTAACAGGTGAATCAGTTTGTAGGGTTGAGTCACATGGCACTACCCATAGGTAGCCCACTCCTTAACTCATGGTGTGCTAAAGAGTTGCATGGCACTACACGTAGGTAGCCCAATCCCTAACTCTCGATAGCCTAGACCTTGCTCTAGGTTACCCCTTTTTAGCATTCACATAGCCATAGAGGAGGACTAGGATCTGAGCCAGTCATGCACGCATACTTATGGTGATAGTCATAGTCACTTTATAGTTTGCATGAATTAAATTCATCCAATAGTTTAATTCAAGTCATCGAGGAAAACTTTGGAAAACCTCAATAAACTAATTTGAGATATTCATAAGCGTAACCACATACCTTTCAGGAAGATTTGAGACAGAATCAACCAAGAAGGGAAATCCAATTAAGCAAGTACAAGAATCCTAAAATCACATTCAATTCATTTTTATCAAAATCTATTCAAACCATCTTGCTACTTAAGGTTTCTATTCCTTTTTAGTATTTCTACCTCTTTTAGGGTTTACTTTGCAATTAGGGTTTTTACTTCATTTTACTCTTTTAAACTTTAATTTCTCATCTATCCTTCATGAAAGTTATTAAGGTTACCTTTTAACAACATATAACCTTTATTTCAAAAATAGCACATTTAATCATCAATTAAGTCCATTAAGCCTCTTTTACATTAAAGCTACCATTTTTATCCTTTTAATCCATGACAAGATCATTATGCTCATTTATCATCAATTCATAGTTCATTATGGTATAATTCACATATGAATTCTAATTGTCATTAATTCTACCTTTATCCATTAGGAAACCCTAATTACTACATTAAGGGTATTTATCCACAATTAGAAACGTTTATACTCGAAATAGCTAGAATTATCATATTTTGACTTTAATCATGATTTTGAACAATTAAAGCTATTAAAAGTCACAATTACCATCATTAGGGTTTCAAGGCCCATTAAAGCATATTTATGCACATGAATCTCTAAATTAAACCAATTACGTGCAACGTTCATCCTTTTTGTTCTCAATATACCTCTTTACAATTAACAGGTTAATATCAACTTTAATCATCCATTAAACCCTACTAAATACATTAATCATCTCAAAATAGGGTTTCTCAATCTTTAATTCATTAAAGTTGATAAGTTACACTACTTTTAGAATAGAAAGAGGATTTACCCTCCAAAACCATTTTTAATGAATTCCTCTCATTTGTCTGAGCAAAATACATATATTATTTGCTACTATCGGAGTTACCAATATGGAGATATGATTTTTGTAAAATTAACTCACCAGTGCCAATCAGAGCGTGCCATGTGTCCCCTTTCCATGCAACGTGACTTGCTGCTTGGAAAACATTTTGAAATGTCAGAATTGCCCTCGGTTTAGTTAAGCATTCTTTTAGCCCGCGGAGGGAAAAACCGTACAACGCCACGTCATCTTCAACCTCACGCAAGCTCTATTTGAGCGCCGCCCTACTGCACCGCCCCTCTCCATCCTAGGGCTTGTGGACTACCGCCGATGGCCGCCCTTGCTTCACCATCGTCCGCCGCACCTACGGCGCCGCCCATCTTGTGACTTATGTGGCTTATTCAGGCTTGGCAAGCACACGACCCTCATCCATGGCGTCGACCTCTCTTGCAGCTGTACTGCTGCACCTGGCTAGGGTGTAGGGACAACTACAGAGCAGTTTTATGGCATCGTGGGAGCAGCATGCTTCTTTCCTAACCCATCCTTGGCCCCTCATTTGCTCCAGGGTTGTTCCACCCTCCATGACTAGGGTTTTCACAAAAAAGAAGACAGAGAGGAGAGAGAGATGCATGGGATTTTCTTGGGCTCATCCACGGGGTCTAGCCTTTTATAGAGGAGGGTACCATGCCCCAGCATGCTTGCCCATGAAGGAACAAAGCCTTTTTCTAATAGGAATTATATTCCTTCATTAAGAAACAAGTTTCTCTCTCTTTATTATATTTTGATATTCTTTATTATTTGGATATTTAGGAATTCAAAAAACCTTTCCCTTATTCTCATTATATTTTCCTTTTAATTCATTGGCCACGAAAAAATATTTTCCTTAAGTAGAAAATACCACCTTTTTAACAATACCACATAATCCATTAATTATGTATTCACATTATATTCTTATTTTCTATTATATGCATTTTCTCTTTCTTTTTCTTAATTTGGGCTCCTTGGACGCCAAGAAACTCTAAAATTTTGAAATTCCTTTATAAGGATACTTATTATCCTTCTAGATGCATCTATATTCATTATTTCACATCATCTTATTTATTTCTTATTAAAATATCTCTTTTTGAGGATTTCTCTTTTTATTTCTTTTTATTTTACTCATTAGCATTCCATTTAACATTAGGAATCCTTTGGATACGAAAATCCACCAAGGATAACTTAATTATGCCTCCTTCCACTTATTTTCCACATTTTATCATTGTTTTCAATTTCTTTCTTAACAAAGAAATATTTAATTGATCTTTTCTTTTCTTATTGCTTTCTTTTCACAACTTTGGACTCCTTGAAACCAAAGGAAGCCAAGAGGCACGAAATCCAACTTTGGATTATATACTTTTGCCTTCTAGAGGTTTCTACATCTTTCTTTTCTCCATTTCTTATTAATAATGGAGTTCCTTTTGACTCTTCCTTATTATTGGGCCCAATAGCCAATAAAGCCCAAAAAACAACCATCAAGGCTATTCTATACAAAATCCATTTATTCAAAACAAATTATATCATTATTTTTTCAAATGTCTTTAATATGAGAAATTACATTTCTCACCAAATGAACCCAAAAGTTGGGGTTGTAACATCCTTCCCCTCTTATAGGAATTTTGTCCTCAAAATTCCATCAAGCAAACAAACAATTCAGGATAAGACTTTTCCATGTCCATCATTGGCCCCTATGTGGCTTTACCTTATCCATGGCGCTTCCAAAGAACCTTTATCATCACATATTCCTTTCTCTGAGTTCTTTCACCTTGGCATCTATAAACCTCATAGGTGACTCAGATCATTTCAGCCTCCCTTGGGGCTCACTAGGTTCATTGCTCTGCACATGGTCTGGGTACCTCACATAGTGCTCTAAATTGGACACATGAAACTCATCACTCATCACTTTATCCTGAGGGGTAAGGGCAAACTTAACATTCTCCACCAAACCATGTCAAAAGAACCCATGCATCGGGGACTCAACTCTCTTATCTATAACTTAGAGGGGTCAAATTTTCATGTCACATATTCCCCCACAGTGAACTGCATGTCAGTCTACCTTGCATCAATTTACAACTCATGTCATCTCTGGGCTCCTTTCAGCCATTGCATGATCAAAGCGACATCATCTGCCACACTGTGGTCCTTTCTTGACCTTCGCGAGGTCCCTTCACCAACATCATCTTAATGAAGTGGTGACTGACGCAACCTCCCTTGTAGAGCTTATTTACATCCCAATACTGGCTATGGTGGTTATCATCACATCTTACAGAAGACAAGAACTATCTCCATGTATCACCCTGAACGAGCACACATGCTCTCATCAGACCCTCTAGTCTGGATCATACTAACCATTAGTTAGGGGTGATAAGTGGTACTAACATCGAGTTCTTCATGTACCTACTTCCACCTTATGGAAGTGAACATTTAGGTCATACTCAGGAACTTTTGAACTAGCATCATGGTGTAGTTGAACCATCTCTCTCATGTGTAGTTCAACCCGATCTGTCCCTTGATAGTACTCTTTCTTTCTCATGTCATATAGGTAAGGCGATCTACCATAACCCATATTGCATCTCGACCTTCCCTGGTGTAGGGGATACTTACAACATCCATAGTGATGAACTCCCATTCCCTCTCAGGAACTCTTTATATTTTATATCCATGCACTGGGTTATTGGTGTTCGTCCTTCACCTCCCGGCTTGCATGGCAACTTCATCGTAAGCATCCAAAGTTCTACTATCACTTACTATCTCGGTAGTACCATGGTATATGGTGATCATGATCTCATGTATGTCATGATTCCTCAAGATCAGTTCCTCAGAAACCCTAAACCACTCTAGTCGGGGTTTCATCACCCTCTTTTCCAAAGAAGTGTATCTGAGGATCTACAACCATCCTTTTATCGCATCAAGGCCTAGGCTGGCTAACCAAACAACCACTAATTTGTTCAATAGATCTCATTATATTTGAGTGTTATCCAAACTACCTCTTCTAGCATCTAGCCAAACTAGGCAGTTGCATCCCATCTAGAGCATCCATTACCACTTCACATACTTAGGTGCTAGGTAATTATTGAAGACATATACTTTCATGTATTCCACTTATCATCTCATCTCAAACTCTAAGTCTATCTTTATCAAGAAAACTCTGAGCTCCTTCTCTTGGTTTTCGAACTCAACCTCATAACTTATGATAAAAACACCCTCATAAGATGACTACCTTATAACTCTTAGTGTTTGTAAACCATCCATGTATCATTCACTCCATAAGGGCATGTTATCATCTCTATCTTCATACCTCGTAGCAACATTCCAACTCACATCATTTTTATCCTTGGTGTATGGCATGCGTATTGTCCTATCTCTCACTCCCATAACAAGAGGAAATAAGCATTTGGTTGTAGTCCAAATACAAAGTTCTTCCTGTTCCAAAAGTAGAGATGGTACATCCCACCTTGCCAGTACACCTTTAAATCTAAGTTGAAACGTGCATCTTATGTCTCAACATCCCAATCATTCTCAATATCAAAGCTACTTCCATGGAAAACCGGTCTCGAACCTACTTGGGTTCACACACAATCCTTGTTCATCTCCACTGGGTCTATAGGGTGTCGACACTTTTGGGGTCATCCCTTTTCCCTCATGCATCCAAAGGGTTCCCTACTCATCTGCCCTTTGGGTCCCATGAGTTCATGAAGGTGATCAATCTCCTAACCCGACCCTCATACAATGATAGCTGTTACTTTCCGACCCTATGGTCATGTGCAACTAGGGAATTAGGCAACTCCCACTTTCATCGGTCTTATCCCCACCTGACCCTAGGATAGACTTAGGAGTCTATTATAGTACATGTACAACTTACAACCTTACCCAAGCCTTCATCATCTCTCTCTTTGCATTCATGGGCTGACTTTCATCCTTTCATAGGGGTCATGGCAACCTGCCTACCTTGGTCAGGCTCCATACCGATTAACTCCATGGTAACACATCCACATGCACTTAGAGATGGTTATCTATTGGTCTATAGGTTCATTCTCATACTATACACTTTTCACTTAGCTTCTCAAGATCCTATGAGACCTCTTTAGGTTTCCTCAAAACCCACAAACTGGTACACACCCTACCAAAGGGTTCCTCTCCCAGGATGCAAGGAAACTACAACTCTTTACAACAAGGTCACAAACATCCTTAGGGTTTATATTCAGCTGAGCATGCTTAATCCTAGCAAGTTCCTAAGGAACAAGCATACTAATCATGCTAGGTCACACTTGTTCTCATCCTCAACATTAGATCAAGATCAAACCTTCCCATGTCATCAACTTAGCTATGAGGGGTTCATCAAACATACCTTTAAACTTAAGGGGTTCCCTCTGCTCTAACCATGAGGAGCACCATGCTCGAATCTATAGAAACTCAAATCTCGTCATGAGCATCCGGTGCACCACTTCCCCTCTTAGGCCTAGGAACCCTAGGTTCACTTTTCTAATGTCCAACTGCCTGCTCAACTTTTAACCACGAGCCAAGCCTGTATAGGGTATGCCATGCACTTCCTGTCATCCTTCTACTTGATCAACACTTCAGAGTGGAGTCCTCCTCAAGGACAAACAACAAGGTGCAAGCCTTACAACCTATTACTAAACCTCTTCATGGTTTAAGGAACTCATCTTCCCCATTTATACCATAGGTACAGAGGTACTAGTAGACTCATCCTCTCTCTAGGGTTTGGTTCCTCTCATGGCAACCGGTACATCATCAGCCTCTAGGGGTCAAGCATGAAGCAACCACTATCATCCACTTAGGTCACATCCTCCTCAACTCCCCACTGTTCCTCATATCTCAGAATCTAAGCTTCCAACCTTCTTGCTTGGGTCCCTCTCTCTCTCTCTAGAGCTACCCCACAACCAACCTTATTACTAAGGTCCTCTCTCCATAAAGGTGGATCAAACTCACAAGCATACCCCTACATGGGGGAATCCCATGTTCAAACTTATGTTTGCTCGAGGTTATCCCTAGCCCCTTTATTCTTATCTCATCAGCTTTCCCACATACTCCCTTGACTAGGGTTTTAGCACGACTGACGTACTATGGGTGCTTACTATGCCATGCTCATATAAGCTCATGGGGTTTCCATGGGTTCTTCTCTATCCTCATCAAAGAAGGAGCTATCCTTCATTCTATCCTACACGACCCTTCCCAGGGTTGGTTCGCCAAAGGTACTAGGTCACCCAACCTCTCATGCCTTATATGGCATCCAAGGCATGCCCATCCAAACACCTGGTCTACCATGACATCTAACTCATCATGCCATCTCTCTCTAACCTTCACTTAGGGTTAGGGTTAACATCATCCTTAGAGGATGTTCCAGGTCTCTACTTGTAATGGAGATCTCTACCTCCAAGACTGACTCTCTCTACTTATCCTCCTGACGAGAAGGTCTAGCCTCAGGTCACTCCTGAGGGCAATGACAACTCATGTCATACAACCTAAGCATATATCTATTCTTTAGTTTATGCTTAATCTATTAAGCTTATGTCCATGACATCTTATTTACATGATTTTCATTAATTTGGTGGAGGATTCCGTAAACCTTATTAACCTTACCCATACCTCAAGAGGGTGAGGAAAAGAAAGAAAACCCTAATCCTTATAATCCTTAACAGTATTTGAGTTGAGAAGGGATGAACAAGATGAGAGAGTCCTAAAGGTATCTTATTTCGAGTCAAATCCTGAGACTTTGGCCAGGCAGTCACATGGATCCGGGAGTCCTCGTATTCCATCTAGCAGTGCGGAGGAAAATCTTGCCAGCCCTCGGACGTGATCCTTTTCTAGACACCTCTGTCTTTCAGAAATTCCTCTAATAACTCCCTTGGGTTCTACAGAGTTTGTAAAATTTAATAATTATTAAAGATTAAATGAGAAACCTATGCTCTGATACCAAATGTAATGACCCCACCTCCCAGTGACCCCCAATTAAGGGAGACCAAGAGGTCAAAGCCGTTATGCCATTTTCCGGATCAAAGGTTCGACAAATAATCAATAACAATTATCAAATTCTACCAAACTATACTGAAATCTGGTATAAATTAAAACTTTTGCATACCTTTGAAAAACTTGGATTACTAATCTTCTATCCATATTAGAGAATATTCTAACTAATCCACCTTAATCGTTAATCCTCATTTAATTCCACATATGTCACTTTACTGTTTGTTCTTTTCACTTGAACCTAAAACACCGACAAACAAAACGTCGGTCAGCATAAATGAATTATGATGGTATGTGGGGGAGACAATAATCATGCAATTAACTGTAACAACATATTGCATTCAAATATGATTTAACAAACAACTTTACATTTTTAACATAACTACTCAATCCTTACATACCCTAACCTCTTCATTGTCCCTGCAGTGGACATGGATGCTACCTTCCTTATGGTAGATCCCCATTTAACCCCTCATGATCCTACCTAACAGGTGAATTAGATTCTAGGGTTGAGTCACATGGCACTACCCATAGGTAGCCCACTCCTTAACTCATGGTGTGCTAAAGAGTTGCATGGCACTACACGAAGGTAGCCCAATCCCTAACTCTCGATAGCCTAGACCTTGCTCTAGGTTACCCCTTTTTAGCATTCACATAGCCATAGAGGAGGACCAGGATCTGATCCAGTCATGTACGCATACTTATGGTGATAGTCATAGTCACTTTATAGTTTGCATGAATTAAATTCATCCAACAGTTTAATGCAAGTCATCAAGGAAAACTTTGAAAAACCTCGAAAAACTAATTCGAGATATTCATAAGTGTAACCACATACCTGTCAGTCAGATTTGAGACAGAATCAACCAAGAAGGGAAATCCAATCAAGCAAGTACAAGAATCCTGAAATCACATCCAATTCCTTTTTATCAAAATCTATTCAAACCATCTTGCTACTTAAGGTTTCTATTCCTTTTTAGGATTTCTACCTCTTATAGGGTTTACTTTGCAATTAGGGTTTTTACTTCATTTTACTCTTTTAAACCTTAATTTCTCATCTATCCTTCATAAAAGTTATTAAGGTTACATTTTAACAACATATAACCGTTATTTCAGAAATAGCACAGTTAATCATCAATTAAGTCCATTAAGCCTCTTTCACATTAAAGCTACCATTTTTATCCTTTTAATCCTTGACAAGATCATTATGCTCATTTATTATCAATTCATAGTTCATTATGGTCTAATTCACATATGAATTCTAATTGTCATTAATTCTACCTTTATCCATTAGGAAACCCTAATTACTACATTAAGGGTATTTATCCACAAGTAGAAATGTTTATACTCGAAATAGCTTAGAATTATCATATTTCAACTTTAATCATGATTTTGAACAATTAAAGCTATCAAAAGTCACAATTACCATCATTAGGGTTTCAAGGCCCATTAAAGCATATTTATGCACATGAATATCTAAATTAAACCAATTACGTGCAAAGTTCATCCTTTTTGTTCTCAATATACCTTTTTACAATTAACAGGTTAATATCAAATTTAATCATCCACGAAACCCTACTAAATACATTAATCATCTCAAAATAGGGTTTCTTAATCTTTAATTCATTAAAGTTGATAAGTTATACTACTTTTCAAACAACAAGAGGAATTAGCCTCCAAAACCATTTTTAATGAATTCCTCTCATTTTTTGAGAAAAATACATATATTATTTGCTACTATCGGAGTTACCAATATGGAGATATGATTTTTGTAAAATTAACTCACCAGAGCCAATAAAAGCACGCCATGTGTCCCCTTTCCATGCAATGTGACTTGCTGCTTGGAAAACATTTCGAAATGTCAGAATTGCCCTTGGTTAAGTTAAGCATTCTTTTAGCCTGCGGAGGGCAAAACCATCCAACGCCACGTCATCTTCAACCTCACGCAAGATCTTTTTGAGCGCCGCCCTGCTGCACTTTGGGGGTCCGCCCCTCTCCATCCTAGGGCTTGTGGACTGTCGCTGATGGCCACCCTAGCTTTGCCATCGTCCGCCGCCCATCTTGTGACTTATGTGGCTTGTTTGGGCTTGGCAAGCACACAACGTGTAGCCATGGCGCCGACCTCTCTTGCAGCCGTGCAGCTACTGCTGTGCCTGGCTAGGGTGTAGGGACAACTACGGAGCAGTTTTATGGCATCGTGGGAGCAGCATGCTTCCTTCCTAACCCATCCTTGGCCCCTCGTTTGCTCTAGGGTTGTTCTACCCTCCATGACTAGGGTTTTCACAAAATAGAAGACGGAGAGGAGAGAGAGATGCATGGGATCTGCTTGGGCTCGTCCAAGGGGTCTACCCTTTTATAGAGGAGGGTAACCATGCCCCAGCATGCTTGCCCAGGAAGGAATAAAGCCTTTTCCTAATAGGAATTATATTCCTTCATTTAGAAACAAGTTTCTCTCTATTGATTATCTTTTGATATTCTTTATTATTTGGATGTTTAGGAATTCGAAAACCCTTTCCCTTATTCTCATTATACTTGCCTTTTAATTCATTGGCCACAAAAATATATTTTCCTTAAGTAGAAAATACCACCTTTTTAACAATACCATATAATCCATTAATTATGTATTCACATTATCTTCTTATTTTCTATTATATGTATTTTCTCTTTCTTTTTATTCATTGGGGCTCCTTGGACCCCAAGAAACTCTAATCTTTCGAAATTCCTTTATTAGGATACTTATTATCCTTCTAGATGCATCTATATTCATTACTTCACATTATCTTGTTTATTTCTTATTAAAATATCTCTTTTTGAGGATTTCTCTTTTTCTTTCTTTTTATTTTCCTCATTGGCATTCCATTTAACATTAGGAATCCTTTGGATATGAAAATCCACCAAGGATAACTTAATTATGCCTCCTTCCACTTATTTTCCACATTTTATCATTGTTTTCAATTTCTTTCTTAACAAAGAAATATTTAATTGATCTTTTCTTTTCTTATTGCTTTCTTTTCGCAACTTTGGACTCCTTGGAACCCAAGAGGCATGAAATCCAACTTTGGATTATATACTTTTGCCTTCTACAGGTTTCTACATCTTTCTTTTCTCCATTTCTTATTAATAATGGAGTTCCTTTTGTCTCTTCCTTATTATTGGGCCCAATAGCCAATAAAGCCCACAAAACAACCATAAAGGCTATTGTATACAAAATCCATTTATTCAAAACAAATTATATCATTATTTGTTCAAATATCTTTAATATGAGAAATTACATTTCTCACCAAATGAACCCAAAAGTTGGGGTTGTAACATATGAGGTATGTCTAAACTAAAGAATATCAAATAGGGAATCATGCCTTTAAAATTTTTCAATTAACAATATTAAAACATAAATTGTGCATGTAACAAACAAAGACCAAAATTATTTCAAGCAGGGTTGAGACATCATTGGATCTCAATCAAATAATAATGGGTGGAGATAGCACGCCCGAGGATGAAAAGCACGCCTCTGTAAATACTAGGTGGAAGAGCACACCTTGGGCAGAAAATCATGCCCCTGTAAAAATGGTTGTACAAATGTACCACTACAAGAGATAAGGATAGTCTAAGCATGCTCAAAAATAGGGAAAAACAAGTATAAGTTTAGTCCATGTGAAATAACAAGATGAGAACATCCAAAATATATCATGTAGGGTCAGAGGACCCATAAACATTATCTAATAAATGAATTTCATAATGATGAAAAAGAGAATATCTACTCATGCCTCATGTGGAAAGAATGTTTGATCATGATAGCAGTGCCTAGATAATATAAAAGATGCACATACTTCAAATAGAGTACATAAGTCCAAAGTCAACCTTAGGCTCAAGCCTAAGTCTTTGAAGAACATATTAACCATATATGTTGAATTAGAGTTAAGTACACATTATTTATATAAATCCTAAATTGTCCCTATATTGTTAGTGAAATAAGTCTTCAAAACCATATTATGTTGTCGATCATGTAGTACGGAGATAATAACATATTTGACTTTATTTTTCTAGACTTGCAAATAGTTATAAATTTTGAGGAAGTCCAACCAATTAGATAAATTCATAAAGTTTACATATATATTAGATTAGAGTTAGATGACCAAATCGATATCATTGGATATTAAATTTTATAATTACAAAACATATTTTGTTTTGATTTATATATTAATTTATGTATTATAAAAATTCCAACCAACTAGAAAATTCCTCTAAAATTACATTTTTATATCAAATTTAAGTGTGAAAACAATACCATTAAATGGATAAAATTGGACTCTTTAACCTCACATACAATGATTTGGTAAACATGAACAATGTACTCCATAGGTCCTTCTGATCCTAAAGAATAAAGATGGGTACAGATATAATAAAAAAAACTCTCAGGAAACCTTCTGCTAAAACAACTAGGAAGGACAAATAGGAACCAATCATGGAGACCACTATACTGAAAACCTACAGAAAATCAAGTGTAAAACAATCACTTATGATTTTAGGATATCATCTATAATTCTGGTAAACAAATCAAATAGTTGAAACTCAGGTCAGAAAACTAGAATAAGAAAAGTTGTGGAGAAGTCTGTTGGTAAAATAGATAGAATACAATGCCCCATGGGGAAAGGTAAATTACATGTGATGTGATAAGGAAATATGATATAGGAAAAGCATCAAGGGCCTCCACCGAAGCCGACCGTGATGATTGATTGGGATGAGAGGGTTTGAGACCCACTATTGTGAAGAGTTGATGGCCGATGATAACTGGGTATTCATGGGTGTAACAAAGACAAAGTAGGTGATTAAACAAGTCCTTGGATGGATATTATATAGGTTAACATGCATGGGTTTCTTTGAGGAGAAAAATGGTGGTGGTAGGTAGTCACAATCTGTGATCCAGAGAGTGCATATCTTGGGTTTATATATTACTACCACAAGCTAGTCAAATAGAATAATATAAATACAAAAAATGATAAGGAAGAAAAATAAATACATCAAAATGTGAATATCATTGGAGGGATGTGGGAGAAAGTAAGGAAAAGTTAATAAAGGAAAAAGAGGAAATGAGAGGGAAAGTGGGAATCGGAAGAAAGAGAGTACCAAGTAGAAAAAGAAAAGGAAAATAAAACATGATAGGAAGACAATTAGAAACCATATCAAACACAATGTATTAAATTAAAAACTTAAGAATTAATATTTCCAATTGTATTCTCCTCCTCCTCTTTTGAAATTTGTATTCTCCTCCTACTTTCTACTACTGACATTTTATAGCTAAATATCTAGTACATACGAGTGTGAAGCTATACTTCACATATATATTAATTAGTGTGTTTTAAAATAAATTTTGGATTTTATTTCTTTTATGATAATATTTTCATGCGTGTACAACATTGTTTCCCATTATATTACACCAAAATTTTATTTATTACAATCCATACAAGTTGGTTGACATTATTTATATAATATATTAGATGTTTTCTTATCAATAATAAATTCAATATTTTTGTCCTTATCTTTCATTTTCTTTTCTTAAGGAATTTGATGCATCTAGAAACTCGTAAAAGATGTAAAACTTAGCATAAAAGCAAACTTGAACATGCATAAAATGGTTTTACAATTAATTCTTCTAGTTGTGGTTGTTTAGCATTTTATTTAATATTTTGGGATTTAATATACATTCTCTCTCCTAAACTACACAAGGATAGATAACTTTGTCCAAATAAAGTGGAAATTCACACATAAGAAGCAACATGAGGAAGAAGAAAACAAAATGAATGGGCATCAATGAAAGTTGAGTATGTGCAAAAAATAACAACTAGGCCATACTTAAGATAGAGAAAAGTAAAGGCAGGATATCATATAAAGGAGAGGTTCAAAAGAAGAAGTTCTAAGAGGATTTTCTCAGGACAAAATATGAGGCATGTCTAAAATAAAGAATATCAAGTAGGGAATCTTGCCTTTTAATATTTTCCATTAACAATATCAAACAATAAATTATGCATGTAACAAGAAAAGACTAAAATTATTTTAAGTAGGGTTGAGACACCATTGGATATCAAACTAAATATAATGGGCGGAGATAGAACACCCTAGGTGGAAAAGCATGCCTTTGTAAATAATGGGTGGAAAAGCATACCCTGGGAGGAAAAGCACGCCCCTGTAAAAATGGTTGTACAAATGTACCACTACAAGAAATACGGATAGTCTAAGCAATCATGTAAATAGGGAAAGGCAAGTATAAGTTCAGTCCATGTGAAATAACATGATGAGAACATCCAAAATATATCATGTGGGGTCAGAGGACCCATAAGAATTATCCAAGAAAAGAATTTCATAATGATGAAAAGAGAATATCTACCATGCCTCATGTGGGAAGGAATGTTTGATCATAATATTAGTGCCTAGATAATAGAAAATATGCACATACCTCAGAAAGAGTACATAATTCTAAAGTCAACCCTAGGTTCAAGCCTAAGTCTCCAAAGCACCTTTTAGATATATGTAGAATTAGAGTTAGTTTTACATTATTTATATAAATCCTAAAATTGTCCTTTTATTATTACTGAATTAAGCCTTCAAAACCATATTATGTTTTGGAACATATTTTACTGAGATCATAACATATTTGACCTTATTTTTCTAGATTCATAAATAGTTATGAATTTTTTGGAAGTCCAACTAATTAGATAAATCCATAAAGTTTACATATTTATTAGATTGGAGTTAGGAAATTAAATCCATATCATTGGATATATTAAAATTTTATAATTCGAAAAGTATTATATATATATACATGGATTTTAAAAATTCCAACCAACTAGAAAATTCCTCTAAAATTACATTTTTATATCGAATTTAAGTGTGAAGTCGATACTAGTAGATGGAGGAAATTGAATTCTTCAACCTCACATACAATGCTCTGGTAAACACGAACAATGTACCCTATAGGATCTTCTGGTCTCGCAGAACCAGGTTGGGTATATAGACAACAAAAAAACTCTTGCGAAACCTTCTACAGAAACAACCCGGAAGGACAAATAGGAACCAATCATGGAGACATCTATAGTGATAACCTACAAGAAGCCGAGTGTATAATAATGCTTATGATCTTAGAATATCATCTAGAAGTCTAGTAAACAAATCAACTAGATAAAACTCAGGGAAGAAAACCAAAACAAGAAAAGTTCTGGAGAAGTCTGTCAGTAAAATAGAAGGAATCTAATGCCACATGGAGAAAGGTAGATTAACTGTGATGTGATCAGGAAACATGATATAGGAAAGCATCAAGGGCCTCCACTGGAGCCAGCCAAGATGATTTGGTGGGGTGAGAGGGTTCGAGACCCGCCATTGTGAAGAGTTGATGGCCGATGATAACTGGGCATTGAAGGGCTTAAATGAGACAAAGTAGGTGATTAAGCAGGTCCTTGGATGGGTATTATATAGGTAAAATGCATGGTTTTCTTTGATGAGAGGAATGGAGGTGGTGGGTGTTCACCATCTATGATCTAGAGAGTGCATAAATAGGATATTGTAAATACAAAAAATAAGGAAGAAAAATAAATAGATCAAAATGTGAATATCATTAGAGGAATGTGGGAGAAAGTAAGGAAAAGTTAACAAAGGAAAAAGAGGAAGGGAGAGGAATAGAAGGATTTAGAAGAAAGAGATACCACATGGAAATGGAAAAGGAAAAAAAATAAAATATGATCGTAAGAAAATTAGAAACCATATCAAACAGAATGTATTAAATCAAACAATTTACAATTAACTTTTCCGATTGGATATTCTCTTTTTAAATTTTATTCTTTTACTACTTTGTACTACTAACACGTTACATCTAACTATTTAGTACATTTGAGTGTGATGCTATTCTTTACATATGGATTAATTAGTGTGTTTCTAAAAAAAACCGGATTTTATTTCTTTTATGATAATATTTTCATGTGTGTACACCATTGTTTCCCATTACATTACACCACAATTTTATTTATTACAATCCATACAAGTTGGTTGACATTATTCATTTAATATATTGACTGACCTAAATCACACGTCTAGAATGAAACAGATCTAGAGTAGCTGGACTCTTAGATTTATAACCTGACACTCAAGCCCCTACTACTATTATATGAGGTCTGATGTAGTAGATCAGGATAGAACCACAAGGACAAGGTTAGTATGTGTTAGGAACACAAAGGATTAGACTCAAATACACCAAATGAAGGGGTAGATTAGGATGGTGTTCCCTAAGGAACAAATTTAATCCAAACAAAGTTATAAAAGCAAAGGTAAGAAATCAAAACAAGAGAATAAGATCAATCAAGAAAGATGTAACCAAAGTATGGAAGGGAACTTAGATTGGGTTTCACCTACTCAGATCTCTCACCAACATGCAATGCTCACACCCCTTTACAAGAAATCATCATATGTGTATATTCCCTCCTATCTTGAGCTTAGGATAGATCTAGATTATAAGGATGTCTCTCTCTAGATGGAAAGCAAACAATCACAAAGAAAACCATATGATCATTAGATTTAGCATTCTAACATTTTCATATGTTCGTCCTACTCCATAACACTTAGATAAGATTAATGCTACTCTTTCAAGGCATTAATAATCATACATCACAAGATGGTAGCTAATCATGCAAGTGAAGCATTTAGGAACAAGAGTATGGAGATAAGCATTGCTAAGAATATATATATATATATATATATATATATATATATATATATATATATATATTCAAAGGGATGCATGTATATACATGTTGGAAGAGACTTGGTGGCTACTCCCAACCCAAGTAAGGTTTTTAGCCACTCATGTTAACGGATAGCATAACGACGCTACAAAAGTTTAGATACATCAAGATAAATGAAGAGGGTGAAGGTACAACATGAGGGAGATGATAGATCTAAAGAAGGAAGGAGGTGATACACCAATGATACTTCTTCAGATCTAGATTTAGTGTAGATGTGGAAGATGAAAACTCCTTCTCTCAAAGAAGAGAATGAAAAATCTTCACTCTCCTCCAACTTTCATCTTTAGAGATCCAAGACCAATGGAGATGAACAAGGATGGCTTTGGAGTTGGGCAGCACTTCATCGCTCTTGATGATACCCCCTGGTATGTGTGAGGTCGGGGCCTATTTATAGGAACTTCCCATTGACTTAACTCTGATTCACGATCATGAATTGTGTCTCAATGGAGACCGATGTTGCGGTCATGATCATGTTCTGGTAGAGGTGATGCCTAGGTCACAATGACGTATCGACCATGACTGTTGTTGCGATTGAGTCTTTAGACTTGGTCTTGACATCTGTCTCAATCACGTCCCAGTCCTGGCCATTATTTTAGTTGCAATCCCGACCACTGTCACTGTCAGGACTACTGTTGTGATCATAATTGTTGATGGGAAATCACGGTCACAACATGCCACTACTGCTTAATCTGTCTCGGTCGAAATGCTTGATGAATGCATTTTCTTGACCATGACAAAGGTATATTAGTATTGGCCGAAGATGAGTCTGCATGGATCAAGAAAGGATATTAGGTCAAATCCAAATGTTATTCAAGGTTAATAAAATAGGTAAGGAAATTACCAATGGAAAGTTATTAGAAACATAAAATAGATGCAAAAATATCACAAAATGAGATGTTATCAACTCCCCTAAACTTAGAATCTAGCCTATCCTCAGGCTAATAGATAGAATCAACTCATCGAGTGATGGGCTATAAATATTTTCTTTTCAATGAAGCACACCATTACCAAACTATTCTATCCTTACAACAAAAACCTGTGTGATAGGATTTGTTCACTTCCTAAAGTTCTATCTCCTCCCTATATTTCTAGAGTTGCATGAATTTGTTCCCTTTGCCACTACCTTTTGTAGTAAAGGACTCTCCCTAGCAATGACCTTCCTACCCTTGGTTTCTGGCTATACTTGTAAACGGTTCCTGCAAGGGGTAGATTTCACACGTAACCTTTATTTTGGTTGTGTCTAAGTTATTGTGTTGGGGTAGGCTAGGATTTTAGTGTTTTCTTGCACTCCTCAGTCTCCCTCGAACATGGTGTTGTCTTAAAGACAGTGTTGCCCAAGTGGGCCCTGATCTAGTGTCAAGTGGTTGTATGAGGTTGCTTCTGTAACATCCCTATTTTTAGGAGTAAAATAAAATCTTTTATGTAGTTTTCTTTAAATGATATTCTGTTAAGGACCTTAAGTAAAAATTTCCAAAATAGTTTTACTTCTAGGATTTTAATGCAAAGAGAAATAATAAAAGGACTCAAAATAAGTTTTTCCTTTGTTTTAATGTGTTGTAAATATTTGCGTAATAATGGCAATGTGTTTTCTCTTTTCTTTTATGAAATAAGTTTAAAAGGTTTGAAAGAGAAAGAGAAAGATAAAGAAGCAAGAAATTCGAAATATTAGAGGCTTGGGCAATAAGTATGCTTTTCCTTTTTATATATTCCAAAATAAAACCCCTAATGTTCATTTTCTCTCTCCTCTTCCTGGAATTTGCCAAAAAGAAATAATAATGTTCCCCTTATTCTTTTATTTCTAAAATGTGAGAAAATATACTCTCTTGGCATCATTAGGCCACTTTCCCTTTTGTTTTTATAAAAGCATATGAAGGAAGTGATTTTGCTCTTGTTTTCTCTCTCCTTCAAATAAAATATTCCATAGGGCAAGAAAGAGGCATGGAATGTCTTTAAAGAGTCAATGATGCTTATCTCATAATTTGGAGCAAGAACTCACAATGGAAACCTTTATATCAATTATTTAATTAGTTTATGCATTTAAATTAAGAAAGAGTGACAAAAATAAGAAATCATAGACTTAGTGTTGAAGAAACCTAAATCTGATTGGCTAGGAATATTCTAGACCCTTTAATTAGTCAATGGTCCAAATTTGGACTCATTTGGACTTTGTTTGACCACTCAATTAAATTAGGAAAGCTTTATATATAGCTTTAATAGGATTTACATTTAATGTCTTTGTTTTCCCTATGGTTCTGGGAATTATTTCCCTATCACGCATTTCCTTTCTTTTCCTTATACGCGTGCCTTTTCTGACCATCAGATCGAGATCTGATGGCATCAACGTCATCCCCTACCTCTCGCCACTTAAGGCAGGTGGGGCGCCGACAACCTATTATTTCACGACAGATTTCTCTCTCTGTACTCGCTCTCTCCTCATGATTCTTTCTCTCTCGGATTCATCCCTCTCTCATGCACCAAATGAGCCCTTGCTCGTAGGCTCTCGTGCTATATACATGAAATGTCCATTAGGGCTTGGACTGCTCTCTCCACCGAAAGATGCAATCGCCGCCTCTACCTTCCCCACTGGCCAATCAAGACCCCAAGAGCATCGCCTATCCTGAAGGTGTACTCCTCCACATTCTATTTAACTCATAGTGCTCCCGAACTCCCCGACCTACACCTCCTCCTTATCTGGCTACGGTGAATCAGTGCACGCTCGTACAAGCACCTCAGCCCGATTAAACTCACAGTAAGCATCCTCGACCTCTATTCTTTTCCCTTTTTCCATCGCTTTGGCTCTCCGTGCCTCCAAACGTTGTACCCTATAGGACCTCCACAAGGCCCTCACCGGCATCTCCATGTCTCACCACTTTAGCGTACCTCTTACCATGATATCTTTGCCTCTCGCCTTGCCGCACCTTGGAGGTTATTTTTGGATGCTTTTGGGTACCTTTCCGCCTTCGGTACCTCAGCTCTTGGTCTCCGACCGCGTCCCCTATTTTCGGTGGTATAGGTGGAGCAGTGCCTCCAATGGCTCCCCTCTACCACCTAACCGGACCTCCTCCTTCATGTTGGCCTCATGAGTGTCAGGGACCCGAGTTCCCCTTTTCCTCCCGCCTCATTTTCCTTCGCCAATGCCAATGTCTGTTGGCCTTTCCGGTGAGACGAGCTTGCCGCATCGGCCACAGTTCGACCCCAGTAAAGGGTCTTTGGCTTTGTGAGAACAAAATTGAGCTAATGCTCCTCTCCTTTTGGCCTGAGCCATGTTGCCCTTTGGGATCACCTGCAGCTGCTGCTCGCGAGCCAGGGCCTGGAGCAGAAACAATCCAGGCCCCACAATGACCAAGATGTCCTCGTTGTTTCAATTCGGTGATTAATCACCTATGGGTATTTTTAGGTTTTCAAGATTTTACTTTTTGTTGACCACTTATCCACCTGGGTGAGACCCACGGCTATATGGCGGGTTCTCATTGGCCTATGTGGCATTTTTCTAAATTTTGATAGGTCCATTTTCATTAATTCATAGTAAATCGCTCGATGCTCAGAAAAATGAGAAAAAATATGTTTTGGAAATGTTTTTTCGAGAGGAATCCGAATATGTAGTTTTCATAGTCTGCTTTTAAATAGCCAAACCTTGGTTTTATGAGAAATGGAAATTAGGGTTTAATTTGGTGAATAAAATGTATAATAATGTGAAACATGTTGTAAATAGGGTGATTAGGGTTACCAGACCCCCAAGATCATGATTAGGGTTTTACTCAACCTAGGAAGAGAGAGAAGATACTCTCCATGTGAAAAAAGTAAGAGGTCCATGCAATTGAACATATAGTTAATTTGTTTTGAATTAGTATGCATGTATGAATTTCAATGAATGTCATGTTTATGTTATTTATTATTTCTAATTATTAAATTTAGTAAGAGTAAGATGTATTGAGTTGTTTATGATGTATGGTATCACCTTCATGAATCCTAATGATAATGTTACCGATAAAGTCTAATGTAAAGATAAGAGCCTTAAGAGAAAGAGAAGGATAAAATAAAACTTATATAAGTTCCTCATAAGAGAAGAGGCACTTCAGTGCAACCTAAGAGGCACTTCAGTGAATAAAAGAAGAGGCACATTTGTGCAACCCAAGGTTACTTATATAGGTTAAGATAAAAGAAATTGATCTAAAAGAAAATGTATGTCTTTTAAATGTTCAAATGTATAATGTTATATGTTTATTTCAATTTCAAGTTTTCTTTATATTATGTTCAATCCACTTACCGTTGGTTTTATTGCATGTCTAGGGGTGTGATGCCCAAAGGTAGGATCAAGCTCACGAGCTAGAAGGCCATCTAAGGAGGAAAATCTAGATCAAGAACTACCAAGGAGAAAAACATCGGTGGGTGCCAACTATAGTTTTAGATCCTTTAATTTTGTTACATTTGTATATGTGAACCTTATTAAGGATTTGAGAATGAGAAATTGTAAATGTTATCCTGTGCTGGTTTATTTAAACTATAATTTTGCAATGTATATCTTGATTGTGACATTCCCCTTGGAAAATGTGAATTTTTATGCTTTCGCACTCTAATGTGGATAAATATACAAGTGGGGTGTTACAATAATGGTATCAGAGCCAAAATATGGTTGGCCACCAGGCTTTTCTCATGATCTCATGTAGTTTATGTCTTTTTCACAGTGATGGCTCCTAAGAAGAAAGGTGAGAATGGAAAGGTAGACATGGATGGGGATGAAGGTGAATCGGTTAGCATGGGAGAACAACAAGAATCTCGACGTCAAAAAACCCCCATGGTGCCCTTTAATGTCCTTGTTAGAGCTCTAGCCACTGCCATGGGGAGAGGAGAAGGCCAAGTGGGCAACCCTAGGGTCAACCCCGAGCTTTCCCTAGTCAACTTTTTGAAGATGAAGCTTGACTCCTTTGCTTGGGAGGAAGAGGTGGATGTGGTGGGAAAAGCTGAGAGCTGGATACTGCACATGGAACATTGCTTCCATGACTTAAACTACCCCAACCACTCCAAGGTCCGTTTTGGGATGCATATGCTGAAGGGTGCTGCTAGGACTTGGTGGGAGAACCTACTAGGTTCTCGTGAAGCTGATGCTCCTCCATTCACATGGGAGGAATTTTCTGAAGCCTTCAAAAACCACTACATATTCGAGGCCATGATCAAGAAGAAGGAGGAAGTATTTCGGAACCTACGTGAACATGGTGACATGACGGTCACCCAATATGTGATGAAATTCCGAATCCTGTAGAAGTACGACTATACCTATGATGAAAGTCACAAAACTAAGAAGTTCATTCGAGATCTCAAGCCAGACCTTAGCTTTGCCTTGTCAGGACATGGGCACCGTACACTCCAGAGTGCCCTAGATGCTACCCTAGAGTTAGAGGATCATCCAGGAAGAGCTTGGAAGAAGGAGAGCTACCACAACAACCACAACTCCAACCACCACAATGACAAGAAAAGGAAGGCACCGACTGAAGCTGTTCCAAACCAGCATGCAAAGACCCAATGTGCAAAATTTTCCAAGTATCACCTAAGTGAATGCAGGTTTGGAACGGGTGTTTTCTATGCATGTGGTGAAATGGGCCACATAAGGCCTAACTGCCCCAAGTTCCAAAAGAAAGAGCCCAAAGCCAATCAACCACATAAAGAGAAGAGACATGCTAGAGTCTTTGCTATGGTAGATGATAGTGAGGATGATAAGACCAAGTAGAGTCTAGTAGTATAGTTCTTTTCTTTTCAGAACTTTATCTTTCATGCAATGTATGGAACTATGGTTTTACATGGTAATGAGAGTATACCAATATTTTATGTTAAAGATATGAACATTTCTAAGGTTGGTAGCCTAACAAAATTTCGAGGATGAAATTTAATTAAGGTGGGTAGTAATGTAACATCCCTATTTTTAGGAGTAAAATAAAATATTTTATGTAGTTTTCTTTAAATGATATTTTGTTAAGGACCTTAAGGCAAAATTTCCAAAAATGTTTTACTTCTAGGATTTTAATGCAAAGAGAAATAATAAAAGGACTCAAAATAAGATTTTCTTTTATTTTAATGTGTTGTAAATATTTGTGTAATAATGGCAATGTGTTTTCCCTTTTCTTTTATGAAATAAGTTTAAAAGGTTTGAAAGAGAAAGAGAAAGATAAAGAAGCAAGAAATTCGAAATATTAGAGACTTGGGCAATACGTATGTCTTTCCTTTTTATATATTCCAAAATAAAGCCCCTAATGTTCATTTTCTCTCTCCTCTTCCTGGAATTTGCCAAAAAGAAATAATAATGTTCCCCTTATTCTTTTATTTCGAAAATGTGAGAAAATATACTCTCTTGGCATCATAGGCCACTTTCCCTTTTATTTTTATAAAAGCATATGAAGGAAGTGATTTTGCTCTTGTTTTCTCTCTCCTTCAAATAAAATATTCCAGAGGGCAAGAACGAGGAATGGAATGTCTTTTAAAGAGTCAATGATTCTAATCTCATAATTTGGAGTAAGAACTCACAATGGAAACCTTTATATCAATTATTTAATTAGTTTATGCATTTAAATTAAGAAAGAGTGACAAAAATAGAAATCATAGACTTAACGTTGAAGAAACCTAAATCTGATTGGCTAGGAGTATTCTAGACCCTTTAATTAGTCAATTTGTCCAAATTTGGACTAATTTGGACTTCATATGACCACTCAATTAAATTAGGAAAGGTTTATATATATCTTTAATAGGATTTACATTTAATGTCTTTGTTTTCCCTATGGCTCCAGGATTTATTTCCCTGTCATGCATTTCCTTTCTTTTCCTTATACGCACACCTTTTCTGACCATCAGATCAAGATCTGATGATGTCGACATCATCCCCTACCTCTCGCCACTTAAGGCGGGTGGGGCATCAACATCCTATTATTTCACGACAGATTTCTCTCTCTATACTTGCTCTCTCCTCGTGATTCTTTCTCCCCCTGATTCGTTGCTCTCTCGCACACCAAATGAGCCCTTGCTCGTAGGCTCTCGTGCTATATACATGAAATGCCCATTAGGGCTTGGACTGCTCTCTCCACCGAAAGACGCAGCCGCCGCCTATGCCTTCCCCACTGGCCGATCAAGACCCCAAGAGCACCGCCTATCCTGAAGGGGTACTCCTCCACCTTTGATTTAACTCGTAGTGCTCCCGAATTCCCCAACCTACATATCCTCCTTCTCCGACTATGGTGGATCAGTGCACGCTGGTACGAGCACCTCACCCTGATTAAACACACAGTAAGCATCCTCGACCTCTATTCTTTGCCCTTTTTCCATCGCTTTGGCTCTTCGTGCATCCAAACGTTGTACCCTATATGTTATAACCCCAATTTTTGGGTACAATTAGTGAGAAATGTGATTTCTCGTATTAAGGATAATTGAACAAATAATGATGTGATTTGTTTTGAATAAATGGATTCCTTTCACAATAGCCTTGATATGTTGCTTTGTGGGCCTTATTGGCTATTGGGCCCAAATAACAAAGAAAATTCAATTAGTAATGAATAATTGAATATTTGAGGAAAGAATAATGTGGAAACCTCTAGAAGGCAAATCCAAAGAGGATTTCGTGCCTCTTGGGTTCCTTGGGTACCAAGGAGTCCAAGGTTGTAAAAAGAAAGCAATAAGAAAAGAAAAGATTAAATAAGTATTGCTTTATGAAGAAAGAAATTGAAAACATTGATGAAATGTGGAAATTATGTGAAAAGATGTATAATTGAATTATTTTTGATGGAATTTCGTATTCCAAGGACTCCTAATGATAAAAGAAATACCAATGAGGAAAATAAAAGAGAAATAAAGAAGAAATCCTCAAAAAGAACTATTTTAATGAGAGATAAACAAGATAATGAGAAATGATGAAGAATAGTGCATTTAGATGCATCTAGAAGGATAATAAATATCCAATAAATAGGATTTTGAGATAATAGATTCCTTGGGGTTCAAGGAACTCAGAATCAAGAAATAATGATAAAAGAAATAAAGAAGAGATAGGAAATATGATTAATATGATGATAAATTGCATATTAAGAAAAGGAATTGAATCCTTATATTAATGACACCAAATTTTGCAGGATGAAAGATAAGACTGTAATCAAGATTCCCTCAAAATTTGGGAAAGAAAAGAGTAACCAATTGAGAAATATGATTTTTCCAAAATCCCATTGGAATAGGAATAAAATTTGAATAATAGGAAATTACTTTCCTTTTGATCTAGCGCCTGTGATGAGAGCCGTTGGATTGAAATCCAACGGGCACTGCTCATCATCCAGGTCCCAGTGGGACTAGGACTATGTGGCTTGCAGGTTGATTTTTCAATCCTGTTTTCTCGAGAATCCAATGTTTAAGCAATTATGGAAACTATCCCGTTGGATTCGGGAGAGCAAGCCGAAGGGTTTCACCCCTGGTTCGAGTAGGTTTCGTCTCCGATTGGGAAAGTTCCCAATCCAGCTGGAGCGTGGCCGAACCTATATATAGGATATTTTTGGAGAGCGCAAGCATATCTTATTGCTAGCCCAACCTCTGCGGTTTTGCACGAGGAGCACTTTGGTGCGCTCAATTGGCGGTTTCTTCCTGATCTGCAACCCGACACCTCGGCGACCCTCGTCAGAGTTTGGCGAGTAGGGGACGAGCTTGGAGGAGTTTAGGGAGGAAATTGGACCCACCACTAGCTTCGTCGAGGGGAGGCGGAGCTCCCTGATCAATCAGTGTGAGCCGAGGGTGACGGAAGCTCCGAGTCAACCTCCAGGTTGACCGCGCGAGCTGCTGGGTCTAAGGTAGGAGACGACCTGGTGAGCGTCCGATCTGAGACCACGGTGGTCTCAGTAGCATCTAACGCTCCAGAGGAGGAGCGAACTTGCTAGAAGGCGTGCGAACAGAGCCGTTAGATCCAAGGGTGGATCACGGGACTACAGATCAAGCGGCTAGCGAATATTTGGTAATGATTTCTTTTTAATCGAATATTCAGAAAAGGGGATTTTCTTGCAAAATTAATAGAAATTGCTAGGAGTGTCCAATGGGAAGACTTTATATATGAAAGTTGTGTAGAAAAATACGAGGAACATGATAAAAATACTTTGAGAATCTAGTTCTATCTAGTTTGGCAAAAGTTCTTTAATTGGCTAGGAAAGTGTATTGAAAAGTAATTAGAAACCCTATATGCATATAAACGATGATTCTTGAAAACTTAATAGGTTAAATTGAGGATTAACAACCTATTAAATAATAATATGAAGTTTCCATCTGTTTTGAATACAAAGATGGTTAATTTAGAGTTTATGTACTTATTTATGCATGTTTTTGAAAAGGGCATAAAGTTATCATCTTTAATGATTCAATTAAGGAAAAACCCTTAGATTTGATGATAGATGGATAATTCAAGCTGATATTAACCTGTTGTTAATAAAAGTGAAAATAGGATTTAAAAAGATGATCTTTTTATATAGTTGGTTTAATTTAGGGTTCTATGTACATGAATATGCCTTAATGGGATTAGAAACCCTAATTTATGTTGATATGAATTCTAATGGTTTTAATTGTACAAATCGAAGAATAAAATAGAAATATGATGATTTGAAGATAAATTGAGTATCAAAGATCTTTAATGTGAATTATTTGGATAATTAGTGTTTCCTAGTGTATAAAGGTGGAAATAGTAATAAATAAGGTTCATATATGTGAGTTGAACTATAATGAAATATGAATTGTCAATTTGAAAGAAACCAAAGATGATAATTAGCCTTAATGTTTTGGATATGACCAAAAAGGATAAAGATAATAGTTTTAGTGTAAAAGAAACATATTAGAATTATTTGACATTGAATTGTGCCTATGATGCAGAAATTAGGGTTTGTGAACTAAAAGAGCATTAAAAGTGATAAATGCATAATGAAGGCTAAAAACCTAATAAACCCTAAGGTTGGTCTAGAAATTATAAGGTGAAATCCATTATTTTGATCTTATGGATGTTTGAATAAAACAATGACACTTGAATGTTATGCATTATTTTTAGGATATTGTTGATTGCTTGATTAATTGTGTTGAATGTTAATGTATGGACATCAAGTTACTATGGATCAGGTATGTGGTTACGATTATGAATAATCGCTTAGTTTCCCGATGGATTCCCGGATGTTTAATCGCATTGAATGCAACTAAACTGTTGAATGTTTATTTATTTCTTGCAATTATAAAGTGACTATGACTATCACATAATGTATATGCCTTCTAGCTCAATCATTAATCCCCCTCTGTGTCGTAATGGCTGACCTAGCACATGGCTACCTAGAGGGTAGGTCCATCAGGTCATGAAAGACTTTGGCTGCCTAGAGGGTAGGTCCATCAAGTCACCTTTATAGAGGTACCATATAAGTCCTTACAGGGACAACACAGAGTTGTGGATAGGTATGGATTGAGTAGTTTGGCTTAAAATGTAATCTTGGTTGTTAAATGATTAATTGAATGATTACATGGTTATCATAGTTGCATGATTATCTGCTTTTTCCCCACATACCAGCTACAGCTGACCGACGTTTTGTTTGTCGGCGTTTTAGGTACAATGAAAAAAACAAATAGTAAAGTGGCACATGTGATACTGAAAGATAATTAAAGTACAAAGGAGGATTAGATAGATTAGTATCGGTGTGGATAGAAGTTTAGAGATCCAAGTTTTCAAAAGGTATGTAAAGGAAAATTTTATTACCATTTTCAGTATAGTCTGTTAGAATTTAATAATTGTTTATGGTTATATGTCGAACCTTTGATCCAGGATTAATGGGTGCGGCTCAACCTCTTGGTATCCCTTAATTGGGGGTTATCGGGAGGTGGGGTCATAACATTTGGTATCAGAGCCTAGGTTCTTCATGTAACCATTAGTAATTATTAAATTTACAAACCCCATAGAACCCAGGGGAGTTATTAGAGGAGTATCCGAAAGACAGAGGTGTCTAGAAAGGGATCACGACCGGGGGCTGGCAAGATTTTCCTCCACACCGCTAGTCAGAATACGAGGACTCCCAGACCCGTGTGACCGCCTGGCCAAAGTCTTAGGGTATGAATCGAAATAAGATACCTTTAGGACTTCTCATCTTATTCATCCCTTCTCATCACAAAATTCGGATAAGGGTCTAAAGGATTAGGTTTTTCTTTCTTCTCCTCACCCTCTTGAGGTATGGGTAAGGTTAATAAGGTTTAAGGAATCCTCCACTAAATTAATGAAAGGCATGTAAATAAGATGTCATGGACATAAGCTTAATAGATTAAGCACAAAACAAATAATAGATACATACTTAGGACGTATGACATTAGATGTCATGTCCTCAGAAGAGACCTGAGGCTAGACCCTCTTGTCAGGAGGATAAGTTAGTCTTGGAGATAGATATCTCCATTACAAGTAGAAACCTGGCACATCCTCTGAGGATGATGTTAACCTTAACCCTAAGTGAAGGTTAGAGAGAGATGAGTTAGACCAGGTGTTTGAAAGGAAATGCCTTTGGGATGCCATAGGATCCATGGGTGACCTAGCACCTTTGGCAACCCCAACCCTGGGAAGGACGTGCATGTTAGGGTACATGATAGCTCTTTAGATGATGATGTTAGTGAAAGAACATAGAAACCCTATGGGCTTGTACCAGTAGGGCATAGCTGGAACCTAGGGCACGTCATAGTACTGACGGTATGATGAAACCCTGGATAAGGAATTATGATGGAGCATAAAGGGTTGTGGATGATCTTGAGCAACCATAAGTGCGAACCTAGGCTTCACCCATGTAGAGAATGCTTTGGAGGTTGATCCTTCATGAAGAGAGGACCTCTAATGGTGAGGTTGGATGTAGGGTTAGCTCTAGAGAGAGAAGGAAACCCAGCAAGAAGGTTGGAAGCCTAAAACCCTGAACAATGGATGATAGTGGTTGCCTCATGATCGATACCTGAAAGTTTTTGATACCTTGGTTGTCTTTAGAGGGACCAAACCCTTGAGAAAAGATGAAGCTTCTGGTACCTACGTGCCTATGGTAGAGATGTTCACCTTCTGAGTTAGGAAGAAGAAAGGTTTAGTAGTAGGTTATGAGGCCTTGTACCTTGTTGGTTGTCCTTGAGGAGGACCCAACACTAAGTGTTGCTTGAGTTGAAGGATGACAAGGAGTGTGTGTCATGCCTTTTTCATGCTTGGTTTGTAGACAGAGCATGCAGTGAACCTAGGGTTCCTAGGCCTAAGAGGGGAAGGGGTGTACCTAATGTTCATGATGAGAAGTTGAGTTCCTATAGAAGCAAGCATGATAATCCTCATGGATAGAGGAAAAGAGAAGCCCCTTAAGTTTAAGGTGTTTGATGAACCCCTCATAGCTAGGTTGATGATAAAGGAAGGTATGATCTCGATCCAGCATTGAGGAGAGAGGACAAGTATGACTTGGCATGGTACAATAAGTGATATGTTTGTGCCGTAATAGCTTGCTAGGGTTAAGTAGGCTCATATGGATGTAAACCCAAGACCTAAGAGCTTTTGTGACCTTAGAGATAGTTTTCCTCCCATCCTGGGAGAGGGACCCCTTTGGTAGAGTGTGTATCTTTTGGGTTGGTTTAAGGTAACCTAAAGAGGTCTCACAGGATCTTGAGAAGCTAAGTGAAAAGTACATGGTTTGAGAATGAACCTGTAGACCCATAGATATCCATCTCTAACTGCTTATGAATGAGTTACCATGGAGGTAACCAGTATGGGGCTTGACCAAGGTAGGCAGGTTGCCATGATCCCTACGAAAGGATGAAAGCCAGTCCATGTATGCAGAAAGAGAGATGATGAAGACTTGGGTAAGGTTCTAAGTGAACATGTACGGTAATAGAGAATCCTAAGTCTATCCTAGGGTCAGGTAGGGATAAGACCGATGAAAGTAGGAGTTGCCTAATTCCCCAGTTGCACATGACCGTAGGGTCGGGAGGTAACAACTATCATTGTCTGAGGGCCATGGGTTAGGAGATTGATCACCTTCATGAACTCATGGGACCCAAAGGGTAGATGAGTAGGGCACTCTCTTGATGCATGAGGGAAGAGGGATGACCCCAAAAGAGTCGGTACCCTATAGACCTAGAGGAGATGACCAAGGATATAAACCTCAGTAGGTTCAAGACTAGTTTGATATCTTGCTATTTATGATGAAGAGACATATGTGGCACATTGCAACTTAGATTTAAAGGTGTACTGGCAAGGTGGGATGTACCATCTCTACTCTTAGAACAGGAAGAACTCTGTATTTGGACTGCAGCCAAATGCTTATTTCCTCTTATTATGAGGGTGAGAGATAGGACATTATGCATGTCATACACTAAGGATAAGAGATGATGTAGGTTGGAGCATTGCCATGAGAAATGGGGATAGAGAAGATATCTACCCTGATAAAGTGAATGATACGTGGATGGTTTGTAAATGCTAAGAGGAATGAGATAGTCCCCTTATGAGGATGTTTTTTTTTATTATCATGAGCTATGTGGAACTTACAAGTTATACCAGGTTGAGTTTGATCACCATGATGATGGAATCAGAAAGTGTTCTTATGAAGATAAATATATAGTTTGAGGTGACATGATAAGTGAAATACATGGAAGTGTAATGTTACCTAATGCCTAAGGATGTGAAGTGGTAATGGCTGCTCTGGTTGAGATACAACTGAATTGTTTGACCAGAAGCTAGAAAGGGTTGATTGGCTAACCTTAAGTTCGAAAAGGAGAGGTGTTTGGATAACACTCAGATGTGACAAGATACATTGAAAAGTTATGGTTGTTTGGTTAACCAGTCTAGTCCTGGATGCAATGAAAGGATGGTGGTAAAACCTCAGATGTACTTCTTTGGAAGAGAAGGTGATGAAACCCCGACTAGAGCGGTTTAGGGTTTCAAAGGAATCGATCTTGAAAGGAAATCATGATACACCATGGAAAA
The DNA here is from genome assembly GCA_963693085.1 of Alisma plantago-aquatica. Lineage (NCBI taxonomy): Eukaryota > Viridiplantae > Streptophyta > Magnoliopsida > Alismatales > Alismataceae > Alisma > Alisma plantago-aquatica. Next base: position 14,504,232 of record OY856414.1, on the reverse strand, counting down.
TGGCAATAGCACTTTAGATGCTTAAGATGAAGTTGCATGTGGTTTATGACTATGCAAGCCAGGAGGTAAAGGACGAACCCCAGTAACCCAGTGTATCAATATAGAGGACAAAAGAATCCATGAGAGGGAATGAGAGCTCAACACTATGGATGTTGTGATAGGTCTTCCCTGGGTCAAAGAAGGTCGGGATACAATATGGGTTATGGTAGATCGCCTTACCTAGATGACATAAGAAGGAAAGAGTTCTGTCAAGGGACAGATCTAGTTGAACTATCCATGAGAGAGATGGTTCGACTACACCATGAAGCGAGTTCAAAGGTTCTTGAGTTTGACCTAAAGGTTCACTTCCATAAAGTGGAAGTAGGTACATGAATAACTCAATATTAGTATAGTTTATCACCCCTAACTATGGTTAGTATGATCCAGACTAAAGGGTCTGATGAGAGCATATGTGCTCGTTCACGGTGATAGCTAGAGGCAGTTCTTGTCCTAGGAAAGATGTGATGATGACCACCATAGCCTGTATCGGGATTCTAAGAAGCTCTGTAAGGGAGGTTGTGTCGGTCACCACTTCAGTAAGGTGATGTTGATGAAAGGACCACATGATGGTTAGAAAAGGACCACATGATGGTTAGAAAAGGGACCACAGTGTGTGTAGATGAAGTCACTTTGATTGTGCAAGGGCTGAAAGGAGCCTAGAGACAATGAGAGTCGTGAACAAATGCAAAGTAGACTGGCTTACAAATTACTGTGGAAGAATATGTGAGAATCCGACCCCTCTGAGCTGCATCTGAGAAAGTTGAGTCCCCGATACATGTGTCCATTAGAGATGGATGGGTGGAGATGGTTAGGTTTTGACTTTACCCCTCAGGATAGAGTAATGGGAGATGTTTTCCATGTGTTCAATTTAGAGCACTATGTGAGGTACCCCGACCGTGTGCTGAGCAATGAACCTAGTGAGCCCCAAGGGAGGTTGAAATGGCCTGAGTCACCTGTGTAGTTTATAGACGCCAGGATGAAAGAACTCAGAGAAAAGAATATGTGATGATAAAGGTTCTTTGAAAATGCCATGAGTACGACAAAGCCACATAGGGGCCAATGATGGACATAGAAAAGTCTTATCCTGAATTGTTTGTTTGCTTGTTTGAATTTTGAGGACAAAAATCCTATAAGAGGGGAAGGATGTGATAACCCCAATTTTTGGGTACAATTAGTGAGAAATGTGATTTCTCGTATTAAGGATAATTGAACAAATAATGATGTGATTTGTTTTGAATAAATGGATTCCTTTCACAATAGCCTTGATAGGTTGCTTTGTGGGCCTTATTGGCTATTGGGCCCAAATAACAAAGAAAATTCAATTAGTAATGAATAATTGAATATTTGAGGAAAGAATAATGTGGAAACCTCTAGAAGGCAAATCCAAAGAGGATTTCGTGCCTCTTGGGTTCCTTGGGTACCAAGGAGTCCAAGGTTGTAAAAGGAAAGCAATAAGAAAAGAAAATATTTAATAAGTATTGCTTTATGAAGAAAGAAATTGAAAACATTGATGAAATGTGGAAATTATGTGAAAAGATGTATAATTGAATTATTTTTGATGGAATTTCGTATTCCAAGGACTCCTAATGATAAAAGAAATACCAATGAGGAAAATAAAAGAGAAATAAAGAATAAATCCTCAAAAAGAACTATTTTAATGAGAGATAAACAAGATAATGAGAAATGATGAAGAATAGTGCATTTAGATGCATCTAGAAGGATAATAAATATCCAATAAATAGGATTTTGAGATAATAGATTCCTTGGGGTTCAAGGAACTCAGAATCAAGAAATAATGATAAAAGAAATAAAGAAGAGATAGGAAATATGATTAATATGATGATAACTTGCATATTAAGAAAAGGAATTGAATCCTTATATTAATGACACCAAATTTTGCAGGATGAAAGATAAGACTGTAATCGAGATCCCCTCAAAATTTGGGAAAGAAAAGAGTAACCAATTGAGAAATATGATTTTTCCAAAATCCCATTGGAATAGGAATAAAATTCGAATAATAGGAAATTACTTTCCTTTTGATCTAGCGCCTGTGATGAGAGCCGTTGGATTGAAATCCAACGGGCACTGCTCCTCGTCCAGGTCCCAGTGGGACTAGGACTCTGTGGCTTGCAGGTTGATTTTTCAATCCTATTTTCTCGAGAATCCAATGTTTAAGCAATTATGGAAACTATCCCGTTGGATTCGAGAGAGCAAGCCGAAGGGTTTCACCCCTGGTTCGAGTAGGTTTCGTCTCCGATTGGGAAAGTTCCCAATCCAGCTGGAGCGTGGCCAAACCTATATATATAGGAGGTTTTTGGGGAGCGCGAGCATATCTTATTGCTAGCCCAACCTCTGCGGTTTTGCACGAGGAGCACTTTGGTGCGCTCAATTGGCAGTTTCTTCCTGATCTGCAGCCCAACACCTCGGCGACCCTCGCCGGAGTTCGGCGAGTAGGGGACGAGCTTGGAGGAGTTCATGGAGGAAATTGGACCCGCCACCAGCTTCGTTGAGGGGAGGCGGAGCTCCCTGATCGATCGGTGTGAGCCGAGGGCGACGGAAGCTCCGAGTCAACCTCCAGGTTGACCGCGCGAGCTGCTGGGTCTATGGTAGGAGACGACCTGGTGAGCATCCGATCTAAGACCACGGTGGTCTCAGTAGCATCTGACGCTCCAGAGGAGGAGCGACCTTGCTAGAAGGCACGCGACCAGAGCCGTTAGATCCAAGGGTGGATCACGGGACTACAGATCAAGCGGCTAGCGAATTTTTGGTAATGATTTCTTTTTAAATGAATATTCAGAAAATGGGGTTTTCTTGCAAAATTAATAGAAATTGCTAGGAGTGTCCAATGGGAAAACTTTATATATGAAAGTTGTGTAGAAAAATACGAGGAACATGATAAAAATACTTTGAGAATATAGTTCTATCTAGTTTGGCAAAAGTTCTTTAATTGGCTAGAAAAGTGTATTGAAAAGTAATTAGAAACCCTATATGCATATAAACGATGATTCTTGAAAACTTAATAGGTTAAATTGAGGATTAACAACCTGTTAAATAATAATATGAAGTTTCCATCTGTTTTGAATACAAAGATGGTTAATTTAGAGTTTATGTTCTTATTTATGCATGTTTTTGAAAAGGGCATAAAGTTATCATCTTTAATGATTCAATTAAGGAAAAACCCTTAGATTTGATGATAGATGGATAATTCAAGCTGATATTAACCTGTTGTTAATAAAAGTGAAAATAGGATTTAAAAAGATGATCTTTTTATATAGTTGGTTTAATTTAGGGTTCTATGTACATGAATATGCCTTAATGGGATTAGAAACCCTAATTTATGTTGATATGAATTCTAATGGTTTTAATTGTACAAATCGAAGAATAAAATAGAAATATGATGATTTGAAGATAAATTGAGTATCAAAGATCTTTAATGTGAATTATTTGGATAATTAGTGTTTCCTAGTGTATAAAGGTGGAAATAGTAATAAATAAGGTTCATATATGTGAGTTGAACTATAATGAAATATGAATTGTCAATTTGAAAGAAACCGAAGATGATAATTAGCCTTAATGTTTTGGATATGACCAAAAAGGATAAAGATAATACTTTTAGTGTAAAAGAAACATATTAGACTTATTTGACATTGAATTGTGCCTATGATGCAGAAATTAGGGTTTGTGAACTAAAAGAGCATTAAAAGTAATAAATGCATAATGAAGGCTAAAAACTTAATAAAACCCTAAGGTTGGTCTAGAAATTATAAGGTGGAATCCAAGTTGATCTTATGGATGTTTGAATAAAACAATGACACTTGAATGTTATGCATTATTTTCAGGATATTGTTGATTGCTTGATTAATTGTGTTGAATGTTAATGCATGGACATCAAGTTACTATGGATCAGGTATGTGGTTATGATTATGAATAACCTCTTAGTTTCCCGATGGATTCCCGGATGTTTAATCGCATTGAATGCAACTAAACTGTTGAATGTTTATTTATTTCTTGCAATTATAAAGTGACTATGACTATCACATAATGTATATGCCTTCTAGCTCAATCATTAATCCCCCTCTGTGTCGTAATGGCTGACCTAGCACATGGCTACCTAGAGGGTAGGTCCATCAGGTCATGAAAGACTTTGGCTGCCTAGAGGGTAGGTCCATCAAGTCACCTTTATAGAGGTACCATATAAGTCCTTACAGGGACAACACAGAGTTGTGGATAGGTATGAATTGAGTAGTTTGGCTTAAAACGTAATCTTGGTTGTTAAATGATTAATTGAATGATTACATGGTTATCATAGTTGCATGATTATCTGCTTTTTCCCCACATACCAGCTTTGGCTGACCGACGTTTTGTTTGTCAGCGTTTTAGGTACAATGACAAGAACAAACAGTAAAGTGGCACATGTGATACTGAAAGAGAATTAAAGTATAAAGGAGGATTAGATAGATCAGTATCGGTGTGGATAGAAGTTTCGAGATCCAAGTTTTCAAAAGGTATGTAAAGGAAAATTTGATTACCATTTTTAGTATAGTCTGTTAGAATTTAATAATTGTTTATGGTTATCTGTCGAACCTTTGATCCAGGATTAATCGGTGCGGCTCAACCACTTGGTCTCCCTTAATTGGGGGTTATCGGGAGGTGGGGTCGTAACACTATAGGACCTCTGCAAGGCCCTTACCGGCATCTTCGTGTCTCACCACTTCAGTGTACCTATGACTATGATATCTTCACATCTCACCTTGTCGTGCCTTGGAAGTTATTTTCGGATGCTTTTGGGTACCTTTCCACCTTTGGTACCTCAGCTCTTGGTCTCCGACCGCATCCCCTATTTTCGGTGGTATAGGTGGAGCAGTGCCTCCAACATCTCCCCTCTCCCACCTGACTAGACCTCCTCCTTCATTTTGGCCTCATGAGCATCAGGGACTCGAGTTCCCCCTTTCCTCTCACCTCATTTTCCTTCGCCAATGCCAAGGTATGTTAGCCTTTCCAGTGAGCCGAGCTCTCGCCGCACCAGCCACAGTTCGACCCCAGTAAAGGTTATTTGGCTTCATGAGAACATAACAGAGCTAATGCTCCTCTCCTTTTGGCCTGAGCCATGTTGCCCCGTGGGATCGCCTGCAAGGATCACCTGCGGCTACTGCTCGTGAGCAAGGGCCTAGAGCAGAAATAATCCAGGCCCCGCAATGACCAAGATGTCCTCGTTGTTTCAATTCGGTCATTAATCTCCTATGGGTATTTTTGGGTTTTCAAGATTTTGCTTTTTGTTGACCACTTATCCACCTGGATGAGACCCGCGCCTATATGGCGGGTTCTCATTGGCCTATGTGGCATTTTTCTATATTTTGATAGGTCCATTTTCATTAATTCATAGTAAATCGCTTGATGCTTAGAAAAATGAGAAAAAATATGTTTTGGAAATGGTTCTTTTTTAGAGGAATCTGAATATGCAGTTTTTAAAGTCTGATTTTAAATCGCCAAACCTTAGTTTTATGAGAAATGGAAATTAGGGTTTAATTTGGTGAATAAAATGTATAATAATGTGAAACATGTTGTAAATAGGGTGATTAGGGTTACCAGACCCCCAAGATCATGATTAGCATTTTACTCAACCTAGGAAGAGAGAGAAGATACTCTCCAAGTGAAAAAGGTAAGTGGTCCATGCAATTGAACATATAGTTAATTTGCTTTGAATTAGTATGACCACTTCCCTCTACCTTTCATTAAATAAGTTCTAGAAAGGCTTGTGGGACAATCCTACTTCTATTTTCTTGATGGGTATTCGAGGTTCTATCAAGTCCCTATCCACCCTATTGATCAAGAAAAGACTACCTTCACATGTGTCTATGGGAGGTACACCTTCATAAGATTGCCTTTCGGGCTATATAATGTGTCTGCTACCTTTCAAAGGTGCATGATATCCATATTCTCAGACTTTTCGGAAGACATAATGGAGGTGTTTATGGATGACTTCTTAGTATATGGACCGGATTTTGATAGTTGTCTTAAAAACTTATCGAAGGTCTTGCAAATATGTGAGGAGAATCAACTTGTGATGAATTGGAAAAAATGCCATTTTATGGTAAGAGAAGGAATAGTGCTTGGGCACAAAATTTTTGAGAAAGGTATTGAAGTAGAAAAAAGCAAGATCAAAGCTATATCAAAGTTACCCCCACTAAAATTTTTCATAGGAGTGAGGAATTTTCTAGGGCATTCTGGATACTACATAAGATTTATCAAAGATTTCTCAAAGGTTGCAAAGCCATTATCAAACCTCCTTGATGAAGATATGGAATTTGATTTGTCTGATAAATGCCTTGAAGCATTTGAAGTTTTGAAAAGTGCCCTGACATTGGCTCTGATACTACAAGCACATGATTGGGATTTGCCTTTTGAAATCATGTGTGATGCTAGTGATTACACCATCAAGGCTGTCCTTGGGCAAAGACGAGAGAAGAAGCATTATGCCATTTATTATGCTAGCAGAACTCTTCATGAAGCTCTGGTAAACTACACCACTACCAAGAAAGAAATGCTAGCAATAGTAATTGCTTTTGACAAGTTCAAATCCTATTTGATAGGATCGAAGGTGAAGGTGTACACAGACCATGGAGCCATAAAGTATATCATGCATAAAAATAACACAAAGCCAAGACTATTGCGATGGGATTTGTTTCTATAAGAGTTCGATCACAAGATCATGGACAAGATAGTAATGAAGAACATAGTCACCGACCACCTGTCAAGAATAGTTTTCACTAAATAAAATCATGTGCCAATAAACAACAACTACACGGATGAGGCGTTGATGATGGCTAATTCAGTCAAACCAAATCTACCTTGGTTCACTGACATCTGTGACTATTTGGCTTGTTTATCCCTACCTGGCCCTAGGATAGACTTAGGATTCTGTTATAGTACATGTGCAACTTAGAACCTCACCCAAGCCTTCATCATCTCTCCCTGCATTCATGGGCTGACTTTCATCCTTTCATAGGGGTCATGGAGACCTTCCTACCTTGGCCAGGCCCTATACCGATTACCTTCATGGTAACACATCCACATGCACTTAGAGATGGTTATCTATGGGTCTATAGGTTCATTATCATACCATGTACTTTTCACTTAGCTTCTCAAGATCCTATGAGACCTTTGTAGGTTGCCTTAAAACCAACAAGACTGGTATACATCCTACCAAAGGGTCCCTCTCTCAGGATGGGAGGAAACTACATCTTGATAACAAAGGTCACAAACGTCCTGGTGTTTAGGGTTTACATCAACATGAGCATGCTTAACTCTAGAAATCTACTAAGGCACAAGCTGACCACCTACTAAACCATGCTAGGTCACACTTGTTCTCATCCTCAACATTGGATCAAGATCATACCTTCCCATGTCATCAACTTAGCTGGGAGGGGTTTATCAAACATACCTTAAAGTTAAGGGATTTCCCTTTCCTCTAAACATGAGGAGTACCATGCTTAAATCTATGGAAACTTGAATCTCTTCCTGAGCATTAGGTACACCTCTTCCCCCCTTAGACCTGGGAACCCTAGGTTCACTTTTGGGTGTCCAACTGCATGCTCAAACTCTTAACCACGAATCAAGCATGTATAAGGCATGGTATGCACTTCCTGTCATCCTTCTACTCGAGCAACACATCAGGGTCGAGTCTTCCTTAAGGACAACCAACAAGGTACAAGGCCTCACAACCTGTTACTAAACCTCTCCAGGTCTAAGGAACTCTTCTTCCTATCTCAGAAGGTAAACACCTATACCACAGGCACATAAGTACCAGAAGCATCATCCTCTCTCTAGGGTTTGGTTCCTCTAATGGCAAGCCAGATATCATTAGCCTCCAGGGATCAAGCATGAGGAAACCATTATCATCCACTTAGGTCGCATCATCCTCAACTCCCCATTGTTCCTCAAATCTCAGGGTCTAGGCTTCCAACCTTCTTGCTCGGGGTCCTACTCTCTCTCTCTCTCTAGAGCTAACCCTACAACCAACCTCACTATTAGAGGTCCTTTCTCCATGTAGGATCAAGCTCACAAGCATACCCCTACATGGTGAAGCCTATGTTCAAGCTTATGTTTTCTCAAGGTTATCCATAACCCTCTATGCTCATCTCATAAGCTATTCATCATACTCTCCTAGCTAGGGTTTTAGCCTAATGTCAGCACTACTAATGTCCTCTGGGTGCATACTATGCCCTACTTGCATAAGCCCATAGGGTTTCTATAGGTTCTTCACTAACCTCATCATTGAAGGATATATCCTTTGCTTCTAACATGCACGACCCTTCCCAGGGTTGGGTCGCCAAAGGTACTAGGTCATCCAACCTCTCATGGATCATATGGGCATCCAAAAGCATGTCCACCCTCATGCCTGGTCATTCTCATAGGAGGTGCCCGATCTCTACTTATAATGGAGGTCTCTACCTCCAAGACTAACTCTCTTTACTTATCCTCCTGACAAGAAGGTCTAGCCTCAGGTCTCTCCTGAGGGCATGACAACTTATGTCATACAACCTAAGCATGTATCTATTCTTTAGTTTACACTTAATCTATTAAGCTTATGTCCATGACATCTTATTTACATGCTTTTCATTAATTTGGTGGAGGATTTCTTAAACCTTATCAACCTTACCCATACCTCAAGAGGGTGAGGAAAAGAGAGAGAAAACCCTAATCCTTAAGGTCCTTAACAACATTTGAGTTGATAAGGGATGAACAAGATGAGAGAGTCCTAAAGGTATCTTATTTCGAGTCAAATCCTGAGACCGGCTAGACAGTCACACTAATCTGAGAGTCCTCGTATTTTGACTAGCGGTGCGGAGGAAAATCTTGCCAGCCCCCAGACGTGATCCTTTTCTAGACACCTCTATCTTTCGAAAATTCCTCTAATAACTCCCTTGGGTTCTACAGAGTTTGTAAAATTTAATAATTATTAAAGATTAAATGAGGAACCTATGCTCTGATACCAAATGTAATGACCCCGCCTCCCGGTAACCCCCAATTAAGGGATACCAAGAGGTCAGAGCCATTATCCCAAATAATAGGATCAAAGTTTCGAAAAATAATCAATAACAATTATCAAACTCTACTAACTAAACTGAAAGGTTGTAATGAAATAAAAGTTTGCATACCTTTTTCAAAAACTTGGATATCTACTTCTATCCACATCTGGAGTCTATTCTAACTAATACTCCTTGTACTTTAATTCCACATATGCCGCTTTACTATTTGTCCTTTTCAATCTTGTACCTAAAACACCGACAAACAAAATGTCGGTCAGCATATCAAAATATGTCGGTATGTGGGGACAACCAAAATTTTGCAAATATGGCTAACAATCTAATTATCACAATCAAGTTAATTAACAAGCCAATTTATGTTTTTCAGTATGACATTCTCCACCACTTTTTCCCAAACCCTGGCATACCCACCTTAGGGTTTCTCTTTTGCCAATGACTTAAGGCCACCTTCTCAATCCCGAGCTTGGTGCCTGGGGTCACCCTTCATGGTGCCCTCTAGTCATGCAATATCATAGGCCACCTTCTCAATCCTGAGCTTGGTTCCTGGGATCACCACTCATGGTGCCCATAGGTCTTCCCTCCTGGGCTTGACCTTTTTGCATCATCCATCAGGGTGGCATGTAGGTGCGAGAATACACACTTCTATTATTATTGTGATAATCATAGTAACTTTATGTTCTACAAGTATAAACATACAAACTGATAATTTGCATTCAATACAATGAATCATCCGGGAAACTATTCGGGAAACTAATGTGATTATCCATAATTAACCACATACCTATCAAGCTGACTTGATTGCAGAAATAATTCAACCAATTAAGAAACCAGGCAAGCGAACACCAAGTTGATCCTGAAATATGCATCCAATTTTCCTATCATTGATCATGCCATCAAGATCTATTAAACCTATCTCACTTCCTAGGGTTTCTAGTCCACTTTTATGGTTTCTATTGCAATTAGGGTTCCTCTTCATTATACTATTTTAAACCCTAATTATCTCATCAATTCTTCACAAAAGATATTAAGGTTATCTTTTAACAACACATAACCCTAGTTTCAGATTAAAGGCACAACCAGTCATCAATTAAGTCCATTAAGCCTCTTTTACATTAAAGCTACCATTTTTACCCTTTTAATCTATGATAAAGTCATTATGCTCATTTATCATCAATTCGTAGTTCATTATGTCTAATTCACATATGAATGTTATTTATCATTCATTCTACCTTTATCCATTAGAAAAACCCTAATTATCATATTAAGGATATTTATCCACAATCTGGAACTTTTATACTCAAAGTAGCTTAGAATCATCATATCTTAGCTTTATTCACAATTTTGAATAATTAAAGCCATTAAGAGTCGCATTTACCAATATTAGGGTTTCAAGGCCCATTAAAGTATATTCATGCACATGAAACTCTAAATTAAACTAATTACATGCAAATTTCATCCTTTTTGTTCCTAAAGTTCCTTTTTATCATTAATAGGTTAATACTGACTTTAATCATCCATCAAACCCCACTAAATATATTAATCAACTCAAAATAGGATTTCCTAATCTTTAATTCATTAAAGTTGATAACTTACACTACTTTTCGAATTGCAAGAGGAATTAGCTTCTATGTACATTTTTATTTTATTCCCCTCATTTTTTTGAGAAATTTTCATATTTTATACGTACCAATCCGAGCTACCAATATTTAACTACGAATTTTGCAATAAAATCTTACTTGGGCCAATGGGAGGCTGCCACATTGGACTTTCCATTCAACGTACTCGGCCAGCTTGAAAACATTTCAAAATTATGATTTTATCCTTGGTTACATTCCCAGCTCTTCAATGCCCGGAGGGGCATAACCATCCAATGGCGCCCATCATCTTCAACCTCGCGGAGGTCCAGTGTTGCTGCCCTAGTCACGATTTGCGCGACATGTGCCGCTCCTCCCAGGACTCGACGGCCCTCCAGATCTGTCCCTTTACCTCTACCGCTCCTCCTCGTGCACGGCAAGGCTCTCAGGTTGTGGCCAAGGTGGTCGGCCCAGGCCGGGTGACCTGCTACCCGCGGCCAGTCACTGCAGCTGTGCTGCAGGCAACCATGAGGGGTCGAGTGCCCGAAGATGATAGTGGATCATTCAGGGTTGTCATGGAAGCTTCCCACCTCCAACATGATGACACCATGGCCCTCGTGGCTCTTAGGTTAGAGCTATACCCTCAAGGTTAGGGTTTGCTTACAAAGGAGGAGAAGAATAAGAGAGGGATATGTGGAACTCCTTTGAAATCATTCCTGGGCTCTACCCCTTATATAGGGGAGGGTATCCACGCCCCAAGACGTTCATTCAAGGGAAAACAAATCCCTTTCCTAATAGGAAATCATATTACTTCATAGTGAAGAAATCTTCTCTCTCTCTTCCTTATCTTTGGATATTCTTTATTACTTGGATATTTAGGAATACGAAAATCCTCTCCATTACTCTCTTTATTCTTGCCTTTCAATTCATTTTCCACGAAAAGGATATGTGGGGTACACTGTTCATGTTTACCAGAGCATTGTATGTGAGGTTGAAGAGTCCAATTTCCTCCATCTAATGGTATCGGTTTCACACTTAAATTTGATATAAAAATGTAATTTTAGAGAAATTTTCTAGTTAGTTGGAATTCTCAAAATCCATATATATTAATCTATAAATCAAAACAAAATATGTTTTAGAATTATAAAATTTTAATAAATCCAATGATAAGGATTTAATTGCCTAAATCCAATCTAATAATTATGAAAACTTTATGAATTCATCTAATTGGTTGAACTTCCTCAAAATTTATAACATTTGTAAGTCTAGAAAAATAAAGTCAAATATGTTATGATCTCAGTAAAACATGACCCACAACGTAGTATGGTTTTGAAGACTTAATTCACTAATAATATAAGGAAAGTTTTAGGATTTATATAAATAATGTATACTTAACTCTAGTTTTACATATATGTTTAATATGTGCTTTGGAGAGTTAGGCTTGGACCTAAGGCTGACTTTGGACTTATGTACTCTATCTGAGGTATGTGCATCTTTTCTATTATCTAGGAACTGCTATTATGATCATGCATTCCTTCCCACATGAGGCATGAGTATATATTCTCTTTTTCATCATTATGAAATTCTTTCTTGGATAATGCTTATGGGTTCTCTGACCCCACATGATATGTTTTGGATATTCTCATCTTGTTATTTCACATGGACTAAATTTATACTTGCCTTTCCCTATTTATGTGCATGCCTAGACTATCCTTATTTCTTATAGTGGTACATTTTTACAACCATTTTTACTGTGGCATGCTTTTCCACCAATTATTTACAGAGGTGTGATTTTCCACCTAGGGTGTTCTATCTCCGTCCATTATTTTTAGTTTGAGATTCAATGGTGTCTCAACCCTGCTTGAAGTAATTTTAGCCTTTGTTTGTTACAAGTACAATTTATGTTTTGATGTTGTTAATGGAAAAAATTTAAAGGCAAGATTTCTTACTTGATATTCTTTAGTTTAGACATGTCTCATCTTTTGGCCCGATCAAATCCTCTTGGCACTTCTTCTTTTGAACATCTCCTTTATTTTATATCATGCCCTCACTTTTCTCTATCTTAAGTATGGCCTAGTTGTTATTTTCTACACATAATTTGATTTTACTGACGTCCTTTCCTTTAGTTTTCATCTTCCTAGGTGTTACTTTCCAACCCACCCAAAGTTAGCACAGTCTAAGATTTAGGGAGAAGAGGAGTTAGCTCAGGACCAAGTGCTAGGATGAGTTTTGAGATGGAAAGGTTGTTCACCACAATATGATTTTGATAATTAGATTCACAATTTAGATTTTTCCTATAAGTCCCAATGTTATGTTGAACAATGAATTTATATAATAGTTAGATTTTTATTTTTCATTGCAACAAACTATGTTTATGTACTCATCTGTTTGAGGAAAAAATATTGCACCCCTTTTATTTGGTCATATTTGAGTTCACGGGGCTATATGCAAATTATTTTCTTAAATTAAGGAGTGGTCCCCTATCGGGTCCCATCTTTGCAAGATGGTATCAGAGCATAATTTTGCCCAACAATCTAACTATTTCATAAATTCATCCTTGGAACCCTTTCCCTTGTACATTATACATATATTTCAGGAAGACCAACTTGTTAGGACAACTGATACCTTTGACCAGGAAAAGATCTATAGTAATATAGTTGTCATACCTCATGCTACCCATATAGAGTGACTAGTTGAATTTTAAAATCTCTAACTCTAAGAAGGTCTTAAAGACTTAATCTTTAAGAATTAGAAAACCAGTTAACGATGTTGGACTAAAAACACATTACCTAACTTTTAGGTAATTAATCAAACTAAAATATCTACAAAAATTGCATTCTAATTGGGCTAATTAAACAGACCTTTCTATGTGGACTACCATGGGTAGACATATCCGACACCCTTAAGGAAATGTTGCACCAACCAGTAAAAATATACTCACAATATAGGAGTATCCTATGAACTCTTAATTTAAGATTTTTATATTTTGGGGACGAAATCCTCTTTAAGTGGTAGAGTGTTGTAGCAAACCAAAACTTAGAATATTACCCTATAATCTAGTAAGATTTGATTTCTTAGATTTGACCAAACAAGGATAAAAATTAAAACACATATACGTAATGACTTAATTATGTGGAAGCATGTAATAAAATCATGCAATATGTCACATGTTTTTCCTTTACTAACATAATGGCTAAATAAAAATGAATAATATTATTTCGCATAATAATTTGTAATTCCATGTCCTTAAACATTAATAATATTATATTATTTAAATAAATTTGAAATTCATGGATTAAATATGTAAAATAAGTAAACTGTAGATTTTTGTGCAATACAATAATATATAGCTTTTTATGAAAATGTATTGAATATAATAAGACTCAATTGAGTGGATATTTATAATAAAGGTATAATGTTTTGATAAGCATAATGGTAATAAGTCAAACATTCTAATGGTACCTTAACTCATCATAGGGAATCTCAAAAGTAAAATATAATGGTAAATATATGTTCCTTGGGTCCCGATTGCCTTGGGTACCAAGTTTCACATTGTTGGCATAATGATAACTATTTTAATTATAATTGTAAAAGAAAGTAAGAATAGGAGCCAAAAGTGTTAAATAAATTACTAAATAACTTCAATAGTAGAAATAAATCTCAAATTAGAAATCTAAATACCAGAATAAGTTTATGTGTGACTTTCCACTTTATTTGGAGAAGGTTATCTATTCTGGTGTAGTTTAGGAGAGAGAATGTATATTAAAGCCCAAAATATTAAATAAAATGTTAAACAACCACGACATGCATAATTAATTATATAATCATTTTCCTCATGTTCAAGTTTTCTTGTAGGCTAAGTTTCACATCTTTTAGGAGTTTTTAGATGCCTCAAATTCTTTAAGAAAAGAAAATGAAAGACAAGGCCAAAAATATTGAAATTATAATTATAAGGAAACCATCTACTATATGATAAAATCTCATTTTGTGGACTTTGCACCAGTTTTATGTGTATAATAACTTTCCTTTGGTAATTTACCTGCCTATTTTAATAACCTTGAATAACATTTTGATTTGACCTAATATCCTTTCTTGATCCATGCAAACTCATCTTTGGTCGCTACTACTACACCTTTGTCACGATCGAGACAAATACATTCATCAAGCATTTTGACTGGGACAAATTTAAGGAGCAGTGGCCTATCATGACCATGATTGCCCATCAATAGTTACGATTGCAACAACAGTCCTGGCGATGATAGTGGTCACAACCGCAACTAAAATTGCAGCCATGATCGGGATGCGATCGAGGTAGATTTCAAGACCAGGTCTAAAGACTCAGCTGCAACAACAGTCGCGGTTGATACATATCACGACCCAGGCATCACCTCGACCAGAACATGGTCGTGACTGAGACAGACGCTACGAGTGTGACATCGGTCTCGATCAAGACATGAGTCGCGACCGTGACTCAAAGTTAGGTGGGTGGGCAGTGCCTATAAATAGGTCCCGACCTCACACATACCAGGGGGAGATCATTAAGAGTGACAAAGTTCTGCCCAACTCCAGATCCATCCTTGTTCATGTCCATTGGTCTTGGATCTCTGAAGATGAAAGTTGGAGAGAGAAGATTTGTCATCCTCTTCTTCGAGAGAAGGAGTTGTCATCTTCCACATCTACACCAGATCTAGATCTAAAGAAGTACCAATGGTGTATTGCCTCCTTTCTTCTTTAGATCTATCATCTCCCTCATGTGGTACCTCCACCCTCTTCATTTTTCTTGATGTATCTAAACTTTTATAGAGCCTTATGCTACCTGTTAGCATGAGTGGCTAAACACCTTGCTTGGATTGTGAGTAGCCACTAAGGCTCTCCCAACATGTATATACTTGCATCCCTTTGAATATATATATTCTTAGCAATGCTTATCTCAATACTCTTGTTCCTAAATACTTCACTTACATGATTAGATACCATCTTGTGATGTATGATTGTTAATGCCTCAAAAGAGTAGCATTAATATTATCTAAGTGTTATGGAGTTGGATGAACATATGAAAATGTTTGAATGTCAAAGCTAATTATCATATGGTTTTCTTTGTGATAGTTTGTTTTCCATCTTGAGAGAGAGACAACCTTATAACATAGATCTATCCTAAGCTCGAGAGAGGAGGGAATAGACATATATGATGATTGCTTGTAATATTGCAAAGGGTACGCAAAGGGGTGTGAGCATTGCATGTTCATGAGAGATCTTAGTAGGTGAAATCCAATCCAAGTTCCCTTCCATACTTTAGTTACATCTTTCGTTTTTAATCATATTCTCTTGTTTTATTTTCTTACCTTTGCTTTTATTGCTTTGTTTGGAGTAACTTCGTTCCTTAGGGAACACCATCATAATCTACCCCTTTGTTAGGTGTATTTGATTCTAAGCCTCTGCGTTCCTAAAAAATACCAACCTTGTCCCTGTGGTTCAACTCCAATATACTAAATAGAACCCCGTATAATAGTTGTACGGGCCTGAGTGTTGGGTTATAAATGTAAGAGTCTGACTACTCTTGATCTGCTCTATTTTGGATGTGTGATTTAGGTCAGTCAACTTTTTGGCATCATTGTCAGGGACAAGGCAAAATAGTACTATTAAGAACTCGAGTCTGGTCACTATACACCCATGCGGCCATGCCTCAAGCTTAGCAATAAGCTTGACTGCACAAACCACCAAATCTACCATATCTTGATTGCTTAGAATACTTCATTTTACACGTCCAGATTTCTAACTTGATTGTGTGAACTATTTAGGTAGCGTCAAGGGAGGAAAATTGTGACCCTCAACTCTCTTTCCTCTCGTGTCAACATGTCACCTCATAGAGAAGGTGGGCGTTTTAGAGAAGATCAGAATGCAAGAGAATAACATAACCCGTCACATTCAGAAATTGAAGAAGAACCTGAGGAACGTCACTCAGATGGTAAACACCAAGAGGATGAAGAAAGTGAATAGGAGTGGCACCAATGCGAACACCACCAACACCACCATAGAAGACACCGAAGGAATCATTATGATCACAAATGTGACAAACATGACAACAGGGAAGAAGATGATGAAGAAGATAAAACACTTAGAGAGCTGGCTGCAACTAGAGCTAATGAATCGAGATGCCCAATCATTATCCCACGATTTTATGTAGCTAATTTTGAGCTGAAACCTATAGTCATCTCGATGATTTGAAAGAATCCTTTCAGAGGGAATTTAAAGAATAAGAATCCTTACCATCATCTTGATGCCTTCAAAATATCTACAACACTATCAAGATGAGGGGAGTACCTCAAGAAATTATATATTGTAAGGGATTCATCTTCTCTCTAGAGGACAAAGCTCTTTCCTTGTATCTTAGACTACCTCACCAATCTATAAATGTATAGAGGCCTCTTGTTGATGCTTTTGTCACTAAGTTCTATCCCACTAAGAAAACTATTCAAAATAGGCAAAAGATCACATCCTTCATGTAGAAACATGGAGAGAATCTTCACGAAGAATGGAAATGATTCCAAGAGTATCAAAGTGATCTCCCTCATCACAAATACCGCAAGGGTTTTCTTGTGACAAATTTTACAATGGGCTAACTCCCACGGAGCGGACTTCATTGAATGTTGCCACTGGAAGTGATTTCCTTGGAAAGAAGCCGAGAAAAACTATAAAGATCATAGATAACATGGTTGCACTGCAAGCAAGCATGGATTATGAGAGAAGAAATAGGGGAACTGCCATGAAGGCTAACTCTGAATGACCTTGCATTGAGGCCAAGGCTCTAGAAACTATCACGACTCAAATTCAAAAGACAGCTACAAATGTCAAACAGCTGAAAGATTCTAGAGGAAAGGGAAAGAACGCAGTTGAAAAGGTCATGAAATGTGTCACATGCGGTGAAGGAGGCCACGAAATCGATAACTACATCTACATGCAACCAGAGGATAGTGAAGAAAGCAAAACCAAAGAAGAGATAGAGAATGTCTCTTATGCAAATTTTAAAAGACCAGATCACCATGGCTTCAATATGGAAATAAAGACGTTGTCGAAAATCCTCATCAGAGCAATTCATCTAAGCCACCTCTAGGATTTGGGAAGGGAGGTGGACTGAATCAGTATACCAAAACTACCAACTATCAGCAAAACAAGAACAACTATCAAGGTCGGTATAAAAAAAAGAATATGAGTTGCCAAAATCAAGGACAAAATCAAGGTCAAAATCAGGCCAAGGATAGCAACCATCCCGAGATGATTGCTCGGCTATTTGATTTTGAAAAAGGCAAGCTTCGGTGAATGACCATGTAACGACCCCGCCTCCTGGTAACCCCCAATTAAGGGAGACCGAAAGGTCGGTGCCGTTATCCAATTAACAGGATCAAAGGTTTGACAAATAATCAATAACAATTATGAAATTCTACTAACTAACTAGAATTTGGTATAAAATTAAAACTTTACTTACCTTTGAAAACTTTTGGGAATCTATCTATCCAAGCTTGAAATATTCTATCTAATCCTCCTTGCACTTTGTTTCTTTTTCCGCAATGTGTCACTTTACTATTTGTTCTTTCAATTGTTGTTCCTAGAACACCGGCAAACAAAACGTCGATCAGTATATCGAAATATACTGGTATGTGGGAACAACCAAAATCTTGCAAATATGGCTAACAATCTAATAATCACAATCAAATTAATTAACAAGCCGATTTGAACTTTTCAGTATGACATTCTCCACCACTTTTGCCCTAACCCTGGCATACCCACCTTAGGGTTCCCTTTGCCAATGACTTAAGGCCACCTTCTCAATCCTGAGCTTGGTGCCTGGGGGTCACCACTAGTGGTGCCCACTAGTCATGCAATATCATAGGCCACCTTCTTGGTGTCTGGGGTCACCACTCAAGGTGTCCATTGGTCTACCCATCTGGGCCTGACCTTTGGCATCATCCATCAGGGTGGCATGTAGGTGCGAGAATCCATACTTCTACTTTTAATGTGATAATCATAGTGACTTTATGATTTGCAAGTATGAACATCCAACGGATAATTTGCATTCAATGCGATTAACCATCTGGAAAATCATCGGGAAACTAAGGCGGTTATTCATAATTAACCACATACCTGATCCAGAGCAACTTGATTGTCCAAGCAATAAGGATAAAGAATCAATCAACAAGCAATAAACAATATCCTGAAATTAATGCATACGTTCCAAGTGTTATAGTTCATCCAGAACATTCTAAAGCTAGACTTGGATTCCGCCTTAGGCTTTCTAGACCATATTAGGGTTTTATTAGGGTTTTTGCCTCCATAACGCTTTTATCCTATTAAACGCTCTCTTAGTTCATAAACCCTAACTTCAACTTTATAATCCCAATTAAAGTCGATTAGTTCTCTTTTATACCAAAACTACCTTCTTTATCCTTTTAAGTTATTTCAAGGTCATTAGACTCAATTATCACCTTTAGTTTCTTTCAGATTAACAACTCATAATTCATGATGGTCTAATTCCCATATGAACTCTATTTATTATTAATTCTTCCTTGATTCAATCGAAAACGCTAATTTCTATATTAAGGTTATTTAATCACAAATTAGGAACTTTAATGCTCGAAACGGCTTAGAATCATTATATCTCATCTTTATCCACTACCTTGAATCATTAAAGCTATTAAGAGTCAAACTTACCAACATTAGGGTTTCAAGGCCCATTAAAGTATTGTTCATGCACATTAAACACAAAATTAAACTAATTACTTGAAAATTCATCCTTTTTGTTCCTAATTTGTCCTTTCATCATTAACAGGTTAATACTAACCCTAATCATTCATTAAACCCTATTAAATAAATTAATCAACTCGAAATAGGGTTCTTTAAGCATTAATACATTAAAGTTGATATCTTCCATTACTTTTCGAATTGCAAAAGGATTCAGGTTTCAATTATATTTTTAATGGATTGCTCTCGTTTTTCTGAGCAAAATTCATGTATAATGTGCATCTATTTGAGCTACGGTTATTGATATATGAATTTTTTAAGGTTTACCTTTTTGGACCAATCACGGAGTGCCACATCACCTCTATCTCCATGCAAAGCTGCGATTTGGAAAACATAACGCATTTACTGATGTACCCCCATGTAAGTCATCACTTCTTTACTCCCTGTAGGGGTAAAAATGTCCAACGCGCACATGTCGTCTTCAACCTCTCGACGGTGCCCCAGCAGCCGCCCTAGACGCCTTGGCACGGCTGCTGCTCCTCCCCTACGGCCCGAGCATCACCACCCATGGCCGCCCCGACCTCTCTGCTCCTTGGCGCACGCAAGGTGCCCTCTTGACATGACCAAAGTGGCCAAACTCGAGCGCGAAGAGGCCCGCAATAGCAGCTGCATTTTCTACAGTTTGCAGACCCAAGACTGGAGTTGTGTGGTGCCAGAGGCGTTGGGTTGGCAGACGATCCATTCAGGGTTGTTGTAGAAGTGTCCAACCTCCAACCAGGTGACTCCTCAGCCCCTGGTTTGCTCTAGGGTTGCTCTACCCTCCAAGACTAGGGTTTAGATGCCAAGAAATGTGAAGAAGAAGATGGAAGAGAGATAGTTGCTTGGGGTCCCTCTGGACTTGGGCAAGGATTCGACCCCTTATATAGGGAGGACATCCACACCCTAACGTTCTTGGACAAGAAGAAAACAAGGTTCTTTTCTATTGGGAATCCAATTCCTTTATGAGGAAGCAAGATTCTCTCTCCTATTTTCCCATCCTTTTGATATTCTATTTTCTTTAAATACTAGGAATTCGAAATTCCTCTCCTTCACTTTCTTTATTTCTTGCTTTTCAATCCATAGGCACGAAATCCTATTTTCCTTTAATAGAAATTACTTTCTTTCTAGCAAAACCACACAATCCATTAATAATGTATTACATTATTCTCTTATTTTCTTTTATAGGTATTTTCTCTTTCCTCTTTATTCATTGGGACTCCTTGGATCCCAAGAAACTCTAATAATTCGAAATCCATTTTATTGGACACTTATTATCCTTCTAGATGCATCTAAATGCATTATTTCACATTATCTTATTTATTTCTTCATTAAAATATATATTTTTGAAGTTTTCTCTTTGTTTCTCTTTTATTTTCCTTATTGGTATTCCTTTCAACATTAGGAACCCTTGGGATACGGAATTCCACCAAGGATTACTCCATTATACCTCTTTTCACGTATTTTCCTCATTTCATCAATATTTTCAATTTCTTTCTTAATAAAGAAATACTTAATTGATCTTTTCTTTTCTTATTTCTCTCTTTATGCAACTTTGGACTCCTTGGAACCCAAGGAACCAAAGAGGCACGAAATTCGTTCTTGGATTACATTCCATTGCCTTCTAGAGGTTTCTACCTCATCTCTCTTTTCTCAACAACTCATTTTTTTCATTAATTAATTGAATTTCCTTGTCATTGGGCCCAATAGCCAATAAAGCCCACAAATCAAACAACAAGGCTATTTTAAACGAAATCCATTTATTCACAACAAATTATATCATTATTTGTCCAAATATCTTTAATATGATAAATTACATTTCTCACCAAAGGAACCCAAAAATTTGGGGTTGTAACATCCTTCCCCTCTTATGAGAATTTTGCCCTCAAAATTCCATCAAGCAAGCAAACAAACAGGATCAGTCTTCTGATGTCCATCAGGACTCCCATGTGGCTTCACCCTTTCCATGGTGTTTCCCAAGAACCTTCATTATCTCATTTTCTTCCATCTGAGTTCTTTCTTACCTTGGTATATCGTACCCGAATTAGGTGACTCAGGACTTTTCAGCCTTTCAACAGCTGAATAGGTTCAGGGCTCAGCACCTGGCTTGGGTACCTAACATAGTGCTCTAGATCGGACTCATGCAACACATCATTTTATCCTGAGGGGTAAGGTTAACACAACCATCTCCACCAATCCATCTCAAATGGACCCATATATCGGGGACTCAGCTTCCTCAGCTATTGCTTAGAGGGGTCAGATTTTCACATCACATATTCTCCCACAATAAACTGCATATCGGTCTGCTTTGCATCATCTCATGACTCATGTCTCCACTGGGCTCTCTCTCAGCCATTGCACAACCAAAGCGACTTCATCTGCACACACTACTACAGAAGTGCCTTTTAGTGTCGGTTGTTTAACCCCCTTTGGCGTCGGTTTCGGAACGACGCCTATGTGGGCGCCGCTAAAAGTTGGACACTTCAGCGTCGGTTAAAAACCCGACGCCTATTTAACATAAAGGCGTCGGTTTATTATAAAACACCGACGCCAAAAGGGTTCGCGCCACAGAAAACGGCGTCATCTAGGACGCTTTCTGCGTCGGTTATATACTAAAAAACCGACGCAGAAAAGTGTCCTAGATGACTCCCATTTCCTATAGCGCGAACACTTTTGGCGTCGGTGTTCAACAAAAAACCGACGCTGTAAGTCTGTGCTGACGGTTATTGGTAAATAATCGACGCCTATATCTATTTTTTTTTTATAAATCTGTTTGCAGGCCTGCTGTGGCTGGTCAGCAGGATGAGAACCTGCAGTTCAGTTTTCTGAACTGCAGGTTTACGACATCCATTGATATCAGCCTACAAACAGGCCACAAGCCTGCAAAATTAACATAAAAAGATTCACACAAGTAGATACATTCAGACATCAATTCAATTGTCACGTTCACACATATAGAATCATTCAAATACATGTTTTAACATTCAGAAACATTCATTTACAAAGTATCATTCATCATCACTATCAACATCCCAATTATATCTTACAGTTGCCACTGTTTGTACAACTATTGCCCATTCTTCTCTTACTTCATCTAATGCTTCCCTCGTATATGGAGCATGTACATTTTTTAAGTGTTTGCCTATAGTGTGGTCAGTTTTAAACACCTGCAAAGAGAATGATGTATATAAGTAATAATATAAAAATAAGATTGATATATTTTATACTAACTAATGAGACTATATATAATACCTCATGTATGGTATCGATGTCTTTCTTCGCCTGTGTATGGTATAGAACTCTCCTCCAGTATCTCCCTCACAGACTCCTGTGTGGAGAGGGACATTCCAACTCGAGATATCATCTTCCGTTGCCTCCTCCGTAGCAATATCCTTATCTCTGAACGTTTCTCGTAGGATTCTGAACCCCTCCTTCCCTCTACTACATCGAAGCCATGCCACAGTTGAACCCTTTCACCGAGCCCTACCCGGCCAAACAGACGTCGCTTGAAGTACCACCGTCGTCGTCGTCTCCACCTCCATCGCAACTTGCTGTGCTAGTCCTGGCAGTTTATCACCCCACATGCTTTCCTCACCAGTTCCTGCCGCTAGACGACCACACAATGGAATCCAAGAGGATATGCAGGCGTTCGCCACAGACTATAGGATGAGTATACTCAGCTTATAGTCTTTGGCGAACTCCTGCATATCCTCTTGGATCCATTGTGTGGTCGTCTAGCGGTAGGAACTGGGGAGGAAGGCATGTGGGGTGATAAACTGCCAGGACTAGCACAGCAAGTTGCGATGGAGGTGGAGACGACGACGACAGTGGTGCTTCAGGCGACGCCTACTTGGCCGGGTAGGGCTCGGCGAAAGGGTTCAACTGCAGCATGGCTTCGATGCAGTAGAGGGAAGGAAGGGGTTCAGAATCCTACGAGAAACGTTTAGAGATGAGGATATTACTGCGGAGGAGGAGGAAACGGTAGACGATATCTTGAGTTGGAATGTCCCTCTCCGCACATCAAGTTGCTCCAGTGCTTCAGTGGGTACATGTGCATCATCAACCTAAAATTTGACAAAAATAAACACACTAAATTAGCATTTGTATTAAAAAAGCAAACATTACTCTAAACGTTTGTATTTTACCATTTTTGCAGCCGCCTCCGCGCATCTGAAAATGTCATTAAAAAGGCAAACATTTAGCATTTGTATTAACTAGAAAAAGGAAAACATTTAGCATTTGTATAAACTAGAAAAAGGAAAACATTTACCATTTGTATAAACATACATGTCTCTAAAATTGTGATCTTTTATCAATTAACAATCCTTCATTGTGATCTCCGCGCACATATAAGTCATCATTAGCTTCAATATTTTGTGGAGTTGGCAACCCAACTGAGAATGGACTGGAGTCATCATACTTATCATAGTACTCTTCTTCATCTATAGGATCTTCAATGAACTGTCTTTTACCATGAAGAACAACCGACCATTTATCATTTGCAGGATCATCGATATAGAATATTTGTTTTGCCTGTGATACCAATATGAATGGTTCAGCCTTCTCGCCAATCATTTCAAAGTTCACCAAAGTGAAACCCAATTCATCCACTATAACTCCTTTGGTGTTATCAACCCAATTACATTTAAAGAGCGGAATGTTGAAATCTATGTAGTCAAACTCCCAAATGTCTTCAATGACACCGTAATATGACATTTTAGCTTCACGTGGACTCTTATCCTTTGCACTTGCAAAGTACATAGTTGACGCTTGAAGAGTGACCCCACTATTTTGGACGACACTCTTATCATCTTGGCGCTTTGTGTAATATGTGAATCCATTAATGTCAAACCCTTCATAAGACATAACATTCGGTTTTGGTTTAAAGGCGAGACATTTGATAGTTTCTGTAATATCATTTGGTGTTTGAGATAGTTGATGTAAGACTTTATCTTCAAACCACTTAGTAAAAGTCTTATTATGCTCTCTAGCAAGCCACATTGAACTTGCTCGAGGATGTTGTCTCTTTATGAAATTGGTATGTTCCTCGATATAAACACTCACTTCATCCATATTATGTAAAATATACAAGTGAGCTTGTTCCAACTGCTCACGGCTGATTACTTTCACCCGTGATCCCAAAATTCCTTTGCCCTCCTCAATATTCGTGTCATTATCAGGAGTGTCATTACCACTGAGAAAGTCATTGCAGAAATCCATAACCTCTCTCGCCACATAACCTTCAATAATACTCCCTTCAGGACGATAACGGTTTCGAACATCACCTTTAAAAACGCTCATGTATCGTTCAAAGGGATACATCCAATGCAAGAAAACCGGTCCCAAGATTTTCACTTCCCTAGTCAAGTGGACAACAAGATGTACCATGATATCAAAGAACGAAGGAGGGAAATACATCTCAAGCTGACATAGGGTAACAACCACTTCTCTTTGCAAATTATCGAGAGTATCAGGGTCAATAACTTTGCTGCATAGACTGTTGAAAAAGAAACAAAGTCTGGTAATTGCAAACCTTACATGCTTCGGCAATATAGATCGAATTGCCACGGGCAATATTTGTTGCATTAGAGTGTGACAATCATGAGATTTAAGACCTATCAACTTCAGATCTTTCATTGATACCAATCTACGGATGTTGGATGAGTAACCATGTGGCACCTTAACATTTACCAAGCATTCACAAAAAGTTTTCTTCTCCTTTCTAGACAACGTGTAACAAGCGGGAGGTAAGTATGTTCTTTTATTACCCATTTCACATAATTCTGTTAATTCTGACCTTATTCCCATTTCACGTAGGTCCAGTCTGGATTTTATCCCATCTTTAGTCTTACCTGGTATATTTAATAGAGTACCAATGATGCTATCACAGACATTTTTCTCAACGTGCATTACATCGATACAATGCCTGACTGACAAAGAACTCCAATAAGGAAGATCCCAAAATATTGACTTCTTTTTGAATGAAGAATTGTCACTCCGTGTGGCCATACTACATTGTGATTTCTTACCAAATTCATTGACAATGTCTTTTACTCTTTCATAAACAACATCCCCTGGTATAGGTTTAGGTGCACTCCGTTCATCATTCCATCCATTGAATGCTTTGCGCTTCCTACGATACGGATGGAATTTTGAAAGAATCCTTCGATGACCAAGATATACAGTCTTGCCGCCATATTTTAGTCTTATTGAATCAGTGTTTTCTTCACATATAGGACACACTTTAGCTCCTTTGACACTATATCCAGACAAATTCCCATATGCCGGAAAGTCATTAATAGTGCAAAACAACATAGCATGCAAACAAAATGTCTCTCTTGCAGAAGCATCATAGGTCATCACACCTTCAGCCCAAAGTTTCTTTAAGTCATCAATCAAAGGTTCAAGATAAACATCGATATCATTTCCGGGTTGTTTAGGGCCCGATATCAACAATGACAACATAACGTACTTATTTTTCATACACAGCCAGGGAGGAAGATTGTATATAACAAGCATGACTGGCCAAGTGCTATGTTGGCTGCTCAATGTCCCGTACGGATTCATCCCGTCTGTACAAAGCCCAAGTCTTAGATTCCTGACTTCTTCACCAAATTCAGGGAACAATACATCAATCTTCTTCCACTGTGGGGAATCAGACGCATGTCATAGGATCCCATCATTATTTTTCTTAACATCTGCATGCCACCTCAAATTCTTCGCATCTTTCGGATTTGCAAACAAGCGTTGAAACCGTGATGTTATAGGTAGATACCACAACACCTTGGCAGGAGAACCAGTTTTGGACTCCCCCGAAGTCGTCAATTTATATCGTGACGCACCACATTTTGGACAATCTTTCAAATCTACATAGTCCTTTTGAAATAATACACAATCATTCGGGCATGCGTGTATCTTTTTGGCCTCCATTCCCATTGGGCACAACATTTTCTTTACCTGGTATGTTGAGATTGGCAGCTCGTTTCCTTCAGGAAGAATTTCTTTCAACAAAGTCAACAATTCAGTGAAGCTTTTGTCGCTCCATCTATTGTTAGCTTTCAACTTATACAATCTCAGCACAGCGCTAAGCTTCGTAAACTTAGCACAACCTGTGTATAACGGTATCTCAGCATCATGCACAATGTTTGTAAAGATAGGAGGTGGATCGGTGTGCTCTACCCTACAACTATCCAGCATCACATCAACAATGTCTGCTGGAACTGGTTCGTTCACATTTACGTCATCGGAGGCAATTTCTTCTTCCACCCAAGCACTGCTATTGACATCTACTGGATTCGATTTTGAAATCTCTCCATGCCAGTGCCATTCTGTATAGCCTTGTACAATCCC
Organism: Alisma plantago-aquatica; assembly: GCA_963693085.1. Taxonomy (NCBI): domain Eukaryota; kingdom Viridiplantae; phylum Streptophyta; class Magnoliopsida; order Alismatales; family Alismataceae; genus Alisma; species Alisma plantago-aquatica. The sequence continues at coordinate 14,477,450 of OY856414.1, read as the reverse complement.
GTTGCACATGACATGACTTTTGATTTCCTCACCAGTGTTGAGTTTCAAGTTGTTACCGCAATGCCTACATGGACAGTAGAACCTATCTGTAGGTTTTTTCCTATGTTCCTCGGCAAATCTAATAAACTGATCAAGACCAGATATAAACTCTAGGGTGCAACGATTACGAATGGACATCCATGATCTATCCATTCTATTATCAGAGAAAGCAAGTATATATTAGGAAAGCAAGTATATATTAGGAAACAAGTATATAAGCAAGTATGTCGTATTACAGTTCATCATTAAGAAAGATATAAGCAAGTATGTCGTATTAAAATAGACTAAACAATAAAAGAATTTTTTTTTGAGGCAAGACAATATGAGAAAATAGTAGTGTAATCATGTAAATGGGAACATTCATGGGAACACACACTTCAGTTATAAGCATTCATGTAGCAACTTACAGTTCCATTCATGGGAACACACACTTTAGTTATAACAATAACTAAACAAAGGGGTTGGTGTACCCCTAAACATGCGCATAATTAAAAAAACTATTACTACAGACAAGTCTAGATAGATAGACAACTAAATACTACACCAACATGGTCCCGCATGCATCAGTAACTTCTTTTTGATGATGAAGCTGTGTCACGAAGCTCCTCACTGTATTTAGACGAATCTGAACTGATAGGGGCCTCAGATTCAGATTTGTCTGAGATGATATGCGACGCCGTGCGCTCATACCGCAGAAGATGATCGGGGGTCTCGCAGTTGTTGTTGGTTATCCAAACTTTGATGGAATTATCGCCAACTGGACGGAGAAAAAGCCTATTCCAACGGACCACATGCAGCTCTCCAATCCAATCACGCCAACCGGATTTTGATACAAGATTTCCCGCCAAATCATACTCAACCTCGATTACATGTGAATAATTTCCAAAAGTTAGGGTCACTTTACCAGGCATGTAGTGTCTTCCTTTTAGAAAACGCCAATGTTTGGGTATGACCAATTGGTTTAAGGAACGATCATCTAGGATGATGTCCAATTGTTCTTCAATAGGGAACGTTAACATTGACATAGAGGCCCAATTCATAGTCATTGTTATGGGAAGACAGAGACTGCACAATATTAGTATTAACAAAGTGTAAGTACATATAACGATGTTATATATTTTCAGAAAAAGTTGTATAACATCAGTTAACCTTTTAAACAAGTATATATTAGGAAACAAGTATATATTAGTCAATCTTGGACGGGTTTCTAGGCCAACAAACACATTTGATGTCAATCTTATATATAATAAATGTGTACCACCTATCCCATCCTTGAACACCTAATCTCACTTAGGATGTAAGTGTATAATGTGTATTTGGTTTTCAAGAAAATTTCGGCAGCATTTCCCCGTTGTTCTCTAAGTACATATGTACTTAGAGAACAAACGGGGAAATGCTACCGAAATTTTCTCGAAAACCCAATACACATTATACACTTACATCCTAAGTGAGATTAGGTGTTCAAGAACAGTCCCAAACTGGGGACTATCCAAGATTTACTCCTACTGAGTAAATCTTGGACGGGTTTCTAGGCCAACAAATACATGTGTTGTCATTCTTATATAAACCCTATAATTCATGAAATCATTCTAATTCAATTTAATATGTTGGGATCACATAATTATATAATGACATCAGAATATATAGAAGAATCATAATTAACATGATTAACAACATGCTCATCAAACTAGGGTTTTCTTGAATATCATCTAATAAATCAAGAATTTCATAGTTTCAAACATGCAATAATTCACAATGCAATGTTATAAACTATAGGCAACATGGATAGATGAAATAAATAAACATCCAGCATCTATCACTTATTCAATCTTCAAGAAACCTTGACAAACATCCAACATCTATCACTTATATAATTTGCATGTATATACACCCTAAAGTGCCACAAATCATATAATAAAACTATCATGTTATGATATTAGGACCACTTAAAGTAGATTAGGCACATTAAGCAAGCAGAGTAGGGAGCCAATTTCGTGCAAGCAGATTAGGCAACAGATTAGGTCAGCACATAAAGAACCAATTTCGCGCCTGGGTAGGTCTGCAGGTACCTGGGCAAGAAGAGTAGGGTGAGGTCGAGCTGGTTGAGTACGTGGGTGGCGGCCGACGAGCTCCAGAACCAGCGGCAGTGACTCCGACGAGCAGGAGCGTCAGCCGCAGTAGGCAGGCAGGCGGCCAGGCGGCGGCAGGCAGGCAGCGGCCAGGCGGAGGAGAAGGAGAAGGGGGTACGGCGGCGCCGGTTCTCAGGCGTGGTAGGCAGGTGGGCACCAGGCGTTGCGGCGGCGCCAGTTGTCATGCGTGCGGCGGCGCAGGCAGTTGGAGCAGGGGCGCCGGTTGTCAGGCGTGGCGGCGGCGCAGGGGTGCCAAAGAAGAAACGCGTCGGAGAGGGGCGCCGGAGAGGGGACGCCGGAGATGGGGCACCAGAGAGAAGCGCCGGAGAAAAACTAGTACCAGCAGCAGAGAAATCACCGGAGAAATCGCCGCAATAGGGAAATAGGGTAGCAATGAGGGGAAGAGTCGGGCGATCGAAGGTTATGAAGTTCCCCAATAGCGTCGGTTGTTTACAACAACCGACGCCTAAACATATTTACCGTCGGTCGTTCGCAACATCCGACGTCCATTTGGACGATATTTTCGTGAAAATGTTTGGCGGGAACCACATTCAGCGTCGGTTATTAAAGGACGACCGACGCGGAAAAGGACACTTTTCGCGCAAATTTCCATCGCACATAAGCGTCGGTGTTTTAACTACAGACTCGACGCCGAAAGTGACATTATTTTTTTCGCTCGAAAATTGGATGAAATAATGCGTCGGTTTTGTATAAACAACCGACGCTGTATACAAAGCGGTACCCGTGTTTGGCTGGTCTTTGAATATAGACGTCGGTTCTTCTAAATAACCGACGCCTTTAATATAAGGCGTCAATTTTCCTTAATAAGCGACGCCCAGAAAAGCGACACTGAATGCTATTTCTGTAGTAGTGACACACTTGTGGTTCTTTTCTGACCTTCGTGAGGCCTCCTTCACCAACATCATCATAATGAAGTGGTGACCGACACAACCTCCCTATAGAACTTCTTGCATCCCGATATAGGCTATGGTGGTTAACATCACATCTTAAGAACTGTCTCTTTGTATCACCCTAAATGAGCACACATGCTCTCATCAGACCCTCTAGTTCGGATCATACTGTCCATTAGTATGAGGTGATAAACTGCACAAATACTAAGCTCTTCATGTATCTACTTCCACCTCATGGAAGTGAACCTTTAGGTCACATAAAGAACTCTTGAATTCGCATCATGGTGTAGTTGAACCATCTCTTTTCATATGTAGTTCAACCGGATCTGTCCCTTGACAGAACTCCTCCTTTCTCATGTCATCTAGGCAAGGCGATCTACCATAACCCATATTGTATCCTGACCTTCTTGGTCTAGGAGAGACTCACAACATCCATAGTGATGAACTCCCATTCCCTCTCGGGAACTCTTTATACTTTATATTCATGCACTGGGTTAATGGTGTTTGTCCTTCACCTCGTGGCTTGCATGGCCACATGCTACATGCAACTTTGTTTTAAGCATCCAGAATGCTACCATCACTTACTATCTTTGTAGTACCAAAGTATATCGTAACCTCCTGTATTGTTATGATTCCTCAAGCTTGATACCTTGGAAACCCTAAACCACTCTCAAGAGGGTTTTATTACCATCCTTTTATGACATCAAGGACTAAACTGGATAACTAAACAACCATTAACTTGTTCAACATATCTTGTTACATCTGTGTGTTAGCCAAAACACATCTTCTTTCCAAACATAGGGTTAGTCGAACAACTTCAACTTCTTCTAGCTTCCAGGTAACTAGGCAGCTAGAGCATTCATTACCACCTCTCATCTTTAAGTGTTAGGTAACATACACCTCCATGTATTATACTTATCATCTCATCTCAAACTCTAAGTCTATCTTCATCAAGAAGCTCTGAGCTCATCCTCACTGTGATCGAACTCGACCTTGGTTAACTTGTAAATTCCACATAGTTCCTGATAAAACATCCTCATAAGTTGACTACACTACCTCTCTTAGTGTTTGCGAACCATCCATGTATCATTCACTTCACCAGGGTATGTTATTATCTCTATCATCATACCTTGTAGCTACGTTCCAACTTACATCATCTTTACCCTTGGTGCAAGGCATGTGTACTGTCCTATCTCTCACTCCCATAATAAGAAGAAATAAGCATTTGGCGGCCGTCCAAATACAGAGTTCTTCCCATTCTAGGAGTAGAGATGGTACATCCCACCTTGCCAATACACCTTCAAATCTAAGTTGAAACGTGCAACTCATGCCTCTACATCACAATCATCTCGATGTCAAGGTTACTTCCATGGAAAACTGGTCTGAAACTTACTTGGGTCACCACACAATCCTTGGTCATCTCCTCTAGGTCTATAGGGTGTTGGCACTTTTGGGGTCATCCCTCTTCCCTTATGCATCCAGAGAGTGCCCTACTCATCTGCCCTTTGGGTCCCATGAGTTCATGAAGGTGATCAATCTCCTAACCCATGGCCCTCAGACAATGATAGTTGTTACCTCCCGACCCTATGGTCATGTGCAACTAGGGAATTAGGCAACTCCACCTTTCATCGGTCTTATCCCTACCTGGCCCTTGGATAGACTTAGGATTCTATTATTGTGTATATCCAACATGGAACCCTACCCAAACATTCATCATCTCTCTTCTTGCATTCATGGGCTGACTTTCATCCTTCCATGGCGACCTGCCTACCTTGGTCGAGCCCCATACCGGTTACCTCCATCTTAACACATCCACATGCACATAGAGATGGTTATCTATGGGTCTATAGGTTCATTCTCATGCCATGTATTCTTCACTTAGCTTCTCAAGATCCTACGAAACCTCCTTAGGTTACCTCACAACCAACCAAACTGGTAAACTCCCTACCAAAGGGTCTCTCTCCCAGGATGGGAGGATACTACACCTTTATAACAAAGGTCACAAGCATCCTCAGGGTTTACATCCATATGAGCATGCCTAAACCAACAACTACTAAGGCACAAGCGTACCTACAAAACCATGCTAGGTCGCACTTGTTCTCATCCTCAACATTACATCAACTTAGTTGTGAGGGGTTCATCAAACATACCCTTAACGTAAGGGATTTCCTTTACCTATACACATGAGGAGTACCATGCTCAAAACTATAGAGACTCAAATATCATCATGAGCATCGGATACACTGCTTCCCCTCTTAGGCCTAGGAACCCTAGGTTCACCTTTGGGTATCCAACTACATGCTCAACTTCTTAACCAAAAATCAAGCATGTCCAAGGTATGTCATGTACTTCCATGATCTTTCTACTCGAGAAACGCTTCAGAGTTGAATCCTCTTCCAGGACAACCAACTAGGTATAAAGCCTCACAACTGGTTACTTAATCCTCCTCAGGGTCTAAAGCACTCTTTATCTCATCCAGCATGTAACCTCTTATACCATGGGTACTAGAAGCATCGTCCTCTCTCTAGGGTTTGGTTCCTCTAAAGGCAACCAAGATATCATCAGCCTCCAGGGGTCACGCATAAGGCAACCACTATCATCCACGTAGGTCACATCATCGTCAACTCCCCACTGCTCCTCAAGTTTTGGGGTTTTGGGCTTCCAACCTTCTTTCCCGAGGTCTGCTCTCTCTCTACAGCTAATCCTACAACCAACCTCTCTATAAGAGGTCCTTTCTTCATGAAGGATCAAGCTCATAAGCATGCCCCTACTTGAGTGAAGCCTATGCTCAAACTTATGTTTACTCAAGATTATCCATAACCCCCTATGCTTATCTCATAAGCCATCCATTATGATTCTTGTCCAGGGTTTCATCCTACTACCGTACCACTGATGTACTCTGGGGGCATGATATCCCTTACTTTCATAATCCATAGGGTTTCTATAGGTCCTTCACTAACTTCATCCATGAAGGAGCTACTCTTTGCTCTAACATGCACAACCCTTTCCCGGGTTGCCAAAGGTGCTAGGTCATCCAACCTCGTATGGCAATCCAAAGGCATATCTATCCAAACACCCAGTCTACCGTGACATCTAACTCATCATGTCATCTCTCTCTAACCTTCACTTAGGGTTAGGGTTAACATCATCCTTAAAGGATGTGCTAGGTATCTACCTACAATGGAGGTCTCTTCCTCCAAGACTAACTCTCTCTACACATCCTCCTGACAAGGAGGTCTATCCTCAGGTCTCTCCTGAGGGCAAAGACAACTCGTGTCATACGACCTAAGCATGTATCTATTCCTTTATGCTTACTCTATTAAGCTTATGTCCATGACATCTTATTTACATGCTTTTTATTAATTTGGTGGAGGATTCCTTAACCCTTATCAACCTTACCCATACCTCCAGAGGGTGCAGAGAAGAGAGGAAAACCCTAATCCTTAAGGTCCTTAACAGAATTGGAGTTGAGAAGGGATGAACAAGATGAGAGAGTCCTAAAGGTATCTTATTTCGATTCATACCCTAATACTTTGGCCAGGCAGTCACACAGATCCGGGAGTCCTCGTATTCCGACTAGCGGTGCGGAGGAAAATATTGCTAGCCCCCGGTCGTGATCCTTTTCTAGACACCTCTGTCTTTCGGATAATCCTCTAATAACTCCCTTGGGTTCTATAGAATTTGTAAAATTTAATAATTATTAAAGATTACTTGAGGAACCTATGCTCTGATACCAATTGTAACGACCCCGCCTCCTGGTAACCCCCAATTAAGGGAGACTGAAAGGTCGATGCCGTTATCCAATTAACAGGATCAAAGGTTCGACAAATAATCAATAACAATTATGAAATTATACTAACTAATTAGAATTTGGTATAAAATTAAAACTTTACTTACCTTTGAAAACTTTTGGGAATCTATCTATCCAAGCTTGAAATATTCTATCTAATCCTCCTTGCACTTTATTTCTTTTTCCGCAATGTGTCACTTTACTGTTTGTTCTTTCAGTTGTTGTTCCTAAAACACCGACAAACAAAACGTCGGTCAGTATATCGAAATATAGTGGTATGTGGGAACAACCAAAATCTTGCAAATATGGCTAACAATCTAATCATCACAATCAAATTAATTAACAAGTCGATTTACACTTTTCAGTATGACATTCTCCACCGCTTTTGCCCTAACCCTGGCATACCCACCTTAGGGTGCCCTTTGCCAATGACTTAAGGCCACCTTCTCAATCCCGAGCTTGGTGCCTGGGGGTCACCACTCGTGGTGCCCACTAGTCATGCAATATCATAGGCCACCTTCTTGGTGCCTGGGGTCACCACTCAAGGTGTCCATTGGTCTACCCATCTGGGCCTGACCTTTGGCATCATCCATCAGGGTGGCATGTAAGTGCGAGAATACATACTTCTACTTTTAATGTGATAATCATAGTGACTTTATGATTTGCAAGTATGAACATCCAACGGATAATTTGCATTCAATGCGATTAACCATCTGGAAAATCATCGGGAAACTAAGGCGGTTATTCATAATTAACCACATACCTGATCCAGAGCAACTTGATTGTCCAAGCAATAAGGATAAAGAATCAATCAACAAGCAATCAACAATATCTTGAAATTAATGCATACGTTCCAAGTGTTATAGTTCATCCAGAACATTCTAAAGCTAGACTTGGATTCCGCCTTAGGCTTTCTAGACCATATTAGGGTTTTATTAGGGTTTTTGCCTCCATAACGCTTTTATCCTATTAAACGCTCTCTTAGTTCATAAACCCTAACTTCAACTTCATAAGCCCAATTAAAGTCAATTAGTTCTCTTTTATACCAAAACTACCTTCTTTATCCTTTTAAGTTATTTCAAGGTCATTAGACTCAATTATCACCTTTAGTTTCTTTCGGATTAACAACTCATAATTCATGATGGTCTAATTCCCATATGAACTATATTTATTATTAATTCTTCCTTGATTCAATCGAAAACCCTAATTTCTATATTAAGGTTATTTAATCACAAATTAGGAACTTTAATGCTCAAAATGGCTTAGAATCATTATATCTCATCTTTATCCACTACCTTGAATCATTAAAGCTATTAAGAGTCAAACTTATCAACATTAGGGTTTCAAGGCCCATTAAAGTATTGTTCATGCACATTAAACTCGAAATTAAACTAATTACATGCAAATTCATCCTTTTTGTTCCTAATCTGTCCTTTCATCATTAACAGGCTAATACTAACCCTAATCATTCACTAAACCCTATTAAATAAATTAATCAACTCGAAATAGGGTTCTTTAAGCATTAATACATTAAAGTTGATATCTTCCATTACTTTTCGAATTGCAAAAGGATTCAGGTTTCAATTATATTTTTAATGGATTCCTCTCATTTTTCTGAGCAAAATTCATGTATAATGTGCATCTATCCGAGCTACGGTTATTGAGATATGAATTTCGTAAGGTTTACCTTTTTGGACCAATCACGGAGCGCCACATCACCTCTATCTCCATGCAAAGCTGTGATTTGGAAAACATAACGCATTTACTGATGTACCCCCGTGTAAGTCGTCGCTTCTTTACACCCCGTAGGGGTAAAAATGTCCAACGCGCACATGTCGTCTTCAACCTCTCGACGGCGCCCCAGAAGCCGCCCTAGACGCCTTGGCACGGCTGCTGCTCCTCCCCTACGGCCCGAGCATCACCGCCCATGGCCGCCCTGACCTCTCCAACCAGGTGACTCCTCAGCCCCTGGTTTGCTCCAGGGTTGCTCTACCCTCCAAGACTAGGGTTTAGACGCCAAGAAACGTGAAGAATAAGATGGAAGAGAGATGGTTGCTTGGGGTCCCTCTGGACTTGGGCAAGGATTCAACCCCTTATATAGGGAGGACATCCAGGCCCTAACGTTCTTGGCCAAGAAGAAAACAAGGTTCTTTTCTATTGGGAATCGAATTCCTTTATGAGGAAGCAAGATTCTCTCTCCTATTTTCCCATCCTTTTGATATTCTATTTTCTTTAAATACTAGGAATTTGAAATTCCTCTCCTTCACTTTCTTTATTTCTTGCTTTTCAATCCATAGGCACGAAATCCTATTTTCCTTTAATAGAAATTACTTTCTTTCTAGCAAAACCACATAATCCATTAATAATGTATTACATTGTTCTCTTATTTTCTTTTATAGGTATTTTCTCTTTCCTCTTTATTCATTGGGACTCCTTGGATCCCAAGAAACTCTAATAATTCGAAATCCATTTTATTGGACACTCATTATCCTTCTAGATGCATCTAAATGCATTATTTCACATTATCTTGTTTATTTCTTCATTAAAATATATCTTTTTGAAGTTTTCTCTTTGTTTCTCTTTTATTTTCCTTATTGGTATTCCTTTCAACATTAGGAACCCTTGGGATATGAAATTCCACCAAGGATTACTCCATTATACCTCTTTTCACTTATGTTCCTCATTTCATCAATATTTTCAATTTCTTTCTTAATAAAGAAATACTTAATTGATCTTTTCTTTTCTTATTGCTCTCTTTATGCAACTTTGGAATCCTTGGAACCCAAGGAACCCAAGAGGCACAAATTCATTCTTGGATTACATTCCTTTGCCTTCTAGAGGTTTCTACCTCATCTCTCTTTTCTCAACAACTCAATTATTCATTAATTAATTGAATTTCCTTGCCATTGGGCCCAATAGCCAATAAAGCCCACAAATCAAACAACAAGGCTATTTTAAACGAAATCCATTTATTCACAACAAATTATATCATTATTTGTCCAAATATCTTTAATATGAGAAATTACATTTCTCACCAAAGGAACCCAAAAATTTGGGGTTGTAACAGACCAACTTACCCAAAGTGCCATCACCAACCCAGGGGTGTTAACCACAATGCAAACCCAGATGGAAGATATACAAACACATCAACATCTATCCCAATTGGTAAAGCTCATAAAGAATCCTCAAGGGAAAAAATCCCATCGAACACTAAAACCACAAATATGGCCACTCTTCGATCAGGAAGAGTCGTAGAAAATCAACATGGAGAAATTCAACAAGAAGAAGAAATTGCCTCTGAGCAACAAATTGGACCTCCTATGTTAGAGGAGGAATCAAAGAAGGAGAGTCCAGCAAAAGAGGAAGAGAGAAAATAAAAGGGCAAGGGGGAAAATGCAAAGATGGAGAAGCCCGACCCAACTAAAGAAGCTTTCACCCGAAGAAACCCTTACTTTCTGAGAGTACCATTCCCCTACAAGTTGATCAAGGCCCATATAATGAAGAGATATGAGAATTTCATGGAGGTGGTAAAGAAGTTGCACCTAGATATTATGTTTCTAGATGCAATTGAGGAAATTCCTACCGATGTTAAATTCTTCAAAGACCTAATTACGAAGAGAAGGAAAGGTGACCACATCGAGATTATACAACTAGAAAAGATGTCAAGTGCAGTTTTTCAAGCTACAATGCCAATAAAGAAAAGGGACCCCGGAGCATTTACTATTCCTTTCAATGTCGGAGACAATGTAGAAAGAAATGGACTAGCTGATCTAGGGGCAAGTATCAATCTTATGCCCCTTTCCTTAGCCCAAAGGCTGGGATTGATAGACATGGTGAAGATAGGTATGAAAATTCAGTTGGTTGACCACACCTTTACAAAGCCAATGGGAGTGGTAGAGGATCTCCCAATCCACAAAGGAAGGTTCTTTATACCATGCCATATAGTGGTGATTAACACCGTCGAAGATCCATCATGCCCCATGATATTTGGAAGGCCATTCTTCACCACTGAGAGAGCCCTAATAGATGCCACAGAGGGAATCATAAATCTTTGTGTGGGTAATGACCACATTGATTTTTGTGTACAAGATGCCATGAGGGGACCTTCTCTATTTGAGTCTGCCTATTTTATGGATAGTTATATTGTGTTTATGTTATTTACTATTTCTAATTGTTAAATTCAGTAAGAGTAAGATGTATTGAGATGTTTATAATGTATGGTATCACCTTCATGAATCTTAATGATAATGTTACCAATAAAGTCTAATGTAAAGATAAGAGCCTTAAGAGAAAGAGAAGGATAAAATAAAACTTATATAAGTTCCTCATAAGAGAAGAGGCACTTCGGTGCATAAGAGAAGAGGAACTTCGGTGCAACCTAAGAGGCACTTCGGTACATAAGAGAAGAGGCACATTTATGCAACTGAGGTTACTTACATAGGTTAAGATAAAAGAAATTGATCTAAAAGAAAATATATTCCTTTTAAATGTTCAAATGTATAATGTTATATGTTTATTTCAGTTTCAAGTTTTCTTTATATTATGTTCAATCCACTTACCGTTGGTTTTATTGCATGGATGGGGGTGTGATGCCCGTAGTTAGGAGCAAGCTTAGGAGCTAGAAGGCCATCTAAGGAGGAAAACCAAGATCAAGAACTACCAAGGAGAAAAGCATCGATGGGGTGCCAACTATAGTTTTAGATCCTTTAATTTTGTTAGATTTGTATATGTGAACCTTATTAAGGATTTGAGAATGAGAAATTGCAAATGTTATCCTGTGATGGTTTATTTAAACTATATTTTTGCAATATATATCATGATTGTGACATTCCCTTTGGAAAATGTGAATTTTTATGCTTCCTCACTCTAATGTGGATAAATATACAAGTGGGGTGTTACAGCTTCAGAATGCAGATGGGTAACTTGGCTTTTAGATTCCACTTCCGGACATGACATATCTGCATTCATGAGTGTCGCAATACACCGGCCATGTGGAATCCTTCATCATCTTTTTAGGAACAACTCTCATGATTTTTTCTCTTATAGCTTTTAATTTCACTTTCAAGCTTGGGAAAAGGGTTAGTAGGATTTTTGGGCGGCCATTCCTCTTTTCATCCCAAAGAGGGGATAATTAAAACTGTAAGGGGTAGTTGTTTCCTTCATGTGGGAGATGTAGACTTTATAGTTAGTACCATCAGGATTGGATGATTGGTTGGGAGTGTGGCTGGTAAAATCCTCCTTATTTCTAGGGATCCATAGATTCATGGGTGTTCTTCCACTTTACATAACATTTTGCTATAAGAATGAAATAAGATCATATTGTCATGCCTTTTTCTTTTATGTTGATTAGTATCTCATTTGCATCACTCTAGAGATGATTACGTTCAAAGGTATTAGGAGGAAAAACAAGTCTAAGAAGAGGGGAAATTGAATAACTCTAGGAAAATATCAAAATTGTGTACAATTGTAAGCTCAAAGTTCAAAATTTTTCAAAGTTTCCTACTATGCTTCCTACTATGCAGGAGTAAATGTATGAATATGTATAAGGTAAGACCTTACATGATTGGGATCTAAATTAAATGGAAAAATAGTACCTCTCATGTCTATTTCTAACTCCTCCCCCAAACCTATCCTTCGCTCCGTCCTAGAGTGTCAAAGATAAATGTTTAGGTATAAACGAACTTGCTTTATTTTTGTTGTTTTTCAAAAATTGCCCATTTTGACTGTAGTAGCATGTCAACGGAGCCTCCTCATAGAGTGTGGTATCTTTCATGTTGCAGGATTTTGACCTTCATCTCTCGTAGGGCTAGGCTTCCTTCCAAGCTAGGAAATAGAAACCACAATCATTAGAGAGGGGCATCTACTATGGACTTCTATGGAAAAACTATGTCTTCTTGAAGTCCTTAGTATTTAAAGTTTTGTACCCTTTTCCATGCTCACAGATCATTTCTATAATTGTTTTTGTGCATGTCACTACCTTCTCTTTAGTGGGCGTCTCCAGTTTAGTCTTGTTTGTATACTTATTCAGTGCAAAGGCTGAATCAATGCTATTGTAAGGAATGTTAGTCTTTGATGTGACATTGACCACCACGAGAGTCCAGTGGTTATCATGTGGTATTGGTAGGAAGATGAAATTAGGTAGAGAGGCTATTAGATGCTGCTTCAGGCTATCTTTTCTCCTGACTCTTTGTTCTTTAGTATGTCATCGATTAACAAGAAATAAGACATATGTGAATGTTGCATGTTGTCACCTAGAAGTGATTGATACACATATATCACACTTTCTACTAGGTATCCTCCTATCTTCAGTGTATCCTGGAGGTCATCTTTGATGACGCAAATGTCGTCTTTTTCAAAGATGACTTCTCCATGATTACTATCTTCATTAAGCTTTTCCATGATTAGTAGTAATGAGTCCTACAAGAGGTCTTGGCAGGCCCATCTGTTGAAGTCAGCAAAGGATGGCTCTATCTGGCTAGGTAGCCCATCTGGGCATATCTCAGGAAACTCCTCTTCATTGATGTCACCTTCCTCAGGGTGATCTTCAGTGGGCGCTTCTTGTTCCTTTGTCAGCACTTGCAGTTATCACTTTTTCAGCTGGATTAGGATCCTAATTTTCTTTCTGAGGTTCTTCATCAAGGTGCTTGTCGGTTTCCCACCCTTTTTTCCAAGCATATGCCCTAGCTGGTTCAGTTGGGTCAATCCACAAGGTCTGCAGCTGCTCCCTCCATGGCTTCTTTTCTGGTAAGGGGACGCCCGTGTGCAGGTGTGCTACATCATCAGGAGACATTACATCGTCCTTGAAGAAACACTAATCGTAGATAAGTTCCATGGTGTAGGTACCCCACAAGACATGAAGGTCTTTTAGAAAAAGGTCTTCTAAAGGAACACCTTAGTTTATAGCTTATGTCATTCTTAGCACTACAAAGGCACAATCTCCTATTCCTGGATCCTCTTGAGGGACTTTTGCGGATATAGAGAAATTCTTCCAGTTAGATTTGTGTCAGTTTCCTGGTAATTGGATAGCTCATTAGAGATGAAGGGTACCTTCAAAATGTCGCACGCCTCCTTGTTTTTGAAAATCAACAAAGTTCTTGGTAGCTTACTGGCACAACAGTTGTAGATGGTCGTACACCTATCATACAATTCTACGACAATCAACACCCAATGCTTTATAGTTTTGATTAGCAAGGTGAAAATTTTTGTTTCTACCCTCATAACTGTAGCATGCATTTCTTTCACAGATTCAGAGTTGTAATCCTCTTCATACAACATTCTTTCTAGATGATTTCTACCATTGAATACTAGTTGTATTTTATCAGAATGGAGGAATTCTTCAAGGAGTGTAGCACAAAGCACTTTGAACAACCTTTTATGTACCATGCTCATTTTAGAAATATTCCCCTGAAGTGGCCTCTATTCAATGACCTCCCTTTGTTATTGTATAGAATATTTCCCCCTGATAGATTGACATTCAAAATGTCTCCTAATACATCGACGTCCTGGTAGGTGATGTGGGATATTGATGGCATGTCCATATCTACCATTTTGCACTAGAGCAGAGGAGCTACAACCAATTTAGTTCCTTCTATAGGTGGGTTTTGTTCTCTTGTAGGTGCATCAAAAAATAAGGAGGCCAGTCCAACTTCATCATCATCAAATGTCCCTTCATCAACTTGATGTACATTTGTGGCTGGTGCAACAAAAGTTGGGGCAGTATCTTCAGTAATCTTCTTATGACATGGCTCTTCTTGCATTTTGTTGTTGGCGGTAATTACTTTTGTAGACTCTTCTATGAGTTGATTTTCCACCGATGGTGCTTCATTTAGTGTTGCTAAGGTTGCGTCCATCTTACCATCATATATAACGTTATTGTGTTCATTATGGACAAGCACTTGAAGGTAGATATCATAGATATCCATGCTAATGTTCATTTCATCCAGGATTCTATTTATATTTGTTATCTCACCAGACATTAACTTATCAACATTTATTGCCTCCTGTCTGACAATGCATTCGTTGGGTTGCTCTTCCAACATGGACTCATCTTCCGTTGGTTGGGAGTTCAAATCAAACTCATGTACATTGTTGTTCATGCCTTCAGTAGTTGGTTTCTCCTGCAGTGCTTGTACTTCTTCTGGTGGACTTGCAATCTCTGGTCCGGGTCCTGAAGTTGTGCTTAGTGCTTCATTATATTTCATCCCTTTAACTTTAGATAGGCTTGAAGAAGCTTGAGATGGTGAAGGTCTGTCAACATGTCTGGCCTTCCTTTTTTCTCATAATTCTTCTAGTTTCTGGTGCTCGACTTCCATCTTTTTCTACTCATCCTCCAACCATTCACGTTCCCTTCATATATCTTGCATAGCTTCTTTGTAACCTTTGCGCATCATCTCCTTTTCAATGCATACATTTTCCCTCTCTTTTCAGAGGTCTACCATTTCTTCTGAAATTGTCTTAATGGCCCCCATCTTCATTTCCTGGTTATTGATCACTTCTTGCATAAACTGAGGAAGTGTCTCAGTTTTTGCATGTAAGCCATGTACCTACATCGTTAGAGTGCACATGATAGAAGTGATATGAAAGTTAACTTTAGAATAATGATGCATGTGTGCCCACATGGCATCCAATCGATGCCCTAATACGTCACCAAAGGTTTGTGGATGTTGTTGTTGTTCGGCTGGAGATGTTGATGATGATGATGATGTTGTTGCTCTAGGGATTTGTTGTGAAGGCTGAGTGGGCTCTTCTTGCACACTTTCCTGTGTTGTGCCTTCTTCTTGTTCAACATTTGTTGCTTGTGTGGTGGTTGATGCTTCAGGCTGCCTGGGTACCTTGGGTACTGCTTCAACTGTAGGAGGGGTTGGGGTGGGTTTGGAGGCCTCAGGGCCGACGCTTGGTCCCTTCTTAGCCTCTAGAGTTCATTCTTTTGCGACAGTATGGGCATTGGCTTATTGGCTATCTCAATGTTTGACACTTCTTGCACCTTGTTTGTAATGGGGGCAAAAGATGGTGCATTATTGAACCCTTCTTCGTGGTGAATTGGTTCATCATCCATCGGTGGTTATTTTGCCACTTCTATATTTCTAGGATTGACGTGTGATGCCTTGTCTTTTTGTTTCGTGATCACCAGTTTCTTTCTTTCCACTGGCTTGTGCTATTCTATTTTCAGCTCTGGTTCTAGTTCATGCTCGATGCTAGTAGGTGATTGCAGATCTGCAACCATTCTGATTGCACTTGAGTGCATTTTGTTCACCTCCTCTTCAATGGGTCACATCATGTGGGCATCATAATATGCCATTTTTGGAAGGGGAAGTAGTAGCTTGGAGTAGGACTACTTGTAGAAGAGTTTCTCCTTAATCTGCACTAGAATACCAACACTTATTATGTACTTTATGTCTATCTTCGTGTACCCATCTGTTTCTTTATATCTGCTTAACTGCTCAATTGGCAAGAAGTAGGTGGAAATTTGGATTATTTTCCCTCCCATTCATAGATCTTTTATTTTCCCGACATCCTATCCCATAGAAGTTGATAGTTTTTCAATTAGAAGCCTTCCTATGTTCACTGGCCTCTCATTTAGCATTGACCATATCAGGAACATGTCTCCTTTGGACACTCCTCCTGTTTTAGATCTTGTAAAGATTGTGTTTGATGTTATTTTCTACATTACCCTAATAAAGCACGAAGATATGAGTGTTTCCTTGGAGTTCTTTTGGCTATGTACAAGATCTCCTCTGGGATTCTCCCACATCTTGTGGCTTCTATACCCAATTATGGTCTTCTCACCCTGTGTTTCCGAACATGATTTGGCTTCTTCATTGTTCTATGTGAAGATCTTGTTTAGAATCACCTATGTCACATAATATTCCTTCCCTGACTACTATGTCGCAAGGAATGAAGAAATTACCGACCCTGATCAGCACATCTTCAACAACACCGACTGGTCTCTTGAAGGTATGGTCTGCCAGTTCAATCCTCATATTGGTATGAACCATGTCGGTTAAACCCAACCTTTGCGCGAAGCTTAGGGGCATGAGGTTGAAGCTTGCCCCTAGTTCGGCAAGACCTTTTCGCTCGGCGTTGTCCCCGATGGCAAACGGGATCGTAAAAGCTCCAGGGTCCCTTCTTTTGTTTGGCAGGCCAAGCTTCATGAAAGCTGAGGAGGCTGATTCTAGATGCATGGTTTCAACCCTTCCTCCTCTTCTTTTCTTCGTGATAAGATCTTTGAGGAACTTAGCGTAGGTCGGCATCTCCTCCAAGGCGTCAAGGAAGGGAACTTCAAGATGTAGCTTCCTGATCGATTCCATGAACTTTTCGTGACGCTTTTTCAGATTTTCCTTTATCAATTTATACAGAAACGATAGCCTGGGAGTATAAGGATTCCTCCCACTTGGTAGCTCCTCTGGAGACTTCTGTGCAGGCTCTCGAGCTTCCGCTTGTCTCCCTTCATCCTCTGCCGGAATTGCACCCTCAGGCGTTGGCTCAGGCTCTGGTCTGGCTTCATCAGTGCGCTCCACTGTTTTCCCCGATCTCAGTACTGCCATTCTGGCAGTTTCAGGGTAGGAGAGTGTCTTTCCAGCAGGGTCCTTCATCAAAGTGGCCATCTGGGCCAGCGGTTGATCGACCTCGCGCTGGCGCATCTGCAAGCTTGCCATATGGTATTGCATCGAGTTCAAAGCTCCAGGACTGGGAAGCGCACCCTGCGCCAACTAGTTGATGATAGTGTCTTGCCTTTTTATGTAAGCAAACATCTGACCAACCAAACTGGGTTGGTGCGAAATCTCATCTCGGCCTTGACGTTCACCCCCAGACAGGGGTTGCTCACAGCGAGGCATGGTGTCAGAGCTTGGTGGAATAGATCGTCGTTCTTCAGAGTACCTGGAAAATAGAACGAAGTATCGAGTCAAAAAATCGAATTATTTATTTCGGGCAAAGAATAATGATAATAATAACAAAAGAAATAAAGAATGTTGTCAAGCTCATTTCTAAGCTTGAGGCACGGGGGTGTAGTTAGTGGATCCGGATTCGTCAACAATACCGTTTTGCCTTGTCCCCGACAACGGTGCCAAAAAGTTGACCGGCCTAAATCGCGCGTCCTAAAATTGGAGGCGGATTTGAGGTAGTCGAGCTTTTGCATTTATAACCCGAAACCTTCTAGGCCCCCACAACTTTGTTTACGGGGTCGAAGTAGATATATGGGGTTGAACACAGGGACAAGGGTGGTAGTGTTGAGAATGCGGAATCGACACGCTACACTCCGGCAAGGAAAAGAGATGATAAAATTCCCAAAAGGGAACAACAGAACAAGATCGATAAAACAAAAGAAAACCCTATCTCCAACTGGAGTTACAAGGAAAACTTAGGTTTTAAACATTTATCAGTTTTTAGGGATTTTCATGCAAAAGAAGCAGAGAGATAATACTAAAGCTAAAGCAAGGTACCAAGGAGAAAACTTCGATAAAACAAGCGGTAACAGAAACACCCTGTACCCCTCCTTTCAGAGCGGGTACCTCTAATCAAGCGGCAACACCTCTCTCGAGGTTGCTGGACTTAAATTAGAGTGGAAAGGTTACTAAAGCAACTCTGATTCTGGGCACTCTCGTACTCCAGAATCGGACCTAACACTAGAGCCACAACACCTCTCCCGAGGCTGTTGCAACGGGAAAACACGATTCGGTAGCTAATTAAAATGCGATCCAAGCATGCAAGCTAGAGTTCGGATGTTAAACATAGCAATCATCCAACAAGAGTACCAAACATAGAGTAGTAGATAATTAACTCTTCTAATTGCATTAGCATATGAATGTTTGATTACATTGCAAAAGTAAATAAAGAATTAAATGATTGGAATAATAAAGATAAATGTCGCCTTCTTGATATAGAAGGACGACAGACTACAGCGGACCCTCCATCCTGATACCGGCCAGGACCCTAGCCCGATACAACCGTGTCGGGCGACACCCTCTCAGGCGACACGCCGTGACGAGCAAACTGTATCGTGTGAGAACCCTGGCCCGATACGCTCATGTCGGGCGACACCCTCTCAGGCGAAATGCCGTGACGAGCGACGCGTATCAGGATTCGGTATCGTGCCGGGTTAGAGCGATGCTTCTAGTATCAGTCACTTATGTCGGGGATCCATGTCGACCGATATCGGCCTGCAGTGTTGCTCGGGATGACACTAAGTGAACCATTCCTTCCCTCCCTCTCGGGATGGGGGAAATGCTCACCTAGTGTTGCCCGTCACAACCACTGAGGCATGATGCTCTGCTCTTGCAGCGTTCCTTGGGAAGATTCACGCAGGGTTCCGACTTGTCTTTTCGGCTTCCTGTAGCTGCTATTTATAGGCAGCGGTTGGGGAAGTTATGGTGCACAGGGCGCCACGTGTCCTCCTTGTCTTCGCGTAGTCAGTGGACGGCCGATATCGGTATCGCCCGTCACAAGGATTGTCGGCTGTCAGTCACGTGACGAGCGGCACCTGCCGGTGGGTGGCCTGTGCCGCGCGACAAGCTTTGTTGTCGTGGCGAGCTCGGCTCCCTGTCGGGTAGAAGGCATATCGCCCGCTAGTTTCTTCTTGTGCGGCATCCTTATGTCGTGCGTCGGTGTGTGGCGCTACCCTGTCGGGTAGTGGTCGTATCGGCCATCTGGAAGGCCGATGCAGGTGGAACTTGTTTGTGGGCCGGGATGGCCTTATTGACGATAAATGGGTCAAAATAGGAGGAAAACACTGCAAAATATGGAAATATTGAATTAAGAGTGTCGTTTGGCCAATTATTGCAAAAGTACATATAAATAGAGAAGAAAACAGTTAAAAAGGCAGTTTTGATAACAGAATAACAGTATAAAACATCACAAAATTTGGTTATATCAATGATAAAACAAGAAATTAAAGGTGCTAGTAAATAAAAGTTACCCTAAGAACAATATATGGAAAGGGTTAGACTAAGAAGAAGTAAAATGAATTTATTTTAAGAACAAGATTAAATTGCAACAAGTAAAGAAAGTTATGAAATGAGTGATTGAAGAAACAGAGTTAAATTTGTCAGAAATGGTATCAAGTCTATGGGTTTTACCACCACGACCAATGTGAAACAAGATCGAAGGAATCCATATGACAAAATGAGATATAAGCATGCATGTAAAAATATTCGTGAATGAATCTACAAAAGACAAACTCCCTATAGACCCATTGGTCATGGTGTCCATAGTTCCTAGTTCGAACATCCCAATAAAGATCTTTCTGTAGTCACATCTAGATCCTTATGAAATCAATTTGGTTGTTCTAAGTTTTGAGATCCATGGTCACATTCTCTAAGACTAACGTACGGTAAAAATGAGAGATCAAGTCGTTAAATCAGAGTTTATCCAAGCCAAAAATAATCTATAATATATGATCATATATGGAAATCAGTCTATGTAACAATATGGCAGTGGGGTTACTCCCCACACCTCAATATAGAAAACTACTTGCTAGCCATGGAAATTAAATAGAGAATGAAGGAAGGAATAAAGGAGGCCATAGACTAGTAAAGGAAAGAATCTGAAGACTCTAGACAGTGGCTATGAAATGGGTGCCGATCTTAGATCCTTATCTCATAAGAAGAACATGAACAGAAATAAAGAAGAAATCCAAAGATCAAAATCAACTTTTATAAAAGAACAATGGAGTACACATACAAGAATTGAAAGCTTAATATTGAAAGTAAATTGCGACTACATAAAATTGGATCCTCTTCTTTATGGGGTCCCCCCTCCTTTTATAGGGTAAAGAGGAGTGAAAATCTCAAAAGCGGGAGAGGAAAAGAGAGACAATGGCTGTTGAAACTTTTTGGATCTGGTTAATAGAGAAATTCTTGATTGTCTTTAATTATCTTGATCGTTCAACTTCCTTTTGTTGTAGATTACCCCAATAGTGACTTCGAGTAGATTTTTCTTCCATAAAAGGCTCAAAAGAGGTATAAATAATATGATTTTCTTTCACAAAATAAACTTTTCTTTCCAATGAGTATTTGTACACCCAGTTTGGAGTTCAGATGCAAAAGATATGGCACTTCTGGTGCCAAGTATATATTAATTTCAGGCACTATAGGAATTTTGCAAAACATCTTCCAAGAGAAATTAATATTGGAGTGATTAGACCATTTTCCTATAAAAAATCAACCAAATATAATTAAAACTCAAAATAAAGAGAAAAAACTAAACGAATACAATTAATTACAAAACTAAGAAAATAAATAACAAAACAATCCTAAAATGATATCTAAAAGATGTAAATAAAAAAGGATAAATGCCCATTTATCAGTGATGGTTTGGATCTTCTCTCTCCTCTGGACTTTCTTCTTTAGAGATCTAAGACTGGTGAAATTATTGTTGGATGGAGGGGGTGTAAAATGTGCCAACACTTCATCATCTCTCCCATGTCGTGACGCCCTTCATGGATGAAGCGGGTGTCTATTTATAGGCGTGAGTCACCAAGCAACAGACTTAACTCTCAACGGTCGCTTGGACTGGTGTTGGTTAGATGGTCATTTGAACCATGATTCTTCATCAATCACTAAAGTTCTAGACTCAATGATCATCGAAGTGTGTTTGTCACTGAGGGTGCTCAGCCCTTGTGGTTGCTGAGTTGGTAGTCAGTGAGGATGCTCAACCCTAATGGTCACTGAGTTGGTAGTCACTGAGGGTGGCCGATGAGGGTGACCTTTGAAGAGGTGATCTCATCGGTCGCTGAGGTGAACTTGTCTTGCGGTCGTAGGGGCACCAATTTCATTGACCGCTGAGGTGATGCAGTCCCCATCAGTCGCCAAGATGTATGAATAGCAGCAACCACTGAGGTGCCATCCTGGAGGTAGCTTGCTTTAGGTCTGGTGACTGCTAAAAAGTGATCTTGTTATCGATCATCTAAACTCAAGTCCTTTTCTTTTAGATATTCTATCCACATTAAGCAGAAAAGGGATGATATTAAGTGGTTATATTAAAAATTTCCAAAACGATTAGATTGTCTAGACAAAGCACTGTGAATCGATAATATGGTGATAACACATGCATTCTAATATCCACAAAATTGGATTGTATCAACGCCCCCTTCAAATTTAGAGTCTAGCATGTCCTAAGGATAACAAATAGAATTAAAGCATCAAATAACTTCAAAGGGGTTTATTAGATTATTGTTTTTGAGAATGTGAAGAATGTCAATACGTCAGCATCAAATCAAGATGTAGGTATCTTGGTTAGATGTTGTCAATCCCAAAACTCTATCTTTTAGATCTGAAGTTGTGATACTCATATTGTTTGTTACGACCTTCTTTAGTGGAAGGATTTCTCCGTTGTGACACACAGATGATCCTTTCTCAAGTCATACATGCATAAGATTTTGGCTAAGGTAGATTTCACACCCAACTTTTTTAGGAGATCCTAACTATTATGTTGGGGTAGGCTAAATCTATAGTGTTTCATGTCCTTCTTAGGTTTCTTCAACCATGTTTACTGTTGTAATGACAGTTTTACCCAAGCGGGACTTGATGTAATGTCAAGTGGTTATGTGAGGTCCTCATTGAAAGATAGGTGTATAAAAGTTTGGCTTCCAGACTCCACTACCAGGAACGACATATCTACATTCTTGAGTGCAGCAATACATCGGCTGGGTGAAGTCCTCTAGCATCTTCCTAGGCACAACTCTCATGATTTTATTCCATTTGGCTATTATTCTTGCTCACAGGATTGAGGCGTTAGGATTTTGTTTCAAGGAAGTTTTAAGCTGCCAAGTCTCTTTTGATCCCAAAGCGGAGATTTTTGCACTAGAAGAGATAGTTGTGTGTTTCCTCTTTGTCGGGATTATGTGTTTTCTTTCTTATACTTGGGAGTGGGGTGGTCAATCAGGAGCATTTCAGACCGAGTCCTCCTTACTTTGAGGCTTCATCTGGGGGAAGACAAACATCTCTTTGCATTTTATACTATGTTGAGGTAAGGCTGACATCGTAACAATGTCACGCTCAAAATTCTAGGTAGATTAGATCGCCCAAATCTGTCATTCTTGAAATAGTTACACCAATGGTTAGTCTGAAGACAAGTAAGTCTATGAGAGGGGGTAATGACTATCTCCAAGAAAATTGAATCCAAAATTGTGCTAGTTGTATTTGATTCTAATTGTCCAAAAAATTTAATTTGTTTTCAAAATTTCCCTCACAAGGTGTGGGGGGGTAAGTTCAAGGTCAAAATTAGATTAAAATTCTCAATACTACAAAATGAGGAGACTACAAAATTAGTCAAATATATCAAATGAGAAAAGGGCATGAAAGAGGTACCTGTCAGGCCTATAACTCCCCACCAAACTTACCATACACCCTATCCCAGAGTGTCAATGATAGAGTTTGGAAATAAATGGGCTAGGTTGGTTGTTTGGTTGCCCACTTTGAACACATCAACATTTCAGTGTAGACACCTTAGATTGCATGGTAGCACTCCTACTGCATACTCTCGATCATCACTCCCCGTTCTTCCAGAGTTGTCATTAAGTAGAGACAATGGAAGCCACAGTTGTTAGATTATTGGATCTATTGGGGGCTTCTATGAAAGAAATTTGGTTTCTTGAAGTCTTTAACGGGGTTTTATATGTATCCTCTGCCATGCACTTGAATCATTGCAATTATCTCTTCTGCAGAGGCTTTCTCTTTCTCTTCTATGACACTCTTTGGTGTTGTTGCATTAGTATACTTCTTCAAGGAGAAGGTCACATCAGAGTTGTTGTAGAGGGTTGTAGTCTTTTACTTGATGTTTATTTCCATGAGCGTCCAGTGATTGTCATGTAGTATGGGTAGGAATATGAATTCTAGTAGAAAACCCTATAGGCATTGTAGTAGTCTCTCCTTGCCAGAGTCCTGGTTGTGAATGATATCCTCCACCAGCATGAAGTAAGCCACTTGTGTATTAGACATACCATCTCTGATATGGGATTGACAGGCTATCATTACGCTCACGGACATGTAACCATTAGGTTGTAGTGTGTCATGGAGATCATCCTTTAGGACACAAATGTCTTATCTTTCAAACACACTTCCCATAGTTCATCATCTTCTTTCATGTTCTTCATTAATATCTACAGAAACTCTAGTGATAGGTCTTCACACAACCATCTGTCAAAGTCTGGGAAGTTGGCTTCTATTGTCCCAACTGGCCCTTTAGGCCTTGCTTCTTGCAATTCTTCTTCTTGAATTTCACTTTCCTCTTGTATTATTGTCTCTAGATGTACATCTGGTTCTGGAATGGTTGTGGGGGCTCGAGTCATTGAAACCTACTGAGTTTGTATTACACGTCCTTTATTCACTTGATCTTTACCCTTTTCTTGAGATTGTTCCTCTGTCTGCTATCCGGCTATACATTTTGATGCTCGCTTAGGTTTAAAAGAATCCTTCCATAGGGTTTGCAACTACTCACACCATGACTGCTTCTCAGGTAATGGTACCTCCATATTTAGTCTATGAGGAATTGCATCAGGGGACATCATTGGGTTGTAGAATAAATGATGATCGTAGATGACCTCCATCGTGTATATACCTTGAATTCCATGCAATTCTTCATGAAAAATATCCCCAAATGGGATGCCTTTATTGACTGCTTCAATCAAAATAGTACAATGAAAGCACAATCCCCTGACCCTTGTTCTTCTTGTGGAACTTTGGTATTGATCTTGAAGTTTTTCCATTTAGATACGTGGTGGGTTATTGAATTATAGATGGCTCTTTGAAGGCATATTGGAACCTTCAAAATGTCATGTGCCTCTTTGTTCTTAAATAGTAGATAGGTGTTGGGAAACTTGACATTACGTCAATTGTATATCATCATCTGTCGGTTGTACATGTCTACTATGATTAACGCCCAATGTTTAACAATTATGATAGGCAAGGTAACGAACCGTGTTAGTTCTCTTGTAACAGCCTCCTATAGTTCCTTGACGGGTTCTGAATTGAAGTTGTTTACATGAAACCTCTTTGCTAAATAAGTTGTGTCATTGAAAATAGGCTACACTTTATCTACATGAAGGAATTCCTCTCGTAACATTGCACAGAGAACCTTAGATAGACTTTTTTGTACCCATGTTTTTTTGCAAGAACATCCCTCTAAAGTGTTCTCTAGTAAGTATCCTCCCTCAGTTGTTGTATATGACATTTGTCCTGGGAAGATTTCTTGGGAAATCGGGATGACAGATAAGACAGCGAGAACAAAAAAAAAATAATGCCCAATTCCCTAACCAACAGATCGCATCAACAACAATGTATCAAGGAAAGAGAATGACAAGAATTATACCTCATGTTGGGGTAAGTCCAATGAAAATTCTTGATGCAGCAGTGTGCTTCTTCTTCAATCAGCACTTGAATGGTCGTCAATTGTGCCCTCTTGGTGCAACACCAGGGACAATAGTTGACATTGTCCTCCTAGTGGGTCAAGTGCCTCTCACCTCTAGAGTAGTCCATGTGGACCATCTGGAACTCCACATTGTGCTACTAGAGCCAACGGGAAGGAGTTGTCCCTTTGAATGTCAGTGTACTAGCACTAATTCGCTCTCCCACAATTGTCTCTCCCTTGCTATCCCTCCCTTTTACGGGTAGGACTTTCTCAGGCTCTCTATGGGTTACTACAACCAGAGAGTACAACCATTGTTAGAGCTTATTATTGTGTCTTGGAAGCCACCAATATCCCTCTATTTATAGGAGAGACCAGGGTCTGAGTTTCCAGTCGATCCCGGAGTTGAAGAGACAAAGTTCACAGATTTTTTGGAAGCTAAAAATGGTGAACTAGTCAACTCACTATCCAGCCGGTCGGTTGATAGGATGAACCAGCCGATTTAGTAGTTTTCTTGCTTCGTATCACATTGGTATTCAATGCATGATTAATGCAAAACATGACATCAACATCAATCCTTAATCCAACCAAATTGACCAATGAACTGGGTGGTTCATCACATGAACCAGTTGTTTGGGACCCTAAACTGGTTATTTCACTTAGTGAACAAGTCATTCCATGCCCTGGTTCAGGCATTTATCAATCAATGTTGTTTCCAATTGACATGACACTCCAATTGATCGGTTCAACACTTAAATAGGTCGGTTCAAAGTCTAGTCAGTCAATTTTGAGCCTTTGTTGTTGAAATTGAATACCTAAACACTTTTGTAATCAAATTAAACATTTTTTTCTTGAACCTACTGTGCCTCCATTTTCATTTCTCAAATAGGTAAGTCTTGTTATAGAGTGTAACAAGAGAACAAACATAATCAAGTTAAGCATCATTCATGAATAAACTCCTATTCTAAGTGCATCCTATGTGTGTGACTCTATAGGTCCAAAATTACATTGATGTGAATGTCTACAACTAACTTATGACATCACAAGAAATGAGTAGTACCTTGAAAAACATCATTGCTACCCAAGTAACTTGGAAAGTTGGAGAACAAGTTCAACCTACAATATGTGATCCGTGTTATAGTGATCGTATAGTACCTTTGTCTCTGATATCCAAATTGAACTTGAGGCATCAAATCACCATCCTCTTCAAAATTCGATCCATGTTCCTTGAACTAGAGAAGACTGTCTGAGATGCATGTGAGTTCAAATATCACATATTGAATCACATGATTATGGTCATACATTTCTTAGTCTCACTTATCAAGAGACCTAGATATCAATCTCCTAAAGGACAGACAAATCCCATCTACATCACTCACACTCAATCCTCATGTGTCACAATGCACCTGAGTATCACCTTTATGGCAACTCTTATTCATGGTGACATTGGATGATGTCTAAATATATTGAACAACATGTAATGAGTGTAGTGACTTTAGGTCTAAGAACGACAATATCCACTATCACTATGAGAGTTTATTCTGACTACCATTCCATGGTATCCATGTATCATTCTCAAGGTCAGTCTGTTCGATACACTTTTCCATAGCATGTACCTGTGTGATTGACTTGATATCGTATATCATAACTAATGAGACTCTATCATCAGTCAACACACACTCTAGCCTTATGTATTATTGTCATTTATTTTGCTTCCATTGTAATATCTGACTAGGGACATAAGAAGAATATATGTACTCTTATCATACATATGATCTCATTGTTCAGGTCCTCAACCTGAAGACATATGTAGTCGAGTAACACCTTTTATTAGATATCCACCATGTTTGTGTCATCATCTCATGATTGAGTCAACCATAATAAATAGAATTTCCTTTATGATTATTAAATCAACTATATGATGCCCCATCACAATCATCATATGATTGACTCAATGGGCATACATACCAACAACATTTCCATCTAGGATGTCCGCTTAAACATGAACATCTCTACAGGAAATGTGGGACGTTGATGGCATGTCCATTCCCATCATCTTGTCATGGAGTGGTGGTGGCATCAGTCCTCACACTTCCTCTTTTTGGGTTGGAGGTCCCTTGGTGGTACACCCACAAAGAAGGATGCTAGCATGCCTCCTTCATCATCTGATGTATCATCTCTAGTTTGCCTTATCTCAGCTATCAATACCTCATCTAATGGATGTATTTCGGGAATTTCTAGCGAGGGAGGTATTGTTGTTGTTGTTGTAGTGTCTGCTGGTGGCATTGACTCTTCTGGCGTCGTCCTCAACCATCATTGTGTCTAGAACAGGGATAGTGGTAGCCATCTTTCTATTTTTTATGACATGATTCTGCTAATTATAGTCCTGATGGTAGACATTGCATATGTCCATACCTATCTTCATTTCATCCTGGTACCTAGTAAGAGTCGCATCATCTATGTTATGAACTTGTCATCGCTTGCTTCCTCCTGCCTAACTATTTCTCGTGCATGCTACTTTTCCAGAATAGGGTTTCCATTTGTGGGTGAAGAGTTTATATCAAACTCTTGAATCGTGGTGTTGACATTGACTAAAGATGCTTCTTCATGTTATGGTTGTACTTCTTCCTAGATTGACTCCTCTCTTGGCATTACAGGCATGCTTGCAACTTCTTCATCTTTGCATTTTTTAGGGTTTAAGGGACTCAAAGATGCTTGTAAAGGTGAAGGGTTAGCTATTTTCATTGACCTTTTTCTAGCTCCCCGCTCCTCCATGTATCTATGTTCTTCTTATAGTTCCTTTAGGCATTCTTAGTGATGCATTGGCATGGCCCCCATGTCCTTTCACATCTCATCCTTCTCCTTCCTTAGTTCTGCCATCTGTGTCGCCATAGCTTGTATTGTTTACATCATCGCTCTTTCGCTGGCAATGAATTCCTGCATGAACTGGGGTAGGGTTGTAGTTCTCTCATCTATGCGCTCTACCTGTATAGTTAGGGCTTGTAGGCTAGAAGAAATAGGCTGAGTATTGGAAGAATAGTGTTGCACTTACTCACAAATGGTGCCAAATTGACACCCTAATTCTTCTCCAAGACTTTTTTATCATTGTTGTTCACATGAGGGTATTGTTGTTGAATTTGCTCTACCAATTTATGGTGATGGTGTCTACTTCTTGACTTCATGTTGAGTTGAAGTTGGTTGTTCCGGCTTTGATGCCTGATCTGCACTTGCCACTTCTGATGGTGCAGGAGCTTTCTATATCTTGTCAGATTCTGTCTCTTTTGCATGGACATCTTTTGGAATCCTTTGTTGTCCTTCTAGACTTGCAGTAGGTACTTCTAGAAATCCCATGTTTAAAGGTGGGGTAGGAGTGGCATTGCGGCATCATCGGTCCTTTCTTCATACAAGGTATCTTGTTCTATTGAGATTGGTTGTGCTTTACTTTGTGAAACCTTCAATTGTTGTTGAATCGGTTGTAGTGCTTATGTTGGTGTCTTGGAGACTACCTTGTTGACCTTGAGTGGTAGTTTCTTCCTCTTTTCCAATCTTGTTGATTATGTTGCTTTCTCTTCTTCTTCTTCTTCTTATAAAATGATGGTAGGTGAGGATGGGTCTACATATCTCCTAATTTTACTAGATGACATCTTGTCTATATCATCTTAGGTAATCCTTAGTTTACGAGCTTCCAAGTGGCTCATTTTGGGGAGGGGAAGGAGGATGTCTTACTTAGCTTTCTTATAAAAGTATTTTCCCTTTTTTTTATTATCCCATCCATGATGAGGTATGTGAAACATATGTAATCAATTGTTACATAAGAATAAGCATAAGACCATCAACTCACATTTAAGGTGATGTCTCGACCTATGATGGATCAAAAACTACCTGTGGGGGAGGCACAACCCTAAACCCATGGGGTTAGGTTGTGGATGGAAAGCCTAACATCCTCCTAGAAAACAACAAGGCATTCTAAGCTAGGACCTCCCCTAGAAATATGAGTTGAAGCACCTTGTGTTAGATGAAAAAAAATCTTAAACATCCTCAAACAACCTAACCTTAAGTGAATGGGATATGATGGTATGGTATGGGTATAAAGCATGAGAAACATTTACCATTATATATCAAAATAGGTTGTCCATAATAAACATGAAATATGTTTTCAATATATATTATATGTGAAAACCTTGGTTAGAGAAATGTCATGTCAAATAAGTAATGGAAAGTGAAATACAATGAAGAAAATGTAATAGTGGTGCACCTAAGGCATGTAAGCCATATTGCCACCAAGTCTTCAAAAGAAGGGTGTGTGTTTGGCTTATTTCCCTAGGTATGTAATGTATAAGAGTGGAAATTTTGTTAAGAGAAATCTCCAGAAAACTTTTAATTAAATATAACACATTGAATTGAATTTAATAAAAGACATTTAAGTTATATAATCTACTTCAGTAGGGGGTTCATGGAAAAAATGTATATAATAATAGAGACCCTTGTCCTGTGACAATGTGAAATAAATAAGAGAACCAAAAAAAAGTTATGACATCTCAATAAACCTAGGCAGGGTCAGTGCCGGACGCACATGGTGTGTGGAATAAATCCCACTGGTATTGAAGGCTGGAATCTTGGTGGCCTCACCCTCATTTTGTTCCACTTCAGTTTCAATTGGTTAGATGGCCAACTGAGATGATTATCTTGTAATTAATAGCCTCTTTGTTGAGAATGTAACTGCCTAAATTTTGAAACGTGGGGAGTAATAGGGAATTAGTACTATAGAAAGGAGAGAAGATTGTGGAGAATATGAAAGAGTCAGGGAGTTAGGAGAGAGTTAGAAAAGGAAAGGAGAGAATGGGTGCTTCAGATAGTTATGAGAAAATTGGAAAAGGAAAGAGAGATTAGTGAAGAGATATTAAATGAAGCAAATAGAGAGGGGGGGAACATGGACAGGGATGATACAGAGATGGAAAAGGATAGTGTTTAGGGAGGAGTTGATATCTTACGTAATAAACTACAAGAGAGAAATGGAGAGGTATTTTAGGAAAGAAAAACTAACGTTACTTCTTTATGACTATGAAATTCAGAGAATACATTTAATAATAGGAAATCTTATTATAGATCATTTTTTTCATTTATATGTGTTTTCCATGTATTAAGAGCAAAATAATATCATACAACACACATCCAAGAAGTAAACATGCTAATATATAACTATTTCATTCTATTAGATGGAGAAATAACAAAAATAAAGAGTGATATTTACACATAACGATGACTCATCTACTTATTTCGAGGTTATATTTAGTTAAGAAGAAAATTTGAGTCATTGATTGATGAAAAAAAGAATCAACATAATTCCAATTTATGTAATCATTATTACTAAATTTTAGAAATATTTAGATATAGTCAAGTAGTGGCATCACCCAGGCTACACTTGCATTCAAATTAGGAGATATAATACTAGATTTTGGATTACGCCCTCTTTTCCAATTATGATACCAATGTGTCAAATTTGTGACCACAACTTCTTAAGGACAAAATATGGATGTAGGAGATGATTTTTTTAGAGAATTTTGTTTGATGAACATTCAAATTAGCTACAATATATTATCACCAAAGAATGCATCATGTTGTCTTAATGGGCTTTTATTCAACCCTCATAATACTCCAAAGGAAAGGTGTGAATAGTTGATTATTGATAGTCAACATATAACAATTATTTTAGTTAGCCAATCAAAGCAACAAAAGAGTAAACATTATTTGCAGGCGATAATTTATTGTATAAGATTATTCTAAACTCAAGGTCTAGCCTTCGATGGACATGATGAGTATGAATCTTTCACAAGCCAAGGTTCATTGTGTTATTTTTCATATTATTTCAAAAGCTTGTATATTTATAGACATGTAATAAATCTTCTTTTGATGTAGAAAATCATTTTTTACTAGTGTCCATAGTAATGATTGTATACCGTTTGTTTTTATGTATTGCAACATTATGGATTAAAAATAATATAGTATGTCACGGCCTCACCCGACTCAAATTTCTAGATCCACCACTGGGCATGGTAGAGGCCTAAGTCAACCCTAGGGTAAGGTAGGGATGTTTAAAGGTACATAAGACCCAAGGAGTCTGGAGGTAATCATGTCCTGAGTACATAAGGCATGTGGGTCAGGAGAAAGCCATGCATGAGTACTTAAGGCATGTGGTTCAGGAGAAAGTTGTGTATGAGTACTTAAGGCTCAATAGCTGCATAGGCTAAGAACCATAGACATGTAATATATATAACTACAAATATTGTACTATAATAGAATGGGTTGGTTTATAATTGAAATGAATGGATAAGTTAGATTGAAGGTTGGGTAAACCAACTCCATAATATATCTATATACAAATAATTTGGTATATTAGTAATAATAAAATTATTGATACATATTCAAAACCCTAGAAAGATATATACATTAGAATTGAAAATAATATATTGATTTAATAAGTATTTGATCTAAATCAACCTATTTTGATTAAAATTGAAGTTGAAAAACCTATTTGACCATGGATAACCCTAACTTGGAAATAAAATAGGTGGCGAAACTCATGTTAGAATGTATGCAAAGTTAGTCAGTTCTTATATTAGTATATTAATAAATCATATTTAGATTAGCATAAATAGTTGAGATCTAGTAAGATTGTACAACTAGTATGCTTTGAACTTAATCCTAGATATCCATAGTAAGGATATATTGGTAAATAAACATGATTGATGTTGATTATATAGAACTATATTACATGTAATATGAGATAACATTTTAGGATTTAATCTAGAGAAAATGTGATAAAACAATTGAATATATATAACCTAACTAGCAATCCTAGAAATAAGAATAATGGAAATCTTAATAGCACTCCTAGATGAAAAACTATAATGACCTCACTTTTCAGTGTCCCCCAGTTAAAGAAGGATCTTAAAGTCAAGATTCATTACCTAAATTCCCAAGATCCAGATTTAGCAAATAACAAATAATAGCAAATAATTTCTATTATTTCACAAATGTTGTTTACAAAATAAATAATGAAATTCTTCCAAGGAGTTACATGAATTTTCAACTTGAAACTATTACACATGAGAAGAAGTATTACATCTAACTAATCCTCCTGACTTAGCCTTAGTATCTTATTTTGATTTCATCTAGTTCACCATGTCATGTGTTGTGTTCATATGTAGCAGTTACCTAAAATGTTGACAAACCAAAACACGGTCAGTTTATCTCTATATTGAGTATGTGGGGGAAACAATATCTATGCAAGTAGGTGTAACAACATAAACAACCACAACAACAATTATTATTACATGATGGAACCAACATTTTCTATATAACATCTTGTCCCATATTTTCTCACTCTATGGGGTATACCCTCTCTTTAGAGCATTCTTTGTGGAGTACCCTCTCTTTAGGGTTCGATCCCTACAGTGGACTCTAATAACCTTCCCTCACATTGGCTTGGTTTTATATCAGCGTTCTTTTCCCTACTTGTCGTGTTAGTGATCTTTCTACAGTGGACTCCCACATGTTCATTCAACTCACCATAGATAGAAATTTGGGTTTGAGTAAGTTATTTATAAATAAAGTTATACATATAGGGCCTTATAGATTGCATAAAGTAAATAAACAACCAAGCAATATAATTGCAATCCATTTGTGAAACTTTGGAAAACCTCAGAAGTCGATAAGGTGAGTATTCATAATCGTAACCACATACCTTTTCTTTCATGCATAAACCATGCAACATGTACTTCAAGCATATATCCAAACATCTAAGCATTCAACATAATCAACCAACATTATTTGCATGTATGTATATCCTAAAGTGTCACCAATCATATTCAGACATATTAATCTAACATATGACCTAAACTAGGGTTTATGATTGTATTGAATTTTGATAATGAATAAGGGTACAAACCCAAATTCCATCACATTACAATTTAGGATTATAAATGCATATTAAACATTAGGTGGGAACCCTAATTACCATATTTATCATATATTGGCATCATGAACATCTAGATTTGATTATGTGTGTTAATAACATACAAAGTTATGATATTTGGTTTCAAAACCATAATTCATCACATGTATGTTTATTGTTCTAGAAACCCTAAATATTCATCATCATCTTGATTTCTCATTATATTCAACAATATCAGTTCATATCTCAAAATAAAACTTTTATATACTCAACATGCTCACTATTAGATCCAGGCCTTCCATAGATATAATCACCACTTAATCATGTATTATCCATAGTTTTGGAATTAGGACCAGATATAGGTCATGATACTATTTTATTTTGATTGTACTCATTCTCCCGATCAGTTGTGTATATAATTTTGTCATATTTGGGTAATTCTAGCCATTTGTATGAATTAAACAAAATAAGAATCTATACCTCAAACATGGGGTGATGTGTTTGCCTATTCCATGAAGACTTAGAAGGAAAGGGATGAGGGGCAAAGTACTTTGGAAAATCCTAGACTTCTATGTCATTGTTGCAAGTACCATGTCACGAGATACAATGAGACTGTCATGGATGAGGAAGAGTATCACCATGATGAAGGGAGAGAGATTTGATACCGCACTATTGTGAAAGGATGCACATCAAGGAAGGAGGGGATTGGGGTAGTCCATCTTCTCTTCATACCACTTCTTATATATAACAAGGGTTGGATATTGGTGGGTCTAGTTCAATAAAGTTTCCTTATGCAATTGGCAAGGCATCATGATAGGAAAGTAATAACTATACTCCTCCCTCATGTCCTTATAATAACAATCTCACATCTTTTACTTTATAGACCCAAAAGTCACATAAAGGAAACCAATCCCATACTATCACTTTGGAAAAGTCTATTCATACTATTTGCTCCCATTAGGAAAAGGAAAACTCCTTCATTATTCCCTTACTTAACTGAAACTTCGTTTCAAAGGCAAATCTACATAATTACCATCTAACTTATCTTAGCCACAAAATATCTTAGAACTCCTGCATTTTCTTCCATAATCCTATATTTAGGTTATCTATCTCACAAATTAGCTTGAGTATTTTCATGGGCATGAAAACACTTATTTCCCTATTTGGTATCCCAAGAATCCCTTTAAAAACCATGATTGTGGAAATTCAGTAATTCATATCTCTCTCAATTCTTTACTCCAGTTGGTCCCAAAATTAGATACTTCCTTTATCATCCTATAATCTCGTGTTGAGCCAAGTTTTGTAACAAAGGGATGTTTCTAGGTATCCTTTTCTCTTTCTTCAAATAAGGAAAACAACATTTAATTATTACAAGAAAGTACCTCTTCCTTCTCAATTTTCCATAGGCTATTAGGAGTGTCCTTATGTTGTGGAACTTAGAGGAAAATTCACTAATATATTTCTTAACTGATATTTATTTTTGTGGGATTTATTGGGATAATGTTTGCAAGAGAAACTTTCCCTTTATGTATTTCCTTAAAAATTACCCACATCACATGGAAAGTTTCTTTTTATCTCAAATTCTATAATTAAATTAGTTTCCACATTATCTTTAAGTGTTCCAAAAATTAGATCAAATTATCTTTGTTTGATGTTTCAAATCTTGAAAATCCATTCATGGTTAGATAATTACTCTATTAATTATCTAAACTACCAATTATCTTAGAATATTTTGAAAACTTGTCTATTGTTCCATAATTCCATTTTCTAACAAACTAGGAAGCTATTATCCTTTTTTTATGCATGAATTCCTATTATTTCTCAAACTTGTTCCACAAGGACCTATTTTCAAACCAAATAGTCTCATGGACCTTACTTGGGCCATGGGTTGAACCCGTGCCACAAAGATACCAATATTATTCCATCAACTAGGGGATTTACTTTTCAATTCAAGCCTGATATTTATATATTTAAATTCAGCAAATTTGAGGATATTATAGTCACCCCTCCTTAAAAGGAATTTCGCCCCCAAAATTCAAACCTAGTAAGGTTAAGGTGAATGATAACTCAACTTAGCTTCAAACCTTTGGGTTACAAAACCTTCTTGGATATCCTTATAAAGATCATCTCTAACAAAAAAAACCATATGCAAATTCCTCACATAATCGAGGTTGGTACCCAAGTTTAATTCCAGTGTATATCCACAACCTCACCCATTACATGTCATTATCACTTGGTGATTACATTTTCACTTGTGATTTTGATTTCACTTGGTGATTTCCTTTTCACCTAAGTTTCCAGTCTATTATTCATTATTTTAACATAAGGGTGAGGTAACACCTAGAATAACTAAATTTCAACTTAAGTATTCATTCTCATATGTAATTCTTTTGTTTTAAAAGCATAACATGTATCTACCCAGTTTCTCACACTCGCAATAAGATGAAATAAGTATTTGGCTACAGCCCAAATACAAAGTTCATCTCATTCCAAGGACAGAGGTGGTGTATTCACACATTATCTTCAAATCTCAAATTTTAGTAATCATCCTCGATAATGGCTTCCAAGTCAAGAATACTTTTAAATTCTAGATTATTTCTTAAATTCCATGCACTCATGGGGAAGGAAATATTTTTCATAACTCTCGAGTTTATACACAACTCGCTTTATATTTTTTCAACACTATTACATGACTTCTTGTATTCCTTACATCTACATCATGTGTCTCATTGGCCTTAGTCATTCCCTTAAGATCTCTAGGGGTATAGGTACCTTTGGAGAGATCTTCTGTTGATCCCCAAGGCTCTTATGCACTTATGAAGCTCCTCTCACACTATCCCCTTGGGCCTCATCAACTCATGAATGTGGTCAATGTCTTGACCCCATGGGCCTTGGGTAGATACAGATGGCTATCTCCTAATTTCATGGTCTTATGCACTTAAAGTATGATCATCTCCTGACCTTATAGGTCCATATACCTTTAATCATCCCTACTTGACCTTAGGATTGACTTAGGACTCTACCCTCCCTAATGTTTATTGAGATGTCATAATTTTATTTCATTACACATGTTTTCTTGAGGGTTTTCTAACAATATTCAAGCACACTATATCCTTTATAATTCTTTAACCCAAATTTCCTTCATCTCTTATGGTTCACATTATTCACTTTGTGTCCCTTCATTGGGCTCATGGAGACCTTCCCTCTTGGGCTTGGTCTTCCTAGTGGCCTTCCCTACTGGGATTGGACTCACACTATTATCCACTTCGCTACTACAGAAATGGCTTATAACTTCACTTTTAATGGTGTCGGTTGTAATATACACTGACACCTAAACTATACAGCGTCGGTGTATAAAATAAGCTGACATCAATCAGTGAAGGGCGACCAGACACGGGTATCGCTTTTATTCAGTGTCGGTTCCTTAATAAGAAACCGACGTCTAAAAGCAACCGCCAAAACCAAAATTTCCAGTGAAAAAAATTACCTCCAAAAATTAACATACATCGTCAGTTTTTAAAATAGAAACCGACGACTAAAGGTTTTCTACGAGACAGAAATTTGCTCACTTTTTATCGTCAGTTTTGTGATAATAACTGACGCCATTATGTTTTTGCGCACATAACTGTGAAAATTTTCACCTCCCTTTAGTGTCAGTGTTTTGTTGCAAACCGACACTTATAGTTTTTATTATCGGTTGTTGTTAACAACTGACACCTATTGTTAACTTAACAGTGCGAGGCAGACTCTTCCCCTTCTATTTCATTCATTTCCGCTGAGGGTTTGCTCTAACGATTCCTCTGCTACGACGATTCTGCTACTGCTCTTCCTCCGCCTCTGCCTCCACCGCCGTTTGTTGGCCGTGCTTTGGTCGCCAACACCACCGCCACTCACCACCGCTGATCTGCCGCCACACCTCTTCTACCTCCGCCGCCTCTGCTTCCGCCAGCCGCTGCCGGTGACCACAACTCTCCGCCCGACCACAACTTCCACCAGCCGCACCTCTTCTGCCTCTGCCACCTCCTCTTCTTCCGCCAGTCGACGCCTTCTGCTCGACGACCAGCCCTCCGTCCACTGCCTGGACGCTTCCCTCTTCTCATAGGCACGCCCATTATCAAGTTTTCCCCTAACCTCCCCCCCTATTCTTGCTTTTCATGTATCACAGGCACGCCCATTAATCCTATGGCTGTGGCTGTGTGCAATTTTTCTTCAATGTTATTGTGGTGCAGAGTTGCTATGCGATTTATTTATTTGAACAACATTATTTGAGGTGCACTGTCTTCTTGTTTATTAGACACCCAATCTTATTGTGGCTCTCCAGTTTGCAAACATGTCTCTGATTCACATTAATATTACCATGTTGTATATGGTTTTGATCAGAAAAATGCATAGATTGTGAATAAAATATACTTAAAGCTCTATTATTCTTCTTGTTACAAAGGTATAGTTAGTACACGAATATTAGATGATATTCAAGAAAACCCTAGTTTGATGAGCATGTTGTTAATCATGTTAATTATGATTCTTTTATTTATTCTGATGTCAGTGTATAATTATGTGATCCCAACATCTTAAATTGAATTAGAATGATTTCAATGAATTATAGGGTTTTAAAGTTGATAATCATGTATGTACATGCGGAAATAGGGTTATTAAACCAATAGTTATAACACAGTATGATCGTAATCTGATCTGGATGTTAATAATAACGTAGTATGTTAAATATGATGATTAGGGCTATATATATAATGTCTAGTAAAGATTCCTAGACTTTGTCATTAGGGTAATTTTTTTAAGGTTAGTCTGTCTACTAGAGATTGCATGTTTGAAACTATCGATTTCTTGATTTATTATTTAATAATGTTCTATAGATTAGGATTAACCATGTTGCCTGTAGTTTATACACATTTATTATATATAAGAATGACAACACATGAATTTGTTGGCCTAGAAACCCGTCCAAGATTTACTCATTAGGAGTAAATCTTGGATAGTCCCCAGTTTGGGACTGTTCTTGAACACCTAATCTCACTTAGGATGTAAGTGTATAATGTGTATTGGATTTTCAAGAAAATTTTGGTAGCATTTCCCTGTTTGTTCTCTAAGTACATATGTACTTAGAGAATAGCACGGAAATGCTGCCGAAATTTTCTTAAAAATCCAATACACATTATACACTTACTAGTGAGATTAGGTGTTCAAGAATGGGATAGGTGGTACACATTTATTATATATAAGAATGACAGCACATGGGATGTCCATTCACAATCGCTGCACCCCTGTGAATGTGTACTTTACAATGTGAACTTTAAAATTAGTGTTACTTTACAATGTGAAATTTATAATTTGAATGTGAACATTCAGATGGCTGATCAGGACCGTACTGATGATCGCCATGAGGGTGAGGACGTGCTTGCACCGCCTGACAATGTAAGTTTTAAGAATATATCCCTGAGGTTTCTATCTATATGTTCATTTATAATTATATTATGTAAGTGTGTTTTTTATCAAATTTTAGGTTGGTGATGTACCCGCTAAAGAAATTATAGCACTTGATGAGCAGCAAAAGAAAATTGAGAAAGTGAGGGGCATTACAATGATGAACAAGTTAATACAGCAAAGGGGCAATGGACCCAAATTGGCTGTGGATTTCGATCAGGCAGGAAATCCATATGGAGTGAACCGCAACTCATTTGTTTCATATCTTGGGGTTCTTACTCACAGCCATTGCAGTCCTATCCTAGAATCATGGCATAGAGTTCCTAAGGGGAAGAAAGACCACATATGGAAGGAACTATGCATGAGTTATTATTATTTGTAATTCTATTTGTGTAGATTACTATTTTTTAGGATACTAGTTAATAGAAATTCTATTTAATTTGCAGAGCATATTTTATCTGGATGAAAAGTTGCATCATAAATGTGTGATGCAACCTTGTGGGAGGGTCCTAAGGAACTATAGGACTAATCTCACCCGAGATTACATACGCGATGCGGAGAATAGGTTCTTGATTGATTCCAATTCTAGACATTGAT
Organism: Alisma plantago-aquatica; assembly: GCA_963693085.1. Classification (NCBI taxonomy): domain Eukaryota; kingdom Viridiplantae; phylum Streptophyta; class Magnoliopsida; order Alismatales; family Alismataceae; genus Alisma; species Alisma plantago-aquatica. Next base: position 14,438,252 of record OY856414.1, on the reverse strand, counting down.
CAGTATTTCACTAACTCTACACTAATAATTTTTGTTTGTATTCTCTTTGAAAAATAAATATAGGAAGAAGGAAGCCACACAACAATGGAACTACTTGGACCCCAAAGAATGGGAGGAGTTTGTTACCCAAAGAAAAACAGATGAATTCAAGGTATTAAGGGCCACTCCCAATTTAATTAATATATGTTTTTATGTATTCACCTATTCAAGATTAACCTTTAGTGTTACTAACCAAATCAATGTGCTAACTAACTATGCTATCATTGATGCTCAACGAGCAAGGTGTGCACTGAATGTGCACGACCACACAATGGGTCCAAGAGGATATGCAGGCGTTCGCCAAAGACTACATGCTGAGTCAACTCATCCTACTGCTACTCAGGAGACTGCAGAGTCCTCTACTGCTACTCCCGCACCTCTGCTTCATCATGTTATGTGGATAGCTGGGAGGAAAAATAAGAAGGGAGAGATATCGAAGCCCGCAACCGCTGAGGCAGCTAAAAAAATGGTAAAAATCAAATTCTTAGAGCAATCTATCGATATTGATTATTGTTATGTTTACTTATGAATTTTTGTTGATGGTGCTTAGCGGGAGTTGCACGAGTAGAGGAAGGAAGGCAAGTTCATCCCTCATGGCATAAGGGATGAACTGACAGTTGCTTTGGGTAACCTAGAGCATCCTGGACGTGTAAGGGGTGCAGGCGCTGGTGTGGGCATCAAAGCGTTCTTTGGGTCATCCCAACGTAAACCTGTACCAAAAGTGGGACTTTCACAAGCTGAGGTAACTTATTCTTATTTTAGAACGTTATTGCAAAAGGGAATTCAATAATCAGAAACTAGCATTTCTTTTATCCATGTATAGGTAGATTCCTTAATTGATAGCAGAGTCGAGGAAGCAGTTGATAAAAGACTCCAGGAAGCATTTCACAAGTGGCAGGCGTCTCAGACTGCCACTCAGACAGTACCTGTGGCGAACCTCTCTTCTCGTACTCCTCGTACTACAGAGGTTGGGAGTAATCCTATAGACCCACCTAACACGTCCTATGTAAGTATTTTTATGGCATATATAATAGCTAGTATGTTCAAGATGATATGTTTGTGTATATATGCATATAACATTCTTTATGTAAGTTTGTAGGGGTTGAAGCCATGTCGACTACAAAGTGAAGGATATATCATTGCAGATGCATCGCCCTACCCACCCCTTAAAGGGTGCATGTTTCATGGGAGTCCAGTACCAGATGGCATGGTACGTGTGAGCCCCATACATATAATCGCTGGCTGGACGAATCTTGCCCTGCCTCATGCACACCCAGATGCTGAAACACTTGGTTAGGCAGTAGGCGGAGTGATACTGTGGCCCGAAGCGGATGTCCTCTATACTAATATTGTATGATAAATTTTCATTACTTTACTTTGTTAGTGTGTATATATATATGAGTCAATTGATATGAAATTATATATACAGGTCAAAAAGACAAGACCCGCTACATCTCGGCCTCCACCTCCTCGACTACCAAGTTGGCTTCCAGGGGACCTACATGCCTCGATAGGTCCTAATTGTAGGAGTGTGGCAGTATGGATCGGCGAACATAATCCAAACTGCCCTATAAATGTTACTATTCCGGAGAATGCTGCAGGTAAATCATACGATAACAATCTATTTATACAAGTTTAGCATACATATTAATGCATACGTAATAGAAGTTCTGGATACGTATTAATGCAGGTCAAACATTCGGAAACAACATATTTATACAAGATATTTTGGAGTTGTTTAAGTATGAATGGCTGAACACATCTATGATAGAGTTGTGGATATGGTGAGATTAATGCATACGGAAATTTGGTTTATACATCCATATACCTTGTTTTATATACGAAAATCTGGTTTCTTATATATTAATGCATACGTAATACATGTTTTGCAGCCACTTATACAAGACATGTACATATTTTGGGTTTTCCCATGTGGTATTTTTAGTTCCATCTTTGATTAGTCTTGTAGATACAGACCCTTCTTCAGTTACTTCATACTACTGTGATGCTTTTGAATATTTTGGTAAAAATAATAAGACGGTGATAATAGCTTCATTCAATGTCGAGTAAGTTTACTTTGCTTGTAATTTGGACTTAAGCAAATTACATTTTTATTGCGGATATTGAGTTATTAATTTTCTACTTTTTACCTGTAGTTCTAAGCATTGAGAGTTATTAGTTGTTGTCCCCAAGATATTCACCATCTATTATCTAGATCCTGCGGGGAGTGAGTTGGATGTATTATATGGACATGCAATTAAAAGGCCATTATTCTCGTGAGAAATATTTTATGTTTTATATATGTTAACATCTATTACTGCATTACTATTTAATTATGCAATTTAATGTATTACATTAACATATATAGGGCTTTACAAGAGTACAAAAAAGCTGGAGGAAAGGTCCCCAGGAAAAAAATCTGACACTCATTTGGAAGAATGTGAAAGTAATTTCCTGACTCCAATGTATATATTATTTATGTGAACTGTGCTTATTTGTATTTTTGAATATTTTGTATGTTTCAATTTATAGTGTGCTACACAAGACAACGGTTGGGCATGTGCCTACTATGTGATGTGATTTATGGACCTAATCATCAAACATGATGTATTGGAAATTGATAACATACAACAGGTATTATACATAGTCTCGTTAGATAATATAAAATATATGAATCTTATTATATATTATTATAATTATGTATGTACATCATTCTCTTTGTAGGTCTTTAAAACTGAGGACTTCAACACAGGTGCAAAGCATTTCGATGTACATGCTCCCTATCCGAGAGATGAACTAGATGTTGTAAGAGAAGATTGGGCAAAAGCCCTGCAAAGAGTGGGAATTTTTCAACATGATTTTGATGACAATGATGATGATGAATAAAGAATAACTTTGTTCCCATAATTAATTTTGTGTGAATGTGAATGAATTTTTATGAATTGTCATATGTGTGTCGGTTTCTACTGGTTTCTACATGCATGTGATGAAAAAATAATATGAATTAAATATTCTTATACATGAGTGTGAATCACATATATATAATTTGTCCATCATGTTAATTTTGCAGGTTTGTGGCCTGTTGTTGGCTTATATCAATGGATGTCATAAAACCTACAGTTCATAACTGAACTGTAGATTTCTCATCCTGCGACCAGCCACAGCAGGTCTGCAGACTGACAGAAAAAAAAAATCAAATCATAGGCGTCGGTTATTTGTATCAAACCGACGACATACGGTTATAGTATCGGTTTCCATACTAGTAACCGACGTCAATTTCCCTAATGAGGCCAGACACCACGGCCGTGCTAGCCAGCACGGCCGTGGCAGAGGACAAGACATAAAATAGGTGTCGGATATCTGTATAAAACCGATGATATATGGTTACAGTGTCGATTTCCATACTAGTAACCGACGTCGATTTCCCTAATGAGGCCAGACACCACGGCCGTGTTGGCCAGCACGGCCGTGTAAGCGGGTGAGATGGCGTCAGTTTCTAAGATGATAAACGACGCCTATACCCCCTACTGGCGCGTTTTCGGTGGCACGCGCCAGTAGGGAACCGACGTGTAACGGTTGGGCTTTTAGCGGCGACCACATAGGTGTCGCTTAAAAACTGACACGAAAGGTCTTAAATAACCGACACTAAAGGCTGATTATGTACTAGTGTCTGTTAGTGATGGAATAAGTTGGGTTCAAATAATTATACTCAATATATGTGCTTGCATACCTCATATACTTACATTCAAGCTTTAGGTGACATTGAAGGTTACCTCACTTCTTAAACTGGTTTCTAAACTCACCCCTCTAGGGAATGTCCTAACCCAAGACCAAATAAAACTAACACTTGGTAGTCCAAAAATGATAATAGAACCATAGTGGAACCAAGATTTTATATTATCACAAGAGAACATGCATACTTTCCATTATACCATCCATGCATTTACTACCTAAGAGTTGAATTCTTTAAGGACTTATGATCTACTACCAAGGATTTATATCATCATACAAATTGTATTAAGGGATATATATACAGAAAATCACAAACAATATTTTCTCCAATATCATATGCCAAGTATTTTGTACACAAATAATACAATCATAACATATAGTACAATTTTAATTACCACCTATTCCTCATGTCAACTACAACCACATTCAATGTTTATCATGAATAATATCTCATTTCACTTTCTCCTATTAGGTTTTAAACTTTACCAAAATTTCATCATGGGATTATCTAGTTACTTCATATTATCATATTTCATGCATATGGCTAGCCAATGATAGGGATCTATTAAACCATTTATAAGTCTTCCACCATGTAATATCCATTTTTTTGGTATGTATGCCCAGAGATCCAATCATATGATGATTGTAATGGCATAACTTTTAAATGATTTGATTAAATAATAAAGGCAATCTTCCAACTTATTCTATTTTAATTAGTTATGAGAAAATTATGAAACATGATAAATGTTTAAAGGATGATATTACTCAATGATGTATGTCTTCAGGTCGAGGACCTGAACAATGAGATCATATGGATGCTAAGAGTATATACATTCTTGTTATGTCCCTAGTCGGATGTTATTGTGGAGGGCTAATAGGTAGCAATAACACATAAGACTAGAGTAGGTGTTTGTTGATGACAAAATCTCATTAGTCATGATATATGATATTCAACCAAACACATAGATACTTGTGAAAGAATAGTTTATTGGGCAGACTCACCTTGACAGTGATGCATGGAACCATTCAATGGTAGTCAAAATCATCTCTCATAGTGATGGTGGTGATTGTGGTTCTTATACCTAAAATCACTACACTCATCACATGTCCTACTATGTGCTTTGACATCATCCATCGTGATCCTGAATAAGGGTTGTCATAAAGGTGGGCTCAGGTGCACTATGATACAGGGGGTGGTTATGAGTGATGTAGATGGGATTTTTCCCTCCTATATCCTGGTCACTTGATAAGTGAGACTGAGAAAAGCATTACCATTCACATGTGAATCAATATATGATGTTGAGTTCACATATATCTCAGACAGTCTACTCTAGTGTAAGGAACATTGATTGAATGTTGAAGAGGATGACAATTCCATACCTTGAGTTCAATTTGAATATCAGAGACAAAGGAACTATATGATCAATGTAACACCAATCTCATATACTATGGGATTAAGAGAGAAAGATTTCTCCCCTCCCTCTCCCACTCTTGTGGTGGAGGCCGAACACCCGGGAGGGTGGTAAATCAAGGCGGCAATTGAGATTTGAATTTGGGTCCCTTTGTTGAAGTTGTTCTCCAACTTTTCGATTACTTGGGTAGCAATGATGTCTTGCAAGACACCAATCTTTTCTTGTGATGTTATAAATTAGTTATGAACATTCACTGCCAACGTAATTTGGGACCTATAGGGTCACACACATACAAATGCACTTGGAATAGGATTGTATTCATTATTGATGTTTAACTTGATTAATACATGTATTTAGGTATTCAATTTAAACAAACTGATTGAAATTGACTGACTGGAATCCGAACTGACCAGTTCAAGTATTGAACTGATTGGTTGGAGTGTCGGGTCAATTAGAATTGACATTGGTTGACAATTCTTGAACTAGAGCATGAACTGACCGATTCGTGGTCCCAAACAAGAGGTTCATATGATGAACCACCCAGTTTTATGGTCAATTTGTTTGGATCAAGGATTTAAGATGATGTCATGATCTGCATTAATCGTGCATTAAATACCAATTTGATTTAGAGCATGAAACATGCACAAATTGGATGGTTTAGGTCACGAACTGACCGGTTCATGCACAAACCAACCAGTTGGTGAGAGAATCGACCGGTTCACCGTTCGTGGGTTCTAGAAAATGTATGAATTCCATCCTTCTGAATCCCATAGAGACTAGGAACCCTAACCCTAGCATGTCCTATAAATAGAGGGGTATTGGGGGCTTCCCAGACACAATAATAAGCTCTAGCTATTGTTGTCTTCTCTGGTTGTGGTAACCAAGAGAACCCGAGCAAGTTCTACTTGTCAAAGGGAGGAACAACACTAAAGAGACAATTGAGAGAGTAAGTCGACGCTATCACGTTGACTAGAAGGGACAACTCCTTCCTATCCATTATACGAGAATGATAGGAGTTCTGGTGGTCTGCGGGGACTACTCTAGAGGCGAGGAGGCCATTGCCTACCGCTAGGAGGACAACGTCAACCTCCATTTGTAAAGTCAGACCAAGAGGCCGACGACGATAGACATCCAGGTGAACTTGAAGAAAGTTGCATGCTACGGTGAGAGAATTGTAACTACACTTGCTCGAGCACCAGGTATAACCTTGCAACCTTCCTTCCCATCTCATAAATCACGATCTACTGTCTTTAGGGAATATATCTAGTACATTTTTTTGTTTCCGCTTCCATACCTGATGACATATTTCCTTACACATATATCATATCTCAAGGTTAGATCATTTTCATACATAGATTATGTTGTGGATGTGCTAAACAAACTTATATGAGTGGTTTGTCAAACATTTATCAAAAACTCCAATTAAGGTTCCCTTAACCCATTACATGAGGGTTGTTCCATGCTCAATCTCTATGAGATCATTCAATTCTATGAATATTACATGTAATAGATTTGTCTTCCCTCTTTGGTCTAGGATTCTTGGGTATACCTCGTCAGCATTGTTCATCAACTTCACAATATCTATCCACTCAATCACAAAATTGAATAAATATGTGATAAAGCATTTTCTTCAAAGATCTCTAATCATGGAATATTCTTACCCAACTCTATATTTCTCATAAACAACTACTAGAGTCCTATGCAGGAAACCCCCAACTCAAGCATGAGGTTTTGTAACATAATAATGTCACTTACCTCCTCAGGATCTCGGGACTCTCTCTCCCTCACCTATATGGTAGGTACTCATTTCATATCCATGTATATGTAAGCACCCTCTTCCTCTTTCTCTAGGGTGCGGTCCTCCTAGGGACATCTAGGGTACAAGAAGATTATAGGAATCATGCATACAACAACTCAACTCATTCACTCAGGGGTAGTATAGTTTAGGGCATATCACAACAAATATTTCTCATAATTTCTCATGTTTCATAGTTTAGGTTTCTGAACTTATCCCTCTGGGTCTCATTCTCTCTAGAGTTGACCCTATAAATGGTCGTACCACTAGAGGTCCCCCTTTGTTGAATTGAGGCTCTTTCTTATTCACATCTTATCTCCACTTAGCTTATCTTATCTTAGAGAAGAACACATACTTGCATACTTAACTCTTATGTCAAATCCTCCAAACTAAAGTCAAATTCTCAAATCTTAATGAGAACATCATAAACCATATTATCTCATTACATAAAACCCTAATTATATTGTCTAAACTTACTTCATCTATTCCATCTATCACATATTCCAACAAGGTTTGGCATCTGATTTAGAACTAATTTCTCTTCTTTCCTGATGTCACTCACTTTCACTTAGGTGCATGTCTACCTCCTACTCATACATGTTGGGGACATGTTTTCCTATTAGGATGCTTAACATGAGGATTTTAGGCTTTCTAACTACAACCTGACCTCACAGGTTTAAGGTTTTGCCTCCCCATTCTTGGGTTGACCCAACCCAGGTCGGGACAAAAAACCTAAAAGTTGGATTGAGAGTCTTAGATTCATTTTTATGTGACCATTGATTACTTATGTATTTTAAATATTCAATACCCCTCACATACATCATCCAGGTATTACTCCACGTACCATGCATGGGGATACTAGGGTATCCAAACTCATTGAGTTTTCTCTTTTTTTTCATTGCTTATCATTTATTTGGTGTAGGGTTTTTATTTTTCTCATACTTCTCTCATAACCCAGGATTAATGTTTAGGGTTAGGTTCAGGGACTACATCATGCATCTTAGGTTTTATATATCCCTTGACGCACTTGGGGTTTTCTTAAACCAACTCTAGTTTCATCTAGGGTTTACCCCTACAAGGACAACCCAAAAAGCAATTTTCTTAACTTTAGCATTATATCCACATTATATGTATATTAATTGATGGAGGATGTCTAAATCCTACTTCTTCTCAAAAACCCTAACTTAAGATGAGGAAGGAAGTTTGTTTTAGGGTTTATTTTAGTAAGGATATGAGAAGTGGAAAAACTTAGAGATGAGAAACATAGAGGAGATATTACTTCAGGAAACCTTAGGTTCTAGCCAGGTAGGTATCACATTGTCTAAAGCAGTCCTCATAAATCAACTTAATGGTGTGGAGTAAAATATTGTCATCCCCCAAAATTGTGATCCTTTCTAGACACCATTACCCTCATGAAATGTGATGAATGCATATTCAACTATCTTTTTGCATATATTTCATAGTTCTTTTCATTAGACCTTGTCTCTTTTTTAGTAATTCCTAGAACAATTTGCAATTTGCCTTTTTTATTGTGCAAATACTTAAATCTTTTCTCACATTTTGTAGGTTTTTCCTTCAAAATAAAATTCTTTCTCATGAACAGGCATCTCGCAGCATGAAACGGTCATTCAACCTTCATGAAGCCCAAACCCGAGAGCCAGACGACCATCTGGTCCTCGACTCAACATGTTATCTCAACACTCCAGACAAGTGTCTCGCTTCAATGAGTTGATCATCTCATGGCCCCAGTTGACAACCCGAGCTGCTCCGTACGGCCATCTCATGATCATGTTAAATCAAACGTCCAAGCCGCCACTCAATTGGGGTTCCAACCTTTTGATCACGTACAAGGCGACACCAATTGGATGTCTTGCATCATCAGACGACCGTTTCCAACGATGCTTTGAGCCCAAGAAATACAGTCAAATGACGCCTCCACCCTCTCAATAGGGTTTCAATTTGATTCTTTTAGAGACCACACCACGTCATCCCAAATGACCGTTTATGTAGCGAGATGGTCATTTTGCAGCTCGTGAGCAGTAATTTTTAGCAGTTGCCACATCCACTTGTTCCCCCTACCTTTCAGGGTTTTCACCCCTCCTTCCCCTATAAAAGTAGGGGGGATCCACTAAGAAAATGGGTCCTCAGTTTTGTACTCACATTTTATTATTGAAACTCTGTTACTTTCAATTCATACTGTAATCTTTCATTTTATAATAAAATTTGGTTCTTGTCTCCAGATCTAGATTTCTTGTTTGTTCATGTTCTTTCTTCTAGTTATTTCTTTTAGAGAGAGGGATTAAGAGAGCAAACTATTTAATTGTCACCATCATTGGTCTCTTCGGAGATTATGTCCTTATAGTCTATGGCTTCCTACCTTCTGTCCCTTGTTTCTCCATCTACCTTGTTTCTCCATCTATTGACATGGCTAGTGAGTAGTTCCTTATCGATGTGAGGGAAGTAACCCATTATCCATGTGTTTATCGGATCAAGTTTTACACAAATTTTTAAATAGATGGTTTTCGATTCAGAAATTGCCAATTTAAATGAAGTAATTAATCATTTTTGTCGTAGGTTAATCTCAACGGATGCGACTGTGGAAGCTAGGATTTAGAATGCCTAAACCGTTTGCACAAGGATTTGGATGTGACCATGGAAAAATCCCCTTTAGTATGAAGGACAAGGATGCATGAACGTCGGTACCAATGGATTCAGGTGGAGTTTGTCTCTTGCATTTTATTTATGAATAATTCACATACCTGCTTCTACCTTATTTTTTGTGTCTCTTGATCTTGTTTTCACTTTGTCTAAGGTGGTGAAAGCCCTAAACCTTGATGTTTTCCCTTTTTATTCAATCATTTCTACAATGCTTATTTTCAAATATCTTATTTTTAATTCTTGCAATTACTTCTTATCTTAAATTATCATTTCTTTTCTAACAATCTTCTTTATTTCTTATTCTAGAGTAATCCTTTCATTTTAATTCTTTAGTGTAATCCTTTATTTCTTTTACACTCTTATTCCTCATACTAGTTTAATCAACCCCAAAAATTGGAAGTTACCTTTTCATTCAATTATTCAAACACTACAAAAAATAATATTTCAAAATCAACTAGGTTCAAAGGAAACAAACTTAAAAATATTGTCATGTGAGATCGACCCTTCTATACTAGCCTTAATTAGAAATTAAAAAATGTTAAACTCTAGGATAATAATCTTAGTGAATTGGTGTTTCGCATCGTTGTTGGGGTCAACAGATCATTTTCTCTAATCCCAGAAAAAAATTGAAAAACATTTTTTTATTTTTTTACGCCTTCTGAGTAACATTCCGGAAGTGTTATCTCCTCTTTCGGCTGAATATTCATTCCAACAGTATGATTTTCTACACTTGAATATATCTATATAACTCTACATGTGACACCCATCCAACGTTGATTCCGCACCACCAGTTTTTAATCCCAATCCAGAGAGAACCTTAAATCATTTTAATAGACAAAATAGAGTTAGGATGGATGAGGAGGAAGTTACATGTAGGATTGAGCAAGCTCTTGCTTCTCAAAGAGACAAAATGATGGTTGAATGTGTGGCTCAAGAAGCCACTTGAAGCACAACCTATGTGGTTGAGAAATAGGCCTTAGAAGCTGCTCTGAGGGAGGCTGAGAGACAAAAAATAAAATAAAAGATTTTTCTACACCTAAAACTGGATATGCACATCATCCTATAGTGCCACCAGAAATTACAGCCCCTCAATTCGAGATCTGTACCTAAAGGATCACCATGCTCCAGGCCAACCCATTTTCTGGGAACAAGTGTGAGAGTTGTCAAGATCATTTCCAACGTTTTACCGACCTTTGTTCTTTACATAAGATCTTAGGCATTTCTGAAGATGCCATTAGACTTATATTGTTCAAGTACTCTCTTTCAGGGAAAGCCAGTAGTTGATGTAATGCCATCGAGAGTGAAAAATGGGCCACCACATGGGAGGTCCTACAAATCAAGTTCTTAGATAAATATTTCCCCCCTTCCCTCATTATGAACCCATATTCATCATGATTTTCAGTCACCTTTTTTGGGACCAATTCAATTCAATACTTTCGATTTCATCTCCTAAATCTCACAGAATGTAAGATTTCTTAACTGACTCAATTATCAAGATTATTAACTAGATTTATATTGATTTTGTGTAGGTCTTGATGAGGATCAACCATCAACTAGAACTCACCAAAGATCATCTCAACCTTGGTCTTGACCAATCGGTCTTGACCAAATGGTTTTGCCTATTTGGTCTTGGTCAATCGTTCTTTACCAAACGGTTTTCCCTAGTAGTTTACCCATTCGGTTTTGACCTCTCGGTCTAGCCATTCAGTCACACGGTCCTCCACCTGCAACCTACCCAAACGGTCCCCAAGACCATTTGGACCCAAAGACCGTTTGGATGCCAAAGACCGTTTACATTTCAAGACCGATTGGAAGTAAAGACCGATTGAAGCCAAGACCGTTTGGAGTAGAAACTGTTTGGAAGTGAAGAACGATGGGCTGCAGACCATTTTCCAAGACCATGCTCAAAACTATTTGGTGGTGCATGTTCTCAAGACCGTTTGGATCTATTCGGTCTTCAAGATTGTTTGGTCAATGGATACTCTTAGGACCGTTTGAACGATGATCGTTTGCTGAAGACCGTACAGTCATAGATCTGCAAGTCTGTTTGGATAGAGACTCAAGACCGATCAGAGGCAGAAACTATTAAAGCCAGAACCTTATGAAATATGAGACCGTTTGGTCATCAACCGGTCTCCAAGATCGGTTGGAGGGTACTAATCAAGACCATTTGGACGAAAGAGCACTCAAGACCGTTTAGAGTGAAGACTGGTTGGATAGCAAATGATCTCCAAGACTGTTTAGAGCCTCTCGATCTCCAGACCGTTTACTCCAAACCATTTGGAGCGGATTCACAGTAAAAATGTGAGGACCAAACTCAAGCCTATAAATAGGACTGCAAGGGTCCTCATTTGGGCATCGATCTGGGGGACGTCGCCAGGCTGCCCAAACACAAGGTTCGATCCAGCTCATCCAGGTACATCCACGCCATAGCAACTTCACCTACTCCTAATGTGAGTAAGGAAGTCGAGTAGAGAAGGAAGGTGGAGAAGAATGTCTGCCCGAATGGCCTTGGTGGTTCTTCCTCCTCATCCAAGATCTGCCCCGACACAACATAGAAGACTACATCATCTTCACTGAGCTACGACTACCTTCTTCATCATGCTCATGGCAGAATCTTCCCTCTCACTTATTCTTCTTGTTTCTCGCATCATGAGCGAGTAGTTCCTTTTCGCTAGGGTGCGGGGACTAGTCTCGCTGCCCATGCTTTCATATATTTTCATTTAACCTTCCAAGGTAATATATATAACTTTTCATTTCATTGATAATCGTTCATGTTTGTAATTTGGTTACCTTATTGCTTTCATCATGTTTTTCCCTATGTTGGGAGAACTTCTATACATATGATAGAATGTCAATTAATGAGGTTGACACCCAAATTAGAAATAGAATGGGATTCCTTGTGGTCGTAAGTGTATGATCTGTGAGGGGACGAGCCATCTAGCCTATGGTGACGCTTCTGTGGCCTAAACATCCCTTAGGGAGGGCCACAGCCTTAGTTGGATTGTGTATCTTCTTTGTTAATCGTCGATGTTTGCTTGTAGATTAATCACCTGCTTGTTTGTCGATTAGCGCGGTTGACTCCTTGATGAGAACTTCTGAAAGGATTCCTTGAGGTTGTAAGTGTGTGATCCATGAGGGGACGAGCCATCTAGCCTACGGTGACGCTTCTTTGTGCCTAACGCCTGTATAGGGGGCCCACAACTTTAGTTGGATTTTGTATCTTCAGAACTGTAAGTGTATGATCCGGATGGAAACGAGACATCTGATGCCTAAGGGGATGCTTATGCGAACCTAAACATCCCTCAGGGAGGGTTTGCAGTAGTTCTATTTAGATAGTTATATCTTGCCTGGATGTTTGATGTTAGGATGTGTTTGCATGTATAGTGGTGGTGAAACTCGGGACCACCCCAGTGATTCCATATCATTAATATAGATCCAACTTTAATTATGCTCTTTACTTTCCTACAATTAGTTTAATTAACCTCAAATCAACCAATCGTTCTAAATATTAGTCTTACTTGAGCTAGATTCGACTGACAACGATTCTTAAAAATGTTGTCTCTTATATTTCGATCCTTAACTATACTGTGATAAGTCTCGTCCGCTTGTGGGTGGTATTATTGCACAAGGTTTTAGTAAAAGCTCGGGGATATCAACCCTGAGTAAATTTATTAGTGTGATAATATTCCACGTCACCTCGCCTATAAAATCAGGGGGCAGATCATTCTCTTTTCAATGGTGTTACAACCACAATTTTGCTTTTGCTTTCATAGTTGAAATACAATGATTCTGTGAATTTGGGCTTAATTAAAAAGGTTGTAAGCTTTGTTTAAAAGGATGGGTTTCCTTGCAAATATTCCTTTGGATGGGAATTTCATGATTCCTAATATTAGATTAAACCAATAATGGATATAAAAGAGAAGAAAAGAAGAAAAGTCCAAATATTGAAAAAAGATACAAGATAATGGATATTAAGTAAAGTATTTATAAGAAATACTTGGAAATATCTAGAAAATGGCATTAATGGCCACAATGAATAATTTTTTTTTATAATAGCCTTGTTGGTTGCTTTGTGAGCTTTATTGGCTATTAAGCCCAATTATAAGGAAAAGAAAAATAAAGAGAGAGGAACTTATATGATAAAAGGAATAAGTAAGAAAGGGATAAAGGAAAAGAGAAAAAGGCAAATGGAACATTTCCCCAAGATGGGATTTTGTGCCTTTAAGGTTCCTTGAAGTCCAAGGAATCCAAGATGATAAGATAATGGCAAAAGAAAGAGGAAATATCAATTAATTTGGTTTTATTAATGAATAACTTTCTTATGAAGGAAACACCCTTTTCATTTGGAATTTGGGTTCCAAATTTAAAACACGAGTAGATAATGCCAAGATAAAGTTTCCTCTAAAATTTGGGATTAAAAGGACCAACTGTTTGGGAGATACGAATTTTGGAAGTTTCCTAAAGTGATGGGAGTTGTATTAAATGTCACATGCTTTTGTTCTAACACGGGACCTTCTAGCCGTTGGATGATGATCCAACGGTAGCTGCTTACCAATTTCATCAAGGATGAGGAGTAGCCATTTCCAGAAAGAAAAGGATTTGCCCAAATCCCTATTGAATCGGGATTCAGGAGGGACCAGAGTCCCGGTGTCTGCTAAAGCCTATGTCTATATAAGTATGGGCGCGCCTTCAAGCCAAAGGCCAGAACGGGTTGTGGTCTGCGATTTGGGGATTTCCCCTCCGCCAATATACAGACTGATATGCTTTGTTCTGGGCAGAAGGGTCGACTTGCAAGGAGGACCTCAAGGCTAGGGCCCTTGCCATGGTCGTCAAGCACTGCAAGCAACCCGTCGAAGATCTCGTCGAAGCCAGAAGAGGACCGCGCAACGTCTGCCGAGGAGATCGTGGAGGCATTCACCGGTAGAGGACCGAATTGCTCTGCTCTAGACCTTGGGGCCGGCTAGCAGAGTAGGGGACTCTGGCCGCCGCAGGTTGCCTGACGAGTCCGGTTGAGTTCACCAGAGGAAGACGGACCTAGGGGAGCTTAGTTTTGGGCGCTCAGGGCAATGAAGGAGGAAGTCAACCCCATCAGTTGACCATTCATGGCGCTTCTTCACGAGGGAGTGAAAGACCAGAGGTGGGAGACAAGAGACAGGAAGATTACACCTCTGCCCTCGGGTGACGAACAGGAGAAAAGGGGCAGAGTGGTCATTTTCCCCCAAATAGAAGGATATTGTTGATTGCTTGTTGCTTGTTCTTTGTCATTATTGCTTGGACAGCAAGTTGCTCTGGATCAGGTATGTGGTTACGCTTATGAATAACCGTTATAGTTTCTCGAAGATTTCCAAATGTTTCCTCGCAATGAATGCAATCTAAACAGTTTGGATGTTCATACTGCAATTATAAAGTCACTATGGTTATCACAATTATAAAGAAGTGTGTATTCTCACACCTACATGCAACCCTAATGGAAGATGTCATAAAGGTCAGGCCCAAGAGGGTAGATCCATGGGCACCATGAAAGGTGACCCCAGACACCAAGCTCGGGAATGAGAAGGTGGTCTATGATGCATGACTATGGAGCACCATGAGAGGTGACTCCTAGGCACCAAGCTCGGGATTGAGAAGGTGGCCTTAAGTCAATGGCAAAAGAGAAACCCTAGAGGGGTATGCCAGGGTTAGGGCAAAAGCGGTGGAGAATGACACATTGAAAATGTAAATTGTCTTGATAAATAATTTGATTGTAATTATTAAATTGGTGGCCATATTTGTGAAGTTTTTGGTTGTTCCCACATACCAGTATATTTCGATATACTGACTGACGTTTTGTTTGTCGGCGTTTTAGGAACAACAATTGAAAGAACAAACAGTAAAGTGACACATTATGGAAATAAGAAATAAAGTGCAAGGAGAATTAGATAGAATAATTCAAGCTCTGGATAGATAGTTTTCCAAAGTTTTCAAAGGTAAGTAAAGTTTCAATTTTATACCAAATTCTAGTTTAGTTAGTAGAATTTCATAATTATTATTGATTATTTGTTGAACCTTTGATCCTATTAATTGAATAACGGCTCTAACCTTCGGGTCTCCCTTAATTGGGGGTTACCGGGAGGTGGGGTCGTTACAATTGGTATCAGAGCGAAGGTTCCTCACTTAATTTTTAATAATTATTAAATTTTACAAATTTCATAGAACCCAAGGGAGTTATTAGAGGATTATCCGAAAGACAGAGGTGTCTAGAAAAGGATCACGACCGGGGGCTGGCAATATTTTCCTCTGCACCGCTATTCGGAATACGAGGACTTCCAGATCTGTGTGACTGCCTGGCCAAAGTCTTAGGGTATGAATCAAAATAAAATACCTTTAGGACTTTCTCATCTTATTCATCCTGTCTAAACTCAAATTCTGTTAAGGACCTTCAGGATTAGGGTTTCCTCTCTTCTCCTCACTCTTTTGAGGTATGGGTAAGGTTGATAAGGATTAAGGAATCCTCCACCAAATTAATAAAAAGCATGTAAATAAGATGTCATGGACATAAGCTTTATATAGTAAGTGTAAAAGAATAGATACATGCTTAGGTTGTATGACATAAGTTGTCATGACCTCAGGAGAGACCTGAGTTTATACCTTCTGATCAGGAGGATAAGTAAAGAAAGTTAGTCTTGGAGGTAGAAATCTCCATTAAAAGTAGAAACCTAGCACATCCTTTGAGGATGATGTTAACCCTAACCCTAAGTTAAGGTTAGAGAGAGTGATGACATGAAGAGTTAGATGTCTTAGTAGACCAGGTGTTTGGATGGATATGCCTTTGGATTGCCATATGAACCATGAGAAGTTGATGACCGAGTACCTTTGGCAACCCAACCCTGGGAAGGGTCGTGCATGTTTGAGCGAAGGATAGCTCCTTCATGGATGAGGTTAGAGAAGAACCTATAGAAACCTTTTAGACTATTGCAATTAGGGTATAGCTTGCACCCAGAGTGCCTTAGTAGTATTGATAGTTGGATGAAACCCTAGACAAGGGATCATGTTGGATAGCTTATGAGATAAACATAAAGAGCTAAGGATGATCTTGAGCCAAACATGAGTTGAGAAAAGGCTTCACCCAGGTAGGGATATGCTCGTGAGCTTGATCCAACTTCATGGAGAGAGGACCTCTAGTTGTAAGGCTGGATGTGGAGTTAGCTATGGAGAGAGAAAGTAGGACCCAAGCAAAAGGTTGGAAACTTAGAATTCCAAGACATGACGAACAGTGGGGAGTTGTGGATGATGCGACCTAAGTGGATGATAGTGGTTGCCTTATGCTTGACCCCTGGAGGCTGATGATGTCCTGGTTAGCTTGAGAGTAACCAAACCCTAGAGAGAGGATGATGCTTCTGGTACCTATGGTATAAGTGACTACCTACTGGATGAGATAAAGAGTGCCTTAGACCCTGAGGAGGTTTAGGTAACCTATTATGAGGTTTTATACCTAGTTGAATTTCCTTGAGGAGGAATCAACTATGAGGTATTGCTCATATAAAAGGATCATGGGAGTACATGACATACCGTGGACATGCTTGATTCATGGTTAAGAGATTCAGCATGCAGTTGGACACCCCAAAGGTGGACCTAGGGTTTCTAGGCCTAAGAGGGGAAGCAATGTACCCAATGCTCATGATGAGATTTGAGTCTCTATAGTTTCAAGCATGGTACTCCTCATGCGTAGAGGTAAAGGAAACCCCTTAAGATAAAGGTATGTTTAATGAACCTCTCACAACTAAGTTGATCCAGTGTTGAGGAAAGAGAACAAGCGCGACCTAGCATGGTTTAATAGGTGGTCAGCTTGTGCTTTAGTAGCCATTGGGATAGACATGCTCAGGTGAGGATAAACCCTAAGGACGGTTGTGACCTTGTCGTCAAGAGTTGTAGTTCCTCCCATCCTGGGAGGGGGGCCCTTTGGTTGGGTGTATATCAGTTTTTGTTGGTGTTGAGGTAACCTACAGAGGTTTCATAGAATCTTGAGAAGCTAAGTGAAGAGTACATGGCATGAGAATGAACCTATAGACCCATAGATAGACATCTCTATATGCATGTGGATGTGTTACCATGGAGGTAACTGGTATGGGGCCTGACCAAGGTAGGCAGGTCGCCATGATCCCTGTGAAAGGATGAAAGTCAGCCCATGAATGCAGGAAGAGAGATGATGAATGCTTGGGTAAGGTTTTGAGTTGAACATGTACTATAAGAGAATCCTAAGTCTATCCTAGGGCCAGGTAGGGATAAGACCGATGGAAGTAGGAGTTGCCTAATTCCCTAGTTGCACATGACCATAGGGTCGAGAGGTAACAACTATCATTGTCTGAGGGCCATGGGTTAGGAGATTGATCACCTTCATGATCTCATGGGACCCAAAGGGCAGATGAGTAGGGCACTCTCTAGATGCATAGGGGAAGAGGGATGACCCCAAAAGTGTCGGCACCCCATAGACCTAGAGGAGATGACCAAGGATTGTGTGTAAACCCAAGTAGGTTCGAGACCAGTTTCCCATGGAAGTAACTTTGATATCATGATGCTTGTGATGTAGAGCCATAAGTTGCACGTTTCAACTTAGTTTTGAAGGTGTACTAGCAAGGTGGGATGTACCATCTCTACTCTTGGAACAGGAAGAACTTTGTATTTGGGCTGCAGCCAAATGCTTATTTCCTCTTGTTATGGGAGTGAGAGATAGGATAGTACGCATGCCTTACACCAAGGATAAAGATGATGTAAGTTGGAACGTTGCTACAAGGTATGAGGACAGAGACGATAACATACCTTGGTGGAGTGAATGATACATGGATGCTTTACAAACACTAAGAGAAAGTAGTGTAGTCAGCTCATGAGGATGTGTTATCAGGAGCTATGTGGAATGTACAAGTTAACCAAGGTTGAGTTTGATCATAATGAGGATGAGCTCAGAGCTTCTCGATGAAGAGAAACTTAGAGTTGTAATGAGATAATAAGTGGAATACATGGAGGTGTATGTCTTCAACGTTACCTAACACCTAAGGATAAGAAGTGGTAATGAATGCTTTGGTTGAGATATAGCTGCCTAGTTTAAATGGAAGCTAGAAGAAGTTGAGGTTGTTAGGCTAACCTTAAGAGGAGGAAAAGAGATAAGTTTGGCTAACACTCGGATGTAATGAAATATGTTGAACAAGTTAATGAGTGTTTGGTTAGCCAGCCTAGTCTGTGGTGTAATGAAAGGATGGTTGTAGAACCTCAAATGCGCTTCTTTGGAAAGGAAGGTGATGAAACCCTAATGAGAGTGGTTTAGGGTTTTCGAGGTATCGATCTTGAGGAATCATGACATATCGAAGATCATGGTTTTAAGATCACCAAACACTATGAAACTACAAAGATAGTAAGTGATAGTAGCACTTTGGCTGCTTGACATGAAGTTGCATGTGATAGGTGACCATGCAAGCTAGGGGGGTGAAGGACGAACACCAGTAACCCAGTATATGGATATAAAGTGTAAAGAGTCCCTGAGAGGGAATGGGAGTCATCACTATGGACGTTGTGGTAAGTTTCCCCTAGACCCAGGAGGGTCAAGGTACAATATGGGTTATGGTAGATCGCCTTACCTTGATGACATGAGAAAGGAAGAATACTGTCACGGGACAGATCTGGTTGAACTACTTAAGAGAGAAAGATGGTTCAACCACACTATGATGAGAGTTCAAAATTTCTTGGGTATGACCAAGGTTTACTTCCATGAGGTGGAAGTAGATACATGAAGAACTCGATGATAGTACAGTTTATCACCCCATACTAATGGAAAGTATGATCCAGACTAGAGGGTCTGACGAGAGCATGTGTGCTCATTCAGGGTGATACATAGATACAGTTATGAAGATGTGATGTTAACCACCATAACCTTTATCGGGATGCAAGAAGTCTTATAGAGAGGTTGTGTCGGTCACCACTTCATTAAGATGATGTTGGTGAAGGAGGCCTCGCGAAGGTAAGAAGAGAACCATAGTGTGTGTAGATGAAGTCGCTTTGATCGTGCAATGGCCGAGAGAGAGCCCAGAGGTGACATGAGTCACGAGTTAATGCAAAGCAGACTGACATGCAGTTCACTATGGGAGAATATGTGATGTGAAAATCCGACCCCTCTAAGCTACAACTGAGAAAGTTGAGTCCCCGATATATGGGTCCATTTGAGATGGATTGGTGGAGATAGTTGTGTTTAACCTTGCCTTCAGGATAACATGATGAGTAATGTGTTCCATGAGTCTGATCTAGAGCACTATGTGAGGTACCCAAGCCATGTGTTGAGCCCTGAACCTATTTAGCATTATGAGAGGCTGAAATGTCCTGAGTCACCTACGAGGGTACAATATACCAAGGTATGAAAGCACTCAGATGAAAGAATATGAGATGATGAAGGTTCCTGGGAGGCCCCATGGAGAGGGTAAAGTCACATGGGAGCAATGAGGAACATGGAAAAGTCTTATCCTGAATTGTTTGTTTGCTTGATGGAATTTTGAGGGAAAAATTCCTATGAGAGGGGAAGGATGTTACAACCACGATTTTGCTTTTGCTTTCATAGTTGAAATACAATGATTCCGTGAATTTGGGCTTAATTAAAAAGGTTGTAAGCTTTGTTTCAAAGGATGGGTTTCCTTGCAAATATTCCTTTGGATGGGAATTTCGTGATTCCTAATATTAGATTAAACCAATAATGGATATAAAAGAGAAGAAAAGAAGAAAAGTCCAAATATTGAAAAAAGATACAAGATAATGGATATTAAGTAAAGTATTTATAACAAATACTTGGAAATATCTAGAATATGGCATTAATGGCCACAATGAATAAATTTCGTTTATAATAGCCTTGTTGGTTGCTTTGTGAGCTTTATAGGCTATTAAGCCCAATTATAAGGAAAAGAAAAATAAAGAGAGAGGAACTTATATGATAAAAGGAATAAGTAAGAAAGGGATAAAGGAAAATAGAAAAAGGCAAATGGAACATTTCCCCAAGATGGGATTTCGTGCCTTTAAGGTTCCTTGAGGTCCAAGGAATCCAAGATGATAAGATAATGGCAAAAGAAAGAGAAAATATCAATTAATTTGGTTTTATTAATTAATAACTTTCTTATGAAGGAAACACCCTTTTCATTTGGAATTTGGGTTCCAAATTTAAAACACGAGTAGATAATGCCAAGATAAAGTTTCCTCTAAAATTTGGGATTAAAAGGATCAACGGTTTGGGAGATATGAATTTTGGAAGTTTCCTAAAGTGATGGGAGTCGTATTAAATGTCACATGCTTTTGTTCTGACACGTGACCTTCTAGCCGTTGGATGATGATCCAACGGTAGCTGCTTATCGAGTTCATCAAGGCTGAGGAGCAGCCGTTTCCAGAAAGAAAAGGATTTGCCCAAATCCCTGTTGAATCGGGATTCAGGAGGGACCAGAGTCCCAGTGTCTGCTGAAGCCTATGTCTATATAAGTATGGGTGCGCCTTCAAGCCAAAGGCTAGAACGGGTTGTGGTCTGTGATTTGGGGATTTCCCCTCTGCCAATATACAGGTTGCTATGCTTTGTTCTGGGCAGAAGGGTCGACTTGCAAGGAGAACCTCAAGGCCAAGGCCCTTGCCATGGTCGTCAAGCACTGCAAGAAACCCGTCGAAGATCTCGTCGAAGCCAGAAGAGGACCACACAACGTCTGCCGAGGAGATCATGGAGGCATTCACCGGTAGAGGACCAAATTTCTCTGCTCCAGACCTTGGGGCTGACTAGCAGAGTAGGGGACTCTGGACACCGCAGGTTGCCTGACGAGTCTGGTTGAGTTCACCGGAGGAAGACGGACCTAGGAGAGCTTAGTTTTGGGCACTCAGGGCAATGAAGGAGGAAGTCAACCCCATAAGTTGACCATCCATGGCGCTGCTTCACGAGGGAGTGAAAGACCAGAGGTGGGAGACAAGAGACAGGAAGATTACACCTCTGCCCTCGGGTGACGAACAGGAGAAAAGGGGCAGAGTGGTCATTTTCCCCCAAATAGAAGGATATTGTTGATTGCTTGTTGCTTGTTCTTTGTCATTATTGCTTGGCCAGCAAGTTGCTCTGGATCAGGTATGTGGTTACGCTTATGAATAACCGTTATATTTTCCCGACGATTTCCGAATGTTTCCTCGCAATGAATGCAATCTAAACAGTTTGGATGTTCATACTACAATTATAAAGTCACTATGGTTATCACAATTATAAAGAAGTGTGTATTCTCGCACCTACATGCCACCCTGATGGAAGATGCCATAAAGGTCAGGCCCAAGAGGGTAGACCCATGGGCACCATGAGAGGTGACCCCAGACACCATGCTCGGGAATGATAAGGTGGTCTATGATGCATGACTATGGAGCACCATGAGAGGTGACTCCTAGGCACCAAGCTCGGGATTGAGAAGGTGGCCTTAAATCAATGGAAAAAGAGAAACCCTAGAGGGGTATGCCAGGGTTAGGGAAAAAGCAGTGGAGAATGACACATTGAAAATGTAAATTATCTTGATAAATAATTTGATTGTGCTTATTAAATTGTTAGCCATATTTGTGAAGTTTTTGGTTGTTCCCACATACCAGTATATTTCGATATACTGACCGACGTTTTGTTTGTCGGCGTTTTAGGAATAACAATTGAAAGAACAAACAGTAAAGTGACACATTATGAAATAAGAAATAAAGTGCAAGGAGGATTAGATAGAATAATTCAAGCTCTGGATAGATAGTTTTCCAAAGTTTTCAAAGGTAAGTAAAGTTTCAATTTTATACTAAATTCCAGTTTAGTTAGTAGAATTTCATAATTATTATTGATTATTTGTTGAACCTTTGATCCTATTAATTGAATAACGGCTCTGACCTTTGGGTCTCCCTTAATTGGGGGTTACCGGGAGGTGGGGTCGTTACAAATGGTCCCAGGGGAAACTCTAGGAGAAACTTGGGAGAGATTTAGGGAACTTCTCTGACATTTCCCTCACCATGACATCACTCAATCTCAACTCATTGAGATATTTCACTGTGGTGTTGACGATGACACCAAGAGATTCCTAGATTCTTCATTTGGAGGAAATTTTATGTTCCAAAGTCTAGAAGAAACATGGGGAGTCGTGAAGCGTGCTTCTGAAACACAAGCAAGACACGGTACCAATGGGGTCCTAAAGGTATCCAAGGCTGGGGCAGACCCTAACATCAAAAATATCATTGAATCCCTTAAATGAATTTCTATAAAATAGGATCTCCTTTGAGTCCACCATCAATGCCTATGAGAGGAAACCTCAACAAGTTAGAGCTGCATAAGCTCTATGCGGGACTTGCCAAGGTTATGACCATGCTACCCTTCATTTTCAATACCTTCACAATACTCCCATAAAGCCAGAACTTGGGCAAAGGGAGAACCTCAACTCCATTCATAGCATCCCAAGACAAGCATATTACAACCCCAACCAAGCTAGAAACCGCCCTGGATTCCAATATGGGAACCCATCAGGTGCTGAAAATGCTTCCTAATTCACCCCCAACAAAGACCCCCTAATCCTCAAGCCAATTACCCTCCCCTGCCAGATTTCCCCATAACCAGAGGAATTTTGGAAATCAAGGAAATTATAGGGGGGATTTCCAAAATCATGGGCCCTATCAAGGGAAGCAATACCAAAACTTAAACCAACCACCACCTCAACAAAACACCCTTGCTCCTTTTTCCAACAGTGACAAGATAGCTTCTCTATAACAATGCATCCTTTCTACAAATCAAATCATTCTTTCCCAACAGGCTCACCAAAAGGTAACAGATGCTCAGTTAGCCCAATTCTTTGCTCAACAGAAATGTAACATCCCTGACCTGGGTTATGTTTTAACCCTAGGTGTTTTGCTTAATAAAAGTAATTACATGCTTGCTTTTATCTTTTGAAATATAATTAAGGCTCAAGAGGAACTTATATTGCAATTTTAGTCCTTTTTGAATATTGTTGAAATCAATGTTTTGATTGTTTTGGACTAAAGTGCAAATTACCCAAGTTGAGGGGTTTATTTGCAAATTGTGCATGATAATATGTTCCTCATGTGTTGAAGCATCATGAGAGTGAAAATTATGCAGAGGTATGACTTGTGATGGCCTGAATACCAAGAAAGAATTGATAAAACAATGTTTGTGCATGAAAAACTAGTTTTGGTGTAATGAGCAATTTACCCAAAACCTAGGGTGCAATATGTAAATGAACACTTCAAAAAGATCCCTAATGTTTCTTATCATCATGTGGAGTAAAGATAATGAGAGGGGCATCTCATTTGTATCTCTTTGAAGGAGAGAGAATCGTGATAATAAAATAATCAAGATTTAAGCATAATGGAAACATTAGTTCAAATTAATGCAAGAATAAATAAAATAATTGAAGGGACTTCAACCAAAATTAAAATGGTTGGATTCAGATGTGTGTGGACGTCCTTGAGCTTTGCAAGGACAACGAAATATCCCAAGGAGGTGAAAACTCCACTCACCTTATTATAAGAAAAAGAATTTCCACTCAAATATGGATATTACTATTATAAGGGTTAAGGTGCTTAATTTCTTTTCCCTTAATTCATGGATAATGGAAGGGATCTCGGTGGGGATACAGTTGCCTTTTCATGCAAGAAACCAAGGGGGAAGAGGTGGCAACAATTTTGGAATTAAAAGGTTTTTATAAAAACATTTTCTCTCTCATTGATTTTCTTATAAAAGAGCCCTTTACCACCCAAACCAAGGACTTTTTCAGATTCCTTTCTTCTCCTTGCTTGCAAAATCGACCAAGGGAGCTAGGAACAGCAGGAAGGACGCCCCCAACCTGTTGGTAAGTCCTTGACCTTCGTTCTTCTTGATTTCATGGTGGAAATCATAAAACAATGCATAATTCCTTCATTTCTTCACTCCATCTTCAACCCTAGCCGATCCTTTCACTCCAAAAGCTTGAGAACAGACCTTGGGAGGTTTCTAGAGCTTCATCCACCATTGGATCCGTGGAGCTTGAAGCTTAATTGAAGGCGGGTTATATAAGTTGAACCCTTAATCTTTGTCATTGAAATCGATTTCTCAATTCAATTGATTTAATTGTTATTCTTGCAATAGCTTTGTTTGATTGATGGAATTTCCATGGAAATGGCAGTAGTTTTTGTGAGCCTAAAAGTTGAAGATGATAACCTGTTCATAAGCACACACCTCAACCAAGAACAATGGCAAATGGTCTTGGACCTTTGGTCCAAACAGTTTCACCAAACCGTTTGAGACCAAACGGTTTGCAAACCGTTTGATGACTTGTACTCCAAACCATTTGGTCATGTTGACCGTTTGGTTTAGTTGACCATTTGAGGTCTGAACTTAGTTACATGTCAGATTGTGATCCAATGGATCCAATTGATTGATTTGATGGGTGTACAATCCTTCATTTGGAAACCCTAATCAAGTTGATTGAAGAATCCTTGATTGGTCCTAACGATTTCAAGACAACTTGGGTCAAACGATCTTGAGACCGTTTGAGCCCAAACAGTCTTGAAACTGTTTGGTGGGTTAGTGGTTGATCCTTGACAAATGAATAATGATCTAATGGTGTTGATTGATAAATCCTTCAATTGCATAATCAATACTGAATTCAATGGTGCAATTGCATTTGATTGGATTGATGAATGACCTAAAGAGCCCTTGCGGTTTTGGGAATGATTTGGCCCAAACAGTCTTGAGACCATTTGAGACCAAACGGTCTTGAAACCGTTTGGGGGAAAATGGTTTCAAAACTGTTTGGGGTCAAACGGTTTCAAAACTATTTGGTGTTAAACGGTTTCAAAACCGTTTGGTGATGAAACCTCAAAACTGAACGGAGTCCATTTGTGATTCAATCATTTGGACATTTAAGGTAATGATTGTTCCAATAATCCAATGATTGTTAGTAATAGTAATCAATGAAGGTACAAAGGTTGAAACCCTAATATTACCTAAGTGATTAGTGTCAATTAAGGGATGAACCCTAATTGCTTATAAAAATAATATTTTAGTACACTATGTCAATCATAGTTGTATGTACTAGATTGAAGGGTTGATATGACCTAATCAAGTTAAGAGGGTGAAAGAATGGAATTCATACATGAGTATGATTCATGTGGTGATTAAGGGTATGATCCTTAAGTAAAGAGATCATGAAACCCTAATCATGAGCATAAACCCTAATTGACAAGGTTGTTGAACCCAAACCCTAATTCACGGCAATTCTTAATGAAACCCTAATCCAGAGTGTGGATGTAACCCTAATTCAGGGTGATGATGTGTGTAGACCTAATTTAGGGTAATGTGATTTAAAACCCTAATTGGGAAGAATAGTAAACATTGATTGTGGTTTATTGAATGTAGGCACTATTATGGGGTGAAATTTATGTGAAACCCTAACTAAGAATGGTTTCATGAGATACCCTGATGTTTGATGTGATGTGAAGCTCAAATCCAGGGTAATACTATGTAATGCTTTATGAAGCCTAATCTGAGAAATATGGTGATAAACCATAACCTTGATGTGGTTAATGTAATGAATGTCCTCAAAAGACATGAAATGGGAAACCCTAACCCTGAAAAGGGAATAGTGGTGTACCCTTGAATAGTGAATCCATATTTGTTTTATATGGTACTGATATGCAATTGATATTACTGTTATCATTTGTGCTGACCATGCAGGTATTCTGAAATGATGATCATAGTCAGGTATGAAATATGATGTTCAATTCACTATTGTGATTGGGCCTTGTGTGCCATAATATACCTCGCTGCCTGGTAAGAGGTAACAAGAAAGTTAATGGGCCTCAAGTACCATGAGTGATGCTTGTAATAGCAAGTTTCATGTTTGCCTTGGTCAGATGACCTGAAGGTGATAGTTACCTGGAAAGGTGGTAACAATGCTCAAAGATGAGCCAAGGGTTTAAATATCCAGAACCATATGATTATGGTGATGAGATTGTGAAGGGATGATAATTCCCAATATTGAAAAGAGGAACTGAGTTCCCAATATCTTTTAATGATTGATAAGAAATTGATGCAATCAATACATGTCTCTTTATAGCATTGTTATAATAAGCTATGTTTTGAGAACTTGGCTGATGCTAAAAGAATATGAAAATGTACTTAATTATTCAAGTGAAATCTATTCATGTAGTTCTCTGACCATAGATCCATCATCGTCAGAAGTTGGTGATGGTGAAATAGGTTTTCCTATGAAATTCTTGGAGTTCGCATATTCTGAATATGTGGGGGTAAATGGGCAAAAATATCCTTACGTCTTTGTGAAGAGATTGAGGGAAGGTAAACATTAAACCTCTCAATTCTTCATGTGTCGGGATGGATGTATCACAATTCTCCCGATGGTTGGGATGGACACATCATTAATCTCTCAATGTTATTTAATGTCGGGTCGACGGAGATAAACATTAAATCTCTCGATTGTCGATGAGAGTACAGTTGACGCTGTAACTCTATAGCGAAGTTTCCAGTATACCCTAGAATGCTATTTTGAGTAGTTAACACAGTCCTACTTGTGGTCCCGTACTGACTGGGATGTGGGAGGTCATGGGAATCCAGCTCTTCCATTGACCTATTTATGGTACCGATTTCGATTCTAGAAATGGTCAGTTGGAGTATGAGCAGTATACCTCATCTCCTTAGAGCTTAAATGTGTTTGTAAAATATAATCAGTTGTGTAGCGTATTTGCATAAGATTGAAATACGAGAACCACTGGTTGAAGTTATACTACTTAGCATGCCCTTGATACTTAAATGTACTTATGTTCTTCTAATTCATATTAAATAAGGAACATGTTGCTTTATCAAGTTATAGTTGAAATACTTGCATAAGAATGTTACTCTAATCTGCATAGACGTTGATTCAACTGCTACTGAATTATATTATCCCACTGCTCAGTTTATCTCTTTTAAACTGTAATGATAATGTTTTGGCAGAGAGTTTTATCTCCCACTGGGGAAATTTTTATAATTGTCTCACCCCTGTGGGATTCAACATTTTTAGGTAGACGCAGGCAAAAAGGCAGAAACCTTTCTGTGGGGAAGAGTAGCAGCAGCAGTCACAAGGACAGCAGTGATCCATCAGGTGGAGACATTGGCTGTCTGATTTTGTATAGTTAGTCCTATGAGTCGTCTCTGTACTCTCGGTTCCTAGGAGTTAGTGCTTTGATAATTTGATCTGAGATTTTGGCTTGATGCCTCGAGATTTTTATACTAACTATGTACAGTTGAGACAGAGTAGTGAATGTTGTAATTCTCGAGAAGAAACGATACAAGAGATGTACTAGTGAACCAGGATGTAATAATTTACTTTGGTTCTGAATGAAAGAGTTTTCCTATGAATGGATCTCTTGATAAATGGTTTTAATTTTGAGTGATTTTCAGTAATTCCGCTATTAATAATTTGCTTCCGCATTAGTTAGTCCTGTTTTTTGTGAATTGTATGCAACAAATAAGTGGTATCAGAGCTCTAGGTTCGCTGAGTCTATAGAGACATAGGATTAAGGTTGTTGAGTCTGTTCTAGTGTCATCCAATTATCTAATAGTGTCTTCTGCTCATATAGGAGGAGAAGAAGAACTAAAGATGTATGGATCACACGATGAACATGCTGCTGAGAGCAGCGTTGCTGCACTAGGAGGAGGTGCAAGGGATCAAGCTAGGGAGGAACATGTACCTGAGATTCCTCAACTTGATCAAGCTGCATTAGGGAACCCAGTCTTCCAAACCATGTATGGGCAATTTTTGGCAGCTATGACTCACATGACAGATAGGATGCCACTACCTGCACCAAGGGCACCAGCCCATGATGTAAGACATGGAGCCGACAAGACTTTTGAATGGATAAGGAGTGTGGGAGTCATAGAGTATGCTGGTACAACCAACCCAATAGATGATGACCTATGGTTGACTGAGTTGGAGAAAGCCTTCAAAATCCTCATGATTCCTGATGATGAGAAGGTCAGGCATGCTGTATACCTCCTAAACGAGAGTGATGGCCACTGGTGGACCATCGAGGAGGGTAAAAGACCTGGAGTCGTGATCGGATGGGATGAATTCAGGCGTGAATTTGTCGCTAGATACATTCCCAAGATGTATCTAGATGAGAAAATCTCTCAATTTGAGAGGTTGAGGAAAGGGCAAATGAACATTAGCGAATATGAAGCTAGGTTCATGGAGTTGTTACGGTTCTGTCTGCATATGGCATCAAATGATGAGGAGAGAATTTAGCATTTTGAGAAGGGGCTGAACGTTGAATTGACCACTCTGGTGTCTTCTATGGAGAACCGTGAGAGGTTTGCCACTTTTGTGGAGTCTGTAAGACGTATAGAGAGGGTTGCAATTGAGAAGAGACAGACCAAGGGTAAGAAAGAATACCCACGGTTCCAAGGATAGAGTTCTGGGAGTTTTAAGAAACCAAGGTATTATGTGCCTACACCACCACCAAGGTTCAATACCCAAACACAATGGATGTCAAGTAAGGGTAGAGGCCGAAGTTTACCACCAAAGGGAGCTCACAGCTCAGCCTCAATGTCAGTAACAGGACCACCCAGACCTTAGAGGGGGAATGTAACATGTTATAGATGTGGGAGAGAAGGCCATGTGGTGTGGGACTGTCCTGAGAAAGTTAGGAATGTGACCCAGCAACCGAGGCAGAGTCAGCAAGGCTCTTAGAAGAAGCAATCTGGCAGTGGTGCTAGAGGATGTGGACAAGCATCCCAAGCTGGTTTGTCGACATCCAACAATCAAGCATCGGATCAAAAGCAACCAACGGCTAGATTCTATGCCATGAATCAGCCCAAAGCAGTAGTCAACCCTCAGGTTGTGACAGGTCAGATGGAACTATTTTATTTTGATATGTCTTCATCCTGCTTCGTATCTATGTTAATTGATCCGGGTGCTACGCACTCTTTTATCACTCGATAAGTGATTCATGACTGCAACATGATTGTCAGTCATAGAGCAGATACCCTATTGTTAGAAACACCTATATTGGGATCTACAATATTGTGGGAAGTGTTATCTCCCTACAATCTTTTCTTTTCTGACCACCGCATTTAGGTGGATCTTATACCACTTGAAATGCATGGGTTTGATATAATCATTGGGATGGACACCTTAGAGAAGTATAAGGTTGTCTTGGTTTGCAGTTCCAAGCAAGCTGTGTTCACATATAATGGTGACACATGGGTCTTTCAAGGAGAAAGAAAGATTCTTCCAACATGTCTTCTGTCAGCTATGGTAGCTGAGAAGTTGATGAGACAAGGATGCTTCGCATTCTTAGCCCATGTGGTTGATACCACAATGGAGAACCCTTATCTTTCTGAAGTTCCAATAGTCAGGGAATTTGAAGATGTATTTCCTGAAGAACTTCCAGGTGTTCCACCGCCCCGAGAGATTGATTTTGAAATTAATTTAATCCCAGAAATGCAACCAATAGCACAAACATCGTATAGAATGGCACCTGCTGAAATGGCAGAGCTCAAGAAACAACTTCAGGAGTTGCTTGAGAAGGGATTTATCTGACCGAGTACTTCACTATGGGGTGATCCGGTTCTTTTTGTTAAAAAGAAATATGGGTCTATGTGATTATGCATCGACTATAGGAAGTTGAATAAAGTAACTATAAAGAACAAGTATCCTCTGCCTAGGATTGATGACTTGTTTGATCAGTTGCGTGGTGCAACTATCTTTTCCAAAATAGACCTGAAGTCGGGATACCATCAGTTGCATATCAAGGAGAGTGACATACCCAAGTCCTCCTTTAGGACAAGGTATGGTCACTATGAGTTCACAGTTATGTCGTTTGGACTAACTAATGCACCAGCTACATTTATGGAACTCATGAATAGAATCTTTCGACCTTTTCTTGATCAGTGTGTAGTCATCTTTATATATGACATCCTGATATATAGTAGAGATGCTCAACGACATGAGCAGCACCTCCGTCAGGATTTGACCTTGCTAAGAAAGCATAAGTTGTATGCTAAGTTTAGCAAGTGTGAGTTTTGGTTATCAGAAGTTTCTTTTCTTGGACACATAATATCTGCTTCAGGTATTCGTGTTGATTCCAATAAAGTAGAATCTTTCCTGCAATGGGAACAGACAAAGACACCGACAGAGATATGCAGATTCCTAGGACTGGCAGGATATTATAGGAGGTTCATTAAGAACTTTAGTTCTATAGCTTTACCCCTGAGTAAGTTGACCAGGAAGGAGATTCCTTTTGTCTGGAATGACAAGTGTCAACAATCTTTCCAGTTGTTGAAGGAAAGGTTAACCAGTGCACCTGTGTTGGTGTTACCTGAGCAAGGAAAGGGGTACATAGTCTTTTGTGACGCATCTAAAAATGGCTTAGGATGTGTGTTGATGCAGGATAAACAAGTGATTTCTTTTGCTTCTCGACAGCTTAAGAAACACGAGGTGAATTATCCAACACACGATCTAGAGCTAGCTGTTGTGGTCCATGCCTTGAAGATCTGGAGACATTATCTCTATGGAGAGACATTCCAAATTTTCACAGACCATAAGAATCTAAAGTATATCTTTTCTCACCATGAGCTAAACATGAGGCAATGCCGCTGGATGGAGTTAATCAAGAACTACGATTGTACAATTGATTATCATCTAGGGAAGGCCAATGTAGTTGTTGATGCACTAAGTAGAAAATCAGCAACACCAGCTTTAGATAAAGCACAACTAAACTCCTTAGTGTGCTCTAAGAGAGACATGTTTATCTCCTTAAGGCAAGACAATGTACATCTTAAGGTATCATTGTTATCTGGGTTGTTAGTTGAGATGTAAGTAAAACCTACTCTGAGGGAACAAATTAAAGAAGCACAACAAGCTAATGTTGTAGTTCAACAGATTAGATCAGAGTATGGTAGTGAAAAACGAGATAGTTTCCATGATTCATATGATCAAGTAGCCTGTTATCATGGTAGGATGATAGTACTTGATGTTGATAACTTAAGAAAGTTAGTTCTGGAAGAAGCTCATTCTTCAATGTATGATATGCATCCAGGGAGCACCAAGATGTATCATAACTTAAAAGATATGTATTGGTGGCCTGGTTTGAAGAAGGATGTTGCTGAGTTTGTTATGCAGTGTCCGGTGTGTCAGCAGGTTAAGGCTGAACATCAGAAGCCCGCGGGAACAATGCAACTTCTGTCTATACCACAGTGGAAAATGGGATCATGTAACCATGGACTTTGTGGTTGGTTTTCCTAGAACAGCCAAAAGTCATGATTCCATTTGGGTGATAGTTGATAGGTTGACAAAGACAACACATTTCTTACCTATCAAAACAACCTATACAACTGAAAAGCTGGCACAGATATACATAGATGAGATAGTGCGTTTGCACGGGGTTCCAGTTACCATAGTTTCTCATAGAGGTCCCCAGTTTACAAGTCGTTTTTGGGAGTGACTCCATAAAGATTTGGGTACGCGATTAAGGTTTAGTACATCCTTTCATCCTCAAACAGATGGACAATCAGAGAGGACGATACAAACTTTGGAGGACTTGCTTAGGGCATGTGTTCTTCAGTTTGTAGGAAGTTGGGATCTACATCTGAGCTTGATAGAGTTTGCTTATAATAACAGCTATCAGCATAGTATTGACATGGCACCATATGAAGCTTTGTATGGTAGACGTTGTAGATCTCCCCTATGTTGGTATGAAACTGGTGAATATCAACTTTTGGGTCATGAGCTGGTTCAGCAAACAACTGAGAAAGTTAAATTCATAAAAGAACAGTTGAAAGCTGTCCAGGATAGATAGAAATCCTATGCTGACAAGCGTCATAGACCCTTAGAATTCCAAATTGGAGACAGGGTGTACGTCAAGGTTTCACCTTGGAAAGGTATCCTGAGATTTGGAAAGAAAGGGAAGTTAGCTCCTAGATTTATGGGGCCTTATCCGATCATTGAGAGGATGGGAAAGGTAGCCTATAACCTAGAATTACCACCTGAGTTGCATAGATTGCACCCAGTGTTTCATATATCTATGTTGAGGAAGTGTCATCCTGACACTGAGTTAGTTCTACAACCTATGGAAGTAGAACTAAATGATGGCATATCTTATGTTGAAGGACCTGTGTTGATTCTTGACAAAAGAATCAAAAAGTTGAAAAAGAAAGTCATTAGTCTTGTAAAAGTCCTCTGGAATCACTGTGGCATTGAAGAAGCTACGTGGGAACTAGAGGATGAGATGAGGAGGAAGTATCCTTCTCTTTTCTCTTAATGTTTTGTTGATGATTTCGGGGACGAAATCATTATAAGGGGTGGATAAACTTGTAACATCCCTGACCTGGGTTGTGTTTTAACCCTAGGTGTTTTGCTTAATAAAAGTAATTACATGCTTGCTTTTATCTTTTGAAAGATAATTAAGGCTCAAGAGGAACTTATATTGCAATTTTAGTCCTTTTTGAATATTGTTGAAATCAATGTTTTGATTGTTTTGGACTAAAGTGCAAATTACCCAAGTTGAGGGGTTTATTTGCAAATTGTGTGTGATAATATGTTCCTCATGTGTTGAAGCATCATAAGAGTGAAAATGATGCAGAGGTATGGCTTTTGATGGCCTGAATACCAAGAAAGAATTGATAAAGCAATGTTTGAGCATGAATACCTAGTTTTCGTGTAATGTGCAATTTACCCAAAAGATAGGGAGCAATATGCAAATTAACACTTCAAAAAGGTCCCTAATGTTTCTTGGCATCATGTGGATTAAAGAGAATGAGAGGGGCGTCTCATTTGTATCTCTTTGAAGGAGAGAGAATCTTGATATTAAAATAATCAAGATTTAAGCATAATGGAAACATTAGTTCAAACTAATGCAAGAATAAA
This sequence comes from Alisma plantago-aquatica, assembly GCA_963693085.1. Classification (NCBI taxonomy): domain Eukaryota; kingdom Viridiplantae; phylum Streptophyta; class Magnoliopsida; order Alismatales; family Alismataceae; genus Alisma; species Alisma plantago-aquatica. The sequence goes on along the minus strand of OY856414.1, from coordinate 14,404,713 downwards.
TAAAATAATTGAAGGGCCTTCAACCAAAATTAAAATGGTTAGATTCAGATGTGTGTGGACTTACTTGATATTTGCAAGGACCATGAAATATACCAAGGAGGTGAAAACTCCACTCACCTTATTATAAGAAAAAGAATTTCCACTCAAATATGGATATTACTATTATAAGGGTTAAGGTGCTTAATTTCTTTTCCCTTAATTCATGGATAATGGAAGGGAGCTCGGTGGGGATAGAGTTGCCTTTGCATGCAAGAAACCAAGGGGGAAGTGGTGGCGACAATTTTGGAATTAAAAGATTTTTATAAAAACATTTTCTCTCCCATTGATTTTCTTATAAAAGACCCCTTTACCACCCAAACCAAGGACTTTTTCGGATTCCTTTCTTCTCCTTGCCTGAAAAATCGACCAAGGGAGCTAGGAACAGCTGGAAGGATTCCCCCAACCCGTTGGTAAGTCCTTGACCTTCGTTCTTCTTGATTTCATGGTGGAAATCATAAAACAATGCATAATTCCTTCATTTCTTCACTCCATCTTCAACCCTAGCTGATCCTTTCACTCCAAAAGCTTGAGAACGGACCTTGGGAGGTTGCTAGAGCTTCATCCACCATTGGAGCCATGGAGCTTGAAGCTTTGAATCTTAATTGAAAGTGTTTTATATAACTTGAACCCTTAATCTTTGTCATTGAAATCGATTTCTCAATTCAATTGATTTAATTGTTATTCTTGCAATAGCTTTGTTTGATTGATGGAATTTCCATGGAAATGGCAGTAGTTTTCATGAGTCTAAAGGTTGAAGATGATAACTTGTTCATAATCACACACCTCAACCAAGAACAATGGCAAACGGTCTTGGACCTTTGGTCCAAACGGTTTCACCAAACCGTTTGAGACCAAACGGTTTGCAAACCGTTTGATAACTTGTACTCCAAACCATTTGGTTATGTTGACCGTTTGGTTTAGTTGACCGTTTGAGGTCTGAACTTAGTTACATGTCAGATTATGATCCAATGGATCCAATTGATCGATTTGATGGGTGTACAATCCTTCATTTGGAAACCCTAATCAAGTTGATTGAAGAATCCTTGATTGGTCCTAACGATTTCAAGACAATTTGGGTCAAACGGTCTTGAGACCGTTTGTGCCCAAACGGTCTTGAAACTATTTGGGACCAAACGGTTTCAAAACTGTTTGGTGGGTTAGTGGTTGATCCTTGACAAATGGATAATGATCTAATGGTGTTAATTGATTAATCCTTCAATTGCATAATCAATAGTCAATTCAATGGTGCAATTGCATTTGATTTGGATTGATGAATGACCTAAAGAGCCTTGTGGTTTTGGGACTTATTTGACCCAAACGGTCTTGAGACCGTTTGAGACCAAACGGTCTTGAAATCGTTTGGGAGAAAATGCTTTCAAAACCGTTTGGTGTTAAACAGTTTCAAAACCGTTTGGTGATGAAAACTCAAAACCGAATGGAGTTAATTTGTGATTCAATCATTTGGACATTTAAGGTAATGATTGTTCCAATAATCCAATGATTGTTAGTAATAGTAATCAATGAAGGTACAAAGGTTGAAACCCTAATAGTACCTACATGATTAGTTTCAATTAAGGGATGAACCCTAATTTCTTATAAAAACAATATTTTAGTACACTATGTCAATCATAGTTGTATGTACTTGATTGGAGGGTTGATATGACCTAATTAAGTTAAGAGGATGAAAGAATGGAATTCATACATGAGTATGATTCATGTGGTGATTAAGGGTATGATCCTTAAGTAAAGAGATCATGAAACCCAATCATGAGCATAAACCCTAATTGACAAGGTTGCTGAACCCAAACCCTAATTCAGGGCAATTCTTAATGAAACCCTAATCCAGAGTGTGGATATAACCCTAATTCAGGGTGATGATGTGTGTAGACCTAATTTAGGGTAATGTGATTTAAAGCCCTAATTGGGAAGAATAGTAAACCTTAATTGTGGTTTATTGAATGTAGGCACTATTATGGGGTGAAATTTATGTGAAACCCTAACTAAGAATGGTTTCATGAGATACCCTGATGTTTGATGTGATGTGAAGCTCAAATCTAGGGTAATACTATGTAATGCTTTATGAAGCCCTAATCTGAGAAATATGGTGATAAACCATAACCTTGATGTGGTTAATGTAATGAATGTCCTCAAAAGACATGAAATGGGAAACCCTAACCCTGATAAGGGAAAGGTGGTGTTACCCTTGAATAGTGAATCCATATTTGTTTTATATGGTACTGATATGCAATTGATAGTACTATTATCATTTGTGCTGACCATGCAGGTATTCTGAAATGATGATCATAGTCAGGTATGAACTATGATGTTCAATTCACTATTGTGATTGGGCCTTGTGTGCCATAATATACCTTGTTGCTTGGTAAGAGGTAACAAGAAAGTTAATGGGCCTCAAGTACCATGAGTGATGCTTGTAATAGCAAGTTTCATGTTTGCCTTGGTCAGATGACCTGAAGGTGATAGTTACCTAGAAAGGTGGTAACAATGCTCAAAGATGATCTAAGGGTTTAAATACCTAGAACCATATGATTATGGTGATGAGATTGTGAAGGGATGATAATTCCCAGTATTGAAAAGAGGAACTGAGTTCCCAATATCTTTTAATGACTGATAAGAAATTGACACAATCAGTACATGTCTCTTTATAGCATTGTTATAATAAGCTATGTTTTGAGAACTTGGTTGATGCTAAAAGAATATGAAAATGTACTTAATTAATCAAGTGAAATCTATTCATGTAGTTCTCTGACTATAGATCCATCGTCTTCAGAAGTTGGTGATGGTGAAATAGATTTTCCTATGAAATTCCTAGAGTTCGCATATTCTGAATATGTGGGGGTAAATGGGCAAAAATATCCTTACGTCCTTGTGAAGAGATTGAGGGAAGGTAAACATTAAACCTCTCAATCCTTCATGTGTCGAGATGGATGTATCACAATTCTCCCGATGGTTGGGATGGACACATCATTAATATCCCAATGTTATTTAATGTTGGGTCGACGGAGATAAACATTAAATCTCTAGATTTCTGATGAGAGTACAGTTGACGTTGTAACTCTATTGCAAAGTTTCCAGTATACCCTGGAATGCTATTTTGAGCAGTTAACACAGTCCTGCTTATGGTCCCGTACTGACCGGGATGTAGGAGGTCATGGGAATTCGGCTCTTCCATTGACCTGTTTATGGTACCGATTTCGATTCTAGAAATGGTCAGTTGGAGTATGAGCGGTATACCTCATCTCCTCAGAGCTTAAATATGTTTATAAAATATAATCAGTCGTGTAGCGTATTTGCATAAGATTGAAATACGAGAACCACTGGTTGATGTTATACTGCCTAGCATGCCCTTGATACATAAATGTACTTATGTTCTTCTAATTCATATTGAATAACAGACACGCTGCTTTATCAAGTTATAGTTGAAATACTTGCATAAGAATGTTACTCTAATATGCATAGATGTTGATTCAACTGCTACTGAATTATATTATCCCACTGCTCAGTTTATCTCTTTTAAACTGCAATGATAATGATTTGGCAGATTATATCTCCCGCTGGAGCAATTTTTATTATTGTCTCACCCCCGTGGGATTCAACGTTTTTAGGTAGACGCAGACAAAAAGGCAGAAACCCTTCTGTAGGAGAAGAGAAGCAGCAGCAGTCACAAGGACAACAGTGATCCATCAGGTGAAGACATTGGCTGTATGGTTTTGTATAGTTAGTCCTATGAGTCGTCTCTGTACTCTCTCGGGTCCTAGGAGTTAGTGCTTTGATAATTTGATCTGAGATTTTAGCTTGATGCCTTGAGATTTTTATACTACCTGTGTACAGTTGAGACAGAGTAGTGAAAGTTGTAATTCTCGAGAAGAAACGGTACAAGAGATGTACTAGTGAACCAGGATGTAATAATTTACTTTGGTTTTGAATCAAAGAGTTTTCCTATGAATTGATCTCTTGATAAATGATTTTAATTTTTAGTGATTTTCAGTAATTCCACTGTTAATAATTCGCTTCCGCATTAGTTAATCCTATTTTTTGTGAATCGTATGCAACAAGAAACCCCCTACTAGCACCTTTGTTGGCCAACCTGAACCCAACACTAAGCACATAGAACAACTTAAGGAGGTCACCACCATATCCGGCCTTACCACACAAGAAAGGGAAGGTTCCCCACTCATAGATTTTGACCAAGCGAAAGACGAAGAGGTTGTTGTTGTCGCTCAGCCATTGATGCCACCCAAATCCACCCCACAAGATTTGGTTCATGAGTATATGTTGCGTATAACGTTTTCTGGCTGGTTGAAGAAAACCCAGTTGGACTCTAGGTTCAACAAATTCAAGGATATCATGAGGAAGCTATGTGTCAACATCCTGCTTCTGGAAGCCATGACAGACCTACCTGAATGGAAGAAATTCTTCAAAGCGCTTCTGAACTGTAAGCGCAGGACTGAAGAATCTGAAATTGTAAAACTGGCAAGAACTACATATGACATTATCTAAAGCAAAATGCCAAAGAAATACAAAGACCCAGGATCTTTTGGGATCACTTGTTCTATAGGAGATTCAACCAGTCATTTGGGATTAGATGATCTTGGGGCTAGCATATCCATCATCCCTCTAAGCATGTGCATGAGGCTCAGTCTCACATATGCTAGATCCACTCCTATGTGTATTAAACTTGCAGATTCTTTCATTACCAAGCCCCTTGGCATTATTGATGATGTGCCAATCATAGCCAGAAATTTCTACATCCCGTGTGACTTTGTGGGGCCTGATATAAAAGAAGACAGTCGCTACCCTCTCATTTTTGGTAGGCTATTCCTTTCCACTGCCAGGGCACTCATCAACGTTGAGGCAGGACTTTTCACACTATGTGTGGGAATGAAATTAATCAATTTCTAATTCTATGGGGGTAGAATGAAGTATACTCAAGAGGAAGAAGTTTATTTCATCGAATGCATGGACCAGTTCAATCCAATGTAGCAACGCTTCCTAAATTCTAAATTCCCACCTGTTACCAAAACATGTATTTCTCTAGTGGACCATCAAGTTGCTATTCAAGCCCAAGCTATCCCAACTAGCCCTATTAAGACGGACACTTCCACTATCCCCATTGTGGTAAGGGACAACATCACTATTCAAGAAACCCTTGTCCCACACACCTTCCCCCTCCCTCTTCCTTTGAGACATCTATCTATGATACTCATCAAACTCCTTTTAAGTCACCATTAAAAATCACAACCCAAGTGGTGCATCCAAATATCATTGATGGGTATTTACCTTATACCCCCTTCAACCCATCTCCCATTGAAATTAATGGCTAACATTGGGAAATTGATGAAGATCTTTTCTTAAGCCCTACCTCACCCACAAATAATCATCTTTCTACAACTGTGCTCCCTTAAAACTATCCTCCATCACATCTCAAATTATGGGAATCCAATAAGATTGATTCAAATGTTTGTCCTTGTTATACATATGTATGCCAAGCATTCCATGATACGTTTTAAAGCACTCAAACAAAGATGATGGAGTGGTCACCCACTTCTCCACTACTTTATTTTCCACCATCGTCGTGATCTTCTTCCCCCCATCTCTGATTTAGGTTTTGCTCAGGATAAGCAAAAATCTAAGTCTGAGGTGGAGGTGGGTGGTATGCTTCTATTCCACCCCCTTATCTTTTCATTTCTTGCATTAATTTATGCCTTTTTATTCACTTTTCATGTAGTAGCTTTGTTAATGTCCTATATCAGCCATGCTTTTATTTTCTTAGTTGCAAAATGTCCATTATCCAGTTGGCCCATAGACAAGACATCTATCATTGTACTCGTGTTGAATTTAGTAAAACTTTTTGCAAAATCTTTTACTAATTGCTATGTCTGAAGCCACCGTGTCACCTAGGACCCTCCTTGGAATAGTTGGCAAATCATATGGAATCAATCGGAACCAAGCACAATTTTTCCTTATGTTTAACAGTGGATTATATTGTTATAAAATGTGTATGATGTAATTTATTGGAATACTCTATCTATGCAATCACACTTTTGAAAAAAAATTGTTGAAGTTATAAGCACAAGGGTATCTCTTCCTTCCCCTATTATTTTTCTAAAAAAGAGAAGCAAAGAATCACCACTGGAAAAAATCAAGTATGGAGTGGCATGCTTCCCATATGAAAAATCCATACACCACAAAGGAGCGTACCATAAAAAGATGTCAAAAGTGCACATGATAAAAAAATTGTGACCAATGTAGACACAACTCCACAAAATTATATCCTGACTCAAATAAAGGAGGGATCACCATTTTTTGACACCCCTTTGTCTTGTTCTTGTGCAACAACACCAAAAAAATAGAAAAATGAAAGTACCAAAGCAAAAGTAGGATGAAGACTATTTTATGCAAAATCTCAATTTAGAAGTAAGATGTGATAATTGTTTTGATAGGAAATGTAGAACTTCATACTATGTGGTTCTAGGAGATAGGGATGCTTGGCCAAAAAATGGAGGTAAGGGATAAAGTGATGTTAGAAGCGTGAGGAATTACATGTTGCGAGTATAAATTGGATGTATTTGTAATTTTATTTGCAAGGGACAAGCAAAGATTCAAGTTTAGGGTATTTTGATGTATGAATATTCATCTATCTTTTTGCATATTTTTCATAGACCTTTTCATTAGAACCTATATCTTTTTCAGTAATTTCTAGGACAGTTTGCATTTTACCCATTTTTTGTTTTATTGTGCAAATACTTAACTCTTTTCTCACTTTTTGTAAGGTTTTCCTCCAAAATATAATTCTGACCTATTGAGCTCATGAGACAATCGTCTCACAGCATCAGACAGTCGTTTCACCTTCATGAAGCCCAAACTCTAGAGCCAGACGACCATAGGTCCTCGGCTCAACATGCTATCTCAACCCTCCAGACGTGTGTCTCGCTTCAATGAGACGATCGTCTCATGGCCCCAGTCGAACACCCAAGATGCTCCAAAGGGCCATCTCATGATCTTGCTGAATCAAATGTCAAAGCTGCCACTCAATTAGGGTTTCAACCTTTTGATACATGCAAATCGGTGCAAACCGGGCGTACTACATCGTTAGATGACCGTTCTAGATGATGCTTCGAGCCCAAGAAATAGAGTCTAACCGCACTGCCACCCTCTCATTAGGGTTTTGATCTGATGCTTCTAGAGACCATGCCATGTCATCCCAAGCGACTGTCGCATGTAGTGAGATGACCGTTTTGCGGCCCACGAGTAGTAATTTTAGCAGCTGTCACATCCATTTGTCCCCGCCATTCAGACTTTCCATCCCTTCTTCCCATATAAAAGGAGGGGGGACTCCACAAAGGAAAGGGGTCCTCAGTTTTGTACTCACATTTTATTACTGAAACTCTATTACTTTCAATTCATAGTGTAATTTTTCATTCGGTAATAAAATTTGGTTCTTGTCTCTGGATCTGTATTTCTTCTTTGTTCTTGTTCTTTCTTCTAGTTCTTTCTTTTGGAGAGGGGGATTAATAGAGAAAGTCATTTAATTGTTACCAACATTGGTCTCTTTGGAGATTCTGTCCTTGTGGTCTATGGCTTCTAACCTTCTTCCCCTTATTTTTCCATCTATTAGCATAGCTAGTAAGTATTTCCTTATAGAGTTGAGGGAAGTAGCGCCTTAGCCATGTGTTGATCAGATCAGGTTTTACATAAATTTTTAGATAGATGGTTTTCGGCTCAGAAATCACCGATTTAAACGAAGTAATTAATCATTCTTATCACAGGTTAATCCTGATAGATGCGATTGTGGAAACTGGGATTTAGAACACCTAAATCGTTTATATAGGGATTTGGATGTGATCACAGAAAAATCCCCTTTAGAATGAAGGACAAGGACACATGAACGCTAGGACCAATGGGTTCATGTAGAGTCTCTTGCATTTTATTTATGAATAATTTGCATACCTTCTTCTATCTTACTTGTCAGGTATCTCTTGATCTTGTATTCACTTTGGCTAAGGTGGTGAAACCCCTAAGCCTCAATGCTTTCCCTTATGATGCAATCGTTTCTTCAACTCTAGTTTTCAAATCGCTTTTTTTTATTCTTGCACTTACTTCTTGTCTTAGATAATCTGTTCTTTTCTAACAATCTTCTTTATTTCTAGTTCTAGCATAATCCTCTCAATTTAATTCTTTAGTGTAATCCTTTATTTCTTTTGGACTTTTATTCCTTGTTCTAATTTAATCAACCCCCAAAATCAGAATTTACCATTTCATTCAATTATTTAAAAACTAAAAAAAAATCAAAATTAATCGAGTTCAAAGGAAATAATCTTTAAAATGTTGTCATGTGGGATCGACCCTTCTATACTAGCCTTAATCGGATAGTAAAAAAGAGTTAACTCTATGATAATCATCATAATGAATTGGTGTTCACTTCGATGTGTATCAAAATACCCTAATAATTCTCCTTATATTTTTTAAAATTTACTTGAAATTGTCAACTATTAAATATTATTTGAAAAAATATGGGCTCTAATACCAAATGTAACGACCTCACTTTTTAGTGTCCCCTAATTAAGGAATGACCTTAAAGTCGAGAGTCATTACCTAAATTCCCAAGATATGGATTTAGCAAATAGAAATAATAGCAAACCCTTTCTATTATTTAAGAAATGTTGTTTATAATATTTATAATGAGATTCTTCCAAGGAGTTACATGAATTTTCAACCTAAAACTATAACACATGAGAAGAAGTATTACATCTAAGTAATCCTCCTGACTTAGACTTAGTATCTTCTTTCAATTTCATCATGTTGACCATGTCTTGTGCTACCTTCATATGTGGCACTTACTTAAAAGACCGACAAATAAAAACACGGTCAGTATATCTCTATACATAGTACGTGGGGGAAGCAAATATACACATGTAGCTATAACAACATAAACAATCATAAAAGAAATTATTATTACATAATCGAATATGCATTTTCTGTTATAACTTCTCAACCCATATTTGTCAATCTTTGTGGTATTACCTCTCTTTAGGTCAGTCTTCTTGGGTACCCTATCTATAGGGTTTGGTCCCTATAATGCATTCTCATAACCTTCCCTCACTCGAGCTTGGTCCTATATTGGCCTTCTTGTCCTAGCTTGGCCTGTTAGTGACCTTCCTATCCCATCTTGATCACTAGTCATCACAATGACTTCTTCCTCCCAGATGTTCATTCAACTCACCAGATATAGCAATTTGGGTTTGAGTAAGTTACATTCATATAAGTTTATACACATAGGGCCTTATATATTGTAGGAAGTAAATAAACAACCAATCAATTTAACTGTAATGCATTCATGAAACTTTGAAAAATCATAGAAGCCAATAAGGTTAATATTTAGAATCATAACCTTGTGCCTTTGCATTCATGCAGAAACCATGCAACATCATACTTCAAGCATATATCCAAACATCCAGGTATTGAACATAAGCAACCAACATTATCTGCATGTATGCATACCCTAAAGTTTCACCAATCATATTCAAACATATGAATCTAACATATGACCAAAACTAGGATTTAGGATTGTCTTGGATTTAGATCAGGAATAAGGGTACAAACTCAAACTCCATTTGATTATAGTTTAGTATTATAAATGCATACTAAACTTTATGTGGAACCCTAATGACCAGATTTATCATATACTTGCATCATGAACACCTAGATTTGATTATGTGCATTAATAACATAGAAAGTTATGATCTTTGGTTACAAAACCTTAATTCAACACATGCATTTTTATTGGTCTAGAAACCCTAAATATTCATCATCATCATGATTTCTCATCGTATTCAATGATATCGGTTTATATCTCAAAGTAAATGTTTTTTTTATATACTCAACATGTTAATAATAGATCTAGGTCTTCCACGTATATAATCACCACTAATCATGTATTATTCTATAATTTTGGAATTAGGACCAGATCCAGGTCATGATATTCTTTTATTTGGATATCACTCATTCTTTGGGCCAATTCGGTATATAATTTTGTCATATTTGGATAATCCTATCAATCTTTATGAATTAAACAAAAGAAGAATTCATACATCAAACATGGGGTGATGTGGCTTCCTCTTCCATGGAGATTTGGAAGGAAAGGGATGAGGGGAAAATTACTACACAAGATCATGGACTTCTATGCCATTGTGGAAAGTACCATGTTATGAGATACAATGAAACCTTCATACATGAGAAGAGTATTTCCATGACAAAGGGAGAGAGATTTGTTTATATACTACTATGGAAGGATGCACATCAAGGAAGTAAGGTATTGGGGTAGTCCATCTTCTCTTCATACCAATTCTTATATAGCACAAGGGTTGAACGTCGATGGGTCTAGTTTTTATAAAGTTTCATTATGCCATTGGCAAGTCATCATGCTAGGAAAGTAAGAATTATATTCCTCCCTCTTGTCCTTATAATAACAATCTCATGTCTTCTACTTTATAGACCCAAAAGTCACATTAAGGAAACCACCCCTTATACCATTATTTTGGAAGAACTCTATTCATATTGTTACCTATAAGGAAAAATCCTTCAATTTTTCCCTATTTAACCAAAACTTGGTTTCAAAGGCAAATCTGCATAATTACCAACTAAACTATCTTGACCATAAAATATCTTAGAACTTTCTGTATTTACTTCCATAATCCTATATTTGGGTTATTTATCTCATTAATTATCTTGAGCATTTTTCATGAGCATGAACATACATATTTCTCTATTTGGTATCCCAAAGTTGTAAACCTTGATTGTGGAAATTAAATAATTCATATCTCTCTTTCATCTTTACTCCAATTGGTCCCAAAATTGGATACTTATTTTATTATCCTAGAATATCATATTGAGCCAAGTTTGGTAACAAAGGGATGTTTCTAGATACCCTTTTCTCTTTCTTTAAATAAGGAAAACAACATCTAATTATTACAACCAAGTCCCTCTTCCTTATTGGTTTTTCATAGGCTACTAGGAGTGTCCTTTCGTATGAATCTTGGAGGGAAACTCATTAATATCTTGCTAAATTATATCTTTTGTTGGGATTTATTGGGATAAATTTTGCTGACGAAACTTTCCCTTTATGTATTTTCTTATAACAATTATCCACATCATATGAAAAGTCCCTTTTATCTCAAATTCTATTATAATATTAGTTTCCACATTATATTTAAGTGTTGCAAAAATCAATTTAAAATATCTTTATTTGATGACTCAAAACTTGTGTTATCATTCATGGTTAGATAATTACTCCACTAATTATTTGTCACTAATTATCTAAGTTACAAATTATCTTAGAATATTTTGGAAACTTGTTTGTTATTCCATAATTCCATTTTCTAACAAACCATAAGCCAATATCCTTTGTCTATTTCCTTTTATTTCATAAAATTTTCCCACAAGGACCTATATGCAAAGTACATAGTCTCATGATCCTCACTTGGTCCATGGGTTAAACCCATGCCACAAAGATAACATTATAATTCCATCAATTAGGGAATTTACTTATCAACTCAAGTCTTATATTTATATATTTAAAATTCTCCAAAGTTTAGGATATTATGAAAATTCTAGTCATGAATAACAAAATAAAATTGAATACCAATTGATTGTAAGCCATATAGTGACAAGTATTTCTCCACATTTATAGAACTCTGTATTTTGATTATATTCTTGGAGCTTAATACTTGGTATAGATAATTTTGATACTTTGATCCAAAAGTACAAAATATATTATATCTATTTAGAAAGTCATTTCCCTCGTTGATTGTATGCATGATTAGATAGGTTGGTTGGCTAAACATTATTGTAAACCTTAGCCCTCCTTTTTGAAAGCCACCAACAATAAATCTTGGAAATAACAATACATTGTTTACACGTCAAAAATGGGTATCTAGTGACCCTAGTTTAGTGGAATTGTGTTGTCACACCTTCGTGCAGAGTTAAAGGACATAGGGTCCCTTAGTATATTGTGAATCTCAGTTGGTTTTCTGTCATTTTTCGTAGGAGAGAGCACATAGGTTTCCCAATAACTAGACATTGACATGTGTTATCTATTTGAGTATTTGAATTACTAGTTAAAAAAACCGGATATTGAATCTTATTGAACTTGAAAACCCATTGGTACCCTTCGATACTTGCCTATATTTTTTATTCCTTTTCTTTTTGTCATCCTTAGTAGATAGGTTCATATTTTTACATTCCAATTATCAAAATTTTACGGGTCATTTGACTGGCCCATATTTTCCTTCTTGGGGTCCATGTGTGGTTTGTTTCCTTTGAGAATTAATGGACAAGTGATTGAAGAAGACCTAGAGAGACGTGTAAGATTTGTCCCTTCTTGAAGAGTAGATAGGAATTTGTGCTTAATTTTGTAATCTTATGTAAAACTTTCATGACTCTAATGTAAAGCATATTGTAAAAAGTTGTTTATATTTTCTGATGCAAATATTATAAATATTTGATCATAAGGATCAAGCTTTTACACAAGCAATCATGTAAGTGATTTACTACAATACTATTTTAATATATTGAATTGGCATATATTATTGAACTGGTTCAGTATGCTGCATTTATGTTGTGTTGTATGAGTATTGTACTCATACTCCAAAGAAGTGCATATGTTGTTTATGGTATATATTATTGACCTATTTGAGTATTATAATGATTTTGTATTGTGTTTTTTAGTACTGTGACATGGAATTTGAGTATTGTACACAATATTCTGATAGTGTAATGGGTATTATGATTTTGAAATTGAGAACTTTACTTTTTTATTTAATTGCATTATGACAAACGTGCATGGAATACTTATCTTTAGGTTGTTGAAGTTTGAAAATCAAGTATTACTCTACAAAAGGGTTATTATATATACACAAAAATGAGTACCCCTAGTAAATATAAGAAGTATATATGTTATTGTTGTGCTATTGAGTTTGTTTATATATTGTTGATGTCTACTATTGCTTCTATACATATTTTCATTTTTGGTATTGTACTTGTTTTGTAGTTGTATTGTGTGTGTTACCCATGTATTTGTTTTCTAATGGTAATTTATGGTTTGAGTTTATTGAGAGACAAGTACAAGAAGATCAGGGATGATAGAATATTTATTTTCCATAGTTGTCTTTTATATACTATACTAAATAGGATTTCATCAATGCTTAGAAAGTTTGTTTTCAATAACACAGAAAAGATTTTGAAATCCAATGTACACTTAGCTTCAATTTTGACATGTGGACATTAACACATTTTGGTTTCTTTTACACAAAATCAAACTCTTTGCACAATATAATAGTTTTTTATGTGAGAAGGAGACTAATAAGCCACCAGTACTTCACCATTATGAAAAGGATGTAATGTTGATGGTAAGTGATATCATTCATATTATTTAACATAAAAGTAGTTGTCTATGATGTTATTATAATATGTATATTTTAAATTAGATTACAATGGTGAATAAGGCACTCAGTAGTGTGTGTGGAATTTTTTAATAAGGATGGAGTGTCATCTATGATGTTAGAATACTACAACAAGAAACTAGGAGCAATGGCTATGACATATATATATTATACAATTGATCGAATGTATTTCTAATACACATCTGGTGTATGAAACTGATGGAGAACATTTCTATATGTTATGAGGTCATTTTTCTATTAAGTTACTTAAGTAGTGATACACAAAGTCTGACAGGATATGAATCATATGATGATGTACTTTGTTTTGTAATTTTTTGACAACTCATGTTGACTTTTTTAAAAGAAAAAACAAATGTAATGTTTGTTGAAGTGATAAGTGATGTCAACTCTTTAGACAAACTAATATTTTTGTGGTATGATTTATATAGTATGATTGTCATAAAAGTGAAAATTTGGCACTATGCAGGATTCTGAATTTGAAACTTAGTATTGTATGTGTGTGATTATATGTAAAAATTTTGGATATGAGTATTGTATTTAAAAATTAAGTATTGCGTACTGTGAATACAAAAAATGGTACTCTATGGGTACTGCTAAACATGAACACAATACTCGTGTATATATGTAGAACGAAGTCCTATGTACGTGGAAATTCAGTATTGAATCTTTAAAAATAGTATTATATTTAAACTTGATCCTCATTTTCTCAACGTCGTGAACTTAAAGTATTGTACAATCAGTTCTTGAAGTACTTATAATGTAGTATTACACTACACATTTTATGACATGTGTGTGTCTGAGTACTGTATCTTTGGAAAAGTTGGATATGTGTACGGTAATTTAAATTTAAGTATGGTATATGTGAAACTGATTACTATGGAATAAGTAGTATGGTGAGAAGTTAGTACTATATGGGTATTGAATGTGTAAAACAATTATTATATTTGTAGTTATGGGCGTGAAATAAGTATTATTGTACTCATTTTCTTATTCTCATCCAGAAAACAACAAACAACAATTAATATTCTATGGGTATTGAATGTGTATTGGACTTGATCCTCATTTTAACCTACCATGTATTTGAAGTTATATACTCAGTACGGTAAGAAAATGCATACAGCTCTATAAAGTTGCCTCAATAGTGTCTTATTTATATTTACCATAGTACTCTAGAGTATCAAGTACTCTTACTTACATCACACACTCAAAAATTATTATTCATTTTTTTTTAAACCAGAATAGAAAATACACACTTAGATTTGGAAAAGATACATTGTCGTTCACTACTCATGTGAATTATGTGATACAATGTGGTTTAGTGCTTACCTTTTTTATCAGAAAAATAGTAGTCTTAAACATAATTGGAAACAAACATTTTCTCAGGTGAATGATTACAGATAAAAGAACAAATAAATTGTTTAAAATTTTATATTTTTTAGCATGAAAATGTTATAAGCAAAGTTCACTACCCTTCTGCCAATGAGGAACTTTTAGATAGAGAAGTAATATTTATCTCATATAGTGAGGAGAATGACTCATGAATGTTCCAATACATGAAACCAATAGTCACCCTTTCAACTTACATAACATCCAATAAAAGATTCAAAAGAGCAAGGATGAGTAAGGAAAAATAAGTAATGATGTGAAAGGAAGCACGCAAAAAATTTCAAAATATTTTTAAATGGTAAAAAAATTAGAATTGTTAAGGGCATAACAAGGATGTAGAAGAAACACTAGCCATGTACATGGGTGTCATATACAAAAGAAAAGGAATAATTTGTTGTTCACGTATTTTTTTGGTTAGCAGTCTAGTATATCACATTCTAACAATTAAAATTAAAATTTTTGGACATTATCAGTTTTCTCTACTTTTCCCCCATTTTTATTTTCTTGAGGTAGATTTTGCACCCATTGTTATTTTTTTGAAATAGATTTGTAGGATGAGTTCAGATGTTTTGTTTCAGCTGTAGTATATAGCCTTGTAGTTCCTCCTTCACATACAACACCTAGGTAATTGTATCTTTATTAAGCTCATTTTTTTAATTTCTCATGTTTATTATTTTTATCTTTCCATATCATGTATCTCTCCATTTGTCATTCAATTTCTTTTTAGAAAAAAAGCTCCCCATTAGTATTCATTAACTCATTCCTGGTATGCATTTTTCTAAACTTGATTTTCAGCAAGATGATCAATTTAATGTATGTTACTATTGTACTTGTTAAGATCATAACACTTAGCAATAACCATCTCCTAGTAACATGAATATCAACTAAAACATTAATTATTAATTTTAAATATCAAACCCAATATTCAGATTTCATTAATTAGACAAGGTATATAATTTTCATCTTTAACTTTACTTAGTTGTATAGTGTTCATTTTCAATGTCACTTAGCCTATTAACTTCAACTTTGTTTAGATAATTTTTTTCATACATTAAATCAGAACTTTGCTGCTCATTTTCTTACAACATTCTTAAATAGATACTCCTTTCTTACATTAAAATAGATACAATACTCCTTTTCTTATCACTACTTACTAAAATTAATATCATTACTCATCGAATTATATCCAATACTCATTGAAATGTATATCTAGTGTTGTATTCTTACATTCTATAGACCGTTCTTACTTCAATATTCAGTTTTTAGAATAAATACTTCAACAATACTCATTTATACATTCATAAATCAGTAGTTAATTTCACACTTAAATAACATGATTACCTATTTTCAATACTGCACTAACATACAATATTCTATTTAATACCACTAAGATGATCATTAAAAAGAGTAATGCACTGAATTGTATTGTACTGCTCTACTATATGGTATAGTACTGAGTTATATATGTAATTAAAAAATCAAATAACAAGAGTACTAATATTAGCATGAATCACACTGACGTAGGATGATTATGTCAGACAGTAGTACTAATTGAACCAAAATGGTTAATTCTAACTCCAACTCATATTTCTTAAGTGAAAGTATACATTTTTATGTAACCAAAAAATTATGACCAATTGAAATAAATATTGTATTCATTTTTTTACATTTATAGTCCATACAATACTCTCTATTATCAAAACAAATACTTCAATATCTATTTTATAATAATTCCTTACATTAACAAATCAATACTTTATTACATACTCATATAACAAGAGTAAAATTTTCTTGTTTTAGAATCAGAATAGTTAATGTCAACTCTAACTCTTGTTTTCTTAAACTAAAGTATTTCTTTTTAATTGTTTTCTTATATCAATTGTGTACATTTTTTTATGTAACCACAAACCTATAATACTTGTTTTCTTAATCCATAGTAATTAATGTCAGTATTCAACACTCAAATAAGACATAAAATACTAATTTTTAATATTAGTAGTCATTCAAATAGATAAAATACTCATTTTCATACAATACCATTATTTAAAGGCAATACTATACGAATTTTTATACAAGTATATATAATCAACATCTGAATGGCATGTTCTACTTACAACTACAATATTATAATTATTGTTGCTATATATAAATATTAATTTTACAAAAAACATTACACATTTAGTAGACAACATAATATCATTTAATAGACATTATTCTAATTCTATAAGAGACAATACCAATTATATATCTATACAATATATCAAAACTTTAATACTCATTTCTTACATTCATAAATCAATACTATATTAGGACTAAAATACATTTATAAATCAATATTCATTTATTTAGTATTCATTTATTCAGTAGCACTCATTTCTTACATTCATAAATCAATACTAAATTACATTCTCCAATAACAAGTTCTATATTTTCATGCAATCACATATCTTAAAAGAGTAATTGAATAACAATATTCATTTTCCAAATAACACAATCAGTAGTAAAAAAATCATTTCTTATTTCAAAATATGTGCTTGTCATGTTTATACAACAATCATATTAATGACAAACATTACCCATTACAATACCATTTTTAGTAGTACACATTTAATGGAGAAAAAATGTTTATGATACTCATTTTTTGTTCTGATTCGAACTACTACTTTAGTTACATATGTCAGGGAATGTCATAATAGATCATATGAAGAGTATTTACATTATGGTGAAGGAGCACAATATCCCAATAATAAATCAAATATCGATGCTCAACTAGTGAATCCTAACCCACTTATTGACACAAAAAGGCCTGCCACTGGATTGGTAATCAAATCTATTGAAGAAGCTCATGGATTTTATGTCAAATATGCCAATTTACATTAGTTTGACTTCATCATTACACACTTCGCAAAATATTCCTATGAAACAAATACTTGTAGGGTCATAGTAGGTTGTGTAAGAGCACGAAAACCTCCCCAGAACATTGTAGAATCTCTCTATCATTTGAAACCAACTACCAAAACTGATAGATGCTCTTATTGCAGTAATTATTTTATGTCTACAGTAAATGGGTTCCACAACTACCAATTGATAGATGCTAATATGGTTAAACTCCAACTATCAAAATGTAATATTCCATGTGAGATTCAACATTGCATTGACTTGAACGACAATGTTGGGATGTGTGAATCAAACACATTGTCTAGATTTTAAATGAGGCTCAAGGCTATAAAAATATTACATTCACTTCTAGAGATTTGAGGAATCGCCTAAATAGATGCAAGGAACATTATATACGAGAAGGTGGGCAATGGCAATCCAATTTTTTTCTTAATGATGTAGAAAGACAACCTAAACTTAATATACTTGATCTTAATGAAAAAGGCATCCACAAAAATGTTTTTTCGAGGCTAATTCAAGATCTAGAATATCCTATACAATTTTTTGGAGATGTTATTACATTTGATGCAACTTATTTGAGAAATGAATATGAAATGTCATTCACATGGTTTGTTGGTATAGAGCATCATGGAGAATTAGTTCTATCAGATTGTGGACTTTTGTATGAACCAACAACAAAAAATTATATTTAACAGTTCCAAACTTATTTAAACTGCAAGGGTATGTACAATATATATAAATATGCAATACTCTTTTCTTCTACGTTGTAACTCTAATTCTAATACATGTTTACAATACAAAATATTCCCAATTCGAATTTGCATCAATGATTTTTTAACTTCTACCTTTTTAATTTTTAGATTGTCATTAATCATGTTACAATACTTGTTTCATGAATCTAAATACAATACACTAACATATGTAGTATGCATGTATTAGTTGTAATATTGATTCTTTGACCACTAGCTATCATTAAAGGTAAACCACCACAATGTATTGTAACTGATCAGGATCAACCATTAATTAATGTTGTAATAGAGACTATTTCCAACACGCATCACTGATTTTGTTTATGGTACATCATGAGAAACTACTAGAAAAATTGAGAAAAATATATTGCATCCAGACTTGTGAAGTTTGATGTATATGAAAGATTTTCCATAATTTTTTTTAAATGAACTGGGAATCTACTACGCAACAGTGTAAGATTATACATGATCATTGACTAAACATGGTGTATCAATTATTGCACAAGTAGGTTCCTTATTTTGTAGATGAAGTTTTCAAGGGGACATGACCAGTGGCGGAGCCACATGCACAGGAGGGTGGGTATGTGCCCTACCTCTATTCTAAAAACTACATACTATATAACGTAAGGATGGGTTAAATACAAGCTAAATCTGCTTCAGTGCCCTACCAAGAAATCACCTATATGCTTTGAAATTATGTGGTTCCCCCCTTAAGCTAATATCCTAGATCCGCCACTAGACATGACCACAACTTAATGAACACCATTTTTGATAGATAATAAACTCACTAAAGTAGATTGTTAGCCTATATAAACTAGCACTCAAATCTAATATAAGAAGGAAATTTTTTTTAACCATGAAAGCATTCAAATTATTTATCTGCTCGAGATACAATTTTTAATCGAGGTCCAAGCATCTGATTTGTACACAGTAGAAATACTCAAAGAATTCCAAAAAGAATTAGATGGTATGAAGTATTTTGAGACAAGACTATTGATGATGATGACATAAATGCAATGTTTGGAATTTTTATCATGAGTGCATAATTTGCTACTCCACAATCAAAGGTGAACTTATTGATAAATACTTCATTGTTGAGTATGAGTATGAGGAAAATAACATAAAATTTAGTTGCAATGAAATTTTTGAATACTATACACAATGATCCATTTATTAGACAATAGTACATATTTTTCCAGCACTACCCTTTTCTCATTCTTAGTGAAGAATTTTGAATATTACATAGTAGATTTCTTCAACACTTGTGTCTTAGTTTTCAATATTTATTAATAACTAATGCCAACACACACAGACACACACATAATATATATATATATATGGTTAGTTGCTATATAAAAATATAGTTGTAGTATCATATTATATTCAGTACTCATTTTCACATACGTAATATACAACATTACACCTTCTGTTCGAATACTATGATTAAAGTTGTACTTGTGCTCCTATAATTCTGATTTCTTATATGCAACTATTATAGTTGATGTTCACCTTTTATTAGAATCGAGTCTTAATTTAGTTTGCAGTACATTTTTTTTTTGTAATTTTATAACAAAATATACACATGTTCCTTTTGTCGTACCATTTCCCATTACAGTTAAACATGTATTCTTTGACGGCTATGTTGAACATCTAATTGAATTTTGTTCTAGGTTCAAATAGATGGTATGGATCCAAACAACATATTATAGAAACCTTTTATGCGTACCGCAGTGGCACTAAAATGTGTTAGTAGACCTCAAAAGGCTCACTAGAAGTCATGAAAGGAGTTACATTTGAATAAAAAGAAGGTTGTTGATAACTCGAAAGAAAAATCGTGTAAAAAAAATAAAAATCAGAAGCATCATTCTTATACACAACATACTTTTATAGTTCACGATGCAAATCATTAAAATAAACACATGTCATCTTTGATTAATTATCCATTCTCAATACTTATGTGAAACACATGGTATTAGAAACAAAAGGCTGCCACAACCAAATACATATTGTAAAGAAAAATGAAATGATTCTAGTGGGTTTAGGGGATTGAATTATAATGCATCAGTAGGAGTATAATGTATCTCTCTAGTCAATGACTTAACCGACATACTAATATGAGAAGGTATACACCACAAAGAAAGTCAACCATCACCTTCTTCTATTTGTAGGAGCTTCATAACTCTTTTCCATAGATGGTCACAAATGAATCTCCCTTAGGAATTTTTTTAACATAAACCCAGAAAGTGGTTCAACGATAAGTAATATTAATATGACTTATGCTCTTATGGGGACTATAATATGCCAATCATCTCATAAGATTGGACGCTTGCCTATCATTTTCTAACTGTGATATTGATAGGTAAACATATAGTTTGTTACTACTGGCGCAAGCCATGGGCAGAGGAATAATAACAAAGCAACTAAGGTTGATAAGGATGAAAGATAGTTTGTATGTGGTAATATCACTATCATTAACATGACTTATATAGGCATCATGTCCAATTATTGTGTGATGTTGGACAAGGATGAGTGTAAATTTTATCCAAACACAGATAGCAGCTATCTCAAGGTCATCCAAAGTTTCTAGATTTTTCAAGAATACGCAAATACCAAAAATCAACAGGTAAGGAGTAAGACATATGTCCTTACCTAGGTATGTAGGTTTCACTCATCCTCAATATTGCTAGAATCTTAACTCCATCTAAAATAATTTCTCATATTACCCTTTTGCAATAAACTTTCCCTAATTAGGGTGACACATAAAATTCTTATCTTAGTGTCATATCCCACCATTTTCTTGTTTCTCTTTTGTTTTCAATTAGAATTTTGAATGTTCCTATTATTTTCCCATTGGTTTAATTTCAATGCATATATCTTTTTCTTCATTTCCAAGCATGAAATATATAGAAAAAAGGAGATTATGTATGTGAAGCTAATGTTATATCCCTTAAATATTCTCTTACTACCATCCTCTCATCCAAGTCTAGTTGATGAATCTTTGTCATGTACATTAAATTATTTTATATTTTGTCACCCTTTGCATTTTTCCAAAAAAAATGGATTATCTCTGATCTTACCACCCATGTATCCTATTTATTGAATATTATATTCATTTTATCTAGCATGACTAACTTTTCCCTTGAATTCTCATTTATAACCATGATTGTTGTAACATCCCTGACCTGGGTTATGCCTTAACCCTAGGTGTTTTGTTTAAGAAAGATAATTTTATACTTGATATTATCTTTTGAAAAGTAATTAAGGCTCAAGAGGAACTTATGTTTCAATTTTAGTCCTTTTTGAACAATGTTGAAATAATGTTTTGTCTATTTTAGACTAAAGTGTAAATTACCCAAGTTGAGGGGTTAAATTGCAAATGTTACATGATAAGATGTTCCTCATGAATTTAAGCATCATGAGAATGAATACGATGCAGAGGTATGGCTTGTGGTAGCCTGAGTACCAAGAAAGAGCTGATAAATCAATGTTTGTGCATTAAAACCTAGTTTTGGTGTAATGTGCAAATTACCCAAAACCCAGGGTTCAATATGAAAATTACCACTTCAAAATAGTTCCTAATGTTTCTTGGCATTATTTAGACAAAATCAAATGATAGGGGTGTCTCATTTGTATCTCTTTGGAGGAGAGAGAATCTTGATATTAAAATAATCAAGATTTAAGCTTAATTGGAACTTTACTTCAATTTTATGCAAAAATAAATATATTAATTGAAGATCCCTTCAACCAAAAGGTGAGGGATGATTTTGCAAAATAATGGATGACCATGTTCCTTGAAAAGGCACGAAAATATCTAAAGGAAGTGGATAACTCACTCACATTATTAAAAGAAAAAGAATTATCCACTAACTTTAGGATATTATTATAAGGGTTAAGGTGCTTAATTTTCTTTTCTTTAAAACATAGATAATTGAGAGGAATAAGAGGCAAAGGAGATAGCCTCATAAGCAAGGAAGGGAAGGGGGAAAGATGCAAGGAAATGGAGGAGATAATCCCTACTTTCTCTCTCCTAAAATGAATTTTAATAAAAATGCATATAAGCTCATTTATCCATAGCTTGAAAGGGAAATTTCGAATCCACTTTCACTTCTTGCTTGCAAAAACGACCAAGGGAGCTTGTAGCAACAGTAGGACGACCCCCAACCTGTTGGTAATCTTCTTGACCTCTTTTCACCTTGATTCCATGGTGGAAATCGAAAATAAATGATGGATTTCTTCTTTTCTCCATGCAATCTTCAATCCTAGCCATTTCTTTTCACCCAAAAGCTTGAGGACAAGCTTGGGATAGTTTAGAAATCTTCTTTCACCATTAAATACGTGGAGTTTTGAGCTTTTAAGCTCAATTGGAGGTGGGTTTTATAACTTGAACCCTTACTATTGTTATTGCATTCAATTCCTTATCAATTGTTGATCATTTGTTCTTCTTGAAATTCACTTGATCAAATCGATAGAACTACCATGAAAATTACAGAAAAATATGAAGGATAGTATCTTGATGATGATGACATAATCATAAGAACACACCTCCACAAATATCTATTGCAAACGATTTCATAATTTTGGTCCAATCGGTTTCACCAAACCGTTTGGAGACCAAACAGTTTGTAAACCGTTTGGAGGTTTGGATCCCAAACCGTTTATAAGGGTTGACCGTTTGGATGGGTTGAACATTTGAGGTTAGGACCCTAGTACATGTTGTATGATGATCTAATGGATCCAGTTGATTAATTCAATATATGGACAATTCTCCAATTAGAAACCCTAATCGGGTTAAGTGCTGAAATTTCAAGTGATTGATTTAATACTTTGGGGTGACTAACCCAAACGGTCTCAAGACCATTTGGAGGTCACCCAAATGGTCTCAATACCGTTTGGGGGTCAACAAAGACCTTTTGGAGGTCTAGGGTTGAGTATGGTTGAGTAATTGAAGATTTAGAGATATCAAATCGAAAGGCAATCAATAGCTAATTTGTTGATCAATCCAGTGATCTAAACCCTAATTGAATTTCACAAATTTCAATGATGAATGGGGAAAACGGTCTCAAGACCATTTGGAGGTCATCCAAATGACCTCAAGACCATTTGAGGTCAGGTCATGTCATGGTTTGATGATGATCCAATGATTTCAATTGGAATAGTTCCACAATGTCAACCATTGATGGTTACTCGATTTCAAAACCCTAATTGATGGTTTCTTGATTATAAACCCTAGTTCAATTGGGTTCAAAACCCAAATGAAGGTCCAATTGAAGGGTGATTCAATGGTCCAATTGAAGAATAAATCAACGGTTCAATTGATAGATGATTCAAAGATTGAAATCCTGAATTGATAAAGTGATGGAAGATATTTTTGGTCCATTCAGTTTTGAGAGAGTTTGGACCAAACGGTCTTAAGACTGTTTGATTCCAAACGGTATCAAGACCATTTGGGATCAAATAGTCTCAAGACCGTTTGAGACCAAATGGTCTCAAACCATTTGGAGACCCAAGTGGTTTCAAGTATAAATTGTCCATACGGTTTCATTATTGTTTTGCTTAAACGGCTTCAAACCGTTTGGAGCATCAATGGTCAAGAACGTTTGGATGTTTAAATGTGATTAAATCAATTGGAAACCCAAGGTGATGAAATATAAAATGACCCTATGGTTGTTACTGAATTGTCTCAAAGATAATCACTAGGGTTGTACCTTTAAGGTACTAAGTGTTTGGTAATCCTAGATGAGTTAATCCTTGAAGCTTAAGTAAGCAATATTTCAATACACTATGTCAACCCTAATTGAATGTATTTAATTAAAGGGTTGGTTGACCTAATCTATCTAAGTTTGACATAGTCAACATCCTAGAAAGGATGAGAGAGAGGAATCCATACATATAGGATAATTATGTAATGGATAAACCTCAACACCTTCAATATGAATAAACTAAGAATTTAAGGTATGATCTTTGATGAAGAGATCATGAAACCCTATTTAAGAAGATTGATGAACTTTAACCCTAATCTAGGGCAATGCTAAGTGTAACCCTAACCTATGGTAAGGAAGAGACCCTACATGAGGGTGATTCCATGAGAAACCCTAATTGAGAGTGATTCCATGAGAAACCCTAATTGAGGGTGATGCCATGAGAAACCCTAGTTGGAATGAATAGTAAACCCTAATTATGGGCAATGTGATGTGAAATCATAATGAAGGGTTATGCTATATGCAATCCTAACCCTAATGCAAGTATGATAGTATGTGAAACCCTAAATCCTAATAAAGGGTGATGGTATGGGAGACCTAATCCTAATAATGGAATAGTGATTATTACAATGATAAGGGAAATACCTAAAGTGAATGATTATAGGTACTTTATAGCAAGCAATGCCTTAACCTGAGATGAGTCCTTATCTTTGAAGATAGTTGGACAATCCTTATGTGTGTTTTATGACCTATGCACTTCACAATAAAAGTGATAGGTTAGTGTATGGAAGTATTAAGATGGGAAATACCTTAATAAAATATAATTTGATAAACTCAAGTAAGTTTAAAGTGTTGAGGGAAGTGATATATCAAGACATCATAGATAGCATATCCATCTCTTTAAGAATGATATCCCTTGATGCATCTCAAATCCAACATACTTGGATAAGTAACATATAAAGAGTGTTATCCTAATCATTACATCAAGATGTAATGTGTTTTTATGAACCATGAGAATGGTTGTTGCCTAGTGAAAGGTGACAAGATGTTAAATGTGCTTTTTGATCCATGAGATTAGATGTTACCTAGCGAGAGGTAACAAGATATTTTAATAGGCATTGTGAACCCCATGAGTAAGTTGATACCTAGTGAAAGGTACCAATATAATTATAAAAGTCCCCTGTAAGAGATGATAATGTTTTTAATAAACCAAGAAAATGGAAACTTAGTAACATAATAATTATAACAAAAAGGATACAATAATAATGATGGAACCTTGATTATACAAGTATGGAGAAGAAAGAAATACTTGTATTACATAAAGAATGTGTTTGAGTATGATGGCAGGGCCAAAGTTTAAATGTCAGTAGAAGAATGTGGTACCCAGTGCTGTGTAAACAGACATGGGACGTGATCACAGGATTGGCATAGTCCATTACCTGGAATAGATACATAGGATTGGCATAGTCCATTACCTGGAATAGATACACAGGATTGGCATAGTCCACTACCTGGAATAGATACCACAGGATTGGTTAAATCCCAATACCTGGAATAATAACACAAGATTGGTTAAATCCCAATACCTGGAATAATAACACAGGATTCGTTAAATCCCAATACCTGGAATAATATCACAGTATTGGTTAAATCCCAATACCTGGAATAATAACATAGAATTGGTTAAAACTAAATACCTGGAATAATACCACAGGATTGGTTAAATCCCAATACCTAGAATAATATCACAAGATTGGTTAAATCCCAATACCTGGAATAATATCACAGGATTGGTTAAATCCCAATACCTGGAATAATATCACAGGATTGGTTAAATCCCAATACCTGGAATAATAACACAGGATTGGTTAAATCCCAATACCTGGAATAATAAGACAGGATTGGTTAAATCCCAATACCTGGAATAATATCACAGGATTGGTTAAATCCCAATACCTGGAATAATATCACAGGATTGGTTAAATCCCAATACCTGGAATAATATCACAGGATTGGTTAAATCCCAATACCTAGAATAATATCACAGGATTGGTTAAATCCCAATACCTAGAATAACTGCACAGGACTGGTAACAACCCAATACCTAGAATAACTGCACAGGATTGGTAACAACCCAATACCTGGAATAATTACATAGGTTTGGTATAGTCCAATACTTGGAATGTATGCACAGGTTCAGCACAGTCCATTACCTGGAATGGGTGGACATGATTGGCATAGTCCAATACCTGAAATAGATGCATAGGTATATCATAGACTATTACCTGGAATGGTTATATGAAATTGATAATTACTTAATCTGAAATGTTTATATAGGATTGGTATAGAACAATGCCTGAACAAGACATGATGATGTACACTCTCATGTCTAGTATAAACCAAAATCTATGTAGTAGATTGGCTAAGGCCAACCGATAGAAACCAGAAAGACTCATGGGTGACATATGAGTAATGAGTATCATGAGAAAAGCATGGGATGTTGAGTTACTATAACAGATAAATGATATACATGTTCTTCCTATTCCTTATAAAGAAAATAGATGATTTATTGCTCTATTATAGATAGTTGCAATACTTTAAAGATAAGAATGATCTAAACTACTTATTCTCTGCTCAGTTTTATATTAATTAAACTACAATAATGATGTTTCTAGCGGAGAGTTATATCTCTCGCTGGGGCAATTTTCAATTGTCTCACCCCCGTGGGAACCAACATTTTTAGGTGGACGAGTACGAAGGAGACTGAGAACATCTTACAGAGGAAGAACTTCAGCAATAGTAGGTATAGCAGCAACAGCTCAGGTGGAGTGTGTTGTCTGTCGTGTTTTTAGATAGAAGTCCTATGTGTCGTCTTTGTACTCTCAGGTCCTCGGAGTCAGTAGCTAGTACTTTTAATAAATTGGTTTGAGATTTTGGCTTAATGCCTTGAGGTCTTATGTTGTCTATGTTTTGCTTTTAACAAGGAAGTTGATGTTGTAATCCTCGAGAAGAGACGGTACAAGATATGTACTTATGAACCAAGATGTAAATATAATACATTGGTTCTTGTTGAAAGAGTTTTCCTATGGTTGGATCTCTTTGAAAAAGGTTTTAATTTTTAGTGATTTTTAGAAATCCACTGGTAATGATCGCTTCCGCATGTTTTATTGTTCACTTGTTATCCTAATGATAGCGGGTGTTTCAATTTAGTGGTATCAGAGCTCTAGGTTCACTGAGTCTACAGAGACATAGGACTAAGGTATCAAGTCTATTCTAAGTGTACTCCAGTGTATCTTATAGTGCCTTCTGCTTATGTAGAAGAAGATATATAGCTCCAAGATGTCTGTAGAACACGAGGGATACGTTGTTGAGAGCAATGTTGTTGCACCAGTAGAAGGTGTCAGGGATCAGGCAAGAGAAGAAACAATGCCTGAAAACCCCCATGTTGATGAAGTCATGAGAGGAAACCCAGATGTTCATAATCTTTTTGGGAAACTCATGACCACACTAAGGTATATGGAAGACCAGATCCCAGCACCGGCACCTAGGGCACCAGTTTCCAATGAGGGATATGGGTCTGGTAAGACCTTTGAACGACTACGTCGTGTAGGAGCCATAGCATATGATGGAACATCTGACCCAGCAGATGCTGATCTCTGGCTCACTGAGTTAGAAAAAGCCTTTAAGAACCTTAGTATCCCAGAGGTTGACAAAGTTAAACATGCGGTGTACCTTTTGAAGGGTAGTGTTGGACACTGGTGGGCTATAGAAGAAATAAAAAGGAATGATGAAGAGGTTGAATGGGAGGAATTTCGTCGAGAATTCATCAATAAGTATTTTCCAAAGACATACTTAGATGAAAATATCTCACAGTTTGAGAAGATTCGACAGGGAGCCATGTCGATAAATGAATATGAGGTTAAGTTTATGGAACTTTTATGATTTTGTCCTCAAATGGCAGCTACTGAGGAGGAGAAGATCTAACATTTTGAGAAGGGAGTGAATGCTGAGATGTCCATCCCGACATCTACCCTAGAAAGTAGAGAGAGGTTTGCCACATTTGTGGAGTCTATACGGAGGATAGAAATGTCTACGATAAAGAAACAAGAGACAAACTTTAAAAGGAAGTCTACACAGTCACGGGAATAGTGGAGTAGTGGCAACAAACAACCAAAATCTTCATCAGTTCAACCACAATATAGTGCACCTATGCAGGGGTCATCAAGTTGGGGTCGATCTTGTCATAAATGTAGATAGCTAGGGCATTTTAGACAACAATGTCCAAGGAGAAATAGTGAGGTGACCCAACAGTCAAGGCATAATCTGTAAAACCCACAAGGACCTCAGTCCAGTGGAGTAGATGGTAGAGGACGAAGACAAGTGTCATGGTTTGGTCCATCTACTTCTGGTAGTAGAGGAAAAATGCAATAACAGATAACAACTGACTCCATGTTTTGGGTTAGATAAGATGCTAGATAACTTGTAAGAGGTAAACATGTCAAGATGGAACTTTCTATTTTGAGTTATCTTCTGTTCCCTAATATAATAAAGGTAGTTTTTGTTTAGTCATCTGTATAATCCTTTAAGGATATGAGGAAGAGATAAGAAGGATGAAAACACATGTTCAGTCCAATATTCTCTTATATGTTTGAAAATCTCTCTTTTCATGCAGAAAGGGAAAAGATGTAAAAGAAACACTCAGAGAAAATGTAACATCCCTGACCTAGGTTATGCTTTAACCCTAGGTGTTTTAATTAATAAAGATGATTATATGCTTAATCTTATCTTATGAAAAGTGATTAGGGCTCATAAGAAACTTATGTTTCAATTCTGGTCCTGTTTGAACTATGTTGAAGCAATGTTTGCTTATTTTGGACTAAAGTGTAAATTACCCAAGTAGAGGGGTTAAATTGCAAATGTTGCATAATAAGATGTTCCTCATGTGTTTAAGAATCATGAGAATGAATATGATGCAGAGGTATGGCTTGTGGTAGCCTGAGTACCAAGGAAGAGTTGATAAAGCAAGGTTTGTGCATTAAAACCTAGTTTTGGTGTAAAGTGCAATTTACCCAAAACCTAGGGTGCAATATGTAAATTACCACTTCAATAAGGTCCCTAATGTTTCTTGGAACCATGTATAGCAAATAAAATGAGAGGGGCGCCTCATTTGAATTAAGTTGGAGGAGAGAGAATCTTGATATTAAAATGATCAAGATTTAATCCTAATTGAAACCCTAATTCGATTTAGGGCAAAAATAAATGTATTAATTAAAGGGCCTTCAACCAAAATTAAAATGGTTGGATTCAGATGAGCGTGGATATACTTTAGCCTTGCAAGGACCACGAAAATATCCAAGGGAATGGATAACTCACTCACAACTTTATAAGAAAAAGAAATATCCACTTACATATGGATATTAGTATAATATGATTTAAGGTGCTTAATTTTATTTTCTTTAAATCATGGATAATTGAGAGGAATAAGAGGCAAACAAGATATCCTCATCCCTAAGGAAGTTTAAGGGGAAGAGGCGGCCATATTTTTGGGATTAAATGGATTTTTCAAAGCATATTCTCTCTCATTGAATTTTTTATAAAAAGACCTTTTACAAGCCAAATGAAAGACTTTTTCGACCCCACTTCTTCTTCTTGCTTGGGAAACGACCAAGGGAGCTTGGGAGGGTCAGAAGGACGATCCCCAACCTGTTTTTAAGTCCTTGACCTTCGTTCTCCTTGATTCCATGGTGGAAATCGAAAATAAATAATTGATTTCTTCTTTTCTTCACTCCATCTTCAACCCTAGCCAATATTTTCAACCAAAAGCTTGAGGACGAGCCTAGGAGGAGTTGCAAGAGCTTCATCCACCATTGTTTCCGTGAGCTTGGAGCTTTGGAGATCAATTGGAGGTGGGTTTTATAACTTGAAACCCTAACTTTGTTATTGCATTCAATTTCCCATCAAATAATGATCATTTCTCTATTTACAATTATTGATTTGGTTGATTGATGCAATTTCCATGGAAATCACAGTAGGTTTCGTGGGTCTAGAGCTTGATGATGATGACATCATCATAATCACACACCTACCCAAATATCTAGACCAAACGGTTTCAATCAAATGTCCAAACGGTTTCACAAACCGTTTGAGAGCAAACGGTTTCAAACCGTTTGGAATGAAACGGTTTCACTAAACCGCATAGAAGCAAACGGTTTAAGACCGTTTGGTGATGTTGACCAGGTTTGACCATTTGGGGATTTGTTCATAATGATCTAGGATAATGACCCATTAATTATTATTGATTAACTCCAATTGGTTCATGAGTTGAAGGTCCATCAATCATCAAAACCCTAATCGGGTTGAGTGTTGATTTCATAAGTGATTGAGTTTGAAACTTGGGTTGATTGACCCAAACGGTTTCAAAACCATTTGGTAATCACCCAAACGGTCTCAAGACCATTTGGAGGTCTAGGGTTGAGTATGGTTAGGTATTTGAAGATTCAAACATATGGTATAAACCCTAATCGGCTAAGTGTTGATTTTGCCATTGAATGAGTTGATGCTTTGGGTTGATTGACCCAAACGGTTTCAAAACCATTTGGGGATCACCCAAACGGTCTCAAGACCATTTGGGGGTCACCCAAGACCGTTTAGAGGTCTAGGGTTAAGTATGGTCAAGTGTTTGAAGGTCCAAAGATACCAAATTGAAATACAATTAAATGTTGATTTTGTGACCAATCCTAGGATCCAAACTCTAATTGAATGACATGGTTAATGATGATATGATGGGAAAACGGTCTCAAGACCATTTGGAGATCACCCAAGACCGTTTTTAGGTCTAGGGTTGACTATGGTTAGGTGTTTGAAGATCTAAAGGTACTAAGTTAAAGTGCAATCAAATGCTGATTTGGTGATCAATCCAATGATCCAAACTTTGATTGATTGACATGGATTTTGATGTTGACATGGGCAAACGGTCTCAAGACCATTTGGAGGTCATACAAACGACCTCAAGATCGTTTGGGGTCAGGTCATGCCCAATTTGGATGATGTTCCAATAGTTTTAAAGTAACTAGTTTCACATTGGTTAATGTTGAAGGATCATCGATTCCAAACCCTAATCCAATGGATTCAAACCCTAATTGATGACTAATTGAGGGTCAAATCAATTGAAGGTTGACATATTTAATTCAATTGAAGTAGGATGATAGGACCAATTGATGATTGGTTACATAAATTCAATGATTGAAGGAATCAACATTGGAAACCCTAATTCAATTTGATTGGTTGAGACCATATTTGGTCCATGTAGTTTTGAGGTGGTTTGGACCAAACGGTCTCAAGAACGTTTGAGTCCAAACGGTCTCAAGACCGTTTGAGTCCAAACGGTCTCAAGACCGTTTGGGACCAAACGATCCCAAATCGGTTGAGTCCATACAGTTTCAAAAAGGTACTTTAGCAAACGGTTTCAAGTACTTGCTTTAGAAAATGGTCTCAAGAACCACCTTTACCAAATGGTTTCAAACCGTTTGAACTTTGAAAGACTAAGACCGTTTGGGGTTCAAGTAGTCAAAGTTGATTGAGGATTCAATTGGTTAATCCGCTTGGACACCTATTGTAATAGAAGATCCAATTGGTCAATTCATTTGGGTACCTCATTTAATGGAGGTCCAATGTGATTGAATCTCTTGAGAATTAAGATGATGATTGATCCATTGTTTCAATGATGATTATTAAGGTTAGGTACAAACGTTGAAACCCTAAAGTACCTAGATTGTAACATCCCTGACCCGAGTAATGTGTTAACCCTAGATGTTTTGCCTAATAAAGTTGAGTAGATGCTAAATATTATCTTGGGAAAAGTAATTAGGGCTCATGAGAAACTTATGTTTCAATTTTGGTCCTATTTGAACAATGTTGAAGCAATGTTTGCCTATTTTGGACTAAAGTGCAAATTACCCAAGTTGAGGGGTTTAATTGCAAATTTTTCATGATAAGATGTTCCTCATGTGTTTAGGCATCATGAGAATAAATATGATGTAGTGGTATGGTTTTCACAAGCTTGGACACCAAGATTAAGCTTGTAAAGCAATCCTTGTGCATTAAAACCTAGTTTTGGTGTAATGTGCAGTTTACCCAAAACCTAGGGTTCAATATGCAAATTACCACTTCAACAAGGTCCCTAATGCTTCTTGGAAACATGTGGGGTAAATAAAATAAGAGGGGCACCTCATTGGAATTAAGTTGGAGGAGACAGAATCTTGATATTAAAATAATCAAGATTTAATCCTAATTGAAACCCTAATTTAATTTAGGGCAAAAATGAATGTATTAATTAAAGGGCCTTCAACAAAAATTAAAATGGTTGGATTCAGATGTGTGTGGACGAGTTTAAAGCCTTGCAAAGCCACGATCATATCCTAAGGAGGTGACATTCCACTCACCATTATTATAAGAAAAAGAATTTCCACTCAAATATGGATATTCTTATTATAAGGGTTAAGGTGCTTAATTTCTTTTCTCTTAATTCTTGGATAATGGAAGGAATCTCGGTGGGATAGAGATCCCTTTTCATGTAAGAAACCAAGGGGGGAGTTGTGGCAACAAATTTGGAATTAAAATACTTTTATAAAGTATTTTCTCTCTCATCAATGTTCTTATAAAAGTACCTTTTCCAAGCCAAAACAAAGGCTTTTTCGAATTCCTTTCTTTCCCCTTGCTTGGAAAACGACCAAGGAGCTGTGGAGGATCCGTAGGACGACCCCCAACCTGTTGGTAAGGTTCTTGACCTCCTTTCACCTTGAATCCATGTAAAAAATCGAAAATCAATGCATAAATTCTTCATATCTCGATCCCCTCTTCATTTCTAACCAATTCTTTTCACTCAAAGCTTGAGGACGACCCTTGGAATAGTGAAAGGAGTTGCATCCACCATTGTTTCCATGAGCTTGGAGATTTGGAGCTCAATTGGAGGTGGGTTTTATAACTTGAACTCTTAAACTTTGTTATTGATTCCATATCTTTATCAATTGTTGATTCCTTCATTATTCCTGAAATTTTATTTGAATGATTGGTGAAATCACCATGGAAATTATAGAAAGTTTCGTGGGTTTGTAGCTTGAAGATGATGATGTCATCTTAAGCACACACCTCAACATGGACAACCGGTTTTCAAAACCGATTGAGTTAATTCGGTTACAAAACTGAATGGATAATTGATTTCAAGATCGAATGGGTAATTGCTCTCAAGATCAAATGGGTAATTGATCTTAAGACCAGTTGGAGATACTTGCTGATGTAGTTGGACGTTGATTCAATGGTCCCAATTGATTGGTTGAAGGAAACCCTAGATGCCCAAATAGTTTCAAAACCATTTGGTGTTGAAATGCCAAAACCGAATGGAGATCTAAAGTGATCAAATCGTTTGGAGATTTAAGGTGATGATTGATCCATTGATCCAATGGTTGATAATAATGATTATCAATGATAGGTACAAAGGTTTAAATCCTAAAGTACCTAGATGATCAGTACCTTTAGAATGGTTAACCCTAAAAGCTTATGAAAGTAATGTCTCAATACACTATGTCAACCATAGTTGTACATATTTGATTGAAAGGTTGATGTAACCTAATAAAGTTGAGTGGATGATAGAAAGGAATTCATACATGAGTATTAATTATGAAGAATATGTGATTAGGGTATGATCCTTAGTAAAGAGACCATGAAACCCTAATCGAGTGGGTTAATAAGCCATAATCTTAAAAGTTGGGCAATCCTGAGTGAAACCCTAGTCTAGAGTAATGATGTAACCCTAATTTAGGGTGATGATATAAGAAACACTAATTATGGGTAATGGAAGATTAAACCCTAATTGGGATCAATATTAAACCCTAATTATGGGTAATTGAATGGAAACCCTAATTAGTATGAATAGCAAACCCTAATTATGGGTAATTGAATGGAAACCTTAATTAGGATGAATAGCAAACCCCAATTATGGGTAATTGAATGGAAAACCTAATTAGGATGAATAGCAAACCCTAATTGTGGATAATTGAATTTAAACCCTAATTGAGGGTGATGTCATGCGAAACCCTAATTGAGGGTGATGCCATGTGAAACCCTATGCAATGGTATGATGAGGAGCCCTAATATAGGGTGAAGGTATGTGAAACTCAAATTTTGAGTTATAATAAGTGAAGCCCTAATCTTAGGCAATATGATGATAAACCATAAATCTAATAAGAGAACCCTAATGATAAAATAGTGGGTATTACCTTATAAAGATGAAACATCTCAAATGGTTGATCATAGGCAACTTAATAGTAAGCAATGCCTTAACCTGAAATGAGTCCATATCATTGTAGATAGTTGAACCACTTTTGGGTGTGACCTATGCACTTCATGGTAAAAGTGATAGGTTAGTGGATGAAAGCATTAAGATGGGAAATACCTTAATCCAAGATAAGTTGATAACTCAAGTAAGTTGGAAGTGATGAGGAAAGTGATACATCATGATATGATTGATATCACTTTTAGCATCCCAAGGTTGATAAGCATTGATGTACTTCAAATCCAATATACTTGGATAGGAAACACATGAAGTATGTTATGTAAATTGTTACAATGAATTGTAATGAGTTTGATATACTTTGATAAGAATAGGCTAATATACCTTGAGAATGGGGTTAAGCTAAGCTAATGAGTATGATGTAATCATACCATGATAAGGATGAGAAATGAACTCATACCTTGTATTGATAATCATTTAATGATAAATGTTAAAAGTAATAAACATGATTGAATACTCGAGATGTTAATGGATGCTCCTAGAGGTGTGGAGCAATATATTAAGGTTGATTTGATAAATATGAAATCCTAATTAATGTGAGATTGGAAACCCTAACCCTAAATTGGGTAATGGGACATGAGAAACCCTAATGTGACGTGAATAGTAAGCCCTAACCCTATTGAGGGAATAGTGGTGTTACTATTGTATTACATGAGGTGATATGTTATTGTTGCCTAGTGAGAGGTGACAAGATGTGTAATGGCCTTGTGAGCCATATGATTAGATGTTGCCTAGTGATAGGTGACAAGATGTTTAATGGCCTTGTGAGCCATATGATTAGATGTTGCCTAGTGAGAGGTGACAAGATATTTTATGGGACCTATGAGCCATGAGAACAATTGTGGCATAGTGAAAGGTACCAAGATGATTATAAAAGTTTATTGTAAGAAATGATAACGTTTTAATAAACTTAATAAAAGGAACAATTGTATTCAATAAAGAATGTGAAAAGTTATGAAGGCTAACCTCAGGGTTCAGAGCCTCGAGAAGGATGTGATGATCAATGATGAGTTAAAGGAATTTATATCCCATGATCTGTGTAATCAGGAGTGGTTAGAGTCCACTGCCTGACTGTGTAATCAGGATTGGTTAAAGTCCAATACTTGGTAGAGGCATGAAGCCTGTAATCAGGAGTGGTTAGAGTCCACTGCCTGGCTGTGTAATCAGGATTGGTTAAAGTCCAATACCTGGCAGAGGCATGAAGCCTGTAATCAGGAGTGGTTAGAGTCCACTGCCTAGCTGTGTAATCAGGATTGGTAGAGTCCAATGCCTAGTTGTGTAGTCAGGATTGGTTAAAGTCCAATACCTAGCAGAGGCATGAAGCCTGTAATCAGGAGTGGTTAGAGTCCACTGCCTGGCTGTGTAATCAGGATTGGTAGAGTCAAATGCCTGGCGGTGTAATCAGGATTGGTTAAAGTCCAATACCTGGTAGAGGCATGAAGCCTGTAATCAGGAGTGGTTAGAATCCACTGCCTGGCTATGTAATCAGGATTGGTAGAGTCCAATTCCTGGCGGTGTAATCAGGATTAGTTAAAGTTCAATACCTGGCAGAGACATGAAGCATATAACCAAGGGATTGACATAGTCCAATGCCTAGATAGAATATGATGATGTATACTCTTATGTCTGGAATAATTCAATATTTGTTTAGCAGATTGGCTAAGGCCAAAAGATGAAAACAAGAAAGAATCATTGGTGACATATTAGGATAATAAGGAAAAGCTTGAGATGTTCAAATGATATGGTAGGTAAATGATATACATGTTCTTCCTATTCCTTATTAAGAGGATAGATGTACGGACCCTGACCTCCGTTTAGGGTTTACCCTATTTGCTTTGCTTAACCTTGATGCTTTGGTGCTTGCTAATCACCTTTAGTGGTGATTAGGGTTTGGTTGTGCTTTGTTAAGAGTTGAAGGTGCTACATGAAAATAACCCAAATCTAGGGTTTGTGGGCAAGTTTTCCACCTTGTGAGGTGTTCCTCTCTCTCTCTCTTTTCTTCCTCTAGTGTAGAGAGGAAGGCTTGGGCTCGTTGCTTGAGTCCCTTTGGGTCTGGTTGAGTTTTTTGGGCCTTGCAGTGCCTTGCCTTTGTTTGGTTGGACCCTTGTGTCGACCAAGAAGGGAGTGTGTCGCCCATGAGGTGTGACCAAGCTTTGACCTCGTTTGTGTCACCACTAGTGGACACTTGGTGCTTGATGTTTGCATGTGGCAATGGCCTTAGACATGTGTTTAGGGCTTGCTAGAGTGGTGGCTCGTGCACTAGGACAAGTGTCCCTAGGTGGGTGACACCTTGCTTGGTTCTACCTTGTTTTCTCCTCCCCTCCCTTCTATATATGTGTTCTTTTCCTCTTGCTAGGGATCCTTTAGTCTCTTGGTTTTCTCCTCTACCTTGGTGAACGATACCCTTCTCCCTTGCAAGCTTGGTGTACGACACCCTTGGAGGAGCTAGCTTGGAGCTTTCTTCTTCCTTGGAGCTTGGAGCTTGCTTAAGGCGGGTTACATAACTCCTAACCCTAACTACTCTATCTCCTTCTATGATCTTGCTTATATGTTGTTAGATTAATATCTTGCTTAAGTATCCATGTTGGTCGAACCTAGGGTTTAGGGTTTCTTGGTTGGGCAATACTCCTTTCTCTCTTTGGTCTAGAGGAGTGAGCTTGAGCTCCTAGTTTCATGAGCAACACCCCTCTTTCCTAGTCGATTGAGGTGAGCTTGTGCTCTAGTTGCTTGAGAAATACTCTCCTCTCACCATGGACTAGAAGGGTGAGCTTGGTGATAGTGGTAACTCTCTCTAGGGTTTTCCCTTGTGGCCGTTCGGTGATAGATGATGTGCAAAACCCCTCTTTCTTAGTCGATTGAGGTGAGCCATTGATAACACCAAACTTTGTGATGTTTTTTACCCTTATTTTGTTATCAAAACTGCCCTTTTAAACTGTTTTCCTCTCCTTTTATATGTACTTTTGCAATAACCGACCACGCTACACTCTTAACTCAATATTTCCATCTTTTGTAGAGTTTTCCTCCATTTTGGACTCATTTATCATCAATAAGGTCGTTCCGGCCCACAAACAAGCTCCACCTGCATCAGCCTTCCAGTCGGTCGATATGCTCACTGTCCGATAGGGTAGCACGATACATCGACGCGTGACGTGAGGGTGCCGCGCTAGAAGGAACCATCGAACGACACACCTCTTTACCCGACAGGGAGCCGAGCTCGCCACGACAACTCAAATGTGTCGCGTGATACCGGCCACCCACCGGCAGGCGCCACTCGCCACGATGCCCAACAGCTGACATCCTTATGCCGAGCGATATTGATATCGACCGTCCACAAATTCCGCGATGATAAGGAGGACACGTGGCGCCCTGAACACCATAACTTCCCCCAACCGCTGCCTATAAATAGCAGCTACAGGAAGTCAAAAAGAGAGGTCGGAACCTTACGCAAGTCACCTCAGGAAAGCTGCGAAGAGCTAGTGTATCGTGCCTCTGTGTTCGTGCCGGGAGATTCTAGGTGAACATTTCCCCAACCCGAGAGGGAGGGAAAGGTTCACTTATGGTCGCCCCGGGCGACACTGCAGGATGATATCGGCCGACAAGGATCCACGACATAAGAGACCAATACTAGGAGCATCGCTCTAACCCGGCACGATATCGAACCCCGATACTCATCGCGCGTCATGGCGTGTCGCCTGAGAGGGTGTCGCCCGACATGATCGTATCGGGCAAGGGTCCTCGCACGATGCAATCTGCCTGTCACGGTGTGTCGCCTGAGAGGGTGTGCCGCCCGACACGATTGTATCGGGCTAGGCTCCTGCCCGGTATCGGGCTGGAGGGTCCGCCGTAGTCTGTCGTCCTTCTATATCAAGAAGGCGACATCTATCTTTATTTCAGTCATTTATTTCTTTTACTTATGCAATGTAATCAGAACCTTTTTTTGTTTATGGAAATAGAAGAGTTTAATTATCTGCTTCTTTATGTTTGGTACCTTTGTTGGATGATTGCTATGTTTAACATCTGAACTCTAGCTTGTACACTTGGATCGCGTTTCAATTAGCTACGGAATCATGTTTTCCCATTGCAACAGCCTCGAGAGAGGTGTTGTGGCTCTAGTGTTTGGTCTGATTCTGGAGTACGAGAGTGCCTGGAATCGGAGTTTCTCTATTAACCTTTCCACTCTAATTTAAGCCCAGCAGCCTCAAGAGGGGTGTTGATGCTTGGTTAGAGGTACCCGCTTCGAGAGGAGGGGTACAGGATGTTTCTACTGCCGCTTGTTTTACCGAAGCTTTCTCCTTCGTATCTTACTATAGCATTAGTGTTATCTCTCTGTTTCCATTTCACGAAAACCCCTAAAAACTGATTATTGACTAAAACCTTAATCTTTCTTGTAACTCCAGTTGGAGAAGTTTTCTTTGGCTTTGATGATCTTATCCAGTTGTTCCCTTTGGGGAATTTTTACCATCTCTTTACCTCTCTGTCGGAGTGTAGCGTGTCGATTCCGAGTTCTCAACACTACCACCCTTGTCCCTGTGTTCGACCCCGTCTATCTACTTCGACCCCGTAAGCAAAGTTGTGGGGGTCTAGAAGGTTTCGGGTTATAAATGTAAAAGCTCGACTACCTCAAATCCGCCTCCAATTTTAGGACACGCGATTTAGGCCGGTCAACTTTTTGGCACCGTTGCCAGGGACAAGGCAAAACGGCACTGTTGACGAACCTGGATCCACTAACTACACTCCTGTGCCTCAAGCTTAGAAATGAGCTTGACAGCACTCTTTTCTTTCTTTTGTTATTATTATTATTCTTTGCCTGAAATGAATATATCAGATTATCCAATAATAGGTTTTCTAACTTGATTCTTTTCACGCTATCTCAGCTACTCGGAAGGAAGGCACCTTGCTCACCTGAGCATCGACATAACCTAACATGCCGCCTCGCATTGAACAACCTCTTTCAGAGGGTGAAGGTCAAAGGAGGGCTAGACCTAACTCCCCTCCACCTGAAGAAAATGACCGCTATGACGGCCATGATCAACATGAAGATCCAGAGGGAGAGCAGTCTGAGGACGACCAACACCAAGATAGACATCGTCACCATCGAAGGCACAGAAGGAATCACAATGATCAGAATCAGCGCCGAGAAGACAGTGACAACGATGACTCAGAAGAAGAGAAAACTCTGAGGGAGTTAGCCTCCACGAAAGCTAACAATTCCCAGTGCCCGGTCATCATTCCACGTTTCAACGCCGCAAATTTTGAGCTCAAGCCATCTGTGATCTCCATGATCAAAAATAAAAGCTTCAGGGGGAGTTTCAAGAACGACAACCCTTATCATCACCTGGACGCCTTCAAGAATATCTGCGACACAATTAAGATGCGAGGTGTACCCCAGGAAGTCATCTACTGCAAGGGCTTCATCTTCTCCTTGGAAGACAAGGCTCTGTCATGGTACCTTGGGTTGCCCCACCAAGATCTTAATGGATGGGGAGCACTGGCTGACGTGTTCGTGAACAAATTCTATCCCACTGAGAGGACTGTGAGGAACAGACATAGGATAACCTCCTTCATGCAGAAGCCCAATGAAAACCTTCATGATGCCTGGGAAAGGTACCAAGAGTACCTGAGGGACTTCCCTCACCATAACTACAAGAAGGGTTTCCTAGTCACCACCTTCTACAACGGTCAGACTCCCGATGAAAGGGTGTCACTAAATGCGGCAGCAGGAAGTGACTTCCTAGGGAAGAAGCCGACCAAGTCTGAAAGGATCATCAAAAACATGGCCGAGTTGCAAGCCGACGCTGAGTATGATAGATCTGATAGAGGGCAGGCGAAGAAGGTCAGTGAAGGACCCTCTCTTGAATCCAAGGCTCTGGAGTCTATAACTTCTCAGATACAGAGGATAGCGACTAATGTCAAGTAGCTAAAGGAGTCTGGTGGTAAAGGGAAGAAGCCAGTTGAAAAAGTAATGAAGTGTGTGACATGTGGAGAAGGAGGGCATGGGGTAGATAGTTGCATCTACACCCGACCGGATGCGTCAAGCGATTCTGACTCTGAGGCCGAGGGAACGGAAAACGTCTCTTTTGTGAACTTTAAAAGGTCGGACCACCCCAGTTTTAGCTATGGCAACAAGGATGCGGCTGAGAACTCACATCAGCTGTACAGCTCCTCTAGGCTGCCCCAACCCTTCGAGAAGAGAGGAGGACCGAACCAGTACACCAAAAACACCTCCTTCCAGATGAACAAGGGGAATTTCCAGGGTCAGGCTAAGTATCAAGGATCTACCAAGGAATAGGATAAAGGTTCCAGCCAATCGGACGTGGTTGGCCATTTATTTGACTTCGTGAAAAGGTAGGATACTATTAATAATCAGTTAGCACAAAGCGCGCTATCGAATTCGGGCATTTTGAACTCCTTACAGGTGCAGTTGGCAGATATGCAGACGCATCAATGCCAGATTGATCAGCATTTGGCTCAAATGGCCGAGTTCGTAAAGAATCCGTCAGGAAAAATACCATCAAACACCAAGACTGCCAAGAAGGCAGGGCTATGACCGACAGAGGCAAGGATCGAGATGCAGGGAGACGGGTGATGTTGAAGACCAAGAAATGAAGGAGCTGAGGGCGTCAAGCTGGAGACAGAAACTTCAGCACTCCTCGGGAGGCAGCCTGAGTTTTCTTTCTTTCCTAGTATAGGATGTTTTTTCTTCTTTATAAAACAAACATTATGGACTGTAATAAGGCTCGAGTCAGGGCACACGCCGAGCGCACCGACTTTCCTATTTTATGGGTCATCGCTCTATTTTACGAAGCATTGAGGAGTAATACCATCTGAGGTAGGGGACTTATCCCTAAGCCAATGATGTTTTACCGATCAATAGCTTCTACCTTGCTTAGTTTTTAGTTTTGGCCGCTTGCATCTCCTTTTATTAACCGTATCGCACAGCAACTCAACTGGAACGCAGAACCACTTATATCGGGTGATAATTTCTCGGGCATCGTAAGGGCTGAAACAGATGGCATTCCTGGGCGGCGTGCACCAGTATCGTGCATGTAAGTAATTTCCCTTGATTAGACCGATGGGACCATGCGTCTCAGGAACGGCTTGTCTCAACGGTCGACGCACGCCCCAGAAATGTCCGTTTTACCCCCAGCTGAGATTGTTATATATAGTAAGGAGGGTTTATCATGCCGGGCTGCTACACTTACTTTTCCAGCTACCCATACCATGCAGTAACCTCCCCTTGCTCGCATGTCGGACGGCCATCTTTGGCTCTCGTGTCGGGCGAGAGCCTCGAAGAATAGAGGTATAGCCTGACAGCCTGTTTGCCCGACACGGGTTTCGTATCGCGCGCGGTGTATCGGGTTGACAATCTTAGTCGATTTTTTGTATCGCCCGACATGCATGGATCACGACACGACTTCCGTTCGCGCTTACCCAATACGACATATTGGGCAACACGTTTTCCGTCAAGAGGACCTATCGGGCAATTGCTTCATACGACTGTATCGCCCGACACACCCGTGTCGGGCAGTGTGTTTTAAAGTACAACTTCTTCTCCGTATCATCCAGTCTTGCATCACCTTGGATTTTGTTTTGATGGACGATATCCAGACTTTGCAACGAGACAAGTTGTATAGTGATATCAGTTCTTCCTACCTAACATTTAAATGGTCAATGAACTGGATAACAGGTATGGCTCACACAAAACAAACCTATGGTCGAGTTGACAAACACACTGCGGCCACAGCAGAAGCAACAACAGTCGGACAGAAACGTCAGAATCCCAAGACAGTTGGGCCGTCAAAAGAAATCCACATCCTTATCATAGTCTTTCTTCTACGGTGGTTTAGGACCATCCCCCGAAAGACAGTGGAAGTCTTTCTCCGGTGACCCCTGGATTGAATGTGGGCATTTCGGTTCCATCTACCATGAAGCCACCTTCATCATGGGGAGGGTTTCTTCTTCTTATATAGTATCCACAAATGTTTTCAAGAGCTCTCTGTCTACCATAAGTCGTTTATCTTTGTCATTACCTGCACGAGCCTTGCGTTTACTTTTTGAGAGCTTTGCACTTGTTCTGGCTGCATTCTCCTGGGAAAGAAAATGGACTCTAATAAGGAGAACATACTGCAGCTTCTCCAAGGCACAAGCGCAACCCTCACTGGGCTAAAGAAGCTGAGATTGATGATCAGGCCTTTTGTTCATGTTCACAACGGAAACATCCTGAAGAGTCTACTTGATTTAAGGAAATGCAAACTTCCACCTCAGCAAAAGCGCATGAATGATCTCATTTAAATCCAATAATTCCGAACGCACATCTATCACCTGGTACAACTATCTGTAGCATCTCCATCCTGGAGTAGAGATCCAATAAAGAGATGCCTGACCAACTCTCACTGTCTACCCTCACTGAGTTAACATTACCCTACCCTGTCTTCTTCACTACTATGGGACAGAGTGTGGAGTAAGTTTGGGGGGGTACCCATGTACCAGTGAGGGAGGTATCAAAATTTCTTCTTCAAGCTCTCCATCCATTGTGTTCTTTCATTCTTCCTTTATAACCGGTGTGCATATGCATGCTCATATAAAAATTTCGAAATATTTTGATTTTGCTTATTTTGTCTCCATACATATGTACAAAGTCACTATATAAGTAAAAGCACAATACTTCTTCTTTCCAGTTTGTTTTCTATGTACCTAAGGTGATGCAAGTTTTGTTATATCTTTCTGATAATACTGCCTCAAACAACAAAAGACTACAAATCTCCACGCCAAAAATTTCAAAAAAAAATAATAATAATCTCGCTACAGCTAAGAGACGTGTATGGAGAAGGAAAAAGCAGCCCAAACAGCAAAAATCTCTCTTGTTCCCCCTTACCCAACAAAAATCCCAAAAAGAGAAAGTAGCCTTATGAGAGTGAATAAAAGCATGAGAGTTGTGCCCAATAAAAGAAAAAGAAAAAAATATATGTACACACTTGTTTTCCAAAAGTACCCATCTTTAGGCATGGTAGATCTGGGGAAGTGGTACTTAGGATATGAAATCACTTCTCTAAAGCCAACTAGCTTGGACTGCAAGAACCACTTGCCCGCTAACGGACCCATACCTGGGTGGACTGATGGGAAACAAGAAAAACCCAAAAAGCCTTAGCCTACCCAACACACAACTCTCTGCCCCAAAAATAAAGTTGTTTGGTGTGAAAGCTAACTTCGGAATCATGCACCTAAGTCTCACCGAAGCTGTGGAGAAAATTTTTGCTTAAATAAGGCAGGAGAAATAAAGTTTGTTGTTTGAGGTCGAACCATATTCTCAGCAAGACATATCACTGCTCGCTCATCCCTTTGGCCTAAAGACTACACCGGGCAAGAAGAAGCATCACAAAATAAATTTTAAATATTGATTGAGGACAATCAAAATGCTAAGTTTGGGGGAGTTGATAACACCAAATTTTTTTATCTTTTTGACCCTTATTTTGTTATCAAAACTACCCTTTTAAACTATTTTCCTCTCCTTTTATATGTACTTTTGCAATAACCGGCCACGCTACGCTTTTAACTCAATATTTCCATCTTTTGCAGAGTTTTCCTCCATTTTGGACTCATTTATCATCAATAAGGCCGTTCCGGCCCACAAACAA
The DNA here is from genome assembly GCA_963693085.1 of Alisma plantago-aquatica. Taxonomy (NCBI): domain Eukaryota; kingdom Viridiplantae; phylum Streptophyta; class Magnoliopsida; order Alismatales; family Alismataceae; genus Alisma; species Alisma plantago-aquatica. Next base: position 14,360,481 of record OY856414.1, on the reverse strand, counting down.
GCTCCACCTGCATCAGCCTTCCAGCAGGCCGATATGCTCACTGCCCGATAGGGTAGCACGATACATCGACGTGCGACATGAGGATTCCGCACAAGAAGGAACCATCGGACGACACTCCTCTTTACCCGACAGGGAGCCGAGCTCGCCACGACAACTCAAATGTGTCACATGATACTGGCCACCCACCGGCAGGCGCCACTCACTGCGATGCCCAACAACAGACATCCTTATGTCGAGCGATACTGATATCGACCGTCCACAAATTCCGCGATGATAAGGAGGACATGTGGCACCCTGAACACCATAACTTCCCCCAACCACTGCCTATAAATAGCAGCTACAGGAAGCCGAAAAGAGAGGTCAAAACCTTGCACAAGTCACCTCAGGAAAGCTGTGAAGAGCTAGTGTATCGTGCCTCTGTGTTCGCGCCGGGAGATTCTAGGTGAGCATTTCCCCATCCTGAGAAGGAGGGAATGGTTCACTTAGGGTCGCCCCGGGCGACACTGCAGGTCGATATAGGCCGACAAGGATCCATGACATAAGAGACTGATACTAGGAGCATCGCTCTAGCCCGGCACGATACCGAACCCCGATATGCATCGCGCGTCACGACGTGTCGCCTAAGAGGGTGCCACCCGACATGATCGTATCGGGCAAGGGTCCTTGCACGATGCAATCTGCCCATCATGGCATGTCGCCTGAGAGGGTGTGCCACCCGACACGATTGTGTCGGGCTAGGCTCTTGCCTGGTATCGGGCTAGAGGGTCTGATGTAGTCTATCGTCCTTCTATATCAAGAAGGCGACATCTATCTTTATTTCAGTCATTTATTTCTTTTACTTATGCAATGTAATCAGAACCTTTTTTTGTTTATGGAAATAGAAGAGTTTAATTATCTACTGTTTTATGTTTGGTACCTTTGTTGGATGATTGCTATGTTTAACATCTGAACTCTAGCTTGTACGCTTGGATCGCATTTTGATTAGCTACCGAATCGTGTTTTCCCATTGCAACAGCCTCGAGAGAGGTGTTGTGGCTCTACTGTTTGGTCTGATTCTGGAGTACGAGAGTTCCTGGAATCGGAGTTGCTCTAGTAACATTTCCACTCTAATTTAAGCCCAGTATCCTCGAGAGGGGTGTTTATGCTTGGTTAGAGGTACTCGCTTCGAGAGGAGGGGTACAGGATGTTTCTGCTGCCGCTTGTTTTACTGAAGCTTTCTCCTTTGTACCTTACTATATCATTAGTGTTATCTCTCTATTTCCGTTGCATGAAAACCCCTAAAAACTGATAATTGACTAAAACCTTAATCTTTCTTGTAACTCCATTTGGAGATAGTTTTCTTTGGCTTTGATGATCTTATCCATTTGTTCCCTTTGGGGAATTTTTACCATCTCTTTACCTATCTGCCGGAGTGTAGCGTTTCGATTCTGAGTTCTCAACACTACCACCCTTGTCCCTGTGTTCGACCCCGTCTATCTACTTTGACCCCATAAGCAAAGTTGCAGGGGACTAGAAGGTTTCGGGTTATAAATGTAAAAGCTCGACTACCTCAAATCTGCCTCCAATTTTAGGACGCGCGATTTAGGCCGGTCAGCCATCTTCTTGACCCATTAGGGTTTTGGGTGCTCTTGTACTCGAGGTAGATGATGATCTTGTGCATGGTACCTTGGACGTTATGGGCTTGGGGAGGTGATGCCCGACAACCCTCGTGACCTAGACCTTTGGGCGATATGCTTGGTTGGTGGTGGGCGATAACTTGTCTCTGTGACGGGTGTCACACCACTCTTCCCTGTGATGGGCGTCAGGCCTTGGTTACCTAGTGCACGATAGCTCCCTGTTGGTTGGTTGAGTAACACCTCTAGATGATATCTTTTGTAGAACATCATGCTCGTTGCATACCTATTTTAGTTTGGGGGTTCAGTATCGTAGTGCGTTGTGATGGGTGTCGTGATGGCTCTGTGTCGGCTGACAGCCCTAACAGGTGTGGCGCGACACCCCGTCACCCATCATACCTAGCTGCACGGCAGGCCTCTAGCCGTTGCCCGATAGGCCTTAGTGCATGACACCTGATGCGTCGTTGCACCTTCTGTCGTCGCTCAGCCACACGTTTGGGTGTTGTTGCACTTGGTATGTAACGCAGCGTTGCATGTGCACTTCTTGTGTCAGCCGAAATGAGGTGAGCGTCATGCGTTGCCCAATATCACCTATAGATGAGGGCATGTTGACCGTTACAACCTCTAGTGAGGGTCCCTCTCATCATGGAAAGTAGATTTGTTGTATATGTCCTTGTTTAGCATGATGGTGACTCTTTGCATGCTTAATGGTATCTATTATGGTAACGTTTGTCCTCTTAGCTTAGCATGGCTACACACATGAATGTGACCACCTTGACTATCTGCATAATGTTGAGATAATGATAAGCATATAAAATGGTTTGTTTAATGATGTGTCTTATGCATATGATCATCATATTGATAAAGTATAGAATCTTTAATGTCACCCTATATTGATAAGCATGATCTTTTGTAAAAGCCTACAATTATTGTGTACACTAACCATGCAGGTAATGATTAGCCAAGTAAAAGGCTATAAGGAATATATGATGAGTAACAGTGCTTGAATAGTTACTCTTGATGATGAAGCCTTGAGAGGCAGTGGCAATATATGATGAAGGACTGAAATCCCATGGTATGTGATGGTCCTTGAGATGGATCTGGATAAATGGCAAGAGGTCAAATAATAACATGTAATGTTGGATCCTTGTGATGGATCAAGATGATCATGTTGACCTTTATGTTGTTTATTTCCTATTATAGTTGCATGTTATACAACTTAGTTGAATCTTGCAATCCATATAAAAGATACCAATTAATCACAGTGGAATATATCATGTAGTTGCCCTGGCCATAGATCCATCATTGTCAAGAGCTGATGATGGTGAAACGGGTTCTCCTGAGGGTTAACCCGGAGCGCATATTTTTGAATATGCGAGGTTTCTCCTAGCCTAAAATAGTGAGGATTCGAGTGCAGCTACGGTTGCAGACTCGGGATATGAATAGAACATGGTGAATAGGCCCATGACTCCAGATATGTGATATGAGGAGCATGAATGCATTCATGGCTCAGAGCATGGTGAACAGGCACGTGGCTCAGATATACTAGCGTCGTGACCTGTACCGAGGTGGGCTACAGGATGGGTAGCCTATGGAGCTGACCCTGTGGCTGAGGCCACTTAGGCATGAGACTGCGGTCCTGCATGTGTTGTACTCGTGTACTGACCACGAGGTGGGAGGTCGTGGAGTCCAGCTCTTCCATGTGACCTTGTATGGCACCGGCTCTGGGTTTCGTAGCTGTCGGTTGGATTTGAATGGTACGGTTCACTTCCTCAAGGCATAAAAATGTGTAATCTAGCCGAATACTATTTATTGCGTAAGACAAAACACGGAACATTGGTTGAGGCCTTGCTTGCGTAGTTAACCTTGTTATACATACAGTTACTTATATGTTCCTCATGTTATGCAATAAGATCTTATAATCTTATGTTCCATAAAGAGATAGTTGATGATATATCTTCCATACAGCCTAGTAAGCTTGATGGTACGAATAGCCTTGCTGTATAGACTGTTATTATTCTACGTTTTACTATTTCTCTACTGCTATTTCTTTATCCTTCTGGTTTTATACCTCAGACAATGATAGATGTTACCTCCCGACCCTATGGTCATGTGCAACTGGGGAATTAGGCAACTCCTACTTTCATCGGTCTTATCCCTACCTGACCCTAGGATAGACTTAGGATTCTCCATTACAGTACATGTTCACTTAGAACCTTACCCAAGTCTTCATCATCTCTCTTTCTGCATTCATGGGCTGGCTCTCATCCGTTCATAGGCATCATGGCAACCTGCCTACCTTGGTCAAGCCCCATACTGGTTACCCCCATGGTAACACATTCACATGCAATAGAGATGGATATCTATGGGTCTACAGGTTCATTCTCATACCATGTACCTTTCACTTAACTTCTCAAGATCCTATGAGACCTCTTTAGGTTACCTTGAACCAACAAAACTGATATACACCCTTCCAAAGGGGGTCCCTCTCCCAGGATGGGAGGAAAACTATCTCTAAGGTCACAAAAGCTCTTAGGTCTAGGGTTTACATCCACACGAGCCTACTTAACCCTAGAAAGCCATTAAGGCATGAGCATATCACTTACTGTACTATGCTAGGTCATACTTTTCCTCTTTCCTCGATGTTGGATCAAAGATCAAACCTTCCTTTATCATCAACCTAGCTATGAGGGGTTCATCAAACACACCTTAAACTTCAGGGGCTCCTCTTTTCCTCTATTCATGAGGATTACTATGCTCGCTTCTATAGGAACTCAACTTCTCATTATGAGCCTTAGGTACACCACTTCCCCTCTTAGGCCTAGGAACCCTAGGTTCACTGCATGCTCTGTCTCTTAACTACAAACCAAGCATGAAAAAGGCATGACACGCACTCCTTGTCATCCTTCAACTCAAGCAACACTTAGTGTTGGGTCCTCCGCAAGGACAACCAACAAGGTACAAGGCCTCATAACCCGCTACTAAACCTTTCTAGGTCTAAGGAACTCTTTTTCCTACCTCAGAAGGTAAACACCTATACCGCAGGCACATAGGCACCATATGCTTCATCTTCACTGTCTAGGGTTTGGTCCCTCTAAAGGCAACCAAGATATCATCAACTTATGAGGCAACCACTGTCATCCATTGTTCAGGGTTTTAGGCTTCCAACCTTCTTGCTGGGTTTCCCGCTCTCCCTAGAGCTAACCCTACAACCAACCTCATCATTAGAGGTCCTCTCTTCATGAAGGATCAACCTCCAAAGCATTCTCTACATGGGTGAAGCCTAGGTTCGTACTTATGGTTGCTCAAGATCATCCACAACCCTTTATGCTCCATCATAATTCCTCATCCAGGGTTTCATCCTATCGTCAGCACTATGACGTGCCCTAAGTGCAACCTATGCCCTACTTGTACAAGTCCATAGGGTTTCTATGGTCCTTCACTAACATCATCATCTAAGGAACTATCATGTACTCTAACATGCACGACCCTTCCCAGGGTTGGGGTTGCCAAAGATGCTAGGTCACCCATGGATCCTATGGCATCCCAAAGGCATGTCCTTTCAAACACCTGGTCCAACTCATCTCTCTCTAACCTTCACTTAGGGTTAGGGTTAGCATCATCCTCATAGGATGTGCCAGGTCTCTACTTGCAATGGAGATCTCTATCTCCCAGATTAACTTATCCTCCTGACAAGAAGGTCTAGCCTCAGGTCTCTTCTGAGGACATGACATCTTACGTCATACGTCCCAAGCACGTATCTATTATTTATTTTGCGCTTAATCTATTAAGCTAATGTCCATGACATCTTATTTACATGCCTTTCATTAATTTAGTGGAGGATTCCTTAAACCTTATTAACCTTACCCATACCTCAAGAGGGTGAGGAGAAGAAAGGAAACCCTAATCCTTTATGTCCTTATCAGAATTTTGTGATGAGAAGGGATGAATAAGATGAGAAGTCCTAAAGGTATCTTATTTTGATTCATACCCTAAGACTTTGGCCAGGCGGTCACACGGGTCCGGGAGTCCTCGTATTCCGACTAGCGGTGCGGAGGAAAATCTTACCAGCCCCCGATCGTGATCCCTTTCTAGACACCTCCGCCTTTCGAATACTCCTCTAATAACTCCCTTGGGTTCTATGGAGTTTGTAAAATTTAATAATTATTAATAGTTAACTGAGGAACCTAAGCTCTGATACCAAATGTTATGACCCCACCTCCCGATAACCCCCAATTAAGGGAGACCAAGAGGTTGAGCCGCACCCATTAATCCCAGATCAAAGGTTCGACATATAACCATAAACAATTATTAAATTCTAACATACTATACTGAAAATGGTAATAAAATTTTTCTTTACATACCTTTTGAAAACTTGGATCTCTATTCTTCTATCCACACTGATACTAATCTATCTAATCCTCCTTTGCACTTTAATTCTCATTTAGTATCACATGTGCCACTTTACTGTTTGTTCTTTTCATTGTACCTAAAACGCCGACAAACAAAACGTCGGTCAGCCGTAGCTGGTATGTGGGGGAAACAATAAATATGCAACTATGATAACAATGTAATCATTCAATTACTTATTTAACAACCAATATTACATTTTAGATATAACTCTGTGATCCAAGAGTACCCTGTCCTCTGTATTGTCCCCATTTAACCCCTCCTGATCCAACTATAAGTGAACCAGTTTCTAGGGTTGAGTCACATGGCACTACTCGTAAGTAGACCACTCCTTAACTCGGGATTTGCTAAAGAGTCTCTAACTCACGGTAACCTAGACCTTACTCTAGGATTACCCCTTTTTTAGCCTTTTCAAGTAACAGAGGTGGACCCGGATCTAGCCAGCTATATTTGCACATTTATGGTGATAATCATAGTCACTTTATAGTGGCATGAAATAAATAAACATCCAACAGTTTAGTTGCATTCAATGTGATTAAACATCCGGGAATCCATCAGGAAACTAAAGCGGTTATTCATAATCGTAACCACATACCTGATCCATAGTAACTTGATGTCCATGCATTAACATTCATCACAATTAACAAGCAATCAACAATATCCTGAAAATAATGCATAACATTCAAGTGTCATTGTTTTATTCAAACATCCTTAAGATCAACTTGGATTCCTCCTTATGATTTCTAGGCCAACTTTAGGGTTTTATTAAGGCTTTAGCCTTCATTATGCATTTATCACTTTTAATGCTAAAACTATTATCTTTATCCTTTTAGGTCATATCCAAAACATTAAGGCTAATTATCATCTTCAGTTTCTTCCAAATTGACAAATCATATTTCATTATAGTTCAACTCACATATATGAACCTTATTTATCACTATTTCCACTTTTATACACTAGGAAACACTAATTATCCAAATAATTCACATTAAAGATCTTTGGTACTCAATTTATCTTCGAATCATCATATTTCTATTTTATTCTTCAATTTGTACAATTAAAACCATTAGAATTCATGTTAACATAAATTAGGGTTTCTAATCCCATTAATGCATATTCATGTACATAGAACCCTAAATTAAAGCAACTATATAAAAAGATCATCTTTTTAAATCCTATTTTCACTTTTATTAACAACAGGTTAATATCAGCTTGAGTTATCCATCTATCATCAAATCTAAGGGTTTTTCCCTTAGTTAAATCATTAAAGATGATAACTTTATGTACTTTTCCAATTTCAAGCATATAAACTCTAAATTAGACTAATCATGTGCAAAGTTCTTCCTTTTTGATGTCAATGTTCCTCTTTACATTTAACAGATTAATATCAACTCTAAAGATCCATTAAACCCTATTAAACACATTAATCATATCAAAATAGGGTTTCTTAATCTTTAATTTATTAAAGATTATAATTTACACTATATTTCTAACTATGATCAGATTCAGGCTATAAAACTATTTTTATTGGACTCCTTGTGTTCTCCTGATCAAAATTCATATATAACATGTCTTAATCGGAGTTACCAATCTTTATTTATGAATTTTGCAATAAAACACTTACTTGGCCAATCCGGGAGCGCCAGGTCAGCCCGCCCCATGCAACGTCGCCCAGCTTTGATTTTATAATTGAATTACCACTTTACCCTCGACTTAAGGTTTGGCTCCTTTGGCCCGCGGAGGGCAAATCCGTCCAAACCTAACTTGGTTGCCTTCTTCCTCCAGCAGCCGCGACGCAGACGCCCTAGGCGTCCTACCGCAGCCCGTGTGCGGGCTCTCTCTCCCTCTCCATGGTCCGCGATGGTTGCCGCCGACTCCTCTGTTGGCTCCGCCGCCCTCGGCCGCCCTTGGGGCGCCGGATGGATCACGCCCAGTGCGGCTGGTTTGGGCTGGGGAAGAGCCGCAACCAGCTGCTGCACTGCAGCCGTGCGGCTGCTGTTGTAGGTGATTCGCGGGTGGTAGGAGGATGGGAATAATTGGCCGACCTCCTGGGGGTGGTTGTGGATGCTCCCTGCTTCAAACCAAACCATAAACACCCCTCGTTGCTCCAAAGATGGAACCTTATTCTCAATGTTAGGGTTTTCAAGAAGAAGATGGAGAAGAGCGATATAGCTGCGTGGAAAGCCTCTGGGTTCACCCCCAAGTCTTACCCCTTATATAGGGGAAGTCAACGAAGCCCTAAGAGGACATTCCTTAAAGAAACGTAGTCCTTCTCCTAATAGGAATCGTTTTCCTCCAAAGAGAAACAATTCTTCACTCTCTCTCTCCTTCGGTATTCCCTATTGCTTGGATATTAGGAATTCGAAAATCCCTCTCATTATTGTCTTTATTCTTAGCTTTTAATCCATTAGCCACGAAATTTCTATTTCCTTTAATAGAAATTACTTTCTTTTTAACAATACCTCATAATTCCTTAATAATGCATTATATTATCCTCTTATTTTACCTTTTTAGTATTTTCTCTTTCTTTCCTCTTTATTGGGACTCCTTGGATCCCAATATACTCCATTATTTCGAAATCCTTTTCCAAGGATATTTATTATCCTTCTAGATGCATCTTTATGCCTTATTTCACATTATCTTGTTTATTTCTCATTTAAATATTCCTTTTTGAGGATTTCTTTTTATTTCTCTTTTATTTTTCTCATTGGCATTCCTTTTCATATTAACAACCTCATGGATACGATATTTCCCCAAGAAATCTCATTTATGCCTCTTTTCATTCATTTTCCACATTATATCATTATTTCCAAATTTCTTTCTTCATAAAGAAATACTTAATTAATCTTTTCTTTTCCTATTGCTTTCTTTTTGCAACCTTGGACTCCTTGGTACCCAAGGAACCCAAGAGGCACGAAATCCTCTTTGGATTTGCCTTCTAGAGGTTTCCACATATTTCTTTTCTTAAAATTCAATTATCCATTTACTAATTGAATTTCCTTTGTTATTTTCCTTTTTATTGGGCCCAATAGCCAGTAAAGCCCACAAATCAAACAACAAGGCTATTTTAAACGAAATCCAATTATTCTCAACCAAATATATGATTATTTTTTCAAACATCTTTAATATGAGAAATTATATTTCTCACCACTTGATCCCAAAAATTGGGGTTATAACATCCTTCCCCTCTTATAGGAATTTTGTCCTCAAAATTCAAACAAGAAAACAAACAACTCAGGATAAGACTTTTCCATGTCCATCATTGGCCTCTATGTGGCTTTGTCGTACTCATGGCGTTTCTAAAGAACCTTTATCATCACATATTCTTTTCTCTGAGTTCTTTCATCCTGGCGTCTATAAACTACACAGGTGGCTCAGGCCATTTCAGCCTCCCTTGGGGCTCACTAGGTTCATTGCTCAGCACATGGTCGGGGTACCTCACATAGTGCTCTAGATTGGATGCATGGAAAACATCTCCCATTACTCTATCCTGAGGGGTAGGATCAAACCTAACCTTCTCCACCCATCCATTTCTAATGGACCCATGTATCGGGGACTCAGCTCTCTTAGATATAACTTAGAGGGGTCGGATTTTCATGTCACATTTTCTCCCGCAGTAACTTGTATGTCAGTCTACTTTGCATCTGCTCACGACTCTCATCGTCTCTAGGCTTCTTTCATCCCTTGCACAATCAAAGTGGCTTCATCTACACGTACTGGGGTCCCTTTTTCTAACCATCATGTGGCCCTTTCACCAACATTACCTTACTAAAGTGGTGACCGACACAACCTCCCTTACAGAGCTTCATATAAAACCTGATACTGGCTATGGTGGTCATTGTCACATCTTTCATAGGACAAGAACTGTCTCTAGATATCTCTCTAAACAAGCACACATGCCCTCATCAGACCCTTTAGTCTGGATCATACTAACCATAGTTAAGGGTGATAAACTATACTAACATTGAGTTTTTCATGTACCTACTTCCACTTTATGGAAGCGAACCTTTAGGTCAAACTCAAGAATCCTTTGAACTTGCTTCATGGTGTAATTGAACCATCTTTCTCATGGGTAGTTCAACTGGATCTGTCCCTTAACCGAACTCTTCCTTTCTTATATTATCTAGGTAAGGCGACCTACCATAACCCACATTGTATCTCGACCTTCCTCGATCCAGGGAAGACTTATCACAACATCCATAGTGTTGAGATCCCATTCCCTCTCAGGGATTCTTTTGTCCTCTATATCGATACACTGGGTTACTGGGGTTCGTCCTTTACCTCCTGGCTTGCATGGACATTATCCACATGCAACCTCATCTTAAGCATCTAACGTGCTATTTCCCTTTTCCCTAGTGTATCATGATTTCCTGTATGTCATGATTCTTTCAAGATCGATTCCTTCGAAACCCTAAACCACTCTTGTTAGGGTTTCATCACCTTCTTTTTCAAAGAAGTGCACTTGAGGTTCTACCACCATTCTTTCATTGCATCAAGAACTAGACTGGCTAAACAAACAACCCTTAACTTTTCAACGCATCTTGTTACATCTGAGTGTTATCCAAACACCTCTCCTTTTCAAACTTAGGGTTAGCCCAAACAACCTCTTCTAACTTCTAGTCAAACAAGTCTTAACCAGAGCATTCATTACCACCTCTCATCCTTGGGAACTAGGTAACATTGAAGGCATACACTTCCATGTATTTTACTTATCATATTACCTCCAACTCCATGTCTATATCCATTAAGAACACTCTCTGATTCCATCATCATGGTGACCAAACTCAACCTGGTATAACTTGTAAGCTCCACATCCTCATAAGGTGACTACCTCATTCCTCTAAGTGTTTGCAAGCCATCCATCATTCATTCACTTTATCATGGTAAAATATCTTCTCTATCCCCATTTCTCGTGGCAACGCTCCAACCTACATCATCTCTTATCCTTGGTGTATGACATGCATAATGTCCTATCTCTCACCCCCATAACAAGAGGAAATAAGCATTTGGCTGCAGTCCAAATACAGAGTTCTTCCCGTTCCAAGAGTAGAGATGGTACATCCCACCTTGCCAGTACACCTTTAAATCTAAGGTGTAACGTGCCACATATGTCTCTTCATCACAACCATCATGATATCCAACTAGTCTTGAACCTACTGAGGTTTATATCCTTGGTCATCTCCTCTAGGTCTATAGGGTACCGACTCTTTTGGGGTCATCCCTCTTCCCTCATGCATCAAGAGAGTGCCCTACTCATCTGCCCTCTGGGTCCCATGAGTTCACGAAGGTGATCAATCTCCTAACCCATGGCCCTCAGACAATGATAGTTGTTACCTCCCGACCCTATGGTCATGTGCAACTGGGGAATTAGGAAACTCCTACTTTCATCGGTCTTATCCCTACCTGACCCTAGGATAGACTTAGGATTCTCCATTACAGTACATGTTCACTTAGAACCTTACCCAAGTCTTGATCATCTCTCTTTCTGCATTCATGGGCTGGCTCTCATCCATTCATAGGCATCATGGCAACCTGCCTACCTTGGTCAAGCCCCATACTGGTTACCCCCATGGTAACACATTCACATGCAATAGAGATGGATATCTATGGGTCTACAGGTTCATTCTCATACCATGTACCTTTCACTTAACTTCTCAAGATCCTATGATACCTCTTTAGGTTACCTTGAACCAACAAAACTGATATACACCCTTCCAAAGGGGGTCCCTCTCCCAGGATGGGAGGAAAACTATCTCTAAGGTCACAAAAGCTCTTAGGTCTAGGGTTTACATCCACACGAGCCTACTTAACCCTAGAAAGCCATTAAGGCATGAGCAGATCACTTACTGTACTATGCTAGGTCATACTTTTCCTCTTTCCTCAATGTTGGATCAAAGATCAAACCTTCCTTTATCATCAACCTAGCTATGAGGGGTTCATCAAACACACCTTAAACTTCAGGGGCTCCTCTTTTCCTCTATTCATGAGGATTACTATGCTCGCTTCTATAGGAACTCAACTTCTCATTATGAGCCTTAGGTACACCACTTCCCCTCTTAGGCCTAGGAACCCTAGGTTCACTGCATGCTCTGTCTCTTAACTACAAACCAAGCATGAAAAAGGCATGACACGCACTCCTTGTCATCCTTCAACTCAAGCAACACTTAGTGTTGGGTCCTCCTCAAGGACAACCAACAAGGTACAAGGCCTCATAACCCGCTACTAAACCTTTCTAGGTCTAAGGAACTCTTTTTCCTACCTCAGAAGGTAAACATCTATACCGCAGGCACATAGGCACCATATGCTTCACCTTCACTGTCTAGGGTTTGGTCCCTCTAAAGGCAACCAAGATATCATCAACTTATGAGGCAACCACTGTCATCCATTGTTCAGGGTTTTAGGCTTCCAACCTTCTTGCTGGGTTTCCCGCTCTCCCTAGAGCTAACCCTACAACCAACCTCATCATTAGAGGTCCTCTCTTCATGAAGGATCAACCTCCAAAGCATTCTCTACATGGGTGAAGCCTAGGTTCGCACTTATGGTTGCTCAAGATCATCCACAACCCTTTATGCTCCATCATAATTCCTCATCCATGGTTTCATCCTATCGTCAGCACTATGACGTGCCCTAAGTGCCAGCTATGCCCTACTTGTACAAGTCCATAGGGTTTCTATGGTCCTTCACTAACATCATCATCTAAGGAACTATCTTGTACTCTAACATGCACGACCCTTCCCAGGGTTGGGGTTGCCAAAGGTGCTAGGTCACCCATGGATCCTATGGCATCCCAAAGGCATGTCCTTTCAAACACCTGGTCCAACTCATCTCTCTCTAACCTTCACTTAGGGTTAGGGTTAGCATCATCCTCAGAGGGTGTGCCAGGTCTCTACTTGCAATGGAGATCTCTATCTCCCAGATTAACTTATCCTCCTGACAAGAAGGTCTAGCCTCAGGTCTCTTCTGAGGACATGACATCTTACGTCATACGTCCCAAGCACGTATCTATTTTTTTTTGTGCTTAATTTATTAAGCTTATGTCCATGACATCTTATTTACATGCCTTTCATTAATTTAGTGGAGGATTCATTAAACCTTATTAACCTTACCCATACCTCAAGAGGGTGAGGAGAAGAAAGGAAACCCTAATCCTTTATGTCCTTATCAGAATTTTGTGATGAGAAGGGATGAATAAGATGAGAAGTCCTAAAGGTATCTTATTTCGATTCATACCCTAAGACTTTGGCCAGGCGGTCACACGGGTCCGGGAGTCCTCGTATTCCGACTAGCGGTGCGGAGGAAAATCTTGCCAGCCCCCGGTCGTGACCCCTTTCTAGACACCTCCGCCTTTCGAATACTCCTCTAATAACTCCCTTGGGTTCTATGGAGTTTGTAAAATTTAATAATTATTAATGGTTAACTGAGGAACCTAAGCTCTGATACCAAATGTTACGACCCCACCTCCCGATAACCCCCAATTAAGGGAGACCAAGAGGTTGAGCCGCACCCATTAATCCCGGATCAAAGGTTCGACATATAACCATAAAAATTATTAAATTCTAACAGACTATACTGAAAATGGTAATAAAATTTTTCTTTACATACCTTTTGAAAACTTGGATCTCTATTCTTCTATCCACACCGATACTAATCTATCTAATCCTCCTTTGCACTTTAATTCTCATTTAGTATCACATGTGCCACTTTACTGTTTGTTCTTTTCATTGTACCTAAAACGCCGACAAATAAAACGTCGGTCAGCCATAGCTGGTATGTGGGGGAAACAATAAACATGCAACTATGATAACAATGTAATCATTCAATTACTTATTTAACAACCAATATTATGTATTAGATATAACTCCGTGATCCAAGAGTACCCTATCCTCTGTATTGTCTCCATTAAACCCCTCATGATCCAACTATAAGTGAACCAGTTTCTAGGGTTGAGTCACATGGCACTACTCGTAAGTAGACCACTCCTTAACTCGGGATTTGCTAAAGAGTCTCTAACTCACAGTAACCTAGACCTTACTCTAGGATTACCCTTTTTTTAGCATTTTCAAGTAACATAGGTGGACCCAGATCTAGCCAGTTATATTTGCACATTTATGGTGATAATCATAGTCACTTTATAGTGGCATGAAATAAATAAACATCCAACAGTTTAGTTGCATTCAATGTGATTAAACATCTGGGAATCCATCGGGAAACTAAAGCGGTTATTCATAATCATAACTACATACCTGATCCATAGTAACTTGATGTCCATGTATTAACATTCATCATAATTAACAAGCAATCAACAATATCCTGAAAATAATGCATAACATTCAAGTGTCATTGTTTTATTCAAACATCCTTAAGATCAACTTGGATTCCTCCTTATGATTTCTAGGCCAACTTTAGGGTTTTATTAAGGTTTTAGCCTTCATTATGCATTTATCACTTTTAATGCTAAAACTATTATCTTTATCATTTTAGGTCATATCCAAAACATTAAGGCTAATTATCATCTTCAGTTTCTTCCAAATTGACAAATCATATTTCATTATAGTTCAACTCACATATATGAACCTTATTTATCACTATTTCCACTTTTATACACTAGGAAACACTAATTATCCAAATAATTCACATTAAAGATCTTTGGTACTCAATTTATCTTCGAATCATCATATTTCTATTTTATTCTTCAATTTGTACAATTAAAACCATTAGAATTCATGTCAACATAATTTAGGGTTTCTAATCCCATTAAGGCATATTCATGTACATAGAATCCTAAATTAAAGCAACTATATAAAAAGATCATCTTTTTAAATCCTTTTTTCACTTTTATTAACAACAGGTTAATATCATCTTGAGTTATCCATCTATCATCAAATCTAAGGGTTTTTCCCTTAGTTAAATCATTAAAGATGATAACTTTATGTACTTTTCCAATTTCAGGCATATAAACTCTAAATTAGACTAATCAGATGACTCCATTCTTTTTGCGAGGGCAACCAAAGAAGAATGCCTGATATTAGCTGACATTATCAGCCAGTACGAACGGGCATCCGGACAGAAAATCAACCTATCAAAAACTGAGGTGGCCTTCAGCAAGGGAGTGTCCAGGGAGAGGAAAGATGAGATTTTCCAAGTACGTAAAGTTCAAGAGGTGGAGAAACATGGCAAGTACCTAGGACTACCAGCAGCGGTGGGGAGGTCCAAGAAGCAAGCCTTCTCGTACATTCAGGAGTGGGTATGGAGCAAACTTCAAGGCTGGAAGGAAAAACTGTTATCCAAAGCGGGAAAGGAGGTTCTAATTAAGGCTGTGGCGCAAGCAATTCCAACATACCTGATGAGTATTTTCCAGTTGCCAGCTTATCTTCTAGACGCCATCAACACTTCCATTGCCATATTTTGGTGGGGAGCCAAAGATAGTGAAAGGAAAATAGCATGGGTCAGTTGGAAAAAACTCTGCACACCGAAAAACCAAGGAGGTATGGGTTTTCGGGACATTGGTGTCTTCAATCAAGTCCTCCTTGCCAAACAAATTTGGAGGCTATTCCACAGGAGCGAGACGTTGGTGTACAAAGTTCTCAAGGCTAAGTATTTCCCATCCAGCAGTGTTCTCAAAGCAAGATGAGGCCAGAATCCAAGTTTCACGTGGAGGAGCATATGGAATTCCAAGAGCATAATACTAGATGGCATGCAGTGGAGAGTGGGCAACGGCAAAGACATAAACATATGGTCCGACAACTGGATTCACAATCTAGATGGTAGCATCGAATCTAGTTTGGGAATATCTTCACTGACAGTACAGCAGGTGCACCAATTAATACACCATGACACCATGCAATGGAACCGGGGACTGATCTACGAGATGCTAGCACAACATGTGGCTGATATGGTTTGTGCGACTCCTCTAGGAATCTCGACGAGACCGGACGGTATCTTCTAGAGACCAAGCAGAAGTGGGGAGTATACAGTGAGGTCCGCCTATTGGATGGCTACACAACAACCAAGCAACAATGAACAACCGACCAACCACGTAGAAAGAGAAGTGTGGCGGGTGATATGGAAGACGGGGTTAGCTCCCAAAGCAGCACATTTTCTTTGGCGATGCGCCGTTGGCTCGTTGGCCACCGTGGGAAGGTTGTTTGATAGGTACTGCCATCAAGATGGGATTTGTAATATTTGCGGGAAGGGAAAATAAGACATCAGTCACATGCTCTTCAAGTGCGACCAGGCTTGGGAACTATGGAAGGATTACCCGATGGAAACACAGTGGCGTGTGAGCCAACTGGGCAACAAACCAGTGCGGGCAGCTCTCATGGCAGTAGTGTGGCCTTTACGTGGGAAAGCGGATGATGATATGATTGCTACCCTTTGGGCTATATGGAGCAGGAGAAATGATGTTACGTTTGGGAACAACGTCCGAAACCCGATGGTCATTAAGAATTCACTTCTTCCATTAGTTTGCTATCAGCCGGAGACGTCGAGCAGGCAGCCGGGCTGTACGAGCGCAGGCGCAGCTGCGGGCTGGTCCAGGCCGCCGAAAGGGAACGTGAAGATCAATTGCGACGCTGCTGTGAACGTGCAAGGCATGGACGGGCTCGGGATGGTGTGGAGGACAGCGGATGGAGAAGCAACAAGAATCGTCGGGAAGAAGCAGCCGTCACTAAAGGACTCGCGATGCGCTGAAGCACTAGTCATTAGAGAAGGACTCATCCTCTCCAAAGACATGCATCTCACCCATGTGACTTTGGAATCTGACGCTGAAGCAGTGATTAAGTTTATTGAGGTCGGGACTAGAAGAGAAGATCTCTTAGGAACCATCCTTGATGACATAGATCATCTTAGCTTATCGTTTACTAGCATTTCTTTTGTGTTTTGTCGTAGATTGGCAAATGGGGTTGCACATCATGTAGCCCGGCTAGCCTCTAGTAGTAGCTTTTCTTTCAGTAACTTTAGCTCTTTCCCTACTATTGTAAAGAACTCCATTAGAGCATATTTGCAAATCTAATATAGAAGAGCGCTTATCCTAAAAAAAACTCTAAATTAGACTAATCATGTGCAAAGTTCTTCCTTTTTTAACTCAATGTTCCTTTTTACATTTAACAGATTAATATCAACTCTAAAGATCCATTAAACCCTATTAAACACATTAATCATATCAAAATAGGGTTTCTTAATCTTTAATTTATTAAAGATTATAATTTACACTATATTTCGAACTATGATCAGATTAGGGCTATAAAACTATTTTTATTGGATTCCTTGTGTTCTCCTGATCAAAATTCATATATAACATGTCTTAATCGGAGTTACCAATCTTTATTTATGAATTTTGCAATAAAACACTTACTTGGCCAATCCGGGAGCGCCAGGTCAGCCCGCCCCATGCAACGTCGCCCAGCTTTGATTTTATAATTGAATTACCACTTTACCCTCGACTTAAGGTTCGGCTCCTTTGGCCCGCGGAGGGAAAATCCGTCCAAACCTAACTTGGTCGCCTTCTTCCTCCAGCAGCCGCGACGCAGACGACCTAGGCGTCCTACCGCAGCCCGTGCGCGGGCTCTCTCTCCCTCTCCATGGTCCGCGATGGCTACCGCCGACTCCTCCGTTGGCTCTGCCGCCCTCGGCCGCCCTTGGGGCGCCGGATGGATCACGCCCAGTGCGGCTGGTTTGGGCTGGGGAAGAGCCGCAACCAGCTGTTGCACTACAGTCGTGCGGCTGCTGTTGTAGGTAATTCGCGGGTGGTAGGAGGATGGAAATGGATGGCCGACCTCCTGGGGGTGGTTGTGGATGCTCCCTGCTTCAAACCAAACCATAAACACCCTCGTTGCTCCAAAGATGGAACCTTATTCTCAAGGCTAGGGTTTTCAAGAAGAAGATGGAGAAGAGCGATATAGCTGCGTGGAAAGCCTCTGGGTTCGCCCCCAAATCTTACCCCTTATATAGGGGAAGTCAACAAAGCCCTAGGAGGACATTCCTTAAAGAAACGTAGTCCTTCTCCTAATAGGAATCGTTTTCCTCCAAAGAGAAGCAATTCTTCTCTCTCTTTCTCTCTCCTTCGGTATTTCCTATTGCTTGGATATTAGGAATTCGAAAATCCCTCTCATTATTGTCTTTACTCTTAGCTTTTAATCCATTATCCACGAAATTTCTATTTCCTTTAATAGAAATTACTTTCTTTTTAACAATACCTCATAATTCCTTAATAATGCATTATATTATCCTCTTATTTTACCTTTTTAGTATTTTCTCTTTATTTCCTATTTATTGGGACTCCTTGGATCCCAATATACTCCATTATTTCGAAATCCTTTTCCAAGGATATTTATTATCCTTCTAGATGCATCTTTATGCCTTATTTCACATTATCTTGTTTATTTCTCATTTAAATATTCCTTTTTGAGGATTTCTTTTTATTTCTCTTTTATTTTTCTCATTGGCATTCCTTTTAATATTAACAACCTCATGGATACGAAATTTCCCCAAGAAATCTCATTTATGCCTCTTTTCATTCATTTTCCACATTATATCATTATTTCCATATTTCTTTCTTCATAAAGAAATACTTAATTAATCTTTTCTTTTCCTATTGCTTTCTTTTTGCAACCTTGGACTCCTTGGTACCCAAGGAACCCAAGAGGCACGAAATCCTCTTTGGATTTGCCTTCTAGAGGTTTCCACATATTTCTTTTCTTAAAATTCAATTATCCATTTACTAATTGAATTTCCTTTGTTATTTTCCTTTTTATTGGGCCCAATACCCACTAAAGCCCACAAATCAAACAACAAGGCTATTTTAAATGAAATCCAATTATTCTCAACCAAATATATGATTATTTGTTCAAACATCTTTAATATGAGAAATTATATTTCTCACCACTTGATCCCAAAAATTGGGGTTATAACAATATCACAGGTGATGCACTCATGTGATGACTAAACAACTGGTCTCCTAAGCTGTGGACACGTATCAAGCCTTGTATATATTTATATAACATGTTTCCTTGCAGGATTAGGACCTATATGTTATGGTTTCTGAGTTTATCCGCTTTCCGCAATCGGTTTTAATTAACCCATGTTTTGGTAATCTGTGGTTATGGTGTTTTCCGCAAGTTTTCACATTACACCTCACTATCTATGTGATAGTGGGATGTGTTGCCACAAGTTTTGGTATCAGAGTCCTAGGTTCGCTGAGTCTACAGGGATTTAGGACTAGGGTGAGTCTGTTCTTGTGAGTTGTCCAAATTTTCTTACGATCCTCTTCTGCCCTAAGCAGAAGAGAAGTCAAGATGTCTGGAAACCATGAAGAACATGGTCCCGAGTATAGCAATGCTGCATTAGTTGATGGAGCTTTTGGGCAGGCACATGAAGCTCGGGTGCCTGAGGTCCCCCAACCTAACCCAGTCATTCTTGAACATCCTGCCTATCAACAGCTTATGGGGCAGATGATGGCTACGATGAATCTCATGGTTGAGAGATTTCCAGTGCCTTCTCCGCGAGCACAGGCTCCCCATGGAGAAGCATCGGGTATTGGGAAGACCTTCGACCGACTTCGCCGAGTCGGAGCTTCAGATTATGCTGGAATGGCTGATCCAGAGGATGCAGATCTGTGGCTGACAAGTCTTGAGAAGGCTTTCTGGATCCTCAACATCCCCGAAGCAGACAAAGTAAAGCACGTCGTCTACCTTCTGAAGGGTAGTGCTGGTCACTGGTGGACCATCGAGGAGGAGAACCGACCTGGTGAGGTGATCGGTTGGGAGGTTTTTTGGCACGAGTTCGTCAGTAGATACTTTCCAAAGACGTATTTGGATGAGAAGATCAGTCAGTTCGAGCACCTGCGACAAGGAATGATGAACATCACTAAGTATGAGGCTAAGTTCATGGACATGCTGAGGTTTTGTCCTCATATGGTAGCGACAGATGAGGAGCGGATCAGACATTTCGAGAAGGGTCTAAGTTCTGAGTTGACAACACCTGTTTCTGCGTTGGAGAACAGAGAGCAGTTTGCTATGTTTGTGGAATCCGTCCAAAGGATCGAACGATCAGTAAGGGAGAAAAGAGAATCCATGTCTAAGAAGAGGCCTGATCAGTTCCAGGGACAAAGGTTTGGTGGCTTCAAGAAGCCAAGGTTTTCAACACCTTTTGTGATGAGGGCTCCAGTGTACCTTCACAGTGGTCTCTGAGTAAGGGAAGAGGATATGTTTCTTTGCCGTCTAAGGCACATAGTACAGCTTCAGTGGCAGTGACAGGGCCATTTAGGCCACGGTTCGATGATAGGGCATGCTATCTTTGTGGTCAAATCGGGCATCTCAAGTCGCATTGCCCGAACAGAGATGTTGAAGTGACGCAGCAGTCAAGACGGAATCAACAAGGATCAGATAGACAGCAGCCCAGTGGTAGCAAAGTTTGAGGATGTAGTCAAGCATCTCAAGCTGGATCGTCTGCTCAAGGAAGTAGAGGATGTGGACAGCAAGCAACGGCTCGATTCTACACTATAAATCAGCCGGAGGCGATAGTCAACCCACGAATGGTGACAGGTCAGATGGAGTTATTTCATTCTGATATGTCTTCTTCTTACTTTATATCTGTTCTGGTTGACCCAGGTGCTACACACTCTTTTATCGCCTATAGTATGCTTGAAAACTGTCATTTACCTGTTAGTTATAAGAAGGATAGTTTGTTGTTAGAAACCCCTCTTGATGGTTCCTCATTGCTTCGAGAAGAGTGTCCATCTTGTGTCTTGTCTTTCTCAGGACACAACATTCAAGTGGATCTTATACCACTTGATATGCATGGTTTCGAAGTTATCCTTGGAATGGATACCTTAGAGAAGTATAAGGTTGTTTTGGACTGTGGTTCCAAGCAGGCTGTGTCTGATGATGCGGGAGAGAAGTGGATCTTCCAAGGAGATAGGAAGATTCTTCCGACATGTCTGGTATCAGCTATGGTGGCAGAGAAGTTGCTACGGCAAGGATGTGAGGCGTTCTTTGCTCATGTTGTGGATACTGTTGTGGCTACTAAGGCAAAGGGTCCTAGTCTTGAAGAGGTGTCAGTTGTCCGAGAGTTTGCCGACGTATTTCCTGATGAGTTTCCTAGTGTTCCTCCACCCTGAGAGATTGACTTCGAGATCAATCTGGTACCAGGAACGCAGCCAGTGGCACAGACGCCGTATAGGATGGCTCCTGTAGAGATGGCAGAGCTTAAGAAGTAGTTGCAAGAGTTGTTGGGGAAAGGTTTCATCCGACCGAGTATGTCGCCTTGGGGTGCTCCAGTGTTGTTCGTCAAGAAGAAGGACGGGTCGATGTGGCTATGTATAGACAACCAGTAGTTGAATAAAGTCACGATCAAGAACAAGTACCCGTTACCGAGGATAGACGATCTATTCGATCAGTTGCATGGTGCTACAGTGTTTTCAAAGAGTCTGGATATCATCAGTTGAATATTAAGGCAGATGACATACCAAAGTCGGCTTTCAGGACGAGGTATGGTCACTTCGAGTTTGTGGTTATGCCGTTTGGGCTAACCAATGCACCTGCTGCTTTCATGGATCTGATGAATCGAGTGTTCCGTCCGTTTCTGGATCAGTTTGTTGTAGTCTTTATAGATGACATCTTGATCTATAGTCGGGATAGGCAAGAACATGAGCAACATCTACGACGAGCGTTGACTCTTCTTCGCCAACATCAGTTGTATGCCAAGTTCAGTAAGTGTGAGTTCTGGTTGGAAGAAGTAACTTTCTTGGGTCATGTGATATCTGTAGAAGGAGTCAAAGTGGACCCGAAGAAGGTGGAATCCGTTGCAGATTGGGAGCATCCGAAGACACCGACGGAAGTTTGTAGTTTCTTGGGTTTAGCAGGTTACTACCATAGGTATATCAAGTACTTCAGTGCAATTGCATTGCCAATGACGAAGTTGACTAGAAGGGGTGTACCTTTTGTTTGGGATGACCGTTGTCAGCAAGCTTTCCAAAGCCTGAAGGAGAAGCTGACCAGTGCTCCAGTGTTAATCCTGCCAGAGCCTGGGAAGGGCTATGTTGTTTTCTGTGATGCTTCCAAGAAAGGTTTAGGTTGTGTGCTGATGCAGGAATATCATGTGGTTTCTTTTGCTTCGCGACAGATTAAGAAACATGAGGAGAACTATCCGACTCATGACTTGGAGTTGGCAGCAGTGGTTCATGCGTTAAAGATTTGGAGACACTATCTATATGGGGAAGTGTGTCAGATCTTTACGGATCATAAGAATCTGAAGTACATCTTTTCGCAGCATGAGTTGAACATGCGACAACGTCGATGGATGGAGTTGATCAATGATTACGACTACACCATCGAGTATCATCCTGGTAAAGCGAATGTGGTATTTGATGCGCTTAGAAGAAAGTCTTCTTCTCTTTCTTCAAAGAAGGCACAGTTAAGTTCCCTGGTATGCAATAGACGGGATATGTTTGTTTCTTTGCGACAGATGAATGTACATATGGAAGTTTCTTTGTTAGCTGGACTTTTAGCACAGATGCAAGTCAAGCCTATGCTGAGATAGCAGATCAAAGATGCACAACAAATAGATGATGCGGTACAGTTAATCAGATCAGAGTTCGGCAGTGAAAAGCGTGATGGGTTCCATGAGTCCGAGGATGGGCTAGTTTGCTATCGTGATAGGATGGTAGTTCCAGATGTTGATGATCTGAGGAAGTTAGTGCTCGAGGAAGCACACACTTCGATGTATGCAATGCATCCAGGTGTCACCAAAATGTATCATAGTCTGAAGGACTTGTATTGGTGGCCCGGATTGAAGAAAGATGTGGCTGAGTTCGTGGATAGATGTGCAGTGTGTCAGCAAGTGAAGGCTGAACATCAGAAACCGGCTGGTATGTTGCAACCCTTACCGATACCACAGTGGAAATGGGATCATATAACCATGGATTTCGTAGTTGGTCTACCCAGGACAACTAGGAATCATGACTCCATTTGGGTGATAGTGGACAGATTGACAAAGTCTACTCATTTTCTACCAGTAAAGACAACGTATACAGCCGATAAGCTCGCTCAAGTATATGTGGATGAGATAGTGCGGTTACATGGTGTTCCAGTAACGATAGTTTCCGATAGAGGTCCCCAGTTCACGAGTCATTTCTGGGAGAAGTTGCACAAAGCGTAGGGAACACAGTTGAGGTTTAGTACCGCCTTCCACCCGCAGACAGATGGATTGTCTAAGAGGACTATTCATACTTTGGAAGATCTCCTTTGAGCTTGTGTGTTGCAGCTCCTAGGCAGTTGGGATGTACATCTCAGTTTGATAGAGTTTGCCTACAACAACAGTTATCAGCGAAGCATTGATATGGCTCCTTATGAGGCTCTGTATGGAAGGAAGTGCAGATCTCCTTTGTGTTGGTATGAGTCTGGTGAGTATCAGCTTTTGTGTCCTGAGTTAGTTCAGCAGACAACAGAAAAGATCAAAGTGATACAACAACAGTTGAAAGCGGTACAGGACAGGCAGAAGTCTTATGCAGACAATCGTCGATGACCTTTGGAGTTCCAGGTAGGAGACAAAGTGTATCTTAAAGTCTCGCCATGGAAAGGTGTGCTAAGTTTTGGTCGGAAGGGTAAGTTAGCACCCAGGTATATGGGGCCTTACCCAGTTATAGCACGTGTTGGCAAAGTAGCTTACGAGTTGGAGTTGCCTCCAGAGTTGCACAGGTTACATCCAGTGTTCCATGTCAGTATGCTGAAGAAAAGCCATCCAGATTCGGGAACAGTGATACAGCCAGTTGAAGTTGAGCTTGATGAAGATGTGACCTATGAGGAAGGTCCTGTGGTGATCCTTGACAGAAGGGTCAAGAAGCTGAAAAGGAAGAACTTGGTTCTCATAAAGGTTCTTTGGCTTCATCGTGGCGTTGAGGAAGCCACGTGAGAGCTTGAGGAAGAGATGAGGAGGAAGTATCCCTCACTTTTCTCTTCGGATATCGGGGACAAAATCCCTTTGTAGGGGGTTAGCTTGTAAGGACCCTGACCTCCATTTAGGGTTCACCCTGTTTGCTTTGCTTAACCTTGATGCTTTGGTGCTTGCTAATCACCTTTAGTGGTGATTAGGGTTTGGTTGTGCTTTGTTGAGAGTTGAAGGTGCTACTTGCAAATAACCCAAGTCTAGGGTTTGTGGGCAAGTTTTCCACCTTGTGAGGTGTTCCTCTCTCTCTCTTTCCTTCCTATAGTGTAGAGAGGAAGGCTTGGGCTCATTGCTTGAGTCCCTTTGGGACTGGTTGAGTTTGTTGGGCCTTGCAGTGCCTTGCCTTTGTTTGGTTGGACCCTTGTGTCGGCCAAGAAGGGAGTGTGTCGCCCATGAGGTGTGTCGCCCATGAGGTGTGACCAAGCTTTGACCTCGTTTGTGTCACCACTAGTGGACACTTGGTGCTTGATGTTTGCATGTGGCAATGGCCTTGGACATGTGTTTAGGGCTTGCTAGAGTGGTGGCTCGTGCACTAGGACAAGTGTCCCTAGGTGGGCGACACCTTGCTTGGCTCTACCTTGTTTTCTCCTCCCTTCCCTTCTATATATGTGTTATTTTCCTCTTGCTAGGGATCCTTTAGTCTCTTGGTTTTCTCCTCTACCTTGGTGCACAATACCCTTCTCCCTTGCAAGCTTGGTGGACGACACCCTTGGAGGATCTAGCTTGGAGCTTTCTTCTTCCTTGGAGCTTGGAACTTGTTTAAGGCGGGTTACATAACTCCTAACCCTGACAACTCTATCTCCTTCTATGATCTTTCTTATATGTTGTTAGATTAGTATCTTGCTTAAGTATCCATGTTGGCCGAACCTAGGGTTTAGAGTTTCTTGGTTGGGCAATACTCCTTTCTCTCTTTGGTCTAGAGGAGTGAGCTTGAGCTCCTAGTTTCATGAGAAACACCCCTCTTTCCTAGTCGATTGAGGTGAGCTTGTTCTCTAGTTGCTTGAGCAATACTCTCCTCTCACCATGGACTAGAAGGGTGAGCTTGGTGATAGTGGTGACTCTCTCTAGGGTTTTCCCTTGTGGCCATTTGGTGATAGATGATGTGCAAAACCCCTTTTTCTTAGTCGATTGAGGTGAGCCATCTTATTGACCCATTAGGGTTTTGGGTGCTCTTGTGCTCGAGGTAGATGATGATCTTGTGCATGGTACCTTGGACGTTATGGGCTTGGGGAGGTGTTGCCCGACAGCCCTCGTGACCTAGACCTTTGGGCAATATGCTTTGCTGGTGGTGGGCGATACCTTGTCTCTGTGACGGGCGTCACACCACTCTGCCCTGTGACGGCCGTCAGGCCCTGGTTTACCTAGTGCACAATAGCTCCCTGTTGGTTGGTTGAGTAACACCTTTGGATGATATCTTTTATAGAACATCGTGCTCGTTGCATACCTGTTTTAGTTTGGGGGTTCAGTATCGTTGTGCGTTGTGACGGGCGTCATGCTGGCTCTATGTCGGCCGACAACCCTAATGGGCGTTGCGTGACACCCCGTCGCCCGTCATACCTAGGTTCATGGCAGACCTCTAGCCGTTGCCCGATAGGCCTTAGTACACGACACCTGACGCGCCGTTGCACCTTCTGTCGTCGCTTAGCCACACATTTGGGTGCGATTGCACTTGGTATGTAACGCAGCGTTGCATGTGCCCTTCTTGTGTCAGCCGAAATGAGGTGAGCGTCATGCGTTGCCCGGTATCACCTATAGATGAGGGCATGCTAACCGTTACAACCTCTAGTGAGGGTCCCTCTCATCATGGAAAGTAGATTTGTTGTATATGTCCTTGTTTAGCACGATGGTGACTCTTTGCATGCTTGATGGTATCTATTATGGTAACGTTTGTCCTCTTAGCTTAGCATGGCTACACATATGAATGTGACCACCTTGACTATCTGCATAATGCTGAGATAATGATAAGCATATAAAATGGTTTGTTTAATGATGTGTCTTATGCATATGATCATCAGATTGATGAAGTATAGAATCTTTAATGTCACCTTATATTGATAAGCATGATCTTTTGTAAAAGCCTACAATTATTGTGTACACTAACCATGCAGGTAATGATTAGCCAAGTAAAAGGCTATAAGGAATATATGATGAGTAACAGTGCTTGAATAGTTACTCTTGATGATGAAGCCTTGAGAGGCAGTGGTAATATATGATGAAGGAATGAAATCACATGGTATGTGATGGTCCTTGAGATGGATCTGGATGAATGGCAAGAGGCCAAATAATAACATGTAATGTTGGATCCTTGTGATGGATCAGGATGATCATGTTGACCTTTATGTTGTTTATTTCCTATTATAGTTGCATGTTATACAACTTAGTTGAATCTTGCAATCCATATAAAAGATACTAATTAATCACAATGGAATATATCATGTAGTTGCCCTGGCCATAGATCCATCATCGTCAGGAGTTGGTGATGGTGAAACGGGTTCTCCTAAGGGTTAACCCGGAGTGCATATTTTTGAATATGCAAGGTTTCTCCTAGCCTAAAATAGTGAGGATTCGAGTGCAGCTACGGTTGCAGACTCGGGATATGAATAGAACATGGTGAATAGGCCCATGGCTCCGGATATGTGATATGAGGAGCATGAATGCGTTCATGGCTCAGAGCACGGTGAACAGGCTCGTGGCTCAGATATACTAGCGCCGTGACCTGTACCGAGGTGGGCTAGAGGATGGGTAGCCTATGGAGCTGACCTTGTGGCTGAGGCCACTTAGGCATGAGACTGCGGTCCTGCCTGTGTTGTACTCGTGTACTGACCATGAGGTGGGAGGTTGTGGAGTCCGGCTCTTCCATGTGACCTTGTATGGCACCTACTTCGGGTTTTGCAGCCGTCGGTTGGATTTGAACGGTACGGTTCACTTCCTCAGGGCATAAAAATACGTAATCCAACCGAATAGTATTTATTGCGTAAGACAAAACACGGAACATTGGTTGAGGCCTTTCTTGCGTAGTTAACCTTGTTATACATACAGTTACTTATATGTTCCTCATGTTATGCAATAAAATCTTATAATCTTATGTTCCATAAAGAGATAGTTGTTGATATATCTTCCATACAACCTGGTAAGCTTGATGGTACGAATAGCCTTGCTGTATAGACTGTTATTATTCTACGTTTTACTGTTTCTCTACTATTGTTGCTTTATCCTTCTGGTTTTATAGTTTCGGCGGGGAGTTATGTTTCTCACTGGAACAATGTTCGATTGTCTCACCCCACTGGTTTACAGGTGTTCGAGCTAGACGTGGTGGTGGTCGTGGAGTTGCGACCGAGCAGCAAGACGAGCAGTAGAAGGCAAGAGATGGACATGCTGCTGTTTTGGCGTTTTGTAGTAGAGTCTAGATTCATCCCTGTACTCTCATGTCCTTGGGGGTGTTTTGGCATTGTTTCACGATATATGGCTGTTGATCCTTTGTATATCCTGCTGCTAGCCGGATGTGGGCCTTTCTGTATATATATATATATATATATATATATATATATATATATATATATATATATATATATATATATATATATATATATATATATATATATATATATATATCACAGGTGATGGACTCATGTGATGACAGAACAGCTGGTCTCCTAAGTTGTGGACACGTATCAAGCCTTGTATATATTTATATAACATGTTTCCTTGCATTATGAGGACCTATATGTTATGGTTTCTCAGTTTATCCGCTTTCCACAATCGGTTTTAATTAACCCATGTTTTGGTAATCTGTGGTTATGGTGTTTTCCGCACGTTTTCGCATAACACCTCGCTATCTATGTGATAGTGGGATGTGTTGCCACAATAGATGATTTATTGTTCTATCATAAATAGTTGCAATGCTTTAAAAGATGAGAATTCTTTAAACTGCTTATCCTCTACCTAGTTTTATGTCATTAAATTGCAATAATAATGTTTTTGGTAGAGAGTTATATCTCTCGCTGGGGAAATTACAATTGTCTCACCCCCGTGGGATCCAACATTTTTAGGTGGACAAGCACGGAGGAGGCTGAGAATATCTTGCAGATGAAGAACATCAATAGTAGCAAGGACAATAGTGACAGCTCAGGTTGAGTGTACTGTCTGTCGTGTCTTGTAGATAGAAGTCCTAAGTGTCGTATTTGTACTCTCAGGTCCTCGGAGTTAGTAGTTAGTTCTTTTAATGTATCGATCTAAGATTTTGGCTTGATGCCTTGAGATTTTGAGTTGTTTAAGTATAATTCTGACAAAGTAATTGTTATATATAATTCTCAAGAAGAGATAGTACATATGATATGCTTATGAATCAGGATGTAGATGATATACATTGGTTCTTGATAAAAGAGTTTTCCTGTGTATGGACCTCTTTGCAAAAGGTTTAAATTTTAGTGATTTTTGTTAATCCGCTGCTAATGTTTAATTCCACTTAATCAATAACGATTTGTTTATCGGTTGTTTCTAGTTTGGTATCAGAGCTCTAGGTTCACTGAGTCTATAGAGACATAGGACTAAGGTAGTAGAGTCTGTTCTGGTGTCATCCAGTGTATCTGACAGTGTCTTCTTCTCGTATAAGAGAAGAAGAACTTAAAGATGATTGGATCACATGAGGTGGTTGCTGTTGAAAGCAGCAATGATACACCAAGAAGAGGTGCATGGGAGCAGGCAAGAGAGAGACAATTGCCTGAGAATCCCCTAGCTGATCCAACTATAATAAGAAAATCCTTCTTTAAGTATTATTGTTGGAGAATTTAGGGTAACAATAATGTATACAGTGGATCAAGCATTGGCAATGTAACCTAGATTCCCAGTCCCCAATTATGATGTTTTAGATATCAACAAGATTTGTAATCAGCATCAGCAGGTTGAAGCAAAAGGAAATGATGAATTTCTGGACTTAAATTGAGTCCGTGCTCAACCTTATCCTGTTGAATCAACCTTTGAGGCAGAGTCAGCCTGAGGCAGTAAGTAATCCACGAATCATGATAGGTTAGACAAGATAATGTCATTCCAATATGTCATTTTATGAATTTCTGGATTAACTGAGAAAGTAATTGATTGTACTTTCCTTGAATAGTCCTATGAGGACTTATGTTTTGCATAGTAAAACATTACAAATGTTTTATGTTGTTCTTACCTCTATAAGAAAAGATGAGGTAAAGAAGAGATGCCTGGATTAAATCCAGGGATGTTAAACCTTATGCTAGTGATAAAATGAAAAGAAGGAATATGATAGTATACAAAGTGCATACCACTTAATCTCAGTATTTATATACCCTGGCCAGGTATACAACTATTGATGATAAAGTGGGTATGGAAACTCTTAGATTGTTGTCTTTTTTATTGCTCTGATCAAGTAGTCATTCTGAGACAATCTAATAAGTATCATGAAATCAGAAATATGGAATGAATAAATGCATCATATCCTAAGCATAAGAAAGATAAGTCTGAGATAATCTCAGATGAGCATGTTGTATGAGGAACTAAAAGTATACTCCTCATAAGATAAGAATAAGAATAAGGGAGATGAACCTTGTTCAGTAATGTTGCAAGTATAATAAAGATCTTTCCCATAATGAGGAAATGGGAAATGTGATGAGATCATGAGGTGATCATAAACATGCTAATAATAATAAAGAAAGGGATAATGTTATGTAATCATCCTTATGAATTCTGATGCTAAAGGAAAGGAACCTAGGATGAGATAAAGAGTAAATGGTTCATGAATAGTTGAAAATACATGAATTAATAAGAGGAATATGAATCCTTGTTTTCTTTCCTTTCAAGGACATGACAATAAAGTGGGTCTTAGGACACTTGATGTGCATAAGATAAATATGTTCATGTGATGGATACTTAGAAAAGTATCAATTTATCTTGGACTTTGGTTCCAAGATGAGGACATAGGTAACAATTAATGATCCAAGATGAAAGGAAGATAAATATGTGATGTGTTCTCAACACATGTGATAGATACCAAGGTGAAATATTCTGGTATCTGAGAAATATCAGGCTATTTTATGATGGTTACCTGGAATGGTTAACTGTGGAATCAGTCCAATTACCTAATGTAGCATGGACATCATATGTTAGGGGTTTATGCTTTACATAAACATAAACATTGATAAGGTTGAATTAATGAAAGGAACTTTGTGTGAATTATAGATCCATGGTATCTTCATAATATTAAGATGATGTGTGGAAACTTGAAGGCATGATTTATGAATAATTTGTCCCTCTTTTTCCTGGGATTTTGGGGATGAAATCCTTGTTAGGGGTTTATAATTTGTAACATCCCTGACTCGGGTTATGTGTTAACCCTAGATGTTTTGCCTAATAAGGTTGAGTAGATGCTTAATCTTATCTTGGGAAAAGTAATTAGGGCTCATGAGAAACTTATGTTTCAATTTTGGTCCTATTTGAACAATGTTGAAGAAATGTTTGCCTATTTTGGACTAAAGTGCAAATTGCCCAAGTTTAGGGGTTTAATTGCAAATGTTGCATGATAATATGTTCCTCATGTGTTGAGGCATCATGAGAATAAATATGATGTAGTGGTATGTTTTTCACAAGCTTGGACACCAAGATTAAGCTTGTAAAGCAATCCTTGTGCATTAAAACCTAGTTTTGGTGTAATGTGCAATTTACCCAAAACCTAGGGTTCAATATGCAAATTACCACTTCAAAAAGGTCCCTAATGATTCTTGGAAACATGTGGGGTAAATAAAATAAGAGGGGCGCCTCATTGGAATTAATTTGGAGGAGAGAGAATCTTGATATTAAAATAATCAAGATTTAATCCTAATTGAAACCCTAATTTAATTTAGGGCAAAAATGAATGTATTAATTAAAGGGCCTTCAAACAAAATTAAAATGGTTGGATTCATATGTGTGTGGACGGGTTTAAAGCCTTGCAAAGGCACGAGCATATCCTAAGGAGGTGACATTCCACTCACCATTATTATAAGAAAAAGAATTTCCACTCAAATATGCATATTCTTATTATAAGTGTTAAGGTGCTTAATTTATTTTCTCTTAATTCTTGGATAATGGAAGGAATCTCGGTGGGATAGAGATGCCTTTGCATATAAGAAACCAAGGGGGAGTTGTGGAAACAAATTTGGAATTAAAAGACTTTTATAAAGTATTTTCTCTCTCATCAATTTTCTTATAAAAGTACCTTTTCCAAGCCAAAAACAAAGGCTTTTTCGAATTCCTTTCTTTCCCCTTGCTTGGAAAGAAACCAAGGAGATGTGGAGGATCAGGAGGACGACCCCCAATCTTTTGGTAAGGTTCTTGAACTCCTTTCACCTTGAATCCATGGTAAACATCGAAAATCAATGCATAAATTCTTCATATCTCGATCCCCTCTTCATTTCTAACCAATTCTTTTCGCTCAAAGCTTGAGGACGACCCTTAGAATATTGAAAGGAGTTGCATCCACCATTTTTTCCGTGAGCTTGGAGCTTTGGAGCTCAATTGGAGGCGGGTTTTATAACTTGAACTCTTAAACTTTGTTATTGATTCCATATCTTTATCAATTGTTGATTCCTTCATTATTCCCAAAATTTTATTTGAATGATTGGTGAAATCTCCATGGAAATTATAGCAAGTTTCGTGGGTTTGTATATTGAAGATGATGATGTCATCTTAAGCACACACCTCAACATGGGCAACCGGTTTTCAAAACCGATTGAGTTAATTCGGTTACAAAACCGAATGGATAATTGATTTCAAGATCGAATGGGTAATTTGTCTCAAGATCAAATGGGTAATTGATCTTAAGACCAGTTGGAGATACTTGCTGATGTAGTTGGACGTTAATCCAATGGTCCTAATTGATTGGTTGTAGGAAACCCTAGATGCCCAAACAGTTTCAAAACTATTTGGTGTTGAAATGCCAAAACCGAATGGAGATCTAAAGTGATCAAATCGTTTGGAGATTTAAGGTGATGATTGATCCATTGATCCAATGGTTGATAATAATGATTATCAATGATAGGTACAAAGGTTGAAATCCTAAAGTACCTAGATGATCAGTACTTTTAGAATGGTTAACCCTAAAAGCTTATGAAAGTAATGTCTCAATACACTATGTCAACCATAGTTGTACATATTTGATTGAAAGGTTGATGTAACCTAATCAAGTTGAGTGGATGATAGAAAGGAATTCATACATGAGTATTAATTATGAAGAATATGTGATTAGGGTATGATCCTTAGTAAAGAGACCATGAAACCCTAATCGAGTGGGTTAATAATCCATAATCTTAAAAGTTGGGCAATCATGAGTGAAACCCTAGTCTAGAGTAATGATGTAACCCTAATTTAGGGTGATGATATAAGAAACCCTAATTATGGGTAATGGAAGATGAAACCCTAATTGGGATAAATAGTAAACCCTAATTATGGGTAATTGAATGGAAACCCTAATTAGGATGAATAGCAAACCCTAATTATGGGTAAGTGAATGGAAACCTTAATTAGGATGAATAGAAAACCCTAATTATGGGTAATTGAATGTAAACCCTAATTAGGATGAATAGCAAACCCTAATTGTGGATAATTGAATTTAAACCCTAATTGATGGTGATGTCATGTGAAACCCTAATTGAGGTTGATGCCATGTGAAACCCTATGCAATGGTATGATGAGGAGCCCTAATATAGGGTAAAGGTATGTGAAACTCAAATTTTGAGTTATAATAAGTGAAGCCCTAATCTTAGGCAGTATGATGATAAACCATAACCCTAATAAGAGAACCCTAATGATAAAATAGTGGGTATTACCTTATAAAGATGAAACATCTCAAATGGTTGATCATAGGCAACTTTATAGTAAGCAATGCCTTAACCTGAAATGAGTCCATATCATTGTAGATAGTTGAACCATTTTTGGGTGTAACCTATGCACTTCATGGTAAAAGTGATAGGTTAGTGGATGAAAGCATTAATATGGGAAATACCTTAATCCAAGATAAGTTGATAACTTAAGTAAGTTGGAAGTTATGAGGAAAGTGTTACATCAAGATATGATTGATATCACTTTTAGCATCCCAAGGTTGATAAGCATTGATGTACATCAAATCCAATATACTTGGATAGGAAACACATGAAGTATGTTATGTAAATTGTTACAATGAATTGTAATGAGTTTGATATACTTTGATAAGAATAGTCTAATATACCTTGAGAATGGGGTTAAGCTAAGCTAATGAGTATGATGTAATCCTACCATGCTAAGGATGAGAAATGAACTCATACCTTGTATTGATAATCATTTAATGATAAATGTTAAAAGTAATAAACATGATTGAATACTTGATATGTTAATGGATGCTCCTAGAGGTGTGGAGCAATATATTAAGGTTGATTTGATAAATATGAAATCCTAATTAATGTGAGATGGGAAACCCTAACCCTAAATTGGGTAATGGGACATGAGAAATCCTAATGTGACGTGAATAGTAAGCCCTAACCCTATTGAGAGAATAGTGGTGTTACTATTGTATTACATGAGGTGATATGTTATTGTTGCCTAGTGAGAGGTGACAAGATGTGTAATGGCCTTGTGAGCCATATGATTAGATGTTTCCTAGTGATAGGTGACAAGATGTTTAATGGCCTTGTGAGCCATATGATTAGATGTTGCCTGGTGAGAGGTGACAAGATATTTTATGGGACTTATGAGCCATGAGAACAATTGTGGCATAGTGAAAGGTACCAAGATGATTATAAAAGTTTATTGTAAGAAATGATAACGTTTTAATAAACTTAATAAAAGGAACAATTATATTCAATAAAGAATGTAAAAAGCTATGAAGGCTAACCTCAGGGTTCAGAGCCTAGAGAAGGATGTGATGATCAATGATGAGTTAAAGGAATTTATATCCCATGATATGTGTAATCAGGAGTGGTTAGAGTCCACTACCTGGCTGTGTAATCAGGATTGGTTAAAGTCTAATACCTGGCAGAGGCATGAAGCCTGTAATCAGGAGTGGTTAGAGTCCACTGCCTGGCTGTGTAATCAGGATTGGTTAAAGTCCATTACCTGGAAGAGGCATGAAGCCTATAATCAGGAGTGGTTACAGTCCACTGCCTGGCTGTGTAATCAGTATTGGTTAAAGTCCAATACCTGGCAGCGGCATGAAGCCTATAACCAAGGGATTGGCATAGTCCAATGCCTATATAAATATGATGATGTATACTCTTATGTCTGGAATAATTCAATACTTGTTTAGCAGATTTGCTAAGGCCAACAGATGAAAACAAGAATGAATCATGGGTGACATATTAGGATAATAAGGAAAAGCTTGAGATGTTGAAATGATATGGTAGGTAAATGATATACATGTTCTTCCTATTCCTTATTAAGAGGATAGATGATTTATTGTTCTATCCTAAATAGTTGCAATGCTTTAAAAGATGAGAATGTTTTAAACTGCTTATCCTCTGCCTAGTTTTATGTCATTAAACTGCAATAATAATGTTTTTGGTGGAGAGTTATATCTCTCACTGGGGAAATTACAATTGTCTCACCCCCGTGGGATCCAACATTTTTAGGTGGACAAGCACGGAGGAGGTTGAGAATATCTTGCAGATGAAGAACATCAATAGCAGCAAGGACAACAGTGACAGCTCAGGTTGAGTGTATTGTCTGTCGTGTCTTGTAGATAGAAGTCTTATGTGCCGTCTCTGTACTTTCAGGTCCTCGGAGTTAGTAGTTAGTTCATTTAATGTATCGATCTGAGATTTTGGCTTGATGCCTTGAGATTTTGAGTTGTTTAAGTATAATTCTGACAAAGTAATTGTTGTATATAATTCTCAAGAAGAGATAGTACATGTGATATGCTTATGAATCAGGATGTAGATGATATACATTGGTTCTTGATAAAAGAGTTTTCCTGTGTATGGACCTCTTTGCAAAAGGTTTAAATTTTTAGTGATTTTTGTTAATCCGCTGCTAATGTTTAATTCTGCTTAATCAATAACGATTTGTTTATCGGTCGTTTCATAGATGATCAATACCTTTAGATTAATTAACCCTAAAAGGTTATGAGAATAATTTCTTAGTACACTATGTTAACCATAGTTGTATGTACTTGATTGAAGGGTTGATGTAACCTAATCAAGTTGAGAGGATGATGGAAAGGAATTCATACATGAATATTGATCATGTGATGAATAGGTTATGATCCTTAATAAAGAGATCATGAAGCCCTAATCCAGAAAGTTAATGAACCATAACCCTAATTCAGGGTAACATAATATAAAACCCCAATTATGGGAATGGAGGGTGAAACTTTAATAGGGATGAGTATCTCCAATTGATATGACATGTGAAACCCTAATTGAGGTTGATTTCATGTGAAACCTAATTGAGGTTGATTTCATGTGAAACCCTAATTGAGGTTGATTCCATGATAAATCTTAATTGAGGGTGATGCCATGAGAAACCTAGTTGGGTTGAATAGTAAACCCCAAGTATAGGCAATGTGATGTGAAAGCCTAATGAAGGGTGATGCTTTATGCCATCCTATCCCTAATAAAGGGAGTTGGTATGTGAAATCCTAACCCTAATGAAATATGATAGTATGTGAAACCCTAAACCCTAATAAAGGGTGATGGTATGAGAGACCCTAATCCTAATAATGGAATGGTGACTAATACATTAATAAGGAAAGTACCTAAAGTGACTAATTATAGATAACCTTATAGCAAGCAATGCCTTAACCTAAAATGGGTCCATATCAATAAAGATAGTTGGACCATTCTTATGTGTGACCTATGTACTTCATGGTAAAAGTGATATGTTAGTGGATGAAAGGATTACGATGGGAAATTCCTTAATCCAAGATAAGTTGATAACTCAAGAAAGTTGGAAGTGATGAGGAAAGTGATACATCAATATGTGATAGATATCAGTTTTAGCATTCCATGGTTGATATACTCTGATGCACCTCAAAGCCAATATACTTGGATAAGAAACACATGAAGTGTGATATGTCAATTGTTACAATGAAATGTAATGAGTTTGATATACTTTGATAAGTATAGGATAATATACCTTGAGAACGGGGTTAAGCCAAACTCATGAGTATGATGTAATCATATCATGATAAGGATGGGAAATGAACTCATACCTTTCATTGATAATCATTAAATGATAAATGTTAAGAGTAATAAGCTTGATTGATTAATCAAGATGTTAATGGATGCTCCTAGAGTTGTGGAGCAATGTATTAAGGTTGATTTGATAAATATGAAATCCTAATGTGAGATGGGAAAACCCTAACCCTAAATTGGGTAATGGGACATGAGAAACCCTAATGTGATGTGAAAAGTAAGCCCTAACCCTGTTGAGGGAATAGTGGTGTTACTATTGTATTACATGAGGTAATAAGATGATTATAAAAGTCTCTTATAAGGGATAATAATGTTCATAATGAACCAAGGAATGGGAACTTAGTAATATAATAATAATAATAACAAAAAGATACAATTATAATAATGAAACCTGGATTATACATGTGTGGAGAAAAGGGGAATACTTTTAATACATAAAGAATGTATTGAGCATGATTGGCATGGTCAAATCTTAATGCTAGTAAAAGAATAAGGTGCCCAGTGTTGTGTAAACAGACATGGGATGTAATCAGGATTGGTTAAAAGTCCAATGCCTGGCTGTGTAATCTGGATTGGTTAAAGTCCAATACCTGGAAGAGGTGTAATGCCTGTAATCAGGATTGGTTAAAGTCTAATACCTGGCAGAGGTGTAATGCCTGTAATCAAGATTGGTTAAAAGTCCAATGCCTGGCTATGTAATCAGGGTTGGTTAGAGTCCAATACCTGGCTGTGTAATCAGGATTGGTTAAAAGTCCAATGCCTAGCTATGTAATCAGGGTTGGTTAGAGTCCAATGCCTGGTTGTGTAATCAGGATTGGTTAAAAGTCCAATGCTTGGCTGTGTAATCAGGGTTGGTTAGAGTCCAATGCCTAGCTGTGTAATCAGGATTGGTTAAAGTCCAATGCCTGGCTGTGAAATCAGGATTGGTAGTGTCCAATGTCTGGCGGTGTAATCAGGTTTGGAAGAGTCCAATACCTGGCAGAGGCTAAATGCCTGTACTGATGACACATGATTGGTAATAGACCAATGCATGTAATAGTAACACAAGATTGGTATTAACCCAGTGATTGTATTGTTGATATATGAGTACATGGTAGATATATCTCCTTATCTGTTTAACAGGTTGGCTAAGGCCAACAGAATGGAACAAGAGTGTTTCATGGGTGACATAACAAGATGATGGGTGTCACAAGAAAAGTTTGATATGATGGTATAATATGATTTATAAATGATATGCATGTCATTCCTATTCCTTGTTAAAAGAATAGATGATATGTTGCTCTATCATAAATAGCTGCAATGCTTTCAAAGTTGAGAATGCTTTAAAATTCTTATCATCTGCCTAGTTTCATATCTTTAAATTGCAATAACAATGTTTTGGCGGAGAGTTATATCTCCCGTTGGGGCAATTTAAAATTGTCTCACCCCCGTGGAATCCAACATTTTTAGGTAGACGCAGACAAAGAAGCAGATACTCTTTTGTAGGAAAAAGGAAAGAAATAGCCTAGACAGTAGTGAGATCTCAGGTGGAGACCGTGCCTGTCAAGTTATGTAGTTAGAAAGTCCTATGTGTCATCTTTGTACTCGCAGGTCCTCGGGATTTATAGATAGTGCTTTTATCATCGACTCAAGATTTTGCCTTGATACCTTGAGGTTTTTGTGCTATCTGTATATAATGTTATAGGACAGCTAATGTTGTAATCCTCGAGAAGAGATAGTACAAGTCATGTACCTTTTAATCAGTATGTATATAATGGTATTCAATGTTCCTTGATGTAAGAGATTTCTTATGTTTGGATCTCTTTGCAAAAAGTTTTAATTTTTAGTGATTTTCAGTAATCCGCTGTAAATGATTCGCTTCCGCTTAAGTAAATATCATTTTTATAAGTTGGATGCCACAAAAAATCAAAGTTACTAAGTAGTGAAAGTTAAAGAGATGTTAATAATATGAAACATAATATAAAACAAATACATACTGCTTAATTTCAGTTCTTGAATACCCCGGCCAGGTATTCATTTATTGAAGACAAGGTAAGTATGACATACCTAGATTGTTATCTTTCTGATTACTCTGATCAAGTAATCATTCTGAAACAATCTAAAGAAAGAAGTAGGAGATGTGGCATGGATATTTCTACCACATTCTAATTAATATATGAAGGAATTTGATTTAATTGTAAATCAAACTTATAAATAAAAGAAGATGTTTAGTATAATGTATACATTGGTCTGAAGACCTAGAGGTAATAAGTTACCTGATGGAAGGTAACAATAATCAGTGATGAACTAAATGTTTGAATACTTATATCTAGTAATCATGGTGAAAATGATATTAAGAAATGATGAAAAGTAATCATCCATATGATTATTATGTTGATGGCAAGGAACCAAGAAAGAAATAAGAGTAAATAACTCATGAACAATAGAAGGTTCATGTAATTTTTAGAGGAGATGGTAATCTCTTCTCATGAATAAACAACCCTGGATAATAATAGGGTGATAAGAAGAATATGATCCTTTGTTTTCTTTTCTTTCAGGGACATGGCAATCAAGTGGGTCTTAGGACACTTGGTGTGCATAAATTAAAACTGTTTAATTGATGGATACTTAGAAGAGTATCAGTTTGTCTTAGACTTGGGTTATAAGAAAAAGATATGTATAATAAGAAATGTCCCAGGATGAAAGAAAGATGAAAATGTGATGTGTTTCCAGCACATGTGATGAATACCCGGGTAAAGAATACTGTTATCAGATAATTTTTTTGCTGACCACCTGGAGTGGTTAACTGTGGAATCAGATTGGTTATATAATATAGCATGGACATCATATGTTAGGGGTTTATGCCTTTCATAAACATGACATTGATATGTTATGTGAAGACTTGATGAGATGATATATAAATAATATATGTCTCCCTTTATCTGGGATTTCGGGGACGAAATCCTTGTTAGGGGTTTATAACTTGTAACATCCCTGACCTGAGTTATGCCTTAACCCTAGGTGTTTTGTTTAAGAAAGATAATTATATGCTTGATATTATCTTTTGAAAAGTAATTAAGGCTCAATAGGAACTTATGTTTCAATTTTAGTCCTTTTTGAACAATGTTGAAATAATGTTTTGTCTATTTTGGACTAAAGTGCAAATTACCCAAGTTAAGGGGTTAAATTGCAATTGTTACATGATAAGATGTTCCTCATGTATTTAAGCATCATGAGAATGAATATTATGCATAGGTATGGCTTGTGGTAGCCTGAGTACCAAGAAAGAGCTGATAAAGCAATGTTTGTGCATTAAAACCTAGTTTTGGTGTAATGTGCAAATTGCCCAAAACCCAGGGTTCAATATGTAAATTACCACTTCAAAATAGTTCCTAATGTTTCTTGGCATTATGTAGAGCAAATAAAATGAGAGGGGCATCTCATTTGTATCTCTTTGGAGGAGAGAGAATCTTGATATTAAAATAATCAAGATTTAAGCTTGATTGGAACTTTACTTCGATTTAATGCAAAAATAAATATATTAATTGAAGATCCCTTCAACCAAAAGGTGAGGGATGATTTTTCAAAATAATGGACGACCATGTTCCTTGCAAAGGCACGAAAATATCTAAAGGAAGTTGATAACTCACTCACATTATAAAAAGAAAAAGAATTATCCACTAACTTTAGGATATTATTATTATAAGGGTTAAGGTGCTTAATTTGCTTTTCTTTAAAACATGTATAATTTAGAGGAATAAGAGGCAAAGGAGATAGCCTTGTAACCAAGGAAGGGAAGGGGAAAGAGGCAAGGAAATGGAGGAGATAATCCCTACTTTCTCTCTCATAAAATGAATTTTAATAAAAATGTATATAAGCTCATTTATCCATAGCTTGAAAGGGGAATTTCGAATCCACTTTCACTTCTTGCTTGCAAAAACGACCAAGGGAGCTTGTAGCAACAGGAGGACGACCCCCAACCTGTTGGTAAGCTTCTTGACCTCTTTTCACCTTGATTCCATGGTGGAAATTGAAAATAAATGATGGATTTCTTCTTTTCTCCATGCAATCTTCAATCCTAGCCATTTCTTTTCACCCAAAAGCTTGAGGAAGAGCTTAGGATAGTTGAGAAAGCTTCTTCCACCATTAAAGACGTGGATTTTGGAGCTTTGAAGCTCAATTGGAGGCGGGTTTTATAACTTGAACCTTTACTATTGTTATTGCATTGAATTCCTTATCAATTGTTGATCATTTGTTCTTCTTGAAATTCACTTGATCAAATCGATAGAACCACCATGAAAATTACAGAAAAATATGAAGGATCATAGCTTCATGATGATGACATCATCATAAGCTCACACCTCCACAAATATCTATTGCACACGGTTTCATAATTTTGGTCCAATCAATTTCACCAAACTGTTTGGAGGTTTGGATCCCAAACTGTTTAGAAGGGTTGACCATTTGGATGGGTTGACCGTTTGAGGTCAGGACCCTAGTACATGTTGGGTGATAATCTAATGGATCCAATTTATTAATTCAATATATGGACAATTCTCCAATTAGAAACCCTAATCGGGTTAAGTGCTGAAATTTCAAGTGATTGATTTAATACTTTGGGTTGACTAACCCAAACGGTCTCAAGACCATTTGGAGGTCACCCAAACGGTCTCAAGACCATTTGGGGGTCAACCAAGACCGTTTGGAGGTCTAAGGTTGAGAATGGTTGAGTAATTGAAGATTTAGAGATATCAAATCGAAAGGCAATCAATTGTTAATTTGATTATCAATCCAATGATCTAAACCCTAATTGAATTTCACAAATTTCAATGATGAATGGGGAAAACGGTCTCAAGACCATTTGGAGGTCATCCAAACAACCTCAAGACCGTTTGAGGTCAGGTCATGTCATGGTTTGATGATGATCCAATGATTTCAATTGGAATAGTTCCACAATGTCAACCATTGATGGTTCCTCAATTTCAAAACCCTAATTGATGGTTTCTTTATTATAAACCCTAGTTCAATTGGGTTCAAAACCCTAATTGAAGGTCCAATTGAAGGGTGAT
Organism: Alisma plantago-aquatica; assembly: GCA_963693085.1. Taxonomy (NCBI): domain Eukaryota; kingdom Viridiplantae; phylum Streptophyta; class Magnoliopsida; order Alismatales; family Alismataceae; genus Alisma; species Alisma plantago-aquatica. Next base: position 14,319,309 of record OY856414.1, on the reverse strand, counting down.
TCAATGGTCCAATTGAATAATAAATCAGTGGTTCAATTGATAGATGATTCAATGATTGAAATCCTGAATTGATAAAGTGATGGAAGATATTTTTGGTCCATTCGGTTTTGAGAGAGTTTGGACCAAACGGTCTCAAGACCGTTTGAGACCAAACGGTCTCAAACTGTTTGGAGACCCAAGTGGTTTCAAGTATAAATTGTCCATACAGTTTCATTATTGTTTTGCTTAAACAGTTTCAAACCGTTTGGAGCATCAATGGTCAAGAACATTTGGATGTTTAAATGTGATTAAATCAATTGGAAACCCAAGGTGATGAAAAATAAAATGACCCTATGGTTGTTACTGAATTATCTCAAAGATAATCACTAGGGTTGTACCTTTAAGGTACTAAGTGATTGGTAATCCTAGATGAGTTAATCCTTGAAGCTTAAGTAAGCAATATTTCAATACACTATGTCAACCCTAATTGAATGTATTTAATTAAAGGGTTGGTTGACCTAATCTTTCTAAGTTTGACATAGTCAACATCCTAGAGAGGATGAGAGGGAGAGGAATCCATACATGTAGGATAATTATGTAATGGATAAACCTCAACACCTTCAATATGAATAAACTAAGAATTTAAGGTATGGTCTTTGATGAAGAGATCATGAAACCCTATTTAAGAATATTGATGAACTTTAACCCTAATCTAGGGCAATGCTAAGTGTAACCCTAACCTAGGGTAAGGAAGAGACCATAATTGAGGGTGATTCCATGAGAAACCCTAATTGAGGGTGATTCCATGAGAAACCCTAATTGAGGGTGATGCCATGAGAAACCCTAGTTGGAATGAATAGTAAACCCAAATTATGGGTAATGTGATGTGAAAGCATAATGAAGGGTTATGCTATATGCAATCCTAACCCTAATGAAGTATGATAGTATGTGAAACCCTAAATCCTAATAAAGGGTGATGGTATGGGAGACCTAATCCTCATAATGGAATAGTGATTATTACACTGATAAGGGAAATACCTAAAGTGAATGATTGTAGGTACTTTATAGCAAGCAATGCCTTAACCTGAGATGAGTCCTTATCTTTGAAGATAGTTGGACAATCCTTATGTGTGTTTTATGACCTATGCACTTCACAATAAAGGTGATAGGTTAGTGTATGGATGTGGCAACCGTCTTGCGAAAAACAGGATTAACTAAAGCGGAACCGAATTATTTGCAGCGGATTACTGAAAATCACTGAAAATTAAAACTTTTTTAAGAGATCTATTCACAGGGAAACTCTTTAACCAAGAACCAAAGTATTTCAAATTCATCATGGTTCACAAGTACACAACCTATACCATTCATTCTTAAAGATTACAACATCAACTGTCTTATAAACATTATATACAGACAGTATACGAATCTCGAGGCATCAAGCCAAAACCTCAGATTGATTCATAAGACACTGACTAAAAACTCCGAGGACCTGAGAGTACAGAGACGACACATAGGACTACTATTTGTATGACTAGACAGACAATATCTCCACCTGAGATCTTATTGTTGTCCCTGTTGTTGCTGTTGTTGTTGCTCTTTCCTTATTCTAGGATTTCTGCTTTGCCTCCCATGCATACCTAAAAATATTTCCCACGGGGGTGAGACAATTGAAAATTGCCCCAGCGAGAAATATAACTCTCCGCCAAAAATATTGTTATTGCATTTTATTAAATTAAAACTGAGTAGGGGTTATTTTTACATTATCAAGCAGAGTTATTCATCATAGAACAGAATAAGATAATCTCCATCCTCAAGGAGGTCATTGCATCTACTCATGGTAGATAAGTAATTCATCTGTCTACCTTGCAGAGAATATAAAGAAACATAATTAACATTTAACTACTAAGGAAGGCACAAAGAAATGCAACATCGGCCAATGAATCTCTGTATTCAATCCTTAAGCAAACATGTTATACGGCTGATTACATTTTACAATCACACTTATGCTCTGAGGAGATGAGATATACCGCTCATACTCCAACTGACCATTACGAAATTGCCTCGGTACCATACATAGGTCATCAAAAGAGCCAGATTCTTATGACCTCATCTGTCTCGGTCAGTACGAGACCACATGCAGGACATCTCGTGTCTCTGCTAACTAGCTAGCCAGGGTATTCTGGCACCTTCTCTACAGAGTTACAGCGTCAACTGCACTCTCATCGCCAATCGAGAGATTTCTTGTTTTTCTCCTCGATCCGACATTAAATATCATTGGGAGATTTGTGATACATCCATCCCGACATATTCATGAAGGATTGAGAGGTTTCTTGTTTACCTTCCAACAATCTCTTCAAGAGGACGTAAGGATATTTTCACCCATTTACCCCCACATATTCAAAATATGTGCCCCGGGTTTTGCCGCGGGCACCCGTTTCACCATCACCTATTCCTGACGATGATGGATCTATGGTCAGAGCACTACATGAATAGATTTCACTTGATTTATTAAGTACATTCTCATATTTTTTTAGCATCAGCCAAGTTCTCAAACATAACTTATTACAACAATGCTATAAAGAGACATGTACTACTTTTATCATATATTTATCAGTCTTTCATAGACCCTGGGAACTCAGTCCCTCATTTCAATACTGGGAATTCTCATCCCTTCAAATTCTCATCACCGTAATCATATGGTTCTGGGTATTCAAACCCTTAACTCATCATTGAGCATTATTATACCTTTTTCAGGTAACCATCACCTTCAGGTCATCTGACCAAGGCATTCATGATACTTGTTACACAAGCATCACACCTGGCTCACAAAGCCATGAAATATCTTGTCACCTCTCACTAGGTAACAACTTACTCATGTGACTCATAAAAGTCCATGCATATTGCTTCTTTTACTAAGCAACAACAACATTAAGGCACATAATGCCAATCAACATTTATTATATAAATGTCACAACTCAAACTAGCTATATACATCACCTCATAATATTTGTATGGTTATTAGGCATGATAACAGTCATACAAGATATTCATCACATCATGTGATGCAATAGTAACACCATTATTCCTCTACCAGGAATTAGGGTTTACTATCAAATAGGGCTTTTCATTCCCTTTACCTAAATTAGGGCTAGGGTTCCCCATTTCTCATTAATAAAGATTTCATGATCTCATTATCTGTCTAACCCTTAATACATTATTCCATACCTCTAGGGCATTCAAGGATATCATATTTGATTATTCTAGAATATTACTTTCATCATATAGCATTAATGATCATCAATTCAAGGTATGAGTTCATTTCTCATCCTCATCATGGTATGATTATATCATACACATCATTTGGGCTTAACCCCATTCTCAAGGTACATTAATTAACACTCATCAAGGTATAACAACTCATTACATTTCATTGTAATAGTTGCATAACACACTTCATATGATTCTTACCCAATTATATTGGATTTGAAGTACATCAAGGCATATAAACCATGAAGTGTTGAATGTGATAACTATCATATTTTGATGTATCACTTTCTCATCACTTCAGACTCTCCTGAATTAGCCATCTTATCTTGTATTAAGGTATTTCCCTTCTTAATACATTCCATCACTAATCACTTACCTATAGCATATAATGCATAGGCCACACATTATAGTTGTCCAACTATCTTTAATGATATGGACTTGTCTAATGGTAAAGACATTGCTTACAATTAGGTTACATATATTCAACCACATGAAATGTTTCACCTTTATAAGGCCATTACTTCTATCTCATCATTAGGGTTTCTTTATACCCTTACTTAAGATTAGAATTACGATTCATTGTCATATTATCCAAGATTAGGGCTTTATGTATTATGACTCCTCATTAGAGTTTCACATGCCTTCATCCTTCTTAGGGCCTCTTATCACAACATAACATTAGTACGTCATGTGGTGTTAATATTTAGTTAAGGTTTCTCATGGAATCACCCTCAACTAGGGTTTCTCATGGAATCACCCTCAACTAGTGTTTCTCATGGAATCACCCTCAACTAGGGTTTCTCATGGAATCACCCTCAACTAGGGTTTCCACCATAGTTTCCCACAATTTGGGTCTACTATTCATCTCTATTAGGATTTCATTCAATTATCCATAATTGGAGATTCACTATTCATCCCAATTAGGGATTTACATCTCTTTTCCCTAAATTAGAGTTTCACTTATGATTACCCTAGATTAGGTCTACATCCTTACCCTGGATTATGGTTTCATTTAGAATTTCCCTCAATTAGGGTTAGAATTCAATAACCCTGTCAATTAGGGTTTATGTTCATGATTAGGGTTTCATGATCTCTTTAATTAAGGATCATACCCTTAATCTCCACATGAATCATATTCATGTTATGAATTCATGCTAACATCATCTCAACTTGATAAGGTCATATCATCCCTTCAATCAAGTACATACAACTATGAATGACATAGTGTACCAAGTCATTGATCCTATAAGCAATTAGGGTCCATCCCTTAATGGGAACTAATCACTTAGGTACTAATAGGGTTTCAATCTGTGTACCTGCATTGATTATCATTACTAATCATCATTGGATCAATGAGTCATTCATCATCTCTATTCTCGAGAGATTCAGTCACCTTGGACCTCCATTACATAAGGTATCCAATTGAATTGATCAATTGAATCTACAATCAACTTTGACTACTTGACCCCAAAACGGTCTTGGTCTTTCAAAGTTCAAACGGTTTGAAACCGTTTGGTAAAGGTGGTTCTTGAGACCGTTTGCCCAAGTAGGTGAAGACCGTTTGCCCAAGTAGGTGAAGACTGTTTGGCCAAGTAGGTGAAGACCGTTTGCCCAAATAGGTGAAGACCGTTTGCCCAAGTAGGTGAAGACCGTTTGGCCAAGTAGGTGAAGACCGTTTGTCCAAGTAGGTGAAGACCGTTTTCCCATCACATCATCAAAATCCAAATCAACCAATTAGGATTTGGATCATTGGATTGATCACCAAATCAGCAATTGATTACAATTTAACTTATTATCATTGGATCATCAATTGCTTAACCATACTCACCCCTAGACCTCCAAACAGTCTTGGGTGACCTCCAAACGGTCTTGAGACCGTTTGGATGAGCTCCAAACGGTCTTGAGACCGTTTGGATCATCCAACCCTTGGATTCTAGTGAAAAAATCATTAGGGCTTGAGCTATTGAGTTGCTCATCAAATCAGCACTTAATTGCAAAGTGATTTGGTACCTTTAGACCTTAAATTGGTCAACCATGCTTAACCCTAGACCTCCAAACGATTTTGGGTGATCCCAAAATGGTCTTGAGACCGTTTCGGTGATTCCCAAATGGTTTTGAAACTGTTTGGGTCAATCAACCCAAAACATCAACTCATTCCAATGCAAAATCAGCACTTAGCCGATTAGGGTTAACATCATATCTTTTGTCCTTCAAACACTTAACCATATCCAACCCTAGACCTCCAAATGTTCTTGGGTGACCTCCAAACGGTCTTGAGACCATTTGGGTAATCCCCAAACGGTTTTGAAACCGTTTGGGTTAATAACCCAAAAAGTCAAATCAATTAAGTTGAAAATCAGCACTTAATCCAATTAGGGTTTGCCTAATTGATTAGCCTTCAACTCATGATTCCTTTGGAATTAATCCATAAAATTTGGTGAGTTTTTAACCAACATCATTAGGAACAGGAATCTCAAACGGTAAACCTATGATCAACCCTCTCAAACGGTTTTGAAACTGTTTTCCCAAAAAGGTCAAGTTAATCAGGTTGGAAATCAGCACTTAATCCAATTAGATTTACCTAATTGATTAGCCTTCAACTCACGATTCCTTTGGAGTTAATCCATAAAATTTGGTGGGTCATTAACCAACATAATTAGGAACAGTAATCTCAAACGGTCAACCCTTGGTCAACTCACTCAAATGGTTTTGAAACCATTTGCTCCCAAACGGTTTGCAAACCGTTTGGTCACCAAATGATTTGCAAACCGTAGGAACAGTAATCTCAAACGGTCAACCCTTGGTCAACTCACTCAAATGGTTTTGAAACTGTTTGCTCCCAAATGGTTTGCAAACCGTTTGGTCACCAAACGGTTTGGTGAAACCGTTTGGTCCCAACTTCCAAACCGTTTGCCCAAGATATTTGGGGAGGTGTGTGCTTATGATGATGTCATCATCATCAAGCTTCGTCCCTGAAGTTCTAACAACTTCTGATTTCATGAATTAATCAATTTCAACCAGCAATTAATCAAGATAATGAAGGAATCATTGAAATTGCAAGATTAATGGTTGAATAACAATGAAAAAGGGTTCAAGTTATAAAACTCGCCTCAAATATGATCTCCAAGATACACGTCTCTAATGGTGGATGAATCTTCTCCAACTATTCCAAGTCTCAACTTCAAGATTTGGAGTGAAATGATCGGCTAGAATTGAAGATTGAGTGAAGAAATGAAGGAATTACATATTGTTTTATGATTTTCACCATGAAATCATGAAGAACGAAGATCAAAGGCTTACCAATAGGTTGGGGACGTGCTCCCTGCTGTCCCAGCCTTCTTGGTCGGTTTTGCAAGCAAGGAGAAGAAGTGGGGTCGTAATAGCCTTTCATTTGGCTTGGAAAAGGTACTTTTATAAGAAAATTGAGGAGAGAGAAGATACTTTATAAAAGTCTTTTAATTCCAAAATTGTTGCCACCACTTCCCCCTTGGTTTCTTTCATGCAAGTGCATCTCTATCCCCACCGAACTCACTTCCATTATCCATGAATTAAGGGAAAAGAAATTAAGCACGTTAACCCTTATAATAAGAATATCCTTATTTGAGTGGAAATTCTTTTTCTTATAATAATGGTGAGTGGAATTTCACCTCCTTAAGATATGCTCGTGCCTTTGCAAGGATTTAGGCTTATCCACACACATCTGAATCCAACCATTTTAATTTTGGTTGAAGGCCCTTTCATTAATACATTCATTTTTGCCCTAAATTGGATTAGGGTTTCACTTAGGATTAAATCTTGATTATTTTAATAGAAAGATTATCTCTCCTCCATCTTAATTCAAATGAGAAGTCCCTCTCATTTTCTTTGCTCTACATGATGCCAAGAGACATTAGGGACTTTATTGAAGTGGTAAATTGTATATTGAACCCTTGGTTTTGGGTAAATTGCACATTACTCCAAAACTAGGTTTTTATGCACAAACATTGCTTTATCAGCTCTTTCTTAGTGTTCAGGCTTCCATAAGCCATACCTCAGCATCATTTTCACTCTCATGATACTTCAACACATGAGGAACATATTATCATGCACAATTGCACTTAAACCCCTCAACTTGGGTAATTTGCACTTTAGTCCAATACAAACAAAACATTGATTTCAACAATGTTCAAAAAGGACTAGAATTGCAACATAAGTTCCTCTTGAGGCCTAATTACTTTTCATAAGATGAGATTAATCATTTAATCACATTTCTTAATCAAAACACCTAGGGTTAAAGTATAACCCAGGTCAGGGTTGTTACAATGGAAGTATTAAGATGGGAAATACCTTAATACAATATAATTTGATAAACTCAAGTAAGTTTAAAGTGTTGAGGGAAGTGATATATCATGACATCATAGATATCATATCTAGATCTTTAATAATGATATCCCTTGATGCATCTCAAATCCAACATACTTGGATAAGTAACATATAAAGAGTGCTATCCTAATCATTACATCAAGATGTAATGTATTTTTATGAACCATGAGAATGGTTGTTGCCTAGTGAAAGGTGACAAGATGTTAAATGTTTTTTAGCCATGAGATTAGCTTTTACCTAGCGAGAGGTAACAAGATATTTTAATAGGCCTTGTGAACCCCATGAGTAAGTTGATACCTAGTGAAAGGTACCAATATAATTATAAAAGTCCCCTGTAAGAGATGATAATGTTTTTAATAAACTAAGAAATTGGAAACTTAGTAACATAATAATTATAAAAAAAGGATACAATAATAATGATGGAACCTTGATTATACAAGTATGGAGAAGAGAGAAATACTTATATTACATAAAGAATGTGTTTGAGTATGATGGCATGGCCAAAGTTTAAATGTCAGTAGAAGAATGTGGTACCTAGTGCTGTGTAAACAGACATGGGACGTGATCACAGGATTGGCATAGTCCATTACCTAGAATAGATACACAGGATTGGCATAGTCCATTACCTAGAATAGATACACAGGATTGGCATAGTCCACTACCTGGAATAGATGCCACAGGATTGGTTAAATCCCAATACCTGGAATAATAACATAGGATTGGTTAAATCTAATTACCTGGAATAATAACAAAGGATTGGTTAAATCCCAATACCTAGAATAATATCACAGGATTGGTTAAATCCCAATACCTGGAATAATAACACAGGATTGGTTAAATCCCAATACCTGGAATAATAACATAGGATTGGTTAAATCCCAATACCTAGAATAATATCACAGGATTGGTTAAATCTCAATAACTGGAATAATATTACAGGACAGGTTAAATCCCAATACCTGGAATAATATCACAGGATTGGTTAAATCCCAATACCTGGAATAATAACACAGGATTGGTTAAATCTCAATACCTGGAATAATAATACAGGATTGGTTAAATCCCAATACCTAGAATAATATCACAGGATTGGTTAAATCCCAATACCTGGAATAATATCATAGGATTGGTTAAATCCCAATACCTGGATTAATATCACAGGATTGGTTAAATCCCAATACCTAGAATAACTGCACAGGATTGGTAACAACCCAATACCTGGAATAACTGGACAGGATTGGTAACAACCCAATACCTGGAATAATTACACATGTTTGGTATAGTCCAATACCTGGAATGTATGCACAGGTTTGGAACAGTCCATTACCTGGAATGGGTGCACATGATTGGCATAGTCTAATATCTCAAATAGATGCACAGGTATAGCATAGACTATTACCTAGAATGGTTATATGAAATTGATAATGACTTAATCTGAAATGTTTATATAGGATTGGTATAGAACAATGCCTGAACAAGACATGATGATGTACACTTTCATGTCCAGTATAAACCAAAATCTTTGTAGTAGATTGGCTAAGGCCAATCGATAGAAACCAGAAAGACTCATGGGTGACATATGAGTAATGAGTATCATGAGAAAAGCATGGGATGTTGAGTTAATATAACAGATAAATGATATACATGTTCTTCCTATTCCTTATAAAGAAAATAGATGATTTACTGCTCTATAATAGATAGTTGCAATACTTTAAAGATAAGAATGATCTAAACTGCTTATCCTCTGCTCAGTTTTATATTAATTAAACTGCAATAATGATGTTTCTGGCGGAGAGTTATCTCTCTCGGTGGGGCAATTTTCAATTGTCTCACCCCCGTGGGAACCAACATTTTTAGGTGGATGAGTACGAAGGAGACTGAGAACATCTTGCAGAGGAAGAACTTCAACAGCAGTAGGTATAGCAGCAACAGCTCAGGTGTAACATCCCTGACCTAGGTTATGAATTAACCCTAGATGTTTTGCTTAATAAGGTTGAGTAGATTCTTAATCTTATCTTGGGAAGAGTAATTAGAGCTCATGAGAAACTTATGTTTCAATTTTGGTCCTGTTTGAACAATGTTGAAGCAATGTTTGCTTATTTTGGACTAAAGTGCAAATTACCCAAGTTGAGGGGTTAAATTGCAAATGTTGCATGATAAGATATTCCTCTGAGTTTGAGACGTCATAAGAATGAATATGATATAGTGGTATGGTTTTTACAACCTTGGGCATCAAGTTTAAGCTTGTAAAGCAATCCTTGTGCATTAAAACCCAGTTTTGGTGTAATGTGTAATTTACCCAAAACCTAGGGTTCAATATATAAATTACCACTTCAATAAGGTCCTTAATGTTTCTTGGCATCATATAGAGCAAAGAAAATGAGAGGGACTTCTCATTCGAATTAAGATGGAGGAGAGAGAATCTTGATATTAAAATAATCAAGATTTAATCCTAAGTGAAACCCTAATCGAATTTAGGGCAAAAATGAATGTATTAATTAAAGGGCCTTCAACCAAAATTAAAATGGTTGTATTCAGATGTGTGTGGATAAGCCTAAATCCTTACAAAGGAACGAGCATATCCTAAGGAGGTGAAATTCCACTCACCATTATTATAAGAAAAAGAATTTCCACTCAAATAAGGATATTCTTATTATAAGGGTTAAGGTGCTTAATTTCTTTTCCCTTAATTCATGGATAATGGAAGGGAGTTCAGTGGGGATAGATATGCCCTTTCATAAAAGAAACGAAGGGGGAAGTGGTGGCAACAATTTTGGAATTAAAAGACTTTTATAAAGTATCTTCTATCTCCTCAATTTTCTTATAAAAGTACCTTTTCCAAGCCAAATGAAAGGCTTTTACGACCCCACTTCTTCTCCTTGCTTGCAAAACCGACCAATAAGTCTAAGGACAGCAGGGAGCACGTCCCCAACCTGTTGGTAAGCCTTTGATCTTCGTTCTTCATGATTTCATGGCGAAAATCATAAAACAATGTGTAATTCCTTCATTTCTTCACTCAATCTTCAATTCTAGCCGATCATTTCACTCCAAATCTTGAAGTTGAGCCTTGGAATAGTTGGAAAAGCTTCATCCACCATTATATCCGTGTATCTTGGAGCTTGGAGATCATATTTGAGGCGGGTTTTATAACTTGAACCCTTTTGTATTGTTATTCAACCATTAATCTTGTAATTTCAATGATTCCTTCATTATCTTGATTAATTGCTGGTTGAAATTGATTAATTCATGAAATCAGAAGTTGTTAGAACTTCAGGGACGAATCGTGATGATGATTACATCATCATAGGTACACACCTCCCCAAATACCTTTGGAAAATAGTTTGGAAGTTGGGACCAAACGGTTTCACCAAACCGTTTGGTGACCAAACGGTTTGCAAACCGTTTAGGAGAAAACGGTTTCAAAACCGTTTGATATGGTTTACCAAGGGTTGACCATTTTAGATTACTGTTCCTAATTATGTTTGTTGATAACTCACCAAATTTTATGGGTTAACTCCCAAGGAATAGTGATTTAAAGGCTAATCAATTAGGTAAACCTAATTGGATTAAGTGCTGATTTTTCAGCTTGATTAATTTAACTTTTTGGGAAAATGGTTTGAAAACCGTTTGATATGGTTGACCAAGGGTCGACCATTTGATATTACTGTTACGAATTATGTTGGTTGATAACTCACCAAATTTTAGGGGTTAATTCCCAAGGAATCATGAGTTGAAGGCTAATCCATTAGGCAAACCTAATTGGATTAAGTACTGATTTTTCAGCTTGATTAACTTGACCTTTTTGGGAAAATGGTTTCAAAACCATTTGAGAGCGTTGACCAAGGTTTTAATGTTTGATAAACCTGATCCTAATTATGTTTTTTAATTACTCACCAAATTTTATGGGTTAATTCCCAAGGAATCATGAGTTGAAGGCGAATCCATTAGGCAAGCCCTAATTGGAATTAGTACTGAAATTCCAATGAGTTGATTTGAGATTTTGGGTTGATTAGCCCAAACGGTTTCAAAACCGTTTTTGAATCACCCAATCGGTCTCAAGACCGTTTGGGGGTCACCCAAGACCGTTTGGAGGTCTAGGGTCAAGTATGGATATGTGTTTTAAGATCCAAAGATGTGGTATGAACCCTAATCAGCTAAGTGTTGATTTTGCAAGTGATTGAGATGATGTTTTGGGTCGATTAGCCCAAACAGTTTCAAAACCATTTGGGGATCACCCAAATGGTCTCAAGACCGTTTGGAGGTCTGGGGTTAAGTATATTTGACCATTTGAAGGTCCAAAGGTACCAAATCATATTGCAATTAAGTGCTGATTTGTTGATCAACTCGATAGACCAATCCTTGATGGAATTTCACTAGAATCCAAAGGTTGGATGAGCCAAATGGTTTCAAAACTGTTTGGAGCTCATACAAACGGTCTCAAGACCGTTTGGTGGTCACCCAAGACCGTTTAGAGGTCTAGGGTTGAGTATGGTTAGGTGTATGAAGGTCTAAAGGTACCAAGTTGATTTGCAATAAATTGCTGATTTGGTGATCAATCCAATGATCCAAACCTTAATTGGTTGACTTGGATTTTGATGATATGATGGGCAAACGGTCTCAAGACCTTTTGGAGGTCATCCAAACGACCTCAAGACCGTTTGGGGTCAGGTCATACCCAATTTGGATGATGGTTCTATGGTTCCAAAGTAACTAGTCTTACATTGATTAGTATTGAAGGATCATCGATTCCAAACCCTAATTCAATTGAATCAAACCCTAATTGAAGACCAATTGAGGTTTAATTAAGTTTCAAATCAGTTGAAAGCTGACCTATTTAACTCAATTGAAGTATGAGTATAGGTCCAATTGATGATTGGTTCCATGAATTCAATGATTGAAGGAATCAACATTGAAAACCCTAATTCAATTGGATACCTTGGGTAATGGAGGTCCAATGTGATTGAATCTTTGAGAATTAAGATGATGAATGTTCTATTAATCTAATAATGATTATTGATGATAATCAATAAAGGTACAAAGGTTGAAACCCTAATAGTACCTAAGTGATTAGTATCAATTAAGGGATGAATTCTTAATTGGTTATAGGATCAATAACTTGATGCACTAGGATAATCATAGTTGTATGTACTTGATTTAAGGGTTGATGTGACCTAATCAAGTTGAAAGGATGAAAGATTAGAATTCATATATAAATATGAATCATGTAGTGATTTTCTGTAGCACGGCAGTGGTATCTTCCCTTTGCACGACCGTGCAAGGTAGCACGGTCGTGGTGGCTTCCCCTCGCACGACCGTTCTTGGTTGCACAGTCGTGGTGCTCTAAGCTTGACTTGAAACTGATTTGTAAGTGACCTAACATGGCCATTTTTTTAGTTCCTAACTTAAGGATAAATCCTTAATATTGGCAATGGTTGTATTTTCTAAGTAAATGAATCATGACCAATACATTACATGATAAATGTGATGATCTGGAGCATAAAGTATTAGGATGGGGAATACCCTAATACAAACTAAGTGTACGAACTCAAGTAATATAAAGGTATTGAGGGAAGTGATACATCATGATATGATAGATACCACATCCAACACCCCAATACTGGTATACATTGATGTGTTATAAGTTCAATATAATTGGATGAATGAAACATGAGATGTGTCATGTCAATGGTTACATTGAGATGTAATGCACCCTGTTGAATGTAGGCTAGCATGCCTTATGAAAAGGTTAGTTCAAACCTATAAACTATGATGTGATCATATTCTGGTAAAGATGAGAGAGAAACTCATGTTGTGTGTTGATAATTCATTTAATGATGAATGATGAGAATAAAGAGTATGATTGAATACTTATGATTATTCATATTGATTCCTTTCTATGTGAACCCTGATACAGAGTAATGCTATGTGAAACTTTAATACAAGTCAATGTTATGTGATCCCTAATACAAGGTAATGCTATGTGAAATCCTATGACAAGTTAATGCTATGTGAACCCTAATACAGTGTGTTACTATGTGAAATTCTAACATAGGGTAATCCTATGTGAAGCTCAAATACAGATTAATGGGTTATGAATGTAATAAGATAACCCTTGTATTTCATGATACTGATATGTAATTGTATCATGATTACTAATCATGCAGATATGATGAAAAGATGAGCATATCCAGGTATGAGCTATGATGCTTTGTTATTGAGAATGTTTTATAGGCTTTATATGCCTTCATATGCTTTGTGTAGTAAGAATCATTGAACTTAGTGTATTATGTGCAATACCTTATGTAGCAAGAATCATGATGTCCTTGGTCAGATGATATGAAAGTATTAAGTTACCTAATAAGTGGTAACAACTGTTCTATGATGAGATAAGGGTTCAAATACTCTGATTCTGTAATTATGATGATGAACCTGTTAAGAGGTGGAAATGTACTTGATGAGTTGAGGGATTAAGATCCCAATACTTTGTGAGAAAAGTTTGGCTAGATGCCATGACTCCACTATGACAATACCAGGTATTAGATATATGATCTAAGCCTGAAGAGAGTTAATGTTGTGTTGATGATTCTATAGTGAATAAATGTTATACATGCTCTTCATATTCCTTAAAGGATAAGTGACATGTTGTTCATTCAAGTTACAGCTGCAATGTTCTTAGATAAGAATAATATTCTAATCAGTTAGACATTGAATTAGTTGTTGTCCATTAATTATGAATCCTATGTGCACAATTATCTTCTTAAGCTGCAATAATAATGTTTCTGGCGGAGAGTTATATCTCTTGTTGGGGCAATTTACAATTGTCTCACCCCCGTGGGAACTACATTTTTAGGTGGACGCGGACGAAGAGGCAAGAATCCTTCAGTAGGTGAAGGACAGTAACAATAGTAGCAGGGACAGCAGTGAAGTCTCAGGTGGAGACACTGGCTGTTATACCTAGTATAGATGTAAATAGAGTCCTATGTGTCTTCTTTGTACTCTCAGGTCCTCGGAGTAGTAGTTAGTGCTTTCGAGATTTTGGCTTAGTGCCTCGAGATTTTATACTGCCTGTGTTTAGCTTGACATGACAGTTAATGCTTGTAATTCTTAAAAGGAGATGATACAGAATATGTACCTGTGAACAAGAATGTAATTATGTTACTTTGGTTCTATGTGAGAAATTTTTCGTTCAATGGATCTTTTGATAAAAAGGTTTTAATTTTTAGTGATTTTTGGTAATCCGCTGCTTAGTGAACGCTTCCGCATTAGTTAATCTTGTTTTCGTGAGACAGACGTCACAATTTAGTGGTATCAGAGCTCTAGGTTCGCTGAGTCTACATAGACATAGGAATAAGGTTGTAGAGTTTGTTCTAAGTGTCTTCTAGCTTATCTGATAGTATCTTCTGCTCACATAGGAGGAGAAGAACTTGAAGATGTCTGGACAATATGAAGAACATGCTACTGAGGGCAGAACTGTTGCACCAGGAGGAGGTGCAACAGACCAGAATAGGGAAGGGTTTGTACCTGAACAGCCCCAGATGGACCCAGCTGTGATAGAAAATCCAGCTCTCCATGCTTTATTTGAGAAGTTCCTGACAGCCATAACACATATGGAAGACAGGATGCCACCACCTGCACCTAGGGTATCAACCCATTATGAGGGTTATGGAGCTGGCAAAACTTTTGAGAGACTTCACCGGGTTGGAGCCATAGACTATGCTGGTACATCTGATCCAGCAGATGATGATCTGTGGCTGACAGAACTGGAAAAGGCTTTCAGGATCCTTGATATTCCTGAAGCTGAAAAGGTAAGACATGCTGTGTACCTCCTAAAAGGGAGTGTTGGTCATTGGTAGATGATAGAGGAAGATAAGAGACCAGGTGAAGAAATTGGATGGGAGATATTCCGATGAGAATTCGTCAGTAGATACTTCCCTAAGACGTATCTAGATGAGAATATTTCTCAATTTGAGAGAATCAAACAAGGACATATGAACGTTAGCGAGTATGAAGCTAAGTTCATGGAGTTGTTGCGGTTTTGTCTGCAAATGGCAGTTAATGATGAGGAAAGAATTTGATGTTTTGAAAAGGGATTGAACGCTGAATTGACCACTCATGTGTCTGCTTTAGAGAATAGGGAGAGGTTTGCCACCTTTGTGGAATCAGTAAGGAGGATAGAGAGGTCTGAAATCGAGAAACGACATACTAGTGGAAAGAAAGTGTACACTCAGACTCAAAAACAAAGGTCTGAAAGTTTTAAGAAACCGAGATTTTCTACATCGGCAGCATCATCGAGATTCCATACCCAGACACCATGGATGTCAAGTAGGGATAGGGATTGTAGTAATGTTCCAAAAAGAGCCTCCAACATAGCATCAACATCGGTATTTGGACCTCACAGACCCTATTTTCTACCTAGGATCTGTTATCAATGCAGACAACCAGGACATCTAGTAAAAGATTTTCCAGGCGGGAATCCAATAATGACTCAACCTCAGGGGCAGAGTCAGCAAGGATCACAAAGGAAGCAGTTTCCTAGTAACAATAGAGGACGTGGACAGACGTCCCAGACAGGTCAGATGAAATAGTTTTGTTATGATATTTCATATCATGATTTGATATGAATCTATGTGCTAAATATATGAAAGTAGTTGTTTTTGAACTTCCTTTGACTAGTCCTATAAGGACACAAAGGAGATGAGAACTTATATCTTACTCAGTATTCCTTAAAATGTTTTATAATCTTCCTTATCTGTGCGTTGAAAGATGAGATATAGAAATGATGCCTGAAGAAAATTCAAGAATGGAAAATCATGTGTGTATAATGATATGAAAAGTGAGGAATATGATAGTAAATAAAGTGCATACTACTTAATCTCAATACTTATATACCCTGGACAGGTATATGATTATTGAAGATAAGGCAAGTATGAAACTCTTATATTGTTATCTTTTTTATTACTCTGATCAAGTAGTCATTTTGAAACAATCTAGAGAGTATAAAGAGACAAAAAGGGAAGAGCTATGTGACATTCCCAACCAATAGGGGAAAGCTATGTGACATCCCCAACAAAAAGGGAAGAGCTATGTGACATTCCCAACCAATAGGGGAAAGCTATGTGACATCCCCAACAAAAAGGGAAGAGCTATGTGACATTCCCAACCAATAGGGGAAAGATATGTGACATCCCCAACAAAAAGGGAAGAGCTATGTGACATTCCCAACCAAAAGGGGAAAGCTATGTGACATCCCCAACAAAAAGGGAAGAGCTATGTGACATTCCCAACCAATAGGGGAAAGCTATGTGACAACCCCAACAAAAAGGGAAGAGCTATGTGACATTCCCAACCAAAAGGGGAAAGCTATGTGACATCCCCAACAAAAAGGGAAGAGCTATGTGACATTCCCAACCAAAAGGGAAAAGCTATGTGACATCCCCAACAAAAAGGGAAGAGCTATGTGACATCCCCAACAAAAAGGGAAAAGCTATGTGGCATTCCCAACTAATAGGAAGAACTATGTGAACATTCCCAATTACATAGAGTTTACTAAATAAATGTTATGAATAAAGGATTAATGAGTAAATTATCTTTGTTATATATATATGTTTTTCCCCTTTGATAAATGTTCTTAGGTGATGATAGATGTATGTTCTTTTATCCTTCTTCCTTTCAATAATATGGATATCATATGTTAGGGGTTAATGCTCTGCATAAACATAAACAATGATAAGGTTGAATTAATGGAAGGAGCTTTGTGTGAGCTACAGACCCATGGTATCTCCATAACATTAAGATGAGATGTGGAGACTTGAGGGCATGATTAATGAACAATATGTCCCTCCTTTTCCTGGGATTTCGAAGACGAAATCCTTGTTAGGGGTTTATAATTTGTAACATCCCTGACCTGGGTTATGAATTAACCCTAGATGTTTTGCTTAATAAGGTTGAGTAGATTCTTAATCTTATCTTGGGAAGAGTAATTAGAGCTCATGAGAAACTTATGTTTCAATTTTGGTCATGTTTGAACAATGTTGAAGCAATGTTTGCTTATTTTGGACTAAAGTGCAAATTACCCAAGTTGAGGGGTTAAATTGCAAATGTTGCATGATAAGATATTCCTCTGAGGTTGAGACATCATAATAATGAATATGATGTAGTGGTATGGTTTTTACAACCTTGGGCATCAAGTTTAAGCTTGTAAAGCAATCCTTGTGCATTAAAACCCAGTTTTGGTGTAATGTGTAATTTACCCAAAACCTAGGGCTCAATATGAAAATTACCACTTCAATAAGGTCCTTAATGTTTCTTGGCATCATATAGAGCAAAGAAAATGAGAGGGACTTCTCATTTGAATTAAGATGGAGGAGAGAGAATCTTGATATTAAAATAATCAAGATTTAATCCTAAGTGAAACCCTAATCGAATTTAGGGCAAAAATGAATGTATTAATTAAAGGGCCTTTAACCAAAATTAAAATGGTTGGATTCAGATGTGTGTGGATAAGCCTAAAGACTTGAAAAGGAATGAGCATATCCTAAGGAGGTGAAATTCCACTCACCATTATTATAAGAAAAAGAATTTCCACTCAAATAAGGATATTCTTATTATAAGGGTTAAGGTGCTTAATTTCTTTTCCCTTAATTCGTGGATAATGGAAGGGAGTTCGGTGGGGATAGAGATTCCCTTGCATGCAAGAAACTAAGGGGGAAGTGGTGGCAACAATTTTGGAATTAAAAGACTTTTATAAAGTATCTTCTCTCTCCTCAATTTTCTTATAAAAGTACCTTTTCCAAGCCAAATGAAAGGCTTTTACGACCCCACTTCTTATCCTTGCTTGAAAAACCAACCAAGAAGGCTAAGGACGGCAGAGAGCACGTCCCCAACCTGTTGGTAAGCCTTTGATCTTCGTTCTTCATGATTTCATGGTGAAAATCATAAAACAATGTGTAATTCCTTCATTTCTTCACTCAATCTTCAATTCTAGCCGATCATTTCACTCCAAATCTTGAAGTTGAGCCTTGGAATAGTTGGATAAGCTTCATCCACCATTAGATCCGTGTATCTTGGAGCTTGGAGATCAGATTTGAGGCGGGTTTTATAACTTGAACCCTTTTACATTGTTATTCAACCATTAATCTTGTAATTTCAATGATTCCTTCATTATCTTGATTAATTGCTGGTTGAAATTGATTAATTCATGAAATCAGAAGTTGTTAGAACTTCAGGGACGAAGCTTGATGATTATGACATCATCATAAGAACACACCTCCCCAAATATCTTGGGCAAACAGTTTGGAAGTTGGGACCAAACGGTTTCACCAAACCGTTTGGTGACCAAACGGTTTGCAAACCGTTTAGGAGCAAACGGTTTCAAAACCGTTTGATATGGTTGAACAAGGGTGACCGTTTTATATTACTGTTCCTAATTATGTTGGTTGATAACGCAACAAATTTAATGGGTTAACTCCCAAGGAATCGTGAGTTAAAGGCTAATCAATTAGGTAAACCTAATTGGATTAAGTGCTGATTTTTCAGCTTGATTAATTTAACTTTTTGGGAAAATGGTTTCAAAACCGTTTGAGATGGTTGACCAAGGGTTTACCGTTTGAGATTACTGTTACTAATTATTTTGGTTGATAACTCACCAAATTTGAGGGGTTAATTCCCAAGGAATCATGAGTTGAAGGCTAATCCATTAGGCAAACCTAATTGGATTAGGTACTGATTTTTCAGCTTGATTAACTTGACCTTTTTGGGAAAACGGTTTCAAAACCATTTGAGAGCGTTGGCCAAGGGTTTACTGTTTGATAAACCTGATCCTAATTATGTTTTTTAATGACTCACCAAATTTTAGGGGTTAATTCCCAAGGAATCATGACTTGAAGGCGAATCAATTAGGCAAGCCCTAATTGGAATTAGTACTGAAAATCCAATGAGTTGATTTGAGATTTTGGGTTGATTAGCCCAAACGGTTTCAAAACCATTTGGGAATCACCCAAACGGTCTCAAGACCGTTTGGGGGTCACCCAAGACCGTTTGTAGGTCTAGAGTCAAGTATGGATATGTGTTTGAAGATCCAAAGATGTGGTATGAACCCTAATCAGCTAAGTGCTGATTTTGCAAGTGATTGAGATGATGTTTTGGGTCGATTAGCCCAAACGGTTTCAAAACCATTTGGGGATCACCCAAATGGTCTCAAGACCGTTTGGGGATCACCCAAGACCGTTTGGAGGTCTGGGGTTAAGTATAGTTGACCATTTGAAGGTCCAAAGGTACCAAATCATATTGCAATTAAGTGCTGATTTGTTGATCAACTCGATAGACCAATCCTTGATGGAATTTCACTAGAATCCAAAGGTTGGATGAGCCAAATGGTTTCAAAACCATTTTTAGCTCATCCAAATGGTCTCAAGACCGTTTGGTGGTCACCCAAGACCGTTTGGTGGTCACCCAAGACCGTTTGGAGGTCTATGGTTGAGTATGGTTAGGTGTATGAAGGTCTAAAGGTACCAAGTTGATTTGGAATAAATTGCTGATTTGGTGATCAATCCAATGATCCAAACCTTAATTGGTTGACTTGTATTTTGATGATATGATGGGCAAACGGTCTCAAGACCGTTTGGAGGTCATCCAAACGACCTCAAGACCGTTTGGGGTCAGGTCATACCCAATTTGGATGATGGTTCTATGGTTTCAAAGTAACTAGTCTTACATTGATTAGTATTGAAGGATCATCGATTCCAAATCCTAATTCAATTGAATCAAACCCTAATTGAAGACCAATTGAGGTTTAATTAAGGTTCAAATTAGTTGAAGGCTGACCTATTTAACTCAATTGAAGTATGAGTATAGGTCCAATTGATGATTGGTTCCATGAATTCAATGATTGAAGGAATCAACATTGAAAACCCTAATTCAATTGGATACCTTAGGTAATGGAGGTCCAATGTGATTGAATCTTTGAGAATTAAGATGATGAATGTTCTATTGATCCAATAATGATTAGTAATGATAATCAATAAAGGTACAAAGGTTGAAACCCTAATAGTACCTAAGTGATTAGTATCAATTAAGGGATGA
The DNA here is from genome assembly GCA_963693085.1 of Alisma plantago-aquatica. NCBI lineage: Eukaryota > Viridiplantae > Streptophyta > Magnoliopsida > Alismatales > Alismataceae > Alisma > Alisma plantago-aquatica. The sequence goes on along the minus strand of OY856414.1, from coordinate 14,298,621 downwards.
ATTCTTAATTGCTTATAGGATCAATAACTTGATGCACTAGGATAATCATAGTTGTATGTACTTGATTGAAGGGTTGATGTGACCTAATCAAGTTGAAAGGATGAAAGATTAGAATTCATATATAAATATTAATCATGTAGTGATCTTCTGTAGCACGACCGTGCAAGGTAGCACGGCCGTGGTATCTTCCCTTTGCACGACCGTGCAAGGTAGCACGGCCGTGGTGGCTTCCACTCGCACGACCGTTCTCGGTTGCACGGTCGTGGTGCTCTAAGCTTGACTTGAAACTGATTTGTAAGTGACCTAACATGGCCATTTTTTTAGTTCCTAACTTAAGGATAAATCCTTAATATTGGCAATGGTTGTATTTTCTAAGTAAATGAATCATGACCAATACATTACATGATAAATGTGATGATCTGGAGCATAAAGTATTAGGATGGGGAATACCCTAATACAAACTAAGTGTACGAACTCAAGTAAGATAAAGTGTTGAGGGAAGTGATACATTATGATACGATAGATACCACATCCAACACCCCAATACTGGTATACCTTGATGTGTTATAAGTTCAATATAATTGGATGAATGATACATGAGATGTGTCATGTCAATGGTTACATTGAGATGTAATGCACCCTATTGAATGTAGGCTAGCATGCCTTATGAAAAGGTTAGTTCAAACCTATAAACTATGATGTGATCATTTTCTGGTAAAGATGAGAGAGAAACTCATGTTGTGTGTTGATAATTCATTTAATGATGAATGATGAGAATAAAGAGTATGATTGAATACTTATGATTATTCATATTGATTCCTTGCTATGTGAACCCTGATACAGAGTAATGCTATGTGAAACTTTAATACAAGTCAATGCTATGTGATCCCTAATACAAGGTAATGCTATGTGAAATCCTATGACAAGTTAATGCTATGTGAACCCTAATACAGTGTGTTACTATGTGAAATTCTAACACAGGGTAATCCTATGTGAAGCTCAAATACAGACTAATGGGTTATGAATGTAATAAGATAACCCTTGTATTGCATGATACTGATATGTAATTGTATCATGATTACTAATCATGCAGATATGATGAAAAGATGAGCATAGCCAGGTATGAGCTATGATGCTTTGTTATTGAGAATGTTTTATAGGCTTTATATGCCTTCATATGCTTTGTGTAGTAAGAATCATTGAACTTAGTGTATTATGTACAATACCTTATGTAGCAAGAATCATGATGTCCTTGGTCAGATGATATGAAAGTATTAAGTTACCTAATAAGTGGTAACAACTGTTCTATGATGAGATAAGGGTTCAAATACTCTGATTCTGTAATTATGATGATGAACCTGTTAAGAGGTGGAAATGTACTTGATGAGTTGAGGGATTAAGATCCCAATACTTTGTGAGAAAAGTATGGCTATATGCCAGGACTCCACTATGAAAATACCAGGTATTAGATATATGATCTAAGCCTGAAGAGATTTAATGTTGTGGTGATGATTCTATAGTGAATAAATGTTATACATGTTCTTCATATTCCTTAAAGGATAAGTGACATGTTGTTCATTCAAGTTACAGCTGCAATGTTCTTAGATAAGAATAATATTCTAATCAGTTAGACATTGAATTAGCTGTTGTCCATTAATTATGAATCCTATGTGCACAATTATCTTCTTAAGATGCAATAATAATGTTTCTGGCGGAGAGTTATATCTCTCGCTGGGGCAATTTACAATTGTCTCACCCCCGTGGGAACTACATTTTTAGGTGGACGCGGACGAAGAGGCAAGAATCCTTCAGTAGGTGAAGGATAGTAACAACAGTAGCAGGGACAGCAGTGAAGTCTCAGGTGGAGACACTGGCTGTTATACCTAGTATAGATTTAAATAGAGTCCTATGTGTCATCTCTGTACTCTCAGGTCCTCGGAGTAGTAGTTAGTGCTTTCGAGATTTTGGCTTAGTGCCTCGAGATTTTATACTGCCTGTGTTTAGCTTGACATGACAGTTAATGCTTGTAATTCTCAAAAGGAGATGATACAGAATATGTACCTGTGAACAAGAATGTAATTATGTTACTTTGGTTCAATGTGAGAAAGTTTTCGTTCAATGGATCTTTTGATAAAAAGGTTTTAATTTTTAGTGATTTTTGATAATCCGCTGCTTAGTGAACGCTTCCGCATTAGTTAATCTTGTTTTTGTGAGACAGACGTCACATCAGGTGGAGTGTGTTATCTGGCGTGTTTTTAGATAGAAGTCCTATGTGTCATCTCTATACTCTCAGGTCCTCGGAGTCAGTAGCTAGTACTTTTAATAAATCGGTTTGAGATTTTGGCTTAATGCCTCGAGGTCTTATGATGTTTGTGTTTAGCTTTTAACAAGGCAGTTGATGTTGTAATCCTCGAGAAGAGATGGTACAAGATATGTACTTATGAACCAAGATGTAAATGTAATACATTGGTTCTTGTTGAAAGAGTTTTCCTATGGTTGGATCTCTTTGAAAAAGGTTTTAATTTTTAGTGATTTTCATAAATCCACTGGTAATGATCGCTTCCGCATGTTTTATTGTTCACTTGTTATCCTAATGATAGCGGGTGTTTCAATTTTACTTTCCATAATTACATTTCTCAATGTCTCTTGACTATATTCATACTTTAATTTATAAATTAACATTCTTCTTAAAGGATTCATATTTAAGATCAATACATGAAAAAAAAATTGTCCAAGTGATATGATTCATATTAGGACCAAACTTCTATCTTGATTGAACTCTATGATGCTCAACATGCTCATACTCATATAGATTACTCTATTATTATGCACTATCTTTATCTTTCCTATTCACAAAACATCGCATGTAATCCATTAAAATACACCATAGCATAACAAATAATTTCCATAAATCTCAAATAAGAGCAAAAGTAATTATTTATAAAGGCATATATCTTCATTTTTCCCTCTTATCACATAAACTTTCTCTTTAACTAGGTTCAATCTTCCCATATCCATCTCTATAACATCTTGATTCCTATTATGATCTTATCTTTCATATCTTCAAGCAATATTCTTTAGTTTTAATGCTTCTGGTTCCTTTTTTTATTCCCTTCGATATTCTTCAACTCTTTTTTGCGTGGCCATTCTTTGTTTCCAAATTTAAAAAACAATGTCTCATTTAACTATATAGTTTATTTCTCTTGCCTTTTTCTTTCTTCATCTTTTCTTTATATTTATATTTTAGTTCCTACTCTTGAAGTTTTCTGAATTAACCCAATTATCATTCTCTTTAGACTTTTTTGTATCCTTACTTATGAAACTATTAAGATCCTTTATGTTTTACGTTCTAAGCATTCCCTTCACTTTTATTACCTTATGTTAGGGTTAATTGAATTTAATCATTTTTTTCTTTCTTTTGTCAAGACAAATGTACCAAGGGCTCTTATCATCTCTTTTTATATATTCTTCATTATACAATTTTCTCTATACTCATATGTGTCTGGAATTATATCATTTATTCCTTTATTTCTCAAATTAGGGCATCTTATTTTATGTTGAAACATGGCACACAGTTAATAATTACAACAAAATTCTGGTTATTCATTCCATTCCATTAGACTTCAATATCTTAGTGCATTACATTATGGATTTACTTATTCAGAGTTTACTCTCATTAGATTGTGCAGTAGCACATCCTGCAGTCAAACCAAGCCAAACATGTAGTCTTGATGCTAAAAGCTATGCGAAGTTAACCAACTCCTATTTATATCAAAGATATGGAAACAGTATTATTTAAGGTGAACTCATGTTAAAAGAACTTCATGACTACTTTAAGTCTAGAATAGAAAACAACATCTTATATACATTATGGATGTACAAAAATTTAAACTAGAACAAAATACTTCAAATAATTGAAATTTCTAGGGTTCACATAGATAAGAGCATTTCTACTGCTTTCAAATCAAATCAACAGTACAAGTCAAAAGTCATATCATATTTATACTCTTATTCTTTTGTTACTTTTAGGTCTACTTATTCTAATCCTTTAAAGTTTTCTCTCTAGCCCATCCTCCCTATACATACTTGGCCAGGAATATAACTACAATACTTATTGGTCTAACTATCTAACTTAATAATCCATGACGACTCGACCTAAGCAATGTTACCAAAGCTGCCAAATCCCATACTCTCTTAGACCACATGATTAGGGTATGAGGTGATTAAATTGGCTAACACACACATCTAAACTTTTTCTTACTATACATAAAAGGTATGACATGTAGATGAACATCCTTCTCATAAACAACCACAAGAACTTTTCTTATTCATGTCCTGATTGTTTAACACATTCTAACACATAAATCACATATTTTACAAACCATTCTACACAGAAGGGAGATGAAAAACTTCACACTTGATTAACACAACTCTTTGTTTTTCTCACTACGTGACCTAAAGTAGAAATGGAACGAGAATTTCTAATTCTACCTTATAACACTGCTAAGATTCTTCTATGATAGGACTTTTCTAAAATTTGTATCTATCTCCATCATCAGGAGGGTTTCCTAAGAAAATTTCAACAGAGTGTGAGCTACCGGCTCAATGAATTGAAATTCACCAAGTAGACAAAACAATACAAATATTATTTGTTAAATGGATTGTAACATAGAAAGACAAGTAAGCAATTAAATATGGAACTAAAAGAGCAGTAATGTAATATTCATCAATATACTAAATACTAAGAATAACTTGAACAATACATTTCTGAATCTGTATAACTGAACAACAAATTCCAGAATCTACATTCTTAAGATCATTATACTTATGCCCTAGAGCAACATGAGGTGTACCAAAACATATAGAAGCTTCATGATAAGCTACGAGCTCACCGTACAAGACTTAAAGTTGACCTGGATTTGTAAGTTTGCTAACTAACTACCCGATCTGTAACATGCCTCGCCATGTCCGACCTCAGTGGCTATATTAGCTAGTCAGATAAATCAGAGTCCTCTTCTAAAGATGGGTACTTAGCGGAGAGTTAAAGAACTCTAGCTTTAAGTACCTACAATAGTAGTTCCGGAAGGGTTGACTCAATGAGTAGTAGCTGAACTAAGTACCACCATGATCGTGGCTATTATTGGGTACTTATTAGTAACTGTAGTGAAACTTGGTACCACAGAAATCTTTAATTATTGTTGAGTACCACTGGGTATAACCAGAATATATGGTTGATATTAAATACCCATGCTACTATTCAAGAGGTCCATGTTGGGGCGTGGCCATGCAACCATTTAATGGTTCCTTAGTTTCTCTTTTCAATGAGCTACTAAACTTTTTCTTAGCTCTCCAGTGTTAGGTAATGATGTTTCTTTTTCCTAGAATTCTACACTGCAACAATTAATGCAATTGAATATCATACTAAACAAAAATGCATATTTTTGATATTCTAAAAAGGGACTTAACTGAATTGCTAATTTTCAGCGATCTATACCTAATCAATACTATGACTCTTTCATATTGAATACAACTTATTTTGATCTAATGGATTTATACCAAATTAAACTATTAACTTTCAATATTGCATCTCACTTTTACTAAGCAATGTATTCCACTTGTACTTAATAACGTATACATATTTGAATGCATTGCTACAATCTATACTATAACAATACCATTTATATTGCATACTAAGTACTACATATTTTGTTCATACTAATATGTGTTGAATTGATGATATGTAGCTTGAATGGGCTAAACTAAGCATCAAACAAATAACATTATAAAGAAATATACACTTCATAATCTCATATTCATAACTAAAAGGAAATCAATCCATGTAATAACACTTCTTAGCATGTATTTCATTATTCAGGATTTAGGAAAAATCGGGATACATCAGTGTCTCTAGATTTCTTTGTATTTGAAACTCACACAAATCATATGTATGCATTTTAGAACTAAAATCATTGAACCCTGATAAATTCTCTAGCTAATATAAGACAAGCGTAAATAAACGGATACACGCTCCTCAAGTCTTGAGTTATTGCATGTGAAAATCATGACTAAAAGATGAATTTCTACTCAACTATACTCAGTCTAGCTTATTGATTTTTGAGTTTGAGCTTGATAGACTCAGATTCTAGTCATTGTGCTTCAATTCGAGATTCAAACCTCAAAATTTGACTCTGAATAGCCTAATGATGGGTTAACAGACCTAAACGACGCCTTCTGGAGGTAGAAGAAGAAGAAGAGAGGCAGAAGTGGACCTTTGATGAGATTTACAATAGATTCAGCGGGGAAAAAAGAGCAAAAGAGAAGGAATCCATGACTAAACAAATTTTACGTCGAAGGATCTACAACTATTTTTTTCTATTATTGTTGTTCTTGACGTTCTTTTCCAAATATCATCTTAGAATCCATCTTCCAATTCATCATTGACGTGATTTAAGGCTCTTGTTGTGTGGAAGATTGAAATATGAATCAAGTGAAACAAATTTCGTCAAATTCAGATAAATAATTCGAAAGTTAGTACCGTTTTCATGATTTGTTATGTTGGGTGGCAGTACAGCATCACTAACATTTTGTGAAAATCGACCGACGGTAAATTCGACTGAAAATTAAAAATACTATGATTTTTTTGTTTTAACTCTGATTTGACACTAGTGATAATCATAATTAAGTTATCTAGAACTCCAGTAAAAGGTCGGTATGTTATATACTCACCACATTGTTTTTAACTTATCAAAATTCAAATTAAGATCAAACTTAAATCAATCATTGTTAATAGGGACTTGATTAACGCCAAAATGATCGTCAAATTAACACTGAAATAAGATGTGGATTATAATAATTGTATTGAGATAGTGACACATCAGTTTTCGAGCAGGAATTTTTCATCATAAAAGAAGAGAGAGATTTTACAAGGAAATTTCTCTTTTATTTTCTCCACCACCGCCTGCCGCTTTCCTGCGCTTTCCTGCCTTGCACGTTGGTTTCGAGCTCCGGTTTGGTACTTTCAGCGGTGGAGGACCTGGAGGTCAGTAATACAAAGGCGGCACAGATGCGGCGCACCTATTCCCGAATCTTCTTGCATCTGTACCTTCTCTTCGATCATATCTTGTGGCCTAATTGAATTTGATCTAATAATTTAACTAGTGAGTCCGCATGGCGTAGCAACATCAGCAGTCATCCCGACCGCCACCGCCACCAAGCCTGTAACTTTCATATAGTCTTGCCATCCTTTATAAGGACTCATCGAGCCCAGCACTTTCATCACCAACACTCGCCACCGCCTCTCCAATCTCCAGAATTAGCAGGCCCTTCCTTTGTATCGCCCCTCTTTCATCTCCCGTATCATCAAAATACCAATCAAGATGTCGGCCTACTTAGGCAAATACGCCGACGAGCTGATCGCGACGGCGGCAGCCATCGCGACACCAGGCAAAGGAATCCTCGCTGCCGATGAGTCCACGGGAACAATGGGCAAGCGTCTCTCAAGTATCAACGTCGAAAACGTCGAGACCAACCGCCGCGCCTTCCGCCAGCTCCTCTTCACAACACCCAACGCACTCCAGTACCTCTCCGGCGTCATCCTCTTCGAGGAGACCCTCTACCAGAGCACCGCCGACGGGAAGCCCTTCGTGGACGTGCTCAAGGAAGGCGGCGTCGTGCCTGGCATCAAAGTCGACAAGGGTGTAGTCAACCTAGCAGGCACCAACGGCGAAACCACCACCCAAGGGTTCGACGATTTGGGCAAGCGGTGCGCCAAGTACTACGAGGCCGGGGCGAGGTTCGCGAAATGGAGGGCCGTGTTGAAGATCGGTGCCACGGAGCCGTCGCAGCTGTCTATCGACGAGAACGCGAAAGGGCTCGCACGCTACGCGATCATCTGCCAGGAGAACGGGCTTGTACCCATCGTCGAGCCGGAGATCCTCGTCGACGGTGACCACACCATCGAGAAGTGCGCCGACGTCACAGAACGCGTCTTGGCTGCCGTTTACAAGGCACTCAACGACCACCACGTCCTGCTTGAAGGGTCGCTCCTCAAACCCAACATGGTTACTCCGGGTTCCAAGGCTGTAAAGAGGGCAACTCCCGACGAGGTCGCCAAGCACACCGTCCGTGCTCTGCTCCGGACCGTTCCGGCGGCTGTTCCGGGGATCATGTTCTTGTCCGGCGGACAGAGTGAAGAGGAGGCTACACTGAACCTTGATGCAATGAACAAGCTTAAAGGGAAGAAGCCGTGGACGCTGTCGTTCTCATTCGGAAGGGCGCTCCAGCAGAGCACTCTCAAGGCTTGGGAAGGGAAGGAGGAGAATCTTGAGAAGGCGCAGACGGCGTTCAGGGCAAGGGCCAAGGCGAATTCTGAGGCCACTCTGGGAGCGTACAAGGGTGATGCTGGTAAAGGAGAAGGTGCCTCTGAGAGCCTCCATGTTGAGGATTACAAGTATTGATCCATTTCGCACTTAGTTCATCAATACCTCAGGGCAGCATACCTGCATAATCGTACGTGCCATAGCAGAGAGCGCACTGCACGCACACCCTTGTGTATTTCTGTTTTCTTGTTAAGTTTTGGCTCTTGTGTTTGTTGCTCGTGTTATGAGCTAGTTCCTTCTGAATAATAAACATGAATAGGTGGTTGTTAGTCTTTGGTTAGCAATTTTGTTGATAATTCCTCATTCAATTTGTTGATTTAGTTTCTCTGTTGTTGATTGTGATCATATTTAAATGTCTTTCTTAGGAATCCGGATTTGATCTTCCTAATTCTATTAAGAGCAGGCTGCTCCTTTTCCTATCAATCAACATGTGTCACTATCACCTAGAGTCCATATTGTAATCCAACACAAGGTGTAGCCTACGCCTTCTTCCCATAACATAAAGGATAAGCCAAAAGGTTAGATTTGCTCGAGTCCGATTGTACTGCAGTTGGAGTAAGCGTTGTCTTTTCTGGTAGGAACAATTTAGGATAAAAAACCAAAATAGCACACTTTGATAAAAAAAATGTACTGAAATAGCACCGAACACATCTTAATTCCCGAAATAGCCTACTTTCAAGAAAAAGCGCTGGTGTTTTACTGTTTCCAGGATCAAAAGCGCCAAAAAAATGGCGTTTTACTGTTTCCAAGAGTTAAGTGTCAAAAAAATGGCGTTTTCAGTTGAAAAATGCCAAAAAGTAGACTTTTTTTACGGTTTTACATGAAAAATGCCTATTTTTTTGCGTTTTCATGTGAAAACGCCATTTTTTTTTTGCGCTTTCAGTTGAAAACGTCATTTTTTTGTGTTTTTGTTCCTGGAAACAGTAAAACACCGTTTTTTTTTCGCTTTCAGTTGAAAACGCCGTTTTTTTACGCTTTTGTTCCAGTAAAACACCATTTTTTGGCGCTTTTGGTCCTGGAAACAATAAAACGTCAAAAGTGTTGACGCTTTCTCTTGAAAGTGGGCTATTTCGGGAATTAAGATGGATTTGGTACTATTTCAGTACATATTTTTATCAAAGTGTGCTATTTTGGTTTTTTATCCAACAATTTATCTTTAACTTCATTTTTTTCCCTTCTCTCGATTGTTGTTTTATGTATGTCAATTGGCGTCTCTATTTGTTCATCTTTTGGAGGTTTTGTTTCAAACCCCTTTGGTTGAGGAAAAACATTTAAGTCGCAGATCTGTCAGCCCTAAAATCATTAGCTTCAGTTGTATATAATCTCTTTAGCTTTAGTTGTATATAATCTCCTTGTAGACCGCTGCGGATGGGGAATAATCTTATATTGAGATAATTTGCATCACTTGAGACTTAGAATTTTGGTATTGTTATTGCAAACATGTTAAGTGATTTCAATTAGTCAGACCCCATCTGAAAAACTTGAGCCATGGCAATCAACATAGCAACCCGAGAAGAGTTGGGTAGCACAAATTGATCTTCCAAAGATCATCTGGGAGGGGGACTCCTGAGTAATTAAATGATTGCTCAAGTAAGTTTAAGTGATATCTATTCGTCAGTTGACCAACAAATTAATTACTTCTCTGGGCTCAACTCACGAGCGTAGTAGTGTGGTCGCTGTAAAATCAAGCCATTATGTACCTGCTTAAAGTCCAATTATTACAATTCCAAAGTCTTGAAAGTTGTGACCTATTTGCAAGTAAAAAAAATCATGTCATTTGACATCTTTGAACTTTACGGTTCAACGTTAGCTTCGAGGATAAATGAGTAATCAATTGTTGAGTTCCTTTGGTATATCCAATTCATTTGACCACCAAAAATACACATGAGCATCCGTTAGTGGCGCTCAATATTGACAAGTTTCTTATATGTCAAAGATTCTTAATTCTAGTATTACCCATAGCAGGATCTTATTAAGGGTTGGGGGCACCGCCACCCCCAACCCAAAACATAAGGGGTATTCTCATTGTCGCTCCGAAGTCAGAAAGTACCTTATTCGTAGAAGTATGTTCAGCTTCTGTGGCTGCTTTGGATAAGGAATTTTCACTTCAAGTGGAGATTTTGGTTAATAATGGGATAGATAAGTATCTGGAGTGGGAGAGATGCAACTCAGGCCTCGTCGTTTGAGATGAAAGAGTGTAATGCATTCAATAAGAGAGAAAATCTTATTAATTTAGAGATGTACTTGAAAATAAGTGCATCATGAATGTGGCGCACTACGACTTATTCTTTCACACATTAACTACATGGGCAGCATTATGTCCTCAAGTATCTGCCTCGTTTTCCGAAAAAAAAGTTTAAAATATTTTTATTATGATACCATGTTATACTTCTAATAAAATATTATGTTATATTGTGCCTGGCCCTTTAAATATATTGGTATTTATACAATGTCATACATATAATTATGAAGAATATTTCAGATAAAGTCTTTACTTTTTAAGGCATATTTATACTATACTTAAATCAATTATAGTTTGAAAATTACAGCAAGTGTGGATGAATAAGTGTGTTTTACTATTTTCTTGATATTATATTCCATTGGTACAAGTATCAATTTATAAATAATATTTTAATTTGACTATTTAATAATAAAATACAGATATAATAGAATAGATGATTGTAATACACAAAGTCAGAAAGATTACATGTACTGCCTAGAGTTAATACCGTCAAAACAATTAATATGAAGTTGGTCAAAAAGTGACCGATGACTAAATTAGAAAACCAATCAAGAATAAAATTTAAACAAAATAATTAATTTCTTTTTCGTTACAACTCTGCTTGATGCATAGTCTTGGACTTTGTAAGACAAATTCGACAAATTATTATATTCAAGTTACGCACTATTGTAGTCAATAAGGGTAGGAATACACGGCAACCCGTTACAAGGAAGGAAAGAGCAAAAGTTAGGACTACACGTTCGAGTTACGGAGACTTGTAAGAGGAAGAAGACGAAAAAGCATTCATGTGACCTAGTCATATGAATGCTTTCTTCTTTATGGGAAAACAATACCAGAGACAAATCTGTAAGTATATACATCGAAATGCAAAGAAGGTGTGATGTACGACTTGTGAAAATAGGATTAACTAATGCGGAAGCGAATTATTAGCAGCGGAATTACTGAAAATCACTAACAATTTAAAATTTTTTGCAAAGAAATCCACAAACTGTAAAACTCTATCATAAAGAACCAAAGTAAGTTATTTACATTCTGATTCATCAGTACATCTCTGTATCATCTCATCTCGAAAGTCATAATATTGACTGCCCAGTTAAACTGTATATAAGCAGTATATAAAAATCTCGAGGCATCAAGCCAAAAATCTCATATCTATATCAAACTCTCTACTTACTCCTAGGACCTGAGAGTATATAAACGACACATAGGACTCTCTATATATACAGGACTTGACAAACAGTGTATCCACCTGAGGATCATTGCTATCCTTGTTGTTGTTGATGTTGTTGTTGTGGCTGTTGTTACTGCTTTTGTTCAAAGATTGAAAATCAATTACAAAACAAAATATGCACAATTAGGAGTGATCATGGTGGAGAATTTGAGAATCATATATTTGAAGAATTCTGCACATCTCAAGGCTACACTCACAATTTTTCTGCTCCACGCACTCCACAACAAAATGGCATAGTTGAAAGGAAAAATCGGTCATTATAAGAAATGGCTAGGACTATGATGCTTGAACATAATACACCTAAAACATTTTGGGCTGAAGCAGTAAACACAACTTGTTATGTGATAAATAGAGTAATCGTACACTCTTATTTGAAGAAAACACCATATGAAATCATGTATACTAAGAAATCAAGGGTTGACTATTTTCATACTTTTGGCTCAACTTGCTATATCTTGAACACAAAAGATGATAGAGAAAAGTTTGACTCTAAATCACAAAAAGACTTTTTCTTGGGATATTCAACTTCTAGTAAAGCATTTAGAGTTTACAACATTATCTCTAGAAAAGTTGAAGATTCCATTCACATTACTTTTCATGAAGAACTAAGAACTGAAAATTATGATGTAGTTGATATTACTCATCAAGTAGAAAATCTAACCATATCAACTAAAGATGATCAAAATTCTACAAATGATCAACTAGTTGAGACACAACAACCCGTTCCTAGACTCATTAAGGATCATCCTCAAGAACTAATCATTGGAAATCCTAATGATAAAATAAAAATCCGTTCATCTTTTAGAGATGTTGCAAATATGGCATTTGTATCTATAATTGAACCTAAGAAGGTGACTGAAGCTCTAAAAGATGATTATTGGATAATGGCAATGCAAGAAGAATTAAACCAATTCACTAAGAATGACGTATGGGACTTAGTTCCTAAACATCAAGATAAAACCATTATTGGAACTAAGTGGGTTTTTCGAAATAAGTTAAATGAAGCTGGGGAAGTAGTAAGAAATAAAGCTAGGTTGGTAGCACAAGGGTATAATCAACAAGAAGGAATAGACTTTGATGAAACTTATGTAGTGGTGGTAAGACTTGAAGCCATTAGAATGCTACTAGCTATAGCTTCCCACAAAAACATCAAACTATTCCAAATGGATGTAAAAAGTGCATTTCTAAATGGAATAATACAAGAGGAAGCATATGTTGCCTAACCACCTTGTTTTGAAATTCCTGGTAAGGATGATCATGTTTACAAACTTAATAAAGTACTTTATGACTTAAAACAAGCACCTAGAAATTGGTATGAAAGGCTAAAAAACTATCTCTTTGATAATAGTTTTTCAATTGGAAATTCATATTCTACTTTATTTTTCAAAACGTATGAATCTGACTTTCTAGTTGTTCAAATTTATGTTGATGATATTATATTTGGTGCATCAAATGAATCCTTATGTAAACAATTTAGTGATATTATGTAAAAGGAATTTGAAATGAGTCTCATGGGAGAATTGACTTTCTTTCTTGGTTTTCAAATAAAGCAAACGCCCGCTGGGATTTTGATAAGCCAAGAAAAGTATACAAATGAACTTTTAAAATGTTTCGGGATGGAACATTGCAAACATGCTACCACTCTAATGGCTACCTCTACTAAAATTGATAAGGATGAAAATGGGGAACCCATTGATGATTCCTTATATAGGGCCATGATTGGTAGCTTACTTTACTTAATCGCTTCTAGACCGGATATCATGTTTTCCATTGGACTTTGTGCTAGATTTCAATCAAAACCCATGCAAACACATTTTCAAGCTGTCAAACGGATTTCAATTAGCTGTGTAGTGTAATTGTATAGGATCAAAATACGAAAACATTGGATGAGGCATTGCTTGATATTTATACAATGTTGTTGATAAGAAATATACATGTTCTTTATATTCCTTTAAAATTGTTAAGATGTTTCATAAATTCAACAGTAATTGCCATTTTGTCAATAATGAATACTTGTTTCACACAGTTGTAATTATACTACTGCTTAGTTTATCTTATATGTGATAATAATAGAGTTGGTGGTGGGTTATATCTCCCGCTGAGATTTGGAATCTCGCCCCGTGGGTTTCCCACACCCTTTTTAGGTGGACGAGCATGAAGAAGTAGAGATCGTGTAGCAGAGGTTGAGGAGCAGTAGGAGGACCAGTAGTTGACGAGGTTGGCAGTGCTGCTGGATGTCTTTTGCTGATAGAGTCCTAGAGTCATCCCTGTATACTTGGGTCTTTGGGAACGTTTTGTAGATGTTTTGTAAATGTACTTTCTTTATGTGGTTGGCTTGTATACCTATTATGTACAGATGTGGTGGAATCATGTATATATGTTCTGGAACAATTCTTTGGTTATAGGTTGATAGCATGCCTTGTATATGCTTTGAGGCATGAAAGGACTTATATGTGAAGGTTCTTATTGCTTGGCAGTTTTATGAAAAAGTTTTAATTTTTAGTGTTTTCTAGTAATATATTCGTTAATCTTTTTTTACGCGGTTTTGTTTTGAGAAATCTCACTTTGTATGGCAACGGGTGTCACATTAGGTGGTATCATAGCTTTAGGTTTGCTGAGTCTACAAGGATATAGGAGTGAGGTTTGTATCTATTCTACTATCCTCCAGTCTGTCTTACAGTCACTTCTGCTTATGCAGAAGAAGAAGAAGAAAAAGCTTAAATATGTTTGGAGAATACGAAGATTATGCTTCCGAGAGTAGTGTTACGGCACCAGGGGGTGGTGCAAGGAACCATGCACGAGAAGATCGGGTGCCTGAAGTCCCTCAATTTGACCTAGACATGATAGAAAACCCTGTCTTTCAATCTCTTTTTGGGCAGTTTATGGCAATGATGACTCATATGACAGACATGATGCATGCACCTCAGCCTAGGGCACCCCTTCCCCATATGAAATCTTTGGGTACTAGGAAGACTTTTGAGCGGCTTTGCCATGTTGGGGCGATTGAGTATGTGGGAATAGCTGACCCGACGGATGTGGATCTGTGGCTGACTGAGCTTGAGAAGGCCTTTAAGATCTTGAGTATCCCTGAAGAGGATAAGGTGAAGCATGCGGTGTACCTTCTGAGAGGAAGTGCTGGCCATTGGTGGGCCATAGAGGAGGAGAAGAGGGGTGAGCCTTGTAACATAATGAATCTTAGATGTAATCTCCATGTAAACCTTTTTCCCAAGTTTCCCTTTCATTTCTATCCTTTATGTCATTCATGTTTAATTAGTGCAATTTATAGTGGTTCAGTGAACATTTATTCACTAATTGTACCAATATAAGGGTTTATGCACAAATACTTCAGTGAAAGCTTATTTAAGGATCTAAAATGCAAAATCACCACTTTAGTAGAACAATGGTTTATTAATTTGTGCTAGAAGTCCAAGGCCCTAAACCTTGATTAAATGTATTAAATAAGATTTATTACCATAATTAAGTGATCTAAACCTTAATCTAACTTTTTTATGTTATTTGAAAACATAAAATGAGCCTAAGTTTCAAATTTGGTATGATTTGGATGTTGTTTGTGCAAGTTATGCAATTTTAGGTACATTCTGGACTTTTATGCAATTTACTCAATTGGGAGGTTTTCTATGCAAATTATCACCTGAATTTTAATCCTTAGATACTTCCTTACCATTCTCAAGATTTTAAACCATAGGGCACCTGGTTGCACCTTGGTTTGAAGGTGTTTCTCTCCAAGGGCATTATAGGGATTACCCTCTTTATAAATGAGCTTATCTTTGAAAGCTATCAACCAATGGGGTTATTTATCTGTTTGAAGGACGGTGGGGATAGCCTAGAAGTCTCCATCGGCTTTTAGGACCGACCTTTGATATACAAGAAGAGTCTATGAGCTGTCATCTTGCATGGCCATGAAGCCCTAGCCTAAGGACACATGGAAAGTCCCATAGACACCTCATACTTGCCCCCTTCTTCATAAAGCCATGCCTACCCCTTCCCACCTCCCAATCCAAGAATCAATCCTCTCCTTCTATTTCCTCTATCTTAAATAATCGTCCCTTCTATGTTTTGCCATGAATTTTCTATCCCAAGGTAAAAGAGGGTGCCTTCCTTGGTGAAGAAGGCTCCTAGGGTTCCAAATTTCTCTATTTTAGGATTTCTTAAGCTCCTCCTTGGTGATTTTGACCAAAACTAGTAAGTATCCTCCTTTCCTTCCCTTTTTTCATGCTTTTAGTATTACTCCCACCTTATTCTAGGTCAGAACCATGACCTTTCATGGTAAAACTCCACCTAGAACCCTAAAACATCTCATCTCCATGCTCTTTTGCTAGGGTTTGCAAGTCTAAAGTGGAGAATGTGATCTTTGCTCAATAAAGGAACTTGGATTGTAGCAACCAGACCTTATAATCTTGGGATCCTTTCCATTTGGACCTTCTTACCTTCCTAGAGGCAAGTTTTGTTAACCCCCTTCTCATATATTGCTTACTACATGCTTAAAACTCATGCTTCTATGTTTAAAATCGATGATCTCCATCTATTTACCATGTTCTTCTAGGGTTTTGCTTTATTTCTATTTTACCTTCTCTAGAATCTCTAGTTTGGTTACCTATGCAACCTCAAATCTGATCTTGGGTCAAATGGTGTTTTCTCCCTCTCCCTCTCTCTTCAATTATCTCGATCGGTTTGATGAGGCGGTAATTACATATTGGTCAGTATTGAAAAATTCATATCTTCTAAACCGCTTATCCAAATTTGACAAATAAATATGTTTTGGAATTGTAAAATTAATATCTATCTAATAAAAATATTTTCAAAGTCTGATTTCATGGTTTAACGGAGGTTGATTTTTGTAAAATGAATTTAATGCATAAAATCCACAAAAATTACATCTTAATCCTCATAATTCTAAAATTAACATAAAAATATGTTTTCTTGATAAGGAGAACCTAATAAGTTCATTGGTGATATTTTCAAAAGCTAAATCCGAATTTTTCTAAAAAGTTATGAAATTAGGGTTTCTATACATTAATGTGCACTATGTACTCTAATACATGTTAATACATTGAAAATAGGCAAAGTGGAACTTGGACTCAATTAAAATGGTGAAAGTTAGTAATTGATATCAGTAAGAGAGGTATGTGTATTCCTTACACCCTATGTTGGGATAATTGTAACCAAACCCTATATTTCCCTAATGAGGCTTAAGTGAACCCTAAATCTTCTATTCTTGAATCCTAATGTTGTTCATGCCTCAAATTAGATTATAATTTCTTCTTGTTTGGGTCTTATACCCCACTACCATGCTTATTGAATATTATGACTACTCTTGACATGACTACTTTTCTAGCATGTAGGTTTATGTTAGATTTAATTTAAAGTAACAATACTTATGTACAACCACCCACAGAGGGCATGTATTTAATCGCCCCGGGGAATATTTTTATTCTCCCCTATATACTTGTGTAGGTGACTGGGAATGTCTTATTCTCCCCTCACCTATAGGTTAGAGGTCCGATAGGTGCCTCAACCCTACTTAGTTAGGTAGACATAATTATCTTACATGCAAATCCTTTTTAATATAGTTGTTAATGGCAAGTTTCTTTTGAATATAGCCTCATACTCTTGTTATCTTCATCTTATGATGAAACCTGGTCTGGTCTTATTTGCTTTACTTATCTTGTTATCCAAGACTAGTTTTGTGATACATACCTTGTTTTCTTTCCCCTTTTACTGGGTGCTTTCCCAACCACCCAGGTGTTGGTGATGAGCAAGGAGAAGGACAAGTTTGAAGGAAGTCATCTTTGGAGTAGATCTCAAGCTATCTGAAAGGATGTCTAGGTTGCTACAGATAGATCATTTTCTCTTATATTTTTATTTTGGGAACAATCATGTAATGAACAACGAAAGCCATGTAATAGGCTTAATACTTTTATTTCCGATGCTATTGACATTTTATAATGTATTTGGTGCATGCTTATTTACTTGGAATATTATACATGCATCCCTTAATATCTTTTATCTTTCTAAAAAGATGGATGTTTTGTACTTCCTTTAAATTTTAGTAAGGAGGTAATCTCGCCTCTTTACAAACCTACTCACTTAGTGGATGAGTACTTTAAAGAAACAGTTTAAAGCACTTGCATAGTTCAAATCATATTATTATGAAACTGAATTTAAAGTATAATAGTAATGAGTTATATAAGAAATAATCATTCATTAATATATAATTGGCAGGATTGCTCTGGATAAGCATAAAGAGTAAGTCAATATTTGCACATGCTTGAATAATCACAAGGGAACTAGCAACTCAGAAACATAAAAATGACATGTTACTCCAAATAACTATAAAGTAATAATGAACAATTGCACACTCTTGTTTAACCTATCATTCATCTTATTATACCCTAAAACTACATGAAGTGTACCATGACATCTGAAAGAATCACAACAAGGTAGGATGTCACTGTACAAGGCTTAGAATCTTGATTGAGTTCCTAAGCCTATATCTTGATTAAGACCCCATCTACATGGGCCTTACCATGTCTGGCTCTAGACGACTAATGGGAGCGGTCGAATGTCTCGACTCCTCCTCTAAACTTAGGTACTCAACTGGAGAGTCAAACACATATTATATATGCATCAGTGGTTCTACAAGGGTGAACCAATTGACCAACAACACAGTACCACCAACATCCTCGACTGATGTTGGATACCTCAAAATCATAAGGAGTTTGCACTATCGGTCAAGACCCCCACACCCTAGTGGTACGATCCGACTTACCTCGATCTAGACTACCTCTAGTTGGGAAGGCGCTTTCTTCTCAGAATGTAGGCCTTCATGTGAAGGATTCTATAGTGTTTAGGGCATGTAAATGTCTAGTTCACTCTTTAAATTCATGATTCAATCATCACATCAACATTTCTTAGTTTAGCTTTGTAAATAGTTCATTTCATTGATCATCTGTAATACGTACCACAAACGAAACTGTGAGCATCACCACATCTCATACTAAGAAACACTGATATCAAAATACTTGATTCACTACATGCCCAGTCCCTATGATTTCATTTTCCTCATTCACATATCACATGAATCACATAAAATTTAATGTGTCATAAACATTCATTGAATAAAGACTTCTCTCAACAATTCACATATAACCAAACATGTATATGAAATCCTAGAATGAATTGAAGTAGAGTTTCTTCGCCATTCACTGAAATATTATGCATCAAAAATGACCTTTAATAAATAACTCTATCACATTTAAAAGAATCAATTTTTTTGGATTTTATGATTTCTATTTGCAATCTTTCAACTTACTACAAATTTAAAAGGGAGGGATAGCAAGGGAGAGACAATAGGGATAGCATGTCAGTGATAGCACCCTAACATTTGAAGGGACAAATCCTTCCCTTTGACTATGGTAGTGCAACATGGAGTTCATGGTGATCCTTGTGGACTACTCTATAGGAGAGAGGCACTTGCCCCGCTAGGAGGACACAGTCAACCATCGTCCATGGTTATCAACCAGGAGGCCGCTGCTGATGTTGTCTGGGTGCAACTTGAAGAAAGGCGCACACTAATTCAGTAAGAGTTGTCACTGGAATTTCTCCAGGACCAGATATATCTCTTGCATACCTTCTTTCCTAGATTATTTTATGGTTGATGTGATCTGCTAGTTAGAAAACATGGCTTTAAAATTTTTGTTCCCGTGGCCTTATCTGTTGTCCTAATTTTCCAACATGGCATTGCCTCAATAGATATAGATGAGATTATATACAATAATTGGGAACTGGTTTATATTTGTATTGCATGACTTGGGTAGGGGATTGAGCCCTAGTCTAGTCTCCACATGTCTTCCTTGTGATCATTCATCATGTTTAGATAGATAGAATTTAGGATTTATTCTAATTAAATATCTACTATAGCCAGATGTACTTATGGAGTCTATTTACATGTTTTATAGTTACCAAGTCTCCAATATTTCTTTGAGATGTATAATTTTCTTAGTTCAAATATTGCTCAGTGGCTCAGACCTTGGAGAACCATCAATTTAGGTAGTTAAGCTAAGTGCTTGACTCTCTGCATGAGTATCCAACTTTAAAGGAAAATGTTCGCCCCACGTCACAACAAGCAAGATAACTCAAAACCAAACTACACTTTTAAAACTAAACATCCAAATTAACATAAAACATAGGACATGGTGAAATGACCAATTCAAGTGTTGAACCGATCGACTCACATGTGAACTAACCGGTTCAACTATGAACTGATCGGTTCAATGTTTGCAGGTTCTAGAAAATTCATGAAATTCTATCTCTTCGACTCCCAGATAATTTGGAAACCCTGACTGTAACACCCCTGACCTGGGATATGGCTTAACCCTAGGAGTTTTTATTAAGTAAGTTACTTACAAACTGATTGTAATCTTTTAAAATGTAATTAAGGCTTCTTGTGAAATTTATTGTCAAGTTTGAGCTTAATTGCAGACTATTTGTGCATTATTTGATAGTCTGAGTGAAATGTGCAATTTTCCCAAGATGAGGGGTTACATTGCACATATTGAATGTGTTCTAAGTGTTTTAGTATCATAATAAAGAGTATGATGCTAAGTGGTGGCTTGTGGAAAGCCGAAATCCCAAGTTATAACTCGTTTAAACAATGCTAGCACTTTGTGCACCAATTTTGGTACAATTTGTAAATTACCCAAAATATAGGGTAGAAGTGTAAAATTACCACCTCTAGAGTGTCCATACTCCCTCTATGTATATTTTAGAGGAAAGAGAAATATTGGGACGTCATGTTTGAATCATCGTTGAATGATGATACTCCGGGTGATGAATAAACCAAGGAAGAATTATAGGTAAAGTTTTATATTTGTGTTGTATCGAGTTATTGACTTGATATAGGAGTCCTATCGGCCAAGAAGCCATAGTAGAAGTCTCCTATCAGTTTGTTGAGCCCTGGAAAAGGCCATGATGGGCAGAATACCTCAAAGGGGTGGTCCATAATGAGTTGCAAGTTCCTTGCATAAAGTGTATCGGTTTGCCTTGTTGATGAGATAAAGATGAGGTAATTTATCCAACAAGATAATGGCGGACCAAAATATCTCCCCTAGCTTACCCTCAAGACTCCTGTAAAGAAAGATATGTGTGTGTACATGCATGCCACGTGTCAACCATGCATGGCCACATGTCATCTAGTAGCATGAGGTGAAGACACCTCTTATATGCTTTATCTCATGAACTCAAGTATATATACTTCACCTTCCACCAACTTATGGAAGTTTACGAACTCCACAACCATCTTCCCTTGGAGATATCGTGCAAATTAGCTCAAGGAGCAAGGAGAGATCGAGCACCAAGCCTAAGGTAAGGCTTTGGACATCTTCAACCTTGGTTGAAGTAGGTTATCGGGTTATGGATATTCCTTTCTTTCCTTCTTCACCAAGTGCTTAACTATGGTGATTTCTTGTCTATAGAGGAGTTGTGAACAAGCCCTAGACCTTGGAGAAGTTCATCTTCAACCTTAGGGATGTAAAGCTTTGGAGCTTGGAGCTTTGAAGTCGTTTACAAGGCGGGTTATATAACTTGAACCCAATCATGTTATTATTTACCACTTAACTGGTTACACAAGATGATTTACTTTCAATTCCGAGTTTTTATTGAATATTTGATGAATCCATGAGTTCTAAGAATTTCCTAGACCTGTTATTCATAAACTAAAATAGTTAGAACGAAGGTCTAGAGCTTGAAAAAGATGGTATCACTTTATAAAGTGATATCAGGATGCAAGTTCACACTCAAGTACCTCTAACCCGATATGGTAATATACATGCATCAATTGCATGATATGCTTGTGAGATTACATCTCTTTGCACGATATGGAGATGAAGTTTATACCTTGTACATGATATGTGAAACCTTATGCACGATAGGAAGTTAAGTATAGACTCCATGCACGATATAGGGTTAAGTGTGTACTTGTAAGTCGATATGAAACCCTAGTTTGGGTAACCCGATATGAGTAATAATAGCAAGTACTCCTTGCACGATATGATCATGTAGTACACACCTGGTACACGATATCTTGAAGTACACATCTGGTGCACGATATGATTGATTGAGTATACACTTATGTACAATATAAAATATGGATTCAAATACGAGGTGTAACCTGATAAGGTTGAAATAGTGAGACAATTGAAAATTGTCCCAGCGAGAGTTATAACTCTCCACCAGAAACATTGTTATTACTGATAATAGAATAACACTGAACAATAGAATTATAAATATTCAACAGCAGGTAAATTATTGATTAAGCTAAGTAGAGCAGTATTCTCTATACAGTTCATTCCAGTTATAACTTGATAAAGCAGCAAGTCATTTATTCAATAAGGAATATGAAGAACATGTATATCATTTATCCAACTAGGATATAATAGTCCATGTATCATCAACCATTGATTCTCGTAATTCAACCCTAAGCAAATATGTTACACGGTTGATTACGTTTTACAATCATACTTATGCCCTGAGGAGATGAAGTATACCATTCATACTCCAACCGACCATTGTGAAATCGAAATCGGTACCATACATAGGTCATCAGAAGAGTCGGGTTCTTATGACCCCGTCTTCCTCAGTCAGTGTGAGGAACAACATGCAGGACATCTCGTGTCTCTGCCATGAATAGCTTTCCAGTGTATACTGGCAACTTCGCTATTAGAGTTACAGTGGCATGTTGTACTCTCTTCGCAATCGAGAGATTTCTTGTTATCTCACATCGATTCGGCATTAACATCATCATCGGGAGGTTAGTGATATATCATCCCGGCATATACATATAATGAAGGATTGAGAGATTTAATATTTATCTCACATCAATTCCTCCATCACAGCGTAAGGATATTCGCGCCCATTACCCCCACATACTCAAAAGTATGCTCTCCAAGAGTTCCCTTAGGAAAACCTATTTCACCATCACCTAACTACTGACGATGATGGATCTATGGTCAGGGCTCTACATGATATCATTTCACTTGATTAATTAAGTACATTACAGCATTCTTTTAGCATCAGGCATGTTTTCAAACATAAGCCATTATAACAATTGCTATAAAGAATGAGTACCAATTCCATCAAGTTCATTTCACAATTTATTAACATTGGGAACTCAATCCCTTATCATCTCATCATCATGATTCAAGAATATGGGTGTTCAAACCCTGAGATCATCAAAATACTTGTTACAACTTTGACAGGTAACTTATTGCCATCAATTCATTTGTCAATGTAAACATGATAATTGCAATGCAGGTATTTCACATGGCTCTTACAGCCTATCAATCTCTTTTGTTACCTTTCACTAGGCAACATAGCATACCATTGCTTACAAAGCTCATAAAATACTTTCAATAAACAAAGCATCATAGCTCATACCTGGCTATATTCAATATCTCATAAAACATGCATGATTAGTACAGATGATAACAGATACATCAATTTCATATCAGCATATTGCAAAACAATTATGACATCATTATTCAATGGTTACACCACTATACCCTTGATAGGGTTAGGGTTTCCCTTTTCATTTCGATTAGGGTTAATCATCCCCTTAGCTCAATTAGGATAAATGACTCATGATTTCATTATCCAACCTTAGAGCTTCATGCTATGAAGTATAGCCCAGAATTAAGGTTACACATTCTTATTTACCTTATTTGAAATTAGGGTTTACTATCTACATCGCATCACCTTAGATTAGGGTTTACTATTCACATCGCATCACCCTAGATTAGAGTTCACTACTCACATCACATCACCCTAGATTAGGGTTCACTATTCACATCACATCACCCTAGATTAGGGTTCACTATTCACATCACATCACCCTAGATTCGGGTTCACTGTTCATTCCACATCACCCTAGATTCAAGTTCACTATTCACATCACATCACCCCAGATTAGGGTTTACTATCCATTATGAATTAAGATCATACCATCATCATGTATTATGATTTTACCTATCAATGCCCTCAATTAGGGTTATGATTCATTAATCTTCATAATTAGGGTTTCATGATCTCACTATAAAGGATCATACCCTAATTAGACATTCATACATATTGAAAGTCCACTACATGATTATCATTCATGTAGGAAGTCTTCTCTCTCTCATCCTCTATAGGATGATGTTTGTTCAACCTTGATTAGGATAAGTCAACTCAACCTTGAAGAATAATTGACATCATAGGTTATGTCATCATCACCATGATCGTTAATACTTGATTATTTAAAGGGGTACTAATCACCCTATCTTATTAGGATACAAACACTATAATCATCTTTGATTACATCATGTATTAATCAATTTGATCAACTTGTCCTTTGACTACTTTAAGTACTCATGTGGTTTTGGTTGATTATCCACCAAACGGTCTTGGCCATATAGACCCCAAACGGTGTTGCAAAAAAAGCCTCCAAATGGTCTAAGACCGTTTAGTCCTCCAAACGGTCTTGAACAAACCAATGAAACTGTTTGGTAAAGTAGGTGGTGAAGACTGTTTGCCCAAAGTTGACTTTTGAGACCGTTTGCTAAAGTAACATTTGAAAACGCATGAACTCAAACGGTTTGGGATCGTTTGGTCCCAAATGGTCTTGAGACCATTTGGACTCAAACGGTCTTGAGACTGTTTGGTCCAAACCTCCTCAAAACCGCAAGGACCCAAAAGGGTCCCAACCACTCCAATTAAATTAGGGTTTCCAATGTTGGTTCCTTCAACCATTGAATTCATGTAACCAATCATCAATTGGACCTATCACCATACTTCAATTGAGTTGAATAGGTCAAACTTAAACTGATTTGACCCTTAATTAGCCCTCAATTAATCATCAATTAGGGTTTGAATCAATTGGATTAGGGTTTGGAATCGATAATCCTTCAACATTTATTCAATGTGAAACTAGTTACTTTAAAACTATTGGTCCATCATACAAAATGGGCATGACCTGACCCCAAACGGTCTTGAGGTCATTTGGATGACCTCCAGATGGTCTTGAGACCGTTTTCCCATCTCATAACCCAATCCATGTCATCCAATTAGGGTTTAGACCACTAGATCAATCACCAAATCAGCATTTGATTGCAAATCAACTTGGTATCTTTAGATCTTCAAACACCTAACCATACTCAACCCTAGACCTCCAAACGGTCTTGGGTGACCCCCAAATGGTATTGAGACCGTTTGGGTGATCCCCGAATGGTTTTGAAACCGTTTGGGTCAATCAACCCAAAACATCAACTTATTCAATTGCAAAATCAACACTTAGCCGATTAGGGTTTATACCATATCTTTGGATCTTCAATCACTTAACCATACTCAACCCTAGACCTCCAAACGGTCTTGGGTGAACCCAAAACGGTCTTGAGACCGTTTGGGTGATCCCCAAATGGTTTTGAAACCGTTTGGGTCAATCAACCCAAGTTTCAAACTTAACCACTTATGAAATCAGCACTTAACCCGATTAGGGTTTAGGTGATTGATTGACCTTCAACTCATGAACCAATTAAAGATAATCAATAATAATTGATGGGTCATTAACCTAGATAATTTTGAACAAATCCCCAAATGGTCAACATCACCAAATGTTTTGAAACCGTTTCCCTCCATGCGGTTTGATGAAACTGTTTCATTCCAAACGGTTTGAAACCGTTTGCTCCCAAACGGTTTGGGAAACCGTTTCAGCAACTAAGGAGACCGTTTGACCTGGAATTTTTTTCTTGGATAAACATCTCAGATGATGTCATCATCGTTCTCCTTAGAACAACTAAGAACAGCAACCATTTTCATGGGAATTTCAGCTATAAACCAAAAGAGTATCAAATAGAAAAGAATAACCGACGATTATTATAGAAATGGATGCAATAGCAATGATTAAGGGTTTGAGTTATAAAACCCGCCTCTAGAACTAATCCCAAGCTCCAAGATCCATGGATTTAATGGTGGATGGAGTTCCAGCAACTGTCCAAGGTCCGTCCTTGAGCTTTTGGATGAAAAAGATGGCTAGAATTGGAAATCGGGTGAAGAAAACCAATAATCAAGCATTGCTTTAGGGTTTTGACCATGAATCCGAGGTAGAAGATGATCAAAACCTTACAAACAGGTTGTGTTCATCTTTCTACTGCTCATGAGCTCTTCCTTGGTCGGCCAAAGCAAATATGGGAAGAGGAAACTAAGGAAACAATCCATATGTGTATTGGAAAAAGAACATGTATAAGGGATTTTCAAGGAAAGAGAAAATGGATTATTTTCTTTTAATTCCAAAATAATTTCCATCAAATCCCCCTCCATTTCTTGGCCACGAATCCATCTTCATGTTCTTGCAAAACCTATCCATTATCAAAACATTAATGGAAAGGAAATTAAGCACCTTAAAGAGTTTTATATTAATATCCATCCTTTTAGTGGATATTGCTTTTTATTATAATAATGTGAGTGGCTTCCACTCAACCAAGATCTTTTTGTGCCATAGAAAGGCACAAGCTCATCCAACTCTATTGCAAACACATCCTTCAACTTTTGGTTGAAGGGCTCCTCAATTAATTTATTTCTTTTTGTATAAATTAAACTAAAGTTCCATATATGCTTAAATCTTAATTATTTTAATATCAAGATTCTCTCTCCTCCAAGATAACTCAAATGAGGTGCCCCTCTCATTTTATTTACTCTAATTGATGCCAAGAAACATGAGAGACCCTCTAGAGGTGATATATTGCATACTGAACCCTAGATTTTGGGTAAATTGCACATTACACCAAAACTAGGTTTTAATGCACAAGGTTTGCTCTACAAGCTTTATTTTGATGCCCAAACTTGTGGAAACCATACCACTACATCATATTCATTCTTATGATTTCTCAACATCATAGGAACATCTTATCATGTGTAATTTGCAAGTTAACCCCTCAACTAGGGTAATTTGCACTTTAGTCCAAAATTAACAAATCAATGTTTCAACATTATTCAAAAGGGACTGAAATTGAAATATAAGTTCCTCAAGAGCCTTAATTACTTTTCAAAAGATAAGAGAAAACATCTAATCATCTTTATTAAGCAAAACACCTAGGGTTCGTACATAACCCAGGTCAGGGATGTTACAAATTATCCACCCCTTACAAGGATTTCGTCCCCGAAATCATTAACAAAACATTTTAAGAGAAAAGGGTAGAGTATTTCCTCCTCATTTCTTCCTCTAGTTCCCATGTAGCTTCTTCAACGCCATGATGATTCCATAGGACTTTTACATGACTAATGTCTTTCTTCTTCAGCTTCTTGATTCTTCTATCAAGAACCAACATAGGTCCTTCTATATAGGATATATCATCATTCAATTCTACTTCCATAGGTTGCAGAACTGATTCTGTATTAGGGTGACATTTCCTTATCATGGAAATGTGGAACACTGGGTGTAACTTTTGCAGCTCGGGTGGTAACTCTAGCTTATAAGACACCTTTCCAACCCGTTCAATGATTGGATAAGGCCCCATAAATCTAGGAGCTAACTTTCCTTTCCTTCCAAATCTAAGAACTCCCTTCCAAGGTGAGACCTTGAGGTACACTCTGTCTCCAACCTGGAATTCTAAAGGTCTACGATGCTTATCAGCGTAAGATTTCTACCTATCTTGTACAGTCTTAAACTGTTGTTGTATTATTTTAATCTTCTTGGTGGTCTGTTGCACAAGATCAGGACCCAAAAGTTGATATTCACCAGTTTCATACCAACATAGGGGAGATCTACAACGTCTACCATACAAAGCTTCATAAGGTGCCATGTTAATGTTGTGTTGATAGCTGTTGTTGTAGGAAAACTCTGTCAAACTTAGATGTAGATCCCAACTTCCTGTAAACTGGAGGACACATGCCCTAAGCAAGTCCTCCAAGGTTTGTATAGTCCTTTCTGATTGTCCATCTGTCTGAGGATGAAAGGTTGTACTTGTAACATCCCCGACCTGGGTTATGTACTAACCCTAGGTGTTTTGCCTAATGAAGTTGATTAGATGCTTGCTTGTATTTCTTGAAAAGTAATTAAGGTTTTTTAGGAACTTATATTTCATTTTCAGTCCTTTTTAAATAATGTTGGAACATTGTTTTGTTAACTTTGGACTAAAGTGCAAATTACCCGAGTAGAAGGGTTAACTTGCAAATTGCACATGATAAGATGTTCCTATGATGTTGAGACATCATGAGAATGAATATGATGGAGTGGTATGGTTTCCACAAGCTTGGACATCAAGATAAAGCTTGTAGAGCAATCCTTGTGCATTAAAACCTAGTTTTGGTGTAATGTGCAATTTACCCAAAACATAGGATTCAAAATGAAAAATAACACCTCTAGAGGGTCTCTCATATTTCTTGGCATCAAGTAGAGAAAAGAAAATGAGAGGGGTGCCTCATTTGAATTATCTTGGAGAAGAGAGAATCTGGACATTAAAATAATCAAGGTTTAACCATAAATGGCTCTTTAATATAACTTAATGCAAAAAGAAATATATTAATATTGGAGCCCTTCAATAAAAGTTGGAGGATGTGTTTGTAATAGTTTGGACGAGCTTGTGCCATTCTTGGGCACCAAAAAGATCTTGGTTGAAGTGGAAGCTATTCACATTAATTTAGTATAAAGCAATATCCATTAAAGGATGGATATTAACACATAACTTTTTAAGATATTTAGTTCTTTTCCATTAAACCTTGGATAATGGAGAAGTTTTGCAAGATAGTAGAAGGTGGCCACGTAGCCATGAAGTGGAGGAGGACTTGGTGGATATGATTGGGATATAAAAGGAAATAATCCTCTTTTTCCATTTTCCTTGAAAACCCATAAATATATATATGTGTGTCCTTTTTCCAAAACACCAAAGGATCGTTTCCGTAGTTTCTTTTCTCTCTTCACCTTGCTTTGGCCGACTAAGGAAGAGCTCTGGAGCATAGGGAGGATGACCAAACCTGTTGGTAAGTTTGGATCATCTCCTACCTCGAATTCATGGTGGAAACCATAAAACAAGGATAGATTCATGGTTTTCTTCACACGATTTCCTTTTCTAGCCATCTTGTTCATCCAAAGATTGAAGAACGAGCCTTAGAAAACTGCTGGAGCTCCATTAAAGATGAGGAGCTTGGAGCTCTGGATCAGTTCTAGAGGTGGGTTTTATAACTCTAACCCTTAAGCATTGCTAATGCATCCATCTCTTTAATAATCGTTGGATATTTTCTTCTTTGGTATTCTTTTGGTTAATTGATATAACTTCCGTGAAGAACAGCAATAGTTCTTGGTTGCTCATAGGAAGAAGATGATGATGTTAACTTTGATGATTATCCAAAGAAAATCACTTTACCAAATGGTTTGGTTTTGTTGCTCAAACGGTTTTCCAAACCGTTTGGGAGAAAACGGTTTCAAACCGTTTGAAAGCAAATGGTTTCACCTAAACCGCATAGGAGCAAACGGTCCAATACCGTTTGGTGGTGTTGACCAAGCGTTGACTGTTTGGAGGCCTGTTGAGAATAATATAGATTAATAACCTTTCAATAATTTTTGATTAATTCCTATTGGTTCACCAATTGAAGGTCTCTCAATCATCTAAACCTTAATCGGGTCAATTGCTGATTTTGATAATTGATTAAGGTTGAGACTTGGGTTGAGTGACCCAAACGGTTTCAAAACAATTTGGGGATCACCCAAACGGTCTCAAGACCGTTTGGTGATCACCCAAGACTGTTTGGAGGTCTAGGGTTAAGTATGATTGACCAATTGAAGACCCAAAGGCACTAAGTTGAAGTACAATCAATTGTTGATTTGGTGATCAACTCGATAATCCAATCCCTAATTAGTTGACTTGGGTTTTGGTGTTGACTTGGTCAAACGGTCTCAAGACCATTTGGAGGTCATCCAAATGATCCCAAGACCGTTTGGGGTCAGGTCATGACCAAATTGGATGATGGTTCAATGGTTTCAAGTCAATTAGACTCACATTGATTAATGTTGATGGGTCATCGATTCCAAACCCTAGTCCAATTGATTCAAGCCCTAATTGATGACCAATTGAGGGTCAATTGAAAGTCAAAATCAGTTTAAGGTTGACCTAATTAACTCAATTGAATGATGGTGATAGGTCCAATTGATGATTGATTACATATATACAACTGTTGAAGGAACCAACAATGGAAACCCTAATTCAATTTGACTTGTTGAGACCATACTTGGTTCATGCAGTTTTGAGGTGGTTTGGACCAAACGGACTCAAGACCGTTTGGGACCAAACGATCCCAAACCGTTTAGGATTCATGCGGTTTCAAAACTGATTGTGTCCATGCGGTTTCAAAGTGGAGTTCATGCGGTTTCAAAAGTCAAACTTGGGCAAACGGTCTTCACCTCCCACTTTAGCAAACGGTCTTGGAAGGTCTACTTTAGCAAACGGTCTTCAGTGTGCAACTTTACCAAACGGTCTGAAGGGTAGACCAAGACCGCATGAAGGTCCAAACAGTCTTAGACCATTTGGAGGTTTAGTATGCAAGACCGTTTGAGGTCTGAGTTAGTCAAGATCGTTTGGGGCCTTAGTGGCCAAGATCGTTTGGTGGTTGTTTAACCTAAACTGCATGGGTACTTAAAGTGGTTAAAGGACAAAGTAATTAGTTAATTAATACATGATGTAATCAAAAGTGATCATGGTACTTGTATCTTAATGGGATAATGTGATTGAATTCCATGAAGTAATTAAGCTTTAATGATTACAATGGTAATGATATAAACCATGAAGTCAATTCTCTTTCATGATTAAGTTATTCAACCTAATCAAGGCTGAAGTAAACATCATCTTATAGAGGATGAGAGAGAGAAGACTCCTTTTATGAATGTTGATCAAGTCATGGACTTCCAATATGAATGAATATCTAATTAGGGTATGATTCCTTCAAAGTGAGATCATGAAAATCCTAATTATGATGGTTAATGAATCTTAACCCTAAATTGAGGGTAATAATGGAAGTATCCCTAATGCATGATGATGATGTAAACTGCATTCATAATGATGACATAGTAAACCCTAAATCAAGGTATGTGAATAGTAAACCCTAAATCAAGGTATGTGAATAGTAAACCTTAATTCCAAGTAAGGTGAATGAAAGTGTGAAACCCTAATCCTGGGTTATGCTTTATAGCATGAAGCTCTATGATTAGATAATGAAATGAGGAATCACTATTCCTAATTGAGCTAAAGGGGTTGGTTAACCCTAATTGAATTGAAATGGGAAACCCTAACCCTAGTAAGGGTATAGTGGTGCAACCCTTGAATAGTATAGTTATCTTTGTTTTGCATTGTGCTGATATAGAAACAATGTGCATGTGATCATTTATATTAGTTATGCAGGTTTTTATGAAATGGTGAGCATAGCCAGGTAAGAGCTATGATGCCATATTCATTGAAAGCACTTTATAATCTTTGAAAGCAGTGATATGCTATGTTGCCTAGAGAGAGGTAACAAAAGAGATTGATAAGCTGTATGAGTCATGTGAAATATCTGCATTATCATGTTTATACTCTCAAATGATTTGATGGCATTAAGTTACCAGTTCAAGTGGTAACATGTTTTTTGATGATCTAAGAGTTGAACACCCATATTCTTAAATCATGGTGATGAGATGATAAGGGATTGAGATCCCAATGTTAATAAAGCTATGAAATGAACTTGATAAAATAGTACTCTTTCTTTATAGCAACTGCTTGGATGGTTTACGTTTGAAAACATGCCTGATGCTAAAAGAATGTCATAATGTACTTAAATAATCAAGTATAATGATATCATGTAGAGCCCTGACTATAGATCCATCATCGTCAGAAGTTAGATGATGGTGAAATAGGTTTTCCTAAGGGAACTCCTGGAGAGCATACTTTTGAGTATGTGGGGGTTATGGATGTGAATATCCTTACATCCTAATGGGGGAATTGATGTGAGATGAATATTTAATCTCTCAATCCTTCATTATAGGTATATGCTGGGATGATGTATCACTAATCTCCCGATGCTGTTGTTAATGCTGCATCGATGTGAGATAAACAAGAAATCCCTCGATCGCGAAGAGAGTACAGCATGCCACTGTAACTCTAATAGTGAAGTTGCCAGAATACCCTGGAAAGCTATTATGGCAGAGACACAAGATGTCATGCATGTTGTTCCTCACACTCACTGAGGAGGATGAGGTCATAGGAATCTGGCTCTTCTGATGACCTATGTATGATACCGATTGCAATTCCGTAATGGTTGGTTGGAGTATGAGCGGTATACCTCATCTCCTCATGGCATAAGTATGTTTGTAAAATGTAATCAGCCGTGTAGCATAATTGCTTAGGTTGAACTACGAGAAACAATGATTGATGATACATTATTTATAATGTCCTAGTTGGATAATTAGTATACATGTTATTCATATTCCTTATTGATTAAATGACTTGTACTCAATCAAGTTATAATTGAAATGATTGCATAGAGAATACTGCTCTACTTAGTTTATTCAATGAATTACTTGCTGTTGAATGGTTATAATTCTACTGCTCAGTGTTATTCAACTATCTGCAATAACAATGCTTTTGGCAGAGAGTTATAACTCTCACTGGGACAATTCTTCAATTGTCTCACCCCCGTGGGATTCAACTTTTTAGGTAGACGTCGAGGAAGGAGAAACCCTTCAGTGGGTGAGCAGCAACAGTAGCAGCAGCAACATCAGGGACAGCAGTGATTCTCAGGTGGAGACATTGTCTGTCAAGTCTTGTATATAGAAAGTCCTATGTGTCATCTTTGTACTCTCAGGTCCTAGGAGTCAGTAGATAGTTTGATATAGATCTAAGATTTTGGCTTAATGCCTCGAGATTTTTGTATACTGCTTTGTACAGTTTAACAGAGCAGTCAATGTTTTGACTCTCGAGACGAGATAATACAAAGATGTACTGATGAATCAGCTTGTAAATAACTTACCTTATTTCGTTATGAAATAGTTTTACAGTTTGTGGATCTCTTTACAAAAAAGTTCTAATTTTTAGTGATTTTCAGTAATTCTGCTGCTAATTAATCGCTTCCGCTTCATTAATAATGGTTTGTCTGACTGGGGTATCACAGTACTAAACCTTAACTGTGTGCCTAAGGCTTTATGAAGTCGCTCCCAAAAATGACTCGTAAACTGGGACCTCTGTCATAAATAATGGTAACTGGGACCCCATGCAGCTGCACTATCTCATCTATATATAATTGTGCCAACTTCTCAGCAGAATAAGTTGTTTTGACAGGTAAGAAATGTTTTGTCTTTGTCAACCTATCAACTATTACCCAGATGGAATCATGACCTTTGGCTATTCTGGGTAACCCAACCACAAAATCCATGGTCACATGATCCCACTTCCACTGTGGTATAGGCAAAGGCTGCATTGTTCCTGTGGGCTTCTGGTGTTCAACTTTAACTTGCTGACACACTGGATGCCGCATAACAAACTCAGCAACATCCTTCTTTAAACCAGGCCATCAATACATATCTTTCAAGTTATGATACATCTTGGTGCTTCCTGGATGCATAGCATACATTGAAGAATGAGCTTCTTCCAGGACTAACTTCCTTAAGTTATCGACATCAGGTACTATCATTCTACCATGATAGTAGGATACCTGATCATCTGAATCATGGAAACCATCTCATTTCTCACTACCATATTCTGACCTAATATGTTGAACTACAGCATCAGTTTTTTGTGCTTCCTTGATCTATTGTCTCAGAGTAGGTTTTATGTGCATCTCAGCTAACAACCCAGATAACAATGATACTTTTAACTGTACATTGTTTTGCCTTAAAGAGATAATCATATCCCTCCTAGAGCGCACCAAAGAATTTAACTGTGCTCTATCTAGGGTTGGTGTTGATGATTTCCTACTTAAAGCATCAGCAACCACATTGGCCTTCCCTGGATGATAATCAATTATACAATCATAGTCCTTGATTAACTCCATCCAGCAGTGTTGCCTCATGTTTAACTCACACTGAGAAAATATGTACTTTAGGCTCTTATGGTCTGTGAAAATCTGGAATGTTTCTCCATAGAGGTAATGTCTCCAGATCTTCAAGGCATGTACTACAGTAGCTAGTTCTAGATCATGTGTCGGATAATTCTCCTCATGTTTCTTAAGTTGTCGAGAAGCTAAAGAAATCACTTGTTTATCCTGCATTAACACACATCCTAGTCCATTCTTAAAGGCATCACAGAAAACTATATACCCTTTCCCTTGCTCAGGTAACACCAGCACTGGTGCACTTGTCAACCTTTCCTTCAACAGCTGGAAAGATTGTTGACACTTGTCATTCCAAACAAAAGGAACATCTTTCCTGGTTAACTTAGTCAAGGGTAAAGCTATAGAACTGAAGTTCTTAATGAACCTCCAATTAATAGCTCACCAACCCTAAGAAACTACGAATCTCCATTGGTGTCTTCAGTTTTTCCCATTGCAGGATAGATTCTACCTTTTTAGGGTCAACACGTATACCTGAAGCAGATATTACGTGTCCAAGAAAAGAAACTTCTGGTAGCCAGAACTCACACTTGCTAAACTTAGCATATAACTTATGCTCTCTTAGCAAAGTTAGAGCCTGACGAAGATGTTGTTCGTGCTGCTGAGCATCTCTACTGTAGATCAAGATGTCATCTATGAAGACAACAACATACTGATCAAGAAAAGGTTGAAAGATTCTATTCATGAGTTCCATAAATTCAGCTGGTGCATTAGTTAGTCCAAACGACATAACTGTGAACTCATAGTGACCATACCTTGTCCTAAAAGCAGACTTAGGTATGTCACCCTCCTTAATACGCAATTGATGATATCCTAACCTCAAATCTATCTTTGAGAAGATGGTTGCACCATGCAACTGGTCAAAGAGATCATCAGTCCTTGGCAAAGGATACTTATTCTTTATTGTTACTTTATTTAACTGTCTGTAATCAATGTATAACCGCATCGATCCATCCTTCTTCTTAACAAAGAGGACCGGAGCACCCCAGGGTGAAGTGCTTGGTCAGATGAAATCCTTCTCAAGCAACTCTTACAGTTGTTTCTTGACTTCTGTCATCTCAGTAGGTGCCATCTTATACGGTGTTTGTACTATTGGCTGGGTGCCTGAAATTAGATTAATCTCAAAATAAATCTCTCGGGGCGGAGGTACACCTGGAAGTTCTTCAGGAAATACATCTTCAAATTCCCTTACTACAGGAACTTCAGTAGGATTAGAACTCTCCATAGTGGTATCTACCACATGGGACAAGAATGCAAAGCATCCTTTCCTCATCAGCTTCTCATCTACCATAGCTGACACAAGACAGGTTGGAAGAATCTTTCTATCTCCCTGAAAGATCCATGTGTCACTATCGTCTGTGAACACAGCTTGCTTGGACTCACAATCCAAGACAACCTTATACCTTTCTAAGATATCCATCCCAAGGATTATATCGAACCTGTGCATCTCAAGTGGTATAAGATCCACTTGAATGTGATGCTCAGAAGAAAAAAAAGGATGCAGGGAGAACACACCTCCCACAACACGGCAGATCCCATCAAAGGAGTCTCCAACTTCAAACTCTCTGCCCTATGACCAACTGTCATATTGCAGTCAAGAATCACTCTTCGAGTGATAAAAGAATGTGTAGCACCCAGATCAATTAAAACAGATACGATGCAGGATGTAGACATATCAGAATAAAACAGTTTCATCTGACCTGTAACAACCCGAGGGTTGATCACTACATCAGGTGGATTCATCACATAGAATCTCGTTGTTGCCTACGGTTAATTCGGTGCTCGATGACTGGGTGTTGATGATCCAGCTTGGGACACTTGTCCACGTCCCCTAGCGCCACCAGGAAACTGTCTCCGTTGAGAACCTTGTTGACTCTGCCTTTGAGGTTGAGTCACACTTGCCTCTCGGGCTCTACATTCCTTCATCAAATGCCCCACTTTTCCACTTATGAAACAGCTTTTGATCCCTTACTGTGGTCTGGATGGTCCTGTAACCGATACAGATGTTGAGCTACGGGCTCCTTCTAGTGGTAAACTTCATCCTCTACCCCTATTTGACGTTCACTGCGTCTGGGTATTGAATCTAGGTGGTGGTGTAGGCACGGAAAAACCTTTGGATGAGGATCCTGGGAACTGGGGGTACGCCTTCTTGTCCCTGGTCTATCGCTTCTCCGTCACAGACCTCTCTATCCTTCTAACAGACTCCACAAAAGTAGCAAATATTTCCCTATTCTCCAAAGCAGATATATGGGTGGTTAATTCAGCGTTTAATCCCTTCTCAAAACATTGTATCCTCTCTTCATCTGTGGTTGCCATATGCGGACAGAACCGCAAAAGCTCCATGAACTTAGCCTCGTACTTTCTAATGTTCATCAGTTCTTGTCTTAACCTCTCAAACTGAGATATTTTCTCATCCAGGAATGTCTTAGGAAAGTATCTGTTAACCAATTCCCGTCGGAAAACCTCCCATTCAATCTCCACACCTGGCCTTTTCCCTTCCTCTATGGTCCACCAGTGACCAGCACTCCCCTTGAGAAGGTACACAACATGTCTAACCTTCTCAGCTTTTGGGATGTTCAGGATTCTAAAGGCCTTCTCTAACTCAGTTAACCACATGTCAGCATCTGCTGGGTCAGATGTCCCAGCATATTCCATAGCTCCAACCTGGCACATTCGTTCAAACGTCTTGCCGGCTCCTTGTCCTTCTTGATGGGTAGGTGCCCTAGGTGCAGGTATGGGCATCCTATCAATCATATGTGTCATGGCAGTTATAAACTGCCCGAACATGGCTTGGAAGGCTGGATTCCCCATGTCAGCTTGATTGAATTGGGTAGTTCAGACACATGTTCCTCCCTTCCTTGGTCTCTTGCACCTCCTCCGGGTGCAGCGACACTACTTTCAGCAACATGTTCATCATGTGATCCAGACATCTTTAGTTTTCTCTTCTCCTCCCATATGAGCAGAAGACACTATCATATAGACTGGAAGATACTAGAACAGACTCAACAACCTTAGTCATATGTCTCTGTAGACTCAGTGAACCTAGGGCTCTGATACCAACACTTG
Organism: Alisma plantago-aquatica; assembly: GCA_963693085.1. Taxonomy (NCBI): domain Eukaryota; kingdom Viridiplantae; phylum Streptophyta; class Magnoliopsida; order Alismatales; family Alismataceae; genus Alisma; species Alisma plantago-aquatica. The sequence continues at coordinate 14,261,585 of OY856414.1, read as the reverse complement.
TGGCGTACGACTTGTGAAAACAAGATTAACTAATGCGGAAGCGAATTATTAGCAGCGGAATTACTGAAAATCACTAAAAATTTAAAAAAATTTGCAAAGAAATCCACAAACTGTAAAACTCTATCATAAAGAACCAAAGTAAGTTATTTACATTCTGATTCATTAGTACATCTCTGTATCATCTCATCTCGAGAGTCATAATATTGACTGCCCAGTTAAACTGTACATAAGCAGTATACAAAAATCTCGAGGCATCAAGCCAAAAATTTCAGATCTATATCAAACTCTCTACTAACTCCTAGGACCTGATAGTATAGATACGACACATAGGACTCTCTATATATACAGGATTTGACAAACAATGTATCCACCTGAGGATCTCTGTTGTCCTTGTTGTTGTTGTTGCTGTTGTGGCTGCTGTTGCTGCTCACCCACTAAAGGGTTTCTTCTTCCTCGGCGTCTACCTAAAAAGTTGAATCCCATAGGGGTGAGACAATTGAAAATTGTCCCAGCGAGAGTTATAACTCTCTGCCAGAAACATTGTTATTACTGATAATAGAATAACACTGAGCAGTAGAATTATAAATATTCAACAGTAGGTAAATTATCGATTAAGCTAAGTAGAGCAGTATTCTCTATACAGTTCATTCCAGTTATAACTTGATAAAGTAGCAAGTCATTTATTCAATAAGGAATATGAAGAACATGTATATCATTTATCCAACTAGGATATAATAGACCATGTATCATCAACCATTGATTCTCGTAATTCAACCCTAAGCAAATATGCTACACGGCTTATTACATTTTACAATCATACTTATGCCCTGAGGAGATGAAGTATACCGTTCATACTCCAACCGACCATTGCGAAATCGAAATCTGTGCCATACATAGGTCATCAGAAGAGCCAGATTCTTATGACCTCATCTTCCTCAGTCAGTGTGAGGAACAACATGCAGGACATTTCGTGTCTCTGCCATGAATAGCTTTCTAGGGTATACTGGAAACTTCGCTATTAGAGTTACAGTGACATGCTGTACTCTCTTCGCAATCGAGAGATTTCTTGATATCTCACATCGATTCGGCATTAACATCATCATCGGGAGGTTAGTGATATATCATCCCAGCATATACATATAATGAAGGATTGAGAGATTTAAAGTTTATCTCACATCAATTCCTCCATTAGGGTGTAAGGATATTCGCGCCCATTACCCCCACATACTCAAAAGTATGCTCTCCAGGAGTTCCCTTAGGAAAACCTATTTCACCATCACCTAACTGCTGACGATGATGGATCTATGGTCAGGGCTCTACATGATATCATTTCACTTGATTAATTAAGTACATTACAGCATTCTTTTAGCATCAGGCATGTTTTCAAACATAAACCATTATAACAATTTCTATAAAGAATGAGTACCAATTCCTTCAAGTTCATTTCACAATTTTATTAACATTGGGAACTCAATCCCTTATCATCTCATCATCATGATTCAAGAATATGGGTGTTCAAACCCTGAGATCGTCAAAATACTTGTTACAACTTTGACAGTTAACTTATTGCCATCAAGTCATCTGTCAATGTAAACATGGTAATTGCAATGCATGTATTTCACATGGCTCTTACAGCCTATCAATCTCTTTTGTTACTTTTCACTAGGCAACATAGCATATCATTGCTTACAAAGCTCATAAAATACTTTCAATAAACAAAGCATCATAGCTCATACCTGGCTATATTCAATATCTCATTAAACCTGCATGATTAGTACAGATGATAACAGATACATCAATTTCATATCAGCATATTGCAAAACAATTATGGCATCCTTATTCAAGGGTTACACCACTATACCCTTGCTAGGGTTAGGGTTTCCCTTTTCATTTCGATTAGGGTTAATCATCCCCTTAGCTCAATTAGGATTAATGACTCATCATTTCATTATGCAACCTTAAAGCTTCATGCTATGAAGTATATCCTAGAATTAGGGTTACACATTCTTATTTACCTTATTTGAAATTAGGGTTTACTATCTACATCGCATCACCCTAGATTAGGGTTTACTATTCACATCGCATAACCCTAGATTAGGGTTCACTACTCACATCACATCACCTTAGATTAGGGTTCACTATTCACATCACATCACCCTAGATTAGGGCTCACTATTCAAATCACATCACCCTAGATTAGGGTTTACAATTCATTCCACATCACCCTAGATTAGGGTTCACTATTCACATCACATCACCCTAGATTAGGGTTTACTATCCATTATAAATTAAGATCATACCATCATCATGTATTATGATTTTACCTATCAATGCCCTCAATTAGGGTTATGATTCATTAATATTCATAATTAGGGTTTCATGATCTCACTATAAAGGATCATACCCTAATTAGACATTCATACATATTGAAAGTCCACTACATGATTATCATTCATGTAGGAAGTCTTCTCTCTCTCATCCTCTATAGGATGATGTTTGTTCAACCTTGATTAGGATAAGTCAACTCAATCTTGAAGAATAATTGACATCATAGGTTATGTCATTATCACCATGATCGTTAATACTTGATTATTTAAAGGGGTACTGATCACCCTATCTTATTAGGATAAAAACACTATAATCATCTTTGATTACATCATGTATTAATCAATTTGATCAACTTGTCCTTTGACTACTTTAAGTACTCATGCAGTTTTGGTTGATTATCCACCAAACGGTCTTGGCCATATAGAACCCAAACGGTCTTGCATAAAAAGCCTCCAAATGGTCTAAGACCGTTTAGTCCTCCAAACGGTCTTGAACAAACCAATGAAACCATTTGGTAAAGTAGGTGGTGAAGACCGTTTGCCCAAAGTTGACTTTTGAGACCGTTTGCTAAAGTAACATTTGAAAACGCATGAACTCAAATGGTTTGGGATCATTTGGTCTCAAATGGTCTTGAGACTATTTGGTCCAAACCTCCTCAAAACCGCAAGGACCAAAAAGGGTCCCAACCACTCCAATTAAATTAGGGTTTCCAATGTTGGTTCCTTCAACCATTGAATTCATGTAACCAATCATCAATTGGACCTATCACCATACTTCAATTGAGTTTAATAGGTCAACCTTCAACTGGTTTGACCCTCAATTAACCCTCAATTAATCATCAATTAGTGTTTGAATCAATTGTATTAGGGTTTGGAATCGATAATCCTTCAACATTATTCAATGTGAAACTAGTTACTTTAAAACTATTGGTCCATCATCCAAAATGGACATGACCTGACCCCAAACGGTCTTGAGGTCATTTGGATGACATACCAACGGTCTTGAGACCATTTTCCCATCTCATGACCCAAATCCATGTCATCCAACTAGGGTTTAGATCACTAGATCGATCACCAAATCAGCATTTGATTGTAAATCAACTTGGTATCTTTAGATCTTCAAACACCTAACCATACTCAACCCTAGACCTCCAAACGGTCTTGGGTGACCCCCAAACGGTATTGAGACCGTTTGGGTGATCCCAAAATGGTTTTGAAACCGTTTGGGTCAATCAACCCAAAACATCAACTTATTCAATTGCAAAATCAGCACTTAGCCGATTAGGGTTTATACCATATCTTTTTGGATCTTCAATCACTTAACCATACTCAACCCTAGACCTCCAAATGGTATTGGGTGACCCCCAAACGGTCTTGAGACCTTTTGGGTGATCCCCAAACGGTTTTGAAACCGTTTGGGTCAATCAACCCAAGTTTCAAACTTAACCACTTATGAAATCAGCACTTAACCCGATTAGGGTTTAGGTGATTGATTGACCTTCAAATCATGAACCAATTGGAGTTAATCAATAATAATTGATGGGTCATTAACCTAGATAATTTTGAACAAATCCCCAAATGTTCAAACCTGGTCAACATCACCAAACGGTTTGAAACCGTTTCCCTCCATGCGGTTTGATGAAACTGTTTCATTCCAAACGGTTTGAAACTGTTTGCTCCCAAACGGTTTGGAAAACCGTTTGAGCAACTAAGGAGACCGTTTGACCTGGAATTTTTTTTCTTGGATAAACATCTCATATGATTTCATCATCGTTATCCTTAGAACAACCAAGAATAGCAACCATTTTTCATGGGAATTTCAGCTATAAACCAAAAGAGTATCAAATAGAAAAGAATAACCAACTGTTATTATAGAAATGGATGCAATAGCAATGATTAAGGGTTTGAGTTATAAAACCCGCCTCTAGAACTGATCCCAAGATCCAAGATCCACGTATTTAATGGTGGATGGAGTTCCAGCAACTGTCCAAGGTCTGTCCTTGAGCTTTTGGATGAAAAAGATGGCTAGGATTGGAAATCGGGTGAAGAAAACCAATAATCAAGCATTGCTTTAGGGTTTTCACCATGAATCTGAGGTAGAAGATGATCAAAACCTTACCAACAGGTTATGTTCATCTTTCTCCTGCTCCTGAGCTCTTCCTTGGTCGGCCAAAGCAAATATGGGAAGAGGAAACTAAGGAAATGATCCTTATGTGTATTGGAAAAAGAACATGTATAAGGGATTTTCAAGGAAAGAGAAAATGGATTATTTTCTTTTAATTCCAAAATAATTTCCATCAAATCCCCCTCCATTTCTTGGCCACAAAGCCATCTTCATGTTCTTTCAAAACCTCTCCATTATCCAAAGATTAATGGAAAAGAAATTAAGCACCTTAAAGAGTTTTGTATTAATATCCATCCTTTTCGTGGATATTACTTTTTATTATAATAATGTGAGTGGCTTCCACTCAACCAAGATCTTTTTGTGCCATATCAAGGCACAAGCTCATACAACTCTATTGCAAACACATCCTTCAACTTTTGGTTGAAGGGCTCCTCAATTAATTTATTTCTTTTTGTATAAATTAAACTAAAGTTCCATATGTGCTTAAATCTTGATTATTTTAATGTCAAGATTCTCTCTCCTCCAAGATAACTCAAATGAGGTGCCCCTCTCATTTTCTTTGCTCTAATTGATGCCAAGAAACATGAGAGACCCTCTAGAGGTGATATATTGCATATTGAACCCTAGATTTTGGGTAAATTGCACATTACACCAAAACTAGGTTTTAATGCACAAGGTTTGCTCTACAAGCTTTATTTTGATGCCCAAGCTTTTGGGAACCATACCACTACATCATATTCATTCCTATGATGTCTCAACATCATAGGAACATTTTATCATGTGGAATTTGCAAGTTAACCCCTCAACTTGGGTAATTTGCACTTTAGTCCAAAATTAACAAATCAATGTTTCAACATTATTCAAAAGGGACTGAAATTGAAATATAAGTTCCTCAAGAGCCTTAATTACTTTTCAAAAGATAAGAGCAAACATCTAATCATATTTATTAAGCAAAACACCTAGGGTTAGTACATAACCCAGGTCAGGGATGTTACATAAGGTATGCCTTCAACAATTGCCAAAAGATTCATAGCTATTAATATGTCCCTCGCCATTTGTTGAAAGTACTTTTATGGCGAACCAGGCAAGAAATATATTGAGAGGACGTGTATCATTTTTTCACATTGGCAGCAAAATAGGCATTTGATTGTTTAGTATGAAATCCCTTCATCTCATATTAGGTTACTAATTTACAATAATGTCTTTCTATTTTCTAGATGAGCAGAGATGAGTTTAGCAGCACCAAGATCCCAACCAATGGGTTTAGGCAATAAGAAAGAACTTATAAACTGCTCCATAATGGGAAAGGTCCACAACTATCAGAGACAAAGAATAATTGAGTCTTTTAACAACTGAGTGTGCATGTCTTCAAAAAAGAAGGAAGAAGACAATAGGGGGAATTGCACATTTGTCTGCTACTACTATATGATACGTTGTAATTAAAATCTAAATCTTAATGATTTTACATGATTCCCCCAAAATTATAGAATATCATATCCCGGTGATAAGATGAGCCTAGCTAATATGTATGAAAATTCTACTTTTGAGTTTGAAGTCAATATCTACAAAAGAAACCAACTAAAAAATATAAGAATGGAGTTCGTAGCAAGAAGATCAAGTTTCTCAATATGGATATATCAGTTATAAAGATATATACCTTTTATTATAAATTGTCTTTTTTGACTATTTTACTAGATACAAACTTATGTTAAGTTCAATATATGTATAAAGATGATTGGAGGGATGGTAAAATGGATGACAAGAGCAAGACATTTGTGCCATTAATTTTTACAAAGCGGGATATAAAATGGTATTGTGAACAAGAAAGATAGGGTGTTGCAATTCAGCGTGTAGAGAGGAGCAATGTGCCCTCTCTCTTTTATTAATAACGAAATTTGGAGAAATTACATAGAGGTCCAACAATATATATAAGTTAGAAAATATAATAAAGTTGAATATAAATAAGATATATTAACACTCCCCCTTAAGTTGGAGCGTACACATTGTGTATGCCTAACTTGTTACAAAAGTTTTGAAATGTTCTTGGATTCAATGGCTTTGTGAGAACAAGTTGACCTTTAGATTTGACGTGCGGAGTCACAATAGTACCATTCTTGATTTGATCTCTGATGAAGTGGCGGTCAACCTCTATGTGCTTAGTACATTCATGGAAGACTTGGTTCTTGGCAATATATATTGTAGCTTGATTGTCACATCTGATCTCCATGGGAGACAACATGGGAATCTTTAATTGAGAAAGCACATATTGAAGCCACTGCAACTCGCAACAGGCATGAGACATTGCTCGATACTCAGCCTACGTGTTAGATCTTGCCACAACATTCTGTTTTTTTGCTTTTCCAGGTGATAATGTGAGTTCCTAGAAATGTGCAATACCCAGAAGTAGACCTCCTGCCATTCAAATTACTACCCCAATCTGCTTCTGCATAACCAGTGAGAACAAGAGTAGACACATGGCTCTTGGGTCTGTAATATGTGATCCTCTTACTAGGTGCACCTTTCAGATATCTCAAAATACGGAAAAATATTATCCAATGTGACAGTTGTAGTGAGCTCATATGTTGATTCACCACTCCTACAACAAAGGAAATGTCAGGGCAAGTAACAATCTGATATATCAGTTTACCAACAATTTCCATATAAAATCATGGATCTGGATAATCAGTATCATCAGTCGTCTCCTTCACATGATAGTCCATAGGAGTAGACACCGACTTGGACTCCCTCGTACCTACTTCCTACAGTAAATCCAACACGTATTTCCTCTGAGACAAATTAGTATTTACATGAGATCTAAGTACTTCAATGCCCAGAAAATACCTCAGTTTGCCCAGATCCTTTGTATGAAAATGCCCCTACAATCCTTCTTTCACACGTGATATTCCTATAGAATCACTTCCAGTGATAACTATATCATCAACGTATATATCAATAATAATAGATCCAATAAGAGAGCTAGAATAGAATAAGGAGTGAGCAGTCAAAGAACAAGAAAAGCACATATTTAGTACAACATCACTGAACTTATCAAACCAAGCTCTAGGGGATTGTTTCAACCCATATGTGACTTTCTTCAATCTACACACCTTCTAACACTCCCCCTGAGCAACAAAACCAGGAGATTTCCCCATGTACACCTCTTCCTCTACATCACCGTGAAGAAAGGTGTCGGAACCCACTCTTTTGATCAGCATAAATACCAACCATTAGAGATAATCCCAAACCTAAACCCAGATTATGAAATAAAACAATGAATTCTCGACAAAGGCGATTAAACAATATACAAAAATGACAGATAATTTTTTTCCTTTTTCTTTCTTCACAAACTCATAAATCAATGTCACATCAAGGACATCACATTCAGATATCACAAATCATATTCAACTCCATTAAATCTAGAATCAAATCTTGTTCTCATATGCGGTTCACTTTACATCAGATATATGTACATTGATGAACAAACATAATCTACAACCCATCCCAGGAAAGAGAGAGTACAGGGACATTCTAATCTATCTAGATTATGCTATTATTATCTTCCTTGTTGTGACCTCTCCGCTGGATAGCATTATACCTAAAAACATTTGAAACAACCTCATGAGACTCATATAGAGCCCCAATGAATGGATACCTCCCACTCAAGCTAAGTACATGCATCAACATCAGATTAAGTATAATAAACTTAACAGAAACATGCAGATATTGAAAAGTCTAGCAGATAGATCTATCATAAGTCATTTCTAACTTGCAATGATAATTTGATCCAACAGATAAGGTAATCACTTAAATCAATTATAACTTTGAAACATCTTTTAAAGCATGTCTATGAACAAATCAACATATACTTCTTAGTTCAGATTAAGAATCTTAATGCATGAGTAATAAGTCAAGTTCTAAGTATTTTAAATCAATACATAACAATAACATTAACTTTGTGACACTCCACCAGCGGGACCAGGAACACATCATGTAGTCCTAAAGTTGAAGTACACATAATACATATCTACCAAACAATACTATCAAATAGAAGGCAATCCAACTCATATTTAGAATGGATATAAATCCCATCATTTATAACTTGTCAGCATGACATATCATAATATGAAATAGAAAATGTCCATATCAACATGATTACTTTCCTCAACAAGAAGCATAATCAACAATAACAAATCATCCAGTAGCAGTACAAAGAATGCAACAACCATTCAAATCATGTTCTACACGGCTTATCATCTTTTATTCATTTACCCTGAAACTACTTGGCTTGTACCTCACCAAGTAGAAGTCGCCACGCCTTATTCTCATATCAACGACTCACCGTCACTATCTTCGGGTTTAGCTGGCCACCCTAAGATATCAACAACAGACCCTGGCCACCTCAGGATTGCCTAAAGAGGCTCACGTCCTCATCTTGGGTACATGAGATAGGAACCAACAAAACAATATATCACATATCACAGTATTTCACATATTTTTCATTTCATATTTCACATATTTCATTTCATCATAGTCTATTCCATCTGGACATAGACTTTCACAGCAAGGATTTAGGGCCAGAGCCACTCCAGATGACTCACTCCTAAATCTTGGTGGTCTAACCTTTAAGGTCTCAATTCACACTCTGGAAATCCTTCTCATAATTCATCGATTACTACAAGGAGATATGTTTTGTTTCCCCAGTGTAGTCCTTGGGGGAAACTCACAGTGTTCAGAGCACCTAACTAGATGTTCCATCATTTCACTTGTTATTAATCTCTTTTACTCATCTTACAAGAATTCAAAACATCATATATCATATCTGTGTATTCTCGCATAACTATAATAACATGAAACAGATTAAGTTTATCAATAAGGGCAATGATCAAAGCAAGAAGCACAATAAGTCTATAGATTGCAACAAATATGATTATTTCTATCTTCTACATCAACTCATAGCAATCATCAATAGTGGGCCTTTAGCCCAAGACATAATCTTATTGTCCATCATTTACCCCGTCAGGGTTTTATCATCATCAGTGGGCTTTCAGCCCTAGACATAATCTAATTATGCAACATTTACCCTTATCAGGGTTTCTCAATGTAAGGAGTGCATATTAAATTCCATTTCAACATATTCCTCATTAGTTCATTGTATACCACAGTTCTTAACAAATATTAGTAGAGGCATTAGAACTAGCAATAGTAAAAGCATATAGACATCATGTATCATTCCTCATACTCAGAATAGATTTATCATACAACATATGCTTGTTCCATCTAATCTCAATAGATGTAAATAAATTTCATGCATATACATGCATAACATACTTAGTTCTCTTCTTCTTTTTTTTTACATTCTTCGTATGGGGTTACTAGTCAACACATGTTGATTATCATTTGAATTCCATCAAAATAGTTCATTCTCGTAATACAAGTATTCTATCAAACAATCACAATACAAGAACATATTCTTGTAAATCAATTCAAATACTTGAGTTTCATCTTTTAGTTGAATTCAACTACGGTTATGTACATCTCTTAATCCCCCATTTGAGATTGTCATTCATTAGCATCATCAAACTCATATTTTTAGGGTAAGAGTTACATTCTTAGAATCATCTACTAATTCCTATATGTTTCCATCATTTTATACTCAGTAGTCTCAACTTCTTTCATTTCCTGTTCATTACATTATCTGGACCAATCTTTCTTGATTCACTTTACATACAATGCTTCTCTTCTACATACCATTTATCAAAGTACAATTCTTAGTATATTTTATTTAATTTAGGTTAATCCATATGTAATTAAATAAAAGATAAAATACTTCATCATACTATCTTCATTAGTTTCATCTTTATCTTACAATCACCATTAAGTACATCTTGTTCATATTGTCTCTTATATTCAGATAAGTGTACCTTGACGTTGACTACTAATGTCATTCCCATAATCAAAAATGATCATTCTTTATTATACTAAAACAAATGCATTAGACTTAGATGATATAGTAAGACTCGTCATATTCAATTGAAGTATTAATACTTTCAACTTCAGCATTTGATCGCATTTCAAACATCATATACAAGTTCTAGCTTTATCACTCATAATTGTCTTAGTAATAAAGTTTTAGGGTTTTCAAGAAGTCATTCCTTAGTTCAACATATCATAAGAATCATATCATTCAGTAATCCAATCATGACCCAAGGGTTCATTAGGGTTATTTACAAACATAGAAACCCTAATTTCCATTTTCACACATTTCATTCATCAATCATAAGTATACATTGATTAATTGACTTATTTCATTCACTTCCTCAACACAAATCCTAATCAGGATATGTGGTCATTCAACTCCATTAACATTCAACAATACACTTGTATAATACGATCTAATACAATTCAAATATGACTTTATACATGTCAATTCAGTTCCAAGCATATCGGCCATTGGGCTGATTTTTTGGCAAAATTCACATGAAATACCATATTCATCTACCCATAAGAATACCCATGCATCCTCAATCAATATAAAAGGAACTAATCAAGTTTCAATCAATGAGAAATAATCAAAAATCAGTAAAATTGGATTCCCCGATATCTTTCCCAAATCAAATCCAATCACATACATATACAAATAAGGTTTCTGATTATTTTAGCCGGATTGAATTAGGCTTTCAACATGAATACAAAGCTTAGGAGGGAGAAAAACACTCACCTCAGGTGCCAAGCACCTTAAATTCGTAGGTCAACCTCTGAATTTTTTGAAACCCAATCAAACTCTCGCAAAAGAATCCAATTCTTTCTCCTCTCAACTCAGAAACCCTAGAAATGGGGATTAGAAGAGAAAGAGTGAGAAAAGAGGGAGATTTGATGTGATTTCGAATCAAATCAGAGGAGGGAAGGAATCTTGACATGTGAGAGAAGATTCACCATGAAATGCTATGCAAAGAAGCTAAACTTACTTGATTTCATCATATCTTGGATAGAGAAACCCTAGGTCATCATCTCCTCCACTTTCTCTACTCAAAACCCTAGCTCTCCTCTCTCTCAAGAATTTCATTTATTTGAAAGGAAGGACGAGTTATGAGATCTCCTTGTGTGTTAGTTTAGTGATATATATGAATTGAGGTGCTTAGAACATTTGCAAATAAGCCCCTAAATGTATTTTTATTTTGCTCAGACTGGTTGGTCGGCTGAGTTATAAACTCGAACGAAACCACATGTTTCAGAACTCAAAACTCATCCAAAAATTATGAAACTTTAACCCAATGTCTGAAATTGGTTTTATAATATAAATTAAAAAATTTAGATCATTTGAAATTACCAATAAATAATTAAAAATCAAATACTACACTGCTATATTGTAGTCAGCAACATGGTCGGTCGAGTTTGTCCTTCACAGAACTCGACCGACACCCTCTCTGTAGATATCAAACGTCATCCAAAAATTACACCAATTTAACAGGTTGTCTATAATTGTATTTATAAAATATATTTAAAATTTATATCAATTGTATATACCAATAAAAAGATAAAATTCAATTACCACACTGCTATATCAATCTAAAAATATGATCGGTCGAGTTTGAAACTCAACTGATAAATAGGTCAGAACATTCTTCAAAAATTCTGATATTTTTCAATGTTGTTCAAATTTTATATATCCAAATCACATACAAATTTGATTTAAATCAGAGTTACACATAAAATACTAAAAATCATTTAGTGAGACATTATATTTATCAAATTATGTATTCATATGTCATCAAAACCCTAATTTGGGCCGATTAGGGTTTCCAAACCTTAACCCTAATTATATGAATCAAAGTATGATTAAACCTTCTCATTATATTTAAAATATCAAAAATTAGGTATCATCACTAATCGAGCTTTAAATAATGATCAACTTAGTTAAGCATACAATCATCCAAGTAAACCCTAATTAGATGACTAATTTGAAAATGGGTCATTACAAAAGGTATTCTTGACATCAAGCTGAAATAGAGGCTAGTTAAAATTAATAGCCAGAGAAATAAGAATCTGTACTCAATTCAGATGATCCACAGGTGAAAATGTCTCAATAAAATCAAGCTCATATGTCTGAGTATAACCTTTTGCTACCAGTCTAGCCTTCAACCTCTCAACTGAACCATCTGGATTATGTTTCACTGTGAATACCCATCTGCAGCCCACAACATTTTCATCTGGAGGTAAGTGAATAAGTTCCCAGGTGTTGTTTTGTAGAAGAGTAGACATTTCCATATGCCTTTCTTGTTTCCAGCCAATATCCTTCATAGCATCAAGATAATTTCTTGGAATGACCACAGATTCAATGCCAAAAGCAAATGAACGGGACTACTTAGATAATTTTGACAAACAACACACACTTGTAATAGGATGTTGAACAATATAGGAATGAGTACCTTTGTGGACAGCAATGGAAACATCAAGTCAGATGGTTCTTCGGGAGTCTCTTTGAGTAGAGGGAGATGGGGAAGGCTCAAAGACTGGAGTCATTACCTCCTCTGAAACCTATATGCCTTGTCTGTTGTAATCATGTGAATATTGTTGAATTAAGGTACCATCTTCTGGATGCTCTTCCTAAACTATAGTATAGTTAGGAATGATAGGTGGCACTCTCTCACTCTGATGTGGTGGTCGCACTCTCTCACTAATGTCTGATGGTGGAACTCTCTCACTCTCACATAATTTCTCCCCCTTACTGGGAATACTAGAGAAATATGGAGTGGATTCATGAAAACTTGCATCCCTAGACACAAACATATGACAGAGACTGGGACAATAACACTTGTACCATTTCCTAGTGTTGGAGTACCCAAGAAAAAGAGTCTTAACTGACTTAGGGGATAATTTATCAGTCTTAGGATAAAAAATTGTGGACAAAGGAAATACAACCAAATACTCCAAGAGAAACAAGAAAGGGTTGGTCCTTGGGACGTAAGACCGAGAATGGAGTACGTCCTTGAAACACAGAAGAGGGTTGTCTGGTAATAAGGAAACAAGCAGTAAGTAAAGCATCAGACTAGAATCTCTTAGGAACATTGGATTAAAACATAATTGTCCTGGAAATATCAAGAAGGTGATGATTTTTCCTCTCAACTGCCCCATTTTGTTGAGGGGTGTGAGGATAGGACATATGATGTATCTTTCCAATAGATCTACAAAAACTAGCCATAGCACTTTGAACATATTCCAAGGCATTATCAGATTGAAGAATTTTAATATTACAATCAAAATGGACTTTTATATCTTGATGAAAATGCTTGACAATGGATAACACAAACTCTCGACTCTTCAATAAATAAATCCATGTCCCGTGAGAAAAATAATCCATAAAGGAAATAAAATAGCAAAAACCAGTATATTTGTTGTCTTTTACACGACCCCAAACATCACTGTGGACTAACTCAAAGGGACAAGAAGCTCGTTTATTGACACAACTGGGAGAACACATTTTATGATGTTTTCCCAATTGACAGGACTGACACTCTAAAGAAGACACATGGGAAAACTCAGATTCTAACTTTCTCAAGCTCTCCAACGAAGGATGTCTATATTTGTAGTGCCACGGTAAGGGAGAACCTCTCAAAAGGATAGTTGGAGAAGGGGAAGATACTTGGCGAGGAAGACTTTTACCATGGAAGTGGTAGAGATCACCTTTCCTAGGCCACCCACCAATCGTCCTCATACTTTTGAGATCCTATAATAAAAAACAAGAAGGTCTATATGTCACCGTACATTTTATAGTATCAATCAATTTTTAAATAGAAAGAAGATTAAATGAAAATGTAGGCACATAATGTACATATTTAAGATCAATTGTAGGAGTTAGAGAAACAGATCCACTAACTAACACTCTCCTCACTAAACCATCTTCTATTATCACATATTGGTGAGGAATATGTGAGTCGATGGAATGAAGTAGTCTCCTCATATCAGTCATATGTTATGATGCTCTAGAGTCGACCACCCATGAAGAAGTTGAACCATAAGACAGTAAAGAGGTAGCCTGATTACCATTAGTAGATGCCAAGTTTGCTGAAGAAGAAGATGATCTCAAACTCATATGTTGGGTAGCCAGAATAAATCTATCATAATCCTCTTTGGTGAGTGTGATGTCAGAAGATCCAGAACTCAAATCAGAAGGCTCAGAAGACTCAGAGGTGCCAGCATAGTTTGTTGCCCCCACAAGTGGTGCAGCAGGTCTGCCATGTTTTTTCCAACATTTCTCAATTGTGTGTCTAGGTTTGTTACAGAAAGTGCACTTACGACATATGTCACGTCCTTGGCCCGTACCTATACGGCCTCCTCTAACTATAGTGGCTATAGATGCATGAGAATATCCATGAGATGGGACAGTTGTAGGATCAACATGTTCAAAAATTGACTGTAAAATCCTTGAGTAAGCTTCTTCCAAGCTGGGAAGATTTCCAGAAGCTAGGATAACACTGCGGGCTGAACTGCATGAAGAACTCGGGCTGGATAAGAATTTTGTTGTAATAAAGTCATCTTTTTCTTTGACTTGTTCTATAATAGTTATTGGTTGATAGAAGCTTAGTTCTTGAGCAATAGCTTGGATCACTCCAAAATATTCTTCCAAAGGCTTGTTTCCCTGTCGTTCTACAAATAGACAGTCTTATATCATAAACTGATAAAGAGCATTCTTTTCTTGTGAGTAATGTTTCTTTACTGCATCCCATATCTCTTTATTAGTAGTGCAGAACATGAACCTAGTAGCAATTCTAGGTTCCATGCTCCCCCACATCTATGTCTTCACCAGACTATTGTGGCACTTCCATTCAGCATAGTCTTTGTCAGTAGAAGCAGGCAGATCAGAATCACCATGTTTTGACTTATCATGGGATTCCAACATTGTATGGACAACATTCATCTACAAGAGATAGTTCTTCACGTTCATTTTAATGGAGGGGATAGGTGACATCTCGTTATAGATGGTAGATGCCTTGTTGTCCTCCATGATTAAATGGAAAATAGAATGATGGGATGATACATGTCAAGAGAGAAACTGAGTGATAGAAAGATACATGTTACGTTGTGGAAGGGAGTGACAGAGAGATACACGTCACCCAAATATAAATTAGATGATACATTTTTGACGCATCAACATCCTCCAAGTGAGTATTTACTAATCACACATGGAGAAGATGTGATTAAAAATTCTCTAAATAGACGTGGGCTGCTTGATTTGTACTTTTAGAAGGCCATTGGAGAGGTTGAAGGAGTCTGCACCTTTTGGTCAAGAATCAATCATGTTTGGCCCCTAATCCTGCAAAACCCAGCCCGGCAGAAAGCTTCACGATGGCTGATTGGCCGGTAATGATGGGCCTCTGGTAGCGGCGGGCTGTCGGTGGATGTTGCTACTTCTTGGCGGCGACGGTTGCTGTCCGATGCGGAGTCGGCTTGCCATGTTGGTTAGGGTTAGGGCCGGCTATGCTTCCCTTGGATCTTGTTGCTCTAATACCATGTGAACAAGAAAGATAGGGTGATGCAATGCAGCGTGTAGAGAGGATCAATGCGCCCTCTCCCTTTTATTGATAAGAGAACTTAGAGAAATTACATAGAGGTCCAGTAGTATATAGAAATTACAAAATATAATAAAGTTGAATATAAATAAGATATATTAATAGGTATCATAGAATAAATAAATTGTTTGTCATAATAAATTTGGCTACATGTATCAATTTATATTAAATATGGGATGCAGAAACATTTATCTCTATTTCTAATATTTTATTCACCTAAATTGTATTTAAGTATTAAGTTGCTTATATATTTTAATTTAAAGGCTATAAGTTACTTACAAATTTTCTACCAGTTATCAAAATTTTCCTCCATATTTTTAGTTTTCTTGCTAAGTTTTACTACAATATGTGAACTTTTATTTTTAACAAATAAACTCTTCTTTTATATAAATAGTTTCTATTCCCTTGTGTTCTTTCATATTTCTTATCAATTTTTTTCTAAAATTTATGATATACCTCCTATCATAGATTCTTCAATTTTATTGTTTTCATTACGATTTTGTGGGGACCGTATCATAGAAAATACATAATCGTCTTATGCACTCTATTATATGTATTCACTTATCTTACTTATCTAACTAAATTAGACTTTTTTCCTCTTCTCCTCCCTTCTCCAATACTTCCTATCTATCATACTAATTTCTGTTATTTCTGTTAATAAGATGATTAGTTGGATTTTTTGTATAAATATTATTTTATTATTTAAAATTGATTAAACTTTCTTTCAAAATGCTCAAACTAACCACTAACTATGTAGTAATCACATCTACTCATATCACATATTTGTCTTATGATATTAAAAGGAGTCTCTAAGATAATGTATGTTAGTTGATCTTCATGTTTCTTCTTCTACAAATCTAACATCTTGTATTCATTATAATATAGACTAATTTGTCTTACTTCAATTCTCTTTTTCCTATTACAATTTTTGTGTCAATGGTCACAATAATATTTATCTAGAAAAAGTTCCACAATGAAATAGATAATGAGTTTCTTATTGATACTATGGTTGTTTATTTGTAAAGAGACATTGGTCAATAAGTTAAAAATTAGAATTATTTTAAACATTTTAAGAAATATATTTTTTTTGGGGAAGTGAAAAACTATATGCTAATGTCATAGCTATATTTTGTGTTAAGGTTATACATTTACCATTTGTAGTTAGTTTTAAATTTTAAAGTAAAAATAGCTTATATTGAGATGGAAGGAAAACGGGAAATAGGGTAGTTCCTAAGATAAGAGAGAAACATCACCAACTGTAAGCCTAATTTGACTTAACAAACTTTAACTATGTTTATTTTGGCCCCATCAAAATTATGTGTCGAGATCTGCCACTACTAGTATCCATGGTTTTTATAACAAGTTAAAGTAGATTTATCATAAAATTATTATTTATTAATCAATTAGATATGCCTTGACTAAATTTATGTACTCGGATCGATTTTCTTGACGATGATAATGAAGAGCATTCAAATATTGTTGTTGATCTATATAGTGAGTGTGACTAGCATCGAAATATAGTAGTTGCCTATATAACGAGTGGGATTTGAGAAGGAAATCACTCAACAAGACTAATTACTTACATGCCAAAAAATAACAAATTTTGTAATGGATGAAGAAATCATCAATCAATATTTTAGGTATGTTCATCATAAAAATTGGAGTGTAGTAATTCCAAAAATTCTCAAAATAGAAAAGCACAACACATTTATGAGTCAACCTATAGCTTAGATTCATATTATGACTGATTATAGAGTCAATATATTCATCTTAATCTTCATCTCAGAAAGAATCTAGAAAATAAGTCGGCATTACTTGTGTAGGTATGCTAGTCTACATGATCCATTCTTTCTCTTCAACTAAGAAATTGGAAGAAAATCTTACAACAAAAGAAATGCATAAAAATACCAATCAATATTAGTGTGTGCATGTAAACAAGGAAAGAGAAAATGTAAAAGAGAAAAATATCACATCTAAGACAACAAGATCTTCAAGTTTCTACCAAAGAGAAAGAATAAATCATCTAAATAGATGTTGAGAGAAACAATCAACATGTTGATATGTTTTGTGTGTGCATAACGAGTTATGCTAGCATGTGGAAACTAAAACTATACGACTATATTAATCATGAATGGTTATCAAGTGTAACCTAGTCGTTATACACTTTATTTCCAAAAAAGTTCAGCTACACTAGTAAAGGTTCACGGCCTACATGGTCAACTCATATATATTTGTGGAGGGGGCCATGAGTGATTTAAGAATTGGCTATATTTGAACATGCATATAAGGTTAGGGACCATGAGTGAATTTAAGAATTGGATACTACATTTGTAGTTGTAGGCTTGAGGCATCTGAGTTTGACAAAAAAGGACTTTATAAGAACATCACCAGCCTCAATTTTTTTGGTTCATCTTTATTTGATAAGGAAGTCCTTCGTCTCCTTTTGGCTAAGAATAAGGATAATTAGACTAATATTTGTTTAACGCTTTCAATTCTTTGGCCATGGTTTCAAATATCGATGTTCACTTCATAAAGGCCTCTCAAACTAGATAATTGTGACACCTCATCACACTAAATGAGATTACTCAAAATGTAAAACATGATCAACTGCTAATTAACCACATAGCCAGAAAAGCATAATAATTAAAACTGATTTCAACATCATAAAAATGTTCTAAAACATTTGCATACATGTCCATCTTTTCCATAAACTCATATATCGTAATAGGTATTTACATCTGTATCCAGTGGTTGAGGCCACAACCTATATGCAAAAGAGATGTTTCACATGTATACGCCATTTATATACAAACACTGGAATACTGCCAAAAACTTGTTTTGATACAAGTATACCATCTACAAAACACTTCCCATACCCAACCCTAAAAGTACAAGAACGACACTAGGACTTCACTACTGACAACAACATATGTCCAACCTTTTATGTCTATTGACCACCAAGCTGCTACTCTTCTATAGCACAATCTCGACCACGTTGTCGGTGACCACCTGAAAAGATGTGGTGACCCACAGGTGAGACCCATGTCCCAACGAGATATATAACTCTCTCCAACAGATGTTAATTACAACAGATTGTTTAACAATAGAGAGACTGAGCATATTGAAGTATTTGATAAGCAATTGAGTAGATTGAACAACTCTAACATACTAAGAAAGTTAAACATATACATCTGGAAACAAGTATAATTACTCATATTTCATAAGATTTTATCATATAAGAACTATGTAGTATAAAAACATGGCAAGGCTAATCAATCAATGTGAAACATATTCAACCCTAGAAAATATGTTGCACAATTGGTATTATCTCTTTTATTGTGCCCCGAGGATTTGAGTCATACCACCCAAATCCAACTGACCACTACTAAGTCGAAATCAGTGCCATACTAGACCTATGGAAGAGTCAGACTCCATGATCTCACCAACAACTCTTGGTCAATACGAGAGACAATAGAGAGACATAATAGTCAACTACCAACAGAGATATATAGTCAAGACGAAAACAACTAGCCCACCTTGGTATAGGTCACGATGCTAGAGAACGGGTCATGCATGCCTGTTCGATAAGAGACATCTTGTAGTTGTATTGTTGCCTTTTACACATATCACAAATATCTAAGCATGACTGCAACCATCTTCCATAACATGCAATTGTGGACACAAGGAGATACTCTCAACTTGCACCCCTACATATTCAAAAATATGTGCTATGAATTTTGCATAGGTATTGCTCGTTTCACCATCCAACAAGTTCTAACACTGGAATGGATCTATGGCACAGGGAAGCTACATGATTAGGGTTTCACTTGATTATTTATTCCCAATTGGATGAATTAAGGTTGCATCATACAAGTGGACATACAAACCCTAATTTGTTTCTAGCAAGTGTATAAGTACAACAACTCTAGAAGATATAAAACATATGAGATATAAATCTCAACCACAATCACCACATGGTACAATTTCATTGCCATTCATGAGATTGTACTAGTCATCCTACCACTATAGGATTCAAATCCTTATCACATTGTTCCAGGGTTCCAACCCTTATAATATCATGAAGAGGATTACGCCTCTATTAGGGTTCAACCATGCCCAAGGTCATTAAGACCATCACATCATACCCTATAATATCACTATTATGTTCCCATGCCTTATAACATGGCTCAACAGCTTGTCACCAAACATGTGACATATAAGAATAATATAGCAAGGAACTATGATATTCATATAGCAGCACATTAAGGTTTCAACAACAATAAGAGAGATTCCATTATCATATGAATAATTCAAAAGGGATCATTACAATCTATCACCATGACTTAGTACCTTAGGGTTAGGTGTAACAAGCTTTATCACATTAAAGTTACACATCCACTTATTATGGTGATTTATCAAATATATTAATATGAGGGCAAAGGTAAGACTACAATTTAAAGGCATTGATCCATTAAATTCACAGCATTAGAACCAACACATTATACTATATAATTCATTCTAAACATTGGATATTGAAGCATCCAATCACAACCATTGGATCAGGTTTAACATTTCAAAATCATCGGTTAATATGTATGTTTGACCATTGGATCATATAACTGAAGAAACCATCATTTTAGGGCTTCATTGAAGCAGCATTCACATATTGTTTCTTGGTGTTTTAGGTTAGATACATATACCATGGTAACCTGAACCACCGTCATTCATAACACATTATGTCACCATCGACTGATGGGGTCAATATTACCATCATTGAACACCATCGGATGTTGAGCTAAAATCACCATTGGATCATGTCATCTTTAGGGCACTAAACCATCAATCATTGAGCTTCCAAAAGAGTCTAGAACTGACCTAAGGTGTGACCATTGTTTGACATCATCGGTAATCACCATTGATTGCCACAAAGGCATCTCCATCAGTTCTAACATAAGGTCATCCATCAGTTCAAGTGTAAAGTTGAAAATCAGCCTAAAAATACTAAGTGTAAGCCATCATTTAATAGGTACTTAGCACATTGGTTGCCATGTAAACCAGATATAAGTCTTCCACTACCTCAGGAAGGTCATGCACATGATTTCAGGTTCACATAGAACTGGAAACTAATCAAGGAACACCATAAAATTCGAAACCCTAGGCAATAATAGCTTTTATACGCATAGATCTTCGATTTAGAGCAAGAACATGAGTAAGAAAACTTGTAGTAAGCAATGGAAGTGAAGAGGGTTATAAACCTCACCTCTAGGAAGAATATAAGAGTCCAAGAAGCAAGAAAACTAGAGAAAATAAGGTGAAGAACCCTAGCTTTAGGTCTAAATTCGGCCAAGTAAGCTTCTTTTCCAACAGAGGGAGTAAGCCCTAGGTGAAGGGAGCAAGAAAAATAAGTTCTCGAGCTTTAGAGAAAAATTTACCATGGAACAGAATGGTTCCATCAAGGAAGAAGGGAGGAGTAAGAGGAATAGTAAAAGAAAAGAAGGATATACTTACTAGTTTAGGTCGGATATAGCAAGGGTAGCTCCACAAACCCTAGAAGAGAGCAAAATGAAACCCTAGATGCTTAACCAATAAGGTCGGCCATCTTTTCTTCCTTGGGTAATCTTGTTCACCACCCAGTAGGGGAAAATGAAGCTCTAGAAAGGAGGGAAGAGATAAGAGTCTAAATGTTTCATTTTTTGAACTAAAGGATAGGTATATAAGGCTTATGGATAAGGAAAGAGAAAAGCTTGAGGTGTCCTAGTAGCTCTCCATGTGTCCATGGCTAAGAGCTTCCATGGCCATGCAAATAGTTGTTCCACCGTTCATGGAGACCTACTTAGCCAACTGCTATTGGATCTCTAGGCCCACCATCAGCCTCTAAACAAAGAAACCATCTCATTGGTTAATAGCTCCTAAAGGTAGCTCATCCATAAAGGGGTAAACCCTAAAATACCCTTAAAGAGAAACACCTCTAAACCAAGGTAAAACTAGGTGCCGCATGGACCAACAAGCTCAATAAAGATAAGGAAACATATAAGTATCATAATGCATGTGAAAAATTGTAAGGAAAACCTCATATTTGGGTAAATTGCATATAAGTCCAAAATGTGCATAAAATTGCATAACTTGCACAAACAGTGTCCAAATTGGACCAAATTTGAAACTTAAGTTTGAAAAGTTATCCCAAAACATATAACAAAGTTATATTAAGGTTTAAAGGACTCAATTATGATAATTAAGCATGATCAACACTTTAAACCAGGCCAGGGTCTTACAGCTATAAACCCCTAATAAGGATTTCTCCCCATGAAATCCTACACAAAGAGAGATGGCTACTTTGTACGCATATCATCCTCCAAATCCCATGTTGTTTCCTTTACACCATGGTGATGCCACAAAACCTTCACTAATATTGTATCCTTCTTCTTCATTTTCTTTACCCTTCTATCTAGGATCAACACATGACCCTCAACATAGGAAACATCCTCATCTAACTCAACTTCCACTGGCTGGATCGTCTGCTCTGTCTCTGGATGACACTTCCTCGGCATGGAGATATGGAAAACATTATGCAGTCTATGAAATTCTAGCGGTAGATCCAACTTGTATGCTACCTTTCCAACACGAGATAAGATAGGGTATGGTCCCATAAATCTAGGATCCAACTTACCCTTCTTCACATACCTTTGCACACCTTTCCAAGGAGAAACCTTGAGATACACTTTGTCTCCCACTTGGAATTCTAATTGTTTGTGACTATTATCTATATAAGATTTATGTCTGTCCTGGGCTGCCTTCAACTGTTGTTGTATCACCTTAACCTTCTCTTTAATCTTTTGTACAATCTCAGGACCCAAGAGTTGATACTTACTTGTCTCATACCAACAAAGTGGAGACAGAAACGTCTCCCATACAAAGCCTCATAAGGTGCCATATCAATGCTCCTCTTATTGCTATTGTTGTAAGCAAACTCTATCAGACTCAGATGCACATCCCAACTACCAAGAAATTGCAACACACATGCCCTCAAGAGATCATCTAAAGTCTAAATAGTCCTCTCAGATTGTCCATCTGTCTGCGGATGGAAAGTTGTACCAAGCCTCACTTGTGTTCCCATTGTTGAATGCAAACGTTCCCAAAATTGACTTGTAAACTATGGACTTCTGTTAGAAACTATAGCTATTGGAATGCCATGCAAACGGACTATCTCATCAACATATACATGTGTCAACTTTTCTACTATAAATGTTGTCTTGACTGGAAGGAAGTGAGTTGACTTGGTCAATATGTCTACTACCACCCATATGGAATCATGACCTTTGACTGTCCTAGGAAGACCAACCACAAAGTCCATAGTAATATGATCCCAATTCCACTGTGATATTGGCAACAATTTTAATGTCCCTACAGTTTCTGGTGCTCAGCTTTAACCTGGTGACAAACTAGACACCTGGAAACAAATTCTGCCACGTCACACTTTATTCCTGACACCAGTACATGTCTTTTAGATTATGGTTCATCTTGGTACTTCCAGGATGAATTGCATACATTGAAGAGTGAGCCTCTTCAAGTACCATCTTATTCAACCCATCAACATCGGGAACTACTGTCCTATTATGGAAACAAATTGTACTGTCATCTACCTCATGGAAACCATCATGCTTCTCGCTACCCAAATCAGATCGGATATTCTGTATCACAGTATCATTTTGTTGTGCATCACGGATCTATTTTCTTAAGATAGTTTTAACTTGTAATGATTCCAACAAACCTTCCAACACATAAACTTCCAATTGTACATTCATCTGGCGAAGAGACACTAACATGTCTTGTTTATGGCATACCAAGTAATATAATTGTATAATGTCAACAGATGATCATGAAGATGTCTTCCTTCTCAATGCATCAGCTACCACATTTAGCTTGCCTAGATGGTGGTCTATCGTGCAATCATAATCTTTAATCCACTCCATCCATCTCCTCTACCTCATATTCAACTCTTGCTTCAAAAAGATATACTACAGATTCTTGTGGTTGGCGAATATCTGACACTTTTCTCCATAAAGGTAGTGTCTCCAAATCTTCAAAGCATGAACTACGACTGCAAGCTCCGAATCATGTGTTGGGTAATTATCCTCGTGTTTCTTAAGTTGTTGATAAGAAAAAGAAATCATGGTCTTATCATGCATCAGTACACATCCCAACCCATTCTTCGAAGCATCACAAAAGACAATATAGACATTCCCTTGTTTTGATAGCACCAACATTGGTGCACTTGTCAAATTCTCTTTCAAAAGTTGGAGATACTTGTCAAATTCTCTTTCAAAAGTTGGAGATAACATTGACACTTGTCATCCCAAGCAAAAGGAACATCCTTCCTGGTTAAACTAGTTAGGGGTAATGCTATAGAACTGAAGTTCTTTATAAACCTCCAATAGGAGCCTACCAAACCTAGGAAAATGCAAATCTCTGTCGGTGTCTTAAGTTGTTCCCATTCCCGAATAGACTCAACCTTCTTAGGGTCTACACAAACACCCTTAGATGATATGATGTGACCCAGGAAAGACACCTCAGACAACTAGAACTCACACTTGCTAAACTTAGCATATAACTGGTGTTGCCTCAACAAAGTCAACACCTGGAAAAGGTGTTTCTTATTGTGCTAACTATCCTTGGATTATATCAGGATGTCATCTATTAATATGACCACAAACTGATCAAGATAGGGCCCAAACACCTTGTTCATCAGAATCATGAAAGTTGTTAATGCATTGGTTATCCCAAACGACATAACCACAAACTCGTAGTGACCATACCTAGTCCTAAAAGCTAACTTGGGTATGTCATCTGCCTTGATACTCAACTGGTGGTAACCTAATCACATGTCCATTTTTGAAAACATAGTGGAACCTCTCAACTGATCAAAAAGGTCATCAATCCTTGGCAACATATACTTATTCTTTATCATCACCTTATTCAAAAATTGGTAATATATACACAATCTCATTGAACTGTCTTTCTTTTTTATGAACAAAATAGGAGCACCCCAAGGGAAATTGCTTGACCTGATAAAACCCTTCTCTAACAATTCCTAAAACAGTTTCTTGAACTCTTGCATTTTTGTTGGTGTCATCTTGTACGGTAACTGTACTATGGGTTGTGTTCCAGGAACAAGATTGATCTCAAAATAAATCTCTCTAAGAGGGGGAACACCAAGAAAAACATCCTCAAATTCCCACACCACTGGTACCTCCTCAATACTAGGACATGTCACCTTGGTATCCACAACATGTGCTAAGAAAGCCTCACATCCTTATCTCATCAACCTTTCTGTTGTCACAGTTGACATCAAACACGTGGGAAGAATCTTCCTATCACCTTGGAACATCCACGAGACATCACCACCATAGAATGTGGCCTCCTTAGTACTACACTCTAACACCACCTTATACTTTTCCAAGGTATCCATCCCTAGCATCACATCAAACACATGCATGTCAAGTGGCAAAAAATTCACTTGAATGTTGCATCCTGAGAAAGAAAGAATGCAAGAGGAACATACCTTCCACAACTCGGTACAACTGACCTAAGGAGTTTCTAGTCAAAGATTGTCAGATCTATGGCTAACATGTATATAACAACTATCTATCACCTCTCTGGTGATAAAAGAGTGTGTCGCACTTGGGTCAACTAGTACAAATATGAAACAAGAAGCAGACAAATCATAATGAAATAACTACCTATCACGACCTGTGAAGTGACCACTTCTTCTGAAAGGCTCATGGCATATAACCTAGATGTTGTCTATTGCCATCCATGTCCTCTACAAGCTTATCCAGAAGATCCTACATGTGATGCATATCTACATTCTTTGCTACTACCACTGTTAAACTGTCACTACTACAAACCCTAATAACTCAGTCTTGGTTGTTGAATCACCTCCTCATCCTTCATTGGGAAAAGTGGCTTTGTATGCCTAGTCTGTTCACACCTGAAGCAAGTCTTTCTCTCGTACCACATCCTAGATGCCATGTCACTAAAATTGAGGATGAGGTGCGACCTCCTGTCGGCATAAAACTGTGGCCTCTGCCCCTACTCGGGGTCCACTGAGATGGAGTATGTGACCTCTGATCGGTAAAAGTTGACCTTTACTGTGATTGTAGTGGAGAAAACCTCGACTTCTTAAAACCTCCATAAGATTGCCCTTGGAACTAAGCTGATCTTTTGTTTGCATTGGCTTCACACTTCTCTATAGAAGACCTCTCAATCCACCTTACTGACTACACAAAAGTGGAAAACCTCTCTCTATTCTCCAAGGTTGACATTTTCATGGCAAAATATGTACGCATGCCCTTCTCAAACCTACGAATCCTTTCCTTATATGTCATTGCCATGTGAGGGTAGAACCTCATAAGCTCCATAAAATTTGACTCATACTCATTGATGGTCATCGTTCCTTGATGAATCTTCTCAAATTGAGAGATCTCCTCATCTATATAGGTCTCTAGGAAGTATCGACTGACAAACTCTTGTCAAAAATCCTCCCATCCTATCACCACTCCTGGCCTTTTATCCTCTTCTATGGCCCACCAGTGGCATGCACTTCCCTTCAACAAGTAAACAACATGTTTCACTTTATCTTCTTCAGGAATGTTCAAGATCTTAAACACCTTCTTGAGCTCAATCATCCACATGTCGGTGTCTACTGGGTCTGAAGTACAAGCATACTCAATCACCCCGACATGTCTAAGATGTTCAAACATCTTCCCGACACCTAGGGATTCCACATTAGGGACTACTGCCCTAGCTTGAGGTGTTGGCGTTCTATCCACTATATGTGTAATCGTGGCCATCATTTGTCCAAACAAGGACTAAAATGCATGACTGGACATAGTTGTCGAGTCAAGCTGAGGCATCGTGGGATGCTTTGACCCCACTTCTGGCACTCTATCATCGTGTGCCTGCTTCCTAGCACCTCCTCCTGGTGCAACATAGCTACTCTCAGTGTGTTCTTCATGTCCTCTAGACATATCTGCACAAGCATAAGCTATAATTAGATATGTTTACATAAGAATAGACTCAAACTTAGGTCCTATGTCCCTCTAGACTCATCGAATCTAGAGCTCTAATACCAAATTTAACTGTGACACCTCATCACGCTAAATGAGATTACTCAAAACATAAAACATGATCAAATACTAATTAAGCACATAGCTAAAAAAGCAGAATAATTAAAATTGATTTCAACATCATAAACAAGTTATAAACATGTGCATAAAGGTCCATCTTTTCCATAAACTCATATACCACAACATGTATTTACATCTGTATCCAGTGGCTGAGTCCACAAATTGTATGAAAAAGAGATATTCTACATGTACACGCCATATATATACAAACACTGGCATATTGAAAAAAACTCATGTGGATACAAGTATACCATCTACAAAACACTTCTCATACATGGACCTAAGAGTACAGGGATGACATTAGGACTCTACTAATAACAACAACATATATCCAACCTTCTGGGTCTACTGATCACCAGGTTGCTCCTCTTCTATAGCACGATCTCGACCACATTGTCAATGACCACCTAAAAGGATGTGGTGACCCACGGGTGAGACCCATGTCTCAGTGTAAGACATAACTCTCTCCAATAGATATTGATTACAACATATTGTTTAACAGCAGAGAGACTTAGCAGATTGAAGTATTTCATAAGCAATTGAGTAGATTGAACAAATTCTAACATACTAAGCAAGTTAAACAGATAGGCCTGGCAACCAGTATAATTACTTAGATTTCATAAGATTTAATCATATAAGAATTGTATAGTATAAAAACATGGGAAGGCTAATCAACCAATGTGAAATGTATTCAACCCTATCAAATATTCTACACGGCTTGTATTACCTCTTTTATTGTGTCATGAGGATTTGAGTTGTACCACCTAAATTCAACTGACTACTGCTAAGTCAAAATTAGTGTCATACTAGCTCTATGGACGAATCAGACTCCATGATCTCACCAACAACTCCCAGTTAGTATGAGAGAAAATGTAGATACATAACAGTCAACTGCCAACAGTGACATACAGTCAAGCTAAAAATAACTAGCCCACCTCGGTACATGTCATGACGCTAGAGAACAGGTCATACATGCCCGTTCTATAAGAGGCATCTTGCAGTTGTTCTATTACCTTTCACACATATCACAAATATATGAGGCATGACCGTATCCATCCTCCATAACCTATAGTTTTGGACACAATGAGATACTCTCATCTTGCACCACCGCATATTCAAAAATATGCACTCTGAGTTTCTCGTAGGAATTACTCATTTCACCATCCAACAAGTTCTAACACTGGAAATGTAACATTCCTAACCTGGGTTATGATCTAACCCTAGATGTTTTGCTTAATAATGTTGATTAGATGCTTGTTCATATTTCTTGGAAAGTAATTAAGGCCCAAGAGGAACTTATATTTCAATTTTAGTCCTTTTTGAATAATGTTGAAACATTATTTTGTTAGTTTTGGACTAAAGTGCAAATTACCCAAGTTGAGGGGTTAAATTGCAAATTGTACATGATATAAAGTTCCTCAGATGTTGAGGCATCATAAGAATGAGAATGATGCAGTGGTATGGTTTCCACAAGCTTGAGCACCAAGATAGAGCTTGCTGAGCAATCTTTGTGTATTAAAAACTAGTTTTGGTGTAATGTGCAATTTACCCAAAACCTAGGGTTCAAAATGAAAAATACCAATTATAGAGGGTCCCCCATGTTTCTTGGCATCAAGTAGAGAAAATAAAATGGTAGGGGCGCCTCATTTGAATTATTTTGGAGGAGAGAGAATATTGATATTAAAATAATCAAGATTTAAGCATAATTGAAACCCTAATTCAATTTAATGCAAAATAAATAAAATAATTGAAGGGTCTTCAACCAAAAACGATATGGTTGAATTTTCTCAAGTGTGAACACCCTTATGCCTTGCAAAGGCAACAAAATATCCTAAGGAGGTGAAGACTCCACTCACATTATTATAAGAAAAAGTAATATCCACTAAAAAGGGGATATTAGTATAATATGGTTAAGGTGCTTAATTCCTTTTATTTTAATTCTTGGATAATGAATAAGTTTTGCAAGAAGTAGAAGTTGGTTTCGTGCCCAAGGAATTGAGGGGGAAGAGGCGGCACTAATTTTGGAATTCAAAGAATTTTATAAGGCATTTTCTCTCTCATTGATTTTCTTATATAAACACCTTTTACAACCCAAATCAAAGGCTTTTTCGAACCCACTTCCTCTCTTTGCTTGAAAACCAACCAAGGGAGATAGGATCAGAAGGAGGATGACCCCCAGCCTATTGGTAAGCTTCTTTATCCTCTTTCACCTTGATTTCATGGTGGAAATCACAAAACAATGCATGATTTCTTCTCTATTTCACTCCATCTTCAATCCTAGCCAATATTTTCACTCCAAAGCTTGAGTACGAGCCTTGGTAGAGTTTCAAAAGCTTCCTATACCATTGTTGACGTGAAGCTCAATTGGAGGCGAGTTATATAACTCAAACCCTTAAATATTGTTATTGCATTCAAATCTCCATTATTTGTTAAACATTTTGTTCTATTTGAAATTCCCTTGATCCATTGTTGTAATTACCATGAAAATGGCAGTAGATTTTGAATGAATGAAGGTAGATGATGATGACATCATCTTGGGCACACAATCCAACAAGTTTCCCTTGCAAACGGTTTTGAAGATCTTGGTCCAAACGGTTTCACCAAACCGTTTGGAGACTAAACGGTTTAGAGTTTTGAACCCCAAACCATTTAGGATGGTTGACCATTTGGATGGGTTGACTGTTTGAGGTCAGCACCCTAGTACTTGTTGGATGAGGATCTAATAGTTCCAATTGATTGAATCAATTTATGGACAATCATCTAATTAGAAACCCTAATCGGGTTGAGTGTTGACTTTGTAATTAATTAATTTAATTCTTTGGGTTGATTAACCCAAACGGTCTCAAGACCATTTGGAGATCACCCAAACGGTCTCAAGACTGTTTGGAGGTCAACCAAGACCATTTGGAGGTCTAGGGTTGAGTATGGTTGAGTATTTGAAGGTCCAAAGATAGCAAATGGTAATGCAATCAATAGTTTAATTGTTGATCAATCTAATGATCCAAATCCTAATTGAATTTCACAATTTTAAGTGATGGGATGGGGCAAACAGTCTCAAGACCATTCGGAGGTCATCCAAATGACCTCAAGACCGTTTGAGGTCAGGTCATGCCCAATTTGAATGATGGTCCAATGATTTCAAAGCAATTAGTTCCACAATGACTAATATTGAAAGTTCATCAATTTCAACCCTAATTACATTAGGTTCAAAACCCTAATTGATGATCAATTGAAGATTGAATCAATGGAAAGATGATTCATTAATCTCAAATGAAGTATGGTGCTTAGGTTCACTTGGTGAGTAATTACATGGATTCAATTGATGAAGGAATTAATCTTGGAAACCCTAAATTAATTTGAGTGGTTGAGACCATTTTTGGTCCAATCGGTTTTGAGGAGGTTTGGACCAAACAGTCTCAAGACCATTTGCGTCCAAACGGTCTCAAGACCATTTGGGACCAAACGATCCCAAACTGATTGAGACTCAAACGGTTTCAAGCATCAACTTTGTCAAACGGTTTCAAGTATCAACTTTGTTAAATGGTTTCAAGCACCTACTTTGCTAAACGGTTTCAAGTGTTTGATCAAGACCATTTGGAGGTCTAAACGGTCTTAGACCGTTTGGAGGTATTTCAAGCAAGACCGTTTGAGGTATGGTTGGTCAAGACCATTTGAGGTCTAAGTGATCAAGACCATTTGAGAAGTAATTAGTCAAAACCGTATGGACACTTAAGGTGATTAAAGGTCAATTGCTTAATTGATCATTACATGATGTAATCCAAGGGTGATTATGGTAATTGTACCCTTAATAAGATAGGGTGATTAGTATCTTTTGAATGATTAATCTTTGATGATCATGAAAGTAATGACACAATACATGAGTCAACTCTCCAATCCAGTTGAGTTGACCTAATCTAATCAAGTCTGAAGTAAATATCATCTTATAAAGGATGAGAGAGAGAGAGGACTTCCTACATGAATGATAATTATGTAATGGTTAAGTCTCAACACTTCCAACATGAATGAATGTGTAATTAGGGTATGATCCTTGATAAAGAGATCATAAACCCTAATTAGGAAGGTTGATGAACCCTAACCCTAATTGAGGGCAATGATATGAGAAACCTTAATTCAGGGTATTTTAATAATAAACCTTGATTGAATGTGAATAGTAAACCCTAATTGAGGATGATGCTATGAGAAACCCTAATCGAGGGTGAAGCTATATGAAACCCTAAAGTGAGGGTGATGTCATGTGAAACTCTAGATAAGGTTAAGGTCAAAATGAAATCTTAATGCAATGATGAGATGTAAAACATGATTCAAGGTGATACTATGTTCTGGTATGTGACATTTTGATATGAAATCCTCTACTGATATAGGATAAAGATATGTGGAGCCCTAATCTTGCGTTGTAATATTTGAAACCCTAATTTTGGGCAATATGATGATAATCATGACCCAAACCTGGGTAATGAGGTTAAGTATTCCTAATTGACATAAATTGGAAAATCTTAGCTCAAATAAGGAAATAGTGATGATTCTCTTACAATACATAGTGTTGATTTGTAATTGATATAATTATCATGTGCACTAATTATGCAGGTTTTATGAGATGGTGGACATAGCCAGGTATGAGCTATGATTCTTTACTATTGAATTTGCTTTATGGGCCTTGTGAGCCATAATATGTTGTGTTGCCTAGTGAGAGGTAACAAGAGATACTATTGGGCTTTAAGAGCCATGTGAAATACCTGCACTGCAATTATTATGTTTACAATGATCAGATGACCTAAAGGCATTAAGTTACCTGATAAAGTGGTAAAAAGTGTTTTGATGAATTAAGGGTTTGAACATCCATGTTTCATAATCATGATGATGAGATGATAAGGGATGAGAATACCCTAATGTGAGAAGGGATTGAGATCCCAAAGTCTAAGAAAGCTTGAAAAGAACTTGATAGAAATTGTATTCATTCTTTGTAGCACAGTTACAATGTTTTATGTTTGAAAACATGTTTGATGCTAAAAGAATATTGTAATGTACTTAATTAATCAAGTGAAATGGTATCATGTAGAGCCCTGACCATAGATCCATCATCGTCAGTAGTTTGATGATGGTGAAATAGATTTTCCTAAGGGAACTCCTGGAGGGCATACTCTTGAGTATGTGGGGGTTATGGGCGTGAATATCCTTACGCCCTAATGGAGGAATTGATGTGAGGTAAACATTAAATCTCTCAATCCTTCATTACTTATGCCGGGATGGATGTATCATTAATCTCCCAAAGATTGGGATGGATGTATCATTAATCTTCTGATGATCTTAATGCTGGAACGATGTGAGATAAATATAATATCTCTCGATTGCGAAGAGAGTACAACATGCCACTGTAACTCTAATAGCGAAGTTGCCAGTATACCCTGGAAAGCTATTTAGCAGAGACACAAGATGTCCTGCATTTGGTCCTCACACTGACTTAGGAAGATGAGGTCATGGGAATACGGGTCTTCTATTTACCTATGTATGGTACCGATTTCGATTTCGTAATGGTCGGTTGGAGTATGAGCGGTATACCTCATCTCCTCAGGGCATAAGTATGTTTGTAAAATGTAATCAGCCGTGTAGCGTATTTGCTTATGGCTGAAATACGAGAATCAATGGTTGATGATACATTGCTTAGTATGTCTTAGTTGGCTAAATGCTATACATGTTCTTCATATTCCTTATTAAATAAATGACATACTGCTCTATCAAGATATAGCTGAAATGACTTGAATAGAGAATACTTCTCTAAGTTGTTTAGTCAATAATTTAGCTACTGTTGAATACTCATAATTCTTCTGCTCAGTTTTATTCTATTAATTGCAATAATAATGTTTCTGACAGAGAGTTATATCTCTCGCTGGGACAATATTTCAATTGTCTCACCCCCTTGGGATCCAACTTTTTAGGTAGACACTGAAGAAGAGGCAGGAACCCTACAACAAGGGAAGAACAGCAGCAGCAGCAGCAGAACCAAGGACAGCAGTGAATCCTCAGGTGGAAACACTGGTTGTCATGTCCTGTAAATAGAAAGTCCTATGTGTCATCTCTGTACTCTCAGGTCCTAGGAGTCATTAGTTAGTTTAGTATTGATCTGAGATTTTGACTTGATTCCTTGAGATTTTTGTACTGCCTATGTATATTCTAACAGGGAAGCTAATGTTTGTAACTCTCGAGGAGGATTGGTACAAGAGATGTACTAGTAAACCAGAATGCATTTAAAATACTTTGGTTCTTTATGAAAGAGTTTTTCAATTTATGGATCTCTTTGTAAAAAGTTTTAATTTTTAGTAATTTTCAGTAATTCCGCTGCTAACGACCGCTTCCGCATTAATCTTAATTGATATTTGGCAATAGACATCACAGGAAATGATCTATGACACAAGGCAACTACATGATTAGGGTTTCACTTGATTATTTATTACCAATTGGGTGAATCAAGGTTGCATCATACAAGTCGAAATACAAACCCTAATTCATTTCTAGAAAGTGTGTAACAACTCCAGAAGATATAAAAAATATGGATACAAATCTCAACCACAGTTACCACATGGTACAATTTCATTACCATTCATGAGACTATACTAGTCACCATGCCACCATAGGATTCAAATCCTTATCATATTGTTATAAGGTTCCAACCCTTATAATATCATGAAGGGGATTACACCTCCATTAGGGCTCAACCATGACTCAGGTCATTAAAACCATCACATCATACCATATAACATCATTATTATCTTCCCATGCCTTATAACATAGCTCAACATTCTGTCACCAAACATGTGACATATGAGTATAATATAGAAAGGAACTATGATATTCATATGGCAACAATAAGAGAGAATTCCATTATCATTTTAATCATTCAGGAGAGTTGAATACAATCTATCACCATCACTTAGTTACCTTAGGGTTAGGTGTAACAATCTTTATCATATTAAAGTTACGCATCCATTTATTATGGTGATTTATCAAATATATTCATACGAGGGCAAAGGTAATACTACAATTTAAAGGCATTGATCCATTGAATTCATATTATTAGAACCAACACATTATACTATAGACTTAGTTCTAAACCATTAGATGTTCAATAATACAATTTCAACCATTGGATCAAGTTTAACATTTCAAAACCATCGGTTAATATCTAGGTTTAACCCTTGGATCATATAAATGAAGAAACCATCGGTTTAGGGCTTAATTGAAGCAACATTCACATTTTGTTTGTTGGTGTGTTAGGTTAGACAGATATATTGTGGTAACCTAAACCACCATCAGTTGTGACACATTATGTCACCATCAACTAATGGGGTCAACATTACTATCATTGAACACCATCGGATGTTGAGCTAAAATCGCCATTGGATCATGTCATCTTTAGGGCACTAAACCATCAATCATTGAGCTTACAAAAGAGTCTAGAACTGACCTATGGTGTGACCATCATTGACATCATTGGAAATCACCATTGGTTGCCACAAATGCATCTCTATCAGTTCTAATATAAGGTCATCCATCGGTTCATGTGTAAAGTTGAAAATCAGCCTAAAAACACTAAGCGTAAGCCATCGTTTAATAGGTACTTAGCACATTGGTTTCCATGTAAACCTGATATAAGTCTTAAAATATCTCAAAAAGGTTGTGCACATGATTTTAGGTTCATATAGAGCTGGAAACTAATCAAGGAACACCATAAAATTCGAAACCCTAGGCAAGAATAGCTTTTCTATGCAGAGATCTTCAATTTAGAGCAAGAACATGAGTAAGCAAGCTTGCAGTAAGCAATAAAAGTGAAGAGTGTTATAAAACTTGCCTATAGGAAGAAGATAAGAGTCCAAGAAGAAAGAAAACTCAAGAAAATAAGGTGAAGAACCCTAGATTTAGCTCTGAATTTGGCCAAGTAAGCTTCTTCTCCAAGAAAGGGAGTAAACCCTAGGTGAAGGGAGCAAGAAAAATAAGTTCTTGAGCTTTAGAGCAAACTTTAGCATGGAACGGCATGGTTCTGTCCAGGAATAAGGTAGGAGGAAGAGGAACAGAAAAATAAATGTAAGGAGAGAAGGATATACTTACTAGTTTAGGTCAGACATGGCAAGGGTAGCTCCACAAACCCTAGAAGAGAGCAAAATGAAACCTTAGATGCTAAACCAAGAAGGTCGGCCATATTTTCTTCCTTGGGCACTCTTATTCACCACCCAACATGGAAAAACGAAGCTCTGGAAAGGAGGAAAGATATAACATTCTAAAGGTTTCGTTTTTTTAGCTAAAGGATAGGTATATAAGGCTTGTGGATAAGGAAAGAGAAAAGCTTTAGGTGTTGTAGTAGCTCTCCATGTGACCATGGCTATGAGCTTCCATGGTCATGCAAGAAGATATTCCACCATTCATAGAGAACTTCTTATCCATCATCTATTATCTCTCCAGGCCCACCATTGTCCTCCAAACAAAGAAACCATCCCATCAGTTGATAGCTCCTAAAGGTAGCTCATCCATAAAGGGGTAAACCCTAAAATACCCTTAAAGAGAAACACCTCCAAACCAAGGTACAACTAGGCGCCCCATGGCCCAAAAAGCTCAAGAATGATTAGGAAACATCTAAGGAAAATAATTCATATGAAAAATTGCAAGGAAAACCTCAAATTTGGGTAAATTGCATAAAAGTCCAAAATATGCATAAAATTTCATAACTTGCACAAATAGTGCCCAAATTGGACCAAATTTGAAACTTAAGCTTTTCATGTGATATAAAAACATGTCACAAGGTTATATTAAGGTTTAGAGACTCAATTATGGTAATTAAGCATGTTCAACACTTTGAACAAGGTCTGGGGTCTTACAGCTATAAACCCCTCACAAGGATTTCACCCCTGAAATCCTACACAAAGAGAGATGGCTACTTTCTACGTATATCATCCTCCAACTCCCGTGTGGATTTATTTAAACCATGGTGATGCCAAAAAAACCTTCACTAAGACTGTATCCTTCTTCTTCAACTTATTTACCCTTTTATCTAGGATCAACACAGGACCCTCAACCTAGGAAACATCCTCATCTAACTCAACTTCCACTGGATGGATCGTCTACTCTATATTTGGATGATACCAAAAACATATCACAAGGTACATTAAAGTTTAAAGCACTAAATTATGGTAATTAAGTAAGTTCAACACTTTAAGCATGATCAGGGGTCTTATAAAAGCAACTCATATAAAAAATTGGAGTTATATATCTGTTTTTATTTTGTTGTTGTGGGTACCCATGCACATCATATCCTCATTGCTTCCATAAGAAGTTGTGACGATTTCACCACTCTGGTGTGTATGAGGCAATCAAACTCACTAGTTAGGGTTTAAACACATCAATGTGAGATAAGAGTATAACCATCTACTATTTATCACTAATAAAAAACACATCCTAAATTTTCTTTCTTTAAACATAAATAATTAATATAACATCATGTAAACTTAGTATCAACATATAAACATGATCATTGTAAGTTCACAATTGCATTTGACTTTTCAACATAATCAATAGGAAAATTCTAGTTACGTTTACAACTTACTACAAACTGTTCTCAAGCCTCACTCTTACATTTTTAAGACCAGAGGAAGAATAACTGACCATATATAAAAAATTATCTATTGCTATCAAGACCTCAGTTGATCTAATCCTGATGAAAACTAACACCTCATTCTCCTTAATTAGCTGGACTTGTCTCTAAAAACATTCTCCAGTACAATGTGTGAGCTACTGGATCAGTGTGTGAAAAAGCATCAAGAAATCATGATAATCCACATATATAACGTTAATTGGATTAAATATATAAGAATATAAGCAAGGAAGTTCACATCTATAGATTATCCAAAAAGGCAGAAGTAATAATTGAATAAGTAGATCAATGAAATCTATTTATTAATCTTTATTCTTTTTATTATGCCATGGATCCATATGAATTGCACCACGACATGTGGAAGTATTCCAACAAGATACAATATCATTTTGTAAGAGTTTAAGCATAGAAACAAGACTCTAAGTCTACTAAACTCGCTCCTTTTCTTGCAACAGCGCTTGTCATGTTTGGCCTCAGTGACTAAACGGTTGGTTGGACAAACTAGACTTTTTGTAAGACCCCTGACTTGTGTTTTGGGTTAACCCTATTTTTTTTGACTTGATGATGTGTTTAGAATCTTGCTCTAATATTTTGAGATGATATTAGTTGTGGAGAGATTTAGTCTGTAGTTTGAGCTTGTTTGGATGGTGTTTGTGCTTTGTGTGTTTGTTTTGGTACAAATTGCAATTTACCCAACTTGAGGGGTTATGTTGCAATTTGTCACCTCTAGAGTGTTCTTTCTCTCTCTTGGCTTCATGAGAGAGGTCATGGAGCTTTTGGGTGCCTTGTTTGAGCTTTGGTAGAGTGGTGGAATCACCTTGGGTGATTAGGGTTTCTAGGGTTTGCGTACCTTGTGGGTGTAGCGACCTATGTCGCGACCGAGGGGTTGTTTTGTGGGTATCATAGTTAAGACACCCCTCTAGGTGTTTTTCTCATGACCAAGATGGTTTGGGTGATATTGATCGAGATAGTTGTCTCTGTATAGGGTGTCTCGACTTAGGAGGGGTTTGGTGACCTTGTGTGTCGCGACCTTGTTGTGTTTGGTGGTGTTGTTGCAACCATGGATTCCATGGTTGGTCATGACCGTGACCATGTGGGTAACCCAAGTGGTTTGAGACCCAACATAGAGTGTATCGCCATCTCATGCATGTGGGTTTTAAGTTTCTTGGGTGGATAAGTGTCCCTTTGGAGCCTATCTTGTTGACACCTCATCTCTTGGCCTACCTCTATCCTCCTTTGTTATATTAACCCTCTTCCTGCATGCAAGTGACCTTTTTTGAGCATATTATTTCTCCTTCCTTGCTTGGATAATCTTGGATCTTAGTGGAGCAAGTAGGTTCAGTTCTTGGTGCCTTGAAGGAGGATTGACGTTTCATGTGGTGCTTGTGGTAACCCTTGATCATCTTCTACCTTGGTAAGTGTTTACCTCTCCGTCATGGTGCTTTCCTTGGATCTTCTACCCCATATTCTTCTCTTTTCTTGGCCTTAGACCATGTTTTGACATGGTGGTCATTCTTGAGAATAAGCTCCCCCTCACAAGGGTTCATAGGCCATGTTTTGACAAGGAGATACCCAACTGAGAGGAAGTTTCTTCTCTCTTATCCCCCTTCTTTCTTTTGGTTCGGCCTTGAGCTTCTTGCTATCTTTCCTTGGTCAATCTTTGAACATGGTGTCTTCTCTTTCTTGAGGTGTTCTTGTAGCCAAGGGTGGAGCTTTTGGTGGATCGTCTTTCTCATTTGGTTGTCATGTGTTTGGAGCTTGCAACCCTTGGAGTGACCTTCTTTCAAGAGAGTTATATAACTCTTAACCATATCTATTAATGCACTTTTTCTACATGCATGCTACTATTTTATATCACTAAATGTTTCCTTAACATGATGGTAGATGATG
The DNA here is from genome assembly GCA_963693085.1 of Alisma plantago-aquatica. NCBI lineage: Eukaryota > Viridiplantae > Streptophyta > Magnoliopsida > Alismatales > Alismataceae > Alisma > Alisma plantago-aquatica. Next base: position 14,222,832 of record OY856414.1, on the reverse strand, counting down.
ATACACTCTAGAACTTGGTTGATGTTGACATCATGCTTAGTTTGGATGAAATCTGAAACCCTAGTTGTATACCTGACTTTGGTGATTGTAATGCAATGATGTTTTCCCCTATCTCTGGACTTTGGTTTTAGTTGCATGCATGATGATTGAGTGTTTTGGCATTCTATGAAGTTTAGGTTCTATTTTTGTGTGGTTTAACTTGGTTCTCTCTCTTGTTTGAGATCCCTTTTCATGGTGGTTTTGTAATGCAAGTGTTAGGATCTTGATGACCATTTTTGGGAGACGTTTTTCCTTCTTGAGGTTGGTGGTGTTCCATGTTGTTCTCTTATATTTTAGCCATGGATTATCTCTATTTTGATCTTGGTAACCCTTGGTTTGACGATGATCCTTGGTCGCAGTGGCGGTTTGACCCTTGGTGGTCATTACATCTTGATCTTTTTGTGGTATCAGATGAGAAGATGGTTTGCCATTTGGTTGATATACCTACCCTGACTTAGTTAGGACCTTACTTCTATTCTAGAAGAGTTTTATGATTTTATGATGTTAGTGACCCTTACCCTTGTCATGGTCGCGATGTTTCACCTATCTTTTGTTTGGTCACAACCCATGGTGTGGTTGAGGTCAAAACATACTCTTCCGATGTGTCGCTCCTGTGGCATCATGGTGTTGGTTGTGGTCGAGTCACCACAGATGGTTGATGGTCGTGACTCATGTTGGTGGCTGGTCGTGACACATGGTTGATGGATGGTTGAGGCACATGCTTGAGTACTCAATCAACACACATCTAAGAGTAATGTATAAGCTGAGTGTATTGTTGTGTGGATATTTGTTTTCTTAACCCTAAAGTGTTCCAAGAATATGGGAGGTGCCATATCTAGGGTTTAATGATTTCATGTGTCTAAAAACCCTAATTGACTGAGCATGGTGTCCTAACCATAATGATGAGTTATGCGATATGGTTTCTTTCTCTCCCTTAAGATAATTATCTTTCTATAGTGATTTCTCTCTCTTATTTATAAGCCCCTAACCCTATAGGTGATATGTATGTCATGGCTTGTGTATGCTATGGTGATGATCTTATGATATAGGATGGTGCTTATGCACATTGATGAGGCATAATGTGATGAAACACATGTAGGGTTTAATGTGATAGGTCCTATGACCCGATGATGGTTTGATGCCTTGAGAGGTGATATCCCCAAGTGATGTGACTAAGGGTTTGATATCCCACAGTGATGCGTAACATTGGTGTTGGCCTTGTGAATGGCAGAGATTTGAGTATCATGTGGTGATTGTGTGACAAGTTCACACCTTGTACGTTTTATATCTTTTGGATTTTCAATGTACCCTTATTTCTTGAAGAGTTTGTTTGGTCTTTATGTGTTGTAACTTGATTGATGCTAAAAGTCACCCAATTGGCTAACTAAACAAGTGGAACCCTAATCATGTAGGTGTCGTGTGCCATAGATCCTTTCCAGTGTCAGCTCTAATTGTTGGATTGGTGAAACGAGTATAACTCAGAGCAAATATTTTTTAATATGTGGGGGTGCAAGTTGAGGTATCTCCTTGCATCCACAATTACAGGTTGTATGACATGGCCATGCGTGAGCCGATCTCCTTGTGATATGGATGGCCATGCGTGAGCCACTCCTTCTTTTAAGAACGACCATGGCTGATCTTGTTCTTCTAGCGATCTTACCAATAACAAGGTGATCTAGGTTTTTATATATGGACGACCATGCATGAGCCAATCATTATGTTGAATGTATGTCACTTTGTAGTTGACTGATATGTCTCTGTAGTGTTTTCTCTTGTGGTGACCAAGAGGTGTGGAGACGTCGTGGATTTCGGCTCTTCCATTTGACCTTGTATGGAACCAATTTTGACTGAGCAGTAGTCGGTTGGATTTAAGTGGTACGACTCAAATCCTTGGGGCAATAATAATAAAAGATGTAACACAATCGTATAGTATATCTTGTTTAGGGTTAAATACGAATAACATTGGTTGAGCCCCCTTGCCTTATCTTTTTTATTGATTTCTTGAATTATAAGACGGTAAGAGAGGTCAATTGTTATATTGTTCTTCATATTCCTTCTTATATTTATAACTTGATATACTATTAAATGGTAGCCCTCCTAGTCATGTTCAATCTATTTCATCTGTTGAGTACATATCATCTAGCTAAATCTGCTCTACCTGCTTCATATGTTGTTCTACCTACTTAGTATATTGTTTTATCTACTTCTCTTATATGTGCCTTTAATAGACGTTGGAGGAGAGTTATATCTCTCGCTGGGATGTTTGGTCTCACCTCATGGGTTTCCACATCTTTCAGGTGATCGAGCACGAGAAAGTAGAGATCGTGTTGTTGGTGCTAAATAGCAAGAGAACCAGTACCTATCGAAAGGTTGGATATGTTGCTTGTATATAGAAGTAGAGTCATGTGTGTCATCCTTGTACACTCAGATCCTTGGGGAGATTTTTGTTGTATGTATTGATACGAGGTTTTGTCTTTATGCCCGTTGATGTATAGAGAGGCCATATATGTATATGAACATGTTATCTTATGTGGCAGGATGTGATTTGAGAGCCAGTGAACAATATCTTGTATAATGTTTTGGGCATGTGATATATATACAGGTGGCTTTTGTGGACTCATAGGAAATATGTTGTGACTCTTATGGTTATATGAAATCGGTTTAAACAAAAAAAATTGTATCTTGTATTGAGCTTAGTTTCTCATAGAATTTATTAATTATTTTTTATTATTTGCAAAACCATATGATCCTATTTTGGGATAACGGCACCAACTTCTTGGTATCTGTAATTGGGGGTTACAGAGGGGTGGCTCGTTACAACATTATTGTTGCCATATGATATCTACAATAATAACTAACTAGGGACATAACAAGAACAATTACTCTTGAGTATACATATGATCTCATGTTCAGGTCCTTATCCTAAACCATACATCATAGAGCTAAAATATTCTCAGTACATTATTACATTTAATTTAGTGTCTCAATATTCAAGCAAACATAACAAGTGGAATACCCTTTAATTGGTAGTCAAATGATATGCAAGGTATCCCTAATATAATCACCACATGATGTCTCTTAGGACATACAACCAACATTACATATGCCAAAACAAGATAAGAAAATTGGTTTGCTTAGTATGTGCGTCTGCTAGTCTCTCTATCTCATACGTATTCATGCGATCCGTACACTCGAGTGTATTCTAGCCTCTATATATATATATATATATATATGTGTGTGTGTGTGTGTGTGTGTGTGTGTGTGTGTGTGTATGTATGTATGTACATGTATATATACATATATATATACATATACATATACATATATATACTTATCTATACATACATATATATATACATACATGCATGTGGCAACCAACCACACTAAATGAGATTACTCAAAACCAAAACATGATCAAACACTTACTAATCACATTATCAAAAAATATGCACAATTAAAACCTAATAAAATACCAACATTCCATACGAGACACATGCACAAGAGTCCATTTGCATTGTATTATCCATACCAAGTATTTTTACATAAGTTCCATGGTCTCATCCAAAACTTATATACAAAATATGTTGTCCACATAAATACTCTGTTTACATGCTTGGAACATACAACCAAAAACTTGAATCGGTATACGCGATATACAAAACTCCCCACACAGACCTAAGAGTACATGGACGACTCCAGGACTTTACGATAATCCAACCAACCTTCTAACACTAATGATCCTTGAACTGTGCCTCCTTGTCACTCTGCGTTTGACGACACTATCGATCACCTAAAAAGGTATGGAGACCCACGAGGTGAGATCCATGTCCCAACGAGAGATATAACTATAAAAAAATCTATTTCTTACCAGAGATATGTATGTTAAGCAGTTAATATATATAGTATTGCATAGTTGGAAGATTAAATTACTTAAGTCATAATAGATGCAACTATAGGCAATTATGCAGTTGATTTCTCTTACTACCCTATAAACTGTTTATAAACTAAAGAAAACATGAAAAGGGTTATAATCCAATGTGATACGTCAAATAGTCTTAACAATTATGCTACATGACTAAATTACATTTTATTAAGCCATGGGCAGTTTGAGGCATACCACTCAAACTACTAGTTGACCACTACTAAGTTAAAATCAGCTCCATATAATATCTTAGATAATTGAATACTAAGATCTCTTTCCCTCGGTCAGTACAAGTAAGAACCATAGTGGCTCATCGACTCAACTACTAAAACAACGTAGTGCACCCTACACATGCCACTACACTAGAAACCAGGGTATACAACCCTCAAATCTGAGTTATGGCCGCATTCATTCTCAATTACTTCTACATCTGAAACATGTCCTCGCTACTTTCCAAAACCTTGGGATCAGGATGACAAGGATATACCCTCCCTTCCCTGCATGTACTCAACAGTATATGACTCTGATTTCCTTTGGGGATACTCGTTTCACTATCCAACAAGTCCTAACACTAGAATATTTCTACTGACTCAGGCACTACATAATTAGGATTTCACTTGGTTAATTAAGTTGACTAGGTGTTTTTGTATTGTATTAATAAAGTTACATCAAACACCCTAAAAGATCCTATAAAATCATTAGTAAACTCCTAAACCTTTGAAGATATAAAATGTAGGGAACTTATTTATAATGCTCCATCCCACAACCATACAACATTCTAGAGTATCTTAACCATTCAATGTTAGCCCAAATTGGCTATCACCAAGATTAGGGTTTCGTCCCAACCGTCATTACATCATCATAACAATAGATAAAATCATGATAACCATCACATGCTAACCTTTATACAATGAGATTTATATTATGGATACTAAAACAACACACATGTACGTCTTTAAGAGCCTATACATCAAGATTACAAATTTTAGACCATTTTTACTTAGTAGTGAGTCCTAAATTCAAAGGAATAGCATTCACAAAGTCTGAACTATGTTAAGGATAATAATTTTTTTGTACAACCATTACTGGGAATGCCCATTTATACATGACTACGAGTTTCTAGAATAATATTTAAAGACATGCAAGCACATAGTAGGCAAGAAATGCTTTAAAGTTATATAACTCACCTAGCTAGAGAGAGAGATTGAAGATTGAAGAAGAAGAACTATGAAATCAGCAACAAAGCTCCAACTCAGCCCACCAACATGCACAAAAACATCCTCTTCCTCCAAGAGCAAGGTGAAACTAGAGCAAGGAAGAAGAAAATAAGAAAGCTCAACCAGCATGCACGTGGTTCTACCAAGAAAATACCAAAAACTCATGAGATTTCCAATAACTTGGCCACTAGAGGGAGGGAGAGTAAAGAACAATGAGAAAATAAGTAAGAGAACAAGAAGCTTACTCAAAGGAAGCAAGAAATGTGATCAACAACCTAAGATCAGTCCTAGGAACCTTGATCTAAGCACATGCATCCACAAAAACCTTGAGATCGTCGTCTTCAAGAAACTCTCATCGATCACCTCCCTCTAAAAATTCCCGTCGAGCTACTCAGAGACTCCACCAACGAAAGTGAGAGAGGTGAGGAAGAGATGGGATATTTATAGGGCTGACTCGAGAAACTCATCTAGCAGAATGCCCGTCAACCTAGGTCCCCTCCAGCACTAAGGCTTCAGAGGTCAGAGAAATCAGTGACCATCGAAACCTTGTCGACCACTTGAACCCGTTGACCACCCGGCCTTGTTGTCTTAAGAAACTCATCGACTGATTGAGATCTCATCATCTAAACCTTATCAATCACATGCATAACAAAAATCCTCCAAGGACCAGGATCCCATCGATCATCAAGAACCATAAACTGTCAGGAATCTGATCGGTGACATGGGCAAAACAGTAATCGTTGACCAATAAAGCATGCACTACCACACACCAAACTTTGTAACCTTGCTAATGCAAGGTTCAAAAACATCCAAAGGGGAAGTAAGATTGTAACATCTTATGTACATGATGAAGCCACTCAAGCAAATGTCACACCCTTATTCATACTACTGGAAAAAGGTAATTTACATAGAAGTCCAGAAGTTGCATAATTCAATAACACACACACATAAATATATACTTGTGGGAGGCAACAAGGAAAAGATCTATGAAAGACAAGGAGATGGAACATTTATAGGTTGGAAAACGTGTTCCATAATATAGCATGTGTATCTACAAAATTTTGCATGGTACATTGGCCACACTTGACAAGATACATAAGTGAAACCGTGATGTTTATATTATATGTTTTCTATGTAGTGAGGATGAGGAAACCCATAATCACCTAGCAGGGAGCTACAAATTCATAAAAGAAATATGGGAACTGACATGCAAAGAATTCTTAATGCAAATGCCACTGAAAGAAGAGGCGAGGAGGATGGTAACATGATGTAAGAGAGAGGGAAAAAAAGAAAATTTTATTTACTGCACTTTGCAATCATACATGGAGTGAGTGAAAAGAGAGAATACATAGAGGTAAAATTAAAAGTGGTAAAAGCATAACTATAAAAATGTGTACATGTGTACAGCGCAAGCTACATGTTAGATATCTGTGTGAATTGCATTGTTTTGGGATTTAGCATTGGGTTATATGTAACTCTTTGACCTCCTACATTTTATGAGGAAGTCAGAATAAATGTTTCCTGATATATATATATATATATATATATATATATATATATATAATATATATGCATATATATACATATACATATATATATATGCATATATATGCATATATATACATATACATATATATATATATCGAAAGAGAGAGAGAGACTGGAATACACTTGAGTGTATTAGAGACTGAATACACTCAAGTTGTTTCTATCATCCAGCATTTATTTTAAAAATCGAAACCATCAATCTTCTTCAATATATTATGAACATACTAATATAAAACTTGAAGTCATTTATACATTTTTATGTTGGGAAATACAGTCATAGAGTATAGAAGAGGAAACAAAATTTTTATCTCTTCGTATTCTCATAACAGTAAGATCGCGTCAACTACTAATGCAACAGGAAGGATGGTTTTGGCAAGTTATACCTTGTCCTAGAGCAAGTCCAGTGACAAAAATCGCTTCTTTGCAACTACTGATAAGTTGTTCTTGGATGGTGGTTGTACAGATCCTGGTCTTCACCATGAATAGTTGTCTGTGCAACCTCTACAATGACTCTGGTGGTCTAGCCATGGACTGCAGGTTGTAGTTGTTCTCGGAGTAGTAGCCAAAGGACTCCTGCCTCTAGAGTAGTCCATATGGACCAACTAGAACTCATGTCGTTTACCAAGAATGGATAGGAAGGAGTTGTCCTCCCATTGGTGTACTAGTCACCAACCTGCTCTCCCACTACAACAATCCTCAGTTGTTCTCTCCCATGGCTATCCCTCCTTAGTTAGGTAGGACTTGTCTGGACTCTCCTAGTTTCCATAACCAGAGAGGACAACACTTGTCAGAGCAACTGGTTCTCTATTGCCTGTGTAGTTGTTGTTGTTGTATATTAAGAAGCCCCCCACTACCCCTCTATATATAGGAGGGGTTAGGGTCAGGTTCCCAGTCCCCAGTTAATACAGGAATAAAAGTGGGAGTGGAAAGGACTAAGAGATCTTGATTTTTGCAACAATTTGCAATTTGCGACAGCCAAAATGACCATTTCATACACTCAGACGGTCGTCGGGTGCACAAGACGGTCATCTCATACTACCAAATAGTCATTTGATAGTTTCCAATCTAAATCAAACTTGGCTATTTCGAATCCAATTAATATCTCGTATTAATTTCCTTATTCCTCAAGTAAAGAACAACCAAAACTATTTTTGAAACATCCCAAACCTTCATTTGACCCAACCAGATCATCTCACCCCAAGCGATACGCCTGTATCACTCACCCAGATGGCCGTTTGGTCAGTTGAAATGAGCTGATTGGTAACCGATCAGTTCAAGGGTTGAACTTAGCCAAATCGATCTTCGATCAACCTGACCCCCCCCCCAAATGGTCATCTCACCTACTTGAGATGTCTGTCTGGCTGCCCAAACTGCCATCTCACTCAGTGAGATGGTCGTTTGGTAGTCCTGGTCATCCAATCAAGCAATCAGTTGCGTGAATTGAATACCTAAACACTTTAGTAATCAATTCAATTGTCATTCAAGATCAAACTCCTCTTCTAGATGAGTTCCTATGTGTGTGACCCTATAGGTCCCATGTCATGTTGGCAACGAATATCCATAACTAGCTTATGACATCACAAGTAAAGAATGGTGCCTAGTCGTACATCAATACTACCCAAGTGAAATGGAAAGTTGGAGATCAATTTCAACCTACAATCTGTGTAAGGTGTTGTAGTGATTGTACAATTCCTTTGTCTCTGATATCCAGGATGAACTCGAGGCATGGTTGGCCATCCTCTCAAAATTCAATCCATGTTTCTTGAACCAAGAGCATATTGTCTGAGATAATATGACATCAATATCATATATTGATTCACATGTGCATGTGCATGTGTTTCTCAGTCTCGCTAATCAAGTGTCCAGAATATCATACTCCTGTAGGAGGAACAAATCCCATATCTATCACTCACAGTCTATCCCCATGTGTTAAAGTCATCCAATCATCACAGTTATAACAACCCATGTTTCAGGACTGTGTTTGATGATGTCAAAGCGTACCCAACAACATGTGACAAGTGCAATGATTTCAGGTCTAAGAATTACAATCACCACCTTCACTGTGAGAGATGACTGTGACCACAAAACCATGTGCCACTCTCAAGGTGGGTCTGTCCATCACACTGTTCTCTAGCATGTATCTGTGTGTTTGATTTGATATTTCCATATCATGACTAATGAGATTTAGTCATCAACCAACTCAGACTCTGATCTTATGTGTTATTGTTGTCTATCAACCTTCCACAATAACAATCGATCATGGACATAATGAGAATATGTATATGTACTCTTAACATCTGTATGATCTCATCACAAGGATAGGAACTTGACAACATACGTCATTGAGTAATATAATTCTCTAGACATTCACTCTGTATCCTCATTATCTCATAACTGAGTGAAAAAAATGAATTGGAAGCTTGTCTTTATATATGTTATTATCAAATCCTTTTAGGTAATTATGCCATGTCAATCATCATATGATTGGATCTATGGGCATGCCTTACCAACAGACTCCCACTTGCACTTAGAGCTAATCACCAACAGATCTCATCTTTAGTGATCTAAACATGTCCAACATGCTTCTGTTGTGCTAGTGCTAACTCACCAGGTTAGCAACACTTTGCTTACAGTTTTGGTATTGCATGTTTCTTATCTCTTTGCTTTGAGATGAAACCACCATAATATGATATTTGATATTCCTTGCCTAACACTTAGCTCCACTGTTGACATAATATTTCTACTGAGTCATCAATGGTCAGAACATCTATAAGTTCATCCTATGAACCTCTAGATACATATAGTATCACTCTGTGTTCATGGCACAAGTATACTCAGCTTCTAATGTAAAATAGTATTAATGGCTATTAGTTCAGAACCTTTCCAACTAATCACATCTCTTCTCTTTTAAAATCAAAACATATTTTATTTTGTGATCAACTTTGTCATTTATGGAAGCTTGCATCGATGTAACCCTTTACGTCCAACTCTTCTCATTTATTTCTATCGTCATGGACTAGCAATTTATCCTTACTCACTTCTCAAGTACTAATGGATATCTATAATGACTTTCCAGTAACCTTTATTAGCATTTATATCATCTTGTCATGTCCAATACATACAAGATTTTATGGGATAAGCTTGTTAATAGCTTACATGAAAGATCCACTAATGGACTGGCCCACAAAATCTTATTCATGATATTGCCATTCTTCACAAGAATTGGAATATAGGGTTCGTGAGAGACTAATCCAAATTCTCTCTCATTGAATCCTTCCATGTTGAACTCTTTCAACACATTGCTAGTGTACGTGCTTAAACTTCCATTGTGAAACCTTCAAGAATTATCTCATAGTTCTTGATCCTTATCTCATAAGATGTTTCACTTAATCCTTCATTGCTGAAGGCAGTTTGCATGTCGGTTCTCAATATTCATAATACTGAGATGTTATTCCTATCATATGTGGAATATTCAAATATGCTCCCACTAAATCTATTATAAACACAGATTTCATCTATTGCCTTGATTCAAGTCAAACTCTTTAGCTCTCTTATCGAGTCATAAGATCCTACCTCTGAGGTGCTTGTTTCAATCCTAGATTGAACTTTGTAGTTTATGAACTTCATTTGCATTCTTGAGGTTATAATACCTTTTAGGTTGTGTCACGTACGCATCCTATGATGTATTCCCTTAAGGAATCCAGTTTCTATCTTCATATGCAAAATATCATAGTCCACTACAACAACAAGCATGATAATTGGTAAATGAATTTCTATCATGTCCAACAACTCGAACTTGATTTATTCAACTAATTTGTCATGTCATGTTATCCATGCATGTCTTTGCAACAAGACCCTATTGCACCTTTTAGGTGGTGTTATCAAGGTCCAATCTTATTAGCTTACATGGATTCCATATAGCTCAGAAAAAGGCTTCTAGTTGACTAGCTGGCTCATCCTATATGACAACCCATCTGATTAGTTGGATTCACAATCCTCCAATCTCAGATGTGCTCTACTAAAATATTTTGTTCTATATTACATAATGAACCTGAGATTACACAACAACTTGTGATTCTCATTGTTCACATTGTACCTGAGATGTCCTGATCGCAGATCAGACCGTCACTGTGTAATTAATTGTGGAATTAAACATAAACATTGGATTAACAACAATCACTAAAAATTAAAACCATTTGCAAAGAGATCCATTTCCTGGAAACTCTTATAACAAGAACCAAAATATTATATATACATTCTGGTCCACCAAGTACATACCATGTACCTTCTCTTCTCGAGGATTATATACAACAGTTGCTCTGTTAAATCTATACATAAGCAACATAAAACCTCGAGGCATTCAATGCCAAAATCTCAGATCGATCATAAAAGCACTAACTACTAACTCCAAGGACCTGAGAGTACAGAAACGACTCATAGGACTCATAACTACAAGACACGACAGTCAGTATCTCCACCTGAGATATCATTGTTGTCCCTGATGCTATTGTCCTTCCCCTGGTGTATGGTTCCTGCCTCCTCGTCTGCGTCCATCTAAAAAGGTTGGATCCCACGGGGGTGAGACAATTGAAATTGTCCCAGCAAGAGATATAACTCTCCTCCAGAAACATTGTTCTTGCAGATAAATAGTGATAAACTAAGCAGAGGAATCTCTATTGAAAAGCAGGATTTAATAATTATTAAGAAGAATAGAGCAATATCATCTTTTAAAGCATTACAACTATAAATGATAAAGTAGTAAATCATCTATCCATTTTAATAAGGAATATGAAGAACATGTATAATATCTATCCATTTAGGATTCAATAAGCAATGTAACATCAACTAATGATTTCCATATTTCGTCCTTAAGCAAATACGCTACACGGCTGATTACATTTTACAATCATTCTTATACCCTGAGGAAGTGAGCTGTACCGCTCAAATCCAACCTTCGGTTGCGAAACCCAAAGCCGGTGCCATACAAGATCAAAGGAAGAGTCGGACTCCTTGACCTCATCCATCTCGGTCAGTGCAAGACCACAAGAAGGACCGCAATCTCTTGCTTAAGTGACCTCAGTCATCGAGTTAGCTCCCATATGCTACCCATTCTCTAGCCCGCCTTGGTACAGGTCCCGACGCTAGTAAATCTGAGCCACAGGCCAGTTCACCGTGTTCTCTGAGCCATGAACGCATTCATTCTCTATCACATTGATCCATGGGCCTGTTCACCATGCTCTTAAACATATCTTGAGTCTACAACTGAAGTTTCACTCTAATCCTTCTATTTTCGGCTAGAAGAAACCCCACATATTCAACAATATACGCTCTGGATTAACCAGCAGGAAAACCTATTTCACCATCACCAGCTACTGATGATGATGGATCTATGGCCAGGGCTCTACATGATAATATTTCACTTGATTATTTCAGTATATTACCATATTCTTTTAACATCAGTCAAGTTTTCAAACAAGAATTATTATGAAAAATGCTACAAAGAAACATGTAATACTTCTATCAAGTACTCTTCAGAGCTTTATAAAACATTGGGATCTCAATCCCTTATCTCTTTACTGGGAATTCACATCCCTCAACAATACCATCATCATGTTTACTGGATCTGGGTATTCAAACCCTTAGTTCATCACTGAACATGGTTACCACTATCAGGTAGCTATTACCTCTAGGTCATCTAACCAAAGTATTCATGATACTTGTTACACAAGCATCTCACATAGCTCACCAGGCATATTTAACTTCTTGTTACCTCTCACTAGGCAACAACTAAAATAATGGCTCACAAGGCCCATTAACATCATAGCTCATACCTGGTTATGCTCATCATCTCATGATACCTGCATGGTTAGTATACTTGATAACAACCATATCAATTACATATCAACATTATGAAATACAAAGATAACATCACTATTCCCTCATTAGTGTTAGGGTTTCCCATCTTTATCAATTAGGGTTTCACATAACATTACCCTATATTAGGGTTTCACATAACATCACCCTATATTAGGGTTTCACATTACATCACCATGTATTAGGGTTTCACATAACATCACCCTATATTAGGGTTAGGGTTTCCCATCTTATATTAGTTAGGGTTTTACGATTACCTCATTAATCCAAACCCTAAGTCAGTGCTTCCACATATCTTGGAGCACATAACATTATTTAAGTATTAAATCATACTTAACATTGTTCCATGTACTAGGAACACACATCACCATCATACCTTATTCAGTTGACTTAACCTTTAATTAAGTACATGCACCTATGCTTATCATAGTGTATTGAATTTATTACTTTCATAGGCATCGAGTGATAATCACTCTAATTATACTAATCACCTAAGTACTTTAAAGGTACTTCCATTGAAATCAACCTTGACATACTCTTCAGTCACTTATGGGGTTAATAGTACTTACATGGTTTGAATCAATTGGACCTTCAAACGGTTTGGACCAATTGAACCTTCAAACGGTTTTGAGACCGTTTAGACCTTCAAACGGTCTTGGTCTAAAACTCCAAATAGTTTGAGATCGTTTAGACCTTCAAACGGTCTTGGTCTAAAACTCCAAATGGTTTGAGACCGTTTCGACCTTCAAACAGTCTGCCCTAGACCTTCAAACGGTCTGCCCTAGACCTTCAAACGGTTTGAGACCGTTTAGACCTTCAAACGGTCTTGAGGTCACTTGACCTTCAAACGATCTTGAGGTCACTTGACCTTCAAACTGTCTTGAGGTCACTTGACCTTCAAATGGTCTTGAGCTCACTTGACCTTCAAACGGTCTGAATATTGATTAACCCTAAATGGTTTGAGACTGTTTGATCCTCAAATAGTTTGAGACCGTTTAGTCCTCAAATAGTTTGAGACAGTTTGGTCAATTCAAAGATGAAATCATTTGATCAAATCAACTTGAAGCCGTTTAACCCTAAATTAGGGTTTTGACATCAATTGATCGAGGTAATTGAGTTCTAAACGTTTTGAAATGATTTGGCCATCCAAGGTTGAGACCATATGGATTAGATTAGGTTGAAACCATCAGATCTTTACACATTCTTAAAATTGTTTAACCCCTAACAGTTTGAAACCGTTTGACCTCTAACAGTTTGAAACCATTTGACCTCTAACGGTTTTGAAACTGTTTAGTCACCAAACGGTTTGAAATCGTTTGGTCTCTAATGGTTTGAAACTGTTTGGTCTCTAACGGTTTGAAACCGTTTGACCCACAAAATTGAAACTGTTTGACAATGCTATTCTTGAGGTGGGTGCTAAGATGATGTCATCATCATCAAACTTAAGACCTCTGAATTCTACTATGATATATATGAAAAATTCATCAATTATTCAAGAAGCAAATAAAAGATCAACATATGATGAGAAATTGAAATCAATAATAATATTGATGGGTTCAAGTTATATAACCCGCCTTCAAAGTAGCTTCAAAGCTTCAAGATTCTCATCTCTAATGGTGAAAGAAGCTCCTTCAACTATCCAAGGTTCGTTTCCAACTCTTTGGATGCAAAAGATAGCCAAGGTTGAGTATTAGATGGAAGAGAGAAGAAAATGAATGTTGAAATCCGATTTCAACCATCAATTCAAGGTTGAAGATGTTCATGGAGCTTACCTTCAGCTTGGGGAACGTTTTCCTCCTGATCCTAAGCTCCTTGGTCGTCGGCCAAAGCAAGGGAAAGAAAGTGTTTTGCAAAATAGCCTTTCAAGTAAGGAGAAAATTGAGTATATATAATTGATTTTCTAGGAGAGAGAAAGTAGAAGAAAATTCATCCACTTTCTTGCCACATGCCCCCTCCCTTCCTTGCCTTCGAAGCCATATTCCTTTTCCCTCAATTACCTTTTGTTTATCCTTGAATTAAAAGCAACCACTTAAGCACCTTAATTATTATAATACTATTATCCATTTTTAGTGGACATTACTTTTTAATTAACAAATGTGAGTAGATTTCTTCACCTACTTAGGATATTTCGGTGACACTCAAGGAATTTGGACGTCCTTGCACTATAGGATTTCAACCACAGCCTTTTTATTTGATGGGCACTTCATTTAATATATTTATTTTTGCTACAAAATAAATTAGGGCTTCATTTATGCTCATTTCTTGATTATTTTATTATCAAGATTATCTCTCCTCAAATGTGGTTCAAACAAGACGCCCCATTCTTTTTATTTTCTCTAAATGATACCAAGAAATAGTAGGGACATAATAGAGGTGATATTTTATGTATTCAACCCTAGATTTTGGGTAATTTGCAAATTACACCAAAACTAGCATTCAATACACAAGCATTACTCAAACAAGCTCCTTCTTGGAACTTAGGCTTGTGGAAGCCATACATCAGCATCATTTTCATTTGTATGATGTTATAACATTTAAGGAACATTTATCATGTAACATTTGCAAGATAACCCCTTAAATTGGGTAAATTGCACTTTAGTCTAAAACAGGTAAAATATTATTTCAACATTATTCATATAGGACCAAAATTGAAACATAAGATATCCTTTAGTCTTAATTACTTTTCAAAAGATAAAGACAAGAATCTAAATGACTTACTTAAGCAAAACTTCTAGGGTTAAGCCTTAACCCAGGTCAGGGATGTTACAGTACCCTTGTTGTTGACCTCAATCATTTTGAGTTCTACTTTAGCTCCCACTGATTCTTTAGGAATTCAGTTATCCTATTAACAAAACAATTTGTTATTGGAAAGGGATTAGTAATGTTCAAATATCATGGTTTATGGATAAACCTTCTCAAGAAACTACTTTCTTAAGGTGGTTTTCAATCCTTTAGACCTATTGAGACATTCCCAAATCATATCATATATGATGTCCTTTTAAACCATTCACATTGTGACTTATTCAGTGATAGGTATATATATTTATGAGGATGTAAGATTAGATTAATTAATAATTATTTTATGACTTATCATGGTATAAATCCTTCATTATAACACATCATCATGTTCAGATGGATTATCATGTGATACATTATCACAGTTCACTCCTGAAGGTACCCAAGGTATTGATATAAAGTATTTCAACATTTGATCATATCACAATATCTTAATACTTTCATCAATGGTATACTTCATTTACAATCTCCTTGAACATTTTTAAGAGATTGATGCTTTCATTTCATTTGTACATATCATCTTATTACTGAAAAACCACTAGAGGGGGGTGAATAGGGTTTAATGATTATTTTTAATATAATTTAACCAAAGCAAGCAACCACAAAAATATTGGATAAGGGGACAAGGATTTAGAGTGGTCCCAACCTTAGTAAATACTAAGGCAGTCAATCCACTACCCGGTTGCTTACCCAACCGGGATTTTGAAAGAATTAAATTTTATTACCTCGCAAGGATATTACATAAAATTACAATTCTTTCACCAAACCCTTCGGACAGCCTTCACCTAGAAGTGGTCTCATGAACCTTGAAGCAGCCTTCCTTGAAGTAACCTCAAGTTCCCCCTTGAAGTAGCCTTCCTCTTGAAGTAGCTTCCCGTTGAGACAACCTTCTTGAAGTAGTCCAAAGTCCACCTTCTCCTCCTGAGAAGTCAACCCTCTCCAATCTGTAACCTCCAACCCTAGGAGTAGTAAGGAGAGTACAAAGGATAAAAAGGAACAAGAAGGAAAAATAGAAATTACAATACCGTTGTAGCACAAGGCTTGATTTCCTATATCAAGCGTTTTGATCTCCTAACCAATGTGTATGAATGTGTAGGTGTAGTGGGTAGGAGATGCAAGCCTATAGGACACGAAATTAGAGAAATGGGAATGAATAGCCAATTGTTGGAATTGCTCTATTGCTCACAAGAATGAATAGCCAATTACAAGTATATGCTCAAGTATTGCACAAGTGTATTTAGGGTGTCCTATGGCTTGTCCTGTTTATAGGAATGGCCTATGGATGCTTAAGGACGTTCTAGACACTTTCTAGGGGGTTCTAAATGCTCAACTAGCCATTAGGTATCCATTAGTTGCACTAATAACGGCTAGTTAATTAATCCTGAAAAGTGCAGACAGAGACATTCTCGGTCGAGGAATTGTCGACCGAGATCCCACTCGGTCGAAGTTTTGTCGACGGAGGGACTATCTGGAGTCAAGTGTATATAACGTTCTGATCCAACTCCCAACTACTTTGTCTGCTGTGTCTAACGGCTACCTGGGTCATTCTCGGTCGAAGAGTTTGTCGACCGAGAATGTCTCAGTCGAGAAGTTTGTCAACCGAGATTGACCCTGGTTCAAAGTTTTAAACTAAGTACTGAGTGTGTGTATGAGTGTGAAGTTATGACACTATTGTAGGGGATGACCTATCTAAGTGTTGTGATTTGTTAGGGAAGATCTAACGCTTGATTTACATGATGTCTAAGTACGTGTACATTATATATCTTGTACAAGATTTTACATTTGATTACAATCATGAAATTAACACATTGTGCGCATTTGGATCTTCCAAAGTTGTGTCATCCACCTAGTTCCTGCATCACTCAAGTAGCACGTTAGATCCACAAGAATGAAATGTTTGTCATCATCAAAACAAAGGGATTATACTAATGTCAATTTAGCCAACAATCTCCCCCTTTTTGAATATGACAAACATTTCCTAAATATAAAATACTGAAATATAAATCATATGAGTTTCATACCTGAAGTTTACCTTTTGTAGCCATTCTTGTTTTGCAAGTGTGTGCTGGCCGATATATTATGAAACTCATTTTATTCTTATGTTTTTGATTTTATATTATTTCTCCCCCTTTGTCATTTCAAAAAGATATCCAAGATAATCATTTAGTATGACTTTTTATTTCTCCCCCTTAATTTGATAATTAGATGCTCCCCCTTAATAAGATATTCAGGATGCAAACTACTTATTGTCAAATTTAGCCACAATTTGTTTCTCAATCATTTGCAAAGGATGTTAAGCCTTGAAATGATATGAGATCCTTTTAGATCTATGGCATATGTATTTTGATTTCTCATCCATTTTACAAGGGATGTTAAGCCCTGAAAATGACATGAGAATCCTTTAAGCTTATAGTAGAATACATGTATGTATCTCTAACCAAATACACAGGATGTTAAGCCCAATTGGTTTAGAGAATTCCATTAAGAACAAGATATATGTCATATTCATGAATATTGTAAATTTCTTTGTTTTTCATAACCAAAACTACTTTTAAGGATACTAAGGTCATAACAAGCTTCAAATGATGTTTACAAAGTTTTGTAAGCTTCTTAATCTTATAATCAAGATAGTTTGTGTGAACTCCCCCTTAATCTTATAGTCAAGATAATTTAAGGATTCTAAGGTCACAATCAATATTAGATCATAATAAGTTGACCTTTTATGCACTAAAATTATGTTTTCAATATGATAAACACATTTTGAATCAAGATACTAAGATTAAGTGCAGTAAAATGATATACAAATAAGCATTTTGTCAAGCTTATTTTAGGTCGACCTTGACTTCGACCATAGCGCCCCTTGGTCAAACTTGATTTCAACCAAGAGGCAATTTCTGTAGATTTCCAATTTGAACACTTATATGTGAAATATAATTTCTGCAGATTTTACTGTTTCAAAATCCCGGTTGGGTAAGAAACCGGGTAGTGGATTGACTGCCTTAGTATTTACTAAGGTTGGGACCACTCTAAATCCTTGTCCCCTTATCCAATATTTTTGTGGTTGCTTGCTTTGGTTAAATTATATTAAAAATAATCATTAAACCCTATACACCCCCCTCTAGTGGTTTTTCAGTAATAAGATGATATGTACCAAATGAAATGAAAGCATCAATCTCTTAAAAATGTTCAAGGAGATTGTAAATGAAGTATACCATTGATGAAAGTATTAAGATATTGTGATATGATCAAATGTTGAAATACTTTATATCAATACCTTGGGTACCTTCAGGAGTGAACTGTGATAATGTATCACATGATAATCCATCTAAACATGATGATGTGTTAGAATGAAGGATTTATACCATGATGAGTCATAAAATAATTATTAATTAATCTAATCTTACATCCTCATAAATATATATACCTATCACTGAATAAGTCACAATGTGAATGGTTTAAAAGGACATCATATATGATATGATTTGGGAATGTCTCAATAGGTCTAAAGGATTGAAAACCACCTTAAGAAAGTAGTTTCTTGAGAAGGTTTATCCATAAACCATGATTTCCAATTTGAACACTTATACGTGTACATTATATATCTTGTACAAGATTTTACATTTGATTACAATCATGAAATTAACACATTATGTGCATTTAGATCTTCCAAAGTTGTGTCATCCACCTAGTTCCTGCATCACTCAAGTAGCACGTTAGATCCACAAGAATGAAATGTTTGTCATCATCGAAACAAAGGGATTATACTAATGTCAATTTAGCCAACAATCTCCCCCTTTTTGAAGATGACAAACATTTACTAAATATAAAATAATGAAATATAAATCATATGAGTTTCATACCTGAAGTTTACCTTTTGTAGCCATTCTTGTTTTGCAAGTGTGTGCTGGCCGATATATTATGAAACTCATTTTATTTTATGTTTTTGATTTTATATTATTTCTCCCCCTTTGTCATTTCAAAAAGATATCCAAGATAATCATTTAGTATGACTTTTTATTTCTCCCCATTAATTTGATAATTAGATGCTCCCCCTTAATAAGATATTCAGGATGCAAACCACTTATTGTCAAATTTAGCCACAATTTGTTTCTCAATCATTTGCAAAGGATGTTAAGCCTTGAAATGATATGAGATCCTTTTAGATCTATGGCATATGTATTTTGATTTCTCATCCATTTTACAAGGGATGTTAAGCCCTGAAAATGACATGAGAATCCTTTAAGCTTATAGTAGAATACATGTATGTATCTCTAACCAAATACACAGGATGTTAAGCCCAATTGGTTTAGAGAATTCCATTAAGAACAAGATATATGTCATATTCATGAATATTGTAAATTTCTTTGTTTTTCATAACCAAAACTACTTTTAAGGATACTAAGGTCATAACAAGCTTCAAATGATGTTTACAAAGTTTTGTAAGCTTCTTAATCTTATAATCAAGATAGTTTGTGTGAGCTCCCCCTTAATCTTATAGTCAAGATAATTTAAGGACTCTAAGGTCACAATCAATATTAGATCATAATAAGTTGACCTTTTATGCACTAAAATTATGTTTTCAATATGATAAACACATTTTGATCAAGATACTAAGATTAAGTGCAGTAAAATGATATACAAATAAGCATTTTGTCAAGCTTATTTTAGGTCGACCTTGACTTCGACCATAGCGCCCCTTGGTCAAACTTGATTTCAACCAAGAGGCAATTTCTGCAGATTTCCAATTTGAACACTTATATGTGAAATATAATTTCTGTAGATTTTCAATTTAAAATGCATTTGTGCCATGAAGTTTTACTGTTTATGCAAAATGGCATCTTCACATGAGCTGAATCACAATGATCAAAAACAATATCCATTCATGGTTTGTATATATGGATCAAAGATTATTGTAGACAAACCAATGAAAACATAATGATTATGGCACAATAATTATGATACAACAGTAGAAGTATATCCACAATATAATGATCAAGATGGAAGCATGTAACTTCATAAAATACAATGATTATGACCATTTAAATTTTAATACACATGGTTCCTACATAGATAGACCAAGAAATACTTAGGATAAACCATGTGGACTATGATAAAACAGTAATTTCCTTGATTATACCAATCATGGTGCATAATTTTCAATTTTAAACCATGTAAACCAAAATAATCACATTCATGATTCATGTATTTTCAATTTTAAGACAAACCATGAACATGCTTAATAAACTTTTTCAATCAATGAATAAGGTTTGTTCAAAAATCAGTCTTCATATAATACTTTTGCAATATGTTTAAGGATTTTATATTCATAATGGTATACCTTAAATCATGATGCAAAAAGATCAATATGTGTTGTTTCAAAGATGGTCTCCAAGATTTATTCTTGGTTTTGCATATTAAATCAATCATTAATAACAAATTGATAGCAAACTAAATTAATTGAAAACAGGTTCAGTAGAACTTGATTCGGTCAAACTGTTTGTCGACCGAATTTATCTCGGTCGACGTTTTTCTCGACTGAGAATGCTGCTGTTTGTACAGGTTTTATCAGATTTATTGCAAATTTAAAAACAGTAACCTGCTCATTCGACTATTTCTCGACCGATAATGTTTTCGGTCGAATAGTTTCTCGACCGAGAAAGTTTCTGTTCTGTTTCAGAATTGTTTTCAGTAATTGTTTCCAAGTAAATCAAGAATATGAAAGTTAAAGCTTGATTGTTTTGAGATAAGACATTTGTATATCAAGAATTATTTTAGGTCAAATCTCAACTAGTCAAATTCAAACTTCTAAGTTTTAGGAACCCAAGCTAGATCATCATTCCTTTTCTTGTATGGGCGTGAAAAAGAGTAGTGTCCAAGACGCAAGCAATAATGACAACTAATAGAGTCAATCTCATTTCTCTTTCTAGGTGTTGAATTGTTCTTGGGTACATACATGGATTGATTCTTTAGCACTTGTGTCCTTCTCCAACTAGATTTTTGATAAGATTTTCCCTTAGTCTTATAACCTAGTCCTCTTCTTCCAATTTGACGATAAGAATTATTTAAGATATTATCAAGAATATTATTGTTACTCAAGCTACTCACTTTTTGTTGTAACTTCATAATCTCGTCTATTTTCTTCTTGATATCTAATTTTGCTTGATCTAGATTAGATAACAAAGAATCTCTTTCTTTCACA
Source organism: Alisma plantago-aquatica (assembly GCA_963693085.1). Taxonomy (NCBI): domain Eukaryota; kingdom Viridiplantae; phylum Streptophyta; class Magnoliopsida; order Alismatales; family Alismataceae; genus Alisma; species Alisma plantago-aquatica. The sequence goes on along the minus strand of OY856414.1, from coordinate 14,201,237 downwards.
ATAATATCATAATCTAGATGTGTACACAAAACAAATTGTTTTTTAAGATCATTTACTTGAGTTTGCAAGTTTAACTTTTCGAAGGAAAGAAGATTGCAATTTGCTTCTATAGATTTCAGCTTAACATCATAATCTTCAATTTCAGATGTGAGAGCAAGAAGTTTAACATTTAACTCATCATTTACTTTATTTGATTTCTTAAATTTCTTCTTGCACTCAATATATTTCTCATGTGTATCTTGAAGACTAGCAATTAGATCTTCTTTTGGTAGATCAAAAAGACTTACCTCTTCTTCTTCTTCATTTGTTGTAGCAATAAGACATTCTACTTCTTCTTTTCCATCATCACTATCATCACTTGAATCATCCCATGCAGCTTTATATGTTCTTTCTTTCTTTTTGTGAGATGATTTCTTCCCTTTCTTGAGTTTTGGACAATCACCTTTCATGTGTCCCTTTTTGCCACATTCAAAGCACCTGGAAGAAGAAACACTAGAAGTTTTGTTAGTTTTAAAACTTTTATACTGCTTACCGTTTACAATGAGAGTTTCTTCTTCACTATCATCTTCACTTGTGTCATGACTAATCTTGGTTGATGCTTTGAATGCAATGTCCTTCTCTTTCCCTTATTGAAGTTCACGTTCTCGTCTTTCTTCCTCTTCTAAAGTTGCCTCATGTGCTTCTAGGTTGCCAATGAGTTGCTCCATCCTTAGTCGGGTGAGATCATTTGCTTCTTCAATGGCAGTCACTTTGGGCTTATACTTGGGAGGAAGGGATCTAAGAATCTTTGACACCTGGTCTTCCTCACTAATCACTTTGCCTAAAGCATTCAAACCATTTACAATAGAAGAGAATTTTGCATACATTTCACTAATATATTCATTTTGATCCATACGAAATTGTTCAAATTTCTGTTTAAGCATTCCGATTTTAGAATTTTTAACTTGAACAGTTCCTTCATATGTTATAGACAATCTATGCCATATCTCATAAGCTATTTCACAATTTGATATTCTATTAAACTCACCAATGGAAATTGAGCAATAAAGTATACTTATAGCTTTTGCATTCATTTGGGCAGACTTTACCGTATTGACATCCCAATTTGCATACTCTGTTTGAGGAAGTTCATAAGGAGTTGATACCATTCTCCATAAGTCCCAACTGATTCCTTGGAAGTAAAATTGCATCCTCCTCTTCCAGTAAGTGTAGTTAGTTCCATCAAAAGCTGGAGGTCTATCCACTAGTGTTCCTTCCAAGTTGAGGTTGTTGAGCAACCCGTCACCCATTCTTCAAGACTTTGTTAGAGTTTCTTGAAGCCCTGCTCTGATACCAATTGAAAAACCACTAGAGGGGGGTGAATAGGGTTTTATGATTATTTTTAATATAATTTAACCAAAGCAAGCAACCACAAAAATATTGGATAAGGAGACAAGGATTTAGAGTGGTTCCAACCTTAGCAAATACTAAAGCAGTCAATCCACTACCCGGTTGCTTACCCAACCCGGATTTTAAAAGAATTAAATTTTATTACCTCGCAAGGATATTACATAAAATTACAATTCTTTCACCAAACCCTTCGGACAACCTTTACCTAGAAGTAGTCTCACCAACCTTGAAGCAGCCTTCCTTGAAGTAACCTCAAGCTCCCCCTTGAAATAGCCTTCCTCTTGAAGTAGCTTCCCGCTGAGACAGCCTTCTTGAAGTAGTCCAAAGTCCACCTTCTCCTCCTGAGAAGTCAACCCTCTCCAATCCACAGCCTCCAACCCTAGGTGTAGCAAGGAGAGTACAAAGGATAAAAACGAACAAGAAGGAAAAATAGAAATTACAATACTGTTGTAGCACAAGGCTTGATTTCCTATATCAAGCGTTTTGATCTCCTAACCAATGTGTATGAATGTGTAGGTGTAGTGGGTAGGAGATGCAAGCCTATAGGACACGAAATTAGAGCAATGGGAATGAATAGCCAATTGTTGGAATTTCTCTATTGCTCACAAGAATGAATAGCCAATTACAAGTATATGCTCAAGTGTTGCACAAGTGTATTTAGGGTGTCCTATGGCTTGTCCTGTTTATAGGAATGGCCTATGGATGCTCAAGGACGTTCTAGACACTTTCTAGGGGGTTCTAAGTGCTCAACTAGTCGTTAGGTATCCATTAGTTGCACTAACAATGGCTAGTTAATTAATCCTGAAAAGTACAGACAGAGACATTCTCGGTCGAGGAATTGTCGACCGAGATCCCAGTCGGTCGAAGTTTTGTCGACGGAGGGACTATCTGGAGTCAAGTTTATATAACGTTCTAATCCAACTCCCAATTACTTTGTCTGCTGTGTCTAACGGCTATCTGGGTCATTCTCGGTCGAAGAGTTTGTCGACCGAGAGTGTCTCGGTCGAGAAGTTTGTTGACCGAGATTGACCCTGGTTCAAAGTTTTAAACTAAATACTGAGTGTGTGTATGAGTGTGCAGTTATGACATTATTGTAGGGGATGACCTATCTATGTGTTGTGATTTGTTAGGGAAGATCTAACGCTTGATTTACATGATGTCTAAGTACTTGTACATTATATATCTTGTACAAGATTTTACATTTGATTACAATCATGAAATTAACACATTGTGTGCATTTAGATCTTCCAAAGTTGTGTCATCCACCTAGTTCCTGCATCACTCAAGTAGCACGTTAGATCCACAAGAATGAAATGTTTGTCATCATCGAAACAAAGGGATTATACTAATGTCAATTTAGCCAACAATTACCAGTAAATCAAAATGAAGTATTAATTATTTATTTATAGCATTCATTCCATAAGATCTTAATGCATCATATGTATGAGGTTTAATGGAAGTTTTATCCTCCCACTACGTTTAGTGAAGGATGTCATGTCATATTGTGTATGAATAAGACTTGCATATTTCCTTAGGTTCAATAACCAAGGGAAGCTAGATCAACATCAATATGTAATCTAGGTATGCATTTCTTATGTGTACATACAAGATGACAACTTATGCTAATGATAATCTTGAGTTATCAATTATATTCCTTTGGTATAAACTTTCATCTTTGGATCATTTCGCATAAATATCACAAGATGTTTTTGGGCCAATGCCATGTAAGATCATAGCTTTGAAACAGAAACACCAACGACTCTTTATTGATAATCATCCTTGTCCATACAAGATGCATAAAGAAAAATGTTTCTATTCTAATGGCGTAATGAAGTAGCAGTTCTAGTAACTCGATTACATGCCCGTTGGGCCAAGATAAATTTAAATGTAGACTCTGGCTTCCGCAACATTTGCTCCGCCTTGTCCATCTTCGTCCTTTCATTAAGGCCTTTACTTCTTGTCAGATCTTGCACATCAGTATATCAAATCTCTATTTGGTATCACATACCAAAATGAAGAAGTAAAATTTATCTTATGTTGTTTATACATGAAGTGGAGGCTTCAATGCCATCCTTCTTCTTTTTTAGTTCCTCTAACCAGAGTGGGTAATTTCTCTTCCAATGTCCACATTGGTGACAATGGTGACAATGACCTCTTGGTTTTGTTATTCCACCTTTTGCCTTGAGATATGAAGACTTGGGTTTCTTGCTAGCTTTAGAACCTTTCTTAGCTTTGCCTTTGCCTTTAGACTTCCCCTTTGTCTTGTTGATCATCATCACAGACTTGGGCTTGTCCTTCTTTATTTGTGTCTCAGCTATTCTCAACATGCCCAACAACTCTGTCAATGGCTTATCAAAGTCATTCATGTTGTAATTCATGACAAACTAACTATATGACTTTGGAAGAGACTGTAGAATCACGTCAGTGGTCAACTCTTGGCCCAAGGGGAATCCCAGTCTGGTTAGGTTCTCCACATACCCAACATCTTGATCACATGAGGACCTACTAGATCTCCTTCTGTCATGTGACATTCAAACAGTAGCTTAGAGACATCGAACCTCTCTTGTCTTGTTTGATCTTAATACATGTTATTAAGATGTGTGACCATCTCAATCACTCCTATGTTCTCATGTTGCGTTTGCAACTCATGGTTCATTGAACAAACCATCATACATTTGACATCTACAACGTCGTCAGTATGCTTCTTATAAGCATCCTTGTCAGCCCTTGGAGCATTTTGAGGTGGTTCCTCTGGTTCTGGCATTTCCAGGACAAAGAGCTTGCGCTCCTGCGTGAGAACAATTCTCAATGTCCTAAACCAGTCATGGAAGTTGTTCCCAACAAGTTTGTCCTTCTCAAGAACCGATCATAGAGAAAAGTGATTGTTCGGTGCGGCCATTTAATTCTACAAAAGAATTTGCAATTTTGTCAAAAAAATCAATTTTTGATTTGATTTTATTAAAATTGGGCGATAACAATTAGGTCTTTAATTAATTATCGTTCTCATTATTTGTTCAAATTGATAACCCTCAAGTATCAATTCAGATTATTACAACGAACAATTTTCTAATGAGCCAAGATATTCAATTATTACCTAGCCTACACTAGAGTCCATAATCAATCATTAAGGTAGGCAATCATGCCAATTGCATCATATGCAATTCTTGAATAGATGACATGTGCAACTCTTTGCCAAAATCATCTGCATGCTTCTGGGCCCAGACTCTGTGATAATCACTAGTTAAGCCCGACCCAATAGCTAATACGATAATAATGCACCTCGCTTTGGTGGCACCTACATTACTACCATCACACTTCCATGAGGTAGACAACGCACCATGCTTTGGCATAAACTACGCTTGATCGAACAAGTTTTTCATGTATATTTCTATTGGAAAGCATCTAAAACTTATTATGTTTGATTGAGGGGTTTTATATATATCATATATATACATATATTGTATCCAATCACCACATATATAGTATGTATCATATACAAGCTATATCCCACAATGTAAACATGTAATATAAAACAAAAAGTGATGGTTATGGCCGTGTCTACTTGTAATTCCTTGGAGCCACAAGGAATTTGTAACATCCTCAAGTTCTTGGCTAATCTAAGCTTATAATGTGGGGTTTTCTAATAAGTGTATGCTAAGGGATCTAATGCACCTGACCATGGCTAGGTATGTAATTAAGTTCACAAAATTTATAATATAGGTCACCTAGACCACCAATTCATGCATATGGCTTAAATGTGTATGATTGTAGTCAGATGTAGATGAAAATAATTGAATTATTCATGAAAAAAACTGTGATAAAAATATATAATATGATGACCTGAGTTACTGTTTGAGCCCTAGACTGACTTAGGTCCCCTTATTAAGGATGTAAAGTAATATTGACCAAACGTATCATAAGAAAGTTTTAATTGAAAATTTATTTTACTTCAAGAATTAGTTTCATAACCAAGAAATAATTAAGCTTATGGACTCATTTCAAGACCAAGGAATGGGTCATTGGCCCTAGAATTAAATGCAAGTCAGTTTGGATTAATTAAGGTTTACATATGTATCCTTTATATACAAAATTGGAAATGGATTATCTTGTACTCATAATAAGGGTTCACAATATTTTAGTATATAGATAATTAAAGTATAAGATTATACGAGAAATTTCAGATAATTTTGTTTTATCAAGTGGACTAGGAAATTAAATAAGTAATTATCTAGATTTTACCTAAAAGGTTGATTTAGGGTTTTTGCCCATTTATTTTGACCTGAGACCATGCTGAATGAAAGATAATGAAAAGATAATCTCAATTCCAAAATTTGGGCTTAAGTAGAATTACTATTTAGTAGAAGTAATTATTTCTTTGAGTAGGACTTTAATCAAAATACAAAAGAAAATAAAAAAGGGGGCGAGACTTCCAGTCTCGCGGACTGAAGAATAACGACTCCGGAAAGACAGAGCCCCGGTGAAAGGGGACCTCACAGGAGATCCGATAAAGGAGAAGTTGTATAAATTATTAGATTCTGATAGAGTAGGGGTTAGCGCATCGATATTAGGGGTTTTCAACGTTTCTGGAGAGGAAAGAAGGAGAAGGGGATAAAGAGGACCGCCGCACCATGGCTAGCGTTTTTGGGGTCTTGGATCCCTACACGCATGTCCCAGGTCCAGTGCCTCCTTTGACGAGCGTGGGAGGATGAAGAGGTTGGGGATGATTTCATTGTGATCTCGTCGCAAGGAAGTCGAAGCAACCTCACCAACGATGAATTGCGGCAACAGGTTGGGTACCAGACCAGCACAGACAACAACAAACAGAGAAAGGGTAGGGGATATTGCGGCTGCTAGGCAGGGTGAGGACTCTGGGTGCGAAATTTGTGACCGTCAGAGGGATGTGAAGAATTTTGGGGATGACATGGCTTGTTCATTCTATGGCTTGCATTGGCCAAGGGACGAGTAGACCCCCCTGACGGCGCCCCCATGGACAATGCTCTGTTCTTGCAGCAAAACAAGGGCAGCACAAACTTCAATCACACCCCTATGAGTGAGGAAGAGAGGCAGGTTCCTCTTGCTGGGCCTCCGGGCCATGAGGCCCAATTAGGCTAAAGGTGCAGGAAAACAAGGTAATAAAAATGATCAGAATTTAATTTGTTATGAACTTTAGCGATTCATAAATATTGATATGGTTGTCAGAATAGGGTATTTAAGGGCTCGTTGGAAAGCTCAAGATATGAAGAACAACTTGAAGGAGGTTACAGACTCTTTAATGGTCTATATAAGGTAATTTAATTTAAGAAAAGTTAGATATGTGAATTAAGTGCATATATGATGGTGCTTTGTTAAAATAATGTTATAGGTGTGGACCTCATCATTGAACTTTAAGCAAGTGTTGAACCACAATCTTAATAGGTATGATGAAATTACCGCTCATGATTTAGAGGTTTTGTTGATCCCATATGATGTATTGGGTATGCATGCATGCATGCCATAAGATTGTGCAGGATGCGATTTAAAGATGATGATGTGAGTAGACGGATATTTGAGATTTACAAGAAATGCCTTGTAAAGGATTTAGACCCGGCTAGAGGAATTCAAGATGCAGATTTTATACCCTCTGACACATGTAAGTGGTTCATGTCCATGAGTATTTATATTTATCAAACTCATCCTATTTTCATAATCCAAGCTTTATGTGATCTAGTGTTCTAATATTAAGATATGCAAATGAGATTTTCAGACAATCATTGTTATGCCCTTACATGTGCCTGATATCTCGAGAAGAGATATGTTATTAAGATTTATAAGAATGATAGAGACTCATGAACCAGGTTCATGAGAAAATCAAATGATCATGTTTCCATAAGAATTGTTAGTAATAATTCGTATTGATGAATAAGACTACAAGATAAGATATGCGACCAAATAGTCATACATGATTATGTGGGATAAGAATGTATTAAGATGTCAAGTAGAAATGTAATATTAGGATTTCTTATATAGATTAAGATCTAAGAACTAAGTGTTGACGAGATTTCTTAGAATGATTAAAGATCTAAGAATCAAGTATGTGATAAGATTATTTAAGTTTGCAATATAAGATTTTATAAGATTCTTATTTTAAGATTTAACAATTAAGTTCACATGAATGCATTGAGATTCATGTTAATATTTGATTTCATGAGACTTTCAAGAGTTTGAGTTACCTTGCCATGAATCATATTTTAGATATTTTATACTTAAGTTACCCTCACATACTTTACTTTAGTCACTTTTATATAGTTGATATTTATATATTTAGTCCAGACCCTTTCTACTAAGCCTCTCGACCAATTATCACATAGTTGGTATAAATGAAGTAATTATATCAAGTCAGAGTTTGAGAATAGAGTTTATGCAGCTAATAAGAATATCAGATTTAGATTCACACTTAGACAACTCATTATGTGAGTTGAATAAAGATACATGATAAGGGTTATAGACCCATTCTCAATTCTGTAGTAATTGAGGTACATGTTTTCATTTAGATATAGATTTAGTGCATAATATAAGAGCAAAGATTCAGATTCAGATTTTAAAGATCAGAGATTCAGATTCAGATTTCAGATTCAAAACTAAGTACGTGTCGAGTACTCAGTTTCAGATAAGTTCAGATTCAGAGTTTAGTAAAGATAGACTTAAGATAATTAATTCAAAACCTTCACATAATACATTATATGATACGTCCTCATTTAGAGAGTCTCGGGACGATTCATAGGTATTTGTTGCCAATTCAGAGGAGTGTTTACTCCATTTCAGAGGGCACGTTGTGCCAACAGAGGGTGTGTTGCACCATAGAGGACACTTCGGTGCCAACAGAGGGTACTTTGTACCAACAGAGGGTGCATTGCACCATAGAGGACACTTCGGTGTCAATAGAGAAGGACTTATTGTATAATGGTGGCCACAGTCAGATAAAAATTATAAGTAAAAATACCTTAGATGGGAGATGCCCATATTCTCATTCATGAGTAATGATAAGAGGGAATTAGATAAGACAATTAAGACCTCGGCACTTTGGCGTAGGTCATGAGATCCATGTGCTAGGGTACATGCTTCTAGAGAAAGATAAGATAGAAAGATAAGAATTTCATATTAAGAAATAAGAGATTTTATGTTTCAGATTTTACTCAGAGCTTGATAGTAATTTCTTGTTTATAATGTCAATTTCAGATTATTAATCACGTACATTTTAAAATACTCATGCCACTTACTCTAACGACTATTTTTTTCCCAATGCATGGTTGGGGACGCGATCTCCGTAGGGTTTGGAGCAGTTGAAGATCAAAGAACAAGGAAAGGCCTAGGAGATTTTCAAGATTGCCTAGTGGGGTGCCATTCACCAAGACGATCCAGAGTTTAGATACCTTTTTATCATGCTTAGTTATATTACCAATAGATTAGACTTTATGGATATACATGTAGTTTTCTTTTGACAGAAACTATGTATGAATCAGTTTTATAGTTATGCAAAGTGTTTCATTTACTTTCATTGCAATGATAGTCATGTTTGTGACACCCCCAATAAAAAAAAAGCTTCCGCTCATGTGATATGAAAACCGGGGTGTTACAATATGGTATCAGAGCGATTTGGTAAATGGCCACTAGGCAGAATATGATTCTCATAGTCACCCTAGGATGAAAAATAAGAGATTAGAGTTTAGGGATAGATTCCCATAGAAAGATACAATGACCTGGAATGACTAATAGTTTTCACCTTAGAAGAAATAGAGATGTCCGAGAGAGATGTTTATATTCTAGGTTTCATGTTTTAACCTGATTATTGCTGATGATGTTGCTTCTCCATTCTCAATGGTTATGGCCAACCAATTGAGAATTGAAGAGGAACGTCATAAGCACTAGACTTTGATGAACCTCTCATTTCTTACTAGTCTATGTGGTATGGGACACATGTATTAGTAGGGTAATGAGAGATAGCATGTCATGATCTCACATCTCTGGGTATGTGCTTGATCACCACATATCTAGAAATGTAGGGGGTACCTGGGAGACCTAAGATTCGACGGTTAACTGTGCCTAACGTTAGAAATTCATTACAAGAGTTGAGGTAGATGCCCTAAGTATAGATCCAAGTTTGGTTCCATAAACCCTAAGTATGAATTGAGAAATAGACCGAGGTAATATATAATGCTCACATAAACATTTTATGAAAATACACTACATATCTTTTTACATACAAAGATTTAAAAATAAGTGTACCTTAATATAATAAAGAGGTAAGCATAACCCTAAGGTGGGTAGTAACCTAGAAAAATTTAGAGTACGAAATTTATTTTAAGGTGGGTAGAATTGTAACATCCTCAATTTCTTGGCTGATCTAAGGTTATAATGTGGGGTTTTCTAATAAGTGTATGCTAAGGGATCTAATGCACCTGACCATGGCTAGGTATGTAGTTAAGTTCACAAAATTTATAATATAGGTCACCTAGACCACCAATTCATGCATATGGCTTAAATGTATGATTGTAGTCGGATGTAGATGAAAATAATTGAATTATTCATGAAAAAAATGTTGGCTAAATGGACATCATTTAAATCCCTTTGTTTTGATAATGAAAAACATTTCATTCTTGTCGATCTAACGTGCTACTTGAGTGTTGCAGGAATAAGGTGGATGACAAAGATTTGGGAAATCTATATGCTTGAATTGTTGTTATTTCATGATTGTAATCAATTGTAAAACTTGTACAAGTATATAATGTACAAGTACTTAGACATCATGTAAATCAAGAGTTAGATCTTCCATAGCCAATCACAACACTTAGATAAGTCATCCCCTAAAATAGTGTCACATCTGCACACTCATACACACACTTAGTACTTAGTTTAAAATGTTGAAACAGGGTCATTCTCGGTCGACAAACTTCTCGACCGAGACACTCTCGGTCGACAAACTCTTCGACTGAGAATGACCCAGGTAGCCGTTAGACACAGCAGACAAAGTAGTTGAGAGTTGAATCAGAACGTTATATACACTTAACTCCAGACAGTCCCTCAGTCGACAAAACTTCGACCGACGGGGATCTCGGTCGACAATTCCTCGACCGAGAATGTCTCTGTCTGCACTTTTCAGAATTAATTAACTAGTTGTTGTTAGTGCAACTAATGGATACCTAACGGCTAGTTGAGCACTTAGAACCCCCTAGAAAGTGTCTAGAACGTCCTTAAGCATCCATAGGCCATTCCTATAAATAGGACAAGCCATAGGACACCCAAAAGTACACTTGTGCAATACTTGAGCTTACACTTGCAATTGGCAATCTGTTTTGGAGCAATTCAGCAACACTAGCATTGGCCATTCTTTTCCTTGCTAAAAAATTCGTGTCCTATAGGCTAGCATCTCCTATCCACTAAACCTACACTTTAACATTCATTGGTTAGGAGATCTATACGCTTGATATAGGCAAATCAAGTCTTGTGCTTCAAAGTGGTAATTGTAATTTCCATTTTCTTTCTTGTTCTTTCTTATTGCTTGTACTCTCCTTGCTACTCCTAGGGTTGGAGGTTGCGGATTGGAGAGGGTTTGATCTTCTTGGTGAAGAAGGAGGTCTTTGGACTACTTCTACAAGGTTGTTGCAATGGGAAGCTACTTCAAGAGGAAGGCTACTTCAAGGGGGAGCTTGAAGTTACTTCAAGAAGGCTGCTTCAAAGTTGGTGCAACTACTTCAAGGTGAAGGTTGTCCAAAGGGTTTAGAAAGTATTGTAATTTTATGTAAATTCCTTGAGAGGTAATAAAATTTAATACTTTCAAAATCCCGGTTGGGTAAGCAACCGGGTAGTGGATTGACTGCCTTAGTATTTGCTAAGGTTGGAACCACTCTAAACACCTTGTCTCCTTCTTATTATTTCAATTGTGGTTGTTTGAGTTAAATTACTTCAAAATAATCATAAAACCCTATTCACCCCCCCTCTAGTGGTTTTTCAATTGGTATCAGAGCAGGGCTTCAAGGAACTCTAACAAAGTCTTGAAGAATGGGTGACGGGTTGCTCAACAACCTCAACTTGGAAGGAACACTCGTGGCTAGACCTCCAGCTTTTGATGGAACTAATTACACTTACTGGAAGAGGGGGATGCAATTTTACTTCCAAGGAATCAGTTGGGACTTATGGAGAATGGTATCTACTCCTTATGAACTTCCTCTTACAGAGTATGCAAATTGGGATGTCAATACGGTAAAGTCTGCCCAAATGAATGCAAAAGCTGTAAGTATACTTTATTGCTCAATTTCAGTTGGTGAGTTTAATAGAATATCAAATTGTGAAACGGCTTATGAAATATGGCATAGACTTTCTATAACATATGAAGGAACTGTTCAAGTAAAGAATTCTAAAATTGGAATGCTTAAACAGAAATTTGAACAATTTCGTATGGATCAAAATGAATCTATTAGTGAAATGTATGCAAAATTTTCTTCTATTGTGAATGGTTTAAATGCTTTAGGCAAAGTGATTAGTGAGGAAGACCAGGTGTCAAAGATTCTTAGTTCACTTCCTCCCAAGTACAGGCCCAAAGTAACTGCCATTGAAGAAGCAAATGACCTCACCCGACTAAGGATGGACCAACTCATTGGCAACCTAGAAGCACATGAGTCAACCTTGGAGGAAGAGGAACGCCGAGAGCGTGAACTACAACAAGGAAGAAAGAAGGATGTGGCTCTAAAAGCTTCAAAGATCATCACCCAAGAAAGTGATGAAACAAGTGAAGAAGAAGGAGAAGAAGCCCTAATTGTTAATGGTAAGAAATATAGAAGATTTAGATCTAACAAAATTTCTAGTTCTTCTTCTTCCCCTCCTAGGTGCTTCGAATGTGGAAAGAAAGGACATCTAAAAAATGAATGTCCTAAAGAAAAGAAAGGAAAGAAAAGCTCATACAAAAATAAGGGAGAAAAAGCTTATAAAGCTGTGTGGGATGAGTCAAGTGATAGTGAAAGTGGAGAAGAGAAGGTGGAATGTCTCATGGCAAAACAAGATGATGACGACTCCCAAGAGGTAAGCCTTCTTGACTTGCCTAAAGAAGACTTAATTGCTAGTCTACAAGAAACTCATGACAAATATGTTGATTACAAAAAGAAACTAAAAAAGATCACCAAAACAAATGAGGAATTATATGCTAGATTAAATGATCTTTCTTCTGAAAAGAATAATATTTCTCTTGAAAAATTGTCTTTACAAACATCCTTAAATGATTGTAATAGAAAGTTACTTACTTTAGAAACAAACCATGATCTTCTTTCTCAAGAAAAGGTTGATTTGTTTGCTAAACTAAATAATTTTCAGACTCAACCTATTCTATGTAATCATCTAGATTATGATAATGTTGTTAAGGAAAGGAACTCTCTATTATCTGATTTAGATAAAGCAAGAATAGATATAAATAAGAAGATGGATGAGATTGCTAAGCTACAAAGAGAAATAAATGGTTTAAAGGGAAATGACATTCTTGATAATATTCTAACAAATTCCTTTAGCTACAATGGAAGAAGAGGCTTGGGATATGTTCCAAAAAGTAAAAGAGCTCAAGCATCCAAGACTAAGACCATGTTTGTACCTAAAAATACAATTCAAAATCCTAGAAAGAGAAATGAAATTGACTCTATTTCTTGTCATTTTTGTCTACGCCTTGGACATTACTCTTTTTCATGCCCTTATAAGAAGAAGGATTGTGAGTTAGTTTGGGTCCCTAAACCCCAAACTTAGACAACTTGAATGTAATTTAGTTGAGATATGATCTAATGCTTACTCTTGAAAATCAAAATGTCTTATCTCAACTAAACAAATAGTTTCATGTATTAAATTCAGGACTGATATAAACAGATTACTGAGACAAAACAGAAACATTTTCGGTCGACAAAAAGCTCGACCGAGATACTCTCGGTCGAGAAAACTTCGACCGAGCAAATGCCTGTGACATACAAAAATTTACAACAGAAATCTTTGTGAAACAGAAACTATTCCGATCGAGAAATGATCGATCAGAGTAAAAATCGATCGAAAAATGGTCGAACGAACAGACTCCTGCTTCTATTCAGTTCTATTCTATAATACAGAAACCTTCTCGATCGACAAATTGGTCGACCGAGACACATGTCGATCGAACTTTTGTCGACCGAATGAAGTTTTGATCAGCTTTCTTTGCTAAAACATGTTCCAATTGAAATTATATGTACCTAACTATAACGGGCCATCACATGGGTACCAAAACCTACATTTTAATGCAGGATTGGGTGGTTGACAGTGGATGTTCCAAACACATGACCAGAAACAAGGATGCATTTCAAACTTTTGAGGAAAAGAAAAGTGAAACAATCACTTTTGGAGACAATGGTAAAGGTAAAATTGTTGGAATAGGTAATATTGGTACAAATCTTGAAATAAAGAATGTTTTACTTGTTGATGGCTTGCACCATAATTTAATAAGTGTTAGTCAATTATGTGATAGTGGATATGATGTTTTATTCAACAAAAACTGCTGCAAGTTACTAATAAAAAATACTACAAATGTTGTTTATGAAGGAAAAAGAGTTGGAAATCTTTATATTCTTAGACCTAACTCTATGAAATCTGTAGTTGGAAAATGCTTACTTGCAAATGACAATTATTTACAACTATGGCATAGAAAATTGGGTCATGCTAGTTCACATGTTATCAAAAAGCTAGTTAAATATGATCTTGTTCGTGGTTTGCCTAGTTTATCTTTTGATCAAGCTGAAAATTGTGAACCATGTACTTTGGGTAAACAAACAAAAACCTCTTTTAAATCCAAAAATGTACTTAGCACCTGTAGATCCTTAGAACTCATTCATATGGATCTATTTGGACCTATGCGGACACAATCTATTGGTGGCAAAAGATATTGTTTTGTTATTGTTGATGATTATAGTAGATATACATGGGTACACTTTCTTGCAAACAAAGATGACACTATTCAAGTTTTTATTAAATTTTGTTCCAAGATTGAAAATCTATTACAAAACAAAATATGTACAATTAGGAGTGATCATGGTGGAGAATTTGAGAACCATTTATTTGAAGAATTTTGCACATCTCAAGGCTACACTCACAATTTTTCTACTCCACGCACTCCACAACAAAATGGTATAGTTGAAAGGAAAAATCGATCACTACAAGAAATGGCTAGGACTATGATGCTCGAACATAATACACCTAAAACTTTTTGGGCTGAAGCGGTAAATACAGCTTGCTATGTGTTAAATAGAGTAATTGTTCATTCCTATTTGAAGAAAACACCATATGAAATCATATATAATAAAAAACCTAGGGTTGACTATTTTCATACTTTTGGATCTACATGATACATTCTAAACACAAAAGAAGATAGAGACAAGTTTGACTCTAAATCACATAAAGCCTTTTTCTTGGGATATTCTACCTCTAGCAAAGCATTTAGAGTCTACAACACTATTTCTAGAAAAGTTGAGGAATCAATTCACATCTCTTTTCATGAAGAGCCACAATCTGAAAATCTTGAAGTAATTGATCTTACTCATCAATTAGAAAATTTATCAATACCTAATGATAATGACAAAAACACTACTAGTGATCATCAAGCTGAAACACAACCTGTTCCTAGACTCATTAAGGATCATCCTCAAGAATTAATCATTGGAAATCCAAATGATAAAGTCAAAACTCGTTCTTCTTTTAAAGATGTTGCAAATATGGCATTTGTCTCTATAATTGAACCTAAAAAGGTAACTTAAGCTCTCAAAGATGACTATTGGATAATGGCAATGTGAGAAGAATTAAACCAATTCACTAAAAATGACGTATGGGACTTAGTTCCTAAACCAAAAAATAAAACCATTATTGGAACTAAATGGGTTTTTAGAAATAAATTAAATGAAGCAGGAGAAGTTGTAAGAAATAAAGCTAGGCTAGTAGCACAAGGATATAATCAACAAGAAGGGATAGACTTTGATGAAACATATGCACCAGTAGCAAGACTTGAAGCAATTAGAATGTTACTAGCTATAACTGCACACAAAAACATCAAACTTTTTCAAATGGATGTAAAAAGTGCATTTCTCAATGGGATAATCCAAGAAGAAGTATATGTTGCCCAACCACCAGGTTTTGAAATACCAGAAAAAGGTGACTGTGTATACAAACTTAAGAAGGCACTTTATGGTTTGAAACAAGCACCTAGAAATTGGTATGAAAGGCTCAAGAACTATTTATTTGAAAATGATTTTTCTATTGGAAATTCAGATTCTACTTTATTCTTCAAAACATATGCATCTGATTTTCTCGTTGTTCAAATATATGTTGATGACATTATCTTTGGTGCTTCAAATGAATCATTATGCAAACAATTCAGTGATATTATGCAACAAGAATTTGAAATGAGCCTCATGGGTGAACTAACTTTCTTTCTTGGTTTTCAAATTAAACAAATGCCTACCGGGATTTTTATAAGCCAAGAAAAATACACTAATGAACTCTTAAAACGTTTTGGGATGGACTAGTGCAAACATGCTACCACTCCAATGGCTATCTCTACTAAAATTGATAAAGATGAAGATGGGGAGCCTATTGATGATTCCTTATATAGAGCCATGATTGGTAGTTTGCTTTACTTAACTGCTTCTAGACCGGACATAATGTTTTCAGTTGGTCTTTGTGCCCGTTTTCAATCACAGCCTATGCATTCTCACTTTCAAGCTGTCAAACGGATTTTTCGATACTTATCCGGTACCACATGTTATGGTTTATGGTATCCTAAAGGACAATCCTTGGATTTTAAAGCTTATACCGATGCCGACTATGTTGGTTGTCGACTTGATCGCAAGAGCACTAGTGGTAGTTGTTTCTTGTTAGGAAGAGCCTTAGTATCTTGGTTTAGCAAGAAACAAAATACAGTTGCCCTCTCTACAACTGAAGCTGAATATATGGCAGCCGGATCTTGTTGTGCTCAAGTGCTCTATATGCAACAAGTGTTAACTGATTATGGCTTTACTTTTTCATCTACACCTATCTTTTGTGACAACACAAGTGCTATAAACTTAGCACATAATCCCATTCTACACAGCCGAGCTAAACATATTGAAATCCGTCATCACTTTTTACGGGATCATATCTCTAAGAATCATGTATCCCTTCATCATGTTGATACGGAAGATCAATTGGCTGATATTTTCACAAAACCACTTCCACTAGACCAATTTAACAAAATAAGGAAGCAACTACTCATCACTCCCTTAGAAGATGTTTTCTTTGATATTTGTGCATCTTAAAAACGGTTTTAATCATGTTATTTTTGGCTTTCAAATGGACATCTTTTTCGAAAGATTTGATGGCTATCTTTTTATGAGGGATATCAAATTAAGGGGGAGTTTTTCTAATTTTTTAATGGATATCTTTTTGAAATGACAAAGGGGGGAAAATAAATGTAAATCTTAAAATGGTAACTTTGAAAAACTCAATCAATGAGTTTCATAATCTCTTGGCTTTACATTAAAAGTTGCTATATTACCTAAAGGATTGGATTCTATGTTCCACACTTCTTTGGGAATAATAAGCACACATTTCATAAACAAGAGAAGAAATTTACAAAGTAAATCTCAGGTATAAAACTCAACTCATTTTGAAGACTAGTTGATTCATATTTTGGAAATGTTTGTCATCTTTAAAAATGGGGAGATTGTTGGCTAAATGGACATCATTTAAATCCCTTTGTTTTGATAATGACAAACATTTCATTCTTGTCGATCTAACGTGCTACTTGAGTGTTGCAGGAATAAGGTGGATGACAAAGATTTGGGAAATCTATATGCTTGAATTGTTGTTATTTCATGATTGTAATCAATTGTAAAACTCGTACAAGTATATAATGTACAAGTACTTAGACATCATGTAAATCAAGCGTTATATCTTCCCTAGCCAATCACAACACTTAGATAAGTCATCCCCTAAAATAGTGTCACATCTGCACACTCATACACACACTTAGTACTTAGTTTAAAATGTTGAAACAGGGTCATTCTCGGTCGACAAACTTCTCGACCGAGACACTCTCGGTCGACAAATTCTTCGACCAAGAATGACCCAGGTAGTCGTTAGACACAGCAGAAAAAGTAGTTGGGAGTTGAATCAGAACGTTATATACACTTAACTCCAGACAGTCCCTCGGTCGACAAAACTTCGACCGACGGGGATCTCGGTCGACAATTCCTCGATCGAGAATATCTCTGTCTGCACTTTTTAGAATTAATTAACTAGTTGTTGTTAGTGCAACTAATGGATACCTAACAGTTAATTGAGCACTTAGAACCCCCTAGAAAGTGTCTAGAACGTCCTTAAGCATCCATAGGCCATTCCTATAAATAGGACAAGCCATAGAACACCCAAAAGTACACTTGTGCAATACTTGAGCTTACACTTGTAATTGGCAATCTGTTTTGGAGCAATTCAGCAACACTAGCATTGGCCATTCTTTTCCTTGCTACAAAATTCGTGTCCTATAGGCTAGCATCTCCTATCCACTAAACCTACACTTTAACATTCATTGGTTAGGAGATCTATACGCTTGATATAGGCAAATCAAGTCTTGTGCTTCAAAGTGGTAATTGTAATTTCTATTTCCTTTCTTGTTCTTTCTTATTGCTTGTACTCTCCTTGCTACTCCTAGGGTTGGAGGCTGCGGATTGGAGAGGTTTTGATCTTCTTGGTGAAGAAGGAGGTCTTTGGACTACTTCTAGAAGGTTGTTGCAACGGGAAGCTACTTCAAGAGGAAGGCTACTTCAAGGGGGAGCTTGAAGTTACTTCAAGAAGGCTGCTTCAAAGTTGGTGCAACTACTTCAAGGTGAAGGCTGTCCAAAGGGTGTAGAAAGTATTGTAATTTTATGTAAATTCCTTGAGAGGTAATAAAATTTAATACTTTCAAAATCCCGGTTGGGTTAGCAACCGGGTAGTGGATTGACTGCCTTAGTATTTGCTAAGGTTGGAACCACTCTAAACACCTTGTCTCCTTCTTATTATTTCAATTGTGGTTGTTTGAGTTAAATTACTTCAAAATAATCATAAAACCCTATTCACCCCCCTCTAGTGGTTTTTCAAAAAAATGTGACAAAAATATATAATATGATGACCTGAGTTACTGTTTGAGCCCTAGTCTGACTTAGGTCCCCTTATTAAGGATGTAAAGTAATATTGACCAAACGTATCATAAGAAAGTTTTAATTGAAAAATTATTTTACTTTGAGAATTAGTTTCATAACCAAGAAACAATTAAGATTATGGACTCATTTCAAGACCAAGGAATGGGTCATTGGCCCTAGAATTAAATGCAAGTCAGTTTGGATTAATTAAGCTTGACATATGGATCCTATATATACAAAATTGGAAATGGATTATCTTGTACTCATAATAAGGGTTCACAATATTTTAGTAGATAGATAATTAAAGTATAAGATTATACGAGAAATTTCAAATAATTTTGTTTTATCAAGTGGACTAGGAAATTAAATAAGTAATTGTCTAGATTTTACCTAAAAGGTTGATTTAGGGTTTTTGCCCATTTATTTTGACCTGAGACCATGTTGAATGAAAGATAATGAGAAGATAATCTCAATTCCAAAATTTGGGCTTAAGTAGAATTACTATTTAGTAGAAGTAATTATTTCTTTGAGTGGGACTTTAATTAAAATACAAAAGAA
The DNA here is from genome assembly GCA_963693085.1 of Alisma plantago-aquatica. NCBI lineage: Eukaryota > Viridiplantae > Streptophyta > Magnoliopsida > Alismatales > Alismataceae > Alisma > Alisma plantago-aquatica. The sequence goes on along the minus strand of OY856414.1, from coordinate 14,182,110 downwards.
AATAAAAAAGGGGGCGAGACTTCCAGTCTCGCGGACTGAAGAATAGCGGCTCCGGAAAGACAGAGCCCCGGTGAAAAGGGACCTCACAGGAGATCCGATAAAGGAGAAGTTGTATAAATCATTAGATTCTGGTAGAGTAGGGGTTAGCGCATCGATATTAGGGGTTTTCAACGTTTCTGGAGAGGAAAGAAGGAGAAGGGGATAAGGAGGAGTCGTCGCCGCACCATGGCTGGCGTTTTTGGGGTCTTGGATCCCTACACGCATGTCCCAGGTCCAGCGCCTCCTTTGACGAGCGTGGGAGGATGAAGAGGTTGGGGATGATTTCATTGTGATCTTGTCGCAAGGAAGTCAAAGCAACCTCACCAACGATGAACCGCGGCAACAGGCTGGGTACCAGACCAGCACAGACAACAACAAATAGAGAAAAGGTAGGGGATATTGCGGCTTCTAGGCAGGGTGAGGACTCTGAGTGAGGAACTTGTGACCGTCAGAGGGATGTGAAGCATTTTGGGGATGACATGGCTTGTTCATTCTATGGCTTGCATTGGCCAAGGGATGAGTAGACCCCCCCTGACGGCGCCCCCATGGACGATGCTCTGTTCTTGCAGTAAAACAGGGGCAGCGCAAACTTCAATCACGCCCCTATGAGAGAGGAAGAGAGGCAGGTTCCTCTTGCTGGGCCTCCGAGCCATGAGGCCCAATTAGGCTAAAGGTGTAGGAAAACAAGGTAATAAAAATGACCTAAATTTAATTTGTTATGAACTTTAGCGATTCATAAATATTGATCTGATTGTCAGAATAGGGTGTTTAAGGGCTCGTTGGAAAGCTCAAGATATGAAGAACAACTTGAAGGAGGTTCCAGACTCTTTAATGGTCTATATAAGGTAATTTAATTTAAGAAAAGTTAGATATGTGAATTAAGTGCATATATGATGGTGCTTTGTTAAAATAATGTTATAGGTGTGGACCTCATCATTGAACTTCAAGCAAGTGTTGAACCACAATCTTAATAGGTATGATGAAATTACCACTCATGATTTAGAGGTTTTTTTGATCCCATATGATGTATTGGGTATGCATGCATGCATGCCATAAGATTGTGTAGGATGTGATTTAAAGATGATGATGTGAGTAGACGGATATTTGAGATTTACAAGAAATGCCTTGTAAAGGATTTAGACCCGACTAGAGGAATTCAAGATGAAGATTTTATACCCTCTGACACAGGTAAATGGTTCATGCCCATGAGTATTTATATTTATCAAACTCATCCTATTTTCATAATCCACACTTTATGTGATCTAGTGTTCTAATATTAAGATATGCAAATGAGATTTTCAGACAATCATTGTTATGCCCTTACATGTGCCTGATATCTCGAGAAGAGATATGTTATTAAGATTTATAAGAATGATAGAGACTCATGAACCAGGTTCATGAGAAAATCAAATGATCATGTTTCCATAAGAATTGTTAGTAATAATTTGTATTGATGAATAAGACTACAATATAAGATATGCGACCAAATAGTCATACATGATAATGTGGGATAAGAATGTATTAAGATGTCAAGTAGAAATGTAATATTAGGATTTCTTAGATAGATTAAGATCTAAGAACTAAGTCTTGATGAGATTTCTTAGAATGATTAAAGATCTAAGAATCAAGTATGTGATAAGATTATTTAAGTTTGCAATATAAGATTTTATAAGATTCTTATTTTAAGATTTAACAATTAAGTTCACATGAATGCATTGAGATTCATGTTAATATTTGATTTCATGAGACTTTCAAGAGTTTGAGTTACCTTGTCAGTAATCATATTTTAGATATTTTATACTTAAGTTACCCTCACATACTTTACTTTAGTCACTTTTGTATAGTTGATATTTATATATTTAGTCCAGACCCTTTCTACTAAGCCTCTCGACCAGTTATCACATAGTTGGTATAAATGAAGTAATTCTATCAAGTCTGAGTTTCAGAATAGAGTTTATGCATCTAATAAGAATATCAGATTTAGATTTGCTCTTAGACAACTCATTGTGTGAGTTGAATAAAGATACATGATAAGGGTTATAGACCCATTCTCAATTATGTAGTAATTGAGGTACATGTTTTCATTCATATATAGATTTAGTGCATAATATAAGAGCAAAGATTCAGATTCAGATTCAGATTCATATTTTAAAGAGCAGAGATTCAGATTCAGATTTCAGATTCAAAACTAAGTACGTGTCGAGTACTCAGTTTCAGATAAGTTCAGATTCAGAGTTTAGTAAAGATAGACTTAAAATAATTAATTCAAAACCTTCACATAATACATTATATGATAAGTCCTCATTCAGAGAGTCCTGGGACGATTCAGAGGCATTTGTTGCCAATTCAGAGGAGTGTTTACTCCATTTCAGAGGGCACGTTGTGCCAACAGAGGGTGTGTTGCACCATAGAGGACACTTCGGTGTCAACATAGGGTACGTTGTACCAACAGAGGGTGCATTTCACCATAGAGGACACTTCAGTGTCAACAGAGGAGGACTTATTGTATAATGGTGGCCACAGTCAGATAAAAATTGTAAGTAAAAGATACCTTAGATGGGAGATGCCCATATTCTCATTAATGAGTAATGATAAGAGGGAATTAGATAAGACAATTAAGACCTCGGCACTTTGGCGTAGGTCATGAGATCCATGTGCTAGGGTACATGCTTCTAGAGAAAGATAAGATAGAAAGATAAGAATTTCAGATTAAGAAATAAGAGATTTTATGTTTCAGATTTTACTCAGAGCTTGATAGTAATTTCTCATTTATAATTCAATTTCAGATTATTAATCACGTACATTTTAAAATATTCATGCCACTTACTCTAACGACTATTTTTTCCCAATGCATGGCTGGGGACGCGATGTCTGCAGGGTTTGGAGCAGTTGAAGATCAAAGAACAAGGAAAGGTCTAGGAGATTTTCAAGATTGCCTAGTGGGGTACCATTCACCAAGACGATCTAGATTTTAGATACCTTTTTATCATGCTTAGTTATATTACCAATAGATTAGACTTTATGGATATACATGTAGTTTTCTTTTGACAGAAAATATGTATGAATCAGTTTTATAGTTATGCAAAGTGTTTCATTTACTTTCATTGCAATGATAGTCATGTTTGTGACACCCCCAGTAAAAAAAAAGCTTCCGCTCATGTGATATGAAAATCAGGGTGTTATAGAATTACTACCACCTAGGTCAATCATCACATCACATGTATGGATCTGTAGTTAATGTAAATATGTGCTTGCCGATCTGTGTAGATCAATTCAACCCTTAAACCAGTCATCTTGCCTCTTGGCCGGTCAGTTGGTCCACCTATCCAACTAATGTTTAGACTCCATCCAAATGGTCGGTTGGGCCTCCATGGACGGTCGTCTGGCCTCCTATCCAACCGATGTCTGGACTCCTTCCAGAAAATTGGTTGGACACAATAAGAAGTTGTCTGGTTCCATGATCCTCTGTTCTCCATGATCCTCTAGACAGTCAACTCGTCTCACGAACTGGTTCTGGCGATGAACATCTTCAACATCGTTGCATGAAAAGAAAGTATCCTATTGCTACTTTATTACATTGAATAAGGGAAACCTCGAGTTACATTCAAGGGGTGTAAAGATAGGAAAATATTAACTTTACATTGGGAAGAGGGAGGTAGAGGCACGGTACGCAGACTAAGATATAAGGAACCAAACCATCCAATCACATACAGATAAGGGTATTGGCTATAACCACGCTACACATCCACCATCAAAATTGCTTTTAAGGTGATGCGTGTAAATTGCATATATATCATATCACACACACACACACACACACACACACATATATATATATATATATATATATATATATATATATATTAGTTTGGGATTATGTGGTCTTTGATTGGATACACATATGAGAGCAATTTAAATATTCACATCTTATGCAATAAATAAATGATAAAACCAAAAATCTGATCATATCGATTATCCTGAAACACGGTAAACTGACGTGGCTCTGACATCACTGTTGGGAAATACGGGCACAAAGTATAGCAGCAGAAACAAAAAATTATCTCTTCATATTCCCATAACAGTAAGATCGCGCCAACTACTATGCGATAGAAATGATGGTTTTAGCGAGTGATACCTTGTCCTGGAGTAAGTCCAGTGACAAAACTCGCTTCTTTGCAACTGCTAATAAGTTGCTCTTGGATAATGGTTGTGCAGCACCTGGTTTTCACCATGAACAGTTGTCTGCGCAACCTCTGCAACGACTTCGGTGGTCTGGCCATGGACTGTAGGTTGCAGTTGCTCCCCGAGCAACAACCAAAGGACTCCTACCTCTAGAGTAGTCCACACAGACCAACTAGAACTCCTTTTGTTCACCAAGAACGGACATGAAGGAGTTGTCCTCCCATTGGTGTACTAGTTACCAATCTGCTCTGCCACTACAACAACCCTCAATTGTTCTCTCCCGTGGCTATCCCTCCTTAGTCGGGTAGGACTTGCCTGGCCTCTCTTGGTTTCTCCAACCAGAGAGGACAACACTTGTCAACGTAATTGATTTTATGTTGTCTGTGTAGTTGTTTTTGTATCTTGGGAATCCCCCAGTACCCCTCTATATATAGGAGGGGTTAGGGTCAGGGTTCCCAATCCCCAACCAATGTGGGACTAAAAGTGAGAGTGGAAAGGACTAAGAGATCTTGATTTTTCACAACAATTTTAATCTATGACAGCCGAAATGACCATTTCGCACACCTAGACGGTCGTCTCGCACTGCCAAACAACCATTTGGTAGTTTCCAATCTGAATCGAATTTGGCTATTTTGAATCCAATTAATATATAATATTAATTTCCTTGTTCCTCAAGTGAAGAACAACCGAAACTATTTAGGAAACATCTTGAACCTCTGTTCGACCCAACTGGGCCATCTCACCCAAGCGAGACTCCCATCTCACTCACCTAGATGGCCGTCTGGTGAGTTGAGATGAGCTGATCGGTTCAATCATATTGAACCTGTAACGACAGTCGCCAAACCGACAAACAAATCGTTACTAATTAAGCGGGATTTCAACATAAACAACGGATTAAAAAAATCACTAAAAAATTAAAACCATTTTGCAAAGAGATCCATTTCTAGGAAAACTCTTTAAGGCAGGACCAAAACTTTATATACATCATTGTTCACATTGTACATTCACTGTACCATCTCTTCTTGAGGATAACATATAACAGTTGCTTTATCAAAATATATAATGAAGCAACATAAAACCTCGAGGCTTACAAGCCAAAAACCTCATATCGTTCATGAAACCATAACGAACCAACTCCAAGGACCTGAGAGTACAGAGACAACACATAGGACTTCTATCTACAAGACATGACAGACAATACACTCAACCTGAGCTGTTACTGCTGTCCCTGCTGTTGTTGTTCTTTTTTTGTAGAAAGGTCTTCACCTCCTCGTGCACGTCCACCTAAAAATTTGGATCCCACGGGGGTGAGACAATTGAAAATTGCCCCAACGAGAGGTATAACTCTCCGACAACAATGTTATTATCATAGTTAAATAGTATTAAACTGAGCAGAGGATAAGCAGTTTAGAACATTCTCATCTTTTAAAGAATTCCCACTATCTATGATAGAGCAGTAAATCATCTATTCACTTTATAAGGAATATGAAGAAACACATATATCATTTACTCATCATACTATCTCAAGCTTATCCTGTGATGATCATTATCATGGTATGCCATCCATGAATCATTCTCATTTGTATCTATTGGCCTCAGCCAATCTGCTAACCAGATATTGAATTGTACCAGTCATGTGAGTATACATCATCATATCCTGTCCAAGCATTGGACTATGCCAATCATATGCAATTATTCTAGGTATTGGGTTATTACCAATCCTATGCAATTATTCCAGGCATTGGGTTTTTACCAATCCTGTGTTATTATTCCAGGCATTGGGATTTAACCAATCCTGTGTTATTATAGGCTTCATGCCTCTGCCAGGTATTGGGTTATTACCAATCCTGTGATTATTATAGGCTTCATGCCTCTATCAGGTATCGGGTTATTCCCAATTCTGTGATTATAGGCTTCATGCCTCTGTCAGGTATTGGGTTATTACCAATCCTGTGATTATAGGCTCCATGCCTCTGCCAGGTATTGGGTTATTACCAATCTTGTGATTATAGGCTCCATGCCTCTGCCAGGTATTGGGTTATTACCAATCCTGTGATTATAGGCTCCATGCCTCTTCCAGGTATTGGGTTATTACCAATCCTGTGATTATAGGCTCCATGTATCTGCCAGGTATTGGGTTATTACCAATCATGTGATTATAGGCTCCATGCCTCTGCCAGGTATTGGGTTATTACCAATCCTGTGAACAGCCTAGTATTGGACTCTACCAATCCAGTGATTACAGGATTTAAGCCTCTGCCAAGTATTGGTCTGTAACCAATCCTCATTACAGGCTTTACGCCTCTGCCAGGTATTGGACTTTAACCAATCTTGATTACACAAACAGGCAGCGGACTCTAACCACTCCTGATTACAGGCTTTACGCCTCTGCCAGGTATTGGTCCGTAACCAATCCTGATTACAGGCTTTACGCCTCTGCCAGGTATTGGACTTTAACCAATCCTGATTACACAGCCAGACAGTGGAATCTAACCACTCCTGATTACATGCTTTACGCCTCTGCCAGGTATTGGTCCGTAACCAATCCTGATTACAGGCTTTACGCCTCTACCAGGTATTGGACTTTAACCAATCCTGATTACACAGCCAGGCAGTGCACTCTAACCACTCATGATTACACATTCGTTATGGGATATCAATCCCTTAAATTCATCATTGGTTATCACATCCTTTTACTAGGCATTATACCCTGGGGCAAGCCATCATATCAATTCACATCCTTTATATAATACAAGTATTCCTCATGTCTCATTTTAACATATTCAAAGCACCATAGCCCTTATTTTGGCTATGACTATAATGCATGTATGACCAAGATTTCATTATTATCTTTGTAACCATTTTTTATTATTATTATGTTATAGGGTTCCCATTTACGTGGTTTATTTTAAACATTACCAATTCTTACATCAATCTTTAGATCAATATCTTGTCACCTCTCATTAGGCAACAACTAATCACATGACTCACAAGGCCCATTAAACATCTTGTCACCTCTCACTAGGCAACAACTATTCACATGGCTCACATGGCCCATTAAACATCTTGTCACCTCTCACTAGGCAACAACTATTAGGGTTAGGGTTTCCCCTTATTTCCGGATAGGGTTTCAAGTTCATATTATTAATTCAAACCTTAATTCATTGCTCCACACATCTAGGAGCATCCATTGATATCATAAGTATTAAATTATATCCATTGATATCCATTGATATCATAAGTATAAAATTATACTTATTTATTCTCATCATTTATCATCAAATGAATCATCAACACAAGTATTAAATTATATCCATTGATATCATAAGTATTAAATTATATCCATTGATATCATAAGTATTAAATTATACTTATTTATTCTCATCATTTATCATCAAATGAATCATCAACACAAGGTATGAGTTCGTCTCTCATCCTTATCAGGGTATGATTACATCATACTTTATTAACTTGGCTTAACCCTTTCTCAAGGTATGTTAGCCCACACTTATCAAAGTGTATTAAACTTATTACATCTCAATGTAACAATTGACATAACACACTTCATGTGTTACTCATCCAAGTATATTGGATTTAAGGTGCATCAAGGTGTAACAACCTTAAAGTGTTGGATGTGATATTTACCATGCCTTAGTGTATCACTTCCCTCATTACCTTTAACTTACTTAAGTTCCTCAACTTATCTTGTATTAGGGTATTCCCCATCCTAATACTTTATGCACTAGCCCATCACATTTATTCTGTAGTGTATTGATCATGAGTCATACATTTGAATTGTCCAACCATCATCAATTGATATGGACTCATCTGAGGTTGAGACATTGTTGATATAGGATTAACCATTATCAATCACTTTAGGTGTTTCACCTATCAAGGTATCAATCATACCATTACTTGGTGTTACACTCATTACTCCTAAGAGTGTCTTACTATCACGTTTACAAGGTGTCTTGGGTTGGAGGTGTATGAACACTCACCATATCGTGTTAGGATTTGTACTTGTCTCCATATCGGGCATGAGGTATCTTCTTGACCTCATATCGGGCACAAGGTATATGTATGTGTCGCCCATGATACTTATGAGGTATCAAACCATCACCATGTCGGGGTAGAAGTACATTCAATCACCCTATCGGGCTAGTCACCATCTAGGGTTAGCCATGACGGGTTAGGGTTACCATATCATCTAGGGTTGTGTATCGTGCAACCCTATTTTGCAACCATGTCGTGCAACCATGTCATGCAATAGCACTTGTTATACTTCACTTATATCGGGTTACCCAAATTAAGGTTTCATGTCAACTTTTAATTATTCATTCAACCTCGTATCGTGTATGGAGTATATACTTGACTCCCTATCATGCAAGAGGTGTATAATACACCCCCATATCGTGCAACAATGTATTCATTCATATCCATATCGTTCAAGTGAAGTAGGTGCATCATCATATCGGGTTAAAGGTGCTTTCTTGTGTGCTTGCACCCGATATTACTTTTATAAGGTGATATCATCATCTTCAAGCTCTAGACCTTTGCTCTAACTATTATAGTTCATGTCAACATGTCTAAGCAACTACTAGAACTCATAATTTCATCAACTATTTCAGGAAATTTCGTAATTTAAAAGTATTTCACTAATTATAACAATTTAGGTGAAGAATAATAACATGGTTGAGTTCAAGTTATAAAACCCGCCTTAAGAACGACTTCAAAGCTCCAAGCTCCAAAGCTCCACATTCCTAAGGTTGAAGATGGACTTCACAACTCCTCTATATGAAATTAATCACCATGGATAAGCAATTGGTGAAGAAGAAAAGAAAGGAAGATCAAAACCCTAAATTCATGCTTCAATCCAAGGTTGAAGATGATCTTATCCTCACCTTAGGGTTAAGTACGAGCTCCTTCTTGCTCCTTAACACCTTTGCACGATACAATAGTGTCCTTGCACGATATTCCACCCTCTTGCACGATATGGCAACTCACTTGCACGATATGACACTCACTTGGAGTCAAAACTTCACTCTATGGCCGATATCACCTTTATATGGCCAATATCACCTACTTGGGCGATATGCTCTTGCCATGGGCGATATCCCAAGGCCCATGCATGATACCACAGCATCCATTCACGATATGGGAGCTCTATTCACGATACCCTAGGGTAGGAGGGTGGTAAGGGTCGAAAAATTGCACCAAGAGGTGAAACTAGGGGTATATATACTTGTTGTTCATGAAGGAAGGTAAAAAATGAGGTGTCAGCATTTTGAGCTAGTAGGTGCCACGTGTCATGCATGGGTGACACGTGTACATGCATGCATCAACATTTATCTTGTCTTGAAAAATGGTTGAGGATCATCTTGAGATGCAAATTCGTCCATTACTTATCCATTTGGATAAGTTATCTAGGTTTAATCACCATTTTAAGTCAAGCTGGTACACTTTTTCTAAGGAAACTTGTTGGCCGTCACACCTCACCTCCTTGAGGTGCTTTGCACTATATGGCCTTTTCTAAGAGTTCACAAAACGATATGGGACACCTCCTTGGGTTCCATGGCCGAGAGGCACTCATATATAAGCTTTTCAACTTGATACAACTCAAGTTAAGCTTTCAAATTCAACCCTTTTCTTGGTCATTTCATCACCAAGATTACCATCACTCATAAGTGATTCAAACATGGTGTATCATTCATTATCTCTCCTCTAAATGATACTAGGAGGGATTAGGGTCACTCTAGAGGTGGTAATTTTCATAACAACCCCACATTTTGGGTAAATTACAATTTGTACCAAAATTGGTGCACAATGCTCCAACATTGTTCAAGCAAGTTCAAACTTGAAATTTAGGCTTTCCACAAGCCACTACTTAGCATTATTCTCTCTATTATGATGCTAAAACATATAAGGCACGTTCAACATGTGACATATTGCATTATAGCCCCTCAATTTGGGTAATTTACACTTTGGTCCAAAATAAAGGAAAATTGCTCAAACAACATTCAATCAGGACCAAAATTGAAACATAAGTGGGTCACATGATAACAAAACACCTTAGAGGATTATATTAAAGTTCTAAGCAACTTTTTTAGCCAAAACAAATAGGGTCACCTCATAACCCAGGTCAAGGTCATTACGAGTTATAAACCCCTAACAAGGATTTCGTCCCTGAAATCTCAGATAAAAGGATACATATATTATTCATTCTTTATATCATCAAGTCTCCACATAACATCTCATTGTTATGGAGACACCATAGAAATTTGATCAATACAAATTTCTTTTACACAAAAATCCCATGGAATCAAACACATAGGATACATGCTTCACTGTCTTTTCATTATCGACTGTGTAGTTAATTCTGGGTCAAGTAACACTTTTCTCACTCAAATAGAGGTTGTTTGTTAATCTCATTTGACAAACTTTTATTGTAATATTTTTACAATTATTCCTTCAAGTAGATCATTCTCATCAATGTTATGTTTATGCAAAGCATAAACCCCTAACATATGATGTCCATACTACATTAGGTAACTGGACTGATTCCACAGTTAACCATTCCATGTAACTATCATAAGATAGTCTGATGTTTCTCAGATACCAAAATCCCTTACCTTGGTATCTAACACGTGTGTTAAAAACATGTCACATCCTCATTTTTGTTTATAAGTTGATTTATGAGTAAATCAAATTCCTTCATATATCGATTAGAATGTGGTAGAAATATCCATGCCACATCTCCTTCTTCTTTAAACTCTTGAGATTGTTTCAGAATGACTACTTGATCAGAGTAATAAAAAAGATAACAATCTAAATATGTCATACTTACCTTGCCTTCAATAAATGAATACCTGGCCAGGGTATTCAAGAACTAAAATTAGGTAGTATGTATTTGTTTTATATTATGTTTCATACTTTTAACATCTCTTTAAATTTTACTACTTAGTATCTCAGATTTTCTTTGGGTGTTTCTTTTACATCTCTTCCTTTTCTACATGAAGAGAGAAATTTCAAAACATATAAGAGAATATTAATCTAAGTATAGGTTCTCATCCTTCTTATCTCTTCCTCATGTCCTCATAGGACTAATTAAAGGAAGCTCAACATCAACCACCTTCTTATAATTATTAGATAAAATCTAGAGAAGACATATCAGAATGAGAAAGCTCTATCTGACTGTCATCCCTCACAGTCATCCACCACATCTGGTTGACTCAAACATAGAGTCTAGCTATTTCATGTTGTTTCTTTTGCCTTTTTACACTATTAGGTTGTAACTTTCGTAAGCCATGCCGAGTCTACCTCGGTTGTTGGGTCATTTACTCCCTTCTTTTTGAATAAAAGGGTTTAGTATGCTTAACATGTCCATGTCTTATCCTCATACCATAGTCTTATCGGACTCATTACCGATGTATAAGCTAAGCCATGGGTTCTTACAAGTGGAAAGTTAGGACTTTTGTATTTACATAGTGGCTCTTGCCCTGGTACACTAGGCATTTATTGCACTGGTGGCACCAAAAACTTTGGCTTTTTAGAACAATTAGGCAAATGTCTCTAAAATTATAGAGACCTTACCTTAATTCTCAACTTATTGCCTCTTCTTGGGAATTACCATCACAAATGTACTATCTGTCTAAACTTATGGCAAAGTCTCCATTCTCGCCATATGTTAATATTTCCCACATTTTCCACTATTCCAACATGACTATGTCATTTAGGAATCCTTTCAAAGCCCAAAGTTTCTGTATTCAGGACTGGTAACCTAGGTTGTAATGCTAGTATCCAGTCTATTATATTCATCACTGTTGTCCTAACTTGCCTCACAAGAGCATAAAAAGTAGGATTCTCTATCCTGATTGGGTCAAGATGGGAATTCTTAGGCACTCGTTCTTCTCTTGCCTGGTCCCTTGCACCCTCTCCTGGTGCAACAATATTGCTCTCAACAATGTGTTCCTCGTGTTCTCCAGTCATTTATAAACTTTACCCTTTCTTCTGCATAAGCGGAAGTCACTATAGGGTATACTGGAGGAAACTAACACAAACTCAACACCTTAGTCTTATGTCTCTGTAGACTCAGCGAACCTTAAGCTCTGATACCAAACTTGTAACGACAATCGCGAAACCGACAAACAAATCGTTACTAATTAAGTAGGATTTCAACATAAACAGCGGATTAACAAAAATCACTAAAAAATTAAAACCATTTTACAAAGAGATCCATTTCTAGGAAAACTCTTTAAGGCAGAACCAAAACTTTATATACATCATTGTTCACATTGTACATTCACTGTACCATCTCTTCTCGAGGATAACATATAACAGATGCTTTGTCAAAACATATAATGAAGCAACATAAAACCTCGAGGCTTACCAGCCAAAAACCTCAGATCGTTCATGAAACCATAACGAACCAACTCCAAGGACCTGAGAGTACAGAGACGACACATAGGACTTCTATCTACAAGACATGACAGACAATACACTCAACCTGAGCTATTACTGCTGTCCTTGTTGCTGTTGTTCTTATTCTGCATAAAGATCTTCACCTCTTCGTACACGTCCACCTAAAAATTTTGATCCCACGGGGGTGAGACAATTGAAAATTGCCCCAGCGAGAGATATAACTCTCCGCCAACAATGTTATTATCACAGTTAAATAGTATTAAATTGAGCAGAGGATAAGCAATTTAGAACATTCTCATCTTTTAAAGCATTGCCACTATCTATGATAGAGCAGTAAATCATCTATTCACTTTATAAGGAATATGAAGAAACACATATATCATTTACTCATCATACTATCTCAAGCTTATCCTGTGATGCTCATTATCATGGTATGTCATCCATGAATCATTCTCATTTCTATCTGTTGGCCTCAGCCAATCTGCTAACCAGATATTGAATTGTACCAGTCATGTGAGTATACATCATCATATCCTGTCCAAGCATTAGACTATGCCAATCATATGCAATTATTCCATGTATTGGGTTATTACCAATCCTATGCAATTATTCCAGGCATTGGATTTTTACCAATCCTGTGTTATTATTCCAGGCATTGGGATTTAACCAATCCTATGTTATTATAGGCTTCATGCCTCTGCCAGGTATTGGGTTATTACCAATCATGTGATTATTGTAGGCTTCATGCCTCTGCCAGGTATTGGGTTATTACCAATCCTGTGATTATAGGCTCCATGCCTCTGCCAGGTATTGGGTTATTACCAATCCTGTGATTATAGGCTCCATGCCTCTGCCAGGTATTGGGTTATTACCAATCCTGTGATTATAGGCTCCATGCCTCTGCCTGGTATTGGGTTATTACCAATCCTGTGATTATAGGCTCCATGCCTCTGCCAGGTATTGGGTTATTACCAATCCTGTGATTATATGCTCCATGCCTCTGCCAGGTATTGGGTTATTACCAATCATGTGATTATAGTCTCCATACCTCTGCCAGGTATTGGGTTATTACCAATACTGTGAACAGCCTGGTATTGGACTCTACCAATCCAGTTATTATAGGCTTTACGCCTCTGCCAGGTATTGGTCCGTAACCAATCCTGATTACAGGCTTTACGCCTCTGCCAGGTATTGGACTTTAACCAATCCTGATTACACAACCAGGTAGTGGACTCTAACCACTCCTGATTACAAGCTTTACGCCTCTGCCAGGTATTGGTCCGTAACCAATCCTGATTACAGGCTTTACGCCTCTGCCAGGTATTGGACTTTAACCAATCCTAATTACACAACCAGACAGTGGACTCTAACCACTCCTGATTACAGGCTTTAGGCCTCTGCCAGGTATTGGACTTTAAACAATCCTGATTACACAGCCAGGCAGTGGACTCTAACCACTCCTGATTACACATTCGTTATGGGATATCAATCCCTTAAATTCATCATTGGTTATCACATCCTTTTACTAGTCATTATACCCTGGGGCAAGCCATCATATCAATTCACATCCTTTATATAATACAAGTATTCCTCATGTCTCATTTTAACATATTCAAAGCACCATAGCCCTTATTTTGGCTATGACTATAATGCATGTATGACCAAGATTTCATTATTATCTTTGTAACCATTTATTATTATTATTATGTTACATGGTTCCTATTTACCTGGTTTATTTTAAACGTTACCAATTCTTACATCAATCTTTAGATCAATATCTTGTCACCTCTCATTAGGCAACAACTAATAACATGACTCACAAGGCCCATTAAACATCTTGTCACCTCTCACTAGGCAACAACTATTCACATGGCTCACAAGGCCCATTAAACATCTTGTCACCTCTCACTAGGCAACAACTATTAGGGTTAGGGTTTCCCCTTATTGCCGGATAGGGTTTCAAGTTCATATTATTAATTCAAACCTTAATTCATTGCTCCACACATCTAGGAGCATCCATTGATATCATAAGTATTAAATTATACTTATTTATTCTCATCATTTATCATCAAATGAATCATCAACACAAGGTATGAGTTCGTCTCTCATCCTTACCATGGTATGATTACATCATACTTTATTAACTTGGCTTAAACCTTTCTCAAGGTATGTTAGCCCACACTTATAAAAGTGTATTAAACTTATTACATCTCAATGTAACAATTGACATAACACACTTCATGTGTTACTCATCCAAGTATATTGGATTTAAGGTGCATCAAGGTGTAACAACCTTAAAGTGTTGGATGTGATATTTACCATGCCTTAGTGTATATCACTTCCCTCATTACTTTTAACTTACTTAAGTTCCTCAACTTATCTTGTATTAGGGTATTCCCCATCCTAATACTTTATGCACTAGCCCATCACATTTATTCTGTAGTGTATTGATCATGAGTCATACATTTGAATTGTCCAACCATCATCAATTGATGTGGACTCATCTCAGGTTGAGACATTGTTGATATAGGATTAACCATTATCAATAACTTTAAGTGTTTCACCTATCAAGGTATCAATCATACCATTACTTGGTGTTACACTCATTACTCCTAAGAGTGTCTTACTATCACCTTTACAAGGTGTCTTGGGTTGGAGGTGTATGAACACTCACCATATCGGGTTAGGATTTGTACTTGTCTCCATATCGGGCATGAGGTATCTTCTTGACCTCATATCGGGCACAAGGTATATGTATGTGTCGCCCATGATACTTATGAGGTATCAAACCATCACCATGTCGGGCTAGAAGTACATTCAATCACCCTATCGGGCTAGTCACCATCTAGGGTTAGCCATGACGGGTTAGGGTTACCATATCATCTAGGGTTGTGTATCGTGCAACCCTATCGTGCAACCATGTTGTGCAACCATGTCGTGCAACCATGTCGTGCAACTATGTCGTGCAACCATGTCGTGCAACCATGTCATGCAATAGCACTTGTTATACTTCACTTATATCGGGTTACCCAAATTAGGGTTTCATGTCAACTTTTAAGTATTCATTCAACCTCGTATCGTGTATGGAGTCTATACTTGACTCCCTATCGTGAAAGAGGTGTATACTACACCCCCATATCGTGCAACAATGTATTCATTCATATCCATATCGTTCAAGTGAAGTAGGTGCATCATCATATCGGGTTAAAGGTGCTTTCTTGTGTGCTTGCACCCGATATTACTTTTATAAGGTGATATCATCATCTTCAAGCTCTAGACCTTTGTTCTAACTATTATAGTTCATGTCAACAGGTCTAAGCAACTACTAGAACTCATAATTTCATAAACTATTTCAGGAAATTTCGGAATTAAAAGTATTTCACTAATTATAACAATTTAGGTGAAGAATAATAACATGGTTGAGTTCAAGTTATAAAACCCACCTTAAGAACGACTTCAAAGCTCCAAGCTCCAAATCTCCACATTCCTAAGGTTGAAGATGAACTTCACAACTCCTATATATGAAAATAATCACCATGGATAAGCAATTAGTGAAGAAGAAAAGAAAGGAAGATCAAAACCCTAAATTCATGCTTCAATCCAAGGTTGAAGATGATCTTATCCTCACCTTAGGGTTAAGTATGAGCTCCTTCTTGCTCCTTAACACCTTTGCACGATACAATAGTGTACTTGCACGATATGCCACCCCTCTTGCATGATATGGCAACTCACTTGCACGATATGACACTCACTTGGAGTCAAAACTTCACTCTATGGCCGATATCACCTTTATATGGCCAATATCACCTACTTGGGCGATATGCTCTTGCCATGGGCGATATCCCAAGGCCCATGCACGATACCACAGTATCCCTTCATGATATGTGAGATCTATGCACGATACCGTAGGGTAGGAGGGTGGTAAGGGTTGAAAAATTGCACCAACGGGTGAAACTAGGGGTATATATACTTGTTGTTTATGAAGGAAGGTAAAAAAATGAGGTGTCAACATTTTGAGCTAGTAGGTGCCACGTGTCATGCATGGGTGACACGTGTCCATGCATGCATCAACATTTATCTTGTCTTGAAAAATGGTTGAGGATCATCTTGAGATGCAAATTCGTCCATTACTTATCCATTTGGATAAGTTATCTAGGTTTAATCACCATTTTAAGTCAAGCCGATACACTTTTTCTAAGGAAACTTGTTGGCCGTCACACATCACCTCCTTGAGGTGATTTGCATGATATGGCCTTTGCCAAGAGTTCACAAAACGATATGGGACACCTCCTTGGGATCCATGGCCGATAGGCACTCATATATAAGCTTTTCAACTTGATACAACTCAAGTTAAGCTTTCAAATTCAACCCTTTTCTTGGTCATTTCATCACCAAGATTACCATCACTCATAAGTGATTTAAACATGGTGTATCATTCATTCTCTCTCCTCTAAATGATACTAGGAGGGAGTAGGTTCACTCTAGAGGTGGTAATTTTCATAACAACCCCACATTTTGGGTAAATTACAATTTGTACCAAAATTGGTGCACAATGCTCCAACATTGTTCAAACAAGTTCAAACTTGAAATTTAGGCTTTCCACAAGCCACCACTTAGAATTATTCTCTCTATTATGATGCTAAAATATATAAGGCACGTTAAACATGTGACATATTGATTATAGCCTCTCAATTTGGGTAATTTACACTTTGGTCCAAAACAAAGGAAAATTGCTCAAACAACATTCAATCGGGACCAAAATTGAAACATAAGTGGGTCACATGATAACAAAACACCTTAGAGGATTATATTAAAGTTCTAAGCAACTTTTTTAGCCAAAACAAATAGGGTCACCTCATAACCCAGGTCAAGGTCATTACAGAACCGGTCAGTTCAAGGGTTGAACTTAGCCAAATCGATCTCTGATCAACCTAACCCCCAAACGGCCATCTCACCTACTTGAGACACCTGTCTGACAGCCCAAATGGTCGTCTCACTCAGTGAGATGGTCGTTTGGCAATCCTGGTCAGCCAATCAAGCAATCGGCTGTGTGAATTGAATACCTAAACACTTTAGTTATCAATTCAATTGTCATTCAAGATCAAACTCCTCTTCTAGATGAGTTCCTATGAGTGTGACCCTATAGGTCCCATGTCACGTTGGTAGTGAATGTCTATAACTAGCTTATGACATCACAAGCAAAGAGTGGTGCCTAGTCGTATATCAGTGCTACCCAAGTGAAATGGAAAATTGGAGAATAACTTCAACCTACAATCTGTGTAAGGTGTTGCAGTGATTGTATAATTCCTTTGTCTCTAATATCCAGGATGAACTTGAGGCATGGTTGGTCATCCTCTCAATATTTAATCCATGTTTCTTGAATCAAGAGTAGACTGATCTGAGATAATGTGACATCAATATCACTATATTGATTCACATGCGCATGCACATGTTTTTCTCAGTCTCACTAATCAAGTGGCCAGAACATCATACTCCTATAGGAGGGACAAATCCCATATCTATAATTCACAGTCTATCCTCATGTGTCAAAGTCACCCAATCATCACCGTTATAACAACCCATGTTTCAGGACTACGTTTGATGATGCCAAAGTGTGCCCAACAACATGTGACAAGTGTAGTGATTTTAGGTCTAAGAATCATAATCACCACCTTCACTATGAGAGATGATTGTGACCACAAAACCATGTGTCACTCTCAAGGTGGGTCTATCCGATACAATGTTCTCTAACATATATCTATGTGCTTGATTTGATATTTCCATATCATGACTAATGAGATTTAGTCATCAACCAACTCACACTTTGATCTTATGTGTTATTGTTGTCTATCAACCTTCCACAATAACAACTGATCATGGACATAATGAGAATATGTAAATGTACTCTTAACATCCGTATGATCTCACCACAAGGATAGAAACTTGACAACATGCGTCATTGAGTAATATAATTATCTAGACATTCACTCTGTATCCTCATTATCTCATAATTGAGTGAAATAGATGAATTGGAAGCTTTCCTTTATATATGTTATTATCAAATCCTTTTAGGTAATTATACCATGTCAATCATCATATGATTGGCTCTACCGACATAACTTACCAACATTTTAGTCATGCATCCAGAGGTGAAAAAATGCTGCAATTTAAATTGTTTTTGTGCATAAACTTTATAGGTCATGGAAGAGTGACTTAGAAGAACCCAACCGAGCTCAAATTTTGCATGTACCCTATATTTACTATAAAAATAAATATCAAAAATTGTCAAAATACATAAACACCACTTGAGTGTATGGTGTAATTTATACACTAGAGTATATCATAGTCTGACTTTTTCTCTATATAGAGAGAGATTTATTTAATGGTTGGATGGTTATTTGAATTGCACTGTAGTGGTTGATTTTTCTTAAGGAAGTTCTAATGTTAGGTGTGACTCCAATCATGAGACATGATTAAGTGCGATCTCCGATTTGGGTGTAACATAGTGAAACTAAGAGGCTAATCGAAAGTCTGGGAGTTTCAATGACTCTTCTAAGAAATCCTAACTAAACTAAAGGTAACCACTATCTATTTTGAGCTTAAGTTTGATAAAAAAATGCCTACTAAGTATGTCAACATTGTCTAAATTTGACATTGAGTATTCTTCCAAAAAAAAGATAAGACCTAGTGGCTCCCTAGTTATTTACAAATTGTACTCTAGGACTTTCACTCAACACCAATTTACCCTATTAACAAGAAATTTACATGAATTACACTACTTACAAAATAAAATCTTTTGTAGTTTGCAATGTATGTCTAATTGATTGTGCTTATAGCTCAAATATACTTGGGATTTAAAATATACAATGAAGAAACATTACCAATCATCAAGATATGTTTATATAATTGCCCTTGGGCCAATTTCACCGATGGGTGCTCAAAATGACATTTTTTAATATTTTCTTCACAACTACAAACACTGAGCTAATAGCAATGCTAATATTTAACCCTGCCATCCCTCTGAGAGTCTTGAATAGAGAATTTATATTGAAAGCATTATAATCATTAGTCTAAAAAAACACGAGATCATCTACAAATATAGTATGAGAGACTTCATGTTCCTTAAAGCTTTGAAAGGGTTTAACTTCCTTTCCCTGACTTCCTTGTTGATCAAATGAGTAA
This sequence comes from Alisma plantago-aquatica, assembly GCA_963693085.1. Lineage (NCBI taxonomy): Eukaryota > Viridiplantae > Streptophyta > Magnoliopsida > Alismatales > Alismataceae > Alisma > Alisma plantago-aquatica. The sequence goes on along the minus strand of OY856414.1, from coordinate 14,162,289 downwards.
ACCATTGTGAAATCCAATCAACTAGGTAGGATTCGAATGGATCATCTTGTTGTGCCCCATTACTAGGTTTATAGGCGGCTGTAGGTCTTTATTGAATAGAATTATTAAGTGGTTCTGAAGAAAAATTCATTTATTAATACAATCGACTCTTGGGGAAACTTATTTTCTCTATTTTTTTATATCAAAGAGCCCCATGAACCATAATCATATGCTTTCGATAGGTCAACTTTCACATGAATATGAGTCGTACTCTACCTTTTGTTAATATCAAGACTATCTCATAAGATAAAAGGACAAGCATCCTTTATGCTTATGTCTAAGCACACTACTTTACAACTAATCAGAGAAGGAAAATCCTTTGAATTCGGTTAGCTAGGATGTTAGGATAACTTTATATATGTTATGAATTAATATGCTTATGTCCCTTCAAGCTCAATGAAAATTCGCCCTTGAATTACAAATAGAAGAAAAATTGATTACTCGATTATGAGTTAGTATGTTGTGGCTAATTTGAGATCAATCAAAGAATATACTAGGGTTCCAATGAGCTTGGAGAAGGATGCTTGGAATGTGACAGAAATGAAGAAAATCCAATCGATCATGTATTAAAGAAAAGGACCTAACCCTACATAAAAATGAAGAAAATTTATAAAAAGAATGGTTCAAATTAAGTTAGGCTTAGTTGAGTTTTTGAATTCAACCTTGAGTGGTGATGGGATTCTTTTATATTAAGCAAGTTTGCCATGCATAGTCATAAATATAAAATAGATGAGTTTTAACAAACACAAAAAGATCATGGTCATAATTACATGTTTAACAATAGGTCTTCTAATGGTGAATATGTCATGGCATGTTTGCAACCATTGATGCTCCACATGGAGGTGTGGATCTTGATTGATGACTTCTTTAAAAACATAATGTCATTTATATTCATTACTCTAGAAAACTGACATATGGTTGAAGGGTTACACCATTTTGATGGTGCAAGAGTCGTCCCATACAAGGAGATCATCATCAATTATTGGACAAACCCTAGTGTGAAGTATTCAAGGAAAGTAAGGGACAAGGACAACCACAAACTTGATGTAGACAAACCAATCATGAAGGATAACAATCACACGCAGAGGCAACATCTCAAAAAATTGAGGGCGACATTGTTGTCCCATAGAGGAGAACAAAAGTGTAAGGTAATTTTATCTCTTGAATTAATCACATAAACACCATTCGTCCAAAAAGACCAACAATCGGTTTGAGTTTTTTTCACAGATTGTATTAGGACAACATTTATACTTGGATCTCATCGCAAAATGTCAGCCCCCGCAAATTGTGTGGTGCGAGAATCTATGTAGGGAGTCTCAGACGGACAACCTAGGGGTGACTAGAAGCGCTGAATCAAGCGTCGAGAGCCGTGACGTGGCTTCCCAAATCACGAGACCTTCTGTCTACCACTCTCACTTGGCACCCCTCTCCTATAGTGTAGTCTCCGCCTCTGGTTGCGGCTGTCGATCTGTCGCGATCTATCAGCTCACCGCCTCTCGCCATCAACAAGTAGCAGCATTCAAGCTGCAACTCGAGACAAGCGGGTGGCGGTGAGTGGAAGATAGGAGGCCTAAGGAGTGATACTAAATAGCTGCAAGCGGTTGACATCATTTTCAGTCCTACCGTAAAGAAAGGGTGGAAATATGGCGCTGCGGGTGTCGCCGATGACCTTCCAGACTCCCAAATCTTTCAGTGTCTTGCCTTCTTCTCCGGCGCTGCCGGCAACCAGAACAAGGGCGCCATGGAACTCGAGGATTTACATGGCTTCCACTGCAGTTCAATCCCCCGCTACCAAGTTAGTGTTTCCTCTTCCTCTACTTGTTCTAGTTCATCGATGCCATAGCATTGGTAATTATTAATTCACGATTTCACACTTACTTGCATCCAATTAGACTAATGTTGAAAGGGAAATACTCTACCAGTTACCTATTGTCTTCTTTTCCGATATGGGTTGGCTGCGCCTCAGTTTTTTCTTTAGCGGCAAGGGACTGTGGGGAGGAGCGGTTGTGCTCCAATTTATCTTGTATTATTCTATTTGATGTTGGATTCTCCGTCTGCTTCACTCTGTTATCACACTTGTTGGTTTCATAACAACTCTTCTTGTTATTCTAGTACACTACTTGTGAGTTCTTTACTACTTCAACTCTACCTTGTGTCATTCATTATCTGGTCAGAAGTAACGGCTGAGGTCCTTCTCATGTCTTACTCTAGGACTGATCCTCCTATTGTATTAAGGTTTCATTTTACTAATCTGTTTCCTGCTCGTTTTATTTGTATTCGGGTGGATGATTAGGGAAATGAATTCCATAGTGGTACTGTGGTAGCATAACTTCTCAGGATAAATGTCTATTCTTACTTCTTCCCAATTTTTTTAACAAAGAGAACATGTATTTTATAATCTAATCCTGTCAGGAGTCTAATCTCGAAGCAACAGTGTAGGAATGGTTGGAAATAGGATCCAACATTGTAATAAATGTATTTGGATGACCTGAATAAGCATATGGTATATCTCATATGGAAATAGGATCCATGCAACATCAACCCTTCTACAACAAAAACTTCCCTCATAGCTGCAGAAACTGTGGAAATTGATATTGGCTTGAAAAGATACATTCTCCATCCAGACTTGACCAGATTCCATGTTGGCTACATTATGCACAATTTGTTGAACTCGTGTTTAGTCCCATGCTTGCTTGTTTGTATCCCAGATTTACCCTTGAAGGGATAATATTTGAACCCCATACCAGATAAATGTATGATTAGTGACTACTTTGGCCCTTTCCTTTTGATTTTTTGGTGAGAATTTTTTTATAGAAGAGAAAACAGAATAAACAAATAAAGAAAATACACTTAGCAAAATTTTCTCGATGTTATTCTTGAAAGGTGCGGGGGAAAGCCCACTTGTGTTGTTGTTATATTAGATGGAACACCCTGTCCTATATATTAGAGAAAGGGTGGAGACTTGCAGACTTGGGACTCAAGGCAAGTTACATGGGCCTGGATACTTAAGCCCATTCTCTAATTAACCTATTAACTAAATAGGCTAATAATATATTCTAACACTCCCCTCAAGCTGGAGCATAAATGAAACTCATGTCCTAACTTGGACTTACAAGACTCGATTAAATGATAAAAGATAAAATTGTCACTCCCCATACAAGTGTTGTCACTCCACCTTAAACAATACTTCCTAGCTAAAAACATATGATGATGCCTCTTTGGAGTTGTGTACTGTAGGCTGGAAATGCTCGAGATTTGGAGATGGTCTTTGAACTTTGAAGTGCATATGGAATGAAGAGCATCTGATATATGGAAGTTGAACGCCACATCAAAATCTCGCCACAATGAAGTATATGGTCAAAAACACCACGACTATGCCATCTTCACCGAAGAAGAATGTGTGTGATATTAGCGCACAATCAACACATCCTACGTAATTAACACGACATGAGCTCGGATGCACAATGTGGATGTAGCAATAGCGGTGTCTTCAAATTATCTGAGAAGTGTAGCCTACTGGAATTAGCACAGAAGACGATAGACATGTATAATGTGGCATGAACACAAGCTGGACGGGGTGGTGATGGCTGGCATACTGGCTCCATAAGTCTGACGCATGAATCTTGGGGGCTTGATTTGAATGAAGGCACGATCAAGGAGAAGCCCAAGAAGATCATGAGATGAGGGCAACAAGACATAACGAAGTAGCTCAGTGAAGACAAATCTGGATGAGAATCCTTGCAGATACATATTGCACAGACCGGAAAATGACAAGCTTCGGAGAAATCTGACGAAGAAGCAACCATCTATCTAATGGGAATGCAGTGAGAACGATCAACTAACACGCCATTAACACCAAAGGGAACTAGAGGCTGGAATTAGCGCACCAACTCTTGTCCTGATGTACATAATGCAGTACGAATGCAAAAGGCTTGGGGCCAATGCTGCAACTGTGAGATCCTCCAACGCCCTCTGAAAGCATTGACCAATATGGAATTAGCGCAGATAGCCAACTCACGTGTAAAGCGGCTAAGTGGGAATGACGCACCACAAAGACATCAAAAGAGCAGATGTGCTGAAGTATACGAAGCTCCATGAAGATAACATGGAATATATCATTCTCATCTCTTGTCTCTCTCCTCATATGCTCTCTCTCATGTTCTCGTCATACCCTCCTCTCTCTCTCCTCTGTATCCCCCGCACGTAGTTGGTGTGGAAAAAGAGACACATGACCCCCACACGTGGAAGACGCACACATGATGGATGGGAGGATGGAAGAGGGAAAATGAAAAACGAGAGGTGTAGTATGTAGTTAGGAGAAACCAATAAAATGAATTAATATGCAAAAAAACCTCATTACAAGATCCGAATGGGGTGTGGGAGTGGAGCCTCCACAATTTTTTTGGACTAGGTCAAAGAATAATAGGATCCGATTATCATTAGGTACTAGAGGAGAGAAAGACCATCGGAGGACGTCAGAACTTGAGCTCGAAGTAGACAGACTGTTTCTAACACGCCGTGTTTGTATCTTGACAAGCCGTGTAACTTTGTTGGTCGAAGGTGACAGGTTCCCAACAAAACGTGTGTTGTGATGCGACACGTCGTGTGTAAATGTCGGAGGTGTGAAACTGATTTTCGTCAACACGCCGCATTGGAAATGCGACACGTCGTGTAGGCGTGAAAGAGACTCCCATCAACACACCGTGCGGGAGTTTGACACGTCGTGTAGGTCGCAATCTGCGCCGTCAGGAAGGTTTTTGGAATGCAACATGCCGCATTGTCGGACGACACGTCATGTGGATTGCAATATGGCTGAAACTCTGTGCCGTCAGGATGATTTCTGGAGTAAGACACGTTGTGTTGGTTGGGCGACATGCCGTGTCGGGTGGCAGCTGATGCACAATTTTGACGGGAATTGGCGTCGTCGAAGATATCAACTCTGGGGATTTTGCATCTAGAGGTGACGAAAATTAGTGATGTGACTTGTGACCATAGATCATGCGGATTTGAGGTAGCAACAACCTCTTGCTAGACCAAGGATCAATCTGGACAAGATTTAGCGCCGTCCAGGGAAAGACTTCCATGGAACTAGTGGAGGCTTCTATGATGTCAATAGAAACAGGGGAAAGACGACGACTACCACCATGAATAGATCTGGATAGAAATTAGCACCATCTAGGAAACAAGGATCGAGGAAGATGCCGACTCCCTTAATGCTGTCTTTCTTTGCTACTGCGACGAGAGAGAAGCTTGATAGGCTAAAGAAGGCGACATGGTCGGTGGTGCTTGATGATGACTGGGATGAACACTACCTGAAGATGATTGGGAGGACAACCTTGGGTAAGAGACGACAAACAAATATGGACGAGAATTAGCACCGTCTAGAGACTCGGACCGGGGGAAGCGTAGATTGCCGGAAATGATGGTGGCAACACAGAGATGAAGATCTATGTGAAAGAGGAAGAGTGACGACCATGATGGTCGGGAAGTGCCTGGCAGGCGGCCAGCCTAAGCCATGGAGAAACAGCGGTTGCACGAAGGAGAGTTTTCTCTCTATTGCTCTCTCTAGGAGAGAGGCGGCGACAAATGTAGAGAGGAGAGGGAGCAGAGGTGGCGGCTTGGGTTAGGTCCCCAAGGCGCGCTTTGATACCATGTTGAAAGGTGTGTGGGGAAAACCCACTTGTGTTGTTGTTATATTAGATGGCACACCCTGTCCTATATATAGGAGAATGGGTGGAGACTTACAAACTTGGGACTCAAGGCAGGCTACATGGGCCTGAACACTTAAACCCACTAACTAATTAACCTATTAACTAAATAGGCTAATAATATATTCTAGTAGTTATGATATCCTCGCTCACGCCTCAAGGTGGCGTCTAGGATGCAAGCACAATGTCCGACAATGACTCGAAAAGCATATATGCTCACACATGCGTAACTGATCCTGAAAAGCTAATAATGTTAAGCATATGATTTAGAATTTTGATGTTCATCCAGTGAGATTTCCCAACATGGTTGGAATTGATGCTTAGATGATGATGATGATGTTGATGTTCGCCCAGTAAGATTCTTAACAATAAACAATGATATAATGAAGATGGACGATAATTACACTACATTTTGAAAGAAGTGCTTTCCATCTGTTATTAAATAATAACATTTAACTACTGATAGAAAAAGAGGCCACATTGACCGCTAAAACACTTTGGCCCATGTACCCGAGGAATCTCGACTGAAGCAACTTTTGAGGTGTTTGTTGCTTGGCGGATACCTCTTTCCGCTTCAGCCAATCCTATCAAGTTTTGCATAGCCCGCTTAATGGGTCACTTAGGACTACTTAATTGAAACAAGGTTTGCAGCGATCCAACATTATATATAAAAAAGAAAAAAAATGATCGTTTGATGCCTGAAAGGTATTACAAGCTGTAAAGTACAAGAAATTGGCCACAATAGTGTAAATGTATTACTGTCTATAAAAATATAAATGTATTACTTTATACCTAATTAATGATATCCTATAAGACCCGTATTAGTTTCATTGTATAAGAGTATGATGTTATTATCTAGAAGTTACTATGTATAAGTATCACAAAAATCTTATAAAAGCATTGCAAATTTATAAGAGTACTATGCAAAATCATGTATACTAAATTATGTGTACTACAATGTTGTATTCAATTTTTTTATACAATGAGAAACAATTGTATACACGTTTTTCTGTTTTTTGCTATATTCTTAATCTAATATATTAGGTACTGTTTAACTAGCACTGTCCAATAGTTAAACAGTAACTCAGTAAGCTAGTAACATAATCTAGTTTTGTATTCTAAGTATGTAAAACATTAATCAGTACTTTATTTACATATTTACTTTTACCTACCCCAATCTATTAAATACAATTGCTATTGCTTGATTATTAAGTGGTTATCTAGTAATTTAGAAATATAGTATTACGAAATTGCAATTATCAACACCTTTCCACTATGCTGACCGCCTTTTCAAAATGGGCTGGCTTAATCAGCCTCTTTAACCTTGTGTGCCTAGGGAGGGTTGGCCGCTCGCTTCCTGCTTCACTCTTTCCAAAAGTTAGGGATAATACATCAATGTTCCTAATATTTTGTTTTCTATCTTTAGGTCAGAAATTTCATGGCAATAGAAATGGCCAAAATTAGTTACCTTTTTCTATTGTATATCAGTGTAATAATAAGAAAGGATTTTGTTTTATATTGAAGAACCAGATACACTAGGAAAACAATGAAGCTCTGAAGTTTAAGAGTAGCACAATACTACAATAGAGAACAATCAATAAGAGTGAGGTACTAGCTGTTGGTATGTATGCCCAGAGAGCCAATCATACAATGATTGCAATAAGGCATTAGATGCATGATTTGATAATGATAAAGGTAATTCCGTCTATTATGTTTGTCTCTGAGAGATGATGACACATACATAGTAGATGTCTAAAGAATGATGTTACTCGATGACATATGTCTTCAGTTTGAGGACCTGAACAATGAGATCATATGTGTGATAAGAGTACATACATTCTTGTTATGTCCCTAGTCGGATATTACTGTGGAAGAAAAATAAACAACAATAATACATAAGACTATAGTGTGCCGGTGTGCGTTGACTGATAACAAACTCTCATTAGTCATGATATGTGATATTAAGTTGAGCACAACTCTCATAGTGATAGTGGTGATTGTGGTTCTTAGACCTGAAATCACTACACTCATCACATGTCATTCGATGCACTTAGACACCATCCAACTTGACCTTGAATAAGGGTCATCATAAGGGTGATGCTCGGGTATACTGAGGCACATGGGGATTGAGTGTGAGTGATGTAGATGAGATTTGTCCCTCCTACAGGAGATTGATATCCAAGCCACTTGATAAGTGAGGCTGAGAAATGTATGGCCATGCTCATGTGATTCAGTATGTGATATGTGAACTCACATGCATCTTAGACAGTCTGTTCTAGTTCAAGGAACATAGATCGAACGTTGAGAGGATGACGATTCCATGCCTCGAGTTAAATTTGGATATCCGAGACAAATGAACTATACACTCACTGTAACACTGATCACAGATTGTAAGTTGAAGTTGTTCTCCAACTTTCCAAATTACTTGGGTAGCAACAATGTGTTGCTAGATACCGCTCATTGATTGTGATGTCATAAATCGATTATAAAAATTCATTGCCAACGTAACTTAGGACCTATAGGGTCACGCATCAGATGCACTTGAAATAGGAGTTTATTCATGAATGATGTTTAACTTGATTACTAAAGTGTTTATGTATTCAATTTAAATATTTGAGATTGAAATTCACTGATTGGACTGTGAACTGACCAATTCAAGTGTTGAACCGATCAATTCAAGTGTCAGGTCATTTGGAAAAAATCGACCCCCCATCAATTGGCACAAAGCTAAAAGTCTAAACCCTAGGTCTGGGACACACCCTGTCCATTAGTTGATTGCAAACCCTAAGTCAAGAAATTAATCCCACCCACTAGTGTGATCCAAATCCTAGGTTCAATCACCAAGCAAGGAAAATAACTTACTATTCATGTCACACATCACTCCGCCTCCATTATACCCCCTTCTTTAACCCTGATCTGCCATCCTTCTTCCTCCCATCCTATAGGCTGCCAACCTCTTCTCCCCTCTCTCACTTCTTTTCCAGCTCTACCACCATGGCTTCAATTGTAATGAGGATGACACTAGTGAGTCACATGCTTGCAACCACTATTAGTTGTGGCTCTAGGAGGCCACACTATTCGTAGTCATGGAGCATGCCGTTGGTCGCAACCATGCATCTGTGGTAGGACATCACAACAACCTGCGTATAGGAGAACATCATAAGTGGTTGTTAATGAAGTCGAACTTACCAAAATTTGGGGAAAAAACCAGATTGTATCAAGAATTATGAAAAAAAAAGAGAATATCATGTGGGCCTCTCCCTAATCCTCGCCCCTGTGGGTTGCCGACAATCGACTATGCATATTCACTAATCGGGATTGGCTCTACCAGTAGTAGGCTCAACAAGGTCGCCTTCAACAATGATGACCTTTTAGTCTAGTGACTCTAGCCTATGCTCTATGTGCCCTTGCTGCCTCTATTGTGTACTAGCGGCTTTAGTCATTTTCCTCAATGCCTGGAGTGAGTCACCGCTTACACCCAACTCACCACTAGTAGCACCCCCTATGGCTTCATCCAGTGGCTACCTTCTACAGCTCCCTTGTCTCCCCACATAGTAAGCGCAATAACACCGTTGATGTCCCCACCTCAGTCCCATTGCTATGAATTCTGTATAACTGACAGCAGAGACTCACCTAGGTTTGATTTCCTTAAGACTTCCTCCCCTAACAAACGTGGATGTTGCTATGCAACTAGAGATGATCATCGAGTTGGATCATATTGGGTTTTGGCAGGTCCATGCCCAAACTCATTTTGAAAGACGAGTTGCAGGCTGGGTCTTAGGCTGGATAATGTTTGAAAATCTCGACCCATAGTTGAACCACGTAATAGATCTGGCTTTCGCGTAAGGTTCGGTCTATCCCGAATAAAATACTAAAATGAAGGTACTTATTTACTAATAGAGTTTAGGAAGGGTTTAGCGACCTGTACATGCAATTTATAACTGCATAACTATTAAACATAGAACTTGTTAACTAAGTCCATCTATGGATGAAAACGATATTATCTACATTAGACATTTTAAAAGATCGCAACCATACCCCATTTATTTTGGGATATAATTAAAGATCATCTAACTATTTCTAGAATTTCTACAACTTAACATTGATTAGAAAATGCACATTTTATTTTAATGAATGATCTTGTTATATTTGATTGAGATGATGTTTGTGAAACACATCTAATGTAAGTGATATACATCCAATCTATAGGGCTAGATTATGGTGTGGATTATTGCAAACATGTTTGATATCAAATGGGGACAGAATTACAATGTATTCTGATATATTTTGTTTTTTAGGCTTATTAATATGACCTACCAAAAATATTTTAGTTAAAATGTAATTTTGAGTTTGTAGTCGTATGTATATAACAGAAAATACATATTATAAATAAACATATTATAATATATATATATATAGGTATGTGTGTTGTAATGAATATGGGTACCTGAGTTTTCAGGTCTAGGTAGATCCTGGCCCTGGCCCAGGCACAACCCATATAATGATTTGGTTCAAAAATGTTGCACCCATGTAAGTTATATGGACCAGGTTTGGGTCATATTATATGGATCGGGTTGGCCTAGTTTGATGGTCATCCCTATATGCAACCAAGGTGTACAATGCCTTGGTGACTAAGACCGATGGCCGAGTCTTGACGCATGATGAAGACCTTGACTTTTTGGCAACAATGAAAAGGATATGCGATCGACTTCACAGCCTCCTGGCTAGATGGAATATGTCGCGTTGGGCCTCATGCCCTATGCAGTCTACGACGTTTTTCGTTACATTGTCTGAGAATGCTGCATGATCTCACTTACCGCCTTCTACACTCTACATCTGCCATAGTTACTACATTAAGTGTCTTCTTTGATCTCGCCTACGATGAAACAATCAAACCCGATTGTGTGCAAAACCCTAGTCAGAAGTAGCCCATCATTGCTGATGCTAACCCAACCAATGTAGACTAGGAGCATTCCTCCTAATCCATGAGTCCGGAGACGAGGAATACAACATACCAAAATCCTAGGTTGTCACCGTGACTATACATTAACTGGTCATTCTAGCTCTCAACTCTTGCATATTGCCTCTGCGAATCCATTGCAACAACTTGGACTCTGGTCTTGCATTGTCCACCAGACTCCATGGAGGGCCGTCTTTCTAAGATGGGGGGATTTATGTAGGATAAAAGCACCCATGAAAGCACAATCACAGTTAATTAGACATATTTTGCTATTATGGGTGATGTAGCTAATTGTTTGGATATATTAGTATTTTAGGAGACCTATTTGTTATTTTCAAGGACTTATTTGTAACTATCATGTTTAGTAGTTTAATTGAGTTTATTGTTTCATTTGGTTGTTAATTAGGCGATTAGTTGCAATTGGTCCTTAATCAGGGTTTCAATAATTTGTTATAAAGACTAGCCTTGCGGTATTTGTCCATGCAAAATTTGATTATTGAATTTGCTTTTTGGGAATTGATTCCTCATCAGCTAGACATTATCTGAAAGGGACAAAGTTAGTGGTTTGGTGGAGACGTTCGAAAATTGGTCCTAGTTCATACCTGTGGCATCTAACTCTTCTTAGCCATCACCATGTAAGGCAAAGTGGCAAATGGCTTCGATATGCTTTCTATGCCCCCATGAAATATTAGATTATTTCCAATGCAAATTGCAACTTGATTATTACACATCAACGTGACAAGTTGGCGGGCAAAGATCTTTTATTCATCTAGGATTGCACTACAATACACAACATGAATGTGGCATTTCCTAATATTAGCGGGCCACCACAAACCATTTCATACTCTTCCCGACTACCAAGTGTTTGCCTAAAAGTAAACAATAGCTATATGTAGTCCATCTACCAGTTATATTGCCTACCCAATCTACATATGCATAGCCCCCGAGTGCAATTTGTGATCTATTCTATGAGTCTTTGGTTATGTAAGTCCCTTTCTAGAGCACTTTTGAGGTAACTTAGAATTCCACTTGCTATTCCAATGTGATTTCTTGGGATAACTCATAAATTGACTGAGAACCCCCAATTGCATAGGATATATGTTGAGTCACCGGGGGATATACAAGTTTTATAACCATCTTTTGATGGCGGGCAAGAACATCATAATCTTCATTTTCTTGGATATGTTTGGAATGATAGTCCATAGACGTACACAAGTTTCACATTGCTCATCTTTGTTTTTTTGATAAGGTCTAGACTCTAGACAGATTTCCTTTGAGACAAATTGATCCCGTTGTGAATCTTAGGACTTCGACTTCCACGATGTATTTGAATTTGCCTAGATCCTTTTTATGGAAGTGCGCTTGTAGTCATTTCAAGTTAGAGATACCGATTGAATTATCTCCATACAAACAAAATATCATAAATTCTAGACAACTAATATGATCAACCCTCTCCGAGGACGTAATAGGAGAGAGAACAATTAATGGCAAAATACGTGAAGCCTGACTCTTGAACATCTTTCTTAAACTTATCAAACCACACATGGGGTCATTATTTAAAGTTTTTAACCCATAATTATCCTCCCTTGCTAACTTAGCCCTATACTCCCCCTAAACTGAATCCCTGAAGGTGATTTTGTATAGACTTTTTCAAGTAGATTGCCATGTAGAAAGGCATATTTCATGTCTATTTGGAAGTATGGCCAATCAATGTGTGGAACATCAGCAGAAGAAGAATTGAGTTCAGTTTGGCGATCAAGAGGAATGTGTTGAAGAAGTCAAAGCAAAACATTTGAGTAACCCCTTTGTCGACCATCCATTAGTTAGGCCTATTAGGAGTGCCATTAGGATTATGCTTTGCTATGTATAGCCATCTACAACCCACTATAATCTTCCCTATATGAAAACAACAATCTCCTATGTGTCATCCATCTGAAGATTCAAAACACACTCTCCGATCCTCATCCTTGAAAGCTTCAACATGACTTTTATCAATGGTGGTGGTGTCTAATGCTAAAGCACACTTGTATGGTAGTAGACAAACGTGGAAGGCAACGAAATGTTAGGCATCAGATGACAATGCTTTGTTACACAAAGCAACTAAAACAATGAGATTAGAAGAAATGGTACACATCCCTTCAACATTGGATGATGGTGCACATGGATGTTGAAGAACGTCCTGGCTCCAATGTAGCAGGCTGCTATCTGTGGCATCATCATAAACATGACTGAACTATACGATAGGCCTGTGGTAGGTACAAAGTTGGTATGTAGGATAGAGTTAGGTAGGGTAAGTAGGGTGATGGCAGTGACATATGAGGTTGCTCCCCTTTATCAGGAACTCCAACCAAGAAGGGGGATACTCATGGAATGTAGCATTGGTAGTAATACGCAAAGTAGATGGTCAACTGTGTTGGGGTTAGACTAGAAAGGTGATTTTGATGGATCTTACAAAAAACAATGAGAACACTAATATAATCATAAGAAATGGCATGCACCCCTTGAGCATTATATGACGGTGGGGAGGAATCTTGAAGAACCTCCAGCATAGCAGACTACTATCTCTGGCATCATCATAAATATGAGGAAACTAATGACAGGCTTTGTGATAGGTAGAGGGTGGTCTCTAGGATAAGGTCAGGTAGGGTAGGTGAGTGGTGGCGTGGCAATGATGTGTGAGGTTGCTCCCCTTTACTAGGAACTACACCAAAGAAGGAAAGCTACTCACAGAATGCAGCATCAGTAATCCCCCAAGTAGATGGTCAACAATGTTGGGAGTAGAGTAGGAACTAGAAAGATGGTTATAACCGGATCTTGGTGACAATTTCTTAGCTTTATGAATAAAATTATGAACAAAGCTGGCCCTGTGCATCTAAACCACATGCAAGGGAAGAGAGTACACAGTCTTGGTAGGACTCTTGGTAGGACACAACTTTGAGAAAGGAGGACTTTAAAAAAACATGTGATAGTTGACAATTGATGGGGTAACATGATGGCAACGACATTGAAATAATACTATTTTGAGATGTGGGAATGTAAAGGGAAGGTCCTAGCAATCAAGTAAATGTCAACTCTTGCAATCTGAACACCATTTTGGTGAGGTGTGTGGGCATAAGCTCACTGCTAGACCATTCAACCAATAAAAATAGAAAGAAAATATAGCCTTCTGAACATATAAACTGATGAATTTGTTTAATATAAGGAAAAACATCTTCTTCAGAATATATCAAATAGATCCACATGATCTCTGAATAACCATGCACAAATAGAATAGTGTAATGAAATATATTATAACTAGGAATCCAACATAGACCCTAAACATCTCGCGAATAAGAGAAAAAAATTGCATAAAGCACTTGATTATACAAAATTACGAATTGAATAAGACTATGTTGCCTTCCCAATTGACTAGACTGTGACCGTCAAGGACTTCAGAGCTTTGGGTCCATTTGTTTTAACTTCTATTGCGAGGGTTGTCGATATGGTTGATGAAGATCCAAGGAAGAGCAACCTAGGGAAGGTTGTGGCATGGTTGGCTAGATGGTCAGAGTGGAAGTAGTAGGGGTCCCCGGATCTTGATCCACCACCCCAATCGTTCCAAATTCTTTGTCTTCAAATCCTATAGGTCTTTGAAATGAAATAGTCGGGCCTAAAAGTTATACAACATATTAAGGAGTTAACATGCTTGACAGCATGCATGAGACTGAAAGGAGGATTAGCACACAATGAACAGACTGTAGAATGAGAGACGAGGAAAGTGGCACAAAGCCACATGCCTTAACATGTCTAATGGACCAGTTGGATAAGGTAATTGATATGTGAGGGATGTACGAAACATTGGCAGGGAGAAAATATATTTATACTAGTCATGTTTCCAGAACCCATGGAAATAAACCATGACAAGCAATCATAGATGTTCCTTGACTACTTAAGGATGAGGCGACATATGCTACAAATCTTGCATACACTATCGTAATAGACATGCTTTAAGCCCCCTGGATGAGTCTATCGTAAAATAGATGTGATCTCTGGGATAGTTTTGCTTAATAATGAGTTGTTGACGGAGGTCTGCCATGCTTTTGATAACATTTGTAGACAGTACGATTAGGTTGACAACCTGTTCGTTTGGGTTTTGTACCCTTGCGATGCCAGTTCCATGACCTTGCCTACCTCTCACTGTAAACTGTACAAGCATGTGAATCCAACAGTTGGATATCTGAATTAGACACAATAGAGTTGGTTCATAAGTTGCTTGTTGTATTCTAGATCATAACTGCGGAGCTTATCAATAGCCAAAAAGACACACCAATTAGGAGCATATCTGAGATGAAGATCATATACGAGTTTACCTGAACCAGGGCTTCTCATTCTTGAATTTGTTCCTTAGGAATTGAAACTTGAAAGGCTGGTAGAGATTAAGCTGTTGGGCCAGATTTCACTAAAGTACTAGGTACATCCTGTGCAATGCACGGGTTTGAGATTATTAATTTATTTTTGAAGACGGTAAGCATGGTGTTGCATCATCTTATCTAGCTAGAGAAAATATAATTAGAGTTAATAGGCAACGTTGAACGTTGTGAGTACAATATGTTGGGAAGGAAAAGACATCTGTTTAAAATATTTCATTTTGCTAAGAAAGAAAAAAATCACTAAAAAGAGAAGGAGTAAAAGTAATAATATTTGCCTCTTGGTGTTGGCAACATCATATCACATATCTTTTCTGGTGTCATGTCGGAGGAACCACGCCCTCTGCCTACTCGGACCTTGGTTTTGCCACACTCCCAACTAAGCAACCGTAAAAAGATGGTGGGAGTACGGAGATTGGTAGGGTCAACTCTCACTTGCGACATTATATACCACCTTACTAGAATACACACGGCCCAATTACTAATTGAAAAAAGCAAAGGTAAAAATTGCATCCAACACGACCTTTCATATATGGTATGACTTGTGTCAATCTATCATTTAGAAGATTAATCGCAAAAGTATATTCAACCCCTCATATGGCCTTTCATATAGCCTTATTAGAATGCACGGGGACTATTTTATAATTCATAAAACTAAAGTAAAAATTGCATCGAATCCCTTCTATGTTCTCGCGCGCCTGCCTTCTTAGAATACGATATTAATTTGTAACTAAAAACATAAATAACTGTGTAAATACCTCCCACACTCTTTGCTATATTACGACTAGTTTGCAATTTAAAAAAACTAAAGAAAAAATTGTAGTGGAAACCCTCCGCGTCCTTTCTTATATAGTATAGATCTTTCAAAGGTCGTGTCACCTTGTTTCTCAAAGAATAACTTGTGTCAAACATTATACAATCGATTCTTGTCATGAGTGAAGTGTTGTTTAGCTCTGAATGTTCTTGATTGTGTTATAAAACATAAATCTTGTAACAATATGAAGTTCCATCTTTTACACAATTGTGACTTGGCCAAATTATTGTTCTTAGGCCATTCAATACAACTTCTATCACTCTCAACTGGAGGTCCAGACTCAAAATACTTACATCTATCTCAAGACTCTCAGAAGTGTTACGTCGCACTTATGTAGAGCAAACAATTTGACTTATTCAATTTGATTGAAGTAGTAGCGGATGATCACTGTAGACAATTGTATATCCAATACTCAGTTTCTCATCGGTTTTGTCCGACATGTTGGTGAAGGCACCATTACTGGAGTGACACAGTAGCGGGAAGAAGAGAACGCTAGCCGCTAACCTCCAAATAAAAGACACACCCACACACAGGATTTTCCTTGACAGGATGAAGACGAGAGGAAACCTTTGGTCATTGACCTATGGGTAAGGACATCCAGGACAGAGTCACCCTTTTGATTGATGGAAGAAGAGGGAGACTGCTTTAGCAGTTACCGTAGCTTGATAAACTGAATGCGGTAGCAGCACCAGGAGAAAGATGTGAAATTTTCCTCCTCCCTCATCATGGCCTTAGTGAGAAGTCATTGTTAGGAGGTGGTTCCCAATTAGGAGTGACGGCCTGAGGAAGTTGTTGCCTTCAACCCATGCTGTTGTGGAAGGAAGTTAAGGGGGGGTTGAATCCCTAATCGTCCATTGATGGTGATGACATGCCTGCTTTGGGTGTATGTATTCGGTTTTTAGTTTGGGGGGGGTGTAGATGTCTCTGTTTAAGCCGAAGCCGTAGGAAATGCTGGTTTTTCTCCTTGGGCCGCTGCTGCTATAGCGCAGTACTGTAGTAGAGGCCCAAAGGAGAGGACTAGGTTTAAAAAGGAATTATAACATTGTGATGCCGTGTATTAGTGGTAGTTAGAAGTCATATAATAGTAAAGGTGATAAGTAGACCCAATAGAGTGAATATTCAGCGGATTATTCCTCATAGTTAGAATGTACCACAGGTACAGTATGGAAAATAAAGAGATATAAGGATACAATAGGCAAGTTACAGAAAAAACCGAATAAGGTTTTCAAACATAGGGAGGCGGTGAGATGGAAAACAGGAAAAGCTTAATTGGTGTTAGATTCTTATATTTACTCTGGATCCTCCACGTAAATGTCCAATCTTGTATGGGAGAGGCAGATCTACTAGTTTTTAGCTTTTCGAAAGAAGGTATCTTCAGCATCTATCAAGTTCTCTAAGCTTCACCTAATACCGGCAGTGTACTCACCAAAATAGCTGATGCTTCCAGCGTTTCCATTGACACCGACATACATCGTTGGCATTTATGATTTTTTACGTGGACTAGGTCAATGTTGGCGACATTAGGGTTGATAATGTGCTTGGCTCTATTGAATTAGGAGTTCGACGTTGCCTAGGGTCAAAGTTGACGAATTGGCGATTTCTCATCCAATTTGTCAACTTTACTACAATGCTTTCCATATATACCACCTTTAAACATTCCATGATAATACAGTCGTGACATACTTATTGATTAGGTGGCTATGTTTTCTGTTCAACAACCGCAACATTGACTGGGTAGATTGATATGGTACGATGAGCCATTACTCTGCATCAAATGAAAGTTCTTGCTTGACAAAAGCTATACTTCTTCTATCTAGTTAACCATCTTGTTTTGATATATACTATTTTCACATCCGTATTTACAAGTCATCTGCTGTTCCAAAAATGGATTCACTTTCAGTTCTCTATAATACGTATCATGCTTGAATAATCAGAATTTCAACACTGTAATGTCTACAAGATAATTTTAGTACATTCTGGACACCATCTTGTTCAGTAAGATGGTCATACCCTTGCACAGAGGCATCTACTCAGTTGAATGAGTCAGAATTTCGACACTGTAATGTCTACAAGATGATATCAGTACATCCTGCACATCATCTTGTTCAACGAGATGGCCATACCCTTGCATAGAAGCATATACTCAGTTATAACCAAGACAAGTGTTTCTTGTACTATATCCCATTTCCTAGAATGCTAATGATCGAGATCTATTCTTGTCAGATGCATGCTAAGTGAAGTCAAATGCTTTCTATTATTATTTATAGCCTACATACTCATGCACAGTGCAGTATATGGTAGCTTTCTATGTTTTCTTCCTTGAAAGTTGAATTATTCTCCCGAGCTACCCTTATTTTTTAGTATATTTTACCAAGATGAGCAATTTCAATGTTTTCATCTCATTAGGCAGTTTTCTTGTTCAACAAACAGAACTCTCTCTCTATATGCGCAGTTTTCTAGTTCAATGCAACGATTTTGTTTAGAGATTTTAGTTTAACAAATATTGGGAATTCTTGACGACTTTTTAAAAAATATTGGAAATTCTTAGTTTAACGTAATACATAAGTTCATTGAATTAAGCTAGGAAAATAACTGTCGTAAAGTGTTGGGTGATTAGTTAAGCTCACCGTACCTTATGCAGTTAGAGACTTGTCCTTAAAGACGAGCATAATTCCATGTACAGGTCATACATATGGCTGCATACAGGTCATACCCTTATTGATGACAAAACTGTTTCTTCTACTATATTGTACACTATACAGGTCATACATATGGCTGCATAAACCTTTTTCTGAAGGTGACATATGCAGTCAAAGGCTAATTGTAACTGTTTTGACATGCTGAATGAATAAGTATGAAAGTTTACTTTCTGTTTGTAACACATTTATCGTCTAATTTCATTAAACAACTTTTACTATTCCAAAATGTTTGTTGCCACCCACAATGTGTTGATGCTTCTTGACAGTTCAAATGTATTTTTTCTGTCTGAACTAGGGTTGAACCTAAGAAGCCTTTTGCTCCTCCTCGAGAGGTGCATGTTCAGGTCACCCACTCAATGCCACCTGAAAAAATTGAGATATTTAAATCATTGGAAGATTGGGCAGAAAACAACTTATTGGTACATCTAAAACAAGTTGAGAAATCCTGGCAGCCACAGGACTTTCTCCCAGATGCTGCATCAGAGGGATTTGAAGAAGAAGTTAGGGAATTAAGATCTAGGGCCAAAGAACTTCCAGACGATTATTTTGTCTGCCTTGTTGGAGATATGATCACAGAGGAGGCCCTCCCTACCTATCAAACCATGCTGAATACCCTTGATGGGGTTCGTGATGAAACCGGTGCCAGTCTGTCTTCTTGGGCCGTATGGACGAGAGCATGGACTGCTGAAGAGAACAGGCATGGTGACCTTCTTAACAAGTATCTTTATCTTTCTGGCAGAGTAGACATGAGACAGATTGAGAAAACAATACAATATTTGATTGGATCTGGAATGGTAAGTTTTCGGTACATGCCTCACATGGTTTTCTTTGAATGGTTTATTTACTTTGTTATAGGAAGTCACCCAATTTAAACAACTTCTATCTGTATTATAGTATCTTCATGCTTGCTAAATGTATTACAAATTCACTTGATTTATTTTTTGCGCCGTCTTGCTAGTGACTAGTGAAATCTTATCTAGGAGGCATGTCAGCATCTATAATTGTGTGACCTGAATACCAAATTTGTGACTATGCTTGGAAGTAAATATGCATAACTATCACGGAAGTGCTACAAGAGTACAACTATGTAATAGTACTATGTAAATCATACACATTGCAGTATCTGTAAACATTATATCACATTATTGTACTATATTTTTGTTAGTCGACAACTATAATATGTTGCAGGACACCCTAATTAGTTAATTATTGCTCAATTAGTATGGTTCAAATAATATTGCTTAATTAATACGGTTCAAAGTTTTTCTGTAGGAAGTCACCCAATTAAAACAACTTCTATCTGTATTATAGTATCTTCGTGCTTTGCTAAATGTATTACGAGTTCACTAGCCTGAATTTTTTTACACTCTTGCTAGTGAGTAGTGAAATCTTATCTAGAAGGCATCCAAGTATCTATAAAGTCCTACATTTATTGGTTACAAATACTAACTAGTTTAGTGGGTTGTAATCAAGGTCTTAAGCCAATGAAATGAGATGTTTCCGTTGCGTTTGAGGCACATCCATCCATCCATCCAATCATTCATCCACCCACCCACATGAAACATACACATGCCTTATGTATATTAATATGTCCATTAAGTATACTGTAATGGATGTAATAAATATATATGTATGCATATATATTTATATATAATTACATCATACTTCTCAGAGTGCCGGTTTGGGGGGGGGGTGTGCCTTGCTCCGTGCCTTACCTAATTTGTCACCTTATGTCACTTTTGTTGATCCTATAGCATATCAGTGAATTTTAATGGTCTATGTTCGTGTCCTAATGTTCAATACATGTTGTCTGTGGTATGTGCCTGTCAAATAATAAAAGAAGGCAAATCGTTGTATTAGATAGGAGAAACCTTGCTCCTATAAATAGGAGAACAGGGAAGCATACAGACTTAACTAAACCCTAATGGGCCAAGACACATGAGGCCCATATTACAAGGACAATATAAATAACTAATAAACAGACTCTCTAACACCCCCCTCAAGCTGAAGTTGGGAGAATCCCAAATCAGCTTGCAGATAGAGAGTCAAACTAGAAAACAAAAGGATAAACCAAGCCCATACAAGAAATTGCTCCCCCTCAATATTACAATAAAGCACACAAATACTCATACACTCCCCCTCAAGTAGATACTCCAGGCAAGCAGACAAGCAGGTCACAGAAGCTTCTCGATCATCTGGAGCAGAAAGATATAATAGCTGATAGGCACCAAGGTCTTCATCAACGTCGTCGTCGTAGTAGCCAGAGAGTGTTGGGTCACAGGTAGCAAAGTCCAGAGAGTGCTGGATCACATGCAGTAGAGGTCAACGTACAAATAAAGTACGGATGGGTCAATGTGCGAAATAGAGCACGGACGAGCCAGAGAGTGCTGGTACACAGTAGTAGAGAGTCGACGTGCAAACAAGGCACAAACATACCAGAGAGTGCTGTCGCACAACAGTAAAAAGTCGACGACATAGGCAGATAGAAGACCAGTAGGCAGAGTAACAAGCAAATAAATAACTCCAGTAGACGAAGCTCCATGTAAAGTCAGCAACAAATGTCTTCATCATCTTTCCTCTTCATAAAGCATCCATCACAGTAGCAGACGTCAGAAATCCAGAGAGTGCTGGTCCACAGAGTAGAAAGTCAACGTGCAAATAAAGCACGAATAGCAGAAAGTGCAAAAGCACAAAGCAGCAGGTAAAATGTGCTAATCATAGCACAAGTAGCAAAGATGACGTCCAAGTATGCAACTTCATAGCAGCAGTCGAGGTAGATGATGATTGAACAGAAAGCACTAAATAGCAGCAGAAAAATCCATATATCAGCAATTAATGTGGCATGAAGCAGCATAACATAATTCTTTTCTTTTTTCTTCAACTCTCCTCCATCTCATCTCTTCCCTCTACTCTTTCTCCTCTATTCTCCCCCTCACGCCAAGCATGGAAAGAGTAAAGGAGTGGTTGGCGTGGACAGTAAAAAACAATGGTAGAGGCAAAAAAAAATGTAGGCAAATTGGTGGAGGCGACAATCGACAACACGCATGGATCTTAGAAAAACCCACGTAGGGGCAGCATATGAAGAGAAAAAACCTATACCAACATGGAGGACCAGTCACTCCACCATGAGGCGCAGGCAGACAGAGAGGATGAAGCCCGTTACGCCGTCAATGTGCCAGAACTGGAAAGTTACCGAGGCTGTTCGGAGATTTCAGAAAGAGAAACAGAGCTAGACGGAGGGTCCTGTGGTGGATTAGGCCACAAGGATGGAGTTTATTAGGGGATTAGAGGTGGATGGAGGGCTGCGGAGGGGTGGACGGCGATCGGTAGCGGCGGCGGTACTGTAGCAGATGTACTGTAGTGGTGGTACTGTAGCAGATGAAGGAAATAGCCTCGGAGACCATGGAACAGCCTGCGGGCAGCCGACCCACAAGGAAGAAGGGTGGCCACCCGCCGGCTACATCTCCCTCTTGTTTCTCTCTCTCACGTACGACGGTGGCTCAAGATCGCTGCTCTGATACCATGTCAAATAATAAAAGAAGGCAAATCGTGGTATTAGATAGGAGAAACCCTGCTCCTATAAATAGGAGAACAGGGAAGCATACATACTTAACTAAACCCTAATGGGCCAAGACACAGTGAGGCCCATATTACAAGGACAATATAAATAACTAATAAACAAACTCTCTAACAGTGCCAAATATCATTTTCTTAGAATTATTTCTCTTAATACATATTTACTGATTATTCATTTTTTGCGTCTTGCCACCTTTAACTCAATTTCTAATTTAGGGGCTATGTTATCGGGATAGTCATTAGAGATAGATATCTGTTCATTTATTGATTCTCTTTCTCTTACATTGTTTAGTACAACTCCTGTTTTGGAAATATTAATATATATTATTGGAAATGCAATTAGTTAAATTCTTTTACCATAAAACATATGTATATCAATGGCTTTAACCTTAAATTATGAATTTACATACGTAGGTGCACACCCATACACACACACGTTCGTACCTTAAATTACGTTTACGTGTGCCCGTGTGTGTGCGTGCGTGTGCTAAAAATCATAACACTTGCATACATATAGGTAAAATAGAACCATATATATGAAGGGGACACATTATAAAAATCAGAAGACATGCATAAGTATAGGTAAAATGTAGTGAAATTTTATTTGCTCAAAGCCGACTAGCCGTCTTAACGAGTATGAATTGTACAAATTATACAATACACTTTTGATAAAATAGTTTATGATGCGGCAGAGTTCATATAGAGGATGCTGTCATAATAAATTCGAGTTGTAAGAAGAAAACCAGATATCAAATATCTGTGTTCTGTCAAATCTAAATTTGAAACCAGGTAAGAACACCAGGGGTAATCTAATTTGGAATCATTTGCGACCAGGAACCATGGACCAAAATCACTGATGTGGAGAACAAAAAGGAAACAAATGCAAAATTCCATAGTGAACTTTAATAATTCTTAAATCAGTACTACCTTTGAGTATTGAGTCTTTTGACAAAAAATTATGTAAAAATTATCAAAAGAGAATGACAATCAGCTACAATAAACTCAAATAGAACAGTTCCAATGGAAGTGTATGTAAGTACCTCAAAGGCTTAAAACTCTTTTGGTGCTTAACACAAGACATTGTGGTCTAGATCTGAGGCTTGCACCTCAGGTGTCTCTCAATGCGCGGCTTGAGGTATGCTTGAGATAATTAGGTGCTAGCCTCAATTCCAGGAACAAAAGTTCATGCATCACGGCATAAACAGGACCACCTCACCTCGAGGTGTGAGCCTTAATGAGGGATTTTGAAAGCCACGATTGTAGTTTTGACACACACACACACACACACATATATCAATACAAGATTGTTGAAAAAATGGATGCAATTGTTTAGGTTTGGCCGCTGAATCATCCCTATAATTAACTCTTCCCGTACACATTTAAGGCCAATATTCTGGCCTGCCCCCTATTTTTGACCAACAAATGATTTGATATCCATCCCATTGATTTAAAAACCGCCCGCTTCAGCCGCTTAAGCGGTTTGACCAATGTATAAGGTGGTAATGGGTAGGGTAAAGGCTTACCCATACTCTTACCCACATCACAGTTGCGGGTAAAAGGTAGGGTAATTATCTTTTGTCTTGCTCATACCCATTTACCCACATGGTAAATGGGGGGTAATGAGCTAAACGAATAAAGCAACATAAAGATAGATATATGATATTTTCAACAAATATGTCATGTGATAGTCCCCTACATAAAAACACATGACACTCGGAAAACTAATTTGAAAAAGTAATAAGTCATGTTTGTGGTCATATACACACGAAATATCAAAATTTATCAATTTTTATTAATACAACAGTCTAGTTTTGCTTAGTATATCTCATTGGGGATTTTCTCTCTCTCAAATATGTATGATATTAACTTTCACATGCTACTGATTGTTTAATAAAGTTCTTGGAGCTAGATTATAGTACAAAGTAAGCAAGTAGAGGTGAGGCCTGTTGAGATTTTTAGTAGGGATTAGTAAGTGTGTTGCGACCCCCAATTATTAACTCAACCTTATACTACTATACCCTATTTAGGTGCTGGTAAAGTGGGTGGTGGATAAAAAGCATGGTGCAGGACTTCGACTTCGTTTCGACTTCGCCAAGTGTGGAAGTGGAAGTTTGTGGAAACTTCGAGGAAGTTTCGAGGAAGTTTAGACGCAAACTTCGACAAACTTCGATGGTGTTTTTTTAGCAAAATGATGCATAACTTCGATTGGAAACTTACAAATTATGCTCTAACTCTAATTCATATGTATTAATTTGACATAAAAAACACAATTCATGGCTCTCTAGTGCTAGGTAGGTTGATAATACAAAGTAGTAAATGATGCAGTGCACACTTGCTAATGTTCTCAAGTCTCAATAATCATGTTTTACATTTGCAAATAAAAATATACAAATTCTTATACAATTCTCTACTTCAGCATACATTTTCCAAGCAAATATCCTTCATACTTCCGTATATTACATATGAAATATAGTAATATACTAATATAGATTACAATTCATTAAAATGAAGTGCATACCCAATAAATGTCTTCAGTAAAAAGCTGAATGCCTTCCAAAATCATGGCCTGAATGTTGAGCTTCTTGAGTCTGTCTCAGTAGTGACATTTGGTTATCAATTCTCATAGCATATTGCATCCAAGTTGTGTGCTGAGAGTGGTTGAGCTCATAATTATGCACATATGCAGCAAAATCTTCATGGGATATTTCTGACAAATATCCAAATCTTGTATACAATGCAAGCTGTGTTGGATATCTGGAGGCAAGAGATCCTGGTGTGAAGTTGTAAAATTCTGGTATATGGGGCGGCCTTTCTGCATCAGAATCAGAAGGGGGTACATATATGTTAGGTTGTGGTGGGGGCTCGGGTTGTGCCATTGGTGGATAGTAGTGACTCTGAACACCTGATGTAGTGTCAGTTGTAGCTGCAAAAGGATCAGGGGCATATCCAGGGCCTAAGTAACTATATGATTCATTATCAGTTCTATGGGAAACCCGACTTCCATAAGTTCCTTCTGAATCACCACCATAATATCCAGGAACGGGTTCTTGTTGATAAAGTCCTCTAGAAGTAGGCCTACTAAAACCCAATAAATCATCCACAAAGGTGCTTCCTGTTGCTCCCGATTGACCTCCCAATGAGAGACTTCCAATTGATTCAGTGATATTGTCAGTGTTGTAAGGTGCATGATAAACAGGTTGAGGCACATGTCCTTGACCCTGTGGATACCAATTCTCGTAGCATGTTGGCAATGAATCTAGTTGTTGTTGTGGAGCTTTACCCTTTCCCTTTCTTTGGTAGGTTCGATCTGTCGGTCTTTGAGTACCACTACCACTCTCATATTGTTGTTGACGTTGTTGTTGAGGTTGAGGGCGAGGAGATGGTGTTCTATGTGGCGGCGTATCTCCTCTTATATAGCTATCAGGAGTGTTGCCCCCATCACCACCACCTGAGGGCTCTGGAGTGGTGGAACCTGATGAGGCATCTGGTTCATCCTCTGGTAGACCCTGCCAAAAATCATCTTTATCAATATGTGTGTTGTCTTCTTCCACTCCAAGAGTGGTCTGATCTGCTTGTGCTCCCTCACTTTCTTGATATTCATCTACATCAACCCCCATTGCCCCTGCAATTGTGGCATTAGGCCCCCCACCTGGACGCCCTTCATCAAGTAAAGGCTCAGTAGTATTGTTCAACCATGCTTGTAATGGGTCTTCATCGTCACCCCTGTCAGTGTAGACATACGCCCAATCAAGAGGATCAATGTCGACATTGCTTGTTGGGTTCCTCAATGATTCTTGTGTGTGTCTTTGCTTCAACTTCATATTATAGTGTACAAACACCAAGTCATGAAGACGTGAGGCAGACAACCTATTTCTTCTTTTTGTGTGAATCAAGTTGAAGGTTGACCAATTTCTTTCGCAGCCACCTGCTGCTGCTGTTTGGGACAAAACTTTAACTGCTACCGATCTCAATTCTTCACATTCACAACCATAATTCATCCACCAATCAGCTGTAAAAAATAAAGAGTGTTCAATGATCAATAAGTGGACAAGTGAACTATTCATTATTATAATATCAAACATAACCAATCATGTAATTCTTTACCAGGAGAAAGTTTATCCCTTGAATAGATAGCCGCCGGTAGCGCAAACAGGCCAGATGCTTCTCTGAATGGTTTTATCTAGTGATTGGTAAAGTGAGAGAATTAGATTAACATTTTATAATAACGTGTAATAAAGAATTATATACTATCCAACCCATACTTGTGCAATAGCTCGAATTGCGTCATCTTTGTTGTTAGCAAAGAGCTTATCAATCACTTCTTGGAGACCCATTACCAAGTCTCCTCTTCTCCCAATGTCATTCTTGTATTGAAATCTTGGGTTTAAAAAATAAGCTGCACATATAAGGACACAAAAATTAGAAAATATTAGATGACTAATAAACACTAAGACCTAAATGGCTAAATGCAAATGTCACATCTTTACCTGCTTTATGCAATGGGTGTAGAAGCATTCCATCCCATCGTTCATCTATAAATTTTAGGAATTGTGCCTTGGCATTAGTCGCAGCTTCTTCTACTTTATCTCTCATGAGGCGCATTGCCTCATAGATATAGGGCATGGTGGCATTCTTATCACCGTCCACCATGCGCAAGACATGAACCACATGATCCATTATCTTTACAGCCTTGGTCACTCTAGTCCAGAAGTAGTCATCATTCAAAATTTTCACCACTTCTTTGGCTCTGTCAGTCTTACTATCATGGTGTTTGGCCCACTCTTCAGAAACAAAAATTCTTTTTAACCCTTGTCGCCTTTGCTTTAAGCTTTGCAAAGCGATATAGTTGCTTGCAAATCTTGTAATGCCCGGTCTTACTATGTCTCCTCCACAAAACTCTTGGCTTCGCATCATTGCAAGTAGGTAAGAGCGATTATATATAAATTTTGTAATTCTTGTGGCCCTAGGCATTATATATGTAAACAGATCTAATTTTCCAAAATCTTTCAATATTAGATCAATGCAGTGTGCGGCACATGGCGTCCAAAATAAGCTGTAGTTTGAAGACTCTTCAACTGATTTTCCAGCTTTTTTGAAATTTGGCCCATTGTCAGTGCAAATTTGAAGAACATTCTCTTTTCCAACATATTTTATCGCACTCTTAATCAATTTTGCAAGGTAGCTGTGGTTTTTGATGTGGCGAGATGCATCAACTGATTTTATGAAAAATGTATCACCGTCACAATAAGCCATGAAGTTGATAATTTGTGTCTTGGTACCACTTGTCCAACCATCACACATGAGTGTCAACCCAAAAATTGACCACTGTTTTTGTTTCATCTCCTCAATCCACTGCTCTAGCAGTAGTTTCTCCTGTGGAAGATATTTGTTCATCAATTCGTGTGGAGTTGGTGATTTGACTCCTCGTCCATGTTCGGCGACAACATCTATCATATGTTGCATGTAAGGGCCCTGTGCCACATTGGGAGCAATACCACTAGCAAATATAAATTTTCCTATTGCCTGTCCCACAACATCTTTTGCATTCTTCCACATACCTGACAAAGTTTTCTGCTTATGACTTTGTTTACGAAACCCTGGTTCAGAAGAAGTGTACCTCATGCTATTGGTCCTCAAACCTTGCAATTCTTGGCTTTCTAAATTGACAAAATTTGTTGGACGGCTTCCACTGCCACCACCAACATTGAAATCAGATGGGCCAAAACCACGTCGGGTTTCATTAAATTGCCTTTCTTCTTCTTGTCTGAAAACTGCCTCCATTCTTGATCTTTTTAGTGCTTGTCTCATTGCGTCATCATCATCATCATCTTCTAAATCAACTACATTTTGTGGTATCGATGCACCGAACATCAGCTCTTTGAACCTTGCATCTCTAATCTTGTCTTCCATGTGTTTTACATCTTTTTGATTGAGTTGCTTGGAAACAATTTTTCTTATTTGATCTGGGCAATCTTTACACTTTGCAACATTTTTATCCCCTCCCACCAAGTGCTTTTTGAACCTAGAAATCCCACCACTCATTATAGTTTTCTTGCAGAAATTGCACTTGGTTTTTTGCCTAGATCCATCAACCATTTCACAATACATCCATGCAGGGTCAACTTTCCCCCCTGACTCACCACCTCCACCTTCACCTCCTCCACCATCACGACCTGAACCAACCATTAAAACAAGTAGCACCCACAAAATACCCATATCTTCAGTCACAAAAAACCTGCACACAATAAATTAAAACAAACAAATATTAGATAAATAGTGGGAATGTGGGATTAACTCATTATTAGATATTAGGCAAATAAGTGGGAGTGTGGGACTAAGTTAACTAACTGAGTACTACTAACTTGGTAGAAAATCATACATTTTTAGAACTGAATTTTTTAATTAAGTAATAAATAATTACTAATAATTCCTGAAATTATTAAATATATTGTAAATTGATAGTATGGCGAGCTATTAAGTGGGATTAACTAGCTAAGTAGCTAACGAACTAAGTTAACTAACTAACTAGTGAATAATCTAGGTTGAAATTTGAAAATTATAATTTATTTATATCTGAAAATTGATAAATAATATTAATATTTACTGAAATTATTATATATGTTGCAAATATTGTAGTTAAAGTCAACAAATTACTCATTAACTAACTATAATACAATATTACGAATTTTCTAACTCTAAATCTAATTAATGCAAAATTAAAGTATATAATATTTATGTAAAACGAAATTCATAAAAATATTATTTTTCATATTTGTTTTATGATATTTTGTTGTAATAATACAAGATCTAAGTAAATATTAGCTAGATCTATGCTAGATCTAAGTAGATCTAAGCTAGATCTAAGTAGATCTAAGCTAGATCTAAGCTAGATCTAAGCTAGATGTATAGGGAAAGTAGTAGAGAATGGAGTATTTAAGAGTTAGTAGTAGTTGTTTTTATTTAGAATTGAAAAAACAAAGAAAAAGGAGGAGATTTGGGACTTACCTTCTCAACAGCAGCAATGGAGCTCTTCAACAGCCACAACAGCTCGTCCAAAGTCTGCAAACAGCATATGAGAGGGACCTCGTACAAGGCATCAACTTAATAGCCAACTTAAGGCTTTTTTGCTTCATGGGCCTGACCGTCCTAACTTCGGCCCAACTTCGGCCACTTCGGCGAAGTTTCGCTGACATCGATGATGTTTACACCATTTTGTGCAGGAAAAAATCAACTTCGTCGAAGTTTGTCATTTGTCGCCTCGAAGTTGTGACGAGGCCGAAGTATTAGTGGTTCGACTTCGCCAACCTACGAAGTTCGAAACTTTGCCGAAGTTTCGGCCGACTTCGCCGAAGTTTAGATCACTGGTAAAAAGTATGCTTACCCTTATCCTAACCTATAGGGTATGAGTGGTGGGTAAACGGGTAATACCCTACCTATTCAGAGCCTACTAATGTAAATCTAAGGAACTAAAAGAAATGCTGTTAAATGACTGAAGGAAATAATTCTCATTCATCAACTGTGTTTAAACAAAGACGCAATACAGTAAATGACTTCTAAAAGAAAGACTAAACGTGCACTAGCCAATGTGGGAGACTAAACCACATGACTTTACAAAAAGGTCAAAATAAGGAAAATGCATAATAAAATAACATAATCTATTAAAAGCCTAACTAACAATAGGGCGTCGCCTCTGCTCGTAAGTGCGTAGAGGTGGCACCTGTCCTAGATCAACTCCCCTAGGCTGCAAAAGATTCGATTCCATCGAGTCGGTACGAGGTAGAGCTCAAGAAGATTTGTATCAATACGACGGAAGTCATCCTCAGTGATCCATGTGGCGTCTGTAGGAGAACAGTCAAGCCAACAAATTAGGAGACATCATACAGTGCCCTGGCTGGTGAGCACGGTCTGGTCGTCAAGGACGGTGTCGATGCGCTTGAACGGCTGTTGAGGAAGTCAAGGCATAGGAGGTTGATCCGCTGAAGACGGTGAGGCACCGTGACGATCTGAGAAGTTGCAACAAATGGTAGAGGGGGCTCAAATGTACCACGTAAAGGAGAAATCTCCTCCACATTGAATACGGTACTAATGCCCCAATATGCTGGCAAATCTAGTACATAAGCATTGGGTCCCTATTAGCTAAGTATTTGGAAAGGTCCTGAAGCTTTGGCATGAAGTTTCTTGTAAGAATATTTGGGGTAACATCTGGACGCACACGTACCAACACATAATCTCCCACATTAAATTCTTGAATTCTGCGATGTGCATCTGTCGAAAGCTTATAGTTATCATAAGACAAAGTATGTTTTTGGCAAATCTCAACATGCAAATCATGAGTGTGCTGGGCAAAGGTCTCTATAGTGTGGGAAGGGCGGGCATTAGTGGGTATAGGTATGAGATCTATAAGCTGGTAGGGTTTCTAACCATTCACAACTTCAAAAGGGCTCTTTCTTGTGGATCGATTAACTGAACCTTTATAAGCAAATTCAACACTAGGTAGGAGTAAATCCTAATTGCCTAAGCGTTCACCCTCAAGACATCGCAGAAGGTTACCTAAGCTCCTTTTAACCACTTCACATTCACTACAAGTCTGAGGGTGAAAGGCGTAAGAGTTTTTGAGGTGGGTACAAAATATTTTACATAGAGTCTTCTACTCTTCCAAAAGTTGCTAACAAACTTCACATCACAGTCATACACTATGGTGGTGGGAAGCTAGTGTTGTTTGACTACCTCATTAAAGAAAAGATAGTACAGGAGGCGTATGAAATCTTGCTACAAGGAATGAAGTAGGCCATCTTAGAAAAAACGATCAACAACCACAAACACAGAGTCGTGGCCATGTGAAGTGCGGGGAAGGCCTAAAATGAAGTTCACAATTAGGTCCTTCCATGACTCACGGGAAATAGGGAGCGGGGAGGCCCGTTTTGGTTTTCGTCATTTGACAAGTACGGCATTGAGACACGATGCGAGCAATATCACGATGTCGGGAAGGCCAATAAAATCTATCAATGACTAGACGTTGGTCTTATCCTTAGCAAAATGACCAACTAGGCCCATGGTTATATAGGTGGCTAGGCGACCAGGCGTTGCCTGGGGACGCCCAGGCAGCCTAGGCGGAGGCCTAGGTGTTTCTAGGCGTTTTTATTTTATTTATTTTATAACATATATTTACTATATAATATAATATAATTATATACACACATATAGTAATATATTAACCTATAAGCAATATATGAATCAGTAGGAATTATTGTGAGGAGGTAGGGAGGAGCATTAACGTGGGAGGAGATGGACGAAACAGAAATAGGGAATAGAAGGAACATCGGGAGGAAAAAAAATGTCGCAACCAATTTTCTGCTTGGTGGAGCAAAAAGAAAACACAACCCAGAATTGTGATAGGGACAATTAAGAACAAAAAGAAAGAAAAAATCATTGCATAGTAGCAGCATTGCTGCTTGATGAAGGAAAAAGAAGACAAATACAGAAAAGTGGGAGGGAGAAAGAAGAAATTACAAAAATAAAACTGCTGCAAGTCTACCAAGATGATAAAAAGGGGACATTTTATTTTCTAACTTAGTGGATCAGCAGAAAATTAGTAATAGAGGAGCTGCCGTAAATTAGTAATAGAGGGCAGCAATAAATTGGTCAATTAGCAAAGTTGTTGCTTGGTGAAGGAAAAAAATGGTGGAGCATGTAGTAGATGAGTGCTAGAAGAGCAGCAGTATATTAGTTATAGTGGGGAGCAACACTGCAACATAAACCAGTCAGATATCAGCTTGATAGAGCAAAAATATACAAAAAAAAGTCCAGCAGTAGCCTAGGTGCCGCTCAGGCATGCGCCCAGAGGCCTAACTAGGCTGGGCGCCTGGGATCTGGACCCTAGGTGGATGCCTGGGGGAGCTCCCGTACAACATGGGATAGGCCACCAACATGTAATTCCCAAATGAGAAAATCTCGAAAGGAAGTGGAGGAAATAATTAACTGTGTGTCACAAAAGAGAAATCCATCACGTAGAATAAAATTAGAAGATCAGCTGGGTGTGCTACCAAGAAGCTCGGAATGGATTATTCCAAAGTCAGGATGGTGGGGTATTGTTCCTTCAAACGGTCAAAGCCCACAACTTCAACGCTCATGGACTGCAAGGTGGTCAATTTACGACTGAGTGCGTCATCGGCCTTGTTCTCAACACCAGAGCGATGTTTGAGAACAAAAGTGTATTCATGCATAATTTCACATCACCTGGCGTGATAGTCACTTAAAATTCTTTTGGGAATTCAATATGTGAAGGGTCTGATGATCAGACCAGAGGATGAACTCCTGATGTAAAAGATAGTGCCGCCAATGATGTAGAGATTGCACAACATAATTTTTTTTTAATCACAAATTGAGTATTTACGCTTCACGTCATTGAGTTTCTCACTAAAAAATCAACATGGTGGCTTTCTTAGCTCATGACGCCATCAATGCCAACACCGGAAGCATCACATGATACCTCAAACAGAAGTGACAAATTAAGAAGGCGAATAGCAGGGGCTTTTGTCAATTTATTTTTGACAACCTTAAAAGCTCGTGTGGCGGACGATATCTACTCTAATTCATCGCGTTACGTCAACTCAATGAGTGGAGCCATAATGGTGCAAAAACCTTAAACAAAGAGACAATAAAGTGTGGTCAACTCGTGAAAGCTACGGAGCTCAAAGATCGTAGTGGGCGTGGGCCAATCAGTGATGGCTTTGACTTTGGCTGGGTTAGCCTCAGTACCAGTAGCGAATACGAAGTAGCCAAGGAAAAGGACTATATCTTGGAGAAAGGAATACTTCTTTAAATTGACATACAATTTCTCAGCAGGAAGTGTCGTAAACAAATTGAAGATGAGTCAAGTGCTCTTCCTTGGTTTTATTGAAATTAAGATATCATCAAAGTAGACCACCAAAATTCTACTAATGAATGGCCGCAACACATGGTTCATAATTCTCATGAAGGTGTGGGTGCATTGGACAGGCCAAAGGGCATGACCAGCCATTCATATATTCCGTCTAGGGTTTTGAAGGTAGTCTTCTATTCATGAGACTCCTTGACATGGATCTGGTGGTAACCGCTACGGAGGTCAATGTTGGAGAAATAGCAGGATCCCGTCAATAGATCAAGCATGTTGTCAAGGCGTGGAATAGGAAATCGATATTCGATAGTGATGTTATTGATGGGTCGACAGTCTAAACACAATTTCCAACCACCATCCTTCTTGGGGGCAAGGGGAGCAAGAACCGCACATGAACTCTTGCTCTCATGAATAAAACTTTTGAGAACGAGGGCATCGACATGTCATTTCAATTCAACATGCTTCATTGGGTTCATGCAGTATTGAGGTCGGTTTGGGAGCAATGATCGTGGAATCAAATCAATCTCATGTTGAATGTGAACAAATGATAGATTGGGGAATCCCCTCGTATAGGTTTTTCTTATTGATAGGCAAACCCCCTTTCCCCAAAATAGGATTAGGGGGAAGCACATAAACACAAGACAAACCCTAATGGGCCAATACACAATTCAACCCATATTACAAATAGATTAAAACAACTAAAGTAAATAGACTAACAACTTAAGTAAATAGACTCTAACATTGAATATTACACAAAGTTGGGAGCTCATCAGGGAGGTCAGTGGGTGTCATGTTTTTGAATTAATGAGAAGGGAGACAAGTTCGAAGGGTGGGGACTGAAAATCAGATATAGGAGTGGATTCTTTAATGTACAACATATATATGCATCCATCTTCTCGACTGGTCTCTTCAAGCTCTCTACGAGTGACAAGCTGTAGAGTGCTAGGATTTTGAGGTTGGGGGATCTGGTGATGGGCTCATGTTTAGAGGAGAGATGAAATGAGTAGGAAAAAGTCATGTTTTTGCCTTTTTGCCTGAAGGCATGAACATTGGAACGTTCCTCATTATGGGCGTTGGAACGTCCCTCATTGCGGGCATCCAAGTCATAAATCCAAGGATGACCTTTGCGCATGAAGGTATAAACATTGGAATGTTCCTCATTACGGGCATCCAAGTCATAAATCCAAGGACGGCCAAGGATGACGTGACTCACATCCATAGACAACACATCACACCAAATGTGGTTTGAATAAGCACCCAGAGCGATGGGCACAAGGCAATGTTGGGTGATGGGCAAGCTAATCTGGTTCACCCAATGAACCTTTTGTGGCTCAGGATGGGGCTCCGGGAGCAACTTCTTGCGCTTCAATCTATGGGTGAGATGATGTTTTGATAACTGCCACCATCAATGAGTAGCTTGCAGCTTTAACCAACGTGCTTAAAGGTTTGGAAGGGAGTTACAGTGATTTGGAAGGGAGTTACAATGAAGGGAAAAATTGTAGAGTAGGGTTAAGGGGGGTTTTCAGTGCATTTTCATGATTTGAAGGCATCCCATACCCCATGTAAGATGTGGAAGGCTGGCTAGCATGGAGTGTGTTTGCCTGGCAAATGGCGCGAGGCTCAAGCATGGTGTATTGAACGCTTGACCAAGAATGTCAAGGTTAAACATGTGAAGGTTTAGGAGTGGCATTTGGAGTGGATTCCAAAACAAGGCTATCTCTACTGCCAAGCATTTTGATTTGCACAATGAGATAATAAAAAAATGCGTCTATGAAAAACTTTACTTGGCAACATACAACACAATATTTCAAGAAATTACAACGGACAAAAATATATGAAAGTAAAGTGGAGTACAGAACATGGAAAATCTTGTACGAAAAATGGGACTTGGCAAATTTGTGGTAGGGGAACACAACACACCCTATGGACCAATTGCAAAGGCACAAAATTTGCAGTAGACAAGCACTAGTACAGTAAATAATGGATAGATCTTCCCCAAATTGCTGATAATCGAATGCCTCTATGACTTTGATATAGTAGAAGGGGATATCTCCTGAGGAAGTAAGAAATCTGCCCCTTGATTTTTGAAGGGTTGCTTACTAACACACGGAGGTTGCTGGTTGCGGCGATTCTAGAGGCTGCTGCTGCTATGGGTAGCGGTAGCGATGGATGCTACTACGGGAAGTGGCGACAGCAACAACTGTTGTTGCTACTTCGAGACGTGCTAGCGGTAGAAGGTTGTTGCTGCTACAGATGGCGGAGGTGGCAACAATTGTTGTTGGGGGTGGCAGCCAACAACTGTTGTTCCTATGGGCAGCGGCTGCTGCTGCTACATGGTGACTGGAGATGCGGTGGTTGGGTAGGGCAGGGGAGGGTGGCGACTAGGTTTTGTAGGGGAGAGGGTGGCGGCTGGAAGCACCTATAACGACAACTGGAGATGCGGTGGTTGAGTAGGGCGGGGGAAGGTGGCTGTTAGGTTTTGTAAGGGAGAGGGTGGGGCAGCCAACAACTGTTGTTGCTATGGGCAGCGGCTGCTGCTGCTACATGGTGACTTGAGATGCGGTGGTTGGGTAGGGCAGGGGAGGGTGGCGACTAGGTTTTGTAGGGGAGAGGGTGGCGGCTGGAAGCACCTATAACGACAGCTGGAGATGCGGTGGTTGAGTAGGGCGGGGGAAGGTGGCTGTTAGGTTTTGTAAGGGAGAGGGTGGCGGCTGGGTTTGCATGGGAGAAGGCAGGAGCGAAACCCTAATCAAGGTTAGTGTTAGGCTCTGATACTACTTAAGGTAAATCTAAGGAACTAAAAGAAATGCGACTAAATGATTGAAGGAAATAATTCTCACTCATCAATTGTGTTCAAACAATGACACGAGAGAGCCTTTATATAGGCTTCTAAAAGGAGTAAACGGGTGGTAGCCAATGTGGGACTAAACCACACGACTTTACAATAAGCCCAAAATAAAAAAAAGGCATAATAAAATAACGTAAGCTAATAAAAGCCTAACTAACGACACCACGACCCGTACGCTCCTAAGTGCGTAGAGGCGGCGCCTGTCCTACATCACCTACCCATGTACTTGAGAAATCTTGGCTAAAGGCAAAGTATTTTGCTGTTAAGTGGCCGATTTTGTCCCCTTCAACGCATTACACACTTTCTCCTGCTTCGTCTAAGATTGCTTAACTGAAACTAGATCTGGCTTGGTCCAAGTATAAATGTAAAAAAAGATTTATTTTGTGAGGCCCTTTATGAATTGCAAGCTATAAATGGAACAAGAGTGTGGCCATAATAAATTTTCTCTCTTAAAGTGGTTACCTTTGTTGTTCTTGTTATTCTTTCCTGCCACCTACTATAAATGTATTAAATTTTATCCCTAATTGATAATATCCTAAAGGACCAACATTGGTTTCATTGAATAAGAGTATTATGTCAGTTCTTGAAAGCAATGTCACAATAATTGTCGCCTTTTCAAAAAGTTGCACTTAAAATGTGATTTCCCCTAGCTGCATGTGATGGCCAAATAATTCCCATTCCAAAAACATTTCGTTCACGTATTTTTATCAAATTATTTGTATATGATATTCCCATGCAAACAATTTTCCCATTTATTGTGTTAGTGTTTAAGATTTTTCCAAGGTTGTCAGAACCGAACCGGTCAGGGAACTGGTGAGGCCTCTGGTTCGCGGTTCACTGGTTCAGCCAATGATCTGACCGGTTCAATCGGTGACGTCAACATGATCTCACTAATAATTTAAAAATATATTAGAATGTATTTGATACTCATGGAAAGTATCCCTGCAAAAGTTATTAAACATGAATAATAGAACAACTGCTCAAAATAACTTGATAAACGAACCAAATAACACATATTATTCAACACATGGACATACATATACCAACATTTATATAGTATACAAAATTAATTAACTAATTCATTAGGTATACAACCCAATACAATATTAATTAACTACAATAACCGAAATCTACTACAAGTCTTTAACACCATTTTGAGGACATTGCATGCTAAATAATGTAATTTGAAATCAAGCAACAATAAAATAAATGTGTTGATACTACGGGTACATTTGGTTTTCTGGATTTTGCTGTATTAGATTGTATTTTGGCATCCATCTGTAAAAAAATTATGTTTGGTTTACAGGATTCAGGAAACGGAGCTAATCTCGGAATTTCTGGACATAATAGGAATCCCGCATTTTGGTTTCCATCAAAATTCTCCCGGATTCCAAAATTCAGCTGTGGCTGGCCGGTGGACCCAAAAAAAACAAATCATATATTTTACAAATCCAGGAAACCAAACGTAAAATTGGTGTTTACGGGATTTTGACAATGCAGTATTTTACAAATGCAGGACGACAAAAATGCAGGATTCTTAAAAATCCAGCAAACCAAACGTGCCCTACATGGATATCAATGACAATTCAATTGTAACAATTAGATTAGTGAATCGTAGATGGAGAATAGAAGTATTATCATTAAAGCGGTTAAAGAAACAGTTGTGCAACCAACACCCAACAACCAAATCAGTGAAAAATAGCAGCAATAATACATGGATTTGCTACATGAGAGAACCGGCCGGATGGGCTAAAACTGGACCAGTTTGCCGGTTCACCGGTTTGATGCCTGTTAGACTTCATTTTCGGCTTTGGGAGGGGATCGAACCGGTAGTGACCGGTTCCCGGTTCAACCGGCCAGTTCGGTCCGGTTCTGATAACCATGGATTTTTTCTTAGTTTTTGGTGTACATATACGTGTATCTACATATGTAATACACACACATAAATATAAATATACGGGTGTTATTATTTATGTATGGATGTGCGCAAGATAGATGTATATGTATGTATACACACGCGCGCACACATAAACTTGTGTTGAGAAGTGTAGATGTATATGTATTTACGTATGTAATATGTTTGAGGTATATAGATAGGTATGCTTGTACGTGTGTGTGTGTGCGTGTATGTGCATGTTAGGAAGTGTGTACCGGCCGGTACCAAAACTTACGTGTACAAACTATTAAATGGCACATGTAGAGTATGTTAATTAATTCCAACTATATGGCTTGAATCAACACTGTATAGATTAGATGTGTTTCAAAAATCACAACCATCTCTAATATAGATCATGAGATATAGATCATATATCATTCGAGAGTTTCTGCAATTTTTGCAACTTACTGTTGATTAAAAATACACATATTCTTCATTGGATGATCTATGAATATTAGATTGTGTAGATTTTTGATACACATCTTATCTAATGGGTATATGTCACATCCACAAGGTTAGATTATTCTGTATAGTTTTGCAATCATCATAAATGAAGACGGGTACATGTAAGCAACATGAACTTATGTAAACAATTCTTTTACCCACATATATACATATATACATATATATGTATATCTCCAATCTTCCCCCTCCACTCAACTTTTTCCCGGATAGTTGACCATACTTTTACTGTACTTTGACCTTTTTTTTACTAGAATTTTGTGCATATCTTTGAAATCCGACTTTTTATGTTTGGCGGAATGTAGCTTGATTACCAAATTTGTAACTACTAGTAAACACACACGTGCCCCGCACGTGAACAAAGGTATTAGTTTAGTTTCAGGAAAGTGAACAACTTATTATAATAAATATATGATAATGTAGTTTTCTGTGTCATTTTTACTTTTGAAATAAATATAAAGAGGTGGGACATGTATTCAATTTTTACGTTGGAGGACTTGCAATAAATGAACCAACTGTAGTCACCCTAAAATTTTGATTGTATTAATATCAAAAGTGTAACTTTAAACTAAAACAAATAGTAAATGAGCTTTAGTAAATACCAAACTATTACTTTAATAATCAAATCTTCACACAATTTATAAATCGCCGAAGGCTATAAGTCATTTGACTACCATTACTATCGATATTGAGACGTATTCTATTAGAAAAGTAAGACAAGATAGTCATCACAAACAACTTTCAAATGTTTAGATTTAATTGGAATTTATATTATATAGTGTTACACGGTAACAAAAGTCTCCGAATTTTATGAAAAATCGGTGATTTTTTACGATGTTATAGGCTCCCGAATGTTCATCACGATTAATACGCCAATTTTTCACGACTTTTCACGATTTATCCCGCATTTTCGCAAAAAAAAATGATTTTTTACGATTCTTCGTGACTTCTCACGATTTTTCACGGTTTTTCTATTTTAAGCCGGTTGCTCTTTTTTGCCAAACCATGTACATAGAACTCATGATATACACTAAACCTCCAACCCCTACTCCACGACAGGTCATTGTTATTACTCAACTATTCTTTACTTCTTTTCCTACTTTTGTACTCACTAAGATTGTATGTCTTGTGACCTTAATAGTTACATGTATCAGATATGTATGTATATACATACATACATACATCTATATATATGTATATATACATACATATATATGTATATATACTTATATAGCCGACTTATTCTCGATTATTTCTGAATAGTAGACCGAACTTTGACTGAAATTTTATCAAATTTTTCACGATTTTTCTCGATTTTTTCCGAATTCCGATGTTTTCTAGCCAGCCGAAAAGTTGCCGAATCCCGAACTTGTTACTATGGTTTTACACAGTATATGACTCTGTACATTGAACTTCAAATCTTATATTGAACTTTTGTGTAAACCCTATTGCATGGTGAAAGAAAAGTATGACTCTTTATTATAAAATATGTGTATGGAAATGATGTTCCTCTCAATCAAAATAGAACAAATTCGGCAGTCGTGTATAATTCAGTCAAAAAATAATTATATTTGATTTTATATAATTTCAAGAATGTATCTAAATGCCTTTTTTTGT
Source organism: Alisma plantago-aquatica (assembly GCA_963693085.1). Classification (NCBI taxonomy): domain Eukaryota; kingdom Viridiplantae; phylum Streptophyta; class Magnoliopsida; order Alismatales; family Alismataceae; genus Alisma; species Alisma plantago-aquatica. The sequence continues at coordinate 14,122,348 of OY856414.1, read as the reverse complement.
GATCTTAATATTGCAAGTGCATGCTATTTGAAAAATCTAGCATTATATTTTCATTGCATGTTCTATGTATAGAATTAAGAAAGAAAAATTTCCCTTTCTTCTACCACAACCCGTAGCAACGTATAAATCCATGACAAGTGCAAACTATTTCTACTTGAAAACAAGCATTCAAAACATTGCGCACACTTGGGAAAGCATCTTGGCATTGGTCTCAAATCTCAAACTTGGTCTCGAATATCAACCAACAAAGTATTAGAATTGAGCACCACAGAAGAATTACAATAATTCCAGACTCCATGCACATCAAATGTTGATCACATGAAAAGACATAATTAAAAAAATATGCCAAAGAAACATGTATCAGCTTAGTGTATATAATAGAATAAATTTGTCAATTGAGGCAGGAAAACCGGTCCTACAATAGTCCTTGGTTTGCTCCTTACAGAAACGGCACTTGAAGTATTGTAGCGTTGTGCTCTTACACAGGAAAAATGTAAGTAGGAGTGGGGTGACCGGACCACACCCTCTCATGCCTCGAGAGTTTACCATGTCGGGCTCGCCCGGGGTGGGTTCTCTCAGTTACCAAAAAAAAAAAAAATGTAAGTAGGAGTGGGTGTTCACCACATCATTCTAGAACATTGAGAATGGGATAATTGATCAATCAAGGAGAGTTGCAAGTTTAGAACTGACTACCCTGTCTGGAGCCTGCGATCCATGATATCAAAGTGAAGTACCCCATTTGGCTAGGTGTCGCTAATGCCACTATCTCACTTTACATTTATTCATGAGACTGCCACTACTCCACGAGAAAGAAGGTGTCCTCGTCTGAGATGGGGATGGAAAATGGCTTAGAAATCTTGATTCAGGGCAGCTTCATCTATTATAGTTGAAGAAAACGATAATCTTTCAGACAGTACAAAGGAAAATAAAATTATATATATAATACACACACAGACACACAAATATATAAGTATGGAAATTTAGGAAGTATAAACTTACCAAGATCTTCATTCCTAAAAGATCACACATACGCTATTGACTTCATAGGTGGCACTTGCGACTATGGAAGCTACCACTATTGTAGTTTCAAGAGGAGAGAAAGGACATTCAAGGTGAAACGTTGAGCTACAATTCTATGCAACAATAGTAAGAGACAACATGTAGGGATGTGTGTTGATGGATGTGTGTCTCCTTCCAATCGCTTCTGTTGAGACAACATGTAGGGAAGAAGGGCGAGAAATAGAACTGAAGACGAAATGATAAAAACCTATGCAGCAATAGTAAAAGGTTCTTGCTCGTCGTTCAATTGGTCATATATGACGAAAGAGGCTGGATTTGTGTCTCTTTCCTTTTATTCTTCCCTGGGCCGAGCTGTTTGCAGAGACTGGCATGAAGACAAAAAGTGTTGGTAGGAGACCAAGTGGTGGGTTTCTTATCTGTAAGGACAGTGCTATCCAGGCATAGTTGTTGAACACGTTTCTCCCACTATTTGAGAGATGGTAAGAGTGGGGGAGGGAGTTATGAACTTGTTGAGATAAATTCGTGAAGGGGGAGACAATAACTTCAGTTAGATATAATAAAGGACGATGGGACATGGGAGAGAGCAATTGAAAGAGTATGGAGAGAGTTGAGTCTGTTGGGGACCATTTAAAAAGGAAGAGAAAGAGGGTATTGGCGATGATGGGAGACATGCAGTTTTTTTCTTCAATTTGGAAACAGGTAGAAATTTTAAAGTAATGTCACTGTTTCGATTGCAAACAAAGGAGAATAATTAGAGAGGGGTCGTGAGGATGCGTATTATTTATAGGAAAAAACCATTTCTCCTTTTCTTTACAACCATCCGTCGAATAGAATCCTTGCTTAATTGTAACTAATTAACAAACTCCTCTTTCCTAATAACATAGTTATTGTTATGTTAAAAAATAAAATAAAATGGCACGTGTGCAATATATTCATATAAATTAATACCCTTTATAGTAATATAGATAAATATAGATAGAAAGAAAAGATATTGAAAGAGAAGGGGGATAGTAAGAAAAGAAAGAGTCAAAGAAGGACTCTAAAAGAAACTGACAGACAATCGTGGTGACCGTTTGTTAGATTGACGGGGGAGAGATTAAGGATGAGCGTGGTTACATTGATTTGTTATTATCCTTTTTAAGAGGCCGTCAAAGTGAGAGATAAATCAGGAAGATTTTTGTATTAAATAAACAATTGTATAGCAATCTCTTTCCAAATAAATACACTGGTTTTGTTGTGATAGTGCCTTTGTTGTGAAAATAATAAATTTCGTTGCCTTTCTGTTGTGAATACGTAACCTCCCCCTGCTCACGCCAACTTAATCTAGGACAAGAACGTGTGGGATTTGAGGGAGATGAAGGCGGAGAGGCAGTTGGGGACTTGTTAACTTGAGAAGGTAGGAGAGAGTTTCGCGACCGTTTAAGGAGTTTAGGAACCTCTTTAATAGGATGAGGTGAGAGGAGTGGATTGTGAGATTAAAAAGACAATTATATAAAATAGAGGAAACGATGAGAAAAAACTGTGAGGAGAGTGAGTGAAGGAGAGAGCTCCATTTCAAAATACCGTTTTCTGATTGGCTAGAGAGCACGACATGGCATGATTATAATTGTTTGAAAAAACTCCCTCTTTTTATAGTAGTATAGATGTTTGAAAGTATATATGCATAACTATCACAAAAGTACTTACAACAGTACTGCAAATATGTGACAATACTATGTAAATCATGCGAAAGGTAGTATGTGTAAGCATTATATTACATTATTGTATAGTATATGTGTACTAGTATGTTGTTGGTTGACAACTATAATATGTTGTAGGACACTCGAATCACACCCAATAATTAGTTATATATTGCTTAATGTGGTTCAATTTTCAAACAGTTACTAACATAGTGTGTTTAATATATCATTAATACATAAAACTGTAATATATACCATTATCTATATATTTGTTTTTGCCTACCGTAATCAAAGAATATATTTATCTTATTGATTAATTAGTTTGTTGTTATTCGATAATTATGTAACTTAGTGTTACTAAATGCAAATATGTGCAAATATTTCCTTTGTTTTGCTATACCTTCTGCTTCCTCAAATAGTGCCCGCTTAATCGGCCTCTTCACGCTAAAGCCCGACAGGGTTGGTTGCGCGTTTCCTGGGTTGTGCTCTCCAGAATTTAGCGCATCCCTATTATTTGGGCAAAGTAAAATTCTGTTTTCCCGAGACATCCTCCACAAAGGCAGGTAAAGTTGAGCCCTTGCTTTTTCTCTGTTTGTCCACTTATGATCCAACCCCCCTCCCCTGTTCGCGTTTCCTGGGTTGTGCTCTCCAGAATTTAGCGCATCCCCATTATTTGGGCAAAGTAAAATTCTGTTTTCCCGAGACATCCTCCACAAAGGCAGGTAAAGTTGAGCCCTTGCTTTTTCTCTGTTTGTCCACTTATGATCCAACCCCCCTCCCCTGTTCCTTCTCTCCACCTCTCCATTGTCAGCTGTTGCTGCTTATTCCATGATAACATTGCTTTCTGGGTATTTACTGCCAGGTGTGTCCATAAGGTCATGCTAGCGTGTGGTACTGCCACTGTTTTCTGATAATGCATCTTATATAGGTTATTTGGGTATGAGGGACCGAGGAGGTGTGCTTGAGTTTAACTGAAATTTAGAGCATACCTCCCCAGACCCTATCCCCTACTCCTGTCCGTATCAGGCATAGTTGTCTAGGCGGTCCCTTTTCCCCAAGTGGCTAGGGTACCTGATGTAGGATGTATTAGGCTTTGTTCAATGTATTTTTGCTTTACTTTAATATTTAGGGATTGAAGTGCAATCTTTCCAGTTATACTTAGTTGTAAATCTTTTATGCTTTTCATCATTTTAGGTTTTATTTAATACCGAATTTTATGAAATAGGAGTTTATTTCCAGTACTGGTGGGTCAAGTCATTTAGTGTTATAAAAGTCAGCCTTGGGGCCTTTGTCCAGGTAGTTGCATATGTTTTGAGAAATAGATTATTTCGGTTTATCTTCTTCATTCTTCTTCTTCACGATGTATTTCACATCAGCGCCTAGGTGGGAGCCTAGGCATTTCTAGGTGTATTTGCTATTTTTTAATTTAACACATGTATAGTAATATTTACATGTATATATATTTAGTATATATATTTATATATATGGCTATATTCAAATAGATACATTACTATATATTTTTCTAATGATTATATCTATAACATGTAACGATTGTATCTGACCAAAATCACATCTAACATGATATAAACCAAACCGGATTGGTCCTAATTTGACATATCTTGACCTAAATTGGACCTAATATGACCTAATTTGACTGAAATCTAAACTAATTTTGCATAGCATAAACTTCTTAGACCTTATTATTCCCTCATTTACACTATATTTGCCTAGATTAAACCTAATATGGCCAAATCAGACCAAATTTTCCCAAAGCAGACCTATTTCTCTCAAATCAGACATGTTATCCCCGAATCAGACCTAGTTTTTTCAAATTTGACCTGATTTTCCCTGAATCAGATCTAATTCTGCATACCTATTTTTTTCAAATTTGACCTGATTTTCCCTGAATCAGATCTAATTCTGCATACCATGACGTTAACAAACCTTACTTTCCCTAATTTACCCTATATTGAACTAAATGAGATCCAAGTCTGGCAAAATCAGACCTAATTTCTCCAAATCAGATGTATCCCCCCATTTGACCTGATTTGGCCAAAACTACACCTAATTTTGCATAACATGACCTAATCAGACCTTACTTCCCCTAATGTACCCTATACTGACTTGAGTGAGAGCCAATTTGGTCAAATCAGACCTAATTTCCCAAATCAGACCTCTTTTCCCCAACTTTGCTAAAATTTGACTTGATTCGGCCTAGATTAGATATTTTAACCATAAATGACTCAAGGTGATCTAATTTGACCAAAAATCCATCCCGATTCATGCTAATTTAGCTTTAAATGGCTTAATTTGGGCCTAAAAGGCCTTGGACACCCACTTAAGACACTTGATAGGATGGGTGCCTAGTTTGAGGCGCTTGCCTAGTGCCTAGGCGCGTCTACACAGGTGCCTTGATAACTAAGGTATTAGGTTATTTATCCCTGGTCTAACCCCAAAGTGGATAACTTTGTTTTTGTGAAGTGGATCGATGGCAGACGCGGGTGTGGATCATTGGGGCTATAGCCATCTCTGCTGAAAGATCTACCTCTTTTGTCATCACGCTAACTGTTGTACTAGAGAAAATTTCATTGAAATTGCGGGAGTATACAAGTATTTTTGGGCTCATGATTCTGTTTATAAGTTTAATGTGTGATTGTGTGTGGCTCTGGTTCACATTAGAATTGCATAGTCAAATCTTTTATTTACTCAAGTTCTTAAAGATGTTTGATGCATGAAAACATTCCTCCTTGTGAATGATATATTCACTTTGCCTCTTTTGTTAATCAGGATCCAAGGACAGAGAACAGCCCCTACCTGGGGTTTATATATACCTCGTTCCAAGAAAGAGCAACCTTTGTATCTCATGGAAACACGGCTAGGTTAGCAAAGGAGCGTGGAGACATCAAACTGGCACAAATTTGTGGCACCATCGCAGCAGATGAGAAGCGTCATGAGACAGCATATGCGAAAATAGTAGAGAAGCTGTTTGAACTGGATCCTGACTGCACGATGCTTGCATTTGCAGACATGATGAGGAAGAAGATCTCAATGCCGGCGCATTTGATGTATGACGGTGTGGATGACAACCTGTTTGATCACTTCTCAGCCGTTGCTCAGCGACTGGGTGTTTACACCGCAAAGGATTATGCTGATATACTCGAGTTCCTGGTTGGGAGGTGGAACATAGACAAGATTTCTGACCTCTCTGGGGAAGGGAACAAGGCTCAGGACTTCCTGTGCAATTTGGCCCCCAGAATCCGCAGGTTGGAGGAGAGAGCTCGAAGCCGGGCCAAGCAGGCACCCACCATACCTTTCAGCTGGGTACATGGCAGGGAGGTCCAACTTTAGACACATCAAAGGGTACCCACCTGCCCTACCTTGCCTGCCTGCCACTAGAAACTAAAAATATATCAGTTAGAACGCCTGTGGGCAAATATTCCTTTTTCTCTTGTAGTTTCCTCTGTTCTTTTCTAGGTGGGTCTATACTGGTGTTATTTCATTGGTGCGTACTTTGAAGATGTAGTGTTGAATGAAATGATGGAAGTAGCAACAGATTGGGCGGCTGGGAGTTGCTGTTTGGGGTGAATGTACTAAAGTCTGCAGACTCCTGTTTTGATGTGTCTGTCCATCGTGTTGGTGCTCTGTATTTGTTCTGAATAACGGATATTTTGCTTCTATTAATCGTGTGTCTGTTTGCCTCTGCCTCGCATTGTTTGATTATTATCTGTGTGTGATGTTTGAACCTGCTACATAATGATCATGTTATGTGCTTGTCCCACCTAAATTTAACCAGTTGAGTCCGGCACATCAATTTTGACGTTTCATATGACCTTACTGTTTGAACCGAAGATTCTTTATGGAAAAAAAAACCAAAATAGCACACTTTTGTAAAAATATTTACCTAACTAGCACTTTTTCTAACTTATTTTCCGAACTAGCACACTTTCATCGAAAGGTGCCATATTAGTTGGCGTTTTTCTGGTGTCTTTGTATCTCTTTATCACTGGTGCGCCAGGGTGGAAATACTGTACACAGTTTTATTTCATTTCGTAAGGTAAGGGTAGTGAACTTGGTGGTGTGGTGCTCACAGCTAATCGCTCCCTCTTGGCACCACGGGCTTCATTCATTTTTTAGCGGATGCACTGCTAAGCATTGAAAGATCCAATTTTCGGCTAAAGATATTTCCAGAAACGCTAATATGCAAAAAGATATTCCACCTTTCTCCCTACCTCGGTTTCTGAAGCCTGAACTAAGTTGAGCAAACACGATGGGCAAGTAGTTGGTGGCTAATACCGGAGTGCAAGTCTGCAGTTGCACATGGACACGTGCATTTCGTGGTTGCCAAGTCCTAATCGATGGGCTTGAATCGCAGCAACCCATGGCTTGACAAAGAAAGAAGGCATGATAATATATGTTTCCTTATAATTTTTCCCCCAATGGTGAAGCTGAAGGTTCTGAACGTGGGGTGGGGTGTTGGTGGAGCTGCCTGTCTGGCTATGGCTAGTAGCATGCCTATTCATATCTAGTTTTTTTCTCATCTATTCTTCTGCGGCGGCTAGTGGCTGGGATTGGAAATAAGAAACCTGTGCCTTTGCCGTACATCTAATGAACCAACCTTCTAGCTTCAACACTTGTTCCTTGCTGTCACAAGGATGTTGCTCTAGTGTCGTATAGTTGGTTCCTCAGGCAGGTAGATCTGAGATATCAGCTCTTTGTCTCTTGCTCCTCGCATTATCAGTTATACTACTGTTGAGAAGAAAATAGAAGCTACAAAAAGAAAAAGAAAGATTATGAGGAAGCGTGGAGAGATCAATTGTGTTGTCCAGAATCAGATCAGCTCATTGTTTTTGTCCTAAAAAAAGGAAAGATATCAGACTTTTCAAAGATATGTGCACTTTCTGGATCTGCATGGGCCGAAGCCCACCCCCTCTCCAAACAGGTGCCAGAGCCCGGATGACCCAAGATGTTGGTAAATACAGCTGACCCGAGCGGGGAATCGAACCAGCGACCCTTCATGAGGGGCGCGCTGGCTTGACCGCCCGGGCTACGCTGGCCGGGTTATGACTGAATGATATTTTACAATTTAAGATTGCATGTAGGAAGATACTGTTTTCCTACTCCACATGTTCCTTCCCCTCTTTTTTCCTCTTTTCATTTGCCAACCAAATATATAATATTTGTCGCACCTCGCTGAAGAACAGTAATTGACACTACAGTACTGAACCAACCATGAATACGACGGATGATGCTGAAGAGCTGATCATCCCCACTAATTTGCCAACCAAATATATAATATTTGTCGCACCTCGCTGAAGAACAGTAATTGACACTACAATACTGAACCAATCATAAATACAACATACTAAAATCTTAGACAAATAATTTCCTTAATCTTGTTGGGCGACTCACTCTCCTCAACAACGTAGTCACCCCTATTACCACCCACTACCTCAGTTGTATCTCCCTTCCCACCAAAACGAGAAATATCATTGACGAAATCAGAAGAAACTTTCTCTGGAATAACCACCATATCACAACAAATAAAGCTAAACACTCACACCTTGTGAATTGGAAGACCATCACAACACCTATTGACCAAGGGGTATGGAGAATTATCAATCTTGAAAAACATTCTTTCTGCCTGATCACCAAGATTATAAACTTCCTAGCAAACAACAAAGATAAGATTTGGAGAAATCTAATCCTAAAGAAATACTATCAGAATACACCACCATGGCACAAAATCAAGAATAGTAAAGCTTCACCACTCTGGAAATACATCAACAAACACATCCCCCTTATCAGGCACATCATTTTTACTCCTCCACATTCCCATAACCATATATCCTTCTGGGATGATCCTTGGTTCAACCACAACACCATCATATACATGCACCTCGATTGGTCAATCCCAAAAAAACTTGCTCACATCACTACGGTCAAAGCTCTTAGCCTACTCACCAGTAATAGATCAAATGCCCTTAAAAGGCAGTTTCTCTCACACCTTAGCCAAAGGGAACTGAATAACATCACCCATGATCTAGAATACAATATTTCAAACAAAATCTCCTACAGATGGGGTAAGGACTACACTCCCAAAGCTGCATACTCCTATCTCATGTACAAAGGTATCTCCCCTCCTTTCTCCAACATCTGGAAACACAAATGGCCTCAGAAACACAAAATCTTCTTCTGGTTACTGCTAAATAACAAACTTCTCACTGACCAAACTATGTATAAAAGAGGATACATCGGGCCATCCAGATGTCACCTCTGTATGGAGGACTCTGAATCCACTGAACACATTTTCAATTCTTGTAACTTCTCGACTAACATCATCAAAAAATTCTTAGAGATCGGCTCACACGATCATCACTTAATGACCATTCCATCCGCTGTCGCCCCTCTGAACAATATATATCAACTCCACACAGAAGACATCCTAGTTATCATCTTTTGGAACATATGGAACGAGAGAAACAATAGAAAATTCAATAATACAAAGAGACCCCAGAGCATCGTCATGAAATACATAGAATCGGATCTAAATCTTCTTCATCAATGCAGGACAGTCAACAACCTCTACTAAGATGACCACAGCTGAAGGGAGTTCGGATATCAATGTTGGTGATGGGGAATTTCTCTTCCAACTCAAGGAGATGCTGGATGAAGAAACAGGAACAAAGCTTCACCAAATGTCAACCAAGATTTTGTCTCAGCCTTGACTAGTTCATATCTTTTGTTGAGGCTTGTTAACAGGGTGCCTCCCCCTTAAAACTTCCTCATATCTTAGCTTTTCGTATCTTTTTTTAATTTTCCATCAGTCATTTTGTAATAGCCTACATTGCATTGCATGTGCTAACTTGCAATATGTCTGCAACTCTTATTATCTTTAATGTATGATCATTATAAAAAAAAAATCCCCACTAAGGAAGCAGGAAGCTTCACTGCTCTGTTTGTCCTGTTCGCAACTACATTCCTCTAGTTTGGCGCTTTCGCAAAACGATTCCCGGCGTGGGACAGCAAGCCATGCTGTCTGTTTGATTCGACAGCCAATTGGATTTGTATATTAAATGACGAATCTCGGGAGGCTGGCTTTGTCTAATGATGATAGTGGACGATGCTTCCTCAGTCCATATATTATATTTATGTGTGCTAGTTTGTTGTTAGGTCTTTCCTTCTTGGTTGTTTAATTCGTGTGAGTTAGTTAACATGTATGTCACATCTGACTGGTCAGCCGTTAGTGTAGGCCTGGCACTGTACTGTAAGCATGTGATCCTAGTGTTCAACTCAATAGAGGAGTTGCCAACCCTAGATCTCTCTCTCTCTCTCTCTCTCTCTCTCTCTCTCTCTCTCTCTCTCTCTCTCTCTCTCTCTCTCTCTGTGTGTGAAGTGCATCATTCATTTCATTTCTCATAAGCGCACAAGTAGTCACTGGGAGGATCTGATTATCTAGTCATTAGTCAACTCTTGAGAAAGATTTCTGATCCATCAGGTCCAACTGGTCAGATTGCGGATGCTCTTGGTGAAACGATAAGAGAGAGCAAGGAGTTGCTGAAATCCAGCGACGCTGGCTAGCTAGCTAAGCTGCCTTCTGCTATGTGGCATTTCAATAACTGTAAAATCGGCCAATTAAAACGTCCCTAGAAGTTATTGCCTTTGCCAGGCGTGAACTAGAATGTGCACTTGCCCGTCTGCTTTCTGTGTGACTCCCTAATTGAGTGAGCGACTCTTGGTTTGTTAGGCGCAACATAAGACAAAAAGGGTAGAAGTTTGCATGGATAAGTTGATGAACTTTACAGTACGGATATTGATTTGCACGCCATTGATCACATGCATGTGGTCGTTGTGATCGACAAGCTCCAAGATGAAAGCTGTGGCACAGAGGCGCCCCACATCTTTCCAGTTGCTGAATTTGGCTGATAAAGCAGGTGATCTCACAATCCCTGTTTGGTTTAGGCTGCTGCATGTATCAGCATCAGCAGTATAGACACCGAGACAGGCGGAGCTAGCTGCTGATGCTGAGCTATTAAACAGTCAAAACAGCTGGTTGCAAGGTGGGGGGAGAGCAAGGAAGCAGAACAGGATAGGTGATCTTCTGTTCACTGTTGGGTCCTCCTATATCCACAACTAACAGATGAAAGCAAACAGGGCGCTGAGCATGCCATGAATGCATTTCCTAGGCAAATGACGTGCAGCAACCAATTGATGAGCAGCAGCCAGCCTCACGCTGTAGCAGCAACAACAGAATGATGATTTTGAGGGGGGTCGAGGGCGGCCCATCCATGATCCACGTCTGGGTCGGGTTTTCACATCATTCCCATTGCCTTGGGTTGGCTTGCTTTTTGGTGATCCTCATCGTCTTAGCAGCAGCAGCAGCAGCCAAGAGCAGTGGTGTGTAACGTGTGTAGCAGTTGCTGGCTTTCAAGGGAGTTGGTGGGTCTCATATGACTGGATTTAATGGGCGGATCCAGACGCGCGCGATCTGGGTCCATCAACAGCGCGGCAAATTCAGCCCCACTGGCGGGGAACCAGATTCAGTTTTGAGATCTTTCGCATCACTCATCACTCACTCATCGGATGAGAAAGAGAGAGAGAGAGAGAGACTCAGTCATCTGCGCGAGACTGGCGCTGAGGGCGATGCGCCAAGGTGGTGGTTTATACCTCGTGTGCTTTTAATCTCCCATTTCACAAGCTAGGCGCTGCTTACAGTTATGGAGGTTGGGTTGTAAACTGGCAGAGTATGGTGCGGGCATAGCCATACTCATAACTTCACCCTTTTAGTTAGACGGGTATGAGTACAGATAACCTGCCTAATCAAAACTGATACTTACACCATGCCGGTAATCGTGTACCCGCTGGATATGAAGGTCGTATGAGGTATATGGGTATGTATGAAATATAGGAAAAAAAAACAAAATGGCACATTTGCCAATTTTAATTACCTAAATGGCACATGCTTGAACTTATTGCCCAAAATGACACATTTCGAGAGCAATGCGTCCCCTGCGGGGACGCATTGCCCTCACGCGAGGCAATGCGTCCCGGCGGGGGACACATTGCCCTCCTGTGGGACCAATTCGTCTCCCGCCGGGACGCATTGCCTCGCGTGAGGGCAATGCGTCCCAGCAGGGGACACATTGGTCCCACACGAGGGCAATGCGTCCCCAAGCGGGACGCATTGCCCTCTGTGGGGCCAATGCGTCGCACGCGGAGACGCCCCCAACGGCTAGAAATTGCCACGCGGGCAATGCGTCCGGGACGGGGACGCATTGCTCCCTGGACAACAGCTATTTTGCCTTTGGGGCCACGGCGCGGTGCCACATGGGCGCAATGCGTCCCCAACCGGGACGCATTGCTCCCCTATATATATATTGGCCGAAATCAACCCCCAAACTCACACCATTCTTCATTTCCTTCATTTTGCTCTATATTCCCATTGCTCTGGAGCTTTTGCTCGGATTTCTACTGCTTGGAGGCAATTTCTAGCTTATTTCGGGTGATCTTGGAGCTTCTATCTTCTACTGCTCGGAGACGATCTTGGAGCTTCTTCTTTCTCTTCTTGTATTCTTCGATTGTCAAGGGACAACTCTCCATTTGAGGTATTTATTCTACCAAAATTTTAATTTTCAAAACTTGAACTTAACATTAGTACAAAATATTACAACTGAAATAATTGTATTGTTACTCCTTAATTCCACATTACTGAAATAATGATGTAGAAAATGACAATTGAAGGCTAATTAATACCTGAAAAATTATTGTTCAAAATTACAAAATTGTTGTTCTGAAATGTTAGTGTTACTAAAAAATTAGCAAAATTATTGTTATGAAATGTTAGTTAATTTTACTGAAAAAATAGCAAAATTGTTGTTCTGAATTGTTGTTCACTGTTAATGTTATAGAAAAAGTAGTAAAATAAATTTAATTCCAAATTCAAAATTGTTGTTCTAAAATCTTAACTATTATTTTAAAAATGATGTCACTGCTCTAAAATATTAATTCATGTTAATATAATGTTATAAAATATGAATTTCTTTCTGATGTTAATATACTATTCTAAAATATAGGAACATGACATCTAGTTCAAATTCACGAATTGTGAAGATGCGATACGATGGGCAATTTCTCTCTGATGGGTCTTATTCTAGTCGATCTGTTAGACCCATAAACATTTCACTTATTAATATCCTATCTAAACTAAAATCATATATCTATACAACACTTGACATCAATCCCAACAACTTCTCTATCAAAATATCATATCTTTTCCCTGGAGAAAATCATATGCTCGTACAAGTTGATGATGATGATGCATACAGAACCTTGTTATCACTTTCAGCTGATGCCTATATTGATGTGTTTCTTGAAAAAACATCTATCCACCAACAACCTTGTTTAATGAGTCTATTGAATCAATTTCAATCTCAATTCTCTCAAAGTCATTTAACTACTGAATGGAGTCAACCGCCTCAATTCAGTCTTAACAATTTAACTGCTGAATGGAGTCAACCACCTGAATTTTCTCAAAATCTTACTACTGAGAATATTGGTGTTGAGGTTGAGGACGGTGATAATGATAGTGATCACGAAGGTGATAACAATAGTGATAGTGAAGGTGGTAATAACAGTGAACCACCTGAGGATGAGTCATTGACTGAAACCAATGATGAGCACACACATCCATTCCCTGACTCTATTGCAGCATTGAGTTCTATTCCATCCATATTTGACAACCAATGGCCCCAACATGAACACATTGATTCCAACTATGAAGCTTTTCAAGATGACGACTGGGTGGAAGATTTTTGTCATGAATTTCGTCTCAATTACAATCCTTCCAGTGCTGTTATATATGAGGGTGCTTTATTTGCATCCAAAGTTTACTGGTTGAGACACTCCAAAAATGGTCGGTACAAAAGAATGTCCAGTACCGTACATTACACTCAAATATTCATCATCTTAAACTTGTTTGTATCCATGATCAACAATGTCTTTGGAGATTGACCGCTTGCCAGTCCAAAAGAGAAGGTGGCATGTGGAAGATAAAACGTTGTAATGCAGGTCACAATTGTGAATTAACTGTTATGAATCATGATCATCACCAAGTCACAACATCTTATATTGCTCGAATGATAATGCCAATCCTAGTATCACGATTGGATATGTCGACACGAGAAATTCATGACAAGGTGAATGCTGAACTAAAGCTCCATATATCTTACAAGAAGGCATATCTAGCGAGGAGGAAGGATGTTTGTAAAATATTTGGAGACTGGGAATCATCATATCATAGTTTGTTACCGTTCCTGATTTTTCTGACACAATATATTCCAAGAACTATATATGCCCACCTTATTGATGATTATACCCTTCAAACTGAAGGCACTCATAGATTCAAGCGGGTGTTTTGGGCATTTGGTCCAGCTGTGAGGGGTTGGGCCTATTGTAGGCCTGTTCTTACTGTTGATGGCACATTTTAACAGGAAAATATACTGGCATACTTCTCATTGCATGTGGCATAGATGTTGATAATGGTCTATTTCCACTTGCTTTTTCTATTGTCGAGAAAGAAAATAAGGACTCCTGGGAATGGTTCTTTGGTTGTCTACAAACTTGTATTCCAATCATTCCACGACGTACTGAATTGTGTATTATTTCTGATCGAATGAGTGGGATTTTTCCAGCACTTGAATCAAAATTTGATTGGGCTCAACATCGTTATTGTCTTCGACATCTTTGGGAGAACTTCCATAAGCAGTTCAAGTCCAAGGAGTTGAGGGAGATTTTGTGGAAGGTCGGATCCACAACTGATACACATGAATTTGATCGTCATATGACTGTTATAGAAACCATAGAACCAGCAGCGAAGGCGTATTTATTAGGCCAAAATCCAGTACTTTGGGCTCTCGCATATGATAGAGGTTGCAGGTATGGGTCATTGACTACCAATCATGTTGAAGGGTGTAATGGAGTCTGAAAAGGTGTTAGAGGTTTGCCAATACAAGGGTTTATTGTTGCCACATACTATCACTCCATGACCATGTGGCTGCATAGGCGTAATCTCGCAAATAAACGTGCACAAGATGGACTGAAATGGCCCTTTAGGTTTCATGATAAGCTTTATAATGTTCGAGAGGATGCAAAAAAATTGACAATACACATCTGTGTGAACAATGATGAATGGCTTGTTGGTGACATGGATGGATATAGATTTCAAGTAATAGTGCGTCCAAATGGTTGCAGCCAATGCAGTTGTGGTTTTCCACAACAATGGCATTATCCATGTTCTCATGTTTGGGTAGCTGTAGACTCTGTCAATTGGGATCTTGATGCACTTGTGAGTGCATATTATACAAATGAGGCTTATCTAAATGCATACAAAACTGAATTTCGTGGTATTCCCGACAAGAGGTATTGGCCTCAATTTGATGAAACTAGAGGTATTTATCCCTTATTACCCCCCTAGGAAACGAAGGCAAGCTGGAAGACCAAAGAAAAAGAGAAGGCATTCAACTATGGATGTTGATCCAAATCAGTATACATATCACTGTCATATGTGTGGCAGAAAGGGCCATAATAGACACACTTGTCCTAATGTCATATGATGTCTGGTCATGTAATGTTTGCAATTTCAATTTACTCAAGTCATGTAATGTTTGCAATTTCAATTTACTCAAGTCATGTAATGTTTGCAATTTCAATTTATTCAAGTCATGTAATGTTTGAAATTTTAATTTACTCAAGTCATGTAACGTTTGCAATTTCACTAAAACAATGAATTTATAATGGTTTTTTATAGATGGCTCATCGAAGGACATGGACATTTCACATGTCCGTAGAGTTAATCCAAATAATATCTACGAAGTGCCTACAGGAAAAAATGGCTCATCAAACTCTATTGAATGATGACTGGAATGACATACCAGATTTGTTGTACAACAAGTTAGGATTTATAGTGACAAAAGAACAAGCAAAATTTCATTGACAATTTTTAAAGCAAATGTTTCACATGTATGAAGAACTTCTTGAGCTACCTGGTTGGTATTGGGATCACACGAAACAGAAAGCAATGCCAATCAATGAACAAGTTAAAAATCAATTAGCTGTATCGCATCCAGAGAACATCGAGTTATACATCAAATGTGGCCATTTTATGAACCTCTAGATGAGATATTGAATCAAATGCAGTAACTAATTATTGTAGTATTTCTCTTTTAGTAGTTCATGTTGTATTTTTATATTGTTTGGTAGTTCATGTATTTGAATTAATTTCATCTTATCTAATGAAGAATCTTGACAAACTTAAATGTTGTACAATATTTGCACTTTTCATAGATATGGCTCCTAGACAAGCAACCTACCAACTCTCCCAGCACCACATCATGTTGGCACAATGGCATATTACTGACCAGGATGTTTTAGAAAATATTTCCATGGCTGGTTTTGGGCTTGTTCATAGGCTACCCTCTATCCACCTTGACCCCACTTTAATCACTACATTAGTTAACATGTGGGACAACTCTAGCAATACTTTTAGGTTTCCCCCTTTTGAGACGAGTTTCACTCTTCATGATGTTGCAGTTCTTTTAGGACTGAGGATTGATGGCCCACCGGTTATAGCTTCATATCCTTTAGGTGTAGATGAGGGGCAATTTTCTTCATGGACTCACCTTTGTGAGAATTTCTGAGGAGATGCACCCGATGGGATGTCTAAGGGGTATATCTCCTTGATTTGGCTGCGTGAGACCTTCAAGGATATGGATCTGACCGCGGGTGATGAAGATCAACAATTAGAACTGAGGACATGGTACACTAAGGCATATCTCTTATACTTCTTAGGTAATTACCTTATCCTAGATAGTACCGGGGATAGAGTTCATGTTAGGTACCTCCCTCTTGTGTCTGATTTTGCACGTTGGGGCACTCTATCTTGGGGTTCTGCAACTCTAGCTTTCTTATATAGGGAGTTGTATAAGGCAACCACCCGGTCCAGGAGAACTGCCCATTTGTCAGGTTGTGTCTGCCTATTATAGATGTGGTGTTGGGAGAGGTTGGGAATTGGATGCCCAGGTACAATTGCAATGCGCTGGGATGATTGGCCAGAAGATGTTCCCTTGGGTTACAGGTTAAAGATCTACACAATTAATTTTTATATTTGTCCAAACATTATGTAGTGTTTATCTAAATTTAGTTTGTCAATTTAATAGGTGGCCTACCTTTATCCAAAGGAGTCAAACTATCAGGGGAACAATCCAGTTTTACGATTCAGCATTTGACCATATTTTGCCCTCACAGGTATAACTTACTTACCTCTACTAACATGTTGTATGGTATATGTTTTATTTATTTGCAATTTACTCCGTTTTATATGATACACGTTGTTTATTTGAATAACAGATAGAGTTGACTCCTTACACTGCTGATGTTCTCGAGAGATTGCCTACCATTTGTAGAGATGATAGTGATATTTGGTTGGCACGAGTGCCTCTATTGTGCTACACAATAGTGGAGTGGCACTTCCCCAACAGAGTACTTGGATAGTTCAACTTTGTTCAAGTACAACCTACTCTTGAGCTGCCGCAGCTTAGTCGGGAGGTGCAGATGTGGAACAACAGACGTGAGAGCTTAGTTCCCGCTCCACCAGCTGATACAGTCTTCAGTCCTCAGGTTCACTATGCATGGTATCATCCACAATACATCGTGCCCCCTCTAGCTATGCCTCCAAGCATATACTACCCGCAAAGTTATCGCCAATAGGAATTTGTGAGTATCATTATTATTTCTTTTACAAACTGTTATTATTTATCTTTGTTATTTGTAATATATGTAATTGTTCTTTATTATGTGTACATACTTTGTTTTACAGGTACAAACACAAGTGGCGATCCGAGCGGCATTAGAGCACGCCCCTGCACAGATTAGAGACAACATCTATAACATCCAGGG
Organism: Alisma plantago-aquatica; assembly: GCA_963693085.1. NCBI lineage: Eukaryota > Viridiplantae > Streptophyta > Magnoliopsida > Alismatales > Alismataceae > Alisma > Alisma plantago-aquatica. The sequence goes on along the minus strand of OY856414.1, from coordinate 14,104,700 downwards.
TAGTTACTTTGATAGTCTTCCTGACTATGCTCGGCCGTGGGACCCCATACCCACTCATACCACAACCCCTGAGCCCACTCCTACTCCTACTCCTACTGTTGAGCCCACTCCCACTCCCACTTCTCAGTTCATGTCATGGGGACCGACATGGCCATATTTTTCAGGAGCTGCTTCTTATTCCTCATTCATCACCCCACCTCAACCAACATCATACTATGGAGCAAGTTCTTCTTCTGTTCCATACACTCCATTCCCACCACCAATTATTCCTGAGAGCCGACCACCACCTTATGTCACATATTCACCTACTCCGTTTGATTTCTCAGGATGCACCCCACCTGATGCATCCTATCCTGGTTTTTAGAGACCACTCACGCCACCTCCACCTTTTCATTTCTTCCCTGATGCTCGCCAGTAGCCTCCTACGCAGTTGTCCCCAGTTCAGCCGTCTCCAGATGACATTGGTACAGAGGATCCAGATGTAGAGGGAGGTGGGCGAGGACGTTGTGGGCGAGGATGACATACTTAGTTTTTTATATATTGTACAGTTTTGTATGTATGCCTTTGTGAAGACATCTATTGTATGTAGATCTATCATATTATGATATCACATTGGTTCATTTTGGATCTATCATATTGTTATGTTGTGTATTATTTTCTCGTCATGTTGGTTCATATTTTAACCTTATTTTTAATTGCTATATCATTTTTTTGGATTAAGTTCTTATTATATAATTAATTAGGAACCATCTGATGTTGGTTGCAATACACTTATATATTCCATATGCATGTTACGAGCTATTGAAATTGACAAATTTATAATAATTGGGTATATTATAGACATCCAAATACAAGTGAACAAATTGTAAATGTAAAAATATAATCAATATTGTTAATATACATATCAATAACCATAAAACAATATCAGTGACTGCAAAAATATGATTAAAAAGCACAATGCGTCCTGCATGGGCACACATTGGTGCAATGCGTCTCCACGTCGGACGCATTGATCCCACAGGAGGGCAATGCGTCTCAGTTCGGGACACATTGCTCTGTTGTGGGACCAATGCGTCGCCTGCTGGGACGCATTGCAGCAATGGGTCCCAGTCGGGGACGCATTGGTCCCACAACAAAGCAATGCGTCCCGAACCGGGACGCATTGCCCTCCTGTGGGACCAATGCGTCCCAGCAGGGGACGCATTGCTCCCAAAATGTGCCATTTTGGGCAATAAGTTCAAGAACGTGCCATTTAGGCAATTAAAATTGGCAAATGTGCCATTTAGGTTTTTTTTCCTGAAATATAACCCATTTTTCATATTATAGTAATTTTAACAGACACATATTGCAATGTTATTCATAAAAGGCATACAACTAAAAAGAAGTTCACTTACCATCCATATATCACTTGTTCTTACATGTTATATGCGATGATAATAGTAATTTAATAGACACATATTGGAATGTTATTCATAAAAGGCATACAACTAAAAATAGTTCATTTACCATCCATATATCACTTGGTCTTACATGTTATATGTGACGATTATAAGCTACAAAAGATGCAGTTTATAAACGACATACATGATAAAAAGCTATGATACTTAAATAAAAGGTAAACTCAAAAAAGGCATTGTTTTATATCAATATAACATGCCTTCATACATAATCAAGTGTTGTTTTTAGGGCCCGCAAGGGTGTGGCTCACTGGTGATCGGACTGTGAACACAGATAGAGGTCTCGGGTTCGAATCCTCACGGGGATGAATAAACTGAGATTTATGTTTGATATAGTTTGTGCCGGAACTAATGTGTTGCACACTTGGTTTACCATACTCCTCCACATGTCAATGAAGGGTTGGGGAGATCAAGTCTCCTTGATGACTCATCAAGTGTTGTTTTTAGGCTTTTCTGTGTTAAAACAAGTACGTTTCTTCTTTCAATTACATCAAATAACCAAGTTAAGAAATTTTACTCAATGAGAACTATTGCTTCAATTATTTTTAACAAAAATTTGAGAAATCAACTTGTAAATATTATCCAATCATGCATATAGTTTGAAACAATATCAACCATGTTCCAAAATATAAAACCCACATAAACTATAGTATAATCTTATGTGCTTTTACGATTATCCATGTCTAGATCATATTATAAAGTAGTCTCTATTTTACTCCATAGTCCTTCTGAACTAATTCTTCTAGATGTCTTAGTGAGAAATAAGGATGAAGTCTAGGAAAACACAATATGCATTATGATACACAAACATGAAAAATTAAATAATGTTATAAAAAGACTAGCATGTCCAAGTTTCACATAAATCTAAATCTAATACCAACCAATCTATATCTAAAAAAAATCTCCCAATTCTTGTTCATCCTATATATCATATCTTACGGAGCCTAACTTAGCATCTCCAACATCTCATCCTACAAAAATGCAAAGCATATAAATTTGTAAATAGTTGCAACAAATAACAAACTTTATTATAAAACACATATCCCAAAATTGTTTCTAATCCAATCTTGGGTTCATATAATTGCTTCCACTATACTTGGCTTTAGAGAACTCCTATACTAATCAAGGATTCTTCCACCAGTACTTAACACAGCCTCAAATGCAACAGTAGATACATGGATGACTAAAATATCACATACCATTTTTGCAACAATTGGGTACTTAGCACAATTTTGCATTTACCATGCTAAAATATCAAAAGTATCAACCAAGCTTTCTGACTCTATTTATTTAGGATGAATAGTCGCTCCAAGATATAGAATGAAGTCCGTTCCTGTAGGTTGGGTGGCTTGTACCTTTTGTAGATGATTGTCAAATCTTCTCAAGATCTTCAACAAACTACTAATACTAGACTTTTGTTGGCCCATGCAATCTATCATGCTACCAAATCTATCACAAGAAGCATCTATGTTTCTAAGTTTGTTGCACAAATTGCAATTTGTATCCACTATAAAGATAAACCATATAATTTTTAATAAAAACAATATTTTCCTCACTTTTAGGACCATATATTTTTCTCATATTATACCCCACACTCTGCATTTTAAGGCACAAATCTAAAATTAAAGCCACAAATAATATCTTGCAACTAACATTCCAATATCTATTAAATTTAGTCATCATTTCTTTTCCCTTGTTAGAGATAAAAGATATTTCACTATTGGGCAATTCATTTAGATGAATTTGAACTGCACATATTGTTAAATAATAATTTATTGACAACATATGCGATGCGACATGACTTTTTGGACAACCGTGGAGGAAAGGGTGAAGGGCGCTTCCTGCGATGAGGACAACTATTGGCGATTAGGAGTTCCTGCTGACGATTGTTCCTTGGGAGAGGGTGTACTTCACGGGCAACCACCGAAGTCGGACAAAGTGACAACAAAAGTCACCTTTGAAGATGAACTAGACATGCAATGCGATGCCGGAGGCATATTGTGGGACATGCCGCGGTGGAGGAAGTCAGTTTTTTGATGGCATACACAACAATGGGTATTGAAAGTAGTCATTTCTATATCTTGGAAAGAGTACATCCCTTTCCTATAAATAGGAGGAGACACAACAAGGAAGTAAACAACAAACCCTAATAGACCTATTATACTTAGGCCCATACTACATAAGAATTAAGTAATAAAATAAAAATAAACAAAATACAATACATAAAGATAAACATATATCAAGGGTCCCCCTCAAGGTAGAGGATAGATATCAATCATGCCTAGCTTGTAACATAACTCCTCAACTCTCTTGCCAGAGAGAGGTTTTGTAAAAATGTCTACAATTGGCTTATGTATAGATATAAAAGAGGTGGTGATCTTCTTAGTCAGCAATGTTGGGAAACCGGGACGACAAATATAGTAGCAAAAATAAAATTTTTAATGCCCAATTCTATAACTAGCAAAATCACATCAACAACAATGTATCTAGGAAGGAAAGTAATAAGAGTTATACCTAGTCCCAGAACAAGTCCAATGACAACTCTCGATGTAGTAATGTGCTTCTTCTTCAAGCAACAACAAGCTTCTTCTTCATCCAACACTAGAATAGTTGTCAGCAATGATCTCCTGGGGTAGCACCACAGACGGTGGTTGACACCGTCCTCCTAACGACAAGAAACAACCTCCCGCCTCTTGAGTAGTCCACATAAACTATCACAAACTCGACGTTGTGCTACCAGAGCCATAAGGAAGGAGTTTTCCTTTCGAACGTCAGTGTACTAGTACTAGTTCACTCTCCCACAATTGTCTCTCCTTTGCTATCCCTCCCTTTAACGGGTAGGACTTGCTCAAGCTATCTATTGGTTATCACAACCAGAGAGGACAAAAATTGTCAAAGCTTATTGTTGTGTCTGTGAAGCCCCTAGTGAAACGACTATAATCAAACGACAACCAAATCATTACTAATTATGCAGAATAATAATAAACAATAGATTAGCAAAAATCACTAAAATTAAAAACCATTTTGCAAGAAGGTCCTCTTCCAGATAATTCTTACTGAAAGATCCAAAACTTATACATATCATGATTTATATTGTACAACATTGTTCCATATCATCTTGAGGAAAACATATAGCAATTGCTCTATCAAAACACATACTGGAGCAACATAAAATCTCGAGGCTTAAAAGCCAAAATCTCAGATTTTTCATGAAGCCATAATGAACCGACTCCAAGGACCTGAGAGTACAAAGACGACACATAGGACTTTTATCTACAAGACATGACAGACAGTACACTCAACCCGAGCTGTTATTGCTGCCCCAACTATTGTTCTTTCTCTGTAGAAAGGTCTCCACTACTTCATGCTCATCCACCTAAAAATTGTGGATTCCACAGGGTGAGACAATTGTCCCAGCGAGAGATATAACTCTCCGCCGACCATATTATTATTATAGATAAATATTATAAAATTGAGTAAGGGTTCTTTTATATTAATAGACATGATTATTCATTATATGAACATGATAAATTAATCTCTTTACTTAAGAAAATGATGCATCTACCCATGGTAGAATATTAAACCATCTATCTACTTTACCAGAAATTTAAAGGAAAATAAACAACATCTATCAAGCTAAGATGTATAACTGAATCGTGCATCAAACAATGTTTTCTGTATTTGATCCTCATACAAGGTCATTGGAAGAGCCGACTACCAAGACCTTACCTGTCTCAGTCAGTAAAAGACAACACAGATTCAACATGACATCTCGTGTCATCTACTGGCAAGACATCTCGTGTCGCTGCAAAAAGATCTTGCCAGGGTACTAGGCATCTTTGCTCAGAGTTACTACATCAACATGTACTCTCTTAGGGGAACATCTACTAACAGCTATCCCCAGTTATGAAATTACTGAGTCATGGCATATAGCCTTACTCTGAGCCATGAGCCAGTTCACCGTGCTCAACATAGAGTCTACGACTGAAGTCACACTCGAGCCAGGATATGGTTTCACACAGCCAAATCCCTATTTATTTTGAGTTCACAAGGGGATCGACTCACACATGGTCGTCCAAGCTTACGCCCCCACATATTAAAAAATATGCATTCCAGGTTATGCTGCGGGGAACCCGCTTCACCATTCAAAATTTTTTGATGCTAATGGATCTATGGTCAGGGCAACATTTTATGGTTTCTAGTGATATATTAAGTGCATTACAATATTCTTTTAGCATCAAACAAGTTATAAGCATCAATCATAAACAAATGCTACAAAGAAAGCTGTAATACATTTATCAAGTACTTTTCAAATCTTAGGAATACCTTTAATGCATAACACTTGGGATCTCAGTCCCTTATCACATTACTGGGAATTCTCATCCCTTCACATTATCATCATCATGATTACTAGATCTCGGTATTCAAACCCTTAGATCACCATACAACATTGTTACCTCTATAACAAATAACCATTACCTATAGGTCCTCAGACCAAGGTATTCATTTCACTTGTTGTAGAAGTATTTCACATAGCTCACATAGTTTGATTAAGTATCTTATCACCTCTCACTAGGCAACAACTATACACATGGCCCACAAGGACATTGAACATCTTGTCACCTCTCACTAGGCAACAACTATACACATGGCTCACAAGGCCATTGAACATCTTGTCACCTCTCACTAGGCAACAACTATATACATGGCTCACAAGGCCATTGGACATCTTGTCACCTCTCACTAGGCAACAACTATACTCATGGCTCACAAGGCAATTGAACATCTTGTCACCTCTCACTAGGCAACAACTATACATATGGCTCACAAGGCCATTGAACATCTTGTCACCTCTCACTAGGCAACAACTATGCACATGGCTCACAAGGCCATTATTAGGGTTAGGGTTTCCCTTTTTAGCCGAATAGGGTTTCCAGTTCATATTATTAATCCAAACCCTAATTCATTGCTCCACACATCTAGGAGCATACATTGAAATCATAAGTATTCAATCATACTTATTTATTCTTATCATTTATCATTAAATGATTATCAACACAAAGTATGAATTTCTCTCTCATCCTCACTAGGATATTGATTACATCATACTTTTGGTTCAATCCTCCTCTTGAGGAACACTAGTTCATTATTTAACAATTCACATCATCTTTTTATTTACAATTAACACACATGAAACATATGTCACTCAATCAATCACATATGATTGAAGTGTCTCCACCCTATTGGGTATCAAGATGTGTATATGTTAACATATTATACTTTAAGGTACATTCTTATTCCATGCAGTGTATCCATATCGGGCATGTGAGATAATCACATCACCATGTCATGTTTTAGGGTTTATCCCCTAATCATCATATCGTGTACCCATATCAGATGGACTATCACTTAGATCTTATCATCTCAAATTAGCTTTGTATCGGGTATGAGCTAGTTGCTTGTCCCCATATCGGCTATGAGCTAGTTGCTTGACCCCATATCGGGTATGAGCTATATGCTATGTGCCATATCATGCACAAAGTGTGCATCATATCAAGCATAGGGTATATGCCTCATCCTGTATTGTTTAAGTGATATATACAAGATACCATATCAATTTCCCATCCAAGATTATCATATTGGATCTCCATGTTGGATAACATATCAGATTATCGTATTAGGTAGACCCTTAGGCTCATAACCTCTGTATACCTTCAAGGATCAATCCCATCATATAGTTTCATGTCAAGCTAGGTGTCTAATTGAATTCCCTTATCACAATCTATTCCTCAAAGGATAGGGATACCAGATTTCAATCCCTCAACCAGGGTTTGCCACCATTTTGGGTAAAATGAGCCATATCGTACATGATGTATGAATTGGACCTCATATCTTTCACAAAGTAGAAGTAGGTGCCATTCCTAGGATCCAAGGGATATCATTCATATCATCCATGTGGTGTCACTCACTACTTGTATCGGCTTACCCATCACCTTGGGTTTCTAATTCTATATTGTTTAGAGTGTTCACTATCTCTATATCATGCAAGAGTTGTAATCTTAGACTTGTATCATGTATAAGGGGTAAGTGGATATTTCCCATATCGTGCAAAAGGTATGACTCATATTGTATATGAGCTATCATCTTTCCCCATATCGGGTTAACCCCCATCTTGGGTTTCATATCGGGTTGAAGTATTTCCACCATATCGGCTATACCTAGTATGTGAATCCATATATTATATTGTGAATAAGTGTATACTCAATCATTCATATTGTGAACCATATGTGTGCTTCAAGATATCGTGTATCAGATGTGTACTACATGATAATATCGTGCAAGAAATACTTGCTATTCTTACTCATATCGGGTTACCCAAACTAGGGTTTCATATCGACTTACAAGTATACACTTGACCCTAATCGTGCATAGAGTCTATACTTGACTTCCTGTCATGCAAAAGGTATATGGTTAACACCATATCATGTTCGAAGGTATGAAATGCATCTCCATATCATGCAAGGAGATTTAATCTCACAAGCATATCATGCAAGTGATGTTTGTATATATCCATATCGGGTTAGAGGTACTAGTTGTTGGCTAAATGGACATCTAATAATCCCTTTGTTTTGATTATGACAAACATTTCATTCTTATTAATCTAACGAGCTACTTGAGTGTGCAGGATGACAAAGTAGCAAGGGAAAATCCAAGAGCTTACTTAGTTTTATTTTCATGCAATGTAATCAATGTTGTAAAACTTGTACAAATATATAATGTACAAGTACTTAGATTTGCATGTAAATCAAGCGTTAGATTTTCCCTAGACAAATACCATAGTTAGACATGTCATCCCATTTGAATAGAATCACCTTTGCACACTCACACATATAATTAGTGCTTAAATTGAAACCTTGAAACAGGATCATTCTCGGTCGACGAACTCCTCGACCGAGACACTCTCGGTCGACCATCTTCTCGATCGAGAAAGATCCAAAGTAGCCGTTAGACACAACAGACAAGTTAGTTGGTAGTTGAAGAAAGACGTTGCAAATCACTTGTTCCAGAGAGCCTGTCGGTCGACAAAACTTCGACCGAGTAGGTGTCTCGGTCGACCATTTGTCGACCGAGATGGTCTCTGACAGCAACTGCAGAATAAATTAATTAGCCGTTGTTAAAGCAACAACTTTGTACCTAACGGCTAGTTAAGCACTTAGAAACCCCTAGAAGTTGTCTAGAACGTCCTTAAGCATACTTAGGCCATTCCTATAAATAGGACAAGTTATAGGACACTAGAATTCACTTGTTACACTTGAGAATACACTTGAGCATACTTGAGCAATCTTTTGCAAGCAATTTGAGCACTGTGATCATTGGCCTACATTCTCCTTAGCTCAATCTCGTGTCCTATAGGCTAGATTCTCCTACCCACAGCAATTACAAGTTCACATACTTGGCTAGGAGATCTTATGCTTGATCTAGGCATATCAAGCCTGGGGCTTAAAGGATAAGTTGTAATTTCTCTATTTCTTTCTTGTTCCTATTTATTCTTTGTACTCTCCTTGCTACTCCTAGAGTTGGAGGCTGCGGATTGGAGAGGGTTGACTTCTCGGAGGAGAAGGGGACTTCAAGATACTTCAAGAAGGCTATCGCACGGGAAGCTACTTCAGAAGGCTGGTGCAACGGGAGTTGGTGCATCTACTTCAAGGGAAGGCTGCTTCGAGTTGGGCGATTACTTCTAGGTGAAGGCTGCTTGAAGGGTTTAGGGAAAAGAGATTGTATTTTATGTAATTCCTTGAGAGGTAATAAAATAAATTTCTTTTCAAATCCCGGTTGGGTAAGCAACCGGGTAGTGGACTGACTACCTTAGTATTTGCTAAGGTAGGAACCACTCTAAACCCTTGTGTCTCCTTGTTCAATATTTTCTTTGTGGTTGCTTGAGTAATTAATTGTTAAAATTATCTATAAAACTCTATTCACCCCCCTCTAGTAGTTTTCAATTGGTATCAGAGCAAGGCTTCAAGGAACCCTAACAAGGTCTTGAAGAAATGGGTGATGGAATGCTCAACAACCTCAACATTGAAGGGACTCTTGTTGCTAGGCCACCGACGTTCGATGAACAAACTACCAATACTGGAAGAGAAGGATGCAGTTTTACTTCCAAGGCGTCAACTGGGATCTATGGAGAATGGTATCTACTCCTTATCAATTCCCTCAAAATGACTTTGTGGAATGGGATGCAAACACGGTAAAACAAGCCCAAATGAACGCAAAAGCCGTAAGCATTTTATATTGTTCTATTTCTGTAGGAGAATTTAATAGAATTTCAAATTGTGATACAGCGTATGATATTTGGCATAGATTGTCTATCACTTATGAGGGTACAGCCCAAGTTAAAAATTCCAAAATTAGCCTGCTTAAAACAAAGCTTGAACATTTTCGTATGGATCCTAATGAAACTATTAGTGAAATGTTCTCAAAATTCTCTACTATTGTTAATGGTTTGAGTGCCTTAGGAAAACCTGTTCCTGAGGAAGATCAAGTATCAAAAATTCTTCGATCACTTCCTCCAAAATACAAGCCAAAGGTGACAGCCATTGCAGAAGCAAACGACCTCACTCGCCTCAAAATGGAACAACTCATTGGTAATTTAGAAGCTCATGAAGCAGATCTAGAAGAGGAAGAAAGAAGAGAACGTGAACACCAAAGTGGGAAGAAGAAGGACGTGGCTCTCAAAGCCTCAAAAGTTGTCACACAAGAAAGTGAAGAGTCAAGTGAAGAAGAAGAAGAAGCCTTAATCGTCAACGGTAAGAAGTACAAAAGGTTTAAATCTAACAAAATTTCTAGTTCCTCAACTCCCAGGTGCTTTGAATGTGGGAAGAAAGGGCATTTCAAAAATGAATGCCCCAAAGCAAAAAAGGGAAAGAAAAGCTCACATAAGAAGAAAGGCGAAAAAGCCTATAAAGCTGCCTGGGATGAGTCAAGTGACAGTGAAAGCGGAGAAGAGGTGGAATGTCTAATGGCAAGAGAAGAAAATGAAGACTCTCAAGAGGTAAGCCTAGTTGATCTTTCTAAAGAAGAGTTAGTTACTAGTTTACAAGAAACTCATGATAAGTATGTTGATGCCAAGAAGAAACTAAAGAAGGCTATAAAATCAAATAATGAGCTCATTGCCAAAGTAGATGAACTTTCTTATGAAAAGAATAACATTGATCTTGAAAATGTATCTTTAAAAGCATCTTTAGATGATTGCACTAGAAAGCTACTCAATTTGGAAACAAATGTTGATCTTCTATCAAAAGAAAAGACTGATTTGCTAGCTAAACTACAAGATTATCAAACTCAACCTATCTTGTGCAACCATTCGGACTATGATAATATTGTAAAAGAAAAGGATTCATTATTTTCTGATTTAGACCAAGCAAGAAAAGATATACATAAGAAGATGAATGACATTGCTACGTTGCAAAGAGAACTTTATAAGTTAAGAAGAAAAGATATTCTTGATAACATATTGAAAGTTGGTAATGTTTTCAATGGAAGAAAAGGTTTGGGATATGTTCCAAAGAAAAACCAACCCAAAAAGACCCAAACTATGTTTGTACCCAAGAACACAATGACTAGAAAGAGAAATGAAATTGACTCTATTACTTGTCATTTCTGCTTACGTCTTGGACATTATTGTTTTTCATGCCCCTACAAGACTAAGGAGTCTGACTTAGTTTGGATCCCAAAACCCCAAACTTAGAAGAATGGAATGTAGTTGAGATATGACCAAATGCCTAATTTTGCTATCTATATTGTCTTATCTCAACAAAAGGTGCTATGCTTATTGTTATTATTTTTCTGCATTGCTGAAACAGAAATTCTGTCGGTCGAAGTATTGTCGACCGAGCTCTGGGTCGGTCGAAGTATTGTCGACCGACTGGATGTCTTTTACAAATAAAAATTTTACAGCACCTATTTCGGTCGAAAATTGGTCAACCGAGAAATTTTCTGTGTTTTTTCTTGTGATACAGTAACCTGCTCGATCGACAAATTGTCGACCGAGACAAATATCGGTCGAACAATTGTCGACCGACTGGTTTTCTGTATCAGAACTTTTATATATAAGCACTTAAAAGGTTTCTAACCATATCGGACCATCACATGGGTACCAAAATCTACATTCTAATGCAGGAATGGGTAGTTGACAGTGGCTGTTCCAAACACATGACCGGGAACAAGGACGCATTTCAAACTTTTGAAGAAAAGAAAAGTGGAACGGTCACCTTTGGAGACAATGGTAAGGGAAAAATCGTTGGAATAGGTAATGTTGGAACAAATCTTGAAATTAAAAATGTTCTACTTGTTGATGGATTGCATCATAATCTAATAAGTGTAAGTCAACTATGTGATAGTGGTTATGATGTGTTATTTAACAAAACTTGCTGCAAACTATTGATAGAAAACACCACAAATGTCGTTTATGAAGGAAATAGAGTTGGAAATCTTTATATCCTTAAACCAAACTCTATGAAATCAGTAGTAGGTAAATGCTTGCTTGCAAATGAAAATACCTTACAACTATGGCATAAAAAGCTAGGACATGCTAGTTCCCATGCTATTAAAAAGTTAGTGAAATATGATCTTGTTCGTGGATTACCTACTTTGTCTTTTGATCAAGTTGAAAATTGTGAACCCTGCACAATGGGAAAGCAAACCAAAACATCTTTTAAATCAAAACATGTACTTAGCACCAATAGATCCTTAGAATTAATTCATATGGACTTATTTGGACCAATGAGGACACAATCTATTGGTGGTAAACGATACTGTTTTGTTATTGTTGATGATTATAGTAGATATACATGGGTACATTTTATTGCAACTAAAGATGATACTATTCATGTCTTTATGCAATTTTGTTCCAAGATTGAAAATCTTTTACAACATAAAATATGTACCATTAGAAGTGATCATGGTGGCGAATTTGAGAATCATACATTTGAGACCTTTTGTACATCTCAAGGGTATACTCATAATTTTTCTGCTCCACGTACCCCACAACAAAATGGTATAGTTGAACGAAAAAATCGATCTCTACAGGAAATGGCTAGGACCATGATGCTTGAACACAACACACCTAAAACCTTTTGGGCTGAAGCTGTCAACACTGCTTGTTATGTGCTTAATAGAGTAACTGTTCACTCTCATTTGAAGACAACTCCATATGAAATATTACACTCTAAGAAACCTAGAGTTGACTATTTTCATACTTTTGGCTCCACATGTTACATTTTAAATACCAAAGATGATAGAGACAAGTTTGATTCAAAATCACACAAAGCATTCTTCTTGGGATATTCCACTTCTAGCAAAGCCTTTAGAGTATATAACACTATCTCTAGGAAAGTTGAAGAATCCATTCATGTTTCTTTTCATGAAGAATCAAAGTCTGAAAATCTAGATATCATTGATCTCACCAATCAATTCGACAATATAACCATTTCAAATGATAGTGAGAAAATTCCTATATCCGATCCCCAAGTTGAAACACAACCCACACCTAGGCTTATCAAGGATCATCCCCAAGAACTAATTATTGGAGATCCAAATGATAAAGTCAAAACTCAGTCATCCTTCAAAGATGTTGCAAACATGGCTTTTGTTTCTATCATTGAACCTAAGAAGATATCCGAAGCTCTTAAGGATGATTACTGGATAATTTCCATGCAAGAGGAGTTAAATCAATTCACTAAAAATGATGTATGGGATTTAGTTCCTAAACCACAAGATAAAACTATCATAGGAACTAAATGGGTATTTAGGAACAAGCTCAATGAGGCAGGAGAAGTAATAAGGAATAAAGCTCGGTTAGTAGCACAAGGATATAATCAACAAGAAGGAATAGATTTTGATGAAACATATGCACCCGTAGCTAGACTTGAAGCTATTAGGATGTTACTAGCTATTGCTGCCCATAAAAACATTAAGCTATATCAAATGGATGTCAAAAGTGCATTTCTAAATGGCATCATACAAGAAGAAGTTTATGTTGCTCAACCACCTGGCTTTGAAATACCAGAAAAAGGTGACCATGTTTATAAACTTAAAAAGGCACTTTATGGTCTAAAACAAGCACCCAGGAATTGGTATGAACGGCTCAAGACATATCTTTTTGATAATGGTTTTTCTATTGGAAATTCAGATTCTACTTTATTTTTCAAAACATATGCATCTGATTTCCTAGTTGTGCAAATTTATGTTGATGACATTATTTTTGGAGCTTCTAATGATTCATTATGCACACAATTCAGTGCCATTATGCAAAAAGAATTTGAAATGAGTCTCATGGGTGAACTAACATTCTTTCTTGGTTTTCAAATTAAGTAAACACCTGCAGGAATTTTCATAAGCCAAGAAAAATATACTAAAGAACTTTTAAAACGTTTTGGGATGGATCAATGCAAACATGCTACTACTCCTATGGCTACTTCTATCAAAATTGATAAGGATGAAAATGGGGAACCTATTGATGATTCCTTATATAGAGCCATGATTGGTAGTTTGCTATACTTAACTGCTTCTCGACCGGACATTATGTTTTCCGTTGGTCTTTGTGCTCGATTTCAATCCCAACCTATGCAATCTCATTTTCTAGCGGTTAAAAGAATTCTTAGATATCTAGCTGGTACTACTTGTCTTGGTTTATGGTATCCAAAAGGACAATCCCTGGATTTTAAAGCATATACTGATGCGGATTATGCTGGTTGTCGACTTGATCGCAAAAGTACTAGTGGTGGATGTTTCCTATTAGGGAGAGCCTTAGTATCTTGGTTTAGCAAGAAACAAAATACGGTTGCCCTATCTACAACTGAAGCTGAATATATGGCAGCCGGGTCTTGTTGTGCTCAAGTACTTTATATGCAACAGGTATTAAGCGATTATGGTTTTAATCTTTCATCTACACCTATTTTTTGTGACAACACGAGCGCCATAAACTTAGCACACAATCCTATTTTACACAGCAGGGCAAAACACATTGAAATCCGTCATCACTTCTTAAGGGATCACATCTCAAAGAATCATGTTTCCCTTCATCATGTTGATACGGAAAATCAATTGGCTGATATTTTTACAAAACCGCTTCCACTAGATCAATTCAACAACATTAGGAAGCAATTGCTTATTACTCCTTTGGAAGATGTTTTCTTTGATATCTGCGATTCTTAAAACGAATCCGTTTACTTGTTTCATTTTGGCTTTTCAAATGGACATCTTTTTCATTCGATTTGACGGAATATCTAATTAAGGGGGAGCTTTTATCAAAACAGTTATCTAATTAAGGGGGAGTTTTTTAATAAAACGGTTATCTTTTTGAAATGACGAAGGGGGAGAGATATATAAAACTATAACTTAGTATTTATGAAAAACTCAATCAATGAGTTTCATAAATATACTCTTGGCTTTACATTGAAAGTTGCTACATTCCCAAATGAACTGGACTTCATGTTCCATAATTCATTGGGAATAATAAGCACACATTTTATAAACAAGAAGAAAAGATACATAAGGCAATCTAAAGGTATGAAATTCATATGTTTTATATTTATTTTGGAAATGTTTGTCATCTTCAAAAAGGGGGAGATTGTTGGCTAAATGGACATCTAATAATCCCTTTGTTTTGATTATGACAAACATTTCATTCTTATTAATCTAACGAGCTACTTGAGTGTGCAGGATGACAAAGTAGCAAGGGAAAATCCAAGAGCTTACTTAGTTTTATTTTCATGCAATGTAATCAATGTTGTAAAACTTGTACAAATATATAATGTACAAGTACTTAGATTTGCATGTAAATCAAGCGTTAGATTTTCCCTAGCCAAATACCATAGTTAGACATGTCATCCCATTTGAATAGAATCACCTTTGCACACTCACACATATAATTAGTGCTTAAATTGAAACCTTGAAACAGGATCATTCTCGGTCGACGAACTCCTCGACCGAGACACTCTCGGTCGACGAACTCCTCGACCGAGACACTCTCGGTCGACCATCTTCTCGACCGAGAAAGATCCAAAGTAGCCGTTAGACACAACAGACAAGTTAGTTGGTAGTTGAAGAAAGACGTTGCAAATCACTTGTTCCAGAGAGCCTGTCGGTCGACAAAACTTCGACCGAGTAGGTGTCTCGGTCGACCATTTGTCGACCGAGATGGTCTCTGACAGCAACTGCAGAATAAATTAATTAGCCGTTGTTAAAGCAACAACTTTGTACCTAACGGCTAGTTAAGCACTTAGAAACCCCTAGAAGTTGTCTAGAACGTCCTTAAGCATACTTAGGCCATTCCTATAAATAGGACAAGTTATAGGACACTAGAATTCACTTGTTACACTTGAGAATACACTTGAGCATACTTGAGCAATCTTTTGCAAGAAATTTGAGCACTGTGATCATTGGCCTACATTCTCCTTAGCTCAATCTCGTGTCCTATAGGCTAGATTCTCCTACCCACAGCAATTACAAGTTCACATACTTGGCTAGGAGATCTTACGCTTGATCTAGGCATATCAAGCCTCGGGCTTAAAGGATAAGTTGTAATTTCTCTATTTCTTTCTTGTTCCTATTTATTCTTTGTACTCTCCTTGCTACTCCTAGAGTTGGAGGCTGCGGATTGGAGAGGGTTGACTTCTCGGAGGAGAAGGGGACTTCAAGCTACTTCAAGAAGGCTATCGCACAGGAAGCTACTTCAGAAGGCTGGTGCAACGGGAGTTGGTGCATCTACTTCAAGGGAAGGCTGCTTCGAGTTGGGCGATTACTTCTAGGTGAAGGCTGCTTGAAGGGTTTAGGGAAAAGAGATTGTATTTTATGTAATTCCTTGAGAGGTAATAAAATAAATTTCTTTTCAAATCCCGGTTGGGTAAGCAACCGGGTAGTGGAATGACTACCTTAGTTTTTGCTAAGGTAGGAACCACTCTAAACCCTTGTGTCTCCTTGTTCAATATTTTCTTTGTGGTTGCTTGAGTAATTAATTGTTAAAATTATCTATAAAACTCTATTCACCCCCCCTCTAGTAGTTTTCACTAGTTTGTATGCTTGAACCCGATATCACTTTATAAAGTGATGCCATCTTCTTCAAGCTCTAAACCTTCATTCTAACTATTATAGTACATGGAAAACAAGTCCAACAACTACTAGAGCTCATAATTTCATCAACTATTCAAGAAGATTTTGGAATTGAAAGTAGATCATTAAGTATAGCAAGTTAGGTGATGAATAATAACATGATTGAGTTCAAGTTATATAACCCGCCTTGCAAATGACTTCAAAGCTACAAGCTCCAAATCTTTACATTTCTAAGGTTGAAGATGAACTTCTTCAAGGCCCAAAGCTCGTTCACAACTCTTCCATAGACAAAAAATCACCATTGTTAAGCACTTGGTGAAGAAGGAAAGAAAGGAATATCCATAACCCGATATCATACTTCAACCAAGGTTGAAGATGACCAAAGCCTTACCTTAAGCTTGGTGCTTGATATCTCCTTGCTCCTTGAGCTACTTTGAACGATATCTAAGGTGCTATGCATGATATCTCCAAGGAAGATGGTTGTGGGGTTCGTAAACTTCCATAAGTTGGTGGAAGGTGAAGTATATATACTTGAGTTCATGAGATAAAGTGTATAAGAGGAGTCTTCACCTCATGCTACTAGATGACACGTGGCCATGCATGATTGACACGTGGCCATGCATGCACACTTACATATCTTTCTATGCAAGAGTCTTGAGGATAAGCTAGAGACAATATCTCGGCCATCCTTTATCTTGTTGGATAAGTTTCATCATCTTTATCTCATCAATAAGGCAACCCGATACACTTTATGAAAGGGGCTTGCAACTCGTCATGGGCCACCTCCTTGAGGTGATTTGCCCGTCATGACCTTTACCAAGGCTCAAGAAATTGATAGGAGATTTCTACTATGGCTGCTTGGCCGATAGGACTCCTATATCGAGTCCACGACTCGATACAACACATATAAGGCTTCACCTTCAACTCATTATTGGTCTTTACATTTCAAAGAGCATCATCACTCAAAGGTGACTCAAACATGGCACCCCCTTCTTTCTCTATCCTCTAAATTATGCATAGAGGAAGTAGGGTTACTCTAGAGGTGATAATTTTGCATTTCAACCCCATATATAGGATAAATTACAAATTGTACCAAAATTGGTGCACACAGTACAAACATGTTATATCTTGGGATTTAGGCTTTCCACAAGCCACCATTTAGCATCATACTCTCTCTTATGATACTAAAACACTCAAAACACATATAATATGTGACATTTTGCAATGTAACCCCTCATCTTGGGTACATTACACATTTCACTCAGACTATCAATTAATGCACAAATAGTTTGCAATAAAGCTCAAACTTGACAATAAACTTCACGAAAAGCCTTAATTACTTTTCAACATATTAGAATCAGTTTGTAAGTAACTTACTTAAGCAAAACTCCTAGGGTTATGCCATAACCCAGTTCAGGGGTATTACAATTATAAACCCCTAACAAGGATTTTGTCCCCAAAATCCTAGATGAAGGAAGACAATTGTCATGCATACATCATATCATCAAGTCTCTACATGACATCTTGATGTTATGGAAATGCCAAAAAACTTTGACCAACACAAAGTCCTTTCATTAAAGATCATCATAAGATCTGTCACACATGACACATACTCAGCTGCCTATCCATTACTGACTACAGAGTCAATTCTGTGTCAGGTATCATTTTCTAAGTCAAAGAAGTACTATTCATACTTTGAATAATTCAAGTGTCAAAACTCACTTAGTTTTAGAATTTCTCTTTCATGGAGAGATTATAGTTACGTTCTATCACCCTCTTGGAACTACAAGTCATATCATACCTCTTTAGTGTCACTTTATCTGTTGACACAATCACAAAACTTTCTTATGACTCGTACCACCTATCTTCCTATTTGTACATTCTCTTGTCATAAGGAAAGGTCACTTACTAAAGAAGAAATTATCTCAGACACATCATTAGATGTTATGAATAAATTGCATCAACAGATCTAGATAGGTATACTCTAAGGAATTATTTTTAGTTTGATAAGCTTCCTCTCAAAATGATTCTACAATTGTTCCTTCAATTAATACATCCTTATCAATGTTATGTTTATGCAGAGCATAAACCCCTAACATATGATCTTTATACCAGAGTTATCTCAAGATTGGCCCTTCTAGATAACCAAACATTATTCATCTTATCAGGAGTCATATACTCACTTTCCCATACCACCTGGCACATCTTGGATACTAGAATTCCTTACCTTGGTATCCTTCATATGTGGTGAAAACCGTTATATCCTCATTATTTCCATCTTTCTATCATTAATACCAAAGTAAAACATACAAAAGTATCTTTCTTTTATCTTGGGACATTATATATTACACATATCTTTATCTTGGAACCAAGGTCCAAGACAAACTGATACTTTTCTAAGTATCCATCAAGAGATAACTTCTAACTCATGCACATCAAGTGTCCTCAGACTCACTTGATTGCCATGTCCCTAAAAGGAAAGAACACAAAGAAACATATTCCTTTCATCACCCCATTATTACCCAAGGTTGTTCATAAAAGAGGAGACATCATCATCTCCTAACATTATTACATGAACTTTCACTATTCATGAGTCATCTATACTTGTTTCATACTAGGTTCCTTGCCATCTACAAAAGAATTATATGGATGATTACATATCATCATTCCTTTCTTTATTATTCTATAACATGTTCATGATCATTTCATGATTTTGTCACATTTCCCATTTACACATTATGAAAAAGGTCTTTACTATTCACACAGACTTTATCAAACATGGATCATCTCCCTTGTTCTTTTTCTCTTATCATGAAGATTATACTCTTTACTTCCTCATACACACAGATTGATCTGAGATCATCTTAGATTCCATTTTATTGCACTTAGGATGAGATAAAAATATCCATGCCATATTTGTAGTTTCTTTATGCTCACTAGATTGTCTCAAAATGACTACTTGATCAGAGTAATCAGAAAGACAAAAATCTAAGAGTTCCATACCTACCTTATCTTCAATAGTTGAATACCTGGCCAGGGTAAAAAAGTATTGAGATTAGGTGGTATGCACTTTGTTTACTATTATATTCCCTACTTTTCATAACATCAAAACATAGGACTTAGCATCCCTGAATTTTCTCCAGACATCACCTCTGCACCTCATCCTCTTTCACACAGATAAGAGCAATTATGAAGCATTTAAAAGATTACTCAGCAAAATGTAAGTCCTCATCTTCCTTGTGTCCTCATAGGACTAGTCAAAGGAAGCTCAATAACAACTATTTTCCCTTATATTTAACAAATCGAATCATGAAATGACATATCAGAATGACACTATTTCATCTGACCTGTCTCAACTCATGGATTATTTACTGCCTCAGGCTAAGATTCTTTTCATAGAACCTTATCGTTGCCTGATTCCAACATCATGCTTTATTGTTCAGTGCAAATGGACCTGCTCGGGATGTCTGTCTATGTCCTCGTGTGCCACTGCTAAACCATTTCCTTTGAGAGTCTTGTTGACTCTGCCTTGGCGGTTGGGTCATTTTCTCCTTCCTTTTTGTACGAAAGGATCTAATATGCCCAATCTGTTTACACTTATAACACATCTTATAAGCATCCCCCAGCCTTGTCGACCTTATAACCGATGTAGAGGCCAAATCAAGAGTTCTAACTGGTGTAACATCATGTCCTTTGCCCTTTCTTGGTAGTCACTGCCCTGGTGCATTAGACATTGGTTGCACTGGTGGTACCAAAAATTCCCCTTTTTAGAACTACTAGGCATCTATTCCCAAATTTCGATAGATCTTTTCTTAATCCCTACCTCATTATCCTTTTTTGGACAGTCCTTTATCAAATGTCCTACTTGCCCATACTGATGACATGCTCTATTTTCTTGTTGTGTCTTAGTTCTTTCAATATTTTTGACTGCCCCGACATAACTATGTTGATCTAAAATTTTGTTAGAGCCCAACACTTCATCATTAGAGGCTGGTAATCTAGGTTGTGTTACTAATATCCAGTCTACTATATGAATCACTGTTGTCCTAACCTTCCCAACAATGGTATCAAAAGAAGGATCCCTTATCATAGCTGGATCAACTTGGGGATTCTCAAGCAATCATTCTCCTCTTGCCTGATCCCTTGCACCCTCTCTTGGTGCAACAGCATTGCTTTCAGCAATTTGTTCCTTATGTTCTCCAGACATCTTTATGCTTTACTCTATCTTCTGCACAAGCAGAAGTCACTATAAGATATTCCGGAGGACACTAGAACAGACTCAACACCTTAGTCCTATGTCTCTGTAGACTCAGTGAACCTTAAGCTATGATACCAAACTTGAAATGACCATCATCAAACTGACAACCAAATAATTACTAATTATGCCAAATAATCATAAACAACGGATTAGCAAAAATCACTAAAATTAAAAACTATTTTGCAAGAAGGTCCTCTTCTAGATAACTCTTACTGAAAGATCTAAAACTTATACATATCATGATTTACATTGTACAATATTGTTCCATCTCATCTTGAGGACAACATATAACAGTTGCTCTATCAAAACACATACTGGAGCAACATAAAATCTTGAGGCTTAAAAGCCAAAATCTCATATTTTTCATAAAACAATTACGAATCGACTCCAAGGACCTGAGAGTATATAGACGACACATAGGACTTCTATCTACAAGACATGACAGACATTACACTCAACCTGAGCTGTTACTGCTGCCCTAGCTATTGTTCTTTCTCTACAGAAAGGTTTCTACCACTTCGTGATCGTCCACCTAAAAATTGTGGATTCCACGGGGTGACACAATTGTCCCAGTGAGAGATATAACTCTCTGCCGACCATGTTATTATTACGTATAAACATTATAAAACTGAGTAGGGGTTCTTTTATATTAACAGGCAAGATTATTCATTGTATGAACATGATAAAGTAATCTCTTTACTTAAGAAAATGATGCATCTACCCATGGTAGAATAATAAACCATCTATCTACTTTACAAGGAATATAAAGGAACATAAACAACATCTATCAAGCTAAGATGTATAACTGAATTCTGCATCAAACAATGCTTTCCGTATTTGATCCTTAAGCAAATATGCTACATGGCTGAACATATTTTACAATCACACTTATGCCCTGAGGAGATGAAGTATACCCCGTTCATCTCCAACCGACCACAAACTTCTCACAAGTCGGTACCATACAAGGTCATTGCAAGAGCAGACTGCCAAGACCTCACCTGTCTCGATCAATATGAGACCACACAGATTCAGTAGGACATCTCATGTCATCTGTTGGTAGGACATCTTGTGTCGTTGCAAAAAGAGCTTGCCAGGGTACTAGGAATCTTCACTCAGAGTTACCGTGTCAGCATGTGCTCTCTTACGGGAACATCTACTAACAACCGTCCCCAGTTATGAAATTACTGAGTCATGGCATATAGCCATACTCTGAGCCACGAGCTAGTTCACTGTGCTCAACATAGAGTCTACGACCGAAGTCGCACTCGATCCAAGATATGGTTTCATACAACCAAATCCCCATTTATTTCGAGTTCTCAAGGGGATCAGCTCACACATGGCCATCCAAGATTACGCCCCCACATATAAAAAAATATGCATTCTGGATTATGCCGCGGGGAACCCATTTCACCATTCAGAAAATTATGACACTGATGGATCTATGGTCAAGGCAACATTTTATGGTTTCTAGTGATATATTAAGTGCATTACAATATACTTTTAGCATCAAACAAGCTATAAGCATCAATCATAAACAAATGCTATAAAGAAAGTTGTAATACATTTATCGAGTACTTTTCAAATCTTAGGAACACATTTAGATGCATAACACTTGGGATCTCAGTCCCTTATCACATTACTGGGAATTCTCATCCCTTTACATTATCATCATCATGATTACTGGATCTGGGTATTCAAACCCTTAGATCATCACACAACGTTGTTACCTCTGTAACAGGTAACCATTACCTCTAGGTCCTCAGACCAATGTATTCCTTTCACTTGTTGTAGAAGTATTTCACATAGTTCACATGGTTTGTGATTAAGTATCTTATCACCTCTCATTAGGAAACAACTATACACATGGCTCACAAGGCCATTGAACATCTTGTCACCTCTCACTAGGCAACAACTATACACATGGCTCACAAGGCCATTGAACATCTTGTCACCTCTCACTAGGCAACAACTATACACATGGCTCACAAGGCCATTGAACATCTTGTCACCTCTCACTAGGCAACAACTATACACATGGATCACAAGGCCATTGAACATCTTGTCACCTCTCACTAGGCAACAACTATGCACATGGCTCACAAGGCCATTATTAGGGTTAGGGTTTCCCTTTTTAGCCGAATAGGTTTCAAGTTCATATTATTAATCCAAACCCTAATTCATTGCTCCACACATCTAGGATCATATATTGAAATCATAAGTATTCGATCATACTTATTTATTCTCAACATTTATCATTAAATTATTATCAACACAAAGTATGAATTTGTCTCTCATCCTGACTAGGATATTGATTACATCATACTTTTGGTTCAATCCTCCTCTTGAGGAACACTAGTTCATTATTTAATAATTCACATCATCTTTTTCTTTACAATTAACACACATGCAACATATGTCACTCAATCAATCACATATGATTGAAGTGTCTCCACCCTATTGGGTATCAAGATGTGTATATGTTAACATATTATACTTTAAGGTACATTCTTATTCCATGCAGTGTATCCATATCGGGCATGTGAGAAAATCACATCACCATGTCATGTTTTAGGGTGTATCCCCTAATCATCATATCGTGTACCCATATCAGATGGACTATCACTTAGATCTTATCATCTCAAATTAGCTTTGTATCGGATATGAGCTTGTTGGTTGTCCCCATATCGGGTATGAGCTATATGCTAGGTGCCATATTGTGCACAAAGTGTGCATCATATCAGACATAGGGTATATGCCTCATCCTGTATCATTTAAGTGATATATACAAGATACCATATCAATTTCCCATCCAAGATTATCATATTGGATCTCCATGTTGGATAACATATCGGGTTACCATATTAGGTAGACCCTTAGGCTCATAACCTATGTATACCTTCAAGGATAAGTCCCATCATATAGTTTCATGTCAAGCTAGGTGTCAAATTGAATTCCCTTACCACAATCTATTACTCAAAGGATAGGGATATCAGATTTCAATCCCTCAACCAGGGTTTGCCACCATTTTGGGTAAAATGAGCCATATCATACATGAGGTATGAATTGGACCTCATATCATTCACAAGGTAGAAGTAGGTGCCATTCCTAGCATCCAAGGGATATCATTCATATCGTCGATGTGGTGTCACTCACTACTTGTATCGGCTTACCCATCACCTTGGGTTTCCAATTCTATATTGTTTAGAGTGTTCACTATCTCTATATTGTGCAGGAGTTGTAATCTTAGACTTGTATTGTGTATAAGGGGTAAGTGGGTATTTCCCATATCGTGCAAAAGGCATGACTCATATCATGTATGAGCTATCATCTTTACCCATATTGGGTTAACCCCCATCTTGGGTTTCATATCGAGTTGAAGTATTTCGACCATATCGACTATACCTTGTATTTGAATCCATATCTTATATTGTGCATAAGTGTATACTCAATAATTCATATCATGCACCAGATGTGTGCTTCAAGATATTGTGTATCATATGTGTACTACATGATCATATCATGCAAGAATTATTTGTTATTGTTACTCATATCGGGTTACCCAAACTAGGGTTTCATATCGACTTACAAGTATACACTTGACCCTATATCGTGCATAGAATCTATACTTGACTTCCTATCATGCAAAAGGTATATGGTTAACACCATATCCGGTTCCAAGGTATGAAATTCATCTCCATATCATGCAAGGAGATTTAATCTCACAAGCATATCATGCAAGTGATGTTTGTATATATCCATATCAGGTTAGAGGTACTAGTTTGTATGCTTGAACCTGATATCACTTTATAAAGTGATACCATCTTCTTCAAGATCTAAACCTTCATTCTAACTTTTATAGTACATGGAAAACAGGTCCAACAACTACTAGAGCTCATAATTTCATCAACTATTCAAGAAGATTTCGGAATTGAAAATAGATCATTAAGTATAGCAAGTTAGGTGATGAATAATAACATGATTGAGTTCAAGTTACATAACCCGCCTTGTAAATGACTTCAAAGCTCCAAGCTCCAAATTTTTACATTACTAAGGTTGAAGATGAACTTCTTCAAGGCCCAAAGCTCGTTCATAACTCTTCCATAGACAAGAAATCACCATTGTTAAGAACTTGGTGAAGGAGGAAATAAAGGAATATCCATAACCTGATATCCTACTTCAACCAAGGTTGAAGATGACCAAAGCCTTACCTTAAGCTTGGTGCTAGAGTTATACTTTCTCCTTGAGATACTTTGCACAATATCTAAGGTGCTATGCATGATATCTCCACGGAAGATGGTTGTGGGGTTCGTAAACTTCCATATGTTGGTGGAAGGTGAAGTATATATACTTGAGTTCATGAGATAAAGTGTATAAGAGGTGTCTTCACCTCATGCTACTAGATGACACAAGGCCATGCATGATTGACATGTGGCCATGCATGCACACATACATATTGCTATGCAAGAGTCTTGAGGATAAGCTAGAGACAATATCTCGGACATCCTTTATCTTGTTTAATCAGTTTCCCCATCTTTATCTCATCAATAAGGCAACCCGATACACTTTATGCAAGGGGCTTGCAACTCGTCATGGGCCACATCCTTGAGTTGATTTGCCCGTCAAGGCCTTTACCAAGGCTCAAAAAACTGATAGGAGACTTCTACTATGGCTTCTTGGCCGATAGGAATCCTATATCGAGTCAACCACTTGATACAACACATATAAGGCTTCACCTTCAACTCATTATTGGTCTTTACATTACCAAGAGCATCATCACTCAAAGGTGACTCAAACATGGTGCCCCCTTGTTTCTATCTCCTCTAAATGATGCATAGTGTAACACCCCTGACCTGGGTTATGAACTAACCCTAGAAGTTTTGCCTAAAAATGTAGTTATATACTTGTGAAAACTCCCTGGCATGTAATTAAGTTCCCCAGGAACATATAATTTTCAATTTTGCTCCCTTTTGAATAAAGTTGTAGCATTGTGTTGTATGCAGGGACCTATGTGCAAATTACCCAGTTTAAGGGTTGAACTTGCAAAAGTCACAAGATAAGATGTATCTCTGATGTTAAGACAACATAAGAATGAATATGATGAGGTTTAAGGGATTTCCCAAGCTTGAGCACCAAGGTGCAGCTGTGGAAGCAACCCCTGTACTTGAAAACCCTAAATTGGTGTAAAATGCAATTTACCCAATTTGAGGGGTGCAACTTGTAAAATACATCATCTAAAACATCTTTTATGGCTCTGGGCATCATTTAGAAGAGAAATGATGAAAAGGTTACTTCAAGTGAATAATCATATAGTAAAGAACACCTTTGTGATTCAATAATCAAGGTGTATGTATAATAGCCCTTTTATGTGTATGCTTTAGTGATGGGTTGATCCTCTTTGCCTTCAATTCTTGACCTTAGAAGGAGTTTGTCCTTAGAAATAAGATGAGGGGACGAGCAAGGAAGAAAGGAAGGACTTAGATGAGAAAGGAGGAAAACATATGTCCTTATGTTGAAAATTCACCCAAGTATATATATAACTTTCCTCACTTAGCAAAGGAATGATCCTCTTCCTTTCATTTCTTTTCCCCTTGCTCAAACCGACTAAGGAGAGCTCTGGAGCTCAGGAGGACGACCAAGGGAGTGCAAGGTAGGTTTGGATCCTTCCTTTTTGCTCAATTCTTGGATGAAACTCGGATTTAAGGTCAAATTCATGGCTAGCTCACTTAGCTCCATCTTTCTAGCCATCTCTTCTCAACCTTCCTTGGAGGATTCACCTTGGCCGACCTGTGGAGCTTCTAGGACTCCATTAAAGGCTTGGAGCTCGAAAGCTTGGAGCTCAAGGAGCAAGCTTTAGGCGGGTTTTATAACTCTAAACTTTATGCTTGATTATACATCCTTTTCTATGCATATAGTTGCTAGTTCTTCTTCTTCCCTATCTTTCCTTGCATCCTTGCAAGCAAAATCGTGAAGAACTGCCACTGTTCTCAAGGTAGAAGATAAGGGCGTTAATTCCTATGCTTATCCACGGATTTTCACTTTATCAAACGACCTCCACCTATTGCTCAAAACGGTTTCAAACCGTTTGGTGGGCAAACGGTTTCAGGGTCGTTTGAGGGCAAACGGTCTTCAAGACCGTTTGGTCCCGTTGACCAAGCGAAGACCGTTTGGGAATATTGTTCATAATTATGTAGGTTAATCACCCACAAAATTTGAGAGGTTAACTCCAAAGGAATCGTGAGATATGAGCAAATCAATTAGCAAAACCAATTGAATTAAGTTCTGATTTTCAATCTGTTTAATTTGCCCTTTTTCGGCAAACGGTCTCAAGACCGTTTAAGATGGTTGACTAAACGTTGACCGTTTGGGATTACTGTTCATAATGATGTTAATTAACGACTCACCAAATTTTATGGATTAATTCCAAACGAGTCATGAGTTGAAGGATGATTAATAGGGCAAACCCTAATTGAAATTAGTGCTGAATCTCCAATGAGTTAAGTTGAGATTTTGGGTTGCTTAGCCCAAACGGTTTCAAGACCGTTTGGGAATCACCCAAACGGTCTCAAGACCGTTTGGGGGTCACCTCAAGACCGTTTGGAGGTCTGGGGTCAAGTATAGTTGATCAATTGAAGGTCCAAAGGCACCAAATCATATTGCAATTAAGTATTGATGTGATGATCAACTCAATAGATCAAACCTTGATGAATTTTCACTAGAGTCCAAAGGATGGATGGGAAAACGGTCTCAAGAACGTTTGGAACTCATCCAAACGGTCTCAAGACCGTTTGGTGTCAACCCAAGACCGTTTGGAGGTCTAGGGTTAAGGTAATTGACCAATTGAGGGCCCAATTACAGTGGGTTAGTGAAACAATCAAATTGCTGTTTTCTAAGTATAGATCTTGTTGAGTTTTGGGTTGAAGGACCCAAACGGTCTCAAGACCGTTTGGGGGTTCCTCCAAACGGTCCTAAGACCGTTTGGGCACAACCCAAGACCGTTTGAAGGTCTAGGGTTGAGTCAATCTAATGGTTTGAGGGTCCAGTTGTAGGAAATTGATGAATTGATGATAATTGCTGATTTTGACCTAATTGGACTTCAACCTTAGTCAAAACGACTTGGATTTTGGTCAAACTTTGGGCAAACGGTCTCAAGACCGTTTGGATGATGTACAAACGACCTCAAGACCGTTTGGGCCAAGTTTGAGCCCAATTGGAGGTCAATTGATAGGTTCAACCTTGAATTGATTCACATTGTTGAACATTGATGACCAATCGATTTGAAACCCTATTTGAGGAAGATTGAACCCTAATTGGCTTGCAATTGAGGGTCAATTTGATGTCTAAGTGGCTAAGGCTAACCCTAATTGACTCAATTTATAAGTGGTTAGCATAGCTTTGACCAATTGAGGGTTTCAACACACATGTCCATGAACATTGGTGACCTTTGAACCCCTTTGGAGGTCCAAACGGTTTGAGTCCATTTGGACCAAACGGTCTCAAGACCGTTTGGATCCAAACGGTCTCAAGACCGTTTGGGCTCAAACGACCTCAAGATCGTTTGGTCCAATCGATCTCAAGCAAGTTTGATCAAACGGTTTCAAACCGTTTGAAGCTCCAAACGGTTTGGAAAGTCAACCCTTCCAAACGGTCTTCACCTCCAAACGGTCTCAAGACCGTTTGGGGTCAAACGGTCTCAAGACCGTTTGGGTGGTTGAAACCGTTTGAAGGTTGAAACCGTTTGGAGATTGGTGATGGTTTGTACTTAACCATTTGATGATGTGATTAGTTCATTGGTGATCCAATCTAAACCCTAATGGTAACCTAGGTCATTAAGGGACTATGTGATTAGTGAGTTAACCCATGATGGTAATCATGTGGAAAATTACCAAAATACCCTTGAGGGGTCTAAAGGGGTAAAACCTTGTTCTAATCAAACCCTAATCACATGATGTTGATGTTTTGGATCATGTTAGTCAATGGAGACTTATCTCAACCTGATCTAGAGTGGTGTTGTCACCATCTACTAGTGAGAGGAGAGAGAAAGTATTTCTAAAGAGAGAAAGTATCCTAGAGAGAGAAAGTACCCTTTTAAGGAGGAAACTCAAGTGAGATACTTCAATTACACATGAATGTGCATGTTTAGGGAATGACCCACCTATGTGAGGTCATGGAAACCCTATTTATAATATCTAATGGATCTTAATCCTATTTGAGAGCCTTAATGATGATGTTTCTCTTACATGATGATGTAATAAGTACAATTCACCATGGAGTGAATAGTAAACCCTAATTGACAGGGTTATTGAATTCAACCCTAGTTGAGGTGATTCCATGTGAAACCCTAGTTAAGGATGATTCCATGTGAACCCTAGTTGAGGTGATTCCATGTGAAACCCTAGTTAAGGGTGATTCCATGTGAACCCTAGTTGAGGTGATTCCATGAGAAACCCTAGTTAAGGGTGATTCCATGTGAATCCCTAGTTGAGGGTGATTCCATGTGAATCCCTAGTTGAGGGGGATTCCAAGTGAAACCCTAATTTGAGAATGCATCCTTAATTGTTGAATTGTTTACTATTATCTGTTGAATGAACCATGCAGGTTGTTATGAGATGATGGGTATATCCAGGTATGGAATGTCATGTTATATTAATGAACCATGCAGGTTGTTATGAGATGATGGTTATATCCAGGAATGGAATACCATGTTATATTCATTAAAAGCATGTCTTAAGCTTTATGAATAGTAATCCTTAGTGATGCACTGTGAGTGACATCTTTTGTGGTTTATGGGCTGTAAGATCCATAAACACCATCAAGGTCATGCTTAACAGATGACTTGTGATGAGATGGCTGAGAACTGATGATTGGAATGAGTTAGGCCTGCTACATTTTAGTATTCTCATATATAGCTGTGATGCTAATGTTTTGTATGATGTTATGAATACTGAATGTACCTAACTAATCAAGTGAAATGTAGAGCCCTGATCATAGATCCATCATTGTCAGAGTCTAAATGATGGTGAAGCAGGTTTTCCCCAGGGAACTCCTGGATCATATACTTTTGAGTATATGGGGTACATGGATGTGTAGAACCTTACATCCTAGTGTAGGTATTTGATGTAGATTCTTGTAGTCCGTCAAACCTTCACTAAAAGAGAAAAGGTGAGAGGATTTGATGTAGATTCATGTAGTCCATCATTCCCCACCACACAGTCCAAAAGGTGAGATGCATCCCTACACTCCCTTAAAAACATAATCAACAGCGTAATATATCTGTTAGAGTTATCTATGAGTTATTTGATTGATGTTACCATGAATTGTATAGATGTTCTAACATTTTATTATTGGTTGAACTCTTGCTTATCATCAAACTGCTAGTGAATACCTTGAAGGTTTTTATTGCTTTAGTTATTCCCTGCTTTGCTTATAAAGCTTCTAGTGGAGAGTTATAACTCTCGCTGGGGCAATTATGTATAATTGTCTCACCCCGTAGACTTCTACTTTTTAGGTGGTCGTCGAAGATGGAGGGACAAGAACTCAGGTGACCAATCTCAGTAGCATCAGGAGCAGTAGTTATCTCAGGTGGAGATCCAGCCTGCTTCATGATGTAGTATAGAGTCTGTCCTATGTGTCCTCTGTACTCTCAGGTCCTGGAGTGTTTTGGAGTATGAACTCTTGAGAATTTTGTGTTGTATATTATTACTCAAGAAGTAATTTTTGTCAAGTGTTGTAAACAGTTAAATCCTTTTTCTATGGAAAAGGTTTGTGGTTTCAAGCTCTTATCTCGAAAAGTTTTAATTTCCCGTGATTTTTGTCTTCCACTGTTTACCGATTGCTTCCGCACATGATTAAATCGGGATTAATTCGTAGTTTGGAGATCGGAGCCCACAATTAAGTGGTATCAGAGCTCTAGGTTCGCCGAGTCTACAGAGGCATAGGACATAGGAAGTCGAGTCTATCTTTAGTATTCCTTCTTTATCTAATAGAGTCTTCTACTCCTCAGGAGAAGAAGATACTTAAGATGTCAGAGCCACATGATGAGTATGTGGGAGAAAGTAGTGTCAGTGCACCTCAAGGCGGTGCAGGAGTACCAGAGGTGGAACAGCCTGTACCAGAACAACTTAGAGAGCCACCTCAGTTTGACCCAGCTGATATGGGTAACCCAGCAGTCCAGACTATGTTTGGGCAGTTTATGACTGCCATGACACATATAACCGACAGGTTGCCTATGCCTGCACCTAGGGCACCTGTCCAACCAGAGGGGCAAGGTATCGGAAAGACGTTCGAGTGACTACGTCGTGTCGGAGCTACCGAGTACCATGGGACTGCTGACCCCGCAGATGCTGATCTGTGGTTGACAGAGCTGGAGAAGGCTTTCAGGATCCTCAACATCCCTGAAGCTGAGAAGGTTAGACATGCTGTCTATCTTCTCAAAGGAAGTGCTGGTCACTGGTGGACCATGGAAGAGCAGAAGAGACCTGGAATAGAAATCTCGTGGGAAGACTTTCGGCGGGAATTTGTCCAAAGATATTTCCCGAAGACCTTCCTAGACGAGAAGATCTCTCAGTTTGAGAGACTGAGACAGGGTATGATGAACATTAGCGAGTACGAAGCTAAGTTCATGGAGTTGTTGCAGTTTTTTCCTCAAATGGCAGTTAATGATGAGGAAAGAATTCGACGCTTTGAGAAGGGGTTGAACGCTGAACTGACCACTCCTGTGTCTGCTTTAGAGAACAGGGAGAGGTTTGCCATTTTTGTGGAATCAGTAAGGAGGATAGAGAGGTCTGAAATTGAGAAACGACAGACTAGTAGCAAGAAGGTGTACACTCAGACTCAAAAACAAAAGTCTGAAAGTTTTAAGAAGCCGAGATTTTCTGCATCGACATCATCATTAAGATCCCAAACCCAGACACAATGGATGCCAAGTAGGGATAGGGATCTTAGTTATATTCCAAATAAGGCCTCCAATATAGCATCAACATTGGTGTCTGGACCTCACCGACCTTATACTATACCTAGAATCTGTTATCAATGCAGACAACCGGGACATCTGGTAAAAGATTGTCCAGACGGGAATCCAATGATGACTCAACCTCAGGGGCAGAGTCAGCAAGGATCACAAAGGAGGCAGTTTTCTAGTAACAATAGAGGACGTGGACAGACGTCCCGGGCAGGTCAGAGGAAATAAAGTCATTCTGATATTTCATTTTCATGTTTCTATGTGTTAAAGATATGAAAATAGTTGTTTTTGAAATTATTTTGACTAGTCCTATAAGGACACAAGGGAGATGAGAACTTATATCTCACTCAATGTTCCTTAAAATGTTTTATAATCTCTCTTATCTGTATGTCAAAAGATGAGATTTAGAAATGATGCCTGGAGGAAATATAGGAATGGAAAACCTTGTGTGTATAAGGATATGAAAAGTGAGGAATGAGACAGTATGTAAGTGCATACTACTTGATCTCAATATTTGTAAACCCTGGCCAAGTATACAGCTATTGATGATAAAGTGAGTATGGAAACTCCTAGATTGATATCTTTTTGATTGCCCTGATCAAGCAATCATTCTGATACAATCTAATGAGTATCATGAAATAAGAAATATGGAACAATTAAAAAGGGGAAAGCTATGTGTCATCCCCAACAAAAAGGGAAGAGCTATGTGTCATTCCCAAACAAACAAAAAGGGAAAGCTATGTGTCATCCCCAACAAAAAGGGAAGAGCTATGTGTCATTCCCAAACCAACAAAAAGGGAAGAGCTATGTGTCATTCCCAAACCAACAAAAAGGGAAGAGCTATGTGTCATTCCCAAACAAACAAAAAGGGAAGAGCTATGTGTCATTCCCAAACAAACAAAAAGGGAAGAGCTACGTGTCATTCCCAATTAAAAAGGGGAAAGCTATGTGTCATCCCCAAACAAACAAAAAGGGAAAGCTATGTGTCATCCCCTAACAAAAAGGGAAGAGCTATGTGTCATTCCCAATTAAAAATGGAAGAGCTATGTGTCATTCCCAATCAAAAAGGGAAAAGCTATGTGGCATTTCCAATTAATAAGAAGAACTATGTGAACTATCCCAATTACATAGAGTTGTAAAGGATTACTGAGTATATTATCCTTGTTAGATATATATGTTGTTCCTTTTGATAAATATTCTTGGGTGATGATAGAAGTATGTTCTTTTATGCCTCTTCTTTCCAATAATATGGACATCATATGTTAGGGGTTTATGCTCTGCATAAACATTGGTAAGGTTGAATTAGTGAAAGGAGCCTTGTGTGGAATTGCAGAATTCATGATACCTCCATGATATTAAGATAATATGTGGAGACTTGAGGGCATGATTAATGAATACTCTGTTTCTCCTTTTGTCTGAGATTTCGGGGACGAAATCCTTGTTAGGGGTTTATGATTTGTAACACCCCTGACCTGGGTTATGAACTAACCCTAGAAGTTTTGCCTAAAAATGTAGTTATATACTTGTGAAAACTCCCTGGCATGTAATTAAGTTCCCCAGGAACATATAATTTTCAATTTTGCTCCTTTTTGAATAAAGTTGTAGCATTGTGTTGTATGCAGGGACCTATGTGCAAATTACCCAGTTTAAGGGTTGAACTTGCAAAAGTCACAAGATAAGATGTATCTCTGATGTTGAGACAACATAAGAATGAATATGATGAGGTTTAAGGGATTTCCCAAGCTTGAGCACCAAGGTGCAGCTGTGGAAGCAACCCCTGTACTTGAAAACCCTAAATTGGTGTAAAATGAAATTTACCCAATTTGAGGGGTGCAACTTGTAAAATACATCATCTAAAACATCTTTTATGGCTCTTGGAATCATTTAGAAGAGAAATGATGAAAAGGTTACTTCAAGTGAATAATCATATAGTAAAGAACACCTTTGTGATTGAATAATCAAGGTGTATGTATAATAGCCCTTTTATGTGTATGCTTTAGTGATGGGTTGATCCTCTTTGCCTTCAATTCTTGACCTTAGAAGGAGTTTGTCCTTAGAAATAAGATGAGGGGACGAGCAAGGAAGAAAGGAAGGACTTAGATGAGAAAGGAGGAAAACATATGTCCTTATGTTGAAAATTCACCCAAGTATATATATAACTTTCCTCACTTAGCAAAGGAACGATCCTCTTCCTTTCATTTCTTTTCCCCTTGCTCAAACCGACTAAGGAGAGCTCTGGAGCTCAGGAGGACGACCAAGGGAGTGCAAGGTAGGTTTGGATCCTTCCTTTTTGCTCAATTCTTGGATGAAACTCGGATTTAAGGTCAAATTCATGGCTAGCTCACTTAGCTCCATCTTTCTAGCCATCTCTTCTCAACCTTCCTTGGAGGATTCACCTTGGCCGACCTGTGGAGCTTCTAGGACGCCATTAAAGGCTTGGATATCGAAAGCTTGGAGCTCAAGGAGCAAGCTTTAGGCGGGTTTTATAACTCTAAACTTTATGCTTGATTATACATCCTTTTCTATGCATATAGTTGCTAGTTCTTCTTCTTCCCTATCTTTCCTTGCATCCTTGCAAGAAAAATCGTGAAGAACTGCCACTGTTCTCAAGGTAGAAGATAAGGGCGTTAATTCCTATGCTTATCCACGGATTTTCACTTTATCAAACGACCTCCACCTATTGCTCAAAACGGTTTCAAACCGTTTGGTGGGCAAACGGTTTCAGGGTCGTTTGAGGGCAAACGGTCTTCAAGACCGTTTGGTCCCGTTGACCAAGCGAAGACCGTTTGGGAATCTTGTTCATAATTATGTAGGTTAATCACCCACAAAATTTGAGAGGTTAATTTCAAAGGAATCGTGAGATATGAGCAAATCAATTAGCAAAACCAATTGAATTAAGTTCTGATTTTCAATCTGTTTAATTTTCCCTTTTTGGGCAAACGGTCTCAAGACCATTTAAGATGGTTGACTAAACGTTGACCGTTTGGTATTACTGTTCATAATGATGTTAGTTAACGACTCACCAAATTTTATGGATTAATTCCAAACGAGTCATGAGTTGAAGGATGATTAATAGGGCAAACCCTAATTGAAATTAGTGCTGAATCTCCAATGAGTTAAGTTGAGATTTTGGGTTGCTTAGCCCAAACGGTTTCAAGACCGTTTGGGAATCACCCAAACGGTCTCAAGACCGTTTGGGGGTCACCTCAAGACCGTTTGGAGGTCTGGGGTCAAGTATAGTTGATCAATTGAAGGTCCAAAGGCACCAAATCATATTGCAATTAAGTATTGATGTGATGATCAACTCAATAGATCAAACCTTGATGAATTTTCACTAGAGTCCAAAGGATGGATGGGCAAACGGTCTCAAGAACGTTTGGAACTCATCCAAACGGTCTCAAGACCGTTTGGTGTCAACCCAAGACCGTTTGGAGGTCTAGGGTTAAGGTAATTGACCAATTGAGGGCCCAATTACAGTGGGTTAGTGAAACAATCAAATTGCTGTTTTCTAAGTATAGATCTTGTTGAGTTTTGGGTTGAAGGACCCAAACGGTCTCAAGACCGTTTGGGGGTTCCTCCAAACGGTCCTAAGACCGTTTGGGCACAACCCAAGACCGTTTGAAGGTCTAGGGTTGAGTCAATCTAATGGTTTGAGGGTCCAGTTGTAGGAAATTGATGAATTGATGATAATTGCTGATTTTGACCTAATTGGACTTCAACCTTAGTCAAAACGACTTGGATTTTGGTCAAACTTTGGGCAAACGGTCTCAAGACCGTTTGGATGATGTACAAACGACCTCAAGA
This sequence comes from Alisma plantago-aquatica, assembly GCA_963693085.1. Classification (NCBI taxonomy): domain Eukaryota; kingdom Viridiplantae; phylum Streptophyta; class Magnoliopsida; order Alismatales; family Alismataceae; genus Alisma; species Alisma plantago-aquatica. The sequence continues at coordinate 14,069,113 of OY856414.1, read as the reverse complement.
CCGTTTGGGCCAAGTTTGAGCCCAATTGGAGGTCAATTGATAGGTTCAACCTTGAATTGATTCACATTGTTGAACATTGATGACCAATCGATTTGAAACCCTATTTGAGGAAGATTGAACCCTAATTGGCTTGCAATTGAGGGTCAATTTGATGTCTAAGTGGCTAAGGCTAACCCTAATTGACTCAATTTATAAGTGGTTAGCATAGCTTTGACCAATTGAGGGTTTCAACACACATGTCCATGAACATTGGTGACCTTTGAACCCCTTTGGAGGTCCAAACGATTTGAGTCCATTTGGACCAAACGGTCTCAAGACCGTTTGGATCCAGACCGTTTGAGACCAAACGGTCTCAAGACCGTTTGGGGCCAAACGGTCTCAAGACCGTTTGGGTTCAAACGACCTCAAGATCGTTTGGTCCAATCGATCTCAAGCAAGTTTGATCAAACAGTTTCAAACCGTTTGAAGCTCCAAACGGTTTGGAAAGTCAACCCTTCCAAACGGTCTTCACCTCCAAACGGTCTCAAGACCGTTTGGGTGGTTGAAACCGTTTGAAGGTTGAAACCGTTTGGAGTTTGGTGATGGTTTGTACTTAACCATTTGATGATGTGATTAGTTCATTGGTGATCCAATCTAAACCCTAATGGTAACCTAGGTCATTAAGGGACTATGTGATTAGTGAGTTAACCCATGATGGTAATCACGTGGCAAATTACCAAAATACCCTTGAGGGGTCTAAAGGGGTAAAACCTTGTTCTAATCAAACCCTAATCACATGATGTTGATGTTTTGGATCATGTTAGTCAATGGAGACTTATCTCAACCTGATCTAGAGTGGTGTTGTCACCATCTACTAGTGAGAGGAGAGAGAAAGTATTTCTAAAGAGAGAAAGTATCCTAGAGAGAGAAAGTACCCTTTTAAGGAGGAAACTCAAGTGAGATACTTCAATTACACATGAATGTGCATGTTTAGGGAATGACCCACCTATGTGAGGTCATGGAAACCCTATTTATAATATCTAATGGATCTTAATCCTATTTGAGAGCCTTAATGATGATGTTTCTCTTACATGATGATGTAATAAGTACAATTCACCATGGAGTGAATAGTAAACCCTAATTGACAGGGTTATTGAATTCAACCCTAGTTGAGGTGATTCCATGTGAAACCCTAGTTAAGGATGATTCCATGTGAACCCTAGTTGAGGTGATTCCATGTGAAACCCTAGTTAAGGGTGATTCCATGTGAACCCTAGTTGAGGTGATTCCATGAGAAACCCTAGTTAAGGGTGATTCCATGTGAATCCCTAGTTGAGGGTGATTCCATGTGAATCCCTAGTTGAGGGGGATTCCAAGTGAAACCCTAATTTGAGAATGCATCCTTAATTGTTGAATTGTTTACTATTATCTGTTGAATGAACCATGCAGGTTGTTATGAGATGATGGGCATATCCAGGTATGGAATGCCATGTTATATTAATGAACCATGCAGGTTGTTATGAGATGATGGTTATATCCAGGAATGGAATACCATGTTATATTCATTAAAAGCATGTCTTAAGCTTTATGAATAGTAATCCTTAGTGATGCACTGTGAGTGACATCTTTTGTGGTTTATGGGCTGTAAGAGCCATAAACACCATCAAGGTCATGCTTAACAGATGACTTGTGATGAGATGGCTGAGAACTGATGATTGGAATGAGTTAGGCCTGCTACATTTTAGTATTCTCATATATAGCTGTGATGCTAATGTTTTGTATGATGTTATGAATACTGAATGTACCTAACTAATCAAGTGAAATGTAGAGCCCTGATCATAGATCCATCATTGTCAGAGTCTAAATGATGGTGAAGCAGGTTTTCCCCAGGGAACTCCTGGATCATATACTTTTGAGTATATGGGGTACATGGATGTGTAGAACCTTACATCCTAGTGTAGGTATTTGATGAGGATTCTTGTAGTCCGTCAAACCTTCACTAAAAGAGAAAAGGTGAGAGGATTTGATGTAGATTCATGTAGTCCATCATTCCCCACCACACAGTCCAAAAGGTGAGATGCATCCCTACACTCCCTTAAAAACATAATCAACAGCGTAGTGTATCTGTTAGAGTTATCTACGAGTTATTTGATTGATGTTACCATGAATTGTATAGATGTTCTCACATTTTATTATTGGTTGAACTCTTGCTTATCATCAAACTGCTAGTGAATACCTTGAAGGTTTTTATTGCTTTAGTTATTCCCTGCTTTGCTTATAAAGCTTCTAGTGGAGAGTTATAACTCTCGCTGGGGCAATTATGTATAATTGTCTCACCCCGTAGACTTCTACTTTTTAGGTGGTCGTCGAAGACGGAGGGACAAGAACTTAGGTGACCAATCTCAGCAGCATCAGGAGCAGTAGTTATCTCAGGTGGAGATCCAGCCTGCTTCATGATGTAGTATAGAGTCTGTCCTATGTGTCCTCTGTACTCTCAGGTCCTGGAGTGTTTTGGAGTATGAACTCTTGAGAATTTTGTGTTGTATATAATTACTCAAGAAGTAATTTTTGTCAAGTGTTGTAAACAGTTAAATCCTTTTTCTATGGAAAAGGTTTGTGGTTTCAAGCTCTTATCTCGAAAAGTTTTAATTTCCCGTGATTTTTGTCTTCCACTGTTTACCGATTGCTTCCGCACATGATTAAATCGGGATTAATTCATAGTTTGGAGATCGGAGCCCACACATAGAGTAAGTATGGATACTCTAGAGGTGATAGATTTGCATTTCAACCCCATATATAGGACAAATTACAAATTGTACCAAAATTGGTGCACACAGTACAAATAAGTTATATCTTGGGATTTAGGCTTTCCACAAGCCACCAATTAGCATCATACTCTCTCTTATGATACCAAAATACTTAGAACACATTTAATATGTGATATTTTGCAATGTAACCCCTCATCTTGGGTAAATTACACATTTCGCTTAGACTATCAATTAATGCACACATAGTTTGCAGTAAATCTCAAACTTGACAATAAACTTCACAAGAAGCCTTAATTACTTTTCAATAGATTAGAATTAGTTTTTAAGTAACTTACTAAAGCAAAACTCCTAGGGTTTAGCCATAACCTAGGTCAAGGGTATTACAATTATAAACCCCTAACAAGGATTTCATCTCTAAAATCCTAGATGAAGGAAGACAATTGTCATTCATACATCATATCATCAAGTCTCCACATGACATCTTGATATTATGGAAATGCCAAAGAACTTTGACCAACACAAAATCCTTTCATTAAAGATCATCATAAGATCTATCACACATGACACATACTCAACTGTGCTATCCATTACTGACTACGGAGTCAACTCTGTGTCAGGTATCATTTTCTAAGTTAGAGAAGTACTATTCATACTTCAAATAATTCAAGTGTCAAACCTCACTTAGTTTTAGCATTTCTCTTTCATGGAGAGATTATAGTTACGTTCTGTCACCCTCTTTGAACTACAAGTCTTATCATACCTCTTTAGTGTCACTTTAATCTGTTGACACAATCACACAACTTTCTTATGACTCATACCACCTATCTTCCTAGTTGTACATTCTCTTGTCATAAGGAAATGTCACTTACTAAAGAAGAACTTATCTCAAAGATATCATTATATGTTATGAATAAATTGCCTCAACATATCTAGATAGGGATACTCTAAGGAATTATTTTTAGCTTGATAAGCTTCCTCTCAAAATAATTCTACAATTGTTCTTTCAATTAATACATCCTTATCAATGTTATGTTTATGCAGAGCATAAACCCCTAACATATGATCTTTATACTGGAGTTATCTCAAGATTGGCCCTTCTAGATAACCAAACATTATTCATCTTATTTGAAGTCATATCCTCACTTTCCCATAGAACCTCACACATCTTGGATACCAGAATTCCTTACCTTGGTATCCTTCATATGTGTCAAAAACACATTGTATCCTCATTATTTCCATCTTTCTATCATTAATACCAAAGTAAAACATACAAAAGGATCTTTCTTTTATCTTGGGACATTATATATTACACATATCTTTATCTTGGAACCAAGGTCCAAGACAAACTGATACTTTTCTAAGTATCCATCAAGAGATCACTTCTAACTCATGCACATCAAGTGTCCTCAGACTCACTTGATTGCCATGTCCCTGAAAGGAAAGAACACAAAGAAACATATTCCTTTCATATCCCCATCATTACCCAGGGTTGTTCATCAAAGAGGAGACATCATCATCTCCTAATATTATTACATGAACTTTCACTATTCATGAGTCATCTATACTTGTTTCATCCTAGGTTCCTTTCCATCTGCACACGAATTATATGGATGATTATGTATCATCATTCCTTTCTTTATTATTATCTAACATGTTCATGATCATTTCATAATTTTATCACATTTCCCATTTCCACATTATGAAAAAGGTCTTTACTATTCACATAGACTTTATCAAACATGAATCATCTCCCCTGTTCTCTTTCTCTTATCATGAGGATTATACTCTTTACTTCCTCATACACACAGATTGATCTAAGATCATCTCAGATTCCATTTTATTGTACTTAGGATGTGATAAAAATATCCACGCCATATTTCCAGTTTCGTTATGCTCACTGGATTGTCTCAAAATGACTACTTGATCAGAGTAATCAGAAAGATAACAATGTAAGAGTTCCATACCTACCTTATCTTCAATAGTTGAATACCTGGCCAGGGTAAACAAGTATTGATATTAGGTGGTATGCACTTTGTTTACTATTATATTCCTGACTTTTCATATCAAAAAAACATAGGACTTAGCATCCCTGGATTTTCTCCAGGTATCACCTCTGCACCTCATCCTCTTTCACACATATAAGAGCAATTATAAAGCATTTAAAAGATTGCTGAGAAAAATGTAAGTCCTCATCTTCCTTGTGTCCTCATAGGACTAGTCAAAGGAAGCTAAATAACAACTACTTTTCCTTATATTTAACAAATCAAATCATGAAATGACATATCAGAATGACACTATTTCATTTGACCTATCTCAACTCATGGATTATTTACTACCTCAGGCTGATTATTTTCATAGAACCTTATCGTTGCCTGATTCCAACGTCGTGCTTTATTGTTCAGTGCAGATGGACATGCTCGGGACGTCTATCTACATCCTCGTGTGCCACTGCTAAGCCATTGCCTTTGAGAGTCTTGTTGACTCTACCTTGGCGGTTGGGTCATTTTCTCCTTCCTTTTTGGACAAAAGGATCTAATATGCCCAATCTATTTATACTTATAACACATCTTATAAGCATCCCCTGGCCTTGTCGGCCTTATAACCGATGTAGAGGCCAAATCAAGAGTTCTAACTGGTGGAACATCAAGTCCTTTGCCCTTTCTTGGTAGCCACTTACCTGGTGCATTAGACATTGGTTGCACTGGTGGTACCAAAAAATTCCCCTTTTTAGAACTACTAGGCATCTGTTCCCAAATTTGGGTAGATCTTTTCTTAATCCCTACCACATTATCCTTTTTTGGATAGTCCTTTATAAAATGTCCTACTTTCCCATACTGGTGACACGATCTATTTTCTTATTGCGTCTTAGTTCTTTCGATATTTTTGAGTGCCCCAACATAACTATGTTGATCTAAAATTCTATTAGAGCCCAGAACTTCATCATTAGGGGCTGGTAATCTAGGTTGTTACTAATATCTAGTCCACTATATGCATCACTTCTATCCTAACCTTCCTAGTAATGGTATCAAAAGAAGGATCCCTTATCATAGCTGGATCAACTTGGAGATTCTCAGGTAGTCGTTCTCCTCTTGCGTGATCCCTTGCACCATCTCTTGGTGCAGCAGCATTACTTTCAGTAATGTGTTCCTTATGTTCTCCAGACATCTTTAAGATTTACTCTATCTTCTGCATAAGCAAAAGTCACTATAAGATATACTGGAGGATATTAGAACAGACTCAACACCTTAGTCCTATGTCTCTATAGACTCAACAAACCTTAAACTCTGATACCAAACTTGAATTGATCGCCATCAAACTGACAACCAAATCATTACTAATTATGCAAAATAATCATAAACAACGGATTAACAAAAATCTCTAAAATTTAAAACTATTTTGCAAGAAGGTCCTCTTCCAGATAACTCTTTCTAAAAGATCCAAAACTTATACATATCATGATTTACATTGTACAACATTGTTCCATCTCATCTGACAACATATAGCAGTTATTCTATCAAAACACATACTGGAGCAACATAAAATCTCGAGGCTTCAAAGCCAAAATCTCAGATTTTTCATGAAACCATTACGAATCGACTCCAATGACCTGAGAGTACAGAGTCAACACATATGACTTCTATCTACAAGACATGACAGACAGTACACTCAACCTGAGCTGTTACTGTTGCCCCAACTATTACCCTTTCTCTATAGAAAGGTCTCCACCGCTTCGTGCTCGTCTACCTAAAAATTTTGGATTCCACGGGGTGAGACAATTGTCCCAGCGAGAGATATAACTCTCCACCGATCATGTTATTATTACAGATAAACATTATAAAACTGAGCAGGGGTTCTTTTATATTAACATACATGATTATTCATTGTATGAATATGATAAAGTAATCTCTTTACTTAATAAAATGATGCATCTACCCATGGTAGAATAATAAACCATCTATCTAATTTACAAGGAATGTAAAGGAACATATTCAACAACTATCAAGCTAAGATGTATAACTAAATTTTGCATCAAATAATGTTTTCCGTATTCGATCCTTAAGCAAATATGCTACACGACTGGACATATTTTACAATCACACTTATGCCCTGAGGAGATGAAGTATACCCCGTTCATCTCCAACAGACCACAAACTTCTCACAAGTCGGTACCATACAGGGTCATTGGAAGAGCCAGCTGCCAAGACCTCACATGTCTCGGTCAGTACGAGACCACACAGATTCAACAGGACATCTCATGTCATCTGCTGGAAGGACATCTCGTGTCGCTACAAAAAGAGCTTGCCAGGGTGCTAGGCATCTTCACTCAGAGTTACTACATCAACATGTACTCTCTTAGGGGAACATCTACTAACAATCGTCCCCAATTATGAAATGACTGAGTCATGGCATATAGCCATACTCTGACCCACGAGCCAGTTCACCATGCTCAACATAGAGTCTATGACCGAAGTCGCACTCGAGCTAGGATATGGTTTCACACAGCCAAATCCCCATTTATTTCAAGTTCATAAGGGGATCGACTCACACATGGCTCCCCACATATTCAAAAATATGCATTCTGGGTTATGCCGCAAGGAACCCGTTTCACTATTAAGCAAATTCTGACGTTGATGGATCTATGGTCAGGGCAACATTTTAAGGTTTCTAATATTATATTAAGTGCATTACAATATTCTTTTAGCATCAAACAAGTTATAAGCATCAATCATAAACAAATGCTACAAAGAAAGCTGTAATACATTTATCGAGTACTTTTCAAATCTTAGGAACACATTTAGATGCATAACACTTGGGATCTCAGTCCCTTATCACATTACTGGGAATTCTCAACCCTTCACATTATCATCATCATGATTACTGGATATGGGTATTCAAACCCTTAGATCACCACACATCATTGTTTCCTCTGTAACATGTAACCATTACCTCTAGGTCCTTAGACCAAGGTATTTATTTCACTTGTTGTACAAGTATTTCACATAGTTCACATGGTTTGATTAAGTATCTTGTCATCTCTCACTAGGCAACAACTATACACATGGCTCACAAGGCCATTGAACATCTTGTCACCTCTCACTAGGAAACAACTATACACCTGGTTTACAAGACCATTGAACATCTTATCACCTCTCACTAGGCAACAACTATACACATGGCACACAAGGCCATTAAACATCTTGTCACCTCTCACTAGGCAACAACTATACACATTGCTCACAAGGCCATTGAACATCTTGTCACCTCTCACTAGGCAACAACTATGCACATGGCTCGTAAGGCCATTATTAGGGTTAGGGTTTCCCTTCTTAGCCGAATAGGGTTTCCAGTTCATATTATTAATCCAAACCCTAATTCATTGCTCCACACATCTAGGAGCATACATTGAAATCATAAGTATTCAATCATACTTATTTATTCTCATCATTTATCATTAAATGATTATCAACACAAAGTATGAATTTCTCTCTCATCCTGACTAGGATATGGATTACATCATACTTTTGGTTCAATCCTCCTCTTGAGGAACACTAGTTCATTATTTAACAATTCACATCATCTTTTTCTTTACAATTAATACACATGCAACATATGTCACTCAATCAATCACATATGATTGAAGTGTCTCCACCCTATTGGGTATCAAGATGTGTATATGTTAACATATTATACTTTAAGGTACATTCTTATTCCATGCAGTGTATCCACATCGAGCATGTGAGATAATCACATCACCATGTCATTTTTTAGGGTGTATCCTCTAATCATCATATCGTGTACCCATATTAGATGGACTATCACTTAGATCTTATCATCTCAAATTAGCTTTGTATCAGGTATGAGCTAGTTGCTTGTCCCCATATCAGGTATTAGCTAGTTGCTTGACCCCGTATTGGGTATGAGATATATGCTAGGTGCCATATCGTGCACAAATTGTGCATCATATCAGGCATAGGGTATATGCCTCATCCTGTATCATTTAAGTGATATATACAAGATACCATATCAATTTCCCATCTAAGATTATCATATTGGATCTCCATGTTGGATAACATATCGGGTTACCATATTAGGTAGACCCTTAGGCTCATAACCTCTGTATACCTTCAAGGATCAGTCCCATCATATAGTTTCATGTCAAGCTAGGTGTCTAATTTAATTCCCTTATCACAATCTATTACTCAAAGGATAGGGATAGTGGATTTCAATCCCTCAGCCAGGGTTTGCAACCATTTTGGGTAAAATGAGCCATATCGTACATGAGGTATAAATTGGACCTCATATCATTCCATGGTATAAGTAGGTGCCATTCCTAGCATCCAAGGGAATCATTCATATCATCCATGTGATGTCACTCACTACTTGTATCAGCTTACCCATCACCTTGGGTTTCCAATTATATATTGTTTAGAGTGTTCACTATCTCTATATCGTGTAAGAGTTGTAATCTTAGACTTGTATCCTGTATAAGGGGTAAGTGGGTATTTCCCATATCGTGCAAAAGGCATGACTCATATCGTGTATGAGCTGTCATCTTTCCCCATATCGGGTTAACCCCCATCTTGGGTTTCATATCGAGTTGAAGTATTTCCACCATATCAGCTATACCTTGTATTTGAATCCATATCTTATATTGTGCATAAGTGTATACTCAATCATTCATATCGTGCACCAGATGTGTGCTTCAAGATATTGTGTATCAGATGTGTACTACATGATCATATCATGCAAGAAGTACTTGCTATTCTTACTCATATCGGGTTACCCAAACTAGGGTTTCATATCGACTTACAAGTATACACTTGACCCTATATCATACATAGAGTCTATACATGACTTCCTATCGTGCAAAAGGTATATGGTTAACACCATATAATGTTCCAAGGTATGAACTTCATCTCCATATCATGCAAGGAGATTCAATCTCACAAGCATATCATGCAAGTGATATTTGTATATATCCATATCGGGTTAGAGGTACTAGTTTGTATGCTTGAACCCGATATCACTTTATAAAGTGACACCGTCTTCTTCAAGCTCTAAACCTTCGTTATAACTGTTATAGTACATGGACAACAGGTTCAACAACTACTAGAGCTCATAATTTCATCAACTATTCAAGAAGATTTCAGAATTGAAAGTAGATCATTAATTATAGCAAGTTAGGTGATGAATAATAACATGATTGAGTTCAAGTTATATAACCCGCCTTGTAAACTACTTCAAAGCTCCAAGATCCAAAGATTTATATTCCTAAGGTTGAAGATGAACTTATTCAATGCCCACAACTCGTTCACAACTCTTCCACAGACAAGAAATCACCATTGTTAGGCACTTGGTGAAGAAGGAAAGAAAGGAATATCCATAACCCGATATCCTACTTCAACTAAGGTTGAAAATGACCAAAGCCTTACCTTAAGCTTGGTTCTCGAGCTCTCCTTGCTCCTTGAGATACTTTGGACGATATCTAAGGTTCTATGCATGATATCTCCAATGAAAATGGTTGTGGGGTTCATAAACTTCCATAAGTTTATGGAAGGTGAAATATATATACTTGAGTTCATGAGATAAAGTGTATAAAGGTGTCTTCACCTCATGCTACTAGATGACACATGACCATGCATGATTGACACGTGGCCATTCATGCACACATACATATCTTTCTATGCAAGAGTCTTGAGGGTAATCTAGAGACAATATCTCAGCCATCCTTTATCTTGTTGGATAAGTTTCCTCATCTTTATCTCATCAATAAGGCAGCCCGATACACTTTATGCATGGGGCTTGCAACTCGTCATGGGCCACCTCCTTGAGGTTCTTTGCCCGTCATGGCCTTTACCATGGCTCAAAAAACCGATAGGAGACTTCTACTATGGTTTCTTGGCCGATAGGACTCCTATATTGAGTCCACCACTCAATACAACACATATAAGGCTTCACCTTCAACTCATTATTGGTCTTTACATTTCCAAGAGCATAATCACTCAAAGGTGACTCAAACATGGTGCATACTTATTCCTCTCTCCTTTAAATGATGCATAGAGGAAGTAGGGATACTGTAGAGGTGATAAGTTTGCATTTCAACCCCATATATAGGATAAATTACAAGTTGTACCAAAATTGGTGCACACAGTACACACATGTTATATCTTGGGATTTAGGCTTTCCACAAGCCACCACTTAGCATCATACTCTCTCTTATGATACTAAAATACTTAGAACAGATTTAATATGTGACAACTTGCAATGTAACCCCTCATCTTGGGTAAATTACACATTCCACTCAGACTATCAATTAATGCACAAATAGTTTGCAATTGAGCTCAAACTTGACAATAAACTTCACAAGAAGCCTTAATTACTTTTCAATAGATTAAAATCAATTTGTAAGTAACTTACTTAAGTAGAACTCTTAGGGTTAGCCATAACCCAGGTCAGGGGTATTACACCTAGTACCCCTCTATTTATAGGAAAGGCCAGGATCAGGGTTTCCAGTCGCTCTGGGAGTCAAAAAGATGGAATTCATGATTTTTCTAGAAACTACGGACAATGAACCGATCAGTTCGCTACCCAACTATTCGGTTCATAGGTGAACTGGTGGTTCATCTCTTAAACAAGTTGGTTTATGTACTTTCTTTTTCAGAATCAAATTGGCATTCAATATCCAATTAATGCAAAACATGATGTCATCATCAAATCCTTGATCCAATCGAATTGATCATCTAACCTGACAACCCAGATGATGAACTGATTGTTTCACTCTTGAAATGGTTGTTTCATATTTGAAATAGTCATTTCATATGTCCAACTCAACCAATATTCAACCAATGTTGTTTTAATTAACTTCACACTTAACTGATGGGTTAAACACTTGAACCAATTGGTTAAAAGTCCAGTCAGTCAATTTTGAACCTCAATTGTTTAACTTGATTACTATACCTAAATACTTCTAGTAATCAAGTTAAACATCATTCATGAATAAAATCTTATTCCAAGTGAATCCTATGCGTGTGACCCTATAGGTCCCAAATTACATTGGTAGTGAATGTCCATAACCAAGTTGTGACATCAAAAGCAATGAGTGGTATCTAGCAATACATCATTACTACCCAAGTAATTTAGACAGTTGGATGACAACTTCAACCTACAATCCATGATTAGTGTTATCGTGATCGTAAAGTCCTTTGTCTCTGATATACGAATTGAACTCAAGGCATGGAATTGTCATCCTCTCAACATTCAATCCATATTTCTTGAACTAAAGCAAACTGTCTGAGATGCATGTGAGTTCACATATTATATATTGAATCAGATAAGTATGGCCATACATTTCTCAGTCTTGCTTATCAAGAGGCATGGATATCAATCTTCTGTAGGAGGGACAAATCCCATCTACATCACTCACACTCAATTCTCATGTGTCATAGAGTACACGAGCATCACCTTTATGGAAACTCTTATTCAAGGTCACGTTGGATGATGTCAAAGTACAATGAATGACATGTGATGAGTGTAGTGATTTCAGGTCTAAGAACCACAATCACCCACTATCACTATGAGAGATGATTCCGACTACCATTTCATGGTATCCATGTATCATGTTCAAGGTGGGTCTGTCTGATATACTATTTTCTAACATGTACCTATGTGCTTGACTTGATATCATATATCATGCTGACTAATGAGACTCTATCATCAGTTAACAAACAGTCTAGTCTTATGTATTAATGTTGTCTACTTTGCTTCCACAATAATATCTGACTAGGGACATAACAAGAATGTATGTACTCTTGTCATACATATGATCTCATTGTTCAAGTCCTAAACCTGGAGACATATAACATCATTATTTAGATATCTACTATGTATGTGTCATCATCTCATGATTGAGACAAACATAAATGACAAAATTGCCTTTATCATTACCAAATTAGGTATCTAATGCCTCATTGCAATCATCATATGATTGCTATCTAGGCATACATACCAACAAAATCACATTTGCACTTAGAGCCAATCACCCATGAATCTTATTCCAAGTGAACTTAACATGTCCATAATGTTTCTGCTGCACAAGTGCTTTTATAGAGGGTTAGAAACATTTGCTACTATTTGGTACTTTGTAGGTTTCACATCTCCTTGCTGTACGACCACTACTACAGAAAAGGCCTTTGGCATCAGTTATTTAGACCCTTTAGCATCGGTTTCCAAGCGACACCCAAGTAGGTGCCACTAAAAGTTGACATCTTCAGTGTCGGTTTCTAACTGACGCCATAACCCTTCCCGCCACTGAAAATGCGCCAGCAAGGGAACTATAGGCATCAACTATTAAAGAAAACTGACACTATACCATTATTAAAGACGTCGATTAATAAATAAAAACCGATGCCATAACCCTTCCCGCCACCAAAAACACGCCAACAAGGGAACTATAAGTGTCAGTTTTTCATTAATAATCGACGTTGTAAAGGGATAAAAATGTCAGTTTGATGCTAATAACCGACACCATATCCCTGCCAGCACGACTGTGCTTCCCAACACAGCCGTGGTACCTGGCCACATTAGGCGTCGATTCTTACAGATAACCGATGCCATCCATGGAAGAGACGTCAATGTTTTGCTAATAACCGACGCCGTATGTCTTTGGTGTCGGTTTTATACAAATAACCGACTCCTATGTTCTGAATTTTTTTTCTTCTTATCAGTTTGCAGGTGATGTAACCCTATTTTAGGGCTCCATCCTATGTCATTTTGTACTTAAGTTGCATCTAAACATGTTAGATTACAAGTCTTTTCCCCAATATGATTATCATTGCAAATATGCTTATGGATGTTCTTTGCACTATTTTTCAGGTACTTAGACCATGCTTAGATGGAAGAGAGAAAGAGAGGGAGTTATAGGGTTCCCCCACTCAAGGAGGGGCCCAAAGAAGGCCCCAAAGTCTCCCTCAACCTACCTCCAGTGGCCAAGAATCATCCCCAAGCAAAGACATCCGAAATAATGACAAAGTCAGAAGTGAAATCAAGTCATGCAAGCCTTGCCACGGCCGTGGCCACTATGCCACGGCCGTGCGTTTATTGCCAAGATCTAATAGTTTCAACAGGGATTTGTATAGATCTCCCACGACCGCGGCCTCCCAGCCACGACCGTGGCCAGTGAAGACACCACGACCGTGGCCATCAGCACGGTCGTAGCCTCGAGAAGAGAAAACGGCCGTGGGCTCCTCCCACGGTCGTGTGTTTATTGATCAAGAAGTGAGATTTTAATAGGGATTTCCTCCAAGTCACCACGAACGTGGCCGAAGATGATCAAGATGACCGTGGCTCCTCCCACGGTCACCTCCACCTCCTCCAAAATGGCTGTGTTAAGCCACACGACCGTGGTGCACGTTACCCACCACGACCATGGCACTCCGCCACGGTCGTGGCCACCACCATACTTCCCTTTTTCACCACTTCCTTCTCACCATGACCGTATTCAACTTCCACGGCCTTTCCCCACTATCCTCACCACGTCCGTGGCACACCCACCACGACAGTGGTGATCAGCGACCCTACACAACTTTGCACTACTTTTCCTAAACTACCCCTACTTACCCTAGTGCTTCCACCACCACCTATATATACCTGGGTGGTGGCCATAGCACTAGGTGAGACGCCCCCCACAGCTGCTACACTACTCCACCCTCCATTCTTGAGTTCCTTGTGCAAATTCCTTGCATTTTGGCTCTCAATCCACCATTCCCACCTACTTTCCACCATGGAAACCTAATTCCCTAGGTTTTCATCCATAATCCCTTACCATTCCATGCACCCCAGCACCCTTGGAGGAGGGAGGTCATCTGCAGTAGCTTGGAGGTGATGAAGAAGGCCACTTCATCAAGCTTCATGGAGTTTCTTCCTCTTCTATCCCTTTCTTTTCTTGTTTTCTTGATCATGTCTAGCTAAGCCCCCTTGTGGTGGGCTGTTTGGGATTAAAATGTTACTTTGATACCATGTTGGGGGATAAATTCTTGTAATGAACTTAATTCATATCTATGATGATTGCTTCTTGCTTCTATCTCATTTCCCATTTTTGTTGCATGTGGTTTATGCTTTTTGTGTGGATTGCTTGCTTTGAGATGTTTGATGACACTTAGCTTCTAGAAGGAATTGGAGTGTATGTGGCAATCTTAGGATTGGCTCCTAGGTCCAATTAGTGGATCCCTAGCTAGCCCCTTTGTTCCTACATACACATCCCTCCTTCTACAAATGAGTGTGAGATCTAAGTAGCTAGAGTAAGTGAGGGTGAAACAATTGCCTAGGGCCTTCTAAAGGCTAGAGTGGCTAGTGGCATGAGGATAAATCCCCTCATCCCCACTCCCATCTCTACCCTCAACCCTCAATTGTCCACTATCACTTACCCTAGAAACCTAGATTTGGCCAATCCCATTAGAATTACACCTAACCCTAGTCTTCTACTAGTAGTATAGGGTATGTTCTAATGGCATTGACCTTATTGTTTCGTTTGGTAATCTAGATATGAATTGAGCACCATGCATGTTTAATGAACTCCCCCAACTAAAATCAAAGTGACATTTCCCAAACGGCCCACCCACCTTAATCACTCTTGCTTAAAATCTTAATTGCTCTGTTTGCTTGTTAATGCTAGTGTAGTTCAATTGCTTTAGTTAACTTAGTTAATTTCCTAGTTTTTCTAGCTAGTGTTAATCTAGGTTTGTGATCTAGTTAGTGGTTAATTCAGTTCCTTAGTTGCTAATTGCTTGCTTAGTCTAGTCCATCTTTCCCTTGCCTTAATTTATCTAGTTTGTCACCTAGATTGCTAGTTCAATTTTTGATAACTTAGTTTCAATTGTGTCTTTCATACTTGTTCTTTAGTATAATCAAACCATCAAACAACCTTAAAACCCTAAAAACCTAGCTCCACAAAAGGAACATAGCCCACACCGTCTAACTCTAGTGCCCCCTCTATCTCTGTGGTTCGACCCCACATCTTGCCTTTCGCCTAAACTACGAAAGTACCCCGTACGCTTACGGGCGAACTATTTTAGTTTTAGTGATCGACTCGATTTGGGACCATACAAATTTTCAAAAGCGAAGATCCCATCTCCCGTGCCTTCTGACCTCGTGGATTGCACTCGACCACCCTAGTTGGCCAGTGTTGCAAGCCTCTAACGGGAGCGCACCAAGCTTTCTGGCGCTGTTGCCGGGGATAGAGGCGCTCGGCCTAGTTAGATAGTGTAGTTTAGCCCTTCCTTTTGCCCTCACCATTGCTTTTATTTATTCTTTGCGTTACTTTTTGCATCTTGGTTTTCTAACTTGGTTTCTTGTTGTTTGTTTGTGCCTTGTGCAGGTGACAGCTGTGCATGCGTAGCACGCGTTCTACTTGCACCGACTTGGTGGTATACGACCCCGAGATTGGTAGAAGGAGGCGTCAAGCTCGCCGCAACCTACACCAAGAGGCCAAGATGGCTGAAAACAACCCGCCACCGGATGCTCAACCTCCACCACATCGCCCACTCCATGAGTACTTCACGCCGGGGAACTACAACTCCCCCATCGCCACTCTGGTTGACCAGATGCCAGGTCAATAGTTCTCCATCCCACCGTCACTCCTGGGACTTCTCTCTACATACTTCGGTATGGAGAACGAGAATCCCTACCACCACATAGACGCGTTCCTTGAAACGTGCTCTACCTTCCGCACTCCAGCCGCCACCGACGACTCAATCAGGAGGACGCTCTTTCCTTTCTCCCTCAAGGAGAAAGCCAAGGAGTGGTATGTGACGAAGCCAGAGTTGGTCACTTGGAATGAGGTGAAGAACGACTTTCTCAAGAAGTTCTTCCCCATCGCCAAGTTATCCTACATGAGAAGGTGCATCACGTCGTTTGCCCAGAAAGATAACGAGCCCTTCCACGAGGCATGGGAGAGATTCCAAAAGCTACTTCACGATTGCCCCCATCATGAGATTCCTCTGTGGCAGCTCGTTTAGGCCTTCTACACCGGGCTTGAGGAGCAAAGCCAAAACAACGTAGACTCTTCCTACGGGGGCACTTTCATGGCAAATCCGCCCGAGGAATCATGGCCGCTGTTTGAGCATCTCATAGAAAATTCCCGCCACCGTGCTTCCACAAAAGGGGGGCATTGTGATCGAAGCTACGCTCCTCCACCTTCTTCCGCAGCTCCGAGTCGCAATACCAACGACCCCGATATGATGAAAATGATGGCCGATATGATGAAAAATCAAGTGGGTGGCTCTTCTAGCCAACCCACCATGGTGGTTGATACTGTAGACGAGGAAGTCAATGCTCTACATTCATTTGGTGGCCGCAACAACCAGGGCCCAATGTCCAACTCCTACACTCCCGAGTGGAGGAACCACCCGAACTTCTCCTGGAAATAACAGAACGAGGATGGGCAAGGACAGGGGCAGCAAAAGCCACGCTACAGTTCCAAGTTTGAGGCGGAAGTGCTAGGAAGGCTAAGAAGCCTAGATGAAGTAAAAAAGATGTCAATGCACATGGATAGTATATTAACCATCTTGAGCAGAGGTTGGATCAGATTTCTCTCTCTTTGGCTAGAAGGGAAGAAGGTAGACTTCCATCTCAACTAATGCCAAATCCGAACAATGATGGAGCTTTTCTAGGGAACACTTCGAGTGCTTATGTTCCACCATCTTACCAAGCCCCACCAAACCCCTATGCTCCTCCACCTCCTCAAGCGCCACTCAACTATCAATATGCTCCACCTCCACCTCACACCTACCAACAACCACATCCACAATACCACCCCTACCACAACAACAACTGCAACCCCAATTCGTTCTTTAAAATCCCAACTCCCCTCACCAAAGGCCTCCACCACCCCAACAGCCACAACCACCTCCACAAGCTCCCTCTCCTACCACCCATGAGCATGTGAAGGCAGTGAATACATTGAGGAGTGGCAGGACTTTGGAGAGCCCCATGGCACATTTGTTGGCAGAGATGATACTAAGGCTGAGCAGGTTGATGATACTGTGATAATAGGCAACGTTGATACCGTGATTATGATAGTTGATACTGAGATACTGAATGATGATACCGTGACTCCCGTGATACCTGTCGATGATACTGCTGAGATGGACCATTTGGGATCCCACCTTCCCCCTTTCCCCGAGGCTCTTAAAGAGCCTTCTACCGAGAAAAGAAGGAAAAAGCATACCGAGGACATTCTGGAAACTTTTAAACAAGTGAAGATCAATATCCCTTTGCTTGATGCAGTCAAGCAAATTCCTTCATATGCTAAGTTTTGAAGGATCTTTGTACTTTCAAGAGAAGAACTACGGGGAGAACCCCGAAGAAGGTAAAGCTTACCGAGCAAGTGAGCTCGATTCTGCAGCACACCATTCCAAGAAAGAGGAAGGATCCCAGTGCTCCTATCATATCATGCTACATTGGGGCGCACCGCATAGACCAAGCTCTCCTAGACTTGGGCTCAACCGTGAACCTCATGCCGTATGACGTTTTTGCTGAATTATAGATGGGACAGTTGGGTCCGGCCCATTGCACTTTGTAGTTAGCTGACAGGTCGGTAAAGACGCCTAGAGGGTGTGTGGATGATGTGCTCGTGAGACTAGATGACGAGACATTTGCTTTCTTTCCTATTGATTTTATCATCTTGGATATGGAGAAAGACACGAGGAGGGTTCCTATCATCTTGGGGAGACCCTTCCTGGCCATAGCTGATGTAGTTATTCATGTGAGGACTGGTATGATGTATGTGACATTCATGCACATGAAGATCCGGTTGAACATTTTTAAATCTTCAGCCAAGGCCGAAGTGATAGGTGCAACAGAAGAAGACTGCTATCTAGTTGAGTGTCTAGATGAGATCGTGGAAGAATGCCTACCTTCTTGGATTCAAACTGCCACTCAAGGTAGAGGATTAGATCCGATAGTTGAGTTTACTGAGGATGACGAGGAAGATGATGAAGAGTGTGAGGTAGCCTTGGTGGCTGCAAGTGAAGATCTGATGCATGCCATTGTGACATTAATTTTGGATAATGTTGCAGTCTTGATTTCATAGATTTTCTTTATTAATCGACTGACATGCAATAAAATAACTTCTATCACAAATAAATTATAAGTTGATCTTATCAATATTATTTTATTGAATTCTTATAATATTTTCCTCAATTTTTAGGAATGAATGAATATAAGAAGAGATGAAGGTAGGATGCAATTCAGTTTCCCGCAATGCTGACTTAAATGCATACCTTGTACCAAAATTGGCATAACTCTCACATCCTAAGGCGGAATTTAATGTTCAAATATGATTTGGAAAGGGAATTCAAAGGCCTACAGGAAAATCATATTTTCGGGCGTACTTTAAATTCTCTGGAGAACGGAAATTCGCTCGAAATTGCTTCTGCGAGAATCTGCATTAAAGAAAGACAATCAAGAGTTTGTTGACTAGATCTGAAAATTCAAAAGGATAGCTCCCTCTCTTTTTCCCCCCTATTTTTTTTGGATAGCCTACCCCTCCTTCTCCTATAAAAGGAGGGGCACTTCCTCCTCTCTGGGGATCTCGGGTTTTCTTATATTAGAGCGCTGAAGCAATTGTTCTTGTAATCATCTTCTTATTCTGCAATAAAGTAAATCTCAGTTCAAGCATAACTCTTTCATACTTGTTCTCGTCTTTTCTTTCTGCCTTGGTTTTAATCTTCTTTCTCCGTTCTTTAATTCTGGAGCAAGGAACAAATAACTAAGCCATTTTATTGTATCTAGCAAAAGGATTGACTCCTAATTTTGGGCTAGACTATGGCTTCAGTGCTTTCTTCCTCCGTCTCCCCTTTCTCCATGAGTGAGTAGACTTTTATCGAGGCAAGGGGAATAACCCCTTAGCCATGGTTTTAACGACTTCTTCTTAAATGACTAGATGGTAATCGATTTTAATTGACGATTGATCTTCGGATCGTATGTTAATCCGAATGGAAATGACCATGGAAATTCGGATTTAGAACAATAAAATCGATTACATAGACATTTTGATATGACTGTGGATTTTCGTCTTTTAGGATGATGAACTAGGAAACATGAGCACCAGGACCAATGGGCTCATGTGGAGTTTATCTCTTGTGAGTTTTTAATTCACAAACCTTCTTCGAATCGTCGTCTAAGAAGTAGTTGTTATCGCCTAGGCTAAGGTGGTGAAAACCCCTACGAGCCTCGATTTTCCATCTCTTGATTTCAATCACCGACTTTCTTGCTTGTCTTTGCTTTCTTTAATTTTTAGTCTTTTCAATTCATATAGTTCTTTTTGTGCTAAAAATAGTCTAAAATTTTCCTTGTGCAATTTTCTTTATTCTTGTTAGTGCATTTTCATTCATTCCTTAGTGTAATCACCAACCCCAAAACTCGATTTTTTTACATTCTCGTTCCAAATCTAAAAATACAAAAAAAAATAATAAAAGTTCTTCAAAAATTTTGGGTTCTAAGAACAATCTCCAAATAGTTGTCCTGTGGGATCGACCCTTCTATACTACCCTTAGAACCGGAAGTAAAAAAGGTTTAAGCTCTAGGATTAACCATCTTAGTGATTGATAGTGCAAAACGATGATTATCAATTTGGCGCCGTTGCCGGGGACAACGGATTGTTTTTTTCGAACCCCAAAATCAATTTTGAAAAACTTTTTTTCCTTTTTTCATACCTTCCGAGTAACATTCCGGAAGTGTACTCCTCTTTCTGCCGAGTTTCCATTCCGGCAGTCCGTTTTTTCTGCACACGATTAACTGCTTTATTTGTGAATGCGACGCCCGAACGACGATTTTCAACCATTCGATCCGGAAATAGAAAGGACCTTTCATCGTCGAAACCGTCAAAATCTAGCAACAATGAATGAATACGAGGTCGCCCGTAGAATCGACCAAGCTCTCGCAGCTCAAAGAGAGCTCATCCAAGCCGAACAAGCGGAAAGAGAAGCCGCTTTGCGAGCAGCCTTTAGGGATGAACAAGAAACCATAGAAGCTGATAGGAGGGAAACTGAAAGGCAAAAAAAATTAAAAGACTCTGCTGTCCCCAAAACAGCTTATGCACAACATCCTGTTATACCCTCTGATATCATGGCTCCACAATTCGAAATCCGAACACAATGGATCACCATGCTGCAAACTCACCCCTTCTCTGGCAACAATGGGGAAAGTTGTCAAGATCACCTTCAGAAGTTCATTGACCTTTGCTGTTTGAACAAAATCCCAGGTGTCTCTGAAGATGCCATCCGCCTTAGGTTGTTTAAGTATTCCCTCTCCGGCCAAGCCAGTAGTTGGTACAACACCATGGAGAGTGAGGAACATGTCACAACTTGGGAGGTTCTGCAAAACAAGTTCCTTGAAAAATTCTACCTCCCATCTCTCACCTATGAACTTAGGGGTCAAATAACTCACTTTTCTATGTCTCCAGGAGAGACCTTAGGTGAAGCCTGGAAAAGATTCAAGGATTTACTTAGGAAGTGTCCCCACCATGACATCTCTCAAGCCCAACTCATAGAGATTTTCTATCGTGGTGTTGATGATGATACCAAATTTTTTCTTGACTCCTCATCTGGAGGAAATTTCATGCATCAAAGTTTAACTAGCGCATGGGAGGTAGTTAAACGGGCTTCTGAAATAAGGGCTAGAAGAGGGATTGGAGGAATCCTTAAAGTAGCCAAGGAAGAAGTTAATAATGATATCCAAAGCATAGCGGAAAGCCTAAAATTAATTGCCTTAAAACAAGATCGGTTAGAGTCATCCTTAGTCACCCTTAGGGAGTCACCCCAACAACTAAAAGCCATGGATTCCCTTTGTGGTATTTGCCAAGGATACGACCATACCACCCTCCACTGTCAATACCTCTACAACATGCCCACGCAACCTGAAGTAGGTCAACAACCAGAAGACCTTAATTCGATCCATACAATACCAGGCCAAGGTTACTACAATCCCAACCAACCTAGAAATCACCCTGGTTTTCAGTATGGGAACCCTTCAGGCGCCGAGAACTCTACCCAACTTCAAAAAAGGCCTCCCTACCCTCAAAGTCACAACCGACCACCACCTGGATTCCCATAAAACAATCAAAGAAACTTTGGAAATCACCAAAATCGACAACCCTACCAGCAATTCCAAAACCTAAACCTTCCATCCCAAAATCCAAACCAACCTCAACCCCCCCAACCACCTCAAAACACCGTCCCTCCTCCTCCCCCTAGTCATCCCAATTGGGCAAGCATAGAACAAACCCTCGTGGCCATTCAAGCCCATCAAAAGGCAACTGACGCACAGTTAGCCCGTTTGTTTGCCCAACAAAAACCTCCTGCCGGGACTTTTGCAGGACAACCGGAAAACAACCCCAAACATCCTGAACAACTCAAGGTAGTCTCTACTCGTTTGGGAAAAGTGCACACCCCTTCCCCTTCAAAAAAATCTTCAGACCCACCTCTAGAATTCGAGGATGAGGACATGGTAGTTGTCGAACCCGAAGTCACACCTAAACCATCCATCCCCGAAACCCCTCAAGTGGAATATGAAGAACCAGTTTACAAACCCCGACCTCCCTATCAAGACAGCCTCAAACAAACAAGACTTGATGCCCGCTTCATGAAGTTTAGGGAAGCTATGAAAAAAATACATGTCGACATTCCCTTCCTTGATGCTTTGGAAGACATGCCCGCCTAGTCCAAGTATATGAAATCCCTCTTGACTAGGAAGTATGTTACAAAAGAATACGAGACTGTTAAACTTGCTAGAACTACCTCTGACATTATCCTAAGTAAGATGCCTAAAAAACAGAAGGATCCAGGTTCTTTTGGAATAGGATGTTACTTAGGTGACAATGCTTGTAGGAAAGGCCTAGCAGATTTAGGAGCTAGTATATCCATCATGCCATATAGTCTTTGCAAAAGGTTGGGATTCAATGATATGTTACCCACAACCATGACCATCCAACTGGCAGACTCATCCACAACCAAGCCCATGGGGATCATAGAAGACATTCCAGTTAAAGTTGGAAATGATGCTTATGTCCCTTGTGATTTTGTGATCATGGATATCAAGGAAGATTTATGCTATCCCCTCATTTTCGGACGTCCCTTCTTAGCCACTGCTCGTGCCTTAATTGATGTTGAGGCTGGTACCATTGTGTTAAGACTAGGGAAGCAAAACCTAGAGTTTAGGGTGTTTGAAAGTATGAAGGGACCTAGCCTTGAGGAAGAAGTCTACCTCCTTGATTGCATTGATGAATTAAACCAATTAAGGCAAGAATGGGAATTAGTTGATGACCCCCTATGCACTGCTCTCACCATCCCCGCCGAATGTGATTTTGACAATGAACCATCAAATCAACTTAAGATTCACTTGGACAACTTTGAGGAAATCCCAAGTGCTGAGATTGAAGACCTTAAGATGATCTCCACCATAGAAGAACAACCTGAACCACCTAAGGCCCCAGAAATGAAGGCTCTTCCCATAGGTCTGAAATATGTGTTTTTGGATGAACAACAATTATGCCCTGTTATTATCAATTCTGATCTTACCATTGAACATGAAACCATGCTTATGGGAGAACTTAGGAAAAGGAGAACAGCCTTAGGGTACACAATGACGGACTTGGTTGGGATAGATCAATCCATTTGCATTCACAAAATCCCAATGATTGAAAACAGTAAACCTTCCCGAGACCCACAAAGGAAACTCAACCCAAACATGAAGGAAATCGTCTGTCTTGAAGTGATTAAACTTTTGACTGCAGGAATCATCTACCCCATCTCTGACTCTCCTTGGGTCAGCCCGGTCCAGGCCGTCCCCAAAAAGGGTGGGACCACAGTCGTTAGGAATGAGAAGAATGAGCTTATCCTCACCCGTACAGTCACAGGGTGGAGGATGTGCATTGACTACATGAAACTCAACAAAGAAACTAGGAAAGACCACTTCCCTCTTCCCTTCCTTGATCAAGTTCTTGAACGTTTATCTCATCAACAATACTTTTGTTATTTAGATGGCTACTCAGGTTTTTACCAGATCCCCATTCATCCAGAAGACCAAGAGAAAACCACCTTCATATGCCCTTTTGGCACATACGCTTTTAGACGAATGCCCTTTGGCTTGTGCAATGCACCAGCCACTTTTCAAAGATGTATGTCTGCCATTTTTTCAGGGTTAACTGAGACTGTCATGGAGGTGTTCATGGACGATTTCTCTATCTATGGAGATAGTTTCACTTCTTGCCTTGGGAACCTCTCCCTTGTTCTTGAGAGATGCATTGAGTCACATTCAGTCCTTAATTGGGAAAAATGTCACTTCATGGTCAAAGAGGGTATTGTTCTGGGCCATAAGGTGAGCAACCAAGGCATTGAAGTTGACCAAGCCAAGATTGAGGTCATCACCAAGCTTCCCCCTCCCACCTCAGTCAAAGACATCCGAGCCTTCTTAGGACATGCTGGTTTTTATCGGCGATTCATCTGTGACTTTTCCAAAATTACAAAACCTCTCACCAATCTTCTTCAAAAGGAGGTGCCTTTCCATTTTGATACGGCATACATGGAGAGCTTCTTATGTTTGAAAAAGGCTCTCACCACCACCCCCATCATTCGTGCTCCTGACTGGGCCTTACCCTTTGAAATCATGTGCGATGCTAGTGATTTTGCTGTAGGTGCCATTTTAGGACAAAGAATTGACAAAAAACACCATGTCATTTACTATGCATCCAAGACCTTAGATGAAGCTTAGCGAAATTACACCGTCACTGAAAAAGAAATGCTAGCCATTGTCTATGCTTTCGATAAATTTTGCTCATATCTTGTTGGTTCTAAGGTTGTTTATACTGATCATGCAGCTATTCGTTACCTCATGACCAAAAAAGATGCCAAGCCTAGACTCATAAGATGGATTTTGTTATTGCAGGAATTTGATCTAGAAATCCTAGACAAAAAGGGATCTGAAAATGTCGTGGCTGACCACCTCAGTCGACTTAGCTACAGCCCCATTGATGAACATCCCATAAATGAATCCTTACCCGATGACCAATTGCTCAAAGTTGACTCCCAATTTCCATGGTTTGCTGATTTTGTAAACTATTTAGCTGCAGGTGTATTGCATCCCGAGTATACGGGACACTCTAAAGCTAAATTTTTACATGATGTCAAAAATTACTATTGGGATGAACCTTATTTATTTCGACTTTGTGCCGATGGTTTATATCTTCGTTGTGATTCCAACGAAGAGAGCATCGCCATTTTGGAACAATGTCACTCTGGCCCCTATGGTGGTCACATGAGTTCCCAAAAAATGGCTAGGAAAGTCCTACAATGCGGATTCTTTTGGCCCACCATCTTCAAAGGCTCGTATGATTATGTGCTTTCATGTGACCAATGTCAAAGAACGGGCAATATTTCTAAGCGTGACCAAATGCCTCTCACCTCTTGGCAAGAATTAGAGATTTTTGATGTCTGGGGAATCGACTATATGGGCCCATTTCCTTCTTCTTATGGGTTTACTTACATTTTCGTCGCAGTCGATTACGTGTCAAAGTGGGTTGAAGCCATACCTACTAAAACTTGTGACTCTAAACCCGTTAAGAAACTTTTTAAAGATGTCATTTTTCCTAGATTCGGAGTCCCTCGCATCGTCATTTCTGATGGGGGATCCCATTTTTTGGAAAAAAGTTTTGAGGCTCTTTTAAAAAAATACGGGGTCTATCACAAAGTCGCCACTCCTTACCATCCTCAGACCAGTGGGCAGGTAGAAGTATCCAACAGACAAATCAAATCCATTTTAGAAAAGACTGTTGGACGAACTAGGAAAGATTGGGCGTTAAAAATCAATGACGCCCTGTGGGCATATCGCACTGCCTACAAAACACCCATTGGCACCACCCCTTTCAGACTGATCTACGGTAAGTCATGTCACTTACCAATAGAACTAGAGCACAAAGCAAGCTGGGCCATAAAAAGTTTGAATTTTGACCTTTCCATGGCTGGAGAGAAACATTTTCTCCAAATGAATGAACTTGATGAACTTAGGATGAGTGCCTATGAAAACGCAAGAATCTACAAGGACCGAACTAAAATGTGGCATGATGGTCACATCAAGCGCAAAGACATTAGAGAAGGGGATCAAGTCCTAGTTTTTAATTCTAGATTTCGACTTTTCCCTGGGAAACTCAAGTCGTGATGGTACGACCCTTACATTGTCAAGTGTGCTTATCCACATGGTGCTTTTCTTCTTTGGGATAAAGTTATGGGCGAGTTTAAAGTCAATGGGCACCGTCTCAAAAGATATATCACTACTGAAGATGTTCTCACTTCTGACTCAACTAAGTTTCCACCTTTGCAGGATCTGAACCTCACTGACCCTTCACCTCCACCACAGTGATTCTTCCCTCCATCTCGCTCTTAGAGTTTGCTCGGGTCGAGCAAAATTCTAAGTCCGGGGTGGGGGATGGGTGGTACGTAATCCACCCTTTATCTTCCCTTTTCAACATTTCTTTCTGCATTTTATTTGTTTGTTTTGTTTACTTTCAAACATAAGGCCTTTATCTAGTCGGCCGAATGTTGTACTTTATCTCCAAAAATCAATTGCATTATCAATTTTATTTCAAAAAACTTTGCAATATCAAGTTCCTTATGATCACGATAGCAATTCTTGGAAACGGTGGCAAGCCTTAGAGTATCAAATGCAGATTTTCTTAATTTTAGCATTAGATTAACTTATTTGTTTTTACTCTTATATAATGTAGCTACATGTTTCTTCTATCTTATGCAACGACATTTCAAGCAAAAAAAAAGGTTTTTTGTTGCACGGAAAACTAAATCGCATGCCAAACCCTAAGTCCGGGGTGGCATACCCTTCTTCCATACCCCACAAAGGGGCGTACCATCAAAATATGCCAAAAAAAGAGCACACAAAAAAAATTGTTGTCAATGTAATCACAAGTCCATGAAAAATTATATCCCAAGTCGAATAGAGGAGGGATTTTTTCCGTCACACCTCAAATTCTCTATCCCCGTGCAGCAATCAACTCCTCAAAATTTTTTTTTTTTGAATGTCGAAGTGCAAGTTAGATCGAAACTGTCTTTACAAAGTATAAGTTCAAAAACTTTAAGTTATGAAAAATGTTTTCTTGAGAAACATAGTGCTTGCAATTTGTGGTTCTAGGAGATGGGTCGCTTGGCCATGAAAAGGATAGAAGAACTGCTAATCTAGGGAGGATGAACTTGTTATTTCAAAAATTTTTGAATCATTTTGATTTTTTCAATTGCTTGAGGACAAGCACAACTTTAAGTCCGCGGTATTTTGATGCATGCCATTGTGGCATTAATTTTGGATAATGTTGCAGTCTTGATTTCATAGATTTTCTTTATTAATCGACTGACATGCAATAAAATAACTTCTATCACAAATAAATTATAAGTTGATCTTATCAATATTATTTTATTGAATTCTTATAATATTTTCCTCAATTTTTAGGAATGAATGAATATAAGAAGAGATGAAGGTATTAGGCAATTCAGTTCCCGCAATGCTGACTTAAATGCATACCTTGCACCAAAATTGGCATAACTCTCACATCCTAAGGCGGAATTTAATGTTCAAATATGATTTGGAAAGGAAATTCAAAGGCCTACAGGAAAATCATATTTTTCGGGCGCACTTTTAATTCTTTGAAGAACGGAAATTCGCTCGAAATTGCTGCTGCGAGAATCTGCATTAAAGAAAGACAATCAAGAGTTTGTTGACTAGATCTGAAAACTCAAAAGGATGGCTCCCTCTCTTTTTCCCCCCTCTTTTTTTTGGATAGCCTACCCCCCTTTCTCCTATAAAAGGAGGGGCACTTCCTCCTCTCTGGGGATCTCGGGTTTTCTTATATTAGAGCGCTGAAGCAATTGTTCTTGTAATCATCTTCTTATTCTGTAATAAAGTAGATCTCAGTTCAAGCATAACTCTTTCATACTTGTTCTCATCTTTTCTTTCCGCCTTGGTTTTAATCTTCTTTCTCCGTTCTTTAATTCTGGAGCAAGGAACAAATAACTAAGCCATTTTATTGTATCTAGCAAAAGGATTGACTCCTAATTTTGGGCTAGACTATGGCTTCAGTACTTTCTTCCTCCGTCTCCCCTTTCTCCATGAGTGAGTAGACTTTTATCGAGGCAAGGGGAATAACCCCTTAGCCATGATTTTAACGACTTCTTCTTAAATGACTAGATGATAATCGATTTTAATTGACGATTGATCTTCGGATCGCATGTTAATCCGAATGGAAATGACCATGGAAATTCGGATTTAGAACAATAAAATCGATTACATAGACGTTTTGATATGACCGTGGATTTTTGTCTTTTAGGATGATGAACTAGGAAACATGAGCACCACGAACAATGGGCTCATGTGGAGTTTATCTCTTTTTAATTCACAAACCTTCTTCGAATCGTCATCTAAGAAGTAGTTGTTATTGCCTAGGCTAAGGTGGTGAAAACCCCTACGAGCCTCGATTTTCCATCTCTTGATTTCAAACACCGACTTTCTTGCTTGCCTTTGCTTTCTTTAATTTTTAGTCTTTTCAATTCATATAGTTCTTTTTGTGCTAACAATAGTCTAAAATTTTCCTTGTGCAATTTTCTTTATTCTTGTTAGTGCATTTTCATTCATTCCTTAGTGTAATTACCAACCCCAAAACTTGATTTTTTTACATTCTCGTTCCAAATCTAAAAATACAAAATTTTTTTAATAAAAGTTCTTCAAAAATTTTGGGTTCTAAGAACAATCTCCAAATAGTTGTCCTGTGGGATCGACCCTTCTATACTACCCTTAGAACCGGAAGTAAAAAAGGTTTAAACTCTAGGATTAACCATCTTAGTGATTGATAGTGCAAAATGACGATTATCAAGATCTCCCTTCCATCTCTGAGCCATTAAAAACCCTCTTGAAGAGCCCCCCACACTTGAGCTGAAATCACTTCCTAAAGGTTTGAAGTATGCTTTTCTAGGAGCGAATGACACCCTCCCGGTGATCATTTCATCCATACTTTCACCCAAACAAGAGGAGGCTTTGATGAAGGTTCTGAAGAAGAACATCCAAGCTATCAGATGGACCATTGCTGATTTGAGGGGTATTGATCCGTCCATCTATGTGCACCGAATCTATCTTGAAGAAGACGCGAGGCCAACCCGCCAAATGCAAAGGTGACTAAATACGAAATTGAAAGAAGTGGTGACTCAAGAGGTAGTCAAATTGCTTGATGCTGGGATCATCTACCCTATTTCTGATAGCACTTGGGTGAGCCCCATCCAAGTCATACCCAAGAAGGGTGGAATCACAGTTGCTGAAAATGCCGATGGGGAACTAATGCCAGTGAGAGAACAATCTAAGTGGAGGATGTGTGTGGACTATCAAAAACTCAATGAGAAGACGTAGAAAGACCACTATCCCCTCCCATTCCTTGATCAAATTCTAGAGAGACTGACTGGGCAGAGTTTCTATTGTTTCCTTGATGGGTATTCTGGATACTTTCAGATCGCCGTGCACCCCGCCGATCAAGAGAAGACAACATTCACCTGCCCGAGTGGCACATTTTCTTATCGGAGAATGCCATTCAGGTTGTGTAATGCCCCGTCCACATTTCAGAGGTGTGTTACATCAATCTTTGCAGATATGCTTGATACGTCCTTGGAAATGTTCATTGATGATTTCTCAGTTTTCAGAAAGACTTTTGATGAATGCTTGCTACACTTGGCTACCGTCCTCGAGAGATGCGTGAAAGTTCGACTGGTTCTATCTTGGGAGAAAAGCCACTTCATGGTGCCCGAAGGCATCGTTCTAGGCCACCGACTCTCTAAAGACGTGATTGAAGTTGACAAGGCCAAAGTGGGCCTCATCTCTACCCTTTCCATTCCTTCCTCCGTAAGACATGTCCGATCTTTCTTGGGACATGCTGGTTTCCACCGCCGTTTTATTAAAGACTTCAGCAAAATTTCAAAGCCACTGTGTCACCTACTTGAAAAAGATGTCGAGTTTCACTGTGATGACAAATGCAGTGAAGCCTTTAATCACTTGAAGGAGAAGCTAATTTCTGCTCTGATCATGCAGCCCCCCAACTTCTCTTTGCCATTTGAGATCATGACTGATGCATCTGATATGGCAGTGGGGGCTGTGCTGGGTCAAAGGATTGTCCGGATTCCTCACACTATATACTATGCAAGCAAGACTCTAGATGAGGCACAAAGAAACTACACCACTATTGAAAAAGAGTTGCTCGCCGTCATCTTTGCTCTAGATAAATTCCGCTCTTACCTGCTACAAAACAAAGTGGTGATTTATACGGACCATGTTGCACTCAAGTACCTAATGTCTAAGAAAGATTCGAAGCCGAGATTGATAAGATGGATTCTTTTACTGCAAGAGTTCGATATCGAGATAGTGGACAAGAGGGGAGTGGAGAACGGCACAACTGATCATCTCTCCCAGATTGATCACCCTTTTGATGAGATGAGGTTGATCAAAGAGACCATGCCGCACGAACAACTCTTCCTCCTGTCATCTTCCAAAGGGCCATGGTACCAACACATATCCAATTTCTTGGCTAGTGGGAGAATACCAAGCATGTGGACAAGGGAAGAGAGCAAAATATTGTTTGCTATGGTGAAGAACTATGCATGGGACGACCCTCACCTTTTCAAGTATTGCCCCAATCAGCTGGTGAGAAGATGCATGCCGGAAGTGGAACAACAGGACGTCCTCTCCATGTGCCATTCTGGGATATGTGGAGGACACTTTGGGGGAAAGCGCACTGCCACCAAGGTTCTTCAATGTGATTTTTATTGGCCGTCATTGTTTAAAGACTCACATGAATTCTGCAAAAGCTGTTTGAAGTGCCAAAGGGTAGGCACTATCACAAAGAGAGACATGATGCCTCTATCATCCATTCTAGTGGTAGAGGTGTTTGATGTATGGGGGATTGACTTCGTGGGTCCTTTCCCACCCTCTTTTGGATATGTTTTCATTTTGGTCACAGTGGACTACGTATCAAAGTGGATAGAAGCCATTGCCACTCGAACAAATGACCACAAGGTGGTTTGTGACTTTGTAAAATCTAACATCTTCAGTCGGTTTGGCATTCCAAGGGCAATGATAAGTTATGGGGGAAGCCATTTCATCCACCACACCTTTGATGGACTACTCAAAAAGCATGGAGTGAACCATAGAGTAGCCACTCATATCATCCGCAAACCAGTGGACAAGTTGAGCTAGCCAATCGGGAGATAAAGCTCATTTTGGAGAAGACGGTGAGACCAGACCGTAAGGATTGGTCACTCCGCCTCAAAGAAGCTTTATGGGCATACAGGACTGCTTACAAAGCCTCGATTGGCACCACACCTTTCAAGCTCATCTACGACAAAAGCTGCCACTTGCCGGTGGAGATGCAACACAAGGCACTGTGGGCTTTGAAGAATATGGACTTTGACAAAGAGAATGCAACAATGAAAAGAAAGTTCCAACTTAACGAGCTAGAAGAAATGCACCATGAGGCATATGAAATGTCGAAGAGCTACAAAGAGAGAACCAAGTTCCTACACGACAATCTGATTAGGAAGAAGGAGTTTGAGCCCGGGAAGTGGGTATGGCTCTACAATTCTAGAATGAAGTTCTTCCCCGGGAAACTCCGATCTAGATGGGAAGGACCATATCTTGTAAAAAAGGTTTACCCATCCGGCGATGTGGTTATATATGCAAAAGAAGGAGCTAAGGAATTTGTCGTCAATGGGCAAAGGTTGAAATCTGTTGTTGAAGTCGGCCCGGACAAGGCCAATCAAGATTTTGATATTGTTATGCTTGTAGAGGAAGAATCCGATGAAGAAGAATGCTTGGATGAGGATGATTAAGGAATTTACTACAAGGATCTATTGAAGGTTCTGAAAAAGTGAAAAAGTTCAATAATCAATAGGCCTGGCTAAAGGCGTTAAATTTAGCGCTAGTGGGAGGCAACCCATGTGGTTTGAGATTCTCGAACCCTTCTTTTGATACTTTTTCTTTATTTTTCACAAAAACACCCACGCACACTTGTGCTTTATAGTTTTTGTTTGAGTTTTGATGATGTGAAGGTGTTAGATAGTAGAGAGATAGGTTTTAGAAGTTAAGTCAAGGTCATTCAAGAAGATTTGTGGCAAAAGAACTAATGAAATTGAAAGTTCAAGTTTTGAAGTTTGGAAAACTGAAGAAACAACCCCAACACGGTCGTGGAGAAAGACCACGACCGTGGTGTTCTTGGACAAACACGACTGTGGCACATGGCCACGGCCGTGGGAATTATTGTATCTTATTGGCCGAAGTTATAGGGTTTTTGCAAGATCAGCCACGACCGTGGCAGGAGGACAAGGCCACGACCGTGGTTTCCCACCATGGCCGTGCGAATTAAAGCACCAAATTGGCCGAAGTTACAGGTTGTTTGCAAGAATGGCCACGACCGTGGTAAATCACCACAGTCGTGCTGAGAAGGAACGACCACAACCGTGGCGCGCAGCCACGACCGTGGCGAGGTCAAGTCGGGGCTCTCTTCTTCGACAACATGACCGTGGCACCCGCCACGGCCGTGCTACCTAACCCTGGCCACGACCGTGGCTGAGCCCGATTCAAGAAGAAAAAAATATAAGTCATAAGCATCCAAACCCGACCCCCTCTTCATTCTATCATCTTCAAGCTCTCAGAAAACGACTGTGGTGGCGGAAAACGACTCTGTGCTCCCCCTTTCACCACCTCCAACCCCCAAAAACACTTCCATTTGATTCCCAATCCATTCCAAATCGATCCCCAGCCATCCCTCTACCATTTCCACCATCCAATCTAGCCCAATCGCTAATCCATCTCCATTTCCATCTCCACTCCGCCCTACACCCCCTACACAAAACCTCCACGAAAACCCTTCCATTCTTGCCTAAATCCACCATAGATCATATACCCACCATCCATACATCACTATCCTTCCATTCTACCCACAAAACCACATCCAAACCACTTTCTCCACCAAAATCTGAAAATCACCACCTTCACCTCCATCTCCACCATGAAAAAGATTGGGAGAGCCATAACCAAGGGGACGAACATCATCACCGGAGGGAAGCGGCATTCCAAGAACGTTTCCTCCGATGTGTCCATGCCATCCCACACACCTTCACCTACCACCTCCACCGGTCGCAATCGGTGAGCGGATCACACTCCCTCTCATCCGATAGCCACCACATCACAGATGCCACCTATGAGGGAGAGGACGAAGAAGAGGAGGAGTCCATGGGGGTCGACTTGGACGACCTTATTGATGAAATCCAGCCGACGCCTACCAAGAAAAATCCAAAAACAAAGACAGTGCCGTCATCATCCAGGTTGCCTCCGAAGCCCACACCACCCCGCCACTCGACGTCTAGTGCGGTGGCGAGGCGTGATGTGCAGCCGCGACCCACGCGACAACTGCAGCAAGATGAAGAGCAGTCGGCCCACTGGTACAATCTGGACACCAGCTCGGGGTCGCATTCCTACATGATGGAGGAAGAAGAAGACAACAAGGAGGAAGAGGTAGAGCTTGAGCCGGAAGGTGATGATGTTCTGGCACATCTGGAGGCAGATAGAGAAAAGTCCTTGGGCAAGGCGCCAATAGGAGTATCTTATGGCCGAGGACAAAGATAGAAGAAGATAGATCTCATCTACCCGGAATGTATGACAAGGCGATTCGTCGCCACTAGGTACAGTAGTGAGAAGACCATTGAAGAACTTGGGATCAAAGAAATAGTGGAAATGGGCTTGAAGAGGATTGGGTTGTGGAATGTTCTTTTCACACCCCAACCTACATATCCCACTTTGACCAGAGAGTTCTTCGCCACTCTCGAGAAGACTAAAGTGAGGGGTTGTGATGCACTCAGATTTGCCATGATGGGCAACATGCACACCCTCACTTCCACTGAGCTGAATGCTATCTTTGCCGCCAATCCTGAAGAAGCCGTGAAATTGGATGACGACTTGTTAGAGAGAGAGATTAGTTTTGACTATGCCCATTATTGGAAGAGATTCACAGGCAATGAGGATTACTATGCGGGTAGATCAAAAACTGCTGCCATAATAAACCCGCTAACACGCTACGTACAGAAGGTCTTGGCAAACACGACTGTGGCCAGATACGACCACCAAGGCAACATTTCTCAAAAGGATATGATTATCTTGATTGGTATGCACTACGAGAAGTATATTATCCTTGGATTTCTTTTGATTGACCATCTAAAGGGCGTACCCTACAAGAGCTCGAAGCCGTTCGTTATGGGAGGGTTCGTCACTTCAATTGCATTAGCGTTGGGATACGATCTCTCGGGGGTACAAGACGCAGTTGAGGTAGAATTTGTTGACCTCAACTATCTCACGCGCTCGCTCACCATAAAGATGAAGGACAAAAGAATGATTTATTTAACTACTAGTGTGCAGGATTTTGAACTAGAGTTGCCATATCATGCATAACCCCTAATATCTATGTTGGGACTTGGCAACAGGTTGAAGGAGATGGCATGGCAACAAGACCACCCAAGGGAGACGTATACTAGGGGAGCCGCTTCCGCACATGAAGACGTTGCTGAATCTAATGTGCAAGGGCAGGAGCAAGAAGATGCAGAACAAAGGCATCCCCGAAGAATAAGAAGGAGGGATGAGGGGACATCCCAGCTGCAACCACCCTCAGGGAATGCCTATGACATGGACACAATCTAGGCACACCTTGAGAATAGTAAGAAGACCTAAGGTGACATGCAACTTGTCCATCAGTACATGTGGCAAGATCAACAGTAGATGCACTATCAGATCAACCACTTGTACCAGTACCAACATGCCCAGGCAGCAAGAAACCCCGAATGGGGCGCAGACTTTTGGGGTGGTATAGCTGGACATCCACAAGCGTACCCTCCACCCCAGGATGACTACTGGGGGCACTACTACCAGCATCCTCCATCAAGATCAGCTCTAGCCTCAGCTCCTCCTCCAGATCCTCCGCAGATGCCAGACCAACCACCGCAGCCATGACACTTCCCCTATCTCCCCTAAGCTATAGTTTCATGCTGAGGATAGCATGATTCTAAAGTTTAGGGTGGGTAGGGCGGTATGCACCACTCTATCTCTCATTTTGTTATCACCTCTTCCATCTAGTTTAGTTTTATTGTTTTTGTTCTTTTCATTACATCTTTGCATGGCATGTAATTGACTTCTTGCATTCTTGCGTAATTTTTCAAAATTTTTGCTTTTTCATACCATGCATCACATCTGCATGTAGTTTTTGTAGTTTCTTATGCATGATAATTAGGATTTGCTGCTTTATGTCTTTAAATTCCCCTAAAGTAGGTTTAGATGTGATTTAGTGCGAATTGGCACCATTTTGGCCAATTTTTCCCAAATTTGAGATTTCTTGTCTAAAAAGTATGTTTTGACCCAATCTCTACTGTTTTGAGTAAAAATGACGACCTTTGACTAATGTAAGTGAAATGTTATGCTTTATTGCTAAGTGGTATCAATGTTTGACTTTTTACATGTGCATCACCTCTCTTATGATTGTGATTGATTTGGTTGAATTGTGAACTTGAGCATGCTTTGAACGCTTAGTGTTTGTGGAATCACTTGTTTGATATATCAAATTTCATCTTGTTCATTCATGTGGTGTGATATCTAGGATGAAGTATTGGATTAACTTTCATGCAGGATGTCTTATGTGGAAAATCGTACCAATGACCCCTCTTTGACCCGATTCTTCTTCCACCATCTTCATACCCCTTCGCCTCATAAAAAGATGCCCTAGTGCACATAATCAGCCTTGGCCTCCTCCAAAAGTTTGGGGTGGCCATATATTTATCTCCCCGCTTCACTCTATCCACCATTTGCCTATCCGCACCAAGGGCAAGAAAGAAAAGAAAAGAAAAAGAAAAGTAAAAACAAAATAAAAGGATGCTCCCGTTTAAGAGAATTCAAATAAAGAAAAGATGAGTGTGTAAAAACACTCCAAAAATCTCACCGCATCCCTTTCTTCCACTTTCATACCCATTGAGCTAAGAAGCATCAAACTTAGCTCATCCGCAGCCACGTGGGTCATCTGGTATGATTTGAAATATAAGACTAAATGCATGAATGTGAAA
Organism: Alisma plantago-aquatica; assembly: GCA_963693085.1. Classification (NCBI taxonomy): domain Eukaryota; kingdom Viridiplantae; phylum Streptophyta; class Magnoliopsida; order Alismatales; family Alismataceae; genus Alisma; species Alisma plantago-aquatica. The sequence goes on along the minus strand of OY856414.1, from coordinate 14,033,184 downwards.
CAACACTCCTAGTCATCCTCGATTAACACTATCATGAAATGGTTTACTCGGAACTTTATGGAAGAAGTATGGATAACTTATGTATTCTACGCGCTATATGTGAAGTTCATGTGCTTTGTGATCTTTTCATGATTGGATTGTGAAAGAAGGAGAGGAGAGAGGTGAAATGCATGTAATTAGTCATCTTTGATACCATTCAGCAATAACCATCTTTTACTTTGCATTTGTCATTTCTTGTTTGTGGAAAATTTGTAGAGAGATTGAGTTAGAGCATACTTGAGGAAAAGTATGTTTTAAGTTTGGGGTGGTGATGTAGCCCTATTTTAGGGCTCCATCCTATGCCATTTTGTACTTAAGTTGCATCTAAACATGTTAGATTACAAGTCTTTTTCCCCAATATGATTATCATTGCAAATATGATTATGGATGTTCTTTGCACTATTTTTCAGGTACTTGGACCATGCTTAGATGGAAGAGAGAAAGAGAGGGAGTTCTAGGGTTCCCCCACTCAAGGAGGGGCCCAAAGAAGGCCCCAAAGTCTCCCTCAACCTACCTCCAGTGGCTAAGAATCATCCCCAAGCAAAGACATCCGAAAATGACAAAGTCAGAAGTGAAATCAAGTCATGCAAGCCTTACCACGGCCGTGGCCACTATGCCACAGTCGTGCGTTTATTGCTAAGATCCAATAGTTTCAACAGGGATTTGTATAGATCTCCCACGACCGTGGCCTCCCAGCCACGACCGTGGCCATCAGCACGGTCGTGCCCTCGAGAAGAGAAAACGGCCGTGGGCTCCTCCCACGGTCGTGCATTTATTGATCAAGAAGTGAGCTTTCAAAAGGGATTTCCTCCAAGTCACCACGACCATGGCCAAGTCACCACGACCGTGGCCGAAGATGATCAAGACGACTGTGGCTCCTCCCACGGTCACCTCCACCTCCTCCAAAACGGTCGTGTTAAGCCACATGGTCGTGGTGCACGTTACCCACCACGACCATGGCACTCCGCCACGGCCGTGGCCACCACCATACTTCCCTTTTTCACCACTTCCTTCACACCATGATCGTATTCAACCTCCACAGCCGTTCCCCACTACCCTCACCACGGCCGTGGCACACCCACCACGACCGTGGTGATCACCGACCCTACACAACTTTGCACTGCTTTTCCTAAACTACCCCTACTTACCCTAGCGCTTCCACCACCACCTATATATACCTGGATGGCGGCCATAACACTAGGTGAGACACCCCCGACAGCTGCTACACTACTCCACCCTCCATTCTTGAGTTCCTTGTGCAAATTCCTTGCATTTTGGCTCTCAATCCACCATTCCCACCTACTTTCCACCATGGAAACCTAATTCTCTAGGTTTTCATCCATAATCCCCTACCATTCCATGCACCCCTGCACCCTTGGAGGAGGGAGGTCGTCTGTAGTAGCTTGGATGTGAATAAGAAGGCCACTTCATCAAGCTTCATGGAGTTTCTTCCTCTTCTATCCCTTTCTTTTCTTGTTTTCTTGATCATGTCTAGCTAAGCCCCCTTGTGGTGGGCTGTTTCGGATTAAAATGTTACTTAGATACCATGTTGGGGGATAAATTCTTGTAATAAACTTAATTCATATCTATGATGATTGCTTCTTGCTTCTATCTCATTTCCCATTTTTGTTGCATGTGGTTTATGCTTTTTGTGTGGATTGCTTGCTTTGAGATGTTTGATGACACTTAGCTTCTAGAAGGAATTGGAGTGTATGTGGCTATCTTAGGATTGGCTCCTAGGTCCAATTAGTGGATCCCTAGCTAGCCCCCTTGTTCCTACATACACATCCCTCCTTCTACAAATGAGTGTGAGATCTAAGTAGCTACAGTCAGTGAGGGTGAAACAATTGCCTAGGGCCTTCTAAAGGCTAGAGTGGCTAGTGGCATGAGGATAAATCCCCTCACCCCCACTCCCATCTCTACCCTCAACCCTCAATTGTCCACTATCACTTACCCTAGAAACCTAGATTTGGCCAATCCCATTAGAATTACACCTAACCCTAGTCTTCTACTAGTAGTATAGGGTATGTTCTAATGGCATTGACCTTATTGTTTCGTTTGGTAATCTAGATATGAATTGAGCACCATGCATGTTTAATGAACTCCCCCAACTAAAATCAAAGTGACATTTCCCAAACGGCCCACCCACCTTAATCACTCTGGCTTAAAATCTTAATTGCTCTGTTTGCTTGTTAATGCTAGTGTAGTTCAATTGCTTTAGTTAACTTAGTTAATTGCCTAGTTTTTCTAGCTAGTGTTAATCTAGGTTTGTGATCTAGTTAGTGGTTAATTCAGTTCCTTAGCTGCTAATTGCTTGCTTAGTCTAGTCCATGTTGCCCTTGCCTTAGTTTAGCTAGTTTGTCACCTAGATTGCTAGTTCAGTTTTTGATAACTTAGTTTCAATTGTGTCTTTCATACTTGTTCTTTAGTATAATCAAACCATCAAACAACCTTAAAACCCTAAAACCCTAGCTGCGCAAAAGGAACATAGCCCACACTGTCTAACTCTAGTGCCCCCTCTATCTCTGTGGTTCGACCCCGCATCTTGCCTTTTGCCTATACTACGATAGTACCCCGTACGCTTGCGGGCGAACTGTTTTAGTTTTAGTGATCGACTCGATTTGGGACCATACAAATTTTTGAAAGCGAAGATCCCATCTCCTGTGCCTTCCGACCTCGTGGATTGCACTCGGCCACCCTAGTTGGCTGGGGTTGCAAGCCTCTAGCGGGAGCGCACCAGCAGTCCTGCTGTATGGATGGTCAGCAGGATGCAGAACCTATAGTTCAGTTCTGAACTGCAAGTTTACAACATCCATTGATATCAGCCAACAACATGCCACAAGCCTGTAAAGTCATTCACATTCAGACACATATATTGATCAGATACATGTAGAAACCTGCAAAGTCATTTACATTCACATTCAGTTCCATTCATTTCATCTCTTTTCACATTCAGACATTCATGTATTGATCAGAAAAAGTCATTCACATTCACACATATGACAATTAAAAAAAATCATTCACATTCACACAAAAATAATTATGAGAACAAAGTTTAGAAATATCATTCTTTATTCATCATCGTCATCATTGTCCCAATTATATTTAAAAATTCCCACTACTTGTAGGGCTTTTTCCCATTCTTCTCTTACAACATCTAATTCCTCCCTCGTATAGGGAGTATGTACATCTAATAACTTTCCACTTGTGTTGAAGTCATTTTTAAACACCTACAAAGAGAATGTCATATATATATAATTAATAATATATAATAAGATTAATATATTTCATATTATCTAATGAGACTATATATAATGCCTGATGTATAATATCGATTTCCATTATGGCATATTTGATGATTAGGTCCATAAATCACATCACATAGTAGGCACATGCCCAACCGTTGTCTTGTGTAGCACACTATAAATTGAAACATACAAAATATTCAAAAATACAAATAAGAACAGTTCACATAAATAATATATACATTGGAGTTGGGAAATTAATTTCACATTCTCCCAAATTAGTGGTCGATTCTTTTTCCTGGGGACCTTTCCTCCAGCTTTTTTGAACTTTTCTAAAGCCCTACATGTTAATGTAACACATTAAATTGCATAATTAAATAGTAATGCAATAATAAATGTTAACAGATATAAAAATATGAAATATTTCTCACAGGAATAATGGCCTTTTCATTGTGTGTCCATATAATGTATTCAATTCCTTCCCCACAGGATCTAGATAATAGACAGTGAACGTATTGGGGACAATAACTAGTAACTCCCAATGCCTACCACTACAGGTAAGAAAGTTAAAAATTAATAACTCAAAATCCACAATAAAAATGTAATTTTCTTAAGTCCAAATTACAAGCAAAGTAAACTTACACGACATTGAATGGAGCTATTATCACCGTCTTCTTATTTTTACCAAAATATTCAAAAGCATCACAACAGTATGAAGTAACTGAAGAAGGGTATGTATCTACAAGACTAATCAAAGATGGAACCAAAAATCCCACATGGGAAAATGCAAAATCTGTACATATCGTGTGTAAGTGGCTGCAAAACATGTATTACGTATGCATTAATATATAAGAAGCCATATCACCGTATATAAAACAAGGTATATGGATGTATAAACAAGATCTCACCATATCCACAACTCTATCATAGATGTGTTCAACCTGTCATAACGAAACAACTCCAAAATATCTTGTATAAATAGCTTGTTATCATATGATTGACCTGCATTAATACGTATGCATTAATGCGTATGCAAAACTTGTATTACATATGCATTAATACGTATGCAAAACTTGTATAAATATATTGTTATCGTATGATTGACCTGCAACATCCTTAGAAATAGTAACATTTATAGGGCAATTTGAATCATGTTTGCCTATCCATACTGCCATACCCCTACAATTAGGACCTAACGAGGTGTGTAGGTCCCTTCGAAGCCAACTTGGTACTTTAGGAGCTGGAGGTGGAGGCCGAGATGTAGCGGGTGTCTTCCTTTTGACCTATATATATAATTTTAGATCAATTGACTCATATATACACACTAAAAAATTAACGTAATGTAAATTTACCATACAATATTAGTATAGATGACATCCACTTTGGGCCACATTATCACTACGCCTTCTGCCTCACCAAGCGTTTCAGAATCTGGGTGGGCATATGGTAGTGGAAGATCCCTCCAATCGGGGAGTATATGTATCGGGCTCACACGAACCGCACCAGCTGGTACTGGAGTCCCATGAAACATCTCCCCTGGAAGGGCTGGGTAAGCCTATGCATCTGCAACGATATATTCTTGACTTTTTAGACGGCATGGCTTCAACCCCTACAAATTTACATAAAGAATGTTATATACATAAACATATCATCTTGAAAAGACTAGATATTATATATGTCATAAAAATACTTACAGCGGACGTGCTAGGTGGTGGGTCTACAGGATTACTCCCAACCTCTGTAGTAGGAGAAGAGCTGCCCGACACAGGTACTGTCTGAGTGGCAGTCTGAGATGCCTGCCACTTGCTAATTGCTTCATTGGCTCTCTTATCAAGTGCTTCCTCGACTCTCCTATCAAGTGCTTCCTCGACTCTCCTATCAAGTACTTCCTCGACTCTCCTATCAATTAATTGATCTACCTATACATGGATAAAAGAAATGCTAGCTTTTGATTATTGAATTCTCTTTCACAATAATATTCTAAAAAAAGAATAAGTTACCTCATCTTGTGAAAGTCCTGCTTTTAGGACTGGTTTGTGCTATGATGGCCCAAAGAATTCTTTGATGCCCACACCAGCGCCTGCACCCATAACACATCCAGGATGCTCTGGGTTACCCAGAGCAACTGTCAATTCATCCCTTGTGCCCTTAGGGATGAACTTGCATTCCTTCCTCTGCTCGTGCAGCTCCCGCTAATCGCCATAAATAGAAATTGGTAAGTAAACATGACAATAATCAATATTGATCGATTTCTCTAAGAGTTGAATTTTACCATTTTTGCAGACACCTCAGTAGTTGCGGGCTTTGTTATATCTCCCTTCTTGTTTTGCCTCCCAGCCATCCACATAGCATGGCGAGGCAGAGGTGCGGGACCAATAGTAGAGGACTCTTGAGTAGCAGTAGACTCAACCTGTAGTCTTTGGTGAACGCCTACATAGCCTCTTGGACCGATTATGTGGTCATGCACATTCAGTGCATGCCTTGCTCTTTGAGCATTGCTGATAGCCTTGTTAGTAAGCACATTGATTTGGTTAGTAACACTAAAGGTTAATCTTAAATAGGTGAATACATAAGAATGTACATTAATCAAATTGGGAGTGGTGCTTAATACCTTGAATTCATCCATTTTTCTTTGGGTAACAAAGTCCTCCCAGTCTTTGGTGTGCAGGTAGTTCCATTGCTCAATGGCTGCCTTCTGCCTAAATTTATTTTTTTAAAGAGAATACAAACAAAAATTATTAGTGCAGAGTTAGTCAAAAAGTGATCAATGTCTAAATTTGGAAATCAATCAAGAACCTATTCTCAACATCGCGTATGTAATCTCAGTTGAGATTTGTCCTAAAGTTCCTTAGGACCCTCATACAACATTACATCACACATTTACGATGCAACTTTTCATCCAGATCAAATATACTCTACAAAATAGAATTGCTATTAACTAGTATCCTAAAAATTAGTAATCTACAAAAATAGAATTGTAAATAATAATAACTCATGCATAGTTCCTTCCATACTAAGTCTTTCTTCCCCTTAGGAACTTTATGCCAGGATTCAAAAATAGGACTACGATGGCTGTGAGTAAGAACCCCAAGATATGAAATAAATGAGTTTCGGTTCACTCCAACTGTATTTCCTACATGATCGAAATCCACAACCAGTTTGGGTCCATTGCCCCTTTGCTGTAGTAACTTGTTCATCACTGTGATGCCCCTCACTTTCTCAATTTTTTTGCTGCTCATCAAGTTCCCCAATTTCTTCGGGGGGTACATTACCAACCTAAAATTTGACAAAAAAAACACACTTACATGATATAACTATAAATGAACATATAGATACAAACCTCAGGGATATATTTTTAAAACTTACATTGTGAGGCGATGCATTGACATCCTCACCCTCACGGTAATCATCATCACGGTCATTAGGAGAAAGCTCAGCTATCTGAAAGTTCACATTCACATTGTAAAGTAATTCACATTGTAAAGTTCACATTCACATTATAAAGTAATTCACATTGTAAAGTTCACATTTAGAAAAGTAAAACATATAAAAAAATATAAACATGCATGCCTCTAATATTGCGATCTTTTATCAATTAACAATCCTTCATTGTGATCTCCGCGCACATACAAGTCATCATTAGCTTCGATATTTGGTGGTGTTGGCAACCCAACTGAGAATGGACTAGAGTCATCATACTTATCATAGTACTCTTCTTCATCTATATGATCTTCAATGAACTATCTTTTACCATGAAGAACAAACGACCATTTATAATTTGCAGGATCATCGATATAAACTACTTGTTTCGCCTGTGATGCCAATATGAATGGTTCACCCTTCTCACCAATCTTTTCAAAGTTCACTAATGTGAAACCCAATTCATCCACTATAACTCTTTTGGTGTTATCAACCCAATTACATTTAAAGAGCAGAATTCTGAAATCTACGTAGTCAAACTCCCATATGTCTTCAATGACATCGTAATATGACATTTTAGCTTCACGTGGACTCTTATTCTTTGCACTTGCAAAAAACAATGATGACGCTTGAAGGGTGACCCCACTATTTTGGACGACACTCTTATCATCTTGACGCTTTGTGTAATATGAGAATCCATTTATGTCAAACCCTTCTTAAGACATAACATTCAATTTTGGTTTAAAGGCGAGGCATTTGATAGTTTCAGTAAGATTATCTGGTGTTTGAGATAGTTGATGTAAGACTTTATCTTCAAACCACTTAATAAATGTCTTGTTATGCTCTCTAGCAAGCCACATTGAATTGGCTTGAGGATATTGTCTCTTGATGAAATTGGTATGTTCCTCGATATAAACACTCACTCTGTCGATTTTGTGTAAAATATACAAGTGACCTTGTTCCAACTGCTCACGGATGATTACTTTCATCCGTGATCCCAAAATTCCTTTGCCAAAATGCTCCTCAATATTCTTGTCATTAATAGGAGCGTCATTAGCACTAAGAAAGTCATTGCAAAAATCCATAACCTCTCTTGCCACATAACCCTCAATAATACTCCCTTCAGGCCGATAATGGTTTCGAACATCACCTTTAAAAATGCTCATGTATTGTTCAAAGGGATACATCCAATGTAAGAAAACTAGTCCCAATATTTTCACTTCCCTAGTCAAGTGGACAACAAGATGTACCATGATATCAAAGAATGAAGGAGGAAAATACATCTCAAGCTGACATAGGGTAAAAAACACTTCTCTTTGCAATTTATCGAGAGTATCAAGGTCAATAACTTTTCTACACAGACTGTTGAAAAAGAAACAAAGTCTGGTGATTGCAAACCTTACATGCTTCAGCAATATAGATCGAATTGCCATGGGAAATATTTGTTGCATTAGAGTGTGACAATCATGAGATTTAAGACCTATCAACTTTAGATCTTTCATTGATACCAATGTACAGATGTTGGATGAGTAACCCTGTGGCACCTTAACATTTACCAAGCATTCACAAAAAGCTTTCTTCTCCATTCTCGACAACGTGTAACAAGCGGGAGGTAAGTATGTTCTCCGATTGCTACTAACTACTTCTGTTAATTCTATCCTTATTCCCATTTCACGTAGGTCCATTTTGGATTTCATCCCATCTTTAGTCTTACCTGGTATATTCAACAGAGTATCGATGACACTATCACAAACATTTTTCTCAATGTGCATGACATCGATACAATGCCTCACTGCCAAAGAACTCCAATAAGGAAGATCCCAAAATATTGACTTCTTCTTGAATAAAGATTTGTCACTCCGTGTGGCCATCGTACATTGTGATCTCTTACGAAATTCATTGGCAAAGTCTTTTACTCTTTCATAAACATCCTTTCTAGTATAGGTTTAGGTGCACTCCATTCCTCATTCTATCCATTGAATGCTTTGCGCAACCTACGATACAGATGGAATTTTGGAAGAAGCCACTTAATAAATATCTTGTTATGCTCTCTAGCAAGCCACATTGAATTGGCTTGAGGATATTGTCTCTTGATGAAATTGGTATGTTCCTCGATATAAACACTCACTTCGTCGATTTTGTGTAAAATATACAAGTGACCTTGTTCCAACTGCTCACGGCTGATTAATTTCATCCGTGATCCTAAAATTCCTTTGCCAAAATGCTCCTCAATATTCTTGTCATTAACAGGAGCGTCATTAGCACTAAGAAAGTCATTGTAAAAATACATAACCTCTCTTGCCACATAACCCTCAATAATACTCCCTTCAGGCCGATAACGGTGTCGAACATCACCTTTAAAAATGCTCATGCATCGTTCAAAGGGATACATCCAATGTAAGAAAACTGGTCCCAATATTTTCACTTCCCTAGTCAAGTGGACAACAAGATGTACCATGATATCAAAGAATGAAGGAGGAAAATACATCTCAAGCTGACATAGGGTAACAAATACTTCTCTTTGCAATTTATCGAGAGTATCAGGGTCAATAACTTTACTACACAGACTGTTGAAAAAGAAACAAAGTCTGATGATTGCAAACCTTACATGCTTCGACAATATAGATCGAATTGCCGTGGGCAATATTTGTTGCATTAGAGTGTGACAATCATGAGATTTAAGACCTATCAATTTCAGATCTTTCATTGATACCAATGTAAAAATGTTGGATGAGTAACCCTGTGGCACCTTAACATTTACCAAGCATTCACAAAAGCTTTCTTCTTCTTTCTCGACAATGTGTAACAAGAGAGAGGTAAGTATGTTCTCCGATCTCTACTAACTACTTCTGTTAATTCTGTCCTTATTCCCATTTCACATAGGTCCATTCTGGATTTCATCCCATCTTTAATCTTACCTGGTATATTCAACAGAGTACCGATGACGCTATCACAGACATTTTTCTCAATGTGCATGACATCGATACAATGCCTCACTGCCAAAGAACTCCAATAAATAAGATCCCAAAATATTGACTTCTTCTTGAATAAAGATTTGTCACTCTGTGTGGCCATCATACATTGTGATCTCTTACCAAATTCATTGGCAAAGTCTTTTACTCTTTCATAAACATCCTCCCCTGGTATAGGTTTAGGTGCACTCCGTTCCTCATTCTATCCATTGAATGCTTTGCGCAACCTACGATACAGATGGAATTTTGGAAGAAACCTTCGATGTACAAGATATACAGTCTTGCCGCCGTGTTTTAGTCATATTGAATCAATTTTCTCTTCACATATAGGACACACTTTAGATCCTTTGACACTATATCCAGACAAATTCCCATATGCTGGAAAATCATTCACAGTGCAAAACAACATAGCGTGCAAATGAAATGTCTCTCTTCATGAAGAATCATAGGTCATCACACCTTCACCCCAGAGTTTCTTCAAGTCATCAATCAGAGGTTCAAGATAAACGTCGATATCATTTCCAGGTTGTTTAGGGCCCGATATCAACAACGACAACATAACATACTTATTTTTCATACACAACCATGGAGGAAGATTGTATATAACAAGCATAACTGGCCAAGTGCTATGTTGGCTGCTAAATGTCCCATACAGGTTCTTCCCATCTGTACAAAGCCCAAGTCTTAGATTCCTGACTTCTTCACCGAATTCAGGGTACAATAAATCAATCTTCTTCCACTGTGGGGAATCAGACGCATGTCGTAGGATCCCATCATTATTTTTCTTAACATCTGCATGCCACCTCAAATTCTTCGCATCTATAGGATTGGCAAACAAGCGTTGAAACCGTGATATTATAGGCAGATACCACATCACCTTGGCAGGAGAACCAGTTTTGTACTCCCCCAAAGTCGTCAATTTGTACCTTGACGCACCACATTTGGGACAATATTTCAAATCCACATAGTTCTTTTGAAATAATACACAATCATTCGGGCATGTGTGTATCTTCTTGGCCTCCATTCCCATTGGGAACAACAATTTATTTAATCAGTATGTTGAGATTGGCAGCTCGTTTCCTTCAGGAAGAATTTCTTTCAACAAAGACAACAATGACATGAAGCTTTTGTCGCTCCATCTATTATTAGCTTTCAGCTTATACAATTTCAACACAGCGCTAAGCTTCGTAAACTTACAACCTGTGTATAACGGTATCTCAACATCATGCATAGTGTTTCTAAACATGGGAGGTGGATCAGTGTGCTCTACCCCACAACTATCCAGCATCGCATCAACGATGTCTACTGGAATGGGTTCGTTCACATCTACGTCATCGGAGGCAATTTCTTCTTCCACACAAGCACTACTATCGACATCCACTGATTTCAGGTTTGAAATCTCTCCATGCTAGTGCCATTCTGTATAGCCTTGTACAATCCCGTTGCACATGACATGACTTTTGATTTCGTCACCGATGCTAACTTTCAAGTTGTTACCGCAATGCCTACATGGACATTAGAACCTATCTCCAGGCTGTTTCCTATGTTCCTCAAAAAATCTAATAAACTGATCAAGACTAAAAATAAACTCTGGGGTGCAGCGATTTGGAATGGACATCCATGATCTATCCATTCTATGATCAAAGAGAAAATTAGTATATATTAGAACAAGATTAGGGTCTAGGGTTAAAAGATTGGGGTTTATGGTTAAACCTTTAGGGTTTAAGGTCTTATATATAATAAATGTGTACCACCTATCCCATTCTTGAACACCTAATCTCACTAGTAAGTGTATAATGTGTATTGGGTTTTCAAGAAAATTTCAGCAACATTTCCCCCTGTTCTCCAAGTACATATGTACTTAGAGAACAAACGGGGAAGTCCTACCGAAATTTTCTTGAAAACCAAATACAAATTATACACTTACATCCTAAGTGAGATTAGGTGTTCAAGAACAGTCCCAAATCGGGGATTATCCAAGATTTACTCCTAATGAGTAAATCTTGGATGGGTTTCTAGACCAACAAAATATAACACCACTCATAAGTAGGCGGGTCTGATCACATTAAATTTTTAGGATCGAACCTAAGGACATTTATTTCTTAAGGCCAATTTGGATTTTAGTCCAATTAAGAAAAAGTGATTGACAAGGTTGGATCGAGTTGACTATCTTTTTATATAACTAAGTTATGTAAGGAAGTAAATAAAATAAAAGCAAAAATTAAAAATAAGATAAAAGAATTATAAAAGAACATAGATATAAGATTTCACCACCACTACATGTATTTTCTCACTTACATTGCATCACTCACAATGTAGATATTAGATCTAGGGTCAAACACATTCTAGATCTTGTTAGAGTATGTAAATCATAAGGACAAAGTTTCCCATTGAATTGAGGTCTCATTACTTATATATCATGAACTCATCACCCCAGAGAATGTCATTCTAATGTCACATCTAGGTTTCATTGATGATTTATTGATGCTCTAATTTCATATACATATGTCTCTACTATAGGATTTTAATAGACATGATAAGTACCTAATCTATATAGCATTATTAAATAATAAATCAAGAATTCAATAGTTTCAAACATGCAATAATTCACAATGCAATGTTATAAACTACAGGAAAAATGGATAGATGAGACTAGAGTTCATATTAGATTAAAAAATAGTAACTTAGGACAAAGTCCATCACTAAAGTCCCAAACTCAGCATATATGCACAATTAGCATCAAATATAGGACAAAAGGGTAGATTAGAACCCTAATGTACTGTTGTTTGCTTCTTCCATTTTGCCCCTCTTACCCAACAACTGGGTTTAATGAAAAAAACACAACCATATTCGTTATACTCTCTCGTAGGTGGAAGAAGAGGAGGAAGAGGATACCTGTGTCGAGCGGCGGCAGCAGTGGTGAGAAGCGAACATGTGTCAATCGATGGCGGTGAGCAACAGGTGTCCAACAGCGGACGGAGCGGCGGAAGAAAGCAACATGTGTCAAGCGGCGGTCGGAGCAGCGGCAGAGAGCAACATGTGTCCAACGGTGAGCTGTGAGCAGGCGAGTGGCAGACGGAGTGATGGCGGCGGCGGCAGGCGTGGCGACAGTGGCAGTGAGCAGCGGTGGCAGAGCAGGGAATCGGCAGACCTAAGCTCTCACAATTGGGAATGAAACAGAAAAAGGGGAAGAGCCTGGCTCGTGCGGGTGTATTAAGTTAACAATAGGTGTTAGTTATTCAAAACAGCCGACACTAAAAGCAATCAGTGTAGGCTTCCGTAATAAACCAACATCAAAGAGGGGTGAAAATTTTCATGGGGACAGTGCGCGAAAACACATCAGCGTCAGTTATTGTGAGAAAATTGACGATAACAACGTGCCCGATTTCTGTCTCGTAAAAAATATTTAGTCATCGGTTAATTAGTTAATAACTGACGCCGTATATTATTTTTGGAGGTAATTTTTTCCCATTGAAAATTTAGATTTGGCGGTCAATTTTTTGGCGTCGGTTGCTTATTAAGGAATCGATGCTAAATTAAAAGCGATTCCCATATCTGGATGCTCTTCACAGATAGATATCGGTTTTTGTATTCAACCGATGCTGTATGGTTTAGGCGTCTGTTTCTTGTATACAACTGACGCCTGTAAATGTGCCGTTATAAGCCATTTCTATAGTAGTGGACATCTCATATGAGATGGAAGTGCCATAGTATGCTATTTGAGATTCCTTTTCCTAACCAATAGCCCATTGTCACAATATCTCTATTGTGTCATTAATGGTTGGAACCTCCCTCAAGTTCATCTAAATGAACTTCTAGATCCACAATATCCTTTTTTGTGATCATAACACCAAGATGCTCGACTTCTATTGCATGATAAAAATTTCCCTAGCTTGGAACTTTTCCAGCTTACAGTTCACATTTTAAGGTCAAACACAAATTTAGCTTGTGATCATTAATTTCATTTGTCATTTTAGAAGCCTGCATCGGTGTAACCCTTTATACGCAACTCTTCCTTATTACCATAACTAAAGAACCAATCTTTTTCGTGCTTCTCAAGTACTTAAGGATGTTCTTTATGGAAATCTAGTGACTTTCACTGGGATCTAATAGATATCCACTAGTTATGCCCAAGATATACGAGACAACTTGGATGATTATGTATCCTCTTGTCATGTCTAATACATATAAGATAATTGGATGAGTACATATCCTCTTATCATATCCATTACATATGCGATACGAGATGAGTATATGACATTGCATACATGATATACCCAATTGTGAATGCACATGACATCTCACTCATGTTTTCTCATTCTTCACAAGAACTGGGACACTGGATCCTCGAGAGACCAATCCCATGGTACATGGAAATATTTGCTCTCATTGAGTCTTGCATGTTGAACCCCTTCAACATCTTGTCAATGTATGTGCTCTTTCTTAGATTGAGAAGCTTTCAAAACCTATCTTTATAGATCTCAATTCCTATCACATAAGATACTTCATCTAAATCCTTCATAGTGAGGGTACTATCCTAGCCAAGTTATAATATTTGCAGTATAAGGATGTTATTCCTCATCATCATGTGGAATATAAATATGCTCCCACTAAATCTTTTGTAATCACATATTTCATATTCATTTTGACTCAAGTCAAACTCTTTGACTATGTTATCAAATTGAAGATTCCAGCTCTGAGATACTTGCTTCAATCCAAAGATTGACTTTTGTATCTTTCAAACTTCATTTTCATTAATTGATTTATAAAACCTTTAGGTTGTGTCACGTACAAATCTTCTACAACATTCATGTTAAGGAATGTAGTTTTAACATCCATTTTGCCAAATCTCATAGTCATATTATGCTGCATTAGCAAGCATGATCCTGATGTATTTAACCATGGCAACTGGTGAAAATATTTCATCATGTTCAACACCTTGAAATTGTCTGAAACTCTTAACAACCAATCTAACCTTCCATGCTGGTCTTTTCCTAAAGACCCAATTGCACCCTATGGGTTTTACCCCTTCAGGTGGATCCAACAAGGTCATACCTTATTGGTGTACATGGAGTCCATCTTGGATCTCATGGCCTCAAGCCATTTATCAGACTCTGGTCCATCAATAGCTTCTCGGTAGGTTGTTGACTCATCATTTATGATCATCTCACTGCCTTTTTGAGTCATAATATATCATAATATTTCAAACTCAAGGCATTTGATACTAGATCTATGAGTTTTTGTGTTAGATAAGGAACTTGAGGTTCAATAACAATATGTGATTCTCATTGTTCCCACTGTACCTCTTTAAGTTCAACATTTTCTTGTTGGTCTCGAAAATTTTGAGTTTTACTTTTCTCCCACTGATTCCTTTAGAATGAAATTCCCTATAGGAATACAACCACCGTGGCAATCAAACACTTTGTTGTCGGATTGGGATAAGAGTAGTATTTAACAAAATAACATTTATGAGATTTACGAACAAAGATTTTCAAAAAACTATTTGGTTACATAAGATTTCAATCCTAATCATCATAACAGACATATTGGGACACCTCCCGTGCCATATCTCAAATGGTGTCTTTTGAACCATTTTTGACGGTACATTGTTTTAGTGTAAAGCATGCGCCCAAAAGAAAATTGAAAGATTAGCTAGATTTATTGATAATCATACCATGAATTAATAGGGTGTGATTCCTTCTTTCTAAAACATCATAATGTTTTATGTGGAGTTCATCATGATACACTATCATTATTTTCTAGAAGGTCCTCAAACTCTTGGCTTAAAATATTTCCAAACTGATCATATCGAAGTGTTTAATACTTATACCAAGTGGGTTATGCACTTCATTCTTGATCTCCTTGAACACTTCAAGAGATTTAGACATGTGTTTCATCAAATAAAAATTTCCATATCTACTAGTAACATCTGTAAATATAATCATGTACTAGTAACTACCTCTAACATTTATTCTAAAAGGTCTGCATACATCAACATATACAAGCCCTAACATAATACTCACTCTCTCACTACATCTATCACGAGGTGATTTTTTCATCTTGCATAAGACTTTCTTGTCTCTAATGGTTCATTAAACAAAAGAGTCTAAAAACCATCATTATGGATTCTAGAAATGCATATCTCTTTGGTTCTCTAGATGACAATGCTATAGGTATTCATTGTTTGAGTCATCAAGTCATTCAACATATGTGTTATGCATAATTGTCTTTAGAACTATCAATTATAGACTATAAGAAATAGGGCATTTCCATACGAAAATGAAAGATCAATTATGTTTTCATTAAATTGTAGGTACATAATAGCAATTTACAAATTCTATTACGTGCCCATGAATGATAGCTTCTAGCTGTGGTGGTAACAACTCTTACTCCACATAGTTTCTAGCTTACTTCTTTTCGGGTCTGAAGTAGAGATCTCAGTCTCCTTCTTCCTCTTCCTGAGATCCTATATATAAAGGGGCAATTCCTTTTCCAATGTCCAAGCTAGTGACAATGGTGGCACTTTCTTTCCTTAAACTTACAAGTGAGTAGGATAAATTCCTTTTGCACTTACCCCTCTCCATATCTTGAGTGTAGAAGACTTGGACTTTAGCTTAGTCTCAGAACTCTTCTCGGCTTTGCCTTTTGTCCTTGGACTATGTTCTGCTGATCATTATCATGGATTTTTCCATCTTCATTGGTGCTTCTACATACAACAACATGCCAAGAAATCTAGACAGCTGTTTGTCCAAGTTACTCAAGTGATAAAACTCAATAAACTGGTTATATGATTCAGATAACAATTGTAGAATCATATCCATGGCCAACTCATTACCTAAAAGAAATCCTAGTTTCTCCACATGCCCAATCATGTCAAGCACATGGGTCTCTACTGGATTTCCCTTTGTCAGTCTGCACTCATACAACAATTTGGAGACATTATACCTTGCTTGCTTTACATGATTCTTAAGATGTGTTACCATCTCAATAATGTCCATATTTTCATGTTGTTCATGAAACTTATAGTTCATACAACTCAGCATAAGGTCTTTGATGTCTATGACATCATTGACATGCTTCAAATAAACATCCATTTCAACCTTAGACACATTTGGAGCGGGTTCATCTAGCACTGGTCTTTCAAGGACTTAAAGATTTTTCTCATCGATGAGAATGCTTCTCAAACTCTTACACTAGATTTGGAAGTAAATCTTGTTTAGTTTGTCGTACATAAGGACTGATCACAATAATGACGTGTTTGCATTTTCCATTAGATTCTACAAGAATTTGTTTATGCAATTTTGTAAAAACATTTTTATTTTTTTTAATAATATTGACGATATTGATTAGACATTTAATTAATTATCACTCCCACCATTTTATTCAAATCTATAACCCTTCATATATCAATTCGAAAGATTGCAACATATAATCTTCTAGTGAGCCAAGATCCAAGTCATACACTGGTGCTCATGACCAATTATTAAGGTAGGTAACTTTTGTCAATTGCATCTCATGCAACTCTTGGATGGATGGTACAAATAACTCTTTGACATAGTTCACATGCATACTTCTAGGCACTTAATCCTATTAATGTCACCTAGTTAAGTATTACAGACATGCACAATAACCAATTCGATATTCACATCGTATGCAATAAAATAAATTCAATCACATCAATTTAAATCCATTATACACTGTGTAACACCCCAAATTTGCACGTATGTACATGAGAGGAAGAATCAATTCTTGACTCATAATACTGACGGGGGTGTCACACATAATGAATATTATACACAAGGAATAATTGAAAAGATAACCAACTTAGGAATACATTTCATTTCTCATTCTCAAATAGTTTACATAAGATGAAAACTTAAAACAACTAATCACATAGTCCAAAGACTTTAACATAAACACACATGTCTTACTACATGAAATTATACATATGATGGACAATGACACCCCACTAAGGCACTCCTTGTCTTTCATTAGGTCCTCCATATTCTCAACATGATGTCCTAATCCTCTGTGCTCTTCACCTGCAGATGTCTTGTCCCCAACCATGCACTGGAAATATGATAATCAGTAAGTGGCATAAATATTCCAGATATATGAAATACTGGAATATGAAAATGACTGTACATTATTCTTAAACATGATGCATGAAAGATAACATAAAAAACTAAAGGAAGCTTAAACATGAACATATAATCTTTTCTTAGGATTAGTTCTTATCTTTTTAACTTATGTTGGATGCATGTACTCTGGCCTAGGTCATCTTATCTGAATTGGCCTACAATAATGGCCCAAACCTCATGACCTGCACTAAGGCATGGGTCATGTCTCTTTAGTTGACATGTACTAAAGCCTAGGTCAAACTCCATAATCTGGTTCATCTTAGATCTTATCTTAGCTCAAATCTTAATACATGAATCTTAATATGATCTTATCTTTAAATCTTAATCTTGAATCTTAATGAAAAATGATATGACAAATCTTAACATGAACTCTTGAATCATAAACTTGATTGAGAAGCGCATAAAATATATCTTTAACTTGAAATCTTAAAGCATAAGAGCATATGGAACATGAATATCTTACTTGACAACATGAACATGTAAGCATGCTAAGAATAGTAAATACTAAATACTCATAGGAATGGACCACTTACCTTTGTCACTAGAGATAAACCACCTATTCTTCTCTCGATGTCAACCCTTAACCAACCTATAGTAATAATTCAAAGTTTCATAATTGGGATCATAAACCCTAATTACATTAATTATGATGTTTCATGAAAACCAAACCCAAAATAGGTCATGAAACCTAAACCATTAGCTAGATCTTGAAAAATGATCAAAATCCATATAAGGTTCGACCCTATCTGAGCTACGAATTAGTTGCTAGGAATGATTGAAGATTTGGTTATTATTGACCAATAAGAGTCAAGATAAAACCTTTAAAAGTAATTTCTGAGACCGGGGTTCACGTGGAGGGGAAACGACTTGTATGCCCTCCATGCTATTTTCTAAGCATAGGCGTGATAAGGGCATTATTAGTCAAAAACCTAATTAAATATGACGCACATCTGTATAAACATAATATCCATACATTCCAAAATTGCCCTTGGGATTATGGAAAACAAAAAATATTTCATGAGGGAAGGAAGGTAAAAGGTCCACCTTGTTTGTTCTTTACTTTGCCATGGCACATGAAACAACTCTTATAGTTTCAACCTCCGAGCTCAGCTTGAGACAAGTGCCTCAACTCGAGAAGGAAGTAAGTTTGAGGGACTTTTCAAACATCGACAGACTCTACGAGCCATTGGTGAGTTATCCTGAGCCCTATATCTTCATCTCAACTGCTATCATGCCTGAAAATAGTGAACATGGAACCAATTCATGTTTCTCTGAAACAATTTCTGAACACATGAAACAAAAGTGGGTGTAGCTTTGTCGTGACTGATTGAAGATGCGAGAAGGAAAAATAGAAAAAAATATTGTCATGGAAGCTTAACATGGATCACCATATCTGACAAGAAACTAGAGTTCTTAAACTGCTCTAGACTAGATCTTGTCGACTGAAACATTGGGTAAAGGAAGGAGTGGACACATGGGATCTTATTAGATCTCCAATTAAATAGGGGTGGGCAGAGGCGCTGGGCCAAGATCATCATCATCGGGGAAGAAATTCAGATTTGTGGTGGCACATTGTTGGATAACTGGATAAAAAGTACTTTCAACATCCTTAAGGATCGAAGATGCTTCACTGACCATTGGGTGTCAGCGTCGAGGTTGGGCCAACTGTGTGCAACTCACGCAGCCGGAGGGTAGGCAACACCACTTTGTACATTTTCTCTAGGAATGACTGTGATAGTTGAAACAAGGGTTTTCTGGACTCATAATGGCTCCCTGAGTCATTGGTGGAGAGAAGCATGGAAATCGTGGCATAGAGTGGAAGATCAGGGCCAATGAATTTGTAGGAACTGTTTCCTCCTTCAGTGTATAATAGGCATGAGATAGTATACAAGGTCCTCCCCTCTTGGATCAACATGGAACAACTATCAACGAGCCCATGATTAACTAGACAAAAACTAGCTGTGTGACACATCGAACTAGCTACGACCTAGGCTATTTCTGTTAATCGGACACATTAAGCAAAACAATTAGGTCAAATTTGGATTTATATACCTATAGTTAATCCCTTTATTTCTAATATGAATAGGCCTATATAGGATTATTCAAACTTAATGACATTAGGTACCTTTCCTGATTCGAGTATGAGGAATTTATTTTTTTACTCAATTCTTACATTCAAATTAGAATGTTATGTGTTTCTATGTGATTAGGTACTTAGGGTATTTGAAGCACTATTACTCATTTAAAAGGAGTTCATCATCAAAAATTGAAGGGATCTCTAATATTCCATTCATGACTCATGTACCAATAGAGTAAAATATATTACAGGTAATAACAAAGTAGGTTTAGAGTTATATAACCTGCCTCAAGAACAACCACCAAGCTTTAAGCTCCAAGGTCAAGCTCTAAGCTCACAAACTCAAGGAGAAGAAGAAGAAGATCCTCCACAACACCTCCAAGAAAGAAGATAGAACCATGGTTAAGAAAGAGTAAAAGAGAGGAAAGAAGATACTAAGGTCCATGGCTGAGAAGAAGAAAGAAGAAGAGAAAGAAAGCTAGAAAACCATGGCTTACCAAGGAAGAAGATGAAAGAGAGCACCACAAGCTTTAGATCAGTCACTAAGCTCCAAGGGAGAGTGCTCTTCAAGCTCAAGGTCGGACACCAAGGAGAGAAAGCAAAGATCACCTAAAGGGTTCTCTTACATGAAAAGGAAGGGATATATATACATGGCTGATGAGAGAGAGAACAAAGGAAAGGTGTCACCACCTTAGAACTCTAGAAGAGACATGTACAAGAAGAAAGGTCACATGTAACACCATACAACAAGGTGATAGGATCTATGTATCGCCTGCTTGGTCAATAAGGAAGGTCAAGGTCGATACACCCATCCATCCCCTTCACAAACCGATAGGGATGATACCCTAGGTCACAAACCGATATGGCACTCCTCTAGAGTCACCACAACCCGATATGGTGATCCCCAAGATTCCACCAAACTGATAAGATGTCCCTCAATACACCCTCAACCGATACCAAGCCTCCTCAAGGAAACCACAAACCAATATAGGGTCTCACCAAGGCTCTCAAGCTCGAGACAACACTCTAAAGAGCAAAGCACGCCTCAAACATGTGCCAAAAACATCACCAAGGATGTCACCACTCAACCAAGGCCAAAACAAGGTGCCCAACACTTCCTCTCTCCTCTAGATGATGCTAATAGAGAGAAGAAACACTCTATAGGTGGCAAACTTGCACATCAACCCCTACTTTGGGTAAATTGCAAATTGCACCAAAACCTCTCCACAAAACACAAACATAAACCATACAAGCTCAAACATGGAGCAAAAACCTCCAACATGCCCTAATTACATCTTAGATGATTAGAGAAAGGGTTTAAGCAACACACTTAAGCAAAACAAATAGGGTTAGTGTAACATCCCAGGATTTGAGGCCCCAAATAACATGATCTTAAAAGGAATGATTTGACTACTCATATCACCAAGGTGCACCTCCTTTTCCGGGAGCCCATCACTAAAGAACTCCATAGTTAAGCATGCTCTACTTGGAGTAGTACTAGGATGGGTGACCAGTTAGGAAGTTGACCCCAGATTGCACGTGCATGAGGATAAAGCATGCAGTTAAGGCTAGTGCTGGTCTGTGGGGCCAGTCGTCATTCCTGAAACTCTACTAGAGCCTTGGGCAATGGGCCCAGTCATTACAAATGGTATCAGAGCCATAACCCCTCCATTAGGTGGGGCCCACATGGACATGTGGCATGCCAGTCTTGAGTCGTGTGGTCCAGGCAAGTGGGAAAGGGTTGTCCATGGTGATGTAGCCACCCTTGTGCTGGTATTCCGTGATCGGGAGCTGGGTGTCCATGGGCCATTCTGGGCCTACACTGAAATGGGGCAATATAATGAGAGGCCATATAGTTGAGCCTTGACGAGGATGTCAAGAGTCTAAGTGGGGGAGATTGTAACATCCCAGGATTTGAGGCCCCTGATAACATGATCTTAAAAGGAATGATTTGACTACTCATATCACCAAGGTACACCTCCTTTTCTGGGAGCCCATCACTAAAGAGCTCCATAGTTAAGCGTGCTCTACTTGGAGTAGTACTAGGATGGGTGACCAGTCGGGAAGTTGACCCCGGCTTGTACGTGCATGAGGACAAAGTACGCAGTTAAGGCTAGTGGTGGTCTGTGGGGCCAGTCATCATTCCTAAAACTCTACTAGAGCCTTGGGTAGTGGCCCCGGTCATTACAGTTAGCCCAAAATGTGGGCCAGGGTCCTTACATATACCAAGTTGTAACACCCCACATTTGCACACATGTACTTGAGCAAAAACATCAATTCCTGACTCATAATATTGATGGGGATATCACACACATTGAATATCATACACAAGGAATAATTGAAAAAGATAACCAACTCAAGAACAGATTTCATATCTCATTCTCAAATAGTTTACATGAGATGGAAACTTAAAATAACTAATCACATACTCCAAAGACTTAAACATAAACAAGCTGGTCTGACTACATGAAAATTAAACATATGGTGGATAATGGCATCCCATCAGGACACTCCTAGTCTTTCATTAGGTCCTCCATGTTCTCAGTCTGATGTCATAATCCTCCTGTGCTCTTCACCTACGGACATCTCGTCCCCAACCATGCATTGGAAAAATGATAATCAATAAGTGACATTAGTATTCTAGATATATGAATACTAAAATAAGAAAATGACTACACATTATTCTTAAACATGATGCATGAAAGCTAACATAAAAAAAATTGAAGGAAGCTTGAACATGAACATATAATCTTTTATTAGGCTTAGTTCCTATCTTTTTATGTAACTTATGTTGGAGACCTGTACTCTGGTACCTAGGTCTCATAACCTACACTCTATCCTAGGGCATCTTATCTGAATCGGCCTACACTAATGGCTCGAGCCTCATGACCTACACTAAGGCATGGGTCATGTCTCTTGAGTTGACTTGCACTAAATCCCGGGCCAGACTCCATAATCTGATGTCATATTAGATATTATCTTAATTTGAATCTTAATACATGAATCTTAATATGATCTTATCTTGAAATCTTAATCTTGAATCTTAATGAAAAATGATATGAAAAATCTTAACATGAACTCTTGAATCATAAACTTTATTGAGAAGCTTATAAAACATATCTTTAACTTGAAATGTTAAAGCATAAGAGCATATGGAACATAAATATCTTACTTGACAACATGAACATGTAAACATGATAAGAATAGTAAATACTAAATACTCATGGGCATGGGCCACTTACCTTTGTCATTAGAGATAAAACACCTATAGTTCTCCTGATGTCAACCCTTAATCAACTTGTAATAATAATTCAAAGTTTCTTAATTCGAATCATAAACCCTAATTACATTAATTCTAATGTTTCATGAAAACCAAAACCAAAATAGGTCCTGAAACCTAAATCATTAGCTAGATATCCAAAAATGATCAAAATCCATACAAGGTTCAACCCTATCTAAGTTGCGAATTAGTTTCTAGGAATTATTGAAGATTTAGTTTTTTCTAACCAATCAGAGTCGATATAAAATACTGAAAAACAATTTCTGAGACCGGGTTTCACACGGAGGGGAAACGACTGATATGTCCTGCATGCTATTTCTAACCATAGGTGTGATAGGGGCAAAATTAGTCAAAAACCTGATTTAATCTAATGTGCAACTATATAAATAGAATATCCACATATTCTAGAATTTTTATTAGGATTATGGAGAAAAAATATTGAATGAGGTTAGGAGGGTAAAAGGTTCACTTGGTTTGTTCTTTTCTTGGCCATGGCGCATGAAATAGCTCCTGGAGTTTCAACCTCCGAGCTCAGCTTAAGACCAGAGCCTCAACTCGAGAAGGATGTAAGTTCGAGGGCCTTCTCAAACATCAACAAATTGAATGAGCCATTGACAAGTTATCCTGAAGCCCTATAGCTTCATCACAACTATAGCCATGGCCAAAATAGTGAACAAGGAACCAAATCATATTTCTCTAAAATAGCTGAACACATGAAACAAAAGTGGATATAGCTTCGTCGTGACCTATTGAAGATGCGAGAAGGAAAAACACAGAAATAGGCACTGTCATGGTGGCCCTGCAAGGCTTGCCATATCTGACACAAAACAAGAGTTCTTGAACTGCTCATGACTAGATCTTGTCGACTAAAACATTAGGTAAAGTAAGGAGTAGACACAAGGGATCTTACTGGATCTCCAATTGAACAGGGGTGGGGGGAGACATTGGGTCAAGCTCGTCATCACTGGGGAAGAAAGTCAAATTTGTCGTGGCACTTTGCTGGACAACTAGATAAATTGGAAGTACTTTGAATATCCTCAAGGACTAATGATGCTTCACGAACCACTAGGTGTCGACATTGAGGTTGGGCCAACCTTCTGCAACTCACGCCGTCGGAGGGTAGGTAGAGCGACTTTGGGTGATTTCTCTAGGAATGGCGATGGTTCGAAACTAGGATTTTCTCGACTCATAATGGCCTCCTAGAGTTGATGGTGGAGAAAAGCATGTAAATCGTGGCACAGAGTGGAAGATTGGGGCCGAGGAAGTTGCGGGGACTATTTCCTCCTTTAGTGCGGAATAGGTGTGAGGTAGGAGACAAGGTCCTCCCCTCTTGGATCAACACAAATATCAAGGATCCTATGATTAAATGGATAAAAATATCCACGTGACACATCATCCTAGCTATGACCTAGGCTATTTATGTTCATCAGCCGCATTAAGCAAAACAATTAGGTAACATTTGGATTCATATACCTATAATTAATCCCTTTCTTTCTAATATAAATAGGCCTATATAGGATCATTCAAATGTAATGAAATTAAGTAGCTTTACTAATTTGACTATGAGGAATCTATTTTTTTTACTCAATTCTAACATTTATGTTAGGAAGTTATGTGTTTCTACATGATTAGGTACTTAGGGTATTTGATGCATCTATTACTCATTTAAAAGGAGTTCATCACCAAAACTTGTAGGGATATCTAATATTCCATTCATGACTCATATATCAAGTCAAGTCATGATATATATGTATAGACAGATATATGTTCTCTATCTAGTTTCTTTTATATAAATATGTAGGGTAGTTTTCTACTCAGACCCTACTTATTTATTATTGCATATCAGGGTTGAGTTGTGTGCATAGATAAAATAGGATGCGATAAAACATTGAATCATCATGTGTATGGGTTCTCTATTGTCTTACATCTTAGATGAAATTATAATTGAAACTTAGCATTATTAGTCATATTTATTCAATTATGAATTCTAGGGATGTTCTCTATCTACCCTATCTAGTTTCTTTTATATCGTGTTTCCCTTTCTTTTCCATGTTTTGTACATATATTTTTGGAAAAATACAAAAAAAGGGAGGCACGCTTTGGATTAAAAAAAAGAGAGGGTGTGTTGAATGATGACAGAGTATCATTATGAATTCTAGGGAGTAGAAAACTACCCTATCTATGCACACAACTCAACCCTGATATGTTCTCTATCTAGTTTCTTTTATATCATGTTTCTCTTTCTTTTCCATGTTTTGTACATATATTTTTGGAAAAATACAAAAAAGGGAGGCACACTTTGGATTTAATAAAAAGAGGGTGTGTTGAATGATGACAGAGTATCATTAGTCATGATATATGATATCAAGTCAAGCACATATGTACATGTTAGAGAATAGTGTATCAGATAGGCCAACCTTGAGAGTGATACATGGATACCATGAAATGGTAGTCAAAATCAGCTCTCATAGTGATGGTGGTGATTGTGGTTCTTAGACCTGAAATCACTACAGTCATCACTTGTCATTTGTTGTAATTTGAAATCATCCAACGTGATCTTGAATAAGGGTTTCCATAAAGGTGATGCTTGGGGTACTCTATGACACATGGGGATTGAGTGTGAGTGATGTAGATGGGATTTGTCCCTCATACAGTAGATTGATATCCAGGCCTCTTGATAAGCGAGATTGAGAAACATGTGGACATACTCATGTGATTCAATATATGATATATGAACTCACATGCATCTCAAACAGTCTACTTTGTTCTAGGAAAATGGATTGAACGTGGAGAGGATGACGATTCCATGCCTTGAGTTCACTCCACATATCAGAAACAAAGGAACTATATGATCATGGTAACACTAATCACTAGTTGTAGGTTGAAGTTATTTTCCAACTTTCTAAATTACTTGGGTAGAAATGATGTGTTGATAGATGCCTCTCATTGCTTGTGATGTTGTAAGTTGGTTATGGACATTCAGTACCCATGTAATTTGGGACCTACATGGTCACACACATAGGATGCACTTGGAATAGGAGTTTATTCATGAATGTTGTTTAAATTGATTACCAAAAGTATTTGGGTATTTAATTAAAGAAATGAGTTTCAAAATTGACTGATTAGACTTTGAACTAACTGGTTCAAGTGTTGAACCGATCAATTGAAGTGTCAAGTCAATTAGAAACAACATTGGTTGAATATTGACTGAGCTGGACATATGAAACGATCATTTCACATATGGAATGATTGTTTCATGATGTGAAACGACCATCTCAAGATGTAAAAGGACCATTTCATGATATAAAACCACCGTTTCAAGAGTGAAATGATAGGTTCATCATCTGGGTTTTCTGATTCAATGATCAATTTGATTTGATCAAGGATTTGATGTTGACATCATGTTTTGTATTAATCAAATATTGAATGCCAATTTGATTCCGAACAGGAAAGTACATGAACCGACCGGTTTAAGATATGAACCGATGGGTTGGGCATTGAACTGACCGGTTCACTATCTGTAGTTTCTAGAGAATTCATGAAAAATGTCTCTTCGACTCCCAGAATGATTGGAAGCTTGACCCTGGCCTCTCCTATATATAGAGGGGTATTGCAGACTTTACAAACACAACACTAAGCTCTTATAATTATTGTCCATTCTGGTTGTGGTAACCAATAGAGATCCTAAGCAAGTCCTATATGTTAAAAGGAGGGATAGTAAGGGAGAGATAGTTATGGGAGAACGAATAGGTGCTAGTACACTAACGTTCGAAGGGACAACTCCTTCCCATTGGCTCTAGTAGCGCAATGTGGAGTTCTCAATGGTCTATGTGGACTACTCTAGAGGCGATAGGTTGTTTCCAATTGCTAGGAGGATGCCCTCAACTGTCATACATGATGCTACACCATGAGGACATTGCTGATGAATGTTCAAGTGTTGGATGAAGAAGAAGCATGTTGCTTGGAGAAAAAGCACATTACTGCATCAAGAGTTTTCGTTGAACTTGCTCCATGACAAGGTATAACTCTTATTACTTTCCTTTCAATATACATTCTTTTTGACATGATTCTTCTAGTTAGGGAATAGGGCTTTAAAATTTTTGTTTCCACTGTATATATATGTTTCCCAGATTTCCCAATAGTGGTATTAGTACCTCATCAATTTACAATGTGTAACATCCCTAGAATTCATAATTGAATAAATATGACTAATAATGCTAAGTTTCAATTATAATTTCATCTAAGATGTAAGACAATAAAGAACCCATACACATGATGATTCAATGTTTTATCACATCCTATTTTATCTATGCACACAACTCAACCCTGATATGCAATAATAAACAAGTGGGGTCTGAGTAGCAAACTACCCTACATATTTATAAAAAAGAAACTAGATAGAGAACATATATCTGTCTATACAGGTTTGTTATAGAATCCATATCCCTCTTCAAATTTCTCCAAATAGCAAGGGCTATGATTTCATATCCTTCAAAAATCCTCTGATTTCTTTCCTTCCAAATACCATGTATAGCCACTAGAAGACACATATTTTCTTTCTCAGAGCTGAGTTCACGGAAACTATTAAAACAGACATAGGTAAGCAGTCAATATATCTGTAACATCCCTGACCTGGGTTATGGCTTAACCCTAGGAGTTTTTCTTAAGTAAGTTACTTACAAACTTATTCTAATCTTTTGAAAAGTAATTAAGGCTTCTTGTGAAGTTTATTTTCAAGTCTGAGCATAATTACAAACTATTTGTGCATAAATTGATAGTCTGAGTGAAATGTGCAATTTACCCAAGATGAGGGGTTACATTGTAAAATGTCACATGTTAAATGTGTTCTAAGTGTTTTAGTATCATAAGAGAGAGTATGATGCTAAGTGGTGGCTTTTGGAAAGCCTAAATCCCAAGTTATAACTTGTTTGAACAATGCTACTACTATGTGCACCAATTTTGGTACAATTTGTAATTTACCCAATATATGGGGTTGAAATGCAAAATTACCACCTCTAGAGTGTCCCTACTCCCTCAATGTATCTTTTATAGGAAAGAGAAATAAGGAGACATTATGTTTGAATCATCTTTGAATGATGATACTCTTGGTGATGAATAGACCAAGGAAGAATTAAAGGAAAAGCATTATATGTGTTGTATCGAGTTGTAGACTTGGTATAGGAGCCCTATCGGCCAAGGAGCCATAATAGAAGTCTCATATAAGTTTTTTGAGCCTTGGAAAAGTACGTAATGGGAAAAACACCTCAAGGGGGTGGCCCATGATGAGTTTCAAGTTCCTTGCATAAAGTATATCGATTTGCCTTATTGATGAGATAAAGATGAGGAAATTTATCAAACAAGATAAAGGATGTCCGAGATATTATCTCTAGCTTATCCTCAAGACTCTTGCATAGAAAGATATGTATGTGTGCATGCATGAACATGTGTCAACCATGAATGTCCACGTGTCATCTTGTAGCATGAGGTGAAGACATGAAAAGCCCCTTAGGTATTGTGCAAATTAGCTCAAGGAGCAAGGAGAGCTTGAGCACCAAGCTCAAGGTAAGACTTTGGTCATCTTCAACCTTGGTTGAAGTTGGATATCGGGTTATGGACATTCCTTTCTTTTCTTCTTCACCAAGTTCTAAACCATGGTGATTTCTTGTATATAGAAGAATTGTGAACAAACCTTGGACCTTTGAAAAGTTCATCTTCAACCTTAGGAACATAAAGATTTGGATCTTGGAGCTTTGAAGTTGTTTACAAGGTGAGTTATATAACTTGAACCCAATCATGTTATTATTTACCACCTACCTTGCTATATTAGATGATTTACTTTCAATTCCGAGTTTTTATTGAATACTTGATGAATACATGAGTTACAAGAATTTCCTAGACCTGTTATTCATAAACTAGAACAATTAGAACGAAGGTCTATATCTTGAAGAAGATGGTATCACTTTATAAAGTGATATCGGGTTCAAGCACACAAACAAGTACCTCTAACTCGATATGGATATATACAAACATCACTTGCTCGATATGTTTATGAGTGTAAATCTCCTCACATGATATGGAGATGAATTTTACACCTTGAACACAATATGGTGTTAACCACATACCTATTTCATGATAGGAAGTCAAGAAAAGACTCCATGCACAATATAGGGTCAAGTGTATACTTGTAAGTCGATATGTCAAAACCCTAGTTTGGGTTACCTGATATGAGTAAGACAAGAAAGTACTCCTTGCACGATATGATCATGTAGTACACACCCAGTACACGATATCTTGAAGCACACATCTGGTGCATGATATGATTTATTGAGTATACACTTATGCACAATATAAGATATGGATTCAAATACAAGGTATAACCTGATATGGTTGAAATACCTCAACCCGATATGAAACCCAAGATGGGGGTTAACCCGATATGGGGACAGATGTTAGCTCATACACAACATGAGCCATGTTTTATAAACAATGTGGGAGATACCCACTTTCCCCTTATACATGATAGAAGCCTAGAGCTTCACCTCTTACATGATATAGAGATAGTAAGCACTCTAATCAACATAGAGTTGGAAACCCAAGGTGATGGGTAAATTGATATAAGTGGTGAATGATACCACATGTATGATATGATTGGTATCCCTTGGATGATAGGAATAGAATCTAATTCTATTTTGTGAACGATAGGAGGTCCAACTCATGCCTCATGCATCATATGGCCCATCCTACCTAATATGATGAATAACCCTAGATGATGGATTGAAATATGATATCCCTATCCTTTTGAGTAATAGATTGTGATAAGGGAATTCAATTAGACACCTAGCTTGTCATGTAACTATATGATAGGGCTTATCCTTGAAGGTATATAGAGGTTATGAGCCTAAGGGTCTACCTAATATGGTAACCCGATATGTTATCCAACATGGAGACCCAATATGATAATCCTGAATGAAAAACTGATATGGTATCTTATATATACCATTTAAATGATACATGATGAGGCATACACTCTATGCCGATATGGTGCACATCTTGTGCACAATATGGCATCAAGAACATAGCTTATACTCGATATGGGGTCAAGGACCTAGCTCATACCTGAATATGAAGTTATCTCAAGATGATAAGAACTAAGTGATAGTCAATTTGATATGGGCACATGATAAGATGATTAGGGGATACACCCTAAAACATGACATGGTGATGTGATTATCCCACATGCCCGATATGGATGCACGACATGAAGTAAATAATGTATCTTAAACCATAATATAATAATATACACATATCTTGATACCCAATAGGGTAGAGACACTTCAATCGTATGTGATTGATTGAGTGACATATGTGCATGTTGTGTTAATTGCAATATAAAAGATGATGTGAATTAATAATGATGAACTAATATTCCTCAAAGAGGAGGATTGAACCAAAAGCATGATGTAATCAATATCTTAGTAAGGATGAGCGAGAAACTCATACCTTGTGTTGATAATCATTTAATGATAAATGATGAGAATAAATAAGTATGATTTCATACTTATGATATCAATCTATGCTCCTAGATGTGTAGAGCAATGGATTAGGGTTTGAATTGATAGTATGAACTTGAAACCCTATTTGGCTATAAAGAGAAACCCTAACCCTAATAATGGGAAGGTTGTACTTCTCTTATTGAATACATTTTGTGAAGCATAATAAATACTTGTATAATAAGTATAATGTTTATGTGGTCTGCTGACCTAAAAGATATTGTTGCCTAGTGAGAGGTGACAAGATGTTCAATAAGCTATGTGAATAATTGTTGCCTAGTGAGAGGTGACAAGATGTTTAAATGGGCCTTGTGAGCCATGTGAATAATTGTTGCCTAGTGAGAGGTGACAAGATGCTTAATCAAACAATGCAAGCTATGTGAAATACTTGTACAACAAGTGAAATGAATACCTTGGTCTGAGGAACTAGAGGTAATGGTTACCTGTTACAAAGGTAACAATGCTATGTGGTGATCTAAGGGTTTGAATACCCATATCCAGTAATCGTGATAGCGATAATGTGAAGGGATGAGGATTCCCAATAATGTGATAAGGGACTGAGATCCCAAGTGTTTTATATCTAAATGTGTTTTAAAGATTAGAAAAGTACATGATAGATTTATTACACATTTCTTTGTAGCATTTATTTATGATTGATGCTTATAACTTGTTTGATGCTAAAAGAATGATGCAATGCACTTATATCATTAGAAACTATAAAATGTTGCCCTAACCATATATCCATCAGCGTCGGGATTTTCTAAATGGTGAAACGAGTTTTTCCTACAGTATAACCCAGAGTGCATATTTTTGAATATATGGGGGCATAATCTTGGATGACCAGATGTGAGTCGATCCCCTTACGAACTCGAAATAAATGGGGATTTGTCTATATGTCATATCATGGCTTGAGTGCGACTATAGTCGTAGACTCTATGTTGAGCACAGTGAACTGGCCCGTGGCTCAGAGTATGGCTATATGCCATGAATCAGTAATTTCATAACTAGGGATGGTTGTTAGTAGATGTTCCCCTAAGAGAGTACATGCTGACGCACTAGCTCTGAGCGAAGATGCCTTGTACCCTGGCACACTTTTTTTGTAGATTGACACAAGTTGTCACTGCCAGTAGTCTCGTACTGGCCGAGACAAGTGAGGTCTTGGCAGACGGCTCTTCCATTGACCTTGTATGGTACCGACTTGTGAGAAGTTTGTGGTCACTTGGAGATGAACAAGGTATACTTCATCTCCTCAGGGCATAAGTATGATTGTAAAATATGATCAGCCGTGTAGCATACTTGCTTAAGGATCGAATGCGGAAAACATTGGTTGATACACGCTTCCGTTATACATCTTAGTTGATAGATGTTATTTATGTTTCTTACATTCTTTGTAAAGTAGATAGATGGCTTATTACTCTACCATGGAAATATCCATCATTCTTCTTAAGTGAAGAGATTACTCTATTCTGTTCATACAATAATTAATCCTATTTGTTAATATAAAAGAACCTCTATTCAGTTTTATAAATGCTTAACTATGATAATAATATGGTCGGCGGAGAGTTATATCTCTCGCTGGGACAATTGTCTCACCCTGTGGGATCCACAATTTTTAGGTAGACGTGCACGAGGCGGTAGAGACCTTTCTATAGAGGAGGAACAATAGCTGGGGTAGCAATAACAACTCAGGTTGAGTGTACTGTCTATTGTGTCTTGTAGATAGAAGTCCTATGTATCGTCTCTGTACTCCCAGGTCCTTGGAGTCGGTTCGTAATGATTTCATGAACAATATGAGATTTTGGCTTGTATGCCTCGAGGTTTTATGTTCAAACCTCATTTATCTTTAGGTTTGCACACATCCTCCCAAGAAACTGAGTGGATTGTGTTTTTTAATTCAACATCTCCCCAAAGAAAGTTCTTACAACACCTATCAATATCATTTGAGACAGAGACAAGGATAGGAAAAGAAGAGGCCTAGTATAAATGAAAGGTTGTTAAAGTAGAGGACACCAGTTCCAAACGACCAACAAAGGAAAGACTACGAGCTTTCCATCCTTCCAATTTCCTACTAATATTCTCCAATAGAGGAGCACATAGGCTTCTAGTGAGTCTGCCTTTGAACAATGACAGACCCATATACTTCATTGGCAAGGAACCCAACTTGATACCCAGAATGTCTTCAACCAAGACATGAAGATTACAAAGGATGTGGTGAATGCATGTATGCCTTTGAATGTTTGGAACATCACTACCAAGAAGGATAATCTGTGGATTAGATGGATACATGCTAAATATCTGAAAGGGGACTCTATTTGGAGTATCTCTTCTAAACCACATTCTTCTTTGATGTGGAGGCAATTGCTGGTCACTAGAGATTCTATGATTTCCTGTGTCCATTGGAATGTGGGGAATGGGAAGTCTACTTTCCTATGGAGGGACCCGTGGGTTAATAGAAAACATTTTCTTACTGACTTCTTAGAAACTAAAGACATTTTGTTGTTAAACAAGGGCAAGTATGTCAACCTTGTTGATCTGACTGATAATGGTAGTTGGATTATTGCAGGTCTCGTCATGTATCTAGGATCATTAATGTTGTTAAACCTCTCTATTCTCCTGGATCTAAGTCTGCAGAAGTCTGGTCTTTAATGGCATTTCCCCTAAGAAAATGAAAGACTTCCGGGAGGTTATTCGGAGGAAAGGAGCAAAGGTGCCTTGGTACAAATGGGTTTGGAAGTCAAATGTTTCTAGTATATGCAAGATCTTCTGCTGGAAAGTCCTTTTACAAAAAATTTTGAATCAGTCATTTTTGCAAAGAAAAGGTTTTTGTTTCCCCTCGAGATGTGAGTTGTGCAAAAGCCATATTGAGGATGTAGATCATATATTTACTGACTGCCCGTTTAGTCAACAAATTTGGAGGCTGGCTCATGCGAAAGGATATTGTAATGACCACCATCAAACTGACAACCAAATCGTTACTAATTATGTGGAATTACCATAAATAGAAGATTAACAAAAATCACTAAAATTTAAAACCATTTTCTAAGGAGATCCTCTACCAGAAAACTCTTACTGAAAGATCAAAATCTTTTACATAACATGATTTACATTGTACAACACTGTTTCATCTTATCTTGGGGATAACATATAACAGTTTCTCTATCAACACATGTATCGTAGTCTTAAAATATGCCAAAGTAGGGGATACTTCATGTAGAGATGCAAGCACAATGAAGTTAGGAAAGTGTACAGTAGGAAGAGGCACATGGTAACTAGGTTCAGAAAAAGAAAGATGCATCTTCTAAAAAGGTGACGTCAACACTAACATACAAAAAGGTGCAACAGGATCAAACCATTTATACCCCTTTTATATATACGAGTAACCAAGAAAACAACAATGGAAAGTACGAGGTTACAGTTTATCACTCCCAGGTTGGTGATTATGAAAAAAACATAGGCAACCAAAAAATTTTGGTGGTAAAGCAAAGATTGGTTCATGGTGATAAAGAAGGTTATAAGGAATCTTATTTTGGAGAACAAAAGAGGGCATATGATTTATGAGATAACTGACTGAAAGGATGGTATCCACTCAATGAAACTTAGGGAATTTCATTTCAGTTATGAGAGTTCGAGCTACATCAAGGATATGCAAGTTTTTCATGTTGGAAACTTCATTCTGTTGTGGGCTATAAGGACAAGAAGTTTGGTGAATAATCCCCTAAGGGACACAAATATTTTGGAAACCATGTTGAACATATTCAGAAACATTATTAGTGTAGACAAATTTAATAGTAGTAGAAATTGAGTCTTTATTTCATTCAGAAATTTGGAGAAAACATATAAGACTTTAGAACAATCTTTTAACAAATCAATCCATGTAGCTTGAGACAAATCATCATTTAAGGTTACAAAATACCATACACCGGTATGATTACCATTACAACATGGTCCCCAAACATCAGAGTGAACTAAATAAAACAAACTTGAGACTCCTATTATTACGTCAAGGAGGAAACACTGGCTAAAAGTATATTCCAAGCTGACAAGACTGAGATAGTTTTTTAGAGATAGAGATGGAAATAAAGACTGCAATTTGGAAGCAGAAGTATGATCGAGATGCAAGTGTCATTGATTAAGGGAGACAGACTGGGCCATAAGAGCATCAATAGTAGGGTTTGATGAGGCCTATAGGCAGTACAAACCATCTCCACCTTCATATCCCCCACCAATAGTCTTCTTTTTGTGATATCCTACATGGAGAGAGTGTAAGGAAAGAAAGTTATACAATAATTTAAGGTTTTGGTAGTTTTACTAACATGCATCAAGTTTAACCTGAATTTTGACACATACAAAACATATTTAGGAAGATTTCTATTCACATATTTTGATGAAGAGGAAGAGGCTTGAGGACATGAGGGGTCAATAGAGTGTTGGGAAATGCTTGCTTGAGGTATAATACTAGTAGCAAATACGCCCTTGATCAGTTTTTAAAGGTAAAAAAAACTCAGTGTTACTATCTGCTTATTAGCAAGATGGGGAACACAGATAGATTCTCCATCAACATCAATATTGACACTTTATTGGTCCATTCTACTTTCCCATACTTTAGCCAACATTTGTCTTCATTGTAATTAGTACGCTTGAAGAAAGTACATAATCTGGATTCAGGCGAGGAAAATAAGGATCCTCTCCCCTTGTTATTGAGACTTTTTTCCCTACAAATAATAAGGATTACCACACCCTCATCCAACAATAAAAAGGACAACAAACTCATTGGTAGAGGTAGTAGAAGACACATAATGAGATAGTCGAAGATAGACATCATCTAACATCGGTAAGGGTTCAAATGTAATTTTTTTGGGCAAACAACTTCGCAACTAAGAGGTAGAGATACCAAAAATTGATAGCTTTGTACTTCCTCTTGTTGGTTCTACATTTTGGTAACATCAGAGATAAAGGGTGATGAAGCTTGAGCTTGCCCAAGTCACTTTAAAAATGTCAAAAATGTGAAGCAAAGATGGAGTTATCTTCAAGTTTAAGAGAATGCAAGCATTTGTATATGGTTTCACCTAATGTTTAATATGCAATGGAATCAAGATTTGTACCCTTATTCCTTTTTAAACTTGAGACAATCCTAGAACCTAGACTAGGACCTGAGTAGGATTTAATATGAATAATATGATGATGACACTTTAGGATATACATACGTGTAGATTAAATGTTGATTGCTTGGATCCATCTTTACTTCATTGATTGGATGATCCACTTAATTTGCATAGTCTACATGGTTCTACATTGTGGTGCATGGTTACGACTATGAATAATGATGATTATTGACTGCCAATATTTTTTTAGGATTTCTCGAGGATTGATGAAATAAATTGTTGGATGTGTATTTACATTCTGCTCAATTATAATGCCACAATAAGTGTCACATAAGGTTAGATGTCATATTCTGAACCCTGGAATGACATATTTAAAGGTGTGACGCACGTGGGACCTGAAAAAAGGACAATGATTACGCCCAAGATAACATATCAAGTATGGATTATAATATATAAATAATGAAAATGCTAGTTCTTGTTAGCAAATAATTGATTGATTATATGTTATTATATTACTTGCACACTTTTGTATGTAGGCCACATACACAACATAGAAATATACTAATCCACGTTTTGATTTTCAGCGATTTAAGTAAATGTAATATATGAAGATATCAAGACATGATGAATCAGATGAAATTGACTAAAGACATTAAAGCTAAGTAAAGGAGTATTAGCCAAATACTTCTTCTCATATGAATCAGTCACATATTAAAAATTCATGTAACTCCTTAGAAAGAATCATTATACATTTTTGTAAAAAATATTTATAAAATAATGAAAATTATTTGCTATTATTTTTTATTTAATAAATATGAATCTTGAGAATTTTAGGTAATGGCTCTCAACTTTAAGGTCATTTCTTGATTGGGAGACACCAAAAAGTGAAGTCGTTACAATGATTTTACTTTGATACGGGGTATACAAACCTCATTTCCTCACTTCCTAGAATGGGGTTAGTCTAGACAACTTCTAAGCTGTTGTTGGTGTTTCTTCTTGTTAGTGTTGTTGTTGATCTTCTTCTTCTTCTTCTTCTTGTCATTGTTGTTGTTGTTGTTCTTCTTCTTCTTTATATCCATATCGTGATATACTTCTCGTATGAGATCGAGATGTATGTGGAAAATGCGTTCCAGTCAGGACCACATCGTTCCCAACCAGAAATTTAAAAGAAACATCTCTAAAGAAAAAAAAACATATTTATCCTTTTTTCTTTTCCTTGTTTGAGTGCGACTTTGGGTATTAAAATCCCTAATATGTGCTTTTTGAAACTTTCAACACCATGCAATTATGTAGTCATCATCAATCATTTATGTGCAACATCTCTTCGTCTTGTCTTTGTTAAACAAAAAAAAAAACATGTAATCTGACTTGTAACCCCCAAACAGTGACACAACTATATCATGTAAGCTCCATGACGCATGCCAACAACATATAAGCTCCCATAATGGATGCCGACAACATGTACGCTCCATGATGGTGGTTAACGGCTGACTTTCTCTTTAATTAGTATTTTCACTATCGCAATCGTGTGTCCACCAATTCTGCTGCGTCTTGCAACGATGTGAATCAGGGAGACGTGACTTGGGTGTTGTTTCAGCTTGATCTGGGCATGGTGGTAAGAGGAGGTCGACTGGTGGAGCAGTAAGTGGGTGTGTGTAATTGTGGGGAGGACACCCACTTGAGAATTGGTTTGGGTTTTATCAAATTTTTTTTAAAATTAAAAGGAGAGTGTATTATCAATTTGATTCATGGTTTTGGGTGGATACATGGAACTCAACGGCACGGTTGGTAAGTGCTCACCCTCTACTCTAACATAAACTTTGCTTGTTGGATCTAACAACCATAACGATCCAATAATCTCTGCACTCTTCTCTCTCTCTCTCTCTCTCTCTCTGCTCTCTTTTACTTATTGCATGGACTCGCCATCCTATTGGTGCTGCGGTTAAACAAAATTAACAACAGCAACAACATCCACTGTTGCATTGAAAACTAAAATTGACTCATAAATACAATCTAGATTTCAGAAGGGGAAACGACAAAGATGACTATAAGGATCCAATCGGGAGATAAAAACTATGGCATCAGACGGCTTCAAAATAAAATGTGGGCGTGGGGTGAGCAAATGAAAAAAAAAACGCCACCTTGTCATAATGAGGGAAGCAGGGAAGGTGCAGTTACATGGACTTGTCTCTGTCTGTCTGTCTAGAAATTTAATTAAGACTCTTCTTCATATGTCTGTTTCCCTCTCTCCTCTATTTTGTCTCCTCCCTTTCTGTCTCTCTCTTTTTAGTTGCTTGCAGTAGCCAGACAGGCAGGAAGGGGGTTACAATACAGATATAAACGCAAGAGGGGGAGAGAGAGAGAGAGAGAGAGAGAGAGAGAGGGGGATAGAGTGGGAAGAATGGCTGCGGCCGGCTTGCGCAGAATTGTATAGTTGACTAGTGATAAATTGGCGGTGGCGGGATCAAGCAGCCAGCAGAGTCTACCCCCTCCTATTCTTCTTCTTCCTCCTCCTCCTGGTCTCTACATACTCACTAGATCATCTTCAATCTCTCTGTGTCCTTTTTCCTCTCTCTACATCCTCCTCTTCCCCTTCTCTCCATCGGTTTCTGTTCCATTGGACCCTGTGTGTCTCCCTGTTTACAACAACAACAAACAAGATGAGGGACCTCGTGTCCTGTTACAACGAGCACGCCATCAAGGTCGCCGACGCGTCCTGCTCCAGCTCCACCGGCATCCTCGGCAACCCGACGTCGTGCAGAGCTGACGACAGACACGCCATCAGAGCAGCTCGATTGTCGTCTTCCATGATGGAAGACAACCACCAGACCAGCAGCACAGTGACTTGCGTGTACAGGAGCAAGCCGTCGAGCCAGGAGTGCCATAAAGATCTCCACCTCTTAATCAAAGTCAATTGGTCGAAAACCTTCCTCGGCCACGGCCTCTCCGTCGCCATTGATGAGTTCCACCGCCACGCCTCCGATGATGATGATGCCTCAGGGAGGGACCATTCGTTTGTCCAGCACCCTCCGCTGGTTCTGAGGAAGAAGAAGGGCAACCTGCCGTACGCGTACCCAACCCAGGGCGGATCCAGTGCCAACATATGGCTCTTCTGGGACGTTTCCTCGGCCAAGTACTCCGCTTTAGGTCCTGAGCCTATCGAGGGCTTCTACATCGTCGTCATCGTCGACGGCGAGTGCGCGCTGCAGCTGGGAGACGAGTACTATCAACAACTCTCTTCTTCCTCGTCCTGCAGGTCGCCGTCTCATTCTCCGTCCTCATCCCCAAGGACGGCCTCCGCCTCTGCCTCCACGTCCGCGGCGTCCGTGTCACTGGTGAGCCGGCGGGAGAAAGTCGTGCTGGGAGTGGGCCGCCACTACTCGTATACCACAAAAGCACGGTTTCGGGACGACGGCACCGAACACGAGATCTCCATCCGCTGCAGGTCCGCTGGTGATACCGATAACGACCGCCGAGGAGGCGGGTTGGCGTCGGGCAGGGATTCGGAGCTGGCCGTGTGCGTTGATAGGAGGAAGGTGGTTCATGTGCGTCGGTTGCGGTGGAATTTTAGAGGGAACCAGACGATTTTTATCGATGGGTTCCCCGTTGACCTCATGTGGGACGTCCATGACTGGTGCTTCTCCGCCTGCAGCACCCCGACGAAGATGGAGTCAGCAGCTGCTGTGTTCATGTTCCGGACTAGGAGTGCGCTGGAGAGTAGGTTGTGGTTGGAGGAGGACTTGCTGAGCAAATCCGGTTGTGGGGAAGGGTCTGGATTCTCGCTTGTCATTCAGGCATTCAAGGCTTCTTCTTCGACTTTTTGAGTTCTAATCAACCATATGGCTGACATTTCTTCTGGTTCGTTCCGGCGCGGCTTAATGAAGATGATGATGATATTCTCTTTTTGCATGTATATGTATGTCCCTGATGTATTTGCCACATTCTTGTTTCTTTCACAACTGGGCGTTGATGTTGACACCCCAGATTCATTTTCTTTTTTTCTTTTCTTCTTCTTAAATTGTAATCTTGATTGACCAGCTACATAAAAAGCTTCCATCAATGTGCACTTCCAATATATTGTATAAACTTAGTTAATAATAATTATGATATCACCTAGACTAGACATGCATAAGAATCAACGATCACATGTCATTTATTTATGAAATTTAACTAAAACTCATCTAACCATGAATGTTTTTTTTAGTATTACTCTGATGAGAAACTGTACATTTGTAATTCAATGAATGATCTATTATGTCACGATTGAGATGATTTGTAGAAGATATCTAATATAAGCAGTAAACATCCCAATCTTTAAGATTATATTATGTTGTAAATTATCCCAAACACGTTATAGGACAGACATAATATATACACTAAGACATTGTTCTTTGTCTTATAAGAATAACCTGACTAAAGATGTTTCAGACCAAATATAATTTCAAAAGTTTACTGTTAAATGTATCTTATAAAAGATACATGTACATACATGTAATTAACCTGGGTATTTAGATTTCTGAGTTTGGGCTTGGGCTTACCTTGGTCCTAGCCTGGCCCATATAAAACTTGGGATAAAACTCTAGGCCCGACTCACTCACCTGTGTAAATTATATATAACACTCCTGGTTCGTTCGGCTGCGGCTTAGGCAGTTCTCTCTCTCTCTCTCTCTCTCTCACCATGATCGCCCATCTGCAGGAATTTGCACAAGGTGAGGCACCACATAGG
This sequence comes from Alisma plantago-aquatica, assembly GCA_963693085.1. Lineage (NCBI taxonomy): Eukaryota > Viridiplantae > Streptophyta > Magnoliopsida > Alismatales > Alismataceae > Alisma > Alisma plantago-aquatica. The sequence goes on along the minus strand of OY856414.1, from coordinate 13,992,632 downwards.
ACTTGTGACTTCTTCAAAATGTGGTTGTCCGCGCAAAACATTGTGTGGATCATGTTTGTGACTAGCTACATTATATGAAGAAACTGAGAAACTTTGCATCAGAAAAGACCAAATAAAACATGCATATTCGTGTATGCTCCAGAATACTTGTCCTTATGTCTATAACCTCATTGTCTACAAGACACAAAAGTACAAATAGATCTCTCTTTGTTCCATCTACTTTTTTAATACAAGCATTGTGCCACATCGTTAGATGGGAAGACTCCTAAATGACGATCTGCAATTATGTTATGAGAGAATAAGGAAGGCATTGACTATAGACAACAAGTATTGGAAACGTTCTGTTCGGAAAAAGCTATTTTCACTAAAAAGTACCATGTACCAAAAGTCAAACAAATTGCTATGGTTGATATTTGGAAGAGTATAAAAAAATATAGAATGTTCTACGGGATAGCAAAATAGCAGAAGCTCATTCATTTTCTATAAGATACATCAGTATGCAGCATACTGCATCATTCAAGATTCAAGGAGGGTAAACCTTCTAATATCTTTTCTAGGGGATTTTATTACATATTATATTAGTTATTTTGGGCCGTAATGGGTGAGGCACATGTCTCACTGTGCCCACATGTACCTCCGCCACGGGGCGTTGATTTTAACAGAAATTAAAATTAAAGACAATGCTACATGGATATCATTTTAGAATTCAAAATGAAACTCAAGTTCTTCTCCACTACAAAATAATAGATATAACAAGTAAAATACGTTATTTTATTTAAATATATTTTGTTTTGTTATGGAAACTAACTTGAGTTCTATTTTGGGTTCCAAAATGTGTCCATATAATAAATCACTTCACTTTTTAATTGTGACTTTGGTTGACCAGCTATATAAAAAAGATTCCATGATTGTGCTCATTTCGTAGCTTGATTTATTCCTTCAACCTAAAATCGAGAAAAGAGGCTCCTCTGCCTCTACAGATCCCATTCTCACCGCCCTCTTCCGTATCCGTTTGCGGAACCCATCATCTACACCATGCCCAACGTCTCCCTTCTTTCTCCTGTTGCCTAGTATCGTTCCGAGGTGAACTTTTCCTTCGATGGAACTGTCTCCAACCTAAACCACAAGTTCATTGTTGATAATGAATCCTATATTCTTAAGCTGCTCAACTCAATGTTCTCCTCGTTCCTTTGGAGAGATAGAGAAAACAACCACTGACACACCTGGGTGGGATGCGATTCTATTACAAGATCTACTACAGAAGGAAGACTTGATATCCCCTCTCTATAGTTGTCCGCCAAGGTGTATAGGTAAGCTTGTTGAGAAATCCTAATCGTCAATTCTTGCTGAACAAATTTTTGTAGGGGAAAATATCACAATGTCCGCAAAAATCAACAAGAACGACTATCCCACATACCTTAAGATGGGTTTCTTCTCTTCCCCTTAATGGCACATGTTATGGAATTTCTTTCCCGCTATGCTTCTCCATGACTGGTGCTTCTTGGCCACCAGCACAAAGCTGGAGTCTGCTACTGCTGTGTTCATGTTCTAGACTAGGAGTGCGCTAGAGAGTATGTTGTGTTTGGAGGAGGATTGTTACACCCACATCCCACGATAACTACTAATCATGATATTAGGGCATAAGTTGAGGACTTAACATAACACAAAGATCACTCTTGACTTTTTCTTTGATTTCAACTTTTTGTTTCATCACATTCAATCACGTAAATTAACTTTACAAGAGAAATCAAAACTTGATTACTGCAATCTGATTTCAACAATAAATATATGTATCTAACATTCATTCCTTTTCTACACACTTCCATGTAGATACAACATGATAAACAAGTACATTCTCTATTATTAAAGAAACAAAGTTATACATCATCAATTACAAATCTCTCAACTCTATACAAGGACCTAAAGTGATAGGGAGCGACTAAACTTAACAAATATGATACTTAACTCTTATGGTAGATCTACTCTGGCATTGACATTCTTCTAATCTACATAGTTTATCTAAAAATTGTGAGTAGAGGGGTGAGCCTACTCGCTCAATGGATGAGTACTTTGAAAAATAGTTTAAATCACTTTAATAGTTTAAATTATATTATTAAGCAATTGAATTTAAAGTATAATAGTAATAAGCTATACATGAAATAATCATTCACTAATACATAATTGGTAGGATTTCTCTGGATAAGCACAAGGAGTAAGTCAATAATATACATGATACTTGTCCTTATATTTATAACCTCATTGTCTACAAGACACTAAACAACCACATCTCTTTGTTACAACTACTTTTTGAATACAAGCATTGTGCCACATTCTGGCCATCACAGCTTGTGAGAGGGTTGATGTAACATCCCTGACCTGGGTTATACTTTAACCCTAGGTGTTTTGTTTAGGAAAGATAATTATGTGCTTGATATTATCTTTTGAAAAGTAATTAAGGCTCAAGAGGAACTTATATTTCAATTTTAATCCTTTTTGAATGATGTTGAAAATAATGTTTTGCCTGTGTTGGACTAAAGTGCAAATTACCCAAGTTGAGGGGTTAAATTGCAAATGTTACATGATAAGATGTTCCTCATGTGTTGAAGCATCATGATAATGAAGATGATGCAGAGGTATGGCTTGTGGTAGCCTGAGTACCAAGAAAGAGCTGATAAAGCAATGTTTGTGCATTAAAACCCAGTTTTGGTGTAATGTGCAATTTACCCAAAACCCAAGGTTCAATATGATAATATTTCTTGTACTCATGATGAGGTAAGAAAATGAGAGGGACGTCTCATTTGTATCACTTTGAAGGAGAGAGAATCTGGATATTAAAATAATCAAGATTTAAGCATAATTAAAATTGGAATTTAATTTAATACAAAAATAATTATATTAAATGGATTGCTCTTCACCCAAAATTGTGTTGGTTGAAATCCATATATGTGGACGTCCTTGTGCTATGCAAAGGCAACGAAAATATCTTAAGGAGGTGAAGAACCCACTCACATTATTATAAGAAAACGAAATATCCACTCACTTATGGATATTATTATAATATGATTTAAGGTGCTTATTTTGCTTTTCTTTAAAACATAGATAATTGAGAGGAATAAGAGGCAAAGGAGATAGCCTCGTAACCAAGGTAGGAAAGGGATCAAGTGTCAAGGGAATGGAGGAGATAATCCCTACACTATCTCTCTTAAATGAATTTTCAATAAAATTCATATATATGCTCCTTTATCCATGAGTTGAAAGGGTAATTTCGAAACCACTTTCACTTCTTGCTTGCAAAAACGACCAAGGGAGCTAGGAGCAACAGGAGGACGACTCCCAACTTGTTGGTAAGCTTCTTGACCTTCTTTCACCTTGATTCCATGGTGGAAATCGAAAATCAATGCATGATTTCTTCTCATCTACATTCCATCTTCAATTCTAGCCATTCCTTTTCACTCAAAGCTTAAGGACGAGCTTGGGATAGTGGAAGGTGTTGCTTTCACCATTAAAGACGTGGAGGTTGAAGCTTTGAAGCTCAATTGAATGCGGGTTATATAACTTGAACCCTTGAACTTTGTTATTGATTCCATATTCTTATCAATTGTTGATTCCTTCTTTATTCCCGAAATTTTATTTGATTGATTGATGCAATCACCATGAAAATCACAGAAAGCTTCGTGGGTCTATAGATTGATGATGATGAAATCATCATAAGCACCCACCTCCACAAATATCTAATGCAAACAGTTTCATAATTTTGGTCCAATCGGTTTCACCAAACCGTTTGGAGACCAAACGGTTTGCAAACCGTTTGGAGGTTTGGGTTCCAAACCGTTTGGAATGGTTGACCGAATGGAAGGGGTTTACCATTTGTAGGGAGGTTTCTGATGTGTTTAATAATGATCAAATAGATTTAATTGATTGGTTTCTAAAGGGTCCATGATTGGATAATCTACCAATTGCAAACCCTAATCGGGTTGAGTGCTGAAATTCTCAATTGATTGAATCAGTTTTTGGGTTGACTAGCCCAAACGGTCTCAAGACCGTTTGGAGGTCAACCAAGACTGTTTGGAAGCCTATGGTTGAGTATGATTGGATGGTTGAAGATCCAGTGATTTCAAATTAAAATACAATCGATGGCTTAATTGATGATTGATTCAATGATGCAAACCCTAATTGAATTTCATAGATTTCAAAGATGGTTTGAGTCAAACGGTCTCAAGACCGTTTGGAAGTCATCCAAACAACCTCAAGACCATTTGAGGCCAGGTCATGACATAGCTAAGTGGTGATTCAATGATTTCAATCGAATTAGTTCCATAGTGTCAACCATTGATGGTTCCTCAATTTCAAAACCCTAATTGATGGTTTTTTTATTATAAACCCTAGTTCAATTGCTAATTGAAGGTCTAATTGAAGGGTGATTCAATGGTTCACTGGAAGAATAAATCAGTAGTTCAATTGATAGATGGTTTAATGATTGAAACCCTGAATTGATAAAGTGATGGAAGATCTTTTTGGTCCATTCAGTTTTGAGAGAGTTTGGACCAAACGGTCTTAAGACCGTTTGGGGTCAAACGGTCTCAAGACCATTTGGGACCAAACAGTCTCAAACCGTTTGGAGACCCAAGTTCATTCGGTTTCAAAATGTTTTGTCTAAACGATTTTATATGTCCAATCGGTTTCAACTTGATTTGGCTAAACAGTTTCAAACCGTTTGAACTTAATTGGTCAAGACCGTTTGAGGTCTGAGTGACCAAGATCGTTTGGGGTCTAAGTGACCAAGATTATTTGAGGTTCAAATTGGTCAAACCATTTGGACACTTAAAATGATTAAGGGTCAGTTAGCTACTTGATTGATAATGATGTAGACCCAAGGTGATTATAATGGTTAACCCTAACTGTGTGTAGTTAAATGAAGAGCTGACCTAGATCAATCTTGAACTACTTAACATCCCAGAGAGGATGAGAGAGAGATGAATGCTTACATAATTAAGCCCTAATTCTCTCATTATGAATAAAATATGTAATCAGGGTTTGATCCATAATAATGAGATCATGAAACCCTCATTGAAAAGATTAATGAGCCCTGACCCTAATTTAGGGCAAAGCTATGTGAAACCCTAATTTAGGGCAAAGCTATGTGAAACCCTAATTTAGGGCAAAGCTATATGAAACCCTAATTTAGGGAAAGCTATGTGAAACCCTAATTGAGGGAGATGTCAAGTGAAATCCTAATTTCAGATAATACTATGTGAAACCCTGATATAGAAGGATGTTATGTGAAACTCTAATGAAGAGTGATATTATGTGAAATCCATATATATGGGAAATGCTATGTGAACCTTAATTTATAAATATGGAAAATCCTATTCCTAATAATGGAGTAGTGATTAATATATTGACAAAGATAACACCTAAATAGGTTGATAATGGATATCCTTATATCAATAGTTCCTAACTCAAAGATGAGTTCATATCATTGGCAATGGTTGTATTTTCTAAGTAAGTGACTTATGACCAATACATTACATGATAAATGTGATGAACTGGTGCATAAAGTATTAGGATGGGGAATACCCTAATACAAGCTAAGTGGGTGAACTCAAGTAAGATAAAGGTGATGAGGGAAGTGATACATCAAGATATGATAGATATCACATCCAACACCTCAAGACTAATATACCTTGATGTATTTTAAATCCAATATATTTAGATGAGTGACACATAAAGTGTGTCATGTCAATTGTTACATTGAGAAGCAATGCACTTTGATAAGTGTAGGCTAACATGCTTTATGAAAAGGTTAATCCAAATCAATAAACTATGATGCATTCATTTTCTGGTAAAGATGAGAGAGAAACTCATACTTTGTGTTGATAATCCATTTAATGATGAATGATGAGAATAAATAAGTATGATTGAATACTTATGTTATCAATATTGGCGCCTAGCTGGGTGAAGCAATGAAATAGGACTTGATCATTAATAATATGATCTTGAGAACCTAAATGGTTATCTATGGGAAACCCTAATGAAGGGTGATGATATGCAAAGAGAAATCCTAACCCTAAAAAGGGAATAATGGTATTACTTTGTGTTGCATGGTGCTGATATGAAAGCATTATAACTGTTATCATGAAGTACTAATCATGCAGGTATGTTGAGATGATGAGCATAGTCAGGTATGGGCTATGATGCTCTGTATATATTGAAAATGCTTTATAGGATTTATAAGCCTTCATATGCTTTGTTTCTTAGTGAGGGGTAACCTAAAATTAATGAGCTATGTGTGCCATATGATGTTTAAAATATTGAAATTGTTTATGGGCTTCATAAGCCATAATATGCCTTGTTTCCTATTAAGGGGTAACAAGAAGGTGATATGAGCTTTGTGAACTATGTGGAGTGCTTGTATAGCAAGAATGATGATTACCTTGGTCAGATGACCTAAAGGTATTAAGTTACCTGTTAAGTAGTAACAAGTATTCTATGATGAACTAAGGGTTTGAATACCCACATTCTATAATCATGATGATGAACTTGTTAAGAAATGGAAATGTACTTGATGGGATGAGGAATTAAGATCTAAATACTTTGTTAAAAGAGTATGGCTACAGGCCATGACTCAACAAAATAGTGCCAAGCATTAGCTATGTGATCTAAGCCTGAAGAGAGTATATGCTGCAGCTATAACTCTATAGTGAAGATTTCAATATACCCTGGCAAGTTAATTGCAGTTTGACACATGATGTGTAAAATATAATCAGCCGTGTAGTGTATTTGCATAAAGTTGAAATACGAGACACATTTGTTGATATTATCCTGCCTAGTATAGTGGATAAATGTTATACATGTCCTTCATATTCCTTAATGGATAAGTGACATGCTGCTCTATCAGGTTATAGCTACAATGCTTCAGATAAGAATAATGTTCTAACATGTTAGATAATGAATTAACTGCTGTTAAACAATTATGATTCCTCTGTTCAGATTTATCTTATTAAACTGCAATAATAATGTTTCTGGCGGAGAGTTATATCTCTCACCGGGGCAATTTACAATTGTCTCACCCCCGTGAGAACCACATTTTTAGGTGGACGCGGACGAGGAGGCAGGAATCCTTCAGTAGGTGAAGGACAACAACAACATCACCAGGAATAGCAGTGAATTCTCAGGTGGAGACACTGGATATCAAGTTTTGTATATGTGTGAATAGAGTCTTATGTGTCGTCTCTGTACTCTCAGGTCCTCAGAGTAATAGTTAATGCGTTTGAGATTTTGGCTTAGTGCCTCGTGATTTTATACTGCCTGTGTATAGTTTAACATGGAAGTTGATGCTTGTAATTCTTAGAAAGAGATGATACAAGATATGTACTTGTAAACCAATATGTAATTAAATTACTTCAGTCCTTTGTGAAAGAGTTTTCCTATGTGTGGACCTCTCTGTAAAATGGTTTTAATTTTTAGTGATTTTCGGTAATCCGCTGCTAACAAACGCTTCCACTTAAGTAAATTATGTTTTTGTGATCAGTGTGTCACAATTTAGTGGTATCAGATCTCTAGGTTCGATGAGTCTACAGAGACATAGGATTAAGGTTGTTGAGTCTGTTCTAAGTTTCTACCAGTTTATCTGATAGTATCTTCTGCTGACATAGGAGAAGAAGAACTTGAAGATGTATGGATCACATGAAGAACATGCTGCTGAGAGCAGCATTGCTGCACCAAGAGGAGGTGCAAGGGATCAAGCTAGGGATGAACCCGTACCTGAGATTCCTCATCTTGATCAAGCTGCATTAGAGAAGCCAGCTTTACATATTCTGTTCGGCCAGTTTATGGCAACTATGACACACATGGCTGACAGGATGCCCCCACCTGCACCTAGGGCACCAGCCCACCATGAGGGATATGGAGCCGACAAGACTTGTGAGAGACTTTGCCGGGTTGGGGCCATAGATTATGCTGGTACAGCTGATCCAGCAGATGCTGATTTGTGGCTGACGGAGCTGGAGAAGGCTTTCAGGATCCTTGATATTCTTGAAGCTGAGAAGGTAAGACATGCAGTGTACCTCCTAAAAGGGAGTGCTGGTCACTGGTGGATTATAGAAGAAGACAAGAGGCTAGGTGAAGAAATTGGATGGGAGGTATTCTGACGAGAATTTGTCAGTAGATACTTCCCTAAGACGTATTTAGATGAGAAGATCTCTCAATTTGAGAGGATCAAACAAGGACAGATGAACGTTAGCAAATATGAAGCTAAGTTCATGGAGCTTTTGCGGTTTTGTCTGCATATGGTAGTTAATAATGAGGAAAGAATTCGACGTTTTGAGAAGGGGTTGAACGCTGAACTGACCACTCCTGTGTCTGCTTTAGAGAACAGGGAGAGGTTTGCCACCTTTGTAGAGTCGGTAAGGAGGATAGAGAGGTCTAAAATTGAGAAACGACAAACCAGTAGTAAGAAGGAATACACTCAGTTTCAAGGACAAAGATCCGAAAGTTTTAAGAAGCCGAGATTTTCTGCATCGGCAGCACCATCGAAATTCCATACCCAGACGCAATGGACGTCAAGTAGGGGTAGGGACCGTAGTATTTCTCTAAGTAGAGCCCCCGACATAGCATCAACATTGGTGACTGGATCTCACAGACCATATTTTGCGACCAGGGTCTGTTACCAATGTAGACAACCGGGACATCTAGCAAAGGATTGTCCAGTTGGGAATACAATGGTGACTCAACCCTAGGGACAGAGTCAGAAAGGCTCACAAAGGAGGTAGTTTTCTAGTAACAATAGAGGACGTGGACAAGCGTCCCGAGCTGGTTCATCAACACCTAACAATCAAGCACAGGGCCAACAACCAGCAACTGTGAGGTTCTATGCAATGAATCAATCTGATGCAATAGTCAACCCTCGGGTTGTGACAGGTCAGGTGAAATAGATTCATTCTGATATTTCATTTCATGAATCTATGTGTTAAAAATAAGAAAGTAGCTGTTTTTGAACATCCTCTGACTAGTCCTATAAGGACACAAGGAAGATGAGAATTTACATTTTACTCAGTATTCCTTAAAATGCTTTATAATCTCTCTTATCTGTGTGATAAAAGATGAGATATAGAAGTGATGCCTGAAGAGAATCCAGGAATGAAGAATCCTGTGTGTATAATGATATGAAAAGTGAGGAACATGATAGTAAATAAAGTGCATAATACCTAATCTCAATACTTGTATACCCTGGCCAGGTATATGATTATTGGAGATAAGGCAAGTATGTAACTTTTAGATTGTTATATTTCTGATTACTCTGATCAAGTAGTCATTCTGAAACAATCTAGTGAGTATAATGAAATTACATATGGATTGCTAAGTGAACTTTCCCAACTAATAGGGATTGTTGAGTGAAGTTTCCCAATTACATAGGGATTGCTAAGTGAACTTTCCCAATTACATAGGGATTGCTAAGTGAACTTTCCCAACTAATGGGAATTGCTGAGTGAACTTTCCCAATTACATAGGGATTGCTAAGTGAACTTTCCCAATTACATAGGGATTGCTAAGTGAACTTTCCCAACTAATAGGGATTGCTGAGTGAACTTTCCCAATTACATAGAGATTGCTAAGTGAACTTTCCCAACTAATAGGGATTGCTGAGTGAACTTTCCCAATTACATAGGGATTGCTAAGTGAACTTTCCCAATTACATAGGGATTTCTAAGTGAACTTTCCCAACTAATAGGGATTGCTGAGTGAACTTTCCCAATTACATAGGGATTGCTAAGTGAACTTTCTCAATTACATAGGGATTGCTAAGTGAACTTTCCCAACTAATAGGGATTACTGAGTGAACTTTCCCAATTACATAGAGATTGCTAAGTGAACTTTTCCAACTAATAGGGATTGCTGAGTGAACTTTCCCAATTACATAGGGATTGCTAAGTGAACTTTCCCAATTACATAGGGATTGCTAAGTGAACTTTCCCAACTAATAAGGAAGTATTGAGTGAACTTTCCCAATTACATAGGGATTGCTAAGTGAACTTTCCCAACTAATAAGGAAGTGCTGAGTGAACTTTCCCAATTACATAGGGATTGCTAAGTGAACTTTCCCAACTAATAAGGAAGTGTTGAATGACCTTTCCCAATAACATAGGGATTGCTAAGTGAACTTTCCCAGCCACATAGGGTTTGCTAAGTGAACTTTCCCAAATAAGTAAAGGATTGCTGAGTGGATTACCTCTATTAAATATATATGTTTCCTCTTTGATGAACAACCTTGGGTAATGATAGGGGTATGTTCCTTTATGATTCTTCCTTTCATTAACATGACAATCAAGTGAGTATTATGGCATTTGATGTACATGGATTAGAAATAATCTGTTGAAGGATACTTAGAAAAGTATCAGTTTGCTTTGGACTTTGGTTCCAAGATAATGAGATATGGAACAAGCAATGTCCTAAAATAAAAGAAATACCTTGTGCATGTATACCTTCGGTGGTAACAACAGAGAAATGAATATGATAAAAATGAGATGTGTTCTCAACACATATGATGAATACCAAAGTAAGGATTATGGTACCTGAGAAATAATAGATGATTTATGTTGGTTACCTATATTGGCCAACGGTGAAATCAATCTAGTTACATAAAATAATATGAACATCATTTGTTAGGGGTTTATGCTTTTCATAAACATAAACATTGATAAGGTTGAACTAATGGAAGGAACAATTGTAATTATAGTGGGAAAATTTTATCAAGCTAAAAATATTTCCTTAGAATAACCCTGTGTGGAGGAAATTTGTGTGGATTAAAGATCTATGGTATCTCCATAACATTAAGATGTTATGTGGAGACTTGATGGTACCATAAATGATTAAAAGCTGTCTCTCCTTTTCTTGGGATTTCGGGGACGAAATCCTTGTTAGGGGTTTATAACTTGTAACATCCCTGACCTGGGTTATACTTTAACCCTAGGTGTTTTGTTTAGGAAAGATAATTATATGCCTGATATTATCTTTTGAAAAGTAATTAAGGCTCAAGAGGAACTTATATTTCAATTTTAGTCCTTTTTGAATGATGTTGAAAATAATGTTTTGCCTGTGTTGGACTAAAGTGCAAATTACCCAAGTTGAGGGGTTAAATTGCAAATGTTACATGATAAGATGTTCCTCATGTGTTTAAGAATCATGAGAATGAATATGATGCAGAGGTATGGATTGTGGTAGCCTGAGTACCAAGAAAGAGCTGATAAAGCAATGTTTGTGCATTAAAACCCAGTTTTGGTGTAATGAGCAATTTACCCAAAACCCAGGGTTCAATATGCAAATTACCACTTCAATAAGGTCCCTAATATTTATTGGCATCATGATGAGGCAATAAAATGAGAGGGGCATCTCATTTGTATCACTTTGAAGGAGAGAGAATCTTGATATTAAAATAATCAAGATTTAAGCATAATTGAAATTGGAATTCAATTTAATGCAAAAATAATTATATTAAATGGATTGCTCTTCAACCAAAATTGTGTTGGTTGAAATCCATATATGTGGACGTCCTTGTGACTTGCAAAGGCAACGAAAATATCTTAAGGAGGTGAAGAACCCACTCACATTATTATAAGAAAAAGAAATATCCACTCACTTATGGATATTATTATAATATAATTTAAGGTGCTTAATTTGCTTTTCTTTAAAGCATGTATAATTGAGAGGGGAAAAGGAGATATCCTCATAACCAAGGTAGGAAAGGGATCAAGTGGAAAGGGAATGGAGGAGATAATCCCTACATTATCTCTCTTAAATGAATTTTCAATAAAATTCATATATATGTTCCTTTATCCATGAGTTGAAAGGGTAATTTCGAAACCACTTTCACTTCTTGCTTGAAAAAACGACCAAGGGAGATAGGAGCAACATGAGGACGACTCCCAACCTGTTGGTAAGCTTCTTGACCTTCTTTCACCTTGATTCCATGGTGGAAATCGAAAATCAATGCATGATTTCTTCTCATCTCCATTCCATCTTCAATTCTAGCCATTCCTTTTCACTCAAAGCTTAAGGATGAGCTTGGGATAGTGGAAGGTGTTGCTTTCACCATTAAAGACGTGGAGGTTGAAGCTTTGAAGCTCAATTGAAGGCGGGTTATATAACTTGAACCCTTGAACTTTGTTATTGATTCCATATTCTTATCAATTGTTGATTCCTTCTTTATTCCCAAAATTTTATTTGATTGATTGATGCAATCACCATGAAAATCACAGCAAGCTTCGTGGGTCTATAGATTGATGATGATGACATCATCATAAGCACACACCTCCACAAATATATAATGCAAACAGTTTCATAATTTTGGTCCAATCGGTTTCACCAAACCGTTTGGAGACCAAACGGCTTGCAAACCGTTTGGAGGTTTGGGTTCCAAACCGTTTGGAATGGTTGACCGAATGGAAGGGGTTGACCGTTTGAGGGGAGGTTTCTAATGTGTTGAATAATGATCAAATAGATTTAATTGATTGGTTTCTAAAGGGTCCATGATTGGATAATCTACCAATTGCAAACCCTAATCAGGTTGAGTGCTGAAATTCTCAATTGATTGAATCAATTTTTGGGTTGACTAGCCCAAACGGTCTCAAGACCGTTTGGAGGTCACCCAAATGGTCTCAAAACCGTTTGGAGGTCAACCAAGACCGTTTGGAAGTCTATGGTTGAGTATGATTGGATGGTTGAAGATCCAGTGATTTCAAATTAAAATACAATCGATGGCTCAATTGATGATTGATTCAATGATGCAAACCCTAACTGAATTTCATAGATTTCAAAGATGGTTTGAGTCAAACGGTCTCAAGACCATTTGGAAGTCATCCAAACAACCTCAAGACCATTTGAGGTCAGGTCATGACATAGCTATGTGTGATTCAATGATTTCAATCGAATTAGTTCCACAGTTTCAACCATTGATGGTTCCTCGATTTCAAAACCCTAATTGATGGTTTCTTGATTATAAACCCTAGTTAAATTGGGTTCAAAACCCTAATTGAAGGTCCAATTGAAGGGTGATTCAATGGTTCAATGGAAGTATAAATCAGTAGTTCAATTGATAGATGGTTTAATGATTGAAACCCTGAATTGATAAAGTGATGGAAGATCTTTTTGGTCCATTCGGTTTTGAGAGAGTTTGTACCAAACGGTCTTAAGACCGTTTGGGGTCAAACGGTCTCAAGACCATTTGGGACCAAACGGTCTCAAACCGTTTGGAGACCCAAGTTCATTCGGTTTCAAAATGTTTTGTCTAAACAGTTTTATATGTCCAATCGGTTTCAACTTGATTTGGCTAAACGGTTTCAAACCGTTTGAACTTAATTGGTCAAGACCGTTTGAGGTCTGAGTGACCAAGATCGTTTGGGGTCTAAGTGACCAAGATTATTTGAGGTTCAAATTGGTCAAACCATTTGGACACTTAAAATGATTAAGGGTCAGTTAGCTACTTGATTGATAATGATGTATACCCAAGGTGATTATAACGGTTAACCCTAACTGTGTGTACTTAAATGAAGAGCTGACCTAGATCAATCTTGAACTACTTAACATCCTAGAGAGGATGAGAGAGAGAGAGAGGAATGCTTACATAATTAATCCCTAATTCTCTCATTATGAATAAAATATGTAATCAGGGTTTGATCCATAATAATGAGATCGTGAAACCCTCATTGAAAAGATTAATGAGCCCTGACCCTAATTTAGGGCAAAGGTATGTGAAACCCTAATTTAGGGCAAAGCTATGTGAAACCCTAATTTAGGGCAAAGCTATATGAAACCCTAATTTAGGGCAAAGCTATGTGAAACCCTAATTGAGGGAGATGTCAAGTGAAATCCCAATTTCAGATAATACTATGTGAAACCCTGATATAGAAGGATGTTATGTGAAACTCTAATGAAGAGTGATATTATGTGAAATCCATATATATGGGAAATGCTATGTGAACCTTAATTAATAAATATGGAAAATCCTATTCCTAATAATGGAGTAGTGATTAATATATTGACAAAGGTAACACCTAAAGAGGTTGATAATGGATATCCTTATATCAATAGTTCCTAACTCAAAGATGAGTTCATATCATTGGCAATGGTTGTATTTTCTAAGTAAGCGACTTATGACCAATACATTACATGATAAATGTGATGAACTGGTGCATAAAGTATTAGGATGGGGAATACCCTAATACAAGCTAAGTGGATGAACTCAAGTAAGATAAAGGTGATGAGGGAAGTGATACATCAAGATATGATAGATTCACATCCAGCACCTCAAGACTGATATACCTTGATGTATTTTAAATCCAATATATCTGGATGAGTGACACATAAAGTGTGTCATGTCAATTGTTACATTGAGAAGTAATGCACTTTGATAAGTGTAGGCTAACATGCCTTATGAAAAGGTTAATCCAAATCAATAAACTATGATGCATTCATATTTTGGTAAAGATGAGAGAGAAACTCATACTTTGTGTTGATAATCCATTTAATGATGAATGATGAGAATAAATAAGTATGATTGAATACTTATGTTATCAATATTGGCTCCTAGCTGTGTGAAGCAATGAAATAGGACTTGATCATTAATAATATGATCTTGAGAACCTAAATGGTTATCTATGGGAAACCCTAATAAAGGGTGATGATATGCAAAGAGAAATCCTAACCCTAAAAAGGGAATAATGGTATTACTTTGTGTTGCATGGTGCTGGTATGAAAGCATTATAACTGTTATCATGAAGTACTAATCATGCATGTATGTTGAAATGATGAGCATAGTCAGGTATGGGCTATGATGCTCTGTATATATTGAAAATGCTTTATAGGCTTTATAAGCCTTCATATGCTTTGTTTCTTAGTGAGGGGTAACCTGAAATTAATGAGCTCTGTGTGCCATATGATGTTTTAATTATTGAAATTGTTTATGGGCTTCATAAGCCATAATATGCATGGTTGCCTATTAAGGGGTAACAAGAAGGTGATATGTGCTTTGTGAACTATGTGGAATGCTTGTATAGCAAGAATGATGATTACCTTGGTCAGATGACCTGAAGGTATTAAGTTACCTGTTAAGTGGTAACAAGTATTCTATGATGAACTAAGGGTTTGAATACCCACATTCTATAATCATGATGATGAACTTGTTAAGAAATGGAAATGTACTTGATGGGATGAGGAATTAAGATCTCAATACTTTGTTAAAAGAGTATGGCTACAAGCCATGACTCCACAAAATAGTGCCATGCATTAGCTATGTGATCTAAGCCTGAAGAGAGTATATGCTGTGGCTATAACTCTATAGTGAAGACGTCAATATACCCTGCAAGTTAATTACAGTTTGACACATGATGTGTAAAATATAATCAGATGTGTAGTGTATTTGCAGAAAGTTGAAATACGAGAAACATTGGTTGATATTATCCTGCCTAGTATAGTGGATAAATGTTATACATGTCCTTCATATTCCTTAATGGATAAGTGACATACTGCTCTATCAGGTTATAGCTGCAATGCTTCAGATAAGAATAATGTTCTAATCTATTAGACAATGAATTAACTGCTGTTAAACAATTATGATTCCTCTATTCAGATTTATCTTATTAAACTGCAATAATAATGTTTCTGGCGGAGAGTTATATCTCTCGCTGGGGCAATTTACAATTGTCTCACTCCCGTGGGAACCACATTTTTAGGTGGATGCGGATGAGGAGGCAGGAATCCTTTAGTAGGTGAAGGACAGCAACAACATCACCAGGAATAGCAGTGAATTCTCAGGTGGAGACACTGGCTATCAAGTTTTATATATGTGTGAATAGAGTCCTATGTGTCGTCTCTGTACTCTCAGGTCCTCGGAGTAATAGTTAATGCATTTGAGATTTTGGCTTAGTGCCTCGTGATTTTATACTGCCTGTGTATAGTTTAACAGGGCAGTTGATGCTTGTAATTCTCAGAAAAAGACGATACAAGACATGTACTTGTAAACTAGTATGTAATTAAATTACTTCAGTCCTTTGTGAAAGAGTTTTCCTATGTGTGGTCCTCTCTGTAAAATGGTTTTAGTTTTTAGTGATTTTCGGTAATCCGCTGCTAAGGAACGCTTCCACTTAAGTAAATTATGTTTTTGTGATCAGTGTGTCACAGTTGGTGCCCGATATCTCTTGATAGCCCGTAACAGGTGACCGCTCTCTCAAACCCTAAACATTCCATCACCTTGAGTGTTGCCCGATACACCAACAATGCCTGTTATCCCCTCGACGTCCGTCACACCTTTGGGTAGTGTTGCCCGATAGGGGGTTGGCCGACACCCTCTCCTTGAGGTGTTGTGCCCGATACATCCATGGTGATGCCTAAACTGACACATTTAGGGTTAGCCTGATACCCTATGTTGTAACCTTAACTGATATCTTGTGATGGTGTCTAAGCTACACCATGTTGATGCTAGGGTCACATGGTATAATTGTTGGCTAAATGGACATCATCAAAATCCCTTTGTTTTGAAAATGAAAAACATTTCATTCTTGTGGATCTAACATGCTACATGAGTGTTGCATGCACTAGGTGGATGACACAACTTTGGAAGATAAAAATGCCCTCAATATGTTAATTTCATGATTGTAATCAAATGTAAAAACTTGTACAAGTATATAATGTACAAGTACTTAGATATCATGTAAATCAAGCGTTTAGATCTTCCCTAGCCATTCACAACACTTAGATAGGTCATCCCCTATAATAGTGTCACAACTGCACACTCATACACACACCTAGTATTCATCTAGAACCATCAAAATAGAGATATTCCCGGTTGAACTATTTGTCGACCGAGACAAGCTCGGTCGAACAACTTCTCGACCGAGAGTCTCCCGGGTTAGTTCTTCTAATAGGTTCTATAGTCG
Organism: Alisma plantago-aquatica; assembly: GCA_963693085.1. Classification (NCBI taxonomy): domain Eukaryota; kingdom Viridiplantae; phylum Streptophyta; class Magnoliopsida; order Alismatales; family Alismataceae; genus Alisma; species Alisma plantago-aquatica. The sequence goes on along the minus strand of OY856414.1, from coordinate 13,975,704 downwards.
TTAGACACAACAGACAAGGTAGTTGGGAGTTGGAATCGAATGTTATATACACTTGCTCCAGACCGTCTCTTGGTCGACAAATAGTTCGACCGACAGACTCTCGATCAACAAACTTCTCAATCGAGATTGTCTCTGTCTGCACTTTTCAAAATTAATAAACTAGTCATTGCTAAAGCAATTAGTGGATACTTAACGGCTAGTTGAGCACTTAGAACCCCCTAGAAAGTGTCTAGAATGTCTTTAAGCATTCATAGGCCATTCCTATAAATAGGACATGCCTTAGGACACCCAAAACACACTTGTGCAACACTTGAGCATACATACTTGCAATTGGCAATCTATTCTTGTGAGCAATTGAGCAACTCTAGAATTTGCTAATCCTTTCCATTGCTACAAATTTGTGTCCTACAGGCTAGCATCTACTACCTGACCGACCTGAATCGCGCGTCCGAAAAATGGAGGCGGATTTGAAGTATTCAGACTTTTAAATTTATAACCCGAAACCTTCTAGGCCCCCACAACTTTGTTTACGGGGTCAAAATAGATATATGGGGTCGAACACAGGGACAAGGGTGGTAGTGTTGGGAATGCGGAATCGACACTTTACACTCCGGTAAGGGTAAGGAGATGAAAGAGTTCCTCAAGGGAACAACAAGCTAAGCTCGATAAAAATAAAAGATAACTATCTCCAAATGGAGGTACGAGGAAAAATTAGGTTTTAAGCATTTATCAGTTTTTAGGGTTTTTGCGCAATGGAAACAGAGAGGATAAAACTATTGCTTTAGCAAGGAACGAAGGAGAAAGCTTCGGTAAAACAAGCGGCAACAAAAACATCTTGTACCCCTCCTCTCGAAGCAGGTACCTCTAACTAAGTATCAACACCTCTCTCGAGGCTACTGGTCTTTGGTTAGAGTGGAAAGGTCACTAAAGCAACTCCGATCCTGGGCACTCTCGTACTCCCGTATCGGACCAAACACTAGAGCCACAACACCTCTCTCGAGGCTGTTGCAGCGGGAAACACGATTCAATAGCTAATCGAAACATGATCCAAGTGTACAAGCTAGAGTTCAAATGCTAAACAAAACAATCGTCCATCAAAAGGTACCAAGCATAGAGCAGAAGATGATTAAACTCTTCCAATTCCATTTGCATAAAAGGGTCTGATTACATTGCATAAGTAAAGAAAGTAAATGACTGAAATAAGTAAAGATAAATGTCGACTTCTTGATCTAGAAGGGCGACAAGCAGATGCAGACCCTCCAGCCTGATACCGGGCAGGAGCCTTGCCTGATACACCTGTGTCGGGTGGCACACCATCTCGAGCGACACGCCGTGACGGGCGATGCGTATCGGGCTTAGTATCGTGTCGGGATAGAGTGTTGTTTCCCGTATCAGGGTATCCTATCGGGCGTCCTTGTTGGCCGATATCGGCCTACAGCAGTGCCCGGGGTCGACCCTAAGTGAACCATTCCCTCCCTCTCGGGATGGGGAAGTGCTCACCTAGAATCGCCCGGTACACCCTGAGGCACGACACGCGAGCTCCATATGTTTTCCTTGGTTAGCTTTTGAGAGGTTCCGACCCATCCCATCAGAGTCCTGTAGCTGCTATTTATAGGCAGCGGTTGGAGGAAGTTATGGTGCTCTGGACGCCATGTGCCCTCCTTCAGCTCCATTCTTGTGACTCCAGGGATGCCCGATATGCATGTCGATCGGCACAAGGATGTCGGGCTGTTGGTCATCGTGACGAGTGGCACCTACCGGTGGGTGGCCCGTATCGCCCGACACACTCTTGTAGTCCTGGTGGGTTTTGGCTCCCTGTCGGGTAAACGGCGTATCGCTCGTCCGCTTCCTCCTTGCGCGGCACCTTCGTGTCGCCCGACAGCGTATCATGCAGCCCTGTCGGTCAGTGAGCGTAACGGCCAGCTGGTTCGTAAGGAGGCCGATGCAGGTGGAATATGTTCGTGGGCCGGGACGGGCCTTTTTGTTGATAAAAGAGTCAAAAAATGGGGAAAACTCTGCAAAATATGATAAAATTGAGTTAAGAGCATAGCAAAGCCAGTTTATTCAAAAACATGACAAAAAGAAGAGGAATTCATTTAAAAAGGGCAGAATTGACAACGAAATAAGGGCAAAAAAATCACAAAATTTGGTGTTATCAACTCCCCCAAACTTAGCATTTTGATTGTCCTCAATCAATCCTTAAACTTTGTTTTGTGATGCTTCTTCTTAACCGGTACATCTTTCAGGCCATGGGCTTAGACGAGTACTGAGATGTCTTTAAAGAGAACACTGCCCGACCAATAAAAGACTTTGCCTTTCCTGCCTTATTTAAGCAAAAATTGTTCTCCACAGCTTCAGCGAGACTTGGGTGCATGATTTCGAAGTTAGCTTTCACACCAAACAACTTTTTGGGAGCAGAAAGTTGTGTGTTTGGGTAGGCTTAAGGCTTTTTGGGTTTTTCTTCTTGTTTCCCACCAGTCCATCTAGGTACGGGTCCGTTAGCGGGCGACTGGTCCCTGCAGTCCAAGCCAGTTGGCTTTAGAGCAGTGATTTCACATCCTACGTACCACTGCCCCAGATCTACCATGCCTAAAGATGGGTACTTTTGGAAAACAAGTGTGTATATATATATATTTTCTTTTCTTTTGGCACAACTCTCATGATTTTATTCACTCTCATAAGGTTATTATCTCTTTTTGGGATTTTTTTGGGTAAGGGAAAACAAGAAATTTTTTTGTTGTTTGGGCATCTTTTTCCTTCTTCATACACGTCTCTTAGCTGTTGCGAGATTATTTTTCAAAATTTTTGGCGTGGAAAGTCATGGTATTTTGTTGTTTGAGGTAGCATTATCATAAAGACATAATAAAACTTGCATCTCCTTAGGCACATAGAAAACAAACTGGCAAGAAGTCGTATCAGGTTTTTACTATATAGTGTCTTTGTACATAAGTGTGGAGACAAAAATAAGCAATTTTTTCAAAATTTTTAGCAAAATTTTTATATGTACATATAGTGAAGAAAAAGAATAAGAAGCACAAAATTTTATACCTCCCTCACTGGTACATGGTACCCCCCCAAACTTACTCCACACTCTGTCCCAGAGTTGTGAAGAAGATAAGGTAGGGTAATGTTAACCTAGTGAGGGTTAGCTGGTCAGCGCGCCTGCTCCAGATAGAAGCTCCCACATATATTCTTCTTGTTTGCTATGATAGTTGATGTGGTGGAGCTGGTCAGGCGTCGCTTCATTCGATATCCATTCCAGTAGGAAGATGCTGCAGTCGTTGGATAGAGGAATATGTTGTGGACTGTGGTGGCAGAACTGGAGCTCATGCCATTTGCTTGCTGCTGTGTCTAGGAATGGTTGTATCAGCGTTGCCACATCCTCATAGTATTTTCATACTAGGCGCTCGAGGGAGGTCAACACTGTTGATGTACACTGCACCGGATGGTCTTTGTTGCTGTCCGAGCTGTTGTAGAAGATTCCTGCTCGTTGGCGAGTGTACACCATCAGGAGCGTCCAGTGGTTGTAATGCAGGATGGGCAGGAAGATTTTGCGTGGAACCCTGCATTCCAACTCTGCCAGAAATGATTGCTTTGCTCCTGTTTCATCGGCGAGGCAGATGTCATTGAACAACATTGGATGAGAAATGTATGCATGTTCAAACTTTGTCTGTAGTTTCTAAATGCAGGCGGCTGCCACAGATATCGCCAAACATCCTCCATCTTTTACCATGTCCCTTAAGTCATCAACCGGGACTATGACATCGCCTGCCTCATAGATTACGTTCGCCGGGTAGAATCAGCTAACTTCAGAAGAATTTCATTAACCTGCTCTTGCATGAGAGTAGAGCACGAGAAGCGGTCGAAATTGTTGATCAATTCTTCTGATGTTTTAGGCGAAGCAGGGTCTTCAAATCCATGCACTTCCCGCAGGATCTTTAACTGCTTGCCTACCCCGTACATGTCTTTTTCCATCTCAGCTTCCTTCTCTGGGGTGCTGTTGGGCTGTAAAGATTCGTCTTCTAGGTCACTGTCCAGCAGCCTCTCTGATACCCCTGCGTCGTGGAAATAGCACCCGTCTTTGATCAGCAACAGAGCGTATATGCTTCTGAGGTGATAAAAGTTTTGGCCCTGGAGACGCCTTATGTATCCGAAGATGTTGAGCAACTCCATGGTGCGTAAGACGATGAAGGCACTATTTCTGCTTCCCTCTTCTGCTTGGATGGGGAAATTTGTGATAGAGAAGAAGTTCCAAATGCCATAGTGACGTTGTACTCCTTGCTTGATAGCTCACAGAAGATGCAGTGGTAGAAGCCTGAGATGCTTGTCTTCTGGGCGACTAAAGATACACCCAGAGCGTGGCACCTCCTTGTTGCAGCAGCTGAGCAGCTAGACGTCGTGACTCCAGAGGTCTACCACACACAGAAACCACATGTTCCGGTACTTGTACGGGGCCAACACGAGGTTTGTGTTATGCTCTTCATTGTGTCGCAGCATGTTGGCCACCGCAATGGAGTCTGGCACTCCCATCATCAGTCTTCTTGCCAAGGTTGGGGTGGCGTTATATATTGTTCTCCGACCTGTCCCGACGCTGATATTCTCTAGTATTGCACCTTCTAGGACCCTGAACAACCTTTTTCCGACGACAGCTGGTGAGCGGAATAAGCTTCTGAGTGCTCCCCGTCATACGGAGAAGTAGCCGTCGCTCCAGACGACATCTTCTTCATCTGCCTACGACCGCAAGACCTTATTTAGCAAATTCTAGTCCCTGATCGACAGGTAGCCGATGACCCTTCTGTCGAAGTCGGTCATCTCGAAGGAAGGCAACTCTGACAGTGCAGAGAATTCATCTGCCGTCACGCGTCTTCCTCTATGGAGGTGTCTTTCGTTGGCTGCACATATATCTCCCCCCTCTCCCTCTGATTCATCAGAAGAGTCCCCCCCGACGTTGATATCTTCATTATCATCTTCAACTTCGTCCAGGGGAACTGAGGGAGCTATTTCTTCTAGACCGCGAGAGCTCGCCTGTCCGACTGGAGCTCCGTTGGTTGACCTAGGTCGCGTCCCTTCCTCGGGCATTGTGGATGGCCCGCTGGAGGAGGAAGAGGACGATGGTCCTGATGAGGTTGCCGACGAGGAGGGTGGAGAGCCTGCTCTAGGAGGTGATGGAGACCTTCTCGGCTGCCTTGGGCGTGGATGGTCGTCCCCCCTGTTCAACCTCTCCTCGATCACGTCAAGGCGCTGGAGGGTCTGCTGAAGCGTTGCATTGAATACCTATAGTTGGTCAGGAAGTCCAACTAGAGTCAGCAGTGCCTATTCCTGGTCATTCAGCCTCTGCTGGAAAAAAGAAAACTTGCGGGTTAGAGTAGTAATTGTAGCCGAGTGGTTGTCTGTTACCTCCTGCAAGTGGTCGAATTTGTGCCCCATCATTTTCCCGAGTGATGGAGGGGCTCCTGCAGATCTCCCTCTCGTCCCCTCGATACCTCCCTCGTGCGAGGGTCTACCTGACGAGGTAGAACCTATCTCGATCGTCTGCAAGGTGGATGCTTCTGGGCGAGGCGTCGACACCCTTGCGACCGCCTTCGCCTCGCCTTCTTGTGGTGGTGGAGAAGGCCATGGTGTGGGTGGATGCTACTCCACCTCTACATTGTTGGCGATCTCATCATTAGCTGCTATGGGGGACACCGACGGCGGTGTCAGTGTTAGCTGTGCAGCTTCGAGCTCCATCTCGAGGATCTCGGCGAACACCCTAATATCGGAGTCCAGCTGTGCTTGTTCTTCTGCCTGCAAAGGCACCACAGGAGCTTCGGGAGCTGTGGCTGTCTCGAGGATGTTTGTCCTTGCGAACTTGTAGAAGTAGCTTCGCCCCTCCTTCTTTATGATGCTTGCCCTCATGAGATACTTGAGGTCGATCAACTCGTCGCCCCTCATCCTCGAAAGACTGCGCGGCTTCCGTGGGTATCCTAACCCAACCGCGATCAGATTGATGATGCCACCCATGCAGTACTCTTTGGTGGCATCCTTTATTGGGTGCAGCCTGTTCAGCAGGAAATGCCCCAGGTTGATCACTCTGCCCTCCATCATGTGCCACATTAGATGGAGTTCTTCGGTGTAGACGTTGATGGACTCGTTTTTGCTGAAAAGCAGGCATGCTACCCGCTTGTGCACTATCCTCCAGAAACAGGAGTGCACTGCCGCCACCTTGCTTCCCGGCTTGAACGATGTTTTTCCGGTCAGCTTCTTCCAGAGATCCACGGGGTTGAACCCGTCTCCTTCAGTGATTCTTTCATCATTATTCAGCAGCTTCTCCTCCTCCTCGCTGGAAGAGAAGATCTTGTTGAGCAGCTTTTCGGAGATGACGTGCTCTGAGTTGTACAACCGCCCTTGCAGTCTGTCTGCCCCGCCATATTCTTCAACATCCTCAGCTGTATTATTCACTCGGCGGAGAGATGACATGAACTCCTTTGTGAGTTCGGTGTAGGAGGTGGAGCGGCTGAGGCAGATCTTCCTCAGTCCTGTAGTGGCGAGGATGTTCTCCAGTCTTTCGAAGATACCCAATTGAATGAAGGAAGACTGGTGGCAGAATCTGCTCGGCCTGTAGAGTTTAGTCGCCAGCTCTGAGTACCGGCGCCCATGCTCGTCATCTCTTGGCACGAACCTCCCTGGTGTGTGATCCAGGGGTTTTGTCACTGCGGTTGGAGCTGTGGTCCGAGCCGCTACTTGTTCTGTTCTTGCCCTCTTATCGGCAGTTGATGGCCCAGCCGCTTCAGGATTCAGGCGTTTCTGCCCGATCATTGTTGCTTTAGCTGCGACCTTGGTGTCGATCCTTCTGCCTTGCTCATCAACCTGAACGACGGTTTGCTTTGTACGGGCCATATCTGTTATCAATAAACAAGTTCATTAGTCATTTATGCGTTTCGATATTAGGTGGACAAACGGATCGCACGATCAAAATTAGTCCTGATACAAAAGCTACCCGACACCACCGTATCGGGCGATACAAAGCTTTCAAGGGAAACACCATAGGCTCATGCCCGATACAAGGTCTGGGTGTCATCCATCAGAAGAACATCAACGCGATACAAAGCCGGACGATACAGAGAAAAGCGTGTCGGGCGATATGGTCGAGCGAAATAAAGTGCCCGATAGGGTCTTCTCGATGGAAGAATGTGTCGCCTGACAACAAGGACAAGCGAGGCGACACAAGGGTGGGCGACCCAGATATCACCCGATATGGCGTATCGGGCAAGAGCGTGTAAAAAGCGTGTCGTGCAACACGTATGTCGGGCGATACAAGAAGTTGTCAGCCCGATACGATGTCCGCGATATGAAGCTCGTGTCAGGCAAGCAAGGACGATAGGGTTATTGGGCTATACCTTTGCTTTCTTAAGTTCTCTCACGCGACACGAGAGAAAAAGAGAGCTGCGTGACATGGGAGCAAAGGGGAGGAATTACTGCACGATACAGGTAGCTAGAACAGTAAAATGCAGTAGCCCGACACGATAAAACCTCTGTACTATATATAGCAGTCCAAGCCGGGGTAAAACAAGCTGATCCTAAGTCGAGTGCGTTCTGCACACCGTTTGGGATTCCGCTCGATACGGTAAGGAAAAAGGGGTCTCCTGCCCAAAACACGGTCGCTCGATACAAGGTTTTCAGGAAAAAAACTCTAAATAAACCCTAAAAACAAAGTGAAGGAAAAAGGCGATTGATGGGTAAAACATCATTGGCCTAAGGTTAAGCCTCGGCCTCAGATAGTATTACTCATCAATTTCCATAAAACAGAACGGTGGCCCATAAAACAAAAGAGTCAGTGCATGTGGCGCATGCACTGACTCAGGCCTTATTACATTCCAAATGTCCATAATGTTCGTTTTGCAAGAAAGTAAATAACATCCTATTCTAGGAAAATAAAAGCTCGGGCTACCTCTCGAGGAGCGCTGCAGTTTGCGTCGCCAGCTTGAAGGTCCCAGGTTCTCCACTTTCGCCTTCAGCAACATCCATATCTTGCGAGTCGATCTCTGTCCCTCCTGATCACAATCCTACCTTTTTGGTGGTTTCGGTGTTAGAGGGTATTTTTCCCTAGGGATTTTTTTATCAATTCGGACATCTGAGCTAATTGCTGATCAATTTGGCATTGATGCGTCTGCATGTATGCCATCTGGACCTGCATTGAATTCAAAACTCCTGAATTTGACAGCACACTCTGTGCCAGCTGGTAACAATTGTCCAACCACGTCTGTTCGGTTTGAAACCTTGTCTTGTCCCTGCTCTTTGTCTTGACCTTGTCCTTTACCTTATCCTTGGAAATTTCCTTTGTTTGATTGGAAGGAAGTAGTTCTGGTGAATTGATTCTGTCCTCCTCTTTTCTCAAAAGCTTGAGGTGGCTTGGTGGAGTTATGCAGCTGATGCGAGTTCTCAGCTGCATCTTTGTTGCCATAACTGAAACCAGGATGATCTGGTCTTTTGAAATTTATGAAAGAGACATTCTTAGTCTCCTCAGCCTCAGATTCATATTCGTTAGACTGGTCAGGTCAGGTGTAGATACAATTATCTACCCCGTGTCCACCCTCTCCACAGGTGACACACTTCATGACCTTCTCAACCTGCTTCTTTCCCTTCCCTCCTGATTCTTTTAGATGATTTACATCAGTTGCTATCCTCTAGATCTGAGAGGTGATTGTCTCCAGAGCCTTGGATTCAAAAGAAGGTCCTTCACTGGCCTTCTTATCTTGTCCCTGTCGGATCTATCATAGTAAGTGCCGGCCTGCAGCTCGGCCATGTTCTTGATGATCTTCTCGGACCTGCTCGGCTTCTTCCCCAGAAAGTCACTTCCTGCTACTGCATTCAGTGAAACCCTTTCCTTAGGGGTTAGACTGTTGTAGAAGGTAGTTATCAGGAAACCTTTCTTATAGTTGTGATGAGGGCAGTCCCTCTGATATTCTCGATATCACTCCCAGGCATCATGGAGATTCTCGTTTGGCTTTTGCATGAAAGAAGTGATCCTTTGTCTGTTTCGGACGGTCTTCTCAGTAGGATAGAACTTGTTCACAAAGGCATCTTCCAGTGCACCCCATCCTTTCAGAGCTTGGTGGGGCAGCCCCAGGTACCATGATAGAGCCTTATCTTCCAAAGAAAAGATGAAACCCTTACAATAGATTACCTCCTGGGGAACTCCTCGCATCTTGATGGTGTCGTAGATGTTTTTGGAAGCATCCAAATGGTGATAGGGATTGTCATTCTTCGAGCTCCCTCTAAAGCTTTTGTTTTGAATCATGGAGATGACTGATGGCTTCAGCTCGAAGTTGGCTGCATTGAATCTAGGGATGACAACGGGGCATCTGGAATTGTTAGCCTTGGTGGAGGCTAACTCCCTTAGGGTCTTTTCTTCTTCATCTGACTCGTCATTGTCACTGCCTCCCTGGTACTGATTCTGATCATTGTGATTCCTTCTATGCCTTCGATGATGACGATGTCTATCTCGGTAATGGTCGTCCTCGAACTGCTCCCTTTCTGGATCTTCAGGCTGATCACTGCCGTCATAGCGGTCGTTGTCTTCAGGCGGAGGCGAATGAGGTCTAGGCCTCCCTTGGCGTTCACCTTCATAAAGAGGTTGTTCGATGCGAGGCGGCATGTTTGATTATGTCGATGCTCCGTTGAGCAGAATGCCTCACTTCTGAATAGCTGAAATAGCGTGAAAAAGTCAAGTTAGAAAATCCGTTATTAATAATAATAATCACTCATTTCAGATAAAAATAATAGAAAAGAAAAAGAGAGTGATGTCAAGCTCATTTCTAAGCTTGAGGCACTGGAGTGTAGATAGTGGATTCGGGTTCATCAACAGTACCGTTTTGCCTTGTCCCCGACAACGGTACCAAAAAGTTGACCGGCCTGAATCGTGCGTCCGAAAAATGGAGGCGGATTTGAAGTAGTCGGACTTTTAAATTTATAAGCCGAAACCTTCTAGGCCCCCGCAACTTTGTTTACGGGGTCGAAGTAGATATACGGGGTCAAACATATGGACAAGGGTGGTAGTGTTGGGAATGTGGAATCGACACTTTACACTCCGGTAAGGGTAAGGAGATGAAATAGTTCCTCAAGGGAACAACAAGCTAAGCTCGATAAAAATAAAAGATAACTATCTCCAAATGGAGGTACGAGGAAAAATTAGGTTTTAAGCATTTATCAGTTTTTAGGGTTTTCGTGCAATGGAAACAGAGAGGATAAAACTATTACTTTAGCAAGGAACGAAGGAGAAAGCTTCGGTAAAACAAGCGGCAGCAGAAACATCCTGTACCCCTCCTCTCAAAGCAGGTACCTCTAACTAAGTATCAACACCTCTCTCGAGGCCGCTGGTCTTTGGTTAGAGTGGAAAGGTCACTAAAGCAACTCCGATCCTGGGCACTCTTGTACTCCCGTATCGGACCAAACACTAGAGCCACAACACCTCTCTCGAGGCTATTGCAACGGGAAACACGATTCGGTAGCTAATCGAAACATGATCCAAGCGTACAAGCTAGAGTTCGGATGCTAAACAAAACAATCATCCATTAAAAGGTACCAAGCATAGAGCAGTAGATGATTAAACTCTTCCGATTCCATTTGCATAAAAGGGTCTGATTACATTGCATAAGTAAAGAAAGTAAATGACTGAAATAAGTAAAGATAAATGTCGCCTTCTTGATCTAGAAGGGCGACAGGTAGATGCAGACCCTCCAGCCCGATACTGGGCAGGAGCCTTGCTCGATACACCCGTTTTGGGCAGCACACCCTCTCGGGTGACACGCCATGACGAATGGATGTAACGTGCGGGGCGCCCAAGCCTGATACGATCGTGTCGGGCGGCACCCTCTCAGGCGACACGCTGTGACGGGCGATGCGTATCGGGCTTAGTAACGTGTCGGGCCAGAGTGTTGCTTCCCGTATTGGGGTATCCTATCGGGCGTCCTTGTTGGCTCCTATCGGGCATCCTTGTTGGCCGATATCGGCCTACAGCAGTGCCCGGGGTCGACCCTAAGTGAACCATTCCCTCCCTCTCGGGATGGGGAAGTGCTCACCTAGAATCGCCTTGTACACTCTGAGGCACGACACGCGAGCTCCAGATGTTTTCCTTGGTTAGCTTTCGAGAGGTTCCGACCCGTCCCATCGGAGTCCTGTAACTGCTCTTTATAGGCAGCAGTTGGAGGAAGTTATGGTGCTCTGGACTCCACGTGCCCTCCTTCAGCTCCATTATTGCGACTCCATGGATGCCCGATATGCATGTCGCCCAGCATAAGGATGTCGGGCCGTCGGTCATCGTGACGAGTGGCGCCTGCCGGTGGGTGGCCCGTATCGCCCGACACGCTCTTGTAGTCGTGGCGGGTTTCGGCTCCCTGTCGGGTAAACGGCGTATCGCTCATCTGCTTCCTCCTTGCGCGGCACCCTCGTGTCGTGCGGCAGCGTATCGTGCAGCCCTGTCGGTCAGCGAGCGTAACGACCGACTGGTTCGTAAGGAGGCCGATGCAGGTGGAACATGTTCGTGGGCCGGGACGGGCCTTTTTGTTGATAAAAGAGTCGAAAAATGGAGAAAACTCTGCAAAATATGATAAAATTGAGTTAAGAGCATAGCGAAGCCAGTTTATTCAAAAACATGACAAAAAGAAGAGGAATTCAGTTAAAAAGGGCACAATTGACAATGAAATAAGGGCCAAAAACATCACAAAATTTGGTGTTATCACTACCCATTGCACTTCCACTTCCATACACATTGGTTATGAGAACAAAACGCTTGATATTGGAAATCAAGCCTTGTGCTACAATGGTAATTGTAATTTCGATTTTCCCTTCTTGTTCTTTCTTATTGCTTGTACTCTCCTTGCTACTCCTAGGGTTGGAGGCTACGGATTGGAGAGGGTGCTATCTTATCATGTAGAGAAGGATCTTCTCGGTGGAGAAGGAGGACTTTGGACTACTTCTAGAAGGTCTCAACGTGAAGCTACTTCAAGGAGGAAAGCTACTTCAAGGGGGAGCTTGATGTTAGTTCAAGTGAAGGCTGCTTCATAGTTGGTGAGATGACATCGGGGTGAAGGCTGTCCAAAGGGTGAGGAAAGTATTTGTAATTTTGTGTGACATCCTAAAAAGGTAATAAAATTCAAGTACTTTCAAATCCCAATGGGAAACAATTGGGTAGTGGACTGACTCCCTTAGTTTTTTCTAATGGTGGAACCACTCTAAACACCTTGCCTCTTTCTTCTTATCTCAATTGTGGTTGCTTGAGTTGAATTATTGTTAAAATATTTATAAAACCCTATTCACCCCCCCTCTAGTGGTTTTTCATTTGGTATCAGAGCGAGGCTTCAAGGAACACTAACAAAAGTCTTGAAGAATGGGTGATAGGGTACTCAACAACCTCAACTTGGAAGGAACACTCGTGGCTAGACCTCCACCTTTTGATGGCACTAACTACACCTAATGGAAGAGGAGGATGCAGTTCTACTTCTAGGGAATTAGCTGGGATCTCTGGAGGATGGTGTCAAATCCATATGACTTTCCTCAAATAGAGTATGCAGCTTGGGATGCTAATACGGTAAGATCAGCCCAAATGAATGCAAAAGATATAAGTATACTCTATTGTTCAATTTCCATTGGTGAATTTAATATAATATCAAATTGTGAAACAACATATGAGATATGGCATAGACTCTCTATAACCTATGAAGGACTGTTCAAGTTAAGAATTCTAAAATCGGAATGTTTAAACAAAAGTTTGAACAGTTTCGTATGGATCAAAATGAGTCTATTAGTGAAATGTATGCAAAATTTTCTTTTATTGTAAATGGTTTAAATGCTTTAGGTAAAGTAATCAGTGAAGAAGATCAAGTATCAAAAATTCTTAGGTCTCTTCCTCCCAAGTACAAGTCCAAGGTGACTACTATTAAAGAAGCAAATGATCTCACCCGACTAAGGATGGAGCAACTCATCGGCAACTTAGAAGCACATGAGGCAACCTTGGAGGAAGAAGAACGACGAGAGCGTGAACTTCAACAAGGAAGAAAGAAAGATATGGCCCTAAAAGCTTCAAAGATCATCACTCAAGAATGCGATGAAACAAGTGATGGGGATGAAGGAGAAGAAGCCCTAATTGTTAATGGTAAGAAATATAGAAGATTTAGATCTAACAAAGTTGTTGGTTCTTCTTCTTCCTCTCCTTGGTGTTTTGAATGTAGAAAGAAGGGACATCTCAAGAATGAATGTCCTAAAGCAAAGAAAGGAAAGAAAAGCTCATCTAAGAAGAAGGGAGAAAAAGCATACACAGCTTCATTGGATGAGTCAAGTGATAGTGAAAGTGGAGAAGAGAATGTAGAGTGCCTCATGGCCAAAGAAGATGATAGTGATGATTCTCAAGAGGTAAGCCTTCTTGATTTGCCAAAAGAAGATCTAATTGTTAGTCTACAAGATACTCATGACAAATATGTTGATTGCAAAAAGAAACTAAAGAAGGTTACTAGAACTAATGAGGATCTATATGCTAGATTGAATAATCTTTCTTTCGAAAAGGACAATATTGCTTCTGAAAATATGATTTTGAAATCATCTTTAAATGATTGCAATATGAAGTTGCTTACTTTAGAAACAAATCATGATCTTCTTTCTCAAGAAACGGCTGATTTGCTTGCAAAACTAAATAATTTTCAGACTCAACCTATCCTATGTAATCATCTAGATCATGATGCTATTATTAAGGAAAGAAACTCTTTATTATCTAATCTAGATCAAGAAAAGGTAGATATCAATAAGAAGATGGATGAGATTGCTAAACTACAAAGAGAAATTAATGGTTTAAGGGGTAATGATGTTCTTGATAATATTCTGAAATATTCTTCTAGTTACAATGGAAGAAGAGGTTTAGGATATGTTCCAAAAGAAAAATCCTATCAACCTAAACCTAGGCAAACTCAAGCACCCAAGACCAAGATCATGTTTGTACCCAAAAATACAACTCAAAGTCCTAGAAAGAGAAATGAAATTGATTCTATTTGTTGTCATTATTGCTTGCACCTTGGACATTATTCCTTTTCATGTCCTTACAAGAAAAAGGAGGTTGATTTAGTATGGGTTCCAAGACCCCAAACTTAGCAAATTTAAAATGATTAAGTTGAGATTTGACCTAACACTTCATTTTAATATCTTAATGTCTCATCTCAACTAAATAGAGTGGTACCTTAGCATATTCCAACGATTTAAGTCCAAACCAATTTACTGAAACAAACAGAAACATTCCCGATCAACAAACAATTCGACCGAGACATCCTCGGTCGAGAAAATATTCGACCGAGGGAATGCCTATGACAAATCTGAAATCTACAACAGAATTTATAGTGAAAACAACAACTATTCAGGTCAAAGAATTTTCGATCGGAGCAAAAATCGGTCGAGAAATTGTCGACAAAGTGAATTTATGTTTTGGTTCAGTTTCAGCCTGTAAAACAACAACTTTCTCGATCGACAAATTGTTCGACCGAGACATCTGTCGGTCGAAATATTTGTCGACCGAATAAAGATCTGTTTAGTTTAATTTGTTAAATCATGGTTCAGTTTATTGTTAAACGTACCTAACCATAATGGACCATCACATGGGTACCAAAACCTATATATTGTAGGATTGGGTAGTTGACAGTGGATGTTCCAAACGTATGACCGGGAACAAGGATGCATTTCAAACTTTTGAGGAAAAGAAAAGCAGAACAGTAACTTTTGGAGAGGATGTGTATACCCATAAGTATACTTCGAACAGTCACTTTGAGGAAAAGAAAAGCGAAACAGTCAATTATGGAGCGGATTGTTCATAAATCTCAGCTTTATCACAAAAATTTAGGTAATGATTCTATTCTAAGAAAGTTTCTTCTATGAACAATCTTTTTATGCCATAAACAATTAATTATTTTTAGATAGTGTCCATAAAGTTCAGAGGTTTACAATCATTTTTCCTTTTGATAGTTTCCTATGAGTCATAACTATTGTCATGGTACTTATAATGTAGTTCTTTTAGAAATCGCACATTTAAATAATTTGTATTAACATCACCTATGTCAATAGTTTTACATTTGAAATTTTCTCCAAATGTGACCAGTAGTTTTATGTTACAACCTCAATTTTGATATGCTTTCATAATTGAAATGTAATGATTTTATGAATATGGACTTAATTGAAAAGGATGGATTTCTTTGCAAATCTCCCTTTTGGTAGGAATCTTGTGATTCCTAATATTAGATTAAACCAATAATGGATATAAAAGAGAAGAAAAGTCCAAATATTAGAAAAATATACAAGATAATGAATATTAAGCAAAGTATTTATGAGATTTACATAGAAATCTCTAGAAAGTGGCATTAATGGCCACAATTAAGTAAATTTCATTTATATGTGATTTCTAATGAAAGAAATAGGAAAAGAGGGAAAGGAAATAAAAGATAAAGAGAAATCCTTGAAAAGAAATCTTTTAATAAAGAAATAAGTAAGATAATGAGAAATGAAGAATGTAGATGCATCTAGAAGGATAATAAGCATCCTTCAAAAAGGATTTTGAATAGGTAATATTGGTACAAACCTTGAAACAAAGAATGTATTACTTGTTGATGGTTTGCACCATAATTTAATAAGTGTCAGTCAATTATGTGATAGTGGATATGATGTTTTATTCAACAAAAATGGCTGCAAGTTACTAATAGAAAATACTACAAATGTTGTTTATGAAGGAAAAAGAGTTGGAAATCTATATATCCTTAGACCTAACTTTATGCAATCTATAGTTGGAAAATGCTTACTTGCAAAAGAAAATTCTTTACAACTATGGCATAGAAAATTAGGTCATGCTAGTTCATATGTTATCAAAAAGCTAGTTAAATATGATCTTGTCGTGGTTTGCCTAAGTTATCTTTTGATCAATCTGAAAATTGTGAACCATGTACTTTGGGTAAACAAACTAAAACTTCTTTTAAACCCAAAAACATGCTTAGCACCAGTAGATCTCTAGAACTTATTCATATGGATTTTTTCGAACCTATGAGGACACAATCTATTGGTGGGAAAAGGTATTGCTTTGTTATTGTTGATGACTACAGTAGATATACATGGGTACATTTTCTTGCAAATAAAGATGATACTATTGGGTGTCCAAGGAATCGATCTTAAGGAATCATGACATATAGGAAATCATGATGTTAAGATCACCATACACCATGGTACTACTGAGATAATGAGTGGTAGCAGTACTATGGATGCTGGAGATGGGGCTGCATGTGGTATGTTGCCATGCATGACAGAAGGTGAAGGATGAACCCCAGTAACCCAGTGTATTGATATAAAGGATAAAGAGTCCCCAAAAGAGAAAGGGATTTCATCACTATGGATGTTGTGATAATTCTTCCCTAGACCAAGGAAGGTCAAGATGCAATATGGGTTATGGTAGATCGCATTACCTAGATGACATAAGAAAGGAAGAGTTCTATCAAGGGACAAATTTGGTTGAACTACCCATGAGAGAGATGGTTCAACTACACCATGATGCGAGTTCAAATGTTCTAGAGTTTGACCTAAAGGTTCCCTTCCAAAAGGTGGAAGTAGGTACATGAAGAACTCTATGTTAGTAAATTTTATCACCCCTAACTAATGGATAGTATGATCCAGACTAAAGGGGTCTGATGAGAGCACGTGTGCTCATCCAGGGTGATATCTAGAGACAGTTCCTGTCCTATGAAATATGTGATGATAACCACCATAGCTAGTATCGGGATTGAAAGAAGCTCAACCCGATATGAAACCCAAGATGGGGGTTAACCCAATATGGGGATAGATGTTAGCTCATACACGACATGATTCATGTTTTATGAACAATGTGAGAGATACCCACTTACCCCTTATACACGATACAAGCCTTGAGCTACACCTCCTACACGATATAAAGAGATAGTAAGCACTCTAATCAACATAGAGTTGGAAACCCAAGGTGATGGGTAAATTGATATGAGTGGTGAATGATACCACATGTATGATATGATTGATATTCCTTGGATGATAGTAATAGTACCTACTTTTACCTTGTGAATGATATGAGGTCCAACTCATGCCTCATGCACGATATGGCCCATCCTACCTTATATGATGGATAACCCTAGATGATGGATTGAAATCTGATATCTGTGTCCTTTGAGTAATATATTGGGATAAGAGAATTCAATTAGACACCTAGCTTGTCATATGACTATATTATAGCGCTAATCCTTGAAGGTATGAAGGGATTATGAGCCCAAAGGTCTACCTAACATGGTAACTCGATATGTTTCCCAACATGGAGAACCAATATGATAATTTTGGATGGGAAACATATATGGTATCTTATATATACCACTTAAACGATACAAGATGAGGCATATAATCTTTGCCCGATATGGTGCACACCTTGTGCACTATATGGCATCAAGCACATAGCTCATACCCGATATGGGGTCAAGCACCTAGCTCATACCCGATATGAAGTTATCTTGAGATGATAAGAACTATGTGATAGTCAATTTGATATGGGTACACGATATGATGATTAGGGGATACACCCTAAAACATGACATGGTGATGTGGTCATACCACATGCCCGATATGGATACACTACATGAAATAAGAATGTATCTTAAAGCATAATATGTTACCATACACACATCTTGATGCCCAATATGGAAGGGACACTTCAATCATATGTGATTGATTGAGTGATATATGTTGCAGGTTGTGTTAATTGCAATATAAAAGATGATGTGAATTGTTAATGATGAACTAATATTCCTCAAGAGGAGGATTGAACCAAAAGTATGATGTAATCAATATCCTAGTGAGTATGAGAGAGAAACTCATACTTTTTGCTGATAATCATTTAATGATAAATGATGAGAATAAATAAGTATGATTGAATAGTTATGATAGCAATGTATGCTGCTAGATGTGTGAAGCAATGAATTAGGGTTTGGATTAATAATATGAACTTGAAACCCTATTCAGCTATAAAGGGAAACCCTAACCCTAATAATGGGAAGGTTGTATTTCTCTTATTGCATAAGCCTTGTGAGACATGTTAAATACTTGAATAAAAAGTATAATGTCTATGTGGTCTGATGACCTAAAAAGATAATTGTTAGTAATAAGATGTTTAATGAGCCTTGTGAGCCATGTGAATAGTTGTCACCTTGTAAGAGGTGACCAGTTATATGTACAACAAGTATAATGGTTATATAATTTGATGTTTTGAAAAATAATTGTTGCTTAGTGAATGGTGACCAGATATTAAATGAGCTTGGTGAACTATGTGAATTAATTCCTCAGTTTGATGACCTAGAGGTATCAGTTACCTATTACAGAGGTAACAAGGCTTAGTGATGAACTAAGGGTTAAATACCCAGATATGATGATGATAATAGATGGAGATACTAAGTGTTCTATGTGTTCCAAAGTGTTCTATGTGTTTCAAAGAAACATGAAAGTACTTGATAAACATATTATGCCTTTCTTTGTAGCATTTGATATAATTCTTGCTTGCAACTTGATTGATGCTAAAAGATATTGTAATGCACTTAATTAAGCAAGTTAAATATCATCATGTAGTTGCCCAGACCATAGATCCATTCACTGTCATCATTTTCTAAATGGTGAAATGAGTTTTACTCGGTATGCATATTTTTGAATATGTGATCATTAAATGAGGGTGCTCAGTGGACTTCTCAAATACACCAGGTTGCTCAGTGGACTTCTTGATGAAACTAAAACTAGGATTGCCCAGTGGTCTTCCTGATAAAATAATCTGGGAAAGCTAAGTGGTCTTCTCCCAAAGAGAGTACATGCCACGACAGTAACTCTATAGATAAGATTCCGCTATACCCCAACATAGTTGGAATAAGATGTCATGCTAAATCTAAGTGGTCTCGTACTAACTGAGACAAGTGAGATCTTGACAACCGGCTCTGCCATTAACCTAGTATGGTACCGATTTTGACTTACTAGTGGTCGGTTGGAGGATGAATAATATGCTTCATCTCCTATGGGTACAAGTGTGATTGAATATGTAATCAGCCATGTAGTGTATTTGCTTAAGGATTGAATATGGAAAGACATAGGTTGATATACAATTCTCTTATACATCTTAATTGATAGATGTTATTTATATTTCTTTACAGTCCTTGTAAAGTAGATAGATGGTTTATTACTCTACCATGGGTAAATGTATTATTTTTCTTAAGTAAAGAGATTACTCTATTCTGTTCATACAATGATTAATCCTGCCTGTTAATATAAAAGAACCTCTGCTCAGTTTTATAAATGCTTATCTATGATAATAATATGGTCGGCAGAGAGTTATATCTCTCGCTGGGACAATTGTCTCACCCCTTGGGATCCACAGTTTTTAGGTGGACGTGCACGAGGCGGTAGAGACCTTTCTGTAGAAGAGGAACAACAACTGGGGCAGCAGTAAAAACTCAGGTTGAGTGTACTGTCTGTCATGTCTTGTAGATAGAAGTCCTATGTGTTGTCTCTGTACTCTCAGGTCATTAGACTCGGTTCGTAATGGTTTCATGAACTATCTGAGATTTTGGCTTGTAAGCCTGGAGGTTTTATGTTTCTCCAGTATGTGTTTTGATAGAGCAACTGTTATGTGTTGTCCTCGAGATGAAATGAAACAATGTTATACAATGTAAATCATAATATGTATGAGTTTTGGATCTTTCTATAAAAGTTTTCTGGACAAGGATCTCCTTGCAAAATTGTTTTAAATTTAAGTGATTTTTGCTAATCCACTGTTTATGATTATTCTGCATAATTAAGTAACGATTTGGCTGTCAGTTTGATGGTGGTCGTTACAAGTTTTGGTATCAGAGCTTAAGGTTCGCTGAGTCTACAGAGACATAGGACTAAGGTGTTGAGTCTGTTCTAGTGTCCTCCAGTATATCTTATAGTGACTTCTGCTTATGCAAATGATAGGATGAAGTATAAAAATGACTGGAGAACATGAGGAACACATTTCTAAGAGCAATGTCATTGCACCAGGAGAGGGTGCAAGGGATCAGGCAAGAGGAGAATGAGTGCCTGATGATTCCCATCTGGACCTAATCAGGATAGAAAATCCTATTTTTTATGCTCATGTTGGGTAGGTTAGGACAACAGTGATGCATATAGTAGGCTAGATACTAGCAATACAATCTAGATTACTAGTCCTCAATGCAGAAACTTTGAGTTCTGAAAGGATTCCTGAATGACATAGTCATGTTGGAACAGTGGAAAATGTGGGAATGATTAACATATGGCAAGAAAATAGACTGCCATAAGTATAAATAGATAATACATCTGTAATGGCAGTGCCCAAGAAGGGGCAATAATATGAGAATTAAGGAAATGTCTCTACAATTCTAGAAACATTTGCCTAGTTGCTTCAAAAAGGAAAATCTCTTGGTGCCACCAGTGCAATAAATGCCTAGTGTACCAGGGCAGTAGCCGCTAAGTAAAGGCAAAGGTCCTAACCTTCCACCTGTAAGAACTTCTGACTTAGCTTCTACATCGGTAATAAGACCGATAAGATCATGGTACGAGGACAAGACATGTTATAAATATGGACATGGTGAGCATATTAAGCTCTTTTGTTTAAAAAGAAGGGAGGAAATGACCCAACAACCAAGGTAGACGCGATAGGGCTTACGAAAGTTATAGCCCAATAGAGTAAAAAGGCAAAAGCAACAACATGAAACAACTAGACTCTATGTGTTGAGTCAACCTAAAGAGGTAGATGACCGTGAGGGGTAACAGTCAGATAGAGCTTTTCCATTTTGATATACCTTCTCTTGATTTTTATCTGATAATCATAAGAAGGATTGTTGTTATTGACTTCCCTATTGATTTCCCTATGGGCACAACACCTTTTAGGTTGGCGTACGGTCGGGCTTGTCACCTACCGGTGGAGTTAGAGCACAAAGTACATTGGGCGCTGAGAAAGCTCAACTTGAGTTATGATGAAGCGGGGAAGAAGAGATTGCTTGAATTGAATGAGCTGCGAATGACCACATATGAGAACTCTCGGATATACAAGGAGCGCACTAAATTGATCCACGATCACCACATTCAGATGCGCACCTTCAAAAAGGGAGATCGTGTGCTTTTGTTCAATTCAAGGCTGAAGTTGCATACCGAGAAGCTGAAATCCCGGTGGAGTGGGCCATTCATGGTAGAAGAGGTCAAACCGCATGGCGCAATCATGGTGCGCGATGGTGAGACTACATTTTTGGTGAATGGACAGAGGTTGAAGCTATATTTTTGTGAAGATTACACAAGGAAGGTGAATGAGGTCAAACTCGTTCCACTTTCGAATACATGATATGCTTCAAGTCGTCTAGCCTAAGACGTTAAATAAGGGCACTTGTTGGGAGGCAAACCAACCATAGGTACTTTAGTTTAGTTCCTTTACATTCGTAGTTTTATTTGTTCTAACTTAGTTTTTAGTGTAAAAAAAGATACCGTTATCATTTGCTACATGTGCAGGACTGAGGCAGAGTCGATACCATCGACCCTTGTGTTGATGGTATCGATCGTGGTACAGGTTGGCGACTGCAGGAATCACACTGAGTCGATACTATCGACGACCACGTCGATGGTATCAACATACCTACAGGAAGATCGCAAGGTCAAGGTCGATGGTATCGAGATGCCAGTCGATACCATCGAGATCTCTGGATATTTTCGGAAGAAATCAGCTCAGTGAAGTCGATACCATCGACGGTCTTGTCGATGGTATCGACACTTTCACACACAGGAGGCGGCAGTCGGGCCTCGCGAGGGTTTGCTCTAATCAAAGAGTCGATACTATCGACTCGCGTCGATAGTATTGACGTGCCACATCAACAATCTGTGAGGAAAGATCAACGGCGATCGTAGCAACTAAGAAGTCGATCCGGGGGACGGGTCGATACCATCGACCCCCGTCGATAGTATCGACACGTCAGCGATCCGGGACCCGCAATCCAGCCATCGACGACAGTCGATACTTGCGGCGATTCGGATTGTGCTACCCGGGTCAATACCATCGACCCGCGTCGATGGTATCGACGGGCAGACAGTAGCGCTGGACAAGGCTATATATGAGGAGTGTTTGCGTCAGATGACATCACACCTTCAGTGCAACTCTCCTTCACTTGTGCCGAGCGTGTTCCAAAGCTGTCCAAGCCTGAGGACGAGCAACACCAAGCTAGTTCTTCATCGAGCAGAGATTCGATTCTCCGATCTTCCCCGAGCTTCCTTCCTATTCTCCTTTCTCTCGCAATCATGGTGCACGTAGCTGGTGTGTCATCTTCACGTGCGAACCCGATGGATATCCCAGAGTTCATGCCATCTCCTCCCGTGTCGGTTTCACGGCCGCGTATGATCCATCCATCCACAGAGGTGAAGAAGATCTACGAGGAGATCTTCAAGAGGAAGATAGAGCCAACCCATTATGTTGAACGAAACATGATCCGCGACTTAGGGTTTGAAGCCAACCTTGCTTACGTCTTGAAGGGGCAGGCACACCACACAAGCAGATTGGATGACGAGCTGGAGTACCATGCAGATGGCCAACCGTTCTTCGGCGAGTAGCCTATGTACAAGGAGTTGGTGGTTGAGTTCATGGTGTCTTTGGACGTCTGCGTCGTACCCAACGACGTCATAGCGACCGACCGTGAGTGGATCAAGGGCCGGGTGTCTTTCCGGCTGTTCAACATCGACTACACCCTTACGCTCGAGTAGTTCAATGAAATATTCAACTGGAATCACTCGTAATACGACTACCGGCGGCCGGATAGCCGCACCGACTACGACAAGATCTTCGCCGAGCTGGTGACGGTGCCGTCGGGCAAGTTAGTGAGCTACCATAATGCTGCGGTAGCTGATTTCGCACACCCCTTCGTCCAGATACTGCATCGGATGCTGAGTTCTACATTGTTTGCTAGGGGTGATCTATCCCTTAGCAAATTCCAGGAACCGGATCTCTTTTTCTTGTATAAACTCCTAAAGCGCCAAGAATGCAACTGGGGCGCTTTCTTTTTGCAGTGGGTTTTGGCAGTGAAGAGGAGCACAAGGAAATCCCCAATTCACTTTGGCGGGCTTATCACCAAGATGGCCTCCTACCTGGGGCTGAATTTTGCTACTTTGACCCCGCTCTCCACCAGGAGTAAGGTGAACTTGCAACATCTGCACCGCTCCAACCTCCTACTACTTCGAGATGGTTTGGCGTACGCACATTGCCACGTCAACTAAGCTTACCAAGAGTGCTCGCTTCCCGATCCAGTCTTCAACATCGAAGGGGCGCAACATTTCCGATGGCCTATCATAGCCATCACCGACTCCGATGAAGATGGCGGAAATGACGACGACAACAACAACAACAATGAGGCTGAAGAGGAAGAGGAGGCATTTACACCTCTTCGGGCACGAGTGGCACCTCGGAAGCATCCTCACATGCATCCGGGTGCATCTTCATCTTCACAGCCTCTGCCACCACCACTGCCCTCGCAGCCAAGCGAGGATGTCTAATCCATGCAGGGCATGTATACTATGCTGCATGATATACAACAGTCGCAGCAGCAACACATGGCGATGTATACCGGTATTCAAGCCACTACAGACCAGATACTGGATAATCAAAGGGCGATGTTCGAGAACGAGCGTCTTCTCCTCGACAACCAACAACAGATACATGATCAGTTGCATAGGATGGAGATGCAACATGAGCCCTTTTACGACCATTATTGGAGCTAAAATTACTTTGGAGGCTATCCACAACCTCCACCTAGGGCCCAGTTTGATCCAAGATTCCAGGGGGAGTATCCTTCTTGGGACCCTACAGCTCCGCAGTACCCGCCTCCACCTGAAGAGTAAAAGCGGTATCTCTGTTCCAACCTTTAAGATTGTTTTTGACTATGAGGCCATAGTCGAATTCAAGCTTGGGGGGGTAGTTGGAACAACTCTATCTTTTATTTTCTCTATTTTTAGTTTTATTGCTTTTGTTTCCTGTCATTTGTTTTCTGCAATCTTAGTTTGTTTTAGGATCCACAATCCATCTAGTGTAATCGTGGATGTCTTTAATGTTGAGTCATCTCAGTTGCATGTGCATGGGGAATTAAGGGAAAATTAAAAACTTTTGAGTGTTCGCAAGCTTGAGTGTTGTTGAACTTTGATCACCTAACTTAGAAAATGATTGGTTTTGTCAACTTTAAAATAGAAAATCACAACTGTACATTCCTAATGATTCATGAAAGTGGACGGAATTGGTTGTTTGAGCCTAAACTGACCAAGTGATAATGAGACTTTAATTTGAAGTAAGAGAGAAAAGACCTTTTAACTACTATACAGGTCAGTAAGGAGGGACATATAATATTTTTCAAAGGTTCAGTCAACTAGTCTTGTGATCTTTCCACCTCATTGCTTTTCACAATCCACCAAGATTTGGAAGTAAAGTACGGTTTTAGCCTTTTTGAGTGCATGTCATGTAGATAGGACTTGCATTGCAACCACTTGCATATGTTTTGTATGAATGCATGAAGAATAAAAAATAATTTTTTTTTAGAATAGGTATACATGCACATTAACCTTAGGTGCATGTCATGTAGTTGCATTCATAACTTTTATGCATAAAGTATGTCATGTACCTCATTTATTCTTTAATGGTGAGTTAATTTGTTCCATACCTTCCAAATAGTGCAATTGTTCGAGCTATGTAGAAAATATAAGCCCAATAAGTATTCATTGTCAATCATGGATATAAGGGTGTGTAATGAAAAAAAAAGAAGAAAAAAATCTGAAATTGAAAAAAAAGTTATTCAGAAGCAACAAGAATAAGAAGGAGAAAGGAACATAATCTCACCTATATTGCAAGATAAGTGAGTACATGATGTAGCTTAATTAGATATCCATCTCATTTTAAGATGGATGGTTAGTGCATGCATCATTCCACCTAATCTTAGGCATTAGGGCATTTTTCATGTGCATTTGCATCATTTAGGGCATTTTTGTTGTATGCATGTTGAAATCGTATAATGCTTCCACTTCTTCCATGAACCACCTATTTCATCCACCCGTTGCTCGGATTGGTAGGCCACCGTGAATTTCTCCTCACTAGTGAATATCAGGAGAATTGCTTCCATGTAGATGGTATTTAGGGCGAGCAACGTAGTTTAGAAGATCACAAGATGCACTAAGTCTGGACTGGCGAATTTTATTATGTTAACTGCCTTATGTGATAGTGTTCATCAGTTTTGAGGTCAATATCTTTTATGGATGATTATTGTTGCCTTTAGGGTAATTATCATTCTGTGGTTAGCGAGGGCCGGTATGCGAATGTCCGGTGGGAGTCATGTGGGATGTCTGTTGTGATGCTTTGTTCTTTAGTTTACTTTGGCAATTCTATTCTAAGGTTTAGTTGCTCAAGGGCGAGCAATGTTCAGATACACACAAAACTTTATCCTCCGTCTGTTAGTCTAGGGTTCTCGAATTACCTCATTGGTACTAGTGATCAACTTCACAAACTCTAGCCACATAAGCACAAACCAAAACATGATATGACATTCTCTTCATAGGTCTCTATCCATGAGTTATTCTTACCCAACTATCTCTCTTACATATGCCACTAGAGTCCTATGCGGGGAAACACCAACCCGAGCATGATGCTTTTCAACATACTAACATCATTTACCTCCTCCAGGGTCTTGGAACTCTCTCTCCCTCACCCAGATGGTAGGTTCTAATATTCATATTCACTTGTGCACATATAATCAACCTCTCTATAACTCTAGGATTTGGTCCTTCCAAAGACATCTAGGATTTAGGACATCTCTAGGAATCATGCATTAAGCAACTCAACTTGTTCACTCAGGAGTAGTCTAGTTTAGGACATATCATATCACATATTTCTCATATTTCTCATTTCTTAGAGTTTAGGTTTCTCTGACCTTCTCCCTCTAGGTACCGCTCTCTCTAGAGTTAACGCTATAACTGGTCCCAATACTAGATGTCCTCCTTTGTAAAAGAGCTTGAGGCTCATGCTGACTCACAACCTTGTCTTAACTAATCTTATATTAACTCATAAAAGACTAGTTACTTGCATCATCAAAACCCATCTTTCATCCTCAACACTGAACTTAAGTCCTCAAAGTCAAACATTGAACATCATAAAGCATCTTATATCATATATATAAGACTTGCATAATATCATCAAAACTTCTTTCATCTATCACATAATGTAACACGGCTCTAGACATCTAATCTAGAACTACTCTCTCTTCTAGACTGATGTCACTCACTTTCACTTAGGTTGCATGACCACCTCCTACTCGTACATGTGTAAGGACACATTTTTGTAATACCTACATATATAATAAAATATGATATAGTTTTTCTCTGATAAAACATGCGTCAGAGAAAACTATCGAGGTTCAAACCGACTAGAATCAGAAACCAGATCTAGAAAATGAGTGACCCACACATAGCAGAGAGTCTGGTGTCATGTCACCTAATGAAAAGGGTGAGAATAGGGTGTAGACTGGTGTAGCTACCCAAAACATAGATGCATCATATGTCAAAAGTTTCTCTTCCCGTGATGTACGCCATTTCAAAATAATGCAACACCCCATATCATTTCACTATAAGGAAAGAATGACACCTAATGACTTGCTATACAACAAACACTAGTCTAGACCTAATTCTCAAACATCTAGGTTCTAACCTAGAGGCTAGGTCAGATCTAGTCTCTAAAAGATGACTAATCTAACCCTAATAGATTTTTATAGTTTAAGGTTTTCTTTAGTTTGGGTTGCATAATGAGCAAATGTCAAGCTTTGATATTGTTCATGCTCTGATACCACCTGTGACCCCCAGATTTTCTAAAACTTAATCTGATATGTGATGTCTAAATTGAAACCCTCACCTCAGTGAGAATTCCTATTTAAACATCCCACACTAGGCTGAGGAGAAGAAAATCAGAGGAAGTTAGAAGGAAACAATAGTAACACATGCACATGAACAATTATAAAACCATACAACACATGTTCACCATTCAACATATAATTACATAATGAATTGTTACAACATTTGATATTATATATTGAATAACAAACTTCTACATATACATGTACTACATCTACAACAAGATCTTAAGACAACAGGTCTACATGTACATCAGCTCGCCATACAACTCTCAACTATCCTGGATCATCAAGAGCATAACCAAAACCTAAACAAAAGATTACATGTGGTACACATCTACACAATAGTCAAGAATATTGTACTGAGTATGCCTACATGTCTTTTTATATACCTCTCATTACTAAGCTTGACAAAAAGATAAAACTAGAACTTGGCAGTAATAGACAAATATAAGAAAAGCATATACTTGGGCAAAAATGTTTATTAACAAAAGAGAACACATATTTTTGGAACATTTCCATTATATACTCGTGCATCTGCCTACCAACCAGATAGATGCATTTAGGCCTTATGATCTTCTTATCAAAGAGATAGATCATTGTACATGTGATCTGCTTACCAAAGAGATAGATCACTTAGTAGCATTGTTCTTACCAAAGAGATATAATGCTTTCATATAATGGAACAAATATTATGTTTCATGTGTTCATAACTATATGTATGGAAAATCAAGCAAGATAGCATGCAAGAACAATCTTTTCATCCAATATCATATGCCAAGTATTTTACTACACATATAACACAAGCATATTGTATAATAAGCCAAGTAAGAGGTAATGGCGTACCTTCCAAAGAGATATTCCTAATCACCACATATCCCTGAGGTCAACTATAACCTTGGTCAACCCTAATCAAGACAAGATCATACATCACCATCAGGTTCTCATCATCCCAACCCTAGTTGATTCATTAGGGTTGAACTTAGTTCATTAAGCAATTCCCATCTTTATTTCTTGTCTTATCTTCTTGAGATTAAGTTACTGGTCTTGGATTACTAATTGACATAAAGAATCTGATTATTTGATTGTACATAATTATGTGCACATATTAACCCTAGATGATATGTATTAGTCATATTAGGGTTTATATCACTTTAGGAGTCATCATCAGCATAACATGAATTATGTGCATAAGATTGATATGTTAGTTTCACATTATGTTCCATATAGTGTTATGAACATAATCTGGAGTTTCCAAGATTTATTTAGCATACTTGTAATTATTGTACATTAATTAGGGTTATTAAACCTAATTTGCCATATGGAGAAAATTCCATGATTTCATGCATCAACATCATAATCACTAACCTTAATTGGATTAGAAACATGAATATGGATCTATTAAAAATTTATCATAATTTTAGGTGATCATTT
Organism: Alisma plantago-aquatica; assembly: GCA_963693085.1. NCBI lineage: Eukaryota > Viridiplantae > Streptophyta > Magnoliopsida > Alismatales > Alismataceae > Alisma > Alisma plantago-aquatica. The sequence goes on along the minus strand of OY856414.1, from coordinate 13,947,313 downwards.
GATATTTATTATCTGTATAATAAGCATTTCAAAACTTGCATGATATCACTGAGATTAGTGCATCAAAATCCTAATATTATCATTTCAAGTGATTCTACTCATTTTTCTAAACATTTTGGTTCTTTGTTTGTAATTTTCTAATTATCATACTAATTACTGTGAATTATTGAAGATCTAGGTATTTTCTAGAATAACTTGGTGATTTACCTTTGTGGGCCAATCACGTGCTGCCACGTGGCTACTTTGGGGGCACAGCTCTTTGTTTGGTCTGCTTGAGCCAGTCGGATCTTTCTTGGTTCGCTCGGTCTGGTCTGCCTTTGGTTGGACCGAACCGGTTCAGGGTTTGCTTTAGCTGAGGGAACCCGGTATGTTTAGTCCCTCTCCTTTCTCGCGATCCACACGAAGTGGGCACCCCTCACGTCGCTCTCCGTAATGAAGCCGCCGCCGCACGGCTGCAAGCAATTATCCTTCGTCTATCTTTCTATCTCTACGTGAACTTCGAACGCCAGTGATGTGCCCGCGTGCACCATGGATCTCAACGCGACATTGCTAGGGACTGCTTCGGTGAGCAGTTCACTCTCCTTTCTGCCTTGATGCCTGACGCGTCTTCTGTCCTCAATGCACAAAATCACTGACAACTCTGTTACACCGTGGAACGCCGCCGCCGCTGGGCTTGGCTTCACCCCGTACACTCTCTTTTCTCGTGATCTCGTCCCGACGGACCTGTGCCCCCGTCTAATCCAGTGCGAGATGCAAATCTGGCTACCTCCATCTTCTCAGGCTTGACGTGACCCTCACATTCCAACAGCTACTTCAGAGCACCAACTTCACAGGCGCTCTGTCTCCAAACGCTGCCACGATGGTGGATTTGGGGATTTGCTCCTCCAACCCGTCCTATCTGTGCAAAGGGACAAAGAGAAGGAGACTGGCTCCCGAAGGTCTGTAACGAACAGGGGAGGAAGTGTGGGGGAAGGGAAGTGTAACTTCCTCATTCCTCACCCTCTACCCTCAAATGAGCAGTTGTAGGGAGGCCACGATCAAGTCGAAGCCAACTGCTGGGTTCCTATGTACCCATGACCCACGATGCACAATCTTGGTAGCGTGGGAGCTCGATGTACCAAAACACAGGGTTCCCACTAGGCCGATTCACGCTAGAATCCAGTGGAGCGTGTAGTCGGGGCTTATATCAAACTTAGAGATAAGAACAATTAAAACAAGTTTTTATCACGCCTAAATATATGTACATTAAATATCATTTCCATGCATCAATATCTCCTTCTAGGAACATAGAAGTACTATGAAGCTTTATCCATAGATTCATCATTATCCAAGTTACATCCAATCCAATTTTGACACCATGATCCACTTATTTGATCAGTCAAACACTTAATCCAAGATGGTGCATAATTAAGGTCAATAATCATAATATTAACATCAAACATATATACATCATCATCGTCGTTGCATTACATATTGACACATGTTTATTATTCTAATCTCCAACTCATGATTCAATTATCCAATTGGGTATTTAAGAACATCAAAAGTTCACTCCATCACATCCCCAACAATAAATAGGACCTCTTGGAGTTCATACCAAGTTTTCTCCTTCATGCTATTCAAGCTCTAGCTATTGTTGAGTGCATATTGTCCACTAGAACCCCTTTCTCTCTCTTGTTTACAAATCCAAACATACATATGAGTGGGTTACACTATGTGTGAGAGAGATACTCAATTGTACTATTGTTAAGATCTCAAAGCTTCCCTTTACCAATCCCTTTCTTTAGGCAAAGTAGGTGAAAAGCTTCTTCAAGGTGAAGGAGAAGGTGAAAAGCTTCTCCAAGTTGAAGGAGAAGGTGAAGGCATAAGATACTTGAGGCGGGTAGGTAATTCCTTCTAGGTGGAAGACTTGTTGCAAGAGTTGGAGCTCCTTGATGAAGGTGTCCAGCTTCTTGCAAAAGTGGGTAAGCCCTAGTAGAGGTTGAAGATTTTTCTCTAAAGGATAGGTAAGACCTTGGTAGGTTTATTGGCTCCTTTTGTTCCTTAAAAAGGAAGGCTGGGTATACTTGGCTCGGTAAACAAAGGTCTTCTTGTATGTCTTATAATGGAGTATAAGTATACATTGGTTGCAAAATCCTAGAGATTGACCTCTCTAGGTAGTGGACTGACTTTCTTCTAGTTTGTAGATTGGATCCACTCTACATAGCTTGTTCTTGATCTCATTTAATATCTCTCATCCTTGCTATGTATGTTTAGATTGCACATCAAACTCCATATTTGCAATAGTTCAAGTTGAATAAATTTGAAGGTCTAACAAGTTATGTGTGAGTGCTTTTAGCTATGTTCACCCCCTATAAAGCCCTTTGATCCAACATATTTCACATGGATTAAATTCTCAGGAGAAAGAGATTGTATAGGATATCAAGAGAGACATAATTTGGGTTAACTACTCAATATAGAAAATTAGAGAATGTGATCGTATCTTGACTTGAGTGTTAAGTCAGAGATCCAATCCTACCCTTACAAGTCTAAAGTCAACTCAAACCTACATATATAATTGAATCCATTAAATAGGGTTTAACAACATATCAGGTGAAACCTTAGAAACCCAGACCTTTGATAAAACCTTAGATTAACTCACGATTGTAGTCTAAAAAATGGGTACAAGGTTACTGATCAAGGATTTGATCCAAGATCCAATTTTTACCCATTAAAATCTTTCTTCAATTATTATTAAGTGAATATAGATTATTAAACCCTAAAAATAATTTATTATAATTTTGAAATCAAGTGATGAAAATAGACCCAATAGATTGAGAAAAATCTCATGATTCTAAAACATATCTTTTTTATACTTTTCTGACACTACAATTTAGTATGAAATTTACAAGATTCACATTATTTACTAATTTATTAATGAACCTAATTTGTAAAAGACTAATTTTCCCTTATATCAGATATCAGGAGTTTAGATTATGATAGGGCTTTATTGTCTAAAGATTATATGATCAAAATTGTGGCTATTATTAAAATAGGTAGTGAATTAGCCAAACTACCCTTGGTGAGGAAACAAAAAGAAAAAGATGAGCGAGGGTAGTCAAGAAATCCCAAGGGAGTCATCCCCTTCCCACATCCACTGCCATGGCTACAAGAAGCAGCATGATAAGACATCAGCAAGATTAGGAAATCTCAAAAACTCGATAATCATCGATTGTGAAAAGCCTAAAACAGACTGCTGATGCACTGAATAATTGTCATTTTCACATGATGTTTCTTAGGGATTTTTGTGCACTTATTATTCATTTTTATATTAATTTGTGCATTATTTACTATCATTATCCCATGACACTTAATTTCATCAAATAAATGTATTTTTAATTATCATGTAAGATTCATTATTATTTGGGAGCTTATGTTCATTTTTTGTGGAATTTCATGTGAATCTACAAGAAACTACGTACCTCGATACCACCAATGTACCTATCAGTAGTACCGACACTTGCTAAAAAAGGAACATATGAAATCGAGACAACTCGATAGTAATGACCAAGGAAGTCGATACTACCGACAACCTCACAACAAGGATTTAGAAAATCTCAAGAAATCTTGGTACTACCAACATCAACTCGGTAGTACCGACAACTACACAGGAAACTGTAACTATTGAAGGTGTCAGTAGTACCTATACAGCGGGATCACACAGATCTAAAAATTGTGTTTAATCTAACATTTGGTTATTAATGACGCCCTAAGTCACTTCTATGATAGGGGAATTTCGGCCAAACCTAGGTATCTCGTTCTATCCCATGTACGATGGCTGAAAGCAAGGAGAGGAGGAAGCAGTGAAGAAAGCCACATTCTCTGAGATTCAGGCACCTCTGGTGGATGGATTTACAGCCTGTGGTTAGATAATTGGTACGTTCATGTGAGAGAGTCATCCATACCATCTTCTTCAAGGGTTCTTTTAGTTCTCTAATGTTCCCCAAGTTTTTCTTCTTCTCTCTTATGTATTTGACGATGGGAATCATGCGGGGCTAATCCCCTTGTTCCTTAGGACCCGAGAGTAGCCCGATTATGCATTGTAATTGATTATTATACATTAATATATCTTTTTGTCTTAATATTTGGACATAATTCTATGAGAGTATCACAAATTATCTATGCTTGATCACCATAGGTAATTATTTAGACCATTAATTACTTCAAGAGAAGGATTAAGGGTTGGAAAACTCATAGGATTACATGTTTTATATCACACCTTAAGAAAGGGGCTTACGAATGTGAAGAGAATAACACAGAGTTTTTGGTAAAACACCTAATTAATAACTCAATTACTATGAGATTTGAATTGGTATTGGATTAGGTAGTGAATTATGTTGTGAGAGCAGGTAATTTTTGCTACATGTCTTTTTGTCTAGGGTTACGAGAGATATTTGTTAATGATATGATGTTGATTGCAATGTTAATTGAGGCAAAACCGTAATCCTAAGGAATTCACTACAATTGAGATAAAAAACCAGTAACCTTAGATTTATTTTCCTACATCTTAGATAATTAAACCTTCACTCAAAGTTTTCATCAGCTTAGGTGATCACATCACCATTAGTAGTAGTCTCTGGAGAGAATTTCCCCGAGTTTGACATCTGGGCCTCTTTGGGCCTATGTTACATTGATATGTATACTTGCGTTTAACGTGTGGTTTGCTCATATCAAGTTTTTGGCACCGTTGTCGGGGAAATGACAACTCCAGCATTACAAGTGTTGTGATCGGCCCCTCTAGGACAAAACCTTTATTTTCTTTTTATTCTTTCTAAATTGAATATCAAATATCATTTATTCAATCATTAGTATCTGTTCTCACATTGTTTTCAATAATTTCAGGTACTAGTGGATGGTGCAGACTAGAGCTCACAACTACGGATAGTCGACTCATAGGGCTCTAGTCAGGAGGATCTCTTACACAAAGGGAGAGAGTATGGTGACTCAGTGGGAAGACTGATTCAAACCCTACCACCGACTACTACAATACCTCCAATAGAGGAACTAGAAGAACCAACTCAGATGGCAGACGTAGTCAAAGAATAGACTATTTGGGAGAAGATCAAGGCGTCCTCCTCAAAAACTCAGCTAGGGCCAATTAAAAGACAAGCCATAAATGTGGGCTACAAGATAGATCCTGGGTTGTTGGATCACTGAGGACCCGTGCCATACATTAGTAATTTTGTTGAAAGCTATGATATGGTAAAGATTGACACAATGTCGACGATAGTGATTTATCTAAAGCTTTTCCCATCTTCACTGGCAGACAATGATAAGTCTTGGTTCTACAACATGTCACTTGAATCTATTGAGACTTGGGAAGAGATGATAGACACTTTCTTTGAGCGTTACTTTTCCTCCTAGAAGACAAGTGAGTTGGTCAAGAAGATTTAAAACTTCAAGAAGAAAGCAGAAGAGTCCTATTCTGAAGCATGAGAGAGGTTCCAAAATATGTTGAGGAAGGTCCCTCATCATGGGATCGATCTTTATGGGTAGCCAAAGATCTTCTATTACAGACTGCATCATGGAGAAAGGACCACACTTGATAGTGCAGGAACATGCTTCTTCCTCAACAACAAGCCATCCGGGTGTCATGAAATCTTGAAGAACATGGCTAAGAACCAGTCATGGGGAGAGGAAAGAGAACGTCCATCAACCATTAAAAGTGTTTGAGAGTCCAAGGTGATTACAACATTGAATGAGAAATTGGACTTGATTGCCAAGAAATTATATCAGAAGGATGGAAGCTCTTCTGGAGGAGAGGAAGAAGAGTGCATGTTTGTGTTGCAGTAGATTTACATGGGCAATGATTGTTCCTATAGGAAGGATCCTAAGTTTGCTTGGTAGGATCCCAATAATTTCCGCAAGACCCATCCCAAGCACATCATCAAGGAAATGCACAACATCATGAAAGGGGTAGAAAAATAGACTGTATGAGGACATTCTAGGCAAGCTGGTGGGTCAAATTGAAGCGATCATTGGCCAGACACAGAGGTAACTACATAATCAGGGAGCACAATTATACATCAATGAAAATCAAATTTCACAGATAACAACAGAAGTAGCCTCGTTGAAGAAACCTATTTAACAGGGGTTCCCAGGAAACACTAACATACCATATGGAAATTAACATGTCAAGGCAGTGTTGCTTCACAGTGGGAAGAAGATACTGAATCAAAAGAAGATGTCCTAGAAGCAAGGATGAAATAGATGACACATGGCTAATAGTGACTCTTGAGCCAATTGACTTGGACACTATAGTTCAACACAAAGCATCTGAAGAGGAAATTGATGAATCAAGGGAGGCAAAGAAGGAGGCATACATCCCACCTCATCAGATGAAGATGGTGACTCTAGTTCCCTTCCCAAATAGCTTGAAGGTGAAGAAAATGGACCCGCAATTTTGAAATTTCTAGACAGTTTTAGGAAGCTCCATGTCAACATTCCCCTAATCGATGCAATTGAGCAGATTCCTTCTTACGCCAAATTATTGAAGTATATAATCAATAAAAAGAGGAGGATAGATGATTCAGATGTAGTGGTGCTGAAGGAACTTGTTAGTGCTATCATTCTGGGAACATTGCCACCAAAATGACAAGATCCCGACTGCTTCAACATATCATGTTACATCGGGAGGACAAGGTTTGGGGAAGCTTTATGCAATTCAGGGGCAAGTATCAATCTTATGCCCTTGACCACCTTCAAGAATATGGGTCTCAAAGAATCTAGAAGGAGAAATATAACCATACAACTAGCAGACAACTCAATGGTTAGGCAATATGGTATCTGTGAGGATGTTCTTTTCAAGGTGGACAAATTTGTATATCTAGTAGATTTTGTGGTAATGGAGATGTAGGATGATCACGACAATGAACTACTACTAGGGAGTCCATTTCAAGCCATAACAAACATGATCTTAGATATGGGAAGAGGAAGATTGACATTAGGGATCAAAGTAGACCACTTTGAAATCAAGATGCCCGAGTCTGCACAAACGACTGAGGACAAGGCATGATGTCACATGTTGTAGCATGTTCAAGGAAAGATGTCCATTCCTAGACAAGGCTCATATGATGACACAGGTTCACAAAGGCACACTGGCAGTGCACATCCTGGAGAATATAAAGGAAGTTTCATTGACCAAGGTGGTCCAATATATTGATGATGAAGAGTAGGAATATTGCCTAACAACAATTGATGAGGCAACCTTTTCCACTCTTGTTCAAGCATATCCAAAGTTTCCTTTGGAGGCGTGAGTATTGAATTTGGTTAATGACTATACCCGACACTATTCTTTGGAGGAGCATGTCTTATTTCTCAAGGCATTATTGTGTTACTACACCAGGAACTTTGAGGATCTAGGACCACCTCCTCCAAGTTTGATACCATCTCTCCAGAGCCCCTCAGATCTAAAGTTGAAGCCATTGCTGCCTCACTTAAAAGTACATTTTTTTGGAAGCATAAGAGAAGCTTCCAGTCATCATCTCAACTTCATTGAGCATTTGGGAAGAGGAGCAGCTACTAGTGGTTTTGAAAAACCACTGGGCAATATTTAGATGGTCCATTGCAGACATAAAGGGGATCTATAACAACCCCAATTTTTGGGTTCAATTGGTGAGAAATGTAATTTCTCATATTAAAGATAATTGAACAAATAATGATATAATTTGTTTTGAATAAATGGATTTCATTTAAAATAGCCTTGATGATTGTGTTGTGGGCTTTATTGGCTATTGGGCCCAATAACAAGGAAATGAAGAAAGGAAATTCAATTATTAAATTAGTAAATGAATAATTGAGTTTTTGAGAAAAGAATGATGTGGAAACCTCTGGAAGGCAAAAGAATGTAATACAAGGATGGATTTCGTGCCTCTTGGGTTCCTTGTGTTCCAAGGAGTCCAAAGTTGCACAGAGAATGCAATAAGAAAAGAAAAGATCAATTAAGTATTTCTTTATTAAGAAAGAAATTGAAAACAATGATAAAATGTGGAAAATAAGTGGAAAAAGGTGGAATTGAGTTATCCTTGGTGGAATTTCGTATCCCAAGGATTCCTAATGTTAAAAGGAATCCCAATGAAGAAAAGAAAGAGAAAAATACCAATAATAGAAAATAAGGAGATAATGGGAATACATACTTAATGGATTATGTAATATTGATGAATAGGAAGTATTTCCTACTTAAGGAGATATATAATTTCGAGGCCAATGAATTAAAAGCCAAGAGCAAGGATAGTAAAAGAGATAATTCTCGCATTTCCTAATAACCAGAGCATATGGATAAATAAGAAAATCAGTAGGAGAGAGAAGATTACTTCTCATGGAAGTAATAGGATTCCTTATGAGAGAGAACTTGATTTCTCTTGGATGAGCGTCCTAGGGCCTATCTACCCTCCCCTATATAAGGGGTACGACCTAGGACCGAGTCCAGAGAGATCCCACACACTCCTCTCTCCCTTCTTCTCGCTTCTTGAACGCAAAACCCTAACGAGTGTGTAGTACTATCCCTGGAGCAAGGAAGGGTGGTGTTGTGGTCTTGATGGAGGCAACAAGCTTCCACGTCAACCCCAGGGTGGATCGGCTACCATACCCCCGCACTTGTCCTCGAGTAGCTCTTGCCAAAGATCTACAGAACTGCAGGAATCTCAGCAGTAAAAGAGGGCGGATCTCGCTCATGAGCGGCCATTTTGGCCACAGCTTGGAGGCACTTCGCGTGTGCCAGGGGGCAGCGGAGGCAACGACCCCATCTCTGGTGGCCGTCGAGGTCAGTAGAGGGAGGGAGGAGCCGCGCCCTTGGCAGCTAGGGCAACGCTGCTGCTGCTGATCCGAGGAAGAAGAATATACGGCCATTGGACTGTTTTGCCCTTCGCGGGCTAAAGCAATGACTGACTTAAGCAAGGGTAGAACGGTAATTCCGTTATATTTTCCAAATCGACCCGCTTTGCATGGGATAGGCGACATGGCGCGTCCTGATTGGCCCAAGTAAGTGAAATCTTGCTAAATTTATAATTAAATATTGGTAACTACAATTAGGATAAGTAATATATGAAAATTGAACCTCAGAACGAGAGGAACACAAAGAAATTATTTTTGAAGCCTAATTCCGCTTTTGATTCAAGAAATGTATCAAGATGCTATCTTTAATAGTTTAATCAATGAAAAACCCTAACCTTTGATGATTAATGAATTAGAAAGGGGTTATGTGAGTGTATATTATAGTTTATCAAGATGCTATCTAGTTTAGGTTCTCTGACCTTCTCCCTCTGGGTCTCACTCTCTCTAGAGTTAACCCCATAACTGGTGCCAACACTAGAGGTCCTCCTATATAAAAGAGCTTGAGACTGATGCTGATTCGCACCTTATCTTATCTTATCTTATTTTACAAAAACATACCTACTTTCATCATCAAATCCTATCTCAAATCCTCAAAACTTAACCTTAATCCTTAAATACAACATTGATCATCATAAACCATCCTATATCATCTATATAATACTTAGATCATATCATCAAAACTTATCTCTTCTATTCTGTCTATCATATATTCTAACAAGGCTCTAGACATCTAATCTAGAACTACTCTCTCTTCTAGACTTATGTCATTCACTTTCACTTCGGTTGCATGACCACCTACTACTCATACATGTGTGGGGACACATTTTTGTAATACTTACATATATAATAAAATATGATATAGTTTTTCTTTGATAAAACATGCGTCAGTTAAAACTATCGAGGTTCGATTCGATTGGAATCAAAAACCAAATCCATAAAATGAGTGTCCCACACATAGTAGAGAGTCTGGTGTCATGTCACCTAATGAAAAGGGTGATAATAGGGTGTAGACTGGCGTAGCTACCCAAAACATAGATGTATCATATGTCAAAGTTTCTCCTCTAGTGATGTATGTCATTTCCAAATAATACAACATCCCATACTATTGCACTATAAGGAAAGAATGACACCTAAGGACCTTCTATACAACAAGCACCAGTCTAGGCCTAGTTCTCAGACATCTAGGTTCTAACCTAGAGGATAGGTCAGATCTAGCCTCTAAAAGATGACTAATGTAACCCTAAAGATTATTAAGTTCAAGGTTTTCTTTAGTTTGAGTTGCATTATGAGCAAATGTCAGGCTTTGCTATTATTCATGCTCTGATACCACCTGTGACATCCCCGGATTTTCTAAAACTTAATCTAATGTGTGACATCTAAATTGAAACCTCACCTCAGCGAGACTACAATTTGAACACCCTATACTAGGCTAAGAAGGAGAAAATCAGAGGAAGTTAGAAGGAAACAACAGTAGCACATGTACATGAACAATAATAAAACCATACAACACATGTTCACCATTCAACATATAATTACAACATGAATTGTTACAACATTTAATATTACATATTGAACAACAAACTTATACATATACATTTACTACCACTAAACCACATGATCTTAAGACGATAGGTCCATCTGTACATCAGCTCGTCATACAACTCTCAACTATCTTGGATCTTCAAGAGCATAAGCACAACCTAAACAAAAGATTGCATGTGGTACTCGTCAGTACATTATTCAAGAATATTGAACTGAGTACACCTACATGTCTTTTCATATACCTCTCATTACTAAGCTTGGCAATAAGATAAAACTAGAACTTAGTAGTAATAAACAAGTATAACAAAAAGCATATACTTGAACAAAGTTGTTTATTAACAAAAGAGAACACATATTTTAAGCACAATTTCCATTATATGTAAAGTTGATCAACCACATGCACTATTCTACCAAAGAGATTTAGTGCTCACATGTACTATTTTGCCAAAGAGATTTAGTACTTTCATAAATGCACTATTCTGCCAAAGAGATTTAGTGCTCACATGTACTATTTTGCCAAAGAGATTTAGTACTTTCATTAATGCGCTATTCTACCAAAGAGATTCAGTGCTATCATATAATGGATCAAATATCTTATGTTTCATGTGTTCATAGCCATATAAGTACAGGAAATCAAGTAAGATATCATATAAGAGAAATCATTTCATCCAATATTATATGACAAGTATTTTACTACACATATAATACAAGCATACCGTATGGTAATCCAAGTAAGAGGTAATGGCATACCTTGATCAAGAAAGACAAACCTAATCACATATATCCATGAGTCAACTACATCCTTGGTCAACCCTGATTAAGACAAGATCACATACTATCATCAGATTCTCATCATCTCAACCCTAGTTATCATCATTTTAGGGTTTAGCTTAGCCATTAGGATATTCTCATAATTACTTATATTCTTTTCTTGGAGTTATCTTATTGATGTCATATTATGTATTATAGTACATTTATTGACAATTGTGTTTCACATTATTATGTGGACATATTAACCTTAGGTTACATGCATTAACCTAAATTAGTGTTTCAAGACCATATATTATGAGTCATCACCATATTATCATGAATTATGTGTATCATCATGATCTTAGAGTTTGGTATAAGTTTCCATATATTAATATGATCTTACTATATAATTTCCAAGATTTCTTGAGCATATTTGTAATTATTGCACTTAATTAGGGTTATTATCCCTAACTAGCCACATTATGAAAATTACATGATTTTGTGCATCAACATCATAATCTCATACCTTAAATGTATTATAAACATGAATATAGATTTACTGACATTTTCTCATAATTTTAGGCCATCATTTGATATTTATTATCCATGAAAAGAGTATAATACATCTTACATGATATTACTGACATTTAAGCTTCAAAAGACTGATATGATGGTTCCTTATGGTTCTACTCATTTTTCTAAGAATTTTGGTACCTTATTTGTATTTTTCTGATAAGTAGGATAATTACTGCAAATTATTGAAGATTTGAGCATTTACTGAATTATTTACCTTTATGGGCCAATAGGTGGACGCCACATGGCATTGAGGATAAGAGCAGCTCTTGGCTTGGGCCAGAGTTAGGCCGACCAGTCTGGTTCAGTAATTAGCTGCCTAGTTCGTTGTTGATTTGCCTCTGAGTGAGGTTGAGCCGTTGACTTCTTCTTTCATTCTTGGGTTTGTTCTCTATTCTCCACGTGTCTAGACGCCACCGCCTGGGGCTACTCCGAAGAGGAAAAAGGTCACCATTTCCTCCTTCTAAACACTACTTTTTGCTACCAACAGCTTTATCACGGTCTTTGGGACCTCCTCAGCTCCTCAATTTCTCGGTCGCAGCTCAAGGTTTCTCTATCCACCAAATCACCAGCCATATCCACTGTTGCAGAGGAGAAAAGGGGGAACTACCTCTATGTCCTCCTTGTTCAAAATCATATGTTAAATGACCTTCTTCAAGCCTCCCCAAAATCAGTGCTACCCTCAGATTGTAGTAGAAATCCTCTTTCCATGTTCTTCGACCTTGGTCTTCTTCTCCAGAAAACTAGAGTCTGCCAAACATCAAAACTACGATCTCAAGGCACAAAAATGCTACAATCATTTCCTCAAGCCTCTCCATTCTACCTTGATTTCACCAACTCCCTTTCTCCTTTAATCCCCCCCCTTCTTTTGATACTTCTCCCATTGGCTGCTACCTACAGAATGCAGTGGAGAGGCACCAAAAAGTGGGATCTTGTCTCCCTACTCACGAGCCCTCATGAATGCAAAAAGGGGTCAAAAGAGTCGTGTTGAGTAGATCACTCCTACTACTCGATTAGTTCTTGCTCCCACCACACAATCTGGATGAGTGGAGACATGCAAAGCTGCAGCTAAACTACTCCTGACCTTGCTCTAACTGCAAGGTAGGAGATGCAATCATGGCTGTCCATTCTTCATCATCCGAGGGTCAGAGATGATCGACGTAACCAATCTGTGGCTTGTTCAATTTACCTACTACGTGACACTACCTAATACTAGAACTTAGGCTATGTGATTAAATCCTTTGGTCCATTAAGAACCACATTACACATTATTTCATCATATTCAAACTTGAATAACTTCTTCTAGGATACTCCAATTGCAACCAAATTTTAACCATAGATTTATAACAAGTTCAACTACATTCTATTCCTATTTGGTTACAAAACTCAACTATTTGACCATTCAATCAAATACTTCACAAAGATATAAACTTAGGGATCTTAATCATGATATCAATACCCATCACCATCCAACCCTTACCAAAACACTTGTAACTCTCATTATAACTCAACATATGAATTCCAATATGTTATTGGAGATTTAAGAATTCCAAAAATCCACTCCATCACAATTACACCCTAGTAAATTGAGGTATAGATGGAGTGGCCCTTTTGAGGTGGTTAATTCATTTCCCATTGGGGCATTGGAGATAAGCAATGGGGCTGAGCCATTTGTTGTTAATGGTCAATGACTTCAACATTACTTTGATGTGGTATGGGAAGAAGAACAACTGAAGCTCATTGATCTTCACTGGTGTTTTGATTTGATCATTGACCCTATGACGTAAAATAGGGGAGCCTATTGGGAGGTAACCCAACCTTCAGTTTTGTTCTTTACATTCGAGTTTTTAGTTTTCATAGCTTTAGTTTGCATTCTATTAGTTTTATATAAAAAAGGTGCCTTGATCATTTTTGTTTGTTGTGTAGGCTGAGCATAAATCGGTAGTACTGACATCAATGTTTGTAGTACCGACGCAGTCACATGGATGATGGGGATAATTTTCATAAAATCTTGATAGTATCTACAACAAGTTGGTAGTAACGATGACATCACAGGGAGCCCGAGAAATTTCACTGACATTTTATAGATGAGGGGCCGAGTTAACTGATAAGGACTCAGTACTACCGACATCTAACTTGATAGTACCGACGTCCATTAATGCTCTAGGTTCAAAATATCGAGATAATGCATGGAAGTATGGAGAAAATTCAAAGACTCGATACTACCAACACCAAGTCGGTAGTACCGACACAAAAATACTATAATCCATGGGAGCGCCAATGACAATTGAGATTTTTCACATCCGATGGTCAGTAGTACCGATTCGTCACACATATCTCAAAGTTGATACTATCAACACATGGCGATCCACGTCTATCAACATTGACAAATGAGAAGTGTCGCTATCAATGGCTGGTACTGATATACGCAGATCATGGAGAAAAGGAGGTAGTATTGAAACCCAGGTCGGTACTACTGATGCAGTGATAGAGGCAAGTATGGAGGCTATATAAGGAGGGGTGTGAAAGGTGTATCATTCACACCTTCACCACACCTCTCTCAAATAGGATAGTGCAAGCAACCCCAGGAAATCAAAGTCTCCTCCAAGATCCTTTTTCTCCATCCTCTTCTTGTACCAACGTGATGGTGTCCAGGAGAGGTGCTTCTTCATTTATAGAGCATACTGAGTTGGTTCCTAAACCAACACACATCGCTCATCCCAACGCTGATGTTAAGAAGATACAAGATGACCTAATGAAGAGACTTCAACACACTATGGAGATCATCCATTCCTAGCCTCCTTGAGCTTCACCAACAATCTCCATCGTGTCTGTGAGCATCAGGAGGTGGTGGGTGATCATCTGTTCTTTGGTGATTGGCTCACCATCCCATAGCCTCATCTGTGAGTTCTTGGCCTCGCTGAAGATTTGCTGCATCCCCAAGCATGGGGATGAATGGAGGGAAGGCTACGTCAAATTTCATCTCTTCAACACTGACTATCAATTGACGTTGTGGTAATTAAACACCATCTATGGGTGGCCACTGGGTGAAGTACGCTTCACCACCAACAACTTTGACTTCAAGGGTGCATGAGAACTTTTAGAGGAGGTGCCAGAGGGCTACCACATCAACTAGCATACCAACTCCATCACTGACATTAAGCACCCATTTTATGGCATCCTGCATCGCTTCCTCACCAACACCACTTTCACAAAGTCAAGTCAGGGGCAGGGGAAGGTTCAGTAGATGGATCTCTTCCTCTACAACTTTCTACAATTAGGAGGGAAGAATATGGACATTTGTTCTATCTTCCTCCAATACATGATGTCGGTGAAGCGAGTGGTGCAGATGACTCCTCCCATCCATTTTGGAGGACTTATCACTCCAATAGTGATGCATCTGAACCTTGATTTCTCCACCTCAAAATCCATGAAGGCTTCTCCCAAGTTGGACCTGAAACATTTCAAGGGAGTGAACCTCCTCAACCTGCATCAAGGGAAAGTGTATGTGTGTTGTACTGTAGATGGGCAGTACAAGGAGGGGGGAGCTCCCTGATTCAATCTTCAACCCTCAAGGAGTTTACCACGTGAGGTGACCTATAGAGGATGACTCAAAGGATGATGAAGAAGAAGACGATGCTGAGCAAGAGAAACAACAAGATCAAGAAGAAGAAGAGGAGGATGCCACCATACCAATCACAGGGAGGCAGGTCCCCCGCAAGTGCCCGAGAGTACATGGAGCCTCTAGTTATTTTTTTCCACCACCTGCCCAGGAGGATGATCCATATTCAATGGTAGGTATGTATGGAATGTTACAAGAAATTTAGAAGTGGCAATAACATAAGGCGGCTACAGGGCATCCATGATGTCCAAGGATGGCTCTATCAAAACCAGCAGGCGATCTTAAAAAATAAGTGACTTCTCTTAGAAAACTAAGAGAACATGCACACACACCTACAACAGATGGACAAATATCAATAGTCGTTCTTTGACAACTACTGGAGTCAAGGCTATTTTGGCAGTTATCCATAGCCTCAAGAAATGCCATCTTCACCCCAAACTTTCTAGGGGGCGTTCTATCCCCACGACCCTACCATGCCGCACCCACCACCACCACCATACTGATTGGTACCACAGTTCCACCTCTTAAGTTGAATTTTCAGTATGCATACATAGTCATGTTCAAGCTTGGGGTGTAGGAACAACTCTATCCTTCAATTTTTAGTATTTATTTGCTTTTTAGCTTTTATTTTTCTAAGTTTTAGGATCCACATCTATCTAGTGTAATAGTGGAGATTAATTCATCATTGATGTCAATGTCATTTGATTTTGTGTGTTTGCAATGGAAATTTAAAATAAAAAATTGTGTTCTTTAATTGGGCTCAGTTGCAATTTCTTGATTAAAACCACCTAGACAAAGTGCATGGGCTAGTCAACTTAAGGACAATTAATATGAATGGACATATTAACTATTCATGTAATGTGGATGAAGATGGGGTTTGAGCCTAAATTGATCAAACAATTAACACGACCTTAAATTGAAATTTTAGAAAGAAATTGTAAGGTTACCCTGTACATAGGTCATTAGAGAGGGACACATCATAGTTCAAGAAAGGCATTGTCTCTTAATTATGTGATTCCATCCATTTTCCACTCATTTTGATTCACCACCTTAAGATGATCAAGTAACCCAATTTTTTTGCTTTTGATTGCATTGCATGGCATAATAGTTGACATGATTGTTAGTTTTTCTTAGATGCATTAGTTACAAAATGAAAAATTACTATTCATAAACAATTTTTGTGCATATCGTGTAGTTGCATAACAATTAAGTGTAGATTGCATTTTTTTTCATCATTCATTTTCACATCATGTAGTTATATTTTTTTCCTCTGAAATAAGAGTGCGGGGATACACATATATACCTATAGAAAAAAGATGAAAAAAAAATGAATGAGATATGTTAGTGAAGCCCAAGCATAACTTCCCATCATACTAAAATAGTGGGCCAATGAAAAAAAGTTAATGTTTTGAAATAAAGAGGGAGAAAGGATGCCCTAAACCCTTCACAAAGAAATGGAAACATTCACATGATGCATTCTCTTCTTTATTTCCTTCTCATCCATTTGATGATATTTTCAATACATGCCTCATTCCACCCATAATATTAGGCATTAGGACTCATGCATTTTTCATCATCTTTACCATGTAGGTTCATCATGTTTTATTTTGAATAAATGATTCAGATATTACTTGTGATTCTTCATAAGCCACCTATTTCATTCCATCCATTTCTCTTATTGGTAGGCCACATATATGATTGATCTCCTCATTCATTCTTGTAATGAGAACTTCTCCCAAGTAGCTGGTATAGGAAAGATAAATGAAGATAGGGAATCACATGATGCACCAAGCGAATGCCTGATTGACTATGCTATTAACTGCTCCATTTATAAAGTTCATTGATCTAAGGGTGGACATATTTTATGGATATTTTTGGTCGCTTGAGAGTAGTTGATTGTTCAGTGGTTAATGAAGGCTGGTTTGGGACCGCTAGGTGGGGATAGTTGAGATAGGAAATTCATATTTTATGTCATTTTTTGACTTGTCTCAAACAAATCCAAGGGTGAGTTTCTCCCAGACTAGCAACATTTAAGCTTAAGGGATTTTGATGCTCTAAATAATTGTCAATTTCACAAGCTATTTGTTAGGGATTTTTGTGCACTTATTGTTCATTTTTCATATTAATTTGTGCATTATTTATTATCATTAGCCTGTGACACTTGATTGCATCAAATAAATATATTTTTAATGTTCATGTTAGGTTCATTATTATTTGGGAGCTTATGTTCATTTTTTGTGGAATTTCAGGTGAATCTACAAGAAACTACATAGCTCGGTACTATCAACATGCTTTTCGATGGTACCGACACTTGCTCAGAAAGGAACATTTTGAAATCAAGACAACTCGATAGTATCGACCAAGGATGTTGATACCACTAACAACTCACAATAAGGATTTAGAAAATCTTGAGAAATCACGGTACTACCGACATCAACTCGATAGTACCGACAATTGCATAAGCGACCACAACTATCGAAGGTGTTGGTAGTACCGACACAATGGGATCAGATAAATCTAAAAATCATGTTTAATCTGATGGTTGGAAATTAATGACACCCTAAGTCACTTCTATGACTTAGGGGGGATTTTAGACAAACCTAGGTATCACGTTCTATTATGTTGTAAGACAGTCGAGAGCAAGGACAGGAGAAAGGGGAGAAGAAAGCCACGTTCCAGGAGATTCAGGCACCTCCTGTGGACAAATTTGCAGTCTGAGGTTAGCAAATCGATATGTTCGCGTGAGGGAGTCATCCAGACCATCTTCTTCAGGGGTTCTTTTAGTTCTCTAATGTTCCCCACATTTTTCTTCTCATCTCTTATGTATTTGACAGTGGAAATCATGTGGGGATAATCCCCTTTTTCCTTAGGACCCGGGAGTAGCCCGTTTATGCATTGCAATTGACTATTATGCATTAATATATATTGTTCTCTTAATTTCTAGACATAATTCTATGAGAGTATCACAAATTATGCATGCTTGATCACCATAGGTAATTATTTAGACCATTAATTTCTTCAAGAGAGGGATTAAGGGTGGGAAAACTCATAAAATTACATGTTTTATATCGTACCTTGAGAATGGAGGTTACGAATGTGAAGAGAATAACCTAGAGTTTTCAGTAAAGCACCTAACTAATAACCCAATTACCATGAGAGTGGGATTGGTATTAGATTAGGTAGTGAATTACACCATGAGAGTGGATAATTCTTGTTATAGGTCTTTTTTGTCTAGGGTTAGGAGAGATAATTGTTAATGATATGATGTTAATTACAATGTTAGCTAAGGAAAAACTGTAATCCTAAGGAATTCACTCCAATTGAGATTAAAAACCACTAATTTTAGATTTATTTTCTTCATCTTAGATAATTAAACCTTCACTCAAAGTTTTCACCGGCTTAGCTGATCGCATCACAGTTAGTAGTAGTCTCTGGAGAGCGTTTCCCTGAGTTCAACATCCAGGCATCTTTGGGCCTATATTACATTGATACATATACTTTCATTTAACATGTGGTTTTCTCTTAACAAGTGGCACTTCCGAGATAACTCACCAAGCAAGTAATTTTACCTTTTGTGAAGGAGAGAGCAGCGATGGCATGCCTCAAGATATTTGGGAAGAAAACGAACCCGACGGTGATTCAACACAAAGTTAGGACTCAATTGTGCCTAGCATTGAGTTCAGTGTGAGAAACATAGTGAAAAGTTAGGTTAGATACTATAAAAGTCAAAGTTAGGGCTTCCACGAGTGGTTGGTTTGAGAAGCCCCAAGAGAGAATTAGGCAAATGAAAGTATTGGAAGTAGTGCTAAAATAAGGGCTTATTTGATGCGGGATTCTCTCACCAACTAAATGGGCAAACAATCTTGAAGAATCATTGATCGAGGATGGAGAAATCTGTAAAAAACCAACAAACCAATCTGAATATACTGTCACATGCACCCCTTCCTACTCAAGATAGGAGATGGGTTCCACACAAACAAATCCCCATTGTGTAGTTCAGATCGGCCGCCAAGAATCGAAATAGGTAACTATAACCAGAATAAGATTTGTATTAAAGTGAGACATAAATAATTACATTATTTTTTTCCCAATCAAATTGAGGGCCCAATAAAAGTGTGACTATTATGAAATTTGACATATTGGCTACTTAATGTAGATTCCGTTGACACCTTGGCTACTTAAGATGTGTAGATTCCAATATTTGAATTAGATTTCCCTTTTGAAGACGTCTAGTATTTTATTAAATTATTTTAGATTATATCATACATTTTGTTTCTTTAATGAATTTGGGCATATAGAAACCCTCCAAAAATATGAAACTTAGCCTACAAGCAGACTTAAACACAAGTATTATGATTTTTACAAATAATTTTCCCTTTTGGGGTTATTTAACATGTTATTTAATATTTTGGGCTTTAATATGCATTCTCTCTCCTAAACTACACTAGGATAGGTAAGTTTGTCCAAATATGATGAAAATTAACACATTGACTGATTTTGGTATGGATATTTCAAATTTGGAGTTTATTTATACTTTTGAAGTTATTTCGTAATATATTTGACACTTTTGGTTTTTTCTCATATTTTTTGCCCAGAAGAATTTAGGGTATCTAGGACTGTTTATTTAATGTGAAACTTGGCACCCAAGCTAATTGGGACCAAATGAACATGTTTTCACCATTATATTTCTCTTTTGAGATTTCCTTTTATGAGTTATGACATCGTTAGGATTTTTGTCACATTACCATTGTTTGTATCCAAAAATTATATCTTTATTATCAATACTTAATCACCGAACAAAACAAAAACTTACTTAATTGAGTACTATTAAGTTACATTGTTACAAAAGAATTATATATATATTAATGTATGAAATTCTACATTTTACTTGTTCTACACATTATGTCCATTAATTCCTTATTTACTTAAATTATGAGACATTATTAATATTTATGGACATGGAATTACCAATTGTTACTCCAAAGCTTAATATTCATTTTCATTTAGCCATTAAGTTAGTAAAGAGAATATATTGAACATACTTTATTATTTCATTTACATGTTGGAACATAATTAAGTTATGATGCAATTATTTTATCCTTGTTTGGTCAAATCTAAGGGACTAACCTCACTAGCCTTTTATATATGGAATAGGGTAGGATTCTGGGTTCTGGTTTGTTACAACACTCCATCTCGTAAAAGGATTTCATCCTCAAAATATAAACACCCATATGTTATCCATCACCTATACTCCATCCCTTAAAAGGTTTCACCTAACAAGTCAAACAACCCTTTAGGAGCAAAGAATAGTCTCATGTACTACATTAGTTTCATCCTCAAAGATATCATGCAATATGAAACCATATTTTTAAAGTCTAACTAAGAGATTATGGGGTTACCTTCATCATGATCTTCTTCATTTAATTCCTACCCATCCAAAGAAAAGACTATTCCAACACGTCTCTCAACATGCCCTCATCCAATATTATTGCCATTATTTTGAGGAGGCGCCTAAGGTTGTTGTTGTTGAGTTGGTGCACACCCATCATAGAGTTGGGGGCATATAGGTCAGATATGACTAGGCTCATTGCAATGATGACATATAAATTGAGAGTCGGGTGGAGGTCTATCTTGCTTTCCACCATGAAAACACTTTTGGGGAGGATGCTAACCATCACACTTAGCACACCTGTCCCTATTCTGATCATCACCTTAGAACTTCCTCTTATTACTTGATATCCTGGATAAGACTCAACATATAAAGCTTTATCAACCATCTGTTGAATAGTCAGGTAAGCTGTGGGACAAGAGAACAACCCACATTGCAGTTAAGTCCTTGAAAGAATAGGTTAGTCCTACGATCCTCACTTAGTCCAGAAGCATAACGTTTGAGCAACAAAAACCTTTGCACATAAGCGGAAACAAACATGGAACCTTACTTCAGACTATAAAATTCCACTTCCTTCTTCTTTAGGACAATGATGTAAATGTACTTCCCACGAAAAAGCACCAAGAATTGTTCCCAAGTAAAAGTAGAGATGTCACAAGTCCTTGCTATTCCATTCCACCAGACACGAGCTGGTCAATCCAACATGTAAGAAGAAAACAAGACCTTCTGGTGTGAAGGACATGTCATACCATCACAAGTCTGCTCTACGGCTAAAACCCAATCATCAACCTTATCGACCATCTTCAATTTTCCTTCACCCTTGAAGTAAGGCGGTTGCATTTTCATGAATTCAGTTAACAAGTACTCTATTGGCTTATCAGACACAAGAGGAGTATTCAACTTTCCAATTATGACTGTGGTGAGGAACTGTGGCAACAAGGCTAACTCCTACTCAAGAGAGATCATCGTACCCAAATTAGCAACTACAGAGGATGGGGTATCCTGACCCACTGATGGCTAACTTCTAGTTGGAGGGTAACATGAGACACAAAAGGGGTAAAGGGAGGGTTCATCATTGGCATTCTGTACTTTGGGTTCTGGGGTGTCTCATAACCATCTAGGTTATCAACAGATGAGTTATTTCCAGCCATTAGGGTATGCCTACATAAGGCAAGGGTACTAGGTATAAGCTACCTATGAATTAGGTATACATACTAAGGGAGACGAGGTTGGAATTGTTAGATAACAAACAACTAATGTCTCTGATGACATATATGTAAGGATTGGGACCCAAGAGGAAATCAACTCCCTACTAAATTAAATAAAAAGGAAACATCCCATATGCCAAACACATGACTAATTTTTTCACAAATGGAGGATGATAATCCAATTTATTCAAAAGTATGCTTCAAGATACCAAGTGTAGTAGCAAAATACAAAATATCTAACTATTATAATGTTTGATATTATCATCACCCTTCACCACACATGGTGATACATATGCAAACTAACTATACTAGAGGATGAGCAAAGGATTATCTAACCACCTTGAGAAAGTCTCATAAAAGTTTTAGCTATACTTAATGAGGTTCGGGTTCAACTTGGTTATTTTCTCCGTGACCTACACCTGGGGTTGGAAGCATACCCCGCAAAAAAGGAGAAAGAGTAGATACATCAACATAAACACTTGTATGAGCATACTAAATTGGGATTAAGCAATATAAGGAATAAAGGTTGTCGAATAAATAAGGTTTTCCATAGAAAAAGAAAGGACCACCCAACTGGGCATAAAAGAATATGAATTTCAAAAGATGATAAACATGTAGAATACTTTCCACTAAATTAACACAAAAGTTGTGCCACACAAGCACATATAAATAATTTTTGTCACAAAACTCATCACAAGATTATCAGCCTACATGCATATGAGGTAAGCATAGCAATGGAAAAATATAAATAACAATGGCAACCAAGGCTCACAACCTTGAAACCTGATAGAGAATGACGTACTGCCAAACTCCCCAATATATATAAAAGTGGGCACACAACCTGAGTATGAGACACACAACCTCCATCTCAAAAATATAACATGGGAACGGAACCCAAAAACCAAAGTAATTACACTACTCTAGGGATCACATAACATGCATAATGTAGAGGCAAGTATAAAATGTAATCTTTTATAGGGCAAGTAAAGTTTCCATCACAAAAATTGACTAAATAAACATCAACCACATAAATGGGAAAAATTATGTTTTTTTTCAAAAATATAAGTACAAGGTAGAGTCAAAATAATGTCCAACAAGGTAGGATGATCATAAGATCAAAATCCAATATAATATTTCACATGGAGTAAATTCTCAGAAGAAAGAGGTTGTGTAGGCTATCAAGAGAGAGATAATTTGGGTTAACTGTTCAATGTAGAAAAAAAGAGAATGCATCATACCTTGACTTGAGTGTTAAGTCAGAGATCAAGTCCTACCCTTACAAGTCTAAAGTCAACTCAAACCTACATATATAATTAGATCTATCAGTTAGGGTTTATGACATATTAGATGAAACCCTAGAAATTCAAACCTTCAGCAAAACCCTAGATTAACTAATGATTTTAGTCTAAAAAGTGGGTACAAGGTTACTGATCATGGATTTGATCCAAGATACAAATTTAACCATTAGTATCTTTCTTCAATTATTATTAAGTGAATATGGATATTAAACCCTAAAAATCATGTTTTTAGAACTTTAAAATCAGGCAATGAAAACTAACCCAATAGATAGAGAAGTGTCTCAAGATTCTAAAACATATATTTTTATATTTTTCTGACACTCCTACAATTTATCATGAAATTTACAAGATTCACATTATTTGATGATTTATTAATGAAATTAATTTGTAAAAGACCACTTTGCCCTTATATCAGATATCGAGACTTTAGATTGTGACTTGGCATTATCATCCCAAGATTATATTATCAAAATTACTGCTATTATTAGAACATGTAGTGAATTTATCAAACTACCCTTGGTGAGGAAACAAAAAGAAAAATTTGAGCGATTGTAGTATCAAGAAATCACAAGGGAAGTCACCTTCACAGAACCACTTCCATAGCTACGAGAAGCAGCATGACATGATCTCGACAAAATTGGGGAAATCTCATAAACTTGACAATCATCAATTGTGAAAAGCCTGAAATGGAGTGGCACTTCCGAGATAACTCACCAAGCAAGCAATTTTACCTTTTGTGTAGGAACGCAGAGGTGGGGGACTCTGAAATCTTGGGGAAGAAAATGAACTGGCGGTGATGAAACATGGAGTTAGAACTCAATTGTGCCAAGGGTTGAGTTCTTGTGTGCGATACAAAGAGAAAAGTTGGGCTATATATATAAGAGTCAGAGTCATGGATTTCGCAAGTGGTTGGTTCGAGAAGCCCCGAGAGAGAACTAGGAAAAACATAAATATGTGAAAGTAGTGCTCAGATAAGGCCTTGTTTGATGTAAGATTCTCTCATGAATAAAATGGCCAAAGAATCTCAAAGAATCATTGATCAAGGAGGGAGCAATATATGAAAAAAATCAACAAACCAGTCAGGATGTACTGTTCACATGCACTCCCCCCTCTTACCCAAGGTAGGAGACGAGTTTTGTGCCATCAGATCCCCATCACGTGGTTCGGATTAGCCACCAAAATCAAAATAGGAAACTATAGCCAAAATATAATTTGTATTAAAGTGAGATATAAATAATTACATTATTTCTTACCCAATAAAATTGAGGGCCCAAACAAAGACCAATTATTATGAATTTTGACACCTAGGCTATTTAAGACTTCTCGATTCCAATTTTGTAATTAGATTTTACTTTTGAATACATCTATTGTTTTATTGAATTATTTTAGATTATATCATACATTTTTTTCCATTAATGAACTTGAGGCATATAGAAACTCTCCAAAATATGAAACTTTCCTACAGTAAAGTTAAACATGGGGATTAAGATTTTATAATTTATTTTCCCTTTTGGGATGTTTGACATGTTATTTAATATTTTGGGCTTTAATATGCATTTCATCTCCTAAACTACACTAGGATAGGTTAGTTTGTCCAAATAAGATGAAATTAACAAATAGGGTAATATTCATGTAAAATGTTTATATTATCTTTAATACTATTTTCAAGCTTGTCCTCTCTCACTGTCTCTCTTTCTTTGATGTTTGATCTATGGAACCACCTAAGATAGGAAAAAAGTAAAGATGAGGCTTGGAAAGGAGAAACTCCTAAGACCACTTGTGCACCAACCGTTAGTTCTCCTTTCTACTATTCTATGCAACTATCTTACTAGCCCTTGGTGGGCGATCTAACTAGCTAACTGTGTCACTCCTTTTACGCTTGGGAAAGAGCATGATAGAGGTTGGACATGGGGTAATAGAAGGCAAACACCTTTCTCCTACACCTTATGCCAACCCTTTCCACCAAGTGTACTAGGGAAACCACACTTATAAACGTAGACTAGGGTTGGTATAGGATTATTTTCATATATCCCCTAGTCAATTGAGCCTTGCTAAGTTGGATGGAGAGTAGCTTAGGGACTAGTTCCTTTAAACACCTTCTATGTTATCATGTCCAATTAGTAGGATATAGATCCTAACCTCACATCCCTTTGTTTTCTTGTTTGATAACATTTTATAGGTCACATGTACAAATATGCTCCTAAATCATTGTTGACAACCTCATACCCCAAATATTCCACTCCCCTAAATAATTGTTCAAACTTTCAATTTCTTAGTTGCTTCCTAGCTTAGCTTACTTACTTGATCATATTGCTAATTATTTGGTTAATGGTGAATTACCTTAGTTTGGGTTACTTAATTCCTAACTGTGGTTATTGTAGTTATTTTCTTATTACATTTATTATCCTACTCTTAGTTTGCCTCACTTGGATATTTTCCTTGTTTTCCTTATTTAGTTTAGTGTAGTTTGTTTCTTGCTCTAATGTTCATTTCTCTTCTACTTAGCTAGATAACTCTTAACTTATATGATTAACTTAGATTTCAATATTTCTCACTTTAGTTGTATGCTCCCTTTGTGAAGACATCAAACCAACCTTAAACCATTAAAAATGTAATCTCTATACTAGAAACTCAAAATTTACAACTATCCAGTGAGTGTCCTTCGTCGTCATGGTCAACCCTAACTTGCCTACTCTAGTACATCCCAAGCCCATGCACTTGAGGATCTATGTAATGTAGTCTGTGATTTGGGAAACTTTTTTAAGCGATAGGTGTTAACACATTGAGAATTTTGATATTGATGTCAGGAATGGTGATTTAGACCTATTATTGATTTTGAATATTTCTAGTTTCTCTCACCATTTCTATTATTTATTCTTTGTGTTGATCTTGTATTTGTGACATCTAACTTGTATTCTTTTGCTTGGTTGTACAAATGCATGTGATAATGTATATTGGGTCATCATTCATTATCCATTGAGTCTTTCTTTTAATACCTAGATATAGGTAGAAGAAGGCAAAGAAACTGGAATGAACAAGCAAGAGAAGAATAAGGAATGGCTAACCAAGGTGCAGTACCACCTCCCTATGTCATAAATAATGAAGGACCCAAAGATTACCTCGATACCCCACCTCCACCAAGGTGATTGCAAGGATACTTCACTATATGAAACTACACTTCCCCAATTGCCACTCGAGTTAGCCAGCTCCCATAGAAAGCTTTATCACTTATGCCCACTCTAGCACAACCTCTCTAGACTTTTTACGACTTTGACAGTGAAAACCCATATTGACATGTTGATTCCTTTATGGAAGTGTTCTCCACTTTTCTCACTCCGTAACAAAAAGATGATGGAATTGGGTTGACCATGTTCTATTTCTCACTCAAAGATAGAGCAAAGGAATGGGATTCATCCAATACTGAGGTTATTACTTGGGAATGAATGAAGAATGGATATCAAATATATTACCTATTGCAAATCTCTCTCAGATTCACTGGTCTATCGACTCTTTCAACTAAATGAACCATGAATAATTTCATGATAGTTGGGAGATATTTCAAAAAAATGTTGAGATATTGCCCTCACCGTGATATACCCTTCTGGCAGCTTGTACAATCCTTCTATTTAGGGTTCTCCCAATTGAGTCAAATAATAATAGATTTATCTTGTGGTGAAACCTTCATGACCAAGACTCCTAATGAGGCATGACCTTTGTTTGAGAATCTAGTTTAAAACTCAAGGCATTGTGCTTCTGGTGCCTTATATGACTATGACAGATACATGGGTGTATCTCCTTCTAAATCATCTTATAAGGAGTGGGACCCATGAGGGAATCCACTCCCTACTAAATTTGAGGAATATTCCCATTTAATCCCAACATACTAAAAAAGGTATGCTAGAATAGATATAAATTTTTCATTTCTCAAATGGTGGTGTGCAAAAGACCAAAGTATAGAAGTGGAATAATAAAACATGAATATATTCAATTTTACAAGATTACATAAATTCTCCCATCAAGGGGCTTACATGAAAGCAACAACATCATGATCTAAGTAGAGGGATATCTAAACTATCTCAAGTCTATCTCCCAAGTATTAGCTCCTTAATCTAGCTATGCATTTGCTTGTGAAGTCCTCCATGTCCTACACCTAGAGCTGGAAGCATACTCCACAAGAAAAGATAAAAATGGAAGTTGTCAACATAAAAGCCAGTATGAGCATATTAATTGGGGATTGAGAAACATAGGGAAAAAGGACACAACAATAATAGGTCTTCCCATAGAAGAGAAAAGTACCGCCCAAGTGGATATCAAAAGAGAAAATGAATTGCAATAAGATGATAATCAAGAAAAACACTTTCTATTAATAAAATAAAAGAAGTGCTATAAAAACACATATAAAGAATTTAGGCCACAAAACCCACCACAATAATGATCAACCTGCATGCATGTGAAATATACATTGCACTAGTGAAATATAAATAACAATGGTGACTAAGGCTCATAACCTTAAAACCTAATAGAGTAAGGCACATAACCAAACTACCAATATATAAGTGGGCGCAAAACTCGTGTATGGGGCACTAAAATCCACCCCAAAATAACATGGACGAATAACCCAGGGAACGGGGCACGTAACCTCCATCCTAAAACATAAAGGGAAATAACCCCATAAAACCAGTGCACTTATATATCTCTAGGGATACTAAATCACAAAGCATACACAATGTAGAGGAAAGTGAAAGTTTAGTCATATATATAGAGTTAATGAGGTTGCCATCACATAAATGGACAATATGAAACATCCACCACAAAAGTGTGCAAATTAGGGTTCCATCTCATGATAAGGAACAACTTGTTTCAATTCCACATTTAGGGTTTCACCATGAAGCAATGTATAATCTTGGAGTCTAGTAAAAATATCTAACAAAAGATTCATATCATCAAACTCACATGAGTCAACCTCTCAGAGGAGAGACAAAAAAGTGTATAATGTATTGTATCCCAAAGGATCAAGAGAGACAGTGAAAATAGGTGACTAGTCAATATGAATAAATAGGGATGCAACATACCTCTAGATGTGAGTCAACTTGTCAAAGTCCAAACCCTAGATCCAAGTCAGGGTTCTTGTTCACATTTATTGATTTATATGTACAATAATTGATTAGTATGCATATTATAAACCCTAGATTACCTACTATTATTATATTTATATTTGGGTTAAGAAATATATTTATTTGGATAGAGGATAATTTTTAATTCCAATGAGTATTTTGCATGATTTTTAAATAAGTCGGGAATAAATTATGAATTTAACAAGTTAAATCAATTTAAGGAAATATCAAAATTATAAACTTTGGACAATTACCAAGTTACCCTTGCATACAAAATTAGAACAATCAGCGTGACATGCACATAGGTACATTGCCCTAAAAATTAGGTTCACACAATGTAAATCATTGACGAATATTTATGTGACAAAACTGCCCATGAGGGCATAACGGAAACTAGAGTGCACTGAGGGACATAATAATAAGTTAGTGAAAGGAGGTTGTCTCCTTCCCATACCCCTATGCCATTACTACATGATGAAACACATCCAGTTCACATGAAACTAGGGAAAAGACAATAGGGTGCCAACATGAGGAATTGCTCGTGCACAAATAAAAACCATGGGTCGATTAATCATACATTCGATTGATTTGAATAGAGAAAAAAAATGAAGGAAGAGAACTTCATGCCAGCAAAGTTTGCTCATTCTCGAATTCTTGGTCAATATTGGAGAATGAAGAGTGGATATTGAATCAAGGGAAAAGTTGCTGGAGGTTTTGTGGAAACAAGGGTATAGACATATATATGTATAGGTTAGGAGAAAAGCGTGTAGGTTTATAGGGGTTACGAGAAGTAGAGAATTGAAATAGGGGAAAACATGGAAAAGGAAACTATGGTAAAAAGAAAGGCTCATTAGATGTAGATTTGTCTTCTAAATTTGATGGAAGAGAGTTTGAGAAGCTTTTCACCCTAGGCACAAAGAAATCATCATTGGGAAAAACATTGGAGTGGAAACATTGTACATTGGCGCGACTGACTCCTACTCGATGTAAGAGATGTTCTCTCTATTGTCAGATCACGATCGGGCAGCCTCAGGTTGGCCCACACTAAACGAAGTGTGAATGATAGTGGGAACATTAGGAAATACAAATCATAACATGTGTGTGACACCAAATCGTGAATTGAGTCAATTTTGCTCAAGATTGATACCAATTTGGATTATTATTTTGGAATTATCATCTTTAAAAAAATTGTGGTAGCAAGCATTGTCTCTTTGGAGTGAAACTTGTCACCTAGACTAATGAGGATCCAAGTAATATGATTTTGTCATTAGGTTTAGTTTTGACATTTTCTGTGACACCTCATCATGCTAAAAAAAATTCCTCAAAACACAAAACATGATCAACTACTAATCAATCACATAGTCAAAAAAGCGGAATATTTAAAACCGATTACAACAATGTAAATATACTCTAAAACATTTAGAAAAGGTCCATCATTCCATTCTCATATGCTGTAACAAGTATTTACTTATGGGTCCAAAGACCTCAGTCACATCCTACATACAAAAGATATTTCACATGTACATGCCATATATTTACAAACATTGGCATACTACCAAAATCTCGTGTTGATACAAGTATATCATCTACAAAACACATCCCATACCCGGACCTGAGAGTACAGGGATGACACTAGGACTCTACTACTAACATCTACAACTAACCAACCTTCTGAATCTATTGATCACCAGGTTGGTTTTCTTCCATAACACGACCTCGACCTCGTTGCCCGTGACCACCTAAAAAAATGTGATGACCCACGAGTGAGACCCAGTCCTAGCGAGAGATATAACTCTCTCCAACATATATTGATTAAAACATATTAATTAACAGTAATACATTGAGCAGTTAGGGTATTGAATAAACAATATGAATAGATTGAACAGTTTAAGCATATTAAGTAGTTAAGTAAATAAATTGTAACATCAAGTAGAATTGTACAATTTTCATAAGTCTACATCATGTAAGAACTATGCAGTGTAAAGACAAGACAAGGGTTAATCAACCAATGTGATACATATTAAACCCTAGCAATTATACTACATGGCTGGTATCACTTCTTTTATTATTATGCCCTGGGGAGTTTGAGTCGTACCACTCAAAGTCCAACTAACCATTGCGAAGTGCTATTTAGTTCCATATTAGATCTAGGAGTGCCGGTATCCTAATATCTCTTCCCCTCGGTCAGTACGAGTAAACTGCAGTGACATACCAGTCAAACTGCCAACAGTGACATATAGTCAACTGATAACAACTAGTTCGTACTTGGTACTAGTCACGACACTAGAAAATAGGGTATACAAAACCCTCTAATCCAAGGTACAACCGCAACTGTCCTCAATCACATCAAATGTCAGAGGCATGACCATAGCCATCCTCCATAACCTGCAATTGTGGATGACAAGGATATATCCTCAACTTGCCACCCCCACATACTCAATAGTATTTGCTCCGAGTTTCCCTTGGGAATACTCATTTCACCATCCAGTAAGTTATGACACTGAAGATGGCTCTACGGCACAGGGCTCTACATGATTAAGGTTACACTTGATTAATTACTGCCAATTGAATGCATTAAGGCTTTATCATACAAGTGGACATTCAAAACCTAATTCTTTTCTAACAAGAGTATATGTATAACAACTTCAAAGGATATAAAACATTTGAGATATAAATCTTAATCACATTACCACATTCTATCATTTATTGCAAATTAATGGACCACACTTATTGTAACATCCCTGGATTTGAGGCCTCGGATAAAACACTCTTAAAAGGAATGATTGGACTACCCATATCACCAAGGTGCACCTCCTTTTCCGGGAGCCCATGACTAAAGAACTCCATAGTTAAGCGTGCTCATCTTGGAGTAGTACTAGGATGGGTGACCAGTCAGGAAGTTGACCCCAGCTTGCGTGTGAGTGAGGACAAAGTGCACAGTTAAGGCTAGTGGTGGTCTGTGGGGCCAGTCGTCATTCCTGAAACTCTACTTGAGCCTTGGGTAGTGGGCCCGGGCATTACAAATGGTATCAGAGCCAATTCCCCTCCAGTAGGTGGGGCCCACATGGACATGGCATGCCAGTCTTGAGTCGTGCGGTCTAGGCATGTAGGAAAGGGTTGTCCATGGTTGACGTAGCCACCCTTGCACTGGTATTCCGTGATCGGGAGCTAGGTGTCCATGGGCCATTGTGGGTCTGCACTGAAATGGGGAAGAGATTATGAGGTATTATAGTTGAGCCTTGAGGAGGACGTCAAGAGTCTAAGTAGGGGAGATTGTAACATCCCCGGATTTGAGGCCTCGGATAAAACACTCTTAAAAGGAATGATTGGAATACCCATATCACTAAGGTGCACCTCCTTTTCCGGGAGCCCATCACTAAATAACTCCATAGTTAAGCGTGCTCAGCTTGGAGTAGTACTAGGATGGGTGACCAGTCGGGAAGTTGACCCTGGCTTGCACGTGCATGAGGACGAAGCACACAGTTAAGGCTAGTGGTGGTCTGTGGGGCCAGTCGTCATTCCTAAAACTCTACTAGAGCCTTGGGCAGTGGGCCCGAGCATTACACTTATCATCATACTATTACAAGATACCAATATATTATCACAAATTCTAGGGTTTTAACCCTTATTGGAACATGAAGAGGATTTCACCTCAATCATGGCTTCAAACATGACCAAAGGTCATTAAGACCGTCACATTATTCATAGTAAGGTTATCATCATCATTCCATGCCTTAAACAAGGCTCAAAATATCATTAGCACATATGTTTCCATAGATATTAACATGGCAAGGCACTATGATATTCAAATAATTCTACATTGTGGTTTCAACACAAGAAGAGTGTAATTCATTATCACATTAATCATTCAAGAGGTCTGACTACAACCAATCAACATCATATAATTACATAAAGGTTAGGTATAACAAGATAAATCACATGGGAGTTACTCATCCACTTATTATAGTGATTTATCAAATATAACTATATAATGGCAAAGGTAAGACTACCAATTAATGGTATTGAACCATAAAAATATCATCACTAGGACCTACAAATAATACCATGTGATTTATTCTAATCCATTGGATGTTAAAGCATCCAATATTATTCATTGGATCAGGTTCATTGTTCAAGGTTATCAATTGAAGTATAGGTCTAACCATTAGATCAATTGAACCAAGGAACCATTGGTTCAAGGTTTAGTCAAATCTACAATTACATTCCTAATTCATCATATATGGTGATGAACTGATCCACCATTAATTGTGATCATTAGGTCACCGTTGGTTGCTAGATCAGTAATACATCCAGTTAACACCATCAAATATTAAGCCAATATAATCATCAATTGATAACATCATTAGAATACTTAGTGGATGATAATTAAACGTCTGATTGAGTCAAAACCTGACCTAAGGGGGTGACCATAGGTTGTCACCATACATTTGACACCCTTGATCACGAACATCAGTTTCCAAGATAGCAACACCATTGGTTGTTGAATGGTATATCCATCGGTTGTGTGATAGAGAAGGAAATAGCTTGAAAACCCTAATTTGAACCATCAATTATTTTGTGCTGAGCACCATAGGTTGATGCTATCAACCTGTCCCAGATCATGTTACACCTTAGAAAGGTTGTACACATGTTTATAAGTTCATATAGAATTGGAACAAAATAGGGAACACCACAAAAATTCGTAATTCTAAACATGCATGATTTCTCTATGCTTAAATCAACACATTAAGGCATAAACATGAACTAACCAGCTTCAAGTAAGCAATATAAGTGAAGAATTTTATATAACTCACCTCTATAGAGTAGGTCAGATCCCAAACAAGAAGAATCTCGAGCAAATAGGGCAAGGAAACCTTGGATTCAGATCTGAACTTGGCCAAATAGGTACTTCTCTCCACAAAGAAGCAAAATCCTAGAAAAAGAAACAAGAAGGATAGATTTTTGAGTTATAGAGCCACTTTCAGCATGGAACATCAGGTTTCTGACCAGGAGGAAGGTCTAAGGAAGGAGAAGAGCAAGAAAAACGAAGAAGGAAGGAAGAAAACAACTTGTCTTGGTCGAATTCCCTAGAAGATGACCTTGGAAACCCTAGGTAGGGCTAGATGGAGCCCTAGGAGACCTTCTTCTCCAAAAAGGGGTTGTCTTCTACCTTAGAGCAGTTGGTTCCACAGAAAAACAGAGTGGATTCGTTGCTCCAGGTTATAGGAAAGAGAAAGAAAGCATAGTTTCGTATTTGGGCAAGGAAGAGGTAAATATAGCCCATGGATAAGGATAGAAGCAAGTATGAGGTGTAAAAGTAGCTTCCCCATGTGTTTATGGCCTTAAACTATTAAGAATATACAAGCACACACACAAGCAGCTCCCACACTTTCCCTATTAACCTGATTAGATTTCCTTTGTCGAAATTCCCAGCCAATCACATAATTCATAAGTTGATAGCTACTAAAAGTAGCTCATCTGTGAAGGGGTAAACCCTAAAATACCCTTGATGAAAACACCTTCAAACCACGGCTCAACTAGGATACCCTAGCTCAAAAATATCAATAATGATAATATAACATCTAAGGAACATAATGTATGTGACAAATGGCAAGGAAAACCCCTCAATTGGGTAAATTGCATAAAAGTCCAAAATGTACAGAAAATTGCATAACTTGCTCAAACAGTGTCCAAATTGGACCAAATTTGAAACTTAAGCTTGTATTATGATTTGAAATCATATCACAAGGTTATATTAGTATTATAAGAATTCAATTATGGTAATTAAGCTTATTTAACTCATTAAGCAAGTTCAGGGGCTTTACAACTATAAATCCCTAATAAGGATTTCGCCCTGAAATCCTATGCAAAAAGAGATGGGTATTTTCTATGCATCTCATTCTCTAGTTCCCATGTGGATTCCTCTATGCCATGATGATTCCACAAAACTTTCACTAGTATTATATCTTTTCTCTTCTGCTTTTTCACCCTTCTATTCAACATCAACACAGGACCCTCAACATAGGAGATATCCTCATCTAACTCAACCTCTACTGGTTGGACTGTCTGGTCAGTATCTGGATGGCATTTCCTCAACATAGAGATGTGAAAGAAATTATGCAAAATATGTAGCTCTGGTTGTAGCTCCAACTTATATGTTACCTTTCCAACACAAGCTAGGAGAGGGTATGGTCCCATAAATCTAGGATCCAACTTACCCTTCTTTCCAAACCTCAGCACACCTTTACAAGGAGAAACCTTAAGATATACTCTATCTCCCACTTAGAACTCAAGTGGTCTGTGTAGGTTATCTACATAAGAATTCTGCCTATCTTAGGCTGCTTTCAACTGTTGTTGTATCACTTTAATCTTTTCTGTAGTCTGATGTACTAGCTCAGGACCCAAAAGTTGATATTCACTTGTCTCATACCAGCAAAGAGGAGACCAACATCGTCTCCCATACAGAGCCTCATAAGGAGACATATCTATGCTTCTTTGATAGCTATTGTTGTATGCAAACTCTATTAGAGTCAGATGTACATCCCAACTACCAAGAAATTGCAGCACCCATGCCCTCAAGAGATCCTCTAAAGTCTGAATAGTCCTTTCCGACTGGCCATCGGTCTGCGGATGAAAAATTGTGCTGAATCTCAGCTGTGTTCCCATTGCAGAATGCATATGCTCCCAAAAACAACTTGTAAACTGTGGACCTCTATCAGCAACTATAGTTACTGGAATGCCATGCAGGCGGACTATCTCATCAACATATATTTGTGCCAATTTCTCTGTTGTAAACATTGTCTTAACTGGAAGAAAATGAGCTGACTTAGTCAATTTGTCTACTATCACCCATACGGAATCATGACCCTTGGTTGTACTAGGAAGACCAACCACAAAGTCCATAGTCATATGATCCCATTTCCGATATGGTATTGGTAAGGGTTATAATGTCCCTGCAAGCTTCTGGTGCTCAGCCTTCACCTGCTGACAAATTGGACATTTGGCAATGAACTCTGCCACATCACGCTTTAGACCTGGCCACCAATACATGTCTTTCAAGTTTTGTTACATCTTGTTACTTCCAGGATGCATTGCATACATGGAGGAGTGAGCCTCCTCAAGTACCATCTTCCTCAACCCATCAACATCAGGAATTACTATCCTATTATGGTAACAAACTATACCATCATCTGCCTCATGAAAGCCATCATACTTATCACTACCAATCCCTGATCGAATATTCTGTATCACAGTATCATTCTATTGTGCATCATGAATCTGCTATCTCAAGGTAGGTTTCACTTATAACTATGCTAACAATCCTGCCAATAAGGAAACTTCTAGTTGTACATTCATCTGGCGAAGAGACACTAGCATATCTCTCTTATGGCACATCAAGGAATTTAATTGTGCATTATCTATCGTTGATGATGAAGATGACTTTCTACTCAATGCATCAACTACCACATTAGCTTTCCTTGGATGGTAGTCTATTGTGCAATCATAATCCTTAATCAGCTCCATCCATCTCTCTGCCTCATATTCAACTCCTATTTTGAGAAGATATATTGTAGATTCTTATGGTCAGTGAATATCTGACACTTTTCTCCATAAAGATAGTATCTCTAGATCTTTAAGGCACGGACCACCACTGCAAGCTCCAGATCATGTGTTGGCTAATTCTCCTCATATTTCTTAAGTTGTCGCAAAGAAAAAGAAATCACATTTTATCCTGCATCAACACATATCCCAACCCATTCCTTGAAGCATCACAAAAGACAATATAGCCTTTTCCTTGCTCTGGCAGTACTAACATCGGTGCACTAGTCAACGTTTCTTTCAAAAGATGGAAAGAACATTGACACTTTTCATTCCAAGCAAAAGGAACATCCTTCCTGGTTAACCTAGTTAGGCGTAACACTATAGAACTGAAGTCTTTGATGAACCTCCTGTAGTAACCTGCCAGACCTAGGAAACTACGAATCTCTGTCAGTGTCTTCGGTTGTTCCCATTCTAGTACAAATTCCACTTTCTTGGGATCAACACAAATGCCTTTTGTAGATATAACATGGCCCAGAAAAGACACTTTAGATAACCAAAATTCACACTTGTGGAACTTAGCAAATAGTTGGTGTTGCCTCAACAAAGTCAATGCCTGGAAAAGGTGTTGCTCATGTTGTTGACTATCATTGAGTATATCAGGATATCATCTATGAACACGACCACACACTCATCAAGATAAGGTCTAAACACCCTATTCATTAGATCCATAAAAATTGCAGGTGCTTTGGTTAGCTCAAATGGCATAACCACAAACTCATAATGACCATACCTAGTCCTAAAAGCTGACTTGGGTATGTCATCATCCTTAATTCTCAACTGATGGTAACCTGACCCCAGGTCTATCTTTGAAAACACAGTGACACCTTTCAAATGATCAAAAAGATCATAAATCCTCAACAAAGGATACTTATTCTTTATTGTCACCTTATTCAACTATCTGCAGTCTATACACAACCTCATTGAACCATCCTTCTTTTTAAAAAACAACACGGGAGCACCCCAAGGGGAAGTGCTCGGCCTGATAAAACCCTTCTCTAATAGTTCTTGTAATTGTTTCTTTAACTCATGCATCTTTGCTGGTGCCATTCTGTATGCTGACTCTGCTATGGGTTGTGTTCCAGGAACAAGATTAATCTCAAACTCAATCTCTCTAGGAGGGGGAATGCTAGGAAATTCCTTAGGAAAGACATCCTCAAATTCTCGCACCACTGGTACCTCCTGGATACTAGGACCTCCCTCCTTGGTATCTACAACATGAGCTAAGAAAGCCTCACATCCTTGCCTCATCAACCACTCAACTGTCATAGATGACATCAAACATGTAGGAAGAATCTTCCTATCACCCTGGAAAATCCATTGTATATCTCCATCATGGAACGTCGCCACCTTAGTACTACAGTCCATGACTACCTTGTATTTTTCCAAGGTATCCATTCCTAGGATTACATCAAAACCATGCATGTCAAGTGGAAAAAGATCCACTTGAATGTTGTGTCCAGAGAAAGAAAGAACACAAGAAGGGCACACTTCCCGCAACTCAACGGAATCAATCAAAGGAGTCTCTAGCCGCAGGCTATCAGATCTAAGACTAATAGGTAGATAACAACTATCTATCACCTCTCTAGTGATAAAAGAGTGTGTCGCACCCGGATCTACTAACACAGATACGAAACAAGAAGCAGACAAAGCAGAATGAAATAACTCCATCTGACCTATCACGACTCGTGGATTGACCACTGCTTCTGGATGGGTCATGGCATAGAACCTTGTTGTCACCTACTGCCATCCACACCCTCTGCTTGCTTGTCTAGAGGATCCTACCTGGGATGCCTAACCACATCCTGTTCCATTGCCACTACTAAACTGTCATTTTTGTGGACCTTGTTGACTTTGCCTTACCTGCTGAGTCACCTCCTCATCTTTCATAGGGCAATAAGGTCTTGTATGCCCCCACTTGCCCACACTTGTAACATGTTCTGGTGTCCTGATATGGCCTAAACATCCCTATCACTGAAACCGATGAGGTACTATGGGCTCCCATTGGTGGAAAACTATGACCTCTACCCCGACTCGGGGTCCACTGTGATGGTGCATGTGATCTTGGTTCACTGAAGGTTGACCTTAGTTGCAACAGCGGTGAGAAAAACCTTGGCTTCTTAAAGCCTCCATATGATTGCCCTTGAAACTGCATAGGTCACTTCTTAGCATTAGCTTCACGCTTCTCTATGGCAGACCTCTCAATCCTCCTGATAGATTCCACAAAGGTGGAAAACATTTCCCTGTTATCCAAGGATTATGCTATAGTAGTCAACTCCGTACTCAGACCCTTCTCAAATCTCTAGATCCTTTCCTTGTCCGTTCCAGCCATGTGTGGGCAGAACCTCAGAAGTTCCATAAACTTTGATTCGTACTCATTGATAGTCATAGTTCCCTGATGAATCTTCTCGAACTGAGAGATTTTCTCATCTAGGTAGGTCTTTGGAAAATATCGGCTAACAAATTCCCTTCGAAACTCCTCCCATCTTATCACAACTCCTGGCCTTTTCTCCTCTTCTATGGCCCACCAGTGGCCAGCACCACCCTTCAACAAGTATACTGCATGCTTAACTTTTTCTTCTTCAGTGATGTTTAGGATTTTGAACACCTTTTCCAGCTTAGTCAACCACATGTCAGTGTCTGCTGGATCAGAAGTACCTACATATTCAATCGCCCCAACACGTCTAAGATGTTCAAATGTCTTCCCGACACCTTGGGACTCCACATTAGAGGCGGCTACCCTAGCTTGAGGTGCTGGTGCTCTGTCAGCAATATGTGTAATTTTGGCAATCATCTGTCTAAACATAGACTAAAACTCAGGATTGACCATCATTATCGGGTCTAGATGAGGCATTGCGGGCTTCTCTGGCCCTTCTTCGGGCACTCTCTCATCACGTTCCTGCCTCCCTGCACCTCCTCTTGGTGCAACATAGCTACTCTCAACATGTTCTTCATGTCCTCCAGACATATCTGCATAAGCATAAACTATGATTAGATATGTTGGATACATAAGAACAAACTCAAACCTAAGTCCTATGTCCCTGTAGACTCAGTAAACCTAGAGCTCTGATACCAACTTAACTATGACACCTCATCACGCTAAATGAGATTACTCAAAACACAAAACACGATAACTACTAATTAATCACATAGTCAAAAATGCGGAATAATTAAAAATGATTCCAATAATGTAAATATACTCTAGAACATTTACAAAAGGTCCATCATTCCATTCTCATATGTTGTAACAAGTATTTACTTATGGGTCCAAAGACCTCAGTCACATCCTGCATACACAAGATATTTCACATGTACATGCCATATATTTACAAACATTAGCATACTACCAAAATCTCGTGTCAATACAAGTATATCATCTAGAAAACACATCCCATACCCAGACCTGAGAGTACAGGGATGACACTAGAACTCTACTACTAACATCTACAACTAACCAACCTTCTGAATCTATTGATCACCAGGTTGGTTTTCTTCCATAGCATGACCTCAACCTCATTGCCCGTGACCACCTAAAAAAAATGTGGTGACCCACGGATGAGACCCAGTCCCAGCAAGAGATATAACTCTCTCCAACATATATTGATTATAACATATTAATTAATAGTAAATACATTGAGCAATTACGGTATTGAATAAACAATATGAATAGACTGAATAGTTTAAGCATACTAAGCAGTTAAACAAATAAGTTGTAACATCAAGTAGAATTGTACAATTTTCATAAGTCTGCATCATGTAAGAACTATGCAGTGTAAAGACAAGACAAGGGTTAATCAACCAATGTGATACGTATTCCTAGCAATTATATTACACGGTTGGTATCACTTCTTTTATTATTATGCCCTGGGGAGTTTGAGTCATACCACTCAAAGTCCATCTGATCAATGCGAAGTGTTATTCAGTTTTGTATAAGATCTAGGAGTGCCGGTATCCTAAGATCTCTTCCCCTCGATCAGTACGAGTAAACTGTAGTGACATACCAGTCAAACTGCCAATAGTGACATATAGTCAACTGATAACGACTAGTCCGTACTTGGTACAAGTTACGACACTAGAAAATAGGGTATACAAAACCCTCTAATCTGAGGTACAACCATAGCTGTCCTCAATTACATTAAATGTTAGAGGCATGACATAGCCATCCTCCATAACCTGCAATTGTGGATGACAAGGATATATCATCAACTTGCCACCCCCACATACTCAATAGTATGCGCTCCTAGTTTCCCTTGGGAATACTCATTTCATCATCCAGTAAGTTCTGACACTAAAGATGGCTCTACGGCACATGGCTCTACATGATTATAGTTACACTTGATTAATTACTGCCAATTGAATGCATTGAGGATTTGTCATACAAGTGGACATTCAAAACCTAATTCTTTTCTAACAAGAGTATATGTATAACAACTTCAAAGGATATAAAACATTTGAGATATAAATCTTAATCACATTACCACATTCTATCATTCATTGTAAATTAATGGACCACACTTATCATCATACTATTACAAGATACCAATATCTTATCACAAGTTCTAGGGTTTTAACCTTTATTGGAACATGAAGAGGATTTCACCTCAATCATGGCTTCAAACATGCCCAAAGGTCATTAAGACCATCACATTATTCATAGTAAGGTTATCATCATCATTCCATGCCTTAAACAAGGCTCAAAATATCATTAGCACATATGTGTCCATAGATATTAACATGGCAAGGCACTATGATATTCAAATAGTTCTACATTGTGGTTTCAACACAAGAAGAGTGTAATTCATTATCACATTAATCATTCAAGAGGTCTGACTATAACCAATCAACATCATATAATTACATCAAGGTTAGGTATAACAAGCTAAATCACATGGGAGTTACGCATCCACTTATTATAGTCATTTATCAAATATAACTATATAATGGCAAAGGTAAGACTACCAATTAATGGTATTTAACCATAGAAATATCATCACTAGGACCCACAAATAATACCATGTGATTTATTATAATCCATTGGATGTTAAAGCATCCAATATTATTCATTGGATCAGGTTCATTGTTCAAGGTTATCAATTGAAGTATTGACGAGCCTTAAACATGGGTCCAAAAGATGGA
This sequence comes from Alisma plantago-aquatica, assembly GCA_963693085.1. Lineage (NCBI taxonomy): Eukaryota > Viridiplantae > Streptophyta > Magnoliopsida > Alismatales > Alismataceae > Alisma > Alisma plantago-aquatica. The sequence goes on along the minus strand of OY856414.1, from coordinate 13,906,211 downwards.
GACATGCCTAGGTTATCAGACTTTTATAGTACCCGAATGTTTAAGACACCTGCAACTAGCACAGGGTCGAAGTAGTTCGAGGTCGAATACAGGGATAGGAAGAATGGCGCTTCAGAACTTGGATTTCACTTGTCTAAGCACTTCAAAAAAAAGGGGGTGCAAGGAAAGGTTGTATGTCACATAAAAGAATCACAAAGAATCAAATAGAAAATCCTATTTCCAAAAGGAGTTACAAGAAAGATTTAAGTTTTGGGTTAAGAGGTTTTTATAAAGGTTTTGTAAAACAGAATTCGGGGAGATAAAACTATCGTTAAGGTAAAGCACTAAGGAAGAAGACTTAGGTATAACAAGCGGTAGCGGAAAACTTCTTGTACTCTCTTCTCTCAAAGAGGGTACCTCCAACTATGTGCCAATACCCTCTCTCAAGAGTGATGGGCATGAGTTGAAGTGGAAAGAAATTTGGGGCAGCCCCAATCTTGGGCACTCTTGTACTCCTGGATCAGACTGAACTCTAGAGTCACAACATCCCTCTCTCGAAGGAGTTGAAACGGGAAACACGATTCGATAGCTAGTCAAAACATGATCCAATCATACAGGCTAGAGTTTAGATGCTATAAAGAAACCATCCAACAAAAAGAAACCATACACAGAACAATAGATATTAAACTCCACTGATTCCATAAGCATAGATATGTAAAGGGTTTAGTTACAATGCGTAATAAACAAAAGTAAATTGTTGTAAAAAGGGAAGATAGGTATCGCCCCCCTTGATATAGGAGGTCGATATACAGTAGTAGACCCCTAAGGTATCGCTAACCCAATACTGGGTAGGAGCTCTGCTTGATATGACTGTGTCGGGCAGCTAGCCCTGTCGGGTGACATGCCGTGACGGGCAGGCGTATCGGTCAGGGCTCCCTACCCGATACGGTCGTGTTGGGGTACCACCCTCTCAGGCGACACACCATGACGGGTGGTCCGTATCAGGTTCGATATCGTGCCAGGTTATAGATGACTTAGGTTCTTGGGTTCCTTATATCAGGTGTAGGGGGCGAGCCGTCTCGGGCAAGAGCCCATCTAGGAACCCGACACATCGGGTGGCCTTCTTGGTCACATCAGACTGTTGCAACTACCGGGACGGGTTCTAAGTGAACCACTCCCGCCCCTCTCGGGTTGGGAGTGTGCTCACCTAGTATCGCCCGACACGCCTTGGAAGTCGACACACTAGCTCCAGATGCTTTCCAGAGTTAGCTTTCGTGAGGTTCTGACCTATCCCATCGTAGTCCTATATCGCTATTTATAGGCCGCGGTTTGGAAGAGGTTACGGTTCTCGGGGAGCCACATGTCCTCAATCGACTTTGTTCACATGGCTTCGGGGATGGTCGACACCTACGTATCGCTCGACATGGCTTGGCTATCGCGTGCCGGGTTGTGAAGGTATCGGGCGGCTGGGGCAGGCGGCTGCTTCCGGTGAGTGGCTTGAAGCGCACGACATGCCCATATCGGGCTGATTGGTCGTGGCGGGTAGAAGCTCTCTATCGAGTAGGTAGCGTGATGCTCGTTAGATGTCACCTCGCGTGACACACCCCATGTCAGGTTGCTGCCACATCGGGTAGCGACCGCGACAGGTAAGTGGGCGTGTCGTGCGGCCAGTAAAGGGGCCGATTTGTTGTAAGTGGGTCGGGACGGGCCTTTTTGCTGATTTTAAGCAGAAAAGCGAGGGAAACTCTGTAAAAGATGGGAAAAGAGTTAGGAGCATAGTGTGGTTTATTCTTATGCAATAACGTGATAAAACGGAAAGGAAAATAGTTTAGGAGGCAGGTTTGACAACGGAATATGAGCAATAAATAGCCATAAAATGGGTGTTATCAACTCCCCCAAACTTAGCATTTTGATTGTTGTCAATCAATCTGTCCTTATTTTAAAACTTTGTTTTGCGATACTGCTTCTTAATCCATCATAGTTTTCAGACAAGGGGTTTGAGCAAGTATTGAGATGTCTTAAGGAGAATTATGTCTGCCCACGAACAACGGACTTTATTTTTCCTGCCTTATTTAAGAAAAAAAGTTCTCTTCAGCTTTGGCGAGACTTAGGTGCATGATTTCGAAGTTAGCTTTCACACCAAACAACTTTTGGGAGTAGAAAGTTGGGTTTTTTGGTAGGCTTAAGGCTTTTTGGGTTTTTCTTGTTTCCCATTGGTCCATCCAAGTACGGGTTCGTTAACGGGAAAGTGGCCCCTGCAGTCCAACCCAGTTGTCTTTAGAGGAGTGATTTCACATCCTACGTACCACTGCCCCGGATCTACCATGCCTAAAGATGGGTACTTTTGGAAAGACAAGTGTGTATTTTTTTTCATTTGGCACAACTCTCATGGTTTTATTCACTCTCATAAGGGTTTTCTCTCTTTTTGGGATTTCGTTGGGTAAAGGAATCAAGAGAAAATTCACTGTTTTGGCAGGTTTTTCCTTCGCATACACATCTCTTAGATGTTGTGAGATTATTTTTCGAAATTGGCGTGGAAAAGTTATAGTCTTTGTCGTTTGATACTGCATTTTCGGAAAGAACATAACAAAAACCTGCACCACCTTAGACATAGAGAAAACAAGCTGGGAGAAGCTGTATCAGGTTTTTACTATAGAATGTCTTTATGTAATTGTATAGAGGCAAGGAGTTGTATATGCACTATTTTGTATCAGACTTGTATATGTATATGTACATATGGTATGTTTAAGAGAAATAAGAAATACAAAATGGGAGAACTTTTTGTACCTCCCTCACTGATATATAGTAACCCCCCCCAAACATACCCCACACTTTGTCCCAGAGTTGTGAGATAAATAAGGTAGGATAGTGATAAGTCAATGAGGGTTTAGCTGGTGAGCGCGCCTCCTTCAGATATAAGCTCCCACACATATTCTCCGCATTTGTTGTGGTAGTCGATGTGGTGGAGCTTGTCAGGCATTTGTTGTAGCGTCACCGAGCTAGAGATCCATTCCAACACGTAGATGCTGCAGTCGTTTGATTGTGGAGCTTGTTGTGGACTGCTGTGGCAAAATTGAAGCTCGTGCCATTCGTTCACCGTGTTCTCCAGGAATGGTTGGATCAGCGTTGCCACCTCGATGAAGTATTTTCTTGCTAAGTGCTTGAGGGGTGTCAACGTAGTTGATGTACACTGCATCGGATGATCTTTGTTGCTGTCCGAGCTATTGTAGAAGATTGCTGCTCGTGGGCGAGTGTACACCGTCAGGAGAGTCCAGTGATTGTAGTGCAGTATCGGAAAGAAGATGATACGCGACATGCCACTTTGTATTTTTCCAAAAATGATTGCTTCACTCCTGACTCCTCAACTAGGCAGATATCGTTGAACATCATTGGATGGGCGATGTATGCATGTTCAAACTTTCTCTATAGTATCTAGATGTAGGCTGTCGCCACCGACATTGCCAGACATCCTCCTGCCTTTATCACTTCCCAAAGATCATCAACTGGGACTATGACATCTTCTATCTCATATATGATGTCTGTGGGGGTAGAATCAGCCAGCTTCTATAGAACTTCGTTGACCTATTCCTGGGTTAGTGAAGAACACACGAAACAGTCGAAGTTGCTGATCTTTTCTTCTGAAGAATCAGGCGAAGCAGGGTCTTCAGTTGTAAGAATCTCACACAGAATATCCATCTTCTTGCCTAACCCATAAACGTCCATGGCCATCTCGGCTTCTCCTTCTGGAAGGCTGCTGGGTTGGGAGGATTTGTCTTCTTGATCGCTGTCCAGCAACTTCTCTAGGATGCTTGCGTCTTGAAAATAGCACTCATCCTTGATCAGTAGCAGTGCATAGGTGCTTCTGAGATGATAGAAGTGTTGGCCCTTGAACTGCCTTAAGCATCCGAAGATGTGTAGCATCTCAATGGCACGTAGGACTACGAAGGTGTTGTTTCCGCTTCCCTCTTCTTCTTGAATGGGGAAGTCTCTAAGTGTGAAGAAATTCTAGACGCCGCTGTGGCATTGGATTCCGTACTTAATCGTGCGGTGGAGACGTAGCGGAAGAAGCCTCAGATGTCTATCTTCGGGGCGAACGAAGGCGTTTCCTGAGCGTGGGACCTCCTTGTTGCAGTAGCTGAGGAGCTGGACGTCATGATTCCAGAGATCTGCCACACAAAGGAACCAATTTCTTCGATGCTTGTAGGGGGCCAACACTAGGTTGGGGTTGTGCTCTTCAATGTATTCCAGCATGCTGGCCACCTGAGTAGAGTTGTACAACCCCTTCATTAGTCTTCTTGCCAAGGCTAGGGTGGCATTGTAAATTAGCTGCCAGCCTGTCCTGATGCCCGCGTTCTCGATCACAGCACCTTGTAGGACCCTAAAAAGTTTCTTTCCGACAACGGCCGGTGAGCGGAACATGCTCCTCAGCGCTCCCTGTTGTACGGAGAAGTACCCGTCGCTCCAGACGTTGTCTTCTTCATCTGCCTGCGATCTCAGGATCTTGTTCAGCAACTTCTGGTCTCTGATCGTTAGGTATCCGATGGCTCTTCTATCAAAGTCCGCCATCTCGAAGGAGGGGATTTCTGATAGCGCAGAGAATGCGTCTGTCATCGAAATCCTTCCTCTAGGGGGGTTTCTGTTGTTAGCAGTGTAGATGTCCCCCCCTTCTCCCTCTGATTCTTCAAAAGAGTCCTCCCTGATGCTGATTGCTTCGTCATTGTCTTCAGCTTCGTCTAGGGAGGCTGAGGGAGCAGCTTCTTCGATTTCGTGGGAACTCTCCTGTCCTACTGGAGCCCCGTCGGCTGTCTTGTGTGTCGTTCCTTCCTCAGGCGTTGTGGAGGGCCCACTGGAGGAGGAAGGAGATGATGTTCCAGAGGAGGACACCGATGAGGATGGCTGAGAGTTGGAGCCAGGAGGTGATGGAGACCTCCTCGGCTGGCTCTAACGGGAGTGGTCGTCTCTCCGGTCCAACCTCTCTTCGATTGAGTCGAGGCATTGGAGCGCCAACTGGATTGTTTCATTAAGTGCCTCTAGTTGGCTGGGAAGGCCAACTAGAGTCAATATCTGTCACTCCTGGTCGTTGACCCTTTCCTGGAAAACAATAAACTTGTGGGTAAGGGAAGCAAAAGTAATAGAGTGGTTGTCCGTTACCTCCCACATGTGGTCAAACTCTTGACCCAGAATCTACCCCCCAGTGACGGAGGGGATGTGGCTGATCTGCCCCTCGGCCTCCTGACGTCCCTCGCATGAGAGGTTTGGCCCGACGAGTGTGCGTCTTCACTCGTGTCTGAGTCCATCTGGATTGTACGTGAGGGCATCGCTTCAGGGTGAGGCGTTGGCACCTTCATGGCTTCCTCTGCCTCGCCTACTTGTAGTGGTGGAGAGGGGTGCGGGGAGGGTGGTTGTTGCTCCACCATTTGGTTGTCAGCGACCTCCTCTGCAGCTACCACTGGCAACGCTAGAGGCGGCGTGGGCTGCACAGTTCTGAGCTCCACCTCGACGAGCTCAGCGAACACACCGTTGCTGGCATCCGGCTGTACCACTTCTTCCGCCATTGAAGGCACAGTAGAAGCTTCGGCAGCTGCGTCCATCTCTTCTGCGGCAGCTTCCTCCGGTGCTTTTGTTGTTGTTTCAGCCCTGATAGTTTCGACAACCTCCACGATCGCCATTACTTCTTCTACAGCCACGACGATCGTCGTTGTGGCTGCCGCGGCCGGGATAGGAGCAACATCGACAACTTTATCAGTGGTTGTCACCAGTTGCGTGGGGGCGGTGGGTGGCTCGACCCTTGCGGTTGCTACTACTTGTTGGAAGGTTATGTTGGCAGTGCAAGCAGCCTCAGCCATCTTATTGGGTAGGGCTTCGACCTCCGCTGGCATGAATACCAACTTCTTTGCATCGTAGTTGGTGCAGAGCGGGAGGGGAAGCAGAGTGGAAGTTCTTGCGAATCTATAGAAGTAGAGGCGGCCCTCCTTCTTGATTATGTTGGCTCATTGCAAGAACTTCAAATCAATCATGTCGTCTCCCTAAGTCCTCAACAGGATGTGCGGCTATTTTGGGTATCCCAACCCTGCCACTATCAGGTTGACGATGCCACCCATGCAGTACTCCTTGGTGGCATCCTTTATTGGGTAGAGCTGGTTTAGCAGAAAGTGCCCCATTTTGACCACCTTGCCTTCCATCATGTACCACATGAGATGGAGTTCTTCGGTGTAGAGGTTGCTCGTTTCATATTTGTTGAACAGGAGGCACGCCACTATTTTGTGGATGATCCTCCAGAAGCAGGAATGGATGGCCACCACCTTGCTCCCAGGCTTGTAGGACGATTTTCCAGTCAGTTTCTTCCAAATGTTGACCAGGTTGAAGCCGTCGCCTTCGCCGATCCTGGCGCCGCTATTCAACATCTCCTTCTCAACTTCTGAGGAGGAGAAGATCTCACTGAGCATCTTTTCTGAGATGTCGTGCTCAATGTTATATAGCCGGCCCTTGATGAATGCATATTCATCTCTTATTTTTGCTTCATTTAGAATAATTAATTAGGACTTTTTTGTTAATTTTAGCTCATTCAAAAATAAATAGCACTTTCATCTTCTTGATATACTTTTCCTGAATTCTTATGATATTTTTCTTAATTTTCAGGAATTATCTAAGTAAATCAAGAAAATAAAAGATGAAGACATGAGGCTTTCAAATATTCCCGCAGTGCCTGAGATACTCGTCACCAAAATAGCCATATCATTTGCGTCTAAAGGCGGAATTTCAAGATAAAGTATGGAATGAAAAGAGAATTTTATTGGCTACAAAAAAGATATATTTTGCGGCAATTTTGGTGTTTATTTGGCTGTGCAATTAACCAGTGAAAGTAGCATTACGTTTTTCCGCAGAGTCTGATTTCAGTATATACTTTCACCAAAATTGATATAACTCCCACATCCCAAGGCAGAATTTATTGTGCAAGTATGCGTTGGAAAGATAATTCAATTATCTACAGGAAAAATATATTTTCGGGCAGCTTCTAAATTTTTGACTGGCCCAAAAATGCGTTCGAAATCGCTGCTGTGGGAATCTGCATTGAAGAGAGTTACATGATCAAGACAATTAAAGTCTATCAAATTCCTATTGACCAAATTTTGAAAATTCAAAAGGATAACTCCCTCTCTATTTTCCCCCTCTTTTTTTTGGATAGCCTACCCCTCCTTCTGCTATAAAAGGAAGGGCACTTCCTCCTCCCAAGATCATCTTGGATTTCTTGTATTTTGGAAGTCTGCAGCAATTAATCTTGTAATCATTCTCATATTATGCAATAAAGTAGGTTTTGGTTCAAGCATAGCTCTTTCAATCTTGTTCTTGTCTTTTCTCTCCGCCTTAGTTTTAATCTCCTTCTTTCCGTTCTTTATTTCTGGAGCAAGGAATAAAGAACTAAGCCATTTCATCGTCTCTAGCATAAGGATTAATCTCCTGATTTCTGGGCTAGACTATGGCTTCATTTCTTGCTTCCTCCATCTCCCCCTTCTCCATGTGTGAGTAGTCTTTTATCGGAGCAAGGAGAATAACCCCTTAGCCATGGTTTTAATGACTTCTTCTTAAATGATTAGATGGTAATTGATTTTAATTGAATGGTTGATCTTCGGATCACATGTTAATCCAGATGGATATGACCATGGAAATCTAGATTTAGAACAATAAAATCGATTACATAGACGTTAAGATATAACCATGGATTTTCGTCTTTTAGGATGATAAACTAGGAAGCATGAGCACCAGGACCAATGGTCTCATGTGGAGTTTCTCTCTTGTGAGTTTTCAAATTCGCAAACCTTCATCGAATCGTCATTTAAGATTTAGTTGTTATCACCTAGGCTAAGGTGGTGAAAACCCCTACGAGCCTCGATTTCCTTCTCTTGATTTAATCACCGCATCCTTTGTTTGTTTTAATTCTTAGTCTTCCATTCATATAGTTTTGTTTGTGTTAACAATCTTTTTATTATTTTCTTGTGCATGTTTATTCTTGTTAAGTACTTTTCTTCTTGCATTAGTGTAATCACACAAAACCCCAACTGGACTTTACTTTCTGCTTTAATAAAAAGAAAAATACCAAAAACAAATAATAAAGTTCTTCAATCTTTGGGTTCTAAGTAACAATCTCTAATAGTTGTCCTATGGGATCGACCCTTCTATAGTACCCTTAAAACCGGAAGTAAAAAAGGTTTAAACTCTAGGATTAACCATCTTAGTGATTGATATTGCAAAACGACGATTATCAATTTGGCACCGTTGCCGGGGACAACACATTGTTTTTTTCGAACCCCAAAAACAATTTTGAATTTTTTTTTTCCTTTTTTCATACCTTCCGAGTAACATTCTGGAAGTGTACTCCTCTTTCTGCCGAGTTTTCATTCCGACAGTACATTTTTTCTGCACACGAATTAACTGCTTTATTTGTACATGCGACGCCCGAACGACGATTTTCAACCTTTTGATCTGGAAATAGAAAGAACTTTTCATCATCGAAGTCATCAAAATCAAGTAACAATGAATGAAGACGAGGTCGCCCGTAGAATCGAGTAAGCTCTCACAGCTCAAAGAGAGCTCATCTAAGCCGAACACGTGGAAAGAGAAGCCGCTTTGCGAGCAGCCTTTAGGGCTAAACAAGAAACCATAGAAGCCGATAGGAGGGAAGCCGAAAGGCAAAAACAATTAAAAGACTTTTCTGTTCCCAAAACGGACTATGCACAACATCCGGTTATACCCCCGATATCATTGCTCCACAATTCGAAATCCGAACACAATGGATCACTATGCTGCAAACCAACCCCTTCTCTGGCAACAATGGGGAAAGTTGTCAAGATCATCTTCAAAGGTTCATTGACCTTTGCTCTTTGAACAAACTACCAGGTGTCTCTGAAGATGCCATCCGCCTTAGGTTGTTTAAGTATTCCCTCTCCGGCCAAGCTAGTAGCTGGTACAACACCATGGAGAGTGAAGAACATGTCACAACTTGGGAAGTTCTACAAAACATGTTTCTTGAAAAATTCTACCCCCCGTCTCTCACCTATGAACTTAGGGGTCAAATAACTCACTTTTCTATGTCCCCAGGAGAGTCTTTAGGTGAAGCCTGGAAAAGGTTCAAGGATTTACTTAGGAAGTGCCCCCACCATGACATCTCCCAAGCCCAACTCATAGAGATTTTCTATCATGGTGTTGATGATGATACCAATTTTTTTCTTGATTCCTCATCTGGAGGAAATTTCATGAATCAAAGTTTAACTAGCGCATGAGAGGTAGTTAAACGGGCTTCCGAAACAAGGGCTAGAAGAGGGATTGGAGGAATCCTTAAGGTAGCCAAGGCAGAAGTTAATAATGATATCCAAAGCATAGCGGAAAGCCTAAAATTAATTGCCTTAAAACAAGATCGGTTAGATTCATCCTTGGTCACCCTTAGGGAGTCACCCCAACAACTAAAAGCCATGGATTCCCTTTGTAGTATTTGCCAAGGATACGACCATACCACCCTCCACTGCCAATACCTCTACAATATGTCCACGCAACCTGAAGTAGGTCAACAACCAGAAGACCTCAGTTCGATTCATACAATACCAGGCCAAGGTTACTACAATCCCAACCAACCTAGAAATCACCCTGGTTTTCAGTATGGGAACCCATCAGGTGCCGATAACTCTACCCAACTTCAACAAAGGCCTCCCTACCCTCAAAGTAACAATCGACCACCACCTGGATTCCCATACAACAATCAAAGAAATTTTGGAAATCACCAAAATCGACAACTCTACCAACAATTCCAAAACTTAAACCTTCCACCCCAAAATATAAACCAACCTCAACCTCCCCAGCCGTCTCAAAATGCCCCCCCTCCTCCTCCCCCAAATCATCCTAGCCTGGCAAACATAGAACAAACCCTCGTGGCCATACAAGCCCATCAAAAGGCAACTGACGCACAGTTGGCCCGCCTATTTGCCCAACAAAAACCTGTGGCCGGTTCCTTCCCTGGGCAGCCTGAACCCAACCCCAGGCATATAGAACAACTTAAGGCTATTACTACTAGATCTGGCCTTACCACGGAAGAAGAAGGAAGTTCCCCCATCATAGATTTTGACCAAGGGGGTGATGAAGAGGTTGTTGTTGTCTCTCAAGCACTGAGATCACCTCCCCCACAAGAAGAGAGTCATGTATATAAGCCGTGTGTACCTTTTGCAGGTCGGCTGAAGTATACCCAATTAGACTCTAGGTTCAACAAATTCAAGGAAATTATGAGAAAGTTATGCGTCAACATCCCACTTTTGGACGCTATGACTGATCTACCTGAATGGAAAAAATTCTTCAAAGCACTTCTAAATCGTAAGAGCACTACCGAGGAATCTGAAATGGTAAAATTGGCCAAAACTACATCAGACATCATCCAAAGTAAAATGCCAAAGAAATGCAAAGATCCAGGATATTTCAGAATCACTTGTTATATCGGTGACTCTACCAGCCATTCAGGCCTAGCTGATCTTGGAGCTAGTGTGTCCATCATCCCCTTGAGCATGTGTAGAAGGTTTGGTCTAACTGATGCTAGACCAACTCTGATGCATATTCAACTTGCAGACTCTTCCATTACCAAGCCTCTTGGTATTATTGATGATGTGCCAATCAAGGTCGGAAATTTCTATATCCCTTGTGACTTTGTGGTACTTGATATAAAAGAAGACACTAGCTACCCTCTCATCTTTGGTCGGCCATTCCTCGCCACGGCTAGGGCCCTCATCGACGTTGAGGCAGGACTTCTCACACTAAGAGTGGGAACGGAGTTCATAAATTTTCAAGCCTCTGGGGGTAACATGAAGTACACCCAGGAGGAAGAAGTCTATTTCCTTGAATGCATGGACCAGTTCAATAAGATGCAACAACGTTTCCTTAATTCTGAACCACCACATGTGATCGAAACCCAAATTTCTCTGGTGGACAATCAAGTTGCTACTCAAACTGGCCCAGTTAGTCCTATCAAGATGGACATTTACCCTCCCACTATTCATACTGTGGGTACAACCAACATCACCATTCAAGAAGTTCCCCTCCCACAACCCCCTCACCCATCTATGACCATACCCATTTCCTCTCCTCCCTCTCCCTTTGAGGAACCGCTCTATGATAACTGCCAAACATCTTTTGAGCCACTACTACATATCACTACCCAAGCAGTGCAACCAAATGTCATGGATGGATACTCCGACTATCATCCCTTCATCCCAACCCCCATTGATACTAGTGGACAACATATAATCGAACAACTACAATTCAGTCAAAACAATACTTCTTATAATAATTATCCTTATACAAATGAGATTCAATATGACTGTTCTCTACCATATGTCAAACCATGGGGACCTAACCATCTTGATTTCATTTTTTATCCTTGGTATACTGATGTACGCCAAGCCATTCATGATACATTTCGAGACACGTAAGCAAAGATGATGAAGTGGTTCTGAGGAAATCAACCAAGTCACTACCACAACCATGCCTCCTCCTCCACTCCTCCACCGCCATACTATCCGCCACCGTCGTGATCCTCTTTCCTCCATCTTGGTCTAAGAGTTTTCTCGGGACGAGCAAAATTCTAAGTCTGGGGTGGGGGTGGGTGGTACGTGATCCACCCCTATCTTTTCCTTATTTGTTTTATTTTTCCTTTTCATCCTTATTTTCATTAGTTACTTTAGTTTTTGGCCCTTATCTAGTCGGCCAAATTTTTTTACTTAATTGTAAAAAGGCCATTATCTAGTCGGCCTTGATATGATCATTTGTCAAAATACTCCCCTTAATGATGTAACTGTCTTGCAACTAAAATTTTGAAACTTTCATGACTAGAAATCTTCGTGTCACTTAGGACCTCAAATAATAATCACTCCTTGGAAAAGATGGCAAGCCATAGAGGACTGATAGGATTCAAGAGTGATGTTTTTTTATCATGTACAACTTGTATAAATTTTCTTGATTTTTCGCATGATTCGGTAATAGTTGAACCAATGCATGGTACTCTAAAAAAAAGATGGAAAAAAAAGTTGCACAAGTACAGCCTCTTCTACTCTTCTTCCACCACTTCCAAATCTTTCCATTCATCAAAAAGAAAAAAGCCAATAATGCCCAAAAGGCTAATTTTGGGGTGGCACCCCTTCCCCCTCTTCCGCTTCTTCCATACCCACGTAATTGGGTGTATCACCAAAAATCAAAGAAAAAAAATGCGGTCAATATAACTGCATGTCCACTAAATAAAAAGGTCTCGAGTCGAATAGAGGAGAGACTGTCCTTCTTCCATACCTCCTTCACTCCAATTTTCTACGCAGGGGAAAACTTCAAAAACCCCAACCATCCAAATCAGCCCTGTTCTTGTGTAAAACTTAAAAAAAAATTTGGAGTACCAAAAGCAAAGGTGAAATGAAAATCTGCTTTATTGCAGGTCTTGAATAAATGCAAGTTTGTGAACTAGGAAATATAAAACTCACTTTTCGTGAATTCAGGAAGTCAGGGTCGCTTGGCCATATTTTGGTGGAAGGAATCAAGTGATTGTTAGGAAAGTGAGGATGATAGGTTGAGAGTATGTCTTGAAAGTATTTCTTGATTTTAATGTTGCTCGGGACGAGCAAAGTTTAAGTTTGGGGTATTTTGATGAATGCATATTCATCTCTTATTTTTGCTTCATTTAGAATAATTAATTAGGAATTTTTTTTTAATTTTAGCTCATTCAAAAATAAATAGCACTTTTATCTTCTTGATATACTTTTCCTGAATTCTTATGATATTTTTCTTAATTTTCAGGAATTATCTAAGTAAATCGAGAAAATAAAAGATGAAGACATGAGGCTTTCAAATATTCCCGCAGTGCCTGAGATACTCGTCACCAAAATAGCCATATCTTTTGCGTCTAAAGGCAAAATTTCAAGATAAATCATGGAATGAAAAGAGAACTTTATTGGATACAAAAAGGACATATTTTGTGGTAATTTTGGTATTTATTTGGCTGCGCAATTAACCAGTGAAAGTAGCATTACGTTTTCCCGCAGAGTATGATTTCAGTATATACCTTTCACCAAAATTGGTATAACTCCCACATCCCATGGCGGAATTTATTGTGCAAGTATGCGTTGGAAAGATAATTCAATTATCTACAGGAAAAATATATATTCCGTCTGCTTCTGAATTTTTGACTGGCCCAAAAATGCGTTCAAAATCGCTGCTGCGGGAATCTGCATTGAAGAGAGTTACATGGTCAAGACAATTAAAGTCTATCAAATTCCTATTGACCAAATCTTGAAAATTCAAAAGGATATCTCCCTCTCTTTTTCCCCCCTCTTTTTTTTGGATAGCCTACCCCTCCTTCTCCTATAAAAGGAAGGGCACTTCCTCCTCCCAAGATCATCTTGGATTTCTTATATTTTGGAATTCTGCAGCAATTAATCTTGTAATCATTCTCATATTATGCAATAAAGTAGGTTTTGGTTCAAGCATAGCTCTTTCAATCTTGTTCTTGTCTTTTCTCTCTGCCTTAGTTTTAATCTCCTTCTTTCCATTCTTTATTTCTGAAGCAAGGAACAAAGAACTAAGCCATTTCATCGTCTCTAGCATAAGGATTAATCTCCTAATTTCTGGGCTAGACTATGGCTTCATTTCTTTCTTCCTCCGTCTCCCCCTTCTCCATGTGTGAGTAGTATTTTATCAGGGCAAGGGGAATAACCCCTTAGCCATGGTTTTAACGAATTCTTCTTAAACGATTAGATGGTAATCAATTTTAATTGAATAGTTGATCTTCAGATCGCATGTTAATCCGGATGGATATGACCATGGAAATCCGGATTTAGAACAATAAAATCGATTACATAGACGTTTTGATATGACCGTGGATTTTCATCTTTTAGGATGATAAACTAGGAAGCATGAGCACCAGGACCAATGGGCTCATGTGGAGTTTCTCTCTTGTGAGTTTTTAAATTCGCAAACCTTCATCGAATCGTCGTTTAAGATTTAGTTGTTATCACCTAGGCTAAGGTGGTGAAAACCCCTACGAGCCTCGATTTCCTTCTCTTGATTTAATCACTGCATCCTTTGTTTGTTTTAATTTTTAGTCTTCCATTCATATAGTTTTGCTTGTGTTAACAATCTTTTTATTATTTTCTTGTGCATGTTTATTCTTGTAAGTACTTTTCTTCTTGCATTAGTGTAATCACACAAAACCCCAACTGGACTTTACTTTCTGCTTTAATAAAAAGAAAAATACCAAAAACAAATAATAAAGTTCTTCAATCTTTGGGTTCTAAAGAACAATCTCTAATAGTTGTCCTATGGGATCGACCCTTCTATACTACCCTTAAAACCAGAAGTAAAAAAGGTTTAAACTCTAGGATTAACCATCTTAGTGATTGATATTGCAAAACGACGATTATCAGCCCTCCAGCCGATCTGCTCTGCCAAAACTCTCCACTTCCTACAGCCTATTCTGCACCCGGCGGAGGGAGGACATGAACTCCTTGGTGAGTTCAGTGTACAATCTGGAGAGGCTGAAGCATATTGTCTTCATCCCGACAACTCCTAAGACGTTGTCCAGTCTGTTGAAGATGCCGAGTTGGTGGAAGGAAGGCTGGTGGTAGAACCGGGTTGGCCGGTAGATCTTGGCCGCCAGCTCTGTGTAGCGTTGCTGGTGCTCCGCATCCCGGGGCATGAACCGGCTTGGAGAGTGAGCCATGGGTTCCGCCGTTGATGGGGTTGCCACCGCTTCTCTCCTAGGTCATTTCTCGGCCTCGGATGGCCCTGCTGTGTCGGGGTTCGGGCGCTTCTGCTCGGCTGTAGTGGCTTTAGCTGTGGCCTCGGGGTTGATCCTCCGGCCTTGCTCGTCAACTTGGACGACTGTTTGCTTGGTGTGCGCCATTTCTGCAATTATCAAATAAAAGTATAGTAAGTAATAAATTTACTGAATGGGTCACTTTACCCGATATCGGGCGGCGGGGTCGTGTCGCCCGATACAAGGTAGGTGTTGCATGAAAAACTGATATTGGTTAAAACTAAACAAATCCCGGCACAAGCAAGTCGATATCGGGCAGGGGTAAATGCGTCTTATTTCCTGATAGGATCTAGCCGATATAGCTGGCCGATATCGTGTATCGTTAACAAAATGGGACTTGCGTGACAGAATTGCCTGATATGGGCACCGGCCAAGGGTGTAGGATGATATCGGGTCGGTAAATAGACATGCCCGATACGTGTGCCCAACAAGGCATCGCGCGATACTTGCATCGTCCGGTAAAAGTTCGGAGGCCGATATGGTTACAAGATGTCAGAACGCAGAGCTCCTGTGCACGATAAGAAAGCGCCGCCCGATACAATGGTGTGTCGGGTGACACGAGTTAAATTTTCTTTGTCAATCAAAACTGGCGATAAGGGCCTTGCCCGACAAAACTCGCGCGGTATGTGTCGTGCGATGCGTGTATCGCGTGATGCAGTCAGAAATCCCCGACAGACGAAACCCGACACTGAGCAAATGGGCATTGCCCGACACGGGTAATGTGCAAAGTGTATCGCCCGGCATGAGGCTTTGCGTGACACTCTTTGGTTGATTCAAAACTAAAGCTTCGTGCCCGATAAAGGAATCACTAAAACAAAAGATGCACGATACGATATGGCGTATCGGGTTATACCTGTGTCAGGTGGAAGGCTGTGCGCGACACGGGATCTTTGCCGAAGGTTGGCCGGCACGAGAGCTAAAGAGAAGGCTAGATGCGTGATATGGGAGTATGTAAAAAGTAAATGCAAGTGCTCGACAGGGTTAACTGAAGTTACTATATATATCCGACATGAGCGGGGGTAAATTGGGTAAAAGCAAGGGCATGTGTCGCACTAGGAGGCAAATCGTTCCCGAGACGCAGTAAAATCAGTCTAATCAGTCACGTCAAGGGTTGATTTGGCTTCCTAAGCACGACTCGATCTGGGCGGTAAGGTGCATCACGCGAGCTTGGTGTATCGCACGACACGATTTCAACGTTAACGTTCGTTGCCCGATATCGATGCCCGATAAGGGCTGGCGCATGTCGCGCGGCACGGGGTGTGTTGCCCGACACAAGCCTGGGCGGTATGTTGCCCGACACGGGCAACACACGAAGTCTTGTTGGGCGCGCTAAAAGCGGATGGCCGACACGATAAAAAAGCGGGGTATCAGGCAGCTCAACGATGCATGCCCGATATGGAACTAGAAGAGCAAAAACAAAGCAAGGCAAGGACAGAAAAACTAAAGCTAAAGAGAGGAAAAGCATTGATGGGTAAAACATCATTGGCCTAAAGGGAAAACTTCCAGCCTCAGATAGTATCATTCATCAAGGCTATAAAACTAAGTTGGTGGCCCATAAAACGAGAGGCTCCGTGCATGTGGCGCATGCACTGTCCCGGACCTTATTATAATGATAATGTTCATGATGTTTTTTTCTTGCAGGAAAGGAAATAACGTCCTATACTAGGAAAACTAAAGACTCGGGCTGCCTCCCGAGGAGCGATGTAGTTTGCGTCGTCAGCTCGACAGCTTCAAACTCTACTACTCTGCTCTGTTGGTCATCGTTTCAGCATCCTGCAGGTTTATCTCTATTCTTCTCATGAATGCTTCATCTTCATAGAACCTCTTCACTCTATGCCCATTCACTGGGAAGACTTTTGATGGATCATCTTTATCATATAACTCCATCATCCCAGATGGGTATATCTTTGCCACAATGAAGGGTCCAGACCATCTGCTCTGCAATTTTCCTGGAAAAAGGCAGATAGAGGATTTAAATAATAAAACTTTATCACCTTCGCTGACGTCCTTTTTCTTCAGATGGGTATCGTGCCAGATCTTGGTCCTTTGCTTGTAAATCCTGGCATTTTCATAAGCATGAAGTCTCAACTCTTCAAGTTCCTGGAGCTGAAGAAACCTTTTCTTTTCGGCCAGCGTCTGGTCCATATTGAGGTGTTTGATTGCCCAGAATGCCTTATGCTCCAGTTCAAAGGGAAGATGGCAGGCTTTTCCGTAAATCAGGCGGTAAGGTGTGGTACCCAACGGCGTCTTAAAAGTGGTTTGATACGCCCACAAAGCTTCATCCAGCTTAGCTGACCAGTCCTTGTGGGACTTGCCGACTATCTTTTCTAAAATCTACTTTATTTGTTGATTGGAGACTTCAACCTGTCATGATGTCTGGGGATGATATGGCATTGCAACCTTGTGACGGATGCCATACTTGTGTAGTAGCGATTCAAACTATTTTTCTATGAAGTGAGAGTCACCATCACTAATGACGGTCCTCAGAACTCCAAACCTCGGAAAGATGATCTTGGTAAAAATCTTGATTACTGCCTTGGCATCACAAGTCGTAGTAGGGACTGCTTCCACCCACTTGGAGACATAGTCGATAGTGACAAGGATATATTTGAAGCCAAAATAGGAGGGAAAAGGGCCCATGTAGTCAATGCCCCACACATCAAAAATCTCAACTTCAATCCAATCAGAGAGTGGCATCTCATTGCGGTGGGAGATATTCCTCGTTCGCTGGCACTCGTTGCAAGATCTTACAAAAGCATGAGCATCTTTAAACAAGGTCGACCAGTAAAAGCCCAACTAGAGGACTTTAATAGCAGTCCTTTGGCCACCCAAGTGTCCTCCATAAGGGGAGGAGTGACACTCAAAGAGGATTTTGGGGGCTTCTTCTTATGGGATATATCTTTTGTACAATCCATCAGCACAACGCCTGAACAGTAAAGGGTCGTCCCAATAATAGTTCTTCAAATCAGCAAAGAATTTCTTCTTCTGATTTTATGTCAAATCTGGGGGAATCTGCTTGCAGGCTAGATAGTTGTAGAAATCTGCATACCATGGCCCCTCAGGGTCGGTTGACCGGACTATGTAGATGGATTCATCGGGTAGTTATCATTGACAGGTAGCGGGTGATCATCTTCCACCCTAATTCTAGGGAGATGGTCAGCGACCACATTCTCTGATCCTTTATTTCATGGTCAAATTCTTGTAACAACAGCGCCCATCGTAATAGCCTAGGCTTTGCATGCTTCTTATGCATCAGATATTTTATCACCCTGTGGTCAGTGTGGACTACTACCTTGGAACCCATGAGGTAGGATCTGAACTTATCAAAAGTGTATATGATGGCTAGCATCTCCTTTTTAGTCATCGTGTAATTCTACTACGCCTCGTCTAGGGTCTTACTCGCATAGAAGATGACAAGATGTTTCTTGTCCTTCTTTTACCCTAAGACCGCCCCGATGGCGAAGTCACTGGCGTCACACATCAGTTCGAAAGGAAGATTCCAATTAGGGGATTGGAGAATGGGTGCAGATACTAACGCGTCTTTTAGGGTCGAGAAAGCCTTCATGCACTCATTCGTGAAGTCAAACTTCACATCTTTCACCAGAAGGTTAGAAATGGGCTTCGCTATCTTAGAGAAGTCCTTTATGAACCGCCGGTAGCAACCGGAATGACCCAGAAAACTTCGTAAACCGGTAACTGAAGTTGGTGGAGGGAGCTTAGCAATAGCCTCAATCTTGGAGGGGTCAACCTTGATTCCTTTGTTGGACACCTTGTGCCCCAGAACTATACCTTCTTAAACCATAAAATGACATTTCTCCCAGTTCAGGGTGAGACTCTACTCCTCACAACATCTCATCACTAGAGACAAATTGCTCAGGCAATCGTCGAACGAGCTTCCGTATACACTGAAGTCATCCATGAAAACTTCCATCTTGTCCTCTAGTAGGTCAGTGAAGATAGCATTCATGCATCTTTGGAAGGTGGCAGGTGCGTTACACAACCCAAAGGGCATTCTTCTAAAAGCGAAGGTTCCATAGATACAAGTGAAAGTCATTTTCTCCTGGTCGTCAGGGTGGATGGGGATCTGATAGAAACCTGAATACCCATCCAGCCAACCGAAATAAGAATGATGAGCCAGACGTTCCAACATCTGATCAATGAACGAGAGAGGGAAATGGTCCTTGCGGGCGGCGGTGTTAAGCTTCCTATAATCTATACACATCTGCCATCCGGTGACCATCTTAGTAGCCACCTCTACTCTGTCATCTCCTCTGACTAACATCATTCCTCCCTTCTTCAGGACAACTTGGATTGGGCTTACCCACCTACTGTCGCTAATAGCATAGATAATTCTGGCATCCCGGAGCTTAACTACTTCCTTGCTCACAACTTCTTGAAGCTTCTCATTCAGCTTTCTCTTAGCCTGGGCGTACGGCCTTGAGTCCTCCTCCAGATGAATTCTGTGCATGCACACAGAGGGCTTATCCCCTATAAATCTCTAATTGAGTAACCTAAGGCTTTCCTCCTCAGCCTTAATTCTTCCAACAGCTTATCCTTTTGGCAATCAGTTAAACTAGAATTGATAATTACCGGGTACATCCCTTCTTGATCCAGAAAACGGTACTCAAGACCTTTTGGTAAGACCTTCAATTCTGGAGGGACTTCCTTCGTATGTTCTCCAGCTGGGTCTTCTCAGAGAGCGGCATACATGACTGTCTCAACAGGATCCTCATCCTCAGCTATGTTCTCAACATCTAAACATGCTAGCAATTCCCTGACCTCAGGATCATCGATCTCTCGTGACTCGCCAGTTAAGGTGCACATGAGTGGGTCCACCATGGCTGTCTCTTCCTGTACCTCGTCGCACAACTGCTGATAGCTCTCACCAAAGTAGGAGGATTCAAAGAACGAGGGGGCCTTCATACAATCACTGGTGTTGAAATTGATGTGATCTCTTCCAACACTGATTGTAATCATTCCCGCCTCGACATCGATCAGAGCCCGGCCGGTTGCAAGGAAAGGTCGCCTGAAAATTATGGGGCAGCTAGGATCTTCAACTGTATCGATCAAGACGATATCACAAGGGATAAAGAATCGCCCTACGCGGATGGGTACATCTTCAACAACCCCAACTGGCCTTGTAAAGGTATGATCCGCCAGTTGTATCCTCATGTTGGTGCTCACCATATCGGTGAGCCCAACTCTTTTGGCGAGGGACAAAGGCATCAAACTGATGTTGGCCCCTAGGTCAGCTAGACCTTTCCGGGTGACGTTATCCCCAACTTGGAAAGGGATCACAAAGGCCCCTGGGTCCTTCTTCTTCGATGGCGTACTAGCCATAATAAAAGAACTGGACATCTTGGCAAGCTTCACAGTCTCTATATCTTATCCTCTTTTCTTCCTAGTTATCAGATCTTTTAGGAACTTAGAATAGGTGGGCATTTCTTTGATGGCGTCCAAGAACGGGATGTCCACATGCAACTTCTTAAACACTGACACAAACTTTTCGTACCTCTTCTTTAGCTGGGTTTTCACCAGCTTATGAGGGAAGGGTATGCGGGGTGCATACCTATCCGGGCGCTCTTCAGACGAGACGTCTTTAGCTTCTTTCCTTAACTTCAGCGGAACTTCTTTCTCAACGACCTCATTGCCAACTTTCTCGGCGGGTGTTGTTACTGACGTTGCTATATTCTCAACGGCTGGTGGTACAACTGTCCCCAACCTCAAAACAGACATCTTCGCAGTCTCGTGGCCTTGTGGATTGGCTTTGGTACTTGAGGGAAAACACCCTACCTGATGGTTGATGGTTTGGGCGAGACTCGCCAGCTACTGATCGATCTGTTTATTGTGTTGTTGGAGCTCCCCTATCTGGGTAGAGAAACCCCCCATCTGCTGTTGCATTAACTTCAAAAGAGCGGTGCTGTCCACAGAACTCTTGTGCATTTTCTCATTGAGGTCGTTCTGCTTCTTGGCAAAGGACATAAGCTCTGTCATCATAGACGGCCTTTGTTGTTGGTTCTGTTGATAAGTTCTTTGTTGCTGAAACCTCACCTGTCGTTGCTGATTTGATGGTCCTCCTGAAGGATTCCCACCCACCAGCTGGTGAGAGTTTTCTACAGCACTAGTGTTTCCATAAGAAAAACCGAGGTGATCAGGCCTTCGATACTGAACAAAACTCACATTCTCAGTACTGTTCTCATCAAGATCCTCTTCGGGTGTAGTGTGAGGATAGAAATCCGATGTGTGGTCAGGTTCTCCATTAGTTACACAGCTTCTTACGGCCTCTTGCTGAACTTTTCCCTTATAGCCTTGCTCTTTAAGGGTCTAAACATCAGTCACAATCTTGTCAAGCTTCGCTGCGAGAGCTTCCATTGCTTTGGACTCTCCAGGAGTGGTATGGCTCATTGACTCGCAGTCATATTCGCCATCTTGTTGGTTTGTGGCCATGTTTTCAATGATCTCTCATGCCCTCAGGGCACTCATTCCCAGGAAGTCACTGCCAGCTACAGCGTTCAAAGACTTCCTTTCAGCAGGACACACCCCGTTGTAGAACATGGTGATTAGCTTTGGTTCAGAGAAACCATAGTGCGGGCACTCACGCTGATAACTTAGAAATCTCTCCCAAGTCTCGTAAAGATTTTCTGAAGGCTTCTGAGAGTACCTCGTGATCTTGTTTTGGCATTTGATAGTTCTCTCGATGGGGAAGAACTTAGAGATAAAAGCAATGACAAGATGGTCCCAGTCGAAAATGCTCCCGTCCTGTAGGCTGGTGTACCATTCTAGTGCCTTATCCCTCAAAGAGAACGGGAAGCACTGGATGTAGATGTGCGTCAATGGGACTCTGTTGATCTTAAAAGTGTTGCACGTCCATTTGAACGTCGTTAGATGGTTGTACGGGTTCTCCTCAGAGGAGTTCCCGCCGAACCTATTGTGTTGCAGGAGTTGGAGAAAAGAAGGCTTCAGCTCAAAGTTTGCGACGTTCAGAGGCTGTGTCACAACCGAGTTTCTCTCTTTATTCACCCGAACTTGGTGGAATGATTGGAGAGAGGGGGCTACAGGAAGTTGATTGGCCATGTCTTGCTAAGGCAACAGTGGCCTAGAAGAGAGGGGAAAACACCTGAAAAGAAAGAAGGATGAAAGAAGTATCAGCATTTTGTGTAAGGTAAGTGCAGTGTATGCTATGTATAGTAAATAGTTGCAGTGTTATATACAAATGTACAAGTCTTTGGAAAAGTGCAAACAAAACTCAAGTTTGTAGAACGGTTTTCATTGCCTATCCCCGGAAACGGTGCCAAAAAGTTGATGAGCCTTAAACGTGGGTCCAAAAGATGGAGACATGCCTAGGTTATCAGACTTTTATAGTACACGAATGTTTAAGACACCTGCAACTAGCACAGGGTCGAAGTAGTTCAGGGTCGAATACATGGATAGGAAGAATGGAACTTTAGAACTTGGGTTTCACTTGTCTAAGTACTTCAAAAAAAAGGGTGTGCAAGGAAAGGTTGTATGTCACATAAAAGAATCACAAAGAATCAAACAGAAAATCCTATTTCCAAAAGGAGTTACAAGAAAGATTTAAGTTTTGGGTTAAAAGGTTTTTATAAAGGTTTTGTAAAATAGAATCCGGGGAGATAAAACTATTGTTAAGGTAAAGCACGAAGGAAGAAGACTTAGGCATAACAAGCGGTAGCAGAAAACTTCATGTACTCTCTTCTCTCAAAGAGGGTACCTCCAACTACGTGCCAATACCCTCTCTCAAGAGTAATGGACATGAGTTGGAGTGGAAAGAAAACCGGGGCGACCCCGATCCTGGGCACTCTCGTACTCCTGGATCGGACTGAACTCTAGAGTCACAACATCCCTCTCTCGAAGGAGTTGAAACGGGAAACACAATTCGATAGCTAGTCAAAACATGATCCAAGCATACAGGCTAGAGTTTAGATGCTATAAAGAAATCATCCAACAAAAAGAAACCATACACAGAACAACAGATATTAAACTCCACTTATTCCATAAGCATAGATATGTAAAGGGTTTAGTTACAATGCGTAATAAACGAAAGTAAATTGCTGTAAAAAGGGAAGATAGGTATCAACCCCCTTGATATAGGAGGTCGATATACAATAGTAGACCCCTAAGGTATCACTAACCTGATACCGGGCGGGAGATCTTCCCGATATGCCTGTGTCAGGCATCTAGCCCTGTTGGGCGACATGCCATGACGGGCAGGCGTATCGGTCAGGGCTCCCTACCCGATACGGTCGTGTCAGGGTACCACCCTCTCGGGCAACACACCGTGACGGGTGGTTCGTATCGGGTTCGATATCATGTAGGGTTAGAGATGACTTAGGTTCTTGGGTTCCTTGTATCAGGTGTAGGGGCGAGCCGTCTCGGGAAGGAGCCCATCTAGGAACCTGGCACATCGGGTGGCCTTCTTGGTCATATCAAGTTGTTGTAGCTTCCAGGACGGGTTCTAAGTGAACCACTCCCGCCCCTCTCGGGTTGGGAGTGTGCTCACCTAGTATTTGTAACATCCCTGGCCTGGGTTATACTTTAACCCTAGATGTTTTGTTTAAGAAAGATAATTATATGTTTGCTCTTATCTTTTTAAAAGTAATTAAGGCTCAAGAGGAGCTTATGTTTCAATTTTAGTCCTTTTTGAATAATGCTGAAAATAATATTTTGCCTGTTTTGGACTAAAGTGCAAATTACCCAAGTTGAGGGATTGACTTGCAAATGTTACATGATAAATTTTCCTCAAGTGTTGAAGCATCATAATAATGAAAATGATTCAGAGTTATGGCTTGTGGCAGCCTGAGTACCAAGAAAAGTTTATTGAGCAATGTTTGTGCATTAAAACCTAGTTTTGGGGTAATGTGCAATTTACCCAAAACCTAGGGTTAAATATGAAAAATATCACTCCTAGAGAGTCCCTAATGTTTCTTGGTATCAATTAGAGACAAGAAAATCAGAGGGGCATCTCATTTGAATCTCTTTGGAAGAGAGAGAATCTTGATATTAAAATAATCAAGATTTAAGCATAATTGAAACCCTAATTCAATTTAATGCAAAAATAAATATATTAATGGAAGTGCCCTTCAACCAAAAATGATATGGTTGAATTTGTATAAGTATGGACGTTCTTGTGCCTTGCAATGGCACCTAAATATCTAAAGTGAGTGGAGAGCCCACTCACATTAGTTAAAGAAAAAGTAATATCCACTTAATTTTGGATATTATTATTATATTGATTAAGGTGCTTAATTTGTTTTCTTTAATTCATGGATAAAGAAGAGGATTTTGAAGTATAGGATGATGGCTTCATATGAAAGGAAGTGAGGGGGATAAGTGGCACCAATTTTGGGAATTAAAAGATTTTTATAACACTTTCTCTCTCATGAAATTCCTTTACATATATCCCATTTTCCACCCACATGAAAGACTCTTTTCGACCCTTCTTTCTTTCCTTGCTTTGGCCGTGCACAAGGGAGCTTAGGAGCAACAGGAGGACGTGCACCAACCCGTAGGTAAGCTCCATAGTCATCTTCAACCTTGATTTCATGGTGGAAATCGAAATTCAACACTTATTTTTTTCTTTTCTTCACTCAATGCTCAACCTTGATCATCCTTTGCATCCAAAGACTTGAGAATGGACCTTGGATAGTTGAGAAAGCTTCATTCACCATTGAGGACGTGAATCTTGAAGCTTGGATTCAACTTTGAAGGTGGGTTATATAACTTGAACCCTTAAACATCATTATTGATTTCATATCTTCATCATATGTTGATTCTTTTTTCTTTCCCGAATTTCCTTTTGATTAATTGTTGAAATCACCATAAAGATCACAACAATTTTCGAAGGTTTGTAGACTGAAGATGATGATGTCATCTTAGCACAGACCTCAACAAAAATCATGACCAAACGGTTTCACTTTTGGTGACTAAACGGTCTCAGGACTGTTTGGTGACCAAACGGTCTCAAGAACGTTTGAGGTCAAACGGTCTCAAGACCGATTGAGACCAAACAGTCTCAAGACCATTTGAGGTCAAGTGATGATATGGTTGTATGAAGATCCAATGGTTACAATTTATTTAGTTCCAAAGGTTTCAACATTTGATGGTTCCTTAATTAAAAACCCTAGATCGATTGAAGTTAAAACCCTAATTTGAGTTCAATCGGTTTCATTGTTGAATTGACCATTCGGTCTTCAAACTGTTTGAGGACTAAACGGTATCAAACCATTTAGGGTTTAATAATTTTTAATTCAAACGGTCTCAAACCGTTTAGGGATTTTGAAATCAAAACCATTTGATGGTCTAACGATCTTAAGACCGATTGAAGATTTTGAGTGAAGACCGTTTAAGGTCTAAACGGTCTTCAAGACCGTTTGAAGGTTAAGAAATCACAAGACCGTTTGGAGGTCAAGCAGCTCAAGACCGTTTGAGGTCAAGTGGAGTCATGGATGGATGTAGATCTAAATGTTACATTTTGATCTACTTTCAATGGTCTCAATGTTGGATGGTTCAATGAGTGCAAACCCTAAATTGATTGGTTGAAGGAAACCCTAATTGATCCATTCGGTTTCAAGGTGGTTTGGACCAAACGGTCATGAGACCGTTTGGAGGGAAAATGGTCTCAAAACTGTTTGAAGTTTAAGGAGGTCAAAACTATTTGAAGGTTCAAAAGTATCACAACCTTTTGGAGATCTAATAGTCTCAAAGATATGAAAGATCAATTAACCTTATGATCGTTAATGATGTTTATCAAAGATAATTACAATGGTTGTACCTTTAAGGTACTAGGGTGATTAGTACCCTTTGAGGGATTAATCTTTGATGCTTAAGGAAGCAATATCTCAACATACTATGCTAACCCTAAATGTGTGTACTTGAATGAAAGGATGACCTAATCTAATCTAGCTTGAAGTAATCAACATCCTAGAGAGGATGAGAGAGTGAGGAATTCATACATGAATAATAATGATGTAGTGATTAAACCTCAACACTCTCAACATGAATATAATATGTATTTAGGGTATGATCCTTGATAAAGAGATCATAAAACCCTAATCGAGATGGTTGATGTGCCCTAACCCTAATTTAGGGCAATGATAGGTGAAACCCTAATTTAGGGTAATGGTGTAACCCTAATCTAGGGTGATGATATGAGAAATCCCATTTTAGGGTAATATAGTGAAAAACCCTAATTTAAGAGGATGCTTCATGAAACCTTAAATTAGGGAAAGTTATAGGGAACCTTAATTCAAGATAAAGATGTGTGAAACCCTTACACAGGGTGATGTTATATGAAACCCTAATTTAGGGCAATGTTATGTGAAGCCCTAATATAGGGTGATGTTATGAGAAACCCTAACACAGGGTGATGTTATATGAAACCCTAATTTAGGGAAATGTTATGTGAAGCCCTAATATAGTGTGATGTTATGAGAAACCCTAACACAGGGTGATGTTATGTGAAACCCCAATATAATGTGATGTTATGTGAAACCCCAATACGGGGTGAATGTCATGAGAAACCCTAATTCTAATGAGGTAATAGTGATGCTACCATTACATTGCATAGTGTTGATTTGTAATTTATATAACTATTATCATGTATACTAACCATGCAGATATCATGAGATGTTGGGCATAGCCAGGTATGATCTATGATGCTTTATTATTGAAATTGTTTTATGGGCCTTTTAAGCCATAATATGCTTTGTTGCTTAGCAAGAGGTAACAAGAGATTAAATGGGCCTTTAAGAGCCATGTGAGATGCTTGTGTAACAAGTATCATGTTTACCTTGGTCAGATGACCTGAAGGTATTAGTTACCTGATAAGTGGTAACAAGTGTTCTTTGATGAGCTGAGGGTTTGAATACCCATATTCCATAATCATGATGATGAGATGTTAAGGGATGAGAATGCCCATCATGTGACAAGGGATTGATATCCCAATGTTTTATAAATCTTCGAGAAGTATTTGATAGAAGTATTACACATTCTTTGTAGCATTTGTTATAATAATTTATGTTTGAAAACCTGACTGATGCTAAAAGAATATGGTAATGCACTTAATTAATCAAGTGAAATCTTATCATGTAGAGCCCTGACCATAGATCCATCATCGTCAGTAATTGGTGATGGTGAAACAGGTTTTCCTATGGGAATTCCTGGAATGCATATTTTGAATATGTGGGGGTAATGGGAGAAAATATCCTTACGCCTCATAGGAATGACTGAGGGCCATATCCTATGCATAGGAATGGTTATGGACCATATCCCAATAAGAGTATGGCTATGGGTCATAACTCCACAATACCAGGCATTGGCTACGGGCCATATCCTGAAAAGAGTATATGTTATGTGCTATAACTCTATAGCGAAGATGCCAGTATACCCTGGAAAGCTATTTAGTAGAGACACAAGATATCCTCCATATGATCTCGTACTGACCGAGACAGATGAGGTAATGGAGTCTGGCTCTTCCATTGACCTATGTATGGTACCGATGCTTTACTTAATTGTGGTCGGTTGGAGCATGAGCAGTATACCTCATCTCCTCATGGCATAAGTATGATTGTAAAATGTAATCAGCTGTGTAGCGTATTTGGTCAAGAATGAAATAAGAAAATCATTGGTCGATGTTACATTGCTTATTGTAATCTAAAGTGGATAAATATTATACATGTTCTTCATATTCCTTATTAAACTGAATAGATGATTTATTGCTTTATCATTTGTAGCTGTAATGCCTTAAAAGATGGTATGGCTCTATTCTTCCCAATAATGATTGAATCCTGCTGTTTAATGAAGATTCCTCTGTTCAGTTTATTACTGTTCATATGAAATAATAATGTTTCTGGCGGAGAGTTATATCTCTCGCTGGGACAATTTTCAATTGTCTCACCCCCGTGGGATTCAACCTTTTTAGGTGGACGAGGACGAGGAGGTAGAAACCCTACAACAGGGGATGGTCAGCAGCAACAGGGACAACAGTAACATCTCAGGTGGAGGTACTGACTGTCGTGTCATGTAGATATGAATCCTATGAGTCGTCTCTGTACTCTTAGGTACTAGGAAATCGTAGTTGGTGCTTTTATGATCGATCTGAGATTTTGGTATTGAAAGCCTCGAGGTTTTATGTTGCTTATGTGTAGATTAACAGAACAACTGTTGTATGTAATCCGCGAGAGGAAAAGATACATGGTATGTACTTTGTGAACCAGAATGTATGTGTAAATTAATATTCTTGTTATAAGAGTTTCCTAGAAATGGATCTCTTTGTAAATGGTTTTAATTTTTAGTGATTTTTGTTAATTTGCTGCAAATGATTGCTTCCGCTTAGTTAATGACGTTTTGTTCGAACGCTTCACCACAATTAGTGGTATCAGAGGTCTAGGTTCGCTGAGTCTACATAGACATAGGATTAAGGTTGTTGAGTCTGTTCTAGTGTCTTCCAGTTATCTGATAGTGTCTTCTGCTCATTTAGGAGGAGAAGAAGAACTTAAAGATGTCGGGATCACACTAAGAACATGTTGTTAAGAGTAGCATTGCTGCACCAGGAAGAGGTGCAAGGGACCAGACTAGGGAGGAACCAGAACCTGAACATCCCCAGCTTAACCAAGCTGCATTGGAAAACCCATCTTTCCATGATCTATTTGGGTAGTTCATGGCAACCATGATGCATATAGAGGATAGGATGCGACCACCTACACCTAGGGCCCCAACCCATAATGAAGGATAGGGAGTCGACAAAACTTTTGAATGACTTCGTCGGGTTGGAGCCACAAAATATGCTGGTACATCTGACCCAGCAGATGCTGACATGTAGCTGACCGAGCTGGAAAAGGCCTTCAGAATCCTTAATATCGCAGAAGCTGAGAAGGTTAGACATGTAGTGTACCTTCTTAAAGGGAGTGTTGGCCACTAGTGGACAATATAAGAGGGTAAGAGGCCATGTGTTGAAATTAGATGGGAGGAATTTCGATGAGAATTCATCAATAGATACTTCCCCAAGACGTTTCTAGATGAGAAGATCTCTCAGTTTGAGCCGATAAGGCAAGGAACGTTGAATATTAGTGAATATGAAGCTAAGTTTATGGAGCTTCTGCGGTTCTATTCGCATATGGCTGCTACAGATGAGGAGAGGATTTGGCATTTTGAGAAGGGGATGAACGTTGAATTGACCACTCCTATGTATGCCTTAGAGAACAGGGAGAGGTTTGCCACCTTTGTGGAGTCCATGAGACAGATAGAAAGGTCTGTGACTAAGAAGCGTCAGGCCCACAGTAAGAAGGTGTATACACAGTTCCAGGGACAGAGGTCTGAGAGTTTTAAGAAACCAAGGTTTTCTGCACCAACAGCACCACCAAGGTTCAACTCCCAGATACAGTGGACATCCAGCAAGGGCAGAGGATGTAGTTTACCACCGAATAGAGCCCCCAATACAACTTCAACGTCAGCAATAGGACCTTTTAGACCATATAAAGAGAATAGAACCTATCACCAGTGTAGATAGGTAGGATATCTAGCAAGGGATTGTCCAGTTGGAAACACAGTGGTGACTCAACCTCCGAGGCAGAGTCAACAAGGCTCTCAGAGGCGACAGTTTTTTAGTAGCGCTAGAGGATGTGGACAAGCGTCCCAAGCTGTTTCATCGGCACTCAACAATCAAGCACAAGGTCAACAGCAAGCAACAACCAGGGTCTATGCGATGAATCAACCCGAAGAAGTAGTCAACCCGAAGCAGTAGTCATAGGTCAGATGGAACTATTTCATTCTGATTTGTCTTCATCCTGCTTTGTATCTGTTTTGTTTGATCCAGGTGCTACACATTCCTTTATCACTCGAAAAGTGATTCATGACTGCAATATGACTGTTAGTCATAGAGCAGATAATATGTTGTTAGAAACCCCTTTGTTGGGATCTGTAGTGTTGCGGGAGGTGTGTTCCCCCTGCATTCTTTCCTTTTCTGAACATCACATTCAAGTGGATCTTATACCACTTGAGATGCATGGGTTTGATATAATTCTTGGGATGGACACCCTAGAAAAGTATAAGGTTGTCTTGGATTGTGATTCCAAGCAAGTTGTGTTCACAAATGATGGTGACACATGGATCTTTCAAGGCGATAGAAAGATTCTTCCAACCTTTCTTGTGTAAGCTATGGTAGCCGAGAAGCTGATGAGACAAGGATGCTTTGCATTCTTGGCACATGTGGTAGACACCACAATGGAGAGCCCTAATCTTTCTGAAGTTCCGATAGTTAGGGAGTTTGAAGATGTGTTCCCTGAGGAACTTCTAGGTGTTCCTCCGCCTCGAGAGATTGATTTTGAGATTAATCTAATCTCGGGAACGCAACCTATAGCTCAAACACCGTATAAAATGACACCTGCTGAGATGGCAGAGCTCAAGAAATAGCTGCAGGAGTTGCTTGAGAATGGTTTTATCCGACCGAGTACTTCACCATGGGGTTCTACGATTCTCTTTGTTAAGAAGAAGGACGAATCGATGCAGTTATACATTGATTATAGACAGTTGAATAAAGTAACCATAAAGAATAAGTATCCTCTGCCGAGGATCGATGACCTATTTGATCAGTTTCATGGTGCAACTATCTTTTCTAAAATAGATTTGAGGTCAGGATACCATCAGTTGTGTATTAAGGAGAGTGACATACCTAAATCTGCCTTTAGGACAAGGTATGGTCACTATGAGTTCATAGTTATTTTGTTTGGACTAACTAATGCACCAACTGCATTCATGGAACTCATGAATAGGATATTTCGACCTTTCCTTGATCAGTTCATAGTAGTCTTCATAGATGACATCTTGATATACAGTAGAGATGCTCAACAGCATGAGCAACACCTCCGTCAGGCTTTAACTTTGCTAAGACAGCATAAGTTGTATGCTAAGTTTAGCAAATGCGAGTTCTGGTTACCAGAAGTTTCTTTTCTAGGACACGTAATATTTGCCTCAGGTATCTGTGTTGATCCTAAGAAGGTAGAATATGTCCTGCAATGGGAACAGTCAAAGACACCGACGGAAATACGCAGTTTCCTAGGACTGGTAGGCTATTACAGGAGGTTCATTAAGAACTTCAGTTCTATAGCTTTACCCCTAACCAAGTTGACCAGGAAGGAGGTTCCATTTGTTTGGAATGAAAAGTGTCAACATTCTTTCCAACTGTTGAAAGAAAGATTAACAAGTGCACCTGTGCTGGTGTTACCTGAGCAAGGGAAGGGGTACATAGTTTTTTGTGATGCATCTAAGAATGGACTATGATGTGTGTTGCTGCAGGATAATCAAGGGATTTATTTTGCCTCTCGAAAGCTTAAGAAACATGAGGAGAATTATCTGACACATGATCTAGAGCTAGCTGTTGTAGTCCATGCTTTGAAGATCTGGAGACATTATCTCTATGGAGAAACATTTCAGATTTTCACAGATCATAAGAATCTAAAATATATCTTCTCACAACATGAGTTGAACATGAGACAATGTCGCTGGATGGAGTTAATCAAGGACTACGATTGTACAATTGATTATCATCCAGGGAAGGCTAATGTAGTGGCTGATGCACTAAGTAGGAAATCATCATCACCAGCCTTAGATAAAGCATAGTTAAACTCCCTAGTGTGCTTTAAAAGAGATAAGCTTATCTCCTTGAGGCAAAACAATATACAGCTTAAGGTATCATTGTTAGCCGAGCTGTTAGCTGAGATGCAGGTGAATCCTACTTTGAGACAACAGATCAAAGAAGCACAACAAGCTGATGTTGTGATTTAGCAGATCAGGTCAGAGTATGGTAGTGAGAAACGGGATGGCTTTCATGAGTCAGAGGATCAGGTAGTCTGTTACCATGGTAGGATGGTAGTACCTGATGCCAATGACTTAAGGAAGTTAGTTTTGGAGGAAGCTCATTCTTCGATGTATGCAATGCATCCAAGGAGCACCAAAATGTATCGTAACTTGAAGGATATGTATTGGTGGCCAGGATTGAAAAAGGATGTAGCTGAGTTTGTTGTGCGATGCCCGGTGTGTCAGCAGGTTAAAGCTGGACATCAAAAGCCCGCAGGCACAATGCAACCTTTGCCTATACCGCAGTGGAAATGAGATCACGTGACCATGGACTTTGTGGTTGGTTTTCCTAGAACAACCAAAGGTCATGATTCCATATGGGTGATAGTTGATAGGTTGACTAAGACAACACATTTCCTTCCTATCAAAACAACCTACACTATTGAGAAGCTTGCACAGATATATATAGATGAGATAGTGCGGTTGCACGGAGTTCCAGCTACCATTGTTTCTGATAGAGGTCCCCAGTTTACGAGTCATTTTTGGGAACGACTACATAAAGCTTTGGGTATGCAGTTAAGGTTTAGTACTGCCTTTCACCCATAGACAGATGGACAGTCTGAGAGGACCATACAAACCTTGGAGGATTTTCTTAGGGCATGTGTCCTTCAGTTTGTAGGAAGTTGGGATCTACACCTGAGCTTGATAGAATTTGATTACAATAATAACTATCAACACAGTATTGACATGGCACCATATGAATCATTATATGGTAGATGTTGTAGATCTCCCTTATGTTGGTATGAAATAGGAGAGTATCAACTTTTGGGTCATGAGCTTGTGCAGCAGACAACTGAGAAGATTAAAGTAATACAACAACAGTTAAAGACTGCATATGATAGATAGAAGTCGTACGCTGATAAGCGACGAAGACCTTTAGAATTCCAAGTTGGAGACAGAGTATATCTCAAGGTCTCACCTTGGAAAGGTGTTTTTAGATTTGGAAAGAAGGGAAAATTAGCTCCTAGATTTATGGGGCCTTATCCAATCATTGAACAGATTGGAAAGGTAGCCTATAAGCTGGAGTTGCCACCTGAGCTACATAAGTTGCATCCAGTGTTCCATATCTCCATGCTGAGAAAGTGTCATCCTAACACAGAGTTAGTTTTGCAACATGTGGAGGTAGAATTAAATGATGATATTCATATGTTGAAGGACCTGTGATGATCCTTGATAAAAGAATTAAAAAGTTGAAAAAGAAAGACATATGTCTTTTGAAAGTTCTCTGGCATCATCATGGCATTGAAGAAGCTACGTGGGAGCTAGAGGAAGATATGAGGAGGAAGTACCCTTCTCTTTTCTCTTGATGATTTCGGGGACGAAATCCCTGTTAGGGGTGGATAATTTATAACATCCCTGACCTGGGTTATGCTTTAACCCTAGATGTTTTGTTTAAGAAAGATAATTATATATTTTCTCTTATCTTTTGAAAAGTAATTAAGGCTCAAGAGGAGCTTATGTTTCAATTTTAGTCCTTTTTGAATAATGCTAAAAATAATATTTTGTCTATTTTGGACTAAAGTGCAAATTACCCAAGTTGAGGGGTTGACTTGCAAATGTTACATGATAAATGTTCCTCAAGTGTTGAAGCATCATAAGAATGAAAATGATGCAGAGTTATGGCTTGTGGCAGCTTGAGCACCAAGAAAGAGCTTATTGAGCAATGTTTGTGCATTAAAACCTAGTTTTGGTGTAATGTGCAATTTACCCAAAACCTAGGGTTCAATATGCAAAATATCACTCCTAGAGAGTCCCTAATGTTTCTTGGTATCAATTAGAGATAATAAAATCAGAGGGGCATCTCATTTGAATCTCTTTGGAAGAGAGATAATCTTGATATTAAAATAATCAAGATTTAAGCATAATTGAAACTCTAATTCAATTTAATGAAAAAATAAATATATTAATGGAAGTACCCTTCAAACAAAAATGAGATGTTTGAATTTGTATAAGTATGGATGTTCTTGTGCCTTGCAATGGAAACGAAATATCTAAAGTGAGTGGAGAGCCCACTCACATTAGTTAAAGAAAAAGTAATATCCACTTAAATTTGGATATTATTATTATATTGATTAACGTGCTTAATTTGTTTTCTTTAATTCATGGATAAAGAAGAGTATTTTGAAGGATAGGATGATGGCTTCGTATGCAAGGAAGTGAGGGGGATAAGTGGCACCAATTTTGGGAATTAAAATATTTTTATAACACTTTCTCTCTCATGAAATTCCTTAACATATATATCCCATTTTCCACCCACATGAAAGACTCTTTTCGACCCTTTTTTCTTTCCTTGCTTTTTCTGTGCACAAGGGAGCTTAGGAGCAACAGGAGGACGAGCCCCAACCTGTAGGTAAGCTCCATAGTCATCTTCAACCTTGATTTCATGGTGGAAATCGAAATTCAATTTTTATTTTCTTCTTTTCTTCACTCAATGCTCAACCTTGATCATCCTTTGCATCCAAAGACTTGAGAACGGACCTTGGACAGTTGAGAAAGCTTCATTCACCATTGATGACATGAAGCTTGAATCTCGGATTCAACTTTGAATGTGGGTTATATAACTTGAACCCTTAAACATCATCATTGATTTCATATCTTCATCATATGTTGATTCCATTTTCTTTCCCGAATTTCCTTTTGATTAATTGTTGAAATCACCATAAAGATCACAGAAATTTTAGAAGGTTTGTAGCTTGAAAATGATGATGTCATCTTATCACACACCTCAACAAAAATCATGAGCAAACGGTTTCACTTTTGGTGACTAAACGGTCTCAGGACCGTTTGAGGTCAAACGGTCTCAAGACCGATTGAGACCAAACAGTCTCAAGACCATTTGAGGTCAAGTGATGATATGATTGGATGAAGATCCAATGGTTACAATTGATTTAGTTCCAAAGGTTTCAACATTTGATGGTTCCTTAATTACAAACCCTAGATCGATTGAAGTTAAAACCCTAATTTGAGTTCAATCGGTTTCATTACTGAATTGACCATTCTGTCTTCAAACCGTTTGAGGACTAAAAGGTCTCAAAAAATTTAGGGTTTAATAATTTTTAATTCAAACAGTCTCAAACCATTTAGGGATTTTGAAATCAAAACCGTTTGATGGTCTAACGGTCTTAAGACTGATTGAAGATTTTTAGTCAAGACCGTTTAAGGTCTAAATGGTCTTCAAGACCATTTGAAGGTTAAGAAATCACAAGACCGTTTGGAGGTCAAGCACCTCAAGACTGTTTGAGGTCAAGTGGAGTCATGGGTGGATGGAGATCTAAGGGTTACATTTTGATCTACTTTCAATGGTCTCAATGTTGGATGGTTCAATGAGTGCAAACCCTAAATTGATTGGTTGAAGGAAACCCTAATTGATCCATTCGGTTTCAAGGTGGTTTGGACCAAACAGTCTTGAGACTATTTGAGTCCAAACGGTTTTGAGACCGTTTGGGATCAAACGGTCTTCAGATCGTTTGGAGGGAAAATGGCCTCAAAACCATTTGAAGTTTAAGGAGGTCAAAACCGTTTGAAGGTTCAAAAGTATCAAAACCGTTTGGAGATCTAATAGTCTCAAAGCTATGAAAGATCAATTAACCTTATGATTGTTAATGATGTTTATTAAAGATAATTACAATGGTTGTACCTTTAACATTACTAGGGTCATTAGTACCCTTTGAGGGATTAATCTTTGATGCTTAAGGAAGCAATATCTCAACACACTATGCGAACCCTAAATGTGTGTACTTGAATGAAAGGATGACCTAATCTAATCTAGATTGAAGTAATCAACATCCTAGAGAGGATGAGAGAGAGAGAGGAATTCATACATGAATAATAATCATGTAGTGATTAAACCTCAACACTCTCAACATGAATAGAATATGTATTTAGGGTATGATCCTTGATCAAGAGATCATAAAACCCTAATCGAGAAGGTTGATGTGCCCTAACCCTAATTTAGGGCAATGATAGGTGAAACCCTAATTTAGGGTAATGGTGTAACCCTAATCTAGGGTGATGATATGAGAAGTCCCATTTCAGGGTAATATAATGAAAAACCCTAATTTAAGAGGATGCTTCATGAAACCTTAAATTGGGGAAAAGTTATAAGGAACCTTAATTCAAGATAAAGATGTGTGAAACCCTAACAGAGGGTGATGTTATATGAAACCCTAATTTAGGGCAATGTTATGTGAAGCCCTAATATAGGGTGATGTTATGAGAAACCCTAACACAAGGTGATGTTATATGAAACCCTAATTTAGGTCAATGTTACGTGAAGCCCTAATATAGGGTGATGTTATGAGAAACCCTAACATAGGGTGATGTTATGTGAAACCCCAATATAATGTGATGTTATGTGAAACCTCAATACAGGGTGAATGTCATGAGAAACCCTAATTCTAATGAGGGAATAGTGATGCTACCATTACATTGCATAGTGCTGATTTGTAATTGATATAGCTGTTATCATGTGTACTAACCATGCAGATATCATGAGATGTTGGGCATAGCCAGGTATGAGCTATGATGCTTTATTATTGAAATGGTTTTATGGGCCTTTTAAGCCATAATATGCTTTGTTGCTTAGCAAGAGGTAACAAGAGATTAAATGGGCCTTGAAGAGCCATGTGAGATGCTTATGTAACAAGTATCATGTTTACCTTGCTCAGATGACCTGAAGGTATTAGTTACCTGATAATTGGTAACAAGTGTTCTTTGATGAACTGAGGGTTTGAATACCCATATTCCATAATCATGATAATGAGATGTTAAGGGATGAGAATGCCCATGATGTGACAAGGGATTGAGATCCCAATGTTTTATAAAGCTTCGAGAAGTATTTGATAGAAGTATTACACATTGTTTGTAGCATTTGTTATAATAATTTATGTTTGAAAACCTAACTGATGCTAAAAGAATATGGTAATGCACTTAATTAATCAAGTGAAATCTTATCATGTAGAGCCCTAACCATAGATCCATCATCGTCAGTAATTGGTGATGGTGAAATAGGTTTTCCTATGGGAATTCCTGGAATGCATATTTTGAATATGTGGGGGTAATGGGAAAAAATATCCTTACACCTCATAGGAATGACTAAGGGCCATATCCTATGCATAGGAATGGTTATGGACCATATCCCAATAAGAGTATGGCTATGGGTCATAACTCCACATTACCAGGCATTGGCTACGGGCCATATCCTGAAAAGAGTATATGCTACGTGCTATAACTCTATAGCGAAGATGCTAGTATACCCTGGAAAGCTATTTAGTAGAGACACAAGATGTCCTGAATATGATCTCATACTGACCGAGACAGATGAGGTAATGGAGTCCGGCTCTTCCATTGACCTATGTATGGTACCGATGCTTTACTTAATTGTGGTCGGTTGGAGCATGAACGGTATACCTCATATCCTCAGGGCATAAGTATGATTGTAAAATGTAATCAGCCGTGTAGCGTATTTGCTCAAGAATGAAATATAGAAATCATTGGTTGATGTTACATTGCTTATTGTAATCTAAAGAGGATAAATATTATACATGTTCTTCATATTCCTTATTAAACTGAATAGAAGATTTATTGCTTTATCATTTGTAGATGTAATGCCTTAAAAGATGATATGGCTCTATTCTGCCTAATAATGACTGAATCATGTTGTTTAATGAAGATTCCTCTATTTAATTTATTGTTGTTCATCTGAAATAATAATGTTTCTGGCGGAGAGTTATATCTCTCGTTGGGACAATTTTCAATTGTCTCGCTCCCGTGGGATTCAACCTTTTTAGGTGGACAAGGACGAGGAGGTAGAAACCCTACAACAGGGGAAGGACATCAGCAACAGGGACAATAGTAACATCTCAGGTGGAGATACTGACTATCGTGTCATGTAGAGATGAGTCCTATGAGTCGTCTCTGTACTCTCAGGTCCTAGGAAATAGTAGTTAGTGCTTTTATGATCGATCTGAGATTTTGGTATTGAAAGCCCCGAGGTTTTATGTTGCTTATGTGTAGATTAACAGAGCAACTGTTGTGTGTAATCCTCGAGAGGAAAAGATACATGGTATGTACTTTGTGAACTAGAATGTATGTGTAAATTAATATTTTGGTTCTTGTTATAAGAGTTTTCTGGAAATGGATCTCTTTGTAAATGGTTTTAATTTTTAGTGATTTTTGTTAATCCTCTGCAAATGATCACTTCTGCTTAGTTAATGATGTTTTGTTCGAACGCTTTGCCACAGTATCACCCGACACACTAGCTCCAGATGCTTTCCAAAGTTAGCTTTAGTGAGGTTCTGACCTGTCCCATTGGAGTCCTGTAGAGCTATTTATAGGCCGCGGTTTGGAAGAGGTTGCGGTTCTCGTGGAGCCACGTGTCCTCAATCAGCTTTGTTCACATGGCTTCAGGGATGGTCGACACCTGTGTATCGCTCGACATGGCTTGGCTATCGCGTGCCGGGTTGCGAAGGTATTGGGCGGCTGTGGTGGGCGGCTACTTCCGGTGAGTGGCTTGAAGCGCGCGACATGCCCATATCGGGCTGATTGGTCGTGGCGCGTAGAATCTCTCTGTCGGGTAGGTAGCGTGCCACTCATCAGATGCCTCCTCATGCGACATGGCCCGTGTCGGGTTGCTACCACATCAGGTAGCGACTGTGATAGGTAAGTGGGCATGTCGTGCGACCAGTAAATGGGTCGATTTGTTGTAAGTGGGCCGGGACGGGCCTTTTTGCTGATTTTAAGTGGAATAGTGAGGGAAACTCTGTAAAAGATGGGAAAAGAGTTAGGAGCATAGTGTGGTTTATTCTTATGCAATAACATGATAAAAAGGAAAGGAAAATAGTTTAGGAGGCATGTTTGAGAATGGAATATGAGCCATAAATAGCCATAAAATGGGTGCTATCAAGTATAAGTCTAACCATTAGATCAATTGAACCAAGGAACCATTGGTTCAAGGTTTAGTCAAATCTACAATTACATTACTAATTCATCATATATGGTGATGACCTGATCCACCATTAATCGTGATCATTAGGTCACCGTTGGTTTCTAGATCAGTAATACATTCAGTTAACACCATCAAATATTAAGTCAATATAATCATCGATTGATAACATCATTTGAATACTTAGTGGATGATAATTAAACATCTAATTGAGTCAAAACCTGGCCTAAGGGGGTACCATAGGTTGTCACCATACATTTGACACCCTTGATCACGAACATCGGTTGCCAAGATAGCAACACCATTGGTTGTTGAATGGTATATCCATCGGTTGTGCGATAGAGAAGGAAATAGCTTGAAAACCCTTATTTGAACCATCAATTATTTTGTGCTTAACACCATAGGTTGATGCTATCAACCTGTCCCAAATCATGTTACACCTTATAAAGGTTGTAGACATGTTTACAAGTTCATATATAACTGGAACAAAATAGGGAACACCACAAAAATTTGCAATTCTAAACAAGCATGGTTTCTCTATGCTTAAATCAACACATTAAGGCATAAACATGAACTAACAAGCTTCTAGTAAGCAATATAAGTGAAGAATGTTATATAAATCGCCTCTATAGAGTAGGTCAGATCCCAAACACCAAGAATATTGAGAAAATAGGCAAGAAAACCTTGGATTCAGATCTGAACTTGGCCAAATAGGTACTTCTCTCCACAAAGAAGCAAAATCCTAGAAAAAGAAACAAGAAGGATAGATTTTTGAGTTGTAGAGCCACTTTCACCATGGAACAGTAGGGTTCCGACCTAGAGGAAGGTATAAGGAAGGATAATAGCAAGAAAAACGAAGAAGGAAGGAAGAAAACAACTTGCCTTGGTCGAATTCCCTAGAAGATGACCTTAGAAACCCTAGGTAGGGCTAGATGGAGCCCTAGGAGACCTTCTTCTCCAAAAAGGGGTTGTCTTCTACCTTAGAGAAGTTGGTTCCGTAGAAAAACAGAGTGGATTCGTTGCTCCAGGTTATAGGAAAGAGAAAGCAAGCATAGTTTCGTATTTAGGAAAGGAAGAGGTAAATATAGCCCATGGATAAGGATAGAAGCAAGCATGAGGTGTAAAAGTAGCTTCCCCTTATGTTTATGGCCTTAAACTATTAAGAATATACAAGCACACACACAAGAAGCTCCCCCACCATCCCTATTAACCTGCTTAGCTTTCCTTTGTCAAAATTCCCAGCCAATCACATAATTCATTAGTTGATAGCTACTAAAAGTAGCTCATTCGTGAAGGGGTAAACCCTAAAATACCCTTGATGAAAACACCTTCAAACCATGGCTCAACTAGATGCCCCATGGCTCAAAAATCTCAAGAATGATAATATAACATATAAGGAACATAATGTATGTGACAAATTGCAAAGAAAACCCCTCAATTGTGTAAATTGCAGAAAAGTCCAAAATGTACAAAAAATGGCATAACTTGCTCAAACAGTGTCCAAATTGGACCAAATTTGAAACTTAAGCTTGTATTATGATTGAAAAGCATATAACAAGGTTATATTAGGGTTATAAGAATTCATTTATGGTAATTCAGTTCAGGGGACTTACATTTTCTTTTATGAGATATAATACAATTAGGTTTTAGGCTCGTTATCTCATTATTATCATTACATATTAACTTGTACCATCAATCATTATTATTACGAGTCATATTATATTAATTTCATTATTAATCAATATAGGGCGTATTATATTGCACAATTATACCTACTTTACATATTTTACCCATTAAGTTCATTAATTCAATTTTTTAGATAATAGTACATCATTCATATTTATGGATATGGAAACAGCGATTGTTATTCCAAAGCACATTATACCTCTAACCAAACATATTTTAGCAATTATTCACATATAACTTACAAAGGAAACATATGTGACATATTTAATGAGTTTACTTACATGTTTTCACATAATTAAGTTATTATGCTAATATGAGTCTATTATTTTTATGTGTGATGCCACTTAATATGTTATATTTGTTTTAAAGACTTATCACGTTATGGGTTACCATTGATTTATTCATGTTTTGTGCATTAAAAATATACATTAAGGTTACAAAAAACTATACTACGGTATAGCTCCATCCTTGTTTGGTCAAGTCTAAGGAACCAAGCTTGCTAACTGTAACATACTGAATTCTGAAATTTTGTCTTTTGACCCTCTTTCCCATCTTTTCCTTTCATTTCTATCCTTATTGGCCTTTCTATTTAATTAATGGAATTTATAGTGGTTTAGTGAACATTTATTCACTAATTATACCAATGGAAGGGTTTATGCACAAATACCTCAGTGAAAGATTAATTACCATAATTAAGTGCTCTAAACCTTAATCTAACTTTTTGGTGTGATTTGAAAACATAAAATATGCCACATAACTCATTTTAGTGGTAATATGAAGATAAGAAACTTAATTGGATGAACAATTTAGATAATGGGCCGTTAATGGGCCATATGACATATCTCATAAAAATAAGTCTCAAAAGATGAAACAAACTTCAAATTAGAAATCTACATATCAAAATTAGCCTACATGTCAAATTTCATCTAATTTGGACTACCTTGAAATATTAGGATAAGTTTAGGAGAGAGAAAATGAGTAAAAAGCATAAGTAATGAATAATGTGATTATATAACTTCAAAATATACAAATAATGATAAATTAATATTCTACACATCAAAGATAACTTGTGGATGATGTTTGGTCCAATTTGGATGTTGTTTGTGCAGGTTATACAATTATATGCACATTCTGGACTTTTATGCAATTTACCCAATTGGGAGGTTTTCTTTGCAAATTATCTCCTGAATTTTAGTACTTAGATATTCCCTTACCATTAACGAGATTTGAAACCATTGGAGAACCTAGTTTCACCTTGGTTTGATGGTATTGCTTTCCAAGGGCATTATAGGGATTACCCTCTTTATAAATATGCTTATCCTTAAAAGCTATCAACCAATGAGGTTATTTCTTTCTTGCAAAACGGTGGGGATGGCCTAAAATAATATATGGGCTCTTAGGAACGACTTTGGATATGCATGAAGCCTCTATGAGCTATCCTCTTGCATGGACATCAATCCCTAAGCTAAAGACACATGGAAAGTCCCTTAAGACTCCTCATTCTTCACCTCTTTCTATATATAGCCATGTATACTCCTTCCCAACTCACAATTCGAAAACTCTTGCTCTCCTTTTCTTTCCTCTAGATTATAGAATAGTTCCTTTAGTATTTGGCCACGAAGTTGCTTCCCCAAGGCAATATAGGGAGCCTACCTTGGTGAAGAAGGCTCATATGGCTTCCAAATTGCTCTATTAGGGTTTCTAAAGCTCCTCATTGGTAAATTTGACCAAAACTAGTAAGTTTCCTCCCTTAATTCCCTATTTTCATATTGATAGTATTTATCACACCTTCATCCAGGTCGGAATCATGACCTTCCATGATAAAACTCCACTAAGAACCCTAAAACATCTCATCTCCATGCTCTTTTCTAGGGTTTATCACCTCTAAGTTGAGAAGGAGATCTTTGTTCAAGAAAGGAGCTAGGCATGGATCAACCAGACCTTATAAGCTCGGTATCCTTGATGTTTGGACCTTATTATCTTTCGTAGGTATGAGCTTCATAACCCCTTCCCATATATTTCTTATTACATGCTTGAAACTCATGATCTTATGTAAAATTGACGATGTGTCGATTTCTAATTGGTCGATTTTCAATAATTCATAACTTTTGATTCGTTTGTCCAAAAATTAAAGTAAGATATGTTATAAACTCATAAAAACATGTTATTTTTAATAAAAATATTTCCAAGTACTGGTTTTCAGTTTTGTCAAAAAGAGTTTTTAGAAAATGAATTAAATACCTAAAAATCACCAAAAAATACACTTTAACCTTCATAACTCCAATATATGCAAAGTTATATGTTTTCTTAATTAG
Source organism: Alisma plantago-aquatica (assembly GCA_963693085.1). Taxonomy (NCBI): domain Eukaryota; kingdom Viridiplantae; phylum Streptophyta; class Magnoliopsida; order Alismatales; family Alismataceae; genus Alisma; species Alisma plantago-aquatica. Next base: position 13,863,589 of record OY856414.1, on the reverse strand, counting down.
AAAAACCTAACTAAGTCAGTGGTGATATTTTTGAGGTCTGAATCGAGGTTTTGTGTAAAAATTTTATATATTAGGGTTTCAACTCTTTAAATGTATATATGTTATTCTAATACATGAATATGAAATTGGAAATATGACAAGTGGACCCTGATTTCAACTAAAGGTTTGGAAAAGAGGTTAATAGGACTCTAAGTAAGAGAGGTATGATGTATCCCCTATTCCTCTATAATGAGAAATTCACCTATCTTTTCATTCTCTTGAATTTGACCTATACAATATGTCTTATCTTTTGATATCATGGTTCGTGTGAACTATTTTGAATATTATGGACTTGCATATTTTCTTGATATCTTTTCTTGTGCCTTGGTACATGTTGGTCTCTTATATTGATATGTGCTACTTTGAAGTGGATGTTATATGTTTGTGTTGTCCATTGTGTGATGGCAACCTTTGTATCATATTCTGACTATACATTCTACTTGCCTCTACATTTAACATGTTATGTGATTCAGTAGCACTAGAGTAGTGTAATTACATTGGTTTTTATGGCAGATGTGTTATTTCCTGCTGAGCAGATGTGATATTTCCTGCTCTTTTGGGATGGAAAGGAACCTCATACCCAGGGCAAGATGTGTGATTCTTGGCCCATGTTTTATATATTTGGGAGATTGGAAGTATTCCTTTCTCTATCAGGTTTCAAGTTTATGAGACTTGGACGCCTTTGTCTTTATAATATTCTAGTGTTATGCTTATCTCACATGCATGCAGGATGATGGTTATGATATGTGCTTATGTGGCACCACTCTTTTATTTAATAATGGCAAGTATTCTTTTGTTATCATATTATTTCAATTCCTTTTCTCTTGATACCTATTTGGGTGGTCCTTATCTTTTGTATGGGAAGCCTTTTATATTTGATGTCCTTTATTCCATATATTGCTCAATTTCCTATTTAGTATGCACATACCAGCCTTTACTGATGTCATCTATTTTCTCTTCTTGCTGGGGTATGCTTCCAACCCCAGGTTAGATCAAGGAGTATATTGCTTTTGGCTTGGACCTAGCTCTTGGATATTTTGCTTTGGAGACAAGATTTGAAGTAGTTTGGACTTCCCTCTATCTAGATCCTATTTTGTATGTTGATGTAACCCTAAATGGGAGAATTTTATGTATTTTTGTAAACCTTTATGAAATTGAATAAAGTCAGTTGTTTTTTTTTATTCCGCTGCTTTCCAATGAGTTTTTATTATCATATTTTAGTAAAGGGGTGATAACACCCCCTTACAGCATGGTATCAGAGCCCATGGTAGTCGGAATCTGACTATTTCAGTTTTGTCTCCCTAATTAGAATCCCTGCCTTACATAGTTCCTTTAGGTGACATGGTTGCCCTACAGTTGATCTATGAATGATGAAAGGTTGATTTAGGACCCTATAGTTCCACATTAGTATCATGATGAATGAAACCATAAAATATTCATAACTAAAATATGCATAACTTAATGTTGTTTAGGTTTGGTTTTAGGCAACTATTAGGGCATGAAGTTGAAGCAAAGGTGTCTAGAAAGGATCAGGTTCTGGGGGCTGGCAATATTTTCCTCCGCGCCACTTGTTTGGTTTACGAGGACTCCCATATCCATATGATACCGGCCTGGCCTAAGCTAAAATGGATTATCTGAAATAGTTTGCTTTTAGGCAATAGTGACCTTATACATGTATGTTGTATATCTTTGGGAACCCTAAGTGTTAGGTGTATGATGACTTGTTTTAGGATGGATACCAAGACTGGTTTCCTTATGACCCATAGGACCACATGTTTGGATAGTTATTCCTAGAACCTAGACTTTGAAATTTGGGGTTAAGTGAGCTATCAGAGTGTGCAGTGGATGTGTGATGGATCTTGTAAATGGTTAAGTTAGACTCATCCTTTAACCCTAGTGTAGTTTGGCTTGATAGGTTGAACTCTTTAAGGGAGGAGTATAGTTAGTTTGATGATGTTGGGTGGTTAGATTTCAAGGACAAAATCCTCTTTAGGGGGATGGAGCCCTATGGCATCTTGAAATCTATCTACACTATCTTTCAAAACTCTAACCCCATACTTAGGAGGTTGTTGTACTTGACACCTTAGTGGGGTCCAAAACAAGTTATAGTTATAGCCTAACATGCTTCTTTATATATTAATGAACATATAATGATCATATGAGGAATAATTTATATGTTCAAACCCTAATGAATACCTAATGCACATAATGTGAGTAACTCACATATTAATTCTAACATATATGCATGGTGTTGCCCATGTCATAAACCAAAAAACCCTAATGAAATGACAAGTAAGATAATTGTAACCTAATCTTGGACTTAATACATGCTAAGTAAAATATAGTGATTATATTAACCTGAACACTAAGTTGTAATCATCTGACCTTAACATATACATCCTTAATGCCTTTCATGATACATTAATGACATTAGGTGTCATAATCAGTTAACATACTTTGATACACATAAATGATATATATATATATATATATATATATATATATATAATAATCTAATCACATATTAATCAAGTCATCAATATAAAATGCATGGTATGTTACCTTGTTATCTAATACACACACGATTAGTCACTTAATGTGAATCAATTTGTAATATGTCCCACCTTGATTACTAAAATACATATAATGACTTCAATATGGATAAGTAGTAATTGATTCATATAAAAGTGCATAATCAATCATAAGAACTGAATAAATATGAAAAAAATGATTAACGATGACATTAATGTGAATAAGAAAGTTAATGTGACAATGTAAATATAGATATAAGTGATTAATGTGACATTATTTGGATTACTTGTAACAAGTTGGATAAAATGTCTTAATTCATGCAAAACAATTTGTTATAATTCAATATGTTGATAATAGATACTAAATCCAATTATTAAGGATAATAATCACGTATATTGATAATTGAGAAACTCTAATTGCATTAAAACTCATAATGAAGTAAATAAGAAATATATATGGTTTCAAGCATAATAATGAAATATAACTCTTTTGGAAACAAAGTAAATATGATGTGACACCATTAAGAGAATGATAATGATAATGTGATATCATAATAAATATAATCTTAATAAGCCAAAAATGTAAATAATGGTAAATCTCCTAAAAAGAATATCTAACTAATGGAACCTAGGTGATCCTTGAGAACCTGACCTATGTTGAGATGCTTGTGGAGTATATGTTGATGAGTTGTTTGGTGGAAGTTAAGGTTGGAGAAATAACCTGAATTTTTGTGATGAGATGTTGCACACTCACCCTTCCCTTCTTGCTTGTGATTTCGGGGACAAAATCCTTTTTAAGGGGTGGAGTGTTGTAACATACTGAATTCTGAAATTTTGTCTTTTGACCCTCTTTCCCATCTTTTCCTTTCATTTCTATCCTTATTGGCCTTTCTATTTAATTAATGGAATTTATAGTGGTTTAGTGAACATTTATTCACTAATTATACCAATGGAAGGGTTTATGCATAAATACCTTAGTGAAAGATTAATTACCATAATTAAGTGCTCTAAACCTTAATCTAACTTTTTGGTGTGATTTGAAAACATAAAATATGCCACATAACTCATTTTAGTGGTAATATGAAGATAAGAAACTTAATTGGATGAACAATTTAGATAATGGGTCGTTAATGGGCCATATGACATATCTCATAAAAATAAGTCTCAAAAGATGAAACAAACTTCAAATTAGAAATCTACATATCAAAATTAGCCTACATGTCAAATTTCATCTAATTTGGACAACCTTGAAATATTAGGATAAGTTTAGGAGAGAGAAAATGAGTAAAAAGCATAAGTAATGAATAATGTGATTATATAACATCAAAATATAGAAATAATGATAAATTAATATTCTACAAATCAAAGATAACTTGTGGATGATGTTTGGTCCAATTTGGATGTTGTTTGTGCAGGTTATACAATTATATGCACATTCTGGACTTTTATGCAATTTACCCAATTGGGAGGTTTTCTTTGCAAATTATCTCCTGAATTTTAATCCTTAGATATTCCCTTACCATTAACGAGATTTGAAACCATTGGAGAACCTAGTTTCACCTTGGTTTGATGGTATTGCTTTCCAAGGGCATTATAGGGATTACCCTCTTTATAAAGATGCTTAACCTTAAAAGCTATCAACCAATGAGGTTATTTCTTTCTTGCAAAACGGTGGGGATGGCCTAAAATAATCTATGGGCTCTTAGGACTGACTTTGGATATGCATGAAGCCTCTATGAGCTATCCTCTTGCATGGACATCAATCCCTAAGCTAAAGACACATGGAAAGTCCCTTAAGACTCCTCATTCTTCACCTCTTTCTATATATAGCCATGTATACCCCTTCCCAACTCACAATTCGAAAACTCTTGCTCTCCTTTTCTTTCCTCTAGATTATAGAATAGTTCCTTTAGTATTTGGCCACGAAGTTGCTTCCCCAAGGCAATAGAGGGAGCCTACCTTGGTGAAGAAGGCTCATATGGCTTCCAAATTGCTCTATTAGGGTTTCTAAAGCTCCTCATTGGTAAATTTGACCAAAACTAGTAAGTTTCCTCCCTTAATTCCCTATTTTCATATTGATAGTATTTATCACACCTTCATCCAGGTCGGAATCATGACCTTCCATGATAAAACTCCACTAAGAACCCTAAAACATCTCATCTCCATGCTCTTTTCTAGGGTTTATCACCTCTAAGTTGAGAAGGAGATCTTTGTTCAAGAAAGGAGCTAGGCATGGATCAACCAGACCTTATAAGCTCGGTATCCTTGATGTTTGGACCTTATTATCTTTCCTAGGTATGAGCTTCGTAACCCCCTTCCCATATATTTCTTATTACATGCTTGAAACTCATGATCTTATGTAAAATTGACGATGTGTCGATTTCTAATTGGTCGATTTTCAATAATTCATAACTTTTGATTCGTTTGTCCAAAAATTAAAGCAAGATATGTTCTAAACTCATAAAAACATGTTATTTTTAATAAAAATATTTCCAAGTACTGGTTTTCAGTTTTGTCAAAAAGAGTTTTTAGAAAATGAATTAAATACCTAAAAATCACCAAAAAATACACTTTAACCTTCATAACTCCAATATATGCAAAGTTATATGTTTTCTTAATCAGAAAAACCTAACTAAGTCAGTGGTGATATTTTTGAGGTCTGAATCGAGGTTTTGTGTAAAAATTTTATATATTAGGGTTTCAACTCTTTAAATGTATATATGTTATTCTAATACATGAATATGAAATTGGAAATATGACAAGTGGACCCTGATTTCAACTAAAGGTTTGGAAAAGAGGTTAATAGGACTCTAAGTAAGAGAGGTATGATGTATCCCCTATTCCTCTATAATGAGCAATTCACCTATCTTTTCATTCTCTTGAATTTGACCTATACAATATGTCTTATCTTTTAATATCATGGTTCGTGTGAACTATTTTGAATATTATGGACTTGCATATTTTCTTGATATCTTTTCTTGTGCCTTGGTACATGTTGGTCTCTTATATTGATATGTGCTACTTTGAAGTGGATGTTATATGTTTGTGTTGTCCATTGTGTGATGGCAACCTTTGTATCATATTCTGACTATACATTCTACTTGCCTCTACATTTAACATGCTATGTGATTCAGTAGCACTAGAGTAGTGTAATTACATTGGTTTTTATGGCAGATGTGTTATTTCCTGCTGAGAAGATGTGATATTTCCTGCTCTTTTGGGATGGAAAGGAACCTCATACCCAGGGCAAGATGTGTGATTCTTGGCCCATGTTTTATATATTTGGGAGATTGGAAGTATTCCTTTCTCTATCAGGTTTCAAGTTTATGAGACTTGGCCGCCTTTGTCTTTATAATATTCTAGTGTTATGCTTATCTCACATGCATGCAAGATGATGGTTATGATATGTGCTTATGTGGCACCGCTCTTTTATTTAATAATGGCAAGTATTCTTTTGTTATCATATTATTTCAATTCCTTTTCTCTTGATACCTATTTGGGTGGTCCTTATCTTTTTTATGGGAAGCCTTTTATATTTGATGTCCTTTATTCCATATATTGCTCAATTTCCTATTTAGTATGCACATACCAGCCTTTACTGATGTCATCTATTTTCTCTTCTTGCTGGGGTATGCTTCCAACCCCAAGTTAGATCAAGGAGTATATTGCTTTTGGCTTGGACCTAGCTCTTGGATATTTTGCTTTGGAGACAAGATTTGAAGTAGTTTGGACTTCCCTCTATCTAGATCCTGTTTTGTATGTTGATGTAACCCTAAATGGGAGAATTTGATGTATTTTTGTAAACCTTTATGAAATTGAATAAAGTCAGTTGTTTTTTTTATTCCGCTGCTTTCCAATGAGTTTTGATTATCATATTTTAGTAAAGGGGTGATAACACCCCCTTACACTAACTTCTCAGTCAGGGAATAGGGTATGATTCTAGTTTTGGTTCATTACAACACTCCACCCCTTTAAGAGGTTTTCATCTCCAAAATCTAGTCATCCTTATACTACCAACCTACTTCCCTCCACCCTTTAAAAGGTTTAACCTAATGAGTCAAACTAATCAACACTTAAAGATATTATGGTTACTAATGGATCTTTTAGTTGTTGATGTTTTAGGTGTTTACGTTGTTCATATATCATGCATCCAACTAATAGCTCAGCCACCTAGGGTTTGAGTTTTAGGTCCTTGTGTTACTAACCTAACAACCATAAGTTTCACATCAACATCCAAAAAGTCTTAGGGTACAAAAGGGTAGGTCAAGTAAACATTCAAAACAAGCCTTATATTCATAGTCATCACTTCAACTCAAAACTAGGGTTTATTATTTCCACTCACCTAATTATAAGTTTTCTCTATCAAAACTTGACACATCTCTTCACTCTGACTTGGCTAAGTAAAGCAACGATGAATTATATAAAGAAATGTCTTTGTACATATAATAGTATGATGAATTGTTTTAAGGTAAGAAACTATCTGATGTTAAACAAATATGTTGGAAAAAAACCAATGCAAGAACCAAGTCACAAGTTTTACATATAGTATCTCCTTATTCTAAGACTTCAAGATTCTTGTAACATAAGTCCATACTCAAGTCAAACCTCATAACATCCAAAGACATATGCCAAAACCAACCTTCATCATAGGGTATATTCAACTAAATTTTCATTACACTAGGGTTAACAACTTAAGATTCTCATATTCTCTTCATCACTACCAATATCCTCCATCCTGAGGTCAAATTCCATAATATCTAAAGATGTGACACACTCATCACACAAAATTGAGATAACTCAAAACAAAACATAGAACTAATACTAATCAGTCGGGTTACCAAAAAAGACAGGAAATTAAAACCAATTTCTCATAACCACAAAAGTTGGGACGTATTACACTTGAGTCCAGAAGAAACCACCTGTATTGCATATCTCATGCCAAAATATATACACATATCATTGTTCGGTGACAAACATGCCACTAACATGTCACATATGATAACATGTTTACATATGATAACATGTTCACATATACATATACATATACATATACATATACATATACACCATGTCTGTACAACCATGGCCTAGTGCCAAAACTTGTATAGATATACATAACAACAAAACATCCCCCAAGGATCTGAGAGTATAGGGACAAAACATAGGACTCTACTACAAAACACTAGCAGCATATCCAACCTTTAAACAACTATTGATCCTCTTACTTCTTAGCCTCAATTGCATGATCTCTACCTCGCTGTGCACGACCACCTAAAAGATGTTGAAATGCATGGGTGAGACCAAACATCCCAATGAGAGATATAACTTTCTATAAACAAGTATTATAAACACAGATAAATTAAAGTAGCAAGGTAGCATTATTATCGGGTTGAGAAGATTCAGCTAAATGATATGAATAAAGCAGTTACCATTGTCTAAGCAATTCAAGCATCTACAACTGAGCTGTAGAACATCTTATATTTTGAGAAGGAATATGAAGAACATGTATAACAATTGATTTCTCTTACAACATTATAATTCAAGAAATTAGTATAAGAAGTAAGGAATAGGGTCATCCAATGTGAGTCGTGTTTAACCCTAAGAAAATATACTACATGGTTGTATTACGTCTTTTATTTGCCCTGAGGATTTGATTTGTACCACCCCAAATCCAATTGATAACTAGAGAGTCAAAATTAGTGACATACAAGATCAATGGAAGAGCTAGAATCCATGATCTCACCACACAACTCTCAGTTAGTATGAGAGACAACACACAGACATAACAATCAACTGCCAACAATGACATATAATCAAGTTGAAAAAAAAACTAGTCTAACCTTGGTACATGTCATGAAACTAGAGAACAGGCTCACACATGGCCATTAAAAAAGAGGCAATCACACAGTTACACAGATGCCTTACAAAGATCACATCATCATGAGGCATGACCACAATCATCCTACAAACCTATAATTTTGGATGCAAGGATGAATCATTGACTTGCACCCCCCATATATTAAAAAATATATGCTCTGACTTTCCTGTAGGAATTACTCGTTTCACCACCCAACAAGTACTGACACTGGAATGGATCTATGGCACAAGGTATCTACACCATTAGGATTTCTCTTGATAAATTATGCCAATTAAGCGTCTTTTAGTGCATCAATCAAGTTATAATGTATGAGCCCTAAACAAGTTCTACAAAAATAGGGGTAAGGGTAAAAATGTAAAAGATATAAAATGTATAAAATGAAACTTGTCACTTCATCACATGATACTTGTCTCACTACCATTCACAAGTCCATCACCAATGTCGCATGTTACAACTGCCATACAAGGTCAGCATCAATATCACATCACTATGTGATATCAATCCCTCAATCACATCTCTAGAGGATTTCACCTCAAACTAGGTACAAGGCACTTGTTAGGTTAGTAGACCTCAAACACATAATTCCTACACATTCAATATCAAAATGTGCCTCAACAATTCTCATAATTACCACCCTGTATATACAAAGATCACCATAGCATTCACATATTTACGACATTCATTCCACCTGCAAGGTTATTGCTACAAAAGTACGAGAGGGGAAATACCATAATCATGCTAATCACTTTAAGAAATATAAGAAAATACACCCTATGTGACAGAGTGAAATTTAGCATAATTATGAATTAATTCCAATTTTACCCTCATTATGTTCACTCTTGACCCCAATATATTTTTCTTGGCCTCTAAATCAATATTGATACTCAAAATCGAAATATGGTGATCAATGTGAACTTGATACAATTTGTGACACCACATATTTAATTAATTTGTTACTTGATCCAAAGAAGTAACTTTGTCCATAAAACTTCATCCTATGATCCTCAAACTCATATTGTGCAAGTCATCTTCAACCTCTACCCATTCAAAGAATTAAGTATAAGAACAACATATGGACAATAGTAAAACGTGGCCATCTCTATCCAAACAAATCTCAAGCTCCACATGCATAAACATCATAAAAGATGGATACCAAACTAAGGAACAAGATCAATATATGAGCATATGGAGAGTATATACAATAGAGATGGTTGAGAGTTATGTAACCCGCCTTAAGAGGATTTCCATGAAAGGCATCAAGCTTCATGATCCCAGCAGCAAACACACGTTCTCTTCCAAGAAGAGCACCCATCCAAAGCTCCAAACATGCCTTCGGCACCATCATCATCACCTCAAGAAACAAAGGAAGAAGAAGAAGAAACCATGGTCATGTATAGCTCAAGAGGAAGGAAGGAGGGGGAGATAACCACTGCCTTGCTTACTCTTATCAAGGGCCTATCCATGGCCGAGAGGGGAAGAGGAAGGTGAAGAAGAAAGCATAAGGAAAAACTAGCAAATAAGCATGACTCACCAAGGTCGGATCTTGAGCAAGAAGTTTCCATGGCCAAGGAGCTCGCCCTCCTAAGCTCCATGGGAGTCTTCCTTTACCTCCCAAGCTCCCATGCTCGCCCCAAACAAGAAGGGGAAAGAAGGTGGCCGAAAGGGATCACTTGGTCAAGGAGGGAGGGAGTTATATACACCAAGGAAGAGAGAGGTAGCAAGGGAGAGGTGTCATAACCACATAAACCAAGGTGCCACTTTCTCTAGCTCATAACGCCACTTGTTGACACCCTAGCAGCTCATGCATGGCCTGGTGATACACTATAGGATGTGTATCATTCAGATGGGCAGATGCCATGGCTGACACACCTCTCTTGGGCAACACACCTTCAAGCCTTAGCCGATACACTAAAGGACAAGGTGGCCTATGTGACACATATGTGATATAAAGACCATATAGAGATGTCACTCCTCATCTATCAACCAAACATGGTGCCCCATCATCCATAATCACTCTAGATGATGTCACACACAAGCAAGAAGACTCTAGAGCTGATAAATTGCACATTGACCCCTCCACTTTGGGTAAATTGCAATTTACAGCAAAACTAGCACATAAAGCATAAACATCAACCAACCAAGCTCAAACTTGAAACATAGGTCCTCCAAAAGGTGCCCCACAACATCATTCCCTTTCTAATTATGCAAGAGAACTAAAGGCATTCTATACATGTGACATATTGCAATATAACCCGTTACTTTGGGTAAATTGCACTTTGGTCCAAAACAAGCCAACATTGCTCCAACAACATCCAAATGAGACCAAACTGGAAACATGAGCTTGTCACATGATACCAAAACATCTTAGAAGATTAGATTGAGGTTCTAACCACCTTTCATAAGAAAATCAAAGAGGGTTAGCCCAAAACCCGGGTCAGGGTCCTTACAAGTCATAAACCCCTAACAAGGATTTCGTCCCCAAAATCCTGAGCCGAAAGAAGACAGGTGTTACTTTCATGTCGCATCATACATCTCCGCAAAGCTCCTAAGTGTCACAGATCCAAAACCAACATACTTGCTTCTTCCTTTAGAGCCAACTCAGGGTTTCCTTGTACTAGTCATAGACTCAACCCTCGGTCTCATCATTCTTTGTCTGGTAACACTCTTAGATACTGGAACATCATATGCAACTCGTATTATTCAGGTATCAGTTCCTTCTACTGATGTATCATATACCTCGTTACGTTTCCGCTGTGCTACTCTGATCTCACATACTTGGTACTTAAGCTTTGCATAGCTTGTATCACTATCTCAACTGATTAGGATAGGATGTCCAACCCTTGTTCGTCCATCTCTAACCGCTGTACATCCCTCTTGGATATTTTCGTTACCTGAAACTTAGCTAGGAGTATTCCAAGGAATCAGGCTCAACTAGATGAACTTTCCCAAGATGAACTTACAACACTTCTTTCCCTTGGGTGGATATCTTTCGGTGTCATGTTTATGCAGAGCATAAACCCCTAATCATAAGATAGCCACACTATAGGCACTTAGCCGGATCAAACCAAAGCCAACCTTTCCATCTGAGACAACTTCACACCTTTCCAAGGATATCCATTCCCAGGGTTAAAATGATTCCTTGACATGTCACACAGAAAGGGATTCACCCAACTATCATATTCAGGAAAGGAAAGGATATGAAGAAGAGTATACTTCATCCTGCACAACCAGGTCATCAACAAGGTGCTCGACAGTAGACTATCTCTCTTCTGACTAATAGGAAGGAAACATCTACCAGACGTACAACAAGCGCTCAAAGGAGGGTACATCCTAAACTGGATCAACTAGAGAAGATAAGAGGCAAGAAGAAGACAAAGCAGAATGGAGTGACTCCATTCGACCTGTCACCACACACTGGTCATTCTACCGTTTCTGGCCATCTTATCCCACAAGGTCTAACTGTTGTCTGTTGTCATCTTCTTCCTGATGAAACCATCCAGCTCTCACTTGCTTATCCTTATCAGCGTTCCTCTTTGATGTTGAACTGCTACTTCAAGGGTCACCACATAGATCCAAACTTCCAAAACAAGCTTCCAGCTGATAGGTTCAAGGTCAAGGATGATCGGTCAGGACGGTTCACCTTCATACCTCCACGATCTAGGAATCTTGATTGTCAACCCCTTCTCAGAAGGCATGGTAAGAGGATCCTACTATCATCATCCATCACAGACATCCCCATCTTGGAAACCAAAGTCCAAGATCAGCTGATACTTTTCAAAGTATCCAGACAGCGATCACTTCAAAGGCACACCTATCAAGTGACACAAGGTCCACTTGACTGCCACTCCCTTGAAAGGAAGGGACGCAAAAGAACAAACTCCTCCCATCAACCCATCAACATCTATGGTTTCATATCAAAGGGGAGGATATTATCACTTTCTTTGATCCTTACATGAGTTTCCAACCGTTTATACAGCGTTAAACCTTGTTCTATCTGGTTTTTATCTTGTATCTTCTTGGGTTCCTTGCACTCAGCACAGGAAACATCAAGACCATTACATGTTATTATTCTCTTTCTCTTGTTACCGTTCATCATAATCATGATTAGTTCCTGATTATATCCGATTTTGTTTTCTCTTTGTGAAAAAGATTGTTATTCTTCACATATTCTTTATTGAACAAGGATCATCTCCCTTGTTCTCTTTTTCTTATCATGAATTTGCACTTTTTTCTTTCACATTTTTGCTTACGTTCATTGGTTGGTCGAGATTATCTCAGGTTCCATCTTGTTTACTCATCACTTATTCTTCTCTTTCTTCTAACTTTATCTTTACTTTCAGGTACTTTCTTCATCTTGTGTAAGTTCTATGCTTTAACTTACGTTGTTGTCACAAGTTAATCTGTCTTTTATCATATAAATCTCTTGAGATTACAATTTCAAGAACTTATCTCATCATGTTCTTATATAGATTTATGTTTCATAGAACTGTTACTCTCTCTTGATTATCAAACATCCATGTATTAAGAGGTTATGGTGCATTTATTCACTTCCTTTATAACAAGATGAAGGTATTATTCATCATATTCCTGACTTGTTATGCTCTTTAGATTGCTCCAGAATGACTACTTGATCAAAGTAATCAAGGAGGAAACAATCTAAGGCTCCACACTTACCTATGTCTTTGGTATTTGAATACCTGGCCAGGGCATCAAGTACTAAGATTAGGTAGTATGCACCATATTTTATGTCACGGTCCAACCTTAGACACCATCCTAATCCTAGTCCTAGTGTCCCTGTAGACTGAGCGAACTTAGAGCTCTGACATCAACAATGTAACACCTCATCCTCAACAAAACACGATTACATGCAAACCAGAGGATTACCGAAAATCACGGGAAATTAAAACCGATTTACAACAAGCACCATAAGGTGAAACATATAATATCTGAGCCAACATTACATGTTACCACTTGTCCTCTTGCCAATCATCTAGATCCATCTCAAGGACCATCACATTTCCATGGGATCTCAATCCCTCATCACATAATGCCACTGCCTCTCAAGGCTTACATCATCACCATGGGATAGCAATCCCTTATCTCAACATCAGAGGATAACACCTCAACTAGGCACTCAACCTTTATCAGGTCCTCAGACCTTTCACATTATACTTGCTGTTACGTATTATCTTTTCAACAGAGTTATCATCATTATTATTCAGCACATAATCATATAATCACCATAGCTCTTACTTGGCTATGAATTCAATATACATGCATAGTTAGCTTGCATAAAGAGATAATTGGATTACCAAGCATAGAACATGTTGGGATCATTATACTATCAGGAATTCAGGTGTACATAATTGGAACATCATCCATGTTCATTCATACATGAGATTCTAGGCTGTAAATGCAAGCAATGCAATTACATTATCATCACCCATCATGCCCCATATCTTATGAGCATATCTTTGATTATCATATCATCACAATTTAGGTTTATACATTGGTATATTCTTTCATCATTATGAACATATGCAGATTAATGTCATGACTGGTGTATTCATCAATACACCACATCTATCAAGTCATGGATATCTCACCATATCCCACATCTTCAACTATTTAAGCACATCATCCTTAAGGATTATCTTAAGGATCATACACCATGCCCCACCATCTAAATAACCACTGCACAAAGGTCCACAATCCACATCATCTTGGCTTATCATACTTTTATTATTAAACATGAGCACATATCATGGCTCATATTTGTGGTCATGTACCTGTGCCACGTCATCATGTGTAGTAACATCATATCAATATACCAGTTTCACAACCTATCATCTTATTTCATTATTAACACAGGTACAGGGTTCAAGGCGATTAACCATATCACATGTATCATTGTTATTAATAGAGATGTGACCACATATATATTAGCTATATGCATTTTAGGTCATCAGAACCCTCACTAAGGCTCCCGCAACCCTCACCAAAGGTATGGCGGGCAGCGCCATCCCTCATCAAAAGGTATATCGGGTATGGTCATATCCTCACCAAAGGATGCATCGACTATAGTTTCCCAATCCCATCACTTCACCTATCATGCAACTAGAACCCACCAGTTTACATGGTGTCGGGCAAGGTGTACCGTGCATCAACAGATGTTATCAACCCAAGGGCCTATCGTGCACAAGGATCAGGGTTAGGGTTCCTCTATCGGCTAACCCTCAACCTTGACCATAACGGCCAAAGCACAACGCCCAAGGCACCTCTATTGTGCAAACATCTCCATGTCATTCAAGGGTCATCCATATCGGCCAGGGCACCCATGTCATCCAAGATACCATATTGGGCATGGACATGCTGACTACTTAAACAGCATATCGGCCAACACTACTAAGGTTCTCTAAACCACCATCATCTCGGGCACTACAGACCACGTCATATCTCCAAGACCTATCACATGGTGTTTCGTGTATAGAACACATCAAGGTATACCGCCCAAGCCCCAAACTCCAGAAAGGGTAACGGCCATATCAGTTAGAGGAACATCATCACTAAGATACTCACTAAGGTGCACTACCAGCATGGCTATCGGCTAACCACCACAACAACCCTATCGGTCAAAGGGGTGTCGTCCCAAGGTGCCCCTACTACACAATCACCTTTGTATCGTCCATGGACCATTTCTATCGGCCAGGGTACCAAGAACCATTCCGTGCATAGCCATGAAGCAACATAACAACTAGCATCGAGGGTTAGCATATCAGACATCATGCCATGTCGTCCATCCCTTCATATCGGCGAAGCTCACTTAAGACAAGGTGGTGTCGTACAAAGCTTGTGTCGGGCACCAAGCTATCTCTGACGTTCGAACTCATAAAACATGAGATAAACTAAGCGGAAGCGGTTTATTAACTGGCAGTGGAATTATGAAAATTACTGGAAATTAAAACTTTGTAAGGAAGATCTGTAATTCATAAAACTCTTTTATCATAAACAAGATAAACAATTTACATCATTGTGAAATCACCTCTCGAGTGATTATGTACATTCGGATATAAAATCTCGAGGCTTAAAGCCAAAAATCTCAGACCTACTGACTCCTAGGACCTGAGAGTACATAGATGACATAAGACCAACTAACTACAGGACTTGATAGTCAGTATCTCCACCTGAGATTCACTGCTGCCCTTGGTGTTGGTGCTGTTAATACTGCTCACCCTCAGATTGGTTTCTCCGTCCTCGACGTCCACCTAAAAAGTTGAAACCTACGGGAGTGAGACAATTTAAATAATTGTCCCAGCGAGAGTTATAACTCTCCGCCAGAAGCTTTGTTATAACATTTAAGGAATAACATAAGCAAAATAACTTAAATCATTCAATAGCAGGTTTGATAATGAGTAAAGCAACATTTACTTCAGCATTCATTTCAATAAAGAATATGTATACTAGATACTTGAACAGACTATTAATGTAACCAATGTATTCATCAATCATTGTTTCTCGTAGTTCAACCTAAGCAAGTATGCTACGCGGTTGATTATGTTTAACAAACATTATTATTATGCCCTGTGGAGATGAGGTATACCGCTCATACTCCAACCGATCACTACTAAGTCGCATCGGTATCATACATAGGTCATCAAACGAGCTGGATTCTTATGACCTCATCTTCCTCAGTCAGTGTGAGGATCAACATGCAGGACATCTCGTGTCTCTGCTAAGATAGCTTACCAGGGTATTCTGGCACTTCTCTATTAGAGTCACAGTGGCATTCTGTACTCTCTTCGCCATCGAAAGATCTCTTGTTTATCTCTCATCGATGCGGTATTTAAAGATTCCTTCGGGAGAATAGTGATACATCACCCCGGCATAAACACATAGTGAAGGGTTGATAGATTAAGGTACATCTACATCAATTCCTACACTAGGATGTAAGGATATTCACATCCATATTACCCCACATACTCAAAAGTATGTGATCCAGGAGTTCCCTTAGGAAAACCTATTTCACCATCATTTAGCTTCCGATAATGATGGATCTATGATCAGGGCTCTATATGGTATGATTATACTTGATTAGTTAGGTACATTTCAGCATTCTTTTAGCATCAAGCATGTTTCCAAGCATTTAACTATTAAAACACTGCTATATAAGAAGAATACTAAAAGTATCAAGTCTAACTCACATCAGTTATCAAATGGATATCAATTCTTAATCATTTTATCATAAGTCATCTAATCAGCATGACCTTGATGTTACTCATGGCTCTTACAGCCTATCAATCTCATATGATGCCACTTAACTAGGCAACATAGTATTTCATTGTTCATAAAGCTAATAACATGCTTTCAATGAATATGATATCATAACCCTTACCTGGCTATGATTATTCTCTTATAAGAACCTGCATGGTTAATTCAATTGACAACAATAACATTTCATTTCCAGATCAGTAATTTATAAAGCAGAATTAACCTTTCAATTCAGGGGTTGCACCTTCATGCCTTCACTAAGGCTAGGTTCCCTTATTTACATCGATTAGGGTTATTTAATCCCTTTCATTATGATTAGGAATAATGATTCGTCATCTCATACTTTAATCATGAAGATTCATGCTTAAAGGCATAACCTAGAATTAGGGTTTATTGTACATTTCAACACACCACACTCAATTAGGGTTTACTATTCACATTACATGTTATTACCCTAGAATTAGGGTTTATAGTCGATCAACCATCAATGTCCATCAACATGAGTCTAAATGAAGTTGAACCCATCAATTGACATCCAATTGAGCCATGACTTGGCCCAAACGGTCTTGGGATCATTTGGACATCCTCCAAACGGTCTTGAGACCGTTTGCCCAAAGTCTCATCAAAATCTAAATCAATTTGACAAGGGTTGAACCCTAATTAAGTTTCAAATCAGCATTTTCAATTAATTCAACAACCTATTGTGATTGGACCTTCATTTGATTAAATTGCCTTAACCCTAGACCTCAAAATGGTCTTGGGTGGTCACCAAATGGTCTTGAGACCATTTGGGTGATTATCAAACGGTTTTGAAACCGTTTGGGTCTCTCAACCCAAAGTTCAACAAGATTGGTCCTTGAAATCAGCAATTAATCCAATTAAGTTTACCCAATTGATTAGCCTTCTACTCATGATTCCTTGGGAGTTAACCTATCAAATTTGGTGAATTATTAACCAACATAATTAAGAACATGAATCTCAAATGTTAAACCCTTGGTCTACTCAACCAAATGGTCTTGGTGACCGTTTGCTCCAACCGACCTTGTAAAACCGTTTGACCTTCAAACGGTTTTGAAACCGTTTGCTCCAAACGGTTTTGCAAACCGTTTGGCCAAGGGGTGCAAAACCGTTTGCTAAAGTGGATAAGAAACAACATTGGGATTAACGCCCATCATCTCCTACCTTGAGATTAAGGCCTGTTCTTCATGGATTGCTTGCAAGATTGCAAAGGAAGATGGGAAAGAAGAAGAACTAGCTACTATTTTGCAAGAACAAGATATGTATAACAAAGAAAAAGGGTAGAGTTATAAAACCCGCCTTAAGGTCGTTCCTAGAGCTCCAATATTCCAAGATTCCAAGACTTTAATGGTGTCTTGAGCTCCAGAGGTTGGCCAGGGGTGTTTCCCCATGGAAAGGTTGGGAAAAGTCGACTAGAAAGAGAAAGCTAAGTAAGAAAACCGTAAAACCAACCTTGTAACCCAACTTCTTCCATGAATTCGAGCAAGATGATGGTCTCTTCTTACCTTAGAACAAGTTGGTCGATCACCTCTGCTCTAGAGCTCAGCCTTCAGTCGGTTTAGCAATGGGATAAGTGATAGAAGAAAGGAAATGTTCCATTGTTTGCAAAGGAAGTTGTATATATACTTTGGGGTCATTTCCAACATAAGGACAACTAGTTTCTCCATTTCTCATCTAGGTCCTTCCTTTCTTCTTTGCACGTCCCTTCTCCTTATTTATAAAGCAAAACTTATTTCTAAAACCAAGGACTAAAGGTAAAGAAGTCAACTTATTACTAAGTTGCACATATGTCAGGGTCTCCTTACTTACAACTTGATGATTTAGTTACAAGGATTATCATTCTTATTTGATTATTCAAATGAAGCGCCCCCTTCATCATTCTTACTCTAAATGATGCCAAGAGTTATAAAAGATATTTTAGAAAATGTATTTTACAAGTTGCAACCCACATTTTGGGTAAATTGCACTTTACACCAAAACTAGGGTTTTTAAGCACAAGGATGGCCCCACAAGCTGCATCTCAGTGCCCAAGCTTAGGGAATCAATAACACTTCATCACATTCACTCTTATGATGTCTCAACACTAAAGGAACATATTAACATGTGTAAATTGCAAGTTAACCCTTCTAATTGGGTAATTTGCACATAGGTCCATGTATTACAAAACAATACTAAAACATTGTTTAAAATAGACATAAATGGAAACATATGTTCTTCAAGAGCTTTAATTACATGCCAAAAGATAATCATCAATATCTAATTACATAATTAAGTAAAACACTTAGGGTTAACTCATAACCTAGGTCAGGGATGTTAAAAATTATCCACCCCTTACAAGGATTTCATCCCCGAAATCAACAAAGAAATAAACTAAACATATTAAGAGAAAAGAGCAGGGTATTTCCTCCTCATCTCTTCCTCTAGTTCCCATGTGGCTTCTTCAACACCACGATGATTCCAGAGGACTTTCACAAGACTAATATTTTTCTTTTCCAGCTTTTTAATTCTGTTATCAAGGATTGACACTGGCCCTTCCTCATAAGTTATATCATCATTTAATTCTATCTCCATAGGTTGTAGAACTGACTCGGTATCAGGGTGACATTTCCTCAGCATAGAAAAGTGAAACACAGGGTGTAACCTCTGTAGCTCTAATGACAACTCTAGCTTATAGGCTACTTTTCCAATCCGTTCAATGATTGGATAAGGCCCCATAAATCTAGGAGCTAACTTCCCTTTTCTTCCAAATCTCAAAACTCCCTTCCATGGTGAGACCTTGAGATACACTCTGTCTCCAACCTGGAATTCTAAGGGTCTACGACGTCTATCAACATATGATTTCTGCTTATCTTGTGCAGTCTTAATCTGTTGTTGTATCACTTTAATCTTCTCTGTGGTCTGTTGCACAAGATCAGGACCTAATAGTTGATATTCACCGGTTTCATACCAACATAGGGGTGATCTACAACGTCTACCATACAAAGCTTCATAAGGTGCCATGTCAATGCTATGTTGATAGCTATTATTGTAGGAAAACTCTATCAAGCTTAGGTGTAGATCCCAACTCCTTGTAAACTGGAGAACACATGCTCTCAACAAGTCTTCCAAGGTCTGTATAGTCCTTTCCGACTATCTATCAGTCTGTGGATGAAAGGTTGTACTAAACCTTAACTGGGTGACTAAAGCTTTGTACAGTCGCTCCCAAAAATGACTCGTAAACTGGGGACCTCTGTCAGAAACTATAGTGACAGGAACTCCGTGCAGTCGCACTATCTCTTCAACATACAACTGTGCTAACTTCTCCGCAGAAAAGGTTGTTTTGACAGGTAAGAAATGAGTTGTCTTTGTCAACCTATCAACTATTACCCAAATGGAATCATGCCCTTTGCTTGTCCTGGGTAGGCCAACAACAAAGTCCACGGTTACATGATCCCACTTCCGTTGTGGTATGGGTAAAGGTTGTATTGTTCCTGTAGGTTTCTGGTGTTCAGCTTTAACCTGCTGACACACAGGACACCTCAGAGCAAACTCAGCAACATCCTTCTTCATCCCAGGCCACCAATACATATCTTTCAAGTTTCGATACATCTTGGTGCTTCCGGGATGCATGGCATACATCGAAGAATGAGCTTCTTCCAGAACTAACTTTCTCAAGTTATCTGCATCTGGTACTATCATCCTCCCATGATAACAGGCTACTTGATGATATGAGTCATGGAAACCATCTCACTTCTCATCACCATACTCTGATATAATCTACTGAACTACAGCATCAACTTGCTGTGCCTCCTTAATCTATTCTCTTAGGGTAGGTTTTATATGCATTTCAGCCAACAACCCGGCTAACAATGACACCTTCAACTGTACATTGTCTTGCCTTAAGGAGATAAGCATATCTCTCCTAGAGCATACTAAAGAGTTTAGTTGTGCTCTATCTAAGGTTGGTGTTGCTGATTTCCTACTCAGAGCATCTGCAACCACATTGGCCTTCCCTGGATGGTAATCAATTGTACAATCGTAGTCCTTGATTAACTCCATCCAGCGACGTTGCCTCATGTTAAGTTCATGCTGAGAAAAGATGTAATTGAGGTTCTTATGATCAGTGAAAATCTGGAATGTCTCTCCATAAAGATAGTGTCTCCAGATCTTCAAGGCATGAACCACAACAGCTAACTCCAGATCGTGTGTCGGATAATTCTCCTCGTGTTTCTTAAGCTGTCGGGAAGCAAAAGAAATCACTTGCTTATCCTACATCAACACACACCCGAGTCCATTCTTGGAGGCATCATAGAAAACCACGTATCCTTTGCCTTGCTCAGGTAACACAAGTACATGTGCACTTGTCAACCTTTCCTTCAGCAACTGAAAAGATTGCTGGCACTTATCACTCCAAGCAAAAGGAACATCCTTTCGGGTCAACTTAGTCAAGGGTAAGGCTATGGAACTGAAGTTCTTCATGAACCTTCGGTAATAGCCAGCTAACCCTAAGAAACTACAGATCTCTGTCGGCGTCTTCGGTTGTTCCCATTGTAGAAAAGATTCTACCTTTTTAGGGTCAACACGAATACCCGAGGCAGATACCACGTGTCCAAGGAAAGATAATTCCGGTAGCCAGAACTCACACTTGCTAAACTTAGCGTATAGCTTATGTTCTCTTAGAAAAGTTAGAGCCTGACGAAGATGCTGTTCATTCTGTTGAGCATCTCTACTATAGATCAGAATGTCATCTATAAAGACAACAACACACTGATCGAGGAAAGGTCGGAAGATTCTATTCATGAGTTCCATAAATGCAGCAGGTGCATTTGTTAGTCCAAACGACATGACTGTGAACTCATAGTGACCATACCTTGTACTAAAAGCAGACTTGGATATGTCACTATCCTTAATACGGAGTTGATGATATCCCGACCTCAAGTCTATCTTTGAGAAGACGGTTGCACCACACAACTGATCAAAGAGATCATCAATCCTCGGCAGAGGGTACTTGTTCTTTATTTTTACTTTATTTAGTTGTCTATAATCAATGCACAACCGCATTGACCCGTCTTTCTTCTTTCCAAAAAGGACCGGTGCACCCCAAGGAGAAGTACTCGGTTGGATGAAACCCTTCTCAAGCAACTCCTGAAGCTGTTTCTTGAGTTCTGCCATCTCAAAAGGTGCCATCCTATACGATGTCTGTGCTATAGGTTGTGTATCTGGGATCAAATTGATTTCAAAATCAATTTCCTGAGGTGGTGGCACACTTGGAAGTTCTTCAGGAAATACATCTTCAAATTCCCTGACTACAGGAACTTCGGCAGGGTTATAACTCTCCATGGTAATATCTACCACATGGGCCAAGAATGCATGACATCCTTGCCTCATCATCTTCTCAGCAACCATAGCTGACACAAGACAGGTGGGTAGAATCTTTCTCTCTCTTGAAAGATCCATGTGTCGCTATCATCAGCAAACACAGCTTGCTTGGATTCACAATCCAAAACAACCCTATACCTTTCCAAGGTATCCATCCCAAGGATTATATCAAATCCTTGCATCTCAAGTGGTATTAGATCCACTTGAATGCGATGATCAGAAAAGAAAAGGATGCAGGGAGAGCATACCTCCTGCAACACAGTAGACCCTCTCAACGGAGTCTCAAGCAACATGCTATCTGCCCTATGACTAACTGTCATATTGCAGTTACGAATCACTCTTCGAGTGATAAAGGAATGCGTAGCACTCGGGTCAATCAAAACAAATACAACACAAGATGCGGACATATTAGAATATAACAACTCCATCTGACCTGCCACAACCCGAGGGTTGATCACTGCATTAGGTGGGTTCATTACATAGAACCTTGCTATCGCCTGAGGTTGATTCGGTGCTGACGATCCAGCTTGGGACGCTTGTCCACGTCCTCTAGCTGCTCCTTGAAATTGCCTCCTCTGTGATTCTTGCTGATTCTGCCTCTATGGTTGGGTTACACTTGCTGGTCTAGCTCTGCAGTCTTTCATTAGATGTCCCACCTTTCCACATATGTAGCAACTTCTCTCCAGTTGTTGTGGTCTTGGTGGTCCTGTGACTGACATCGATGCTGAACTGCGAGCTCCTTGTAGTGGTAGGCTTCGTCCTCTACCTCTACTCGGTGTCCACTGTGTCTGAGCACTAGGTCTAGGTGGTGGTGTAGGCATAGAAAATCTAGGCTTCTTGAAGTCTCTAGATGAAGATCCCTGGAACTGAGGATATCTCTTATGGGTTTGCCTCTTCTCTACTACAGACCTTTCTATCCTTCAGGCTAACTCAACGAAGGTAGAAAACCTTTCTCAGTTCTCTAGGGCAGACACGGGAGTAGTCAGCTCAGCGTTCAACCCTTTTTCGAACCGTCTGATCCTTTCTTCATCTGTAGTAGCCATATACGGACAAAACCGCAACAACTCCATAAACTTAGCTTCGTACTCGCTAATGTTCATCAGACCTTGCCTTAACCTCTTGAACTGAGAGATTTTCTCATCCAGGAACGTCTTAGGGAAATATCTATTGATAAATTCCCATCTAAAGTCTTCCCAGGCAATCTCCACACCAGGCCTCTTCTGCTCTTCCATGGTCCACCAGTGACCAGCACTCCCTTGAGAAGATAGACAGCATGTCTAACCTTCTCAGCTTCAGGGATGTTCAGGATTCTAAAAGCCTTTTCTAACTCGGTTAACCATAGATCGACATCTGCAGGGTCAGCTGTTCCAAAGTATTCAGTTGCTCCGACACGACGAAGTCATTCGAACGTCTTACCGATACCTTGTCCTTCAGGTTGGGCAGGTGCCCTAGGTGCAGGCATAGGCATCCTATCTGTTATATGTGTCATGGCAGTATATACTACCCGAACATAGTCTGGACGGCTGGGTTCCCCATGTCAGCTGGGTTAAACTGGGGTGGCTCAGGTACAGGTTGCTCTACTTCTGGGTTTCTTGCACCTCTTCTTGGTGTAGGAACACTACTCTCTGCGACATGTTCCTCATATTCTTTGTGTGGTCCATACATTCTTACTTATCTTCTTCTCCTGAGGAGTAGAAGACACTATTAGATATACTGGATAACACTAAGAATAGACTCAACATCCTAAGTCCTGTGTCTCTGTAGACTCAACGAACCTAGAGCTCTGATACCACTAAATTGTGACGTCCGAACTCATAAAACATGAAATAAACTAAGCGGAAGCGGTTTATTAACTGGCAGCGGAATTATAAAAATTACTGGAAATTAAAACTTTTTAAGGAAGATCTATAATTCATAAAACTCTTTTATCATAAAAAAGATAAACAGTTTACATCATTGTGAAATCACCTCTCGAGTGATTATATACATTCGGATACAAAATCTCGAGCCTTAAAGCCAAAAATCTCAGACCTACTGACTCCTAGGACCTAAGAGTACAGAGACGACATAAGACCAACTAACTACAGGACTTGACAGTCAGTATCTCCACCTGAGATTCACTGCTTCCCTTGGTGTTGGTGCTGTTGATACTGCTCACCCTCATATTAGTTTCTCCGTCCTCGACTTCCACCTAAAAAGTTGAAACCTACGGGAGTGATACAATTTAAATAATTGTCCCAACAAGAGTTATAACTCTCCGACAGAAGCTTTGTTATAACATTTAAGGAATAACATAAGCAAAATAACTTAAATCATTCAACATCAGGTTTGATAATGAGTATAGCAACATTTACTTAAGCATTCATTTCAATAAAGAATATGTATACTAGATACTTGAACAGACTATTAATGTAAACAATGTATTCATCAATCATTGTTTCTCGTAGTTCAACCTAAGAAAGTATGCTATGCGGTTGATTATGTTTAACAAACATTATTATTATGCCCTATGGAGATGAGGTATACCGCTCATACTCCAACCGATCACTACTAAGTCACATCGGTATCATACATAGGTCATCAAAAGAGCCGGATTCTTATGACCTCATCTTCCTCAGTCAGTGTGAGGATCAACAAGCAGGACATCTCGTGTCTCTGCTAAGATAGCTTACTAGGGTATTCTGGCACTTCGCTATTAGAGTCACAGTGGCATTATGTACTCTCTTCTCCATCGAAAGATCTCTTGTTTATCTCTCATCGATGCGGTATTTAAAGATTCCTTCGGGAGAATAGTGATACATCACCCCGGCATAAACACATAGTGAAGGGTTGATAGATTAAGGTACATCTACATCAATTCCTACACTAGGATGTAAGGATATTCACATCCATATTCCCCCACATACTCAAAAGTATGTGATCCAGGAGTTCCCTTAGGAAAACCTATTTCACCATCATTTAGCTTCTGACAATGATGGATCTATGACCAGGGCTCTATATGGTATGATTATACTTGATTAATTAGGTACATTTCAGCATTCTTTTAGCATCAAGCATGTTTCCAAGCATTTAACTATTAAAACACTGCTATACAAGAAGAATACTAAAAGTATCAAGTCTAACTCACATCAGTTATCAAATGGATATCAATTCTTAATCATTTTATCATAAGTCATCTAATCAGAATGACCTTGATGTTACTCATGGCTCTTACAACCTATCAATCTCATATGATGCCACTAAACTAGGCAACATAGTATTACACTATTCATAAAGCTAATAACATGCTTTCAATGAATATGATATCATAACCCTTACCTGGCTATGATTATTCTCTTATAAGAACCTGCATAGTTAATTCAATTGACAACAATAACATTTCATTTCCATATCAACAATTTATAAAGCAAAATTAACCTTTCAATTTAGGGGTTGCACCTTCATGCCTTCACTAAGGCTAGGTTCCCTTATTTACATCGATTAGGGTTATTCAATCCCTTTCATTTTGATTAGGAATAATGATTCCTCATCTCATACTTTAATCATGAAGATTCATCCTTAAAGGCATAACCTAGAATTAGGGTTTGTTGTGCATTTCAACACACCACACTCAATTAGGGTTTACTATTCACATTACATGTTATTAACCTAGAATTAGGGTTTATAGTCGATCAACCATCAATGTCCATCAACATGAGTCTAAATGAAGTTGAACCCATCAATTGACATCCAATTGAGCCATGACTTGGCCCAAACGGTCTTGGGATCGTTTGGACATCCTCCAAACGGTCTTGAGACCGTTTGCCCAAAGTCTCATCAAAATCTAAATCAATTTGACAAGGGTTGAACCCTAATTAAGTTTCAAATCAGCATTTTCAATTAATTCAACAACCTATTGTGATTGGACCTTCATTTGATTAAATTGCCTTAACCCTAGACCTCCAAATGGTCTTGGGTGGTCACCAAATGGTCTTGAGACCGTTTGGGTGATTCCCAAATGGTTTTGAAACCGTTTGGGTCTCTCAACCCAAAGTTCAACAAGATTGGTCCTTGAAATCAGCAATTAATCCAATTAAGTTTACCTAATTGATTAGACTTCAACTCATGATTCCTTGGGAGTTAACCTATCAAATTTGGTGAATTATTAACCAACATAATTAAGAACAGGAATCTCAAATGGTCAACCCTTGGTCAACTCAACCAAATGGTCTTGGAGACCGTTTGCTCCTACCGACCTTGTGAAACTGTTTGACCTTCAAACGGTTTTGAAACCGTTTGGCCAAGGGGTGCAAGACCATTTGCTAAAGTGGATAAGAACCAACATTGGGATTAATGCCCATCATCTCCTACCTTGAGATTAAGGCCTGTTCTTCACAGATTGCTTGCAAGATTGCAAAGGAAGATGGGAAAGAAGAAGAACTAGCTACTATTTTGCAAGAACAAGATATGTATAACAAAGCAAAAGGGTAGAGTTACAAAACCCGCCTTAAGGTCATTCCTAGAGCTCCAAGATTCCAATCTTCCAAGCCTTTAATGGTCTTGAGACCGTTTGCCCAAAGTCTCATCAAAATCTAAATCAATTTGACAAGGGTTGAACCCTAATTAAGTTTCAAATCAGCATTTTCAATTAATTCAACAACCTATTGTGATTGGACCTTCATTTGATTAAATTGCCTTAACCCTAGACCTCCAAACGGTATTGGGTGGTCACCAAATGGTCTTGAGACCGTTTGGGTGATTCCCAAATGGTTTTGAAACCGTTTGGGTCTCTCAACCCAAAGTTCAACAAGATTGGTCCTTGAAATCAGCAATTAATCCAATTAAGTTTACCTAATTGATTAGCCTTAAACTCATGATTCCTTGGGAGTTAACCTATCAAATTTGGTGAATTA
Source organism: Alisma plantago-aquatica (assembly GCA_963693085.1). NCBI lineage: Eukaryota > Viridiplantae > Streptophyta > Magnoliopsida > Alismatales > Alismataceae > Alisma > Alisma plantago-aquatica. The sequence continues at coordinate 13,836,605 of OY856414.1, read as the reverse complement.
TTAACCAACATAATTAAGAACAGGAATCTCAAACGGTCAACCCTTGGTCAACTCAACCAAACGGTCTTGGAGACCGTTTGCTCCTACCGACCTTGTGAAACCGTTTGACCTTCAAACGGTTTTGAAACCGTTTGGCCAAGGGGTGCAAGACCATTTGCTAAAGTGGATAAGAACCAACACTTGGATTAATGCCCATCATCTCCTACCTTGAGATTAAGGCCTGTTCTTCACAGATTGCTTGCAAGATTGCAAAGGAAGATGGGAAAGAAGAAGAACTAGCTACTATTTATAAGAACAAGATATGTATAACAAAGCAAAAGGGTAGAGTTATAAAACCCGCCTTAAGGTCATTCCTAGAGCTCCAAGATTCCAATCTTCCAAGCTTTTAATGGCGTCTTGAGCTCCATAGGTCGGCCAGGGGTGTTTCTCCAAGGAAAGGTTGGGAAAAGTCGGCTAGAAAGAGAAAGCTAAGTAAGAAAACCGTAAAACCAACCTTGTAACCCAACTTCTTCCATGAATTTGAGCAAGATGATGGTCTCTTGTTACCTTATAACAAGTTGGTCAATCACCTCTGCTCTAGATCTCAGCCTTCACTCAGTTTAGCAAGGGGATAAGTGATAGAAGAAAGGAAACGTTCCTTTGTTTGCAAAGGAAGTTGTATATATACTTAGGGGTCATTTCCAACATAAGGACAACTAGTTTCTCCATTTCTCATCTAGGTCCTTCCTTTATTCTTTGCACGTCCCTTCTCCTTATTTCTAAAGCAAAACTTCTTTCTAAAACCAAGGACTAAAGGTAAAGAAGTCAACTTATTACTAAGTTGCACATATGTTAGGGTCTCCTTACTTACAACTTGATGATTTAGTTACAAGGATTATCATTCTTATTTGATTATTCAAATGAAGCGCCCCCTTCATCATTCTTACTCTAAATGATGCCAAGAGTTATAAAAGATATTTTAGAAAGTGTATTTTACAAGTTGCAACCCACATTTTGGGTAAATTGCACTTTACACCAAAACTAGGGTTTTAAGCACAAGGATGGCCCCACAAGCTGCATCTCAGTGCCGAAGCTTGGGGAATCAATCACACATCATCACATTCACTCTTATGATGTCTCAACACTAAAGGAACATATTAACATGTGTAAATTGCAAGTTAACCCTTCTAATTGGGTAATTTGCACATAGGTCCCTGTATTACAAAACAATACTAAAACATTGTTTAAAAAGGACAGAAATGGAAACATATGTTCCTCAAGAGCTTTAATTACATGCCAAAAGGTAATCATCAGTATCTAATTACATAATTAAGCAAAACACTTAGGGTTAACTCATAACCCAGGTCAGGGATGTTACAAATTATCCACCCCTTACAAGGATTTTGTCCCCGAAATCAACAAACAAATAAACTAAACATATTAAGAGAAAAGAGCAGGGTATTTCCTCCTCATCTCTTCCTCTAGTTCCCATGTGGCTTCTTCAACACCACAATGATTCCAGAGGACTTTCACAAGACTAATATTTTTCTTTTTTAGCTTTTTAATTCTGTTATCAAGGATTGACATTGGTCCTTCCTCATAAGTTATATCATCATTTAATTCTATCTCCATAGGTTGTAGAACTGACTCGGTATCAGGGTGACATTTCCTCAGCATAGAAATGTGAAACACAGGGTGTAACCTCTGTAGCTCTAATGGCAACTCTAGCTTATAGGCTACTTTTCCAATCCGTTCAATGATTGGATAAGGCCCCATAAATCTAGGAGCTAACTTCCCTTTTCTTCCAAATCTCAAAACTCCCTTCCATGGTGAGACCTTGAGATACACTCTGTCTCCAACCTGGAATTCTAAGGATCTACGACGTCTATCAACATATGATTTCTACCTATCTTGTGCAGTCTTAATCTGTTGTTGTATCACTCTAATCTTCTCTGTGGTCTGTTGCACAAGATCAGGACCTAACAGTTGATATTCACCAGTTTCATACCAACATAGGGGAGATCTACAACGTCTACCATACAAATCTTCATAATGTGCCACGTAAATGCTATGTTGATAGCTATTGTTGTAGGAAAACTCTATCAAGCTTAGGTATAGATCCCAACTCCCTGTAAACTGGAGAACACATGCTCTCAACAAGTCTTCCAAGGTCTGTATAGTCATTTCCGACTATCCATCAGTCTTTGCATGAAAGGTTGTACTAAACCTTAACTGGGTGCCTAAAGCTTTGTGCAGTCGCTCCCAAAAACGACTCGTAAACTGGGGACCTCTGTCAGAAACTATAGTGACAGGAACTCCGTGAAATCACACTATCTCTTCAACATACAACTGTGCTAACTTCTCTGCAAAAAAGGTTGTTTTGACAGGTAAGAAATGATCTGTCTTTGTCCACCTATCAACTATTACCCAAATGGAATCATGCCCTTTGCTTGTCCTAGGTAGGCCAACAACAAAGTCCATGGTTACATGATCCCACTTCCATTGTGGTATGGGTAAAGGTTGTATTGTTCCTGCAGGTTTCTGGTGTTCAACTTTAACCTACTGACACACTGACACCTCAGAACAAACTCAGCAACATCCTTCTTCATCCCAGGCCACCAATACATATCTTTCAAGTTTCGATACATCTTGGTGCTTCCGGGATGCATGTCATACATCGAAGAATGAGCTTCTTCCAGAACTAACTTTCTCAAGTTATCCGAATCTGGTACTATCATCCTCCCATGATAACAGGCTACTTGATCATCTGAGTCATGGAAACCATCTCGCTTCTCATCACCATACTCTGATCTAATCTGCTGAACTGCAGCATCAACTTGTTGTTCCTCCTTAATCTGTTCTCTTAGGGTAGGTTTTATATGTATTTCAGCCAACAACCCGGCTAACAATGACACCTTCAACTGTACATTGTCTTGCCTTAAGGAGATAAGCATATCTCTCCTAGAGCATACTAAAGAGTTTAGTTGTGCTCTATCTAAGGTTGGTGTTGTTGATTTCCTACTCAGAGCATCTGCAACCACATTGGCCTTCCCTGGATGGTAATCAATTGTACAATCGTAGTCCTTGATTAACTCCATCCAGCGATGTTGCCTCATGTTAAGTTCATGCTGAGAAAAGATGTACTTGAGGTTCTTATGATCAGTGAAAATCTAGAATGTCTCTCCATAAAGATAGTGTCTCCAGATCTTCAAGGCATGAACCACAGCAGCTAACTCCAGATCGTGTGTCGGATAATTCTCCTCGTGTTTCTTAAGCTGTCGGGAAGCAAAAGAAATCACTTGCTTATCCTGCATCAACACACATCCGAGTCCATTCTTGGAGGCATCACAGAAAACCACGTATCCTTTGCCTTGCTCAGGTAACACAAGTATAGGTGCACTTGTCAACCTTTCCTTCACCAACTGAAAAGATTGCTGGCACTTGTCACTCCAAGCAAAAGGAACATCCTTTCGGGTCAACTTAGTCAAGGGTAAGGCTATGGAACTGAAGTTCTTAATGAACCTTCGGTAATAGCCAGCTAACCCTAAGAAAATACGGATCTCTGTCGGCATCTTCACTTGTTCCCATTGTAGAACAGATTCTACCTTTTTAGGGTCAACATGAATACCCGAGGATGATACCACGTGTCCAAGGAAAGATACTTCCGGTAGCCAGAACTCACACTTGCTAAACTTAGTGTATAGCTTATGTTCTCTTAGCAAAGTTAGAGCCTGACGAAGATGTTGTTCATGCTGTTGAGAATCTCTACTATAGATCAGAATGTCATCTATAAAGACAACAACACACTGATCGAGGAAAGGTCGGAAGATTCTAATCATGAGTTCCATAAATGTAGCAGGTGCATTTGTTAGTCCAAATGACATAACTGTGAACTCATAGTGACCATGCCTTGTCCTAAAAGCAGACTTGGATATGTCACTATCCTTAATACGGAGTTGATGATATCCCGACCTCAAGTCTATCTTTGAGAAGACGGTTGCACCACACAACTGATCAAAGAGATCATCAATCCTCAGCAGAGGGTACTTGTTCTTTATTGTTACTTTATTTAGTTGTCTATAATCAATGCACAACCACATTGACCCGTATTTCTTCTTAACAAAAAGGACCGGAGCACCCCAAGGAGAAGTACTCGGTTGGATGAAACCCTTCTCAAGCAACTCCTGAAGCTGTTTCTTGAGTTCTGCCATCTCAAAAGGTGCCATCCTATACGGTGTCTGTGCTATAGGTTGTGTATCTGGGATCAAATTGACTTCAAAATCAATTTTTCGAGGCGGTGGCACACCTGGAAGTTCTTCAGGAAATACATCTTCAAATTCCCTGACTATAGGAACTTCGGCAGGGTTAGAACTCTCCATGGTAATATCTACCACATGGGCCAAGAATGCATGCCATCCTTGCCTCATCAGCTTCTCAACAACCATAGCTGACACAAGACAGGTGGGTAGAATCTTTATCTCTCCTTAAAAGATCCATGTGTCACTATCATCAGCAAACACAGCTTGCTTGGATTCACAATCCAAAACAACCCTATACCTTTCCAAGGTATCCATCCCAAGGATTATATCAAATCCTTGCATCTCAAGTGGTATTAGATCCACTTGAATGCAATGATCAGAAAAGAAAAGGATGCACGGAGAACATACCTCCTGTAACATAGCAGACCCTCTCAACAGAGTCTCAAGCAACAGGCTGTATGCCCTATGACTAATTGTCATATTGCAGTTACGAATCACTCTTCGAGTGATAAAGGAATGCGTAGCACCCGGGTCAATCAAAACAAATACAACACATGATGTGGACATATTAGAATATAACAACTCCATTTGACCTGCCAGAACCCGAGGGTTGATCACTGCATAAGGTGGGTTCATTGCATAGAACCTTGCTGTCGCCTGAGGTTGATTCGGTGTTGACGATCCAGCTTGGGATGCTTGTCCACGTCCTCTAGCTGCTCCTTGAAATTGCCTCCTCTGTGATTCTTGCTGATTCTGCCTCTGTGGTTGGGTTACACTTGCTGGTCTGGCTCTGCAGTCTTTCATTAGATGTCCCACCTTTCCACATATGTTGCAACTTCTCTCCAATTGTTGTGGTCTTGGTGGTCCTGTGACTGACATCGATGCTGAACTGCGAGCTCCTTGTAGTGGTAGGCTTTGTCCTCTACCTCTACTCGGTGTCCACTGTGTCTGAGCACTAGGTCTAGGTGGTGGTGTAGGCGCAGAAAATCTAGGCTTCTTGAAGTCTCTAGATGAAGATCCCTGGAACTGAGGATATCTCTTATGGGTTTGCCTCTTCTCTACTATGGACCTTTCTATCCTTCGGACTGACTCAACGAAGGTAGCAAACCTTTCCCGGTTCTCTAGGGTAGACACGGGAGTAGTCAGCTCAGCGTTCAACCCTTTTTGAACCGTCTGATCCTTTCTTCATCTGTAGCAGCCATATGCGGACAAAACCGCAACAACTCCATAAACTTAGCTTCGTACTCGCTAATGTTCATCAGACCTTGCCTTAACCTCTCGAGCTGAGAGATTTTATCGTCCAGGAACGTCTTAGGGAAATATCTATTGATAAATTCTCGTCTAAAGTCTTCCCAGAAAATCTCCACACCAGGCCTCTTATGCTCTTCCATGGTCCACCAGTGACCAACACTCCCCTTGAGAAGATAGACAACATGTATAACCTTCTCAGCTTCAGGGATGTTCATGATTCTAAAAGCCTTTTCTAACTCAGTTAACCACAGATCGGCATCTATAGGGTCAGCTGTTCCAAAGTATTCGGTTGCTCTGACACGACGAAGTCGTTCGAACGTCTTACCGATACCTTGTCCTTCAGGTTGCGCAGGTGCCCTAGGTGCAGGCATAGGCATCCTATCTGTTATCTGTGTCATGGCAGTCATAAACTGCCCGAACATAGTCTGGACAGTTGGGTTCCCCATGTCAGCTGGGTTAAACTGGGGTGGCTCAGGTACATGTTGCTCTACTTTTGGGTTTCTTGCACCTCTTCTTGGTGTAGGAACACTACTCTCTGCGACATGTTCCTCGTATTCTTCGTGTGGTCCATACATCCTTACTTATCATCTTCTCCTGAGGAGCAGAAGACACTATTAGATATACTGGATAACACTAAGAATAGACTCAACATCCTAAGTCCTGTGTCTCTGTAGACTCAGCGAACCTAGAGCTCTGATACCACTAAATTGTGACGTCCAAACTCATAAAACATGAGATAAACTAAGCGGAAGCAGTTTATTAACTGGAAGCGGAATTATGAAAATTACTGGAAATTTAAACTTTTTAAGGAAGATCTGTAATTCATAAAACTCTTTTATCATAAACAAGATAAACAGTTTACATCATTGTGAAATCACCTCTCGGGTGATTATATACATTCGGATACAAAATCTCGAGGCTTAAAGCCAAAAATCTTAGACCTACTGACTCCTAGGACCTGAGAGTACAGAGACGACATAAGACCAACTAACTACAAGACTTGACAGTCAGTATCTCCACCTGAGATTCATTGCTGCCCTTGGTGTTTGTGCTGTTGATACTGCTCACCCTCAGATTGGTTTCTCCGTCCTCGACGTCCTCCTAAAAAGTTGAAACCTACGGAAGTGAGACAATTTAAATAATTGTCCCAGCAAGAGTTATAACTCTCCGCCAGAAGCTTTGTTATAACATTTAAGGAATAACATAAGCAAAATAACTTAAATCATTCAATAGCAGGTTTGATAATGAGTAAAGCAACATTTACTTAAGCATTAATTTCAATAATGAATATGTATACTAGATACTTGAACAGACTATTAATGTAAACAATGTATTCATCAATCATTGTTTCTCATAGTTCAACCTAAGCAAGTATGCTACGCGGTTGATTCTGTTTAACAAACATTATTATTATGCCCTGCGAAGATGAGGTATACCGCTCATACTCCAACCGATCACTACTAAGTCGCATCGGTACCATACATAGGTCATCAAAAGAGCCAGATTCTTATGACCTCATCTTCCTCAGTTAGTGTGAGGATCAACATGCAGGACATCTCATGTCTCTACTAAGATAGCTTACCAGGGTATTCTGGCACTTCTCTATTAGAGTCATAGTGGCATTCTGTACTCTCTTCGCCATTGAAACATCTCTTGTTTATCTCTCATCGATGCGGTATTTAATGATTCCTTCGGGAGAATAGTGATACATCACCCCAGCATAAACACATAGTGAAGGGTTGATAGATTAAGGTACATCTACATCAATTCCTACACTAGGATGTAAGGATATTCACATCCATATTCCCCCACATACTCAAAAGTATGTGATCCAGGAGTTCCCTTAGGAAAACCTGTTTCACCATCATTTAGCTTCTGACAATGATGGATCTATGATCAGGGCTCTATATGGTATGATTATATTTGATTAGTTAGGTACATTTCAGCATTCTTTTAGCATCAAGCATGTTTCCAAGCATTTAACTATTAAAACACTGCTATATAAGAAGAACACTAAAAGTATCAAGTCTAATTGACATCAGTTATCAAATGGATATAAATTCTTAATCATTTTATCATAATTCATCTAATCAGCATGACCTTGATGTTACTCATGGCTCTTACAGCCTATCAATCTCATATGATGCCACTTAACTAGGCAACATAGTATTTCACTATTCATAAAGCTAATAACATGCTTTCAATGAATATGATATCATAACCCTTACCTGGCTATGATTATTCTCTTATAAGAACCTGCATGGTTAATTCAATTGACAACAATAACATTTCATTTCCAGATCAGCAATTTATAAAGTAGAATTAACCTTTCAATTCAGGGGTTGCACCTTCATGCCTTCACTAAGGCTAGGTTCCCTTATTTACATCGATTAGGGTTATTCAATCCCTTTCATTATGATTAGGAATAATGATTCCTCATCTCATACTTTAATCATGAAGATTCATGCTTAAAGGCATAACCTGGAATTAGGGTTTATTGTACATTTCAACACACCACACTCAATTAGGGTTTACTATTCACATTACATGTTATTACCCTAGAATTAGGGTTTATAGTCGATCAACCATCAATGTCCATCAACATGAGTCTAAATGAAGTTGAACCCATCAATTGACATCCAATTGAGCCATGACTTGGCTCAAACGGTCTTGGGATCGTTTGGACATCCTCCAAACGGTCTTGAGACCGTTTGCCCAAAGTCTCATCAAAATCTAAATCAATTTGACAAGGGTTGAACCCTAATTAAGTTTCAAATCAGCATTTTCAATTAATTCAACAACCTATTGTGATTGGACCTTCATTTGATTAAATTGCCATAACCCTAGACCTCCAAACGGTCTTGGGTGGTCACCAAACGGTCTTGAGACCGTTTGGGTGATTCCCAAATGGTTTTGAAACCGTTTGGGTCTCTCAACCCAAAGTTCAACAAGATTGGTCCTTGGAATCAGCAATTAATCCAATTAAGTTTACCTAATTGATTAGCCTTAAACTCATGATTCCTTGGGAGTTAACCTATCAAATTTGGTGAATTATTAAACAACATAATTAAGAACAGGAATCTCAAACGGTCAACCCTTGGTCAACTCAACCAAATGGTCTTGGAGACCGTTTGCTCCAACCGACCTTGTGAAACCGTTTGACCTTCAAACGGTTTTGAAACCGTTTGCTCCAAACGGTTTTGAAACCGTTTGCTCCAAACGGTTTTGCAAACCGTTTGGCCAAGGGGTGCAAGATTGTTTGCTAAAGTGGATAAGAACCAACATTGGGATTAACGCCCATCATCTCCTACCTTGAGATTAAGGCCTGCTCTTCACGGATTGCTTGCAAGATTGCAAAGGAAGATGGGAAAGAAGAAGAACTAGCTACTATTTTGTAAGAACAAGATATGTATAACAAAGCAAAAGGGCAGAGTTATAAAACCCACCTTAAGGTCATTCATAGAGCTCCAAGATTCCAGGATTACAAGCCTTTAATGGAGTCTTGAGCTCCACAGGTCGGCCAGGGGTGTTTCTCCAAGGAAAGGTTGGGAAAAGTCGGCTAGAAAGAGAAAGCTAAGTAAGAAAACCATAAAACCAACCTTGTAACCCAACTTCTTCCATGAATTCGAGCAAGATGATGGTCTCGTCTTACCTTAGAACAAGTTGGTCGATCACCTCTGCTCCAGAGCTCAGCCTTCAGTCACTTTAGCAAGGGGATAAGTGATAGAAGAAAGGAAATGTTCCTTTGTTTGCAAAGGAAGTTGTATATATACTTTGGGGTCATTTCCAACATACAGACAACTAGTTTCTCCATTTCTCATCTAGGTCCTTCCTTTCTTCTTTGCACTACCCTTCTCCTTATTTCTAAAGAAAAACTTATTTCTAAAACCAAGGACTAAAGGTAAAGAAGTCAACTTATTACTAAGTTGCACATATGTCAGGGTCTCCTTACTTACAACTTGATGATTTAGTTACAAGGATTATCATTCTTATTTGATTATTCAAATGAAGCACCCCCTTCATCGTTATTACTCTAAATGATGCCAAGAGTTATAAAAGATATTTTAGAAAGTGTATTTTACAAGTTGCAACCCACATTTTGGGTATATTGCACTTTACACCAAAACTAGGGTTTTAAGCACAAGGATTGCCCCACAAGCTGCATCTCAGTGCCCAAGCTTGGGGAATCAATCACACTTCATCACATTCACTCTTATGATGTCTCAACACTAAATAAACATATTAACATGTGTAAATTGCGAGTTAACCCTTCTAATTGGGTAATTTGCACATAGGTCCCTGTATTACAAAACAATACTAAAACATTGTTTAAAAAGGACAGAAATGGAAACATATGTTCCTCAAGAGCTTTAATTACATGCTAAAAGATAATCATCAGTATCTAATTACATAATTAAGCAAAACACTTAGGGTTAACTCATAACCCAGGTCAGGGATGTTACACTATCAAAGTCTATAGGCCAAGGCCATGTCGGGCATTAAGCTAGCACCATATAACGGCCAAGATCATCTCAAAACAAGGGAGTGTATCAGACATCCACTCTACATGGTGTATCGGGCAACCACCTATACAAGGTGTATCGGGCAGCCACTCATCATAGGGAGGCATAACAACCACAAGATCAACAAGAAGCTAACCTCTCATATCGTCCAAGACTTGACCCTAATGAGGGTATCAGGAAACACACTCAAAGAGTCATCATAGAAACATATATCGGCCAAGAGCCCATCCAAGGGTCTAGCAACCATGTCGTCCAAACCCTAACTCTAGGGTGGATAGGAGATATCAGGCATCAAGGTGCAATTATTACCAACCCATCATATCGTCCATATGTCTAGGTCATAGGCTCACCTTTCAAGTCCAAAGGAGAGAAAGGGGTGTTTCCATAACCATCAACCAAAGCATAGGCTATAGAACAAGGTACTGTATCGGGTAAAGACCCATTTCGGGCAACCTAGTTGTATCGGCCAAAGACTCATATCGTGCAAGTCATCTTCAACCTCTACCCATTCAAAGCATTAAGTATAAGAACAACATATGGACAGTAGTAAAACATGTCCATCTCTATCCAAACAAATCTCAAGCTCCACATGCAAAAACATCATAAAAGATGGATACCAAACTAAGGAATAAGATCAATATATGAGCATATGGAGAGTGTATACAATAGAGATGGTTGAGAGTTATGTAACCCGCCTTAAGAGGATTTCCATGAAAGGCATCAAACTTCATGGTCCCAGCAGAAAACACATGTTCTTTTCCAAGAAGAGCACCCATCCAAAGCTCCAAACATGCCTTCGGCACCATCATCATCACCTCAAGAAACAAAGGAAGAAGAAGAAGAAGAAGAAACCATGGTTATGTATAGCTCAAGAGGAAGGAAGGAGGGGGAGATAACCACAGCCTTGCTTACTCTTATCAAGGGCCTATCCATGGCTGAGAGGCGAAGAGGAAGGTGAAGAAGAAAGCATAAGGAAAAACTAGCAAAGAAGCATGACTCACCAAGGTTGGATCTTGAGCAAGGAGTTTCCATGGCCAAGGAGCTCGCCCTCCTAAGCTCCATGGGAGTCTTCCTTTAGCTCCCAAGCTCCCATGCTCGCCCCAAACAAGAAGGGGAAAGAAGGTGGCCGAAAGGGATCACTTGGTCAAGGAGGGAGGGAGTTATATACACCAAGGAAGAGAGAGGTAGCAAGGGAGAGGTGTCATAACCACATAAACCAAGGTGCCACTTGCTCTAGCTCATAACGCCACTTGTTGCCACCCTAGCAGCTCATGCATGGCCTGGTGATACACTCTAGGATGTGTATCGTGCATCTGGGCAGCTGCCATGGCCGACACACCTCTCTTGGGTGAACACCTTCAAGCCTTAGCCGATACACTAAAGGATAAGGTGGCCTATGTGACACATATGTGATATAAAGACCATATAGAGATATCATTCCTCATCTATCAACCAAACATGGTGCCCCATCATCCATAATCACTCTAGATGATGTCACACACAAGCAAGAAAACTATAGAGTTGATAAATTGCACATTGACCCCTCCACTTTGGGTAAATTGCAATTTACACCAAAACTAGCACATAAAGCATAAACATCAACCAACCAAGCTCAAACTTGAAACATAGGTCCTCCACAAGGTGCCCCACAACATCATTCCCTTTCTAATTATGAAAGAGAACTAAAGGCATTCTATACATGTGACATATTGCAATATAACCCGTTACTTTGGGTAAATTGCACTTTGGTCCAAAACAATCCAACAGCATCCAAACGGGACCAAACTGGAAACATGAGCTTGTCACATGATACCAAAACATCTTAGAAGATTAGATTGAGGTTATAAGAACCTTTCATAAGAAAAGAAAAGAGGGTTAGCCCAAAACCTCGGTCAGGGTCCTTACAACTTAGCTTAGGACCAAGTGCTAGGATGAGTTTTGAGATGGAAAGTTTGTTCACCACAATATGATTCTGATAATTAGATTCACAATTTAGATTTTGCCTATAAGTCCCAATGTTATGTTGAACAATGAATTTATGTAATAGTTATATTTTTATTTTTCACTGCAACAAACTATGTTTATGTACTCATCTGTTTGAGGAAAAAATATTGCACCCCTTTTATTTGGTCATATTTGAGTTCACGGGGCTATATGCAAATTATTTTCTTAAATTAAGGAGTGGTCCCCTATCGGGTCCCATCTTTGCAAGATGATATTAGAGCATAATTTTTCTCAACAATCTAACTATTTCATAAATTCATCCCTGGAACTCTTTCCCTTGTACATTATACATGTATTTCAGGAAGACCAACTTGTTAGGAAAACTGATACCTTTGACCTGGAAAAGATCTATAGGAATATAGTTGTCATACCTCATGCTACCCATATAGAGTGACTAGTTGGGTTTTAAAATCTCTTACTCTAATAAGGTCTTAAAGCCTTAATCTTTAAGAATTAGAAAACCAGTTAACGATGTTGGGCTAAAAACACATTTCCTAACTTTTGGGTAATTAATCAAACTAAAATATCTACAAAAATTGCATCCTAATTGGGGTAATTAAACAAAACTTTCTATGTGGACTACCATGGGTAGACATATCTGACACCCTTAAGGAAACGTTACACCAACCGGTAAAACTATACTCACAATATAGGAGTATCCTATGAACTCTTAATTTAGTATTTTTAGATTTTGGGGATGAAATTCTCTTTAAGTGGTAGAGTGTTGTAGCAAACCAAAACTTAGAATCTTACCCTATAATCTAGTAAGATTTGGTTTCTTAGATTTGACCAAACAAGGATAAAAATTAAAACACATATATGTAATGACTTAATTATGTGGCAGCATGTAATAAAATCATGCAATATGTCACATGTATTTCCTTTACTAACATAATGGCTAAATAAAAATGAATAATATGCTTTCGCATAATAATTTGTAATTTCATGTCCTTAAACATTAATAATATTCTATTATTTAAATAAATTTGAAAATAATGGATTTTTTTTCAGGTAAGTCAGGAGGCAATCTTATTCATCCCGCCCTCCCCTTGCGAGCAAATTTAAAATAAGGTTACAATCACTAATAACATCTGCATAAGTAAACGTGGTAGTACTACTACCCTTACAAAAATCATTAACAAGGTGGCTATAAATCTCACTAGGAGGGGAGCATACATAATGTATCTCTCTGGGGATTTTAAATGGATTTTTGCAAGGCCATCAGCCGCCTGATTGGTTTTTCTGCAAGTATACTGGGTGGACCACTCTGGTTTGGATAATGCCTTAATTTTGGTTACAAGTTTGGCGTATCTGGATTATCCTGCCAATCAGAGTTAGTTATCTTCACAGCTAATGAGGAGTATGATTGGAAGATCACCTTGTTGACATGGTTGCTCTGCGCGACCTCCATAGCCAAAAGAATACTTCTGAAAATGTAGAATTTTGTGCAATACAATAATATATAGCTTTTTTCTGAAAATGTATTGAATATAATAAGACTCAATTCAGTGGATATTTATAAGAAAGGTATAATGTTTTGATAAGCATAATGGTAATAAGTCAAAAATTCTAATGGTACCATAACTCATCATAGGGAATCTCAAAAGTAAAATATAATGGTAAATATATGTTCCTTGGGTCCCAATTGCCTTGGGTACCAAGTTTCACATTGTTGGCATAATGATAACTATTTTAATTATAATTGTAGAAGAAAGTAAGAATAGGATCCAAAAGTGTTAAATATATTACTAAATAACTTCAATAGTAGAAATAAATCTCAAATTAGAAATCTAAATACAAAAATAAGTTTATGTGTGACTTTCCACTTTATTTGGAGAAGGTTATCTATTCTGGTGTAGTTTAGGAGAGAGAATGTATATTAAAGCCCAAAATATTAAATAAAGTGTTAAACAACCACGACATGCATAATTAATTATATAATCATTTTCCTCATGTTCAAGTTTTTTGTAGGCTAAGTTTCACATCTTTTAGGAGTTTTTAGTTGCCTCAAATTCTTTAAGAAAAGAAAATGAAAGACAAGGCCAAAATATTGAAATTATAATTAAAAGGAAAACATCTAATATACGATAACACCTCATTTTGTGGACTTTGCATCAATTTTATGTCTATAATAACTTTCCTTTGGTAATTTCCCTGCCTATTTTAATAACCTTGAATAACATTTGGATTTGACTGAATATCCTTTCTTGATCCATGCAAACTCATCTTCGGTTACCACTACTACACCTTTGTCACGATCGAGACAAATACATTCATCAAGCATTTCGACCGGGACAAATTCAAGGAGAAGTGGCCTGTCACGGTCGTGATTGCCCATCAATAGTTACGATCGCAACGACAGTCTTGGCGGAAATAGTGGTCACGACCGCAACAAAAATTGTAGCCATGACCGGGACGTGATCAAGGTAGATTTCAAGACCAGGTCTAAGGACTCGGCCGCAACAAAAGTCGCGGTTGATACATCTCACGACCCAGGCATCACCTCGACCAGAACATGGTCGTGACTGAGACACACGCTACGAGCGTGACATCAGTCTCAATCAAGACATGAGTCGCAACCGTGACTCAAAGTTAGGTGGGTGGGCAGTGCCTATAAATAGGTCCCGACCTCGCACATACCAGGGGGAGATCATTAAGAGTGATAAAGTGTTGCCCAACTCCAGATCCATCCTTGTTCATGTCCATTGGTCTTGGATCTCTAAAGATGAAATTTGGAGAGAGAAGATTTGTCATCCTCTTCTTCGAGAGAAGGAGTTGTCATCTTCCACATCTACACCAGATCTAGATCTAAAGAAGTTCCAATGGTGTATTGCCTCCTTCCTTCTTTAGATCTATGATCTCCCTCATGTTGTACCTCCACCCTCTTCATTTTTCTTGATGTATCTAAACTTTTATAGCACCTTATGCTACCCGTTACAATGAGTGGCTAAACACCTTGCTTGGATTGTGAGTAGCCAATAAGTCTCTCCCAACATGTATATACTTGCATCCCTTTGAATATATATATTCTTAGCAATGCTTATCTCCATACTCTTATTCCTAAATACTTCACTTACATGATTAGCTACCATCTTGTGATGTATGATTGATAGCATTAATATTATCTAAGTGTTATATGGAGTTGGACGAACATATGAAAATATTGGAATGTTAAAGCTAATTATCATATGGTTTTCTTTGTGATAGTTTGTTTGGCATCTTGAGAGAGAAACAACCTTATAACATAGATCTATCCTAAGCTCAAGAGGGGAGGGAATAGACATATATGATGATTGCTTGTAATATTTCTATGGGTACGTAAAGGGGTGTGAGTATTTCATGTTGGTGAGAGATCTTAGTAGGTGAAATACAATCCAAGTTCCCTTCCATACTTTAGTTACATCTTTCTTTTTTGATCTTATTCTCTTGTTTTATTTTCTTACCTTTGCTTTTATTGCTTTGTTTGGAGTAACTTCGTTCCTTAGGGAACACCATCCTAATCTACCCCTTTGTTTGGTGTATTTGATTCTAAGCCTCTGTGTTCCTAAAACTTACCAACCTTGTCCCTGTGGTTCGAATCCAATCTACTAAGTCAAACCCCATATAATAGTTGTGCGGGCCTGAATGTTGGGTAATAAATATAAGAGTCTGACTACTCTCGATCCGCTCTATTTTGGATGTGTGATTTAGGTCAGTCAACTTTTTGGCATCGTTTTCGGGGACAAGGCAAAACAGTACTATCAAGAACTTGAGTCTGCTCACTATACACCCATGCCTCAAGCTTAGAAATAAGCTTGACTATACAAACCACCAAATCTACCATATCTTGATTACTTAGAATACTTCATTTTACACGTCTAGATTTCTAACTTGATTGTGCGAACTATTTAGGTAGCGTGAAGGGAGGCAGATTGTGACCCTCAATTCTCTTTCCTCTCGTGTCAACATGTCACCTCGTAGAGAAGGTGGGCTTTTTAGAGAAGATCAGAATGCAAGAGATTAACATAACCCGCCACATTCAGAAATTGAAGAAGAACCTGAGGAACATCACTCGGATGGCCAACACCAAGAGGATGAAGAAAGTGAATAGGAGTGGCACCAACGTGAACACCACCACCACCACCACAGAAGACACGGAAGGAATCATCGTGATCACAAATGTGACAACCATGACGACGGGGAAGAAGATGATGAAGAAGATAAAATACTTAGAGAGTTGGCTGCAACTAGAGCTAATGAATCGATATGCCCAACCATTATCCCACGATTTGATGTAGCTAATTTTGAGCTGAAACCTACAGTCATCTCGATGATCTATAAGAAGCCTTTCAGAGGGAATTTAAAGAACAAGAATCCTTACCATCATCTTGACGCCTTCAAAATATCTACAACACTATCAAGATGAGGGGAGTACCTCAAGAAATTATATACTGTAAGGGATTCATCTTCTCTCTAGAGGACAAAGCTCTTTCCTTGTATCTTAGCCTACCTCACCAATCTATAAATGGATAGAGGCCTCTTGTTGATGCTTTTGTCACTAAGTTTTATCCCACTAAGAAAACTATTCAAAATAGGCAAAAGATCACATCCTTCATGTAGAAACCTGGAGAGAATCTTCACGGAGAATGGAAATGATTCCAAGAGTATTGAAGCAATTTCCCTCATCACAAATGCCACAAGGGTTTTCTTGTAACAAATTTTACAATGGGATAACTCCCACGGAGCGGACTTCATTGAATGTTGCCACTGGAACTATTTAGGTAGCGTGAAGGGAGGCAGATTGTGACCCTCAATTCTCTTTCCTCTCATGTCAACATGTCACCTCGTAGAGAAGGTGGGCTTTTTAGAGAAGATCAGAATGCAAGAGATTAACATAACCCGCCACATTCAGAAATTGAAGAAGAACCTGAGGAACATCACTCAGATGGCCAACACCAAGAGGATGAAGAAAGTGAATAGGAGTGGCACCAACGTGAACACCACCACCACCACCACAGAAGAAACGGAAGGAATCATCGTGATCACAAATGTGACAACCATGACAACGGGGAAGAAGATGATGAAGAAGATAAAATACTTAGAGAGCTGGCTGCAACTAGAGCTAATGAATCGATATGCCCAATCATTATCCCATGATTTGATGTACCTAATTTTGAGCTGAAACCTACAGTCATCTCGATGATCTGAAAGAAGCCTTTCAGAGGGAATTTAAAGAACAAGAATCCTTACCATCATCTTGACGCCTTCAAAATATCTACAACACTATCAAGATGAGGGGAGTACCTCAAGAAATTATATACTGTAAGGGATTCATCTTCTCTCTAGAGGAAAAAGCTCTTTCCTTGTATCTTAGCCTACCTCACCAATCTATAAATGGATAGAGGCCTCTTGTTGATGCTTTTGTCACTAAGTTCTATCCCACTAAGAAAACTATTCAAAATAGGCAAAAGATCACATCCTTCATGTAGAAACCTGGAGAGAATCTTCACGGAGAATGGAAATGATTCCAAGAGTATTGAAGCAATTTCCCTCATCACAAATACCGCAAGGGTTTTCTTGTAACAAATTTTACAATGGGATAACTCCCACGGAGCGGACTTCATTGAATGTTGCCACTGGAAGTGATTTCCATGGAAAGAAGCCGAGAAAAACTATAAAGATCATAGATAATATGGTTGCACTGCAAGCAAGCATGGATTATGAGAGAAGTAATAGGGGCACCGCCAAGAAGGCTAACTCTGAAGGACCTTGCATTGAGGCCAAGGCTTTGGAAACTATCACGACTCAAATTCAAAAGACAGCTACAAATGTCAAACAGCTGAAAGATTCTAGAGGAAAGGGAAAGAACACAGTTGAAAAGGTCATGAAATGTGTCACATGCGGTGAAGGAGGCCACGAAATCGATAACTACATCTACATGCAACCAGAGGATAGTGAAGAAAGCAAAAGTAAAGAAGAGATAAAGAATGTCTCTTGTGCAAATTTTAAAAGACCAGATCACCATGGCTTCAATATGGAAATAAAGACGTTGTCGAAAATCCTCATCAGAGCAATTCATCTAAGCCACCTCTAGGATTTGGGAAGGGAGGTGGACTGACTCAGTATACCAAAACTACCAACTATCAGCAAAACAAGAACAACTATCAAGGTCGGTATCAAAACAAGAATACGAGTTGCCAAAATCAAGGACAAAATCAAGGTCAAAATCAGGCCAAGGATAGCAACTAGCCAGACATGATTGCTCAGCTGTTTGATTTTCCAAAAGGCAAGCTTCAGTGAATGACCAACTTACCCAAAGTGCCATCACCAACCCAGGGGTGTTAACCACAATGCAAACCCAGATGGAAGATATACAAACACATCAATAGCTAGCCCAATTGGCAAAGCTCGTAAAGAATCCTCAAGGGAAGATCCCATCGAACACTAAAACTGCAAATATGGCCACTCTTTGATCAGGAAGAGTCGTAGAAAATCAACATGGAGAAATTCAACAAGAAGAAGAAATTGCCTGTGAGCAACAAATTGGACCTCCTATGTTAGAGGAGGAATCAAAGAAGGAGAGTCCAGCAAAAGAGGAAGAGAGAAAATAAAAGGGCAATGGGTAAAAATGCAAAGACGGAGAAGCCCGACCCAACTAAAGAAGATTTCACCCAAAGAAACCCTTACTTTTTGAGAGTACCATTCCCCTACAAGTTGATTAAGTCCCATATAATGAAGAGATATGAGAAATTCATGGAGGCGGTTAAGAAGTTGCACCTAGATATTATGTTTCTAGATGCAATTGAGGAAATTCCTACCTATGCTAAATTCTTCAAAGACCTGATTACGAAGAGAAGGAAAGGTGACCACATCAAGACTGTACAACTAGAAAAGATGTCAAGTGTATTTTTTCAAGCTACAATGCCAATAAAGAAAAGGGACCCGAGAGCATTTACTATTCCTTTCAATGTCGGAGAGAGTGTAGAAAGAAATGGACTAGCTGATCTAGGGGAAAGTATCATTCTTATGCCCCTTTCCTTAGCCCATAGGCTGGGATTGACAGACATGGTGAAGATAGGTATGAGAATTTAGTTGGTTGACCACACATTTACAAAGACAATGGGAGTGGTAGAGGATCTCCCAATCCACAAAGGAAGGTTCTTTATACCATGTCATATAGTGATGATTAACACCGTCGAAGATCCATCATGTCCCATGATATTTGGAAGGCCATTCTTCACCACCAAGAGAGCCCTAATAGATGCCACAGAGGGAATCATAACTCTTTGTGTTGGTAATGACAACATTGATTTTTGTGTACAAGACGCCATGAGGGGACCTTCTCTATTTGAGTCTGCCTATTTTATGGATAGTTATACTCAATATTGAGAGGAAGTATAAGAAAGCAATGTGATAGTCGACCCTCTCATGCGGGTTTTGAACAAAAATGATCCCAATCTAGAAGACCCTAAAGTGGTTGAGATTTTGGATTACTTGAATCAACATGAGGAGGAAAGTTTCAGTGATAAAGAAGGTATTGTGGAAACTATGATGTATGCCTCACTAGAACAGAAATTGGAAGAAAAAGCTGAACCAAAACCAAAACCGGAATTAAAGACGCTACCTGAAGGTCTGAAGTATGAATTCCTAGATGCTGACAAAAGAAGCCTTGTTATCATAAACTCTTCTCTGACAGAATATTAAGAGGAAAATCTCCTAAAGTATTGAGATTGCAAAGAAAAGCTATAGGATATTCTGTGAAAGATATCAAAGGCCTCAGTCTAGCTTTGTGCGTGCACAGGATCAATCGTGAGGAGACTACTAAACCCCTAGCTTAGCCACTAAGAAATTTGAATCATATGCTGAAAGAAATTGTAAAGAAAGAAGTAATAAAACTACATGATGCAGGGATCATCTACCCCATTAGTGTGGGTCAGCTTGATCCACGTTTTTCCTAAGAAAGGTGGGATGACTGTAGTAAAATGAAGCAATGGGGATGAAGTAGCCACTGGGATGGTTTTTGGTGGAGGATGTGTATCAACTACCACAAGCTCAATGCCGCCACGAGGAAATACCACTTCCCTCTACCTTTCATCGACCAAGTTCTAGAAAGGCTTGTGGGGAAATCCTACTTCTATTTTTGTCACGCCCCGATCTCACACTAACCACTAATCACGAGATTAGGGCGCGACGGAGGGATTATCACATAAACAAATCACTGAGAACTTTTTCTTTTTAAAACCTCATAATGATATCTGGATTATTGTTGTAAACTAAAACATAATAAAAATTTCAATTAAACTGGCTAGAGAACATAAACAGAGTTTACAACATGTAACATTGTTTAACAGAAAGTAAAACATAATAGTTAATTTACATCTTTTACACATTCACCATACATACTCTCTCTCACCCACACCATGTCCCAAGGACCGAGGGGAAAGGACTAAGAGACCTCTAACTAAACTAACTACATATACCTTCTACTGTCAAAAACTAGGATGGAAAGATCCTTCAGATTCTTGGAACTGTTGCTGACCTGAAAAATGTTTGAGTAGAGGAGTGAGCCTACTCGTTCAGTGAATAGCCTTTCATTTAGCTATCACTAAACAACTCATCAGATATATATATAATTGAAATAAAGCATAAGTGCAATACTATACATGGCAGTTCTAATGACATAGCAGATTTTACAGATAATAATCACATTTCTATACAACAACAAATATCGCATAACTGTAAAGCATAAAATATCAGAAACTGCATATCTTGAATCAATAAAGCAATTATTGAGAACTAACACAGAAGTTCTAAACTCTTAACATATTAAATTTACTGTGATCCTATACGATTACATTTTTTTTGTTATGCCCCAAACATATGCAATGCACTCTACATATGAAGATCGGTAGCGAACTACGATCCCACCATACAAGACTTAGCGACACACCCGGGAAATGCTAAGTCTGACTTCTCGTCCTGGTCTGCACAGGACTCTCAGGCTCACAAGGGCCTCACTGCACTAACTCTGAGTGCTCTGGACTCCTCCCGCAACCTGTAGTGCACAGTCGGAGGGTCTCTAAGTCTCTGATGCCTGGGCGTATCCCCAGGGCTGACCAGGACATTCTCTCATATCTCTGATGCCTGGGCGTATCCCCAGGGCTGACCGGGATCCTACCTCTCAGACTTCATGTCACCGAGACATTCGGTATTTGTTGGAAACGAGTCTCCGATGCTTGGGCGTATCCCCAGGGCTAACCGTTTTACCCCAAAGGTACAAACCGCACAATGGGGTTCTACGGTGTTGGGGCACCTAAGTCTGTTAACCGATTAACATATAAACACTTAAACAGGAATATCACATTTCATACTTATTTCACATTCTGAGCATCACTTGAAAACACATATACATCATTTGTCATCTTTAAACATGACTCAGTATCAACTTATCCAGTTTCGATGCTAAACATCCATTTTATGCTCAACGTATACATTGCAGTTGTAATACATGAAATTCTATCATTTTCATCAATCATATTACGTATTTCAAGTTCCAATGAACCATATAAATTCACTGATTCAATCCACACTGATCAGATGCTAAACTAAATCATATAACGGCATAAGGAAGCAGTTTATGAAATAAAATTCGAGTAATGCCAAATACTGTCCAAAAGCCAAGTATCAGTGAAAAATGCACAGTTTACCGAAAAATTCCAACGAAGGAGTTAAATGATGATAACTAAATGAACTCCTACTCACATCGATTTAGGATGTCCAGATTCGATTGAAATTGCCTCCAGGGGTTGTCTTTAACCTCTGAATAGCCCCAATTTGAATCTACAGTAATCCAACAGTACCATGCTCACACATACAGGTTGAAATCAAGCACCCTGGGTTGCTGATTGGGGACAGGAAGCAGCGGAATCTGGTTTGGATCTCAAGGACGAACTCAAAGCGGTTGATTTGGTACTATTTTTTTGCTCAGAATGGTCCTGGTTCGGACCTGCTGCTGCAAGCAGCCGTTTTTCCCATGTACAGGTGAATAAGAAGCTTGGTTAGGTGATGGATCGAGGCTAGGACTGTGGATTGTTGCTAGGGCCTCAAGGATGAGCTTGACGCCGTCGATTGAAGAAGCTAGCCGCACCAAACTGAGCTCTAGCCGGCGCCTTGATGCTTGGCCGTGGCTCTGTCGGTGCCGCTGCTGGCGCAGTGGCAAAGGGGCGCCGCCCTAGGCTCGGGTAAGGGGAAGAAGAGAGAGGAAGAAGAAGGTAGAAGAAGGATGGAGGGTTGGCGCTGCTGGTCGGGGCCT
The DNA here is from genome assembly GCA_963693085.1 of Alisma plantago-aquatica. Lineage (NCBI taxonomy): Eukaryota > Viridiplantae > Streptophyta > Magnoliopsida > Alismatales > Alismataceae > Alisma > Alisma plantago-aquatica. Next base: position 13,814,298 of record OY856414.1, on the reverse strand, counting down.
AAGGTGCCCAAATCGCCACATCCATCGCCCTTGGTTGCAGCCTGTTGTTGTTCTATCGGGCGCCGCTTTAAGCGGTTCTGGAAGCGATCAGGTGAAGAAGGGATAAGTGAAGAAATGGGAAATAGGGGTATTAAAACCAATAATTCGGGAAAATTGCATCTCAAGTCCAAGACTCTTAAAAATGCCATAACTATGGCCTCGGGGGTCCGATTAAAATGATTCTTTTTGCAAAAAGCCAAGTAAGGAATCCACTACAACCTAGAAGCGAGAAACCATGCTAATTAGCTTATCTCAGCTAATCAAAATGCTAATCGCTTCTTGGGCATTATATAACTTACGATTAACATTGCAATTATCATTAATTACCTCAGATGATTCAATCTCAACTATTGATTCACATATTAGCTTATCTTGATTATCCTTGATGTTTAACAAGATACTCAACACTAATCAAGGTGTTTCACGCTAATCAAAGTATTTATTGACTAACCCTGATATGGGTTGTAACAATCTCCCTCCCTTATAAGAATTTCGTCCCAAAATTCCTAAAAGAGAAAAGAAAACTTGTTACGCATCTCAGATTCAAACTCCCATGTAGCTTCCTCTAGGTTATGATTCCTCCACAAAACTTTCACTAATGGTATCTCGCGATTCATGAGTTTCTTGATCCTCCGATCAACTATCTGTACTGGTCCCTCAACATAAGACACATCTAATCTAAGCTGTGTAGGTTCTGGGTCTATTATCTTTTCTGTACCAGGGTAGCATTTCTTCAACATGGATACATGAAACACATCATGCAGATTAGACAATTTAGATGGAAATTCTAACCTATAGGCTACAGGTCCAATCCTCTCAATGATAGGATACGGGCCCATAAACCTAGGAGTCAGTTTGCCTCTCTTACCAAACCTCAACACTCCTTTCCACGGTGAAACCTTCAGATACACGTCATCACCAACTTGAAACTCAAGAGGTTAACGCCTCTTCTCCGCATAACTCTTCTGCCTATCCTGTGTAGCTTTCAACTACTCTCTACATGTCCTCAAGAGTTTGAATGGTCCTCCCTGACTAACTATCTGTTTGCGGGTAAGAAGTTGTACTGAACCTCAACTTAGTGCCCAAATCACGATGCAACTGATTCCAAAAACCTGGATGTGAACTTAGGATCTCTATCAGATATAATAGAAACTGGGATACCATACAACCTGACTATCTCATCCATGAATATCTTAGCCAACATCGGAACATCAGAGGTTGACTTGATATGAAGAAAGTGAGCAGACTTAGTCAGTCTATCCACAATCACCATATCGAGTCACAATCTTTAGGTGTCCGGGGTAACCCTACCAAAAAATCCATTGTGATATGTTCCCATTTCCACTCTGGTATAGGAAGAGACTACAGAATACCTACAGGTTTCTGATGCGCAGCCTTATCCTACTGGCACACACCGCACCTAGTCACATACTCAGCTACATCCTCTTCATACCAGACCACCAATACAACTCCTTTAGATTCATGTACATCTTAGTGTTACCTAGAAGTATAGCGTACATCGATGCATGTGCTTCCTCAAGAATCTTTTCTTTCAAATTAATGTCTTGAGGTACACAACCTATCATGTGGATACAACAAACCATCATCTGAAGACCTAAACTTTGGTCTTTTTCCCTTTGTCATATCATGCATGATCTGTTGTAACTCACTATCATTCTGCTGAAGTTCCTTGATCTGATCATAAAAAGTAGGCTTGACTTGCATCTATGCAATCAAACCACTATGTTATGTCACCCTTAAGTCTAAGTTCAACTTTCACATTTCTACTAGCATGTCTCTCTCGAAACATGCCATAGAGAATGCATCAGTTGTTGAACTTAACTTCCTGCTGAGGGCATCAGCTACTACATTCGCCTTTTCCAGGATGATAATATATCATTATATCATAATCCTTAATCAATTCTAATCATCTCCGCTGTCTAAGATTCAGATCCTTCTGGGTAAAGATATATTTCAAGCTCTTATGATCTATAAACACCTGGCACACCTCACCATAAAGATAGTAACGTCATGTCTTATGAGCATGAACTACAACAACTAATTTCCAGATCATGTGACGAGTAATACTCCTCATTCTATGCTACTTACTTCTTATTACTATTGTAAGAATTTATTTCAAAATTATATCTTACTCTTTTCTCCGAGTCATTTTCATATTGTGTATCTACCTTCCAGATTAGCTAACTTTAAACCCTGGATTTTATTAGTGCTAGGTTACCTTTCATAGTGCAAATCATATGATCTTGTTTTATAAAGATACTAGTATTCAAGGTCAAATCACTAGTGACATCCCTTGAACTACTACAACTCTAAACATTCTAGGGTTTGGTCCTTATCAGTAACATAGCATTATTGTGATGTGACTTTGCTTCCTTAGTTTGAAATCAAACTTTAGATCTCATAAGTTCATCCATCTACTTGTAATGAATACAACAGATATGAATAATCATCAATGAACTATAGATATATAATAGAAATGTAACATCAGCCAAATTCTCTAGCATAACTTATTAACACAAATGCTACAAATAAACATGATACTTGTTACCCAAGCATCACACATGGCTCACAAGGCCATTCATATCTTGTCACCTCTCACTAGGCAACAACTTATTCACATGGCTCACAAGGCCATTCACATCTTGTCACCTCTCACTAGGCAACAACTTATTCACATGGCTCATAAAATCCGTACATATTATTACTTTTATTAAGCAACAACAACATCAACACACAAAAAGCCAATCAACATTTATTATATAAATGTCACAGCCCAAACTTGGCTATATTCGTCATCTCATCATACCTGCATGGTTATTAGGAATGATAACAGTCATACAAGATATTCATCACATCATGTGATACAATAGTAATACCATCATTCCTTAGCCAGGAATTAGGGTTCACTATCAAACAGGGCTTATCATTCCCTTTTCCCCAAATTAGGGTTAGGGTTCCCCATTTCTCATTAATTCAGACCCTCTTGAGTTAGCCAACTTTATCTTGTATTAAGGTATTTCCCCTCTTAATGCATTCCATCACAGAATACTCACCCTTAGCATATAATGCATAGGCCACACATTAGAATTGTCCAACTATCTCACATGATATGAACTTATCTTAGTTTAAGGCATAACTTTATTATAATGTTGCCTATAAACAATCGCAATGATACACCCTCAACTAGGGTTTCACAAGGATACACCCTCAACCAGGGTTCACAATGATACACCCTCCGCTAGGGTTTACTAATCATGTATTGGATCCATGCATTTGTTATGCATTATTGATTAGTACCATTAAGGGTATTTCTCACCTAATCATTAAATTTAATCTGAACCTTATTGTGTTCCTTTATTTCTAATTAAGGATTGCTCATATGAGGTCCCAATGTTGGGTCTCCGATATCAGTTCAAACAAATTCTTAGTTGTTCTAATCTTTCTCTTATATCTCAACATCTTAGTGTATGTACATTCTTACTATGATGTGAGTCTAAATTATCCAGAGTCTACTCTTATTATACTGTTAATAGAAGTCATTAGATCTCAGTAACGCATCCTGCCAGCCGGACCAGGCCGAACCTATAGTCTTGAAGCCAAGAGCGACTCAGGATTAACCAAATGCTATTAATCTCAAACATGTGGAAAGAATATCCACTTAGGGCAAACTCATTTAAACATAACTTCTGGTATACTTAATACAAAGAATATAAAAAATAAATAAATCACTTCATGACACACAACAATATTAAAGAATCATATTTATTCTATAAACTAAAAATCTAAATTCATACATATAAGAGCATTTCTAATGATTTCCAATCAAATAAACAATATAAAGTAAGAGTTGCATCGCATCCTATGTTTAATATCTTACTCCTGTATTAATTTCCGATTTCTTAACCCTAAGATTTATAGGGTTTGTCTCTATCCCATCCTTCCTCTGCATACCTGGCCAGGGCATCCAGAGAAGAATGGACAGAGTAGCTCGATACTGGTCAATCTAAGTACTCAGATACCTGGCCAGGGTACCTAAATACTCAGATTCCCCAGAGCTAAAGACACATCACTTCTTATCTTTCTCACTTATAACTCTATCTTTCGACCCTAATGATCCCTGACGATTCAACATAAACTCTTTACTTGGTTCTCGTGACCACGTCCTCTTCCTGCCATCTGCAATAGTATAACAGAACACTTCCTGTTAGAAAATTGCAGTTAGAAGGAAGACACTTAAGTCCTAATCCTATTGCTCTCTTGTCGTCCCCTGACCTTGACTTAGAGTAACCATGTACTCAACCTATGCTCTGATACCAAGATGTCATGCCCCGATCTCACACTAACCACTAATCACGAGATTAGGGCGCGACAGAGGGATTATCACATAAACAAATCACTGAGAACTTTTTCTTTTTAAAACCTCATAATGATATCTGGATTATTGCTGTAAACTAAAACATAATAAACTATTGCGGAAGAATTTCAATTAAACTGGCTAGAGAACATAAATAGAGTTTACAACATGTAACATTGTTTAACAGAAAGTAAAACATAATAGTTAATTTACATCTTTTACACATTCACCATACATACTCTCTCTCACCCACACCATGTCCCAAGGACCGAGGGGAAAGGACTAAGAGACCTCTAACTAAACTAACTACATATACCTTCTACTGTCAAAAACTAGGATGGAAAGATCCTTCAGATTCTTGGAACTGTTGCTGACCTGAAAAATGTTTGAGTAGAGGAGTGAGCCTACTCTCTCAGTGAATAGCCTTTCATTTAGCTATCACTAAAAAACTCATCAGATATATATAATTGAAATAAAGCATAAGTGCAATACTATACATGACATTTCTAATGACATAGCAGATTTTACAGATAATAATCACATTTCTATACAACAACAAATATCGCATAACTGTAAAGCATAAAATATCAGAAACTGCATATCTTGAATCAATAAAGCAATTATTGAGAACTAACACAGAATTTCTAAACTCTTAACATATTAAATTTACTGTGATCCTATACGATTACATTTTTTTTGTTATGCCCCAAACATATGCAGCGCACTCTGCATATGAAGATCGGTAGCGAACTACGATCCCACCGTACAAGACTTAGCGACACACCCGGGAAATGCTAAGTCTGACTTCTCATCCTGGTCTGTACATGACTCTCAGGCTCACAAGGGCCTCACTGCACTAACTCTGAGTGCTCTGGACTCCTCCCGCAACCTGTAGTGCAGAGTCGGAGGGTCTCTAAGTATCTGATGCCTGGGCGTATCCCCAGGGCTGACCGGGACATTCTCTCAGATCTCCGATGCCTGGGCGTATCCCCAGGGCTGACCGGGATCCTACCTCTCAGACTTCGTGTCACCGAGACATTTAGTATTTGTTGGACACGAGTCTCCGATGCCTGGGCATATCCCCAGGGCTGACCGTTTTACCCCAAAGGTACAGACCGCACAATGGGGTTCTACGGTGTTGGGGCACCTAAGTCTATTAACTGATTAACATATAAACACTTAAACAGGAATATCACATTTCATACTTATTTCACATTCTGAGCATCACTTGAAAACACATATACATCATTTGTCATCTTTAAACATGACTCAGTATCAACTTATCCAGTTTCAATGCTAAACATCCATTTTATGCTCAACGTATACATTGCAGTTGTAATATAGGAAATTCTATCTTTTTCATCAATCATATTATGTATTTCAAGTTCCAATGAACCATATAAACTCACTGATTCAATCCACACTGATCAGATGCTAAACTAAATCATATAACGGCATAAGGAAGCAGTTTATGAAATAAAATTCGAGTAACACCAAATACTGTCCAAAAGCCAAGTATCAGCGAAAAATGCACAATTTACCAAAAAATTCCAACGAAGGAGTTAAATGATGATAACTAAATGAACTCCTACTCACATTGATTTAGGATGTCCGGATTTGATTGAAATTGCATCCAGGGGTTGTCTTTAACCTCTGAATAGCCCCAATTTGAATCTACAGTAATCCAACAGTACCATGCTCACACGTACAGGTTGAAATCAAGCACCCTGGGTTGCTGATTGGGGACAGGAAGCAGCGGAATCCGGTTTGGATCTCAAGGACGAACTCAAAGTGGTTGATTTGGTACTATTTTTTTGCTCAGAATGGTCCTGGTTCGGACCTGCTGCTGCAAGCAGCCGTTTATCCCATGTATAGGTGAATAAGAAGCTTGGTTAGGTGATGGATCGAGGCTAGGACTGCGGATTGTTGCTAGGGCCTCAAGGATGAGCTTGACGCCGTCGATTGAAGAAGCTAGCCGCACCAAACTGAGCTCTAGTCGGCGCCTTGCTGCTTGGCCGCGGCTCTGCCGGTGCCGCTGCTGGCGCAGTGGCAAAGGGGTGCCGCCCTAGGCTCGGGCAAGGGGAAGAAGAGAGAGGAAGAAGAAGGTAGAAGAAGGATGGAGGGTTGGCACTGCTGGTCGGGGCCTAAGGTGCCCAAATCGCCACATCCATCGCCCTTGGTTGCAGCCTGTTGTTGTTCTATCGGGCGCCGCTTTAAGCGGTTCTGGAAGCGATCGGGTGAAGAAGGGATAAGTGAAGAAAGGGGAAATAGGGGTATTAAAACCAATAATTTGGGAAAATTGCATCTCAAGTCCAAGACTCTTAAAAATGCCATAACTATGGCCTCGGGGGTCCGATTAAAATGATTCTTTTTGCAAAAAGCCAAGCACGGAATCCACTACAACCTAGACGTGAGAAACCATGCTAATTAGCTTGTCTCAGCTAATCAAAATGCTAATTGCTTCTTGGGCATTATATAACTTACGATTAACATTGCAATTATCATTAATTACCTCAGATGATTCAATCTCAACTATTGATTCACATATTAGCTTATCTTGATTATCCTTGATGTTTAACAAGATACTCAACACTAATCAAGGTGTTTCACGCTAATCGAGGTATTTATTGACTAACCCTGATATGGGTTGTAACAATTTTCTTGATGGGTATTCGAGGTTCTATCAAGTCCCTATCCACCCCGATGATCAAGAAAAGACTACATTCACTTGTGTCTATGGGAGGTACACCTTCAGAAGAATGCCTTTCGGGTTATATAATGTGCCCGCTACCTTTCAAAGGTGCATGATATCCATATTCTCAGACTTTTCGAAAGACATAATGGAGGTGTTTATGGATGACTTCTTAGTATATGGACCAGATTTTGATAGATGTCTTGAAAACTTGTCGAAGGTCTTGCAAATATGTGAGGAGAATCAACTTGTGCTGAATTGGGAAAATGTCATTTTATGGTAAGAGAAGGAATAGTGCTTGGGCACAAAATTTTTGAGAAAGGTATGGAAGTAGAAAAAAGCAAGATCAAAGCTATATCAAAGTTACCCCCACTAAAATTTGCCATAGGAGTGAGGAATTTTCTAGGGCATTCTGGATACTACATAAGATTTATCAAAGATTTCTCAAAGGTTGCGAAGCCATTATCAAACCTCCTTGATGAAGATATGGAATTTGATTTCTCTGATAAATGCCTTGAACCATTTGAAGTTTTGAAAAGTGCCCTGACCTTGGCTCTGATACTACAAGCACATTATTGGGATTTGCCTTTTGAAATCATGTGTGATGCTAGTGATTACACCATCAAGGCTGTCCTTGGGCAAAGACGAGAGAAGAAGCACTATGCCATTTATTATGCTAGCAGAACTCTTGATGAAGCTCTGGTAAACTACACCACTACCAAGAAATAAATACTAGAAATAGTAATTGCTTTTGACAAGTTCAGATCCTATTTGATAGGATCAAAGGTGAAGGTGTATATAGACCATGGAGCCATAAAGTATCTCATGCATAAAAAGAAAACAAAGCTGAGACTGTTGTGATGGGATTTGTTTCTATAAGAGTTTGATCACAAGATCATGGACAAGATAGGAATGAAGAACGTAGTCACCGACCACCGGTCAAGAATAGTTTTCACTAAATAAAATCATGTGCCAATAAACAACAACTACATGGATGAGGCGTTGATGATGGCCAAGTCAGTCAAACCAAATCTACCTTGGTTCACTGACATCTGTGACTATTTGGCCTGGGAACAATTACCTCCTGAGATATTCAATCAAAAGAAGAAACTTTTTCTTTAATCTGAAGCATTGTTACTAGGATGACCCTTAGTTGTTTAAGAGATGTTCTGAAAATTTATACTGGCGTTGTGTGCCAGAAGAAGAGGTGATTCGAATCCTCAAGGAATGTCATTCCTCACCCTACAGAGGTCACCATGGAGGCAAAGGACCGTAGATATGGTCCTACAGTCGGCTTTTATAGGCTGACACTCTTTAAGGATGCATGTCATTTGTAAAAGTGTGTAGAAATGCCAACTTGCAGGAAATATTACTAGAAGTAATAAGATGCCTATGTCTAACTGGGTGGCAGTGGACATCATTAATTTATGGGGAGTGGTTTATATGGGACCCTTCCCCTCCTCTAGAGGAAACAAGTACATTCTGGTCATAGTAGATTATGTCTCCAAGTGGGTAGATGTTGTGGAAACTCCCACTTGTGACTCTAAAGTAGTTGTGAGATTATTTGAGAAGACCATTTCCCTAGATTTGGGGTTTCTCGCACCATCATTGGGGATGGGGGTCCCATTTCACAGAAAAATAGTGTGAAGTGTTATTGAAGAAGTACGGGGTCAAACATAAGGTAGACACACCATAAAATACCCATATGTTAGGATAGGTGGAATTATCAAATCGACATATTAAGAAGATATCTGAAAAGACCATTGGCAGGACCTGTAAGGACTGGTCCATGAAACTAGATGATGCCCTATGGGCATACAAAACAACTTACAAAACACTGATAGGGACAACCCCCTACCGACTCATCTATGGAAAGTCATGCCATTTGTTAGTAGAACTAGAGCACATAGCCATTTGGGCCATCAAGTTCCTAAATATGGATCTAGATAGGGCTGGAAAGAAGTGGTACCTACAATTACACGAGCTAGAGGAACTGAGGCTTCATGCCTATGAGAATGCATGCATCTACAAGCAAAGAATGAAGGTGTGGCATGTTTCCCACATCAAGCACAAAGATGTTTTAGAAGGAGACAAGGTTCTATTGTTCAACTCAAGAATCAGGTTGTTCCCAAGAAAACTCAAGTCCACATGGTCCGACTCTTTATGTGTTGTCAAGATATACCCATCTGGGGTGATGGAGATAACCAGTGAAAAGACTGGTATCTTTAAGGTGAATGGGCACAGAGTCAAAAGATATTATGAAGATGAAGCCTTTGTCATAAGATCAGAACTAGACCTCGAAGAGTCACAACCAGTACCAGCTGAAGAACTATGAGAAGCAAGAAATGAGAGTCAAGCTAAAGACTTTAAATTACAGCTTCTTAGGAGGAAACCCAAGAATTTACCACTTTCTTTATTTCTACAATGCTTTCTCTTATTTTTGTTAAAGATTAAACTGTGTACATATCAGTTAGTCTAATTTTTGAACTTCTCTGCTTTAAGAAATTTTGAATCTCTCTTAAATAGATAGTTAATTTTGAAACTCCATCTCTATTCCTATGTCTTCAATTGCTTTAAGATAGGTACATATGTCGTTTAATTCAAAACCTGGATGATTGCACTTAAAATTCCTTATTTCAATCGAAACACTCTTATTAGTGTCTTGGTCACGACACTAGTCACGGTCAAGACAACTTCTTTGTTAGTCTGACATCTTGGTCGTGACACCCATTGCAATCGTGACACCCATCACAGTCAATAAAGTCGTCTCGGTCGTGACACCCTTTGAATATAAAGGAGGGAAGTTTTCATAATAGTAAATCCCTTTGCCTTCTCTCGTGTCGCCACTCTGAAAAACCCTAGCAAAGAAGCACCGAAGAATCGTGGTGTGATTAACTCCGAGCCTAGAACACCAAAAGATAACTATGGAGACCCACCTCAATCACGAGCACCCGCCATCGACTTTGTCGTTCTCCCCGCCTCCTTCATTCTCTCCCTCTCTGACTTTGAAAAGGTACCCTTGCTCACTTCTCTCTCTTTGAAGAATCTTTTTATCTAATTTGTGCCATTATGATCTCTTCTTCTTGAGTACAGATCATTTTTCTCCGATCCTTTCTTCTGATCATCGTCTTACCTCACGTTTTGCACCCTAAACCCTATTTTTGACCTTTGGGCTTCTCACTCTTTGGCTGCAGTTGTGGTTACTATACGCCATATTGATTGCCGTGGTTTTGAATCCGATGATTACCACCGTCCAAAATACCTTTTCCTTTGTTCCCCCTCCATCTCTCCCATTCGTTGTCGTGGTCATGATGGTGGTATAGGTCGAGACAATCATCTCGGTGCCTACACGCCTGGCTTCCTTTTTAGTTTCTGACTTGTCGCGACCATGACATTTGTCATGGTCACGTCACTCATCGTGATCCTGATAAACATTTCGGATGGACCACCATCTCAGTCGTGACACGCTAGCATAGTTAATCAGTTTTAGCTACCGTTGTTCCAACCAAATGATCACACATCTTTTTGACCTTTTCTCTCATTTGTTTACCCTCTACATCTTCCACCGATCTATCTTTTGGTCCACCTCGTTTCCCCCAAGACAAAGGATCTTCTGTGTGTGCTTTTCAGTCACAACAATAGTTTTGGTCAACATAGTTATTTTGGTCACGACACGCATTTGCGATTGCGACACATGAACGTTTCCGCTGAGATAGGGAACCAAGAATTAGGTTGCATGCATGTTGTGACCACGATAGCTATTACGATTGTTTTGGTCATGACATATCCACACTCCCTTTCAACTTCTAACCTTTCATGACCACTACCTCTGACCCTATCTCGATCGTGACACATACGTAGCCTCTTTCCTTTTCCTGTCTCAAATAAGAAAGGAAATAGTATGTCTTGACCATGACACACACATGTCTGGATCTCCATCTCGACCGATCGATACCACAAGATGCAGGGCGATATATATATACACACACACAGATATATATATATATATATATATATATATATATATATATATATATATATATATATATATATATATATATGAATTGTCATTACTATCATATGAAATATCAACTAATGTATACCTGACAACCTCCCATGGCTAAAATTGTAGAATGTTGACTTCCACTTATGATACTCTCACTAGGAAAGTGACCTTACTAAAAGGGGCAGAAGAGGCACTTGAATCAATTACCAAGGCACTGAACGACCACCCTGACTTGTCACCACAAAAGAAACTCTGTCTGGAACTGATGAAAAAGAAATATGAGTACATTCTAGACCACAAGACACATGAGGAGTCTGAGGGGTCCCAAGAGACTACAGAAATAGAGGCTTCTGGGAATAAGTCTGAAGAAGAAGAGCCTAAGATGAAGGGGAAGTGGAAGGCTGTTGTTTCGATGGAAACCAAAACCAAGAAATAGAAGAAGATTGTAAAGGCTAAATAAAGGTCCCTGAGATGAGAAGATGACCCTGGTATAGCAAAGAAAGAAGAACCAAGTGTTGAGGCTACAACAGTAGAGTCATCTGCAACTTTTTTACCAAGGGACCGAGTACACAGGATTAACTATGAGCTGATCAAGATGACCAAGGTGTTCAAGCCTATAAGGTATATTGACCTTGAAGACTTCAAAAATCTAGGAATCCATAACAGAGTAATGGAATTCCTCAAGGGAGTGAACCTACACCGCATCTGCTCAACCAAGGAAATCACTCTAACAGAACTTACTACCAAGTTCATCTCCTCTATTGAAGTAGTCCATGTTGATAACAAGGAAAGAAGGGAAGCAGTGGGGGAGTTCAAGCTACATGTGAGGATGGGAGGGAACAAATATTATGTGACATAGGTGATTCTAAACAAGATCTTCACATAGAACAATGAAGAAGCCAAATCATGTTTGGAAACACAGGGTGAGAAGACCACAATTGGATATAGCAGCCACAAGACGTGGGAGAAGCCCACAGGAGATCTTGTACATAGCCCAAAGAACTCCAAGGAAACACTCATATCTTTGTGCTTTATCTGGGTAATGTAGAAAATACTATAAAACATAGTCTTTACAAGATCTAAAATAGGAGGAGTGTCCAAAGGAGACATGTTCCTCATATGGTCAATGCTAAATGAGAGGCCAGTGAACATAGGAAGGCTTCTAATTGAGAAACTATCAACTACTATGGGATAGGACGTCGGGAAAATAAAAGATCTATGAATGGGAGGGAAAATAATCCAAATTTCCACATACTTCCTGCCAATTGAGTAGTTCAGCAGATACAAAGAAACAGACGGGTACATGAAGATAGACATAAAGTACCTAATAAGTGTTGGTATTCTAGTGCAGAAGAAGGAGAAACTCTTCTATAAGTAGTCCTACTCCAATCTGCTACTTCCCCTTCCAAAAATGGCATGTTATGACGTCCACAAGATGTGAACCATCAAAGAGGAGGTGAAAAAATGCACTCAAGTGCAATCAGAATGGTTGCAGATCCACAATCACCTACCAACATCGAACATGAACTAGAACTAGAGATGAAAATAGAACAACACAAGCCAGTAGAAAGAAAGAAACTGATGATCACGAATCAAAAAGACAAGGCATCGCACGTCAATCCTAGAAAGATAGAAGTGGCAAAACAACCACCTATGGATGACGAACCAATTCACCACGATGAAGGGTTCAATAATGCACGACCTTCTGCCCCCATTACAAACAAGGTGTAAGAAGTGTCAAACATTGAGATAGCCAATAAGCCAATGCCCCTGTTGTCGCAAAAGAATGAACTCCAGAGGCTAAGAAGGGACCAAGCCATGGACCTGAGGCCTCCAAACCCACCCCAACCCCTTCTACAATTGAAGCAGTGCCCAAGGTACCCAGGTAGCCTAAAGCATCAACCACCGCACAAGCAACAAATGTTGAACAAGAAGAAGGCATAGCACAAGAAAGTGTGCAAGAAGAGCCCGCTCAACCTTCACAACAAATCCCTAGAGCAGCAACATCATCATCATCAACATCTACAGCCAAACAACAACAACATCCACAAACCTTTGGTGACGTATTAGGGCATCAATTTGATGCCATGTGGGCACACATGCAGCATTATTCTGAAGTTAACTTTCATATCACTTATATCATGTAAACTCTAATGACGTAGGTACATGGCTTTCATGCAAAAACTGAGACACTTCCTCAGTTGATGCAAGAAGTGATCAATAACCAAGCAATGAAGATCAGGGCCATTAAGACAATTTCAAAAGAAATGGTAGACCTCCAAAAAGAGAGGGAAAATGTATGCATTGAAAAGGAGATGATGCGCAAAGGTTACAAAGAAGCTATGCAAGATATACGAAGGGAACCTGAATGGTTGGAGGATGAGCAGAAAAAGATGGAATTCGAGCACCAGCAACTAGAAGAATTATGAGAAAAAAGGAAGGTCAGACATGTTGTCAGCCCTTCACCATCTCAAGCTTCTTCAAGCCTGTCTAACGTCAAAGAGATGAAAGATAATGAAGCACTAAGCACAACTTCAGGACCTGGAGCAGAGATTGCAAGTCCACCAGAAGAAGTACAAGCACTGCAGGAGAAACCAACTACTGAAGGTGCAAATAGCAATGTACATGAGTTTGATTTGAACTCCCAGCCAACAAAAGATGAGCCCATGTTGGAAGAGCAACCCAACGAATGCATTGTTAGACAGGAGGCCACAAATGATGATAAGTTAACGTCTTTTGAGATAACAAATATAAATAGAATCATGGATGAAATGAACATTAGCATGGATATCTACGATATCTACCTTCAAGATCTTGTCTATAATGAACACAATAACGTTATATATGATGGTAAAATGGACGCAACCTTAGCAACACTAAATGAAGCACCATCGGTGGAAAATCAACTCATAGAAGACTCTACGAAAGTAATTACCGCCAACAACAAAATGCAAGAAGAGCCATGTCATAAGAAGATTACTAAAGATACTGCCCCAACTTCTGTTGCACTAGCCACAAATGTACATCAGGTTGATGAAGGGACATCTGATGATGATGAAGTTGGACTGGCCTCCTTATTTTTTGATGCACCTACAAGAGAACAAAGCCCACCTATAGAAGGAACTAAATTGGTTGTAGCTCCTATGCTCCATTGAAAAATGGTAGATATTGACATCACATCAATATCCCACATCACCTACCAGGACGTCAATGTCTTAGGAGACGTTTTGAATGTTAATCTATCAGGGGGCAATATTCTATACAATAACAAAGGGAGGTCATTGAATAGATGCCACTTCAGGGGAATATTTCTAAAATGAGCATGGGTACATAAAAGATTGTTCAAAGTGCTTTGTGCTACACTCCTTGAAGAATTCCTCCATTCTGATAAAATACAACTAGTATTCAATGGTACAAGTCATCTAGAAAGAATGTTGTATGAAGAGGATTACAACTCTGAATCTGTGAAAGAAATTCATGCTACAGTCATGAGGGTAGAAACAAAACTTTTCACCTTGCTTATCAAAACTATAAAGCATTGGGTGTTGATTATTGTAGACTTGTATGATATGTTTATGACCATCTACAACTGTTGTGCCATTAAGCTACCAAGAACTTTGCTAATTTTCAAAAACCAGGAGGTGTGCGACATTCTGAAGGTACCCTTCGTCTCCAATGAGCTATCCAGTTAGCAGGAAACTGACACAAATCTAACTAGAAGAATTTCTCTATATCCGCAAAAGTCCCTCAAGAGGATCCAGGAATAGGAGATTGTGCCTTTGTAGTGCTTAGAATGACAGAAGCTATAAACTAAGGTGTTCCTTTAGAAGACCTTTTTCTAAAATACCTTCATGGCTTGCAGGGTACCTACACCATGGAACTTATCTACGATCAGTGTTTCTTCAAGGACGTTGTAATGTCTCCTAGTGATGTAGCACACCTGCACACGGGCGTCCCCTTATCAGAAAAGAAGCCATGGCAGGAGCAGCTGTAGACCTTGTGGATTGACCCAACTGAACCAGCTAGGGCATATGCTTGGAAAGAAGGGTGGGAAACCAACAAGAACCTTGATGAAGCACCTCAGAAAGGAAATTAGGATCCTAATCCAGCTGAAAAAGTGATAATCGCAAGTGCTGCAACAAAGGAACAAGAAGCACCCACTGAAGATCACCCTGAGGAAGGTGAAATCAATGAAGAGGAGTTGCTTGAGATATGCCCAGATGGGCTACCTAGACAGATAGAGCCATCCATTGCTGACTTCAATAGATGGGCCTGCCAAGACCTCTCCTAGGACTCATTGCTACTAATCATGGAAAAGCTTAAAGAAGATAGTAATCGTGGAGAAGTCGTCTTTGAACGAGATGGCATTTGCATCATCAAAGATGACCTCCAGGATACACTAAAGATAGGAGGCTACCTAGTAGAAAGTGTGATACATGTGTATCAATCACTTCTAGGTGACAACATGCCAAATTCACATATATCTTATTTCTTGTTGGTCGATGACATACTAAAGAACAAAGAGTCAGGAGAAAAGATAGTCTGAAGAAGCGTCTAATAGCCTCTCTACCTAATTTCATCTTCCTACCAATACCGCATGATAACCATTGGACTCTCGTGGCGGTCAATGTCACAGCAAAGACTAACATTCCTTACAATAGCTCTGATTCAGCCTTTGCACTGAATAAGTATACAAATAAGACTACACTGGAGAGGCCCATTAAAGAGAAGGTAGTGACATGCATAGAAACAATTATAGAAATCATCTGTGAGCATGTAAAAGGGTACAAAACTTTAAATACTAAGGACTTCAAGAAGACGTAGTTTTTTCATAGAAGTCCATAGTAGATGCCCCTATATAATGATTGAGGTTTCTATTTCCTAGCTTGGACGGAAGCCCTAGCCCTACGAGAGATGAACGTCAAAATTCTGCAACAGGAAAGATACCATGCTCTCTGAGGAGGCTCCGTTGACATGCTTCTGCAGTCAAAATGGGTAATTTTTGAAAAACAACAAAAATAAAGCAAGCCCATTTATACCTAAACATTTATCTTTGACACTCCAGGACGGAGTGAAGGATAGGTTTGGGGGAGGAGTTAGAAACGGACATGAGAGGTACTATTTTTCTATTTAATTTAGATCCCAATCATGTAAGGTCTTATCTTATACAAATTCATACATTTACTCCTGCATAGTAGGAAGCATAGTAGGAAATTTTGAAAAATTTTGAACTTTGAGCTTACAATTGTTCACAATTTTGATATTTTGCTAGAGTTATTCAATTTCCCTTCTTCTTAGACTTGTTTTTCCTCCTAATACCTTTGAACGTAATCATCTCTAGAGTGATGCAAATGAGATACTAATCCACATAAAAGAAAAAGACATGACAATATGATCTTATTTCATTCTTATAGCAAAATGTTGTGTAAAGTGGAAGAACACCCATGAATCTATGGATCCCTGGAAATAAGGAGGATTTTACCAGCCACACTCATGACCAATCATCCAAGCCTGATGGTACTAACTGTAAAGTCTACATCTCCCACAAGAAAGAAACAAATACCCCTTGCAGTTTTAGTTATCCCCTCCTAGGGATGAAAAGAGGATTGGCTGCCTAGAAATCCTACTAACCCTTTTTCCCAAGCTTGAAAGTGAAATTAAAAGCTATAAGAGAAAAAATCATAAGAGTTGTGTCTAAGAAGATGATGAAGGATTCCACACGGCCAGTGTATTGCTACACTCATGAATGCATATATGTCGTGTCTGGAAGTGGAATCTGGAAGCCAAGTTACCCATCTGCATTCTGAAGCAACCTCGTACAACCACTTGACACTAGATCAGGGCCCACTTGGGCAACACTATCTTTAAGACAGCACCATGTTTGAGGGAGACTGAGGAGTGTAAGAAAACACTAAAATCTTAGCCTACCCCAGCACAATAACTTAGACATAACCAAAATAAAGGTCAGGTGTGAAATCTACCCCTCGTAGAAACCGTTTACAAGTACATCCAGAAACCAAGGGCAGGAAGGTCATTGCTAGGGAGAGTCCTTTACTACAAAAGGTAGTGGCAAAGGGAACAAAGTCATGCAACTCTAGAAATATAGGGAGGAGATAGAACTTTAGGAAGTGAACAAAGCCTATCACACATGTTTTTGTTGTAAGGATGGAATAATTTGGTAATGGTGTGCTTCATTGAAAAGAAAATATTTATAGCCCATCACTCGATGAGTTGATTCTATCTATTAGCCTGATAACATGCTAGATTCTAAGTTTAGGGGAGTTGATAACATCTCATTTTGTGATATTTTTGCATCTATTTTATGTTTCTAATAACTTTCCATTGGTAATTTCCTTGCCTATTTTATTAACCTTGAATAACATTTGTATTTGACCTAATATCCTTTCTTGATCCATGCAGACTCAACTTCGGTCAGTACTAATATACATTTGTCACGGTCAAGAAAAATGCATTCATCAAGAATTTCGATCGAGACAGATTTAAGGAGTAGTCGCATGTTGTGACCGTGATTGCCCATCAACAATTATGATCGCAACAGTAGTCCCGACAGTGACAGTGGTTGGAACCGCAACTAAAATCATGGCCAGGACCGGGACGTGATTGAGACAGATGTCAAGACCAGGTCAAAAGACTCGACCGCAACAACAGTCATGTTCGATACGTCATTACGACCTAGGCATCACCTCTACCAGAACATGATCGTGACCACAACATCGATCTCCATTGAGACACAAGTCGTGACCGCGACTCAGAGTTAAGTCAATGGGCAGTGCCTATAAATAGGCCCCAACCTCACACATACCAGGGGGTATCATCAAGAGCGATGAAGCACTGCCCAACTCCAAAGCCATCCTTGTTCATCTCCATTGGTCTTAGATCTCTAAAGATGAAAGTTGGAGGAGAGTGAAGATTTATCATTCTCTTCTATGAGAGAAGGAGTTTTCATCTTCCACATCTACACCAAATCTAGATCTGAAGAAGTATCATTGGTGTATCACCTCCTTCCTTCTTTAGATCTATCATCTCCCTCATGTTGTACCTTCGCCCTCTTCATTTGTCTTAATGTATCTAAACTTTTGTAACGTCATTATGTTTCTCGTTAACATGAGTAGCTAAACACCTTGCTTGGGTTGGGAGTAGCCACCAAGTCTCTCCCAAAATGTATATACTTGCATCCGTTTGAATATATATATTCTTAGCAATGCTTATATCAATACTCTTGTTCCTAAATGCTTCACTTGCATGATTAGCTACCATCTTGTGATGTATGATTGTTAATGCCTCAAAAGAGTAGCATTAATCTTATCTAAGTGTTATGGAGTAGGACGAACATATGAAAATGTTAGAATGCTAAAGCTAATGATCATATGGTTTGCTTTGTGATTGTTTGCTTGCCATATGGAGAGAGAGACATCCTTATAATCTAGATCTATCCTAAGCTTAAGATAGGATGGAATAGACACATATGATGATTGCTTGTAATCTTGCTAAGGGTACGTAAAGGGGTGTGAGCATTGCATGTTGGTGAGAGATCTGAGTAGGTGAAACCCGATCTAAGTTCCCTTCCATACTTTGGTTACATCTTTCTTGCTTGATCTTATTCTCTTGTTTTGATTTCTTACCTTTGCTTTTATTACTTTGTTTGGAGTAACTTTGTTCCTTAGGGAACACCATCCTAATCTACCCCTTCATTTGGTGTATTTGAGTCTAATCCTTTGCGTTCCTAACACTTACTAACCTTGTCCTTGTGCTTCTATCCTGATCTAGTACATTAGACCTCATATAATAGTAGTAGGGGCTTGAGTGCCAGGTTATAAATCTAAGAGTCCGACTACTCTAGATTTGCTTCATTCTAGACGTGTGATTTAAGTCGGTCAATATATTAAATGAATAATGTAAACCAACTTGTATGGATTGTAATAAATAACATTGTGGTGTAACGTAATGGGAAACAATGGTGTACACACATGAAAATATTATCATAAAAGAAATAAAATCCAAATTTTTTTATAGAAACACACTAATTAATCCATATGTAAAGAATAGAATCACACTCATATGTACTAAATATTTAGATGTAACGTGTTAGTAGTAGAAAGTAGTAAAAGAATAAAATTTAAAAAGAGAATATCCAATCAGAAAAGTTAATTGTAAATTGTTTGATTTAATACATTCTGTTTGATATGGTTTCTAATTTTCTTGCGATCATGTTTTATTTTCTTTTCCCTTTTCCATTTATGTGTGGTATCTCTTTCTTATAACTCCTTCTTTCCCTCTCCCTTCCTCTTTTTCCTTTGTTAACTTTTCCTTACTTTCTCCCACATTCCTCTAATGATATTCACATTTTGATCTATTTATTTTTCTTCCTTATTTTTTGTATTTACAATATCCTATTTGACTAGTTGATGATAGTAATAGTAATATATATACCCCAAGATATGCACTCTCTAGATCATAGATAGTGAACACCCGCCACCTCCATTCCTCTCATCAAAGAAACCCATGCATTTTACCTATATAATACCCATCCAAGGACCTTCTTGATCACCTACTTTGTCTCAGTAAGCCCTTTGATGCCCGGTTATCATCGGCCATGAACTCTTCACAATGGCGGTACTCAAACCCTCTCACCCCACCAAATCATCTTGGCTGGCTCCAGTGGAGGCCCTCGATGCTTTCCTATATCATGTTTCCTGATCACATCACAGGTAATCTACCTTTCTCCATGTGGCATTAGATTCTTTATATTTTACCGACAGAATTCTCCAAAACTTTTCTTGTTTTGGTTTTCTACCCTGAGTTTTATCTAGTTGATTTGTTTACCAGACTTCTAGATGATATTCTAAAATCATAAGCATTGTTATACACTCGGCTTCTTGTAGGTTATCACTATAGATGTCTCCATGATTGGTTCCTATTTGTCCTTCCTAGTTGTTTCTGTAGAAGGTTTCACATGAGTTTTTTTGTTGTCTCTATACCCATTTTGGTTCTCCGAGACTAGAAGGGCCTATAGGGTACATTGTTCATGTTTACCAAAGCATTGTATGTGAGGTTGAAGAGTCCAATTTCCTCCATCTAGTAGTATCGGCTTCACACTTAAATTTGATATAAAAATGTAATTTTAGAGGAATTTTCTAGTTGGTTGGAATTTTTAAAATCCATGTATGTATATATATATATACTTTTGGAATTATAAAATTATAATATATCCAATGATATGGATTTAATTTCCTAACTCCAATCTAATAAATATGTAAACTTTATGGATTTATCTAATTGGTTGGACTTCCATAAAATTCATAACTATCTATAAATCTAGAAAAATAAGGTCAAATATGTTATGATCTCAGTAAAATATGCTCCAAAACATAATATGGTTTCGAAGGCTTAATTCAGTAATAGTAAAAGGACAATTTTAGGATTTATATAAATAATGTAAACCTAACTCTAATTCTACATATATCTAAAAGGTGCTTTGGAGACTTAGGCTTGAACCTAGGGTTGACTTTAGAATTATGTACTCTTTCTGAGGTATGTGCATATTTTCTATTATCTAGGCACTAATATTACGATCAAACATTCCTTCCCACCTGAGGCATGGTAGATATTCTTTTTTTCATCATTATGAAATTCTTTTCTTGGATAATTCTTATGGGTCCTCTGACCCCACACGATATATTATGGATGTTCTCATCATGTTATTTCACATGGACTGAACTTATACTTGCCTTTCCCTATTTACATGATTTATTAGACTATCCTTATTTCTTATAGTGGTACATTTATACAACAATTTTTACAGGGGCGTGCTTTTCCTCCTAGGGTGTGCTTTTCCACCCATTATTTCCAATAGCATGCTTTTACACCTAGGGTGCGCTATCTCCACCCATTATATATAGGTTGATATCCAATGGTGTCTCAACCCTACTTAAAATAATTTTAGTCTTTTCTTGTTACATGCATAATTTATTGTTTGATATTGTTAATGGAAAATATTTAAAGGCAAGATTCCCTACTT
Source organism: Alisma plantago-aquatica (assembly GCA_963693085.1). Taxonomy (NCBI): domain Eukaryota; kingdom Viridiplantae; phylum Streptophyta; class Magnoliopsida; order Alismatales; family Alismataceae; genus Alisma; species Alisma plantago-aquatica. The sequence continues at coordinate 13,793,147 of OY856414.1, read as the reverse complement.
GATATTCTTTACTTTAGACATGCCTCATATTTTGTCTTGACAAAATCCTCTTAGAACTTCTTCTTTTGAACCTCTCCTCTATATGATATCCTGCCTTGACGTTTCTCTGTCTGAAGTATGGCCTAGTTGTTATTTTCTGCACATACTAAACTTTCATTGATGCCCATTCCTTTTGTTTTCCTCTTCCTCATGTTGCTTCTCAACCCACCCAGAGTTAACATAGCCCGAGATTCAAGGAGAAGAAGACTTAGCTTAGGATCAAGTGCTAGGATGAGTTCTGATGTGAGAAGGTTGTTCACCGTAATTTGATCTTGATAGTTAGATTCATAATTTAGATTTTTCCTATAAGGCTTAATGTTAAGTTGAACAAGGAATTTATGTAATAGTTGGTTTTTTATTTTGGTTGCAACAAACTATGTTTATGTACTCATCTGTTTAAGAAAAAATTATTGCACCCCTTTTATTTTGTCATATTTGAGTTCATGGGGTTATATGCAAATTATTTTCTTAAATTAAGTAAGGAGCGGTCCCCTACCAAGTCATGCTCTTTGCACGATGGTATCAGAGCATAATTGTGCTCAGCAATCTAACTATTTTGGACATTCATCCATGGAACCCTTTCCATTATAATTACACCTATATTTCAGGAAGACCAACCTATTAGGACAACTGATACCTTTGACTTGGAAAAGATCTATTGGAACATAGTTATCGTACATCATGCTACCCATATAGAGTGACTAGAATCTCCTTCTCTTGGAAGGTTCTTAAAGCCTTAATATTCAAGAATAGGAAAACTAGTTAAAGATGTTGGACTGAAAACACATTACCTAACTTTTGGGCAATTAATCAAATTAAAATATCTGCAATAACTAGATCCTAACTAGGATAATTAACAGATCTTTCTAAGTGGACCACCTTGGGTAGACATATCTAAAACCCTTGAGGAAACATTGCACCAATCGATACAATAAAACTATACTCACGATATAGGAGTCCTATGGACTCTTAATTTAGGATTTTTGAATTTTGGGGAAGAAATACTCTTTAAGGAACTAAAATGTATAATCTTACCCTATTCCATGATTATAGATCTAGTAAGATTTGGTTTCTTAAATTTGACCAACAAGGATAAAAATTAAAACACATTTTCATAATGACTTAATTATGTGCCACCATGTAACAAAAATCATGAAATATGTCACATGTATTTCCTTTACTAACATAAAGGCTAAATAAAAATGAATAATATGCTTTGGAGTAACAATTCATAATTCTATGTCCATAAATATTAATAATGTTTTATTAATTTAATAAATATGAAATAATGGATTAAATATGAAAAATAAGTAAAATGTATAATTTCGTGAAAAATAGGAATATATAGCTCTTCTAAAAATATATTGGATATAATAAGACTCAATTGAGTGGATATTTATAATAGAGGTATAATGTTTTGATAAACATAATGGTAATAAGTCAAACATTATAACGGTACCATAACTCATAAAAGGGAATCTCACAAGTAAAATATAATGTTGAATATGTGTCATTGGGTCCCAATTACTTTGGGTGCCAAGTTTCACATTGTTTATGTAATGATAACTATTTTAATTCTAATAGTAGAAGAAAATAAGAATAGGAGCCAAAAGTGTTAAATAGATCAATAAACAACTTCAATAGTAGAAATTAATTGCAAATTTGAAATCTACATACCAAATTGTTTACGTGTGAATTTCCACTTTAATTGGACAAAGTTATCTATCCTTGTGTAGTTTAGGAGAGAGAATGTATATTAAAGCCCAAAATATTAAATAAAATGATAAACAACCACAACTAGAAGAATTAATTGTAAAACCATTTTATGCATGTTCAAGTTTGCTTTTATGCTAAATTTTACATCTTTTATGAGTTTCTAGATGCATCAAATGTCTTAAGAAAAGAAAATGAAAGATAAGGACAAAAATATTGAATTTATTATTGAAAAGAAAACATCTAATATATTATATAAATAATGTAAACTAACTTGTATGATTGTAATAAATAAAATTGTGGTGTAATATAATGGGAAACAATGTTGTACACGCATGAAAATATTATCATAAAAGAAATAAAATCTGAAATTTATTTTAAAACACACTAATTAATACATATGTGAAGTATAGCTTTGCACTCGTATGTACTAAATATTTAGCTATAAAATGTCAGTAGTGGAAAGTAGGAGGAGAATACAAATTTCAAAAGAGAATATCCAATTGGAAATATTAATTGTTATGTTTTTAATTTAATACATTGTGTTTGATATGGTTTCTAATTGTCTTCCTATCATGTTTTGTTTTCCTTTTCTTTTTCTACTTGGTACTCTCTTTCTTCCAATTCCCACTTTCCCTCTCGTTTCCTCTTTTTCCTTTATTAACTTTTCCTTACTTTCTCCCACATCCCTCCAATGATATTCACATTTTGATGTATTTATTTTTCTTCCTTATCATTTTTTGTATTTACAATATCCTATTTGACTAGCTTGTGGTAGTAATATATAACCCCAAGATATGCACTCTCTGGATCATAGATGGTGACTACCTACCACCACCATGTTTCTCCTCAAAGAAACCCATGCATGTTAACCTATATAATACCCATCCAAGGGCTTGTTTAATCACATGCTTTGTCTCCGTTACGCCCATCAATACCTGGTTATCATCGGCCATCAACTCTTCACAACAGTGGGTCTCAAACCCTCTCATCCCAATCAATCATCACAGTCATATTTAGTGGAGGCCCTTGATGCTTTTCCTATATCATATATCCTGATCACATCACATGTAATCTACCTTTCCCCATGGGGCATTGGATTCTTTCTATTTTACCAACTGACTTCTCCACAACTTTTCTTGTTCTGGTTTTCTAACCTGAGTTTCATGTATTTGATTTGTTTACTAGAATTCTAGATGATATCTGAAAATCATAAGTGATTGTTTTACACTTGATTGTCTGTAGGTTTTCGTTGTAGTGGTCTCCATGATTGGTTCCTATTTGTCCTTCCTGGTTGTTTTAGCAGAAGGTTTCCCGAGAGTTTTTTGTTGTTGTATCTGTACCCATCTTTATTCTTTAGGATCAGAAGGACTTGTGGAGTACATTGTTCATGTTTACCAAAGCATTGTATGTGAGGTTGAAGAGTCCAATTTTATCCATTTATTGGTATTGGTTTCACACTTAAATTTGATATAAAAATGTAATTTTAGAGGAATTTTCTAGTTGGTTGGAATTTTTAGAATACATAAATTAATATATAAATCAAAACAAAATATGTTTTGTAATTATAAAATTTAATATCCAATGATATCGATTTAATCATCTAACTCTAATCTAATATATATGCAAACTTTATGAAGTTATCTAATTGGTTGGACTTCCTCAAAATTTATAACTATTTGTAAGTCTAGAAAAATAAAGTCAAATATGTTATGATCTCCATACTACATGATCGACAACATAATACGGGTTTGAAGACTAATTTCACTAATAATATAGGGACAATTTAGGATTTATATAAATAATGTGTACTTAACTCTAATTCAACATATATGGTTAATATGTACTTCAAATACTTAGGCTTGAGCCTAAGGCTGACTTTGGACTTATGTGCTCTATTTGAGGTATGTGCATCTTTTATATTATCTAGGCACTGCTATCATGATCAAACATTCTTTCCACATGAGGCATGAGTAGATATTCTCTTTTTCATCATTATGAAATTCATTTCTTAGATAATGTTTATGGGTCCTCTGACCCTACATGATATATTTTGATGTTCTCATCTTGTTATTTCACATGGACTAAACTTATACTTTCTTTTACCTATTTCTGAGCATGCTTATACTATCCTTATCTCTTATAGTGGTACATTTGTACAACCATTTTTACAGGGGCGTGATTTTCTGCCCAAGGTGTGCTTTTCCACCTAGTGTTTATAGAGGCGTGCTTTTCCGCCTAGGGTGTGCTATCTCCACCCATTATTATTTGATTGCGATCCAATGGTGTCTCAACCCTGCTTGAAATAATTTTGGTCGTTGTTTGTTACATGGATAATTTATGTTTTATTGTTAATGGAAAAAATTTAAAGGCATGATTCCCTATTTTATATTCTTTAGTTTAGACACACCTCATCTGTTGTATAGATAAAATCCTATTGGAACTTCTTCTTTTGAAAGTCTGCTTTATCTAATATCTTGCCTTGACTTTAGCTATCTTAAGTATGGCCTAGTTGTTATTTTCTACACCTACTCAGCTTTTACTAACATCCTTTCCTATTATTTTCCTATTCCTGGGTGTTGCTTCTCAACCCACCCAGAGTTAGCACAGCCTGAGATTCGAAGAGAAGAGGACTTAGCTCAGGGCCATGTGCTAGGATGAGTTCTAAGATGGGAAGATTGTTCACAACAATATTGTCCTAATAATTAGATTAATAATTTAGATTTTTCCTATAGGGCCCAATGTTAAGTTGAATAATGAATTTATGTAAAATGTTGGATTTTTTTCTGCTATAGCAAACTATGTTTTTATATTCATTTGTTTCAGAAAAAAATATTGCATCCCTTTTATTTGGTCATATTTGAGTTCATGGGGTTATATGCAAATTATTTTTTTAAGTAAGGAGTGGTCCCCTATTAGGTCCCACTCTTTGCAAGAATGACCATAACGTTTATTATAATATTAAAATTTGATAAAAATCTACTTTGTTAGATTCATTTTTTGATCGTCTACACAACCAAAGACCTAAACCATCGAAAAGGTAAATGGAAGGGCAATTTCTAGGGTGACATTGGGGAAGAACAAGAAGAACATGAGGAACTTACAATTTTACTTTATATTAGACCTAATAAGTAGGTTTTAGCTGTAATTTTTTTCTTCTATTCATTTTCCCTTGCTCAGTTGCTTCTAATTCATGTATCAAAAGTTTTCCTTAGCCTTCCTTCTTCATCCTACCTCCAGAAGGCTTCATTTAGGTTTGTTAAACTAGCATCATGTTGGTCAGAGTTCTTCCTTGGAGCTTTAAGGTTGAATCCAAACTCAATAGATTAGAATCTGAGTTTACCTTGTTCAAACTCAAGATCTGTAAGTTGGATCAGCTTTTGTGAGTGAACAACCACCTTAAACCTTGATTTTACTTAATTCAAGCCCAAAAATTATAAACATGTACTTTTATTCATGATGAATATTGTTCTCATTCTATTGAGCCAAGATATGAGATTTCAGTTTAGTTGTGAAACATCTAGAGGGGGTGAATAGAGCTTTTGGTACTTTTAAAGTTCAATTAAAAAACTTAAGTCAAAGAAGGAGGAGGAAACAAGGAAGACACTTCAATTTAGAGTGGTTCCAAGCTTTGAATCATAGGTTGTCAGTCCACTACCCAATTGTTTCCAATTGGGATTTTGAAAGTGATTTATTTTATTTACCTCGCAAGGATGTTACAACAAAATACAATCACCTTCCACTTGAAGTAGCCTTCACCTTGAAGTACCCTCAACCTTCGTGAAGCAGCCTTCTTGAAGTAACCTCAAGCAACCTTGGAGCAACCTTTACCCCCTTGAAGTAGCTCCGCCACCTTGAGATAGCCTTCACCTAGAAGTAGCTCCAACCTCCTTTGAAGAAGCCTTCTTGAAGTAACCTCAAGCACACCTTGGAGCGGCCTTCACCTCCTTGAAGTAGCTCCACCACCTTGAGATAGCCTTCACCTAGAAATAGCTCCAACCTTCTTTGAAGCAGCCTTCTTGAAGTAACTTGAAGAACATCTTAGAGAAGCCTTCACCTCCTTGAAGTATCTCTAAGCAACCTCATTTCATCAGCCTCCAACCCTAGGAGTAGTTAAGGAGAACAAAGTACAATACAAAAGAAATAGATTGGAAGAAAGAAATACTTAACCAATGAAGTATAGTGTCTTGATTCCTATATCAAGCATTTAGACCTCCTATCCACTTAATATGGACGTTGTTATGTGGTGGCTAGGGCATAGTAGCTATAGGATACAACTTTAGAGTACAAGGAAGAAGATACCAAGTGATTCTCAGCTTTGTTGCTCTCTAGAATGAATGTTGAAGTGTAGCTTGTGTATTTTAGGTGTCCTAAGGCCTCTCCTATTTATAGGGATGGTTTGCAAGTGTTTAGGGAAATTCTAGGGAGTCTCTAGAGTGTTCTTAGCACTTAACTAGACGCTAGGTAGAAAGGCTAGAAATGGTAAATTTGTATGTTCTTGAAAGAACAATCCAGAACCCTACTCACTCGACAAGTTTTTCGACCGACTGTGTCTTGATCGAACTTTTCTTTGGATGAGCATGGGTTTATGGCAAATGTGTACCAACGTCTATTTCCAACTCCCAACTCCAACCCACTTGGTCTAACGGTCATAAGCTTTGGGCCGAGGTTGGGTCAGTTGAATATGTTTTTGATCGAAACATGTTTTAGAGAACAAATGTGTAAGGTTTCAAATAGTGCTTAATATGTTCAATCGAGGTGGTTCTCAGTCGACAGAGACTTTGACCGAGGGTGTCTCATTCGACTTGTTTCTCGACCGAGGGTGTTCCTATTTTAGATTTTTGAACCACCTATTAAATGTGTGTTCTAATGGATGATAATGAATCTACCTTTAGGGGGGATCCTAACTAAGGGTTGTAAGTGGATGGGGAGGATCTAATGCTTGATTTACACAATATCTAAGTACTTGTACATTATATCATTGTACAAGTATTTACATTTGAGTGCAATCATGAAAATATAAACATTTAAGTGCATTAATCTTCAATTTATATTGATATTAAACTTTCCACTTAGGAGGATCTCCTAATTTCATTGAGCCCAGAAATACTCAAGTATCACGTTGGATCCACAAGTATGAAATGTTTGTCATCATCAAAGCAAATGGTATGCTAATGTCCAATTTAGCCAACAATCTCACCCTTTTTGAAGATGACAAACATTTTTAAAATATAATCAAAATATTTGAAATGAAATGAGCTTCATACTTGTGATGTACCTGAGGTGAATAGATTCTTTTGATCCCATAAAAATGTATGCTAATATACCGAAATATATATGGAACATGCATGATATCCATCTCTTAAGGCAATGTAGCACCAATTAATGTCAAGCCAAGAGATCATGAAACACATGAGAATATTTTAATTTATTTTGCTTTATTTTATTTCTCTCCCTTTGTAATTTCAAAAAGATAATCATATGTTTAAGTAAATAAGACTCCCCCTTAATTTATTACTCCCACTTAATTGTTTGCTTCAAAAAGAATGTCAAATTTAGCCACAATTTAAAACCAATATTAATTTCTCAACCATTGGCAAGGGGTGTTAAGACCTGAAATGATATGAGATTCCTTTAGGCTCATAGTGGGATCAATAAATATATCTCTAACCGAATATAAGGGTTTTTAATCCCATATTTGTATATAGAATAAAATTAAGAGCAAGATCAAAAAGATATGCACATCATATCCAAGAATTTTGTAAGTCAATTTTTATGATCTTTAAGCAATCTTGTTTGTTGCACTATTTTGATTTAGAAATTTCTCTCATTCTAAGTATTTAACGTGATGATCAAATTACATATTTAATATACCAATGTTGGGTGCAAGTGAATAATTAGATTTACAAATAAGCATGTTTGTCCGCCTTATTTTCGATCGACCATGACTTCGATGGGGGCGCCCCTCAGTTGAACTGTTTGTCGACCAAGAGGCAGTGTTGGAGATTTCCAATTGATGTTGGTTATCAAGTATGATAAAGATATAACATTTTCCTCTATATTAGCATGTGACCAATCAGCTTTATGCATACTTAATTATGTTTCAAGACATGGGTTTAAGCAACATAGATATCTTCTCTTATGAAACAATTGTTACATCCATTTGAAGAGTATGATGTCTTTCTGAGTGGCTAGAGTTAAATGACCTCAAGTCTTATCCGTTAATGCATAATTCATATCAAAATCTATTTCTTCTCATTATATCCTAACTGTATTTCATCATGCCTATATAGTTCCAATGAATGTTTTGCCTTTAGGTCTAGGAATTGAATTATATTCATTGTTCTTGGTAAGCTCACATAGTAATTGTCCAGTAATCAACTCTTTTAGGATATGACTAAGTTTTATTGTGTATAAACATTATTTATGTAGACTTATAAATCCTATATGTTTTTCTAGATGTTGAATATTCTAGGATAAAGTTTTTTTGTGACTTGGGATCAAATTTGTCTTTACCATCTTTTATTAAAGATAGAATTCACATAGAGACAAATAATTTTTTGTGAATGAGTTCTAGTGAGAAAAGTTTTAGTTTTTGAAAAGAAATCTGCCTACAATTCATAAATCTCAGCTTTATCACAAAAATTTAGGTAATGATTCTATTCTAAGAAAGTTTCTTCCATGAACAATCTTTTTATGCCATAAACAATTCATTATTTTTAGATAGTGTCCATAAAGTTAAGAGGTTTACAATCATTTTTCCTTTTGATAGTTTCCTATGAGTCATAACTATTGTCATGGTACTTATAATGTAGTTCTTTTAGAAATCGCACATTTAAAAAATTTGTATTAACATCACCTATGCCAATAGTTTTATGTTTGAAATTTTCTCCAAATGTGACCAGTAGTTTTATGTTACAACCTCAATTTTGATATGTTTTCATAATTGAAATGTAATGATTTTATGAATATGGACTTAATTGAAAAGGATGGATTTCATTGCAAATCTCCCTTTTGGTAGGAATCTTGTAATTCCTAATATTAGATTAAACCAATAATGGATATAAAAGAGAAGAAAAGTCCAAATATTAGAAAAAGATACAAGATAATGCATATTAAGCAAAGTATTTATGAGATTTACATAGAAATCTTTAGAAAGTGGCATTAATGGCCACAATTGAGTAAATTTCATTTATATGTGATTTCTAATGTAAGAAATAGGAAAAGAGGGAAAGGAAATAAAAGATAAAGAGAAATCCTTGAAAAGAAATCTTTTAATAAAAAAATAAGTAAGATAATGAGAAATGAAGAATGTAGATGCATATAGAAGGACAATAAGCATCCTTCTAAAAGTATTTCGAAATCTTAAGATTTCTTGGGGGGCAAGGAGTCCCAATGGATAAGAATAAAGAGAAAATATAAATAATACAAAAATATGAGGATAATGTGCTACATAGTCAATGACTTGTTGGTATTATCAAAAATAGATACTTTTTACTAAAAGGAAGTAAAATTTTGTGGCCAATGGATTAAAATCCAAGCATAAAGAAGATAAGAGAGATCATTTTCGGATTTCCTAATAACTAAGGAATATTGATAATCAAGGAATTATTAAAAAGAGAGATATTATACCTAATTAAGAAAAATAGGTTTCCTAATGAGGAAAGGGTTTGTTTTATTTGTGGGCAAGCATGTTAGGGCGTGGCTACCCTCCCCTATAAAAGGGTTGAACCTTTACCCCAAGCCAAGAGAATTCCATGCATCCCTCTCTCTCCTACTTTCTTGTTTTCATTCAAACCCTAGCATAGGGAGTAGTTCAAACTCTAGAGCAACGAGGGGTTGTGGAAGAGTTACGATTGAGGCGTGTTGCTCCCACGACACCAAGGGGATGCTCGGTGGTCATCCCTTCACCCTAGTGTGGGATTCAACTTATAAACCATGAGATAAACTCAGCGGAAGCATTCGATTAGCAGCGGAATACGAAAATCTCTAGAAATTAAAAAGTCTTTAAGAAAAGCTCTTTGAAACTTTAAACTCTTTTATCATAAACAAGATAAACAATTAACATCATGTTTTAACATTACATCTCTGAAGAATCACCTCTCGAGTGATTAAGTACATCCTGATACAAAATCTCGAGGTTAAAACCAAAATCTCAGACCTACTGACTCCTAGGACCTGAGAGTACATAGACGACATAAGACTAACTGACTATAGGACATGACAGTCAGTAATCTCCACCTGAGATTTACTGCTGCTCCTGGTGTTGCTGCTGCTGATACTGCTCACCCTCAGATTGGTTTCTCCATCCTCGACGTCCACCTAAAAAGTTGAAACCTACGGGAGTGAGACAATCTGAATAATTGTCCCAGTGAGAGTTATAACTCTCCGCCATAAGCTTTGTTATAGCAAATCAAGAAATAACATAAACAATATAAGCTTTAAGACAATCAACAATAGATTTGATATTTAAGTAAAGCAACATTTACTTAAGCAGTCACTTCATAAAAGCATATGAAGAACATGTATAATAGATACTTGAACAGATCATTAATGTAAACAATGTAACACCAATCATTGTTTCTCATAGTTCAATCTAAGAAGATATACTACGCGGTTGATTATGTTTTACAAACATTATTATGCCCTGCGGAGATGAGGTATACCGCTCATACTCCAACCGATCACTACTAAGTCGCATCGGTATCATACATAGGTCATCAAAAGAGCCGAATTCTTATGACCTCATCTTCCTCAGTCAGTGTGAGGATTAACATGCAGGACATCTCGTGTCTCTGCTAAGATAGCTTACCAGGGTATTCTCGTACTTCACTATTAGAGTCACAGTGGCATTATGAACTCTCTTCGTCATCGAAAGATCTCTTGTTTATCTCTCATCGATGTGGTATTTAAAGATTCCTTTGGGAGATTTGTGGTACATCACCCTGACATAAACATATAGTGAAGGGTTGATAGATTAAGGTACATCTACATCAATTCCTAAACTAGGATGTAAGGATATTCACATCCATATTCCCCCACATACTCAAAAGTATGTGATCCAAGAGTTCCCTTAGGAAAACCTGTTTCACCATCAATTTGCTTCTGACAATGATGGATCTATGATCAGGGCTCTACATGATATGATTATACTTGATTAGTTAGGTACATTTCAGCATTCTTTTAACATCAAACATGTTCTCAAACATTAATCATTAGAACAACAACTATGAATATAGAATACTAAATGTATCATGTCTAATTCATATCAGTTATCATATATATGTCAATTCTTAATCACCTCATCATAAGTCATCTAATCAACATGACCTTGATGTTATTCATGGCTCTTACAACCTATCATTCTCATATGATGCCACTTACTAGGCAACATAGCATATATCACTTATTCATAAATCTAAAAACATGCTTTCAATGAATATGATATCATATCCCTTACCTGGATATGGTCATCCCCTTATAAGAACCTAAATGGTTAATTCTTTTTGACAAAAATAAACAAATCATTTCCAGATCAGCAATTTATAAAGCAAAATCAATCTTTCAATTCAAGGGTTGTACCTTCATGCCTTTATTAAGGCTAGGTTCCCTTATTTACATCAATTAGGGTTATCCAATCCATTTATTATGATTAGGAATAATGATTCCTCATCTCATACTTAAATCATGAAGATTCATGCTTAAAAGCATAACCTGGAATTAGGGTTTATTGTACATTTCAACACATCACCCTTAATTAGGGTTTACTATTCACATTACATGTTATTACCCTAGAATTAGGGTTTACTATTCACTTCATAGTGAATTGAGCTTATAGCATCACCATATATAAAATTATCATCCTTGATGCCTTCAAATTAGGTTAAGATTCATTAATTATCATAATTAGGGTTTTCATGATCTCACATAAGTGGATCATACCCTAATCATGCACATTCATATACATTGAAGGTATTTTACTTGAGTTTCAACCATAAATGGAACCTTCTCTCTCCTCTTACTAATAAATAGTGATTACATCATTCTAGATTAGATTAGGTCAAGTCAAATTTGATTAACATAAGCCATGTCACCACTATGATGATTATTAGGGTTTGATTAAACAATGGTGTCATCTACTTGAACCCTTCAAGGGTACATTGGTAAAGTACACCATTGATTCACAACATGGGTCAATCTATTAATCACTTAGCCCCTTAAGGTCTTTAGGTATCATTAGGGTTTGGATTAGACCACCATTGGACCAATTCAACCTTCAAACTACTAAGCAATCATAGCCCTAAAGATCCCCAAACGATTACACACTTCAACCTCCAAACAGTCCTAAGACCGTTTGGGGGCGTTGACCGTTTGGACACTTTGACTCCAAGACCGGATGACCTTCGAGACCGCATGACACTCAAGACTGTTTGCCCTTAAACAGTCTTGGGACCGTTTGATTGCATTGACCGTTTGATCAGAGTTGACTTTGAAACCGTTTGAACAAAATCACCTTGAAACTGTTTGATCTTAAACGACCTTGAAGCCGTTTGGTTCCAAACGGTCTTGAGACCGTTTGGTCCCAAACGGTCTTGAGACCATTTGCCCCTAAACGGTCTTGAGACCGTTTGGATTCAAACGGTCTTGAGACCGTTTGGTCCAAATGGCTCAAAACCTCATGGACCTCAAAGGTGCATCAAAGCTTATAATCGATTAGGGTTTTCAAAGTTGAAGCCCTCAATTGACCTCACATGTCTTAACCACTTATCAATTGAGCCAATTAGGGTTAGCCTTAACAAATTGGACACTCCATTGACCCTCAATTGATATCCAATTAGGGTTGAATCCAATCTAATTAGGGTTTGTAATCGGTTAACCATCAACATTGATCAACATGAGTCTATTTGATATTGAACCTATCAATTGACCTTCAATTGGGCCCAAACTTGGACCAAACGGTATTGGGATTGTTTGGACACTCTCCAAATGGTCTTGAGACCATTTTCCCAAAGTCACATCAAAATCTAAGTCAATTTGATAAGAGTTGAACCCTAATTAAGCCTCAAATCAGCATTTTCAATTAATTCAACAATCTATTGTGATTTGACCTTCAATTAATCAAATTATCTTAACCCTAGACCTCCAAACGGTCTTGGGTAGTCACCAAGCGGTCTTGAGACCGTTTGAGTGAACCCCCAAATGGTCTTGAGACCGTTTGGGCCCTTCAACCCAAAGTTCACCCAAATTGGTCATTGAAATCAGCAATTTCACCCGATTAGGGTTTAGAGGGTTGAGGTGCCTTCAACTTATGATTGGTTTGCAATTAGGTTACAATTCTTTGTAGATGTTTAATTCAACATATGTACAGTAGACCTCTAAATGGTCTTCCCTTGGTAAAACTTTCCAAATGGTCTTGAGATCATTTGATTCTAAACGATCTTGCAAGACCGCATGAGATCAAACGGTCTTGAGACCGTTTGATTTCAAACAATCTTGAGACCGTTTGATTTCAAACGGTTTGCAAACCGTTTAGACCAAAGGGCCCAAGGTCATTTGGTAAAGTTACCTAGGAAATCACGCCCATCATCTTCAACCTCAAAATAGGTCGGTTACTTCACGGATTTGCTTGCAAGAAAGCAAGGAAAGATGGGGAAGAAGAAGAACTAACTTCTAATTGCAAGAACAAGAATATGCATAAGAAAGCAAAAGGTTTAGAGTTATAAAACCTGCCTTAAGGTCGTTTCATGAGCTCCAAGCTTCCAAGTTTCAAGCCTTTAATGGCGTCTTGAGCTCCACAGGTCGGCCAAAGGTGCTTCTCCAAGGAAAGGTTGGGGAAAGTCGGCTAGAACAAGAAACCTAAAGAAGAAGAACCATAAACCAACCTTACACAAGGAATTCCTCCATGAATTTGAGCTAGGTGATGGTCTCTTCTTACCTTAGAACAGGTTGGTCATCTCCCTCAGCTCCAGAGATCTGCCTTAGTTGGTCCAAGCAAGGGGATAAGTGAAGGAAGAAAGGAAACGTTCCTTTGCAAACAAAGGAAGGGTGTATATATACTTTGGGGTCATTTCCAACATAAGGACAACTTGTTTCTCCTTTTCTCATCTAGGTCCCTACTTTATTATTTGCACGTACTTCCTCCTTATTTATAAGGCAAAACTCCTTCTAAGACCAAGAACTAAAGGCAAAGAAGGTCAACTTATCACTAAGGTGTACATATATATAAGGGTCTCCTTACTTACAACTTGGTGATTTACTTTCAAAGGTGTTCCTTATTATATGATTATTCAATTGAAGTGCCCTCTTCATCATTTTTACTCTAAATGATTCCAAGAGTCATAAAAGATATATTAGAAAGTGTATTTTACAAGTTTCACCCCACATTTTGGGTAATTTGCACTTTACACCAAAACTAGGGTTTTAAGTACAAGGATTGCTCCACAAGCTGCATCTTGATGCCCAAGCTTGGGGAATCCATCATACTTCATCAGATTCACTCCTATGATGTATCAACACTAAAGGAACATATTAACATGTATAAATTGCAAGTTAACCCCTCTAATTGGGTAATTTGCACATAGGTCCCTGTATTACAAAACAATACTACAACATTGTTTAAAAAGGACAGAAATGTAAACATATGTTCCTTAGGAGCTTAATTACATGCCAAAAGATAATCACAAGTACCTTAATTACATAATTAGACAAAACACCTATGGTTATCTTATAACCCAGGTCAGGGATGTTACAAATTATCCACCCCTTACAAGGATTTCGTCCCCAAAATCAACAAAACATATATTAAGAGAAAAGAGCAGGGTATTTCCTTCTCATTTCTTCCTCTAGTTCCCAAGTGGCTTCTTCAGCACCACGATGATTCCATAGGACTTTCACAAGACTTATATCTTTCTTCTTTAGCTTTTTAATTCTATTATCAAGGATTGACACTGGTCCTTCCTCATAAGATATATCATCATTGAATTCTACCTCCATAGGTTGTAGAACTGACTCGGTATCAGGATGACATTTCCTCAGCATAGAAATGTGAAACACTGGGTGTAACCTCTGTAACTCTGGTGGTAACTCTAGTCTATAGGCTACTTTTCCAACCCATTCAATGATTGGATAAGGCCCCATAAATCTAGGAGCTAACTTCCCTTTTCTTCCAAATCTCAGAACTCCCTTCCAAGGCGAGACTTTGAGATACACTCTGTCTCCAACCTGGAATTCTAAGGGTCTACGACGTCTATCAGCATATGATTTCTTCCTATCATGTGCAGTCTTAATCTGTTGTTGTATTACTTTAATCTTCTCTGTGGTCTGCTGCACAAGATCAGGACCTAACAATGGATGTTCACCAGTCTCATACCAACACAAGGGTGATCTACAACGTCTACCGTACAAAGCTTCATAAGGTGCCATATCAATGCTATGTTGATAGCTATTGTTGTAGGCAAATTCTATCAAGCTTAGGTGTAGATCCCAACTCCCTAAAAACTGGAGAACACATGCTTTCAGCAAGTCTTCCAACGTATGTATAGTCCTTTCCGACTGTCCATCAGTCTGTGGGTGAAAGGCTGTACTAAACCTTAACTGGGTACCTAAAGCTTTGTGCAGTCGCTCCCAAAAACGACTCGTAAACTGGGGACCTCTGTCTGAAACTATAGTGACTGGAACTCCATGCAGTTGCACTATCTCCTCAACATACAACTGTGCTAACTTTTCAGCATAATAGGTTGTTTTAACAGGCAAGAAATGAGCTGTCTTTGTCAACCTATCAACTATTACCCAAATGGAATCATGCCCTTTGCTTGTCCTGGGTAGGCCAAAAACAAAGTCCATGGTTACATGATACCACTTCCACTATGGTATGGGTACAGGTTGCATTGTTCCTGCAGGCTTCTGGTGTTCAGCTTTTACCTGCTGACACACAGGACACCTCATCACAAACTCTGCAACATCCTTCTTCATCCCAGGCCACCAATACATATCTTTCAAGTTTCGATACATCTTGGTGCTCCCTAGATGCATAGCATACATCGAAGAATGAGCTTCTTCCAGGACTAACTTCCTCAAGTTATCCACATCCGGTACTATCATCCTTCCATGATAACATGCTACTTGGTCATCCGAGTCATGGAAACCATCTCGCTTCTCGTCACCATACTCCGATCTGATATGTTGAACTACAACATCAACTTGCTGTGCCTCCTTGATCTTCTCTCTTAGGGTAGGTTTTATATGCATCTCAGCTAACAATCCAGCTAACAATGACACCTTCAACTGTACATTGTCTTGTCTTAGGGAGATAAGCATATCCCTCCTAGAGCATACTAAAGAGTTTAGTTGTGCTCCATCCATGGTTGATGTTGCTGATTTCCTACTCAAAGCATCTGCAACCACATTGGCCTTCCCTGGATGGTAATCAATTGTACAATCGTAATCCTTGATTAACTCCATCCAGCGACGTTGCCTCATGTTAAGTTCATGCTGAGAGAAGATATACTTAAGGTTCTTATGATCAGTGAAAATATGGAATGTCTCTCCGTAGATATAATGTCTCCAGATCTTCAAAGCATGAACCACAGCAGCTAACTCCAGATCGTGTGTCAGATAATTCTCCTCGTGTTTCTTAAGCTATCGGGAAGTAAAAGAAATCACTTGCTTATCCTGCATCAACACACATCCGAGTCCATTCTTGGAGGCATCACAGAAAACTACATATCCTTTACCTTGCTCAGGTAGCACAAGCATAGGTGCACTTGTCAACCTCTCCTTCAGCAGCTGGAAAGATTGCTGACACTTATCACTCCAGGCAAAAGGAACATCTTTCCGGGTTAACTTGGTTAAGGGTAAGGCTATAGAACTGAAGTTCTTAATGAACCTTCCGTAATAACCAGCCAACCCTAAGAAACTACGGATCTCTTTCAGTGTCTTTGGTTGTTCCCACTGTAAAACAGATTCTACCTTTTTAGGGTCAACACGAATACCCAAGGCAGATACCACATGTCCAAGGAAAGATACTTCCGACAACCAGAACTCACACTTGCTAAACTTAGCGTATAGCTTATGTTCTCTTAGCAAAGTTAGAGCCTGATGAAGATGATGTTCATGCTGCTGAGCATCCCTACTATAGATCCGAATGTCATCTATGAAGACAACAACACACTGATCGAGGAAAGGTCGGAAGATTCTATTCATGAGTTCCATAAATGCAGCCGGTGCAATAGTTAGTCCAAACGACATAACTGTGAACTCATAGTGACCATACCTTGTCCTGAAGGCAGACTTGGATATGTCACTATCCTTAATATGGAGTTGATGATATCCCGACCTCAAGTCTATCTTTGAGAAGATGGTTGCACCACGCAACTGGTCAAAGAGATCATCAATCCTCGACAAAGGGTACTTATTCTTTATTGTTACTTTATTTAGTTGTCTGTAATCAATGCACAACCGCATTGATCCGTCTTTCTTTTTAACGAAAAGGACCGGAGCACCCCAAGGCGAAGTACTCGGTCGGATGAAACCCTTCTCAAGAAACTCCTGCAGTTGTTTCTTGAGTTCTGCCATCTCAGCAGGCGCCATCCTATACGGTGTCTGTGCTATAGGTTGTGTATCTGGGATCAAATTGATTTCAAAATCAATTTCCCGAGGTGGTGGCACACCTGGAAGTTCTTCAGGAAATACATCTTCAAATTCCCTGACTACAGGAACTTCAATAGGGTTAGGACTCTCCATGGTAGTATCTACTACATGGGCTAAGAATGCATAACATCCTTGCCTCATCATCTTCTCATCAACCATTGCTGACACCAGACAGGTGGGTAGAATCTTTCTCTCTCCTTGAAAGATCCATGTGTTGCTCTCATCAGCAAACACAGCCTACTTGGATTCACAATCCAAAACAACCCTATACCTTTCCAAGGTATCCATCCCAAGGATTATATCAAATCCTTGCATCTCAAGTGGTATGAGGTCCACTTGAATGCGATGATCAGAAAAGAAGAGGATGTAGGGAGAACATACCTCCTACAACACAGCAGACCCTCTCAACGGAGTCTCAAGCAACAGGCTATCTGCCCTATGACTGACTGTCATATTGCAGTTATGAATCACTCTTTGAGTGATAAAGGAGTGCGTAGCACCCGGATCAATCAAAACAGATACAACACAGGATGTAGACATATCAGAATATAACAACTTCATCTGACCTGCTACAACCCGTGGGTTGATCACTGCATCAGGTGGGTTCATTGCATAGAACCTTGCTGTCGCCTGAGGTTGATTCGGTGCTGACGATCCAGCTTGGGACGCTTGTCCACATCCTCTAGCTGCTCCTTGAAACTTCCTCCTCTGGGATCCTTGCTGACTCTGCCTCTGTGGCTGTGTCACACTGACAGGCCTAGCTCTGCAGTCTTTCTATAGATGCCCCACCTTCCCACATATGTAGCAGCTTCTTTCCAGTTGTTGTGGTCTTGGTGGTCATGTGACTGACATCGATGCTGAACTGTGAGCCCCTTGTAGTGCTAGGCTTCGTCCTCTACCCCTACTCGGTGTCCACTGTGTCTGAGCACTAGGTCTAGGTGGTGGTGGTGTGAGTGCAGAAAATCTAGGCTTCTTGGAGTCTCTAGATGAAGATCCCTGGAACTGAGGATATCTCTTATGGGTTTGTCTCTTCTATGCTACGGACCTCTCTGTCCTTCGGACTGACTCAATGAAGGTAGCAAACCTTTCTCGGTTTTCTAGGGCAGACACGGGAGTAGTCAACTCAGCATTCAACCCCTTCTCGAACCTTCTGATCCTTTCTTCATCTGTAGAAGCCATATGCGGACAAAACCGCAATAGCTCCATGAACTTAGCTTCGTACTCGCTAATGTTCATCAGACCTTGCCTTAACCTCTCAAATTAAGAGATTTTCTCATCCAGGAATGTCTTAGGGAAATATCTATTGATAAATTCTCGGCGAAAGACTTCCCAGGCAGCCTCCACACCTGACCTCTTCTGCTCTTTCATGGTCCACCAGTGACCATCACTCCCCTTGAGAAGATAGACAGCATGCCTAACCTTCTCATCTTCCAGGATGTTCATGATTCTAAAAGCTTTCTCTAGCTCGGTTAACCACAGATCGGCATCTGCAGGGTCAGCTGTTTCAAAGTATTCGGTTGCTCCGACACGACGAAGTCGTTCGAACGTCTTACCGATACCTTGTCCTTCAGGTTGGGTAGGTGCCCTAGGTGCAAGCATAGGCATCCTATCTGTGATGTGTGACATGGCAGTCATGAACTGCCCGAACATAGTCTGAACAGTTGGGTTCTCCATGTCAGCTGGGTCAAACTGAGGTGGCTCCATAGGTGGCTCAGGTATAGGTTGCTCTATCTCCGGGTTCCTTGCACCTCCTCGGGGTGCAGCAACACTACTCTCTGCCACATACTCCTCATGTGGTCCAGACATCCTTACTTATCTTCTTCTCCTGAGGAGTAGAAGACACTATTAGATCTACTAGAAAACACTAAGAATAGACTCGACATCCTATGTCCTATGTCTTTGTAGACTCAGTGAACCTGACTCTGATACCACTAATTATGGGATCCAACTTATAAACCATGAGATAAACTCAGCGGAAGCATTCGATTAGCAGCGGAATACGAAAATCTCTAGAAATTAAAACTTTTTAAGAAAAGCTCTTTGAAACTTTAAACTCTTTTATCATAAACAAGATAAACAGTTAACATCATGTTTTAACATTACAATTCTGAAGAATCACCTCTCGAGTGATTAAGTACATCCTGATACAAAATCTCAAGGTTAAAACCAAAATCTCAGACCTACTGACTCCTCAGACCTGAGAGTACAGAGACGACATAAGACTAACTGACTATAGGACATGACAGTTAGTAATCTCCACCTGAGATTTACTGCTCCTCCTGGTGTTTCTGCTGCTGATACTGCTCACCCTCAGATTGGTTTCTCCGTCCTCGACGTCCACCTAAAAAGTTGAAACCTACGGGAGTGAGACAATCTGAATAATTGTCCCAGCGAGAGTTATAACTCTCCGCCAGAAGCTTTGTTATAGCAAATCAAGAAATTACATAAACAATATAAGCTTTAATATAATCAACAGCAGATTTGATATTTAAGTAAAGCAACATTTACTTAAGTAGTCACTTCATAAAAGCATACGAAGAACATGTATAATAGATACTTGAACAGATCACTAATGTAAACAATGTAACACCAATCATTGTTTCTCGTAGCTCAATCTAAGAAGATATACTACGCAGTTGATTATGTTTTACAAACATTATTATGCCCTGTGGAGATGAGGTATACCGCTCATACTCCAACAGATTACTACTAAGTCGCATCGGCATCATACATAGGTCATCAAAAGAGCCGGATTCTTATGACCTCATCTTCCTCAGTCAGTGTGAGGATTAACATGCAAGACATCTCGTGTCTCTGCTAAGATAGCTTACCAGGGTATTCTGGTACTTTGGTATTAGAGTCACAGTGGCATTCTGTACTCTCTTCGTCATCGAAAGATCTCTTGTTTATCTCTCATCGATGCGGTATTTAAAGATTCATTTGGGAGATTTGTGGTACATCACCCTGACATAAACATATAGTGAAGGGTTGATAGATTAAGGTACATCTACATCAATTCCTACACTAGGATGTAAGGATATTCACATCCATATTCCCCCACATACTCAAAAGTATGTGATCTATGAGTTCCCTTAGGAAAACCTGTTTCACCATCAATTTGCTTCTGACAATGATGGATCTATGATCAGGGCTCTACATGATATGATTATACTTGATTAGTTAGGTACATTTCAGCATTCTTTTAAAATCAAGCATGTTCTCAAACATTAATCATTAGAACAACAACTATGAATATAGAATACTAAATGTATCAGGTCAAATTCATATCAGTTATCATATATATGTCAATTCTTAATCACCTCATCATAAGTCATCTAATCAACATGACCTTGATGTTATTCATGGCTCTTACAGCCTATCATTCTCATATGATTCCACTTACTAGGCAACATAGCATATATCACTTATTCATAAAGCTAATAACATGCTTTCAATGAATATGATATCATATCCCTTACCTGGATATGGTCATCCCCTTATAAGAACCTGCATGGTTAATTCTTTTTTACAACAATAAACAAATCATTTCCAGATCAGTAATTTATAAAGCAAAATCAATCTTTCAATTCAAGGGTTGTACCTTCATGCCTTTATTAAGGCTAGGTTCCCTTATTTACATCAATTAGGTTTATCCAATCCCTTTATTATGATTAGGAATAATGATTCCTCATATCATACTTAAATCATGAAGATTCATGCTTAAAAGCATAACCTGGAATTAGGGTTTATTGTACATTTCAACACATCACCCTTAATTAGGGTTTACTATTCACATTACATGTTATTACCCTAGAATTATGGTTTACTATTCACTTCATAGTGAATTGAGATTATAGCATCACCATATATAAACTTATCATCCTAGATGCCTTCAAATTAGGATAAGATTCATTAATTATCATAATTAGGATTTTCATGATCTCACATAAGTGGATCATACCCTAATCATGCACATTCATATACATTGAAGGTATTTTACTTGAGTTTCAACCATAAATGGAACCTTCTCTCTCCTCTTACTAATAAATAGTGATTACATCACTCTAGATTAGATTAGGTCAAGTCAACTTTGATTAACATAAGCCATGTCACCACTATGATGATTATTAGGGTTTGATTAAACAATGGTGTCATCTACTTGAACCCTTCAAGGGTACATTGGTAAAGTACACCATTGATTCACAACATGGGTCAATCTATTAATCACTTAGCCCCTTAAGGTCTTTAGGTATCATTAGGGTTTGGATTAGACCACCATTGGACCAATTAAACCTTCAAACTACTAAGCAATCACAGCCCTAAAGATCCCCAAACGATTACACACTTCAACCTCCAAACGGTCCTAAGACCGTTTGGGGGCGTTGACCGTTTGGACACTTTGACTCCAAGACCGCATGACCTACAAGACCGCATGACACTCAAGACCATTTGCCCTTAAACGGTCTTGGGACCGTTTGACTGTGTTGACCGTTTGATCAGAGTTGACTTTGAAACCGTTTGAACAAAATCACCTTGAAACCGTTTGATCTTAAACGACCTTGAAGCCGTTTGGTTCCAAACAGTCTTGAGACCGTTTGGTCCCAAACGGTCTTGAGACCTTTTGCCCCTAAATGGTCTTGAGACTGTTTGGTCCCAAACGGTCTTGAGACCATTTGGATTCAATTGGTCTTGAGACTGCTTGGTCCAAATGGCTCAAAACCTCATGGACCTCAAAGGTGCATCAAAGCTTATAATCGATTAGAGTTTTCAAGGTTGAAGCCCTCAATTGACCTCACATGTCTTAACCACTTATCAATTGAGCCAATTAGGTTTAGCCTTAACCAATTGGACACTCAATTGACCCTCAATTGATATCCAATTAGGGTTGAATCCAATCCAATTAGGGTTTGTAATCGGTTAACCATCAACATTGATCAACATGAGTCTATTTGATATTGAACCTATCAATTGACCTTCAATTGGGCCCAAACTTGGCCCAAACGGTCTTGGGATTGTTTGGACACTCTCCAAACGGTATTGAGACCATTTGCCCAAAGTCACATCAAAATCTAAGTCAATTTGATAAGAGTTGAACCCTAATTAAGTCTCAAATCAACATTTTCAATTAATTCAACAATCTATTGTGATTGGACCTCCAATTAATCAAATTATCTTAACCCTAGACCTCCAAACGGTCTTGGGTAGTCACCAAACGGTCTTGAGACCGTTTGAGTGAACCCCCAAATGGTCTTGAGACCGTTTGGGCCCTTCAACCCAAAGTTCACCCAAATTGGTCATTGAAATCGGCAATTTCACCCGATTAGGGTTTAGAGGGTTGAGGTGCCTTCAAATTATGATTGGTTTGCAATTAGGTTACAATTATTTGTAGATGTTTAATTCAACATATGTACAGCAGACCTCTAAATGGTCTTCCCTTGGTCAAACTTTCCAAACGGTCTTGAGACCGTTTGATTCTAAACGGTCTTGCAAGACCGCATGAGATCAAATGGTCTTGAGACCGTTTGATTTCAAACGGTTTGCAAACCGTTTAGACCAAAGGGCCCAAGGTCGTTTGGTAAAGTTACCTAGGAAATCACGCCCATCATCTTCAACCTCAAAACAGGTCGGTTACTTCACGGATTTTCCTGCAAGAAAGCAAGGAAAGATGGGGAAGAAGAAGAACTAACTTCTAATTGCAAGAACAAGAATATGCATAAGAAAGCAAAAGGTTTAGAGTTATAAAACCCACCTTAAGGTAGTATCTTGAGCTCCAAGCTTCCAAGTTTCAAGCCTTTATTGGCATCTTGAGCTCCACAGGTCGGCCAAAGGTGCTTCTCTAAGGAAAGGTTGGGGAAAGTCGGCTAGAACAAGAAACCTAAAGAAGAAGAACCATAAACCAACCTTACATAAGGAATTCCTCCATGAATTCGAGCTAGGTGATGGTCTCTTCTTACCTTAGAACAGGTTGGTCATCTCACTCAGCTCTAGAGCTATGCCTTAGTAAGTCCAAGCAAGGGGATAAGTGAAGGAAGAAAGGAAACGTTCCTTTGCAAACAAGGGAAGGGTGTATATATACTTTGGGGTCATTTCCAACATAAGGACAACTGGTTTCTCCTTTTCTCATCTAGGTCCCTCCTTTCTTCTTTGCACGTCCTTCCTCCTTATTTCTAAGTAAAAACTCCTTCTAAGACCAAGAACTAAAGGCAAAGAAGGTCAACTTATCACTAAGGTGTACATATATATAAGGGTCTCCTTACAACTTGGTGATTTACTTTCAAAGGTGTTCCTTATTATATGATTATTCAATTGAAGCGCCCTCTTCATCATTTTTACTCTAAATGATGCCAAGAGTCATAATATATATATTAGAAAGTGTATTTTACAAGTTGCACCCCACATTTTGGGTAATTTGCACTTTACACCAAAACTAGGGTTTTAAGTACAAGGATTGCTCCACAAGCTACATCTTGATGCCCAAGCTTGGGGAATCCATCATACTTCATCATATTCACTCTTATGATGTCTCAACACTAAAGGAACATATTAACATGTATAAATTGCAAGTTAACCCCTCTAATTGGGTAATTTGCACATAGGTCCCTGTATTACAAAACAATACTACAACATTGTTTAAAAAGGACAGAAATGTAAACATATGTTCCTCAGGAGCTTAATTACATGCCAAAAGATAATCACAAGTATCTTAATTACATAATTAGACAAAACACCTAGGGTTATCTTATAACCCAGGTCAGGGATGTTACACCTAGCCTATGCGCAGCAGCAGCAACATGGCTGCAAGGTTGGCTGCGAGTTGTAGACCTACCCAGCCCAAACCAACCA
This sequence comes from Alisma plantago-aquatica, assembly GCA_963693085.1. NCBI lineage: Eukaryota > Viridiplantae > Streptophyta > Magnoliopsida > Alismatales > Alismataceae > Alisma > Alisma plantago-aquatica. The sequence goes on along the minus strand of OY856414.1, from coordinate 13,768,904 downwards.
CGTTGACCGCAAACTGGAGGAGCCCCATTTGCGGCGGAGGGTGGCAGAGGTAGGGAGGCGGTCATCGATGGCCCTCGAACCCTAGGGAGGAGGGGGAGGCCCCGCGAAGAGTTGCGCTCGGCGGCAGCAGCGGCGTCGGGAGGTTGAAGACAACCTAGGTGTCGTTGGACGAATATACCCCTCTGGGGTATGAGGAGCTGGCAAGTTACATGGGGAAAAAGCATCAATTGGTTATGTTTTCAATCGGTCGAGCTACGCTGCATGGGATTGATGATGTGTTAGCATCCCATTGGTTCAAGTAAGTGGATTCTTGCAAAATTCATATTTAATTATTGGTAGATCGGATTGGTACATATAATATATGTAATTTGCTCTAGAAAAATGCGAGAAATCCATTAAAAACAGTTTTAGAGCCTAGTTCCTCATGTAATTGGAAAAGTAGTTGAAGTTATCAACTTTAATGCATTAATGCTTAAGAAACCCTAATCTATGATGATTAATGAATTGGGAAGGGTTATATGGATGTTTAAAGTTGATATTAACCTGTTGATTATAAAAGGACACATTAGATCTAAAAGGATGATCTTTATGTGTAGTTTGATTAATTTAAGGTTCCATGTACACGAATATGCTTTAATGGGCCTTGAAACCCTAATCTTGGTAATTATGACTCTTAATGGCTTTATTTGTTCAAATCCATGAATAAAACTGAGGTATGATGATTCTAAGCTATTTTGGGTATAAATGTTTATAATTGTGTATAAATACCCATAATTTGGTAATAATGGTTTTACTAGTGGATAAATGTGGAATTAGTGATAAATAGGGTTCATATATGTGAATTGGACTATAATGAAATATGAGTTGTCAATTTGAAAGAAACTGAAGATGATAATTGGGCTTAATGATCTTGACATGACTTAAAAGGATACAAATGGTAGTTTTAGTGTAAAAGAGATATATTAGACTTAATTGACATTCAAGTATGCCTATGATGTTAAAATTAGGGTTTGTGGACTAAAAGAGCATTAAATGTGATAAAAGCTTTATGGAGGCTAAAACCCTAATAAAACCCTAAAGTTGGACTAGAAATCCTAAGGTGGAATCCAAGTCTATCTTGAGAATGATTTCGATAAAACAATGACACTTGGATGTTATGCATTAATTTCAGGATATTGTTGATTGCTTGTTTGATTGTTCTTGAATATTATTGCTTGGACATCAAGTTGCTCTGAATCAGGTATGTGGTTATTTATGGTTAACCGCTTTAGTTTCACGGAGATTTCTTGGGTGTTTAATCGAATTGAATGCAACCTATATGTTTCGATGTTCATATATGCAAATCATAAAGTCAATATGATTATCACAATTAAGATATAAGTGTGTATTCTCGCACCTATATGCCACCCTGATGTAAGATGCAATGAGGTCAAGCCCAAGAGGGAAGACCCATGGGCACCATGAGAGGTGACCCCAGGCACCAAGCTCAGGATAGTGAAGGTGTCCTTATGATATTGCATGACTAATGGGCACCATGAGAGGTGACCCCAGGCACCAAGCTCAGGATAGAGAAGGTGGCCTTAAGTCAATGGCAAAAGAGAAACCCTAAGGAGGGTATTCCAGGGTTAGGGCAAAAGTGGTGGAGAATGTCACATTGAAAGCGTAAATTGGCTTGTTAATTAACTTGATTGTGATATTTAGATTGTTAACCATATAAGTGAAATTTTGGTTGTCCCCACATACCAGCATATTCATTTATGCTGACCGGAGTTTTGTTTGTCGGCATTTTATGTACAATATTGAAAAGGACAAATAGTAAAGTGGCATATTATGAAAATAAGAATTAAAGTGCAAGGAGGATTAGTTAGAATAGATTGAAGATGTGGATAGAAGTTAGATATCCAAAAAATTTAAAAGGATGCAAAGTTTTATTTTATTCCAGCTTTCAATATAGTTTGGTAGAATTTTATAATTATTATTGATTATTTGACAAACCTTTGATCTTGTTTATTGGGATAACGGCTCTGACCTCTTGGTTTCCCTTAATTGGGGGAAACCGGGAGGTGGGGTCGTTACATTTTACCTTTTCTCCAAGTGTATGAAAATCTTCTTATTTCTGATCATATGTTTGTTAGATTAATTTCTATAGACCATCCAAACTTGTAAAGTATGAAAGTTTTTGGTCCCCATATAGTGGTCCTTTTGGTTAGGATCGTTCAAATATTTAGAACAATATAATATGAAGAGTCGATTACAGATTTGAGTCACCAAAGTAAATTTCAATTTGATGATTTTATTTTCAATAAACAGTTATGACATAACTATCTTCGGTCGAACTTTTCTTTGACCCGAAGAATTTTCGATCGAACTGTTTTTCGACCAGGCAAATTTTCCAGTAAAACAATTTTGACAGAACTACCTTTGGTCAAACTTTTGTTCGATCAGAAGAGATCTCGATGGAGCACTTTTTTGACCAAGATGAAGTTTTGTGCATTTTCAATAAATTCAACATTTCTAATGTAAACAAGTCATGTTATTATTTTTGGATAACACAATTAAATAATTAAAACATACAATAAAAAGTAAAATCTTATTTTAGTTTAGATAAGACATTATATATTTCATAATTAAGTTTTAGGTCAAATCTCAACTAATATATCCAATAGTTTTAAGTTGGGGATTTTCGAACCCAAACCAAGTCATCATCTTTCTTTTTCTTGTATGGACAAGAGAATGAATAGTGCTCAAGACGTTGGCAATAGTGACAACTAATAAAATCAATTTCATTTCTCTTCTTAACATTTTGGTCATGAGATAGATTGTCTTTAGGCACATACATGCCATTGGTCTTGGGTTTTTGTGTTTTTCTAGTTCTAGGCATTTGATAGAACTTCTCTTTTGGTACATAGCCTAGACCTCTTCTTTCAACTGTCCAAAAGAGTTTTCTAAGATTTTATCAAGAATATCATTGCACTTTAGACTATCAACATGTTTTTGTAACTTAGAAATTTCATCAATTTTATTTGCAATATCTAGTTTTGCTTGATCTAAACTTGAAATCAAGGATTCTCTTTCTCTAATAATGATATCATAATTTTTATGAGTACATAGAACATGTTGAGTTTGAAAATTATTTATTTTAGCAAGCAATACAACCTTTTCTTGAGAAAGAAGATTATTATTGGTTTCTAGAGCAAGCAACTTGATATTGTAATCATTGATAGATGAATTCAATGTATCTTTTTCTGACATAAGACTTTCATTTTCAAAAGCAAGATCATATAATTTATCATGCAAATCATCATTAGCTTTTGTAAGCTTCTTCAATTTCCTTTTATAATAAATATATTTATCATGTAGTTCTTCAAGACTAGTGACTATCTCTTCTTTAGATAAATCTAGAAGGCTTTCCTAATTTTTTTTCTTCATTGGTTGTTTCTATGAAACAACTTACCTTGTCTTCTTTAGCCATGAGATATCCTACTTCTTCTTCTCCACTCTCACTATCATCACTTGACTCATCCCAAGCTGCTTTGTAGGATTTTTCTTTCTTCTTAAAGGAGGATTTATTACCTTTTTTTACTTTAGGACAATCATTCTTTACATGTCCTTTCTTACCACATTCAAAGCACCTAAGGGAAGAAGAGGAAGAAACACCAAAAATTTTGTTAGATTTAAATCTTCTGTATTTGTTACCATTTACATTGAGTGTATCCTCTTCATTGTCCTCCCCACTTGTCTCATCACTTTCTTGAGCGATGACTTATGATTTAGTTGATGCTTTAAATGCTATGTCCTTCTTTCTTCCTTTTTAAAGCTCAAACTCCAATTTGTGTTCTTCTTCAAGGGTAACTTCACGAGTTTCTAGATTGCTGATAAGTTGCTCCATCTTCAATGTGGTAAGGTCATTGGCTTCTTCAATGGTCGTCACCTTTGGCTTGTACTTTGGAGGCAAGGATCTAAGAATCTTAGAAAATTGATCTTCCTCACTTGTATACTTACCCAAGACATTCAAGCTGTTAATAATAAAAGAAAACCTTGCATATATTTCACTAATAGACTAATTAGGTTACTTACAGAATTGTTCAAACTTTTGTTTAAGAATGTCAATCTTGGTATTTTTAACTTAAGTTGTACCTTAATGTGTAATTGAAATTTTATGCCATATTTTATAACCAGATTTACATGAGGATATCCTATTAAACTCACTAACAGAAATAGAACAATATAAAATGCTTACTGCTTTTGCATTCAATTGAACTTGCTTTACCATTTTGATATTCCATGTTTCAAACTCTGTTATAGGAAGCTCATAGGGTAAGGACATCATCCTCCAAAGGTCCAGACTGATCTCTTGGAAATAAAATTGCATCCTTCTTTTCCAATAAGTATAGTTGCTTCCATCAAAGGCGGTGGCCGGCTCATGAAAGTTCCTTCAAGGTTGAGGTTGTGAAGTACATTGTCCCCCATTCAAGATTAGTTAAGGTTCCTTGAATACCTACTTTGATACCAATTGAAAGATATAGAGGGGGTGAATAGAGCTTTTGGTCCTTTTAAAATTTAATTAAAAACTTAAGGAAAAAAAGGAGAGGAAATAAGGAAGACACTTTGATTTATAGTGGTTCCAAACTCTGAATCAAAGGTTGTCAGTCCACTACCCAATTGTTTCCAATTGAAATTTTGAAAGTGATTTATTTTATTTACCTCACAAGGATGTTACAACAATATAGAATCACCTTCCACTTGAAGTAGCCTTCACCTTGAAGTAGCCTCAACCTCCTTGAAGCATCCTTCTTGAAGTAACCTCAAGCAACCTTTGGGCAGCCTTTACCTCCTTGAAGTAGCTCCACCACCTTGAGATAGCCTTCACCTAGAAGTAGCTCCAACCTCCTTTGAAGAAGCCTTCTTGAAGTAACCTCAAGCACACCTTGGAGCAGCTTTCACCTCCTTGAAGTAGCTCCACCACCTTGAGATAGCCTTCGCCTAGAAGTAGCTCCAACCTTCTTTGAAGCAGCCTTCTTGAAGTAACCTTAAGCACACCTTTGAGAAGCCTTCACCTCCTTGTATTAGCTCCAAGCAACCTCCTTTCAACATCCTCCAATCCTAGGAGTAGTTAAGGAGAACAAAGTACAATACAAAAGAAATAGATTGGAAGAAATAAATACATAATCAATGAAGTACAATGCCTTGATTCCAATATCAAGAATTTAGACCTCCTATCCACTTAAGATGGACGTTGTTATGTGGTGTCTAGGAGATAGTATCTATAGGACACAACTTTGAAGCACAAGGAAGAAGATAGCAAGTGATTCTCAGCTTTGTTGCTCTATAGAATGGATGTTGAAGTGTAGCTTTTGTATTTTAGGTGTCCTAAGGCCTCTCCTATTTATGAGGATGGTTTGCAAGTGTCTAGGGACATTATAGGGAGTCTCTAGAGTATTCTTAGTGCTTAAATAGCCTTTACGTAGAAAGTAGTTGGCTAGAATTGGCTAATTTGTTTGTTCTTGGAAGAACAATCCAAAACCCTACACAGTCGACAAGTTTGTTGACCAACTGTGTCTCGGTCAAACTTTTCTTCAACCAAGCCTGGGTTGAAGGAAAATGTGTACCAACGTCTATTTCCAACTCCCAACCACTTGGTCTAACAGTCATAAGCTTTGGACCGAGGTTGGGTCAGTTGACTATATTTTTGACGGAAACATGTTTCAGAGTACAAATGTGTAAGGTTTCGAATAGTTCTCAGTATGTTCGACCAAGGAGGTTCTCGGTCAAAAAATACTTTGACTAAGGGTGTCTCGGTCAACTTGTTTCTCGATCGAGGGTGTTCCTATTTCATATTTTTGAACTACCTATTAAATGTGTGTTCTAAAGGATGATAATGACTCTACCTCTAGGGGATACTAACTATGGGTTGAAGTGGATGTGGAAGATATAATGCTTGATTTACATTATATCTAAGTACTTGTACATTATATCTTTGTACAATTATTTACATTTGAGTGCAATAATGAATATATAAACATTTAAGCGCATTGATCTTCAATTTATATTGATCTTCAACTTTCCACTTAGTAGGATCTCCTTATTTCCTTTAACCCTAAAATACTCAAGTAGTACGTTAGATTCACAAGTATGAAATGTTTGTCATCATCAAAACAAAGGGTATGCTAATGACCAATTTAGCCAACAAGTTGTTTATTGTTTTAGCATACTTGTGATGAATTATAGTTGTTTTTAGTTCTAGATTAATTTTCTATGAATCATGGTAAATCTTAATGGTAGAATTAGAGGCACCAGAAGCCTGAGTTTTCCCTAGTACTACAATATTGAATCATTATATGAATCTGAGATTTAGTCAATGATTATTTCAAGTTAGATACTTATGAAGCTCAAAGAATAGTTCATTCTACTAATTATCAGTATACTCAGTTCATCAATTTGCATCACTTTATTGAATTATGATTTAGTTTCAATCTTAATTATATAGTTAAGTTGTGATTGTGTAGTAATAAATTTATTATTGAAACTCAAGAATAAAGTAGACATTAGATGCCATGAACACCATACAATCTATAGAAAGGTCTACACCATGAAGGAGCAAACATGCCTACCGACTAGTAGAGTCTTAGATGAGGAAGTCAAATGTACTAGATATGTACAGGGGACTAATCCCAGTGTGTAAGGTATGCAACATCAACTAGAGATTTTGGTGGTATCCAAAATACTTTAGTTAGTTCATATATTGTGCAGTAGGTCAGCCCATGGAACCACTAATGTGAGTAGTTAAACCAGATGATTTGACTCTTCGACTGAGTACCCAAGTTTTGAGGAGTAGACCAATTTATCTTGCTAGTCTTTTAGCTATTGAGGCTAGACGAGCCCTACTATAGACCCTATAGCTAGTTTAGTAGACTTAGAGTCTTTGGTATACTCTAAGTCTTGTAAAATGAGATATATCTTGTTGTGATGCTTCCACAAGTTGTGGTACTTCCACATGTTGTGGTACACTTCATGTGGGTAAATGGCATAAATAAAGAAATATAAGATTTATGAAAGAGATTTTATATATTTATTGTATTTATTGTCAGGTCTACTATAATGTTGGATGGTTTACAATATTTAGTTATTATGCTTGGCTCTCATATATTTAGTTTACTAATAATATGCATTTGAATTATTAGGGTTTCTTATTTATATTTTATTCACTGAGCTAGTATCTCATACAATCTACTAAAACATTTTCAAGTAAGGGTCCAACTTTGTTGTTGGAGTAATGAGCTAGATTCCATTATGAATATATTAGCCAAAATCTTGAGAGGAATAGTTAATTTAATTATATAGTCTCTTATCCTTCCTCTGATCTTAGGAATGTTAGAGTGAGGATCAAGATAAGTTTTGTAATAAGATGTATTTGATGTATATTAAGGCAAGAACCAGTTTCTTCTAGTTGTTCATGATGCAAAAGAAAAGTTTGGTTGTGAACACATGGTGCTTACACTTAAAATTATGTTATCTTATAATTTAACACGATGTCTTATTAGTTTTATTAATTTAAACAAAGAAAAACTTAAGGCTATTTCTAGTTAGTGATTAAAAGTGAATGGTTATTCTAGTCCCTCTATGATTGACCTAAACCCTAGTTAGTGGGTTTGGGTTGCATCAACAACTTAGTTTCGAGGCTTAGGTTTGGCACAAACATGGTAATACATTAATAGCTTAGGATATTTTTGTATTTCAATTGTAATTTTCTAAAATATATGTTCTCTCACTGATATGTAGATGGCAGGAAAGGGATATGGTCATGGTGAAGATAGTTTGACAGCCAGCATGGCCCTGGCCCTCAAATGACAGATAGGGATGGACAAGATAGAGATGAGGCATCTAGGATGTATCTTATCTGTTTGGAGACAAAAGAGAAATATAAAATGGACACGGGGTCTTCATCTTCTAGCAAGGATCTGGTGAGGTCTTGTGAGTTGGTGAAAAATCTTGGTGGGACTAAGTTTTCAGGAACAATAGATTTAGTTGTGGTAGATGTGTGGTTCCGACAGCTGGAAAAGATTTTATAATCAATGGAATTATCATAGGACAATCATATTAACCATACTATTTATCTACTTAAAGGAGATGATGAGTTATGGTGGTGTGGATAGAAGTAGAATTATGATAATGACATGGGAGGACTTTTTGGATGAGTTTCACTTGAAATGTTTCCCTCGTACCTTCCTGGGTGACAAAAGTAGACAGTTGGAAAGTATTAGACATGGCAATATGGCAGTTGGTGAGTATGAGATGCATTATATGATATTGGCTAACTTTTGTCTATAGTTTGTACTTGATGAAATAGAAAAATGTAGGAGATTTTAAGAAGGCTTAGGACCATAAATTAGACAAGTTGCATCAATAGTTAGCCAAATGATTAGAGTAAATTTGGAGAGTTTGTAGATGTTAACATAACATATAAATGACTGCATTCTTATAAACATTTTGAGAATAGAAAAAGATATGGATATTTTTGTAGAGGAGGATAGAGGAATGGTGGATATAGAGGAGGTGGTAGATTCTTTTCAAAAATAGGATGAGGTCTTTGTTGTTATAGAAGGCAGGGATTCGGTTCAAGTGATGTTGTATCTTCTCATAGTAGGGTAAGATCTAGCCCTAGCAGATAAACTGCACCACCTAGGTGTGCACCTTCATCAAGGACTTCAGGGCCATCAACATCAACGACAGGTCCACAGATATAGGACACAGTCGTATGTGACACGTGGTAGGACACGCTTTGGTCAATGTTGGGGAACTGAATATCAAGGATGTCATTACTATGGATAGAAATCTTCATATCACACTAGCTTAGATCTCATAGTCTTAGTTTCAAACTTCATAGAGGCAGACTCTAGCTAGAGGTGCAAGTTCTTCAGTGGCTTCAAGCTCTAGAGGGGGAGCACCTAGTAGCAACATTGGACAATGAGTAAATTTGGCAAAAGGAGAGCTATAGGATGTGTCTTCTCTATTATTATAAGTGATGTGCTTCTCTTTAATAGCATTTTAGCTACATTCTTCATAGATCCTTGTGCGACACATTATTTTATATAGAGATTGTTAGTTAGTGGATTGTATCTTTTAACTCAGTATTTATCTAATGAATTGTTGTTAGGAGTACCTTTAAATGAACCAACCATTTTCATAGAGGTATGTCTTGTTGAATTATTATTAAGGCATGGATTGCCTTGATACATACCATGTCTAGCTGGATTTTTGGAAGAAAGAGGCTAATTGCAAGGTGGATTTCTTGTGTCTTCATTGGAGATAGGAAAGCCTTATTCATGTGCATTGTATCAGATGATGTAGTTGATAAGATGATGAGAAAAGGATGTGAGGAACTTTTAGCACATGTGGTAGATGCAAAGGTAGAGACAAGAATAGTTACTATAGAGTATGTTCACATGTTGTGCGAGTTTCCAGACATTTTTCCTGATGTGTTACCAGGTCTACCTCCTCAAAGAGATGTTGACTTTGAGATACAAATTCTACCTAGTAGTCATCTAATAGTATTACTAGCATACATAATGGAACCTACATAGTTAAAGGAATTAGAAACTATACCCACACTCAAGGTGGATACGATGCTATGGTGGGACGCCTAGGGTTCTCCCGTGGTGACAACCGCAAGGGTGGGTTTGGTGGAAGTTGGGGTTGTGGATACCTGGATCGACCAACAGATTCTCGTATGGGCATTCACGATGAAGTACCTTCTAACTAGGAAACAACCAACATCTTTAATGAGGCTGCAACGACCCCAATAGTGGGCATGGAGATGGATACCGAGATGGCTCCAGATTTTGGCAACAACACACGACCATAATATGCTAAAACAGTTGTTGGAAAGCTAGTTGGCATGTTGACATATGAAAACTTGATCTTGCCTGATGTTGTGCTAGACATAGATATTAGTGTTGACCTAAGTGGCATTCTACCATTATTCTCGGTCTACAACGATGCACTCCAGCCTCTTCTCAAACCATGGAAGTTCATGATCGTCGTTAAGGCTATTGAAATGAACATATGTTTCAAAGCCCTGATCAATAAGATCTACTCCATCTGGGAACCACAACATGAATTCAGAGTTATTGATCTAGAGAATGGTTAATACATTATCCAGTTCGTCGGCCAGGATGATTATGTCAACGCCATGACCAGTGGATCATGGACAATTTTTAATTACTATCTCTCGGTCCAGTCGTCGTCGCTGATCCTATTCCAAGGAAACTCATCATTTGGGTGAGAGTCCTAGACCTCCCCGTATTCCTATTCCAAACCCAGCTGCTGAGATCTATTGGTAATTCGATTGGAATAACTATTAAGATGGATGCTCACACTCTCCAAGGACACAGAGGGAAGTTTGCATGGATTGTTGTTGAAGTGGAAATTTTGAAGCCCTTGCTACCGACCGTCTTCATCAATGGGGAACACTTTTGCCTCAAGTACGAAAACCTCCCGGTCGTATGCATGAAGTGCAGGTGGGTTGTTCATGCAGACACTGATTGTAAACAGGTGGTACGTGTAGAGACCAGTGAGACTTCTTCTTCCTCCGCACCTATTCCATTGTCTGGTGTTGCTTATACCATGGCAATACATGCTAAATGGCCTGAGTCAAGGAAACAAGCACAAAAGAAACCTGAAGCTAGGAAAGCATCCTCAATAGAACACATAAAACCAATACCCATCTCAGACTCTGAGACTGAGGTAGATGAAGATGGGTTCACAAAAGTGATTATCAAGAAATATAAAAAGAAGAATATGAAGGCTAGAGGTACATCATTTGATCAACTTGCTACTAAGACCACACCCAAAGTGGTCAAGGAATCGATTGTGAACTTGGTTGGGAATGAAACTAGTACTGGCAGGCCCCATTCTGAGGATGCTGGTCAGAACTATTTGTTCCAAACATCAGAAGCTATCCTTGGGCAGAACCCTTATGAACCATTCAGTAAACCTGAGAAGGAGAATGGTAGTGTCTTTGTCATCTTGAGAAACCGAAAAGTCATCTATCAATGAATGCTTAGTCCAGACCATGTTCGCAATAAGGGAAGAACGGACTACTTGGAGAAAGAACTTCCTGATGAGGTGACTGATGCTAACTCTAAAAAGCACAATGCCAAGAAGGCATTAGAGTTCGACAATGAACCGGCCACTAGAGGTGTCGATACTAATATGAATGTTGATCAAGATGGGCAATCTAATGGATTGCTTGCTGCTATTTAAGGCCGCACCCTTCCTTCTTTAACCTATCTATATGTTTTGCTGCTGGAACATACAAGGAACCTACCAAGATAGGACGATCTGACTTATTAAAGATATGAAGATTTCTTACAAGTTTCATTTTCTAGACATTATTGAGCCCCGCTACAGTGGTTCTATTGCATCTAATATCATTCGACAATTGGGTTTCACCTCCTCTCACAGGGCTAAAGTAATCAGTTTCTCAGGTGTATTTGGCTCCTTTGGGACAAAGCTAAATGTGATGTAGATGTTCTCCTTAACCATCGACAGTTCATTCATCTAAATATTAATAAAAGTTGGCTCCTAACTATTGTTTATGGAAGTCCAAATCCTACACTTCGTAAACATCTTTGGGACCATCTAGAAGTGTTTTCTGCTAGTATTCATTCTAGCTGGGTAGTCATGGGCGACTTTAATACAATGCTCCACACCTCAGTGAAGAAAGGAGGGAAATACTTTGACAAAAGATCTTGTGCTCATGTCAATGACGTTCTGCTCGGGACTCTCGAACTCAAAAACACAGGGTAGCCTCTTCATCTTCAAGCGAGGAAGTCTCCTAGAGAGATTGGATCGTGCTATTGCCAATGATGAATGGATCACCCGTTTTGGTGATGCCACTGTTACTGCTCTTCCCAGACTATTTTCGGATCACACTCTGCTTCTGCTATGCACCTCTGGCCCACGTCAGCCCCATCAGGCATCCTTTAAAACCAAGGCAAGATGGACACTAACTCCAGGCTTTCAATCTACTGTCATGGCAAAATGGGATTCCTCATCATCCTTCCAATCTACACTTGGCACATTCTAAAAATATGCACTCAAGTGGGATCATAACCACATAAGAGCACAACGCAAAGACAAGGAGACTTTGCTTGCGTGCATCCACTGTATACAAGTAGCTTCTAAACTCAGTCTTGATAATCCTCACAGCTTGATTGAAATCGAGTTGCAGGAAAAATATAATCAAATCCTTCTTAGAGCGGAGGGTGATTGGAAACAACAGGCACATGTTGATTGGATAAAATATGTTGATGGAAATAATAAAATTTTTCAATCCTTTGTCAAAGAACATATTCATCACAACAAGATCACGCAGCTCAAGAACGCTATGGGTGTGTGGGTCACTAAATCTTATGCCCTCAGTAGGCATGTCTGAGATTTCTTTGCAGGTATCATGACGAGTTCCTTCCAACCTAATCACGTGGACATTTCTATATATCTCAAAATTTTCAAATAGCTCACCGAGCAGGAGTTTACTAGCATACAAATAACCCCCTATCTATAGGAAATTCATGATGTCATGTTCACGATGACACCGTCCAAGGCACCAGGCCCTGATGGGGCATACAATGAATTCATCCAAAGCAACTGGAGAAAGGTTGGTCCCTCATTCATTAAAACAATCACTGATACCTTCGTATTTGGTGTAATCGACGCCGCTACTGCTGATTTGTACTTGGTGTTAATACCAAAAATAAAATCTTTGATTACATGCGGTGACTTGAGACCCCATCTCTCTAAATAAAGGATGTTTCAAGCTGTTGTCGAAGATAATTGTTGAACACATCAAACCTTACTTGAAGGAATGGGTCTCGCCTCATCAATCAAGCTTCATACCTGGCCGGAAGATCAGTGACAATGTTCTTCTAGTACAAGAGGTCATTCACTCAATGAGAAGCAAGACTTCCAAGAAGAAGTGGGTATGTATTAAGATAGACTTCTCTAAAGCATTCGATAGAATGAGTTGGAAGTTTGTTGAAGATACCCTTCAGAATACGGGTCTCCCTCATAAGCTGATCCACCTCATCATGCAAATCATTACTATTGGGGAAACTTCCATCCTTTGGGGCTATCGTCCATTGCAATCTTTCAAAGCAACTCAAGGAGTTCGTCAAGGTGACCCTATAAGTCCCTACCTCTTCATTCTTTGTGTGGAATGTCTAACACAGGCCATCGCCAACTCTCTGGGGATGGCTCCTGGAAGCCGATTATCCTTAATCGAGGAGGAACACCAGTCTCTCATATCTATTTCATGGATGACATCCTCCTCTTCATTGAAGCATCTATCTCACAAGCTACAAATATCAACAAAATTCTTAATGCCTTTTCCAAGGTCTCAGGACAAATCGTCTCCAAGGAAAAATCCAAATGTTATTTCTAATGCAATGTCACGAGCACTGAACGTAGGATGGTGAGCAGAAAGTTGGGCTTTCCTTGGACATCTGACGCAATGCCACGAGCACTGAACATTGGATGGTGAGCAGAAAGCTGGGTTTTCCTTGGACATCTGACCTTGGGAAGTACCTTGGGATTCCGATCCTACATCATAGAATTAACAAAAAAACCCATGGGTACATCACCTCACTCATTAAGGACCGAATCAATGGGTCGGCTATGCTCCATCTCTATCTGGCTGGGTGCATCATTTTATCTAAAAGCACTCTCCAAGCAATGCCTACATATAATATGCAAACTGTGAAGATCTCACTGGCCTCTGAGACGACATTAACAGCCATGTTTGCACCTTTATTTGGTCAGGCTCAGGAGATAGGAAAATCTCCTTGGTCACTTGGAGAAAGGTTACTTCATCCAAGGACAAAGGAGGTCTCTGTATTAAGGACGCTCGTGATCAGAACTCCTCACTTATGTTGAAGAATGTATGGTCCTTTCTAAATGAGCCCGATAAAGTTTGGGTCAAGATCTTCAAAGAGAAGTACACTACTAATGACAGGTTCTTGAAAAAGCCTTTCTCACCTACGTGGAGTTTTATCAAACACAACATAGGTGTTATCCAAGCTATAGTGGAAAGGTTATCAACAATGGTCATTCTACAAATGTGTGGTGTGGAAAGTGGATAAACAGCCACTCTGTGAAAGATTTAGCCTCCAGCTGGATCATACCCCCATCCCTTGACTCTCTCCAAGTGGAGTCCATGGTTCTAGACAATAGTGAATGGGACTGGGACTTCATTAAATCCTTCCTTCCTAGCGTAACATGGCATTTAATTGATATTGTACCACCACCTAGTCCTGTAGGTGGGGAAGGCCAATAGACTTGTCCTCTGGAAATCACTGGAGACTTGAGTAGTCGCTCTGCTTATCAGTGGCTTCAGTTCACCATTGAATGTACCATCCCAGGCAACTAGAAGCCTATATGGCAGACTAAGATTCCTGAGCAAATCCAAGTCTTCCTCTAGATTATGCAACATAAATCCCTCCTGACAAATGTTGAACATGCTCGCAGACATATGGATGAGGACTCACTTTGCCCCATATGCAATAATGCCAATGAATCTCTACTACACACTCTCAGGGATTGCCCTGATTGCAAAAAGACATGGAAGGAGCTTATTAGGGATAGTCATCACTTCAATCTATCTAAAGATGAATGGATAGCTTTCTATTTATCCTCCATTAACAAAGATACATCTGTGGTGAGGTTATGTGCAATAATATTCTGGAACAATTGGAATCTAAGGAACAAATACATACACGAACATTGTACTGTTCCTCTTGCAAACTGAGTCAAATTCATTCAGGAGCGTTCATCCTCAATTTAGAAGGCCTGGAACACTCCTCACACACTGGGTAAGCAGAAGGAGAGCTCCACTGTTCCTTTCCATCAACTCCTTGTCTTCGTGGATGTTGCTTATCAACTCCACTCTGGCCAAACAGAACTTGGCATCTTCATGTGCAACATCCAGGGACACTGTATACTCTTTGCAGGTCTTCCACCTTAAGCTTGCTCCAGTCTGGAAGCAGAAATTCATGTAATAGTTAAGGCAACACAACTCTGTGCGATGCACGACTACTCTAGCTACCTTATACTATCTGACTCTAGATAGGAAGTGGCTTTCCTAACAAGTGGTATTGGTGGCACTGGCAGATTTAAACCATAGTTGAGAAGGTACAATGACCTACATAATGGCAATAATAATATGCTTCACTACGTTCCTAGGAACAAACATGTAATAGCAGATTTCATAGCTAAACAAGTGTTACGATCTAGGCACTCCTTCTCCACTACTATGCAACCTTCGTGGCTGAAATGTAATGTCCAAGAGACAGTAGCTTTTCTTTATTCCTATACTAGGGCACGGGATCAATAAAAAGTAGCCTTGGTTTCCAAAAAAAAGGAATTAGAAACTCAGTTACATGAGTTACTAGATAAGGGTTTCATTCATCCTAGTACATCACCTTAGGGGGTTTCCATTCTTTTGTGAAAAAGAAAAATGGAACTATGAAGATGCATAGAGTATGGGCAGTGGAATAAGATATCCATTGAGAACAAATATACTTTTCCTAGAACCGATGATGTATTTGATTAGTTTCATAGAGCAACATTGTTCTTAAAGATAGATCTCCAGTAAGGTTATCATCAATTGAGAGAAAAAGTAGTATACATACCTATGTCAACAATTAGAATGAGATATGGGAATTATAAGTTTGTAGAAATGTCTTTAAGGCTAGAAAATTCCCCTGCACCTTTATGAATATAGTTTTAATACCATATCTAGATCATTTTAAAGTAGTGATTATAGACAATATCCTGATATGTTCTAGAGATGCAGAACAACATGAACAATATTTGGGGATAGATTTATAGTTGTTGAGACAACATTAGATATATGCTAAGTTAAAAAAATGTGAGTTATGATTGCCTAAAGTTTCCTTTCTTGGACATGCAATCTCACGAGAAGGAGTCAATTAGACCCTAATAAAGTGGAATATATTCTTCAGTGGGAGCAACCCACAACTCCTATTGAGATCAGAAGTTTTCTAGGGTTAGCTAGATATTATAGGATATTTATAAGGAAATTTAGTGTTTTAGCAGCATCTAAAACACATTTAACAAGGAAGGATATGCCTTTCATTTGGTCTGAAATGTGTGAGAAAAGCTTTTAAACACTGAAGAAGAAGTTAACCACAACACTAGTTGTGATTTTACCTAGGGTAGACAAGGGATGTGTGGATTTTTGTGATGCATCTAGGAGATATTTAGGATGTGTTCTTATGAAAGAAGGAATGGTGGTGGCCTATTCTTCTAGACAGATCAAGTAGAATGAAGAGAATATCAAACACATGACCTAAAGCTGGAAGTAGTAGTACATGCTCTAAAGACATGGCGTCATTATCTCTATAATGAGTCATGTCAGATCTTTATCAACCATAAGAGTCTAAAGTACATTCTCACACAAAAGGATCTCAACCTGAGACAACACAAATGGTTAGATCTTACAAAAGGATTATGATGTTATTATTGAATATCATTCAGGCATGGGAAGGATAATGTTTTAGCAGATGCTTTGAGTAGGAAGTCTACATTACAAGCAGAAATGTTTTCTATGGCATGTGTAAAAAGTGACTTACTGGTCATAATGAGAGAGATGAATTTATATATGAGTGTGTCAGAAAATATGGGTTTATTACACAGATGTATATTAGACCTATGTTCTATGAGAAAATTAAAAGTTCAATAGGGTGATAGTGAAATGGAGCAAATCATGCATGATATGACAGATGGTAAGAGGACAGAGTTCAGGCATTTATATGATGCGATATTACATTAGTAGGATAGGTTGTGTGTGCCAAATGACATTGAGTTAAATAAGTAGATTCAAGGAAACTCGTTATTCTACGTATGTAATGCATCGAGGAAGTTCCAAGATGTACAACAACCTCAAGGAATTGTATTGGAGGCCATGCATGAAGAATGTAGCTAAGTATGTATCCAAGAGTGGTGTGTGTCAATGAGTCAAGGTTGAACACCATAAGCCAACATGTACCTTACAACCACTTCCTATTCCTAATTAGAAGTGGGAGCATATTATTGTAGACTTTATAGTAGGGTTACCTAGAACATCACATGATTTTGACTCTATATGGGTGATTGTGGATAGACTAACTAGATCTTCATATTTTCTCTAAGTCAAGACAACTTGTAATGCACACAAACTAGCTAAAGTTGACATATATGAGATAGTTAGAATGCATGGAATACCAATCACTACATTGTGCCTCGGGAACATGTTTAAAGTTTAGCATACGTTTTCAACTGCAGACAGATGGATAGAAAGAGCGGACAATTCAGACCCTAGAGGACATGCTGAGAGGATGCGTATTATAGTTCAGTGGTGGTTGGGATTATCATCATAGTCTTGTGGAGTTTGCCTATGATAATAGTTATCATTATAGTTTAGGAATGGACCCTTATGAAGCTATATATGGGAGAAAGTGTAGATCCTCTATTTGTTGGTTTGAAGTTGGTGATAGTTGGATTTTGGGTCCAGAGTTGGTGGAAGAAACATCTAAAATGAATTTTGTGATCAAACAATAGTTGAAAGTTTTACAGGACTGACAAAAAGTTACACAGTAGGAGGAGGCCACTTTATTTTAAGGTTGGGTATGAGGTTTATTTGAAAGTATCACTATGCAAAGGTGTACCAAGGTATGGAAATTGAGTCAAAATAACTCATAGACATATGCGATCCTATACTATCTTTCAAATAAATGAACCAATTCAATTTAATTTAGTTCAATAATTGCTCGTGAAGAATGTGTAGTTGACTAATATTGATTAATTAGAGTTAATGATGCATGAATGAACTTAATTAATTAGATTTGCAATTAGTTTCTCTGTTGTTAGTGATTGATATAATTTAGTTCAATAATTACTCGTCAAGAATGTATATTTGACTAATATTGAATAATTAGGGTTAATGATGCATGAATGGACTTTATTAATTAGATTTGGACTTAGTTTATTTGTTGTTAGTGATTGATTTAATGTAGTTCAATAATTGCTCATCAAGAATGAGTAGTTGATTAATATTGATTAATTAGGGTTAATGACGCATACATGAATGAATTTAATTAATTAATATTGCTTTCTTTCTCTCTTGTTATTGATTGATTTAACTTAGAGAAATGTGTTCAATAATTGCTCTTCAAGATTATGTTATTTAATTAGAGTTAATGATGCATGAATGAACTTAAATGGAAGAATGGATTGAATGAAATGATGTTACATAAAAGCTAGGATATGAATGATGAAACTATGATCTTAGGTATAAGAATGACAACATATATACATGTATTTAGGTGGCCTAGAAACTCGCCTGAGGTTTACTCATTAG
The DNA here is from genome assembly GCA_963693085.1 of Alisma plantago-aquatica. Classification (NCBI taxonomy): domain Eukaryota; kingdom Viridiplantae; phylum Streptophyta; class Magnoliopsida; order Alismatales; family Alismataceae; genus Alisma; species Alisma plantago-aquatica. Next base: position 13,750,489 of record OY856414.1, on the reverse strand, counting down.
GTGTAAATCTTAGAGAGTCCCCAAATTGGGACTATTCTTGAACACTTAATTCCACTTATGATGTAAGTATATAATGTATATTCAGTTTTCAAGATGTTTTGTTAGCACTTCCCCATTTGTTCTCTAAGTATGTATGTTGGTGGGCATTTGCCCATATACATCAATGTACTAGGAGAACTGTGGGGAAATGTTGTCAAAATTTTCATAAAAAATGAGTACACATCATACACTTACTAGTGAGATTAGGTGTTCAAGAATGGGATAGGTGGAACACACATTCATTATAAACCCTAATCTTTTAACCCTAAACCCTAAACTTTAAATCCTTAACTTAATATGTAAACCCTAAATCCTAATACTTGTTTTCTCTTTGATTATAGAATGGATAGATCATTGATGTCCATTCTAAATCGCTGCACCCCAGAGTTTATTGTTGGTCTTGATAAATTTATTAGATTTGCAGAGGAACATAGGAAACAACCTAGAGATATGTTATATTGTCCATGTAGGCATTGCGGTAACAACTTGAAAGTCAGTACTGGTGACAAAATAAAAGGCCATGTCATGTGCAATGGGATTGTACAAGGCTATACAGAATGGTGCTGGCATGGAGAGATTTCAAACTGGAGATTAGTAGATGTCAATAGAAGTGCTTGTATTGAACAAGAAATTTCCACCGATGACGTAGATGTGTATGAACTGATTCCGATAGACATTGTTAATGTGATGCTGGATAATTGTGGGGTAGAGCACACCAATCCACTTTCCTTGTTTAGGAACATTGTGCATGATGTTGAGAGACTGTTATACACATGTTGTACTAAGTTTATGAAGCTAAGTGATGTGTTGAGATTGTATAATCTGAAGGCTAACAATAGATGGAGCGACAAAAGCTTCATGTCATTGTTGTATTTGTTGAAAGAAGTTCTTCCTGAAGGAAACGAGCTTCCAATCTCAACATACGAGTTAAAGAAAATCTTATTCCCAATGGGAATGGAGGCTAAGAAGATACATGCATGCCCAAATGATTGTGTATTATTTCAAAAGGACTATGTGGATTTGAAAGATTGTCCAAAATGTGGGGCGTCAAGGTATAGAGTGACGACTTCGGGGAAGTGCAAAATTGGCTCTCCTACCAAGGTGATGTGGTATATACCTAAAACACCATGGTTTCAACACTTGTTTTCCAATTCGATAGATGCAGAGAATTTAAGGTGGCATGCAAAGGTTAAGAAAAATAATGATGGGATCCTACGACATGCGTTTGATTCCCCACAGTGGAAGAAGATTGATTTATTGTACCCTGAATTTGGTGAAGAAGTCAGGAATCTAATATTTAGGCTTTGTACCGATGGGATGAATCTATACAGCATAATGAGCAACCAACATAGCACTTGGCATGTTATGCTTGTTATATACAATCTTCCTCCCTAGTTGTGTATGCAAAATAAGTATGTTATGTTGTCATTGTTGATATTGGGCCCTAAACTATCTGTGACATGTATCTATTCAAGAAGAAGTCAATATATTGGGATCTTCCTTATTGGAGTTCCTTGGAAGTTAGGCATTGTATTGATGTCATGCATGTCGAGAAAATTGTCTATGATAGCATTATTGGTACTCTGCTGAATATACCAGGTAAGAATAAAGATGGTATTAAATCCACAATGGACCTATGTGAAATGGGAATAAGGAAAAAAATAACATAAGTAGTTAGTAGTGATCAAAGAATATATTTACCTCTTTCTTGTTACATGTTGTCTAGAAAGGAGAAGAAAGTTTTTTGCGAGTGCTTGGTTAATGTTAAGGTACCACAGGGTTACTCTTCCAACATCCATAGATTGGTATCAATGAAAGATATGAAGCTGATAGGTCTTAAATCTCATGATTTTCACACTCTAATGCAACAAATATTTCCCATGACAATTCAGTCTATACTGTCGAAGCATGTAAGGTTTGCAATCACCAGACTTTTCTTCTTCTTCAACAGTCTATGCAGTAAAGTTATTGATCTTGAGAATCTTGATAAGTTGCAAAGAGAAGTAGTTGTTACCCAATGTCATCTTGAGATGTATATTCCTCCTTCATTCGTTGATATCACAGTACATCTTGTTGTCCACTTGACTAGGGAAGTGAAAATATTGGGACCAGTTTTCTTGCATTGGATGTATCCTTTTGAATGATACATGAGCATTTTTAAAGGTGATGTTCGAAACCGTTATCGACCTAAAGGGAGTATTATTGAGGGTTACGTGGTGAGAGAGTTTATGGATTTTTTCAATGACTTTATGAGTGATAATGATGCTCTTGTAAATGATAAGAATATTGAGGGCTATTCTGGAAAAGGGACTATAGAAGCATGAATGCAAGTAGTCAGCTGTGAGTTGTGGGAACAAGCTCACTTGTATATTTTACACAACATTGACAAAGTGAGTGTTTATATCACGGAACATACCAATTTCATCAAGAAATAATATCCTCAAGCCAATTCAATGTGTCTTGCTAGAGAGCATAATAAGATATTTATTAAGTGATTTGAAGATAAAGTCTTACATCAACTATCTCAAACACCAACTAATATTGCTGAAAATATCAAATGCCTCACCTTTAAACCAAAAATGAACGTTATGTCTTATGAAGGGTTTGACATAAATGTGTTCTCGTATTACGCAAAGCATCAAGATGATAAGAGCGTCATCCACGTGAAAGGTCACCCTTTAAGAGTCTTCATTGTTTTTTTCTAGTGCAAAAGATAAGAGTCCACGTGAAGCTAAAATGTCATATTATGGTGTCATTGAAGACATATGGGAGTTTGACTACGTAGATTTCAGAATTTTGCTCTTTAAGTGTAATTGGGTTGATAACACCAAAGAGTTATAGTGGATGAATTAGGTTTCACATTAGTAAATTTTGAAAAGATTGGCGAGAAGGGTAAACCATTCATATTGGCATCACAAGAAAAATAAGTATTTTATATCGATGATCCTGCAAATGAAAAATGGTCGTTTGTTCTTCATGGTAAAAGACAGTTCATTGAAGATCCTATAAATGATGAAGAGTACTATGATAAGTATGATGATTCCAATCCATTCTCAGTTAGCTTGCCAACACCAAATATTGAAGCTAACGATGACTTATATGTGCCTGGAGATCACACCGAAGGAATGTTAATTGATAAAAGATCTCAATATTAGAGGTTTGTTTCTTTTTTTTTATTTTTTTATTTTTTTGAATGTTAGATCTCAATTTCATTAAATGTTAAATGTTTGATTGTCTTTATATGACACTTTTAGATGGCTGACCATGAGTATGATGATCGTGATGATGATTACCATGAGGGTGAGGCCCACCAGGTACACCAGAAGTAATGTTGTAGATCCACCACCTGGAATGTCTGTTGTAAGTATGTTTATGACATAGTATCTAGTCTTTTCAAGATGATATGTTTATGTATGTATATAACACGCTCTATGTAAATTTGTAGGGGTTGAGGCCATGTCATCTAAAATTGAAAGAATTCATCGTTGTAGAGGGCGAGGCTTACCCATGCCTTCTAGGACACACAAGTCATGGCACTCCAGTACCCGATGGTGCGCTTCGAGTGAGTCCAAGGTTTATCTTCCCCACTTGGAGGTAGCACCCATTGCCATATGCCCACTAATATTGTGACACGCTTGGTGAAGCAGAAGGCGTAGTGGTCTTATGGCTCGAAGTGGGATTCATCTATATTGATCATGTATGGTACATTTACATTACATTAATTGGTATATGTATATACATGACAATTGATATGAAATTATATATGCAGGACAAAAGGAAGAAACCCAATACAGCTCACCTCCTCCACCTCCACCTCTTCCTCAAGTACCTAGTTGGCTTCCAAAGGACCTATACGACTCGATAGGTCCTCAATGCATGGATTTGGAAATATGGGTAGGTGAACATGCCAAAACTTTACATATTGTTGTTTCTATGGAGGAGGATGCTATAGGCCAATCGTACGATAATAATATATTTCTAGAAGATATTTTGGAGTTGTTTCATTATGCTTGGCTGAATTCATCTATGATAGAACTATGGATATGGTGAGATCTTATTTATATATCTATATACCTCATTTTATATATGGTGATCTATTTTCTTATATATTAATGCTTACGTAATATATGTTTGTAGCCACTTACATAGGTTCTCTAATGATTTTGAAATGACTCATGTGGGATTTCTAGTTCCATCCTAAATCAATCTTGTAAATGAAGACCCTACATTAGTAACATTATACTGCTCTATCACTTTTAAATAGTTTGGTGACAAGAAAAAGAGCATGATAATAGCTCCATATAATGTTGGGTAAGTTTACTTTGCTTATATTTCTTACTAAAGAAAATTACATTTCATTGTAGATTTTGAGTTATATATTTTTTACTTTCTTATCATTAGAGGTAAGCATTGGGAGTTATTGGTTGTCCCCGAGACGATGACTGTTTATTATCTTGATTCTAAGGGGAACAAATTAGGTTGTTCAGGACATGATTTGAAGAGGCCATTATACACATGAGAAAAAATTTATATTTATATCTGTTAACATCTATTATTACATAATTATTTACTAATGCAATTCAATGTGTTACATTAACGTATAGGGCTTTAAAATATTTCAAAAATGCTGGAGGAAATGTGGACAAGAAAAAGAAAGTGATAGTTTGAAAGAATGTGGATGCAGTTTCCTGACTCCAATGCATATTTTATTTATGTGAACTATGCTTATTTTTATTTATTAACATTTTCTATGTTGAAATTTATATTGTGATGTACAAGACAACGATTGGGCATGTGCGCACTACGTGATGCGGTATATCGACATGATTGTCAGATATGCTGCACAAGACATCGAAAACATAGAACATGTAATATATAGTCTCGATCATAATTAGTATATATATTCTCATTAGATAATATGAAAATATCAAACTTATTAATTATATATATATATATATATATATATACATAATTCTCTTTGTAGGTGTTTAAAACTAGTGACTTCATTATAGGGAAAAGTTGTTAGATGTACATATGCCCTATATGATAGAACAATTTGATGACATAAGAGAACAATGGGCAAAAGCCTTTGAAAGGGAGGTAATTTTTCATTATGATTGGGATACTGACAATAAAGAATGACATTTCTAAACTTTGGTGTCATTATTTCTATATGTATGTGGTGCTTATATATACATTTCAAAATGACTTTTTTTAAATTGTCTTATTGAAATTTGATATATTTACATGTGTGTGAATGTGAAGATGAATGAATGAATGTGCTTCTACATATGTGTGAATGTGAAAATGGATGAAATGAATGGAACTGCAAGTTTCTACATGTGTGTGAATGTGAAAATTGATGAATGAATGGAACTGCATGTTTTATATGTGTGTGAATCATGTGAATTAATTAATTGTGTTTCTACATGTGTGTGAATCACATGATGTATATATGAATGAATGGAACTGCAGGTTTCTACACGTCTTGATCATCTTATTATTGCAAGTTTGTGGCTTCTTGTTAGGCTGAAATCACAAGATGGTGTAAACCTACGATTCAGAACTAAACTATAGGTTCTGCATCCTGCTGACCAGCTGGACAGTAGGCCTACATGCTGGTATTGAGAAAAACAAAACTTAGTCATCGGTTATTTATAATAATTGTCATGAAAAGTATAGGTTGTCGATTTTCTATAAGAAACCGGCTAGTATGCCTTGACATAGGAGTCGGTTAAAGAACATAACTGACGATAATTTGTGTTTGTACTTTCAGTTTTTGCACAGAACCGACTACGAACCAAACACTTTTTTGTTTGGAAACGAAGTTAGTCGTTGGTTTTATATAAATAACTGACGACAACGTGCAGGGATAGGTGTCAATTTTGTTTACATAGCCGAAAACTATGGATCCTACCGACGTTGGTTCTTTTTTTGTTGTAATTGGGGTCGGCTCTATGTCATCAGTTTTGGAACCGAAGGTGTAGGCTTCTACCTTTACTGTCGCTCACTTGGGTGTCACTTTGAAGCTAACGTTAAAAGACCATTTTAACCGACATTAAAGGTAGTATCTGTACTAGTGCTCCTCATTGCAAGTCTCCTCACCGAGGGCGGTTCCTACCACCATGAGCTAATAGTCTATAGGGTATGATTCCTAGACCTTTGCTCTTCGTTTGCGGTTGATTAGCTCAGCGAGTTCATTCTTCATCATTGTTTCCCCAATTTCCACCGAGCACCTGTATTCCTTGCTTCATGGCCATGGCATGAGCCAAGCAAGGGGATGTATCCACGGTGCGTGTTTACTCGATTACCTCCCTCGTTCCTCTTTCCATGATTTTTTCCACCATGGGTAAATTGGTAATTACGCCCTTGTTTTCTTTTGCTTTGAGTGGGTTAGAAGGACTGTTGACTAGGTGACATGGCTATGTGTGATTGGGCCATGTCAGTGGTCCCGACTTTTCTCTCTCTCTTGCCTTCTCACGAGTCTGTCACTTACATGAAATTTTCTGATTGGTCGAGCTTTGAAAATTCATAACTAATTCTTTACTTATCCAAAAATTTCAAATAAATAGTCTTTGGATTCAAAAAAATAAGATCTGTCTAGTGGGGTGGTTTTATCGCCAAAGTTCAATGTTTTATAAAGGGTGTTTTTCAATGGATTAATCTAAGTATATAATAACTTGCAAAATTTATAAATAAAAAATATGATAAAATATGTTTTGAACTCAGAAAAAGATAATCTAAAACATGGCATGGTTTTGGTAACCTAATTCACTAATACTAAAAGGCAATTTTTAGGGTTTTGAATAATTAATGTAAACCTAACCCTAATTCTACATATATGCCTAATAGGTGCTTTGGAGACCTAGGCTTGGATCTAGGATCGTCTTTGGATTATTTAGATTCTTGAGTGAGGTATGTATACATCTCCTATTATTCTTATTGAGCAATAACCTATCTTTATCATTCTCTGGGTCCTATAAAGATTAGCCTACATGATATCTTGTTCTTTTGGAAAATATGCTTCATGTGAAGTATCTTAATTGTTATTGATCTTGTGATCATATTATCATGTTTGGATGTTCTCTTGGTCTTTTCTTATGTTTTGTTCATGATGGAACTCTATATGATGACGTGATGTATTTTTCCCACTTGTGAGGTGGATGTATATGTTGGTCACTTTTGTGGTGACTACTCTTATATAATCTAACTATACTTTCTACTTGCCTCTACATTTAACATGCTATGTGATTCAGTAGCACTACAGTAATGTAATTGCATTGGTTTTTGGGCAGATGTGTATTTCGTGCTCGGGGCGGTATGCTTCTGTAATTTTGGGGGTGGAGGTGGCCCCATACATGGGTTTCATATTTATGAGGTTTGCCCACTTTATATATATTTGGGAGTTTGGTTATGTGCCATTCTCTATCAGGTTTCAAGTTTATGAGACTTGGTCGACTTTGTTGTTATATTGTTCTAGGTCTATGTTTATCTCACATGCATGCATATTGTTATTATGGGTTTTGTGCCCGAGAATTATATGTGCTTATATGGAACAACCTTATTGTTTTATTATGGAAAGTATCTCTTTTGTTATTGCAAATCATTTCTCTTGATACCCACTTGGGTTATCCTTACCTTTTTCATGGGAAGCCTTTATATTTGTTGTCCATTATTCCATATATTGTTCAATTTCCTTTTTAGTATGCACATACCAGTCTTTGCTGATGTTTTCTATTTTTCTCTTCTTACTGGGGTATGCTTCCAACCCTAGGTGAAGGACAAGGAGTGCATGGCATGAAGTTATGGGCTTAGATTAAGGAGTTTAAAGCTTGGAGACAAACTTGTTATGGTCTAGATTTCCCTCTACCTAGATCCATATGTTGTATATTACATGTAAACCCTTTGTGGGAGATTATGATGTTCTTTTGTAACCTTGTGAAAAATTGATTGTAGTCTATATTTTTATTCCACTGGCATAATTTGGTTGTTTTGAATACCATTAAGAAGATTTGAAAATTGTACACCCACTCCAGCATACCTTTTAGGTGTGTTTGAACTGGAGGTTCTATTCTTCAAATTTTAGTAGGGAGTGGATCCCCTCTCGGGTCCCACTCCTTCAATGTGTCCTCATATTATCATGTTTTTCATTCTCCTACCAAAGATTAGTTCATCATATTTCACATTTATCCTCAATTGTACACTCTCTTTTTCAATTTATGTTTTTCTTTATATAAAGGATGTTAGTTGATGGACTCCTGAAACTTTCCCAATCAATGGATACATCCATGAATATCCCATCAACTTTTATCTCATATCTTTCATGAAAATTTATTATTTATTATGCTCTTTGGATTGTTTTCAACTGAATACTTGGTCAAAGTAATTAGAAGGATAACAATTAAAGAGTTCCACACTTACCCTTCCCTAAATAATTGAATACCTAACCAGGGCCCCAAATATTGATTTTAGGCAGTATGCATTTTGTTCATGTCATGTTCATCACTTAATTATCATATGAGTCTTAGTTCCTATTATCCTTGTAGATTCAACAAATCTAAGCTATGATACCACCAAATTGTGGCAACCTACCACGCTTCAGCTGCGCTAGACGAGATTACTCAAAACCAAAATACAACTGAACACTAATTAACCATATTACTGAAAAGGTGCACAATAAAACCCAAATTAAACTTCTTGAACATGTCAATGAATATCTACATAGAGGTTCTACATTTTCATAAAATCATATACTGTACTAGGTGTCATTACATCTGTTGGGTGACCTAAGTCAAAACCTATATACAAAAGGTATGGTCCACATATTTACATCATGTAAACACATCATAATACTACCATAAACTCGAGTCAATGTATGTCATCTACACAACTTCCCCACCTGGACCTGAGAGTACAAGGATGACTCTAGGACACACTAAACTAAAAAACATTCTTCCTCTATGGATCTCCAAACTGCTCCTCACTGACATAGGTATGATGACGATGTTGACGATCACCTAAGAAGACGTGGTGACCCATGAGGAGAGACCCATGTCCCAGCGAGAGATATAACTCTCAACAACGTCCATTTCTCACAGTAGATTATGTAATTAAACATATAAGTTATCAATACTACAAAATTGAAAGATTAACATAATTGACAAAGGATCATATAGAGCTAACACTATAAGCACAATTGATTTCTCTTACTGCATTATACTAAATATTAAAAGAGACAAAGCAATGCTTATCATCCAATGTGAGTCATCATATAATCCTAATATATATGCTACACGGTTGAATTTACACATTTTATTAAGCCCTATGTAGTTTGAGACATACCACTCAAACTACCGATTGACCACTGCTAAGTCGCAAACCAGCCCTGTACAAGATCTAGGAGAACTGAAATCCTAAGATCTCTTCCCTTCGGACAGTACAAGTTCGTCGTGGTGACATAATAGAAGCTAGGTTAGATCTAGTCTCTAAAAGACGACTAATCTAACAATAAAGATTATTAAGTTCAAGGTTCTTTGGTTTTGGGTTGCATAATGAGCAAATGTCAAGCTTTGCTATTGTTAATGCTCTGATACCACCTGTGACATCCCAAGATTTTCTAAAACTTAATCTGATGTGTGACATCCAAATTGAAACCCTCACCTCAACGAGCACCCCAATTTAAACACCACACACTAGGCTAAGAAGAAAATCTAGGGAGTCAGAAGGAAAACAATCAGTAGCACATGTACATGAACAATAATAAAACCACAACACATGTTCACCACTCAACATATAATTACAACATGAATTTTTACAACATTTGATATTACATATTGAACAACAAACTTTAACATATACATGTACTACATCTAAACAATAGGATCTTAAGACAACATGTCCACCTGTACATCAGCTCGCCACACAACTCTCACTATCCTAGATCTTCAAGATCACATGTCCACAACCTAAACAAAAGATTACATGCAGTACACGTTAGTACAATATTCAAGAATATTGTACTGAGTACACCTACGTGTCTTTTATATACCTCTCATCGTATCTTGGCAATAAGATAAAACTAATACTTGGCAGTTATAAAGAAATATAAGGAAGAACATATACTTGCACAAAGATGTTCATTAACAAAAGAGAACACATATTTTAAGCTCATTTTCCATTATATGTTTGTGCATCTGCCTACCAATGGGATAGATGCATCCAGGCCTCATGATCTGCTTACCAAAGAGATACATCATTGTACATGTGATCTGCTTGCCAAAGAGATAGATCACTGACTAGCACTATGCTTACCAAAGAGATATAGTGCTTCATATAATGGAACAAATATATTATGTTTGATGTGTTCATAATCATAAGAATGGAAAGCTCAAACAGCGTAGTTTACAAGAACAATCATTTCATCCAATATCATATGCCAAGTATTTTACTACACATATAACACAAGCATATTGTATAATAAGCCAAGTAAGAGGTAATGGCGTACCTTAGATCAAGAACAAACCTAATCATCAGATATCCCTGATATCAACTATATCCTTGGTCAAACCTAATTAAGATAAGATCATATGTACCATCATCATATTCTCATCATCTTACATCTCATCTTTACCCTAATCGCGTTCATTAGGGTTTAGCTTATTTCATTAGGATGTGTGCGCCATTACTTGTATTCTTGTCTTAGAATCATCTTCATATAACATGGATTTTATGTATATAACTGATCTCAGATCTACATATTATCTTCCAATTACTGATATGAGGGTATTCTGTGAATCTCATCATTTATTGAGCATGTATGTATTTATTACATTTTAATTAGGGTTACAAGCCCTAGATAGACATATTAATCAAATTATATGCTTTTGTGCATCATCACAACCATAGATGACATAATAAGCATTATAAACATGATTATAGACTTACTGATATGTTACCATAATTTTATAACATCGCTTGATATTTATTATCCATTAAACAAGCATTACACATCTTACATTATATCACTATTATTAATGAATCAAAAGCCTAATATTATCATTCTAATGCGTTCTACTCATTTTTCTGAGAATTTCTATATATATTACTTGTATTTTTTTGGTAATCGTGCTATTTTCTATGATTTATTGAAGATCTAGGAATTTGCTAAATATTTACCTTTTTGTGGCCAATCATGGTGCGCCACATGGCTCCAGGTGGGCACATCCTTCTGCTACAGCCAGGGTCATACCGGGTGGTTTTTCTTGGTCTGGAGCCGATTAAAGCGTGATTGTCTGGTTCACCTCGGGTCTGAGTGGATTTGAACCAGCTCAGACTTTCTCCTTTTCTTTCTCACGCGAACACTGTGAGTCGCATTGAGTGGCTCTCTGTTCGTCCCTTGAAAAGCCACCACCGCCAACCCAGATCCGGTGAGGAACAAGCTGTAGCTCCAAGGTTCTTCGCCCAGCTACTATGGTTAAACAACTGCTGCCCTTCGGTTTGTTCTCTCTAAAGGCTCCTGATTTCTGCGGCAGATCTACCCCTACCCCGACACTCTTGAATCCATCTCTTCGTTGCCTCCTTTTCTGGATTGGGGATCATTCCGTCATCTTCTCGTTGAAAGCTTCGAATGCGATTTGCAGGTGCCACTGCATGGATCCACAAAGAGCGAGAGGTTGGACCCAGAGTCCTACTCTTCTGTGCCGCTGGCCTATCTGCAATCCACGACATCGCCCACATCTCCATTTCAGATTGGCTCCAGCGCGGCCTGCCGTTTCTCTCTATATGAAGCTGCCTCTACACGACTACTTCTCGGCGAGCATGACTCCTTCCATGCTGTCAGTTGCTTCTCCTCTCCCAGGGTCCCATCTCTCGAGGTCACCGTCATCTCTGATCGCTTGAAAGGCCGACAGAGGACTTGGGATGCCGCCATAGCCTCCTCCTCCGTGAAACTTTCTATGAGTCTGCCGTCGTTGGGTCTCCGGCATGCGGACATCCTGTCGCCTGGACTAGCACATTCGGAGAAGAACGTACACCCAGACTAGCTCCACTCCAGCGAGCGGGCATGATGCATCATCCTCGTCATCTTCTCCTCCCACTGCTGAACTGCATATGGCTATGGAGGACGAGTGATGTGGTGGTCTGCGTCATTGTCAACTGCCTACCCGGAATGAGGGCTCAAAGACTGAAGCGAACTACTTGCATAACCTCATACACAACCCGTTCTTTCTCAACGTGGGTTCATGGGATGGTCGTGGTTTCCAAACCACTCCACCACCTCATTATAACTACATGTTAGGAATTGAATGGAGGTCATCTGATCTTTCTGATCCAAGGGTTGCAAAGAGCCCAACACCTAGTCCATGGCTCGCTCAAGTCTAAGATGCGTGACACAACATAGCATTCAAAACCTAAGTTTGTACATATAAAACATGGGTCCAGCGTACATCATCATACTAGTCATTTAGCATACTTTGAATCTAAATATCTCGACCTATGCATGTCAAAACTTAAGGAAACTTTAACCATGACTTCATTATCATCCAAGCTAGATATTGCCCAATTTTGGTACCATAATATCAGCATTTGACCAATCAGTTACATACCTCAATAGACACACACACATATATAGGGATTTAAACTATGGTATCAACATCAATTGACACTCAATCTTTATCATCCCTTGGAACTCTTGATATGACTCAAACACATGAATTCCAAAAGAGCACTCCATTACATCCTACACACCTTAAAATAAATTTTGTCCTCGAAATTTAGCTAGAAAATCCCACTTTGTCACATCATATACATCTTAAAAGAACTTTCGTCTTTGAAAGTAAAACATACTCATACTTCCAGGGAAAACCTTATCTTGCTCTCATCCACATGTAGGCACCATTCTATGTGTAACATATCCGCAAAGGTTACCTAGAACCATGTATCCAAAGCACTATTAGGAGGTTTCAAAAGCATCAAGGGTGAAACCTCACTCCATAGAAGGCTCAAACAAGGGTTTAGAAGCTTAGGTTATGTCATCATATAACTCATATGTTAGATTTTCTTCCTTATCCTTAGCCATGCATTAGGGTTCCCACATCATATTACTGTGTTCTAAAGGAGTTAACCTAAGTTAACCCATTATCAAGGTGTCAAAAGCATTTTGTCATGCTAACTGTCAAATTATATTTTTCATCTTTATTAAGCGCTAAGATTAACACTTCATGTAACATGTTTCATTCATATAATATTATTTCATTGTTCATACTAACTTGCAACATTTACTAGTGAATTCATCACAAGATTAAACAACAATTTCACATTAATCATCATTATTTATGTACATGGTTAACCACTTATGCATTGTCATCTATTAAACCATCTCTAGGTTTCCATCTTATCATATCCATATCTCACGTCTCGAGATAAGGTCACATCTTTACATATGTTTTACCATGGTTAAAAAACTTATACAAGTGGCTTATCAACATACATTAACAAGTCCAATTTAGGTTCCCTTAACCTATACTTGAGTGTAGTTCTATGCTCAGTCTCGTTGAGCTAACTCAACTCTATGAGTTTCTCATATGTACAAACTATATCTTCCCTCTCAGTCTAGCGTTCTTAGGTATACCTCATTGACACTAGTGACAGCTTTACAAGCTCTAGCCACATAAGCACAAACCAAAACATGATATGGCATACTCTTCATAGATCTCTAACCATGAAACATCTTACCCAAATCTCTCTTATATACACCACTAGATTCCTATGTGGGAAACCACCAACCCGAGCATGAGGCTTCATAGAAACTAACATAGCTACCTCCTCTATGGTCTTAGGCTCTCTCCCTCACCCAGATGGTAGGCACTCATATTTCCGTATTCACATATGCACATATAGCCAGCCTCTCTCTAACTCTAGGGTTTGGTCTTCCCACAGACATCTAGGGTTCAAGATAACTATAGGAATCATACATAAAGCAACTCAACTCAATCACTCAGGAGTAGTCTAGTTTAGGACATATCATATCACATATTTCTCGTATTTCTCATATCATGGAGTCTAGGTTCTCTGACCTTCTCCCTGTGGGTCTCACTCTCTCTGGAGTTAACCCCAAAACTGGTCCTAACACTAGAGGTCCTCCTTCATAAAATAGATTGAGGCTCTTGCTGATTCACATCTTATCTTAAATTAACATATCTTATCTCATAAAGGAACTCATACTTGCATCATCAAAACTTATATCAAATCATCAAACTAAACTTAATTCCTCAAAGACAATCATAAATCATATTAATCATCTTATATCATCTATATAAGACTTACATCATATCATCAAACTTATTTCATCTATTCTATCTATAACATATTCCAAACAAGGCTCTAGACATCTAATCTAGAACTACTCTCTCTCCTAGACTGATGTCATTCACTTTCACTTAGGTTGCATGACCACCTCCTACTCGTACATGTGTAGGGACACATTTTTGTAATACATATATATAATAAAAATATTATATAGTTTTTCTCCGATAAAACAAGTGTAGAGAAAACTATCACGGTTCGATCCGGTTGGAATCCAAAACCAAATCCTAAAAATGAGTGTCCCACATATAGTAGAGAGTACAGTGTCATGAAAACTAGTGAAAAGGGTGAGAACAAGGGGTAGACTAGTGTAGCTACTCTAGACAACAAGCGCCATATGTCTAGGGTTTCTCTTCCCTTGATGCACGTCATTTCCAAATAGTGCAACGTCCCATACCGCTGCACTACAAGGAAAGAACGACATCTAAGGACTTGCTACTCAACAAGCACCAGTCTAGACCTAGTTCTCAGACATCTAGGTGCTAACCTAGAAGCTAGGTCAGATCTAGTGTCTAAAAGACGACTATACTAACCCTAAAGATTATTAAGTTCAAGGTTCTTTGGTTTTGGGTTGCATAATGAGCAAATGCCAGGCTTTGCTATTATTCATGCTCTGATACCACCTATGATGTCCCCAAATTTTCTAAAACTTAATCTGATGTGTGACATCCAAATTGAAACCCTCACCTCAGCGAGCATCCCAATTTAAACACCACACACTAGGCTAAGAAGAAGAAAATCCAGGGAGTCAGAAGGAAAACAATCAGTAGTACATGTACATGAACAATAATAAAACCGCAACACATGTTCACCATTCAACATATAATTACAACATGAATTGTTACAACATTTGATATTACATATTGAACAACAAACTTTAACATATACATGTACTACATCTAAACAATAGGATCTTAAGACAACAGGTCCACCTTTACATCAGCTCGCCACACAACTCTCACTATCCTAGATCTTGAAGATCATATGTCCACAACCTAAACAAAAGATTACATGCGGTACACGTCAGCACAATATTCAAGAATATTGTACTGAGTATGCCTACGTGTCTTTTATATACCTCTCATTGTATCTTGGCAATAAGATAAAAGTAATACTTGGCAGTTATAAATAAATATAAAGAATATCATATCCTTGCAAAAAGATGTTCATTAACAAAAGAGAACACATATTTTAAGCTTATTTTCCATTATATGTTTGTGCATCTACCTACCAATGGGATAGATGCATCCAGGCCTCATGATCTGCTTACCAAAGAGATAGATCATTGTACGTGTGATCTTCTTACCAAAGAGATAGATCACTCACTAGCACTATGCTTACCAAAGAGATATAGTGCTTCATATAATGGAACAGATATATTATGTTTGATGTGTTCATAATCATAAGTATGGAAATCTCAAACAACGTAGTCTACAAGAACAATCATTTCATCCAATATCATATGTCAAGTATTTTACTACACATATAACACAAGCATATTGTATAATAAGCCAAGTAAGAGGTAATGACATACCTTAGATCAAGAACAAACCTAATCACCAGATATCCCTGATATCAACTATATCCTTGGTCAAACCTGATTAAGATAAGATCATATGTACCATCATCAGATTCTCATCATCTTACATCTCATCTTTACCCTAATCGTGTTCATTAGGGTTTAGCTTATTTCATTAGGATGTGTGCGCCATTACTTGTATTCTTGTCTTAGAATCATCTTCATATAACATGGATTTTGTGTATATAACTGATCTCAGATCTACATATTATCTTCCAGTTACTGATATGAGGGTATTCTGTGAATCTCATCATTTATTGAGCATGTATGTATTTATTACATTTTAATTAGGGTTACAAGTCCTAGATAGACATATTAATCAAATTATATGCTTTTGTACATCATCAGGACCATAGCTAACATAATAAGAATTATAAACATGATTGTAGACTTATTGACATGTTACCATAATTTTATAACATCGCTTGATATTTATTATCCATTAAACAAGCATTACATATCTTACATGATATCACTATTATTAATGAATCAAAAGCCTAATATTATCATTCTAATGCGTTCTACTCATTTTTTTGAGAATTTCGGTATATTACTTGTATTTTTCTGGTAATCCTTCTATTTTGTATGATTTATTGAAGATCTAGGAATTTGCTAAATATTTACCTTTTTGTGGCCAATCATGGTGCGCCACATGGCTCCAGGTGGGCGCATCCTTCTGCTACAGCCAGGGTCATACCGGGTGGTTTTTCTTGGTCTGGAGCCGATTCAAGCATGATTGTCTGGTTCACCTCGAGTCTGAGTGGATTTGAACCGGCTCAGACTTTCTCCTTTTCTTTCTCACGCGAACACTGCGAGTCGCGTTGAGTGGCTCTCTGTTCGTCCCCTGAAAAGTCGTCGCCGCCAGCCTAGATCCGGCGAGGAACAAGCTGCAGCTCTAAGGTTCTTCGCCCAGCTACTATAGTTAAACAACTACTGCCCTTCAGTTCGTTCTCTCTAAAGGCTCCTGATATCTGCGGCAGATCAACCCCTTACCCCGACAGTCTTGAATCTGTCTCTTCGTTGCCTCCTTTTGTGGATTGGGGATCATTCTGTTGTCTGCTCGCTGAAAGCTTTGACTGGGATTTGTAGGTGCCACCGCATGGATCCACAAAGAGCGAGAGGTTGGACCCAGAGTCCTACTCTTCTGTGCCACTGGCCTATCTGCAATCCACAACATCGCCCACATCTCCAGTTCAGATTGGCTCTAGCGCGGCCTGTCGTTGTTATCTATATGAAGCTACCTCTACACGGATGCTTCTTTGCGAGCATGACTCCTTCCACGCTATCAGTTGCTTCTCCTCTCCCAGGGTCCCATCTCTTGAGGTCACCATCATCTCCGATCACTTGGAAGGCCGATAGAGGACCTGGGATGCCGCCATAGCCTCCTCCTCTGTGAAACCATCTATGAGTTCGTCGTCATTGGATCTCCAGCATGCGGACATCCTGCCGCCTGGACTAGCACATTCGGAGAAGAACGTACACCTAGACTTCCTCCTCGCTTGACAGTGGCTCTAGGCCCCCCTATCGTCATCCAGGCTGCCGCCTCAGCTGTGATAGCTCCACTCCAGCGAGCGGGCATGATGCATCGTCCTCGTCATCTTCTCCTCCCACTGCTGAACTACATATGGCTATGGAGGACGAGTGATGTGGTGGTCTGCGTCGTTGTCAACTTCCTACCCGGAACGAGGGCTCAAAGACTGAAGCCAACTACTTGCTTATCCTCATACACAACCCGTTCTTTCTCAACGTGGGTTCATGGGATGGTCGTGGTTTCCAAACCACTCCACCACCTGGTTATAACTACATGTTAGGAATTGAAAGGAGGTCATCCGATCTTTCTGATCCAAGGGTTGTAAAGAGCCCAACACCTATTCCATGGCTCACTCAAGTCTAAGATGTGTGACACAACATAGCACTCAAAACCTAAGTTTGTACATATAAAACATGGGTCCAGCGTACATCATCGTACTAGTCATTTATCATACTTTGAATCTAAATATCTCAACCTATGTGTGTCAAAACCAAAGGAAAGTTTAACCATGACTTCATTATCATCCAAGCTAGATATTGCCCAATTTTGGTACCATAATATCAGCATTTGACCAATCAATTACACACCTCAATAGACACACACACATATATAGGGATTTAAAATATGGTATCAACATCAATTGACACTCAATCTTTATCATACCTTGGAACTCTTGATATGACTCAAACACATGAATTCCAAAAGAGCACTCCATTACATCCTACACACCTTAAAAGAAATTTTGTCCTCAAAATTAAGCTAGAAAATCCCACTTTGTCACACATATACTCAACAATATACAACCTCGAGGTCCCATTATGGGATACTCATTTTACTATCTAGCAAATCCTGACACTGGAATAGTTCTACGGTCTAGGGCACTACATGATTAGGGTTTCACTTGATTAGTTGAGCAAGTTGAGTGTTTTTAGAATGCATCAATCAAGTTACTTACAAACGGCTATATTTTTTCTATAAAATTAGTGGTACATAAGAACTCCATAAGATATACAACATATGAAACGTATTCCTTATCACAACATCATAGTATACTAGTCCATTATCATCGATGAAGAGGGCTAAACTTTCACTAGGGATTAAAACATTCCCAAAGGTCATTCATGCCAAAACATCAATAACCTCCCTGTAAGAACATCATCATCATCTGAGATTTTGTAGAGGGTTCAACATACCACCAACAAACTTATTACATTTAGACTATGCATAAGGATTCATCAATCATAAGGGTTATGACATTTCCAAGAGTAACAAAATAGAGTTGCCTTTAGCATTATGTTTGTATCCATTCATCATTACAACATCATTTGAAGATAGAAGTATTAAGACATCATGAGCTAACCATTACAAGAGTGGTTCAAAGGTTTGGATTGGATTCCTGTCACCAAATCAACCACATAGTTAAACCATTAGTTCATTTAGCACACATAGGAAAACCATCTGTTCATTCATGGACATAGCAAAAATATCAATTCATATACTTAGCATACCCACCGGTTCATGGTCAACAAAAGCCATCGGTTCATATACTTAGCATAGCCATTGGTTTAGGTACCAAGTAAGGTCATCAGTTCAAACACCAAGTAAAACCATCGTTTCATTTACTTAGTGAAACCATCAGTTTCTACACTAAATGAAACCATTGGTTTAGATACCAAATCATTAGTTCATGTGCTATCTAAAACCATCATTTCTTAAACTTAATGAAATCATCAATTCATAGACTAAGTAAAGCCATCGGTTTTCAAACTAAGTAAAACCATCAATTTCAATACTAAGTAAAACCATCGGTTCCTACATTTAGTGAAACTAGTTCTTTACACTAAATAAAAACTATAGTTTCATATCTTAATCCAAGGTAATCCATTAGAGAAGAAAGAACATTCATATGACTTAAGGATAGTTTAACAACACACAACTATCACACATATGTGCAAAAATAGTGTACAAAAGAACATCTTTCTACATAACACCAAGTTTCTAGGGTAAGATCTATATAGAATAGGTTAAAAGTAGGCAAGAAATGGGTTGAAAGTTAAATAACTCGCCTCAAGGTGAAGAAGAATGTCCAAACACCAAGGTATCTCAAACATAGAAGGTGAAACCCTAGCCTTGCACATCTAAATCTCCAAGGTAGCTCCTTGTTGGGAAATATGTCATCAGATAAGGTAGAAGAAACAAAAAAAAAATAACTCGCCATATTCCCCTTAAATAGTAGATCGCTTCAACATCTATGTAATGTGAAGGAGTGTTTCCAGTTTATACCTAGTCCTAGATCAAGTCCAATGAATATCCTTTAGAGTAGCTTGTGCCTTTCTTCAAGTTGCATCTGGATAGTGTCAGTAACAACCTTCTAGTTGATCATCACAAACTGCAGTTGGCTTTGTCCTCCTAGCAACAGGAAACAACATCCTCACCTCTATACTAGTCCATACGGACCATTGGGAACTCCATCATTCTAGATGAATAGATAGGAAGGAGTTGTCTCTCCTAGTCAATATGCTAGCGCCAACTTTCTCTCTCAATTGTCTCTCCCTTGTGGTCCTCCCTTTTGATGGTTAGAACTTGCTCGGGTTCTCACATTGCCACAACTATGAGAAGAAAACAATTGTGAAAGCTTATTTTTGTGTCTCTGAAAGGCCCCGAATACCGCTCTATTTATAGGAGGGTCAGGGTCATTGTAACGACCGCCATCAAACTGACAGCCAAATCATTACTTAATTATGCAGAATAATCATAAATAGCAGATTAGCAAAAATCACTTAAATTTAAAACCATTTTGCAAGGAGATCCTTGTCCAAAAAACTTTTACTAAAAGATCCAAAATTCATAAATATTATGATTTACATTGTACAACATTATTTCATTTCATCTCGAGGACAACACATAACAGTTGCTCTATCAAAACACATACTAGAGAAACATAAAACCTCGAGGCTTACAAGCCAAAATCTCAGATCGTTCATGAAACCATTACAAATCAACTCCAAGGACCTGAGAGTACAGAAATGACACATAGACTTCTATCTACAAGGCATTTGTTTTTGTAAAAATTGGCCATTCATTCATCCCGTGGCCAGGGGGTTTTGAACCAGCGACCTCTCAGTCTTACATCAGTACTTTTACCATCTGGGTGCCACCTCTTTGGCACCCAGTACACTCAACCTTAGTTGTTACTGCTGTCCCAGTTGTTGTTCCTCTTCTATAGAAAGGTCTCTACCACCTCGTGCACATCCACCTAAAAATTATGGATCCCACGGGGTGAGACAATTGTCCCAATGAAAGATATAACTCTCCGTCGACCATATTATTATCACAGATAAGCATTTATAAAACTGAGCAGAGGTTCTTTTATATTAATAGGAAGGATTAATCATTGTATGAACAAAATAGGGTAATCTCTTTACTTAAGAAAAATGATATATTTACCCATTGTAGAGTAATAAACCATCTATCTACTTTACAAAGAATGTAAAGAAACATAAATAGCAGCTATCAATTAAGATGTATAAGAGAAGTGTGCATCAACCTATGTCTTTCCATATTCGATCCTTAAGCAAATACACTACACGGCTTATTACATATTCAATCATACTTATGCCCAGAGGAGATGAAGTATACCGTACATCCTCCAACCGACCACTAGTAAGTTGAAATCGGTACCATACAAGGTCAATGGCAGAGCTGGCTGTCAAGACCTCACATGTCTCAGTTAGTACCAAACCACTTAGATTTAACATGACATCTTGTGCCAGCTATGCTGAGGTATAGCGGCATCTTCACTATAGAGTTACTACTGTGTCTTGTACTCTCTTCAGGAGAAGACCACTTAGCTTTCCCAGATTATTTTATCAGGAAGACCACTAAGTGATCATGGTTTTAGTTTCATCAGGATGTCCACTGAGCAATCTGGTGTATTTGGGAAGTCCACTAAGCACCCTCATTTAATGATCACATATTCAAAAATATTCATATTGAGTAAACCTCATTTCACCATTCAGCAAATGCTGACACTGAATGGATCTATGGTCTGGGCAACTACATGATAATATTTAACTTGCTTAATTAAGTGCATTACAATATCTTCTAGCATCAATCAAGTTGCAAGAAAGAATTATATCAGATGCTACAAAGAAAGGCATAATATGTTTATCAAGTACTTCCATGTTTCTTTAAAACACATAGAACACTTTGGAACACATAGAACACTTAGGATCTCCATCTCTTATCATCATCATATCTGGGTATTTAACCCTTAGTTCATCACTAAGCCTTGTTACCTCTATAACAGGTAACTGATACCTCTAGGTCATCAGACTGAGGTATGAATTCACATAGTTCACAAAGCTCATTTAATATCTGGTCACCTTCCACTAAGCAACAATTATTTTTCAAAACATCAGATTATATAACCATTATACTTGTTGTACATATAACTGGTCACCTCTTACTAGGTGACAACTATTCACATGGCTCACAAGGCTCATTAAACATCTTATTACTAACAATTATCTTTTTACGTCATCATACCACATAGACATTATACTTTTTATTCAAGTATTTAACATGTCTCACAAGGCTTATCCAATAAGAGAAATACAACCTTCCCATTATTAGGGTTAGGGCTTCCCTTTATAGCCGAATAGGGTTTCAAGTTCATATTATTAAACCAAACCCTAATTCATTGCTCCACACATCTAGGAGCATACATTGCTATCATAAGTATTCAATCATACTTATTTATTCTCATCATTTATCATTAAATGACTATGAATACAAAGTATGAGTTTCTCTCTCATCCTCACTAGGATATTGATTACATCATACTTTTGGTTCAATCCTCCTCTTGAGGAACATTAGTTCATCATTAACAATACACATCATCTTTTATATTGCAATTAACACAACCTGCAACATATATAACTCAATCAATCACATATGATTAAAGTGTCCCTTCCATATCGGGCATCAAGATGTGTGTATGGTAACATATTATGCTTTAAGATACACTCTTATTTCATGTAGTGCATCCATATCGGGCATATGGAATAACCACATCACCATGTCATGTTTTAGGGTGTATCCCCTAATCATTATATCGTGTACCCATATCAAATTGACTATCACTTAGTTCTTATCATCTCAAGATAACTTCATATCGGGTATGAGCTAGATGCTTGACCCCATATCGGGTATAAGCTATGTGCTTGATGCCATATAATGCACAAGGTGTGCACCATATTGGGCATAGAGTGTATGCCTCATCATGTATTATTTAAGTGATATATATAAGATATCATATCTGTTTCCCATCCAAAATTATCATATTGGTTCTCCATGTTGGGTAACATATCAGGTTACCATGTTAGGTAGGCCCTTGGGCTCATAATCCCTTCATACCTTCAAGGATTAGCCCTATAATATAGTTATATAACAGGCTAGGTGTCTAATTGAATTATCTTATCCCAATCTATTACTCAAAGGACAAGGATATCAGATTTCAATCCATCTTCTAGGGTTATCCATCATATAAGGTAGGATGGGCTATATCGTGCATGAGGCATGAGTTGGACCTCATATTGTTCACAAGGTAAAAGTAGGTACTATTCCTATCATCCAAGGAATATCAAGAATATCATACATTTGGTATCATTCACCACTCATATCAATTTACCCATCACCTTGAGTTTTCGACTCTATGTTGATTAGAGTGCTTACTATCTCTTTATATTGTGTAGGAGGTGTAGCTCTAGGCTTGTATCGTGTATAAGGGGTAAGTGGGTATCTCCCACATTGTTCATAAAACATGACTCATGTCATGTATGAGCTAACATCTATCCCCATATCGGGTTAACCCCCATCTTGGGTTTCATATTGGGTTGAGGTATTTCAACCATATCGGGTTACACCTCGTATTTGAATCCATATTTTATATTGTGCATAAGTGTATACTCAATCAATCATATTGTGCACCAGATATGTACTTCAAGATATTGTGTACCAGGTGTGTACTACATGATCATATCGTGCAAGGAGTACTTTCTATTATTACTCATATCCGGTTACCCAAACCAGGGTTTCATATCGATTTACAAGTACACACTTAACCCTATAACGTGCATGGAGTCTATACTTAACTTCCTATCGTGCAGAAGGTATCACCATATCATTTTCAAGGTATAAACTTCATCTCCATATCGTGCAAAGAGATGTGATCTCACAAGCATATCATGCAAGTGATGCATGTATATTACCATATCGGGTTAGAAGTACTTGTGTGTGAACTTGAACCCAATATCACTTTATAAAGTGATACCATCTTCTTCAAGCTCTAGACCTTCGTTCTAACTGTTCTAGTTTATGAATAATAGGTCTAGGCAATTCTTAGAACTCATGGCTTCATCAAATATTAAATAAAAACTCAGAATTGAAAGTAAATCATCTTGTGTAACAAGTTAAGTGGTAAATAATAACATGATTGGGTTCACGTTATATAACCTGCCTTGTAAACGACTTCAAAGCTCCAAGATCCAAAGCTTTACATCGCTAAAGTTGAAGATGAACTTCTCCAAGGTACAGGTCTTGTTCATAACTCCTCTATAGACAAGAAATCACCATAGTTAAGAACTTGGTGAAGAAGGAAAGAAAGGAATATCCATAACTCGTTATCCTACTTCAACCAAGGTTGAAGATGACCAAAGCCTTACCTTAGGCTTGGTGCTCGAGATATCATTGCTCCTTGAGCTACTTTGGATGATACCTAAGGGGCTTTGCATGATATCTCCAAGGGAAGATGCTTGTGGGGTTCGTAAACTTCCATTAGTCGGTGGAAGGTGAAGTATATATACTTGAGTTCATGAGATAAAGCTATAAGAGGTGTCTTCACCTCATACTACTAGATGACACATGGACATGCATGCACACATACATATCTTGCTTTACAAGAGTCTTGAGGGTAAGCTAGGGGAGATATTTCGGTCCTCCATTATCTTGTGGGATAAATTACCTCATCTTTATCTCATCAACAAGGCAAACCTATACACTTTATGCAAGGAACTTGCAACTCATTATGGACCACCCCTTTGAGGTGTTCTTCCCGTCATGACCTTTCCCAGGGCTCAACAAACTGATAGGAGACTTCTACTATGTCTGCTTGGCCGATAGGACTCCTATATCAAGTCCACAACTCGATACAACACATATATACAACTTTACCTTTAATTCTTCCTTGGTTTATTCATCACCCGGAGTATCATCATTCAAAGATGATTCAAACATAACGTCCCCATCTTTCTATTTCCTCTAAAAGATACATAGAGGGAGTAGGGACACTCTAGAGGTGGTGATTTTACACTTGTACCCTATATTTTGGGTAATTTACAAATTGTACAAAAATTGGTGCACAAAGTGCTAGCATTGTTTAAACAAGTTATAACTTGGGATTTAGGCTTTCCACAAGACACCACTTAGCATCACACTCTTTCTTACAATACTAAAATACTTAGAACACATTCAATATGTGCAATGTAACCCCTCATCGTGGGCAAATTGCACATTTCACTCAGCCTATCAAATAATGCACAAATAGTTTGCAATTAAGCTCAAACTTGACAATAAACTTCACAAGAAGCCTTAATTACTTTTCAAAAGATTAGAATCAGTTTGTAAGTAACTTACTTAATCAAAACTCCTAGGGTTGAGCCATAACCCGGGTCATGGGTGTTACAATTATAAACCCCTAACAGGGATTTCGTCCCCGAAATCCCAGATGAAGGAAGACAATTGTTGTTCATGCATCATATCATCAAGTCTCCACATAACATCTTGATGTTATGGAGATGCCATAGAACTTTGACTAGCACAAAAGTCCTTCCATTAAATATCATCATAAGATCTATCACACATGACCCATACTCAGATGTCCTATTCATTACTGATTGTAGGGTCAACTTTGTGTCAGGTAACACTTTCTAAGTCAGAGAAGTACTATTCATACTTTGAATAATTCAGGTGTCAAACCTTATTGACTCACATCTTTTATGTGATAAGATTCTTGATTCTAGGGAGTCTTTCATACTCTTCACTTAGCTTAGCATTTCACTTTCCAGGAAGGATCAAGATTACATTATGTCACCCACTTGGGACTTACAAGTCTTGTCATACATCCTTAATACCACTCCAATCTGTTGACACAACACAAAACTTTCTGACGTGGAATATTATCGCACTAACAAACTCACTCGGGGTTGAAATCCCCGAGCTTTTACCAAAACCTTGTGCAATAATACCACCCGCAAGCGGATGGGTCTTATTGTGGTATAGTTGAGGATCAAATCCCAAGGGACAATGTTTTTAAGAATCGTTGTTAGTAGAATCTAGCTTGAGAAAGACTAATATTTAGAATGATTGATTGGTTTGATGTTAATTAAACTAATTGCAAGGAAGTAAAGAGTAGAATTAAAGTTGGATCTAGATTAATGATATGGGATCACTGGGGTGGTCTCGAGTTTCACCACCACTGCACATGAAAACACATCCAATCACAAAACATCCAGGCAAGATCTAACTATCCAAATAGAACTGCTGTGAACCCTACCTTGTTGGTATGTATGCCCATAGAGCAAGTCATGTGATGATTGTAATGGGATACTTTGTAAATGATTTGAATAATAATAAAGGCTATTTCTGATCTATATGTTTTAACTATTTCTAAGATGATAGTGTAACATGATAGATGTCTAAAGAATTATTTTACTCAATAACGTATGCTTTTAGGTTCAGGACCTAAACGTTGAGATCATACGGATGATAAGAGTCTACATTCTTGTTTAGTCCCTAGTCGGTTGTTATTGTGGAAATAACCATAGACATCAATAGCACTAAAGACTAGATTGTGTTTTGGTTGATGACAGAATCTCATTAGTCATGATATAGTGATCTCAAACCAAGCACATAGGTACTTGTTAGAGAACAAGTGTACCAGACAGACCAACCATGAGAGTGACACATGGAACCATGATTTGGTAGTCACAGTTAGCTCTCACAGTGATGGTGGCGAGTGTGATTCTTTGACCTAAAATCACTACACTCAACACATGTCGTTGAGTACACTTTGACATCATCAAACGCATTCCTGAAACATGGGTTGTTATAAAGGTGATGATTGGGTGACTTTGACACATGGGGATTTTGAGGGGTGAGTGATAGATATGGGATTTGTCCCTCCTAAGGGAGTTTTATGTCCATGGCCACTTGATGAGTAGGATTGAGAAAGGCATGTGCATGCAAGTGTGAATCAATATGTGATATTGATATCACACACATCTCACCAGTCTGCTATGAGATCAAGGATATGGATGAATGTTGAAAGGATGACTGTACCATGCCTTGAGTTCATTCAGGACATTAGTGACAAAGGAATTATACATTCGTTGTAACACCATTCACAGATTGTAGGATTGAAAGTTGTTCTCCAACTTTCTATTTCACTTGGGTAGCACTGATGTGTGACTAGGCACCACTCTTTGCTTGTGAAGTCATAAGTGTTATGGACTTTCACTACCAACGTGAAATGGACCTGCAGGGTCACACACACTAGGACATGTTTTTGGAAGAGGATTTTCTCCATAAATCTTGTTTGGATTGATAACTAAAGGAGTTTAGTAGTTCAATTAAACACCCAATCGATTGATAGCTCAAAATCATAGTGTTCAAGGTGTTGGATCAGATGATTAGAGTATCAGATTGATTGAAATTACAATTGACTGATCTGCTGCCCCAACTGATCGGCTCATAGAGATGAACCAATTGGCTCAGGCTGGTGAGCCGACCGGCTAAGGTCAATGAACCGATTGGTTCACATTGTTAAATGGGTCGGGTGACCAACCGAGGTTGTTTCACTTGTTCAAATTCGATTTGGACTAATAGTTGATCAGTTGGAAACAAACATGGAAAGTTATTTTGAGTTGGACCAGGACCATGAACCGATCGGCTCATGCTTGAACCGATCGGCTCAAGGGTCTAGACGATCGGTTCAGGGCTGAACCAATCAGTTCAACTGGCGCAGTTTGTCAGATTTTGTGGAAAATCTCGAACCCTTCTACTCTTTCTTTAATCCCGCATTACCCGGGGTAGAGAACCCTATCCCATGACCCTCCTATATATAGGGGTATTGGGGGATTCTCAGGTACAACTTAGAACACCAATTTCTCTGCAAAGTTGTCGTTCTCTCTGGTTGTGCTAACCAGGAGAGCCCGAGTAAGTGCTACCCGATAAGGGAGGCACAACAAGGGAAGGACAACTACAAAAAGGCGACTGGTGGTAGGAGAGTGTGTCAGTGACTAGTACGCCGATAGGAGGGTATGACTCCTTTTGGTGCCTTGTGCGACAAGGCGATCGAAGTTCCAGGTGGTCTGTGTGGACTACTACAGAGGCGGGAGACTTCTGCCGCTCGGAGGACAATTGTCAATCCCGACAGTCCCGGTGAGACCAAGAGCTGCACATACATCGTCCAAGACTGGAGGTGAAGACCGCACAAGCCACGAGGTAACGTCGCTGAGAAAGCCGTGGGACAAGGTATGTATCTACAAACCATCCTTTCTATTGTATAGACGTTGACGCGATTCCTTTATACTAGGTTCGGGGAGAAGAAAATTTTTGTTTCTGCTGCCTTCTCTGATTCCCCTAAAACCCAATAGTGGTATCAGAGCCACGTCAACTGCTCTATACTTTAGGATTATCGATGCAATCAATTTTGGTTTGTCACCTTTATTTATTGCATACGATGCGAATAAAATTGGCTTTATGCATGTCCGATCCTAAATCCACAAATACCAATATACATATATGATATGTAATATGAACGCACTCGATACGCGTCACCCTTAAAAGAGTTTTGTGGTGGATGTATATCATGGTTATGGCCAATAAACCCTATGTCTGTGTATGGTTGTATGTGTTTGCTTGCATCTCGGTCTACATACAGATTCCCTACCTCCTTATTCCTGATGTAACTCGAGATAACTCGAGATTTCTTTCCTACCTTTGCTCCCCCCGAATGTAACTCGGGGTTTCCCAATTTAAATGTAAATAGGATAGATCTTTTTATATTTTGTGTTATGTCAAAGAAGGGAGGACAACCTGACGACAACTGAGACGATCGGTTCAAGGCGTGAACCGATCGGTTGGCGATCTAGATGACCGGTTCGAGGAGCGAGATGAGCGGGCGACGACCTGAGGAGATGCACGATGACCAATGAACTAATCGGCTGGAGGCTCCAGTCGATCAGCTGGTGGCACCAAACCGACCGGCCTGTTGGCGAGCCGATCAATCATGGAGATGAGTTGATCAAACCCAGAACGGCGAAGCACAGAGTTCATCTTGTACAGGTTGCATGTGATGTGGACCTAGATGACCGTGATTCCTCTTGGCTCGAGGAATCACATTAGGATGGCCACAATCATCGCTCTTATCGTTTCACATGTTTTCTGTGGGATATAGCATGTATATGATATGTACTATATATTGTGGTGATTGGATATGTATATGTACCTATAAAACAAAATCCCTCATCAAATATTAAGTCTTCTACGCCTTCCATTAGCGACACATATGAAAAACTCAATCGACCAAGTGTAGTTTACGCCAAAGCGTGGTGCGCCGTCCATCTTGCGGAAGTGTGAAGGGTAGACATGTAGGATCTGCCAAAGCAGGATGTATGTTTACTGTATCAGCTTTTGGGTTAGACTTAACTGGTGATTCTTAGAGTGTCTAAGCCCAGAGGCATGGGATGAATGGCAAGGAGTTGCGCATTTCATCCATCCAAGAGTTGCATAGGATGCAATTGGCAAGTGTTGTCTACCTAAATAATCTATATTATGGGCGATCAACCGAAGCTGACTCATGATTGGATGAAATATGGATCTTGGACCCACTAGAGGATTGTACGTTGTAATCTTCCGAATTGATAGTGAGGGCTGTCAATTTGAATCAAAATAGTGGGAGCGGTAATTAATTAAAGGCCTAATTAACTATCATCAAATATTATTCAAATCAAATCAAAAGGAGTTTTGACAAATGCAATTTTCTCTTATAGAATGGCAAAAGAATCATCTTTTAAAATGGGCAAATTAATTGAGAATAAATTTCATAACTGGTTAGGGATTGTGAGAAGTGTTCTTCACAATCCAGATATACTAGTAGTCTTTAAATCCACTCTATGTATGCTGAATGTGTTGTTTGTGACAAATAAGAAGAAGGATAGTTCATTGATGGAGATCAATGGAACAAAGTCCAAGGACAAAGGTGAAGGAGAGAAGGGTTCTCTCGCCAAACCAATGTCAGAATCTTCTGTGCTCAAAACATGGAAAGGATGGAAGGAACGATGGAAGAAGAAGCGAGAGATAGAGATCTCTACTTCTGGTGTATACGTAATAGAGATTAACTTTACTACTTCTTTATTGTGGGTACTTGATACCGGATGCAGATCTTAAAAGGAGTAGGCCTTTAGGGAAAGGCGAGGTTGAACTATGTGTTGCCATTGGGGCAAGGGTTGCCGCCAGTGCCGTAGGAACCTATAGAGATCTAAAAGGCTTCTCAAACTAAGTCAAAGCACGTATATTGACAAAGTGCTGAAGCGGTTCAACATGGAGAACTCAAAGAGAGGCAACATCCCCATGCTACATGGAGTCACCATCTCTAGAGCTCAATGTCCCCAATCTTGTGAAGAGAGGGAGCGTATGAATGGGATCCCATATGCATCAGCCATCGGATCCATCATGTACGCTTTGTGCACACACCCAGATGTCTCATATGCCCTCAGCATGATGAGAAGGTACCAATCAGATCACGGGGATGCTCACTAGACAGCCGTCAAAAACATCCTCAAGTACTTGTGAAGGACTAAGGATCAGTTCCTTATATACGGCGGTGAGGAAGAACTGGTAGTAAGGGGTTACACTGATGCAAGCTTCCAAACCGACAAAGATGATTATAGATCACAATCAGGATTTGTATTTTGCCTAAATAATAGGATTGTGAGCTGGAAGAGTTCCAAGAAAGAAATAGTTGTTGATTCTACTATAGAGGCCGAGTATATCGCTACTTCACATGTAGCAAAGGAGGTTGTGTGGATCATTTGCGCCACTAAACTAAGAGCCAGAATAATCAATTTTGCTGGAGAAGAGGTTGGGGAGGCCATATGCATCCCATTCTAGCTCCTGAAGTTGATCTGGGCTGCTTGCCCATCCCTCTGCAATAACTGGAACCAACCTTGGTTCCAAATCATCAACCCCCAAGATCAAACTCAAGAAGGCTCCAGATATTGCGCTTTTTACGTAATACGTCATATACTAGCGCTCAATCAACAAATCCCTTTTACCGATCTGGCCACAGAAGATTTCCACTCTCTACGAGGTCGTTATGCCATGGAGTTAATCTGCGATAGACAGTTCTTCAAGGACCCAACTATGGCAACTACCGACGTTCCTCGCTACCTTTTTTTAGCCATCCAACGTCCTCCAAAACAGCCATTCAGGCAAACATTAGAGGAGTTGGAGAAACAACAACCAGTCAAGGTTCCCAAGAAGAAGAAATGGGACCCTTACACTTTCGATCTGGCAGATGATGAAGGGGTTACCGATTTGCTGACCAGGGATACCATCAACAGATCACCTTCACAAATGGACCCCTTGTCTGCCATTACACCAACTTTCCCCAATTTTGACCTCTGTGCTTGCAAAAGTCTCTCCGACAATGAACTTCGTCTCATCATGTCAAGGCTTTACGCCAAGAAAGATGACCTCGTTTTCATGTCCGGTGACATTTTGGTCATGGCAGACATGTTACGAGAAACCATACAGACAAAAGGATCTCTATCCGTAAGCTTAATGGCCGCTTATCAATTTCTCCTCGAACAGAATCACCCTACAACCTATATGGCATCCCCCTACGTGAAGGACGATCTTTTAAAGCTGAAGAACTTCGGAACAACTGAGGCACTCATCTCCTTCTTACAACATACGACCCCGAAGTTCATCATGCTCCCTTTCCTTCATTCAGAACATTGGATGTTGTTGGCAACAAATCTTCATGAAGGAACAACAATCATATACAACAGTTCCGACAGCCAATACAATCCAGATCAACAACACTACACTAAAACACCAAGAACGCTTACGGAGGAGGTGGCAAAAGAGTGTTCTAATCAACTTCATGCCCTTCTCAGTGAGCACACACAGGCATATGGCAAAGAACACTTTCATCGCCCCGCTTTCAGCCACAAGGGCCCACAACAGCTCTGCGAGTCGAACGACTGTGGTTTCCACGTCCTCTACTAGATATACACCATCATAGTCCTTAGAAGACCAGTAGAGGACATGACAGATGTGGATTACCACGCGTTATGTGGAAAGTTTGCTTCTAATCTCCTTCGCACACATGGTGCAAATAAAGGACTAACGGACGCCTGATGCCCTTGTCCTTATACTTCTCAACCTATCACTTTGACACTCTAAGGATAGAGTGAGTGATAAGTTATGGGGGGAGTACACTGGACAAGGGTGAGGTATCAATTATAAATCCTTCCCTCTCAATCTTCTTTTTCAATTCCGTATAAAATTTTTCTTAGCTTTCTTTGCACATATTTAGTTTTGATGATAATAAAACCTACTTGGAACAAAGTCATCCCCATCTAACTTTAGAATCCAGTAGCCCTCAAGAGTAATAACAAGAATATCACATAGACATGTAATGGCGAATTAATAAATCATCTTCACTCAATTTCCATGCTTTTGTTTCAATTCTACATCTGACCCTCCACAGGACAACATCATGGCCGCAATAAGCCAAAATAATCTCAAGGACGAGAGGGACATCAGGTGACATCCAAATCATGAAGCCTCGCAAGTGGACCACTAGTAGAATCTAAATAAGTGCATCTCGAACAACTCTAAGAACAATTTTCTTCTCTTCAAATAAAAGAGGCTAGGCCACCCAAAGCAAAATTCCTAAATATCCAAATCCTAAGTCTGTGAGTTTATGAATAAAAGCTAGAGTGTTGAATAAAACCATGAGAGTTGTGCCATAAATAAGGATCTATATGAAGAACCAACAAAGGTCTCGCCCGGTCAGTACATCCATCTGCCCTCACAAAGGCAGATGTGTCGTGCCCGGTAGTGAAACCCTAAGGTATCTAAATATATGAAAGGCTGATAAAGGACTCGCCCAGCCGGTACATTCAGTTGCCCTCAAGAAGGCAGATGTATCATGCCCGTTAGTGAAATCCTAAAAGAATAGACAACCCCTCCCCCACTTGAAGGGGGAGTTACCCAACTAAGCCTTTATCCAACCCCCATACCCACTCTAGCTTCCGATAGGATTTTCAGGGAAGTATAAAACTGATTAGAGTCAACGACATGCACCGAACAAAAAGTGGTCCCAATGTGGGCTAACATATGGAAGAAACCTAATATCCAAGCAACTCTCAATACCTGAAAGAGTTAAGGCAAAAAGCTCTGATACAACCTTAGGAGATCTCAGGTTTAGAATTGAAGCAAGAGTATGGAAATCTTAACTAAATAAAATTGCCTCGCCATTACATGCATCAACTCTATCTAACTTGAGGACAAGCTAGACTCTAAGTTAGGGGGGGTGATAACGTCCAATTTTGTGATGATATCTTAGTAATTTTCTTTAGTTTTCCACACGCTTCCTCAGATATATTAGATGGAATCTCTAACTATTCTCTTTTATTGCAAACATATTGTTAGATTAACTTTTTCCTTTTTACTTACAGAAAAAGACACAAAAAAATCACAAAAGACCCAAACGGTCTCAAGACCGCATGGACTCAAACGGTCCCAAGACCACATGAAGCCAAACGGTCCCAAGACCGCATGGACTCACACGGTCCCAAGGCCGCATGGACTCACACGGTCCCAAGACCGCATGAAGCCAAACGGTCCCAAGATCGCATGGACTCACACGGTCCCAAGACCGCATGAAGCCAAACGGTCCCAAGACCGCATGGACTCACACGGTCCCAAGACCGCATGAAGCCAAACGGTCCTAAGACCGCATGGACTCACACGGTCCCAAGACCGCATGAATCCAACCGGTCCCAAGACCGCATGGACTCAAACGGTCCCAAGACTGCATGAAGCCAAACAGTCCCAAGACCGCATGGACTCACACGGTCCCAAGACCGCATGAAGCCAAACGGTCCCAAGACCGCATGGACTCACACGGTCCCAAGACCGCATGAAGCCAACCGGTGCCAAGACCGCATGGACTGACACGGTCCCAAGACCGCATGAAGCCAACCGATCTCAAGACCGCATGGAGTCACACGATCTCAAGACCGCATGAGTCCAAATGGTCTCAGAGTCCAAACGGTCTCAGAGTCCAAACGATCTCAGAGCCCAAACGGTCTCAGATTCCAAACGGTCTCAGAGTCCAAACGGTCTCAGAGTCCAAACGGTCTTCAAGACCGTTTGAACCCAAAACTGACCAAACCGTTTGGACTTCACTTAAGGCCTATAAATAAGACCCAAAGGGTCCTCCCAAGGACATAAAGTTTCCGACGCCCAGAGGCTGCCTCTACTACTTCAGAGCTATTCCAACCTCCATCCTCCGCCCAAAGGCTGCCGGTCTAAGATCCACGCTCCATCCTGAAGCTGCTTTCTCTCTCTTCACCAAAGAAGGTGGAAAGAGGAGACCTCATCATCGAGCAACCTGTGAAGTGTGAAGATTGTCTCTCTCTCTCTTTCCAAGGGGTTGACTTTCCTCTCTCCTTTGTGGGGATGATGTTTTTTTTTCATCTCTTCTCGCCTCCTTCTTTGTCCTAGCTATGAGCGAGTGGTCTCCTTTCACTAGGGTGCGAGGAGTAGCCCCGCTACCCATGTTTCATTTCATGCAATGTAATCCATAGTTTGCAATAGAGATATGCTTTCTTTTCAGTTCTACATCAATCGTTTAATGAATGCTTGTTGCTTGATCACCAACTTGTGTTATCTTTTATCTTTTAGTATGAATTGTTTATGTTTGTACTATTAGATTCGAATCTCGATTGAATGTGGGTTCTTGGTGCATGTATCCACCATGCATCTGTTTCGGTATCTAGAAGTGTTTTTCAATAAGTGGGGTAAACTCACTTCCAAAGTTGCAGTTTCATACTATGAAATGGAATCAGTTGACGTATGAAAGTGCAACCTTGATAAGTCGAGGAACACACTTTGCAAAGGGAATGATGTAAAGTAGGTGACCATTCGTTCGGGGATGGCTGGCGTTGCAACATTACCACGCTTCTCGTAGTTAGTTCTCCGAAAGGAAACTAAACCTACAAAGATACTAACTGATTAGACTCTTATTCCAGGTTATGTTTTTATGTTGCATGTTTTGATCCATGCGTAGTGGTGGTGAAAACCGATCACACCCTAGTGATTTCTTATCATTTTTAACAACCTTAAGTTTACTTTCTTGTCTTTACTTTACTTGCACTTAGATTAAAACAACCAAATCAAATTTTTGGACTAAATATCAACTATTAAGGAGTTAAGTGAAATTCTAAACGTTTTCCATCTTGTTGCTCCCAACAAGACCGTTGTCATGTGGATTCGACCCTTAACTATACTGCGATAAGACTTCCACGTATCTTAGCATACATGGGTGGAGTTTTAACCTAGTATAAGCAAGGATAAACCTAAAGACTTACCATCTTTAGGATTTTTAGTGGTGCACGCAATTCCACGCGAGTGGAAGCTCCATCATCGGTCAGTTTGGTGTTCTCCATCCCAAAGCGCTTAAGAAGTTCACTTGTATACTTGCCTTGGTTGATGAAGTTTCCTTCCTTGTTTGTTTGATTTGAAATCCAAGAAAGAAATTAAGCTCCCTTATCATACTCATCTCAAACTCACTCTATATAAGAGAGATAAACTCTTTGCAAAGATCAAGATCAAATCTACCAAAATGATGTCATCAACATAAATTTGAATGATTAAAAAGTTGCTAGAAGTGTGTTTAAGAAAAAGGGTAGAATCAACTTTGCCCATGATATAGCCATTGTCTAGAAAAAAAGTTCTTTAATTTGTCATACCAAGCTCTAGGGGCTTGTTTGAGTCCATAGAGAGCTTTTCAAAACAAATAAACATGGTTAGGGAGCTTATCATGTTCAAAGTCAAGAGGTTGAGCCACATAGACTTCCTCCTCTATTGTACCATTCAAAAATTCACTTTTAACATCTATTTGGTAAAGTAAGAAATTCTTATAGCTAGCAAAGGAAAGTAACATTCTAATATATTCAAGTCTAGCACAGGTGCATAAGTTTCATCAAAATCAATACCTTGATGTTGGTTGTAGCCTTGAGCAACTAGCCTTGTTTTGTTCCTTACCAGTTTTCCGCTTTCATCTAGCATGTTGCGGTAAACCCACTTGGTGTCGATGATCTTCTTATCATTTGGTCTTGACACTAAGGTCCACACTTTGTTCTTATCAAATTGCTCTAACTCTTCTTGCATAGCTAGGATCCATCCATCACCCTTGAGATCTTCTTTCACGCTCTTTGGCTCAAGTTGTAATATGAAGGCGTTGTTGGCTTGTTCTTTGTTGAATGCAGCCCACATCTTCATCCTTTCAAAGGGGTTTCCTATTACAAGCTCTTTTGGATGATATTTTGCAAAAAAGGGAGTTGGATCCTTCTTTTCTTCATCTTTCTCTACATCATCTACTACCACCTCTTTTCCTTTTTCAACAATGTTGATATTTTTCAAGCGAGGAATCACCTCATCTACAACATCATCATTACCAATATTCTTAGAAGTAGAGGGGTTAGTCTCAACAAATTTAACATTGATAGATTCTTCTACTTTAGATAATTCAACTATAAACACTCAAGAAAGCCTTGTAAGATTTCCCATCAAACTTCTATGGATAGTCCTTGGTGTTTAAAAAAACAAGTACAACCAAAAACATGAAAGAAGTCAATAGATGGATTTCTACCATGCCATAACTCATAGGAGGTTTCCTTTAAAGATGAATGAGTGAAAATCCAGTTTCACACAAAGCATGAGGTGCTAACAACTTCGTCCCAAAACTTGTTTGGATTATCATACTCTAAAAGAATTGTCCTAGCCATTTCCTATAGCTGCCTATTATTCCTCTCTACAACCCCATTTTGTTTAGGTGTACGAGGGGAATAAAAATTGTGCATGTAACCAGGTTCCTCAGAAAGCCTTTCAAACATATCATTTTCAAATTCTCCCCCATGGTCACTTTAGATAGCCAAGATCTGACAAGAGGCTTCATTTTCAACTTGTTTGCAAAAAGCAGAGAAAACATTGAGACTATCACTTTTTGAAACTAAGAAGAAAGTCCAAGTATAGCAAGTGATATCATCGACAATCACATGGTAATACTTGCTATGATAAAGCAATTGAGTTCTCATAGGTCCAAATAGATTAATATGAAAAAGTTCACGAGATCTCTTGGTACTAAGGAGTCCTTTTCATTTAAAGGAGGATTTGGTTTGATTTCCTTGTGTACAAGGTTGGCATTCCTCATCCTTCTCAAAGTCCAATTTAGGAAGTCCCTTTACCAGTTCCTTTTTGCTCAACTTCTTCAATTGATGCATATTTACATGACCAAGCCTTTGGTGCCACAAAGATATATCATTTGAATTAACAACAAGGCATCTACCAAAAATATGATTAATGGAATCAAGAACAATAACATAAAGATTTCCATTTGTGGTCCCCTTATATATAATAGTGTAGGAGAGGGAATCTATAAGCAAGAATTCAAGTCAGGTAAAAAGAACAAGATAATCATTATCACATAATTGGCTAACACTAATTAAATTTTGATGTAGGCCATCCACAAGAAGAACGTTCATGATGCATAGTGAATGACCTACATCACCCTCACCTATCACTTTACCTTTTTGTTGTCACCAAAGGTCAACGATTCTCCTTTCTTCTTTATGAAGTTGTTGAAGTGGCTTATCTCACTGGTCATATGCTTGGAGAAACCACTATCAATAATCCATTTTCCTTTTACTTACAAGAAAGGAAGATGTCAGTGCCCAAACTCAAACTTTGGGATCTAGAGTTAGCTTGGGGACCCATTTTATCTTTGGGTCGCCCTCCTTTTCCTTATAAGGACCATAAGTAGAATAATGATCATCACTCTTGCAATGCACACAAACCATAGGGTTCTTAGAGCCAGATAAATCTCCATGTAATATAGGAGGTCCCTTACTCTTTTTCTTACCCTTGCCCTTGCTTTTAGGAGCACCCTCATATCCTAAACCACTTTTACCACTATGTTTGGTAGAGTGATCTAGAAACTCATTGAGGGACTTTTTCCCTTTGAGGAACTTTTGCAAGGAATCTCTAAGCTCGTGGTTATCATCAATAAGAGTAATGACCATAAAATATAAGCTAGCAAGATCATCTTAGTCATGAAGTAAGTTGGCCTCTAAATATATGGATTTAGTAAGATAAGAATCCTTTTCTAAAGAAACACTAGCTACTTCATTACTTGGAATTAAAGGTCTAGAAAAAAGATCATTAATTTGAGAAAGAAATCTAGCATTTTTAGTTCTAAACATTATAATCTCATCAAGATAGATCTTATTTTCACTTTTAAGAGCATCAAAAGCATGTTTAAGATCATTGCATTTAGTAACACACTTATCATTTTTTTTCTAATAAAAAAGAGTTCATTGAAGAGATTTTGATTTTCATCTTTGAGTCTCTAAATGCTCTTTAGATAGGCACCATTCTCCACTTCAAGTCTATTCACATATCAAGATCAAGAAATTGGTCTTGCAAAGAATCAATACTATGAAGATGAACTTTTTTCATTTCTTTCAAGAAGCTCAATCTTAGCATACAAATCATCAACAATTTTCCCTAACCTCTTCTTCTTAGATTTGCATTCAGAATAAGAAGAGTGGGAAGCATTAAGCATATCAATCAGGACATCTTTAGATAGTTCATCTAAACTTACCTCACTTACTTCAGCAATATCTTCACTAGTTGAGGTCATGAGAGCAAGTTGGTGTTCTTCCTCATTGGAGCTTGAATCACTTGAAGAAGACTCTTCCCATGCGACATGGGTTGCATATTTGATTCTTCTTTATTTCTTGTCCTTCCTCTTGTGCTTTCCATCCTTCTTGTATTACTCCTTCTTCTTGGAGTTGCTCTTGTGTTAGGATTTCTTTGCCTTGGGGCAATCATTCTTGTAATGTACTTTTTTGCCACACTCATAGCACCTTGGAGTAGAGGAGGAAGAGGGTTTTCCTTTGAAGTGCTTCACCATGGAGTAGTTTGCTTCATGGTCCCTAGGGGCTTCATCTTCACTTGAGGAAGGAGGAGAGGACTGGAAAGCAAGTTGTTGTTGGAGAACAATTGCCTCCACTTGAGCTTTGAATGCATTATCTTTGATCTTCTTTGATTCCTTCTCTTCTTGCTTCTCATCTTCCTCTTTCTTGTCAAGTCTTGGATCATGATCTTAAAGATTGCCAATGAGCTCTTCGGTGTCAATATACCCAAGGATTCCAACTTCTTCAATAGAAGTCACCTTGGATTCCCATCTCTTGGGGAGAGACATTAGAATCTTGTAGTTTATGGTCCCTCTATCCATGGGGTGGCCCAAGGAAGTGAGTATGTTGATGATGGTGTTGATCCTTGTGTACATCTCGGTCACTCTCTCCTTTTTTTCCCATCTTGAAGTTCTCAAGGAGACCCTTGAGCATGTAGATCTTGGACTCCTTGACTTGATTGGCCCCTACATAGGTGATGCATAACTTGTTCCATATCTCATGGGTTTTATCCCAAGAAGAGATCAGATTGAACTTGAAAGGAGTGCGGGAAGCATAGATGATGCTTACGGCCTTTGCATTCAGTTGTGCCTTCATGAGTGTAGCTTCATCCCAAGTGGAAACATCTCCCACTGGCTTCTTGTATGGAAGGATGACTACTCTCCACATGTCATAGCTCATATCTTGAAGATAGAAATGCATTTGCCTCTTCCAATAGAGGAAGTTTGTGTCTTCAAAGATTGGGGGCCTCATAGAGAATCCACCCTCCAAGTTTAGAGAATCCAAGAGGTTGTCTCCCATTTTCTTATATCATGGGAGATCTTGTGGGAGAAGACTTTGGCTCTGATACCACTTGTTGGATCAAAGGGCTCTAAAGGGGATGAATAGGGATAAAAACACTCACACAGAACTTGTTAGACCTTCAAGTTTCTTCAATTTGAACTATTGAAAATAAGAAGTTTGATGTGCAATATAAAGATACATAAAAGGATGAGAGATATTTAATGAGATCAATAACAAGCTATTTAGAGTGGTTCTAATCTCCAAACCAGAAGAAAGTCAGTCCACTACCTAGAGAGGTCAAGCTCTAGGATTTTTCAACCAATGTATACTTATATTCCATTATAAGACATACAAGAACACCTTCCTTTTCAAGTTCAAGGATACCCAAACTTCCTTTTTAAGGAATAAAAGGAGCCAATAAACTTACCAAGGTCTTACCTGTCCTTGAGAGTAGAATCTTCAATCTCTACTAGGGCTTACCCACTCTTACAAGCAGCTGAACACCGTCACCAAGGAGATCCCTTTCTTGCAATGAGACTTTGTGCCTAGAAAGAATTACCTATCCACCTCAAGAATCTTCTGCCTTCACCTTCTCCTTCAACTTGGAGAAAATTTTCACCTTCTCCTTCACCACAAAAAAGCTTTTCACCAACTTTGCCCGAAGAAAGGAGTTGGGAAAGGGAATCTTTGAGAGCTTACTAAGAGTACAATGGAGTATCTCTCTCACACATAGCCTAACTCACTCATATGGATGTTTGGATTTGTAAACAAGACATGAAAAGGGGCTCTAGTGGACAATATGACTCGACTATATCTAGGAGCTTGAATAGCATGAAGGAGCAAACTTGGAATGAACTCTAAGGGTCCTATTTATAGCTGGGGATGTCCACGGGTGATTAGGAGCACTTAGGAATGATTTCTAGTTATTTGGGGTGTTTCAACGAATCTATTTTTATGTTTGCAACACTCTAATGGCTAGAATCATTTTTTCTGCACATTATGTAGTATGCAGTTGGTCCAGTTTCCATAAAGGTAACTCAGCCAATATCACTACACGACAAGCTAAGTTTGAGTTTTTGGACAAGTTTAACCCAAATGAAACTAGACCGATTGCTTAAATATAATTTTCTGGTGTAGGTTTTCGGTCGAGTTTATCGTAAGGTAAACTCGACCAAACCTGGACATTTACAAAACCTGTCAAGGGTGTCGACCGAGTTTATCTCGGATGAAACTTGACCAAATAGGTAGTCTGTAATGAATTTTATAAATAGTCATTAGAGTGATTAGACATTCAAATTAGGCGCTCTTAATTTTTTCTCATCTTATCTACAAGTCATAAAATCAATACAAATGATTACAAAAATTTTCCTAAGGCATTTAGGGCTATTTCCACAAAAGTGCATTTGCATAGCTTTTGACTTGAACTAGATCAAGGTAGGGCTTGATTGAAATGATCCTTTTATTGTACCTAATACCTTAAATCTATCTCAAATAGACATATTATATACGTATGAATGGAATGGTTGAGTCATCATCAAAATATAGGCAATGCATAAAACTTAAGTCACCAAAATATTCTACTGGATTTTGATCTTATGATCATCCTACCTTGTTGGACTTTCTTTTGACTCTAATTTTTACTTTTATTATGGAAGAAATCCTAATTTTGACCATTGAAGTGGTTTATGTTTATCTTGTCCATTTTTGTGATGACAACTTTATTTATTGTATAAAAGACTACACTTTATACTTGCCTCTACATTATGCATGTTATGTGATTCAGTAGCCCTAGAGTAGTGTAATTACTTTGGATTTAGGGTTGTGTGCCCATGTTATATTCTTGGGATGGAGGTTGTGTGCCCCATACTCGGGTTGTGTTCCCACTTTTATATATATTGGGGAGTTTGGCAGTACATCATTCACTATCAGGTTTCACGGTTGTGAGCCTTGGTCGTCATTGTTATTTATATTGTTCTAGTGCTACACATACCTCACATGCATGAAGGTTGATGATCTTGTGATGGGTTTTTTGCCCAAAAATATTTATATGTTCTTGTGTATCACAACTTTTATGTGTATATAATGGCATGTATTATACATGTTTACAATACTTTGAAATTCATATTCTTTTATGCCCATCCTTTCTTTTTCTATAGGAAGCCTTATTTATTTGATGTCATTTTTTCCTTATATTGCTCAATCTCGATTTAGTATACTCATACTAGCATTTATGTTGATGTATCTACTCTTTCTACTTTTTTCTTAGGTATGCTTCCAACCCCAGGTGTAGGTCAAGGAGAAAATAACCATGTTGGACCCGGACCTCATCAAGTATAGCTAAACCTTTTTGGAGACTTTCTTGAGGTGGTTAG
Organism: Alisma plantago-aquatica; assembly: GCA_963693085.1. Classification (NCBI taxonomy): domain Eukaryota; kingdom Viridiplantae; phylum Streptophyta; class Magnoliopsida; order Alismatales; family Alismataceae; genus Alisma; species Alisma plantago-aquatica. The sequence goes on along the minus strand of OY856414.1, from coordinate 13,708,489 downwards.
ATAATCCTCTATTGATCCTTTAGTATAGTTAGTTTTCATATGTATCACCTTGCATGGTGAAGGATGGTGATAATATCAAACATTATAATTGTTAGATATTTTGTATTCCACTGCTACACTTGGTATCTTGAAACATTCTTTTGAATAAATTGTATTATCAAACCTTTGCAAAAAAATTAGTCATGTGTTTGGCATAATGTGATGTTTCCCTTTTATGTAATTTAGTAGGGAGTAGATCCCCTATAGGGTCCCACTCCTTACAGTCGTTCTCACCATGGGTTGTTTGTTCGAAGGACCATGGTGGACTATGTCAAGTGATGTAATTTGGAGTTGGGCATATGGGGTAACACTCTGATTGATCCTTTCATTTGCACGGAGCCGTCTTTATTACCCATGAGGATCAGAGGTCTTATCATCCTTGAGAGAAGAAACACTCCCTATGTTGGAACACGCCACTCTGGAGCCTAAATCGAGGTCTCGCTAGTCTCCATATTGTTTGGTTTCTACTGGTTCTTTGGTTTTTTCGAGGGACCACACCTGCGTTTTATAAGCAGGAGCTGTACTTTTTTGCGAATTTTAGCCCACATGAGGAGGTTGGGATGAATAGAACACCTCCTAGCTTACCTAAAAAAAATTAATGTAATTTGGAGTTGAGTTGAATGGACATTCTTTTCAAAAATGACCATTTTGAGGTCTTTGGCTTACACTTGCATTGTTTGCCTAATCATCAATAGATATTTTTCAGACTTTGATCCTAGAGTCTTAAATTCAGTTGAGGGTGATTTTGTCATGTCTTTGGAATCCACCAAGCCTCAAGAAGTCCTCAGACCTACCTCCTTCTCCCCCTTACATCAACTAGCACTCAAAGTTCCTACAAAACATGTAAAATACATCAATAAATACATTTGACATAAAATATAACTCATTGGGAAGTAGACATGCATCCTAATGGTAAAATGTAAAATGAACAACTATACACAGTATGAAAATCCAAAATAGGGTTTAATCACCACTCCAAGCTTAAAACATATTTCCCTCAAGCGTGTTCAAACTCAATCCATTTGTTGGTTTTAATGATAAGAAACAAAAAATGCATCCAAGAAATTATTTATTATCTAGATACGCTCAAACATGACTTGATACATAGTATTTTCTTATCCCCACACTGCTTTCACAATCTCGATGCAATCAAAACACAAACTTCAAAAACTTTCCGGATAGGATGTCAAACAAGTAGTTAAGAATTGTGGTATTCATAAGCTCCAGGTAAAGCAATTATTATAGAATTAGCTAAAGTGGTTAGAAATGTCGTTTCACTTGCAAGCATTCATCCTTATGCATTAATCCATCCTACTTGACCCATAGGATTGTGCATGGGTGCATAGGGAACTAGTGTTGATGTTCCCTATCTCAATATGTATGCAAAGTAAAGAAGGAGGTTGTGGAAGAACTTTGAATCTCTATTACATTGAAGAAGTATTCATTTAATTTCTTTTATTTAAGTTATATAAAATACGATCACCTTTGTTTTTTTTTTAATTTTTTATTTCTTTGCCCTTTGTGTATCTCAGGTTGTAGGGTGGTAGGAGTAAGCAAAGGGGAGGAAGTATTGGCCACCCCAGGATTTTGGTGGTACCCAAAGCTTACTCTTTTTGTTACTTTGGAATTTTTCATGAGGGGAGAGATATGAAATGATAGAAGAAGGTGTATGCAGAGATTTCTCAAGTAGTTTGGATCTTCACATAAGGTGTCATTCACGCAAATTAATCCAACAATGTTCACCAAACAATGACAAAACCATAATGGGCTAGTGAATATGATCAATTAACCACACCTTACTCATAAGTTTTGATTAAGAATCTAAACATTTATAGCTCACAGTGATTGCATTTTGACCAACAATTGAAATTTTCAATGGAGAGGTGTAAAACATATATAGAGTCAAATAATTAGCCGATAAAGCAATAAACACATGATATTTATGATATACTTGTCAAAAGACAATAATTCATTTCAACAATATAGAGATAAAGTCAAACATCTTTTAGGGCAATCAGTTCCAAGTTTGGATAGTTTTAGCAAGATTATGTCAAAGATCTCATAACCACATGAAGGTCTACCTAATAAGCATAAAATCATGAAAAATAAACCTAACTAGGCAAAAAATAAATTACTCAAAAGAAAAAGAAATTGGAACTGTTGACTTAAGTGTTACACATTGTTCGTATTTTGATAATTACTTAATCATTGCTTTCATATGTATCTAATATGTTTGTTTAAGATTGTTTTGAGGCATTAGGTACATGAAATAGATTTAATAGACCAAGCTCTAGCTTTCTCTAGTTCAAGTCAAAAGATATGCAAATGCACATTTTTGTAAAACACTCCAAATCACCTTATAATATTTTTGTAATCATTTGTATTGATGATATGACTTGTAACTAAGATGAGAAAAAATCACGAACACTTCATTTGAACATTTGATCACTTAAAAGTCATTTTGAAAAATTCATTATAGGTTGTTCATCGGTTGAGTTACAAACTCAAATGATCCTTAATGGATTTTGAGAATGACTTAGATCGGTCAATTTGTACATCCACAAAACTCAGTCGACGACCTCTCTGCCCAAAACTGATTTAAGTGGATCAGCTGAGTTTCCATCAGAATAAACTTGACCGATGGTTTAAATTAGCTTTATCGCATAGTGTGATAGGTCGAGTTATCTTTATTGAAACTCAACCGAATGCACTGTATGGAAAATGAAAAAAAATGATTATATCTGTTGGAGTGTTGCAAAACTCGAAGTTATATCCGTTGCAACCCTCCAAACGGATAGAAAACATTCAAAAATGTTCCCACACTCTAGTGGAAACCCCTAGCTATAAATAGGACCTCTTGGATCTCATTCCACAGTTGCTCATTCATACTATTTAGGTCCTTGCCATAGTTGAGTGCTTTTAGTCCATTTGAGCCCCTTTTCTTTCTTGTTTACACTTCATTTCGTCCATATGAGAGATGTAGGATTTGTGTGAGAGAGATACCTCATTGTTCACTTGTAAAGCTGTCAAAGCTTCCTCTTCTCAATCCCTTTCTTGAAAATCATGTTGATGAAGGTTGCTCTAAGAGAAGGAGGTGCATGCTTCTTCAAGCTGTAGAAGAAGGTGCTTGAAGCTTCTCTGAGTGAAGGAGGAGGACAAGGAAGAAGACCCAAGGAGTTGAGTAGGAAAATCCTTGAAGGCGCAAGACTCGCTGCAAGAAGGGGATCTCCTTGGTGAAGGCATCCAGTTTCTTACAAGAGTGGGTAAGACCTTGGTGAGGTAGAAGACTAGCACTTGGATAGGTAAGACCTTGTTTTCTAGGTTGTTGACTCCCTTGGCCTTAAAGGGAAGTTGGGTATCCTTATCCTGGAAAAGGAAGGTCATATTTTATAACTCTTATAGTGAATATAAGGAGTAGACATGCTTAAGAAATCCTAGAGCTTGATCTCTCTAGGTGGTGGACTAACTCTCTCCTAGTTTGGAGAGTGGAACCACTCTAAAACAACTTATTCAATTGGTTGCTTGAATCTCTCTCATCCTTTCTATGTATGTTTGAATTGCCATCAAATTAACTATTTACAATTGTTTGTAATTAAAGAAACTTGAAGGTCTAACAAGTTTTGTGTACATATTTTTAGCTCTATTCACCCCCCTCTAAATCCCTCCAATCCAACAAGTGGTATCAGAGCCAAAGTCTTCTCCGACACATCTCCTACAAGACGAGAACATGGGTGCCAACATGCTTGGTTCTATCAACCTAGAGGGAAGCTTCTCCATGAGACCCCATTCTTTGATGGCACCAACTTCCTCTATTGGAATTGATAGATGTAGTTCTTCCTTCAAGGGTTGAACTACTACATGTGGAAGGTGGTGATTCTTCCATACAAGGAGCTGAAGGGTGATGTAGCTACTATGGATGAAGCTAAACTCAAGAAGGAACAGTTCAATGCCAAGGAAATAAGCATCATATAGGATGCCCTCACTCCCTCTGAGTTCAACTGGATCTCATCTTGGGACACAACCCATGAGATTTGGAACAAGTTGTACATCACTTATGAAGGCATGCAGCAAATCAAGGAATCAAAGATCTACATGCTCAATGGACTACTTGAAAACTTCAAGATGGGCAAGAAGGAAAGAGTGTCTGATATGTACTCAAGGGTTAACACCATCATCAACAGACTAAGAAGCCTTGGGCCACACCTTGGGTCAAGGGACAATCAACTCCAAGATATTAAGGTCCCTTCCCAAGAGATGGGAACCCAAGGTGACTTCAATTAAACAAGTTACAAGTCTTGGAGACTTAGCCACTGTGGAGCTCATTGGCAACCTTCAAGCCCATGAGCTAAGGCTAGACAATCAAGAAGAAGATGACAAGCAAGATGAGACAGAATCAAAGAAGATGAAAGACAATGACGTCAAAGCTCAATTGGAGGCAATGATTCTTCAACAATAACTGTAACATCCCTGACATGGGTTATGTATTAACCCTAGGTGTTTTGCTTAATAAAGTTGATTAGATGCTTGATCTTATCTTTTTAAAAGTAATTAAGGCTCAAGAGGAACTCATATTTCAATTTTAGTCCTTTTTAAATAATGTTAAAATGATATTTTATTTGTTTTGGACTAAAGTGCAAATTACCCAAGTTGAGGGGTTAAATTGCAAATTGTGCATGATAATATGTTTTTCATGTGTTGAAGCATCATGATAATGAAGATGATGCAGAGGTATGGCTACCCCAAGCCTGAATACCAAGAAAAAGTTGATAAAGCAATGTTTGTGCATTAAAAACCTAGTTTGGTGTAGTGTGCAATTTACCCAAAACCCAGGGTTCAATATGCAAATTATCACTTAAAAATGGTCCCTAATTTTCTTGGGATCATGTGGAGCAAAGAAAATGAGAGGGGCGTCTCATTTGTATCTCTTTGAAGGAGAGAGAATCTTGATATTAAAATAATCAAGATTTAAGCATAATGGAAACCTTAGTTCAAATTAATGCAAAAATAAATAAAATAATTGAAGGACCTTCAACTAAAATTTAAATGGTTGAATTCAGATATGTGTGGACGTCCTTGTGCTTTGCAAGGGCCACGAAATATCTCAAGGAGGTGAAAAACCCACTCACATTATTATAAGAAAAAGAAATATCCACTCACTTATGGATATTACTATTAAATGGATTAAGGTGCTTAATTTGCTTTTCTTTAATTGTGGATAATTGAGACAAATAAGAGGCAAGGAGGATAGCCTCGTATCTAAGGAAGAGAAGGGGGCAAGTGGCAAGGGAATTGAGGAGATAATTCCTACTTTCTCTCTCTTAATTGAATTTTCAATAAAATTCACATATAAGCTCATTTATCCATAGAATGAAAGGATAATATCGAATTCCCTTCCACCCTTTGCTTGCAAAACGACCAAGGAAGCTTTGAAGGACCAGGAGGACGACCCCCAACCTGTTGGTAAGATTCTTGACCTCCTTTCACCTTGATTTCATGGTGGAAACCCAAAATCAATGCTTGATTTCTTGTTTTCTCCATCCGATTTTCAACTCTAGCTGATCCTTTCACCCAAAAGCTCGAGAACGGACCTTGGGCAGTTGCCAAATATTCATCCACCATTAGAGGCGTGGATCTTGAAGCTTGTAATAAGATTTGAAGGCGGGTTTTATAACTTGAACCCCTTTACATTGTTATCCAACGATCAATCTTGCAATTTCGTTGATTCCTTCATCTTCTTGATTAATTGTTTAGTGTAATTGGTAAATTCATGAAAACAGAAGTACTATGAGTTATAGGGACGAAGGTAGATGATGATGAAATCATCTTGGACACTTTTCCCAAGGAATACCAATTCCAATCGGTTTCAACTAGTTGTCCATTCGGGTTTAACAAAACTGTTTGGAATTAAACGGTTTCATCAAACCGTTAGGAACTAAATGGTTTCAAACCGTTTGGAAGAGTTGACCATGGTTGACCATTTGGAAATTTTGATGCTTATGATTATGGTTGATGACCTACCAAATTTGATTGATTAACTCCAAAGGGTTCATTAGTTGAAGGTTCATCATTTATCAAACCCTAATCGGGTGAAGTGCTGAATTCTTAATTGATTAAGTTAAAACTTTGGGTTGATTAACCCAAACGGTTTCAAAACCATTTGGGAATCACCCAAACGGTCTAAAGACCGTTTGGAGGTAAACCAAGACCGTTTGGAGGTCTAGGGTTGAGTATGGTTGAGTATTTGAAGGCCCAAAGATACCAAATTTAAATGCAATCAATTGCTGAATTGATGATCAATCCAATGACCTAAACCCTAATGAAATTTCACAAATTCCAAGGATAGAATGGGGAAAACGGTCTCAAGACCGTTTGGAGGTCATCCAAACGACCTCAAGAACGTTTGAGGTCAAGTCATATCATAAGTGGATGATAACTCATTGATTTCAATTGAATCAGTTCCACAATGTTAATCATTGATGATTCCTCGATTTCAAAACCCTAATTGAGGGTTTCTTGAGTAGAAATCCTAGATCAATTGGGTTCAAAACCCTAATTGATGGTCCAATTGAAGGAGTATTCAATAGTTTAATTGATGAAGAAACCAGGGATTCAATTGTTAATCGGTTCATCTATTGAAACCATGAATTGTTTAAGTGTTGAAGGAACTTCTTCGTCCATTCGATTTTGAGAGGGTTTGGACCAAACGGTCTCAAGACCGTTTGGGGGCAAACGGTCTCAAGACCGTTTGAGTCCAAACGGTCTCAAGACCTTTTGAGACCAAACAGTCTCAAACTATTTGGAGACCCAAAGTTCAATCGGTTTCAACACCTTTCTTGTCCAATCGGTTTCAAGGGCAATTTGATCAAATGATTTTCAACCAATTGAATTATGAGAACCAAGACCGTTTAGGGTCTAAGTAATTAAATCTTTTGAAGTTCAACATGGTTAATCCATTTGGATATCTCATGTAATTGAAGGTCCAATATGGGTAATCTATTTGGATACTTAATGCAATTGAAGATTTAATTGGTTAATTCAATTGATCATCTTTTATAATTGAAAGTTTAGTTGGTCAATTCTTTTGGACCGCTCATATAATTGAAGGTTCAATTGAGTAAACCATTTGGAAACCTGATGTACTTAGATGATTGATACCATTAGTGGATTAATCATTAATGTATAATGATGCAATAATTCAATACATCATGCTAACTATAAATGCATGTAGTTGAATAAAGAGTAGGCTCAATCTAATCAAGAATTGAGTAGTGAACATCCTGAGTAGGATGAGAGAGAAAGATTCATATATGAATGATAAAACATTCAAAATGATGTGATATACAATTAGGGCATGATCCTTGATAAATAGATCACAAAACCCTAATCGAGATGATTAATGAACTCAAAACCCTAATTTAGGGCAATATTGAATATAAATCCTAATCTAGGGTGATGTGATGTGAATAGTAAACCCTAATTGTGGTTATTGAATATAAACCCTAATCTAGGGTGATGTGATGTGAATAGTCAACCCTAATTGTGGTTATTGAATATAAACCCTAATCTAGGGTGATGTGATGTGAATAGTTAACCCTAATTGTGGTTATTGAATATAAAACCTAATCTAGGGTAATGTGATGTGAATAGTAAACCCTAATTCTGGGTTATACTACATAGCATGAAACTCTAATCTTGCATATTGAAATGATGAATCATTGGTCCTAATTGAAAAAAGGGGATGAGTAACCCTGATTGAGATGAAATGGGAAACCCTAACCTTGGTAAGGGAATAGTGGTGTTACCCTTGAGCAACATGGGATTGAAATATGATTGATAAATCTGTTATCATGTGTGCTAACCATGCAGGTATCCTGAGATGATGAACATAGCCAGGTATGAGCTATGATGATTTATTTATTGAATTTATTACTGGGCCTTATGTGCCATGATATACCTTGTTTCTTAGTGAATAGTAACAAGAGAGTTAATGAGCCTCAAGTGCCATAAAAGATGCTTATGCAGAAAGTGTCAAGTTTACCTTGGTTAGATGGCCTAAGGGTAATGGTTACCTGAAAAAGTGGTAATAATGCTCAATGATGAGTTAAGGGTTTGAATACCCAGAACCATATGTTTATGGTATTGAAATTGTGAAGAGATGATAATTCCCAGTATTGAAATAAGGGACTGAAATCCCAATGTCTTATTAAGACTGAGAAGTAATTGATGAAAACAATACATGCTTCTTTGTAGCAACTGTCCTAATAAGTTATGTTTGAAAACTTGACTGATTGCTAAAAGAATATGATAATGTACTTAGTTAATCAAATAACAACATAGAATGTAGTTGCCCTGACCACAGATCCATCCGCATCAAAATTAGCTAAATGGTTAAACGAGTTTTACTCGGAATGCATATTTTTGAATATGTGGGGGTAATTGGGCAAATATATCCTTATGCCCCATAGGAATGGCTACGGGCTATGTCATATGTACGGGATTGGTTTTGGACCATACCCCAATATGAGTTTGTCTACGGGCCATGACTCCTCAATATAATACCAGGCATTGGATATGGGCCATAACCCTGAAGAGAGTATATGCTACAGGCTATAACTCTATAGCGAAGATGCCAATATACCCTAGTAAGCTAATTACAGTTTGACACATGATGTCTCTGCTAAAAGTAGTCTCGTACTGACCGAGACAGATGAGGTCACGGAATCTGGCTCTCCCATTGACCTTATGTGGTACCGATGCTTTACGTAATCGTGGTCGGTTGGAGTATGAGCGGTATATCTCATCTCCCCAGGGCTTAAGAATGTTTGTAAAATGTAATCAGTTGTGTTTCATATTTGCATAAGATTGAAATATGAGAATCACTGGTTGATGTTATTCTGCTTAGTATATTCTAGATACATAAATGTTATATATGCTCTTCAAGTCCTTCTTGATTAAGAGACATGTTGCTTATCAAGTTATATCTTAAATGCTTGAATAGAGATGTTACTTTAATCTGCATAGATATTGATTTATCTGCTGTTGAATATATGATTCCACTGTTCAGTTTATTTCTATTAAACTGCAATAATAATGTTTTTGGAGGAGAGTTATATCTCTCGCTGGGGCAATTTTATAATTGTCTAACCCCGTGGGATCCAACATTTTTTTCGGTGGACGCAGATGAGGTAGAGACAGAAACCTCATAAAAAGGGAAGAACAACAGTAGCAGCAACAAGGACAGTAGTGAATCCTCAGGTGGAGATATTGGCTGTCAAGTCTTGTATATGTGTAAATAGAGTCCAATGTGTCATCTCTGTACTCTCAGGTCCTAGGAGTCAGTGATAATGTTTTTATAGTTGATCTGAGATTTTGGCATGATGCCTCGAGGATTTTGTTACTCAAACTTTTGATAAAGCAAGTGATGTATATATATATTCCTCGAGAAGGAATGGTACTGAGAATGTACTATGTGAACCAGGATGTGAATGTAATATTATGGTTCTTGTTGAAAGAGTTTTCAGGAGAATGGATCTCTTTGCAAATGGTTTTAATTTTTAGTGATTTTCAGTAATCCGCTGCTAACGATCGCTTCCGCATTAGTTAATCATGGTTTTGTGATCTGCTCGTCACAATTTAGTGGTATCAGAGCTCTAGGTTCGCTGTGTCTATAGAGACATAGGATTAAGGTTGTTGAGTCTATTCTAGTGTCTTCCAGTTTATCTGATAGTGTCTTCTACTCATATAGGAGGAGAAGAAAAACTTAAGATGTCTAGATCACACAATGAACTTGCTGCAGAGAGTAGCGTTGCTGCACCAGGAGGAGGTGCAAGAGACTATGATAGGGAAGAGCCTGTACCTGAACAACCCCAATTCAATCAAGTAGATATGGGGAACCCAGCCTTCCAAGCTATGATTGGGCAGTTTATGGCAGCCATGACTCATATGACAGATAGGATGCCACTACCTGCACCTAGGGCACCAGCTCACCATGAAGGACATGAAGTCGGGAAAACTTTTGAACGACTTTGCCGGGTTGGGGCCATAGATTATGCTGGTACGGCTGATCCAGCTGATGCAGACTTGTGGCTGACTAAATTGAAAAAATCCTTTAGAATCCTTAATATCCCTGAGAATGAGAAAGTGAGACATGTAGTATACCTATTGAATGGTAGTGATGGTCACTAGTGGACCATTGAGGAAGGCAAGAGGCCAAGTGTGGAAATTGGATGGGAAGAGTTTCGATGAGAATTCGTCAGTAGATACTTTCCCAAGACTTTTCTATATGAGAAAATTACTCAGTTTGAACGGATTAGACAGGGACAAATGAACATTAGCGAGTATGAGGCTAAGTTCATGGAACTTTTATGGTTTTGTCTACATATGGCATCTACTGATGAGGAGAGAATTCGTCATTTCGAGAAGGGGCTGAACGCTAAATTAACCACTTCGGTGTCTGCTTTAGAGAATCAGGAGAGGTTTGCCACCTTCATGGAGTCCGTAAGACGGATAGAAAGGTATGTGATCGATAAGCGACATACCAGTAATAAGAAAGTGTATCCTCAGTTTCATGGACAAAGGTATGAGGGTTTCAAGAAACCAAGGTTTTCCGCACCGGCAGCACCACAAAGATTCAATACCCAAACGCAGTGGACATCAAGTAGGGGTAGAGGGCGTAGTTTTCCTCTGAGTAGAGCCCCTAGCATAGCATCAAAATCAGTAACTCTACCCTCTAGATCACATCAAGAGAATAGAACTTGTCATCGATGTGGACTAGTAGGACATCTGGCAAGGGATTGCACAATGGGGAATGCAGTGGTGAATCAACCCCCGAGATAGAGTCAACAAGACTCTCAGAGAAAGACATTTTCTAGTGGTATCTGAGGACGTGGACAGGCGTCCCAGGCAGGATCTTCTGCATCCAATAATAGAGCACAGGGTCAGGAGCAGGCAACGGCGAGATTCTATGCAATGAATCAACCTGAGGCAGTGGTTAATCCATGACTTGTGACAGGTCAGATGGAACTATTTCATTCTGATATGTCTTCATCCTGTTTTATATATGTGTTAATTGATCCGGGTGCTACGCATTCCTTTATCACTTGAGAAGTGATTCATGACTGCCATATGATTGTCAGTCATAGAACGGATAGTTTGATGCTAGAAACACCTTTGTTGGGATTCACAGTGTTGCGGGAGGTGTGTTCTTCCTATATTCTTTCTTTTTCTGAACATCACATTCAGGTGGATCTTATACCACTTGAGATGCATGGATTTGATAAAATCCTTGGGATGGACACCCTAGAGAAATATAGGTTGTCTTGGATTGTGGTTCCAAGTAGGATGTGTTCACAGATGATGGTGACACATGGATCTTTCAGGGAGACAGAAAGATTCTTCCAACCTGCTTAGTGTCAGCTATGGTAGCGGAGAAGTAGACAAGACAGGGATTCTTTGCATTCTTGGCTCATGTGGTAGATACCACAATGGAGAGTTCTAATCTTTTTGAAGTTCCGATTGTTAGGGAATTTGAAGATGTATTCCCTGAGGAACTTCCAGGTGTTCTTCCGCCCCAAGAGATTGATTTTGAGATCAATCTGATCCCGAGCACGCAACCAATAGCACAAACACCGTATACAATGGCACCTGCTGAGATGGCAGAGCTCAAGAAACAACTGCAAGAGTTGCTTGAGAAGGGTTTTATCCGACCGAACACTTCACCCCGGGGTGCTCCGGTCCTCTTTGTTAAGAAGAAAGATGGGTCTATGCGATTATGTATCGACTATAGACAGTTGAACAAAGTAACTATAAAGAACAAGTATCCTCTGCCAAGGATTGATGACTTGTTTGATCAGTTGCGTGGTGCAACTATATTTTCTAAGATAGATTTGAGGTCAGGATACCATCAATTGCGTACTAAGGAGGGTGTCATACCTAAGTCTGCCTTTAGGATAAGGTATGGTCACTATGAGTTCATAGTTATGTCATTTGGACTAACTAATGCACCAGCTACATTCATGGAACTCATGAATAGAATCTTTTGACCTTTTCTTGATCAGTGTGTAGTCATCTTCATAGATGATATCTTGATATACAGTAGAGATGCTCAACAGCATGAGCAGCACCTCCGTCAGGCTTTGACCTTGCTAAGAGAGCATAAGTTGTATGCTAAGTTTAGTAAGTGTGAGTTCTGGTTACCAGAAGTTTCTTTTCTTGGACACGTAATATCTGCCTCAAGTATTCGTGTTGATCCTAAGAAGGTAGAATCTGTCCTTCTATGGGAACAGCCAAAGACACCGATGGAGATACACAGTTTCCTAGGACTAGCAGGCTATTATAGGAGATTCATTAAGAACTTCAGTTCTATAGCTTTACCCCTAACCAAATTGACCAGGAAGGAAGTTCCTTTCGTCTGGAATGACAAGTGTCAACAATCATTCCAGTTGTTGAAAGAAAGATTGACAAGTGCACCTGTGTTGGTGTTACCTGAGCAGTGAAAGGGGTATATAGTTTTCTGTGATGCATCTAAGAATGGCTTAGCATGTGTGTTGATGCAGGATAAGCAAGTGATTTCTTTTGCTTCTCGACAGCTTAAGAAACACGAGGAGAATTGTCCAACACACGATCTAGAGCTAGCTGTTGTGGTCCATGCCTTGAAGATCTGGAGACATTATCTCTATGGAGAGACATTCCAGATTTTCACAGACCATAAGAATTTAAAAATATATTTTCTCACAACATGAGCTGAACATGAGGCAACGCCGCTAGATGGAGTTAATTAAGGACTATGATTGTACAATTGATTATCATCCAGGGAAGGCCAATGTGGTTGCTGATGCTTTAAGCAGAAAATCAGCAACACCAGCCTTAGATAAAGCACAACTAAACTCCTTAGTGTGCTCTAAAAGAGATATGCTTATCTCTTTAAGACAAGATAATGTACAGCTTAAGGTATCGTTGTTATCCGGGTTGTTAGCTGAGATGCAAGTGAAACCTACTCTGAGACAACAGATTAAAGAAGCACAGTAGGCTGATGTTGTGATTCAACAAATCAGGTCAGAGTATGGTAGCGAGAAACGAGATGGTTTCCATGATTCAGATGATCAGGTAGCTTGTTATCATGGTAGGATGATAGTACCTAATGTTGATAACTTATGAAAGTTAGTCCTGGAAGAAGCTCATTCTTCGATGTATGCTATGCATCCAGGAAGCACCAAGATGTATCATAACTTGAAAGATATGTATTGGTGGCCTGGTTTGAAGAAGGATGTTGTTGAGTTTGTTATGCGATGCCCAGTGTGTCAGCAAGTTAAAGCTGAACATCAAAAGCCCACAGGAACAATGCAACCTATGCCTATACCAAAGTGGAAATGGGATCATGTAACCATGGACTTTGTGGTTGGTTTACCAAGAACAGCCAAAAGCCATGATTCCATATGGGTAATAGTTGATAGGTTGACAAAGACAACACATTTCTTACCTGTCAAAACAACCTACACTGCTGAGAAGCTGGCATAGTTATATGTAGATGAGATAGTGGGTTTGCACGGGGTTCCAGCTACTATCGTTTATGATAGAGGTCCCCAGTTCACGAGTCATTTTTGGGAGTGACTCCATAAAGCTTTGGGTACACAGTTAAGGTTTAGTACAACCTTTCACCCATAAACAGACGGACAACCTGAAAGGACTATACAAACCTTGGAGGACTTGCTTAGGGCATGTGTCCTTCAATTTATAGGAAGTTAGGATCTACACCTGAGCTTGATAGAATTTGCTTATAATAATAGCTATCAGCACAGTATTGAGATGGCACCATATGAGGCTTTGTATGGTAGACATTGTAGATCTCCGTTATGTTGGTATGAAACTGGTGAATATCAACTTTTGGTTCCTGAGCTTGTGCAGCAAACAACTGAGAAGATTAAAATAATACAACAACAATTAAAGACTGCACATGATAGACATAAATCTTATGCTGATAAACATCGTAGACCCTTAGAATTCCATGTTGGAGGCATGGTATACCTCAAGGTATCACCTTGGAAAGGTATCCTGAGATTTGGAAAGAAGGGGAAGTTAGCTCCTAGATTTATGGGTCCTTATCTAATCATTGACTGGATTGGAAAGGTAGCTTATAAGCTGGAGTTACCACCTGAGCTGCATAGATTGCACCCAGTGTTTCATATCTCTATGTTGAGGAAATGTCATCCTGACACTGAGTTAGTTCTGCAACCTGTGGAAGTAGAACTAAATGATTATATATCTTATGTTGAAGGACCCATGAAGATCCTTGATAGAAGAATTAAGAAGGTAAAAAGGAAAGACATTTGTCTTGTAAAAGTTCTCTGACATCACCGTGGCATTGAAGAAGCTACGTGGGAGCTAGAGGAAGAGATGAGAAGGAAGTATCCTACTCTTTTCTCTTAATGTTTTCGTTGATGATTTCGGGGACGAAATCCTTGTAAGGGGTGGATAATTTGTAACATCCCTGACTTGGGTTATGTATTAACCCTAGGTGTTTTGCTTAATAAAGTTGATTAGATGCTTTCTCTTATCTTTTGAAAAGTAATTAAGGCTCAAGAGGAACTCATATTTCAATTTTAGTCCTTTTTAAATAATGTTAAAATGATATTTTATCTGTTTTGGACTAAAGTGCAAATTACCCAAGTTGAGGGGTTAAATTGCAAATTGTGCATGATAATATGTTCCTCATGTGTTGAAGCATCATGAGAATGAATATGATGCAGAGGTATGTCTACCCCAAGCCTGAGTACCAAGAAAGAGCTGATAAAGCAATGTTTGTGCATTAAAAACCTAGTTTGGTGTAGTGTGCAATTTACCCAAAACCTAGGGTTCAATATGCAAATTATCACTTCAAAATGGTCCCTACTATTTCTTGGGATCATGTGGAGCAAAGAAAATGAGAGGGGCGTCTCATTTTTATCTCTTTGAAGGAGAGAGAATCTTGATATTAAAATAATCAAGATTTAAGCATAATGGAAACCTTAGTTCAAATTAATGCAAAAATAAATAAAATAATTGATAGACCTTCAACCAAAATTTAAATGGTTGAATTCAGATATGTGTGGACGTCCTTGTGCTTTTCAAGGGCCACGAAATATCTCAAGGAGGTGAAAAATCCACTCACATTATTATAAGAAAAAGAAATATCCACTCACTTATGGATATTACTATTAAATGGATTAAGGTGCTTAATTTGCTTTTCTTTAATTGTGGATAATTGAGAGGAATAAGAGGCAAGGAGGATATACTCGTATCTAATGAAGAGAAGGGGGAAAGTGGCAAGGGAATTGAGGAGATAATTCCTACTTTCTCTCTCTTAATTGAATTTTCAATAAAATTCACATATAAGCTCATTTATCCATAGAATGAAAGGATAATTTCGAATTCCCTTCCACCCTTTGCTTGAAAAACGACCACGGAAGCTTTGAAGGACCAGGAGGATGACTCCCAACCGGTTGGTAAGCTTCTTGACCTCCTTTCACCTTGATTTCATGGTGGAATCCCAATATCAATGCTTGATTTCTTGTTTTCTCCATCCCATTTTCAACTCTAGCCAATCCTTTCACCCAAAAGCTAGAGAACGGACTTTGGGCAGTTGCCAAAGCTGCATCCACCATTAGAGGCATGGATCTTGTAGCTTTGAATCAGATTTGAAGGAGGGTTTTATAACTTGAACCCCTTTACATTGTTATCCAACTATCAATCTTGCAATTTCGTTGATTCCTTCATCTTCTTGATTAATTGTTTGTTGTAATTGGTAAATTCATGAAAACAAAAGTACTATGAGTTACAAGGACGAAGGTAGATGATGATGACATCATCTTGGACACTTTTCCCAAGGAATACCAATTCCAATCGGTTTCAACTAGTTGTCCATTCGGTTTTAACAAAATCGTTTGGAATTAAACGGTT
Organism: Alisma plantago-aquatica; assembly: GCA_963693085.1. Lineage (NCBI taxonomy): Eukaryota > Viridiplantae > Streptophyta > Magnoliopsida > Alismatales > Alismataceae > Alisma > Alisma plantago-aquatica. The sequence continues at coordinate 13,692,517 of OY856414.1, read as the reverse complement.
TCATCAAACCGTTAGGAACTAAACGATTTCAAACCATTTGGAAGATTTGACCATGGTTGACCGTTTGGAAATTTTGATGCTTATGATGATGGTTGGACCTACCAAATTTGATTGATTAACTCCAAAGGGTTCATTAGTTGAAGGTTCATCATTTATCAAACCCTAATCGGGTTAAGTGTTGAATTCTTAATTGATTAAGTTAAAACTTTGGGTTGATTAACCCAAACGGTTTCAAAACTATTTGGGAATCATCCAAACGGTCTCAAGACCGTTTGGAGGTCAACCAAGACCGTTTGGAGGTCTAGGGTTGAGTATGGTTGAGTATTTGAAGGCCCAAAGATACCAAATTGAAATGCAATCAATTGCTGAATTGATGATCAATCCAATGACCTAAACCCTAATGGAATTTCACAAATTCCATGGATAGGATGGGGTAAACGGTCTCAAGACCATTTGGAGGTCATCCAAATGACCTCAAGACCGTTTGAGGTCAGGTCATATCATAAGTTGATGATAACTCATTGATTTCAATTGAATCAGTTCCACAATGTTAATCATTGATGATTCCTCGATTTCAAAGCCCTAATTGAGGGTTTCTTGAGTAGAAATCCTAGATCAATTGGGTTCAAAACCCTAATTGATGGTCCAATTGAAGGAGGATTCAATAGTTTAATTGATGAAGAAACCAGAGATTCGATTGTTAATCGGTTCATCTATTGAAACCATGAATTGTTTTAAGTGTTGAAGGAACTTCTTGGTCCATTCGGTTTTGAGAGGGTTTGGACCAAACGGTCTCAAGACCGTTTGGAGACCCAAAGTTTAATCGGTTTCAACACCTTTCTTGTCCAATTGGTTTCAAGGGCAATTTGATCGAATGATTTTTAACCAATTGAATTATGAGAACCAAGACCGTTTAGGGTCTAAGTAATTAAATCTTTTGAAGTTCAACATGGTTAATCCATTTGGATATCTCATGTAATTGAAGGTCCAATATGGGTAATCTATTTGGATACTTAATGCAATTGAAGATTTAATTGGTGAATTCAATTGATCATCTTTTGTAATTGAATGTTTAGTTGGTCAATTCTTTTGGAACCCTCATATAATTGAAGGTTCAATTGAGTAAACCATTTGGAAACCTGATGTACTTAGATGATTGATACCCTTATTGGATTAATCATTAATGTATAATGATGCAATAATTCAATACATCATGCTAACTATAAATGCATGTAGTTGAATAAAGAGTAGGCTCAATCTAATCAAGAATTGAGTAGTGAACATCCTGAGTAGGATGAGAGAGAAAGATTCATATATGAATGGTAAAACATTCAAAATGATGTGATATACAATTAGGGCATGATCCTTGATAAAGAGATCACAAAACCCTAATTGAGATGATTAATGAACTCAAAACCCTAATTTAGGGCAATCTTGAATATAAACCCTAATCTAGGGTGATGTGATGTGAATAGTAAACCCTAATTGTGGTTATTGAATATAAACCCTAATCTAGGGTGATGTGATGTGAATAGTAAACCCTAATTGTGGTTATTGAATATAAACCCTAATCTAGGGTGATGTGATGTGAATAGTTAACCCTAATTGTGATTATTGAATATAAACCCTAATCTAGGGTAATGTGATGTGAATAGTAAACCCTAATTCTGGGTTAAACTACATAGCATGAAACCCTAATCTTGCATAATGAAATGATGAATCATTGGTCCTAATTGAATAAAGGGGAGAGTAACCCTGATTGAGATGAAATGGGAAACCCTAACCCTGGTAACGGAATAGTGGTGTTACCCTTGAACAACATGGGATTGAAATATGATTGATATATCTGTTATCATGTGTGCTAACCATGCAGGTATCCTGAGATGATGAACATAGCCAAGTATGAGCTATGATGCTTTATTTATTGAATTTATTACTGGGCCTTATGTGCCATGATATACCTTGTTGCTTAGTACATAGTAACAAGAGAGTTAATGAGCCTCAAGTGCCGTAAAAGATGCTTATGCAGAAACTGTCAAGTTTACCTTAGTTAGATGGCCTAAGGGTGATGGTTACCTGAAAAAGTGGTAATAATTCTCAATGATGAGTTAAGGGTTTGAATACCCATAACCATATGATTATGGTATTGAAATTGTGAAGAGATGATAATTCCCAGTATTGAAATAAGGGACTGAAATCCCAATGTCTTATTAAGACTGAGAAGTAATTGATGAAAACAATACATGCTTCTTTGTAGCAACTGTCCTAATAAGTTATGTTTGAAAACTTGACTGTTTGCTAAAATAATATGATAATGTACTTAATTAATCAAATAACAACATAGAATGTAGTTGCCCTGACCACAGATCCATCAGCGTCATAATTAGCTAAATGGTGAAACGAGTTTTATTCAGAACGCATATTTTTGAATATGTGGGGGTAATTGGGCAAATATATCCTTATGCCCCATAGGAATGGCTACGGGCTATGTCCTATGTACGACATTGGTTTTGGACCATACCCCAATATGAGTTTGGCTACGGGCGATGACTCCTCAATATAATACCAGGCATTGGCTACGGGCCATAACCCTGAAGAGAGTATATGCTACGGGCTATAACTCTATAGCGAAGATGCCAATATACCCTGGCAAGCTAATTGCAGTTTGACACATGATGTCTCTGCTAAAAGTAGTTTCATACTGGCCGAGACAGATGAGGTCATGGAATCCGGCTCTCCCATTGACCTTATGTGGCACTGATGCTTTACATAATCGTGGTCGGTTGGAGTATGAGCGGTATATCTCATCTCCCCAAGGATTAAGAATGTTTGTAAAATGTAATCAACTGTGTAGCTTATTTGCATAAGATTGAAATATGAGAATCACTGGTTGATGTTATTCTGCTTAGTATATTCTAGATACATAAATGTTATATATGCTCTTCAAGCCCTTCTTGATTAAGAGGCATGCTACTTAGCAAGTTATGTCTTAAATGCTTGAATAGAGATGTTACTTTAATCTGCATAGATATTGATTTATCTGTTGTTGAATATATGATTCCACTGTTTAGTTTATTTCTATTACACTACAATAATAATGTTTTTGGCAGAGAGGTATATCTCTCGCTGGGGCAATTTTATAATTGTCTCTCCCCGTGGGATCCAACATTTTTTTTAGGTGGACGCGGACGAGGTAGAGACAGAAACCTCATAAAAGGGAAGAACAGTAGCACCAGCAACAAGGACAACAGTGAATCCTCAGGTGGAGATATTGGCTGTCAAGTCTTGTATATGTGTAAATAGAGTCCTATGTGTCGTCTCTGTACTCTTAGGTCCTAGGAGTCAGTGATAATGTTTTTATAGTTGATCTGAGATTTTGGCATGATGCCTTGAGGATTTTGTTACTCAAACTTTTGATAAAGAAAGTGATGTATATATATATATATATATATATATTCCTCGATAAGGAATGGTACAGAGAATGTACTATGTGAACCAGGATGTGAATGTAATATTATGGTTCTTGTTGAAAGAGTTTTCTAGAGAATGGATCTCCTTGCAAATGGTTTTAATTTTTAGTGATTTTCAGTAATCCGCTGCTAACGATCGCTTTTGCATTAGTTAATCATGGTTTTGTGATCTGTTCATCACAATTTAGTGGTATCAGAGCTCTAGGTTCGCTGAGTCTATAGAGACATAGGATTAAGGTTGTTGAGTCTGTTCTAGTGTCTTCCAGTTTATCTGATAGTGTCTTCTGCTCATATAGGAGGAGAAGAAAAACTAAAGATGTCTGGATCACATGATGAACTTGCTGCTGAGAGCAGTGTTGCTGCACCAGGAGGAGGTGCAAGAGACTATGATAGGGAGGAGCCCATACCTGAACAACCCCAATTCAATCAAGCAGATATGGGGTACCCAGCCTTCCAAGCTATGTTTGGGCAGTTTATGGCAGCCATGCCTCATATGACAGATAGGATGCCACTACTTACACCTAGGGCACCGGCTCACCATGAAGGACATGGAGTCGGCAAGACTTTTGAACGACTTCGTCGGGTTGGGGCCATAGATTATGCTGGTACGGCTGATCCAGCAGATGCAGACTTGTGGCTGACTAAACTGAAAAAAGCCTTTAGAATCCTTAATATCCCTAAGAATGAGAAAGTGAGACATGTTGTATACCTGTTGAAAGGTAGTGCTGTTCACTAGTGGACCATTGAGGAAGGCAAGAGGCCAGGTGTGGAAATTGGATGGGAAGAGTTCCGATGAGAATTCGTCAGTAGATACTTTTCCCAAGACTTTTCTAGACGAGAAAATTACCCAGTTTGAACGGATTAGACAGGGACAAATGAACATTAGCGAGTATGAGGCTAAGTTATGGAACTTTTGTGGTTTTGTCTGCATATGGCATCTACTAATGTGGAGAGAATTTGGCGTTTCGAGAAGGGGCTGAACGCTAAATTAACCACTTCGGTGTCTTCTTTAGAGAACCGGGAGAGGTTTTCCACCTTCATGGAGTCCATAAGACGGATAGTAAGGTCTGTGATCGAGAAGCGACATACCAGTAATAAGAAAGTTTATCCTCAGTTTCATGGACAAAGGTCTGAGGGTTTCAAGAATCCAAGGTTTTCCGCACCGGCAGCACCACAGAGATTCAATACCCAAACACAGTGGACGTCAAGTAGGGGTAGATGGCATAGTTTTCCTCTGAGTAGTTCCCCTAGCATAGCATCAAAATCAATAACTGGACCCTCTAGAACACATCAAGAGAATAGAACTTGTCATCGATGTGGACTAGTAGGACATCTGGCAAGGGATTGCACAACGGGGAATGCAGTGGTGAATCAACCCCCAAGATAGAGTCAACAAGGCTATCAGAGAAAGCCATTTTCTAGTGGTACCCGAGGACGTGGACAGGCATCCCAGGCAGGATCTTCTGCATCCAATAATAGAGAACAGGGTCAGCAACAGGCAACGACGAGATTCTATGCAATGAATCAACCCGAGGCAGTGGTTAATCCACGACTTGTGACAGGTCAGATGGAACTATTTCATTCTGATATGTCTTCATCATGTTTTATATCTGTGTTAATTGATCCGGGTGCTACGCATTCCTTTATCACTCGATAAGTGATTCATGACTGCCATATGATTGTCAGTCATAGAACAGATAGTTTGATGCCAGAAACACCTTTGTTGGGATTCACAATGTTGCGGGAGGTGTGTTCTTCCTGTATTCTTTCTTTTTCTGAACATCGCATTCAGGTGGATCTTATACCACTTCAGATGCATGGATTTGATATAATCCTTGGGATGGACACCCTAGAGAAATATAGGTTGTCTTGGATTGTGGTTCCAAGCAGGCTGTGTTCACAGATGATAATGACACATGGATCTTTCAGGGAGACAGAAAGATTCTTCCAACCTGTTTAGTGTCAGCTATGGTAGAGGAGAAGCTGATGAGATAGGGATGCTTTGCATGCTTGGCTCATGTGGTAGATACCACAATGGAGAGTTCTAATCTTTTTGAAGTTCCGATTGTTAGGCAATTTGAAGATGTATTCCCTGAGGAACTTCCAGGTGTTCTTCCGCCCCGAGAGATTGATTTTGAGATCAATCTAATCCCGGGCACGCAACCAATAGCACAAACACCGTATACAATGGCACCTGCTGAGATGGAAGCACTCAAGAAACAACTGTAAGAGTTGCTTGAGAAGGGTTTTATCGACCGAGCACTTCACCCTGGGGTGCTCCGGTCCTCTTTGTTAAGAAGAAAGATGGGTCTATGCGATAATGCATCGACTATAGACAGTTGAACAAAGTAACTATAAAGAACAAGTATCCTTTGCCAATGATTGATGACTTGTTTGATCTGTTGTGTGGTGCAACTATCTTTTCTAAAATAGATTTGAGGTCGGGATACCATCAGTTGCGTATTAAGGAGGGTGACATACCTAAGTCTGCCTTTAGGACAAGGTATGGTCACTATGATTTCATAGTTATGTCGTTTGGACTAACTAATGCACCAGCTGCATTCATGGAACTCATGAATATAATCTTTCGACCTTTTCTTGATCAGTGTGTAGTCGTCTTCATAGATGATATCTTGATATACAATAGAGATGCTCAACAGCATGAGCAGCACCTCCGTCAGGCTTTGACCTTGCTAAGAGAGCATAAGTTGTATGCTAAGTTTAGTAAGTGTGAGTTCTGGTTACCAGAAGTTTCTTTTCTTGGACACGTAATATCTGCCTCAAGTATTCGTGTTGATCCTAAGAAGGTAGAATCTGTCCTGCTATGGGAACAACCAAAGACACCGACGGAGATACACAGTTTCCTAGGACTAGCAGGCTATTATAGGAGATTCATTAAGAATTTCAGTTCTATAGCTTTACCCCTAACCAAGTTGACCAGGAAGGAAGTTCCTTTCTTCTGGAATGACAAGTGTCAACAATCATTCTAGTTGTTGAAAAAAAGATTGACAAGTGCACCTGTGTTGGTGTTACCTGAGCAGGGAAAGGGGTATGTAGTTTTCTGTGATGCATCTAAGAATGGCTTAGGATATGTGTTAATGCAGGATAAGCAAGTGATTTCTTTTGCTTCTCGACAGCTTAAGAAACACGAGGAGAATTATCCGACACACGATCTAGAGCTAGCTGATGTGGTCCATGCCTTGAAGATCTGGAGACATTATCTCTATGGAGAGACATTCCAGATTTTCACAGATCATAAGAATTTAAAATATATCTTCTCACAACATGAGCTGAACATGAGGCAACGCCGCTGGATGGAGTTAATCAAGGACTACGATTGTACAATTGATTATCATCTAGGGAAGGCTAATGTGGTTGCTGATGCTTTAAGTAGAAAATCAGCAACACCAGCCTTAGATAAAGCACAACTAAACTCCTTAGTGTGCTCTAAGAGAGATATGCTTATCTCTTTAAGACAAGATAATGTACAACTTAAAGTATCATTGTTATCTGGGTTGTTAGCTGAGATGCAAGTGAAACCTACTCTGAGACAACAGATTAAAGAAGCACAGCAGGCTGATGTTGTGATTCAACAAATCAGGTCAGAGTATGGTAGCGAGAAACGAGATGGTTTCCATTATTCAGATGATCAGGTAGCTTGTTATCATGGTAGGATGATACTACCTGATGTCGATAACTTAATAAAGTTAGTCCTGGAAGAAGCTCATTCTTCGATGTATGCTATGCATCCAGGAAGCACCAAGATGTATCATAACTTGAAAGATATGTATCGGTGGCCTGGTTTGAAGAAGGATGTTGCTGAGTTTGTTATGCGATGCCCAATGTGTCAGCAAGTTAAAGCTAAACATCAAAAGCCCACAGGAACAATGCAACCTCTGCCTATACCACAGTGGAAATGAGATCATGTAACCATGGACTTTGTGGTTGGTTTACCAAGAACAGCCAAAATCCATGATTCCATATGGGTAATAGTTGATAGGTTGACAAAGACAACACATTTCTTACCTGTCAAAACAACCTACACTGCTGAGAAGCTGGCACAGTTATATGTAGATGAGATAGTGCGTTTGCACGGGGTTCCAGCTACTATCATTTCTGATAGAGGTCCCCAGTTCACGAGTCATTTTTGGGAGCGACTCCATAAAGCTTTGGGTACGCAGTTAAGGTTTAGTACAACCTTTCACCCACAAACAGACAGACAATCTGAAAGGACTATACAAACCTTGGAGGACTTGCTTAGGGCATGTGTCCTTCAATTTATAGGAAGTTGGGATCTACACCTGAGCTTGATAGAATTTGCTTATAATAATAGCTATCAGCACAGTATTGAGATGGCACCATATGAGGCTTTGTATGGTAGACGTTGTAGATCTCCGTTATGTTGGTATGAAATTGGTGAATATCAACTTTTGGGTCCTGAGCTTGTGCAGCAAGCAACTGAGAAGATTAAAATAATTCAACAACAATTAAAGACTGCACAGGATAGACAGAAATCTTATGCTGATAAATGTCGTAGACCCTTATAATTCCAAGTTGGAGACAGGGTATACCTCAAGGTATCACCTTGGAAAGATATCCTGAGATTTGGAAAGAAGGGGAAGTTAGCTCCTAGATTTATGGGGCCTTATCCAATCATTGAACTGATTGGAAAGGTAGCTTATAATCTGGAGTTACCACCTGAGCTGCATAGATTGCACCCAGTGTTTCATATCTCTATGTTGAGGAAATGTCATCCTGACACTGAGTTAGTTCTGCAACCTGTGGAAGTAGAACTAAATGATTATATATCTTATGTTGAAGGACCCATGAAGATCCTTGATAGAAGAATTAAGAAGCTAAAAAGGAAATACATTTGTCTTGTAAAAGTTCTCTGGCATCACCGTGGCATTGAAGAAGCTACGTGGGAGCTAGAGGAAGAGATGAGAAGGAAATATCCCACTCTTTTCTCTTAATGTTTTCGTTGATGATTTTGGGGACGAAATCCTTGTAAGGGGTGGATAATTTGTAACATCCCTGGCCTGGGTTATGTATTAACCCTAGGTGTTTTGCTTAATAAAGTTGATTAGATGCTTTCTCTTATCTTTTGAAAAGTAATTAAGGCTCAAGAGGAAGTCATATTTCAATTTTAGTCCTTTTTAAATAATGTTAAAATGATATTTTATTTGTTTTGGACTAAAGTGCAAATTACCCAAGTTGAGGGGTTAAATTGCAAATTGTGCATGATAATATGTTCCTCATGTGTTGAAGCATCATAAGAATGAAGATGATGCAGAGCTATGGCTACCCCAAGCCTGAGTACCAAGAAAGAGCTGATAAAGCAATGTTTGTGCATTAAAAACCTAGTTTGGTGTAGTGTGCAATTTACCCAAAACCCAGGGTTCAATATGCAAATTATCACTTCAAAATGGTCCCTACTATTTCTTGGGATCATGTGGAGCAAAGAAAATGAGAGGGGCGTCTCATTTTTATCTCTTTGAAGGAGAGAGAATCTTGATATTAAAATAATCAAGATTTAAGCATAATGGAAACCTTAGTTCAAATTAATGCAAAAATAAATAAAATAATTGAAGGACCTTCAACCAAAGTTTAAATGGTTGAATTCAGATATGTGTGGACGTCCCTGTGCTTTGCAAGGGCCACGAAATATCTCAAGGTGGTGAAAAACCCACTCACATTATTATAAGAAAAAGAAATATCCACTCACTTATGGATATTACTATTAAATGGATTAAGGTGCTTAATTTGCTTTTCTTTAATTGTGTATAATTGAGAGGAATAAGAGGCAAGGATGATAGCCTCGTATCTAAGGAAGAGAAGGGGGCAAGTGGCAAGGGAATTGAGGAGATAATTCCTACTTTCTCTCTCTTAATTGAATTTTCAATAAAATTCACATATAAGCTCATTTATTCATAGAATGAAAGGATAATTTCGAATTCCCTTCCACCCTTTGCTTGAAAAACCACCAAGGAAGCTTTGAAGGACCAGGAGGACGACTCCCAACCTGTTGGTAAGCTTCTTGACCTCCTTTCACCTTGATTTCATGGTGGGAATCCAAAATCAATGCTTGATTTCTTGTTTTCTCCATCCGATTTTCAACTCTAGCCAATCCTTTCACCCAAAAGCTTGAGAACAGACCTTGGCAAGTTGCCAAAGCTTCATCAATTATTAGAGGCATGGAGCTTGAAGCTTGGAATCAGATTTGAAGGTGGGTTTTATAACTTGAACCCCTTTACATTGTTATCCAACTATCAATCTTGCAATTTCGTTGATTCCTTCATCTTCTTGATTAATTGTTTGTTGTAATTGGTAAATTCATGAAAACAGAAGTACTATGAGTTATAGGGACGAAGGTAGATCATGATGACATCATCTTGTACACTTTTCCCAAGGAATACCAATTCCAATCGGTTTCAACTAGTTGTCCATTCAGTTTTAACAAAACTGTGTGGAATTAAACGATTTCATCAAACCGTTAGGAACTAAATGGCTTCAAACCGTTTGGAGGAGTTGACCATGGTTGACCGTTTGAAAATTTTGATGCTTATGATGATGGTTTATGACATACCAAATTTTATTGATTAACTCCAAAGGGTTCATTAGTTGAAGGTTCATCATTTATCCAACCCTAATCAGGTTAAGTGTGGAATTCTTAATTGATTAAGTTAAAACTTTGGGTTGATTAACCCAAACGGTTTCAAAACCATTTGGGAATCACCCAAACGGTCTCAAGACCGTTTGGAGGTCAACCAAGACCATTTGGAGGTCTAGGGTTGAGTATGGTTGACTATTTGAAGGCCCAAAGATACCAAATTGAAATGCAATCAATTGTTGAATTGATGATCAATCCAATGACCTAAACCCTAATGAAATTTCACAAATTCCATGGATAGGATGGGTAAAACGGTCTCAAGATCATTTGGATGTCATCCAAATGACTTCAAGACCGTTTGAGGTCAGGTCATATCATAAGTGGATGATAACTCATTGATTTCAATTGAATCAGTTCCACAATGTTAATAATTGATGATTCCTCGATTTCAAAGCCCTAATTGAGGGTTTCTTGAGTAGAAATCCTAGATCATTTGGGTTCAAAACCCTAATTGATGGTCCAATTGAAGGAGGATTCAATAGTTTAATTGATGAAGAAACCAGAGATTCAATTGTTAATCGGTTCATCTATTGAAACCATGAATTGTTTAAGTGTTGAAGGAACTTCTTGGTCCATTTGGTTTTAAGAGGGTTTGGACCAAACGGTCTCAAGACCGTTTGGGTCCAAACGGTCTCAAGACCATTTGGGACCAAACGGTCTCAAACCATTTGGAGACCCAAAGTTCAATCGGTTTCAACACCTTTCTTGTCCAATCAGTTTCAAGGGCAATTTGATCAAATGATTTTTGAACAATTGAATTATGAGAACCAAGACCGTTTAGGGTCTAAGTAATTAAATCTTTTGAAGTTCAACATGGTTAATCCATTTGGATATCTCATGTAATTGAAGGTCCAATATGGGTAATCTATTTGGATACTTAATGCAATTGAAGATTTAATTGGTTAATTCAATTGATCATCTTTTGTAATTGAAAGTTTAGTTGGTCAATTCTTTTGGACCCCTCATATAATTGAAGGTTCAATTGAGTAAACCATTTGGAAAACTGATGTACTTAGATGATTGATACCCTTAGTGGATTAATCATTAGTGTATAATGATGCAATAATTCAATACATCATGCTAACTATAAATGCATGTAGTTGAATAAAGAGTAGGCTCAATCTAATCAAGAATTGAGTAGTGAACATCCTGAGTAGGATGAGAGAGAAAGATTCATATATGAATGATAAAACATTCAAAATGATGTGATATACAATTAGGGCATGATCCTTGATAAAGAGATCACAAAACCCTAATTGAGATTATTAATGAACTCAAAACCCTAATTTAGGGAAATCTTGAATATAAACCCTAATATAGGGTGATGTGACGAGAATAGTAAACCCTAATTGTGGTTATTGAATATAAACCCTAATCTAGGGTGATGTGATGTGAATAGTAAACCCTAATTATGGTTATTGAATATAAACCCTAATCTAGGGTGATGTGATGTGAATAGTTAACCCTAATTGTGGTTATTGAATATAAACCCTAATCTAGGGTAATGTGATGTGAATAGTAAACCCTAATTCTGGGTTATACTACATAGCATGAAACCCTAATCTTGCATAATGAAATGATGAATAATTGGTCCTAATTGAATAAAGGGGATGAATAACCCTGATTGAGATGAAATGGGAAACCCTAACCCTGGTAAGGGAATAGTAGTGTTACCCTTGAACAACATGGGATTGAAATATGATTGATATATCTGTTATCATGTGTGCTAACCATGCAGGTATCCTGAGATGATGAACATAGCCAGGTATGAGCTATGATGCTTTATTTATTAAATTTATTACTGGGCCTTATGTTCCATGATATACCTTGTTGCTTAGTGAATAGTAACAAGAGAGTTAATGAGCCTCAAGTGCCATAAAAGATGCTTACGCAGAAAGTGTCAAGTTTACCTTGGTTAGATGGACTAAGGGTGATGGTTACCTAAAAAAGTGGTAATAATGCTCAATGATGAGTTAAGGGTTTGAATACCCAGAACCATATGATTATGGTATTGAAATTGTGAAGAGATGATGATTCCCAGTATTGAAATAAGGGACTGAAATCCCAATGTCTTATTAAGACTGAGAAGTAATTGATGAAAACAATACATGCTTCTTTGTAGCAACTGTCCTAATAAGTTATGTTTGAAAACTTGATTGATTGCTAAAAGAATATGATAATGTACTTAATTAATCAAATAACAACATAGAATGTAGTTGCCCTGACCACAGATCCATCAGCGTCATAATTAGCTGAATGGTGAAACGAGTTTTATTCAGAACACATATTTTTGAATATGTGGGGGTAATTGGGAAAATATATCCTTATGCCCCATAGGAATGGCTACGGGCTATGTCCTATGTACGACATTGGTTTTGGACCATACCCCAATATGAGTTTGGCTACGGGCCATGACTCCTCAATATAATACTAGGCATTGGCTACGGGCCATAACCCTGAAGAGAGTATATGCTATGGGCTATAACTCTATAGCAAAGATGCCAATATACCCTGGCAAGCTAATTGCAGTTTCACACATGATGTCTCTACTAAAAGTAGTCTCGTACTGACCGAGACAGATGAGGTCATGGAATACGGCTCTCCCATTGACCTTATGTGGTACTGATGCTTTACGTAATCGTGGTCGGTTGGAGTATGAGCGGTATATCTCATCTCCCCGGGGCTTAAGAATGTTTGTAAAATGTAATCAGCCGTGTAGCGTATTTGCATAAGATTGAAATACGAGAATCACTGGTTGATGTTATTCTGCTTAGTATATTCTAGATACATAAATGTTATATATGCTCTTCAAGTCCTTCTTGATTAAGAGAAATGTTGCTTATCAAGTTATATCTTAAATGCTTGAATAGAGATGTTACTTTAATCTGCATAGGTATTGATTTATCTGTTGTTGAATATATGATTCCACTGTTTAGTTTATTTCTATTAAACTACAATAATAATGTTTTTGGCAGAGAGTTATATCTCTCGCTGGGGCAATTTTATAATTATCTCACCCCGTGGGATCCAACATTTTTTTTAGGTGGACGCAGACGAGGTAGAGACAGAAACCTCATAAAAAGGGAAGAACAGCAGCAGTAGCAACAAGGACAACAGTGAATCCTCAGGTGGAGATACTGGTTGTCAAGTCTTGTATATGTGTAAATAGAGTCCTATGTGTCGTCTCTGTACTCTCAGGTCCTAGGAGTCAGTGATAATGGTTTTATAGTTGATCTGAGATTTTGACATGATGCATCGAGGATTTTGTTACTCAAACTTTTTATAAAGCAAGTGATGTATATATATATTCCTCGAGAAGGAATGGTATAGAGAATGTACTATGTGAACCAGGATGTGAATGTAATATTATGGTTCTTGTTGAAAGAGTTTTCTGGAGAATGGATCTCCTTGGAAATGGTTTTAATTTTTAGTGATTTTCAGTAATCCGCTACTAACGATCGCTTCCGCATTAGTTAATCATGGTTTTGTGATATGTTCATCATAATAACTTGCTTGTTGGTCCACTCCACCCTCCTCAAGTGAAGATGATGGCCCTAGTGATCATGAATCAAACTACTCAAGGGAAAGAACTTCAAGGGAAAGTCTTCCTCATCCTCAACTCCAAGATGCTATGAATGTGACAAAAGGGGTACTACAAAAATGAATGCCCAAAGGCCAAGAAGAGCTACCACAAGAGAAGCCACAAGAAGAAGGATGATTATAAGAAGGAAGGCAAGTACAAGAGGAAGGATAAGATGGAGAAAAGGAGAAAGGATGCAGCTCATGTAGCTTGGGAGGAATCCTCCTCTAGTGGCTCAAGCTCTGATGAAAGAGAATGCCATCTTTCACTCATGGCCTCCACAAGTGAAGACATTGGTGAGGTAAGTGAGGTAAGCTTGCATGAGTTATCCAAAGAAACTCTTATTGATATGCTTAATGCTACCCGCTCTTCTTATTCCAGAATGTACATCTAAGAATAAGAGGTTGGGTACAATCATTGATGATTTATATGCTAAATTTGATATTCTGGATCAAAATGAGAAGTTTCATATTGATAGCATTGATTCCTTGCAAGGACAGTTTCTTCATCTTGAGCTCCAATACAATGTAGTTGAAGTTGAGAATAGTGTCTACCTTAAGAACATCAATAGTCTTAAGGAAGAAAAACAAGCCCTAGTAGATTAGCAAGCTTTACTTAGAATTGAAAAAATAAATCTTAAGCTTGCTTGTGATGCTACTAAGGATGAAAATAGAATCTATCTTGATGAGATTATTATGCTTAGAACTGAAAATGCTAGGTTGCTTGCTCAAATTAGTGATCTTATCTTCTTGACCTATTTTTCCTAGCAATGAACTTGCTTCTATTTTTTGGAAAAAGATTCCTATTTGACTAAAGCCCTCTTCTTAGAGGCTGACCAGCTTCATGCTAATGATGATACTACTTGTTTGTCTTCTACCATTGTCACTCTTACCAATGATAATCACAAGTTGAGAACCACTTTGCAATCATTCCTCAAAGGGAAAAAGACTCTTAATGAATTCTTGGATCACTCCACCAAACATAGTGGTATGAATGGTTTAGGATATGAGGGTGCTTCAAAAAGCAAAGCCAAAGGTAAGAAAAAGAGAAAGGGACCTCCAATCTTCCATGGAGAGTCATCTGGATCTAAGAACCCTATGGTGTGTGTTCATTGTAAGATTGATGACAACTGTTTTACTTATTGTCCTTATAGGGAGAAGGGGAGTATACCAAAGATGAAGTGGGTCCCCAAGATAACCCTAGATCCCAAAGTTTGAATTGGACACCGATTATCTTCCTTTATTGTAGGGTAAAGGAAAATGGATTGTTGATAGTGGTTGTTAAAATCACATGATAGGTGAAATTAGCCATTTAAATCAATTCCATAAGAAGAAAGGAGGATCGGTGACATTTGGGGACAACAACAAGGGTAAGGTAATAGGTGAGGGTGATGTAGGTGATTCACTATGCATCAAGAATGTACTTCTTATGGATAGCCTACATCACAATTTAATAAGTGATAGTCGACTTTGTGATAATGGTTATCTTGTTCTATTTACTTCTTTACAATGCTTGCTTCTAGATTCCCTCTCCTACAATGTCATATATAAGGAAACTATAAATGGTAATTTTATATTATTGTTCTTAACTCTATTAAGCCTATTGTTGGTAGATGTCTTGTTTCCAATTCGAATGATATTTCTTTATGGCATTGTAGGCTTGGTCATGTAAATATGAATCAATTACAGAAGTTGAGAAAAAAGGAATTGGTGAATGGACTTCTCGGATTGGATTTTGAAAAGTATGAGGAATGCCAACCTTGTACCCAAGGAAAGAAAACCAAGTCCTTCAAATTCAAAGGAGTCTTTAGCACCAAATGAGTTCTTGAACTGCTTCACATTGATCTATTTGGATCAATGCATATGCAACCGCTTCGTGGTAGCAAGTATTGTCTTGTGATTTTTGATGACTTTTCTAGCTATACTTCTACTTTCTTTCTAGTTTTGAAAAGAAATACTCTTGATGTTCTCTCAAATTTTTGTAAATGAGTTGAAAATGAAGTTTCTTACCGAATTGTCTCTATCCGCAGTGATCATGGGAGAGAGTTTGAAAATGACTTGTTTGAGTGGTTTTGTGAGGAATCTGAGTATGCACATAACTTTTCTTCACCTCGAACACCCCAACAAAATGGGGTTGTAGAGAGGAAGAATATGTCACTACAGGAGATGGCTAGGACTATGCTTCTAGAGTATAACACTCCAATGAAGTATTGGGCCGAAGCCGTTAGTATTTCATGTTTTGTGCAAAATTGGGTTTTTACTCATCCATCTTTAAAGAAAACCCCCTTATGAGCTATGGCATGGTAGAAAGCCTTCCATTGATTTCTTTCATGTTTTTGGGTGTCCTTGTTTTGTTTTCAACACCAAGGATTCCCTCGACAAGTTTGATCTGAAGTCTTACAAGGCTTTCTTTCTTGGCTATAGCACTTCTAGCAAGGCTTATACAATATTTAACATTGAATTGTGTAAAGTAGAAGAATCTATCAATGTTATATTTGTTGAGACTAACCCCTTTATTTATAAGAATGTTGTTGATGATGATATTGCAGATGAGGTGATCCCTCATTTGAAAGAGCTCAACATTGTTGATAAAGGAAAGGAGGTGTTAGTTGATGAAGAAGAGAAGAATGAAGAAAGAAGGATCCAACCCCTCGCTTTGTAAAGAATTGTCCTAAAGAGCTCATCATAGGAAATAATTTTGAAATAGTAAAGACACAGGATGCCTACAACAAAGAACAAGTAGACATCACCTTCATCTCTCAGTTTGAGTCTAAAGATGTCAAAGAAGCTCTCAAAGATGATGAATGGATCCTAGCCATGCAAGAAGAGTTGCAACAGTTCTAGAAAAATTGAGTGTGGACTCTAGTGCCAAGACCAAGTGATAGAAAGATCATTGGCACCAAGTGGGTCTTCTGCAACAAGCTTGATGAAAGTGGAAAAGTCATAAGAAACAAAGCAAGGTTAGTTCCTCAAGGCTACAATCAGCAGGAAGGTATTGATTTTGATAAAACATATGCACATGTATGTGATGACCCTCATCGCACAAAAGTGAGATTACTCAAAACAAAATGCAAAATTACTACTAACAACCAGATTACCATGAAATAGGGTAAATTAAAAGAAATATCACATATCCACCTCAAGTGGAAACACTTTCATATGGGTCCACAAAACCACCTGTATCATATATAACTCCTGCAAAAGGTTATTACATGATATGGTTCACTGGCTCACTGCCACAACCTGTTACAATTGATAACATGTTCACATACATACATGTCGTATTGAGGTAAAAAAATAAAAAAAAACCTCCCTAAAGACCTAAGAGTACAGGGATGACACATAGAACACTACTACAAAACCCAAACAACTTATCAAACCTTTACACAACTATTGCTCCTCTTGCTGCTCACCTCAACAACACGATCTCTACTTCTTCATGCTCGACTACCTAAAAATGTGGAAACCCACGGGTGAGACCAAACGTCCCAGCGAGAGATATAACTCTCTGCTAGTGTCTATTAAAAAGCACAGGTAGATTATAGCAGGTAGATAACATAGTTATCAGGTTAAGCAAATTCAACTAAATGGTATGTATTAAACTGATAATATAGATTAAGTAATTTAGACAAATACCACTGAGCAGTAGAACGATTATATTTTAAGAAGGAATATGAAGAACATGTATAACACTTGATTTCTCTTACTGCATTATAATTCAAGAAATCAATACAAACATAAGGCAAGGGGTTATCCAATGTGAATAATGTTTGACCTTAAGCAAATGCTCTATAAGGTTCTATTACGTATTCTATTATTCCATGAGGATTTAGGTCGTACCACTCATATCCAACTGACCATAGTGATGTTGAAATTAGTGTCATACAAGGTCTATGAAAGAGCAGGAATCCACTACCTCTCCAACACATCTTGGTCAATATAAGAGAAACACTATAGAGATATATCATTCAACTGACATATAGTCAAGCTGAAGAATCAGCTCATACATGGATGTCCTTGCAAAACACCTAGCCTACCTTGTTACAGGTCATAGCGTTAGATAATAAGCTCACACATTGCCATTCAAAAGGGCATGAGGTAGTTGCATTGCTACCATTCTCAAATATCTCAAACACTAGGGCATGACCGCAGTCATCCTCCAAAATCATGTAATTGTGGACACAAAGATATTCACTCAACTTGCTCCCCCGCATATTCAACAATATGTGCTCTGAGTTTCCCGTAAGATTTACTCATTTCACCATCCAACAATGAAACTCACACTACATGATTAGGGTTTCACTTGCTTAGTTAAGCCAATTGTGTGTCTTTTAGAATCAATCAAGTTACAATGTATAAACCCTAAACAAACTCTACAAAGATAAGGGCATGATACAACTCCAGAAGATATAAAATGTATAAGGTGAAAACTTGTCACACTATCATTTGATGTCACTTCATTCAAGGCTATCAACATGTCAAACAACCATACAAGACTATCACCACAAATGCACTACCATGGGATATCAATCCCACAACACAACACTAGAGGATGACACCTCACACTAGGCATTAACGACATGTTTGGTCTCTAGAAAGGATTATAATGGGATGTACAAGAGGATGGGATAAGAAGCTATAGATGAAAGACGGGAGATTGGATGATCCCATCCTATGTTTGGATCCAATTGGGATAAAATTAGTGATGTCTTCATGTTATTCATTTCAAGTTGTTCCTCTAATCATGTATACATACTAATTTGAATTGGATTTTGCAACTTCATAATTGTGCTCTATTTGTGAATTGAATTCGACATACATGAACTAGAGATGTTTTCTATTAATATGCTAGAAAATAATCAATATGATCATGATAGAATGTACATTATAAACTCATGTGATGTCTTATATAAAATTGTGTTTCTATTCTTTATAACCTTGAAATTTCATAATATCAAAAAAAGAAGCTTATTGAATCAATAAGTAATAAGTTTAAGTGTTTGTTTCAAAGTTGAAAATCACTTCTTGTCATGTTTAAAATATGGCTGTAATTTGTGATTGAAAGATGGATATTGTAAGATGAACACGAAGCTTTAACCGGCACTCCGGTCAAGAAATTTCAGGCATGGATGTTTGGTAGATTAAAATGCATACATGTGTTCTCTGAAAATAGGCTGGTTTATATTAATTATATAGTAGCAAATATGTTAGCCATAATTTAACATCAATCTGCTACTCCTTCATTTAGAAATAGAAATACAATTTTTAAATGTACATGTTCTTGCCTTGGAGGAAGAAAGCACAAAGAGCTATATATATTTTAATTATGTCGAGTATATGCAGAACTTTATCAGAAATTAATGGATCTGACATGGTCATAGATAAACAACCGTGTCCGAGAATCTATTACATGAGAATGAAAACTTTAGCAAAAGCTTTCTAAAATATAGGTGATCATGCTCATCAAGCAAAAAGCTTCTTGATGAAGAAGCCTATAGAAAATGTGCCCATGTGACGAGGAAGATAGAATGAAAATATCACAACCGTTCTATTGGCTGAGTACGCCACCATAATTCCAGTCATCGTCCATATAGGGAGTACAGTTCTCGTGTTCGTTCACATGGAGTCGGAGGTGCCGTAGTCACAAAAAGGATTCAGGAATCAGGGTTGAGGGTTTTCAAGAGACTTATACCATCGAATACCTAGGAGGGGTGTGGAACTAAAAAGTCTTACTCAAGTGGGTTTTCAGTCCCGGTGGGACTAGTATCCATGTGTCATTTTTGCCTAAACAAATGTGGGACATGAAATATTAAGAGGATTAAAATATGATCCTACCCATTATACCATAAACCAAACATGTCGTAAGCCTTTATCAGGTCATAAGACCCATCACATCGATATACCTCATCAGGCTCATAGCCATCACCCTGTGTCACCTGATTTCCACCATAGCATTCACAAGCTATGACATTCATTCAATCTACAAGGTTAGATTTGCACCAGTAGCAGAGAGAAAAAATATATAATCGCATGACATGTATTAAGGAAAAATCAAAATGCATAGAACACCCTAGAATTAATGTTAGGGTTTCAAATACATAACCAATTAGGGTTTTATTATTGATTATGATTACCATTCATCTTCACATCAACATGTAGGGATTAACACATGGTGTAGCAACTCAACTCAACTAAGTGTATTGACCTCTTTATGTGAGGGAGTGTAGCGACCATGGTCCACTTGGAGTGACCATGTGTTGCGACTCACCTAGCTAAGCATGTGTTTCAACCCATCACCATACATGGGTCTCGACCAACCATCCACACAAATGTGTTGACTGAAACACTACATCAACTGAAAGGCATATGTAGAAACCCTTAGGCGTTGCGACCATCATCCCATTAGGGTTAGGGTTGCGATTGTTGACAAAGGTATCAACATGGATAACGACCCGTTGTACATCCTCAACCCTACCTTGACCAAAACTCACCCAAGACTCTTACACGACCGAAACAAAAACAAGGGTAGTGACCAACTTAGTCAAAACATATGTGCAACCAACCTGGCACAAGTGTGGCGACCTGATTACACAAGGATGTGTCTTTCGACCAAAACCAAAACCAAGCACAACACCCATCACTTCAAGATCATGGTGTATTGACTGAAACTAGATCAAAGGTGTAATGACTAACAAAGGTCCAGATATCACAAGAACACCTAGCCATCCTCAAAACATAGATAAACCATGATCAAAACATGTAGTAAACATCAAAGACACTAAACACAACCAAGGAGGGAAAATCTCCATACAAGATAAATCATCAAAACATGAAAATAGATCTTCAACATGATCAACAAGAAACCAAACTAGGAGAGAGAAGACCAAGCTTCAACCTCAAGAAAAACATAGGGGCCAAACCATATGATGGTGATAAAACCAAGGATCATGTTGCATGTATCAACTTCACTTCATTCATCACTTAAAAATCGAGTATAAGAAAATAGGGTTTAGAAAGAGAGCAATCTACATGAGAATACTACAAAGTCACAAACCCTAAGTCATGATAGAATCATCTAGCACATTAGCATCACGTTTTAGAGATTAAAGTAGTAGCATGCAAGCTCAATTAAAATGCAATAATAGAAGAAGGTAGAGAGTTATATAAATCTCCTTATGGAGATACCAATATCCAAATATCATGATTTACAAGAGAGAAGAAAGATCCAACCAAGGGCAACTCCACAACAAAAAGATCACCTCAAAAGAGAAGAACATCATGGTCAAAGGAGGGCTCAAGAAAAGAGGGTAACAGCCCTAGGTCGAACAAGAAGAATAAAGGGGAAAGGAGAACAAGTGTTCTCCCTCTTGGGTACCACCATGTCAAACACAATATCTTACCCTTGTGAGGAGAAGATCTTCAAGAAAGCCACCATGGTAGAACCATAGTCCCATAGTTGATAAGGAAGAAGAAGAAAAAGAGGTAGAGAGCCAAAAGAAAACGTGATCAAGGGTTTAAAACTACTCACCAAGGATGAAGATCACCAAAGATCACCACAAAGGAGATGATCAAGCCCAAAAACACCACATGCAAGGTTGATCGAGCTCCAAATCTTCAAGATGAGCACCCTCTAGCTCCACCAAGCTCCAAGGTCAGCCAAGCAAGACAGGAGAAGGAAAGAGAGCTAAAAGTATTGCTTACATGCTAAAGATAGGGCTTATATACATGTAGGTAGGAGGTAGGTGAAGGATATGAGGTGTCAACACAAGACGGCATCACTAAGACACTTGGCCACCAAGAAAGCAGGCATGCAACTACGAAACACATGCATGCAACAAAGGGTGATATAAACTAGGTTGGATATCAACCACTAAGGTCACCCATACCCTTGCTGCGGTCAAAACAAACATCACTCAAAGAAGGTTTGTCAGTTAAAACACACTCAAGACACACTAACATGGTCAAACCACTCACCCAAGATCAACATGGTCTACAACATGCTCCACTAAGAAAAACCCTAGCATCACCACAGGATGCCACATCATCAACCATGGTCCAAGAAAGGCTCCCCATAGCATCATCTTCTCTCTCATGATGCTAAGGCATAAGAAATACATTGTACATGTGACAAATTGCAAGATAACCCCTCAACTTGGGTAGATTGCAACTTGGTCCAAAACAATGATACATAGCTCAAACATCATCCAAACAGGAACAAACTGAAAACATAAGATTGTCATATGTTATCAAAGAATGTCAAAGGATTAGATTAAGGTTTAAGCATCTTATTAAGCAAAGCAAACAAGGTTAGCCCAAAATCTAGGTCAGGGGTCTTACAATAATAAACCCCTAACAAGGATTTCACCCTGAAAATCCTATGTGAAAAGAGATGAGTACTTCCTATGCATCTCATCCTCAAGCTCCCATGTGGATTCCACTATGCCACAATGATGCCACAAAACCTTAACTAACACGATATCCTTCTTCTTCAACTTCTTGATCCTCTTGTCCAGGATCAACACATGACCTTCCACATAAGAGATGTCCTAGCCTAACTCAACCTCTAAAGGATATGACACTAACTATGTACCTGGATGGCACTTCCTAAACATAGACACATGGAACACTGGATGCAACCTATTAAACTCAGGTGGCAACTCCAACTCATAAACCACCTTCCCAACTCGTGCCACTATAGGGTAAGGTCCCATATATCTAGGATCCAACTTACCTTTCTTTCCAAACCTCAAAAAACCTTTCCAAGGAGAGACCTTGAGGTATACTCTATCCCCCACTTGGAATTTCAAAAGTCTACATCAGTCTTCTACACACGACTTCTGCCTGTCTTGTGTTGCTATCAGCTGTTACTGAATTACTCCAATCTTTTTTGTAGTTTGTTGCACAATCTCAGGACCTCAAAGCTAATATACACTAGACTCGTACCACCATAACAAAGATCTACAACGTCTCCCATACAATGCTTCATAGGTTCCATATCAATACTCCTTTGATAGATGTTATTGTATGCAAACTCTATCAAATGGAGGTGGACATCCCAACTGCCCAAAAATTGCAAAACACAAGCTCCTAAAAGATCTTTGAGAATTTGTATCTTCCTCTTTTACTGTCCATTTGTTAGTGGGTGAAACGTTTTACTGAACTTCAACTACGTACCCATCACTAAGTTCAAATGTTCCCAAAAATGACTAGTGAACAGAGGACCTATGTCAGATATGATGGTATCTAGAATACCGTGCAAACACACTATCTCATCAACATATATATGAGCAAGCTTCTCCGTTGTGTACATTGTCTTCACTGGAAAAAAGTGTGATGTCTTTTTCAACCTATCAACAATCACCCATATGGAGTCATGACCTTTTTCTTTCCTAGGCAGACCAACCACAAAGTCCATCGTGACATGATCCCACTTCCACTATGGTATGGGTAATGGTTGCAAAGTTTGTATAGGCATCTGATGTTCGGTTTTAACCTGCTGGCACACAGGACATCTAATAAAAAACTTGGCCACATCACGCGTCAGGCCAGGCCACCAATACAAATCCTTAAGATTGCGATAAATCTTGGTGCTTCTTGGATGGATAGCGTAATTGAGGAGTGAGCCTCCTCAGAACCATCTTCCTCAGATTATCAATGTTATGTTCCACTACTCTGTCATGGTAACACATTGTAGCATCCTTAGACTCGTGGAAGCCATCACGCTTCTTGATGCCAAACTTTGCTCGGATTTGCTAAAACACAGTATGACCACTTGTGCATCTTTGATTTGTTGCCACAACATAGGATTTACCTGCAACTAGGCCAACTAGCATGCCAACAGGGATACTTCCAACTTTACGTTCATCTCACGTAAGGACACTAACATGTCCCTCTTGTGGCACGCCAAGGAACATAAGTGTGCCTTCTCAATAGATGATGATGACAAAGACTTCCTGCACAAATCATCTACCACAACATTCTCCTTCTCTGGATGGCAATCTATGGTGCAATCATAGTGTTTAGCTCCATCCAGTGTCTCTGTCTTATGTTCAACTCCTACTGTAAAAAGATGTACTTGAGCTTCCAGTGGTCGATGAAGATATGACACTTCTCACCATACAGATAATGCCTCCAGATCTTCAAGGCATTAACCACTAGAACTAACTCCAAATCATGGGGGGGATAATTCTCCTCATGCTTCTTCAACTATAACAATGCAAAACAGATCACATTTTTATCTTGCATCATCACACAACCCAGACCATTCTTTGAGGTAGCACAAAAGACAATGTAGCCTTTTCCTTGCTCTAGTAGCGCTAACATCGGTACACTTGTCAGTTTCTCCTTCAACAGTTGGAAATCATGTTGACACTTGTCATCCCAGACAAACTGCACATCTTTCCTCATCAGCTTTGTTAGGGGTAACACTATAGCACTAAAGTTCTTGATGAACCTCCTGTAGTATCATGCCAACCCAAGTAAACTCCAAACTTCTATCGGCATCTTCAGTTGCTCCCATTCTATCACAAATTCAACCTTCTTGGGGTCCACATGAATACCCTCAGCAGATATCATGTGTCCAAGAAAGGACAACTCTCTCAACTAAAACTCACACTTGTTGAACTTTGCATACAACTATTGTTGTCACCACAAAGTCAATGCTTAACACAGATGTTGCTTGTGTTTTTGGCTATCCCAATTGTATATGAAGATATCATCTATGAACATCACCAGAAACTGATCAAGATAAGGTATGAACACCTTGTTCATCAAGTCCATGAACACTACTGGTGCATTGGTTAGCCCAAACATCATAACCATGAACTAACAGTGACCATGCCTCATCCTAAAAGCTGACTTTGGTATGTCATGTACCTTGATCTACAATTGGTGATATCCCGACCTTAGATCTATCTTTGAGAAGACTGCATCACCCCTCAACTAGTCAAACATGTCATCTATCCATGGAAAAGGATACTTGTTCTTTATCGTCACTTTGTTCAATTGTCGGTAGTCGATGCACAGTCTCATAGACCTATCTTTCTTCATCACAAACAACATGGGAGCACCCCAAAGAGATGTTCTCAGTCTGATGAAACCTTTCTCAAGCAGCACTTGCTACTTTTTCTTCAATTCTGACATCTCAACTGGTGTCATTTTGTACGGTGTCTGCGCTATTAGTTGCATTCCTAGGACTAGATTGATCTCAAAATCAATATCTATAGATGGAGGAACATCTAGGAACTCATCAGGAAACACATCCTCAAACTCACCGACAACTGGTATCTCCTAGATACTCAGACTCCTTGCCTTGGTATCCACCACATACGCCAAGAACGGATCACAACCCTACCTCTTCAGCTTCTCTACCACCATCAGTGACAACAGACACATAGTGAGAATCTTCCTATCCCCTTGGAAGATCCATGAAACATCACCATCGACAAATTTTTCCACCTTGGAACCATAATCCAAGACCACCTGATACTTCTCCAAAGTATCCATTCCAAGGATCACACGGAATCCATCTATATCAAGTGGTATGAGATCTACTTGAATGTTATGTCCTGGAAAAGAAAGGACACACTTCCCGCAGCTTGACAGAACTAACCAACGCGGTTTCTAAACAAAGTCTATCACATCTACGACTAACATGCAAAGAACGGATAGCAATCACTTCTTGAGTGATAAAAGAATGTGTTGCACCTAGATCAGCCAAAACAAATATAAAGCAAGAAGAATACAAATCAGAATGAAATAACTCCATCTGAACTGTCACAACTCACAGGTTGACCACTCCTTCTGGCTGACTCATAGTGTAGAATTGAGTCATTGCCTATTTTCGTCCCCTTGCTCTGCTGGCCTGTCCAAAAGAACCAGATGTGATGCTTGTCCACATCCTTTGCCACTTCCACTGTATTGTTGCCACTATTGTGACTCTTACTGGCTCTGCCTCGGTTGCTAGTTCACCTCCTCAAGCTTCATAGGGCAATACGACTTTGTATGCCCAAACTGTCCACACTTGTAGAAAGTCCTACTCTCACAACATGGCCTAGATGGCCATGTTATCAAAACTGACGTAGCATTATGGGCTCCAGCCAACGGGAAGGTACAACCTCTACCTTTAATGGGTGACCACTATGGCTAACTGGACGCTCTACTGTGATGGCGGTGCGGAAAACCTCGGCTTCTCAAATCCTCCTGACGATTGTCCCTGATACTGAGCAGGCCTCTTTTTGGCCTTTGTCTCATGCTTCTCCACTACTAACCTTTCCACCCTCCTAACTGATTCCACAAATGTGGAAAACTTCTCTCTGTTCTCTAGAGATTCCACTGGAGTCATCAACTCTGTACTTAAACCTTTCTCAAATTGTTTGATCCTCTCCTTGCCTGTCACTTCCATTTGCATACAAAACCTCAGAAGCTCCATGAACCTTGCTTCATACTCGTTCATCGACATAGAACCCTACCAGATCTTCTTGAACTATGTGATCATGTCATCGAGATAGGTCTCCAGAAAGTATTGACTCACAGAATCCCGTCAGAACTCTTCCTAATTGATCACAATATCATGCCTTTTCTCCTCCTTAATGGCCGACCAGTGGCCCACACTCCCCTTCAATAGATACACAACATGCTTCACTTTATCCTCTTTAAGGATGTTGAGGATCTTGAAAGCCTTCTTCAGCTCAGTTAACCATAGATTTGCATTAGTCGGGTCTGTCATACCCACATACTCAACCGCCCCTACATGTCTCAACCTTTCAAGGTCTTCCCAAAACCTGAAGATTCCACATTGGGGACTGCCACTTTTTCTTGGGGTGGGGGCATTATGTCTTCCATATGTGTCATCGTGGCAATAAATTGTTCAAACATGGACTAGAAAGAGAAATTGGCCACCACATTCAGGTCAAACTGGGGCAACTCAGGCATTGCATCCACCCTCTCTTACCTCCTAGCACCACAACCTGGTGTAGCAACACTGCTCTCGGCAACATGTTCTTCATGTTCTCCAGCCATCTTTTCTTCTCTTCTTCTTCTTCTTCTTCTACATAAGCAGACGTTACCATAAGACAGAGTGAAGGACACTAGAATAGGCACAAACCCTAGACCTATGTCCTTGTAGACTCAACGAACCAAAAGCTTTGATACCAACCAAACTATGATGCCCCTCGTCACACAAAAGTGAGATTACTCAAAACAAAGTGTGGAATTATCACTAACAACCAGATTACCACGAAACAGGGTAAATTAAAACCGATATTACATATCCACCTCAAGTGGAAACACTTGCATATGGGTCCACAAAACCACTTGCTTTATATATAACTCCTACAAAGGTTATTACATTATACTATTCACTGGCTCACTGGTCGCAATCTGATACAACTAATAACATGTCTGTTGGGTTTTAGGGAGGAAGAGAAGGCAGCGGAAACAAAAATTTCTCCTCCCCAAACCCAGAACAAGGAAACGCATCAACGTCTATACAATAGGAAAGGGATGGTTTGTGGAATCATACCTTGTCCCGAGGCTTGCTCGGAGACAATACCTCGCAGCTAGTGCAGTCTTCACCTCCGGTCTTAGACGGTGTCTGTGCAGCTCCTGGTCACAGCGGAAACAAAAATTTCTCCTCCCCAAACCCAGAACAAGGAAACGTGTCAACGTCTATACAATAGGAAAGGGATAGTTTGTGGAATCATACCTTGTCCCGAGGCTTGCTCGGAGACAATACCTCGCAGCTAGTGCAGTCTTCACCTCCGGTCTCGGACGGTGTCTGTGCAGCTCCTGGTCGCACTGGGACTGACGACTCCTGGTCTCACCGGGACTGTCGGGATTGACAGCTGTCCTCCGAGCAGCAGAAATCTCCCGCCTCTGAAGTAATCCACACAGACCACCTGGAAATCCAATCTCCTTGTCCCATAAGGAATTGGACGGAGTTGCACCCTCCTGTCAGCGTACTAGTTGCCGACACACTCTCCTGCCACCAGTCGCTTTCTGTAGTTGTCTTTCCCTTGTTGTGCCTCCCTTATCGGGTAGCACTTGCTCGGGCTCTCTCGGTTACCAAAACCAGAGAGAATGACAACTTTGCAGAGAAACTGGTTGCACTAAGTTGTTCTTTGAGAAGCCCCCAATACCCCTATATATATAGGAGGGTCATGGGACAGGGTTCTCTATCCTGGGCAATTCGGGACTAAAGCAGGAGTAGAAGGGTTCAAGATTTTCCACAAAAACAACCATCTGCGTGACCTGAACCAATCGTTTCATCTCTGAAACGGACAGTGGGGACCTGAGCCGATTGGTTGACACCTCAACCGATCGGTTGGGACCCATGAAACAGTCGGTTCACTTCTAAACCGGTCGGTTCGTGGTCCTGATCAGTTCCCGATTGACTTTTCTTCTTTTGTTTCTAATTGGTACCCAATACCAATCCTTGTTCCAATCAAATTGGGCAAGTGAAACGAACAGAAATTTCTTACCAATCTTATTTTCCCAACTTGCTCGGTTGGACCAGTTGAACCGATCGTTTCACCCTGTCCATGAGTCGATCGACTCATAACCTGAGCCGATCGGTTCACCAAGCTCATCTGATC
The DNA here is from genome assembly GCA_963693085.1 of Alisma plantago-aquatica. Classification (NCBI taxonomy): domain Eukaryota; kingdom Viridiplantae; phylum Streptophyta; class Magnoliopsida; order Alismatales; family Alismataceae; genus Alisma; species Alisma plantago-aquatica. The sequence continues at coordinate 13,664,204 of OY856414.1, read as the reverse complement.
GATTCATCACATGAGCCGATCGGTTGGGAGTGCAGATTGTGTAGAAACAATCAATTGCAGTTTCAATCAATCTGATACTCTAATCAATCAGTCCAACACCTTGAACACTATGATACTGAGCTATCAATTAATTGAGTGTTTAATTGAACTACTAAACTCCTTTAGCAATCAATCTAAACTTTGTTTGTGGAAAAAACTCCTCTTCCAGGTTAAATCCTATGTGTGTGACCCTGCAGGTCCTTTTCACGTTGGCAGTGAAAGTCCATAACACTTATGACTTCACAAGCAAAGAGCGGTGCCTAGTCACACATCAGTGCTACCCAAGTGAAATAGAAAGTTGGAGAACAACTTTCAATCCTACAATCCATGTATGGTGTTACAGTGAATGTATAATTCCTTTGTCACTGATATCCCGAATGAACTCGAGGCATGGATCAGTCATCCTGTCAACGTTCATTCACTTTCTTGATCTCAGAGTAGATTGGAAGAGATATGTTATGACATCAATATCACATATTGATTCACACATGCGTGCACACCTTTCTCAATCCTACTCATCAAGTGGCCATGGATATCAAGCTCCCTCAGGAGGGACAAATCCCATATCTATCACTCACCCCTCAAAAGCCCCATGTGTCAAAGCCACCCAATCATCACCTTTATAACAACCCATGTTTCAGGACTGCATTTGATGATGTCAAAGTGTACCCAATGACATGTGTTGAGTGTAGTGATTTCAGGTCAAAGAATCACATTCACCACCATCACTGTGAGTATTGACTGTGACTACCATGTTATGGTTCCATGTGTCAAACTCACGGTGGGTCTGTCCGGTACACTTGTTCTCTAACAAGTACCTATGTGTTTGGTTTGATATCTCTATATCATGACTAATGAGATTCTGTCATCAACCAACACCACAATCTAGTCTTATGTGTCATTGTTGTCTATCTACCTTCCACAATGACATCCGACTAGGGACATAACAAGAATGTACAAACTCTTAGCATCTGTATGATCTCATCATCCAGGTCCTCAACCTGAAAGCATACATCATTGAGTACTGTCATTCTCTAGACATTCAATCTGTTCTATCACTATCTCATATGACTGAACCAGAAAGAATTGGAAGCTTGCCTTTGATGTTTATCAAATCAATCTCAATGTATCCCATCAATCATCCCATGATTGGCTCTCAGGGCATACATACCAACAATGTCCACATACATACATGTCGTATTGAGGTACAAAACCATAAACCCTCCCCAAAGACTTGAGAGTACAGGGATGACACATAGGACACTACTACAAAACACAAGTAGCTTATCCAACCTTTACACAACTACTGCTCCTCTTGTTGCTCAGCCTCAACAACACGGTCTCTATTTCTTCGTGTTCGACCACCTAAAAGATGTGGAAACCCATGGGGTGAGACCAAACGTCCCAGTGGGAGATATAACTCTCTGCCAACATCTATTAAAAATCACAAGTAGAGTAGAGCAGGTAGATAACATAGTTATCAGGTTGAGCAGATTCAGCTAAATGATATTTATTAAATTGATAATACAGATTAAGTAATTTAGGCAAATACCACTAAGCAGTACAATAGTTTATATTTTAAGAATGAATATGAAAAAAATTTATAACAATTGATTTTTCTTACCACATTATAATTTAAGAAATAAGTACAAAGATCAGGTTAGGGGTCATCCAATGTGAATCGTGTTTGACTCTAAGCATATGTTCTACATGGTTGTATTATGTCTTTTATTATGCCCTGAGGATTTGAGTCATACCACTCAAATCCAACTGACCACTACGAAGTCGAAATCTGTGTCATACAAGGTCTATGGAAGAGTCTGAATCGATGACCTCTCTAGTACCTCTTTGTCAGTATAAGAGAAAAACCACATAGACATATCAGTCAACTGTAAAAACTGACTTATAGCCTAGCTGAAGGATTGGTTCACACATGGTCATCCTTGTAAAACACCTAGCCCACCTTGGTACAGGTCACATCGCTAGATAATAGGCTCATGCATGGTTGTTCAAAAGGGCATGATGTAGTTGCACTACTGCCACTCACAAATATCTCAAACACTAGGGCATGATCACAATCATCCACTAAAACATGTAATTGTGAAGGAAAGGATATCCACTCAACACCCCCCCCGCATATTCAACAAGATGCATTTTGAGTTTCCCATAAGAGTTACTCGTTTCACCATCCAACAATGAAATTGACACTATAATTGATATATGGCACAGTGCAGCTACAAGATGAAGGTTTCACTTGCTTAGTAAAGCCAATTGTGTGCCTTTTAGCATCAACCAAGTTACAAGGTATAAACCCTAAACAAACTGTACAAAGATAAGGGCATGATACAACTCTAGAAGATATAAAACATATAAAGTGCAAACTTGTCACACTATCATTTGAAGTCATTGACATTCGAGGCTATCAACATGTCACATATCCATGCAAGGCTATCACCACATATGCACTGTCATGGGAAATCAATCCCTCATCACAATACTGGAGGATAACACCTCACACTAGGCATTAAGCCTTTGTTAGGTTAAGACCCATCACATCGATATGCCTCATTAGGCTCATAGCCATCACCCTGGGTCACCTGATTTCCACCATAGCATTCACAAGCTATGACATTAATTCAACCTGCAAGGTTAGATTTTCACCTATAGGAGAGAGAGAAAAAATATAATCACATGCCATGCATTAAGGCAAAATCAACATGCATATCACATCCTAAAATTAGGGTTAGGGTTTTTCATACATAACTGGTTAGGGTTTCATTATTGATTATGATTACCATTCATCTTCACATCAACATGTAGGGATTAGCACATGGTGTAGAAACTCAACTCAACTAGTTGTAGAGACCTCTTTAGGTGAGGGAGTGTAGCGACCGTGGTCCACTTGGAGTGACCATGTGTTGGGACCCACCTAGTTAAGCATGTGTCTTGACCCATCACTATACATGGCTCTCGACCAACCATCCAAATAGATATCTTGACTGAAACACTACATCAACTGAAAAACATATGTAGCGACCCTTAGGCATTGTGACCATCAACCCATTAGGGTTGGGGTTGTGACCGCTATCAAAGGTCTCAACATGTGTAACAACCCACTACACATCCCTAAGCCTTCCTTGGCTAAAACTCACCCAAGACTCTTGTCATGACCATAACAAATATAGGAGTAGCGACCAGCTTAGTAAAAACATATGTGCAACCAACCAGGCACAAGTGTAGCAAACTGATTACACAAGGACATGTTTTGACCAAACCAAAACCAAGCACAATGCCCATCACATCAAGATCATGGTTTGTCAACTGAAACTAGACCAAAGGTGTAACGACTAACAAAGTTCAAGCTATCACAACAACACTTAACCATCCTCAAAATAGAGATAAACCATGATCAAAATAGGTAGTAAACATCGAAGACACTAAACACAACCAAGGAGGTAAAAACTCCATACAAGATAAATCATCAAAACTTGAAAACTGATCTTCAACATGATCAACCAAGAAACCAAACTAGGAGAGGGAAGACCAAGATTCAACCTCAAGAACACATTAGGGGCTGAACCATACCATGGTGATAATACCAAGGATCATTTTGCATGCATCAACTTCACTTCATCCATCACTTAGAAATCGGGCATATGAAATTAGGGTTTAGAAAGATAGCAATCTACATGAGAATACAACAAAGTAACAAACCCTAAGTCATGACAGCATCATCTAGCACATGAGCATCACATTTTAGAGATTAAAACACTAGCATGCAAGCTCAATTAAAGTGCAATAATAGAAGAAGGTCAAGAGTTATATGACCCGCCTTATGGCGAGACCAAGCTCCAAAGATCGTGATCTCCAAAAGAGAAGAAAGATCCAACCAAGGGCCACTCCAGGGCCAAAAGATTACCTCTAAAGAGAAGAGCACCATAGTCAAAGGAGTGCTCAATGATAGATGGTAACAACCCTAGGTCAAACAAGAAGAAGAAAGGTGAAAGGAGAAGAATCTTTCTCCCACTTGGGTACCACCACGTCAAACATAGTCTCTAACCCTTGTGAGGAGAAGATATTCAAGAAAGCCACCATGGTAGAACTGCAGTCCCTTGGATGAGAAGGAAGAAGAAGAAAAAGAGGTAGAGAACCAAAAGAAAACGTGATCAAGGGTTCAAAACTACTCACCAACGATGAAGATCACCAAAGATCACCGTAAAGGAGAAGATCAAGCCCAAAAGCACCACATTCAAGGTTGATCAAGCTCCAAAGCTCCAAGATCAGCACCCTCTAGATCCACCAAGCTCCAAGGTCAGCCAAGCAAAAATGGAGAAGGAAAGAGAGCTAAAAGGATTGCTTGCATGCAAAAGAGAGGTCTTATATATATGTAGGTATGAGGGAGGTGAAGGGTATGAGGTTTCAACACAAGAGGGCATCACCAAGACACTTGGCCACTAAGAAAATAGCCATTTAGCCACTAAGCACACACATGCAACAAAGGGTGATATAACCTAGGCTGGGTATCGGCAACTAAGGTCACCCACACCCTTGTTGCGGTCGAAACAAACATCACCCAAAGAAGGTGTGTCGGTCAAAACACACTCAAGACACACCAACATGGTCGAAACACTCGACCGAGATCAACATGTCGACACCATGCCCCACCAAGCAAAACTCTAAAAACCCTAGCATCACCATAGGATGCCACATCATCAACCACGATCCAAGCAAGTGTGCCCCACATCATCATAATATCTCTCATGATGCTAAGGCACAAGAAACACATTGTACATGTGACAAATTTCAAGATAACCCCTCGACTTGGGTAAATTCTAACTTGGTCCAAAATAAGAATACATAGCTCAAACATCATCCAAATAGGACCAAACTGAAAACATAAGATTGTCACATGTTATCAAGGCATCTCAAAGGTTTAGATTAAGGTTTAAGCATAGTATTAAGCAAAGAAAATAAATTTAGTCTAAAAGCCAGGTCAGGGGTCTTACAATGTAGCTAGACTTGCGTCAATTAGAATGTTGCTTGCTTTTACTAGTCATAAAAATTTTCTACTTTATCAAATGGATATTAAAAGTGTCTTTTTGAATGGTACAATTGAGGAGGAAGTATCATGTTTGAACATCTTTGAACATGATAATTTGCCTAACCATGTTTATTTGTTACAAAAAGATCTCGATGGTCTCAAACAAGCACCTCGAGCTTGGTATGATAAACTAAAGAACTTTTTGCTAAACAATGGCTATATCATGGGCAAAGTTGATTCTACCTTGTTAATAAAACACACTCCTAGCAATTACTTGATCATTCAAATTTATTTTGATGATATTATTTTTGGCGTAACTAATCTTGATCGTTGCAAGGAGTTTAGTTCTCTAATGTAGAGTGATTTCAAGATGAGCATGATGGAGGATCTTACTTTTTTCCTTGGCTTTCAAATCAAACAACCAAAAATGGGAACTTCATCAATGAAGGAAAGTACACTAGTGAAATACTTAAGAACTTTGGGATGGAGGGAACCAAGAAATTGGACACCCCCATGTCAAACACCGCCAATCTTGACAGAGATGAAGAAGGAGAAAAGGTATATGAGAAGCTCTATAGAGGTATGATTGGAAGTTCACTTTATTTAACTGCCTCTAGACCTGATATAATGTTTAGTGTTAGATTGTGTGCTTGCTTTCAATCAAGTCCTAGGAAATCACATCTTATAGAGGTTAAAAGGATTTTAAGGTATCTAGCCAAAACCCAACATTTTGGAGTATGGTATCCCAAGTCAAGGGACTTTACTCTTACTACTTATAGTGATGTTTATTACACAGGTTGTTTGATTGATAGAAAGTGCACAAGTGGCACTTGCTTCTTCCTATGACCTTTCCCAGTCTCTTGGTTCTCCAAGAAACAAAGCACTATGGCTCTTTCAACTATTATCAGCTTGCAGACATTTTCACTAAACCTCTAGCTAGTGAGAAATTTACTTTTATTAGATCAAAACTACTTATAACTACTCGTGGTGATATAACATGCCTTCTAGCAAGTTGATCTCTTCCCTATATATTTCTTTCTTAAAATTGATCATCTCTTTCTTGCCATGTTCTAAAATTGTCTTGTTTCTTACCTTGTTTCTCTTGTTTTGGGTATTTTTTGCAAACGACTGCTTATCGCAAAATAGTACCCTATGACGAGTGAAATGTTCCTTAATATGACTAAATTTCACAATAGGCTAAAGAAATAAATTTAGTTAGTACCCTAGAGACTAGGAATTAAAATTTCATGTTTTTGGACAAGGACCCGATCGGTCAAATTCCAAACTTGACTGATCCCTTGGCCAAGTTTATGTGAAAATGTTGATCGGTCGAGTTTCCAAATCTCAAACATCGAGCTGTGGTCGAGCTGGATCAAACTTAAAAAGGGTTTTGGCTGACATTTCTCCTCTCAACTAGAGAAAATTTGACTGATCCCGACCTCTAGCTACCTTGACCTCCAACCCTAGGTTCGCACATCCTCTCCCTTGTTGCGTTTAGTCTCCTTTGCCTCTTCCCACACAAACCTAGGTGGCTAGATGATCTGTTGGTGAGGTTCTCTCCTTTTTTCAGTTGGTTTTTCTTCTCAATCCATTCCCATGGCCTTCAACTGAAGGAATAGAGACCTCCCTAGTTGAGCTAACGCGTCCTCCTCTAATCCTCACCTCTTATCCTTTGATGCCACCTCCTTTGTCTCCTCTGAAGCCCTAAATCGCTATAAAGAGCTCCTTCCTAGGAACCCTTTCCATTTCATGCCTTGTTTGAGCATCGTCTCACCACGACGATGATTATCAAGGAGGTTGTTTAGTTGTTTTCTTCCCATCACCTAGGTGTGTTGTGCTTAGAACGTCGGTGCTTCCACAATTCCATAACTAGAACTAAGGCGGTTCATGAATTTTATGCAAATTTTCAATGTAACTATGACACAATTGTGTCACCTCCTATTAGCCGGGTAGTTATCACTTTCATGATAGTTGGGACCAAATTTACCATATCTAAAGATTCTCTGAATATCTTTTTTAACGATACTGAGTTCACTGACACATGGAGGAAGGACTACCCTGACTATTTTGACCTAGTTGACCCTAAGGCTTTCTACAAACACTTTGATCTTATTCTTACTAATATTTTAAAGTTTTTGAAGAAGCATAAAGTACCTTATAGGAACAAGTCAACCTTGCCATCCTCTTCCCTGAATCTCAAAACTAAATGATCACATTAGTAGTTAACTGCAATGTCCATCCAAAGAAAAACCAATCGAAAATTGCAAAAAACACTGTTGTGATCATGTACTGTCTTTTGAAGAATGTTGGAGTCAAGTGGTCTCGATAAATCTTACACCACATGACCTTCTTTGACTCCAGGAAGAACACATGTGGTACCCACCCCCTACCCTACCTTGATATGTGGTATGTTTGCTTTTGCCACTCAGAATTCCCTTTTCCATGATGTTCATTACAAATCAATTCAAAAAGGTGTTTGTATCAATGAGACCATGATAAAGAAGACCATCCTTCCTACCTCTCCTACCACACCTGAAGCCTCCACCTATACCTCCACCCAGGAACATCCACCTCCACCACCACTCTGACCTAACTGTGCCTCTTTCTTGATGTCAAATGAAGCCCTCCTGGGTTACATGATGCACCAGTAGGCGTACAACCTTCTGGTTCAGGATCACCTCCACCATGACTTATGTCAGATCATGTCCCACATGAGTCTGTCCTGTAGCCATCCCTACCCTTCCTATCATCCATACCCAGACGGTGACAATGCCTCTTATACATACAGTCACTTCTACCCAACCCCTCCACCTACTACTTCTTCTACCACCCATGATGCTTGACGCAGATTTACCGTGCGTAGAAACGCAAGTGAACGCGTCGAGTAGTATAGGCCTTTGTGAGGCCCGAGTCGAACTCAGGGATACGTGCAATCGTCGGGGACTCCTGCTAACTACTCGCGATCAGCTAACCCGATTAACAAGTTGAGAGTTGTTGTTAAAATTAAAAGAAAAATAAAAATAAAACAAAACAAGCAATCGATTAAATGTTGGTTTAATCAATTCAAAATGGAGATCTTTAGGGTTACGGTTTCACCGTGGGTTTTCATTGTATTAAATTCTATATAGCTACTCAATTTTATCTCTCTATCCGGGTAGTGGCCTGAAATCATAATTGCCCACTGTCGTGGTACAATTCACTACCTATGTCTAGGTCGGTTCCACTGTCGTAGTAACCTATACCCTAAACTAGGTGCATTATAAATGACCTCTCGGTATCCACCATTAATCTTACACCACCTTGTTCAAAGGATTTGTCAATTAATGTAAATTCCATCTCTTTTCAACCGTTAATTCTACTTTCAAAGAAATTAAGGGCATTAGGTTATTATTATGGTGATCAAGCATAACAATATGTTGGAGAAAACGAAATTATACCATGGATTTAAGAGATAAGATATGAATTACTATTATAAAATCATCATACAATGAATTCTCGGGCTACTCCCGGTCCTAAAGACAAAGGGGATTAGCCCCGCATGTTCATCTCAAGACAAGGCATGGTAGAGAAAAGGGGAAACATGAGAAAAACGAAATTGAGTAGTGAAACCCCTGAACGGAGAAGGTCCAATCGATCCTTGGCGTGGAATCTGCATTCTACCGCCTTTCGGTGGTGGAATTCGTCTTCTTCAGTGTCCGGATCGGCTGGGGCGTGCTCTCGTGCTCCGTTCTTCTCTCCTTTCTCTCCGGGATGTGTGCAGCAACTGATGACGTGATTCCTAGGACTGGGGCGTCGTCATTAGGTTTGATTCCCGAGTTTTGTCATCAATTAATCACCACCGTCCGATTAAGATCATTCGGAATCAAACTCATATCTGACGGTGTCGATACCATCGACGCGGGTCGATGGTATTGACCTAGCGCGATGTCGACTGTTCTTCTTTTCTTTCGTCTGTGTGCCTGATGTCATCTTGATACCATCGACTCGGGTCGATGGTATCGACAACTCTGTAGCGACGGTTTTGTCGTTTTGCGTCATTGTAGCTCCTCCTGTCGATAGTATCGACCATTGTGTCGATAGTATCGACTCCTTTCTCACCAGCAACCTGATGGAATCTTGATACCATCGACATCCATGTCGATAGTATCGACCTTGTTTTGGTCCTTGCGGCTGGCAGCCTGTAGTCCGGTCGATGGTATCGGCCACCGTCGATGGTATCGACAGCAGCAGATACTTGTTTTTCCTGAAATTAACACACATAACCACATAAGTCCACACAAAATATATTCTTTCAATAATTAATACTCAAAATGCTTAAATAAAGGGAATTTGACATAAAGAAGTAGCATAGACCAAAATGAATGAATTATGCAACATTAACCATGAAAATGACTAATAAATGCATAAAAAACATATAAAACAAGTCTATAAATGTGACTCAAAATCATCGCATCAAACTCCCCTAAGCTTGAACATTGCTCGCCCTCGAGCAACTATTTCTTAGAATAGAATTGCTAGAGTCAACTAAAGAACAAAGCATCACAACAGACATCCCACATGACTCCCACTGGACATTCACATACCGGCCCTCGCTAACCACAGAATGATAATTACCCTAAAGGCGATAGTAATCATCCATAAAAGATATTAACCTCAAAACTGATGAACACTATCAAATAAGGCAGTTAACATAATAAAACTCGCCAGTTCAGACTTGGTGCATCTTGTGATCTCCTATACTACGTTGCTCGCCCTAACTACCATCTACATGGAAGCAGTTCTCCTGATATTCATTAGTGAGGAGAATTTCACAGTGGCCTACCAATCTGAGCAACGGGTGGATGAAATGGGCAGCTTATGGAAGAAGTGGAATTATCATACGATTTCAATATGCATAAAACAAAAATGTCCTAAATGATGCAAATGTACATGAAAAATTCCCTAATGCCTAAAATTAGGTGGAATGATGCATGCACTAACCATCCGTCTCAAAATGAGATGGATATCTAATTAAGCTACATCATGTACTCACTCATCTTACAATACAGGTGAAATTATGTTCCTTTCTCCTTCTTATTCTTGTTGCTTCTGAATAACTTTTTTTTCAATTTCAGATTTTTTTTCCTTTTTTTCATTACAAACCCTTATATCCATGATTGACAAGAATACTTCTTGGGCTTATATTTTCTGCATAGCTCAAATATTTGCACTATTTGGAAGCTATGGAACAAATTAATTCACCATTAAAGAATAAATGAGGTACATGACATACTTTATGCATAAAAGTTATGAATGCAACTACATGACATGCACCTGAGGGTAATGTGCATGTATACCTATTCTAAATATTTTTTTTCATTTTTTTATGCAATCATATGAAGGTGATTACAATGCAAGTCCTATCTACATGCCATGCAATCAAAAAGAGTCAAAACCGTACTTTACTTCCAATTCTTGGTGGATTGTGAAAAGCAATGGGGTGGAAAGATCACAAGATTAGTTGACTGAACCTTTGAAAAATATTATATGTCCCTCCTTACTGACCTGTGTGGTAGTTAAAAGGTATTTTCTCTCTTACTTCAAATTAAAGTCTCATTATCACTTGGTCAGCTTAGGCTCAAACAACCAATTCCGTCCACTTTCATGAATCATTAGGAATGTGCAGTGGTGATTTTTAGTTTTAAAGTTGACAAAACCAATCATTTTGTAAGTTAAGTGATCAGGGTTAAACAACACTCAAGCTTGCGAACACTCAAAAGTTTTTAATTTTCCCTTAATTCCCCATGCACATGCAACTGAGATGACTCAACATTAAAGACATCCACGATTACACTAGATAGATTGTGGATCCTAAAACAAACTAAGATTGTAGAAAACAAATGACAGGAAACAAAAGCAATAAAACTAAAAACAAAGAAAATAAAAGATAGAGTTGTTCCAACTACCCCCCCAAGCTTGAATTCGACTATGGCCTCATAGTCAAAAACAATCTTAAAGGTTGGAACAGAGATACCACTTTTACTCTTCAGGTGGAGGTAGGTACTGTGGAGTCGTAGGGTCCCAAGAAGGATACCCCCCCTGGAAGTTCGGATCAAACTGGGCCCTAGGTGGAGGTTGTGGATAGCCTCCAAAGTAGTTTTGGCTCCAATAGTGGTCGTAAAACGGCTCATGTTGCATCTCCATCCTATGCAACCGATCATGTATCTGTTGTTGGTCGTCGAGGAGAAGATGCTCATTCTCGAACATCGCCCTTTGATTGTCCAGTATCCGGTCTGTAGTCTCTTGAATACCGGTATACATTGTCATGTGCCGCTGCTGCGTTTGCTGGATGTCTTGCAGCATAGTGTACATGCCCTGCATGGAATAGACATCCTCACTTGGCTGCGAGGGCGGTGGTGGTGGCGGCGTAGGTTGTGATGATGAAGATGCACCCGGATGCATCCGAGGATGCTTCCGTGGTGCCACTCGTGCTCGAAGAGGTGTGAATGCCTCCTCTTCCTCCTCAGCCTCTCCGTCATTTCTGTCGTCGCCACCTCATTGCCGCCTTCTTCATCAGAGTCGGCGATGGCTATGATTGGCCACCGGAAGTGTTGTGCCCCTTTGATGTTGAAGACTGGATCAGGCAACGAGCACTCCTGATAGGCGTGGTTGACGTGGCAATGCGCATACGCCAAACCATCTCAAAGAAGTAGGAGATTGGACCGGTGCAAATGTTGCAAGTTCACCTTGCTCCTAGTAGATAGAGGAGTAAGGGTCTGGAAATTCAAGCCAAGGTATGAAGCCAGCCTGGTGATGAGCCTGCCGAAGTGAATCAGAGCTTTCCTTGTACTCCTCTTTACCGCCAATACTCTTTGCAGAAAGAAGGCACCCCAATTGCACTCTTGACGCTTCAGGAGCTTATACAAGAAGAAAAGATCCAACTCCTGGAATTTGCTAAGGGATAGATCACCCCTAGGAAACAATGTAGAACTTAGCATCCGGTGTAGTATCCGAATGAAGGGGTGCTCAAAATCAGCTACCGTAGCATTATGGTAGCTCACTGACTTGCCCGACGGCACCGTCACCAGCTCGACGAAGATCTTGTCGTAGTCGGTGCAGCTATCCGACCACCGATAGTCGTATTGTGAGTGATTCCAGTTGAATATTTCATTGAACTTCTCGAGCGTAAGGGTGTAGTCGATGTTGAACAGCCGGAAAGACACCCGACCCTTGATCCACTCGCCGTCGGTCGCTATGACGTCGTTGGGTATGACGCAGACGTCCAGAGACGCCATGAACTCAGCCACCAACTCCTTGTACGTAGGCCACTCGCCAAAGAATGGATGGCCATCTACATGGTACTCCAGCTCGTCATCCAATCTGCCCGTGTGGTGTGCCTGCCCCTTCAAGACGTAAGAAAGGTTGGCTGCGAACCCTAAGTCGTGGATCATGTTCCGTTCAACATAACGGGTTGGCTCTATCTTCCTCTTTAAGATCTCCTCGTAGATCTTCTTCACCTCCATGGATGGATGGATCATACGCGGGCGTGAAACTGCCGCGGGAGGAGGTGGCACGAACTCCGGGATATCCCTCGGGTTCGCACGTGAAGACGACGCACCAGCTACGTGCACCATGATGTCGAAAGAAAGAGGATTAGAAAGGGGCTCGGTGAAGATTGGCGAATCAAATCTTTGCTCGATGAATAACTAGCCCGGTGTTGCTCGTCGACGGGCTTGCACAGCTCTGGAACTCGCTCAGCACAAGTGGAGGAAGATTGCACTGAAGGTGTGATGTCATCTGACGCAACTACTCCCCATATATAGCCGTGGACGGCGCTACTGTCTGCCCGTCGATACCATCGACGCGGGTCGATGGTATCGACTCGGGTAACACGATCCGTTCCTCCGTGAGTATCGACGGTTGTCGATGGCTGGATCTGTGGGGTCTGGATTGCTGACGCGTCGATACTATCAACTCGGGTCGATAGTATCGACCCATCCCCCAGATCGACTTCTTTGTTTGCTGTGATGTCGTTGATCTCTCTCGCAGATCGTTGGTGTGGCGCGTCGCTACTATCGACGTGAGTCGATAGTATCGAATCTCTGATTAGGGTAGATCCTCGCTAGGCCCAGCCGCCGCCTGCTGTGTGTGAAAGTGTCGATACCATCGACTCGCCTGTCGATGGTATCGACTTCACTGAGCCGATTTGTGAGGCCTTTGTGAGGCACGAGTAGTACAGGCCTTTGTGAGGCCCGAGTCAAACTCAGGGATACATGCAATCGTCGGGGACTCCTACTAACTACTCGCGATCAGCTAAGCCAATTTGTTCTGAAAATCTTCAGAGATCTCGATAGTATCGACACCCGTGTCCATACCATCGACTTCTTCATGCGATCTACCTGTTGGTATGTCGATACCATCGACGAGGCCGTCGATGGCATCGACGCAGTCCGATTCCTGCAGTCGCCAACCTGTACCACGGTCGATACCATCGACACAAGGGTCGATGGTATCGACTCTGCCGCAGACCTGCACATGTAACAAGTGATCACGATATCTTCTTTACACTAAAAACTAAGTAAAAACAAATTAAACTACGAATGTAAAAGAACTAATCGAAGGTACCAATGGTTGGGTTGCCTCCCAACAAGCGCCCTTATTTAACGTCTTAGGCTAGACAACTTTTGGGTACCTCATGCATCCGAAAGTGAAATGAGTTTGACCTCATTCACCTTCCTCTTCTAATTTTCACCAAAGTAGAGCTTCAATCTTTGTCCATTCACCAAAAATGTGGTCTCACCAACACGCACCAAGATTGCGCCATGTGGTTTGACCTCTTCTACCACGAACGGCCCACTCCACCGGGATTTAAGCTTCCCGGGATGCAACTTCAGTTGTGAATTGAACAACAATACACTATCTCCTTTCTTGAACGTGTGCAACTGGATGTGGCGATCGTGGATTAACTTGGTGCGCTCCTTGTATATCCGTGAGTTCTCATATGCCGTCATCCGCAGCTCATCCAACTCATTCAATTCAAGCAATCTCTTCCTCCCCGCTCCATCGTAACTCAAGTTGAGCCTTCTAAGCGCCCAATGTGCTTTGTTCTCTAACTCTACCGGTAAGTGACAAGCCCGACCATACGCTAACCTAAAAGGCGTGGTGCCTATAGGTGTTTTGTAAGCTGTCCTGTACGCCCACAATGCATCCGGTAGTAGGGCACTCCAATTCTTCCTCGTGGATGCCATCGTACGCTCCAAAATATTCTTAATTTTGTGATTGGAGACCTCCACCTGTCCTTGAGTCTGCGGGTGATATGGGGTACCTATGTTGTGTTTGACCCCATATTTCTTCAACAATGCCGAGAACTTCTGATTCCTAAAATGCGTACCCCCATCACTGATGATCATTCGGGGCACTCCAAACCCGCAGAAAATGTTTTATTTCACGAACCTGCACACTACAGTGGAATCGTAAGTCCTTGTGGGTATTGCTTCTACCCACTTCGACACGTAATCAACTGCTAAAAGAATATATAAATTTGAATTTGAGGACACAAAGGGTCCCATAAAATCTATGCCCCACAGATCAAATACCTCCACTTCTTGGAACACATTTAGGGGCATCTCCTGTCTCTTTGAAATATTACCTGCTCGTTGGCAGGAATCACATTGCCTTACAAACTCGTAGGCATCTCGGAACAAGGTTGGCCAATAAAGGCCACTCTCCAGAACTTTAGCTGTCGTACGAGAGCTCGCATGGTGTCCTCCCATAGGTAGTGCATGGCAATGACGGAGAACACTCTCGTACTCCACCTCAGGCACACACCTGCGTAGGATACCATCCCTGCATTACTTAAGAAGAATTGGGACATCCCAAAAATAATATCGTAAAGAATGGAAAAATATTTTCTTCTCTTGATATGACCAATCTTCCGGGATGATCCCGCAAGCCAAATAATTCACAATCTCAGCGAACCAAGGGTCTTTAGAATTAACTTTCAAAATATGTTCATCCGGAAATGTCTCAGTGATGGGTATATGTAAATCTTTTTCATCCACCCTCTCTAACCTAGACAGATGATCTGCCACAACATTTTCAATCCCAGCTTTATCCTTGATTTTGATGTCAAATTTGTGTAAGAGCAAAATCCACCTAATTAATCTAGGCTTTGCGTCTTTTTTCTCCATTAAATATTTAATTGTTGCATGGTCAGTCCAAATGACTACTTTAGATCCAACTAAATATTGCCGAAATTTTTCAAAAGCAAAAACCACGGCGAGTAATTCTTTTTCAGTAGTTGTATAATTTAATTAGGCATCATTCAAAGTCTTTGAAGCGTAGAAAATCACGGCGGGTTTATTGTCCACCCACTACCCTAACACGGCTCCTACCACAAAATCAGAAGCGTCACACATGAGTTCGAACGGTTTAGTCCAATCCGGCATTTGAACAATCGGCGCAGAAATCAGTTTCTCCTTCAACACGTCGAACGCACGTAGACATTTGTCATTGAAATCAAAAACAACATCTTTCTCAAGCAGTTCAGATAGAGGTTTCGTGATTTTTGAAAAATCTTTTATAAACCGACGATAAAATCCGGCATGTCCCAAGAAACTCCTTACCCCTTTAACAGAATTTGGTGGGGGCAATTTGGAAATAACTTCAATTTTTACCGGATCCACCTCTAAACCTTTGCTAGACACCTTGTGTCCTAGCACTATCCCCTAAGTCACCATCATGTGACATTTTTCCCAGTTGAGGACCAAATGTGTGTCCTCGCAACACTGTAAAACTTTGTCCAGAATATTGAGACATTCGTCAAACGATGCACCATACACCGAAAAGTCATCCATAAATACCTCAAGACATCGTTCTACCATGTCAAAAAAGATAGCGAGCATACAACGCTGAAAAGTCGCAGGTGCATTGCATAAACCAAAAGGCATTCGGCGATACGCGAAAGTCCCATAGGGACAAGTGAAAGTAGATTTCTCTTGGTCCAAAGGATCAATTGAAATCTAGTTGTACCCTGAGTACCCGTCAAGAAAATAGAAGTGTGATCGGCCGGTAAGACGCTCTAGAATTTGATCGATAAAAGGTAAAGGAAAGTGATCCTTTAGCGTAGCGGCATTCAGATGGCGGTAATCAATACAAACTCGCCACCCGGTTACCAATCAGGTGGTGACAGGTTCATTTAAAATATTTTGGGTGACAGTAATTCCCCCCTTTTTAGGGACTACCTGTGTGGGACTCACCCATGTCGAGTCTGATATTACATAAATGATACCTGCAGCAAGAATTTTAATAACCTCCTTCACAACCTCCATCATGCTTGGATTGAGGCGTCGTTGAGGTTGGATCATGGGCTTGGCTCCCTCCCCGAGCCGAATCTTATGCTGACACAATGTAGGGGAAATCCCCTTGATATCTGCAACGGACCACCCAAAAGCTCCCCGGTGGTTCTTCAGCACTATCAACAATTGTTCCTCCTCATCCGAACTCAAATAAGCAGAAATTATTATAGGTAACTTGTCTTCCTCAGCTAGAAAGACATATTTGAGATGCGGTGGCAATGACTTTAATTCTAACTCCGGCGGGCTGATCAGAGATGATTGAAGCGGAGGGGGAAGTTCACCTAAATCTTCATAATGCCTCGCATAGAAGCATGGAAGCATCTGAAGCATTTTGGCGCACTCCTTGAGTGATTTTCTCTGCATCCAATCATGTGTAATATTTACCAAACAAGCCTCCAATGGTAATTCAGGATATGCATCAAAAACAGAAATTGCAATAACATCATCCTCCGTAGAAGGCGGAATGTCCTCATCCTCATCATTTGGGAACCCTACAGCTTTACACAAAGATACTACCTTGGTCTGTTCCATGATGTCCACAGCCAAAGTTCCATTGTCCACTTTGCTCATCACATGAGCCATGTCCAGAAATGGCTTCCCAAGACAGAGTGAAATATTATTATCCAGATATTTTACCACACGACATTATTCCTTTGCTTTAGACGACACAATACTAGAGGGCATGACCATCTCAAATCGGTCATCGGCTATATCCAAGGTCAAACGACCTCTCCCCATCTCTAAAATCATGTCGGCTGTAGCTTGGAAAGGACGTCCAAGTAATATCTCGTTGCCATGTTCATCCTGCATCTCCATGACTACAAAATCTGCTGGAAAAACAAATCTGTCCACTTTCACTAACACATCTTCACAGATTCCATATGGCTTTACCATCGAGTTGTCTGCCAGTTGAATAGTCATGTTGCTTGGCCGTCACTCCTTCAATCCCAGCTTTTTGAATGTAGAAAGGGGCATCCAGTTGATGCTTGCCCCTGAGTCACATAATGCTTCACCAAATTTGACTTTTCCAATATAACAAGAAATGTTAAAGTAGCCTGGATCTTGCCTCTTTGGCGGCAAAGTGCCCATGATGAAGGAAGTCACTTTCTCCTTGAGCACGACAACCTCTGTATCTGGAATTTTCCTCTTCTTAGTAATGATGTTCTTTAGAAATTTCCCATAAGACGGGATTTGCTCAATGTCTTCCAATAGAGGGATATTGACTGAGAGCTTCCTGAAACTGTCTAAGAACTTCTTCAATTGCGCATCTACCTTCCTTGCCTTAGCACTGTTTGGATACGGGACCGGGACCGCTTGTGCCCTTTGATGAGGTGGCACATAGGGTGTCCTTTTCCGAGGTCCCTCCTCCTCTGCAATAGGTTCTTCAGTAGCATCCACAACTGTGTCCTCAACTGGTTCTGTGACCGGTGTGGGCAGCTCCTCAGTGGCTCTAGCTTCTTTTTTAGTTTGGGGTTTGCTTGCTTCATCGGCCCTGGGATTTAACAATTTCTTGCCACTTCTTAGCAAGATGGCCTTAGCTTGTTGGTTCCCTCCTGGAACATTAGTATTTCCCGGGAAACCTGGATGTGCCGGCTTCTTCAAACTGGCTATCCCCGCAGCCATCTGTGCCATAGATGTCTCAATGGTCCTCATTTGCGCCCCATGGCTCTGCAGTGTTTGCCCAAACTGATTCATAAACTCCCCTTGCTGTTTAATTTGCTGGCCGAACGTAGTCATGAGTTCTTGATTTTGCTTTATCACCTGATTGAGCAGCTTGGTGCTCTTATCCTCTGCTACTGGATGGGGTTTGGCATCCGGATCCTGCAAAAAATTGTTTGGATCCTTCCACGAGAACTTCTTGTCTTTTCTCCATGAATAATCATTATTCCTGTAACTTGGCTGCTGTCTCATGAATTTAACTTGAGCCTCATCCTCAGACTCATTATCCTCCTTTTCTAGCAGTTTCCTTGCAAGCAGATCCATCTTCTCATTCATCTCCTTCATAGCTTTTGATTCACCTGCCACTCTAACTTGTTCCACGGGGCCTCTTTATCTCTCACCCCATGATTGCTTCCTAGCCATGTTCTTTAATATCTCCCAACACCTGGTGTCTGTGTTGTTAAAAAAGAATCCTGACCCAGCTGAATCAAGGTTGCTCCTATCATGCTCAGAGAGAGCAAAATAGAAGATCTTTACATGTGTTTCTTTATCCAGCCCGTGATGCGGGCACCGTCTCAGCATGACCTGAAACCTCCCCCAGGTCTTAGAATATGTCTCACCTTCCTGTTGGGTAAAGTTATGGATCTTCCTGATCATGTCTTTGGTCTTCTCAAGAGGAAAGAACCTCTCAAAGAAAACCTCCACCATATGTTCCCAGGACTCCACAAACTCATCATCTAAATTGTGTAGCCATTCTCGCGCGGCTCCTGCCAATGAACTCAGGAAAAGCTTAAGATAAAGTGCATCCTGTGGAAACCTATTGATTTTAACCATGTCACAGTTCTCAACAAACTGGCTTATGTGCGCGACTGGGTCCTCATTCTTGAGCCCATGAAAAGCATTGGACTTCACCAGATTTATCAAAGTCGGATCAATCTTATATGTAGGTATGTTAATTGCTTGCTTCTTTATAGGCCCTTTTGAAGCAGATGCAGAAGAAGCCTTTATCTTCTCCCATATAGTCTGTGGCTCGGCCTCCATCTCATCTTGTTTGGGTTCAGAATCTATATCTTCTAGGTGATCTTGATTGTACCCGTCCTCGTCTTCAGGTCCCGTCAGTAGAACCTCAGGTGTGTGTCGCGTGTAGTCAGTACTATGCGTCTGCACCATGCATAGTACCTGAAAATAGCAAGATTAAATTTAGTACAGTGCTTGACGATTGCAAATATTTAGAAAAAAAAGTTATGAATTTTTGGAATGATAAAAAGAATAAAAAGGTGGCCTAGAGTGGCCGCTCACAGCACTCGAAGTGCCAACAGATTTCCATATCCCCGACAACGGCGTCAAAAACTTGACGCAGATTTACCGTGCGTAGAAACGCAAGTGAATGCGTCGAGTAGTACAGGCCTTTGTGAGGCCCGAGTCGAACTCAGGGATACGTGCAATCATCGGGGACTCCTACTAACTACTCGCGATCAGCTAATCCGATTAACAAGTTGAGAGTTGTTGTTAAATTTAAAAGAAAAAGAAAAATAAAACAAAACAAGCAATCGATTAAATGTTGGTTTAATCAATTCAAAATGGAGATCTTTAGGGTTACGGTTTCACCACAGGTTTTCATTGTATTAAATTCTATATAGCTACTCAATTTTATCTCTCTATCCGGGTAGTGGCCTGAAATCAGAATTGCCTACTATCGTGGTACAATTCACTACCTATGTCTAGGTCGGTTCCACTGTCGTAGTAACCTATACCCTAAACTAGGTGCATTATAAACGACCTCTCGGTATCCACCATTAATCTTACACAACCTTGTTCAAGGGATTTGTCAATTAATGTAAATTCCGTCTCTTTTCAACTGTTAATTCTTCTTTCAAAGCAATTAAGGGCATTAGGTTATTATTATGGTGATCAAGAATAACAATATGTTGGAGAAAACGAAATTATACCACAGATTTAAGAGATAAGATATGAATTACTATTATAAAATCATCATACAATGAATTCCCGAGCTACTCCCGGTCCTAAAGACAAAGGGGATTAGCCCCGCATGTTCATCTCAAGACAAGGCATGGTAGATAAAAGGGGAAACATGAGAAAAACGAAATTGAGTAGTGAAACCCCTGAACAGAGAAGGTCCAATCGATCCTTGGCATGGAATCCGCGTTCTGCCGCCTTTCGGTGGTGGAATTTGTCTTCTTCAGCGTCCAGATTGGCTGGGGCATGCTCTCGTGCTCCATTCTTCTCTCCTTGCTCTCCGGGATGTGTGCAGCAACTAATGACGTGATTCCCTGGACTGGGGCGTCGTCATTAGGTTTAATTCCTGAGTTTTGTCATCAATTAATCACTACCGTCCGATTAAGATCATTCTGAATCAGACTCATATCTGACGGTGTCGATACCATCGACACGAGTCGATGGTATCGACCTAGCACGATGCCGACTGTTCTTCTTTTCTTTCGTTTGTTTGCCTGATGTCATCTCGATACCATCGACTCGGGTCGATGGTATCGACAACTCTATAGCGACGGTTTTGTCGTTTTGCGTCACTGTAGCTCCTCCCGTCGATAGTATCTGTAATATCCCTGACCTGGGTTATGAGTTAACCCTAGGTGTTTTTCCTAAATATGTAATTAAATCTTTGTGATTAACTCTGATCATGTAATTAAGTTTCTCAGAAACATATATTTCAGTATTTGCTCCTTTTTATTTAAAGTTGTAGCATTGTTTTGATATACAGGGACCTATGTGAAATTTACCCAGTTAAAAGGGTTAGCTTGCAATTTGCACATGATGAGATGTTCCTCTGATGTTGAGACATCATGAGAAATCTGTTTAGCAAAGTTTGAGGGATTTCCCAAGCTAAGGCACCAAGGTGCAGCTGTGGAAGCAATCCCGGTGCTTGAAACCCTAGTTTGGGGTAAAATGCAATTTACCCAAATTAAGGGATACAAATTGTGAAATATGTCATCTAATGTATCTTTTTAGACTCTTTCCATCATTAAGAGAAGAAATGATGAGGAAGTCACCTCAATTGAATTATCAAGTTATGAGATATGCCTTGTGATTGAATAATCAGGGTATATGTGCAATATTTCTTTATGTATGTACCTCATTATTAGCTTGCTCACCTTTACCTTCTTTTCTTAAGACCTTAAGAGAAGGTTTGTCCTTAGAATAAAGAGGAAGGGACGATCAAGTAAAGAAGGAGGGACCTAGTTGGAATTATGGACAACTTATGAACTAATGTTGAAAATCCTACCCCATGTATATAAGCTCTCCTTCCCTTAGTTGCAAGGGAACTCACCCTTCGTTCCCTTACTGTTTCATTTCACCAAAGACGACCAAGGACTGCCTTGGAGCTAAGGAGGACGACCAAGGGGTGCAAGGTAGGTTTAAACCCCTCTTCTTGCTTAATTCCATGGTTAGAACTCGAATTCAAGGTCATCTTCATGGCTAACTCTTGAAACCCTACCTTTCTAGCCGTCTCTTTTCATCCTTCCTTGGAGTTTTAACCTTGGACAACCTGTAATAACTCAAGGACGCCATTAGAGCTTGGAGCAAGAAAGCTTGGAGCTCAAGAAGCAAGCTTTAGGCGGGTTTTATAACTCTAAACCCATGCTTTACTATGTGCATCTTTATATGCGGTTGGATGATAGCTCTTAGTGTTTCCCTACTTTGCCCTGCTATTTTGCAAGTAAATCCATGGGATATTCGTACTTTTCTTGAGCTAGGAGATGAAGGCGTGATTTCCAAGAAAAACCCACCGCTTTTCACTTCCTTAAACGGTCTCAAAAGTTTGCTCTCTCGGTCTCAAGACCGCGAGGTGAGCAAACGGTCTCGAGACCGCGACAGGGAAAACGGTCTCCAAGACCGTTTGTCCCCGTTGACCGAGCGTGGACCGTATAAGAAATCTGTTCCCAATTATATAGGCTAATTACCCTCAAAATTTGGGAGGCTAACTCCAAGGGAATCGGAAGATATGACCTTTTTAAGTAACAACTTTATTTGAATTTATTCCTGATTTTCAAACGGTCTGAAATTGCCTTTTTGGGCAAACGGTCTCAAGACCGTGTAAGGTCGTTGACTAAGCGTTGACCGTATGAGATTACTGTTCAAAGGTTTTTTAATTAACAACTCACCAAGTTTGATGGTCTAATTCCAAACGGGCTAAGAGTTGAAGGGTGTATACTAGGGCTAACCCTAGATGAAATCAGTACTGAAATTATGGTGACCTAATTAGGGTTTTTAGGGTTGATTGACCTAAACGGTCTCAAGACCGTTTGGGGGTCACCAAACGGTCTCAAGACCGAGAGGACAATCACCCAAGACCGTTTGGAGGTCTAGGGTTGAGTAATTTGACCAATTGAGGACCCAATTGCAAATAAGTTATCAATTGATCAAAATACTGAATTGGTGACCCAATCATGGTTCAACCTCTATCAAATCACCTTAGATTTTGATGAAATCTTGGGCAAACGGTCTCAAGACCATGTGGGGTCCACCCACATGACCTCAAGACCGTTTGGGCCAAGTTTGATCCCAATTGGAGCTCAATTGAAGGGTTCAACCTTGTGTTGATGCACATTGTTGAGTATTGATGGGTGAACATTGATAGACCCTAATTGAATCGATTTCAATCCTATTTGGTCAACAATTGAGGGTCAATTGAATGACCAATTTGTTAAGCATAACCTTAGTTGACCCAATCCATAGGTGGTCAACATAACTTTGACCTTTTGAGGGCTTCAACATCGGTTAACATCATCGATTGTATCTTTGTTTTTGTTGATGGACCAAGCGGCTGAGACCATGTGAGCCTCGCAGTCTCAAGACCGTGAGACGGCTCGCGGTCTCAAGACCGTGAGGGGGCTCACGGTCTCAAGACCGAGAGGAGGCTCGCGGTCTCAAGACCGTGAGGGGGCTCACGGTCTCAAGACCGAGAGGAGGCTCGCGGTCTCAAGACCGCGAAGGGCCTCGCGGTCCTGAGGTCAAACTAGCTAAACGGTCAACGTCTCTTCGCGGTCTCAACCCCAATTTGATCTTCGCGGTCTCAACATCAATTGAACCAATGATAGGGCCTCGCGGTCTTGAACCACTTGAAGAGGCTCGCGGTCTTGAGCCTAAGGGGGCTCGCGGTCTTGGAGTTAGAAAGAGGCTCGCGGTCTTGGAAAGTCAAAGTGGGCAAACGGTCAATACTTTCAACCGATTTCAACTCAATTGATGATTAATGATTGAAATCAATCAATGTGATTCCAAGTTGACTTCTTTCAATCAATTCATAATATAAATGGTCCAATGTTGCCCAAATCAAACCCTAATGATAATCTAGGGTAGTAAGGGGTTATTTGACTAAGGTTTTTGACTATAATGATGATCAATGGGGGGAATTACCAAAATACCCCTGAAGGGTCAATTGAGTTATACCTTGCTCAATTCAAACTCTAATTACATGAGAATGATGTTTTTAGTCATAATGACTCTATCCAACTTGATCTAGTCTAATGTTATCATCAACCATTAGTATGATGAAAGAGAAAGTACTTCTATAGAGAGAAAGTACCCTAGAGAGAGAAAGTAACTCGAAATCACATAATGGTGATGTTTTTGGCTATGTTAGCCTATGATGACTTAATCCGACCTGATCTAGGGTGATGTTGACATCACCTAACCTTATGATGAGAGAGAAAGTACTTCTAGAGAGAGAAAGTACTTCTAGAGAGAGAAAGTACCCTTTTTAAGTGGGAACTCAATTGAAGCATCCCCAATACACAGAAATGAGCATAATTAGGGTATGATCCACCTGTGTGAGATCATAGAAACCCTAATTATGATAAATGATGAACTTTTAACTAATCTAAGATCATCAATGAAGATGTTACTCATACATGATGATGTTATGAGTTCAATTCACCTTAATGTGAATAGTAAACCCTAATTCAAGGGTGATGACATGTAACGTGAATAGTGAACCCTAATTCAAGGGTAATGGCATGCTTTTGAATATTAAACTCTATTTGATAAGGATTAGAGATTTAAACTCTTATGACAAGAGTAGGAAGGATATTCCTTATTTTTGTATTACCTTTATCAGTTGTATTAACCATGCAGGTTCTGATATGAAGGTAATCATATCCAGGTATGGATGATGAAGTTATATTCATTAAAGGCATGTTGTTAGCCTTATGAATAAGTAAAGTAATCTGATGTCTTGTCAGTGGCATCCTATGCTGATAATGGGCTGTGAGAGCCATGAATACCATCAAAGTCATGCCTTAGAGATGACTTGTGATGAGGATAATGAGAAGTGATGATTGATATGAGTTAGGCCTGTTACATTTAGTATTCTTCTTTTATAGCTGCTATGCTATTGTTATTGTTTGCAGAACAATGTATGCTGTTAAAGAATACTGAATGTACCTAACTAATCAAGTATAATGTAGAGCCCTGATCATAGATCCATCATTGTCAGAGATTAAATGATGGTGAAATAGGTTTTCCTCAGGGAACTCCTGGAGCACATACTTTTGAGTATGTGGGGTACATGGATGTGTAGAACCTTACATCCTAGTGTAGGAAGGTGATGTAGATGTGTAATCCATCCATCCTTCACTATAATTCCATACCGTATCAGTGGTAGGTAAACATGAAACCTCCTGATGACGAAGAAAGCACAGATATCCGTATCAGTGGTAGGTAAATATGAAATCTCCTGATGACGAAGAGAGTACAGAATGCCACTGTGACTCTAGAATAGCGAAGGACCAGTTTACCCTGGTGAGATATAGTAGTAGAGACACGAGATGTCCTACAAGTGATCCTCTTACTGACTGAGGAACGTGAAGGTCATGAGAATCCGGCTCTCTTAATGACCTATGTATGATACTGTTGCGGCTTCTTAGCGATCAGTTGGAGTATGAGTGGTAAGCCTCATCTCCACAGGGCATAATGTTGTTTGTAAAACATAATCAACCATGTAGTGTAACTTGTTAGAGATGACTCCAAGTTAGTTGATTGATGTTACATTGCAATAGTGTTTATATTCTCCATATCTCCTAAATTGCAGAGATCTTGTTATACCTGCAACTGTTATAGAATACTTTGAAGGCTTTACTGCTTAAGATATTCTTTGATGTTATAATAAAGCTTCTGGTGAAGAGTTATAACTCTCGCTGGGACAATTATGTATAATTGTCTCACCCCGTAGGCTTCAACTTTTTAGGTGGACGTCGGAGACGAAGGAACCAGCCTACAGGTGATCAGTCTCAGCAGCAGCATTAGGGGCAGCAGTAATCTCAGGTGGAGATTGTCCTGCCATGTGGTGTAGTTAGAGTCAGTCCTATGTGTCCTCTATACTCTCAGGTCTTGGAGTCTTTTGTATCTTGATGTATATAATTACTCAAGAAGTAATTATCCTGAGATGTAAACAGTTTACCTCACTTTATGAAAGAAGCTTTTATGAATTCAAGCTCTTGTCACGAAAAGTTTTAATTTCCCGTGATTTTTGTCTTCCGCTGATTACCGATTTGCTTCCGCTAAGTTGTAATCATGTTTATGTCATGGTTTGGAGATCAGAGCCCACAACTAGTGGTATCAGAGCTCCAGGTTCAGTTGAGTCTACAGAGGCATAGGACTTAGGATGTCGAGTCTACCTTTAGTACTCCTTCCTCATCTAATAGAATCTTCTGCTCCTCAGGAGAAGAAGATACATAAGAATGTCAGAACATCGTGATGAGCACGTGGCAGAGAGTAGTGCTAGTGCACCTCGAGGCGGTGCAAGAGTTCCGAGAATAGAACAACCTGCACCTGAGTCGCCAAGAGAGCCACCCCAGTTCGACCCAGCTGACATGAGTGATCCAGCTGTACAGACGATGTTCGGGCAGTTCATGACTGCCATGACACATATAACCGATAGGATGCCCATTCCTGCACCTAGGGCACCTGCCCAGCCTGAAGCACAAGGTATCGGTAAGACATTCGAACGACTTCGTCGTGTCGGAGCTACCGAGTACTTCGGAACTGCCGACCCTACAGATGCTGACTTATGGTTGACAGAGTTGGAGAAGGCTTTCAGGATTCTTACGATTCCGGAAGCTGAGAAGGTTAGACATGCTGTCTATCTTCTCAAAGGCAGTGCTGGTCACTGGTGGAACATGGAAGAGCAGAAGAGACCTGGAGTAGAGTTCTCATGGGAAGAGTTTCGTCGGGAATTTATCAATAGATATTTTCCAAAGACCTTCCTAGATGAGAAGATTTCTCAGTTTTAGAAACTAAGGCAGGGTATGATGAACATTAGTGAGTATGAAGCTAAGTTCATGGAGTTATTGCGGTTCTGTCCGCACATGGCTGCTACGGATGAGGAAAGAATCAGAAGATTCGAGAAGGGTTTGAATTCTAATATGTCAACCCCTGTGTCTGCCTTAGAAAATAGAGAGAGATTCTCTACCTTCGTTGAGTCAGTCCGAAGGATAGAGAGATCTGTGGTTGAGAAAAGACAAACCCATAAAAGATATCCACAATTCCAGGGTTCTTCATCTAGGGATTCCAAGAAACCTAGATTCTCTGCACCTAACCCTCCACCACCCAGATCGAGTTTTCAAACTCAATGGACACCAAGCAGAGGTAGAGGGCGGAGTCAACCGCTTCAAGGGACGCACAGGTCTGCATCTGAGTCAGTCACTGGACCACCCAAACCACAACAACAGGAGAGGAGTTGCAACAACTGTGGTAAGGTGGGACACTTGATGAAGGATTGTCGTTCTAGGCCTGTCAGTGTGACACAACAAACCCCGAGACAGAATCAACAGGGATCTCAGAATAGACAACATCAAGGAGTAGCTCAAGGATGTGGACAAGCGTCTCAAGCTAGATCATCAGCACCACCTCAACACCAGGCGACTGCGAGGTTCTATGCTATGAACCCACCTGAGGCAGTGGTCAATCCACGGGTAGTGGCAGGTCAGATGAAATTTTTATATTCTGATATGTCTACATCCTGTGTTGTATCCGTTCTGATTGATCCGGGTGCTACGCACTCTTTCATCACTCGTGAAGTGATTCGTAACTGCAATGTGACTGTTAGTCATAGAGCAGATAGTTTGTTGTTAGAAACTCCGTTGAGTGGGTCTGCTATTTTGCAGGAGGTATGTTCTCCCTGCATCCTTTTCTTTTCTGACCATCGCATTCAAGTGGATCTTATACCACTTGATATGCAGGGATTTGATATAATCCTTGGAATGGATACCTTAGAAAGGTATAGAGTTGTCTTGGATTGTGAGTCCAAGTTGGCTGTGTTTGCTGATGAAAGCAACACATGGATCTTTCAAGGTGAAAGAAAGATTCTGCCCACCTGTCTTATGTCACCCATGGTTGCTGATAAGCTGTTGAGGCAAGGATGTTATGCATTCTTAGCCCATGTGGTAGATGTTACCAAGGAAAGATCCAATCCTGCCGAAGTTCCTATAGTCAGGGAATTCGAAGATGTGTTTCCTGAAGAACTTCCTGGTATACCACCACCTCGGGAGATTGATTTTGAAATTAATCTGATCCCAGATACAAAACCCATAGCTCAAACTCCGTATAGGATGGCGCCTGCCGAGATGGCAGAACTCAAGAAACAGCTTCAAGAGTTACTTGAGAGAGGTTTTATCCGACCGAGTACTTCACCTTTGGGTGCTCCGGTCTTGTTTGTTAAAAAGAAAGATGGGTCAATGCGGTTGTGCATTGATTACAGACAACTCAATAAAGTAACAATAAAGAATAAGTATCCTCTGTCGAGGATTGATGATCTCTTTGACCAGTTGCGTGGGACAACAGTCTTTTCAAAGATAGACTTGAGGTCTGGATATCACCAACTCCGTATTAAGGATAGTGACATATCCAAGTCTGCCTTTAGGACAAGATATGGTCACTATGAGTTCACAGTTATGTCGTTTGGACTAACCAATGCACTAGCTGCATTTATGGAACTCATGAATAGAGTTTTTCGACCTTTCCTTGATCAGTGTGTTGTTGTCTTCATAGATGACATTCTGATTTATAGTAAGGATGCTCAGCAGCATGAGCAGCATCTTCGCCAAGCTTTGACCTTGCTAAGAGAACATAAGTTGTACGCTAAGTTTAGCAAGTGTGAGTTCTGGATGCCGGAGGTATCTTTTCTTGGACATGTGATATCCGCCTCAGGAATTCGTGTTGACCCTACAAAGGTAGAATCTGTTCTACAATGGGAACAACCAAAGACACCGACAGAGATTCGAAGTTTCTTGGGGTCAGCTGGCTATTATCGAAGGTTCATTAAGAACTTTAGTTCTATAGCCCTACCGTTGACCAAGTTGACCCGGAAAGATGTTCCTTTTTCTTGGAGTGATAAGTGTCAACAATCTTTCCAGTTGCTGAAGGAGAGTTTGACAAGTGCACCTGTGCTAGTGCTACCTGAACAAGGAAAAGGGTATATAGTTTTCTGTGATGCTTCCTAGAATGGACTTGGATGTGTGTTGATGCAGGATAAACAAGTAATTTCTTTTGCTTCTCGACGGCTTAAGAAACACGAGGAGAATTATCCAACACACGATTTGGAGTTAGCTGCTGTGGTTCATGCCTTGAAGATCTGGAGGCATTATCTCTACGGAGAAACATTCCAGATTTTCACAGACCACAAAAACCTTAAGTATATCTTCTCTCAGCATGAGCTCAACATGAGGCAACGTCGCTGGATGGAATTAATCAAGGACTACGCCTGTACAATTGATTACCATCCAGGCAAGGCCAATGTTGTTGCAGATGCCTTGAGTAGGAAATCAGCAACATCAACCATGAATAGAGCACAACTAAACTCCTTAGTATGCTCTAGAAGAGATATGTTTATATCTTTAAGGCAAGACAATGTACAGTTGAAAGTGTCATCGTTAGCCGGTTTGTTAGCTGAGATGCATATTAAACCTACCCTAAGGGATCGGATTAAAGAGGCACAGCTAGGTGATGCTGCAGTCCAACATATAAGATCTGAATATGGAAATGAGAAGCAAGACGGGTTTCATGACTCAGAAGATCAAGTAGCTTGTTATAATGGAAGGATGATAGTGCCAGATATGGACAACTTGAGAAAGTTAGTCTTGGAAGAAGCCCATTCTTCCATGTATGCTATGCATCCAGGGAGCACCAAGATGTATCAAAATTTGAAAGATCTGTATTGGTGGCCTGGGATGAAGAAGAACATTGTAGAGTTTGTTCTGAGGTGTCCCGTGTGTCAGCAAGTTAAAGCTGAACACCAGAAGCCTGCAGGTACAATGCAACCTTTACCCATACCACAGTGGAAGTGGGACCATGTGACCATGGACTTTGTTGTTGGCCTACCCAGGACAAGCAAAGGACATGGTTCCATTTGGGTAGTTGTTGATAGGTTGACTAAGACAGCACATTTCTTACCTGTCAAAACAACCTATTCTGCTGAAAGGTTATCAGAGTTGTATGTTCAAGAGATAGTGCGTTTGCACAGAGTTCCTGTCACAATAGTTTCTGACAGAGGTCCTCAGTTTACGAGTCGTTTTTGGGAACAGTTACACAGAGCCTTAGGCACCAAGCTAAGGTTTAGTACGGCCTTTCATCCGTAGACTGATGGACAGTCGGAAAGGACCATACAGACCCTAGAAGACTTGTTGAGAGCATGTGTTCTCCAGTTCACCAGAAGTTGGGATCTACACCTAAGCTTGATAGAGTTTGCCTATAACAATAGCTATCAGTATAGTATTGATATGGCACC
This sequence comes from Alisma plantago-aquatica, assembly GCA_963693085.1. NCBI lineage: Eukaryota > Viridiplantae > Streptophyta > Magnoliopsida > Alismatales > Alismataceae > Alisma > Alisma plantago-aquatica. The sequence continues at coordinate 13,634,371 of OY856414.1, read as the reverse complement.
TTATGAAGCCTTATATGGTAGACGTTGTAGATCACCTTTGTGTTGGTTTGAAACTGGTGAGCATCAGTTGTTAGGTCCTGACCTTGTGCAGCAAACCACAGAAAAGATTAAAGTAATACAACATAAGATTAAGACTGCTCAGGATAGGCATAAATCTTATGCTGATAAATGTCGTAGACCTTTAGAGTTCCAGGTTGGAGACAAAGTGTATCTTAAGGTCTCACCTTGGAAAGGGGTCCTTCATTTTGGAAGGAAAGGGAAGTTAGCTCATAGATATATGGGGCCTTATCCAATCATTGAACGGGTTGGAAAGGTAGCATATAAACTAGAGCTTCCCCCAGAATTACAGAGGTTACATCCTGTGTTTCACATTTCTATGTTGAAGAAATGTCACCCAGACACCGAGTCAGTTCTACAACCTATGGAGGTAGAATTGAATGATGACATATCCTATGAGGAGGGACCAGTGTCAATCCTTGATAAACGAATTAAAAAGTTAAAGAAGAAAGATATAAGTCTTGTGAAAGTCCTCTGGAACCATCGTGGTATTGAAGAAGCCACTTGGGAGTTAGAGGATGAGATGAGAAGGAAGTATCCTGCCCTTTTCTCTTAGTATGTTTTATCGATTTCGGGGACGAAATCCTTGTAAGGGGTGGATAATTTGTAATATCCCTGACCTGGGTTATGAGTTAACCCTAGGTGTTTTGCCTAAATATGTAATTAAATCTTTGTGATTAACTCTGAGCATGTAATTAAGTTTCTCAGAAACATATATTTCAGTATTTGCTCCTTTTTATTTAAAGTTGTAGCATTGTTTTGATATACAGGGACCTATGTGCAATTTACCCAGTTAAAAGGGTTAGCTTGCAATTTTCACATGATGAGATGTTCCTCTGATGTTGAGACATCATGAGAAATCTGTTTAGCAAAGTTTGAGGGATTTCCCAAGCTAAGGCACCAAGGTGCAGCTGTGGAAGCAATCCCGGTGCTTGAAATCCTAGTTTGGGGTAAAATGCAATTTACCCAAATTAAGGGATACACATTGTGAAATATGTCATCTAATGTATCTTTTTAGACTCTTGCCATCATTAAGAGAAGAAATGATGAGGAAGTCACCTCAATTGAATTATCAAGTTATGAGATATGCCTTGTGATTGAATTGTCAGGGTATATGTGCAATATTTCTTTATGTATGTACCTCATTATTAGCTTGCTCTCCTTTACCTTCTTTTCCTAAGACCTTAAGATAAGGTTTGTCCTTAGAATAAAGAGGAAGGGACGATCAAGTAAAGAAGGAGGGACCTAGTTGGAATTATGGACAACTTATGAACTAATGTTGAAAATCCTACCCCATGTATATAAGCTCTCCTTCCCTTAGTTGCAAGGGAACTCACCCTTCGTTCCCTTACTGTTTCATTTCACCAAAGACGACCAAGGACTTCCTTGGAGCTAAGGAGGACGACCAAGGGGTGCAAGGTAGGTTTAAACCCCTCTTCTTGCTTAATTCCATGGTTAGAACTCGAATTCAAGGTCATCTTCATGGCTAACTCTTGAAACCCTACCTTTCTAGCCATCTCTTTTCATCCTTCCTTGGAGTTTTCACATTGGCCAACATGTAAGAACTCAAGGACGCCATTAGAGCTTGGAGCTTGAAATCTTGGAGCTCAAGAAGCAAGCTTTAGGCGGGTTTTATAACTCTAAACCCGTGCTTTACTATGTGCATCTTTATATGCGGTTGGATGATAGCTCTTAGTGTTTCCCTACCTTTCCCTGCTATTTTGCAAGTACATCCATGGGATATTTGTATTGTTCTTGAGCTAGGAGATGAAGGCGTGATTTCCAAGAAAAACCCACCGCTTTTCACTTCCTTAAACGGTCTCAAAAGTTTGCTCTCTCGGTCTCAAGACCGCGAGGTGAGCAAACGGTCTCGAGACCGCGACAGGGAAAACGGTCTCCAAGACCATTTGGCCCCATTGACCGAGCGTGGACCGTATAAGAAATCTGTTCCCAATTATATAGGCTAATTACCCTCAAAATTTGGGAGGCTAACTCCAAGGGAATCGGGATATATGACCTTTTTAAGTAACAACTTTATTTGAATTTATTCCTGATTTTCAAACGGTCTGAAATTGCCTTTTTGGGCAAACGGTCTCAAGACCGTGTAAGGTCGTTGACTAAGCGTTGACCGTATGAGATTGCTGTTCAAAATTTTTTTATTTAACAACTCACCAAGTTTGATGGTCTAATTCCAAACGGGCTAAGAGTTGAAGGGTGTATACTAGGGCTAACCCTAGATGAAATCAGTACTGAAATTATGGTGACCTAATTAGGGTTTTTAGGGTTGATTGACCTAAACGGTCTCAAGACCGTTTGGGGGTCACCAAATGGTCTCAAGACCGAGAGGACAATCACCCAAGACCGTTTGGAAGTCTAGGGTTGAGTAATATGACCAATTGAGGACCCAATTGCAAATAAGTTATCAATTGATCAAAATACTGAATTGGTGACCCAATCATGGTTCAACCTCTATCAAATCACCTTAGATTTTGATGAAATCTTGGGCAAACGGTCTCAAGACCATGTGGGGTCCACCCACATGACCTCAAGACCGTTTGGGCCAAGTTTGAGCCCAATTGGAGCTCAATTGAAGGGTTCAACCTTGTGTTGATGCACATTGTTGAGTATTGATGGGTGAACATTGATAGACCCTAATTGAATCGATTTCAATCCTAATTGGTCAACAATTGAGGGTCAATTGAATGACCAATTGGTTAAGCATAACCTTAGTTGATCCAATCCATAGGTGGTCAACATAACTTTGACCTTTTGAGGGATTCAACATCGGTTAACATCATCGATTGTATCTTTGTTTTTGTTGATGGACCAAGCGGCTGAGACCATGTGAGCCTCGCGGTCTCAAGACCGTGAGAGGGCTCGCGGTCTCAAGACCGTGAGGGGGCTCACGGTCTCAAGACCGAGATGAGGCTCGCGGTCTCAAGACCGTGAGGGGGCTCACGGTCTCAAGACCGAGAGGAGGCTCGTAGTCTCAAGACCGCGAAGGGCCTCGCGGTCCTGAGGTCAAACTAGCTAAACGGTCAACGTCTCTTCGCGGTCTCAACCCCAATTTGATCTTCGCGGTCTCAACATCAATTGAACCAATGATAGGGCCTCGCGGTCTTGAACCACTTGAAGAGGCTCACGGTCTTAAATCCTAAGGGGGCTCACGGTCTTGGAGTTAGAAAGAGGCTCGCGGTCTTGGAAAGTCAAAGTGGGCAAACGGTCAATACTTTCAACCGATTTCAACTCAATTGATGATTAATGATTGAAATCAATCAATGTGATTCCAAGTTGACTTCTTTCAATCAATTCATAATATAAATGGTCCAATGTTGCCCAAATCAAACCCTAATGATAATCTAGGGTAGTAAGGGGTTATTTGACTAAGGTTTTTGACTATAATGATGATCAATGGGGGGAATTACCAAAATACCCCTGAAGGGTCAATTGAGTTATACCTTGCTCAATTCAAACTCTAATTACATGAGAATGATGTTTTTAGTCATAATGACTCTATCCAACTTGATCTAGTCTAATGTTATCATCAACCATTAGTATGATGAAAGAGAAAGTACTTCTAGAGAGAGAAAGTACCCTAGAGAGAGAAAGTAACTCTAAATCACATAATGGTGATGTTTTTGGCTATGTTAGCCTATGATGACTTAATCCGACCTGATCTAGGGTGATGTTGACATCACCTAACCTTATGATGAGAGAGAAAGTACTTCTAGAGAGAGAAAGTACTTCTAGAGAGAGAAAGTGCCCTTTTTAAGTGGGAACTCAATTGAAGCATCCCCAATACACAGAAATGAGCATAATTAGGGTATGATCCACCTGTGTGAGATCATAGAAACCCTAATTATGATAAATGATGAACTTTTAACTAATCTAAGATCATCAATGAAGATGTTACTCATACATGATGATGTTATGAGTTCAATTCACCTTAATGTGAATAGTAAACCCTAATTCAAGGGTGATGACATGTAACGTGAATAGTGAACCCTAATTCAAGGGTAATGGCATGCTTTTGAATATTAAACTCTATTTGATAAGGATTAGAGATTTAAACTCTTATGACAAGAGTAGGAAGGATATTCCTTATTTTTGTATTACCTTTATCAGTTGTATTAACCATGCAGGTTCTGATATGAAGGTAATCATATCCAGGTATGGATGATGAAGTTATATTCATTAAAGGCATGTTGTTAGCCTTATGAATAAGTAAAGTAATATGATGTCTTGTCAGTGGCATCCTATGCTGATAATGGGCTGTGAGAGCCATGAATACCATCAAAGTCATGCCTTAGAGATGACTTGTGATGAGGATAATGAGAAGTGATGATTGATATGAGTTAGGCTTGTTACATTTAGTATTCTTCTTTTATAGCTGCTATGCTATTTTTATTGTTTGCAGAACAATGTATGCTGTTAAAGAATACTGAATGTACCTAACTAATCAAGTATAATGTAGAGCCCTGATCATAGATCCATCATTGTCAGAGATTAAATGATGGTGAAACAGGTTTTCCTCAGGGAACTCATGGAGCACATACTTTTGAGTATGTGGGGTACATGGATGTGTAGAACCTTACATCCTAGTGTAGGAAGGTGATGTAGATGTGTAATCCATCCATCCTTCACTATAATTCCATACCGTATCAGTGGTAGGTAAACATGAAACCTCCTGATGACGAAGAAAGCACAGATATTTGTATCAGTGGTAGGTAAATATGAAACCTCCTGATGACGAAGAGAGTACAGAACGCCACTGTGACTCTAGAATAGCGAAGGACCAGTTTACCCTGGTGAGATATAGTAGTAGAGACACGAGATGTCTGATAAGTGATCCTCTTACTGACTGAGGAAGGTGAAGGTCATGAGAATCCGGCTCTCTTAATGACCTATGTATGATACTGATGCGGCTTCTCAGCGATCAGTTGGAGTATGAGTGGTAAGCCTCATCTCCACAGGGCATAATGTTGTTTGTAAAACATAATCAACCATGTAGTGTAACTTGTTAGAGATGACTCCAAGTTAGTTGATTGATGTTACATTGCAATAGTGTTTATATTCTCCATATCTCCTAAATTGTAGAGATCTTGTTATACCTGCAACTGTTATAGAATACTTTGAAGGCTTTACTACTTAAGATATTCTTTGATGTTATAATAAAGCTTCTGGCGAAGAGTTATAACTCTCGCTGGGACAATTATGTATAAATGTCTCACCCCGTAGGCTTCAACTTTTTAGGTGGACGTCGGAGACGAAGGAACCAGCCTACAGGTGATCAGTCTCAGCAGTAGCATCAGGGGCAACAGTAATCTCAGGTGGAGATTGTCCTGCCATGTGGTGTAGTTAGAGTCAGTCCTATGTGTCCTCTGTACTCTCAGGTCTTGGAGTCTTTTGTATCTTGATGTATATAATTACTCAAGAAGTAATTATCCTGAGATGTAAACAGTTTACCTCACTTTATGAAAGAAGCTTTTATGGATTCAAGCTCTTGTCACAAAAAGTTTTAATTTCCCGTGATTTTTGTCTTCCGCTGATTACCGATTCGCTTCCGCTAAGTTTTAATCGTGTTTATGTCATGGTTTGGAGATCAGAGCCCACAGTATCGACCATTGTGTTGATAGTATCGACTCCTTTCTCGCCAGCAACCTGATGGAATCTCAATACCATCGACATCCATGTCGATAGTATCAACCTTGTTCTGGTCCTTGCGGCTAGAAGCCTGTGGTCCGGTCGATGGTATCGACCACCGTCAATGGTATCGACGACAACAGATACTTGTTTTTCCTGAAATTAACACACGAAACCACATAAGTCCACACAAAATATATTTTTTCGATAATTAATACTCAAAATGCTTAAATAAAGGGAATTTGACATAAATAAGTAGCATAGACCAAAATGAATGAATTATGCAACATTAACCATGAAAATGACTAATAAATGCATAAAACACATATAAATCAATTCTATAAATGTGACTCAAAATCATCGCATCAATGCTGATTGTGGACATGTCCTTGGTGTGCTTCCTCTATTGGCCATGCTTGTTGGTCATGTTTCCATCTTGCTTGCTAGTCTTGGGACCTCTTCTCCCTCCTTTAAGCAATCAAATGCTTTACATGCTCTTAGCATGTCTTGTGTTGAGCAGAATGCCAGATGGCCTAGTCGTGGTTCCGATCCTCCTGCCGATGAGGAGAGGCATGACAAACCTACTGAGGATGGGGCTGGTGATGATGAGGCCACTGAGGATGATGGCCCCGAGGATGGTTCATATGACGGCTTCGCCAGTTCCTCTAGAGATGATGGTAATGTTGCTATATTTGTTGCACCTTCAGATGGTGACGAGGACTACCAACCCGAGGCTGACGATGATGATGTTTATGATGATCCTATTGACATAGATAACATAGATATAGCTTATATGTTTTAATTCTATAGTTTTTAGGTGTTGATCATATCTATATTTCTATACTTTTATGTACTAAGACATTTGGGCACTATATTTGAGGTGTACTATTTTATCATCTTGTTGTTTTATCATTGGTTCACTCCAAAAGGATATGTTAATGTGTTGTAATCTTAATCTTATGTATCATAACTCTTTGGTTGACTATATATTATGAGTTTGTGGTATGTTGTCCCATTTTTTATTATTACATTGGATTGCTTGTTTCTCTATGTTATGTCTCTGTTTGGTGTGTGATATATGTGGTTGATTGCTTTAGCTTGTGCCTTTTGAGAAGACATGTGCTTTTAGCTCTTCTACCCCCTACATTTTTGATATGAAAGGGGAGAAGTGATCTCAACCATATTTTTTATTACTTATATGATCATTTTCTTATCAATTATCTACATATCATGTGACTTGCTAGAGGACCATATAGTATGCATATGTGCTATTTCTATTTGTGGAAAGACTAACCATGCAGGATTAAGTAAGCATGAATTGAGGGGGAGCAATTCACATTGTTCAATCATGTATCCCCTTGTAATTCACAATGTAAAGGTTTTAACTTTCACATCCTTTCTCAAAGGTAAAGGTTTAATTTTCATATCCTTTTCAATATGTTGAGGAATGGTTTGTCATTGTCAAAAAGGGGGAGAATGTTGACCTAAGTGTTACATATTGTTCATATTTTGATAATGACTTAACCATTACATTCATATGTATCTAATATGTTTGTTTAAGATTTATTTGAGGCACTAGGTATATGAAAAGGATCAAATCGACCAAGCCCTAGCTTGCTCTAGTTCAAGTCAAAAGCAATGCAAATGCACATTTTTGGAAAACACTTCACATAAAGTTAGAATATTTTTGTAATTATTTGTATTGAAAATAAGACTTGTAACTAAGATGTGAAAAAATTAGGGACACTTAATTCAAACATTTGATCACTTAAAAGTCATTTTGTAAAAGTCATTACAAGTTGATCATTAGTCGAGTTACAAACTCGACCGATCCTTAATGGACTTTGAGAATGACTTTGATCGATCGAGTTGTACATCCACAGAACTTGGCCAACAACCTCTCTACCAAAACCTGATTTAAGTGGATCGGTTGACTTTCCATCAGGACAAACTTGATCGATGGTTTAAATTAGCTTTGTTGCATAGTGTGATTGGTTGAGTTATCTTTATTGAAACTCGACTGAATGCACTGTATGAAAAATGCAAAAAAATGATTTTAACCATTGGAGTGTTGCAAAACTTGAAATTATATCTATTTCAACCCTCCAAATGGCTATAAAATGTTCACAAGTGTTCCCACACTCTAGTGGACACCCCCTGCTATAAATAGGACCTCTTGGAGATCATTCCAAGGTTGCTCATTCATGCTATTCAAGTTCCTTTCCATAGTTGAGTGCTTTTAGTCCATTTGAGCCCCTTTCTCTCTCATGTTTACACTTCATTTCATCCATATAAGTGAGATAGGATTTGTGTGAGAGAGTTACTTCATTGTTCACTTGTAAAGCTCTCAAATCTTCTCCTTTCCCATCCCTTTCTTCAAAATCATGTTGATGAAGGATTCTCTAAGAGAAGGAGGAGGTGCATGCTTCTTTGAGCTGTAGAAGAATGTGCTTGAAGCTTCTCCAAGTGGGAGGAGGACAAGGTGGAAGATCCAAGGAGATGAGTAGGTAAATCCTTCAATGTGTAAGACTCATTGCAAGAAGGGGATCTCCTTGGTGAAGGCATCCAGCTACTTGCAAGAGTGGGTAAGACCTTGATGAGGTAGAAGACTAGATCTTGGATAGGTAAGACCTTGTTTGTTAGGTTATTGGCTCCGTTGGCCTTAAAGAGAAGTTGGATATCCTTGTCTCAAAAAGGAAGGTCATATGTTGTAACTCTTATAAGTGAATATAAGGAGTAAACCTGCTTAAGGAATCCTATAGCTTGACCTCTCTACGTAGTGGATTGACTCTTCCCTAGTTTAGAGAGTGGAACCACTCTAAAATTTCTTGTTCAATTGGTTGCTTCAATCTCTTCATCCTTTCTATGTATGTTTGAATTGCCATCAAATTATCTATTTGCAATTGTTTCTACTTGAATTAACTTGTAGGTCTAACGAGTTTTGTATAAGTGTTTTTAGCTCTATTCTTCACCCCCCTCTAGAGCCCTTTGATCCAAAAAAAATTTGCATAAAAATGTAGGAAATTCAAATTGCATGGCATGCAAATGGATGTGATGCAATACAAAAAATGGAATGTCAAGTCAATTCAATCATCATAAGAAAACCAGAGCATAGGAACAAAGAAAGATGGCATACCACCCCAAACTTTTGAATTAGGATTTCCTTACCATGACATTAAGCTTAGCAGAGTAGGGTAATGATCATGGGGTTGTGGTGGCTTGTCACAAGGAATATAATATCCATTAGTGTATTGAGTAGTGTGTTCTAGGGTCACCATGGGCACTATGAGAGAATAATTGTCCTAGTCATCTCCCATTAGGAATTTCTAGGAGAGAACAATCATTCTACTTTTCATCTTGAGATCACAGGCTTTTTACCACAAATTGATGGTGACAACCATGTCTGTTCTTTGGGGGAACGACCGTTCTTGGTGACTTCCTATATATATCATTTCAATCTAAAATATACTTCTTATAAAATTGAATCTCCAAATGGTTTTTCCATTTCATATATCATTATCTTTCCTATCTCTATTGTACGGTGAATCAAGAACAACAAAAACTATCTAGTATGCTGTGTGTGTTTCTTGGAGGGTACAAAAGTAAGAGTATACTAAATTCAAATAATTAGGAAAATCTTTGCAAACTAGTTGGGTTGTCTCCTACTAGTGCTAAGTTTTCCTCCTTCAGTCATAATTATTTCTTTATCATTCATCAACCATTTAAAATCTTTTTGGTCGTCTTCTCGATTAATATGGCCTTCTCAAATTCATTCAATGATTGTTTCTCCTTCAATTGTTCATGGAAATACTCAAAGAAAACATCCTTGATATTGCCATCCTTCTCACTTTTTGTAGGGATGTCTTAAATATATTCAAGCTCAACTGCATATTCATGAATGTGGCATTCATAGTTCTAAATCACTCGCACATGTCATCATCAGTTGTATCCAACAAAGTTCTTCCCAATATGATGGGAATCTTCTTATCCTATGACTCTGTGTCTTATGTAGTAAATTTTGTTGGGAACATTATAGTTTTTTCCTTCTCAATCATCACCAGCACATCATCCACTAGTCCACTTGGAACCTTTATGGAACATTTGTCCAATGGAAGTGGATTGTAACATCCCTGACCTGGGTTATACTTTAACCCTAGGTGTTTTGATTAAGAAAGATGATTATATGCTTAATCTTATCTTGTGAAAAGTAATTAGGCCTCAAGAGGAACTTATGTTGCAATTCTAGTCCTTTTTGAACATTGTTGAAATCAATATTTTGCTTGTTTTGGACTAAAGTGAAAATTACCCAAGTTGAGGGGTTTAAGTGCAAATTGTGCATGATAATATGTTCCTCATATGTGGAAGCATCATGAGAGTGAAAATGATGCTGAGGTATGGCTTATGGAAGCCTGAGTACCAAGAAAGAGCTGATAAAGCAATGTATGTGCATTAAAACCTAGTTTTGGTGTAATGTGCAATTTACCCAAAACTGAGGGTTCAATATGCAAATTACCACTTAAATAAGGTCCCTAATGTTTCTTGGCACCATGTAGATCAAAGAAAATGAGAGGGGCGCCTCATTTGAATTAAGTTGGAGGAGAGAGAATCTTGATATTAAAATAATCAAGATTTAATCCTAATTGAAACCCTAATTTGATTTAGGGCAAAAATAAATATATTAATTAAAGTGCCTTCAACCAAAATTAAAATGTTTGGATTCGTATGTGTGTGGACATCCTTGAGCCTTGCAAGGACCACGAAAATATCCAAGGGAGTGGATAACTCACTCACAATTTTATAAGAAAAAGAAATATCCACTCACATATGGATATTAGTATAATATGATTTAAGGTGCTTGATTTGCTTTTCTTTAAATCATGGATAATTGAGATTAATATGAGTCAAACAAGATAGCCTCGGACCCAAGGAAGTTGAGGGGGAAGAGGCGGCCATATTTTTGGGATTAATTGAATTTTTATAAAGCATATTCTCTCTCATTGAATTTTTATAAAAAGACCCTTTCCAAGCCAAATGAAAGGCTTTTTCATTTCCACTTCTTCTCCTTGCTTGGAAAATGACCAAGGGAGTGTGGGAAGACCAGGAGGACGACCCCCAACCTGTTGGTAAGGTTCTTGACCCTTTTCACCTTGATTCCATGGTGGAAATCGAAAATAAATTATGGATTTCTTCCTATTTCGATCCCCTCTTCAATTCTGACCATTCCTTTTCACTCAAACCTTGAGGACGAGCCTTGGAATGGTGAAAGGAGTTGCATCCACCATTTTTTCCGTGACCTTGGAGCTTTGGAGCTCAATTGGAGGTGGGTTTTATAACTTGAACCCTTGATTTTGTTATTGCATTCAATTCCTTATCAAATAATGATCATTTCCATATTCACGATAATTGATTTGGTTGATAGATGCAATCACCATGGAAACCACAGCAGGTTTCATGAGTTTCGAGGTTTAAGATGATAATCACACACCTCTCCAAATATCCAAGGCAAACGGTTTCAAAAGAGTTTCTCAAACGGCTTCCCAAACTGTTTGGGAGCAAACGGTTTCAAACCATTTGAGGGGAAACAGTTTCACCAAACCGCATGAGGCCAAACGGTTTCAGACCGTTTGGTGGTGTTGACCAAGGTTGACCATTTGGAGGTCACCCAAGACCATTTGGAGGTCTAGTGTTGAGTATGGTTAAGCAATTGAAGATCCAAACATACTAAGTTGAAGTGTATTCAATTGCTGATTTGGTGATCAATCCAATGATCCAAACCCTAATTGGTTGACTTGGATTTTGATGTTGACATGGGCAAACAGCATCAAGACCGTTTGGAGGTCATCCAAACGACCTCAAGACCGTTTGGGGTCAGGTCATGTTCAATTTGGATGATGGTTCAATGGTTTCAAAGTAACTAATCTTACATTGATTAATGTTGAAGGATCATCGATTCCAAACCCTAATTCAATTGATTCAAACCCTAATTGATGACCAATTGAAGGTCAATTGAGGGTCAAATCAGTTGAAGGTTGACCTTTTTAACTCAATTGAAGTATGAGGATAGGTCCAATTGATGATTGGTTACATGAATTCAATGATTGAAGGAATCAATATTGGAAACCCTAATTCAATTTGATTGGTTGAGACCATATTTGGTCCATGCGGTTTTGAGGAGGTTTGGACCAAACGGTCTCAAGACCGTTTGGGACCAAACGATCCCAAACTGGTTGAGTTCATGCGGTTTCAAAAAGGTAGTTTATCAAATGGTTTCAAGTGACCACCTTTAGCAAACAATCTTGAAGGTCACCTTTACCAAACGGTTTCAAACCGTTTGAACTTTGAAAGACCAAGATTGTAACATCCCTGACCTGGGTTATGTGTTAACCCTAGATGTTTTGCCTAATAATGTTGAGTAGATGCTTAATCTTATCTTGGGAAAAGTAATTAGGGCTCATGAGGAACTTATGTTTCAATTTTGGTCCTGTTTGAACAATGTTGAAGCAATGTTTGCTTATTTTGGACTAAAGTGCAAATTACCCAAGTTGAGGGGTTAAATTGCAAATGTTGCATGATAAGATGTCCCTATTATGTTGAGACATCATAAGAATGAATATGATGTAGTGGTATGGTTTTCACAAGCTTGGGCACCAAGATTAAGCCTGTAAAGCAATGTTTGTGCATTAAAACCTAATTTTGGTGTAATGTGCAATTTACCCAAAACCTAGGGTTCAATATGCAAATTACCACTTCAATAAGGTCCCTAATGTTTCTTGGCATCATGTAGAGCAAATACAATGAGAGGGGCGCCTCATTTGAATTACGTTGGAGGAGAGAGAATCTTGATATTAAAATAATCAAGATTTAATCCTAAGTGAAACCCTAATTCAATTTAGGGCAAAAATGAATGTATTAATTAAAGGGCCTTCAAAAAAAATTAAAATGGTTGGATTCAGATGTGTGTGGATGAGCTTAAAGCCTTGCAAAGGCACGAGCATATCCTAAGGCGGTGAAATTCCACTCACCATTATTATAAGAAAAACAATTTCCACTCAAATATGGATATTCTTATTATAAGGGTTAAGGTGCTTAATTTCTTTTCCCTTAATTCTTGGATAATGGATAGGATCTCGGTGGGATAGAGATTCCTTTGCATGTAAGAAACCAAGGGGGGATTTTTGGAACCAAATTTGGAATTAAAAGACTTTTATAAAGTAGTTTCTCTCTCATCAATTTTCTTATAAAAGTACCTTTTCCAAGTCAAAACAAAGGCTTTTTCGGATTCCTTTCTTTCCCTTTGCTTGGAAAACGACCAAGGAGCTGTGGAGGATCAGGAGGACGACCCCCAACCTGTTGGTAAGGTTCTTGACCTCCTTTCACCTTGAATCCATGGTGAAAATCGAAAATCAATGCATAAATTCTTCATATCTCGATCCCCTCTTCAATTCTAACCAATTCTTTTCACTCAAAGCTTGAGGTAGAGCCTTGGAATAGTGAAGGGAGTTGCATCCACCATTTTTGTCGTGATCTTGGAGCTTTGGAGCTCAATTGGAGGTGGGTTTTATAACTTGAACCCTTAATTTTATTATTGCAATCAATTCCTTATCAATTGGTGATCATTTCTACATTTCTGAAATAAAGTTTGGTTGATTGATGCAATCTCCATGGAAATTATAGTAGATTTCGTGAGTTTGGAGCTTGATTATGATGACATCATCATAAGCATACACCTCCCCAAATATCGAAGGCAAACATTTTCAATGTTGAGTCCAAACGGTTTCACCAAACCGTTTGGTGACCAAACGATTTGCAAACCGTTTGGTGGTTTGGTTTCCAAACCGTTTGGAATGGTTGACCATTTGAGATAGTTGACCATTTGAAGATATATGCTGTGGTACTTGGATCTTGATCCAATGGTTTCAAGTGGTTTGATCTTGAAGGTTTCAATTGTGAATGATTCCTTAATTGCAAACCCTAATCGGCTAAGGGCTGATTTTGAAATTGGTTGAGATGATGTTTTGGGTTGATTGACCCAAACGGTTTCAAAACCATTTGGGGATCACCCAAACGGTCTCAAGACCATTTGGGGGTCATCCAAGACCGTTTGGAGGTCTAGGGTTAAGTATGGCTAAGTGTTTGAAGGTCCAAAGGTACCAAATTGAATTGCAACTAAGTGTTGATTTGATAATCAACCCAATGGTCCAAAACCCTAATTGGATGTCATGGATTTTGATGATGGAATGGGAAAAAAGTCTCAAGACCATTTCGAGATCAACAAAATGGTCTCAAGACCGTTTGGTGGTCATCTAAGACCGTTTGAGGTCAGGTCATATCATGTGATGATGATAGTTCATTGATTTCAATTGAGTTGGTTCCACAATGTCAACCATTGATGGGTACTCAATTTCAAACCCTAAGTGATGGTTTCTTGATTATCAAACCTAGTTCAATTGGGTTCAAAACCCTAAATTGAAGGTCTAATTGAATGGTGATTCAGTGGTCCAATTGATGAATACTTTAGTGGTTCAATTTATAATTGGTCCATGGTTTGAAACATTGAGTCGATTGAGTATTGAAGTGCCTTTTTGGTCCATGCGGTTTTGAGAAGGTTTGGACCAAACGGTCTCAAGACCGTTTCGGACCAAACGAACTCAAACCGTTTGGAGACCCAAAGTGCAAACGGTTTCAATACCTACTTTGTCCAATTGGTTTCAAGTATAAATTGTTCAAATGGTTTTCAACCAATTGATGTATGAGAACCAAGATCATTGAGGGTCTAACTAATTAACTTTGTGAAGATCAACACGGTTAATCCATTTGAATATCTCATGTAATTGAAGGTCCAATATGGTGAACCTATTTAGATACTTAATGCATTTGAAGATTTCAATGGTTAACCCAATTGGTCACTTTGTGGAATTGAAAGTTTAATTGGTCAATTCTTTTGAATTCCTTATATAATTGATGGTTTAATTTATTAGACCATTTGGACATCTAATATGATCAAAGGTCAATCAGCTATGTGATTATTAAAGATGTAGACCCATAATGATTGTGAAGGTTAACCCTAGCTATGTGTACTCAAGTGAAGAGTTGACCTAGATTAATCTTGGAGTAGTTAACACCCTAAAGAGGATGAGAGAGAGAATGAGAGAGATGAATGCTTATATAATTAATCCCAATTCTCTTATTATGAGTAAACTATGTGATAAGGGTTTGATCCATAATAATGAGATCATGAAACCCTAATCAATGATCCCTAACCCTAATTTAGAGTAATACTAAGTGAAACCCTAATTGGGATGATTAGTGAACCCTAATTGTGGGTTATTGAATGTAGACCCTTTTCTGAAGTGAAATTTATGTGTGAAACCCTAATTTAGGGCAAAGCTGAGTGTTATCATAAATCCAGGGTGATGATGTAACCCTAATTTAGTATAACAATGAAGGAAACCCTAATTTAATGAGAATTGTACATCCTAACCCTAAATTGGGTATGAGGTAAGAGAAACCCTACTTGGATGTGAATGGTAAACTTTAATCCCTAAAAATGGGGTAAAGGTGCAGGAAACCCTAATCTGGGGTTGTGCTACTAATTCTATGTGAAATCCTATCACTGGGTGATGTGTTGTGAAATTCTAATTTCACATAATACTAGGTGAATCCTTGAGATAGAAGGATGATTATATGAAACTCTATTGAAGAGTAATACTATGTGAAATCCATAAATGTATGGAATATTCTATGTGAATCCTCAAATTATAAATATGGAGAATACTATTCCTAATAATAGAATAGTGATTAATGTTATGACAAATATAACACCTAGAGAGGTTGATAATGGATATCCTTATATTAATAGTTCCTAACTCAAGGATGAGTTCGTAGTATTATCAATGGTTGTATAATCTAAGTGAGTAACTAATGACCAATACTTTACATGATAAATGTGATGAACTGGTGCATAAAGTATTAGGATGGGGAATACCTTAATACAAGCTAAGTGTATGAACTCAAGTAAGATAAAGGTGTTGAGGGAAGTGATACATCAAGATATGATAGATATCACATCCAACACCCAAATACTGGTATACTTTGATGTATTATAAGTCCAATATAATTGGATGAGTGACATATGAAATGTGTCATGTCAATTGTTACATTGAGATGTAATGAACTTTGATGAATGTAGGCTAACATGCCTTATGAAAAGGTTAATCCAAACCTATAAACTATGATGTAATCATATTCTGGAAAAGATGAGAGAGAAACTGATGTTGTGTGTTGATAATTCATTTAATGGTGAATGATGAGAATAGATAAGTATGATCGAATACTTATGATTATCCATATTGATTCCTTGCTATGTGAACCCTAATATAGGGTAATGCTATGTGAAACCCTAATACAAGTTAATTCTATGTGATCCCTAAAATAGGGTAATGCTATGTGAAACCCTAATACAAGTTAATGTTATGTGAACCCTAATACAGGGTACTGCTATGTGAAATTCTAACACAGGGTAATCCTATGTGAAAGCTCAAATACAGACTAATGGGTTATGAATGTAATAGGATAACCCTCATATTGCATGATACTGATATGTAATTGTATCATGATTACTAATCATGCTGATATGTTGAGAGGATGAGCATAGCCAGGTATGGGTTATGATGCTTCGTTATTGAGAATGTTTTATAGGCTTTATAAGCCTTCATATGCTTTGTGTAGTAAGAATCATTGAACTTTGTGTACTATGTGCAATACATTATGTAGCAAGAATCATGATGTCCTTGGTCAGATTATCTGAAGGTATTAAGTTATCTAATAAAGTGGTAATTAGTATCCTATGTTGAGTTATGGGTTCAAATACCAGATGCTATAATCATGATGATGAACTTGTCAAGAAGTGGAATTGTACTTGGTGAGTTGAGGGACTAAGATCCTAACACTTTGTGAAAAGAGTATGGCTACAGGCCATGACTCCATAATGACAATGCCAGGCATTAGATATATGATCTAAGCCTGAAGAGAGTTAATGTTGTGGTAATGATTCTATAGTGAATAAATGTGATACATGTACTTCATATTCCTTAAAGGATAAGTGACATGTTGATTCTATCAAGTTATAGCTGCAATGCTTTTGATAAGAATAATGTTCTAATCTGTTAGACATTAAAATATCTGCTATCAAATAAATATGATTCCTCTGTTCATATTTATCTTCTTAAGCTGCAATAATAATGTTACTGGCGGAGAGTTATATCTCCCGCTGGGGCAATTTACAATTGTCTCACCCCCGTGGGAATCACATTTTTAGGTGGAGGCGGACGAGGAGGCAGAAATCCTTCAGTAGGTGAGGGCAGCAACAGCAGCAGCAGGGGCAGCAGTAAAGTCTCAGGTGGAGACAATTGGCTGTTATGCCTTGTATAGATGTAAATAGAGTCCTATGTGTCATCTCTGAACTCTCACGTCCTCGGAGTAGTAGTTAGTGTAACATCCCTGACCTGGGTTATGAACTAACCCCAGGTGTTTTTCTTAATCATGTGATTAAATGCTTGTGGTTATCTGTTGATAATGTAATTAAAGCTCCTAAGGAACATACATTTCCATTTCTGCCCCTTTTAAACAATGTTGTAATATTGTTTTGTAATACATGGACCTATGTGCAAATTACCCAATTAAAAGGGGTTAACTTGCAAATTGCACATGTTAAGATGTTACTTTAGTGTTGAGACATCATAAGAGTGAATGAGATGAAGTGTGATTGGTTCCCCAAGCTTGGGCACTTGGATGCAGCTTGTGGGGCAATCCTTGTGCTTAAAACCCTAATTTTGGTGTAAAGTGCAATTTACCCAAAATGAGGGATGAAACTTGTAAAATACACCTTTTAGAGTATATTTATGACTCTTGGAATCATTTAGAGTAATAATGATGAATAGGGCACTTCAATTGAATAATCATATAAGAATGATAACCCTTATAAATTAAATAATCAAGTTATAAGCCATATAACCCTTCTATATGTGCAACTTAGTAAAAAGTTGGTTTTCTTCACCTTTAGACCTTGGGTTTAAGATGAGTTTTTCTTAAGTATGGAAGGGAGAAATGTCACTTAGAAGAAGGGAAGGACCTAGATGAGAAATGGAGAAACAAGTTGTCCTTATGTTGGAATTTCACCCAAAGTATATATACACCTTTTCTCACTTAGCAAGGATCGTTTCCTTCACTTCCCTTCTTATCCCCTTGCTTAGACCGACTTAGGACAGAGATCTGGAGCAGAGGAGGACGGATAAGGAGTTCTAGGTAAGCTTTGGTCATCTTCTTGCTCGGATTCATGGAGGAATTCATGGTGCAAGGTTGGTTTTATGGTCTTCCTTACTTGTTTCCTCTTTCTAGCCATCTTTTCCCAACCTTTCCTTGGAGAAACACCCTTGGCCGACCTGTGGAGCTCAAGACACCATTAAAGGCTTGAAGCTTGGAAGCTTGGAGCTCAAGGAACGACCTTAAGGCGGGTTTTATAACTCTAAACCTTTTGCTTTCTTATGCATATCTTTGTTCTTGCAATTAGTACTTAGTTCTTCTTCTTTCCCACTCTTCCTTGCTTTCTTGCAACTAAAATCACGAAGAACAGACCTTGATCTGGAGGTAGAAGAAGATGGGCGTGATTACCAATGTTACTTTATCAAACGGTCTTGTTTTCCCCCCTTTGGCCAAACGGTTTGGGGCAAACGGTTTGCAAAACCGTTTGAAGGGAAAACGGTTTCACAAGGTCGGTTGGAGCAAACGGTCTCCAAGACCATTTGAGGGTGTTGACAAAGTGTTGACCGTTTGGTATTTCTGTTCATAATTATGTAGGCTAATGACCCACCAAATTTTAGGGGTTAACTCCAAAGAAATCGTAGGTTGAAGGCCAATCAATTAGGCAAATCGAATTGAATAAAATGCTGATTTTCAATCTGATTAACTTGAACTTTTTGGGAAAACGGTCTCAAGACCGTTTGAATGCGTTGACCAAGCGTTGACCGTTTGGGATTACTGTTCCTAATGATGTGGTCTAATGACCTACCAAATTTTATAGGTTAACGCCCAAGGAATCATGAGTTAAAGGCTAAACAATTAGGCAATTGAATTGAATTAAGTGCTGATTTTCCAATATGATTAATTGAACTTTTTGGGAAAACGGTCTCAAGACCGTTTGAGGGTGTTGACCAAGCGTTGACCGTTTGGGATTCCTGTTCATAATTATGATAAGTTAATAACCCTCCAAATTTGAGGGATTAACTCTAAAGGAATCGTGAGTTGAAGGCTAATCAATTATGTAAACCCTAATTGGATTAAGTGCTGACTTTCATCTTGATTGATATGACTTTTTGGGTTTTCTTGCCCAAACGGTCTCAAGACCGTTTGGGGTTCACCCAAACGGTCTCAATACCGTTTGTAGGTCACCCAAGACCGTTTGGAGGTCTAGGGTTGGATATGGTTAAGTGTTTGAAGGACAAAAGATATGGTGTTAACCCTAATCGACTAAGTGTTGGATTTGCATTGAATTGAGTTGATTGTTTGGGGTTGATTGGCCCAAACGGTCTCAAGACCGTTTGGGGATCACCCAAACGGTATCAAGAACATTTGGGGATCACCCAAGACCGTTTGGAGGTCTGGGGTCAAGTATAGTTGACCAATTGAAGGTCCAAAGGTACCAAATTACAAAGCAATCAATTGCTGATTTGATGATCAACTCAATAGCTCAAACCCTAATGATTTTTCACTAGAATCCAAGGGTTGGGTGAGCCAAACGGTCTCAAGACCATTTGGAACTCATCCAAACGGTCTCAAGACCGTTTGGAGGTCACCCAAGACCGTTTGGAGGTCTAGGGGTGAGTATGGTTAAGCAATTGATGATCCAATGTTACCAAGTTAAAGTGTAATCAATTGTTGATTTGGTGATCAATCCAATGATTCAAACCTTAATTGATTGACTTGGATTTTGATGATATGATGGGGAAACGGTCTCAAGACCATTTGGAGGTCATACAAACGACCTCAAGACCGTTTGGGGTCAGGTCATACCCAATTTGGATGATGGTTCTATGGTTTCAAAGTAACTAGTCTTACATTGATTAGTATTGAAGGATCATCGATTGCAAACCCTAATTCAATTGAATCAAACCCAAATTGATGAACAATTGAGGGTTAATTAAGGGTCAAATCAGTTGAAGGTTGACCTATTAAACTCATTTGAGGTATGAGTATAGGTCCAATTGATGTTTGGTTCCATGAATTCAATGATTGAAGTAATCAACATTGGAAACCCTAATTCAATTGGATACCTTATGTAATGGAGGTCCAATGTGATTAAATCTTTGGGAATTAAGATGATGAATGTTCTATTGATCCAATGATGATTAGTAATGATAATCAATGAAGGTATGAAGGTTGAAACCCTAATAATACCTAAGTGATTAGAACCAATTAAAGGGAGAATTCTTAATTGTTTATAGGATTAATAGCTTGATACACTATGTTGACCATAGTAGCATGTACTTGATTGAAGGGTTGATGTGACCTAATCAAGTTAAAAGAATGAAAGATTAGAATGCATATATTTATATATATATATATATATATATATATATATATATATATATATATATATATATATATATAAATATGAATCATGGAACGATGTTATGTAGCACAACCGTGTAAGGGAGCACGACCGTGGTAGCCTTAACTTGCACGACCGTGTAAGGGAGCACGGCCGTGGTAGCCATACTTTGCACGACCGTGCAAGGTGGCACGGCCGTGGTGTCCTATAAAGAAATTTAAAAGTTTTGGTATTGTGTTGACATTGTTATATATGCATGTCCTTATTTGTATAAGTCATACAGGTTGATATTATGAGGTGATCATAGCCAGGTAAGAGTTATGATGTCATATTCCTTGAAAACAATTATAAGCTTTTAGAGTAATGATATGTGAAAAGTATATACATTGCTTCAATCAAGGTCATGTTGTTAGATGACTTTATGCTTATATGTCACTTGGTAGCAAGTGTTATGATAATCTGAGGGTTTGAATAACCATGTTCCTGAATCATTTTATGCTTAATGCCTTGAAGGCTTAGATGGTTCAATGGTTGTTTAATCTAAACCCTAATGATACCTAAAGACATTAAGGGGTTAAGTGATTAGTAGATTGACCCATGTTATGATTATTAAAGAAGATTACCAAGGTACCCTTGAAGGGTTCAAGTAGATAACAACCCTTGATCAAGAAACCCCTAATGATTATAATGGGTTGACTTAATCTATGTTAATCAAAGATGACTTGACCTAATCAAACCTAGAGTGATTTAAACATCATCTAGTAGTAAGAAGAGAGATAAAGATCCTAATATGAATGAGAATCAAGTAACATACTTTCAATATGTAAGAATGTACATGATTAGGGTATGATCCATCAAGGTAAGATCATGAAAATCCTAATTATAATGATTAATGAATCTTAACCTAATTTGAGGGCATCAATGATGATAATTTTCATATATAATGATGCTATGAGCTCAATTCACTATGAAGTGAATAGTAAACCCTAATTCTAGGGTAATAACGTGTAACGTGAATAGTAAACCCTAATTTAGGGTGATCTGATAAATGGAGTAATTCAGGGTTATGCCATTGAGTATGAAACCCTAATTACAAGTTGTAATATGACAAAATCTTTATGCCTCGAGAGCTAAGAGGTTCTATAACCCTATGTTGAAGTAAAAGAATACAAACCCTAACTAATGAAGGATGGGGTATTTTAACCCTAGTCCTGGGTTATGCTTTCAAGTATGAAACCCTGTGAACAAATTACAATATAAGAATTCGTATTCCTTATAAGACAAAGGGATTCAATAACCTTAATTGAGTGGGGTAAACCCTAACTCTACTTATTCTTTTAAGCACGAATCTTCATGATTAAAGTATGATATGAGGTATCATTATTCCTAATCATAAAGAAAGGGATTGAATAACCCTAATTGATGTAAATAAGGGAACCTAGCCTTAGTGTAAGCATGAAGGTACTATTCCTGAATTGAAAGGTTAATTCTGCTTTATAAATTGTTGATCTGGAAATGAAATGTTTATTGTTGTCAATTGAATTAACTATGCAGGTTCTTATAAAAGGATGATTATATCCAGGTAAAGGTTATGATATCATATTCATTGGAAGCATGTTATTAGCTTTCTGAATAGTGATATACCATGTTGCCTAGTTAAGAGACATCATATAAGATTGATAGGCTGTGAGAGCCATGAGTAACATCAAGGCCATGCTAATAAGATGACTTATGATGAATTAAGGGTTTGAATACCCTATTCTTGAATCATAGTAATGAAATGGTTAATAAATGATATCCAATTGATAATTGTTGTGAGTTAGACTTGATACATTTAGTATTCTACTTTTATAGCTATTGTTCTAATGATTAATGCTTGGAAACATGCTTGATGCTAAAAGAATGCTAGAATGTACCTAACTAATCAAGTATAATCATATCATGTAGAGCCCTGACCATAGATCCATCATTGTCAGAGACCAAATGATGGTGAAACAGGTTTTCCTAAGGGAACTCCTGGAGCATATACTTTTGAGAATATGGGGGTGATGTACCACAAATCTCCCGAAGAAATTACTAATACCGCATCGATGAGAGATAAACAAGAAATCTTTCGATGATGATGAGAGTTCAGAACTCCACTGTAACTCTATAGCGAAGTTTCCAGAATACCCTGGATAGCTACTACAGCAGAGACACAAGATGTCCTGCAAGTAAATCCTCTTACTGACTGAGGAAGATGAGGTCATAAGAATCCAGCTCTTTTGATGACCTATGTATGGTACCGACGCGATTTTTATAAATGGTCGGTTGGAGTATGAGAGGTATACCTCATCTCCGCAGGGCATAATGATGTTTGAAAAATATAATCAGCCGTATAGTATAACTGCTTAGGTTGTACTACGAGAAACAATGATTGATGTTACATTGTTGACTTTAATAGTATGTTCAAGTTTCTAGAATACATGTTCTACATATGCTTTAATGAAGTGATTGCTTAAGTAAATGTTGTTTTACTTATTATCAAACCTGCTGTTGATATTTTCAGTTACTTTGCTTCTGTTATTCCTTATATGCTATAACAAAGCTTCTGGTGGAGAGTTATAACTCTCGCTGGGACAATTATTCAAATTGTCTCACTCCCGTAGGTTTCTACTTTTTAGGAATACGCCAAGGACGAAAGAATCCATTTAAGAATGAGCAACAACAGCAACAACAACATTAGGGGCAGCAGTGAATCTCAGGTGGAGATACTGCCTGTCTAGTCTTATAGATAGCATGTCTTATGTCTTCTCTGTACTCTCAGGTCCTAGGAGTCAGTAGGTCTGAGGATTTTGGCATGATGCCTCGAGATTTTGTATCTTACCTTGTACAGTTAACAAGGTGGGTTTTGTTGTAATGCTCGAGATGTGTTTATTATAGAGATGTATCAATGGATCAGTTTGTAAATGACCTATCATGTTGTTTATGAAAGAGTTTTTATCTTTCAAAGATCTATTTACAAAAGTTTTAATTTTTTAGTGATTTTTGATAATTCCGCTGCTAATCGCTTCCGCATTTGTTTAATTTGATTGTCAGTTTGGTGTCAGTCATTTCAAGTGGTATCAGAGCTCTAGGTTCGCTGAGTCTACAGAGACATAGGACTTAGGTAGTAGAGTCTGTTCTAAGTGTCATCCAGTGTATCAAATGGTAACTTCTGCTCACATAGGAGGAGAAGAACTTGAAGATGACTGGATCAGATGAGGAGTTTGCTGTGGAGAGCAACAATACTGCACCAAGAAGAGGTGCAGAGGAGCAAGCAATAGAGGGACAATTACCTAAGATTCCCCTAGCTAACCCAACCATGATAAGGAATTCTTCCTTAGGAATCACTGTTAGGGAATTTAGGGCTACCATGATGTATCTAGTGGATCAAGCACTAGCAATACAACCCAGATTACCAGCTCCTAATGATGATGTTTTGGATATCAACAGAATATGTGAACCACAACAACAGGTTGAAGCAATGGTAAATGATGAAGCTTTGAACCTAGAGCAAGCCAGTGCCCAACCTCAGTCTGATGAATCAGTATACAGTAATATAGGGGTTAGAATACAACCAGAGACCAGGACCTGCTATAGGTGTAGGAAGCCTGGACATATCATAAATAATTGTCCAGAAGAGAAATATAAAGGAAGAATTGAGAAAAGGCCTATCCAAACCCAGGAGCAGAGACCTGGTAGTTCCAAAAGGAAGAATTTTCTGGTGTCACCAACACAACCAGAACCTAGTACACCAAGACAACGGTCATCCAGAAAGGGTAAAGAACCCTTCAGACCATACTGGGCACCTAGAATTTGCTACATATGTAGGCAGGTTGGACATCTGGCAAGAAATTGCCCAGCCAGAAATGTTATGGCAAATAAACCTCTGAGGCAGAATCAACTTGAGACAATGAATAATCCTCGAGTCATGACAGGTTAGACGAAATAAATTTTATTCTTATATGTCTTTTTATGATCTATTGGACAAAACTGAGAAAGTAATTGATTGAACTTTTCTTAATTAATCCTATAAGGACTTATAATGTTGTATAAAATAGATGTTTCATGTTACATGCTTACCTCCATAAAAAGGATGAAGTATTAAAGAGATGTCTGGATAAAATTCAGTAATGTTAGATCTTATACTTTTGATAATAGGAAAAGAGAAGGAAAATGGTAGTATACAAATGCATATTACCTATCTCAGTATTTATATACCCTGGCCAGGTATACAATTGCTGATGATAAAGTAAATATGGAAACTCCTAGATTGTTATCTTTTTGATTGCTCTGATCAAGTAGTCATTCTGAAACAATCTAATGAGTATCAATAAATAAGAAATATGGGAATAAGGGAGGTCAACCCTGTCCAGTAAAGATGTAAGAATAATAATAAAGATCCTCCCCATAATGTGAAAATGTGATGGAATCATAAGATGTTTCATGAATGGTTGAAAATACATGATATAACAAGAGGAATATGATCCCTTATTCTCTTTCTTTCCAGGGACATGGCAATCAAGTGGGTCTTAGGACACTTGATGTGCATAATATAAAGATGTTTATGTGAAGTATACCTAAAAAGGTATCAGTTTATCTTGGAATTTAGTTCCAAGTTGAGAATATATGTAACAAGTAATGTTCCAAGATGAAAGGAAGATAATATGTAATGTGTTGATAACACATGTAATAGGTAACAAGATAAGAATATAATAATATATATGATGAATTATGTTGCTTACCTGGAATAGTCAACAATAGAATCAAAGTAAACATGTAAAATATTATGAACATCACTTGTTAGGGGTTTATGTTTTCATAAACATATCTTTCTCCAAGATATCTATCAAATAAGTCCTTGATTGATAAGTAACTTTTCCCTATGATAATAGAATGTACAACTAATGAGAGAATTAGTGCAAATAATAAGGAAAGTTAATATGGTGTTATCAGATATGATAACACAATCAAGGTATGAAAGGACTTATATAGTCTCAAATAAATGATAGAGTATAATTGTGATGTTAAGAAATGTTGATCTAACTAAGGAAAATGAGAGTATATGTTCCATATGAATCTTTCCATGAAAAGTTTGTGCGGAGTAACTATGTATTGAACAAAACTCTATGATGTTCCATAATAACTAAATGTCACTTGAAGACATAATGGTATAATGCTTAAATCATATCGGCTTTCCCTTTTCTTTCTGGGATTTCGGGGATGAAATCCTTGTTAGGGGTTTATAATTTGTAACATCCCTGACCTGGGTTATGAACTAACCCCAGGTTTTTTTCTTAATCATGTGATTAAATGCTTTTGGTTATCTGTTGATAATGTAATTAAAGCTCCTAAGGAACATACATTTCCATTTCTGCCCCTTTTGAACAATTTTGTAATATTGTTTTGTAATACATGGACCTATGTGCAAATTACCCAATTAAAAGGGGTTAACTTGAAAATTGCACATGTTAAGATGTTCCTTTAGTGTTGAGACATCATAAGAGTGAATGAGATGAAGTGTGATTGGTTCCCCAAGCTTGGGCACTGGGATGCAGCTTGTGGGGCAATCCTTGTGCTTAAAACCCTAATTTTGGTGTAAAGTGCAATTTATCCAAAATGAGGGATGAAACTTGTAAAATACACCTTTTAGAGTATATTTATTACTCTTGGAATCATTTAGAGTAAGAATGATGAATAGGGAACTTCAATTGAATAATCAAATAAGAATGATAACCCTTATAAATTAAATAATCAAGTTATAAGCCTAATAACCCTTCTATATGTGCAACTTAGCAAAAAGTTGGTTTTCTTCACCTTTAGACCTTGGGTTTAAGATGAGTTTTTTTAAGTATGGAAGGGAGAAACGTGGCTTCTAAGAAGGGAATGACCTAGATGAGAAATGGAGAAACAAGTTGTCCTTATGTTGGAATTTCACCCAAAGTATATATACACCTTTTCTCACTTAGCAAGGATCGTTTCCTTCACTTCCCTTCTTATCCCCTTGCTTAGACCGACTTAGGACAGAGATATGGAGCAGAGGAGGACGTAGAAAGAGTTCTAGGTAAGCTTTGGTCATCTTCTTGCTCGGATTCATGGAGGAATTCATGGTGCAAGGTTGGTTTTATGGTCTTCCTTACTTGTTTCCTCTTTCTAGCCATCTTTTCCCAACCTTTCCTTGGAAAAACACCCTTGGCCGACCTGTGGAGCTCAAGACACCATTAAAGGCTTGAAGCTTGGAAGCTTGGAGCTCAAGGAATGACCTTAAGGCGGGTTTTATAACTCTAAACCTTTTGCTTTCTTATGCATATCTTTGTTCTTGCAATTAGTACTTAGTTCTTCTTCTTTCCCACTCTTCCTTGCTTTCTTGCAACTAAAACCACGAAGAACAGACCTTGATCTGGAGGTAGAAGAAGATGGGCATGATTACCAATGTTACTTTATCAAACGGTCTTGTTTTACCCCCTTTGGCCAAACGGTTTGGGGCAAACGGTTTGCAAAACCGTTTGAAGGGCAAACGGTTTCACAAGGTCGGTTGGAGAAAACGGTCTCCAAGACCATTTGAGGGTGTTGACCAAGCATTGAACGTTTCGGATTTCTGTTCATAATTATGTAGGCTAATGATCCACCAAAGTTTAGGGGTTAACTCCAAAGAAAGCGTAGGTTGAAGGCCAATCAATTAGGCAAATCGAATTGAATTAAATGCTGATTTTCAATCTGATTAACTTGAACTTTTTGGGAAAACGGTCTCAAGACCGTTTGAGTGCGTTGACCAAGCGTTGACCGTTTGGGATTACTGTTCCTAATGATGTGGTCTAATGACCTACCAAATTTGATAGGTTAACTCCCAAGGAATCATGAGTTAAAGGCTAAACAATTAGGCAATTGAATTGAATTAAGTGCTGATTTTCCAATATGATTAATTGAACTTTTTGGGAAAACGGTCTCAAGACTGTTTGAGGGTGTTGAGCAAGCATTGACCGTTTGGGATTCCTGTTCATAATTATGTTGGTTAATAACCCTCCAAATTTGAGGGATTAACTCTAAAGGAATCGTGAGTTGAAGGCTAATCAATTATGTAAGCCCTAATTGGATTAAGTGCTGACTTTCATCTTGATTGATATGACTTTTTGGGTTTTCTTGCCCAAACGGTCTCAAGACCGTTTGGGGATCACCCATACGGTCTCAAGACCATTTGGAGGTCACCCAAGACCGTTTGGAGGTCTAGGGTTGGATATGGTTAAGTGTTTGAAGGACAAAAGATATGGTGTTAACCCTAATCGACTAAGTGTTGGATTTGCATTGAATTGAGTTGATTGTTTGGGGTTGATTGGCCCAAACGGTCTCAAGACCGTTTGGGGATCACCCAAACGGTCTCAAGACCGTTTAGGGATCACCCAAGACCGTTTGGAGGTCTGGGGTCGTGTATAGTTGACCAATTGAAGGTCCAAAGGTACCAAATTACAAAGCAATCAAGTTAAAAGAATGAAAGATTAGAATACATATATTTATATATATAAATATGAATCATTGAACGATGTTATGTAGCACGACCGTGTAAGGGAGCACGGCCGTGGTAGCCTTAACTTGAATGACCGTGTTAGGGAGCACGGCCGTGGTAGCCTTACTTTGCACGACCGTGCAAGGTGGCACGGCCGTGGTATCCTATAAAGAAATTGAAAAGTTTTGGTATTGTGTTGACATTGTTATATATGCATGTCCTTATTTGTATAAGTCATACAGGTTGATATTATGAGGTGATCATAGCCAGGTAAGAGTTATGATGTCATATTACTTGAAAACAATTATAAGCTTTTAGAGTAATGATATGTGAAAAGTATATACATTGCTTCAATCAAGGTCATGTTGTTAGATGACTTGATGCTTATATGTCACTTGGTAGCAAGTGTTATGATAATCTGAGGGTTTGAATAACCATGTTCCTGAATCATTTTATGCTTAATGCCTTGAAGGCTTAGATGGTTTAATGGTCGTTTAATCTAAACCCTAATGATACCTAAAGACATTAAGGGGTTAAGTGATTAGTAGATTGACCCATGTTATGATTATTAAAGAAGATTACCAAGGTACCCTTGAAGGGTTCAAGTAGATAACAACCCTTGATCAAGAAAACCCTAATGATTATAATGGGTTGACTTAATCTATGTTAATCAAAGATGACTTGACCTAATCTAACCTAGAGTGATTTAAACATCATCTAGTATTAAGAAGAGAGAGAAAGCTCCTAATATGAATGAGAATCAAGTAACATACTTTCAATATGTAAGAATGTACATGATTAGGGTATGATCCATCAAGGTAAGATCATGGAAATCCTAATTATAATGATTAATGAATCTTAACCTAATTTGAGGGCATCAATGATGATAATTTTCATATATAATGATGCTATGAGCTCAATTCACTATGAAGTGGATAGTAAACCCTAATTCTAGGGTAATAACGTGTAACGTGAATAGTAAACCATAATTTAGGGTGATCTGATAAATGGAGTAATTCAGGGTTATGCCTTTGAGTATGAAACCCTAATTACAAGTTGTAATATGAGAAATCTTTATTCCTCGAGATCTAAGAGGTTCTATAACCCTATGTTGAAGTAAAAGAATACAAACCCTAACTAATGAAGGATGGGGTATGTTAACCCTAGTCCTGGGTTATGCTTTCAAGTATGAAACCCTGTGAACAAATTACAATATAAGAATTCATATTCCTTATAAGACAAAGGGATTCAATAACCTTAATTGAGTGGGGTAAACCCTAACTCTACTTATGCTTTTAAGCACGAATCTTCATGATTAAAGTATGAGATGAGGAATCATTATTCCTAATCATAAATAAAGGGATTGAATAACCCTAATTGATGTAAATAAGGGAACCTAGCCTTAGTGTAAGCATGACGGTACTATTCCTGAATTGAAAGGTTAATTCTGCTTTATAAATTGTTGATCTGGAAATGAAATGTTTATTGTTGTCAATTGAATTAACTATGCAGGTTCTTATAAAAGGATGATTATATCAAGGTAAAGGTTATGATATCATATTCATTGGAAGCATGTTATTAGCTTTGTGAATAGTGATATACCATGTTGCCTAGTTAAGAGACATCATATAAGATTGATAGGCTGTGAGAGCCATGAGTAACATCAAGGCCATGCTAATAAGATGACTTATGATGAATTAAGGGTTTGAATACCCTATTCTTGAATCATAGTAATGAAATGGTTAAGAAATGATATCCAATTGATAATTGTTGTGAGTTAGACTTGATACATTTAGTATTCTACGTTTATAGCTGTTGTTCTAATGATTAATGCTTGGAAACATGCTTGATGCTAAAAGAATGCTATAATGTACCTAACTAATCAAGTATAATCATATCATGTAGAGCCCTGACCATAGATCCATCATTGTCTGAAACCAAATGATGGTGAAACAGGTTTTCCTAAGGGAACTCTTGGAGCATATACTTTTGAGTATATGGGGGTATATGGACGCGAATATCCTTACGTCCTAGTGTAGGAATTGATGTAGATGTACTTTAATCTTTCAACCCTTCACTATATATTCATACCGGGTGATGTACCACAAATCTCCCGAAGAAATTACTAATACCACATCGATGAGAGATAAACAAGAAATCTTTCGATGACGATGAGAGTTCAGAACTCCACTGTAACTCTATAGCGAAGTTTCCAGAATACCCTGGATAGGTACTACAGCAGAGACACAAGATGTCCTGCAAGTAAATCCTCTTACTGACTGAGGAAGATGAGGTCATAAGAATCGGGCTCTTTTGATGACCTATGTATGGTACCGACGCGATTTTTATAAATGGTCGGTTGGAGTATGAGAGGTATACCTCATCTCCGCAGGGCATAATGATGTTTGAAAAATATAATCATCCGTATAGTATAACTGCTTAGGTTGTACTACGAGAAACAATGATTGATGTTACATTGTTGACTTTAATAGTCTGTTCAAGTTTCTAGAATACATGTTCTACATATGCTTTAATGAAGTGATTGCTTAAGTAAATGTTGTTTTACTTATTACCAAACCTGCTGTTGATATTTTCAGTTACTTTGCTTCTGTTATTCCTTATATGCTATAACAAAGCTTCTGGTGGAGAGTTATAACTCTCGCTGGGACAATTATTCAAATTTTCTCACTCCCGTAGGTTTCTACTTTTTAGGAAGACGCCAAGGACGAAGGAATCCATTTAAGAATGAGCAACAACAGCAACAACAACATCAGGGGCAGCAGTGAATCTCAGGTAGAGATACTGACTGTCTAATCTTATAGATAGCATGTCTTATGTCGTCTCTGTACTCTCAGGTCCTAGGAGTCAGTAGGTCTGAGGATTTTGGCATGATGCCTCGAGATTTTGTATCTTACCTTGTACAGTTAACAAGGTGGGTTTTGTTGTAATGCTCGAGATGTGTTTATTACAGAGATGTATCAATGGATCAGTTTGTAAATGACCTATCATGTTGTTTATGAAAGAGTTTTTATCTTTCAAAGATCTCTTTACAAAAGTTTAAATTTTTAGTGATTTTTGATTATTCCGCTGCTAATCGCTTCCGCATTCGTTTAATTTGATTGTCAGTTTGGTGTCAGTCGTTTCAAGTGGTATCAGAGCTCTAGGTTCGCTGAGTCTACAGAGACATAGGACTTAGGTAGTAGAGTCTGTTCTAAGTGTCATCCAGTTATCTGATGGTAACTTCTGCTCACATAGGAGGAGAAGAACTTGAAGATGACTGGATCAGATGAGGAGTTTGCTGTGGAGAGCAACAATATTGCACCAAGAAGAGGTGCAGAGGAGCAAGCAATAGAGGGACAATTACCTCAAATTCCCCTAGCTAACCCAACCATGATAAGGAATTCTTCCTTAGGAATCACTGTTAGGGAATTTAGGGCTACCATGATGTATCTAGTGGATCAAGCACTAGCAATACAACCCAGATTACCAGCTCCTAATGATGATGTTTTGGATATCAACAGAATATGTGAACCACAACAACAGGTTGAAGCAATGGTAAATGATGAAGCTTTGAACCTAGAGCAAGCCAGTGCCCAACCTCAGTCTGATGAATCAGTATACAGTAATATAGGGGTTAGAATACAACCAGAGACCAGGACCTGCTATAGGTGTAGGAAGCCTGGACATATCAGAAATAATTGTCCAGAAGAGAAATATAAAGGAAGAATTGAGAAAAGGCCTATCCAAACCCAGGAGCAGAGACCTGGTAGTTCCAAAAGGAAGAAGTTTCTGGTGTCACCAACACAACCAGAACCTAGTACACCAAGACAATGGTCATCCAGAAAGGGTAAAGAACCCTTCAGACCATACTGGGCACCTAGAATTTGCTACATATGTAGGCAGGTTGGACATCTGGCAAGAAATTGCCCAGCCAGAAATGTTATGGCAAATAAACCTTTGAGGCAGAATCAACTTGAGACAATGAATAATCCTTGAGTCATGACAGGTTAGACGAAATAAATGTTATTCTTATATGTCTTTTTATGATCTCTTGGACAAAACTGAGAAACTAATTGATTGAACTTTTCTTAATTAATCCTATAAGGACTTATAATGTTGTATAAAATAGATGTTTAATGTTACATGCTTACCTCCATAAAAAGGATGAAGTATTAAAGAGATGTCTGGATAAAATTCAGTAATGTTAGATCTTATACTTGTGATAATAGGAAAAGAGAAGGAAAATGGTAGTATACAAATGCATATTACCTTATCTCAGTATTTATATACCCTGGCCAGGTATACAATTGATGATGATAAAGTAAATATGGAAACTCCTAGATTGTTATCTTTTTTATTGCTCTGATCAAGTAGTCATTCTGAAACAATCTAATGAGTATCAAGAAATAAGAAATATGGGAATAAGGGAGGTCAACCCTGTCCAGTAAAGATGTAAGAATAATAATAAAGATCCTCCCCATAATGTGAAAATGTGATGGAATCATAAGATGTTTCATGAATGGTTGAAAATACATGATATAACAAGAGGAATATGATCCCTTATTCTCTTTCTTTCCAGGGACATGGCAATCAAGTGGGTCTTAGGACACTTGATGTGCATAATATAAAAATGTTTATGTGAAGTATACCTAAAAAGGTATCAGTTTATCTTGGACTTTAGTTCCAAGTTGAGAATATATGTAACAAGTAATGTTCCAAGATGAAAGGAAGATAATATGTAATGTGTTGATAACACATGTAATAGGTAACAAGATAAGAATGTAATAATATATATGATGAATTATGTTGCTTACCTAGAATAGTCAACAATAGAATCAAAGTAAACATGTAAAATATTATGAACATCACTTGTTAGGGGTTTATGTTTTCATAAACATATCTTTCTCCAAGATATCTATCAAATAAGTCCTTGATTGATAAGTAACTTTTCCCTATGATAAGAGAAGGTACAACTAATGAGAGAATTAGTGCAAATAATAAGGAAAGTTAATATGGTGTTATCAGATATGATAACACAATCAAGGTATGAAAGGACTTATATAGTCTCAAATAAATGATAGAGTATAATTGTGATATTAAGAAATGTTGATCTAACTAAGGAAAATGAGAGTATATGTTCCATATGAATCTTTCCATGAACAGTTTGTATGGAGTAACTATGTATTGAACAAAACTCTATGATGTTCCATAATAACGAAATGTCACTTGAAGACATAATGGTATAATTCTTAAATAATATCTTCTTTCCCTTTTCATTCTGGGATTTCGGGGACGAAATCCTTGTTAGGGGTTTATAATTTGTAACATCCCTGACCTGGGTTATGAACTAACCCCAGGTGTTTTTCTTAATCATTTGATTAAATGCTTGTGGTTATCTGTTGATAATGCAATTAAAGCTCCTAAGGAACATACATTTCCATTTCTGCCCCTTTTGAACAATGTTGTAATATTGTTTTGTAATATAGGGACCTATGTGCAAATTACCCAATTAAAAGGGGTTAACTTGCAAATTGAACATTTAAGATGTTCCTTTAGTGTTGAGACATCATAAGAGTGAATGAGATGAAGTGTGATTGGTTCCTTAAGCTTGGGCACTGGGATGCAGCTTGTGGGGCAATCCTTGTGCTTAAAACCCTAATTTTGGTGTAAAGTGCAATTTACCCAAAATGAGGGATGAAACTTGTAAAATACACCTATTAGAGTATATTTATGACTCTTGGCATCATTTAGAGTAAGAATGATGAATAGGGCACTTCAATTGAATAATCAAATAAGAACGATAACCGTTGTAAATTAAATAATCAAGTTATAAGCCTAATAACCCTTCTATATGTACAACTTAGTAAAAAGTTGGTTTTCTTCACCTTTAGACCTTGGGTTTAAGATGAGTTTTTCTTAAGTATGGAAGGGAGAAACGTGGCTTAGAAGAAGGGAAGGACCTAGATGAGAAATGGAGAAACAAGTTGTCCTTATGTTGGAATTTCACCCAAAGTATATATACACCTTTTCTCACTTAGCAAGGATCGTTTCCTTCACTTCCCTTCTTATCCCCTTGCTTAGACTGACTTAGGACAGAGCTCTGGAGCAGAGGAGGATGGATAAGGAGTTCTAGGTAAGCTTTAGTCATCTTCTTGCTCGGATTCATGGAGGAATTCATGGTGCAAGGTTGGTTTTATGGTCTTCCTTACTTGTTTCCTCTTTCTAGCCATCTTTTCCCAACCTTTCCTTGGAGAAACACCCTTGGCCGACCTGTGGAGCTCAAGACACCATTAAAGGCTTGAAGCTTGGAAGCTCGGAGCTCAAGGAACGACCTTAAGGTGGGTTTTATAACTCTAAACCTTTTTCTTTCTTATGCATATCTTTGTTCTTGCAATTAGTACTTAGTTCTTCTTCTTTCCCACTCTTCCTTGCTTTCTTGCAACTAAAATCACGAAGAACAGACCTTGATCTGGAGGTAGAAGAAGATGGGCGTGATTACCAATGTTACTTTATCAAACGGTCTTGTTTTCCCCCCTTTGGCCAAACGGTTTGGGGCAAACGGTTTGCAAAACCGTTTGAAGGGCAAACGGTTTCACAAGGTCGGTTGGAGAAAACGGTCTCCAAGACCGTTTGAGGGTGTTGACAAAGTGTTTACCATTTGGTATTTCTGTTCATAATTATGTAGGCTAATGACCCACCAAAGTTTAGGGGTTAACTCCAAATAAATCGTAGGTTGAAGGCCAATCAATTAGGCAAATCGAATTGAATAAAATGCTGATTTTCAATCTGATTAACTTGAACTTTTTGGGAAAACGGTCTCAAGACCATTTGAGTGCGTTGACCAAGCGTTGACCATTTGGGATTACTGTTCCTAATGATGTGGTCTAATGACCTACCAAATTTGATAGGTTAACTCCCAAGGAATCATGAGTTAAAGGCTAAACAATTAGGCAATTGAATTGAATTAAGTGCTGATTTTCCAATATGATTAATTGAACTTTTTGGGAAAACGGTCTCAAGACCGTTTGAGGGTGTTGACCAAGCGTTGACCGTTTGGGATTCCTGTTCATAATTATGATAAGTTAATAACCCTCCAAATTTTAGGGATTAACTCTAAAGGAATCGTGAGTTGAAGGCTAATAATTTATGTAAACCCTAATTGGATTAAGTGCTGACTTTCATCTTGATTGATATGACTTTTTGGGTTTTCTTTCCCAAACGGTCTCAAGACCATTTGGGGATCACCCAAACGGTCTCAAGACCGTTTGGAGGTCACCCAAGACCGTTTGGAGGTCTAGGGTTGGATATGGTTAAGTGTTTGAAGGACAAAAGATATGGTGTTAACCCTAATCGACTAAGTGTTGGATTTGCATTGAATTGAGTTGATTGTTTGGAGTTGATTGGCCCAAACGGTCTCAAGACCGTTTGGGGATCACCCAAGACCGTTTGGAGGTCTGGGGTCAAGTATAGTTGACCAATTGAAGGTCCAAAGGTACCAAATTACAAAGCAATCAATTGCTGATTTGATGATCAACTCAATAGCTCAAACCCTAATGATTTTTCACTAGAATCCAAGGGTTGGGTGAGCCAAACGGTCTCAAGACCGTTTGGAACTCATCCAAACGGTCTCAAGACCGTTTGGAGGTCACCCAAGACCGTTTGGAGGTCTACGGGTGAGTATGGTTAAGCAATTGATGATCCAATGTTACCAAGTTAAAGTGTAATCAATTGTTGATTTGGTGATCAATCCAATGATTCAAACCTTAATTGATTGACTTGGATTTTGATGATATGATGGGAAAACGGTCTCAAGACCGTTTGGAGGTCATCCAAACGACCTCAAGACCGTTTGGGGTCAGGTCATACCCAATTTGGATGATGGTTCTATGGTTTCAAAGTAACTAGTCTTACATTGATTAGTATTGAAGGATCATCGATTCCAAACCCTAATTCAATTGAATCAAACCCTAATTGATGAACAATTGAGGGTTAATTAAGGGTCAAATCAGTTGAAGGTTGACCTATTAAACTCATTTGAGGTATGAGTATAGGTCCAATTGATGTTTGGTTCCATGAATTCAATGATTGAAGTAATCAACATTGAAAACCCTAATTCAATTGGATACCTTATATAATGGAGGTCCAATGTGATTAAATCTTTGGGAATTAAGATGATGAATGTTCTATTGATCCAATGATGATTACTAATGATAATCAATGAAGGTATGAAGGTTGAAACCCTAATCATACCTAAGTGATTAGAACCAATTAAAGGGAGAATTCTTAATTGTTTATAGGATTAATAGCTTGATACACTATGTTAACCATAGTAGCATGTACTTGATTGAAGGGTTGATGTGACCTAATCAAGTTAAAAGAATGAAAGATTAGAATACATATATTTATATATATATATATAAAAATATGAAT
Source organism: Alisma plantago-aquatica (assembly GCA_963693085.1). Classification (NCBI taxonomy): domain Eukaryota; kingdom Viridiplantae; phylum Streptophyta; class Magnoliopsida; order Alismatales; family Alismataceae; genus Alisma; species Alisma plantago-aquatica. Next base: position 13,598,114 of record OY856414.1, on the reverse strand, counting down.
CATGGAACGATGTTATGTAGCACGACCGTGTAAGGGAACACGGCCGTGGTAGCCTTAACTTGCACGACCGTGTAAGGGAGCACGACTGTGGTAGCCTTACTTTGCATGACCGTGCAAGGTGGCACGGTCGTGGTGTCCTATAAAGAAATTGAAAAGTTTTGGTATTGTGTTGAAATTGTTATATATGCATGTCCTTATTTGTATAAGTCATACAGGTTGATATTATGAGGTGATCATAGCCAGGTAAGAGTTATGATGTCATATTCCTTGAAAACAATTATAAGCTTTTAGAGTAATGATATGTGAAAAGTATATACATTGCTTCAATCAAGGTCATGTTGTTAGATGACTTGATGCTTATATGTCACTTGGTAGCAAGTGTTATGATAATCTGAGGGTTTGAATAACCATGTTCCTGAATCATTTTATGCTTAATGCCTTGAAGGCTTAGATGGTTCAATGGCTGTTTAATCAAAACCCTAATGATACCTAAAGACATTAAGGGGTTAAGTGATTAGTAGATTGACCCATTTTATGATTATTAAAGAAGATTACCAAGGTACCCTTGAAGGGTTCAAGTAGATAACAACCCTTGATCAAGAAAACCCTAATGATTATAATGGGTTGACTTAATCTATGTTAATCAAAGATGACTTGACCCAATCTAACCTAGAGTGATTTAAACATCATCTAGTAGTAAGAAGAGAGAGAAAGCTCCTAATATGAATGAGAATCAAGTAACATACTTTCAATATGTAAGAATGTACATGATTAGTGTATGATCCATCAAGGTAAGATCATGGAAATCCTAATTATAATGATTAATGAATCTTAACCTAATTTGATGGCATCAATGATGATAATTTTCATATATAATGATGTTATGAGCTCAATTCACTATGAAATGAATAGTAAACCCTAATTCTAGGGTAATAACGTGTAACGTGAATAGTAAACCCTAATTTAGGGTGATCTGATAAATGGAGTAATTCAGGGTTATGCCTTTGAGTATGAAACCCTAATTACAAGTTGTAATATGAGAAATCTTTATGCCTCGAGAGCTAAGAGGTTCTATAACCCTATGTTGAAGTAAAAGAATACAAACCCTAACTAATGAAGGATGGGGTATGTTAACCCTAGTCCTGGGTTATGCTTTCAAGTATGAAACCCTGTGAACAAATTACAATAGAAGAATTCATATTCCTTATAAGACAAAGGGATTCAATAACCTTAATTGAGTGGGGTAAACCCTAACTCTACTTATGCTTTTAAGCACGAATCTTCATGATTAAAGTATGAGATGAGGAATCATTATTCCTAATCATAAAGAAAGGGATTGAATAACCCTAATTGATGTAAATAAGGAAACCTAGCCTTAGTGTAAGCATGAAGGTACTATTCCTGAATTGAAAGGTTAATTCTGCTTTATAAATTGATGATCTGGAAATGAAATGTTTATTGTTGTCAATTGAATTAACTATGCAGGTTCTTATAAAAGGATCATTATATCCAGGTAAAGGTTATGATATCATATTCATTGGAAGCATGTTATTCGCTTTCTAAATAGTGATATACCATGTTGCCTAGTTAAGAGACATCATATAAGATTGATAGGCTGTGAGAGCCATGAGTAACATCAAGGCCATGCTAATAAGATAACTTATGATGAATTAAGGGTTTGAATACCCTATTCTTGAATCATAGTAATGAAATGGTTAAGAAATGATATCCAATTGATAATTGTTGTGAGTTAGACTTGATACATTTAGTATTCTACTTTTATAGCTGTTGTTCTAATGATTAATGCTTGGAAAATGCTTGATGCTAAAATAATGCTAGAATGTACCTAACTAATCAAGTATAATGATATCATGTAGAGCCCTGACCATAGATCCATCATTGTCAGAGACCAAATGATGGTGAAACAAGTTTTCCTAAGGGAACTCCTGGAGCATATACTTTTGAGTATATGGGGGTATATGGACGCGAATATCCTTACGTCCTAGTGTAGGAATTAATGTATATGTACTTTAATCTTTCAACCCTTCACTATATATTCATACCGGGTGATGTACCACAAATCTCCCGAAGAAATTACTAATACCGCATCGATGAGAGATAAACAAGAAATCTTTCGATGACGATGAGAGTTCAGAACTCCACTGTAACTCTATAGCGAAGTTTCAAAAATACCCTGGATAGCTACTACAGCAGAGACACAAGATGTCCTGCAAGTAAATCCTCTTACTGACTGAGGAAGATGAGGTCATAAGAATCCGGCTCTTTTGATGACCTATGTATGGTACCGACGCGATTTTTATAAATGGTCGGTTGGAGTATGAGAGGTATACCTCATCTCCCTAGGGCATAATGATGTTTGCAAAATATAATCAGCCGTATAGTATAACTGCTTAGGTTGTACTACGAGAAACAATGATTGATGTTACATTGTTGACTTTAATAGTCTATTCAAGTTTCTAGAATACATGTTCTACATATGCTTTAATGAAGTGATTGCTTAAGTAAATGTTGTTTTACTTATTACCAAACCTGCTATTGATATTTTCAGTTACTTTGCTTCTGTTATTCCTTATATGCTATAACAAAGCTTCTGGTGGAGAGTTATAACTCTCGCTGGGACAATTATTCAAATTGTCTCACTCCCGTAGGTTTCTACTTTTTAGGAAGACGCCAAGGATGAAGGAATCCATTTAAGAATGAGCAACAACATCAGGGGTAGCAGTGAATCTCAGGTGGAGATACTGACTGTCTAGTCTTATAGATAGCATGTCTTATGTCGTCTCTGTACTCTCAGGTCCTAGGAGTCAGTAGGTCTGAGGATTTTGGCATGATGCCTCGAGATTTTGTATCTTACCTTGTACAGTTAACAAGGTGGGTTTTGTTGTAATGCTCGAGATGTGTTTATTACAGAGATGTATCAATGGATCAGTTTGTAAATGACCTATCATGTTGTTTATGAAAGAGTTTTTATCTTTCAAAGATCTCTTTACAAAAGTTTTAAATTTTTAGTGATTTTTGATAATTCCTCTGCTAATCGCTTCCGCATTCGTTTAATTTGATTGTCAGTTTGGTGTCAGTCGTTTCAAGTGGTATCAGAGCTCTAGGTTCGCTGAGTCTATAGAGACATAGGACTTAGGTAGTAGAGTCTATTCTAAGTGTCATCCAGTGTATCTGATGGTAACTTCTACTCACATTGGAGGAGAAGAACTTGAAGATGACTGGATCGGATGAGGAGTTTGTTGTGGAGAGCAACAATACTGCACCAAGAAGAGGTGCAAAGGAGCAAGCAATAGAGGGACAATTACCTAAGATTCCCCTAGCTAACCCAACCATGATAAGGAATTCTTCCTTAGGAATCACTGTTAGGGAATTTAGGGCTACCATGATGTATCTAGTGGATCAAGCACTAGCAATACAACCCAGATTACCAGCTCCTAATGATGATGTTTTGGATATCAACAGAATATGTGAACCACAACAACAGGTTGAAGCAATGGTAAATGATGAAGCTTTGAACCTAGAGCAAGCCAGTGCCCAACCTTAGTCTGATGAATCAGTATACAGTAATATAGGGGTTAGAATACAACCAGAGACCAGGACCTACTATAGGTGTAGGAAGCCTGGACATATCAGAAATAATTGTCCAGAAGAGAAATATAAAGGAAGAATTGAGAAAAGGCCTATCCAAACCCAGGAGCAGAGACCTGGTAGTTCCAAAAGGAAGAAGTTTCTGGTGTCACCAACACAACTAGAACCTAGTACACCAAGACAATGGTCATCCAGAAAGGGTAAAGAACCCTTCAGACCATACTGGGCACCTAGAATTTGCTACATATGTAGGCAGGTTGGACATCTGGCAAGAAATTGCCCAGCCAGAAATGTTATGGCAAATAAACCTCTGAGGCAGAATCAACTTGAGACAATGAATAATCCTCGAGTCATGACAGGTTAGACGAAATAAATGTTATTCTTATATGTCTTTTTATGATCTCTTGGACAAAACTGAGAAAGTAATTGATTGAACTTTTCTTAATTAATCCTATAAGGACTTATAATGTTGTATAAAATAGATGTTTCATGTTACATGCTTACCTCCATAAAAAGGATGAAGTATTAAAGAGATGTCTGGATAAAATTCAGTAATGTTAGATATTATACTTGTGATAATAGGAAAAGAGAAGGAAAATGGTAGTATACAAATGCATATTACCTTATCTCAATATTTATATACCCTGGCCAGGTATACAATTGCTGATGATAAAGTAAATATGGAAACTCCTAGATTGTTATCTTTTTGATTGCTCTGATCAAGTCGTCATTCTGAAACAATCTAATGAGTATCAAGAAATAAGAAATATGGGAATAAGGGAGGTCAACCCTGTCCAGTAAAGATGTAAGAATAATAATAAAGATCCTCCCCATAATTTGAAAATGTGATGGAATCATAAGATGTTTCATGAATGGTTGAAAATACATGATATAACAAGAGGAATATGATCCCTTATTCTCTTTCTTTCCAGGGACATGACAATCAAGTGGGTCTTAGGACACTTGATGTGCATAATATAAAGATGTTTATGTGAAGTATACCTAGAAAGGTATCAGTTTATCTTGGACTTTAGTTCCAAGTTGAGAATATATGTAACAAGTAATGTTCCAAGATGAAAGGAAGATAATATGTAATGTGTTGATAACACATGTAATAGGTAACAAGATAAGAATGTAATAATATATATGATGAATTATGTTGCTTACCTGGAATAGTCAACAATAGAATCAAAGTAAACATGTAAAATATTATGAACATCACTTGTTAGGGGTTTATGTTTTCATAAACATATCTTTCTCCAAGATATCTATCAAATAAGTCCTTGATTGATAAGTAACGTTTCCCTATGATAAGAGAATGTACAACTAATGAGAGAATTAGTGCAAATAATAAGGAAACTTAATATGGTGTTATCAGATATGATAACACAATCAAGGTATGAAAGGACTTATATAGTCTCAAATAAATGATAGAGTATAATTGTGATGTTAAGAAATGTTGATCTAACTAAGGAAAATGAGAGTATATGTTCCATATGAATCTTTCCATGAAAAGTTTGTGTGGAGTAACTATGTATTGAACAAAACTCTATGATGTTCCATAATAACGAAATGTCACTTGAAGACATAATGGTATAATGCTTAAATAATATCTGCTTTCCCTTTTCTTTCTGGGATTTCGGGGACGAAATCCTTGTTAGGGGTTTATAATTTGTAACATCCCTGACCTGGGTTATGAACTAACCGCAATTGTTTTCTTAATCATTTGATTAAATGCTTGTGATTATCTTTTGATAATGCAATTAAAGCTCCTAAGGAACATACATTTCCATTTCTGCCCCTTTTGAACAATGTTTTAATATTGTTTTGTAATACAGGGACCTATGTGCAAATTACCCAATTAAAAGGGGTTAACTTTCAGATTGCACATTTTAAGATGTTCCTTTAGTGTTGAGACATCATAAGATTGAATGAGATGAAGTGTGATTGGTTCCCCAAGCTTGGGCACTGGGATGCAGCTTGTGGGGCAATCCTTGTGCTTAAAACCCTTATTTTGGTGTAAAGTGCAATTTACCCAAAATGAGGGATGAAACTTGTAAAATACACCTTTTAGAGTATATTTATGACTCTTGGCATCATTTAGAGTAAGAATTATGAATAGGTCACTTCAATTGAATAATCAAATAAGAATGATAACCCTTATAAATTAAATAATCAAGTTATAAGCCTAATAACCCTTCTATATGTGCAACTTAGTAAAAATTTGGTTTTCTTCACCTTTAGACCTTGGGTTTAAGATGATTTTTTCTTAAGTATGGAAGGGAGAAACGTGGCTTAGAAGAAGAGAAGGACCTAGATGAGAAATGGAGAAATAAGTTGTCCTTATGTTGGAATTTCTCCCAAAGTATATATACACCTTTTCTCACTTAGCAAGGATCGTTTCTTTCACTTCCCTTCTTATCCCCTTGCTTAGACCGACTTAGGAAAGAGCTCTGGAGCAGAGGAGGACGGATAAGGAGTTCTAGGTAAGCTTTGGTCATCTTCTTGCTCAGATTCATGGAGGAATTCATGGTGCAAGGTTGGTTTTATGGTCTTCCTTACTTGTTTCCTCTTTCTAGCCATCTTTTCCCAACCTTTCCTTAGAAAAATACCCTTGGCCGACCTGTGGAGCTCAAGACACCATTAAAGGCTTGAAGCTTGGAAGCTTGGAGCTCAAGGAACGACCTTAAGGCGGGTTTTATAACTCTAAACCTTTTGCTTTCTTATGCATATCTTTGTTCTTGCAATTAGTACTTAGTTCTTCTTCTTTCCCACTCTTCCTTGCTTTCTTGCAACTAAAAGCACGAAGAACAGACCTTGATCTGGAGGTAGAAGAATATGGGCGTGATTACCAATGTTACTTTATCAAACGGTCTTGTTTTCCCCCCTTTGGCCAAACGGTTTGGGGCAAACGGTTTGCAAAACCGTTTGAAGGGCAAACGGTTTCACAAGGTCGGTTGGAGAAAACGGTATCCAAGACCATTTGAGGGTGTTGACCAAGCATTTACCGTTTGGGATTTCTGTTCATAATTATGTAGGATAATGACCCACCAAATTTGAGGGGTTAACTCCAAAGAAATCGTAGGTTGAAGGCCAATCAATTAGGCAAATCGAATTGAATTAAATGCTGCTTTTCAATCTGATTAACTTGAACTTTTTGGGAAAACGGTCTCAAGACTGTTTGAGTTCGTTTACCAAGAGTTGATCGTTTGGTATTACTGTTCCTAATGATGTGATATAATGCCCTACCAAATTTTATAGGTTAACTCCAAAGGAATCATGAGTTAAAGGCTAAACAATTAGGCAATTGAATTGAATTAAGTGCTGATTTTCCAAAATGGTTAATTGAACTTTTTGGGAAAACGGTCTCAAGACCGTTTGAGGGTGTTGACCAAGCATTGACAGTTTGGGATTCCTGTTCATAATTATGTTGGTTAATAACCCTCCAAATTTGAGGGATTAACTCTAAAGGAATCGTGATTTGAAGGCTAATCAATTATGTAAACCCTAATTGGATTAAGTGCTGACTTTCATCTTGATTGATATGACTTTTTGGGTTTTCTTGCCCAAACAGTCTCAAGACCGTTTGGGGATCACCCAAACGGTCTCAAGACCGTTTGGCGGTCACCCAAGACCGTTTGGAGGTCTAGGGTTGGATATGGTTAAGTGTTTGAAGGACAAAAGATATGGTGTTAACCCTAATCGACTAAGTGTTGGATTTGCATTGAATTGAGTTGATTGTTTGGGGTTGATTGGCCCAAACGGTCTCAAGACCGTTTGGGGATCACCCAAGACCGTTTGGAGGTCTGGGGTCAAGTATAGTTGACCAATTGAAGGTCCAAAGGTACCAAATTACAAAGCAATCAATTGCTGATTTGATGATCATCTCAATAGCTCAAACCCTAATGATTTTTCACTAGAATCCAAGGGTTGGGTGAGCCAAACGGTCTCAAGAACGTTTGGAACTCATCCAAACGGTCTCAAGACCGTTTGGAGGTCACCCAAGACCGTTTGGAGGTCTAGGGGTGAGTATGGTTAAGCAATTGATGATCCAATGTTACCAAGTTAAAGTGTAATCAATTGTTGATTTGGTGATCAATCCAATGATTCAAACCTTAATTGATTGACTTGGATTTTGATGATATGATGGGCAAACGGTCTCAAGACCGTTTCAAGGTCATCCAAACGACCTCAAGACCGTTTGGGGTCAGGTCATTCCCAATTTGGATGATGGTTCTATGGTTTCAAAGTAACTAGTCTTACATTGATTAGTATTGAAGGATCATCTATTCCAAACCCTAATTCAATTGAATCAAACCCTAATTGATGAACAATTGAGGGTTAATTAAGGGTCAAATCAGTTGAAGGTTGACCTATTAAACTCATTTGAGGTATGAGTATAGGTCCAATTGATGTTTGGTTCCATGAATTCAATGATTGAAGTAATCAACATTGGAAACCCTAATTCAATTGGATACCTTATGTAATGGAGGTCCAATGTGATTAAATCTTTGGGAATTAAGATGATGAATGTTCTATTGATCCAATGATGATTAGTAATGATAATCAGTGAAGGTATGAAGGTTGAAACCCTAATAATACCTAAGTGATTAGAACCAATTAAAGGGAGAATTCTTAATTGTTTATAGGATTAATAGCTTGATACACTATGTTAACCATAGTAGCATGTACTTGATTGAAGGGTTGATGTGACCTAATCAAGTTAAAAGAATGAAAGATTAGAATACATATATTTATATATATATATAAATATGAATCATGGAACGATGTTATGTAGCACGACCGTGTAAGGGAGCACAGCCGTGGTAGCCTTAACTTGCACGACCGTGTAAGGGAGCACGGCCGTGGTAGCCTTACTTTGCACGACCGTGCAAGGTGGCACGGCCGTGGTGTCCTATAAAGAAATTGAAAAGTTTTGGTATTGTGTTGACATTGTTATATATGCATGTCCTTATTTGTATAAGTCATACAGGTTGATATTATGAGGTGATCATAGCCAGGTAAGAGTTATGATGTCATATTCCTTGAAAACAATTATAAGCTTTTAGAGTAATGATATGTGAAAAGTATATACATTGCTTCAATCAAGGTCATGTTGTTAGATGACTTTATGCTTATATGTCACTTGGTAGCAAGTGTTATGATAATCTGAGGGCTTTAATAACCATGTTCCTGAATCATTTTATGCTTAATGCCTTGAAGGCTTAGATGGTTCAATGGTTGTTTAATCTAAACCCTAATGATACCTAAAGACATTAAGGGGTTATGTGATTAGTAGATTGACCCATGTTATGATTATTAAAGAAGATTACCAAGGTACCCTTGAAGGGTACAAGTAGATAACAACCCTTGATCAAGAAAACCCTAATGATTATAATGGGTTGACTTAATCTATGTTAATCAAAGATGACTTGACCCAATCTAACCTAGAGTGATTTAAACATCATCTAGTAGTAAGAAGAGAGAGAAATCTCCTAATATGAATGAGAATTAAGTAACATACTTTCAATATGTAAGAATGTACATGATTAGGGTATGATCCATCAAGGTAAGATCATGGAAATCCTAATTATAATGATTAATGAATCTTAACCTAATTTGAGGGCATCAATGATGATAATTTTCATATATAATGATGCTATGAGCTCAATTCACTATGAAGTGAATAGTAAACCCTAATTCTAGGGTAATAACGTGTAACATGAATAGTAAACCCTAATTTAGGGTGATCTGATAAATGGAGTAATTCAGGGTTATGCCTTTGAGTATGAAACCCTAATTACAAGTTGTAATATGAGAAATCTTTATGCCTCGAGAGCTAAGAGGTTCTATAACCCTATGTTGAAGTAAAAGAATACAAACCCTAACTAATGAACGATGGGGTATGTTAACCCTAGTCCTAGGTTATGCTTTCAAGTATGAAACCCTGTGAACAAATTACAATATAAGAATTTGTATTCCTTATAAGACAAAGGGATTCAATAACCTTAATTTAGTGGGGTAAACCCTAACTCTACTTATGCTTTTAAGCATAAATCTTCATGATTAAAGTATGAGATGAGTAATCATTATTCCTAATCATAAAGAAAGGGATTGAATAACCCTAATTGATGTAAATAAGGGAACGTAGCCTTAGTGTAAGCATGAAGGTACTATTCCTGAATTGAAAGGTTAATTCTGCTTTATAAATTGTTGATCTGGAAATGAAATGTTTATTGTTGTCAATTGAATTAACTATGAAGGTTCTTATAAAAGGATGATTATATCCAGGTAAAGGTTATGATATCATATTCATTGGAAGCATGTTATTAGCTTTCTGAATAGTGATATACCATGTTGCCTAGTTAAGAGACATCATATAAGATTGATAGGCTGTGAGAGCCATGAGTAACATCAAGGCCATGCTAATAAGATGACTTATGATGAATTAAGGGTTTGAATACCCTATTCTTGAATCATAGTAATGAAATTGTTAAGAAATGATATCCAATTGATAATTGTTGTGGGTTAGACTTGATACATTTAGTATTCTACTTTTATAGCTGTTGTTCTAATGATTAATGCTTGGAAACATGCTTGATGCTAAACGAATGCTAGAATGTACCTAACTAATCAAGTATAATCATATCATGTAAAGCCCTGACCTAAGATCCATCATTGTCAGAGACCAAATGATGGTGAAACAAGTTTTCCTAAGGGAACTCCTGGAGCATATACTTTTGAGTATATGGGGGTATATGGACGTGAATATCCTTACGTCCTAGTGTAGGAATTGATGTAGATGTACTTTAATCTTTCAACCCTTCACTATATATTCATACCGGGTGATGTACCACAAATCTCGCGAAGAAATTACTAATACCGCATCGATGAGAGATAAATAAGAAATCTTTCGATGACGATGAGAGTTCAGAACTCCACTGTAACTCTATAGCGAAGTTTCCAGAATACCCTAGATAGCTACTACAGTAGAGACACATGATGTCCTGCAAGTAAATCCTCTTACTGACTGAGGAAGATGAGGTCATAAGAATCCGGCTCTTTTGATGACCTATGTATGGTACCGACGTGATTTTTATAAATGGTCGGTTGGAGTATGAGAGGTATACCTCATCTCCGCAGGGCATAATGATGTTTGAAAAATATAATCAGCCGTATAGTATAACTGCTTAGGTTGTACTACGAGAAACAATGATTGATGTTACATTGTTTACTTTAATAGTCTTTTCAAGTTTCTAGAATACATGTTCTACATATGCTTTAATGAAGTGATTGCTTAAGTAAATGTTGTTTTACTTATTACCAAACCTGCTGTTGATATTTTTAGTTACTTTGCTTCTGTTATTCCTTATATGCTATAACAAAGCTTATGGTGGAGAGTTATAACTCTCGCTGGGACAATTATTCAAATTGTCTCACTCCCGTAGGTTTCTACTTTTTAGGAAGATGCCTAGGATGAAGGAATCCATTTAATAATGAGCAACAATAGCAACAACAACATCAGGGGCAGCAGTGAATCTCAGGTGGAGATACTGACTGTCTAGTCTTATAGATAGCATATCTTATGTCGTCTATGTACTCTCAGGTCCTAGGAGTCAGTAGGTCTGAGGATTTTGGCATGATGCCTCGAGATTTTGTATCTTACCTTGTACAGTTAACAAGGTGGGTTTTTTTGTAATGCTCGAGATGTGTTTATTATAGAGATGTATCAATGGATCAGTTTGTAAATGACATGTCATGTTGTTTATGAAAGAGTTTTTATCTTTCAAAGATCTCTTTACAAAAGTTTTAAATTTTTAGTGATTTTTGATAATTCCGCTGCTAATCGCTTCCGCATTCGTTTAATTTGATTGTCAGTTTGGTGTCGGTCATTTCAGTTAGTGCTTTTCCTTTGATGGATCCATTGATAAAAAGGTTTTAATTTTTAGTTATTTTTGGTAATCTGATGCTTAGTGAACTCTTCTGCATTAGTTAATTATGTTTTTGTGAGTTGTATGCCACAAAGATAGTTTGGGGCTCAAGTAGTCAAAATTGATTGAGGACTCAATTGGTTAATCCATTTGGATACCTAATGTAATTGAGGACTCAATTGGTTAATCCACTTGGAAACCTCTTGTAATTAAAGATCCAATGGGTCAATTCATTTGGATACCCTATGTAATGAAGGTCCAATGTGATTGAATCTCTTGAGAATTAAGATGATGAATGATCCATTGATCCAGTGATGATTAGTAATGATAATCAATGAAGGTACAAAGGCTGAAACCCTAAGAGTACCTAAGTGATTAGTGCCAATTAAGGGATGAACCCTAATTGCTTATAGGAACAATGACTTGGTACACTATGTTAATCATAGTTGTATGTACTTGATTGAAGGGTTGATATGACCTAATCAAGTTGAGAAGATGATAGCATGAATTCATACATGAATATGATTCATGTGGTGATTAAGGGTATGATCTTTAAAGTAAAGAGATCATGAAACCCAAATCATGAACATACACCCTAATTGACAGGGCTATTGAACTCTAACCCTAAATTGAGGGAAATTCTTAATGAAACCCTAATCCAGGGTGAGGATGTAACCCTAATCCAGGGTAATGATATGTGAAACCCTAATTGAGGGTGATTCCATGTGAAACCCTAGTTGAGGGCGATTCCATGAGAAACCCTGACTAAGAATTAACACCACATGATGCTCTAATGCTATGTTGTGTTGAGAGGCCCTAAGAAGGGTGAAGGTATGTGAGACTCTAATGTGGAGTCATAATACATAAAGCCCTAATCCTGGGCAATATAACAATGAATCATAATCCTAATATTAAGTAAGGGTATAAGGAAACCCTAATGATGAGATAGAAGGAATTACCTTATAAAGGTGGAATACTTCATGTGGTTGATTATAAGCAACCTTATTGTAAGCAATGTCTTTAGCATTAGACAGGTCCATATCATTAAAGATAGTTGGACAATTCTAATGTGTGGCCTATGCATTATATGCTAAAGGTGAGTGTTTAGTGATGGAATGTATTAAGAAGGGAAATAACTTAATACAAGATAAGATGGTTAATTCAAGAGAGTCTCAAATGATGAGAAAGTGATACATCAAAATATGATAGTTATCACATTTAGCACTTCAGGGTTTATATAACTTGATGTACTCCAAATCTTATATGTCTGTATATGAAACATAAGAAGTGTGTTATGCAACTATTACAATGAAATGTAATGAGTTGATGCACTTTGATAAGTGTTAAATAATGTACCTTGAGAATGGGGTTAAGCCAAATTGATGAGTATGATGTAGTCATACCATGATGAGGATGAGAAATGAACTCATACCTTGAATTGATAATCATTAATGCTATATGATGAGAGTAATAATCATTTATGATATCTTTGAATGCCCCAGAGGTATGGAATAATGAATTAAGTGTTGGATAGATTATATAATCATGAAACCCTAATTAATGAGAAATGGGAACCCTAACCCTAATTTGGGAAAAGGGAATGAGAAGCCCTATTTGATAGTAAACCCTAATTCCTGGTAAAGGAATAATGGAGTTATTATTGTATCACATGATGTGATGAATGTCTTATATGACTGTTATCATGTCTAATAATCATGTAGGTATTATGACATGATGATTATAGCCAGGGTTGAGCTGTGACATTTATATAATAAATTTTGATTGGCCTTATGTGCCTTAATGTTGTTGTTGCTTAGTAAAAGTAGCAATGTGTATGGATTTCATGAGTCATATGAGTAAGTTGTTCCCTAGAAAGAGGTGACAAGATATTTTGTGGCCTTAAGAGCCATGTGTGATGCTTGTATAATAAGTATCAATATCATGAATGCCTTGGTCAGATGACCTGAAGGTGATAGTTACCTAATAGATGGTAATGATGCTCAATGATGAGTTAAGGGTTTGAATACCCAGAACCATATGATTATGGTGATGAGAATGTGAAGGGATGAGAATTCCCAGTTGTAAAATGAGGGACTGAGTTCCCAAGGTCTTTGAAAGACTGATAAGTATCTGATGAAAGTAGTACATGTCTCTTTATAACATTGTTGTAATAAGTCTTGTTTGAGAACTTGGATGATGCTAAAAGAATATGAAAATGTACTTAATTAATCAAGTGAAATCTTTTCATGTAGAGCCCTGACCATAGATCCATCATGGTCAGCATTAGATGATGGTGAAATGGGTGCTCTGCGGCAAAACTCGGAACACATATTTTGAATATGTGGGGGTGAATGGGTGAAAAATATCCTTACGTCAGGTGAAGAGATTGAGGGATGGTAAACATCAAACCTCTCAATCCTTCATGTGTTGGGATGAATGTATCATAAATCTCCCGATGGTTGGGATAGATGTAACATTAATCTCCCAATGATATTTAATGTCAGGTCAAGGAGATAAACATTAAATCTCTCAATGGCCAATGAGAGTGCAGTTGACGCTGTAACTCTATAGCAAAGTTCCAGTATACCCTGGAAAGCTATTTTGAGCAGTTAACACAGTCTTGCTTGTTGTCCCACACTGACTGGGATGTGAGAGGTCATGGGAATCCGGCTCTTCCATAGACCTATGTATGGTACCGATTTTGACTTCACAGTGGTCGGTTGGAGTATGAGTGGTATACCTCATCTCCTCAGGGCATAAGTGTGTTTGTCAAATGAAAATCAGCCGTATAAAATGTTTGTTTAAGGATTGAATACGGAAATTCATTGGATGATGATACATTTCTTTTATGCAACCATAGTTCTTTGATATTAATCGTATATGTTGTATTCATTACAAGTAGATGGATGAACTATGACTTTACCATGTGTAGATGCAATGTTCTACTTGGGAAAGGAGATTACTTCACTCTGTTCATATAGTGATTTACATGTTGTTAATTATATACAAATCCTTCTGCTCAGTTTATTTTAATAAACCGCTATAACAATGTTTTGGCGGAGAGTTATATCTCCCGCTGGGGCAATTTACAATTGTCTCACCCCCGTGGGATCCAACTTTTTAGGTTGACGCGGACAAAGAAGCAGAAATCCTATTGCAGGGAAAGGACAACAGCAGTAACATCAGGGACAGCAGTGAGATCTCAGGTGGAGATACTGCATGTCAAGTTATGTAGCTAGAAAGTCCTATGTGTTGTCTCTGTACTCTCAGGTCCTCAGAGTTTTTAGTCAGTGTTTTTGATAAATCGATCTGAGGTTTTGGTTTGATGCCTCGAGATTCGTATGTTGTCTGTATATAATGTTTATAGGGCAGCTGATGTTGTAATCTCTAAGAAGATATGGTACAGGTTATATACGTTTGAACTAGAATGTAAATGTTATACAATGGTTTTTGATGGGAAAGATTTCCTATGTGTGGATCTCTTTGCAAAAAGTTTTAATTTGTAGTGATTTTCAGTAATCCGCTGCAAATAATTCGCTTCCGCTTAAGTTAATCTTGTTTTTGTGAGTTTGATTCCACAAATTAGTGGTATCAGAGCTCTAGGTTCGCTGAGTCTACAGAGACATAGGACTAAGGTAGTAGAGTCTGTTTTGGTGTCATCCAGTGTATCCGATAGTGTCTTCTGCTCATATAAGAGAAGAAGAACTTAAAGATGACTGGGTCACATGAGGAGGTTGATGTTGAAAGCAGCAATGTTGCACCAAGAATAGGTGCATGGGACCAGGCAAGAGAGACACAATTGCCTGAGAATCCCTTAGATGATCCAACTATAATAAGAAAATCCTTCTTTAAGTATTGTTGTTGAAGAATTTAGGGCAACAGTAATGAATATAGTGGATCAAGCATGGGCAGTGTAACCTAGATTACTAGCCCCTATGATGATGTTTTAGATATCAACAGGATTTGTAATCAGCATCAGCAGGTTGAAGCAAAAGGAAATGATGAATTTCTAGACTTCAATTGAGTCTTTGCTCAACCTTAGCCTATTGAATCAACCTTTGAGGCAGAGTTAGCCTGAGGTAGTGAATAATCCATGAATCATGATAGGTTAGACAAGATAATGTCATTCAAATATGTTATTTTATGATTCCCTGGATATAATTAAGGAAGTAATTGATTGATTTTTCCTTGTTTAGTCCTGTAAGGACTTATGTTTTGCATAGTAAAACATTACAAATGTTCTATGTTGTTCTTACCTCTATAAGAAAAGATGAGGTATAGAAGAGATGCCTGGATGAAATTCAGGGATGTTATGCCTTATGCTTATGATAATATGAAAAGAAGGAATATGATAGTATACAAAGTGCATACCACTTAATCTCAGTATTTATATACCCTGGCCAGGTATACAACTATTGATGATAAAGTGAGTATGGAAACTCTTAGATTGTTGTCTTTCTGATTACTCTGATCAAGTAGTCATTCTGAGACAATCTAATGAGTATCATGAAATCAGAAATATGGAATGAATAAATGCGTCATATCATAAGCATAAGAAAGAGAAGTATAAGATAATCTCAGATGAGCATGTTGTATGAGGAACTAAAAGTGTACTCCTCATAAGATAAGAATAAGAATAAGGGAGATGAACCTTGTTTAATAATGTTGCGAGCATAACAAAGATCTTTCCCATAATGAAGAAATGGGAAGTGTGATGAGATCATAAAATGATCATAAACATGCTAGATAATAATGAAGAAAGGGATAATGACATGCAATCATCCTTACAAATTCCTATGCTAAAGGCAAGGAACCTAGGATGAGTCAAAGAGTAAATGGTTCATGAATAGTTGAAAAATACATGATTTAATAAGAGGAATATGAATCCTTGTTTTCTTTCCTTTCAGGTACATGGCAATCAAGTGGGTCTTAGGACACTTGATGTGCATAAGATAAATATATTCATGTGATGGATACTTAGAAAAGTATCAGTTTATCTTGGACTTTGGTTCCAAGGTGAAGACATATGTAACAATTAATGTTCCAAGATGAAAGGAAGAGAAATATGTGATGTGTTCTCAACACATGTGATAGATACCAAGGAGAAAGATTCTGGTATCTGAGAAATATCAGATGGTTTATGTTGGCTACATGAAGTGGTCAACTATGAAATTAGTATGATTATATAAAATAATATGAACATCATATGTTAGGGGTTTATGCTCTGCATAAACATGATATTAATAAAGAATGTATGATGTTTCTCTAAGCAAGAAAAGTGTTACTTGACACAAAATTGAGTCCACAATCAATGATGAAGAACAGTGGGGCATATGTCTTGTGTGTTTCATTATATGAGAATCATGTATGGAAACACTTTGTGTTGATCAAAGATTTATGGTGTCTCCATAATAAGGAGATGATATGTGAAGACTAGATAGTATGATGAATAAAATACATCTGTCTTCCTTTATCTGGATTTTGGGGACGAAATCCTTGTTAGGGGTTTATAATTTGTAACATCCCTAACCTGGGTTATACTTTAACCCTAGGTGTTTTGATTAAGAAATGTGATTATATTCTTAATCTTATCTTGTGAAATGTAATTAGGCCTCAAGAGGAACTTATGTTGCAATTCTAGTCCTTTTTGAACATAGTTGGAATCAATGTTTTGCTTGTTTTGGACTAAAGTGCAAATTACCCAAGTTGAGGGGTTTAAGTGCAAATTGTGCATGATAATATGTTCCTCATATTTTTAAGCATCATGAGAGTGAAAATGATTCTGAGGTATGGCTTATGGAAGCCTGAGTACCAAGAAAGAGCTAATAAGGCAATGTATGTGCATTAAAACCTAGTTTTGGTGTAATGTGCAATTTACCCAAAACCTAGGGTTCAATATGCAAATTACCACTTCAATAAGGTCCCTAATGTTTCTTTGCACCATGTAGAGAAAATAAAATGAGAGGGGCGCCTCATTTGAATTAAGTTGGAGGAGAGAGAATCTTGATATTAAATTAATCAGGATTTAATCCTAATTGAAACCCTAATTCGATTTAGGGCAAAAATAAATGTATTAATTAAAGGGCCTTCAACCAAAATTAAAATGGTTGGATTCAGATGTGTGTTGACATCCTTGAGCCTTGCAAGGACCATGAAAATATCCAAGGGAGTGGATAACTCACTCACAATTTTATAAGAAAAAGAAATATCCACTCACATATGGATATTAGTATAATATGATTTAAGGTGCTTGATTTTATTTTCTTTAAATCATGGATAATTGAGAGGAATATGAGGAAAACAAGATATCCTCGGACCCAAGGAAGTTGAGGGGGAAGAGGCGGCCATATTTTTGGGATCAATTGAATATTTATAAAGCATATTCTCTCTCATTGAATTTTTATAAAAAGACCCTTTCCAAGCCAAATGAAAGGCTTTTCCGTTTCCACTTCTTCACCTTGCTTGGAAAACGACCAAGGGAGTGTGGGAAGACCAGGAGGACGACCCCCCAACCTTTTGGTAAGGTTCTTGACCCTTTTCACCTTGATTCCATGGTGGAAATCGAAAATAAATTATGGATTTCTTCCTATTTCGATTCCCTCTTCAATTCTGACCATTCCTTTTCACTCAAACCTTGAGGACAAGCCTTGGAATGGTGAAAGGAATTGCATCCACCACTGTTGCCGTGAGCTTGGAGATTTGGATCTCAATTGGAGGCGGGTTTTATAACTTGAACCCTTGATTTTGTTATTGCATTCAATTCCTTATCAAATAATGATCATTTCCATATTCACGATAATTGATTTGGTTGATGGATGCAATCACCATGGAAACCATAGTAGGTTTCATGAGTTTAGAGGTTGAAGATTATAAGCAAACACCTCTCCAAATATCCAAGGCAAACGGTTTCAAAAGAGTTGCTCAAACGGTTTCCCAAGCCGTTTGGGAGCAAACAGTTTCAAACCGTTTGAGGGGAAATGGTTTCACCAAACCGCATGAGGCCAAACGGTTTCAGACAGTTTGGTGGTGTTGACCAGGGTTGACCATTTGGAGGTCACCCAAGACCGTTTGGAGGTCTAGGGTTGAGTATGGTTAAGCAATTGAAGATCCAAAGATACTAAATTGAAGTGTATTCAATTGCTGATTTGGTGATCAATCCAATGATCCAAAGCCTAATTGGTTGACTTGGATTTTGATGTTGACATGGCCAAACGGTCTCAAGACCGTTTGGAGGTCATCCAAACGACCTCAAGACCATTTGAGGTCAGGTCATGTCCAATTTGGATGATGGTTCAATGGTTTCAAAGTAACTAATCTTACATTGATTAATGTTGAAGGATCATCGATTCCAAACCCTAATTCAATTGATTCAAACCCTAATTGATGACCAATTGAGGGTCAATTGAGGGTCAAATCAGTTGAAGGTTGACCTATTTAACTCAATAGAAGTATGAGGATAGGTCCAATTGATGATTGGTTACATGAATTCAATGATTGAAGGAATCAATATTGGAAACCCTAATTCAATTTGATTGGTTGAGACCATATTTGGTCCATGCAGTTTTGAGGAGGTTTGGACCAAACGGTCTCAAGACCATTTGAGTCCAAACTGTCTCAAGACCATTTGGGACCAAACAATCTCAAGACCGTTTGGGACCAAACGATCCCAAACTGGTTGAGTTCATGCGGTTTCAAAAAGTTACTTTAGCAAATGGTTTCAAGTGACCACCTTTAGCAAATGATCTTGAAGGTCACCTTTACCAAACAGTTTCAAACCATTTGAACTTTGAAAGACCAAGACCGTTTGGGGCTCAAGTAGTCAAAATTGATTGAGGACTCAATTGGTTAATCTATTTGGATACCTAATGTAATTGAGGACTCAATTGGTTAATCCACTTGGACACCTCTTGTAATTAAAGATCCAATGGGTCAATTCATTTGGATACCTTATGTAATGAAGGTCCAATGTGATTGAATCTCTTGAGAATTAAAATGATGAATGATCCATTGATCCAGTGATGATTAGTAATGATAATCAATGAAGGTACAAAGGTTGAAACCCTAATAGTACCTAAGTGATTAGTGCCAATTAAGGGATGAACCCTAATTGCTTATAGGAACAATGACTTGGTACACTATGTTAATCATAGTTGTATGTACTTGATTGAAGGGTTGATATGACCTAATCAAGTTGAGAAGATGATAGCATGAATTCATACATGAATATGGTTCATGTGGTGATTAAGGGTATGATCCTTAAAGTAAAGAGATCATGAAACCCAAATCATGAACATAAACCCTAATTGACAGGGCTATTGAACTCTAACCCTAAATTGAGGGCAATTCTTAATGAAACCCTAATCCAGGGTGAGGATTTACCCTAATCCAGGGTAATGATATGTGAAACCCTAATTGAGGGTGATTGCATGTGAAACCCTAGTTGAGGGTGATTCCATGAGAAACCCTGACTAAGAATTAACACCACATGATGCTCGAATGCTATGTTGTGTTGAGAGGCCCTAAGAAGTGTGAAGGTGTGTGAGACTCTAATGTGGAGTCATAATACATAAAGCCCTAATCCTGGGCAATATAACAATGAATCATAATCCTAATATTAAGTAAGGGTATAAGGAAACCCTAATGATGAGATAGAAGGAATTACCTTATAAAGGTGAAATACTTCATGTGGTTGATTATAAGCAACCTTATTGTAAGCAATGTCTTTAGCATTAGACAAGTACATATCATTAAAGGTAGTTGGACAATTCTAATGTGTGACCTATGCATTATATGCTAAAGGTGAGTGTTTAGTGATGGAATGTATTAAGAAGGGAAATACCTTAATACAAGATAAGATGGTTAATTCAAGAGAGTCTGAAATTATGAGAAAGTGATACATCAAAATACGATAGTTATCACATTTAGCACTTCAGGGTTTATATACCTTGATGTACTCCAAATCTTATATGTCTGAATATGAAACATAAGAAGTGTGTTATGCAACAATTACAATGAAATGTAATGAGTTGATGCACTTTGATAAGTGTTAAATAATGTACCTTGAGAATGGGGTTAAGCCAAATTGATGAGTATGATGTAGTCATACCATGATGAGGATGAGAAATGAACTCATACCTTGAATTGATAATCATTAATGCTATATGATGATAGTAATAATCATTTATGATATCTTTGAATGCCCCATAGGTATGGAATAATGAATTAAGGGTTGGATAGATTATATAATCATGAAACCCTAATTAATGAGAAATGAGAACCCTAACCCTAATTTGGGAAAAGGGAATGAGAAGCCCTATTTGATAGTAAACACTAATTCCTGGTAAAGGAATAATGGTGTTATTATTGTATCACATGATGTGATGAATGTCTTGTATGACTGTTATCATGTCTAATAACCATGTAGGTATTATGACATGATGATTATAGCCGGGGTTGAGCTGTGACATTTATATAATAAATGTTGATTGGCCTTATGTGCCTTAATGTTGTTGTTGCTTAGTAAAAGTAGCAATGCATATGGATTTCATGAGTCATATGAGTAAGTTGTTGCCTAGAAAGAGGTGACAAGATATTTTGTGGCCTTAAGAGCCATGTGTGATGCTTGTGTAATAAGTATCAATATCATGAATGCCTTGGTCAGATGACCTGAAGGTTATAGTTACCTAATAGATGGTAATGATGAGTTAAGGGTTTGAATACCCAGAACCATATGATTATGGTGATGAGAATGTGAAGGGATGAGAATTCCTAGTTGTAAAATGAGGGACTGAGTTCCCAAGGTCTTTGAAAGACTGATAAGTATCTGATGAAAGTAGTACGTCTCTTTATAGCATTGTTGTAATAAGTCTCTTTTGAGAACTTGGCTGATGCTAAAAGAATATGAAAATGTACTTAATTAATCAAGTGAAATCTTTTCATGTAGAGCCCTGACCATAGATCCATCATCGTCAGCATTAGGTGATGGTGAAACGGGTGCTCCGCGGCAAAACCTGGAATGCATATTTTGAATATGTGGGGGTGAATGGGCGAAAAATATCCTTACGTCCGGTGAAGAGATTGAGGGATGGTAAACATCAAACCTCTCAATCCTTCATGTGTCGGGATGAATGTATCATAAATCTCCCGATGGTTGGGATAGATGTAACATTAATCTCCCAATGATATTTAATGTCGGGTCAAGGAGATAAACATTAAATCTCTCGATGGCCGATGAGAGTGCAGTTGACGCTGTAACTCTATAGTGAAGTTCCAGTATACCCTGGAAAGCTATTTTGAGCAGTTAACACAGTCCTGCTTGTTGTCCCGCACTGACCGGGATGTGAGAGGTCATGGGAATCCGGCTCTTCCATAGACCTATGTATGGTACCAATTTTGACTTCATAGTGGTCGGTTGGAGTATGAGTGGTATACCTCATCTCCTCAGGGCATAAGTGTGTTTGTCAAATGAAAATCAGCCATATAGCATGTTTTCTTAAGGATTGAATACGGAAATTCATTGGCTGATGTTACATTTCTTTTATGCAACCATAGTTCTTTAGTATTAATCGTATCTGTTGTATTCATTACAAGTAGATGGATGAACTATGATTCTACCATGTGTAGATGCAATGTTCTCCTTGGGAAAGGAGATTACTTCACTCTGTTCATACAGTGATTTACCTGTTGTTAATTATATACAAATCCTTCTGCTCAGTTTATTTTAATAAACCGTTGTAACAATGTTTTGGCGGAGAGTTATATCTCCCGCTGGGGCAATTTACAATTGTCTCACCCCCGTGGGATCCAACTTTTTAGGTGGACACGGACAAAGAAGCATAAATCCTATTGCAGGGAAAGGACAGCAGCAATAACATTAGGGACAGGTGTGAGATCTCAGGTGGAGATACTGCCTGTCAAGTTATGTAGCTAGAAAGTCCTATGTGTCGTCTCTATACTCTTAGGTCCTCAGAGTTTTTAGTCAGTGTTTTTGATAAATCGATCTGAGGTTTTGGCTTGATGCCTCAAGATTCGTATGTTGTCTGTATATAATGTTTATAGGGCAGCTGATGTTGTAATCTCTAAAAAGAGATGGTACATGTTATGTACGTTTGAACCAGAATGTAAATGTTATACAATGGTTTTTGATGGGAAAGATTTCTTATGTGTGGATCTCTTTGCAAAAAGTTTTAATTTTTAGTGATTTTCAGTAATCTGTTGCAAATAATTCGCTTCCGCTTAAGTTAATCTTGTTTTTGTGAGTTAGATGCCACATGGATAATTATTCAGATTATATTTACCTAGACCTAACACAACATATATATCGTATGGAATCAAGTTGATGCTATACCCTGAGTCAAGTAAGTATGCTCAATGAGGCATCTTCCAATGTGGCATGGGATGAGTGGGGATCCATTGTCTTTTCCTTTTTAAGGGGTATAGTGTTACCAGATTGCCTCACTTGCTCTGTTAACTTTACTTTCTTGCAAATTCTTCCTAGGGTATTTTTTGTAGGTACACATGTCCTTAAAATTTATTACATAGGTGGTAATTTTCTTCATTGCATTAAATACATGAATATTTACTTTCACTTGCTTAAATATTTTAAGAATGTCATTAAAATGTTTATTTTTCTTCTTGGATGATGAGGTATATCAGAGGCATCAGCGAAAGGAAGCTAACTGGCACTTTCTTTGCTTGGCATCACTGGATAACTCTAAGGTACCCAAGTGTAGTATTTTTCCTCAAGGGTGAAACACTAGGGATCACCTTAGGAGAAACAAGTGTTACTATATGACTGCTCGGTATCAAATATCATTAAATCTCATAGAATCACTTGTTCTTTTCATCATGATATCAACATGAACTCTTTCCAACATCCCCATAACAACATAGACTTCATTAACATAATCAATGCCAACTTGATCCTTAGACTGCTCAGAGGTCCTTCCACTTCTCAACTATGTCACACTATTAACTTGGTAATGAGAGAGGGTGGAAAACAATTTGTTATTCTAGGGTTGAACTTGTTGTTGGTGGTGTGGACGACCTTGAATATTGATGTCGTTGATTAGGTGGAGGTGAAAATTGGAAAATGTAGTGTTGTTGAGGCATTTGAACATGCATTTGTATTTGAGGTGGGCCTTGGGATTACTTGAGGGGTTGCACGTGCATTTGGGGTGGACAAAAAGGGTTTTGAGGAACACACATTTGTCCACCAACATTGTTTGGGTTTGCCATAGTTTGGGAAGGAAGTCTCCCCTATTCATAGTGAAAAAGCATCAAATATAGTTGATCAAACCTTTTCTCCAATCTATTGATTTTTTTCCATGGTTAGAAACATCTTTCTTTAATTCATCAAGATTTCTCAATCTTAATAGGACCTCAACTTAAAACTTTGAACTGGGTTTCTTCCCAAGGACCTCAACTTCACACTTTGAACTATATTTCTTCCCTTGTTGTTGGCATTGCTTCCCATGTACACTCTCACGTTGAAGTTCCCATGAGCTATTAGGATGATCTCTCTGCTCCAGAGTGTAGGATTGTGACATGATGGCATTAGAATTTTGATTCCCAAAATATTGAAGGGCTTTCACTTGTTCATATGAGGCCTCGATAGATTGTATAAAATTATTAGAAGTACCCCGTGCTCATCTAATGCCTTGATAGATTGCACAGAATTATAGAACTGCCTCCCCCTTGATTCTTCATCATATTCATCATATCAGTAAGAATTTTTCTGAGTTGTGGGTTAGCATAATTTTATGGGGGAGTAGTTGCTTTAGAAGGATATGTGTCCATGATTCTATCATAGTTACTGAATGCACTAAAAGAATGATACCTTGAGTTTTCAGTGAGATTCTTAAATAAAGGCCATTACTCCCCAGGTGTCATGGCCATGAAGGTTTCACCACAAGAAGAACCTACCACTATTTTATTCAATTAGGACAACCCTACATAGAAGGAGTGTACAAACAGACAAAAGGGTAATTTGTCGAGAAGGAAACCTATCAACAGCTTCTAAAATCTCACCCAACTATCATGAAATTTTCCTTGGCTCATTTGACTAAAAGAGGTGATAGACTAGCACTATTGAGTGAACTTTGGAATAGGACATAACTTCTTGAGGTTTTTTCTTGATTCTCTCCCAAGTCATTACCACAATCTTAGAACTATAGTATTTCATCACTTTGTGTTTGCAGAGAAAAGGAACATGGTCAAGCAATTTCCATCATCCATTATGACCAAGAGTGTGAAAAGCAGAGTACACTTCTAGAAAGGAATCCACATGTCGATATGAGTTTTCATCAAGGCTATACAAAGTCAGAAGCAGTTGCGCTGAAGTGGGTAGAATTGAGAAAGATTGCCCTGGAAGTTGCCCAAATCAAGTAGAATGGTGGAAGTGTAGTCCCCCTGAGTGAAGTGGTCTTGTAATGGACTTTGTGGAGGTGTGGTTCAAGAAGATCTTTGGGTCCTTCATTATTCATACCATCAGAAGGTGGTCCTCCACATTGGTTAATCATTCCTTCTTCTTCTCTTGCTTGTTCGTGTTGTTTACTTCTCCTTCATGAACCTATGTTTGGGTCTTCAAAGAAAGGCCAATAGATAGAGAATGGTGAACAAAGTTACACTATCACCTGCACATTGCACAACCAAGCAAAATAAGACAAATTATATATCACAAATGCATGATCAACATAATGAATAAATGATAGCAATGGTGTGGGCAACTAACAAAAGTCAAAAAGAAATAAATATCTAGGTTTAAAGCACCACCCCCGACAATAATGCCAGAAATCTTGATGCTTGATGCCTAAAGGTTACAAAAGTATCCCAAAATCCACACTCTATTTTATAAATTTTCAATTGAATGGGCTTGGGATTTAGTGGGCTAGGCAAGTCAGGGTCGATCCATGAGGACAAAGGGAACATGCCATCTATTTGTGTTTCTCTGGGTTTATAGTTTAGAGATAAGATTTTTTATTATTTAAGGTTGGTTTCATGTCTATGCTAATGGATCATGAAATTCAAAAGAGAAAGAATGAAATCTAATTTATTACTAGCTATGAGATATATCTAGGTAAATAGAAGAGAAATTGACATGAAGGCAAGCAATGAACTACACTAAACCAAACAAGGAAAACAACGAAAATATACAAGTGAGGCAAACTAAGAGTCTAAAACCAAGATGAGAAATTGGCTAAAAACCAACTAGAGTAACCACAATTAACTAAACAACTACCCCTATGAGAAAGAAAGTAAACTGAGCTAGGAAGAAACTAAGCAATTAACAGTTTTGACAACTAACTAGGGGAGTGGGCAATTTGAGAGTATGAGACTATCAACCATGCATTAGGGTCATATTCAACCACAAAACATATATCAGTGCTACCACACCAAACAATAGAGGGATGTGAGGTTATGAGTTCTATCCTACTTTTTGTCCATGGGAGGAATAGAAGGTTTTTAGATAAATGCTCCCAAAACTATTCTCTATCCAACCTTATGATGCAAATTTGACTAGGGGATAGATGAATCTAATCCAACATAGTCTAGGTTTCTAAATGTGGTCCTATAGAACACTTGGTGGCAAGGGTTGGCATAATTTTTAACCTATAATATGCACTTTGCCAAGTGTATAAGGAAGGACACACTTATCTACTTAGATATCCCACCTTGAGCTAGTAGGATAGAGGGAGAGAAGGGTAAAGAACAGAACTAGATAAGGGTAAATAAGTGGCCTTAGCAGTTTCTCCCTTCCAAGTCTTTTCTTTCCTCTTTTCCCTATACCTTAGGTTGTTCCATAGCTCAAACACCAAATCAAGCAGAGATAGATAGAGAGAGAGAGAGAGAGAACAAACATGCACATAGCATTAAAAACTATATGAAACGTCTTAGATAAATATATCCCATCAAATGGTATCAAGATCACATATTTATCTACCAAATAGACCATAAAGGGAAATAGCTACTTGTAGTACAAGAAAGTACAAAATAATTAGGGAAAGAAGAAGAAGTATATATGTGGATTCATGGTAGACTCCTTGTTCTTCACATCCATCTACAAGGGGGTGATCGCCTCTATCCTCAAAGGTGAAATGGCATGAAATGTGGGGTGAAAGGTAGTCAAAACCCTACAGAATTAGGGTTTTGGGGTGGAAATGGAGTAGGTGTGCTAGGTGGTTGCTAGGAGATGTAATGAATGTAGTGAAAACAACTATCCTTGACCCCTAACTATCACTAAGGCTTATTAGAGGTCTAGGTTAGCCATGGTTATTTGGGGGCATTTGGAAAAAGAAGTGTAGAGAAGCACTAGGGTTTCAAGCTAGAATAATTATTGACCCCACCATGACTGTGGTGTGAAAAAGGTGGGACAACTATGTTGAATGGGAATGTTCATGGTGGATGGGTAGGATAATTTAGAATTTAAAAGGTACTGAGTGTATTTACCACAACCATTCTATGATCGTGGTGATAGTTAGGTAGTATGACCATTTTGGGTGGATTGGTCATGGTGGATAGAGATAGAATGACCGTTCCAGGTGGACCAATCATTATGGTATATGGGTACAAAAATCATGGTAGTGTGAAACAACTGTGGTGGTATTAGGTAATTTTAGGGACAAAAAACCAAAATAGCACAATTTTATAAATATATGTATTGAACTAGCACCAAAACCATCTTAATTCCCGAAATAGCCCACTTTTTGTGGAAAGCGCCAAGATTTTTGTGTTTTAGTGTACCCGGGATCAAAGGTGCCAAATATATTGGCGTTTGGCATTTTAAGCGAAAAGCGCAAGAATTTAGGCGTTTTCATGTGAAAGCGCCAACCGAATTGGCGTTTTCAAGTCCGAAGTCCGAAAGTTGTTTCTTATTTTCGGCAAGCCTTGGCTGGTTGCCTTGCGCATCAAGCTTCACAATTTTTAGCAAAAAAAATCTTCTTATTTTGTAATCGAGGTGATAACTACTGACTAGGTGTGTATATCACTAGAGAAAGCAAATGCATTTACCGTCGATGACGTATGAAGTGACGCCAGGATTCGGAAAAAATTGTGTGTGCCCTTCGATTTTCCAACACACCACTACACACTCAAAACATTATCTGACATCGTCACCCTCAACCAAGTGTAACCTTTCTTATTAGTGTCTTCGATATTTAATCCGGAAGTAAGAATCAGGTTCTGAACTGAGCTTGAGAGGTCCAAGGTTTGTCGTAGCAGCAGTCATGGCTTCATTGTCGCAGCTGCACTAGAGCTGACTAGTTTGTATCCTTCTGATCCTCTCCCTCCTCCTCCGGGACGCCAATGGCTCAGCCAAGACCAGCATCGTCTTCGCCACGCTGGGATGAAGTCACTACTCCTTCGACCTCTTCTCTCTCCCTGTATATAGAGACTTGAAAATGCTAATTCGGTTGGCGCTTTCACATGAAAATGCCTAAATTCTGGCACTTTTCGCTTAAAACGCCACAAACTTGGTGCTTTCACATGAAAATGCCTAAATTCTGGCGCTTTTCGCTTAAAATGCCCCAAACTTGGCAATTTCACTAGAAAACGCCAACTATTTGGCACATTTGATCCCGGTTACACTAACACGCCAAAATCTTGGCGCTTTCCCCCAGAAAGTGGGCTATTTAGGGAACTAAGATGGTTTTGGTGCTAGTTCAGTACATATTTTTATAAAATGTACTATTTTGGTTTTTTGTCCTAATTTTAGTGGAATTGGGGAAAATTGAAGCTTTTATAGGATTAAGAGAGGCATTCTCCACCCTCTCCCTACTCGTGATAGAGGCCGAATGTCTGAGAGGGTAGTAGACTAAAGTGGCATTTGGGATTCAAACTTGGGTCTCTTTGTTAAGGGACGTCGTGCTTGACCACTAGAGCCACTCCTTGTTAGCAACAAATGGAAGCTTTCCAGAACATATGTGGTGGCATGGAACAATCATTTTGGCCACCATTCACCATGATTGTTGTCATCTTGGAGTGGCCATTATGAGAGCCATGGTGGACTCTGTCAACTATTACAATTCAATGTTAAGTGGCATGACCTTTGTTTGCAAGAATGAACATTTTTAGGGCTTAAGCTTGCACTTGCTTTCTTCACTTGATCATCAATAAAAAAATTTGTTGAACTTTGACACTTGAATACTTGAAGTAGGTTGGGGTTGATCTTGGCATCTCTTTGGAATCTTCCTAGCATTGGGAAGTCCTCAGAGCTATCTCCTTCCTCCCTTCCATCAAATAGCACTCGAAGTTCCAACAAAAACATGAAAAAAACATTTATAAGTGTGTTAGGCATAAAACATAACTTATCAGGAAGTAAGCATGCATCCTAAGTATCTCAACAAGTACAATAAGAAACTATACACAGGACGAAGACCCAAAATAGGGTTTCATCACTAACCTCCAACCTCATATTAAACAATTAAATAAGCAATCAATAGTAGAAGACCTTAACATTCAAAAGAGATCAAAACCAACATTCATTCACATTTCAAGTTCTAAAGGATACCATAAGTTATTTGCAATCTTCAGTTAAAAGGTATTTGATAAGTCTTCTAAAAGTGTCCATAGGGGTACATTCTCTTACGTAATTGTTGCTACATAAAAAACACCCACAATGCCCCCAACAACCCCAATATAGGAACAATCATACATATATAACACTTCTAAACTCTAAATAGTTGTGAAGTCACTCGACTCTGTATTCAAACCTAGGAGCAGAAGATTCTCTTCAAGGTCAAAAAGTTGTTAATTGGTTGATTTTACAATGTCTAGGTGAGTATATAAGACTTACGAACTGAATAAACACAATTTCATCTTCTTTATTTGAATTGGAGCATATATGATTTGAAATGCTCACGAAACATGCATGAGATTTAGTTATAGCATAATCAATCAATATTTGGTCTCAATAAGATATCATATCATAAGAACAAAAAAGTATAGTTAATATACATGTAACAAGGAAATTAGACTTTCCTTTATATTTATGTGCCTTGAAACTACTTGACTTTTATCTAGCCAAGGAGAAGCCACCATAATGTGCTCACATGCACAACTTCCTGTCCATGCCTTATGGTTTATTCGGTCATCCCAAGACAACAAAATAATCCAAATCCACCACATGGCTAGATCTAAGCCTATAACATCACCACCTTAGCATACCCTCACCTTGATACAAGGTTGGGTTGTACCTCATCACATATTACAAGTTACATACAACATATCTTACTCACATAATTCACATGTCACATCTTATATTGGTCTCTCTATCCACTAGTCCTTTCTTTCTAAATCTCAATACGAAATTTGGCCTCTCTCCCACCTATGTGGGTCCCATTAACCCTATGTGAATCATTCCTCAAGATCTAATCTGCTACGGGTCATATTTTCATGGGTGTCATTTGTTTAGGAGTAGGTATTTTACCAAGTTTTCCATTGTTACTCCTAATAATCAATCTAAAAATGATTAATAAGAATGGTATCGGCAAGGTTAGAAACCAAAACCTCATATTAAACTATTAAACAAACAAGCTATAGCATACTACATTAACATTTAAGAGAAACTTAAACTAACTTTCATTCACATATCAATTTCTAAGGGATATGACTTAGTTATTTATAATCTACCATCAAAAGGTTTTTACTTGATAAGTTTTGTAGAAATATCTGCAAGTGTACATTTTCTTACTAAATCATTCCATCATAAAAGTACATACTTACAACATCATGAAACCCCTAATACATGAACAATTATACATATAAGCACCTTCTCACCTTCATATAGATTCAAGGTCACTCGGCTCTATGTTCAGACCAAGTGGTGGATGATTAGGTTGTGGGACTTCAAGGTTATTTATAGTTTTATTGGACAATGTAAAAGTGATCATATAAGTCATAATAATAAATGAACACAATCTCATCTCTTTTACTTGTATTAGAGAATATATGATTTGAAACGTCCACTAAGCATACATGAGATTTAGATCTAGCACTATACTGAGACTAAAGGAATAATATCACAAAAACACGAGAGTAAAATTAATAAGCAGTGTATGGGTAACAAACCTACCTTTTTATTTATTTCCCATGAAACTATTTGACTTGTACCTATTCAAGTAGAAGCCACCCAAGTGTTTTCATATGCATGAGTCAGTGTCCATGCCTTAGGGTTTAGTCGCCCACCCTTGTACAACTAACTCATCCTAAATCTACTACATGGCTAGGTAGGAGCCTATAGCATATCCAAAATTCTCATTCCCACCACTTGGTACAAGGCTAGGTCATACCTCATCACATATCACAAGTTCCATATCACATATCCCATTCCACACAGTTCATGTGCCACATTTGTATTAGGGTCTCTATCTTGTAATCATGTGTTTATTAATATCAACAAGAGAGTTGGGCCACAATATCACTTATATGTGTCGGTCCATGTAACCCTCCACATATTAGTATCAGTTTGTAATCCACTCCATGTCATCTTTTCATGGATATAATCCCTTATAGAGTAGTCTATTTACCTTTCCACCACATGCATGGTTTCTAGGGAAGCTAACTAGTTTAGATTAGGTTTTCACTTATTACATTAGGTAACTCACTCATCTTAAAGAGATTAATTCATAAAACTCACGATGTAGATAATTTACATTGCAATCTATAGGAAAATAGGGTTTTACTACAATAATAATCATTAATTATTAATCCAAGGCAAAGATATAAGATTCATTAAATATCATTTATTGTAATATGCCCTCAAAAATTACATTCATAATTTTACATCTCTCGATTTTCATTCATGTTGCAAATTCACTACAAATTCCAATGTTTCCCATCATTGTATAAGATAAGTTAGTTAGAGAATTTATTCAATGCAATTTGCTCATTTACAAAATCATATATCCACCAAAACAATAAGGTTAGTTCTATAAATTATCCAAAATCCCTTAGTTGAACAACCTTTTATTCCAAAAAATTGTCAAGTTGCAAGAGTGGGATAGATTTGTGTGATTTTGATTCATTATGAAGTTATCAATTCACCTATATCATATAGAAGGAAATAAATTTGTAGCATCTCTATATATTTTAAAAGGCCCTCACCAAATATTTTGACTTTTAAGGTGAAATCAGCTCCAGACCTCCAATCTAGCCTAAAGAATTTAAAAGGGAAGATAAGATGAAAAAATGAGTGTAAATGATCCAACTTGGGAATAAGATAGATGGCTAATATGAGAAGAATGATGATTAGAGGAAGTAAAAATAAACAACTAACCATGAACTCCAGCTTAACTCAATGTAGGACATGAGTAGAAACCTCAAAAAATTCATGCAGTTCCACCAAATGTCTCTTCTTAGGGAAATTTCATCGGGGTTGCTTGGTGGTGAAGACTAGGTTTTTGTATATATTGGAGTCGAAATGAATCACTAGGGTTTATATTATATATATATATATATATATATATATATATATATATATATATATATATATATATATATATATATTATGACACATTTTCATAAGTTTACATTTATTTATTCTCAAGAATTGTTATTCGGACATTAACCAAGTACTCGAGCTAGCTACATGTGTCAATAGGGTTGCTTTAATTGAAGTCATGAGTTGAAGTCAAAAATCATTTTGGGACCTAACAAGTCAGTCTGAGTTGTCAAAAAGTTTGTCAAGATATGGGTTTGGCCTTCCGCAACTTGACCAACTTGGGTCACTTTGATCTACCACTTTGGTCTATAGGCTCACTTTGGCCTTCAAGTTCTATTTGACTTATTATATAATAGACAAGTTACTGGTCCAACTTCTGCAAAAATAGTTATAACTCTTAGAAATCCATATTTAACATACTAAATAATGTTTCTTGTTCTAGATGTATACCCCCTTCCATAAGCTTTAAGTTGTCATGTTTTTCATTTATAACAATATTTATGTGTATTTTCTAATCCCCTTTCTCTTAGGATTATTACAGGAACTCAACATACATAAATTTCATTGACCATTCATATTAAATTTACAATCAACCAACTAGTTTCATGGATAATATTTAAGTATCACATTAATCATTCATACAACACTAAAAGGAGGGTTCATTAATATACTTTACTTGAATTCATCAGTTTGCAATCTTTGGTTCCCAATTTCAAAACACTAAAAGGAGGGTTCATCATTTGTAAACATAAAAGGAGGGTTCTGCATTCACATACCTATTATACAGTCCTAACATATCCAAGATCCAACTCTATGTCCAAGCTAAGGTTTAGACACCTAGACCAATCTTGTTTCCCTAAATATGACTCAAACATGTGCAATACATTAACTACATGATTTAAATGTTACTATATGATCCTAAACCTTAACAAGGATCATTTTAGTTAGAGGGGTTTGGATGTGGAAATTAGGGCCTCAAAACATGATGAAATGATTCATTGTTCAACAATTTTTCCAAAAAAAAATTTGTCATAATTTTCTAAGGTCATATGTATTTATTATGGATTTTAAAATTGCATACCAAACAGAATGAGGAATATGCATATGTAGCAAGGAAAAAATAAAGCACATTCGCTTAAATAACAAGTGAAATTACCATATAAGGAATGGGATAGTATAAGATTAAATATTGAGGGTAATATTGTCTTATAGATAGAAGGAAACTTGTGTTCTTGAGAATCAAAGCCCATGTTGAAATACCCCATTTTCCCATGCAAGATAAATTAGTTGATTGAGCCAATGAGGCTTGTCACAACCCATGCCTTGCTTTAGTGATAGTTTGAGGATTTGAGATAATCTTGGTGTTAATTATGCCTTTATTAAATATTTTTCATTATTGATTGGTTGATTTATGTTTTATCTTAGCTTAAACTTGTTCTTTGATAAGCTAAAAATCATTATCTAAGAATACCTCGAGATTAGAACTTTAGTTGACATAGTAATTACCCATACATGAAGATAGAAAGATATTTAACAACATTTTAAGAATATACTATTGAATAAATTATTAATCGAGAATTATGTAAACTCTTGTTTTAGAATTGTAGAGAGTTCAACTACAATGCAAAAAGAATCAATCAAATCAGAGTTAAAATGAGAGAGTTTCACACAAAAATACCTTTGTTTGACAATCGATGGTTTAATAATCGATGGTGCAGTAGACTCAAAAACCAATCCTTTGGTAGACTTACAGCCGATGGTTCAACAATATCTGATTCAACAAATTCAACAACCAATGGTTCAATAGACTCATTATGGATTGTTCAACGACTCATAGTTTAGCAGAGTCGATAACTTATAGTTCGGTGGAATCAATAAATAATGGTTTGACGGACTCACAAACTGATGGTTTTGATCTCTGTCGCCGTGTAGCACAACCAAACAAAAAAATGACTATAACTTTTATTATACATATCAGAATTCGATGAAATATACTTTGTTAGATTCATTTTTTTATTCTTTGCACAATCAAAGACCTAAACCATCGAAAAGGAAAATGGAATGGCAAATTCCAGGGCAACATTGGGGAAGAACAAGAAGAACAAGAGAAACTAACAATTTTACTTTAAATCCAACCTGGTAAGTAGGTTTTAGCTATAAATTTCTTATTCTATTCATTTTCCCTTGCTTAGAATATTCTAATTCATGTATCAAATGTTTTCCTTTACCTTAATTCTTCATCCTACCTCTATAAGGCTTCTCTTAAATTTTTTAAACTAGCATCATGTTGGTTGGAGATGTTCCTTGGAGCTTTGAGCATGAATCCAAGCTCAGTAAATCAGAATCTGAGTTTACCTATGTAACAAACCAAAGCTTAGAATCTAACCTTATTCCATGATTAGAAATATAGTAAGATTTGGTTTATTATATTTGACCAAACAAGGATAAAATTGAAACACATTTACATAATGACTTAATTATGTGTCGGTATGTAATAAAACTGTGAAATATGTCACATGTATTTGCTATACTAACATAATGGCTAAATAAAAATGAATAATATGATTTGGAGTAACAATTTGTAATTCCATGTCCATAAATATTAATAATGTTCTATTATTTAAATAAATATGAAATTTATGGATTAAATATGTAAAATAAGTAAAATGTAGAATTTCATGCAAAAATAATAGTATATAGCTCTTTAAAAATGTAGTGAATACAGTAAGACTCAATTGAGTGGATATTTATAATAAAGGTATAATGTTTAGATAAACATAATGGTAATAAACCAAACATTCTAATAATACCATAACTCATAAAAGGGAATCTCAAAGTAAAATATAATGGTAAATACGTATTCTTTGGGTCCCAATTGCCTTGGGTGCCAAGTTTCATATTGTTTGCATAATAAAAACTACTTTAATTATAATTGTAGAAGAAAATAAAAATAGGAGCCAAAAGTATTAAATAAACTACAAATAACTTCAATAGTAGAAATAAATCCCAAATTCAAAATCTACATAGCAAAATCAGTTTATGTGTGAATTTCCACTTTATTTGGACAAGGTTATCTATCATGGTGTAATTTAGGAGAGAGAACCCAAAATATTAAATAAAATTCTAAACAACCACAACAGGAATAATTAATTGTAAAACCATTTTCCTCATGTTCAACTTTGCTTGTTGGCTGAGTTTCACATCTTTTAGGAGTTTCTAGATGCCTCAAATTCCTTATGAAAAGAAAATCAAAGATAAGGTCAAAAATATTGAATTTATTATTAAATAAAAATCTAATATAATAAATGAATAATGTATAATGACTTGTATGGATTGTAATAAAAAAATTGTGGTGTAACATAATAGGAAACCGTGTTCTACACACATTTAAATATTACCATAGAGGAAATAAAATCCAAATTTTATTTTAACAACACACTAATTAATACATATCTAAAGAATAGCATTGCACTCATATGTACTAAATATTTAGATGTAAAATGTTAGTAGTAGAAACTAGTAAGAGAATACAAAATTTAAAAAGATAATATCTAATTGGAAACATTAATTCTTAATTGTTTAATTTAATACATTGTGTTCTATATGGTTTCTAGTTTTCTCCCTATCGTGTTTTATTTTCCTTTTCCTTTTCTATTTGGTACTCTCTTTCTTCAAATTCATGCTTTCCCTCTCCTTTATTCTTTTCTCTTATTAACTTTTCCTTACTTTCTCCCACATCCCTCTAATGATATTCACATTTTGATGTATTTATTTTTCTTCCTTGAAGTTTTTTGTATTTACAATATCCTATTTGACTAATTGATGATAGTAATATATATACCCCAAGATGTGACTGCCTTCCACCCCCATGCTTCTCCTCAAAGAATCGCGTGCATGTTAACCTATATAATACCCATCCAAGGACTTGTTTAATCACCTACTTTGTCTCCGTTATGCCCATCGATACCTTCTTGTCGTCTGTCATCAATTCTTCACAATAGTGGGTCTCAAACCCTCTCACCCCACCAAATCATCACCGCCAGATCTGGTAGAGGCCCTTGATGCTTTTCCTATATCATGTTTTCTGATCATATCACAAGTAATCTACCTTTCCCCATGTGGCATTGGATTCTTTCTATTTTATTGACAAACTTCTCCACAACTTTACTTATTTTGGTTTTTTCCCTGAGTTTCATCTAGTTGATTTCTTTACCAGACTTCTAGATGATATTCTAAAATCATAAGTGATTGTTTTATGCTTGATTGTCTATAGGTTTTTGTTGTATTGGTTTATATGATTGGTTCCTATTTGTACTTCCTGGTTATTTTAGCAAAAGGTTTCCTCAGAGTTTTTATCTTTTTACCCATCCTGGTTCTTTGAGACTAGAAAGATATGTGGGGTATATTGTTCATGTTTATCAGAGCATTGTATGTGAGGTTGAAGAGACCAATTTCCTCCATCTAATGGTATCAGTTTCACACTTAAATTTGATATAAAAATGTAATTTTAGAGAAATTTTCTAGTTAGTTGGAATTCTCAAAATCCATATATATTAATCTATAAATCAAAACAAAATATGTTTTAGAATTATAAAATTTTAATATATCCAATGATAAAGATTTAATCGCCTAAATCCAATCTAATAATTATGAAAACTTTACGAATTCATCTAATTGGTTGGACTTCCTCAAAATTTATAACCATCTGTAAGTCTAGAAAAATAAAGTCAAATATGTTATGATCTCAGTAAAACATGATCCACAACGTAATATGGTTTTGAAGACTTAATTCACTAATAAAATAAGGACAGTTTTAGGATTTATATAAATAATGTATACTTAACTCTAGTTCTACATATATGTTTAATATGTGCTTTGGAGAGTTAGGCTTGAACCTAAGGCTGACTTTGGACTTATGTACTCTATCTGAGGTATATGCATCTTTTCTATTATCTAGGCATTGGTATTATGATCCTGCATTCCTTCCCACATGAGGCATGAGTAGATATTCTCTTTTTCATCATTATGAAATTCTTTCTTGGATAATGCTTATGGGTTCTCTGACCCCACATGATATGTTTTGGATGTTCTCATCTTGTTATTTCACATGGACTAAATTTATACTTGCCTTTCCCTATTTATGTGTGTTACGACCTCACCTCTCAGTAACCCCCAATTAAGGGAGACCAAGAGGATAAAGTTGCACCCTTTAATTCCGGATCAAAGGTTCAACATATAACCATAAACAATTATTAAATTCTAACATACTATACTGAAAAGATGGTAATAAAATTTTTTCTTTGCATACCTTGAAAAGTTGGGAACTATCTTCTAACCATGACTTAACTACTTTATCTAATTCCTCCTTGTTCTTTAGTTCTTGAATTCACTATATGTCGCTTTACTGTTTATGCTTTTGAGATTTGTACCTAAAACGCCGACAAACAAAAACAACGATCAGCCGAAGCTGGTATGTGGGGAAACAACTATTGTTCAACTAGGTTAACAACATAACCACTCAATTAATAATTTAACAATCAAGATTACATTTTAAGCCAAACTACTCAATCCATCTTTTTCCACAACTCTGTGTTGTCCCTGTAAGGACTTACATGGTACCTCTATGAAGGTGACTTGATGGACCTGCCCTCTAGGCAGCCAAAGTCTTTCATGACCTGATGAACCTACCCTCTAGGTAGTTTTTTATCAGGTCAGCCATTACGACACAGAGGGAATCATAGATTGAACTAGAAGGCATAAACATTATGTGATAGCCATAGTCACTTTATAATTTGCATGAAAGAAATAAACATCCAAACTGTTTAGTTGCATGCAATGCGATTAAACATTCGGGAAACATCGGAAAACATAAGCGGTTAACCATAAGTAACCAAATACCATTTATTACAGTTTCAGATACAGAATCAAGAATGATGAAAGAGAATATCCAATTAAGCAAGCAAGGCACAGAAACCCTAAAATAAAAGTACAAATTTACTTTTATTAATATTTATCTAGTATCATTATGTCCCTTTGGGTTTCTATCCAATTTTAGGGTTTTCCTGAAAATTAGGGTTTTTCTTTCATTCCTGAGTATTATGAACCCTAATTTATCAAAATCACTAAAAACCTCTAAGTTATCTCTTTTTAACATTCCTAACAGTTGTAGGGTCATTATTTAGCAAATTACTAGAATAACAAGGTTCCCTTTTTCTTAAATCCTAAATTAGGGTTTTCATGTACATTATCTCTCCTTTTTAGACATTAACTCTAATTTAGGCACATTTGCAACTAAAACGGATTAAAACTTCATATTATTAATAAACATGTTAATATCCTTTTATTCAACCCATTAGGTTACAAAGAAGCATCTTTTCCATGTAATTAGGGTTTTCAATTAATTTGAAATGCATTTTACTAACCATTCAAGTACTTTTGCAAAACAAACTGGAATTAGATGCTACAATCATTTTTAACAGATTCCTTGTAATTTTCTACCCAACTTTCATATATCACTTTTCCCTATACGAGATTCCTAGTAATTACTAGGATTTTAGCAAGAAAACGAATTTCTGGATTATTTGGCAGAGAGAGGGATTTTACCAGAAATACCTCGGCTGTCGGATCGATGCGCCGTAGCACCCGGCCTTGATCTGACACTCCGCGTCAGATTCCCTTCCCCGGTGGTGCGCCTCCTTTATCGGCCGTCGGATCGATGTGCGGCTCACGGTGGACTATGATCCTACGGTCCTGGTCAGAGCGCTCTACTTAAACCAGCGCGCGCTCCAGCAGCGTCAGATCTTAGACGGGCGCACGATGGTCCGGGATCAGACGATCCCCGCTCGTCGTCCTCCCTTGCTTTCTAAACCGAACCAGCGGTGGCGCCGCGGATACCTTCTCGCCGAAGTGCAGACAATGGGGTGAGGGAGCGAGCAATTGGGCTTAGAGAGCAGCCGTTTTAGATCGTGAAGGTGCTCCCAACTCGAAGGACCCATATATATAGGGCGCGAGGGCCTCTCTAGGGTTTCCCAACCCTACCACCATCCCCGACCTTAGCCTTAATTGGGTGTTTCTAAAACACACCCCGAAAGCCGGCAAAACCTAGGCCTAGATTGTTCGCCATGGTCTTCCGGACTCAATGGGACTTCTATCTCAAGTGCACATACACTGAGTTGATCGGGAAAGAGAGGGGAAAAACCCCCTGTCGGTGCTGCAGTCCGAGTCCCTCTGGGACTGTGGACGATGACCGCGGTCCGCTGGATTAAGATCCAACGGTCAGAGTCGTCCGTGCCTAAACCAAAAGGAAAATAAATTCCCAAAAAAAAACAAGGAAAATCCTTATTTTTTACAGATAACTTGGAAAATTAATAACTCTCAATTCATAAGTCCTTTTGGCATCAAATTCTAAAGGAAAGTCATTCACATGTTTATCTCTCGTTGTACAAAATTTGGAATTATTATCCCAAGGAAACGAGTTCTTTACTCCAATTTCAAGTTATCTCCTAATTAATGGTATTTTCCACATTTTCTTTATTTCCTTGGCCATTATCCAAATATCCTGAGTTCCTTGAACCCCAAGAAATCCTTATAACTCGAAATTATATTTTTGGAAATTATCTTTTAGCCTTTTAATCATTCTTTCCTCTTTTCTTGTATATTCCATTTTCCCATGGTAATTCTTTATGAAATGGAATTCCTTCTTCATTTTCTTTTTATTATTCTTTAAAATGGGCTTAATGGCCAACAAGGCCCATCAAACAACATGCAAGGCTTTCATTCATGAAATTCATCATACAATCAAAGATAGTTCTTATTTATGCCTTTAATAGAGATTTACAAATCTCATTACATTTATTAGAAAATGAGGTTATAACATCCTCCCCTCCTTATAGGAATTTTGTCCCCAAAATTCATCAATCAAGTAAACA
The DNA here is from genome assembly GCA_963693085.1 of Alisma plantago-aquatica. Taxonomy (NCBI): domain Eukaryota; kingdom Viridiplantae; phylum Streptophyta; class Magnoliopsida; order Alismatales; family Alismataceae; genus Alisma; species Alisma plantago-aquatica. The sequence continues at coordinate 13,558,209 of OY856414.1, read as the reverse complement.
AATCAGGATATGCTTTTTCCATGTACGTCTTCAGTTCCCATGTGGCCTCATCCTCTCCATGGTGTTTCGAAAGAACCTTTACCATCTCTATATTCTTATTCCTGAGCTCTTTTACCTTAGTATCTATAATACGCAAAGGCAACTCAAGATAAGACAGCTTTCCTTGAAGCTCAATAGGTTCAATGCTCAACACATGGCTCGGGTCTTGCACATATCGCTTTAGATTGGACACGTGAAACACATCATGCATCATACTATATTGAGGGGGTAACGTCAAACGATAAGCCACCTCACCAATCCGTTCTAAAACCTCAAACAGACCTACATATCGGGGACTCAACTTTCCTCTATTTTTAGCTATAGCTCGGAGTGGTCGGATTTTCAGAAAAACATGCTCTCCCACAGTGAAATACACATCAGTCCTCTTCGCATCAGCATACGACTTCTGTCGATCCTGGGCTCTCTTTAGCCTTTGCCTGATCAAAGCGACTTTATCAGCATACACTTGGAGTTCATCTGACCTCAACAAGGTCCTCTCACCAACATCATCCCAGTGAAGTGGTGACCGACATGGTCTCCCGTATAGAGCTTCATATGGAGGCATCCTGATACTGGCTTGGTAACTATTGTTGTATGCAAATTTAGCTAGAGGTAAGTACTGCTCCCATGATCCACCCCAATTGAGCACACAAGCTCTCAAAATATCCTCTAAAGTCTGGATTGTCCTTTCTGATTGTCCATCTATCTGGGGGTGATAAGCGGTACTGAACTTTAGCCTTGTACCAAGTTCCTCTTGAACCTGCTTCCACAGTTTGGAAGTAAACTTGGGATCTCTATCAGATATAATGGAACTGGGTACGCCATGCAAACGCACTATCTCTCGAATGTACAACTCAGCTAAGTCTGTCACTTTGGCAGTGGTTTTCAATGCAATGAAATGTGCTGACTTGGTAAGGCGATCCACCACAACCATTATTGCATCATGACCTCTCTTGGTCTGGGGTAAACCCACCACAAAATCCATGGTGATCTGATCCCATTTCCATTTCGGAATCTCTATAGACTGTAAAAGCCCATTGGGTCGTTGATGTTTAGCCTTCACCATCTAGCACGTAAGACAACTGGCCACATAAGCTGCAATGTCTCTCTTCATCCCTGACCACCAGAAAAACCTCTGCATGTCCTTAAACATCTTAGTAGTCCCTGGGTGCACTGTGTACTTAGAACCATGAGCTTCTTTTAAGATACGTTCCTTCAGTGGTGAGTCTTCAGGAATCCATATACGATTCTCGAATCTGATTCCTCCATCTACTCCCAAAGAAAGGAGGGTCTGAGGCTTCTTCATTAAGCCTCTCATCTTGTCAAGTTCACTACTGACCATCTGTGCTGTCACAATTTCACTCAAAAAATCAGACTGTATCTGAATGCTGGCCAATCGAACTCGATCACCTAATGGTTGACGAGACCATTTCACCAGCTCTTCTAGGCTCTTCCACTGACTAGACAGAACAGTTGCACACCGAAGTTGTTTCCGACTCAACGCATCTGCCACAACATTTGCCTTCCTGGGATGATAGGCAATGGTGAAGTCGTAATCCTTCATGTATTCCATCCATTTTCGATGTCGTAGGTTTAAGTCTTTCTGTGTCAGAAGGTACTTCAAGCTCTTATGGTCGGTGAAGATCTCAAAAGTAGCACCATACGGGTAATGTCACCAAATCTTCAAGGCATGAATGATAGCAGCCAACTCTAGGTCATGTGTCGGGTAATTCACCTCATTAGGCTTGAGTTGTCGAGAAGCATATGCAACCACATGTCGATTCTGCTCCAAAACACAGCCAAGACCCATCTTGGATGCATCGGTGAAGATCATGAAACCCTCATTGCCTGATGGTAGAGTCAAAACTGGTGCAGTGGTCAACTTTTCCTTCAGTTCTTGGAAATGAGTCTCACAAACATCAGACCACACAAACTTCACATCCTTCTGAGTCAACATGGTCAAGGGCAAGGCAGTCTTTGAGAAATCTGAAATGAAACGCCGATAATATCCTGCTAACCCCAAGAAGCTTCGGATCTTGGAGGGGTTCTTTGGTGTAGGCCAGTCTCAAAATGCTGACACCTTGGCTGGATCCACGGTGATAGTTCCTCCTGAGATGATATGTCCAAGGAACATGACTCGGTCTATCCAAAACTCACATTTTGAGAATTTCCCATAGAACTTCTGCTTTCTCAGGATATCAAGGACTTTACTTAGGTGGTCTCGGTGTTGCTCTAAGTCATTGGAATAAACCAGTATGTCATCTATGAACACTATGACAAATGAGTCAAGGAAGGGTTGGAACACACTGTTCATAAGGTTCATGAACACACTGGGTGCATTGGACAACCCAAAAGGCATAACCACAAACTCATAATGGCCATATCGTGTTCGAAAAGCTGTTTTTGGAATGTCCTTACTCTTGACTCTCAACTGGTGGTAGCCCGATCTTAAGTCAATTTTGGAAAAGACTCGAGCAGACTTCAACTGGTCAAACAGGTCATCTATTCGGGGTAAAGGGTATTTGTTCTTAATGGTAGCTTGGTTAATCATCCGGTAGTCTATGCACATACGGAGCGAGTCATCCTTTTTCTTTACAAACAGGACTGGAGCTCCCCATGGTGATGTGCTAGGCCGGATAAAACCCTTGTCTAGCAATTCCTGCAATTGTTTCTTCAACTCGAGCAACTCTGCAGGGGCCATTCTATAAGGTGCACGTGAAATAGGGCTTGTTCCTGGAGCTAGCTCTATGAAAAAATCCACCTCTCACTCAGGAGGAATCCCGGGTAGATCATCCGGAAAAACATCTGCATAGCTCTTGACTACCTCTATTTCCTCTAAGGGCTGCACCTTGGGTTTGGGCTCGATAACAACTGCTAGGAAAGCTTGAAAACCTTTACTCATCATTCTTTCTGCCTTCAGGGATGACACATACAAACTAGTGGTGGCATCTTTCCTACCTCTAATGACAAAGGGTGGGTGACCTGGTTCCCTAATGATCACTTTCTTTTCCCTACAGTCGATTTGGGCCCTATAAGTATAAAGCCAACCCATTCCAATAATCACATCAAAATCATTCATGTCAAGAAGGATAAATTCTGTAGGAAATTCATGATCTCGATATTTCACAGGTATTACCGGAGTTTTCAAAAGAGAGGTAAAGATTCGACCACTTGGGTTTGTAACATCTAAGACATATCATAAATCCTTGATATCCAAACAAAGCATAGTTGCAAGATTCCTCAAAATGAAAGTATTAGTAGAACCAGAATCAAATAATGCTTTTACATTATGTCCCATGACTTCAAGCATGCTTACATTATTGTTCACCATACATTAGACTATTACATGTTTATCTTTCAAAATATAAAGAAAACTCTAAGGCTTATTACCCTCAATCAACCGATTTGCATTATCTTGAGCTTCTTCATTGTCGATGGCGAACACTCGAGCTTGCCTTCTATCTCCAGCAGGTGGGGCCACAACTACTGGTGGAGCTACTACTGGTGGGGCTGCCGTTGGGCCTGGTCCTTTTGGCTCTGGTAGAGGACAAGCAGCTTGCATATGCCCTTCTTGGTGACAACGAAAACAGACTCTCTTTCTGTGGTGGCACTCACCGAGATGCCCTTTTCCACATGAGCGGCATCGCGGTCGATTATTCTCTTGATGGGGTCTCCCTTTTTCTCCCTGTCTTCCCTTGGCTTGATGATGACCTGGGCCCTTCTTTTGATGATTCTTCTGTCCTCGGGTTCCTTCAGTGAAACCCAAATATCCCTTGGGTGGTAGCTGTGCAGGCATCACGGTTCTTTCCATGTCTAAGGCAGTGTTGTATGCTTCTGCGAAGGTTTTTGGCTTGCTTGCCATCACATGGGGCCGGATGGTAGGGTGAAGACGCTCTATGAAGTGATCCACCCTCCTTTCCTCATCCATCTTGTACCCAAAACGTTCTAAGATCCGAAACTTGCGCCCAAAGTCTGCCACAGAGGAATTTCCTTGAGTCATGTTAGTGAATTCCCTCTCTTTTTCTTTCTTATCTGCAACGGGGATGAATCTGGAAGTGAAGATGGTCTTTAAATCAGCCCATGCCATTGGTTCCTCAGTCAAATCTCGGCCTGTGATGTGTGTCTCCCACCATATCTTAGCTGCTCCTTCTAGGAGGTGAGCACCAAAGAGGACCTTCTTACTCGACTGCACTTCAAGCATGCGGAAACCATTCTCTATTGCAAGTATCCAGGCTTCTACTTTATCAACCACTTCTGTCTTATCCTCTCCCCAGAACTTCTCTATGTTCAGCTTGACAAAGTATAGTATGGTGGCTCCCATACGTGGACGAACAGGGTGTGGTTCACCATTCTCAGCTCTAGCTATGTCTCAGAGGGCCAAAGCATTAATGGCCTCTGTCAACTTCCTTTGTTGCTCTAACCACAAGGTATCAGGGGTATGGATCATCATGGTGGGTTCTGAATCATCGACTGGGTCCTCATCCATCTGGGCTTCTTCCTCATACACATGTTGCTCTTCATTTCCTTGATCTTCTACTTGGTTCAGGTTACTAAATGGTACCGGGTCAGGGTTAGGGACTTCTTGAGTGACTTCTTCAGGCCTCTTCCTCTTCTTAGAGGATCCACCCTCATGGTTCCTATTCCTCTTTTCAGAAGACTCCTTTACTTTACAGGGAGGCCAAACACTCCTAGCCGGTTTTCCGGAGCCCTCGGGAATAGCCATAGTCTTGGTTCTTGCCATCTACATAAGCATAACAAGCAAACCTTTAGTTTATCATTTAAACTAGTTATACTTATGTTCAATGATATCTCATTACATATCTTTTATTAATTTGCTGGAGGATTCTTAAACCCTTAACTTATGTGCCCATACCACATGAGTGTGGAGGAGAGAGAGAATCCTACTCTTAAAGCCTTAATAGAATATGTGATGAGAGGGGATGAATGAGATGAGAGAGTCCTAAAGGTATCTTATTTCGATTCATACCCTAAGACTTTTGCCAGGAGGTCACATGGGTCCGGGAGTCCTCATATTCCGACTAGCGGTGTGGAGGAAAATCTTGCCAGCCCCCGGTCATGATCCCTTTCTAGACACCTCCGTCTTTCGGATACTCCTCTAATAACTCCCTTGGGTTCTATGGAGTTTGTAAAAATTTAATAATTACTAATGGTTACATGAAGAACCTAGGCTCTGATACCAAATGTTACGACCTCACCTCTCAGTAACCCCCAATTAAGGGAGACCAAGAGGATAAAGCCGCACCCATTAATTTCGGATCAAAGGTTCAACATATAACCATAAACAATTATTAAATTCTAACATACTATACTGAAAAGATGGTAATAAAATTTTTTCTTTGCATACCTTGAAAAGTTGGGAACTATCTTCTAACCATGACTTAACTACTTTATCTAATTCCTCCTTGTTCTTTAGTTCTTGAATTCACAATATGTCGCTTTACTATTTATGCTTTTGAGATTTGTACCTAAAACGCCGACAAACAAAAACAACGATCAGCCGAAGCTGGTATGTGGGGAAACAGCTATTGTTCAACTAGGTTAACAACATAACCACTCAATTAATCATTTAACAATCAATATTACGTTTTAATCCAACCTACTCAATCCATCTTTTTCCACAACTCTGTGTTGTCCCTGTAAGGACTTACATGGTACCTCTATGAAGGTGACTTGATGGACCTGCCCTCTAGGCAGCCAAAGTCTTTCATGACCTGATGAACCTACCCTCTAGGTAGTCTTTTATCAGGTCAGCCATTACGACACAGAGGGAATCAAAGATTGAACTAGAAGGCATAAACATTATGTGATAGCCATAGTCACTTTATAATTTGCATGAAAGAAATAAACATCCAAACTGTTTAGTTGCATGTAATGTGATTAAACATTCTGGAAACATCAGAAAACATAAGCGGTTAACCATAAGTAACCACATACCTTTTATTGCAGTTTCAGATACAGAATCAAGAATGATGAAAGAGAATATCCAATTAAGCAAGCAAGGCACAGAAACCCTGAAATAAAAAGTACAAATTTACTTTTATTAATATTTATCTAGTATCATTATGTCCCTTAGGGTTTCTATCCAATTTTAGGGTTTTCTTGAAAATTAGGGTTTTTCTTTCATTCCTGAGTATTATGAACCCTAATTTATCAAAATCACTAAAAACCTCTAAGTTATCTCTTTTTAACATTCCTAACAGTTGTAGGGTCATTATTTAGCAAATTACTAGAATAACAAGGTTCCCTTTTTCTTTAATCCTAAATTAGGGTTTTCATGTACATTATCTCTCCTTTTTAGACATAAACCCTAATTTAGGCACATTTGCAATTAAAACGGATTAAAACTTCATATTATTAATAAACAGGTTAATATCCTTTTATTCAACCCATTAGGTTACAAAGAAGCATCTTTTCTATGTAATTAGGGTTTTCAATTAATTTGAAATGCATTTTACTAACCATTCAAGTACTTTTGCAAAACGAACTGGAATTAGATGCTATAATCATTTTAACAGATTCCTTGTAATTTTCTACCCAACTTTCATATATCACTTTTCCCTATATGAGATTCCTAGTAATTACTAGGATTTTAGCAAGAAAATGATTTTCCGGATTATTTGGCAGAGAGAGGGATTTTACCAGAAATACCTCGGTCGTCAGATCAATGCGCCACTGTACCCGGCCTTGATCTGACGCTTCGCGTCAGATTCCCTTCCCCGGTGGTGCGCCTCCTTTATCGGTCGTTGGATCGATGTGCGGCTCACGGTGGACTATGATCCTACGGTCCTGGTCAGAGCGCTCTACTTAAACCAACGCGCGCTCCAGCAGCGTCAGATCTTGGACGGGCGCACGATGGTCTGGGATCGGACAATCCCCGCTCATCGTCCTCCCTTTATTTCTAAACCGAACCAGCGGCGGCGCCGCGGATACCTTCTCTCCGGAGTGTGGGCAATTGGGTGAGGGAGTGAGCAATTGGGCTTAGAGAGCAGCCGTTTAGATCGTGAAGGTGCTCCCGACTCGAAGGACCCATATATATAGGGTGTGAGGGCCTCTCTAGGGTTTCCCAACCCTACCACCATCCCCGACCTTAGCCCTAATTGGGCGTTTCTAGAACACACCCCGAAAGTCGGCAAAACCTAGGCCTAGATTGTTCGCCATGGTCTTCCGGACTCAATGGGACTTCTATCTCAAGTGCTCATACACTGAGTTGATCGGGAAAGCGAGAGGAAAAACCCCCTGTCGGCACTGCAGTCTGAGTCCCTCTGGGAATCTGGACGATGACCGCGGTCCGCTGGATTAAGATCCAACGGTCAGAGTCGTTCGTGCCTAAACCAAAAGGAAAATAAATTCCCAAAAAAAAAGGAAAATCCTTATTTTACAGATAACTTGGAAAATTAATAACTCTCAATTCATAAGTCCTTTTGGCCTCAAATTCTAAAGGAAAGTCATTCACATGTTTATCTCTCGTTGTGCAAAATTTGGAATTATTATCCCAAGGAAACGAGTTCTTTAATCCAATTTCAAGTTATCTCCTAATTAATGGTATTTTCCACATTTTCTTTATTTCCTTGGCCATTATCCAAATATCCTGAGTTCCTTGAACCCCAAGGAATCCTTATAACTCGAAATTATATTTTTGGAAATTATCTTTTAGCCTTTTAATCATTCTTTCCTCTTTTCTTGTATATTCCATTTTCCCATGGTAATTCTTTATTAAATGGAATTATTTCTTCATTTTCTTTTTATTATTCTTTCAAATGGGCTTAATGGCCAACAAGGCCCATCAAACAACATGCAGGGCTTTCATTCATGAAATTCATCATACAATCAAACATAGTTCTTATTTATGCCTTTAATAGATATTTACAAATCTCATTACATTTATTAGAAAATGAGGTTATAACAATGTGCATGCCTAGACTATCCTTATTTCTTATAGTGGTACATTTGTACAACCATTTTTATTGGGGCGTGCTTTTCCACCAATTATTTATAGAGGTGTGCTTTTCCACCTAGGGTGTTCTATCTCTATCCATTATTTTTAGTTTGAGATTCAATGTTGTCTCAACCCTGCTTGAAGTAATTTTAGCCTTTGTTTGCTACAAGCACAATTTATGTTTTGATGTTGTTAATGGAAAAACTTTAAAGGCAAGATTTCTTACTTGATATTCTTTAGTTTAGACATGTCTCATCTTTTAGCCTGATCAAATCCTCTTGGCACTTCTTCTTTTGAACATCTCCTTTATTTGATATCATACCATATCTTAAGTATGGCCTAGTTGTTATTTTCTACACATAATTTGATTTTACTGACGTCCTTTCCTTTAGTTTTCCTCTTCCTGGGTGTTGCTTTCCAACCCACCCCGAGTTAGCACAGTCTAAGATTTAGGGAGAAGAGGACTTATGTAACACCTCATCCTCAACAAAACACGATTACATGCAAACCAGCGGATTACCGAAAATCACGGGAAATTAAAACTGATTTACAACAAGCACCATAAGGTGAAACATATAATATCTGAGCCAACATTTTTCATTTCATAGCATATATCCAAAGTGCTACAACATAATTTCCCATCCTCTCATTACATGAACTAACTGTTTGTCATGATGCTTTACATCAGGATACATACCGAAAACCGTACATCGATCATTGTACAAGAAACACCGAAAAGCTTTCCCGAAGACCTAAGTGTACAGGGATGACACATAGGACTCTACTGTTAGACACTAGCTATCCCACCAGGTACGATACCTCTATATAACATCCGTCACCACATGATCTTCATCTCGCCAGGCACGTCCACTTAAAAAGGGTTATTAACCAGCGGGGTGAGACACACAGTCCCAGCGAGAAACATAACCCTCTACCAGCTTTATTATGATCACAGATAACTAATATAAGCATATTATAAGTGTAGTATACTGAGCAGGGCTAATCTTACCAACAAACTTACCAAGATATTCATGAGGCCTATAACCAGGTACTCTTAATGGAACATGATTGACAAGATAAGCTTTATAAGAACTCATCACCTGATATAAGGTTCATATGATAAACTACATATTATAACTAGATCAACCGTACAAATAAGGCCTCAACCAATGTTTCGTATTTTCCCTAAGCATGATACTATACAGCTTGATTACAAATTATTATGCCCTGAGGAAGTGAGCCGTACTGCTCAAATCCAACCTTCGGTTGTGAAACCCAAGCTGGTGCCATACAAGGTCAATGGAAGAGCCGGACTACACGACCTCTCACCTCGTAGTCAATGTACAAGAACCAAAGCAGGACCGCAGTCTCGTGCTTAAGTGGCCTCAGCCACAGGGTCAGCTCCCGTAGGCTACCCTTTCTCTAGCCCGCCTTGGTACAGGTCTCGGCGCTAGTATATCTGAGCCACGGGCCAGTTCACCGTGCTCCCTGAGCCATGACTGCATTCATGCTCTATCACACTGAGCCATGGGCCTGTTCACCATGCTCTATCTATCCCGAGTCTGCAACTGCAGTTGCACTCTAACCTCCTCATTTTTGGCTAGGAGAAACCACACATATTCAATAATATGCGCTTCCAGGTTAACCCGCAGGAGAACCTATTTCACCATCATCATCTCTTGATGATGATGGATCTATGGCCAGGGCAAACTACATGAAGGTTCATCTGTAATTTAGTTAACATATTTTAAGTGGATTGCAAGATTCAGCCAAGTTGTATAACATGCAAATTATAACAAGAATAAACAACATGAAACTCAATATCATGCTTTTACTATCATCAACATCATCCTGATCCATCACAAGGATCCAACATTACATGTTACCACTTGGCCTCTTTCCAATCATCTAGATCCATCTCAAGGACCATCACATTGCCATGGGATCTCAATCCCTCATCACATAATGCCATTGCCTCTCAAGGCTTACATCATCACCATGGGATAGCAATCCCTTATCTCAACATCAGAGGATAACACCACAACTAGGCACTCAGCCTTTATCAGGTCCTCAGACCTTTCACATTATACTTGTTGTTACATATTATCTTTTCAACAGAGTTATAATCATTATTATTTAGCTAATAATCATATAATCACCATAGCTCTTACCTGGCTATGAATTCAATATACTTGCATAGTTAGTTTGCATAAAGAGATAATCGGATTACCAAGCATAGAACATGTTGGGATCATCATACTATCAGGAATTCAGGTGTACAGAATTGGAACATCATCCATGTCATTCATACATGAGATTCTAGGCTATAAATGCAAGCAATGCAATTACATTATCATCACCCATCATGCCCCATATCTTATGAGCATATCTTTGATTATCATATCATCACGATTTAGGTTTATACATTGGTATATTCTTTCATCATTATGAACATATGTAGATTAATGTCATGACTGGTGTATTCATCAATACACCACAGCTATCAAGTCAGGGATATCTCACCATATCCCAAATCTTTAACTATTTAAGCACATCATCCTTAAGGATTATCTTAAGGATCATACACCATGTCCCACCATCTAAATAACCACTGCACAAAGGTCCACAATCCACATCATCTTGGCTCATCATACTTTTATTATTAAACATGAGCACACATCATGGCTCATATCTGTGGTCATGTACCTGCGCCACGTCATCATGTGTAGTAACATCATATCAATATACCGATTTCACAACCTATCATCTTATTTCATTATTAACACAGGTACAGGGTTCAAGGTGATTAACCATATCACATGTATCATTGTTATTAACAGATATGTGGCCAAATATATATTAGCTATATGCATTTTAGGTCATCAAAACCCTAACTAAGGCTCCCGCAACCCTCACCAAAGGTCTGGCGGGCAGTGCCATCCCTCACCAAAAGGTATATCGGGTATGATCATATCCTCACCAAAGGATGCATCGACTAGGGTTTCCCAATCCCATCACTTCACCTATCATGCAACTAGAACCCACCAGTTTACATGGTGTCGGGCAAGGTGTACCGTGCATCAACAGATGTTATCGGCCCAAGGGCCTATCATGCACAAGGATCAGGGTTAGGGTTCCTCTATCGGCTAACCCTCAACCTTGACCATAACGGCCAGAGCACAATGCCCAAGGCGCCTCTATTGTGAAAACATCTCCATGTCATTCAAGGGTCATCCATATCGGACAGGGCATGTCGTCCGAGATACCATATTGGGCATGGACATGCTGGCTACTTAAACAGCATATCGGCCAACACTACTAAGGTTGTATCGGGCACACATCCACTCTACATGGTGTATCGGGCAACCACCTATACAAGGTGTATTAGGCAGCCACTCATCATAGGGAGGCATAACGGCCACAAGATCAACAAGAAGCTAACCTCTCATATCGTCCAAGACTTGACCCTAATGAGGGTATCAGGCAACACACTCAAAGAGTCATCATAGAAACATATATCGGCCAAGAGCCCATCCAAGGGTCTAGCAACCATGTCGTCCAAACCCTAACTCTAGGGTGGATAGGAGATATCGGGCATCAAGGTGCAACTATTACCAACCCATCATATCATCCATATGTCTAGGTCATAGGCTCACCTTTCATGTCCAAAGGAGAGAAAGGGGTGTTTCCATAACCATCAACCAAAGCATAGGCTATAGAATAAGGTACTGTATCGGGTAAAGACCCATATCGGGCAACCTAGTTGTATCCTTCACATTTTGTAAAGTTATGGTCCACTCATTTTTGCATCCTACAATTTTCTACAAATTATTGATGTTAATGTGTTGAAAATCCCTTGATTTACCTTTTTATTTGGCTTTGTCCATGTCAATGATATGTGGAATGAAGAAGGGGAGAGTCTTGGCCCTTGGATCTGCCTCTCACAGATCCAGGCATGATCCTACGGCCAAATGGTCATCTCCTACCTCCTGCTTATTGTGGGGAGGAGATAAGACAACCTTAATGATCGATCTCCTTGATCTGACCAAGATTCAAATTTTGAACCAAATGAAAATGATCCTCTCACGATTTCATGCCCAATGAGACTGACTTTGACCCCCTTCAATGTGTTATTACTCCCTCTCAACGAGTTCCTCACCTCCCATTCTCACTCTGGTAGCCATGGCTGCAACCGAGATTCTTATAACCCTAAATCTACCCTCTCGACCCTATAAAATGACTTTCTGACGTCCAAACCTCCAACATCACGGTAGACCCTTGTCCTCACGCCCTCAACTGACCTCGAATGACACCAATTCATCCACTCTACATGGTGTATCGGGCAACCACCTATACAAGGTGTATTAGGCAGCCACTCATCATAGGGAGGCATAACGGCCACAAGATCAACAAGAAGCTAACCTCTCATATCGTCCAAGACTTGACCCTAATGAAGGTATCAGGCAACACACTCAAAGAGTCATCATAGAAACATATATCGGCCAAGAGCCCATCCAAGGGTCTAGCAACCATGTCGTCCAAACCCTAACTCTAGGGTGGATAGGAGATATCGGGCATCAAGGTGCAACTATTACCAACCCATCATATCGTCCATATGTCTAGGTCATAGGCTCACCTTTCATGTCCAAAGGAGAGAAAGGGGTGTTTCCATAACCATCAACCAAAGCATAGGCTATAGAACAAGGTACTGTATCGGGTAAAGACCCATATCGGGCAACCTAGTTGTATCCTTCACATTTTGTAAAGTTATGGTCCACTCATTTTTGCATCCTACAATTTTCTACAAATTATTGATGTTAATGTGTTGAAAATCCCTTGATTTACCTTTTTATTTGGCTTTGTCCATGTCAATGATATGTGGAATGAAGAAGGGGAGAGTCTTGGCCCTTGGATCTGCCTCTCACAGATCCAAGCATGATCCTACGGCCAAATGGTCATCTCCTACCTCCTGCTTATTGTGGGGAGGAGATAAGACAACCTTAATGATTGATCTCCTTGATCTGACTAAGATTCAAATTTTGAACCAAATGAAAATGATCCTCTCACGATTTCATGCCCAATGAGACCGACTTTGACCCCCTTCAATGTGTTATTACTCCCTCTCAACGAGTTCCTCACCTCCCATTCTCACTCTGGTAGCCATGGCTGCAACCGAGATTCTTATAACCCTAAATCTACCCTCTCGACCCTATAAAATGACTTTCTGACATCCAAACCTCCAACATCACGGTAGACCCTTGTCCTCACGCCCTCAACTGACCTCGAATGACACCAATTCTTCCACTTTTCTTTTGATCACCAGACGGTGCTGCCACTAGTCTAGTTTGGGTGTTTCGCCCTTGCACAACCTACTCGCCCCTTTCGGCCACCCGGATCTTTATGGGGTCAAGGCGAATTCAGGCGACATCTCCGCTACTGACGTCAGAGCCTCCCACTTCTAAGACATCTTTATACTGGTGAGTTCCTCTGTCATGTGTGTGTTGCTCATACAAAGGCTGGGACATAAGGGAGAAAGGCCCTAGACCGTCAGTCGAAACAGAACCAGCCGGCCCAAAGAACCCAGCAAACTAACAATTGAACCACTCAATCAAACACCGAACCAACATATGAGTGATTGAACTGGACCTGAGTCAGCGAGCCACAATGCCTATGTGGTGCGATCCTATCCATCTGATCATGTAATCGAACGGTTTTCACTTTTTCCATATTGAGGTATTTTACCTTCTCTCTGCTAAAAAATCAAATAAATGGAAAAATCTTGCAAAAATCATATCTCTTATTTCCCAACTCCAAATATTATGAATAAATATTCAATCTTGATCAAAAAAATCCAATGAACAGATATTTAAAAATAGTCAATCTTGATAAAAAAAATCATATCTCTTGTTTTTAGAGCATGATTCCTTATGGACTTCACTAATATCCCAAGATCTTTGATCTCTTGCATATTTAAATTATCAAATGACTCAATAATCATGTTTAATTTCTAGAAACCCTAACATTTGACCGTGATGATTATATTGAGACACAAAAATGCAGACTTGAATCATTAGTGATCTAGATCTATTTACTTGATTCAATCTTTAATATAATCTCTATGACTAATGAGTAATCTTGATATTAATCTCAATCTTACAAAATCCTTGATTATGTGTATGATCCATGACTCTACTTTTTATCAATCTAATCTTGAATTCCAATGATGCTAATTATCAGGATGACGATCTAGAAATTGAATGATGACTTGGATAATGATCATAAAATCAGAGTTAACACATATAATCCTAGAAAACCTGGGTAGGAAATTCACATTCAAAAATATTCTTGGCACATGAAATAATGTTAGGCATCTTGAAATATTGGTTGATTATAAGTGGATGACCTAACCATAAGGTTGACATAGGAAAAGTGTAACCCTAATTCTTGAATATTTAAACATGAACTTATAAACATCATGATCTTGACCCTTGATCCAATCTTGTTGATTTAGAATCTAAATCGAAGGGTGGACTTATTACTTGTTGAGATATGTACTCTAAATCTTCAGTGAAAGGTACGCTATTATATATCCTCCTTGGTTGTATTGAAGATACTTTTTATGTATCTCTTGATTGTATACTTGGCTATATACTTGGTTGAGCTATTGTTCCCTATTGATTAATCTTCTATTTTTCCTATATTATATTATGAAAAAAATATGAAGACATAAATGACATTACCCATTATGACTACCCATATATTGATGATGATAATGTTGATATTGAGTGCAAGCGACCTCCTCATTTGGAGGGTGGAACTTGTACATTGACCTCCTACCTCATATGGAGAGAAGGAGCCTGGTGACCTCCCCCATCTTGTTGGGATGATGGAGCCACACAAAATATATAAGCATGCTTCTCGAATCAGCATAATGGGAACTCGTAATAAAAATAGAATAGTTCAAAATAAACATCTTGTCGAATAAATATTGGTTTTGGAAAATCGCTTGTTTTACTTTTGAATATAAGTCCTTCCCATTGTACTATATTGCTATAAACTATTTTACTTCTTTTTGATAGTGTACTATGCAATGGCATTAATTGTGTCATGATTTTGTTTATTTTAGACAACACAAATGGAACTTTGACTAGACCGCTTCTGCACTTTATATACTCTGATGACAAGGATAATTGGAAAAATATCCTATTTGGGTTAGTTTGTTCTTTAAATCTCCTTTTTATGAGTTATTATTTCTTATTGTATATGCCAGTGTGTGAGATCCTTTTGGGCCACTCAGAGATCGTTGCTTCAATCCTTTGACCACTGTCTAGGTAGTGGGATTGGGATTGGGGTAAGAACGGTTCCGTGACATTTGGTATCAGAGAATACACGCACCCATATACTTTAAGTAAATAACTTCTCGAGTCCCTAAAACCCAAGAAATCCTAAAATCCATAATAGTGAAAATTGAGGTGTCTAGGATCGGGGTTCTAGCATAATTTATCCTATCTGTCTTCATGGTGGCTGAGATTCCCCGCTCTTCTTGGCCTGAATTGATCCAGAACTGAACCTAAACGTTCTCTTGTGACACCCTAGAGAGTCTTCTAGCATCTCTTCTCTTCTTTAAGGACTACCCTAAGCCACCCAGTAGATGATGATTCGGTGGTCTTCTCATCTCCTCATGTGGTCCTTCTCTTATGACCATTTGCCACATGATGTCTCAATTATGGGTAACTCATGTATGGGAAAAATAAAAGATACTAGAAAATTGTGAAAGTTGATTAAGAAATTGATACCACAATCTTACCTTAGTTTGAAAACTTGATTTTAATTAACGATACTTTTAAAATCAAATACTCATGCATGACCCGTTCATATCATGAAAACTCAATTTAGCCAAAACTAGACTACATGTTTCCTATGTCGAGGTAAAAATTAATAATCTTGATTTCGTGAAATAAGATGGATTTATACCTTATACCTCATTGTTGATGAGGTCCCTACTTGATTAATGTTCATGTTGCCCTATTTTTTATTAAACCTCAAACATAGTTAAGCAAACTTTTCCCTATTTTGATACACATCATGACTATGCCATCAAGTGACTAAGCCTAGGACTCACAAAAGCATGATGTTAGACTTTAATACAAAAGGAACCTTCCCCATTGACTATTGATGCCTTTTTGTAATCTAAATTTTGATATGATGAGCATGGACCTAAATCATGCACCTATTTTCAAATTATATCACTACCTTGATCATAAAAGAAAGATAATACAATTATGACTCCAATATTGAAAAATCTTGAACTAGCCGCCCCATTATGATCTTGAACTTTGATTTTATGACCTTGATAATGTGATTCGACCATCAATTCTCTCCCTATTTGAATAAGCTCAATGGATTGTGACTAATGTAGGTAATGTTCTAGATTAGGGTAGTAGTTGACTCATGACTCCCCTAACCCAGGTCACGTCACTATTATGACTACCTCTAAGTTTTTACCTTGTTGATTATTTAGAGTTTGGAAAGGTATTCCCTTTCACCTAGTTTGATTGGTTGACCTAAGAATAATAGGCTAAATCCAGGATGATATTTATACTCAATCTTGAATCTTGATTTAATGACGATCTTGACATATGATAATGTTGACTATATCTTGTGGTTGACTTCCTAGATAGACCTAGGTCTAGATCATTCATCAACCTTGGATACCATTATAATGAAATCTTGATATGTTGCTCGAGTATTGCTCGAATATTGTTGATCGGAATCAAATATAGATGAGTGATCTCCCCTAATGTTTAAAAAGGAATCTAAACCTAGCTTTAGAAATATTTATACATATGATCTTGATGTCTAAACTTCAACTCTAGATATTGATATAAAAAATCTTGACACGTGATATAGATCTCGAGATCACCCTTGATATATACATAGTGACTTTCATAATCCCAAATTTTGAAATTTTGAATTGATGACTATTTTGACTCTCTCAATCTATGACTTAGGGTTTATCTCTCATTAGGACTAGGGTAGGACCTCCCATTTATTTTGAGATCAAAATCATGATATTGAAAGTATGATGTTGTCTCAAATTGTTGAAATATGAAATCTCAAATCATGGATGTACAACCCCACCTAGGACAATGTAGAAGCTAGGACACTGAGATATTGGGGTTAAAAGTCAACTTGTACACTTGATTCAAGAACTCTATTTGTTTGACCTAAAATATGATCTCTCCAAATTTGTGATCAATAGGATGCTTTACATATTTGTGGATCATATGATTACTTTGAACAATATATGCATTGACCTTGATACTCATTTGCTCGATGATGAAATGATGTTGGTACCAAGTTGGTTATGATATGGAACATGGAATGTCGATTATGATTATTGGACTACTTACATTTTGTGGACATGATTTTGATTTTATAATTGAGGATATTCTAATAGTTAAGGATATGGCCTGGATTATGTAGTTCCAATTTTTGAGGACGTTTTTGAGCTTTGGGGACAAAATTCCTTTTTAAGGAGGGAAGGATGTGACAAAGTGAAATTTAGCATAATTATGAATGAATTCCAATTTTTACCCTCATTTTGTTCATTCTTGACCAAAATATATTTTTCTTGGCCTCTAAATCAATCTTGATACTCAAAATCAAAATATGGTGATCAATGTGAACTTTATACAATTTGTGACACCACATATTTGATTAATTTGTTACTTGATCCAAAAAAGTAACTTTGTCCATAAATATTCATCTTATGATCCTCAAATTTTTTCTAAATATTGTTCAAATTTTCTTGAAGCTATAATCCAAATTTCATCTCATTTGGACATTCTTACAATTTTCCACGAATTATTGAAGTTAATGTGTTGAAAATCCCTTGATTTGCCTTTTTATTTGGCTTTGTCCATGTCAGCGATCTATGGAATGAAGAAGGGTGAGTATCAGCCCTTGGATCTTCCTCTCACACATCTAGGCCTGATCCTACAGCCTAATGGTCATCTCTTACCTCTCGCTGATTGTTGGGAGGAGACAAGACGACCATAATGATCGATCTCCTTGCTCAGACCAAGATTCAAATTTTGAACCAAATGAAAATGATCCTCTCACAATTTTGTGCCCAATCAGCCTGAATTTGACCACCTATAATGTGCTACTACTCCCTCTCAATGAGTTCCTTATCTTCCATTCTCACTCCGACGGCCATGGCTGCAACTGAGATTCTTGTAACCCTAAATCTACCCTCTTGATCCTATTAAATGACTCCCCGAGGTCGGAACCTCCAACCATCACGATAAACCCTTGTCCTCACTCCCTCAACTAACCTCAAATGTCACCAATTCATCCATTTTTCTTTTGATCACCGGATGGCACCAACGCTAGTCTAGTTTGGATGTTTTGCCCTTGCACTGCATGCTCGCCCCTTTCGGTCGCCCGAAGCTTCACAAGGTCAAGGCAGACTCAAGCGGCATCTCCGCTACTTAGGTCAGATCCTCCTGCACCTAAGCCCACTTTACACCAGTGAGTTCCACCATCATGCGTGCATTGCTCGCATGAAGGCTAGGGCAGGAGGGAGAAAGGTCCCAGACCGTCAGTCCAAACAAAACCAGCTGACCTAAAGAACCCAACAAACTAGCGATTGAACCACTCAATCAAGCATCGAACCAACAGACCAGTGATTGAATCAGACTTGAGTCAGCAAGCCACGATGCTTATGTGGCATGATCCTATCCAATTAATCGCATAATCCAATGGTCATTTTTTTCCACATTGAGGTAGTTTACCTTCTCTCTGCTCAAAAATCAAATAAATGGACAAATCTTGCAAAAATCATATCTCTTGTTTCCTAACTCCAAATATTATGAATAAATAGTCAATCTTGATTAAAAAAATTTAATGAAATGATTCAAAATGTTTTTGGAGCCTGATTCCTTATGGACTTAACTAATATACCTAGATATTTGATCTCTTGCATATTTAAATTGTCAAATGATTCAATAATCATGTTTGATCTCAAGAAACCCTAACATTTGACCCTGATGATTATCTTGAGACACAAAAATGCAAACTTGAATCATTAGTGATATAGATCTATTTAATTGATTAAATCTTGAATATAATGTCTATGAATAATGAGTAATCTTGATATCAATCTCAATCTTACAAAATCCTCGATCATGTATATGACCCATGACTCTATTTTTTATCAATCTAATCCTGAATTCCAATGATGCTAATTATAAAGATGATGACATAAAAATTGAATGATGACTTGAATTATTATCATAAAATTTGGGTTAACACATATGATCCTAGAAAACCTAGGTAGGACATTCACACTTGAAAATATACTTGGCACTTGAAATAATGTTGGACATCTTGAAATATTGGTTTATTATAAGGGGATGACCTAACCCTAAGGTTGACATAGAAAAAGTGTAACCCTAATATTGAATATTGAAACTTGATCTTCTAAACATTATGATCTTGACCCTTGATGTTACAACCCCAATTTTTGGGTTTATATGGTTTGAATGCTATTTCTCCAATAAAATGTGTGATTATGAAAATTGTGTGATTTATGTATTTCTGTGATAATATTTCCTTTAAATACATGATTTCGTGGATCCTAATGAGTTAGTGAGTCCAATATGATAAAAAGGAAAGAAAAGTTGAATGAAATCAAATAATGCATAAAAAGGAAAAGAAATTGAGATAATGATGAGAAATATGTGGAATTCTCTGGAAAGTTGTATGATTGGTCATCATGGATTAGATTTTGAAACCACATGGTTTCTAATGGTAAAAGGAATCCAAATAAAGGGTATAAAAGAGTAAGAGAGAAAAAATAAGAATAAAATATGCCTTTTAAGTGATAATGTGCATATGAAGAGAAGTATCTCAAACTTTCTAATTTGATTCCTAAACTTGACACACAAGTAGTTTAAGTCCTTAAGGACTTTCCTATAAAATTTGGGATAAAAAAATGTATGGTTTAGGAGTTATGATTTTTGTAAGAATTCCTAAAGTGAGAGGGATAATCGAGCAATGTATTAAATGTAACAAGGACAAAAAACCAAAATAGCATAGTTTTATAAAAATATGTACTAAACTAGCACCAAAACCATCTTAATTCCCGAAATAGCCCACTTTCTAGGGAAAGCGCCAAGATTTTGGCATTTTAGTGTTTCCGGGATCAAAGGCGCCTGAATAGTTGGCATTTTTTAGTGAAAGCGTCAAGTTTGTGGCATTTTAAGTTAAAAGCGCCAGAAATTTAGGCGTTTTGTGAAAGAGCCAAGATTTAGACGTTTTCAGGGTAAAAGCGCCAACCAGTTTGGCATTTTCAAGTGAAAGCGTCACAAAGTTGGCGTATTCACCGTCTTTCGACACGGACGACTCGCATCACTTCCTCTTTAGAGACATGGACGACGCCTCCAGAGAACCACCGGCCCCGGACGAGGTGGTTAAAGTGATAGAGCTAGTCCCACCATATGGTATCTGATAGCAACGCAACCAGTGACTTTTTTGTCGCTTGGGGGAAGGTTTGTCAGGGCTTCCCTATTGAGCAGCTACCACTCTTGAACCGGAGCGCATGCCTTCCTCCAACCAGAGAACCAATCCACATCCCATTTGAGCACTGAGTTCGTCAAGCCGCCGCCATCCTCCTCAGACTCGGACAATGACTGTCTTACAGATGATGATCACAACGATCAAGATAGCGGAAGCAGCACTGACAGAACCAGTGATCATGAAGATGATTCCCACGATGATCATCACCCCACATCTTCTGAGGATGAAGTCATTATTCACAAGGCCAGCTTCAGCAAAGACTTCCTGACCGACCTCAAATCCAAGGCATCTGCCGACCGTGCAAGGCCCTTCAGCACACTTTTGAGTCTCTCCAGGCTTACCTGTCCGGGGCCGGTGGTGCTCCGATGGCGGCTTCGTCGTCCATGTCTCTCAAGAGGAAGTGATGCGAGCCGTTCGTGTCGGAAGACGGTGAAAACGCCAACTTTGTGGCGCTTTCACTTGAGAACACCAAACTGGTTGACGCTTTTACCCTGAAAATGCCTAATTCTTGGCGCTTTCACAAAATGCCTAAATTTCTGGCGCTTTTAACTTAAAACGCCACAAACTTGGCTCTTTCACTGAAAAACGCCAACTATTCTGGCACCTTTGATCCTGGAAACACTAAAACGCCAAAATCTTGGCGCTTTCCCCAGAAAGTGGGCTATTTTAGGAATTAAGATGGTTTTGGTGCTAGTTCAGTACATATTTTTATAAAACTATGCTATTTTAGTTTTTTGTCCATGTAACAATTTATACACAATCTGGGAATCTTGGGCCTGACCCCTAGTGACATCACACAAAATCATGGCCATTCGCTTAGGGATCTGATGCCGGAGGACTTATCTCCTAGCCGCAAAAGGGAGGAATAGAGGAGCTGAGGTTTCTTGATCAATTTCTTCACAAGCCAAATCACATCTGAATTAGAAATCACTTCCAATAGTTTCGAGGAATCAATCCGAGATGATCTACCCCAAGTTTCTCTGAATTTCATCACGTCTAGGACGTTCGCCCAAAGCGGGATGCAAGAGCTTCTCAAGCCACAGGGGTGGGTGAGTATATATAGGAGGCCCTGGACTCCCTGTGAGGTTACTTTTTATACCAATGGTTTTGGCCGAGTGCCGCGATTGAGTTTGCATCCTCAATTCCTTTGGAGTCAACTATGGAGTTGAACACCTCAAGGGTAGCGCGGAGTCAACTATGGAGTTGACCACCCATGGTGGCTAGCTTGTGAAACAAAGAGGCACAGAGGTGGAAGATGATGGGCAGCACATTTACATCTTTACCTCTGCTGGTTACAAAGCAAGGTAAGGACCATCAGTCCTTTCATTTTTTCTTACTCCTTAACCCAGACCCAACCATGGAAGTGTGGGCCGCCACATAGGCAGGAGACTATTAGCCTCGCCGAGCCCACGTGGTCCAAATAAGAAAAGATATTCTATGATGTGTCCCCCTCTGATTGGTTAGATATGTTTAATTTGCAAAAATATTCTAGAAATAGTTTGGTAACTCGAATTGCAATAAGTTATATATGACAATTTATCAAAAAAATACAAAGAATTCAATAAAAATAAAATTTAAGTCTAGATCGACTTGCAATTCGAAGAGTATATAAAGTTGTCATCGTTAGAGATTTTATTAATGAAAAACCCTAGATTTTGATATTAATGAGATTTGGTAAAGTTCTTTGGATACTTTAAAGCCAATGTTAACATGTGGTTAATGAAAGGAAGATTTATATTTAAGAAGATGATCTTTGTGATTAATTGGTTCAATTTAGGGTTCCACGTGCATAAAGTGCTTTAATGGGCTTAGAAACCCTAATTTAGGTGAATTTGACTTTAAATGGTTTTTATTTTGAAAATCCATGTATAGGATAGATTTATGATGATTTTAAGTCAATTTGAGAATAAAGGAACTTGAATATAGATAATTTGAGTAATTATGGTTTTGATACCTAGAAAAGTTGTTATAGGGTTTGTTAACCTAAAAAGGTAAAGATTGAGAATACACCCTAAGGAAACACTAATTCAACCTAGAAACCCTAGAAAGGATTTCCATGCCAATAAAAGAGTTATGATGAGTATGCAATGATTAGGTAATACATGCTATCAGGATTCAGTTGTGCTTATGTGATTGGCTTGATTGGTTGATTGGATTACCTAATTGGATTGGACTTTTCTTGTTTCTTTGAGATCTCCAAATCAAGTATGTGTTTATTTTATGATTACTCTCTTTAGTTTCACGACGATTTCAATGGATTTATTGATTGCTTGAAGATAACATTTTGGATGACTTTATTTCTTGCAATCTATAAAGTGACTATGATTATCACAATATAAGTATTTATGACCTTACCGAACCTACATACCATCTCTGGATGTAAGATTTAAGATTTATGAGGACCAAGACCTGGAGGGTAGGTCATAAGTGGTCAAGCCCTAGAGGGAGACTGTAGGGCACCCAGACAGGTGACCCATAAGGTACCAAGCTCAGGATGGAGAAGGTATCCTAAAGTCCCTTGCAAGGACTGAACTCTAAGAGAGGGTTTCCCAGAGGATGAGTAAAAATGGTTGGGAAGTCATAACGAAAATGTAATCTTGTATTGTTAACAACTATTTGATGTGATTAAGTTGTTAGAATATATGTGCAAAAGTTTGGTTGCCACCACATACCAGTATATTCTATATACTGACCAACTTTTTGTTTGTCGACAATTTAGGAATACTTGAAACTGGACAAACAATAATGTGATATTTGAAGAATAAAGCTAAATAAAGATTGGAGGATTTAGTTAGATAGAACTCTGCATTGGGTAAAGTTCCAAACTCTTATTTTTTGAAAGGTATGTGAAAAGTAAATTTTTATCATGCATTAATCTTAGTCTTTGGTAGAATTTATTAATTATTTTTTATTATTTGCAAAACCATTGATCCTATTTTGGGATAGCTGCATTAGCTTCTTGGTCTTCCTTAATTGGGGGATATCAAAGGGTGGGGTTGTTACAATTGGTATCATAGCATGGTTGTCCATTTAATCTCTAATAATTATTAAATTTTACAAACTCTTTACAATGAAGGGGAGTTATGAGAGAATTTTCCAAAGGTAAAGGTGTCTAGAAAAGGATCACAATTTGGGGGATGGCAAGATTTTCCTCTGCCCTGCTAGTCGGTCTATGAGGACTCTTGGAATCTGTGTGATTTCCTGGATGAAATTAGATAATTTTACTCGAAATAAGATACCTCTAGGTTTTCTCTCATCGGTCTTCTTCCCTTATCAACCATGTTTCACTAAATAAGTCTGAGAGCTTAGGGTTTCTCCCTCTCCACCCCCTCCTAGGTTCAGGGTAGGCATAATAAGGATTAAGGAATCCTCTACCAAATAATAAAAATCATGTAAGAAAGATGTCATGGACATAAGTCTTAGACTGAGACTAGTTACATGCTTAGGTTGCATGGCATGTGTTGTTGTGCCCTTGGATACCCCTCAGGAGAATGTTGAGTTTATACCATCTTATAGGATGATGAGGAGAATGATAGCCTTGGAGGAAGAAGCCTCCAGTAAGAGGAACAGACCTGACGCATCCTCTGAGGACGGTGCCCAACCCAAAACCTTAAGTGGTGGATATAGAAAGAGAAGACATGATGAGTTGGATATCATAGTAGGTATGTGGGTTTGACGTGCATGCTTTACATGGAGGTTTTGAGTACACATGAGAAACTTAGACTAGGTGTCATTGGTTGACTACTAGTGCCTTTTGGTGACTCGGCCTTGGGGTGGGTCATGCCTATTAAGGGTGAGGGATAGTTCCCTCATTAAGAAGGTTAGTGGTGACCATATAGGAACCCTAACGGGCATATATGAGTAGAAAAGAGGCATGCACCTACATAGAAGTGAGTGGTAGCAAGGCTGGAAGCACGTTTTAGACCTAAGCCAGAAGGGTTATGCTTGATAGTTTCTGAGATAGGCATGCAACTTAGGATGATCTTGGCCATACATAAGTTTTGATAGTACGTTTCACCTAGGTAGGGATAGACGTGTATCCTTAAAAGCTTGACCCATCTTCTAAGAGAGAATGTCTAGTGGTAGGACTAGTTATAGGGTTATCTCTATAGAGAGGGTGAGACCCCGATGAAGAAGGTTGGAGGCCTAGACTCTGAGACATGAGGAATCATGAGGCGTTTGGTATGGTGTGGCCTACAACAGACAACCCTGAGTAGATGTATGTGGTTTCCTCATGCATGACCCTTAGAGGCTTGTCGTACCTTGGATGCATTTAGAGGAACCAAACCCTAGAAAAGAGAAATAGGATTCCTGAACAAACGTATAGATAATATGAGTGCCTAAGTTTTAGGTGTAGGAAAGAGAGTTTCAAAGACCCTAAAGTGGTATGGTATGATGACAAGTTGTGAGGCCCCACACCCACTTGGTTGTCCTTGAGTAGGAATCTAAAGGTTGTTCATGTGGAAGAGGAAGTATATGCCCTGTCATGTATGTGTTTGGTATAATGTTTGAGCAACTGATCATGTAGTTTAGAAACCTGATGTATAAGGGGTGAACCTGGGGTTCCTGGACCAAAGAGAGGAAGTAGTAGTACCTAGTGCACATGATGCTCATGAGGCTGATTAAGTTCATAGGAATTAAGCATGGCACCCCTCCATGTATTAGAGCAAAAGGAAAACCCACTTGAACTAAGATATATGTTTGATGAACCACTCACACAGGTTGGTGACATATGCATGCATGTTGTTGGTCCAACCTTGAGGAATGATGAGCAAGTATGACATACCAAGGAACTTAGAATGGTTTAATATGATTTCTTCTTGCTAGCCATGTGCGTAAGTATCCAGATAGGAGCTATGCGTATACATGATGATACATGCTTTGGATGCAAGGACGTTTTGTGACCTTTGTTAATATCAAGTGATAGTTTTCTCATGTCCTGGGAAGGGACCCTTCATGTTGGGGTGAGTGCCAACTCCTGTTTAGGTTAGAGGTAACCATAAGTGGTCACTTATGAGATCTTGATGAGTTAAGTGTAAGAGCATGTAATAGGAGCATGAATCTATAGACCCAGGTGTAACCATCTCTAAGGGGCATAAGGATATGCTGGCATAGAGATAATTTGTATGGGGTCCAACCGAGGTAGGTAGATCTCCATGATTCCTATGGAGGGATGTAAGTTTAACATGAGTGCCCAGAGAGATGATGGAGATTCATGTGAGGATTCAAAATTGAGATGTGCTATGATAGAATCCTAGGTCAATACCAGGGTCAAGGAGGGATAAAACCGATGGGAGTAGGAGTTGTCTGTTCCCTGGATACATAAGACAATAGAGTCAGGAGGTAAAAACTACCTTTTCTCGAGAACCATGGGTTAGGAGGTTGACCACCTTCATGCGTTCATGGGGCATAAGGGGTAAAAGTGAGAGGCACTCCCTAGATGCATAAGGGTAAGATCATCCCAAAAGTATTGTCACCCTGGAGACCTTGTGTAACATCCCTGACCTGGGTTATGCTTTAACCCTAGGTGTTTTGTTTAAGAAAGATAATTATATGCTTGATATTATCTTTTTAAAAGTAATTAAGGCTCAATAGGAACTTATATTTCAATTTTAGTCCATTTTGAACTATTTTGAAAATAATGTTTTGCTTGTGTTGGACTAAAGTGCAATTACCCAAGTTGAGGGGTTAAATTGTAAATTGTGCATGATAATATGTTCCTCATGTGTAGAAGCATCATGATAATGAATATGATGCAGAGGTATGGCTTGTGGTAGCCTGAGTACCAAGAAAGAGCTGATAAAGCAATGTTTGTGCATTAAAACCAAGTTTTTGTGTAATGTGCAATTTACCCAAAACCCAGAGTTCAATATGCAAATTACCACTTCAATAAGGTCCCTAATATTTCTTGTCATCATGTTGAGGCAATAAAATGAGAGGGGCGTCTCATTTGTATCACTTTGAAGGAGAGAAAATCTTGATATTAAAATAATCAAGATTTAAGCATAATTGAAATTGGAATTCAATTTAATGCAAAAATAATTATATTAAATGGATTTCCCTTCAA
The DNA here is from genome assembly GCA_963693085.1 of Alisma plantago-aquatica. Taxonomy (NCBI): domain Eukaryota; kingdom Viridiplantae; phylum Streptophyta; class Magnoliopsida; order Alismatales; family Alismataceae; genus Alisma; species Alisma plantago-aquatica. The sequence goes on along the minus strand of OY856414.1, from coordinate 13,531,561 downwards.
CCAAAATTGTGTTGGTTGAAAATCCACATATATGGACGTCCTTGTGCCTTGCAAAGGCAACGAAAATATCTTAAGTAGGTGAAGAACCCACTCACATTTTTATAAGAAAAAGAAATATCCACTCACTTATGGATATTATTATAATATGATTTAACGTGCTTAATTTGTTTTCCCTTAAATTGTGGATAATTGAGAGGAATATGAGGCAAGGAAGATATCCTAGTATCTAAGGAAGGTAAGGGAGCAAGTGGCAAGGAAATGGAGGAGATAATCCCTACTTTATCTCTCTTAAATGAATTTTCCATAAAATTCATATATATGCTCCTTTATCCATGAGTGAAAGGGTAATTTCGAAACCACTTTCCCTTCTTGCTTGAAAAAACGACCAATAGAGCTTGGAGCAATAGGAGGACGACCCCCAACCTGTTGGTAAGCTTCTTGACCTTCTTGCACCTTGATTCCATGGTGGAAATCGAACATTAATGCATGATTTCTTCTTATCTCCTTTCCATCTTCAAGTCTAGGCATTCCTTTTCACTCAAAGCTTAAGGACGAGCTTGGGATAGTGGAAGGTGTTGCTTTCACCATTAAAGACGTGGAGGTTGAAGCTTTGAAGCTCAATTGAAGGCGGGTTATATAACTTGAACCCTTTAACTTTTTTATTGATTCCATATCTTTATCAATTGTTGATTCCTTCTTTATTCCCAAAATTTTATTTGGTTGATTGATGCAATCACCATGAAAATCACAGAATACTTCGTGGTTTATAGCTTGATGATGATGAAATCATCATAAGCGCAAACCTCCACAAATATCTATTGCAAACGGTTTCATAATTTTTGGTCCAAACGGTTTCACCAAACCGTTTGGAGATCAAACGGTTTGCAAATCGTTTGGAGGTTTGGATCCCAAACCATTTGGATGGGTTGACCATTTGAGGTTAGGACCCTAGTACATGTTGTATGATGATCTAAAGGATCCAATTGATTGATTGATATATGGACAATCCTCCAATTTGAAACCCTAATCGGGTTGAGTGTTGAAATTCTCAATTGATTGGTTTAATTTTTGGGTTGACTAACCCAAACGGTCTCAAGACCGTTTGGAGGTCACCCAAATGGTCTCAAGACCATTTGGATGTCAACCAAGACCGTTTGGAAGTCTATGATGAAGTATGATTGGATGGTTGAGGATCCAGTGATATCAAATTGAAATACAATCAATAGCTCAATTGATGATTGATTCAATGATGCAAACCCTAATTGAATGTCATAGATTTCGATGGTGGTTTCATTAAAACGGTCTCAAGACCATTTGGAGGTCATCCAAATGACCTCAAGACCGTTTGAGGTCAGGTCATGACATAGATAAGTGGTGATTCAATGATTTCAAATGAATTAGTTCCACAATGTCAACCATTGATGGTTCCTCGATTCCAAAACCCTAATTGATGGTCTCTTGATTATAAACCCTAGTTTAATTGGGTTCAAAACCCTAATTGAAGGCCCAATTGAAGGGTGATTCAATGGTTCAATGGAAGAATAAATCAATAGTTCAATTGATAGATGGTTTAATGGTTGAAACCCTGAATTGATAAAGTGATGGAAGATCTTTTTGGTCCATTCGGTTTTGAGAGAGTTTGGACCAAACGGTCTTAAGACCGTTTGAGTCCAAACGGTCTCAAGAACGTTTGGAGACCCAAGTTCATTCAGTTTCAATATGTTTTGTCTAAACAGTTTCAAGCACCAACCTTGCTAAACGGTTTCAAACCGTTTGAACTTAATTGGTCAAGACCGTTTGAGGTCTAAGTGACCAAGACCGTTTGAGATCTAAGTGACCAAGACCGTTTGGGGTCTAAGTAATCAAGACCATTGGAGATTCAATTGGTCAAACCATCTGGACACCTAATGTGAATGAAGGTCAATTAACTACTTGATTATTAATGTTGTAAAACAAAGGTGATTATAATGATTAATCGTAACTGTGTGTACTTAAATGAAGAGCTGACCTAGATCAATCTTGGAGTACTTAACATCCTAAAGAGGATGAGAGAGAGAGAGAAAGAGAGAGAGGTATGATTATATAATTAAGCCCTAATTCTCTCATTATGAATAAATATGTAATCAGGGTTTGATCCATAATAATGAGATCATGAAACCCTCATTGAAAAGATTAATGTGCCTTGACCTTAATTTAGGGCAAAGCTATGTGAAACCCTAAATCAGGGCAAAGCTATATGAAACCCTAAATTAGGGAAAAGCTAGGTGAAACCCTAATTGAGGGAGATGTCAAGTGAAATCCTAATTTCAGGTAATACTAAGTGAAACCCTCATATAGAAGGATGTTATGTGAAACTCTAATGAAGAGTGATATTAGGTGAAATCCATATTTATGGGGGATGCTATGTGAACCTCAATTTATAAATATGGAAAATCCTATTCCTAATAATGGAATAGAGGTTATTATATTGAAAAATGTAACACCTAGAGAGGTTGATATTGGATATCCTTATATCAATAGTTCCTAACTCAAGGATGAGTCCATATCATTAGCAATGGTTGTATATTCTGAATAAGTGACTTATGACCAATACATTACATGATAAATGTAATGAACTGGTGTATAAATGTTTTGGGATGGGGAATACCCTAATACAAGCTAAGTGGATGAACTCAAGTAAGATAAAGGTGATGAGGGAAGTGATACATCAAGATACGATAGATATCACATCCAGCACCTCAAAACCTGATATACCTTGATGTGTTTTAAATCCAATATATTTGGATGAGTGACACATGAAGTGTGTCAAGTCAATTGTTACATTGAGATGTATTGCACTTTGATAAGAGTATGCTAACATGCCTTAAGAAAAGGTTGATCCAAATCAATAAACTATGATGCAGTCATATTCTGGTAAAGATGAGAGAGAAACTCATACTTTGTGTTAATAATTCATTTAATGATGAATGATGTGAATAAATAAGTATGATTGAATACTTATGTTATCAATATTGGCTCAAGCTGTGTGAAGCAATGAAATAGGACTTGATCATTAATAATATGATCTTGAGAACCTAAATGGTTATTTATGGAAAACCTAATCCAGGGTGATATTATGTAATGTTATAGTAAACTCTAATTTGGGTAAAAGGACATGATAAACCCTAATATGATGTGAATAGTGCATCTTGACCCTAAATTGGGTAATAGGATATAATAAACCCTAATACAGGGTAATGCTATGTGAAACTCTGATACAGGGTAATGCTATGTGAAATCCTAATACAGGGTACTGCTATATGAAACCCTAATATAGGGTAATGCTATATGAAACCCTAACACAAGGTAATGCTATGTGAAACCCTAATACAGGGTGATGCTATGTGAAGTCCTAATACAGAGTAATCCTATGTGAATCTCAAATACAGAGTGATGAGTTATGAATGTAATAAGAAAACCCTTGTATTGCATGGTACTGATATATAATGGATATAATTTTTATCATGAGTATTAATCATGCATGTTGAGATGATGAGCATAGCCAGGTATGGTCTATGATGCTCTGTATATTGAAAATGTCTTATAAGCCTTATAAGCCTTCATATGCTTTGTTTCTTAGTGAGAGGTAACCTGAAATTAATGAGTCCTGTGTGCCATATGATGTTTTAATTATTGGAATTGTTTATAGCTTCATAAGCCATAATATGCCTTGTTGCCTATTAAGGGGTAACAAGAGGTGATATGAGCTTTTTGAACTTTGTGGAATACTGGTGTAGCAAGAATCATAATTCCCTTGATCAGATGACTTGAAGGTATTAGTTACCTAATAAGTGGTAACAAGTGTTCTATGATAAACTAAAGGTTGAATACCCATAATAAAGGGTTGATGTTACACTGTTTAGTAGATCCTAGAAGGATCAATGTTATACATGTGTTTTAACTTCTTATTGGATAAGTAACATGCTGCTCTATCAGATTATAGCTGCAATGCTTTAAATAAGAATAATGTTCTAATCTGTTAGACAATGAAATAACTGTTGTTAAACAATTATGAATCCTCTGATCAGTTTATTCTTATTAAACTGTAATAATAATGTTTCTGGCGGAGAGTTATATCTCTCGCTGGGGCAATTTACAATTGTCTCACCCCCGTGGGAATCACATTTTTAGGTGGACGCGGTCGAGGAAGCAGGAATCCTTCAGTAAGTGAAGGACAGCAACATCAACAGTAGGGACAACAGTGAATCCTCAGGTGGAGACACTGGCTATTATGCCTTGTATAGATGTACATAGAGTCTTATGTGTCGTCTATGTACTCCCAGGTCCTCGGAGTAGTAGTTAGTGCTTTGAGATTTTGGCTCATTGCCTCGAGATTTTATACTGCCTGTGTTTAGTTTAACAGGGCAGTTGATGCTTGTAATTCTCAGAAAAAGATGATACGGGACATGTACTTGTAAACTAGTATGCAAATAAATTACTTTAGTTCTTTGTGAAAGAGTTTTCCTATGTGTGGACCTCTCTATAAAATGGTTTTAATTTTTAGTGATTTTTGGTAATCCGCGGCTTAGTGATCTCTTCCACTAGTCAATAACATTTTATTCGAACGGTGCGTTACAATTTAGTGGTATCAGAGCTTTAGGTTCGTTGAGTCTACAGAGACATAGGATTAAGGTTGTTGAGTTTGTTCTAAGTGTCTTCCAGTTTATCTGATAGTGTCTTCTTCTCACATAGGAGAAGAAGCACTTGAAGATGTCTGGACCACATGAAGAACATGCTGCTGAGAGCAGTGTAGCTGCACCAGGAGGAGGTGCAAGGGATCAAGCTAGGGAGGAACCCGTACCTGAGATTCCTCATCTTGATCAAGCAACATTAGAGAATCCAGCTTTCCATACCCTATTCGGCCAGTTTATGGCGACTATGACACACATGGCCGATAGGATGCCACCACCTGCACCTAGGGCACCAGCCCACCGTGAGGGATATGGAGCCGGCAAGACTTCGTCGGGTAGGGGCCATAGATTATGCTGGTACAACTGATCCAGCAGATGCTGATTTGTGGCTGACAGAGCTGGAGAAGGCTTTCAGGATCCTTGATATTCCTGAAGCTGAGAAGGTAATACATGCAGTGTACCTCCTAAAAGGGAGTGCTGGTCCTTGGTGTATTATAGAAGAAGACAAGAGGCTAGGTGAAGAAATTGGATGGGAGGTATTCCGACGAGAATTCATCAGTAGATACTTCCCTAAGACGTATCTAGATGAGAAGATCTCTCAATTTGAGAGGATCAAACAAGGACAGATGAACGTTAGTGAGTATGAAGCTAAGTTCATGGAGCTTTTGCAGTTTTGTCCGCATATGGCACTTAATGATGAAGAAAGAATTCGGCGTTTTGAGAAGGGGTTGAACACTGAACTGACCACTCTTGTGTCTGCTTTAGAGAATAGGGAGAGGTTTTCCACCTTTGTGGAGTCGGTAAGGAGGATAGAGAGGTCTGAAATAGAGAAATGATAGACCAGTGATAAGAAGGAATACACTTAGTTTCAAGGACAAAGATCTGAAAGTTTTAAGAAGTCGAGATTCTCTGCATCAGCAGCACCATCGAAATTCCATACCCAGACGCAATGGACATCAAGTAGGGGTAGGGACTGTAGTATTGCTCTAAGTAGAGCCCCCGGCATAGCATCAACATCGGTGACTGGATCTCACAGACCCTATTTTGTGACCAGGGTCCGTTACCAATGTAGACAACTGGGACATCTAGCAAAGGATTGTCCAGTTGGGAATATAATGGTGACTCAACCCCAGGGGCAGAGTCAGCAAGGCTCACAAAGGAGGCAGTTTTCTAGTAACAATAGAGGAAGTGGACAAGCATCCCGAGCTGGTTCATCAACACCTAACAATCAAGCATAGGGTCAACAACCAGCAACTGTGAGGTTCTATGCAATGAATCAATCTGACGCAATAGTCAACCCTCGGGTTGTGACAGGTCAGATGAAATAGATTCATTCTGATATTTTATTTCACGATTCTATGTGTTAAAAAAATAAGAAAGCAGTTTCTTTTGAACTTCCTCTGACTAGTCCTATAAGGACACAAGGAAGATGAGAATTTACATTTTATTCAATATTCCTTAAAATGTTTTATAATCTCTCTTATCTGTGTGATAAAAGATGAGATATAGAAGTGATGCCTGAAGAGAATCTAGGAATGAATAATCATGTGTGTATAATGATATGAAAAATGAGGAACATGACAATAAATAAAGTGCATACTACCTAATCTCAATACTTGTATACCCTGGATAGGTATATGAATATTAGAGATAAGGCAAGTATGGAACTCTTAGATTGTTATCATTCTGATTACTCTGATCAAGTAGTCATTCTAAAACAATCTAGTGAGTATAATGAAATTACATAGGGATTGCTAAGTGAACTTTCCCAACTAATAGGGATTTCTAAGTGAACTTTCCCAATTACATAGGGATTGCTAAGTGAACTTTCCCAATTACATAGGGATTGATAAGTGAACTTTCCCAACTAATAGGGATTGCTAAGTGAACTTTCCCAACTACATAGGGATTGCTAAGTGAACTTTCCCAATTACATAGGGATTGCTAAGTGAACTTTCCCAACTAATAGGGATTGGTAAGTGAACTTTCCCAATTACATAGGGATTGCTAAGTGAACTTTCCCAATTACATATGGATTGCTAAGTGAACTTTCCCAATTACATAGGGATTGCTAAGTGAACTTTACCAATTACATAGGGATTGCTAAGTGAACTTTCCCAACTAATAGGGATTGCTAAGTGAACTTTCCCAACTACATAGGGATTGCTAAGTGAACTTTCCCAATTACATAGGGATTGCTAAGTGAACTTTCCCAACTAATAGGGATTTCTAAGTGAACTTTCCCAATTACATAGGGATTGTTGAGTGAACTTTCCCAATTACATAGGGATTTCTAAGTGAACTTTCCCAATTACATAGGGATTGCTGAGTGAACTTTCCAAATTACATAGGGATTGCTAAGTGAACTTTCCCAACTAATAGGGATTTCTAAGTGAACTTTCCCAATTACATAGGGATTGTTGAGTGAACTTTCCCAATTACATAGGGATTGCTAAGTGAACTTTCCCAATTACATAGGGATTGCTGAGTGAACTTTCCAAATTACATAGGGATTGCTAAGTGAACTTTCCCAACTAATAAGGAAGTGCTGAGTGAACTTTCCCAATAACATAGGGATTGCTAAGTGAACTTTCCCATCCACATAGGGTTTGCTAAGTGAACTTTCCCAATTACATAGGGATTGCTGAGTGAACTTTCCCAATTACATAGGGATTGCTAAGTGAACTTTCCCAACTAATAAGGAAGTGCGGAGTGAACTTTCCCAGTAACATAGGGATTGCTAAGTGAACTTTCCCAGCCACATAGGGTTTGCTAAGTGAACTTTCCCAAATAAGTAAAGGATTGCTGAGTTGATTACCTCTGTTAAATATATATGTTTCCTCTTTGATGTACATGGATTAAAAATAATCCATTGATGGATACTTAGAAAAGTATCAGTTTGCTATGGACTTTGGTTCCAAGATAATGATATTTGTAACAAGCAATGTCCTAAAATAAAAGAAATACCTTGTGCATGTGTACCTTCGGTGGTAACAACAGAGAAATGAATATGATAAAAATGAGATGTGTTCTCAACACATATGATGAATACCAAAGTAAGGATTAGGGTACCTGAGAAATAATAGATGATTTATGTTGGTTACCTATATTGGCCCACTGTAAAAATCAATCTAGTTACATAAAATAATATGGACATCATATGTTAGGGATTTATTCTTTGCATAAACATAAACATTGATAAGGTTGAACTAATGGAAGGAACAATTGTTATTGGTGGAAGAGTTTATCAAGCTAAAAAAAAATATTTCCTTAGAATAACTCTGTGTGGAAGAACCTTGTGTGGATTAAAGATCTATGGTATCTCCATGACATTAAGATGTTATGTGGAGACTTCATGGTACCATAAATGATTAAAATCTGTCTCTCCTTTTCCTGGGATTTCGGGGACGAAATCCTTGTTAGGGGTTTATAACTTGTAACATCCCTGACATGGGTTATGCTTTAACCCTAAGTGTTTTGTTTAAGAAAGATAATTATATGCTTGATATTATCTTTTGAAAAGTAATTAAGGCTCAAGAGGAACTTATATTTCAATTTTAGTCCATTTCAAACTATGTTGAAAATAATGTTTTGCTTGTGTTGGACTAAAGTACAAATTACCCAAGTTGAGGGGTTAAATTATAAATTGTGCATGATAATATGTTCTTCATGTGTAGAAGCATCATGAGAATGAATATGATGTAGAGGTATGGCTTGTGGTAGCCTGAGTACCAAGAAAGAGCTGATAAAGCAATGTTTGTGCATTAAAACCAAGTTTTGGTGTAATGTGCAATTTACCCAAAACCCATGGTTCAATATGCAAATTACCACTTCAATAAGTTTCCTAATATTTATTTGCATCATGTTGAGGCAAGAAAATGAGAGGGGAATCTCATTTGTATCACTTTGAAGGAGAGAGAATCTTGATATTAAATAATCAAGATTTAAGCATAATTGAAATTGGAATTCAATTTAATGCAAAAACAATTATATTAAATGGATTGACCTTTAACCAAAACTGTGTTGGTTGAAAATCCACATATATGGACGTCCTTGTGCCTTGAAAAGGCAACGAAAATATCTTAAGGAGGTGAAGAACCCACTCACATTTTTATAAGAAAAAGAAATATCCACTCACTTATGGATATTAATATAATATGATTTAAGGTGCTTAGTTTGTTTTCCCTTAAATCATGTATAATTGAGAGTAATATGAAGCAAGGAAGATAGCCTCGTATCTAAGGAAGGGAAGGGAGCAAGTCGCAAGGAAATGGAGGAGATAATCCCTACTTTATCTCTCTTAAATGAATTTTCCATAAAATTCATATATATGCTCCTTTATCCATGAGTGAAAGGGTAATTTCGAAACCACTTTCACTTCTTGCTTTCAAAAACGACCAAGAGATCTTGGAGCAATAGGAGGACGACCGCCAACCTGTTGGTAAGCTTCTTGACCTTTTTGCACCTTGATTCCATGGTGGAAATCGAAAATTAATGCATGATTTCTTCTTATCTCCTTTCCATCTTCAAGTCTAGCCATTCCTTTTCACTCTAAGCTTAAGGACGAGCTTTGGATAGTGGAAGGTGTTGCTTTAACCATTAAAGACTTGGAGGTTGAAGCTTTGAAGCTCAATTGAAGGCGGGTTATATAACTTGAACCCTTTAACTTTGTTATTGATTCCGTATCTTTATCAATTGTTGATTCCTTCTTTATTCCCGAAATTTTATTTGGTTGATTGATGCAATCACCATGAAAGTCACAACAAGATTCGTGGTTTATAGCTTGATGATGATGACATCATCATAAGCACACACCTCCACAAATATCTATTGCAAACGGTTTCATAATTTTTGGTCCAAACGGTTTCACCAAATCGTTTGGAGGTTTGGATCCCAAACTGTTTGGATGGGTTGACCATTTGGATGGGTTGACCGTTTGAGGTCAGGATCCTAGTACATGTTGTATGATGATCTAATGGATCCAATTGATTGATTGATATATGGACAATCCTCTAATTAGAAACCCTAATCGGGTTGAGTGTTGAAATTCTCAATTGATTGGTTTAATTTTTGGGTTGACTAACCCAAACGGTCTCAAGACCATTTGGAGGTCACCCAAATGGTCTGAAGACTGTTTGGAGGTCAACCAAGACTGTTTGGAAGTCTATGATGAAGTATGATTGGATGGTTGAGGATCCAGTGATATCAAATTGAAATACAATCAATAGCTCAATTGATGATTGATTCAATGATGCAAACCCTAATTGAATGTCATAGATTTCAATGGTGGTTTGAGTCAAACGGTCTCAAGACTGTTTGGAGGACATCCAAACGACCTCAAGACCATTTGAGGTCAGGTCATGACATAGCTAAGTGGTGATTCAATGATTTCAATCGAATTAGTTCCACAATGTCAACCATTGATGGTTCCTCGATTCCAAAACCCTAATTGATGGTCTCTTGATTATAATCCCTAGTTCAATTGGGTTCAAAACCCTAATTGAAGGTCCAATTGAAGGGTGATTCAATGGTTCAATGTAAGAATAAATCAGTAGTTCAATTGATAGATGGTTTAATGGTTGAAACCCTGAATTGATAAAGTGATGGAAGATCTTTTTGGTCCATTCGGTTTTGAGAGAGTTTGGACCAAACGGTCTTAAGACCGTTTGAATCCAAACAGTCTCAAGACCGTTTGATACCAAATGGTCTCAAACCATTTGGAGACCCAAGTTCATTCGATTTCAATATGCTTTGTCTAAACGGTTTCAAGCACCAACCTTGCTAAACGGTTTCAAACCATTTGAACTTAATTGGTCAAGATTGTTTGAGGTCTAAGTGACAAAGACCGTTTGAGATCTAAGTGACCAAGACCGTTTGGGGTCTAAGTAATCAAGACAATTGGAGATTCAATTGGTCAAACCATCTGGACACCTAATGTGAATGAAGGTCAATTAACTACTTGATTATTAATGTTGTAAAACAAAGGTGATTATAATGATTAATCCTAACTGTGTGTACTTAAATGAAGAGCTGAGATAGATCAATCTTGGAGTACTTAACATCCTAGAGAGGATGAGAGAGAGAGAAAGAGAGAGAGGTATGCTTATATAATTAAGCCCTAATTCTCTCATTATGACTAAATATGTAATCAGGGTTTGATCCATAATAATGAGATCATGAAACCCTCATTGAAAAGATTAATGAGCCTTGACCTTAATTTAGGGCAAAGCTATGTGACACCCTAAATCAGGGAAAAGCTATGTGAAACCCTAAATTAGGGCAAAGCTAGGTGAAACCCTAATTGAGGGAGATGTCAAGTGAAATCCTAATTTCAGGTAATACTAAGTGAAACCCTAATATAGAAGGATGTTATGTGAAACTCTAATGAAGAGTGATATTAGGTGAAATCCATATTTATGGGGGATGCTATGTGAACCTCAATTTATAAATATGGAAAATCCTATGCCTAATAATGGAATAGAGGTTATTATATTGACAAATTTAACACCTAGAGAGGTTGATATTGGATATCCTTATATCAATAGTTCCTAACTCAAGGATGAGTCCATATCATTAGCAATGGTTGTATATTCTGAATAAGTGACTTATGACCAATACATTACATGATAAATGTAATGAACTAGTGTATAAAAGTATTGGGATGGGGAATACCCTAATACAAGCTAAGTGGATGAACTCAAGTAAGATAAAGGGGATGAGGGAAGTGATACATCAAGATACAATAGATATCACATCCAGCACCTCAAAAACTAATATACCTTGATGTGTTTTAAATACAATATATTTGGATGAGTGACACATGAAGTGTGTCAAGTCAATTGTTACATTGAGACGTATTGCACTTTGATAAGAGTAGGCTAACATGCCATAAGAAAAGGTGATCCAAATCAATAAACTATGATGCAATCATATTCTGGTAAATATGAGAGAGAAACTCATACTTTGCATTGATAATTCATTTAATGATGAATGATGTGAATAAATAAGTATGATTGCATACTTATGTTATCAATATTGGCTCCTAGCTGTGTGAATCAATGAAATAGGACTTGATCATTAATAATATGATCTTGAGAACCTAAATGGTTATTTATGGAAAACCCTAATCCAGGGTGATATTATGTAATGTTACAGTAAATTCTAATTTGGGTAAAAGGACATGATAAACCCTAATCTTATGTGAATAGTGCATCCTAACCCTAAATTGGGTAATAGGATATAATAAACCCTAATACAGGGTAATGCTATGTGAAACTCTGATACAGGGTAATGCTATGTGAAATCCTAATACAGGGTAATGCTATATGAAACCCTAATACAGGGTAATGCTATATGAAACCCTAACACAAGGTAATGCTATGTAAAACCCTAATACAGGGTGATGCTATGTGAAGTCCTAATACAGAGTAATCCTATGTGAAGCTCAAATACAGAGTGATGAGTTATGAATGTAATAAGAAAACCCTTGTATTCCATGGTACTGATATATAATGGATATAATTTTTATCATGAGTATTAATCATGCAGGTATATTGAGATGATGAGCATAGCCAGGTATGGGCTATGATGCTCTGTATATTGAAAATGTCTTATAAGCCTTATAAGCCTTCATATGCTTTGTTTCTTAGTGAGAGGTAACCTTAAATTAATGAGTCATGTGTGCCATATGATGTTTTAATTATTGGAATTGTTTATAGCTTCATAAGCCATAATATGCCTTGTTGCCTATTAAGGGGTAACAAGAGGTGATATGAGCTTTGTAAACTATGTGGAATACTGGTGTAGCAAGAATCATAATTCCCTTGATCAGATGACTTGAAGGTATTAGTTACCTAATAAGTGGTAACAAGTGTTCTATGATAAACTAAAGGTTGAATACCCATAATAAAGGGTTGATGTTACACTGTTTAGTAGATCCTAGAAGGATCAATGTTATACATGTGTTTTAACTTCTTATTGGATAAGTAACATGCTGCTCTATCAGATTATAGCTGCAATGCTTTAAATAAGAATAGTGTTCTAATCTGTTAGACAATGAAATAACTGATGTTAAACATTTATGAATCCTCTGATCGGTTTATTCTTATTAAACTGCAATAATAATGTTTCTGGTGGAGAGTTATATCTCTCGTTGGGGCAATTTACAATTGTCTCACCCTCATGGGAATCACATTTTTAGGTGGACGCGGTCGAGGAAGCAGGAATCCTTCAGTAAGTGAAGGACAGCAACATCAGCAGCAGGGACAGCAGTGAATCCTCAGGTGGAGACACTGGATGTTATGCCTTGTATAGATGTACATAGAGTCCTATGTGTCGTCTCTGTACTCTTAGGTCCTCGGAGTAGTAGTTAGTGCTTTGAGATTTTCGCTCAGTGCCTCAAGATTTTATACTGCCTATGTTTAGTTTAACAGGGCAGTTGATGCTTGTAATTCTCAGAAAAAGATGATACGGGACATGTACTTGTAAACTAGTATGCAAATAAATTACTTCAGTTCTTTGTGAAAGAGTTTTCTTATGTGTGGACCTCTCTGTAAAATGGTTTTAATTTTTAGTGATTTTCAGTAATCCGTTGCTGAGTGATCGCTTCCGCTAGTCAATAACGTTTTATTCGAACGGTGTGTTACACCTTGAGGTAATGACTAAGGATTGAACATAAGAGTGACGTTAATACCTAGAGGTGATGGGAAAAGTCTTTCCCATGGGGGTAGACACATAATCGAGATGTTCATGGTGTGGAGTCATGACAAGTATGTTTCAACTTAGACTGGAAAGTGTAATGGTCATGTGTGATGCACCATCTCTTTTCTTGGAACGGTATGAACTCTGTATTTGGACTGCAACCAAATGCTTATTTCATCTTGTTATGGGTGTGAGAGAAAGGACAAAATGCATGCCATAAGCTAAGGATAAAGGTGATATAAGTTGAAACCCTTCTATGATGATTGAGGATGGAAGAAGTACCACACCCTTATGGAAGTATCTTGAATAGATGGATGAAAGAATAGATGAACTAAGGTAATCAACATTTGAGGAAATACTTGTCAAGAGCAGTTGGGATTTTAAGAGTTAAAGTTTGGTTTTGGTAACCGAGATGATGGATGTTGGAGCTCAAAGATTCTTGACTCAGATGGGCTTAAACTTGAGACAAAGGCAATGAGTAGAGTATATGAAGGTGTATTTCTTAACCATCACTTAGCACACAAGGAAGCTAATGTGGTAATAGAATGTTCTCAGTTGGAAGTAACTCAGGTGTGTTGTTGTCTTGTCCAACCAATGGAGAGAGCTGGAGAAGAGGTTGTTAGGTGGACCCTACAACCATTGGAAGACTAGACCTATGTGGCTAATATCCAGATACAACCGGATAGGTAAACCAAGTTGGCAACTACCTAGTTAGCCAGTCCAGAGCTTGTCAAGATGAATGGTTTATTAGATAAACCTCAGATGCACCTCTTAGGGAGAGTAGGTGGTGAAATCCACTACTAGAGTGTGTTAGGGTTTCTGAGGATTTGCCTTTGAAGAATCATGTCGTGCAAGAAGCTCATGATTCTAGGTACACCATACACCCTGGTACTACCAAGATGGTTAAGGTTTGCAGTGGTACCTTAGAGGCCTGGAATGAAGAAGGATATAGAGGTATATATGGACAGATATCACGCATGATAGAAGGTGAAGGCTGAACACCAATAACCCATTGGATTGCTATAGAGGATTGGAAATTCTCGAGTGGAATGGTAGCAGATCACCATAGACATTGTGGTGAATCTCCCCTAGATCGAGAGGGGTCATGATGTGATAATGGTTATGGTAGATCACCTTACCAAGCCAGCACATTCCCTTACTTGATTGAGCACTGCCAGTGTGGCAAATCTTTTGAGCTATATATATTGAAGAGATAGTTCAACTACATAGTGATCCTAGTTCAAATAGTCTTGGGTAAGGCTACACAGTGATCCTAGTTCAAATAGTCTTGGGTAAGGCCTTAAATTCACTTCCATGTTGTGGGTGTAAGTACATAAAAAACTCGATGCTAGATTGAAGTTTATTACATCATATCACCCCCTGACTAATGACAATCAAGAGAGTATGATCAAGACTTAAGAAGGTCTGATGAGAGCATATGTGCGTGTTTTGGGTGAATCATGGGTGCAGTACTTGCCCGTAGTTGAGTTTTCTTGTTCTAACATCTACCAAAGTCAGTATTGAGATGTATGAAGCTCTTTGAGGGAGGTCGTGTCGGTCACTGCTTCACTTAGGGTGATGTCAGTGAAGGGACCTTGTGGAGGTCAGAGAAACCACAATGTATGCAGATGAAGTTGCTTTGATCGAGTAATGGCTGAAGAAATCCCACATATTGATAGGAGTCACGTACTAATGCAAAGCAGACTGACTTGTAGTACACTATGGGTGAGCATGTGTTTTTTATTTTGAAAATATGACCCCTCTGAGTTAGATAAGATTAGAGTAAAGTTGAGTCCCCCATGCATGGGTATGTTTGAGATTTTAGAACAAATCGGTGGAGTTGATTTAGTTTAGCCTTACCCCCCACAAGATAATACGATGTATGATGCGTTCCATGTGTCCGATCTAGAGCACTATGTGAGGTACCCGAGCCACGTGCTGAACATTAAGCCTATTGAACTCCAAGGGAGGCTAACTTACCCTTAGTCACCTACGAGGGTACGAGATACCAAGGTGAGAGAGAGCTTAGGAGTAAAGAATAGAGATGATAATGGTTCTTTGGAAGCACCATGGAGAGGATGAAGCCACATGGGAGTTGATGATGGACATGGAAAAGTCTTATCCTAAATTGTTTGTATGTTTGGTGAAATTTTGAGGGAAAAATTCCTATAAGAGGGGAAGGATGTTACAACCCCAATTTTTGGGCTTATATGGTTTGAAATGCTATTTCTCCAATAAAATGTATGATAATGAAAATTGTGTGATTTATGTATTTCTGTGATAATATTTCCCTTTAAATACATGATTTCATGTATCCTAATGAGTTAGTGAGGCCAATAAGATAAAAAGGAAAGAAAAGTTGAATGAAATCAAATAATGCATAAAAAGGGAAAGAAATTAAGATAATGATGAGAAATATGTGGAATTCTCTAGAAACTTGTATGATTGATCATCATGGATTAGGTTTCGAATCCACATGGTTTCTAATGGTAAAAAGAATCCAAATAAAGGATATAAAAGTGTAAGAGAGAGAAAATATTAATAAAATATGCCTTTTAAGTGATAACTTGCATATGAAGAAAAGTATCTCATACTTTTGAATTTGAGTCGCAAGCTTGGCACACAAGTAGTTTAAGTCATTAAGGACTTTCCTTTAAAATTTGGGATAAAAAGTATGTATGGTTTAGGAGTTATGATTTTTGTAAGAATTCCTAAAGTGAGAGGGATAATCGAGCAATGTATTAAATGTAACAATTTATATACAATCTGATAATCTTGGGCCTGGCCCTTGATGACATGATGTGAAATCTTGGATGTTCACTCAGGTATCTGATGGTGGAGGACTTATCTCCTAGCTGCAAAAGGGAGGAACAGAGGAGCTGAGGTTTCCCGACCGATTTCTTCGCGAGCCAAATCACATCCAAATCAGGAAACACTTCCAACAGTTTCGGGGGATCAATCCAAGTTGATCTACCCCAAGATTCTCTGAATTTCATCGCCTCTAGGACTTTTGTTGCAGGGGTGGGTGAGTATATATAGGAGGCCTTGGACTCCCTCCAAGGTTGCTTTTTGTACCAATGGCTTCGATTGAGTGTCGCGAGCAAGTTCGCACCCTAAATTCCTTTAGATATCGTGTTTTCCACACTTGTCATCATGAGGACCTCGTCAGACTATCGTGGGGTTCTTCCTCTTATCTCCAACCGCCCTTGGGGCAATTGAGGCCACGGTTGGCTTTGGAGGAGTGTGCCCGCGGTTACAGATCCTTCACCTGGTGCAAAGGGCGAGGGTAACACATAGTCAACTATGGATTTGACCGCCCATGGTGGTTCGCTTGTGAAGTAGAGAGGCACAGAGGTATAAGATGATGGGTGGCACATTTACATCTTTACCCCTACAGGTTACACAGCAAGGTAAGGACCATCACATCATTTTGTGTTTTCTTACTCCTTAACCCAGAATCGGCCATGGAAGTGTGGACTGCTACAGAGGCAGGATCCTATTGGCCTCACCAAGCCCACATGGTCCAAATAAGCAAAGATATTCTATGATGTCTCCCCCTCTGATTGGTTAGATATGTTTAATTTGCAAAAACATTCTAGAAATAGTTTGGTAACTCGGATTGCAATAAGTTATATATGAAAATTTATCAAAAAAAATCATGGAATTCAATAAAAATAAATTTGAAGTCTAGATCTGCTTGCAGTTCAAAAAGTATATAAAGTTGTCATCGTTAGATGTTTTATTAATTAAAAACCCTAGATTTTGATATTATTGAGATTTGGTAAAGTTCTTTGTATACTTTAAAGCCAATATTAGCCTATTGTTAATGAAAGGAAGATTTGGATCTAAAAAGATGATCTTTGTGATTAATTGGTTCAATTGAGGGTTCCATGTGTATAAAGTGCTTTAATGGGCTTAGAAACCCTAATTTA
The DNA here is from genome assembly GCA_963693085.1 of Alisma plantago-aquatica. NCBI lineage: Eukaryota > Viridiplantae > Streptophyta > Magnoliopsida > Alismatales > Alismataceae > Alisma > Alisma plantago-aquatica. Next base: position 13,514,259 of record OY856414.1, on the reverse strand, counting down.
GGTGAATATGACTTATAATGGTTTCTATTTCGAAAATCCATGTATAGGACAGAGTTATGATGATCCTAAGTCATTTTGAGAATAAAGCAACTTGAATAATGATAATATGATTAATTAGGGTTTTGATACCTAGAAAAGCTATTTTAGGGTTTGTTGGCCTAAAAGGGTAAATATTGAGAATACACCCTTAGGAAACCCTAATTCAACCTAGAAACCCTAGTAAGGATTTTGAAGTCAATCAAAGAGTTATGATGAGTATGTAATGATTAGATAATACATGCTTTTCAAGATTTAGTTATGCTTGTGTGATTGGCTTGATTGGTTGATTGGATTGGACTTTGCTTGTTTCTTTGAGATCTCCAAATCAGGTACATGGTTATTTTATGATTACTCACTTTAGTTTCACATCAATTTCTGAGAATTTATCGATTGCTTGAAGATAACTCTTTGGATAACTTTATTTCCTACAATCTATAAAGTGACTATGATTATCACAATATAAATATTTTTGACTTGTCCGAACACGCATACCATCTCTGGATGTAAGATTTAAGATTTATGAGGACCAAGCCCTGGAGGGAAGGTCATAAGTGGCCTATCCTTGGAGGGAAGACTAGAGGGCACCCAGAGAGGTGACCCATTAGGTACCAAGCTCAGGGTGGAGAAGGTAGCCTAAAGTCCCTTGCAAGGACTAAACCCTAAGAGAGGGTATCCCAGAGGTGAGTAAAAATGGTTGTGAAATCATAATGTAAATATAATCTTGGATTGTTAACAACTATTGGATGTGATTAGGTTGTTAGAATATATGTGCAAAAGTTTGGTTGCCACCACATACCTGTATATTCTTTATACTAACCGACGTTTTGTTAGTCGGCCTTCTAGGAATACTTGAAAGTGGACAAATAGTAATGTGATATCTGAAGAATAAAGCTAAATAAAGGTTGGAGGATTTAGTTAGATAGAACTCTACATTGGGTAAAGTTCCAAACTCCTATTTTTTGAAAGGTATGTCAAAATTAATTTTTTATCCTGTACTAAGCTTAGTCTTTAGTATAATTTATTAAATATTTTTTATTATTTGTAAAACCATTGATCATATTTTGGGATAGCAGAACTAGCTTCTTGGTATTCCTTAATTGGGTGTTACCAAGGGGTGGGGTCATTACACTTGTTCAATATTGTTGATTTAGGATCTAACTCGAAGGGTGGACTTATTACTTGTTGAGATCTATACTCTAAATATTTAATGAAAGGTACACTATTATATATCCTCCTTTGTTGTATTGAAGATACCTTTTATGTATCTATTCATTGTATACTTGGCTATATACTTGGTTGATATATTGTTCCCTATTGATTAATCTTCCGTTTTTCCTATATTATATTTTGAGAAAAATATGAAAACATAAATGACATTACCCATTATGACTGCTCGTATATTGATGATGATAATGTTGATAATATTGATGTTGAGTGCAAGCGACCTCCTCATTCGGAGGGTGGAACTTGTACATTGACCTCCTACCTCATATGGAGAGAAGAAGCCTGGTGACCTCCCCCATCTTGTTGGGGTGATGGAGCCACACAAAATATATAAGCATGCTTTTCAAATTAGCATAATGGGAACTCATAATAAAATTTTAATTGTTCGAAATAAACATCTTGTCGAATAAATATTGGTTTTGGAAAATCTCTTGTTATACTTTTGAATATAAGTCCTGCCAAGTGTACTATTTTTCTATAAACTATTTTACTTGTTTTTTATAGCGTACTGTGCAATTGCATTGATTATGTCATGATTTTCTTGATTTTAGGCAAGACAAATGGAACCTTGACTAGATCGCTTCTGCACTTTATATACTCTGATGACAAGGATATTTGGAAAAATCTCCTATTTGGGTTAGTTTTTTCTTTAAATATCCTTTTTATGAGTTATTATTTCTTATTGTATATGCCACTATGTGAGATCCTTTTAGGCCACTCAGAGACGGGCACTTTAATCCTTTTACCACTGTCTAGGCAGTGGGATTGGGATTGGGGTAAGAAAAGTTCTGTGACACCCAAGGTCAAACAAGAAGAAGAAAGAAGAGAGCTTCTTCTCACATAGGTACCACCATGGTCAAACCATAGTCTCTAATCTATGTGAAAATATAATCTTCAAGATAGCCACCATGGTCACACCATAGTCTCATGGGCGAGAAGGAAGAGGAAGATAGGGTAGAGATCAAAAGAAAACGTGACCAAGGAAATATAAAAAACTTACCAAGGAGGAAGATCACCACAAAGGAGATGATAAAGCCTAGATCACCACATGCAAGGTTGGTCCGCCACCAAAGTTCCAAGATCAACCCTTCTTTTCTCTGAAAAGCTTCAATGACAAACACAAGAGAGTGGAAAAGAAAGAGGACTAAAAGGTATTCTTACAAGAAGTGGAGAGGGGTTATATACTCAAGGTAGGAGGGAAGTAAGGGGTTATGAGGTGTCAACAAAAGAGAGCATCAAAAGGACACTTGTCCACCAAGGAAACAACCATGCAACCACTTAACACATGCATGCATTGAGGGGTGATACAACCAAGGTAGTGTAGCGACCATTTAGGTTCACTACACACCTTTTTGCGATCGAAACACAACAAGGAACACATGTAGCGACCACTACTCTGGGTCACCCATGTACAACATGGTCGATGCACTACACAAGAGGACAAACCATAGTGACCAAACCTCAACTAGAGCACCAAGGTCGAAGAAACTACACCTAGGGTAAGTGTTTTGGTTGCAACACACATCCAAGAGTGGTGTTGCGGTCGCAACACACACAAACCCTAGCAAGGTTGATACAAATCAACAAGGCAAAACCTAGAAACCCTAATATCACCATCTGATGTCACATCATCAACCATGGTGCAAGAAAAGAGCACATATGCTTATTTTTCTCTATCATGACTCTAAGGTACAAGAAACACAATCTAAATGTGACAAATTGCAAGATAACCCTCACTCATGGGTAAATTGCAACTTGGTCCAAAACAAGCATAACTAGCTCAAACATCATCCAACAAGACCAAACTAAAAACATAAGTTTTTTACATGTTACAAAAGCATCTCAAAGGATTAAATTAAGGTTTAAGAATCTAATCAAGCAAAGAAAACAAGGTTAGCCCAAAAAGCCAGGTCAGGGGTCTTACAAAAGAGATATGTCACCACTGACCTATATGAGTTTAGGGATCATCACCGTGCATTAGGGTTCACTAAACATGATTCTTATGTGTACCTCCTAAAATTCTAAATCAACCTTTCACCATCTCATGAATATCATAGATGAATTCAAGGATAGACATCTCACTTAGAGGGTAACTATGTAAGATAAGGGTTCTAATTTGGGAGACAAAATTGAAATATTCATATTTCAACTACCATGGTCTTGGATACCATCTAGTAAGGAGTGGGACCCATGAGGGGATGCACTCCCTACTAAATTTGAGGAATAAACCCATCTAATCCAAGCATGCTGAAAAGGTATGATAGAAAAGGTATAAAATTTCATTTCTCAAATCGTGTTAAACAAAAGACCAAAGTATATCAGTATAATGATAAATCATGACTATATTCAATTTTATAAGATACATAATATTTTCCCACAAATAGGATTACATGAAAGCAACAAAATCAGGATCTAAGTAGAGGGATATCTAAACTATCTCAAGTTTATCTCCCAAGCATCAACTCCTTAACCCAAGTCCACGACTGCATGTCAAGTCCTCCATATCCTACACGTTAAATTGGTAACATACCCCAAAAAAGGACGAAAAAGGAAGTTGTCAGGATAAAAGCCAGTATGAGCATATTATTTGGAGATTGAACAACATAGGGAAAAGGGACATCAAATATAACATGGCTTCCCTTGGAAGAGAAAATTACTATTGAAGTTGATATCAAAATAGAAAATAAATTTTAATAAGCTGATAATCAAGAAAAACACTTGCCATTAGAAAAATATAAGAGGTTCTACAAAAGCACATATAAAGGATTTAGGGCACAAAACCCACCACAATAATAATCAACCTGCATGCATGTGAGGTATACATAGAACTAGTTAAATATAAATAACGGTGGAGACTAAGGATGATAACCTTAAAACCTAATAGAGTAAGGCCAATAACCATACTCCCAATATATAAAGTGGGCACAAAACCTGGGTATGGGGCACATAACCCCCACCCCAAAATAACATGGGTACATAATCTAGGGTATGGGGAAACGTAACCTCCATACCAAAACATAGAGGGCAAAAACCCCATAAAACCAATGAACTTATACATCTTTGGGGCTACAGAATCACAAAGCATGCAAAATGTTGAGGCCAGGGAAAATTTAGTCATATAAATAGAATTAATGGGTTTCCATCACATAAATGGACAATATCAAACATCCACCACAAAAGTGTGTAAATTAGGATTCCATCTCACAATAAGTAACAACTTTGTTCAATTCAACAATTAGGTTTTCATCATGAATCAATGTATAATCTTGGAGTCCAATAAAAATCATCCAAGAAAATATTCATATCATTAAACTCACATGAGTCAAACTCTTAGAGGAGAGACAAAAAATTGTATAATGTATTGTGTCCCAAAGGACCAAGAGAGAGAAAGTGAAAATAGGTTATTCCTCAATATCAATAAATAGGGATGGAACATAGCTCTAGATGTGAGTCAACTTGTCAAAGTTCAAACCCTAGATCCAAATCAGTGTTCTTGTTCACCTTTCATATATTTATATGTACAACCATTAACTAATATGCATATTATAAATCCTAAATACCTACTTTTATTATATTTATATTTGTTTTATCAAATATATTTATTTGGATAGAGGATAATTTTCTGATTCCAATAAGTATTTTTTTGTAATTTTTAGATAAGCACATGAATAAGTTATAAATTTAACAAGTCAAGTCAATTTAAGGAAATATCAAAATTATAAACTCTGGACAATTACCAAGTCACCCTCACATAAAAAATTAGAACCATATGAAAATCATTGACATATATTTATGTGACATAATTTCCCGTGAGGCTATAATAGAAACCAGAGTGCACTGAGGGAAAAAATTGCAAATTGGCGAAATGAGGTCATCTCCTTCCCATACCTGTACGCCATTATTGCATGAAGCAACACATATGTTTCACATGAAATGAGGGAAAAGCAACTAGGGCAACAACATGATGAATTTCTCATGCATAGATAAAGATCATGGGTAAACTAATCATACCTTAGGTTGAATTGGATAGAGATAAAACAAAGGAAGAGAACTTCACACCGATAAGTTTGTTGGTTCCCAAGTTCCTGGTCATGATTAGAAAACAAAGAGAGGAAATTCAAGTAAGGGAAAATTTGTTGGAGGTTCTGTGGAAACAAGGGTATAAACCTATATATAGGTTAGGAGAAAAGCGTGAGGGTGTATAGGGGTTTCAAGAAGTAGAGAATTGAAATTGGGAAAACATAGAAAAGGAAAATAGGGCTAAAAGCCAAACTCATCAGAGGCAGATTCATCTTCCAAATCTTAGGTATATAGTTTGAGAATCTTCGTGCCCTAGGGACTGAGAAATCCTCATCAGAAGAAACACAAGACTCGGAACACTGTAAACTAGCATGACTCACTCCTATTGAAGGTAGGAGATGTTCTCTCTATCGTGATTTGATGTTAACACATGATTGGGCGGGTTCAGGTTGGCCTGCATTGAAACAAGGGTGTATGATAGTGGGAGTACTAGAAAATCCAAATAATAGCATGTGTTAACATCAAATCATGAATTGAATCAATTTTTCTAATGTCTGATTCCAATTTGGATTATTATTTAGGAATTATCCTTTTAAAAAAAATTGGGGTAGCAAACATTATCTAATTGGAGTGAAACTTGTCACCTAGATTAATGAGGACAAATCAATCATATTTTGCCATTAGATTTGGGTTTTAGGTTTCCTTTTATGAGATATCATATGATTATGGTTTAGGCTCATTACCTCATTATTTATCATTACATATTAACTTGTATCATCAACCATTATTATTTAGAGTCCTATTATCTTCATTTCATTATTAATAATTCTAGGGTGTATTGTATTGCACAATCATACATACTTTACATTATTAACCCATTAAGTCTACTAATTTGGTATTTGTTTAGATAATAGTATATCAAACATATTTATGGACATGGAAACACCAATTGTTATTCCAAAGCACATTATACCTCTAATTAAACATATTTTATCCATTATTCACATATTAGTTAGCAAAGGAAACATATATGACATATTTAATGAACTTACCTACATGTTTGCACATAATTAAGTATTATCTTAATATGTGTGTATTATGATGCGTGTGATGCCACTTAATATGTTCTTTTTGTTTCACAAACTTAGTAGGTTATGGATTACCATTGAGTTATTCATGTTTTATGCATTAAAAATATACATTAAGGTTACAAACTTATATACTAAGGTATAGCTCCATCCTTGTTTGGTCAAATCCAAGGGACCAATCTTGCTAACCTCTTAGTCAGTGAATAGGGTATGATTCTAGGTTTTAATTCATTACACAGCTCCTCCACTGTGAAATAATACTAACCCACAAATCATGAATATTCTTGCAGATATGATGGATATGATAAAGAATCAAGGGAGGGGGTACTTATATAAATCCTATGAAATCAATATAACCCTTAGATGAGGAAGCAAAATCCCTTCAATAATTTGGGAATTGAAATTTTAATACAGATATGTCACAATTGTACACCCCTAAGTGGAGAAATCACCTTAATTTCTCATGAAAACAATAAGGAGATGACATTCATGAGTGCCAACAACAAGGGTAGAAATACAACTTAGAGTTTTAAGATGATGTCCTATCAAGATTAGGAAGTCTTGATGAAACAAATAAATATGTTTCTAACCACAGGAAAAAATCAATAGTTGGAGCCAAGGTTGGAATAAGTGTTGACGCTTGCTTACTATGAAGAGCGGATAATTCCTTCCAAAAATATGGTTAACTCATACAATATAGGAGGACATATGGGTGTTCCTCAAAACCCCTTTTGTCCAACCCAAATGCAAGTGAAATTCCTTAATATGTTGAATTCCTGCCTCAAATACAAACGCATGTTCAAATGCCTCAACAATCATAATTTTTCCAATTACCACCTCCACCTCATCAAGGAAATAAACATTAATAAGAAAGAGTTAACCAAGGGAAACATGTCCATATTCTCCAAAACCAATCTCATGGGCAACAACCTGCACAACAATGTCCCTTACACCACCACCAACAAGTTCCACCCCACAAAAACAACAAGTTGTCTCTCCCCCTCTTGTGAGAAAATTAATGTTGTGATAGTGTTGATAGTGGAAGGACCCTTGAGCAGTCCATGGATCAAGTGAGCAATGATTTTTTTAATGAAGTCTATGTTGACATGAGGATGTTGGAAAGATCTTCTGTTGATACCATGATGACAAGAACAAGTGATACTGTAAGAATTAATGATATTGTGATATTCAACACTCCTATTGTAACACCCATTTATCCTCAGGAGATCCCAAGGTTCTAACCTTAGGAACGATAATTTTCATGTAGTACCTCAAAGTGATCCAATAATGCAAGCAAAGAAGTTACTAGTGAGCCACCTTTCCTTGTAACTGTAAAGAAGCGAAACAACTTCTCTACTAAAAATTTGAACAATAAAACCTCCAGTCCAAACACACTCAGAAGGTATGATGGAGTGGGTGTAAAATTTTCAAATCTTTATTTAATGGTAACAAAAGACCAAAGTATAGCATCGGAATAAAAATATGACTATATTCAATTATAAAACAAAGGGTTACAAACTTACATCATAAGGATCCATGTAGAGGAAATCTAAACCACCTCAAGATTGTCTCCAACCTTCATCATCACAAACTAAGTCTAGGTCATCAAGCCTTGTCATCCAAGTCCTTCACCTAGGGTTGGAAGCATACCCCAGCAAAAGAGAAACAATAGGAAACATCAGAAAAAGCTGGTATGTGTATACTAAAAAGCAAACTTGAGCAATTTATAAAGAATAAGGGATATCAAAATAAAAGGTGTCCCATTTAAGAGATAAGGACTACCCAATCGGGCATAAAAGAAAAGATTCATAATAAAAGAGATACTTGCCATAACCAACAAATAATAAGAATGTTCTATCAATATAAACATCAACTACCATGGTGGGAAACAAAGCACATATCATCATCAACCTGCATGCATGTGAGATAAGCATAGCCCTAGAACAATATAAACACAATGGCGGTCAAGAATCACACATCTTGAACCTGGTGGGACATGGGCCAAGAATCACACATCTTGCCCTGGCATGGGGAATCACACATCCACCATCCAAATATATATATAACATGGTCCAAGAATCACACATCCAGCCCTGGCATGGAGAATCACACATCCACCATCCAAAATATCACAATGTTTCCACAAATTATAATGAGACAAAACCAATGTAATTACACTACTCTAGTGCTACTGAATCACATAGCATGTTAAATGTAGAGGCAAGTAGAGAAGTATAGTCAGATTTATACAATGTTTCCATCACACAATGGACAACACAAGCATATAAACAAATCCACTTCAAAGTGAGCATATATCACCAAGTAAACTTCCACATCACAGTGGGAATATATTACCAAGTAAACTTCCACATCACAGTGGGCATATAATATCAAAAGTCCAAATTGCACCAAGGCAACGAGATAAGATTACAAGAGAATATCTATGATCACAGGATCAATAACAAATAAAAAGGTAGTTCACATGAACCATGATATCAAAAGATAAAGAGCAATGTGTATAGGATATTGTCCATAGGACCAAGAGAAAGATAAAACATAGGTGAATTTCTCAACATGAAGTAATAGGGGATACAACATACCTCAACATCAGATTCAAATGATCCAACGTCCAACTAGATCCAAACCTAGGCTTCCAAAGAACCTATTATGCATATATGTGGAATTAGGGTTAGGTTTCCATTAATATTTCAAAACCCTAAAAACCACCTTTATTTTAATGTGTGAATTAGGTTATGAAAACATGTCATGTTATAGATTAAGTTATTAGGATTCTAAAACATATTTTATTATATTTTTTTGACTTATAGATAATTAGTTATGATTTTTACAAGTTAAGTCTTTATTAATTAGATCCATGGAAAACACATGTTATTAATCATTGGATTTAGTTATCAAAACTTATGCCATTAGTTAGAACTTATTTTTCTGATTCCACGAATATTTTTCTGTATTTTTTTTATCATCCAATAATTAGTTATCAATTTTTAATTACTGACCAATCAGATAATTAGAAAAGGCCACATAAGCAAAGAAATTGCAAAAGAGATGGAGAAAGAAAGTGGGGCCCAGTCTACCAGGTCCAAACAGGGCCGGACAAGTCACTACGTAACCCTTAGCCAAGACCCGTCCAAACCAAAGAAATAGAGGGGGAAAAGACAATTATGCCCCTGAGGGGAAAATTAAACAAAAGGAACAAAATGAGGGTAGAAGAGACAATGAAAAAAAAGACCTCCTCGCCACAGAACCATGGCAACGGCTCTGAAGCTTGCTCGCCTGGTTTCCAGAGAGCGAGAAGAGGAAGCCAAGGCCCAAACTGTCAGAAAACACTCACACCATCATCGCGAAGTCGTCGCAAACACCTGTGGCCAAAAACCTTGCGAGAAAACACTCTGAAACACTCAAACCATCCAGAAATCGGAAACAGGAAAACTCAAATCAAAAAGGGAAAAACTCAATAGATACCTGAATCAACGATGCCAGTATCTCGCGAGGCTAGATGGAACCCTGTTGAGCGTGACAAAACGGTCGGCGAAAACCCAGATCAACACAACCCCGTCACTGGAGTCGGGGAAAGACACCGCCCCAGCAGTGAGTAGGGCGGACCAGCAAGTGACCAAGGAAGGCAAATCCAAGGTGGGAAAAATGACGGGGGGGTCCCCGGCGGTGGTCTGGGAACAACTTCAAAGAGGACCGAAGGTCCCGCGAGCTGAAGAGAAGGAAGAAAGGGGAGGGACAGGGAAAGAACAGAGGAACATGGGGGCGCCCAACGGTTGTGGGGAAGGGGTGACCAAAACCCTACTTTTATAGGGTCATTGGGTGCGGGTGAAGGAAAGGAAGGTGGAGAAGAAGAGAGTGGTGAAAAAGATGGAGAGGAAAGGGAGAAATCGAAGAAGGAAATCGGCCAGAACTAGTTTCCCAGTTCGTGGGGGAACCAGCGGAAATGGAGGTAGGGGAAAAGACGGTAGCCGCACGATCTAGATCCAACGGACACAAAAGCACCCGAAATCTAATAAGACTAGGAAAGCAGGCATGACACATTTAGACAAATATCAAAACCGATTAATACCAAAGTTGGAAAGCATTAGTTCCTATTTTTTCTTTCTTAAATTGAGGGCTCAAACATTATCCAAATTAAGTAAAATTTTGCACAGAGGCCAATTAAGGCATGTAGATTCCAATTATGTACTTAGTTTTGCCTTTTGGGAAATTTTAATGGGTTAAATAAATAAAATATCATTTTCTCTTTCCTTCTTCATTAATGGCTTTAAGATTATCCAAATTTGATGAAACTTGACCCACAAGTTATATTTAATGTGTTTGATATGAATTTTCCATCAATTTTACATATTGGAGTTGTTTGAATATTTATTTAATATTTTGAAGGTTCTACATACTTTCTCTCTCCTGATTTTTACCTTTTAAGCAAACTTTCTCCAAATTGGATGAAAATTCACCCAAAGGCTATATTTATTATGTAAATCACGAATATAAGATTATTTTCCTCTTTTGGATTCAATTATTATATTTATTTATAAATTACACTTTTTAGGTAATTTCTCTCTCCTATCTAACCATATTATTTCAAGATTGTCCCAATTAAATGAAAATTGACATGTAGGCTTATTTTAATGTGTAGATTACGAATTTGGAGTCTATTCTTTATTTTGAGGCTTTCTTATATGGGTTTTGTCATATGGCCCATTAGAGGCCCATTAGATCATTAATTCATCCAATTAAGTTATTTATCATTTTATTATCACCAAATGAATTATATGACATATTATATCACATTATTCATGTATTATATTATTAGGATCATCCTAACCTCAACCTTGTTTGGCTAAACCCAAAAGGTCAAAGCTCTAGGGTAGGGTTCTAGATCTGGTATGTTACAACACCCCACCCCTTAAAAAGGATTTCGTACTCGAAATCTATTGATCCAAACATCAACAGCCAACTATTCTCCATCCCTTAAAAAAGATCAACCTAACAAGTCAAACTAAACATCTTTTTAGAACTACCCACATCTCTTAGTTATGAAAGTTTTTAGAGATTAATATTTCTCATGTATCCAACTAAAGTCACCATCTAGGGTTGAGTTTTTTAGTTCCTCGTGTCTCTAACCTATCAACCCTACATGAACATCTAAAAAGTCATAGGGTAGGTCAACTACATCATTATATCAATCCTAGTCACAAAACTAGGGTTAGATTCTACTCAAACTACAGTTTCTCTTTATTGTGACTTAGTTCGAGAAAACATCGACAAACCAGAGAAAAGTTTTGTACATATAGTAGTATAAATTAAAATATATTTTTGGCAATGAAATGTTTTCGAGATAAAACAAAAGGTGGATCCAACCTCAATTGCGGAAACCAAGTCACAATTTCCATAATAAGACTGCTTAACATATACTCATCCTTGAACCAAACCTTGTTGCATGAAAGATCATCATTGATCAAATCTAGGGTCAACATCTAACCTAGAGGCAACTATCTAAGTCAAGGATCTAACTAGTGAGATAAAATTGAAATAATCAGCTTCCGACTACCATGGGCTCTTATACCATGCTGTAAAGAAGCGAAACCACTTCTCTACTAAAAATTTGAACAATAAAACCTCCAGTCCAAACACACTCAGAAGGTATGATGGAGTGGGTGTAAAATTTTCAAATCTTTATTTAATGGTAACAAAAGACCAAAGTATAGAAGCAGAATAAAAATATGACTATATTCAATTATAAAACAAAGGGTTACAAACTTACATCATAAGGATCCATGTAGAGGAAATCTAAACCACCTCAAGATTGTCTCCAACCTTCATCATCAAAAACTAAGTCTAGGTCATCAAGCCTTGTCATCCAAGTCCTTCACCTAGGGTTGGAAGCATACCCCAGCAAAAGAGAAACAATAGGAAACATCAGCAAAAGCTGGTATGTGTATACTAAAAAGCAAACTTGAGCAATTTATAAAGAATAAGGGATATCAAAATAAAAGGCTTCCCATGCAAGAGATAAGGACTACCCAATCGGGCATAAAAGAAAAGATTCATAATAAAAGAGATACTTTCCATAACCAACAAATAATAAGAATGTGCTATCAATATAAACATCCACTACCATGGTGGGAAACAAAGCACATATCATCATCAACCTGCATGCATGTGATATAAGCATAGCCCTAGAACAATATAAACACAATGGTTGTCAAGAATCACACATCTTGAACCTGGTGGGACATGGGCCAAGAATCACACATCTTGCCCTGGCATGAGGAATCACACATCCATCATCCAAATATATATATAACATGGTCCAGGAATCACACATCCTGCCTTGGCATGGGGAATCACACATCCACCATCCAAAATATCACAATGTTTCCACAAATTATAATGAGACAAAACCAATGTAATTACACTACTCTAGTGCTACTGAATCACATAGCATGTTAAATGTAGAGGCAAGTAGAGAAGTATAGTCAGATTTATACAATGTTTCCATCACACAATGGACAACACAAGCATATAAACAAATCCACTTCAAAGTGAGCATATATCACCAAGTAAACTTCCACATCACAGTGGGCATATATTACCAAGTAAACTTCCACATCACAGTGGGCATATAATATCAAAAGTCCAAATTGCACCAAGGCAATGAGATAAGATTATAAGAGAATATCTATGATCATAGGATCAATAACAAATAAAAGGTAGTTCACATGAACCATGATATCAAAAGATAAGAGCAATGTGTATAGGCTATTGTCCATAGGACCAAGAGAAAGACAAAATATAGGTGAATTGCTCAACATGAAGTAATAGGGGATACAACATACCTCAACATTAGATTCAAATGATCCAAAGTCCAACAAGATCCAAGCCTAGGCTTCCAAAGAACCTATTATGCATATATGTGGAATTAGGTTTAGGTTTCCATTAATATTTCAAAACCCTAAAAACCACCATTTTATTAATTTGTGAATTAGGTTATGAAAACATGTCATGTTATAGATTAAGTTATTAGGATTCCAAAACATTTTTTATTATATTTTTCTGACTTATAGATAATTAGTTATGATTTTTACAAGTTAATTCTTCATTAATTAGATCCATGGAAAACACATGTTATTAATCATTGGATTTAGTTATCAAAACTTATGCCATTAGTTAGAACTTATTTTTATGATTCCAATGAATATTTTTCCGTATTTATCTGATCATCCAATAATTAGTTATCAATTTTTAATTACTGACCAATCAGATAATTAGAAAAGGCCACATAAGCAGAGAAATTGCAAAAGAGAGGGAGAAAGAAAGTGGGGCCCAGTCTACCAGGTCCAAATAGGGCCGGACAAGTCACTGTGTAACCCTTAGCCAAGACCCGTACAAACCAAATAAATAGAGGGGGGGAAGACAATTATGCCCCTGAGGGGAAAATTAAACAAAAGGAACAAAACGAGGGCAGAAGAGACAATGAAAAAAAGACCTTCTCGCCACAGAACCATGGCAATGGCTCTGAAGCTTGCTCGCCTGGTTCCCAGAGAGAGAGAAGAGGAAGCTAAGGCCCAAACTGCCAGAAAACACTCACACTGTCATCGTGAAGTCTTCGCGAACACCTGTGGCCAAAAACCTTGCGAGAAAACACTCTGAAACACTCAAACCATCCAGAAACTGGAAATAGGAAGAACTCAAATCAAAAAGGGAAAAATGCAATAGATACCTGAATCAACGATGACAGTAGCTCGCGAGGCTAGCTGGAACCCTGTTGAGCGTGAAAAAACGGTCGGCAAAGACCCAGATCAACACAGCCCCGTCACCGGAGTCGGGGAAAGACGCCGCCCCAGTAGTGAGTAGGGCGAACAAGTAAGTGACCAAGGAAGGCAAATCCAAGGTGGGCAAAACGACGGGGGGTCCCTGGCGGTGGTCTGGGAACAACTTCAAAGAGGACCGAAGGTCCCGCGAGCTGAAGAGAAGGAAGAAAGAGGAGGTACAGGGCAAGAACAGAGGAACATGGGGGCGCCCAACGGTTGTGGGGAAGGGGTGACCAAAACCCTACTTTTATAGGGTCATTGGGTTCGGGTGAAGGAAAGGAAGGTGGCGAAGAAGAGAGTGGTGAAAAAGATGGAGAGGAAACGGAGAAATCGAAGAAGGAAATTGGCCAAAATTGGTTTCCCAGTTCGTGGGGGAACCAGCGGAAACGGAGGTAGGGGAAAGACGGTAGCCGCACGATCTAGATCCAACAGACACAAAAGCACCCAAAATCTAATAAGACTAGGAAAGCAGGTGTGACACATTTAGACAAATATCAAAACCGATTAATACCAAAGTTGGAAAGCATTAGTTCCTATTTTTTTCTTTCTTAAATTGAGGGCACAAACATTATCCAAATTAAGTAAAATTTTGCACAGAGGCCAATTAAGGCATGTAGATTCCGATTATGTACTTATTTTTGCCTTTTGGAAACCTTTAATGGGTTAAATAAATCAAATATCATTTTCTCTTTCCTTCTTCATTTATGGCTTTAAGATTATCCAAATTTGATGAAACTTGACCCACAAGTTATATTTAATGTGTTGGATACGTATTTTTCATCAATTTTACATATTGGAGTTGTTTGAATATTTATTTAATATTTTGAAGGTTCTACATATTTTCTCTCTCCTGGTTTTTACCTTTTAAGCAAACTTTCTCCAAATTGGATGAAAATTCACCCAAAGGCTATATTTATTATGTAAATCATGAATATAAGATTATTTTCCTCTTTTGGAGTCAGTTATTATATTTATTTATTAATTACACTTTTTAGGTAATTTCTCTCTCCTATCTAACCATATTATTTCAAGATTGTCCAAATTAAATGAAAATTGACATGTAGGCTTATTTTAATGTGTAGATTACGAATTTGGAGTCTATTCTTTATTTTGAGGCTTTCTTATATGAGTTTTGTCATATGGCCCATTAGAGGCCCATTAGATCATTAATTCATCCAATTAAGTTATTTATCATTTTATTATCACCAAATGAATTATATGACATATTATATCACATTATTCATGCATTATATTATTAGGATCATCCTAACCTCAACCTTGTTTGGCTAAACCCAAAAGTTCAAAGCTCTAGGGTATGGTTCTAGATCTGGTATGTTACAACACTCCACCCCTTAAAAAGGATTTCGTCCTCGAAATCTATTGATCCAAACTTCAACAACCAACTATTCTCCATCCCTTAAAAAAGATCAACCTAACAAGTCAAACTAAACATCTTTTTAGAACTACCCACATCTCTTAGTTATGAAAGTTTTTAGAGATTAATATTTCTCATGTATCCAACTAAAGTCACCATCTAGGGTTGAGTTTTTTAGGTCCTCGTGTCTCTAACCTATCAACCCTACATAAACATCCAAAAAGTCATAGGGTAGGTCAACTACATCATTATATCAATCCTAGTCACAAAACTAGGGTTAGATTCTACTCAAACTACAGTTTCTCTTCATTGTGACTTAGTTCGAGAAAACATCGACAAACTAGAGAAAAGTTTTGTACATATAGTAGTATAAATGAAAATATATTTTTGGCAATGAAATCTTTTTGAGATAAAACAAAAGGTGGATCCAAACTCAATTGCGGAAACCAAGTCACAATTTCCATAATAAGACTGCTTAACATATACTCATCCACAAACCAAACCTTCTTGCACGAAAGATCATCATTGATCAAATCTAGGGTCAACATCTAACCTAGAGGCAACTATCTAAGTCAAGGATCTAACTAGGGAGACAAAATTGAAATAGTCAGATTTCGACTACCATGAGCTCTGATACCATGCTGTAAAGAAGAGAAACTACTTCTCTACTAAAAATTTGAACAATAAAACCTCCAGTCCAAACACACTCAGAAGGTATGATGGAGTGGGTGTAAAATTTTCAAATCTTTATTTAATGGTAACAAAAGACCAAAGTATAGAAGCGGAATAAAAATATGACTATATTGAATTATAAAACAAAGGGTTACAAACTTACATCATAAGGATCCATGTAGAGGAAATCTAAACCACCTCAAGATTGTCTCCAACCTTCATCATCACAAACTAAGTCTAGGTCATCAAGCCTTGTCATCCAAGTCCTTCACCTAGGGTTGGAAGCATACCCCAGCAAAAGAGAAACAATAGGAAACATCAGCAAAAGCTGGTATGTGTATACGAAAAAGCAAACTTGAGCAATTTATAAAGAATAAGGGATATCAAAATAAAAGGCTTCCCATGCAAGAGATAAGGACTACCCAATCGGGCATAAAAGAAAAGATTCATAATAAAAGAGATACTTGCCATAAGCAACAAATAATAAGAATGTGCTATCAATATAAACATCCACTACCATGGTAGGAAACAAAGCACATATCATCATCAACCTGCATGCATGTGAGATAAGCATAGCCCTAGAACAATATAAACACAATGGTCGTCAAGAATCACACATCTTGAACCTGGTGGGACATGGGCCAAGAATCACACATCTTGCCCTGGAATGGGGAATCACACATCCACCATCCAAATATATATATAACATGGTCTAGGAATCACACATCCTACCCTGGCATGGGGAATCACACATCCACCATCCAAAATATCACAATGTTTCCACAAATTATAATGAGACAAAACCAATGTAATTACACTACTCTAGTGCTACTGAATCACGTAGCATGTTAAATGTAGAGGCAAGTAGAGAAGTATAGTCAGATTTATACAATGTTGCCATCACACAATGGACAACACAAGCATATAACCAAATCCACTTCAAAGTGAGCATATATCACCAAGTAAACTTCCACATCACAGCGGGCATATATTACCAAGTAAACTTCCACATCACAGTGGGAATATAATATCAAAAGTCCAAATTGCACCAAGGCAACGAGATAAGATTACAAGAGAATATCTATGATCACAGGATCAATAACAAATAAAAGGTAGTTCACATGAACCATGATATCAAAAGATAAGAGCAATGTGTATAGGCTATTGTCCATAGGACCAAGAGAAAGACAAAATATAGGTGAATTGCTCAACATGAAGTAATAGGGGATACAACATACCTCAACATCAGATTCAAACGATCCAATGTCCAACTAGATCCAAGCCTAGGCTTCCAAAGAACCTATTATGCATATATGTGGAATTAGGGTTAGGTTTCCATTAATATTTCAAAACCCTAAAAACCACCTTTTTATTAATGTGTGAATTAGGTTATGAAAACATGTCATGTTATAGATTAATTTATTAGGATTCCAAAACATATTTTATTATATTTTTCTGACTTATAGATAATTAGTTATGATTTTTACAAGTTAAGTCTTCATTAATTAGATCCATGGAAAACGCATGTTATTAATCATTGGATTTAGTTATCAAAACTTATGCCATTAGTTAGAACTTATTTTTCTGATTCCAACGAATATTTTTCCGTATTTTTCTGATCATCCAATAATTAGTTATCAATTTTTAACTACTGACCAATCAGATAATTAGAAAAGGCCACATAAGCAGAGAAATTGCAAAAGAGAGGGAGAAAGAAAGTGGGGCCCAGTCTACCAGGTCCAAATAGGGCCGGACAAGTCACTGCGTAACCCTTAGCCAAGACCCGTCCAAACCAAAGAAATAGAGGGGTAAAAGACAATTATGCCCCTGAGGGGAAAATTAAACAAAAGGAACAAAACTAGGGCAGAAGAGACATTGAAAAAAAGACCTTCTCACTACAGAACCATGGCGACGGCTCTGAAGCTTGCTCGCCTGGTTCCCAGAGAGCGAGAAGAGGAAGCCAAGGCCCAAACTGCCAGAATACACTCACACTGTCATCGTGAAGTCGTCGCGAACACCTGTGGCCAAAAACCTTGCGAGAAAACACTCTGAAACACTCAAACCATCCAGAAATCGGAAACAGGAAGAACTCGAATCAAAAAGGGAAAAACGCAATAGATACCTGAATCACGATGCCAGTAGCTCGTGAGGCTAGATGGAACCCTGTTGAGCGTGACAAAACAGTCGGCGAAGACCCAGATCAACACAACCCCGTCACCGGAGTCGGGGAAAGATGCCGCCCCAGCAGTGAGTAGGGCGGACCAGCAAGCGACCACGGAAGGCAAATCCAGGGTGGGAAAAATGACGGGGGGTCTCTGGCGGTGGTTTGGGAACAACTTCAAAGAGGACCGAAGGTCCCGTGAGCTGAAGAGAAGGAAGAAAGGGGAGGTATAGGGCAAGAACAGAGGAACATGGGGGCACCCAACGGTTGTGGGGAAGGGGTGACCAAAACCCTACTTTTATAGGGTCATTGGGTGCGGGTGAAGGAAAAGAAGGCAGAGAAGAAGAGAGTGGTGAAAAAGATGGAGAGGAAAGGGAGGAATCAAAGAAGGAAATTGGCCAGAACTAGTTTCCCAGTTCGTGGGGGAACCAGCGGAAACGGAGGTAGGGGAAAAGACGGTAGCCGTACGATCTAGATCCAACGGACACAAAAGCACCCGAAATCTAATAAGACTAGGAAAGCAGGCGTGACACATTTAGACAAATACCAAAGTTGGAAAGCATTAGTTCCTATTTTTTTCTTTCTTAAATTGAGGGCTCAAACATTATCCAAATTAAGTAAAATTTTGCACAGAGGCCAATTAAGGCATGTAGATTCCGATTATGTACAATTTTTGCCTTTTGGAAACATTTAATGGGTTAAATAAATCAAATATCATTTTCTCTTTCCTTCTTCATTAATGGCTTTAGGATTATCCAAATTTGATGAAACTTGACCCAAAAGTTATATTTAATGTGTTGGATACGAATTTGCCATCAATTTTACATATTGGAGTTGTTTGAATATTTATTTAATATTTTGAAGGTTCTACATACTTTCTCTCTCCTGATTTTTACCTTTTAAGCAAACTTTCTCCAAATTGGATGAAAATTCACCCAAAGGCTATATTTATTATGTAAATCACGAATATAAGATTATTTTCCTCTTTTGGAGTCAATTAATATATTTATTTATTAATTACACTTTTTAGGTAATTTCTCTCTCCTATTTAACCATATTATTTCAAGATTGTCCCAATTAAATGAAAATTGACATGTAGGCTTATTTTAATGTGTAGATTACGAATTTGGAGTCTATTCTTTATTTTGAGGCTTTCTTATATGGGTTTTGTCATATGGCCCATTAGAGGCCCATTAGATCATTAATTCATCCAATTAAGTTATTTATCATTTTATTATCACCAAATGAATTATATGACATATTATATCACATTATTCATGCATTATATTATTAGGATCATCCTAACCTCAACCTTGTTTGGATAAACCCAAAAGGTCAAAGCTCTAGGGTAGGGTTCTAGATCTGGTATGTTACAGTAACACCCGCTACTTGAACATCATTCCTAAAGTATTTTAAGCAAGTGAAGTGGACATTACTCTACTTGATGCAATCAAGATAATTCCAACTTATGCAACTTTTTTGAAGGATATGTGTACCTATAATAACATACATAAGGAACAATGCTAAGAAATTAAAGTTGAGAGAGAAAGTGAGATCTATCTTGAAGCACTATTCCCACTTCAAAAGGAAAGGTGCATGAGCCCCACTCATCCCATGCCACATCAGAATGACCTAATTAAGCATTCCTTACTTGACTTAGGGTATATCATCAAGTTGATGCACTAAAAACTTTATGTTGAATTAGTCCTAGGTAAATCGAATAGCTAATTGTAATCTTCAATTGGTCAAACAATCCATCAAGATTCAAAAGGGTTCTGTTGTTGAGTTGGTAGTGATGATTGATAAGGAAGCAACAATAATGCTTAATGAAATTTATTGTATAAGACATGGAGACGAAGGTCAAGATTATTCTCACCATCTTGGGAAGACCCTTCTTGGCCACTCTCAATGTTGACATCCATGTGCAAACCAACACTATGACCATCACATTAATGAATACAAATCTAATCTTGCACATCTTCCAAACTTCCCAATAACAAGCTAAGAAGGATTGAGATGTAAGGATGATTTCTTTGAGCATTCTTATGAAGAGGAACAATCATTGAGTGCTTTTGAGAAGGCCATATACTTTGAGAAGACAACCATAAATATTGCATATGGTTGATGATTGATAGAGTAATACAACAGTATGAAGGAAGAAAACTTAACGCTAATGGGAGGAAACCCAACTGGTTTGCAAAAAATTTCCTAATATTTCATATTTATTTTTGATTTTATGCTTTCCAAGAAACACACACACATCATAGTTAATAGTTTTTTTTGTTTCTGATTCGTCATAGAACATGGATAAAAAACAATGATATATGAAGTTGATAGGCCATTTGGAGGTCCAAATTCAAAAGAAGAAGATTGTTAAGTTGAATTGAATATCTATAGGAAAACACCCAAAATGACCATTTTCTCGCAAGAATGACTTTTCTTCTCACCATCAAATTTTAATGAAAATTTTATGATGTTGAGAAGAAAAGGAGAATGGTCGTTCTCTCATAGAACAACCATGATTGCAACTAGGGCCTAGTGTCTCAGAGGAATAATGGTTGGGCATTACGCCATGCCACACTAGAGTGGGTCGTTCAACCCCAATGGGATGTTTTACTAATAGGGTGGTTCTTGAACTATAATCTAGGATCCAAGCTATAAACTTCCTATGGATTGCCCTTGAGGGTTCTATACCTCTAGATCCTACAAAGTTAGGTCAAACCACTCCCGTGATAGACTGGATTTTATCTTAATTTCGAGGATGAAATTTCTTTTAAGTTGTGTAGTATGGGATGGAGTGTACATTTGGAGTATTTGGATACCTAATGACACAAGTGAATTCACATCATTAAGTAATTTGAATAGTTCCAAGTGCTTTGGTAAAGTATTGATGTTAATTAGTGTTGATATCATGAATAAGATCCCTAAGTTTATGCCTTTTGGATTATTTAATTGACATGACAAATAGTTGAGTTTTTTCACCAAATTGTAATATAATATAGTTTGAGTAGTTATAAGACTATGGTTAAATTTTGGTGGCTATTGGAGTACCCTAGAGGAAGTTATTCAAGTTCAAATATGATGAAATAATGTACATTTTGATGGTTCTGAACCTAAGTAATCTAGTTATTAAGATCCAGCATTTGTTGTCACGTGCCCTTGGTTTTGGGCTAGGTCTGCATGGCCAAGTCATGGTCTTGGATCTCTAATCTGGTGTTATTGATCTTTTAAGAGTGGAATCCACAGATTGCCTGGTAATTTGCATCAATCTAAGTAGTAGACCATATATCTAATGGTTGTAAGCTTGTCCTCAACCTCCAGCGGTTTGGGGCTTATACGTGGAGGAGGACAAGGCAATGAATGCCTCCATCACTTCGCTAATCATGGGAGTGAACATGATTTCAAGTGAGAACATGATCTCAACTCCATGTGATGAGCCATTTGACCCTTTCTTCGCTTTGTGAAAGTGAGCCTAGAGAGAGAGCGAACCCTCCCCATCCATCTCCTCTATACTGCCAGTTGCAGGTGGCACTTGAGTAGGAAATATAGGTAGAAGATAGTTTAGAGGAAGATAAGAAGGGAAATGAAGCTGGAGGATACAAGAGTCCTACTCTGGTCTCATAGTAGGCTTCCACGGAAGTTTAGGTGCCTGACAAACCCAACTTCTTAAGCAGAAGAGATGTGAAAAACCACTAGAGGGGCGGTGAAAAGGGTTTTATAATAATTTTTTAAAATTAATTCAACCAAGCAACCACAATTGAAATTTAGAGAAGGAGACACAGCGTTTAGAGTGGTTCCACCCTTAGTAAATACTAAGGGAGTCAGTCCACTACCCAATTGTTTCCAATTGGGATTTTGAAAGCACTTGTATTTTATTACCTCGCAAGGATGTTACATAAGATACAAATACCTTCACCCTTAGGATAGCCTTCACCTATAAGTAGTCTCACCAACCTTGAAGCAGCCTTCCTTGAAGTAACTCCAAGCTCCCCCTTGAAGTATCCTTCCTCTTGAAGTAGCTTCCCGTTGAGACAGCCTTCTTGAAGTAATCCTAAGTCCATCGAGCTACCTTCACCACCGAAGAAGCTCCAACAACCTCCTTTCCGCAGCCTCTAACCTAGGAGTAGCAAAGGAGAACAAACTACAATAGATGGAACAATATTGGAAGAAAGAAACAATGTTACCAATTGAGTACAGCGCTTTGATCCTATAGCAAGCGTTTGATCTCCTAACCAAAGTAGATGGACGTGGATGTATAGTGGATAGGAGATACCAGCCTATAGGAGACAAATGTAGAGCTCCAGGAAAATAGATTGCAAGTTTAGCTCAACTTGTTTGCTCACAAGGATTGAATCTCAAGTGTAATTGTGTATGCAAGTTGTGCTTTGAGGTGTCCTATGGCTGTCCTATTTATAGGAGTGGTTTTCTAATGCTTGGGGACATTCTAGACACCTTCTAGGGTGTTCTTAGTGCTCAACTAGCCGCTAGTTATCCACTAATTGCGTTTGTAATGGCTAGTTGATTAATCCTGAAAAGTGCAGACAGAAACCTTCTCAGTCGAGAAGTTTGTCGACCGAGTGTCTCTCGGTCGAGGAATTTGTCGATCGAGGGTGAGTCTAGGGAAAGTGTATTGCATCATTTAACTCAACTCCCAGCCACTTTTCTTACTCAATTTAACGGCTAGGAGGGTTTATTCTCAGTCAATTCCTCCACTACTGTGTCAACTAAAAATGGCATTTGACTTTCGTCTATGGCAGTCCCAACCCAACAACTCGAATTTGGATCCATTCGGTCTTGGGACCGTTGGGTCCATTCGGTCTTGGGACCATGTGGACTTCATTCAGTCTCCAGACCGTTTGCCTTTTTTCGGTCTCGGGACTATTTGAGTTCATTCGGTCTTGGGACCGTTTGGACTTCATTCAGTCTTGGGACCGTTTGGGTCCATTCGGTCTTGGGACCGTTTGAGTTCATTCGATCTTGGGACCGTTTGAGTTCATTCGGTCTTGGGCCCGTTTGGACTTCATTCGGTCTCTAGACTGTTTGCCTTTATTCGGTCTCGGGACCGTTTGAGTTCATTCATTCTTGGGACCGTTTGGACTTTTTGCAATTTTTTTGGGTTTTTCTGTAAGAAGAAGGAGATAAATGTTAGTTTAATGGTGAATTCATAATAACGCAGAGAGTTAAGGAATATATATAATTTATCTAAGAAAGAGTATGGAAAATTAAGAAAAACTAGTACGACAACATCACAAAAATGGGAGGTTATCAGAAATCTGTTACGAGCTAGTGTTAATTGTTGTAACCACTAGGTGATGTTTCTGATTGGGTTCGGTCTAATAAGCCTTAGTGGTTGTCTGGGTTGAATTGGAAGATACCTATAAGCAAGTCTTATGAGCCCATAATGAGGGTCATGCATTTTTTGGAATAAAATTGATTCCCTCAT
This sequence comes from Alisma plantago-aquatica, assembly GCA_963693085.1. Classification (NCBI taxonomy): domain Eukaryota; kingdom Viridiplantae; phylum Streptophyta; class Magnoliopsida; order Alismatales; family Alismataceae; genus Alisma; species Alisma plantago-aquatica. Next base: position 13,490,402 of record OY856414.1, on the reverse strand, counting down.
TGTGAATCTCGTATCATCTCTAACCTTTCTTCTTCCTTCTTAGCTCTTTACTTCCTTCCCAAACCTTCTTCAATATAGGTACTCCCACTGAGGATTCCAACTGGCGGTTGCATATGTACAATCTCAGGAGCAACAAAGTAGTATCAGAGCCTTCATTGGATCTGATGGTGCCATCTAGTGACGATCTATCACACAAATGAGTTTTAAGGATGGAATTATGCGAGCTTCTTGAGTCACTAAATCAGACAGTGGACCGAAGGTGTTCTCAGACGACGGGAGCATCAAAGAGAGTGTGTGTTGAACTGAAATTAGAGTTGCACAGAAGCTCGATCTGATTTGTGTGTAGCTAGAGTTATTGAGTGCATTTGTGGGGAAAGAGTGGCCATCGACGGAAAAGGAAGATACAAGCATAAATTCCTCAACATCAAACGTTGATAAGAAGCCATCACAGAGTTGTAGCTCAACTGGATTGATACGATAGAACATCGCTACTGGTAGATTGGATTAGCAAGTCTCACCAACTCATCAAGTTTTATAGTATGGAATCTGATCTAGAAAATTTAGACCAAATTTCTTATTATATGATCAAAAACACATTATAGTGGTGGGATTGGATTTCTAAGAAGACTCCACTGACATTGTGGAATGTTTTTTAATTAGAGTTACATATCCACTTTGGGAATCCATATGAGGATGCGGCAGGTGAATTCACCAAGCTGCGACAGGAGGGATCGATTAGAAGTTATTTGTCCAAGTTTGAAAACTTATCAAATTGGCTACCAAGACTGGCTAAGTCATTTAGGATCAGGACTTTTGTCAGTGGTCTAAATGATAAGTTGAGTGTCATGTAAAAGGAAATTGCCCAAAATCTATGGGGGAGGTGATAAACCTATCTCTAACTAAAGAGGAAAAATGAATGACCAAGAAGTAGTTGGGTGCGAGATCGACTTGGAAGGAGGATTTTGAGAAGAAAATCAAACCAGGTGAGGATTAGAAGAAGACTGCTAATTCTAAGCGGTTGTCAACTAAAGAGGAGAATTTTAGAAGGAAGAATAATCTCTATTTTAAATGTAACGAGGAGTGGGGGCCTGATCATAAATGTAAGTTTAAGGGAAAATTGTATTTGATACATGACGATGATTCATATGATAAAGGGGAAGATAGAACATATCAATGGGAGAAAACTGAAGAGGAACCAAAAATTCCATTGCAAGCTTTAATTGGGGAGGATGCCTCGCAAACCATGAGAGTGAGGGTGAAAATCCAAGGGGTTGAATTGGTTGCTCTACTGGATTCGGGAAGCACACACAACTTCTTGGATCCTCAAGCAATGAAGAAAGGAAGATTTGATATTAATGAGAGTCATGAGTATACAGTAACAGTGGCCGATGGGGATAATCAAATCAAAAGTGAAGTGTCAAGGGGTCAATTTCAAGATTTCTGACATCTGCATGAAAGATGACTTCCTCATTTTACAGTTGGGAAGTTGTGAGGTGGTGTTAAGGGTGAAATGGATTTGTCAAATTAGTCCACTTTGGTGGGACTTTAATAAGCAAGTCATGGATTTCTTTTTCCATGGAGTTCATGTGAGTGTAAGAGGGTTATGTGGGAAATCTCAAGTGGTTAATGAATCTTATTTTGTGAGGGTAATGAGGAGGAACATGAAGGTTGAAATAGTACAATATAACGGATGTTTGTGCAGATGAGGAGGAGCAAAAAGAAAATGAGGAAGTACCAAGACAATTGATGTTCTTAGAGAAAGTGCTAAATGAGTTCCAAGATGTTTTCAAGATCCGTTGGGGTTACCACTAAAAAGGAACCAAGCCCAAAATTCCATTATAGAAGGAAGTAAGCCAGAGTCGTAAAGGCCTTAGCTTACCCACATTTAAAAAAAATGAAATTGAGAAGCAGGTGGAGGAACAATTACAATCTGGGTTGATTAGAAATGGCAATAGTCCTTATTCACCTCTTGTACTACTAGTGAAAAATTCAGATGGAACTTGGCGCATGTGTGTAGATTATAGGGGCTTGAACCAAATTACAGTTCCAAATAATTTTCCCATACTAAGGATTGATGAATTGCATGGAGTAGTAGTGTTTTACAAATTAGATCTAAAGGCTGGTTATCACCAGATGAACATGGAAGATGAAGATGTTGGATCCTAGATGGGTGATTAGATGCTCTATAGGGGTGGTGAATAGAGTTGAATGCACTTAAACAAAATTCATTAGACCTTCAAGATATATCACAAGATAAGGTTGGTAAATAGGTAATTTGAGTGCAATTAAAACATGCATAGAAAGGATGAGAGAGATTGAGCAAACACAAGTAGACAAGCTATTTAGAGTGGTTCCACACTTCAAACTAGAAGTATGTCAGTCCACTTACCTAGAGAGGTCAACCTCTAGGATTTCCTAACCATTGCATTCTTATATTCATTCATAAGACTTACAATACATGACCAAACAAAGGACTTACCTATCCAATACAAAGAGTCTTCAACCTTACCAAGGACTTACCCACTTTGCAAGGAGTCTTCCACCTTCTTCCAAGGACTTACCTACTCTTGCACAAGTCTTCAGCCTTGTAGGAATTACCCACTCTTCCTGTATCTTCTGCCTTTGACTTCACCTTCACTCAGAGAAGCTTCCACCAAGGACTTACCCACTTGAGCAAGGAGTCTTATACCATCACCAAGGGCTTACCCAATCTTGCTCCAAGTCTTCAACCTTGATCTTCACCAAGGGACACCTTCCCTTGTTCTTCTTCACCTCTCTTAGCCAAGAGAGAGAACCTTCATCTTCATGATTGAAATGAGAGATAGGGAGGTGGTGGAAGTGAGAGCCTCACAAGATTTACATGTAGGACTAGCTCTCTTACAAATCTCCTACTCACTCTAATGGATGTAGCAAGTGATTAAGCTTAGAGAGAGAGAGGAGGCTGTAAGAAGCACTCAACTATAGAATAGGAACCTCACATAGAGTTTGCATTGAATTCTCAACCTTGGAATGAAGCCCAAAGGGTCCTATTTATAGCTGGGGATGCCTCTTAGCCATTGGGAACACTTGAGAACGAAAACTAGCCATTTTGTGGCTTGCAACAGATATATTTTCACTTGTTGCAACTCCACAACGGCTAGAAGCACTTTTTTGTACTTTTCCGTACAGTGTAATCGGTCGAGTTTCTATAAGGGTAACGCGACCGATAGAGTACAAGACAAAGCCGATATTCAGACCATCGGCCGAGTTTATCCCGGGGAAACTCGACCGACCAATGAAAATTGAATTGGTCTGGTACTCCATCAGTTGAGTTTTGTGAAGTGTAAACTCGAGCGATCAAAAGTCATTTTCAAGATCCAATCAGGATCGGTCGAGTTTGCAACTCACATAACTCGACCGATGAACAGCCTGATGTGAATTTTGGAAAATGGATTTTGAGTGCTTAAACATTCGATCTAAGTGCTCCTAATTTTTTCTAAGATTAATTACAAGTCATACAATCATTACAAGTGATTTACAACATGATTCTAATGGATTTACATCATATTACAAAAATGTGCACTTGTATTGACTTTGACTTGTCTTTTCTCCAATTTGAGATGTGCACGTTAGGGCATTTGGAGTGTGTCTATACCTAATCAGAAATCACTCAAGTAGAGACATTAGACACCAATATGTGGAATGGTTAGTCATCATCAAAACACGGGTTTAGTCAATTTAGATGTGAGTCAACATTGACCTAATTGACCTTGAGTCAACAAAAGATGTCCATAAACAACCTTCATGACTCACCAAGGTCACTACAAATACTTAGTGTTACTTTAGGGATCACAAATGTGACGGCTACCTTACAATACTTGATGAATGAAATTTTTGAAAAGATTCTAAGGAAATTTGTGTTGTTTTTTTATGATGGTTTGATTTATAGAACAAGTTTGGTGTAACATCCCTGACCTGAGTTATGTTTTAACCCTAGGTGTTTTACTTAATAAAGTTGATTATATGCTTGCTCTTATCTTTTGCAAAGTAATTAAGGCTCAAGAGGAACTTATATTTCAATTTCGGTCCTTTTTGAATAATGTTGAAACATTGTTTTGTTAGTTTTGAACAAAAGTGCAAATTACCCAAGCTGAGGGGTTAACTTGCGATTTGTACATGGTAAAATGTTCCTCAGATGTTGAGACATCATAAGAATGAGTATGATGCAGTGGTATGGTTTCCACAAGCTTGAGCACCAAGATAGAGCTTGTTGAGCAATCTTTGTGCATTAAAACCTAGTTTTGGTGTAATGTGCAATTTACCCAAAACCTAGGGTTCAATATGCAAAATAGTACTTCTAGAGGGTCCCTCATATTTCTTGGAATCATATAGAGAAAATAAAATGAGAGGGGCGCCTCATTTGAATTACTTTGGAGGAGAGAGAATCTTGATATTAAAATAATCAAGATTTAAGCACAATTGGAAATATAATTCAATTTAATGCAAAAAGAAATATATTAATTAAAGAGCCCTTAAACCAAAAGGTGAGGGATGAATTTGCAAAGGTTTAAACGAGCTTGAGCTTTGCAAAGGCATGAAAATATCTTGATTGAGTGGAGAGCCCACTCACATTAAGTTAATAAAAAGTAATATCCACTAAAATAGGATATTAGTATAATATGATTAAGGTGCTTAATTTCTTTTCTTTTAATTCTTGGATAATGAAGAGGTTAGCTTCTTGGCCAAGGAGTTGAGGGGGGAAATGTGGCATGAATTTTGGAAATTAAAGGAATTAATTCTACTTTCTCTTTCCTTGAATTCCCTTATACATATCCCATTTTTTTCACCCACACAAGGATTTTTTTTCGGAATTCCTTTCTCTTCTTGCTTTGGCCGAGCACAAGGGAGCTTAGGAGCAGGAGAAATACGACCCCCAACCTGTTGGTAAGTCCTTGACCTTCTTTCACCCTGGTTTCATGGTGGAAAACCAAAAATCAATGCTTGATTTCTTATTCTCTCCATTCAATTTTCAACTCTAGCCAATCCTTTCACCCAAAAGCTTGAGAACAGACCTTGGGCAGTTTCCAAAGCTTCATCCACCACTAGAGACATGGAGCTTGAAGCTTGGATTCAGATTTAAAGGCGGGTTATATAACTTAAACCCTTAAATGTTGTTATTGCATTCAATCCTCCATTATTTGTTGATCGTTTTGATCTATTTGAAATTCTCTTGATCCATTACTGTAATTACCATGAAAATGGCAATAGATTTTGAATGAACAAAGTTAGATGATGATGACATCAACTTGGGAACTTTTCCCAAAGGAATTCTATTCCAATCGATTTCAACAAGTTGGTTCAATCGGTTTCAACAAAATCATTTGAAATTAAACGGTTTCATCAATCTGTTAGAAGCTAAATGGTTTCAAACTGTTTGTAAGAGTTGACCACAGTTGACCGTTTGGAGATTATATACTAGTGATGATGGTTGATGACCCATTATATTTAATTGTTTGGTTTCAAAAGGGTTCCTCAATTGAAGGTTCACCAAGTGACAAACCCTAATCGGATTGAGTGTTGAAATTCCAATTGATTGAGTTAAAACTTTTGGTTGATTAACCCAAACGGTCTCAAGACCATTTGGAGATCACCCAAATGGTCTCAAGACCGTTTGGAGGTCAACCAAGACCGTTTAAAGGTCTAGGGTTGAGTATGATGGGGTGGTTGAAGATCTAAAGATATCAAGTTGAAGTGCAAATAATAGCTAATGTGGTGATCAATCCAATGATCTAAGCCCTAATTGAATTTCATAATTTTCAATGATGGATGGGGCAAACGGTCTCAAGACCGTTTGGAGGTCATCCAAATGACCTCAAGACCGTTTGAGGTCAGGTCATGCCCAATTTGAATGGTGGTCCAATGATTTCAAAGTAATTAGTTACACAATGACTAATATGTTGGTATGTATGCCCTGAGAGCCAATCATGGGATGATTGGTGGGATACATTAAGATTGATTTGATAAACATCAAAGGCAAGCTTCCAATTCTTTTTGGTTCAGTCATATGAGATAGTGATAGAACAGATTGAATGTCTAGAAAATGACAGTACTCAATGACGTATGGTTTCAGGTTAAGGACCTGAACGATGAGATCATACGGATGCTAAGAGTTTGTACATTCTTGTTATGTCCCTAGTCGGATGTTATTGTGGAAGGTAGATAGACAGCAATGACACACAAGACTAGATTGTGGTGTTGGTTGATGACAGAATCTCATTAGTCATGATATAGAGATATCAAACCAAACACATAGGTACTTGTTAGAGAACAAGTGTACCGGACAGACCCACCGTGAGTTTGACACATGGAACCATGACATGGTAGTCACAGTCAGTACTCACAGTTATGGTGGTGAATGTGATTCTTTGACCTAAAATCACTACACTCAACACATGTTGTTGGGTACACTTTGACATCATCAAACGCAGTCCTGAAACATGGGTTGTTATAAAGGTGATGATTGGGTGGCTTTGACACATGGGGCTTTTGAGGGGTGAGTGATAGATATGGGATTTGTCCCTCCTAAGGGAGTTTGATATCCAAGGCCACTTGATGAGTAGGATTGAGATAGGCGTGCGCACGCATGTGTGAATCAGTATGTGATATTGATGTCATACATATCTTATTCAATCTGCTCTGAGATCAAGAAAGTGAATGAACGTTGACAGGATGACTGTTCCATGCCTCGAGTTCATTCGGGATATCAGTGACAAAGGAATTATACATTCACTGTAACACCATTCATGGATTGTAGGATTGAAAGTTGTTCTCCAACTTTCTACTTTCACTTGGGTAGCACTGATGTGTGACTAGGCACCGCTCTTTGCTTGTGAAGTCATAAGTGTTATGGACTTTCACTGCCAATGTGAAATGGACCGGCAGGGTCACACACATAGGATTTAACCTGGAAGAGGAGTTTTGTCCACAAGCAATGTTTAGATTGATTACTAAAGGAGTTTAGTAGTTCAATTAAACACTCAATTAATTGATAGCTCAAAATCATAGTGTTCAAGGTGTTGGACAGCTTGATTAGAGTATCAGATTGATTGAAATCGCAATTGACTGTTTATGCACAATCTGCACTCCCAACCGATCGGCTCATGTGATGAACTGATCGGCTCAGCTGGGTGAACCGGTCGGCTCAAGTGTTGAGTCGATCGGCTCATGGACAGGGTGAAACGACCGGTTCAAGTGTTGAACCGATCGGCTCACTGGTCGAACCGAGTAAGTTGGGAAAGAAAGATTGGTGAGAAAATTCCTTTTGTTTTACTTGTCCAATTCGATTGGAAATAGGATTGGTATTCGATACCAATAAGAAACAAAAGAAGGAAAGTCAATCGGGAACCGACCAGGATCACCAACTGACCGGTTCACTTGTGAACCGACCGGTTGAGCTGTACCAACCGATCAGTTGAGGTGTCAACCGACTGGTTCAGGTCCCCAACCGACCATTTCAGTTGTGAAACGATCGGTTCAGGTTCCGAGTTAGTTGCTTTTTGTGGAAAATTCTCGAACCCTTCTACTCCTGCTTTAGTCCCATATTGCTGGGGCAAGAGAACCCTGTCCCATGACCCTCCTATATATAGGGGTATTGAGGGCTTCTCAAAGTACAACTCAGTGCAACCAGTTACTCTGTAAAGTTGTCCTTCGCTCTGGTTTTGGTAACCGAGAAAGAGCCCGAGCAAGTGCTACCTGCAAAGGGAGGTGTAGCAAGGGAAAGACAACTGCAGTTGCAACTGGAGGCAGGAGAGTGTGTTGGTGACTAGTACGTCAACAGGAGTGTGTGACTCCTTCCAATTCCTTGTGGGACAAGGAGATTGGAGTTCCAGGTGGTCCGTGTGGACTACTTCAGAGGTGGGAGGTTTCTGCCGCTCAGGAGGACAATTGTCAATCCCGACAGTCTGGTTAGAGGAGGAGTCGTCAGTCCCGGTGCGACCAGGAGCTGCACAGACACCGCCCAAGACCGGAGGTGAAGACCGTGCAAGCCGCGAGGTATTGTCGCTGAGCAAGCCTCGGGACAAGGTATGATTCCACAAACCATCCCTTTCCTATTATATAGATGTTGACGCGTTTCCTTGTTCTGGGTTTGGGGAGAAAATTTTTGTTTCTGCTGCCTTCTCTGCCTCCCCGAAAACCCAACAGTGGTATCAGAGCCACGTCAACTATTCTATATTTTAGGAATATCGATATGATCGATTTTGGTTTGTCGCCTTTATTTATTGCATACGATGCGAATAATATTGGCTTTATGCATGTCCAATCCTAAATCCACAAATCCCAATTACATATATGATATGTAATATTAATGCACTCGATTATGCATCGCCCTTAAACGAGTTTTGTGGTGGATGTATAAAGTGGTTATGGCCAATAAACCCTATCTGTGTATGGTTGTATGTCGTTGCTTGCATCTCAGTCTGCGCACCGATCTTCCCTCTCCTATTCCTGATGTAACTCGAAATAATTTGAGATTCTTTCCTACCTTTGCTCCCCCCGAATGTAACTCGGGGTTTCCCTTTTAAGCAATGTAAAATTAGGATAGATTTTATTTCTTGTTATGTCGAAGAATGGCGGACATCCTGACGACAGCTGAGACGATCGGTTCAAGGCATGAACCGATCGGTTGACATTCCAGACGATCGGTTCAAGGAGTGAACCGATCGGTTGATGCTCGGTTCGAGGAGCGAGACGAGCGAGTGGCGGCCAAAAGGAGATGCACGACGACCAGGCGAACCGATCGGTTGGAGGAGCCAACCGATCGGCTGGTGGCACCCAGACGACCGGCCCAGAACGAGCAAGTCAATCATGTGATGAGTTGATAAACTCAGAAGGCAAAGCACAGAGTTCATCTTGTACAGGTTGCATGTGATGTAGACCTAGATGACTGTGATTCCTCTTGGCTCGAGGAATCACATTAGGATGGCCATAATCATCGTTTTTGTCATTTTGCATGTTTTCTGTGGGATATAGCATGTATATGATACGTACTATGTATTGTGGTGATTGGATATGTATATGTATATAAAAACCAAATCCCTCATTAAAATATTAAGTTTTAGATGCCTTCCAAATGCGACACACGTGAAAAGCTTGATCGACCAAGTGTGGGCACACCCAAGCGTGGTGGTGGTCTATCTCGTGGAAGCGTGAAGGATGAATGTGTGGGTCTTCCCAAGCAGGGTGCATATTCATCGTGTTTGCTTTGGGTCAGACTTAACAAGGTGACCTAGATAGGATCTAGCGCCTTGAGGCATGGAGATGATCATGGCAAGGAGTTGCATATGACATCTTATCAAGAGTTGCATATGATGCAATTGGAAAGAGTTGTCTACCTGAGAGATCTAAGTTGTGGGTGACAGCCCAAGCTGGTCCATGACTTAGAGGATTTCAGGATCTTGCCCACTAGAAGGCTGTACGCTGCAATCTTCCGAATTGATGGTGAGGGCTATCAATTTGAAGTAAAATAGTGGGAGCGATAATTAATTAAAGGCCTAATTTTATCGTCAACTTTTCAAACCAATCAAACAAGTCAAAAGAGTTTTGGACTAAAATTGCATATATTTCCTTTTGTTAAAATAAATGGTTAATCAACAAATGACTTTATTTGCGATCAGTCTTTGAGACCAACAAATTAAATGGGAATATATCCACGACTGGTTAGGATGATGAGAAGTGTTCCCAATCAAAGAGTGAAAGCTCTAAGTCCTAATTATACCAGAACCAGATGAACTCGATCCCACCACATCAATGGTTGAAAGTATGCTTATGGAAGCATACCGAGGATGACATTGATGAGCAATGCTTGATGTTGTGTTCTCTGAACTATGAGTTGTAGAGACAAAATGAGACATATGATGTCTCAAAGACACTGTCCTAGTATGTCATGACAGAAGGAAATATAGTAAGGTATTCACACACTCAATATGATTGGGTATGTGGAAAGACCTGACTATGAAGGATTGCCTCTGAGCCAAGAGTTGGCTATTGGTATGATACTGCAAATGTTGCAAGAATCATACAATTCATGATAAGCTATAACATGAACAACTTTGACAAGCATTGTCAGAGTTGTTGGACATGTTAAGGATAGTGGAGGCAAAGATGAAGAAAGACAAACCATAATCTTTGATGTGATCAAAGAAAAGGTAATTCTTAAGGGCAAGGACAAGGGCAAAGCAAAGAAGTGTTCTGATGCTAGCCAGCAATCCAATCCGTCTTCAGCCTCAAGGCACATGGGGAAAGGGTGTATGAGGGAATTGCCCTCTATATCTGGAAGAACATAAGAAGATAAATGAGGGGATGGAGATCTCCACCTAAGGTATCATGAAATGAACTGCTTCTTTATCTGAGGTATATGATACCAAGATATGGATCTATCATATATGATATGCAAGATCCGCAAAGAAGTGATGGCCTTTGTGAAAGGATCAAGAAAGGAGTACCCATCATTGGAGCAAGTGTTGCTTCCATAGATAGGAGTATCTTTCAGTTTATTTCAGCCTAAAGGGGACGAAATAGAGTTGAGAACTGCTATTTCATATATTGCCAATAGATAAAAACACTTTATTTTTGCATATTGTATGACAATGATGGCAATTAATAAAGTTGATGTTTCAATCTTAAAGATATGATCTTTGTGGCAATACCTTGTTTATCTTGTGATACATGGTATGCATAAGATAAAATGATACCTAAAGTTATAGATAACTCAAACAATCAAATTAGCATAAATCATGAGAGATTCATTTCTAGTTTCCATATGATGGATAAATCTAGACTCTTTTGGTTAGAGAACCAGTAAGAGACATGAATATCTTGGATATGATTAATCAATCTTCACTAATGGTAGTGGGAGAATGATTATCCTATTAGGTATAATACATGTGATGTATTTACATACCTATTGGAGTAGATGCTAATACTTCAAATGGTGTTTAGAGAAATACAATATGAATATCTTGAAATGTTCAAGATTATCATAGATGAAGTGCAAATTTGGTAAAGTGCTAATTCTTGATGAGATCAATGAATGAAATACTTGGACCAAATTTTTGAGATCCTTATGAGTAATTATGATAGTGTATCACAGTGAATTCATGATTAAGGCATAGTGATGTATAAATCAAAAGGGATTCATACTCTAAGGAGTTAGAGAATGATTATCAAATAACTAAATTCTTCTTAAAAGAATACCCCACACTAATAAAAGAAATTAAGAATCACAAGGGTTGTGAGTTCTTAATAGATACACCTCAATTATCTATGTGATGAGTTGTTCATGTGATGAGTCAACTATCCAGATGAATATGAGGAACCGAATTTTGAGTTATGGTTTATGACCATTACATCCTAAATGACTTCCATGTGAACCATAAGGTATGACCTTGATGGTAGCACTCATTGGGATGAAATCCATAAGTGCGAATAAGTCTTAAGTGTTAAGACACATGGATAACATGTTGAGAATGATGATGCTTGTTGCAACTTAATGACTAAGACATTTGGCATATGGATACTAAAACTGCATTCCTATGAGGAATAAAACAAGGATGAGTACGTGACACAACCTATAAGGTTTATGAATTCACTAATGCAAATGAAGTCTATAAGTTACAATGGACTAATCAATGTGATTGATTGAGTACAAGCAACTCAGAATTGGATCTTTACTTTGATGATATAGTCAAAGGGTTTGACTGATATGTCAAAGATAAAGAAGGGATATGTGATTTAGTGGGAGCGTATTCACATTCCACATGTTGATGTGAAATGGAAATGTTCTAGAATGGAAATCCAAAGTGGAAATTATCTTTAAGGAAGATAGAGATGTTTCCTATGAGATAGGAATAGAGATCTATAGAGATAGTTCTCGAAAACCTCTTGACCTGGAAAAGCGAGAGCATACATTGGCAATCTGTATGCACAGATTCAGTGGGAGAAAACTTGTCCATGTTACATGGAGTTAGTATCCCAAGGCCAATTGTCCAATTCTTATGAAGAATGGGAACACTAAGAATAGATATGGATCTATCATGTATGTAATCATCCCATTATCTTGCATGTATGGACATGGCAAGAATAAAATGCATTCATCATCTTGTATGTAGGACATGACAATATGATGTGCTCATCCTGATTACTTGTATGTGGGACATGACGAGTGGATGTCTGTCTACTTCCAGTAAGGGTTACTGGAAACCATAAGAACTTGATAAGTACTTGTGAAGTACTAGTTCTATGGAGATAAGGAAGAGTTCGATGTAAAGAGTTACATTGATGCGAACTTCCGAAAAGGACAGAAAATTAATCACAAAATATATATAGGATATATAAAAGTGAAAGTTTGTTGATAATTGGAAACATTCCAATAAAGCCATTTGAAAGGGAAATGCCGAGTATCTATGTGTTAGAGAACAGCAGTGGATACTATATGGATCTGGAAGTTCATGAGATGAACTTATAGATATTCTGCTCATTGATGATAAGTCTGGAATCCTTGATCATACAATGTGGCTAAAAGTTAGCAAAGGAATACTAGATCACATATTAAGGCAACTCCATCTTATACGTATGATGTACAGCGAAGAGATGAGAGACATGCAATTTATACTGACCTTGGCAACGTGTTGCCATTACTCACTATGTCTGCACTAGAGCACAGTAACATGTGGGACATGTTTGAAGATTACTATGAATATGATTCAATGGTGATTGGCTCACAGTGCAAGTGGGAGTCTATTGGTATGTATGCCCTGAGAGCCAATCATGGGATGATTGGTGGGATACATTAAGCTTGATTTGATAAACATCAAAGGCAAGCTTCCAATTCTTTCTGGTTCAGTCATATGAGATAGTGATAGAACAGATTGAATGTCTAGAGAATGATAGTACTCAATGATGTATGCTTTCAGGTTAAGGACCAGAACGATGAGATCATACGGATGCTAAGAGTTTGTACATTCTTGTTATGTTCCTAGTGGATGTCATTGTGGAAGGTAGATAGACAGCAATGACACACAAGACTAGGTTGTGGTGTTGGTTGATGACAGAATCTCATTAGTCATGATATAGAGATATCAAACCAAACACATAGGTACTTGTTAGAGAACAAGTGTATCGGACAGACCCACCGTGAGTTTGACACATGGAACCATGACATGGTAGTCACAGTCAGTACTCACAGTGATGGTGGTGAATGTGATTCTTTGACCTAAAATCACTACACTCAACACATGTCGTTGGGTACACTTTGACATCATCAAACGCAGTCCTGAAACATGGGTTGTTATAAAGGTGATGATTGGGTGGCTTTGACACATGGGGCTTTTGAGGGGTGAGTGATAGATATGGGATTTGTCCCTCCTAAGGGAGTTTGATATCCAAGGCCACTTGATGAGTAGGATTGAGATAGACTGTTTCTGCACAATCTGCACTCCCAACCGATCGGCTCATGTGATGAACTGATCGGCTCAGTTGGGTGAACCGGTCGGCTCAAGTGTTGAGCCGATCGGCTCATGGATAGGGTGAAACGACTGGTTCAAGTGTTGAACCGATCGGCTCACTGGTCGAACCGAGTAAGTTGGGAAAGAAAGATTGGTGAGAAAATTCCTTTTTTTTACCTGTCCAATTCGATTGGAAATAGGATTGGTATTCGATACCAATTAGAAACAAAAGAAGGAAAGTCAATCGGGAACCGACCAGGATCACCAACCGACCGGTTCACTTGTGAACCGACCGGTTGAGCTGTACCAACCGATCGGTTGAGGTGTCAACCGACCGGTTCAGGTCCCCAACCGACCGTTTCAGTTGTGAAACGATCGGTTCAGGTTCCGAGTTATTTGCTTTTTGTGGAAAATTCTCGAACCCTTCTACTCCTGCTTTAGTCCCATATTGTCGGGGTAAGAGAACCATGTCCCATGACCCTCCTATATATATAGGGGTATTGGGGGCTTCTCAAAGTACAACTCAGTGCAACCAGTTGCTCTGTAAAGTTGTCCTTCTCTCTGGTTTTGGTAACCGAGAGAGAGCCCGAGCAAGTACTACCTGCAAAGGGAGGTGCAGCAAGGGAAAGACAACTGCAGTTGCAACTGGAGGCAGGAGAGTGTGTTGGCGACTAGTACGTCAACAGGAGGGTGTGACTCCTTCCAATTCCTTATGGGACAAGGAGATTGGAGTTCCAGGTGGTCCGTGTGGACTACTTCAGAGGCGGGAGGTTTCTGCCGCTCAGGAGGACAACTGTCAATCCCGACAGTCCGGTTAGAGGAGGAGGAGTCAGTCCCGGTGCGACCAGGAGCTGAAGACCATGCAAGCCGCGAGGTATTGTCGCCGAGCAAGCCTTGGGACAAGGTATGATTCCACAAACCATCCCTTTCCTATTATATAGACGTTGACGCGTTTCCTTGTTTTGAGTTTGGGGAGAAAATTTTTGTTTCCGCTTCCTTCTCTGCCTCCTCGAAAACCCAACATAATATTGAAGGTTCATCGATTTCAAACTCTAATCCAATTGGGTTCAAAACCCAAATTGATGATCAATTGAAAGTTAAATCAATTGAAGGTTGATTTATTAAGCTCAATTAAGGAATGGTACTTAGGATCAATTGATGAGTGGTTACATGGATTCAATTGATGAGGGAATCGATCTTGGAAACCCTAAATCAATTTGAGTGGTTGAGACCATTTTTGGTCCAATCGGTTTTGAGGAGGTTTGGGCCAAATGGTCTCAAGACCGTTTGAGTCCAAATAGTCTCAAGACCATTTGGGACCAAACGGCCTCAAGACCATTTGGGACCAAACGATCCCAAACCAATTGAAACTCAATCGATCTCAAGAACATTTTGGCTAAACGGTTTTAAACATACAATTTCTAAACGGTTTCAAACTGTTAGACCTAGACCATTTGGAGGTCTAAACGGTCTTAGACCATTTGAAGAACATTCAAGAAATACTGTTTGAGGTCTGGTTGGTCAAGACCATTTGCGGTCTAAATGACCAAGACCGTTTGGAAAGTAATTAACCAAAACCGTATGGACACTTGATTAAAGGTCAATTGTTTAATTGATCATTACATGATGTAAACCAAGGGTGATTATAGTAATTGTACCCTTAATAAGATAAGGTGATTAGTACCTTTTGAATGATTAATCTTTAATGATTATGGAGGTAATGACATAATATCTGGTGTCCACTCTTCATTCAAGTTGAGTTGACCTAATCTATTCACGTTTGAAGTAGGTATCATCTTATAGAAGATGAGAAAGAGAGAACTTCCTACATGAATGATAATCATGTAATGGTTAAGTCTCAACACTTTCGACATGAATGAATGTGTAATTAGGGTATGATCCTTGACAAAGAGATCATGAACCCTGATTAAGAAGGTTGATGAGCCCTAACCCTAATTAAGGGTAATGATAGGTGAAACCCTAATTTATGGTGATGGTATGATCCTAATTTAGGGTAATGACATGAGAAACCCTAATTCAGGGTATTTTAATAATAAACCTTGATTGGATGTGAATAGTAAACCCTAATTGAGGATGATGTTATGAGAAACCCTAATCAAGGGTGAAGCCATATGAAACCCTAAGTGAGGGTGATGTCATGTGGAACCCTAGATAAGGGTGATGTCAAAATGAAATCATATTAAGGTGAGGTAAAACCTAATTCAAGGTAATGCTATGTACTGGTATGTGATACTGTGATATGAAATTCTACACTGATATAGAATAAAGATATGTGGAGCCCTACTCTTGGGTTATAATGTATGAGACCCTAATCTTGGGCAATATGATGATATATCATAACCCAAATCTGGGTAATGAGATAAAGTATTCCTAATTGGCATAAACTGGGAAAATCCTAACTCTAATGAGGAAATAGTGATGTTACTCTTACAATGCATAGTGCTGATATGTAATTGATATATTTGTTACTATGTGCACTAATTATGCAAGTTTCATGAGATGTTGGACATAGCCAGGTATGAGCTATGATGTTTTACTATTGAAATTGCTTTATGGGCCTTGTGAGCCATAATATATTGTGTTTCCTAGTGAAAGGTAACAAGAGATATTAATGGGCTATAAGAGCCATGTGAAATACCTGCATTGCAAATATTATGTTTACATTGGTCAGATGACCTGAAGGCATTAAGTTATCTGATAAAGTGGTAACAAGTGTTTTGATGAACTAAGGGTTTGAACATCCATATTCCATAATTATGATGATGAGATGACAAGGGATGAGAATACCCCTGATGTGATAAGGGATTGAGATCCCAATTTGTAATAAAGCTTTGGAAAGAACTTGATAGAAATATTACTCATTCTTTGTAGTAATTGTTATAATGTTTTATGTTTGAAAACATGTTTGATACTAAAAAAAATGTTAATGCACTTAATTAATCAAGTGAAATGGTATCATGTAGAGCCCTGACCATAGATCCATCATCGTCAGTAGTTTGGTGATGGTGAAACAGGTTTTTCCTACGGGAACTCCTGGAGGGCATACTTTTGAGTATGTGGGGGTTATGGGCGTGAATATCCTTATGCCCTAATGAAGGAATTGATGTGAGGTAAGCATCAGATCTCTCAATCCCTCATTATAAATGCTGGGATGGATGTATCACTAATCTCCCGATGATCTTAATGCCGATCGAAGTGAGATTATTATGAAATCTCTCGATTGCGAAGAGAGTACAACATGCCACTGTAACTCTAATAGCGAAGTTGACAGTATACCCTGGAAAGTTATTTAGCAGAGACACAAGATGTCCTGCATTTGGTCCTCACACTGACTGAGGAAGATGAGGTCATGGGAATCTGGCTCTTCTATTGACCTATGTATGGTACCGATTTCGATTTCACAATGTTCGGTTGGAGTATGAGCGGTATACCTCATCTCCTCAGGGCTTAAGTATGTTTGTAAAATGTAATCAGTCGTGTAGCGTATTTGCTTAGGGTTGAAATACGAGAATCATTGGTTGATGTTATTTTGCACAGTATACCATAAATGGATAAATGTTATTTATGCTTTATCAAGATATAGTTGAAAGGAATTGAATAGAGAATACTGCTCTAATCTGTTTATACATAGATTTATCTGTTGTTGAATACTTATGATTCTTCTGCTCAGTTTTATTCTCTTAATTGCAATAATAATGTTTCTAGCAGAGAGTTATATCTCTCGCTGGGACAATTTTCAATTGTCTCACCCCGTGGGGTCCAATTTTTTAGGTAGACACCGAAGAAGAGGTAGAAACCCTACAGTGGGTGAAGAACAGCAGCATCAACAAGGACAACAGTGAATCCTCAGGTGGAGACACTGGCTGATATGTCCTATAAATAGAGAGTCCTATGTGTCGTCTCTGTACTCTCAGGTCCTAGGATTCAGTAGTTAGTTTAATATTGGTCTGAGATTTTGGCTTGATGCCTCAAGAATTTTATACTGCCTATGTAAAGTTTAACAGGGCAGTTGATGCTTGTAATTCTCGAGAGGGAATGGTACAAGAGATGTACTGATGAACCAGAATGTAAATAAGTTACTTTGGTTCTTTATGAAAGAGTTTTTCCATTTATGGATCTCTTTGTAAAAATGTTTTAATTTTTAGTGATTTTCATTAATTCCGCTGCTAACGAATGCTTCCGCTTAAGTAAATCATGTTTTTATAAGTTGGATGCCACAGTTTAGTGGTATCAGAGCTCTAGGTTCACTGAGTCTACAGAGACATAGGATTAAGGCTGTTGAGTCTGTTCTAGTGTCTTCCAGTTATCTGATAGTGTCTTCTGCTCATATAGGAGGAGAAGAAGAACTACAGATGTCTGGATCACATGATGAACATGTTGCTGAGAGCAGCGTTGCTGCACCAGGAGGAGGTGCAAGAGACCAAGATAGGGAGGAGCCCGTACCTGAACAACCCCAGTTCAATCAAGCAGATATGGGGAACCCATCCTTCCAAGCCATGTTTGGACAGTTTATGGAAGCCATGACTCATATGACAGATAGGATGCCACTACCTACACCTAGGCCACCAGCTCACCATGAAGGACAGGGAGCCGACAAGACATTTGAATGATTTCGCCGGGTTGGAGCCACAGAATATGATGGTACAGCTGACCCAGCAGATGCAGACATGTGGCTGACTGAACTGGAGAAGGCCTTTAGAATCCTTAATATCCCAGAAGCTGAGAAGGTTAGACATACAGTGTACCTTCTTAAGGGGAGTGCTGGTCATTGATGGACCATAGAAGAGGGCAAGAGGCCAGGTGTGGAGATCGAATGGAAAGTATTCTGACGAGAATTCGTCAATAGATACTTTCCTAAGATGTTCCTAGATGAGAAGATCTCTCAGTTTGAGAGGTTAAGGCAAGGACCAATGAACATTAGCGAGTATGAGGCTAAGTTCATGGAACTTTTACGGTTCTGTCCGCATATGGCAGCTACCGATGAAGAAAGGATTCGACATTTTGAGAAGGGATTAAATGCTGATTTGACCACTCATGTGTCTGCTTTAGAGAATAGGGAGAGGTTTGCTACTTTTGTGGAGTCTGTTAGACGGATAGAGAGGTCTATGGCTGAGAAGTGACATACTAAGAGTAAGAAGACATATACTCAGTTTCAAGGACAAGGGTCCAAAAGTTTTAAGAAACTGAGGTTTTCTACACCAATAGCACCACTAAGGTTTAATACCCAGACACAAGGGACGTCTAATAGGGGTAGAGGCTATAGTTTACCACTAGAAGGAGCCCACAGCTCAGCATCAGTGTCAGTAACGGGACCATCCAGACCACAGGCAGGGAACAGAGGTTGTTTTATATGTGGATAGATGGGGCATCTGATGAAGGATTGTCGAGCCAGAAAAGCAAGTGTGACTCAACCTCAGAGGCAGAGTCAGCAAGGTTCTCAGAGGAGACAGTTTCCAAGTGGCGCTAGAGGACGTAGACAAGCGTCCCAAGCTGGATCGTCGGCACCCAATAATCGAGCACCGAGTCAACCACAGGCGACGATGAGATTCTATGCGATGAATCAGCCTGATGCAGTAGTCAACCCTCGGGTTGTGACAGGTCAGATGGAACTGTTTTATTCTGATATGTCTACATCCTGCGTCGTATCTGTTTTAATTGATCTGGGTGCTATGCATTCTTTCATCACTAAAAGAGTGATTCTTGACTGCAATATGGCAGTTGGTCATAGGGCAGAAAGTTTGAAGTTAGAAACTCCTTTGATGGAATCTACAGTGTTGCGGGAGGTGTGTTCTCCCTACACTCTTTTCTTTTCTAAACATTGCATTCAAGTGGATATTATACCACTTGAGATGCACGGGTTTGATATAATTCTTGGGATGGACACCCTAAAAAAGTACAAGGTTGTCTTAGATTGTGAGTCCAAGCAAGCTGTGTTCACAAATGATAGTGACATATGGATCTTTCAAGGAGATAGAAAGATTCTTCCAACCTGTCTTGTGTCAGCTATGGTAGCTGAGAAGTTGATGAGGCAAGGATGTTTTGCATTCTTAGCACATGTGGTAGATGTTGACCTAGAGGTTATACATTACCTATATTTTGATAATGACTTAACCATTCCACTCATATGTATCTAACATGTGTGTTTAAGATTGTTTGCAGGCATTAGGTACATGAAAAGGATCTCAAATCCAAAACCCTAGAATGGGTCAAGTTCAAGTCAAAATGGCTACAAGTGTGCATTTTGGGTTTTCTATGTAAACGCCTTTAGAACATCAATGTAATCACTTGTAATGATAAATTGGCTTGTAACTTAGAAGAGAAAATTGTTTGGGACAAAATTCACCAAGTGCTAATCACTTTTATTGCAAATTAGAAAATCAATTATAGGCACTTGGTCGGTCGAGTTTTCCTAGCCTGAAACTCGACCGATCAATCCTTAGTGGATTTTCTGAAGTTCGCATCAGTCGAGTTGTGCTTGCACAAAACTCGACCGATTGGGTAAAGGCCATTTCCAGTTAAATGGTCGGTCGAGTTTTCCCCAGGACAAACTCAACCGATCATTTGAATATCGGATTTGTCTTTACCTGGTCGGTCGAGTTACCCCCATTGAAACTCGACCGATTGCACTGTACGAAATTTGCAGAAAAAGTGATGTGACCGTTGGTGAAGTGTTTTGGGAAAAAATAGAGCCGTTTTCTTGAACAAAAAATGACTATTTTTGTATCCAAGTATCCCACAACTTAAAGGGCCACCCTCAACTATAAATAGAACCCCTTGGACTTCATTCCAAGCTGCTCTTCCATTGCAAACTTGGTTCTAGCATAGTTGAGAGTGTTCCAAGCTCTTGAGCCCCTTTCTCTCTCTACCTTCAAGACAATTTCATGAGAGTGAGTTAGGTCCCTATGTATGAGAGTTATCCTTGTGTTATGTAAAGCTCTCCTCTCTCTCTTCCTTCCCCCAATTCTCTATGAATATTGATTGAAGCTGCTTCTCCAAGTGAAAGAGAGGCTGCTGTTGATGTTCTTCTCCAAGTGAAGGTGAAGATGATGGCTGATCTTCAAGAGTGAAGATAGCTTGCTGCTCCAGATCCCTTGGTGAAGGTGAAACGTGGAGAAGCTCTCCAAGAGAAGGAGAGGTGCAAGGCAAAGCTCAAGCAAGATAGGTAAATCCTGCAAGGCTGAAGACAAAGGTGAGATTGGGTAAGTCCTTTGAAGAAGGCTGAAGAATCTTGCTTTGTGGGTAAGTCCTTGGTGAGGTAGAAGATCTTGGCTTGAGATTTTAAGCCCTTGGTTGTGTGGTTTATGTATCTTGTAATCTTATTGTGATATATAAGAGGACCAAGTTGCAAATCCTAGAGTCTAACCAACTCTAGGTAGTGGACTGACATCGATCCTAAGTTTAGGACTTGGAACCACTCTAACCACCTGTCCAAGTGCTTGCAATTCATTATCTCTCATCCTTGCTTTGAATGCTAGATTAGGATATCAAATTGCTGCTCAATTTTGTCCCTGCACTAAGTTTAAATTGGTGGTCTAATTGATTTTGTGAAGTTTGTGTAGCTCTATTCACCCCCCCCTCTAGAGCCCATTGATCCAACAAGTGGTATCAGAGTGGGTCTTCTCCAAGCTACTTCAACAAGTAGGAGAAGATGGGAGATTCAACTCTAGGGTCCCTCAACCTTGAAGGAAGCTTCTCCATGAGACCCCCGGTCTTCGACGGCACAAACTTTCTATATTGGAAGAGGAGAATGCAATTCTACCTCTAAGGTGTGAGCTATGAAATGTGGAAGATTGTCCATCTCAAATATGAAGATCCAAAAGAGGACATCTCCCTATGGACAGAAGTGGATATGAAGCGTGCTCAACTCAATGCCAAAGCAGTGAGCATCATCTACGCCGCACTTACTCCATCTAAGTTCAACCGGATCTCTTCTTGGGACACGGCGCATGAGATATGGCAGAAGTTGTGTGTCACCTATGAAGGGACCGAGCAAGTCAAGGAGGCCAAAGTCTACATGCTTGGTGGTCTTCTAGAGAACTTCAAGATGGGTAAGAATGAGAGAGTTGTTGATATGTACACTCGGTTGAATGTCATCTTGAACAGCTTGGAAGCTCTTGGGAGTGTTATGGATAGAGGTACAATCAATGCCAAGATCTTGAGATCTCTTCCCAAGAGATGGGAGCCTAAGGTTACTTCAATTGAAGAAGTCTACAAGCTAAGTGAGTTGTCAACCGAGGAGTTGGTTGGTAACCTCTAAGCCCATGAACCTAGGCTTGACAAGCAAGAGGAGGAAGAGAAGAGAGAAGAAAAGGAGTCCAAGAAGGTAAAGGACACAGCCTTTAAAGCACAAGTTGAAGAAATGGTGCGACAACAACAACTTGCCTTGAAGTCTCCCAGCCCTTCCTGAAGTGAAGATGAAGGTTCCAATGAGCATGAAGCAAATTACTCAAAGGGAAAGCACTTCAAGAGCAAGCCCTCTTCCTCAACTCCAAGATGCTATGAGTGTGGTCAAAAAGTCCACTACAAGAGTGATTGCCCAAAGATGAAGAAGAGTCATCACAAGAGCAGCCACAAGAAAGATGACAAGTACAAGAAAGAAGCCAAGTACAAGAGGAAAGACAAGAAGGAAAGAAGATTCAAAGGTGCAACTCATGCGGCATGGGAGGAGTCTTCTTCAAGCTCCGAAGATGGAGAATGCCACTTAGCTCTCATGGCTTCCACTAGTGAATATGTATGTGAGGTAAGTGAGGTAAGCAAGGTAAGTGAAGTTAATTTGCTTGAGCTGCCTAAAGAATCTATCATTGATATGCTTAATGAATGTCAATCATCTTTTGCTAAATGTAAGGCTAAGAGGAAAAGATTAGGCAAGATAGTTGATGATCTTTATGCCAAAATTGATATTCTTGATAAAAATGAGAAATTGCATCTTGATAGCATAGATTTCTTGCAAGGGCAATTCCTTGACCTTGAACTCCAATACAATGGAGTAGAGATCGAGAATGGTGTATATCTCAAAAATATTGAAAATCTTAAGATAGAACACCAAAATTGCCTAGATGAGCTTGATACTCTTAAAACTGAAAATGTTGAACTCAAACTCATTGATGATGCTAGGAGAGATGAAGTTTATGCTTATCAAAGGGAAATTGTTGTGCTTAAATCTGAAAATGCCAAGTTGCTTTCTCAAGTTGGTGATATTTCTTCTAGGCCTATTTTGCCAAGAAATGAAGTTGCTAGATTAACTTTAGAAAAGGATTATCTTCTTACTAAATCCCTCTGTCTTGAGGCCGACCTTTTGCATGCTAGAGAAGATCTTGCTAGTCTTTCTACTATTGTTATAAATCTTAGTAATGATAATGCCAAGTTAAGATCTACTTTGCAAAGGTTTCTCTCGGGAAAGAAATCCCTCAATGATGTCCTAGAACACTCTACCAAACAGGTTAGTACTAGTGGTTTGGGATATGATGGGACTGCTCCCAAAGGTAAGAAGAAAAGCAAGAACAAGGGTAAGAAAAAGAGTGTGGAACCTCCCATTTTCCATGGAGAGACTTCCGGCTCTAAGAACCCTATGGTTTGTATTCATTGCAAATGTGATGACCATTACTCTACCTATTGCCCTTACAAGCCCAAGGGGACCAACCCAAAGATGAAATGGGTCCCCAAGCTAACTCCGGATCCCAAAGTTTGAGTTAGGTTCTGACATCCTCTTTTCTTGCAGGTTAAAAAGAAATGGATTGTTGATAGTGGCTGCTCCAAGCATATGACTGGAGAAATCAGCCATTTCAACAAATTTGTGAAAAAGAAAGGAGGATCGGTAACCTTCGGGGACAACAAGAAGGGTAAGGTTATAGGTGAGGGTGATGTAGGCAATGAATTATGCATCAAAATGTATTGCTTGTTGATGGCCTACATCACAACTTAATTAGTGTTAGCCAATTATGTGATAATGGTTATCTTGTGTTATTTACTGCTTTAGAATGCTTGCTTCTAGATTCCCTCTCCTACAATGTTATATATAAGGGAACTAGAAATGGTAATCTTTATATTATTGTTCTTGATGCTCTTAAGCCCATACTAAATAGATGCTTGGTTGTGGATAAAAATGATCTTTCTCTTTGGCATCATCGTTTGGGTCATGTGAACTTGCATCAAATGAAGAAGTTGAACAAAAAGGATTTGGTTCGAGGACTTCCTAAATTAGATTTTGATAAGGATGAGGAATGCCAACCTTGTACACAAGGGAAACAAACCAAATCCTCCTTCAAGTCCAAAGGAGTCATGAGTACCAAGAGAGTTCTTGAACTTCTTCATATTGATCTATTCGGACCAATGAGAATGCAAACGCTTCGTGGTTCCAAGTATTGTCTTGTTATTGTCGATGATTTCTCTCGATATACTTGGACCTTCTTTCTCGTTTCCAAAAGTGATACTCTTGATGTTTTCTCGAGTTTTTGCAAACGGATTGAAAACGAAGCTTCTTGCCATATTGTTTCTATCCGTAGTGATCATGGTGTGTATCATTATTCTAAACGTTAAGTAATAGTACTTTAAAAATGTTGTGATGTACATTCATTGATATGTATCATTACTCTATAATTTGGACATGCTATAGTTTTTTCATTTTTTCACCCACAGATTAAAGGTCATAAAGGAAGGAGTGGCTTTTTATAATATAAAACTTGATGGTCTCCGCTTACAACATCGTGCTGACATCATGTTATTTAATTGGAGACGGCCAACACACTTGTACCTTTGCGACACAAATTGTAAAAAAAATACGATAATACTCATACTCATTGTATATATACACTTACAATTTTATGTATAAATTGTAGAGAATTATCACAACATTAAGTATAAATTATTTGTTGTACGCATTTATACAAGGAATAATATATGAAGTATGCACAATATGTACATCAAATATTAAACAATAATATAAGGTGATGACAATATATGGTGATATATGAGACCGTATGCATGTGTTATAATTTTAAATTGTAGAATATATACAAACAAAATATGTGTTGTAATATATACTCATAAGTAAATAATAAAATTCATAAAATATATATGATAGTACTTATTAATGAATTATAATCATAGTAAAGATATACTACACATGAAATTACATAAAAATAATTTACATATCTTTACAAAATACTCATTAATAAACAATACAAAACATAATATCCACGATAAATAAATAATACTTACAAAAATAGTACAAATGAATTGATTAACAATTTTTAAATTCGATTATGTTTATTATGTATGTATTATAGAACAATCTCCTTTTTCTGCAATGTAGATACTTTTACATGCATTGATATACACTAAATTTTATCCAAGTTTACTATTCTAATAAGATAATCCTATATAAATTAACAACACATTCGTCAATTAATAAAAAAATCCTCATTAGTAAACAATACTCATCAAAACCGTACACAAGAAGTCATAACAGTTTCCAAATTTTACTATATTTTGCGTTTATTGTAGAACCATCCTCATTATTTACTTTGTAAGTAAATTTACATTCATTTATATACACTATTTTCTACTAATATATACTACTATGATAAAATAGTAACCATGAAGTCATAAAAAAGTCTTCATACAATAATGCAAACAAATAAATAAATTATAAATATAATAAGGGTATACATATATTAATTAAACCATCATAATTCACATCTTTTATGTATAGAAAAAATCATTTTTGATAATATCTTTTTATATGTATCATTTTACTATGTAAATATGTTGCATGCATTTATATACACCATCTTTTAGTTCAATGACTATATACTAAAACAATTATTAATTTAAGTATTACTTCAGTGTGCATGCATTATATTATAATCCTCATTTTACTACGTAAATAATGTAGCATTCATTTATGTACACCATTTTTAAATTAAATACACTTTTCTAATAAGATAATAAAGAAATATTTTGATTTATAAAAAAGACTTAGAAAATAATAATTCTATTCAATCATAAATAAATAAGGCTACTTTATATTATAAAGAAAATAACAAGTTTCTTCTTCCTTTTTATGCATAAAATTTCTGCACAATTTTCCACGATTATCTCCATTCATCTTTTCTCTACAATCATAATAGAAATTAATTACAATTGATTTCTCTCCTAGTTCCTCTTCTCCTTCCCTCATTCTCCTCTCATAATTACATTTACTTTTATAGATAATTGTAACTAATCATTATTAATTGATTCTTTCCTCTCTCCATCCTCCTCTATCTTCTTAGTGTGTTGGAGTGTTCGTTGTATGCGTTAATATTGCTTCCCTTTCCAAAACTCGATTTAGGTGGGGAATTAGAATCGAGTGTCTATATCACTACTACCTAAATTAATGGCTTTCTTTCCAAAAATCGGATTAGGTGGGAGATTGGAATCGGGTGTCCTTCCATTACTCCTTAAATTAGTGGGTTTAATTTTCAGAGTTTACTTCCTCTTATTAGGTCTCATAGTCTTTAGAGTTATCCAGGTCATTCTATCGTTGTTGAAATAAGAGTTAGTTTGGTTAAAAGTAAAATTGACCCTCATTGGTTACGGGTGAGCATATCTTAATTATAACCGATTAGTCAAGTGGTTTATTTTTGTTATGGTTATATTTGTTAGGACAATTGATTAAGTTGGTCAATTTGGTTACAATGTTACGTTGTTAATCACTTAAACATTTAATGGTTCGGTTACATATATTTTGTGTTTGGTTAAAGAATTAACAGATGAAATTTACTTTCAATGAAAAATTGTGCAGCATTTCGTCAATTACATCTAAAGAAACGCCTTTAAGATATTAAGAGATTAGTTACAATAACCTAAAAAATTCAGCTTGCATCTATATACACCTAAACAATTCTATTTTGGTTTTCAAAAAACTCCCCTTTATATCACAATTAACTTTTGTAAAACTTTGCATCTTTACAACAATATGAACTACTACTATACTACCATAGTCGATTATAATTTAATGTATAATATATTGATATACACGTGCTATTTATTAACCAAATCAACCATTAATCCATCAAACATAGCCAAATTGATTGAACCTATTTTGGTCAGGTCAATGTTAATATCTAAAAGCACTAATTAAGTAATTCACCAAGCCAAATTTACCATTAATGGTCAAATTACCATCAATAGAAGTTTGAAAATATGAATTCAAAAGTGAGGAGTTATAACTACAAGAATTTTGTTTGATTTAGTGAATATCAAATTCGTCTGGTTGGTTTACTTCTAATCGGTATAACGTACTTTCATGCGGTAGGGTCCTTGACACATGCGTCCCCTGCAGTTTCTAATTGGAAAGGTAAAAGGAAGCATGCCAATACCGCTAAGTATTTATACATGACTGGTTACAATATACTCGACGATTCTGGTTTTATAACATTCCTTCTTCTTATTCCCACCTTAGTTATGTTGACAATAATCTTTATTCCTATGAATAGATTAATTAAGGGTGTTTAGAGCCACATATATATATTATTTTAATAAAAAATATTTTATATAGGATTAATGAAAAGTTAATTGATAAGTCTTCTATTGAGAGTCAAAAAACAATTAAACCAATTTACTAGTTTTGGCTCTTAAATAGCAATCTAGAATATTCATAGGATTCATAAATAAAGAGAATATATATACATAATTTATGATGTCAATATGTTCTAGAAAGATAAATAAATAGATTTAATGCTTACTACTCTCATGGG
This sequence comes from Alisma plantago-aquatica, assembly GCA_963693085.1. Classification (NCBI taxonomy): domain Eukaryota; kingdom Viridiplantae; phylum Streptophyta; class Magnoliopsida; order Alismatales; family Alismataceae; genus Alisma; species Alisma plantago-aquatica. Next base: position 13,463,161 of record OY856414.1, on the reverse strand, counting down.
GAGTAAAAAATTGGACGTTCCAAAATAATAATTTGACTTAAAATCTGATACTTGTGTCTTTATTCTAGTTTTCTTACCAAATAATCTATCTTTGATTGTTTTAAGTTGATCTTTTTTTCATTTAAGTTACCTTCCGCTACCCTTTTTCTTGGTCACACAACTAATAAGGGCCTGTTTGCTACGGTGCAGTAGGGTGCAGATTGTTGAATATGAAAACATCTCATATAAAATCATACTTTTTCTATTGCACCGATCCTATTTGGTATAAGGTGGGCCAAACCTTCCGCTTTTCTTCGTAATCCTTTGGTACAGAGCCGGCAGTGGGTATTTGCCCAGAAAAAGTATGGGACCAAGGCTGTTTACAGTTGTATAGGCCGAGCTGCACCCGACCACACCCTTTTCGGGGGTGGTACGAACTCCAGATTTTATCAGCAAAAGTGGTACCGGTGGTGAGTTGAAACTCAACGTTTTTGTTTTCCCATTTGCAAACCAAACGAAAACCACCCTCAAATTCCTAGAGTTTTAATGTAATGATCTTGTTTTACACCCTACCAAACTAGCCCTAAACCTCACGACTCCTCTTGCGTCGTCCTTTTTTCCTCATCCCCACCCTGATTGTCTTCTCCTCCCCTGTTGCTCCTGAGACTGACCCTGTGCAGCCGCCAACTGGAATCCTCGCCGGGAGTACCTATATTGAAGAATCTAAGGTTTGGAAAGGAAGGAAGGAGCTAGGAGGAAGGAAAAGGTTAGAGAATATACGAGATTCATAACGAGGGAATCAATTTTATTCAAAAAAATGCACGACCCTCATTGCGGGCTCGGAAGACTTACTTATAGGTATCTTCCGGTTCAAAGCAGACCTTGTCCTCAAGGTCGACACCAGAACTATCACTGGAGTAACAGGTTTAGGATCCTCCGCACAACAACAACCTTGGACTCCTTTGAACAGCCAACATCTTACCGGAAAATTAGCCGCCGGTATTAGCGAAGATAGCGGCGGCGGGATACTGCTTCTGAAACCTGTAAAGTCGCTCCCAAGTTGTTTCAGAAACATCTCTTCCTGCCCTCTGAACCAGTACTTTTGTTGCAGCTTGGCGGCGTCCCCGATCAGATACCATCCTTCTGTCCAAAATCCTCTCTGGTTCCAATGGTTCAACTAATGGCATTTGGGGAAGATCTATCCCTCCGGATAAAGCATCTCCCAACCTCTTCTTCAACAGGGCCACATGGAACACAACGTGTATGAGAGAGCTCGGAGGAAGTTGCAGTTTATAGGCTACTGAACCAACTCGTTTAACCACATGAAATGGACCATAGAAGAGAGGACCCAACTTCATTTGTCTCTTACACACCACCGATCCCTGTCTCACAAAGGGTAGTTTCAAATAAACCCAATCCCCAACTTCAAATTCCCGGTCTGACCTCTTTGTGTCAACAAATTTCTTCATTCTATCATGTGCTTTTCTCATATAGCTTTAAGTGATGCTAATATTTCCTCCCTGCTTCGAAGCATACTCCCAACTGCAGCCCCCTTAGATTGGCTAGGAATATAAGATAGCAATGTTGGTGGTGGCCTTCAAAATACTGCCTCGTAAGGTGAAATCTTAGTGGAAACTTGAGGTTCTGTATTGTAACACGACTCCGCCCATGGAAGATACTACACCCACTCATGGGGTTTATTGGTATAGTAGCATTGAAGGTAACATTGCATACTCTTATTTAACACCTCGCTCTGCCCATCTGACTGTGAATGATAAGTCATGCTCATCTTGAGTTGAGTTTCCTGCAACTTGAAGAACTCCTGCCAGAAATTACTAGTGAAAATCATATCCGTATCTGAAACGATTGACATAGGAATGCCATGGTATTTAAAAACCCCATCAATGAAGACTTCTAAGACTGAATGGGTAGTATATGGATGTTTGAGGGCGAAGAAATGGGTCGCTTTTGAAAGTCGATCCACTACTACTAAAATAACTGAGTGTCTCTCAAACAAGGGCAACACATCAATGAAATTCATTGCTATATCCGTCCAAACATGTGTAGGAATCAGCAATGGTTGGAGAAGTCATGGTGGTGGGCAATTTTCTTACTTATTTGCTTGACATACATCACAGTTCCTTATGTACTTCCTCAATTGCCCTCTCATACCTTTCCACCATAAAATTTCCCTCAATTTGTGTAGGGTCTTTTCATACCCAAGATGACCTCCTGTGGTTGCATACTGCATTTCAAACATAATTTTCCTTCTTAAATCGGTATTAGTGGCAAATACTACCTTTCCTTTCTTAAATAGCACTCCGTTCTTCATTTGGAATTGCATCACGTCCAATTCCCCTTTGTCCCACTTCTCTTTGAGTTGCAGTAAGGTTGGTTCAGTGGTTACCAACAATTTCATCTCCTCCCACCAATCGGGGACCGGAATGGTAATGGAATTCAATTGTCCATATGATTCTTCTTTTAGGGACTCCCAATCCTCTATTCGTGATAGAGTATTAGCCACCTCGTTAGCCAACCCAGGTTTGTACTGGTAACCTAGAAGTTTAGATAACCATTTTGTTGGGCAGGTGTATGAAGCTTTTGATCCATCATGTGTTTAATACTCCTTTGGTCATCCTTATAATAAACTTCAACCCCAAGAAATAGTGCCTCCATTACGGGTAGTAAAATTGCATGAATCTCTTTTTCGTATGTAGACCATCCCAACTGCCTACCTTTCAAAGCTAAGCTTAAAAAAGTAGTAGGTCTATCTTCTCGCATCATTACTGTTCCCATTACATATCCTGACACAGTAGATTCAATGACAAAGTCCTTCTCAAAATTGGGCATAGCCAACAAAGGAGGTGAAATCATTAACAACTTTAATTTCTCAAAGGATTTGGTAGCTTCTTCATTCCATCTAAAAATTGTCCTTTCTTAACAATTTTGTCAATAGTTGAGCTACTTGCCCATACTTCCTTATAAATTTCCTATAATACCCAATCATACCCAATAATCCTCTCAAGGATTTAACAGATGTAGGTCTTGGCCAATCCTATATCCCTCTGATTTTAAAGGGGTCAGTCAAAATGTAAAGATTGGGACCCGAGAGGGGATCCACCCCCTACTAAAATTTGAAGAATAAAACATCCACTCCAAAAACACACAAAAGGTACATTGGAATAGGTGTAAAAATTTTGAATCTTAAATGATGGTATACAAAAGACCAAAGTATAGCAACAAATTATAAAACATGAGTATAATCAATTTTCTAAAAGTACATCATCATCTCCCATATAGGGTTTACATGGACATTACATCATAATGTTCTAGTAGAGGGAAATTTAAATCATATCAAGTTTGTCTCCAAGCTTCAACTCGTTAAGTTAAATCCATCTCAGCATGCCATGTCCTCCATGTCCTACACCTAGGGTTGGAAGCATACCCCAGTAAGAGGAGAAAAATAGATGACATCAGCATAAGGCTGGTATGTGCATACTGAATTGAGTATTGAGCAATATGAGAAATAAAGGACGACAAATAAGTAAGGTTTCCCAAATAAAAAGGAAAGGACTACCCAACTAGGCATAAAAGAATATGAATTTCAAAAGATATTAAACAAGGAGAATACTTTCCATTAATATAACATAGAAATTGTGCCACACTAGCACACGTCAAGAATTAGGGCACACAACCCATCAATATTAATCATCAACTTTCTTGTATATGAGATAAGCATAGCACTAGAACAATATAAAGACAACGGAGGCCAAGCCTCGTAAACTTGAAACCTGATAAAGAATGTCACATAACTAAACTCCCCAATATAAAGTGTGGGCACAAAACCCGGATATGGGGCACATGACCTTCATCCCAAAAATATAATAAGGACACATAACCCAAAAATCGAAGCAATTATACTACTCTAGGGCTACTGAATCACATAACATGCTTAATGTAGAGGCAAGTAAAAAGTATAGTCAGAATAAATAAGATTGCCATCACGTAAATGGATAATATAAACATCCACCACATAAGTGGCAAAAACCCTTTCTTCAAGAATAAAACATAAGTTGGAGTCAAAAGAAAGTCTAAATGAATAGGTTGATCATAATATCAGAATCAAGTAGAATATTTCACATGGAATTTAATTCTCAAAAGAAAGACATTGTGTGGGCTACCAAAAGAGTGATAAGTTAGGATGATCGCTCAATATAGAATAATTGGAGATGCAAACATACCTCACTTTAGAATCTATATAAGTCCAAATTTAGTCCTAGGTTCAAGTCTAGGCCTCCAAAGCACCTATTATGCATATATGTAGATTAAGGATTAGGTTTACATTAATTTCATAAACCCTAAAAATTTCCTTTTTATTATCTATGAATTAGGTTACCAAAACCATGCCATATTGTATGTTATATTTTCTTGATTTCAAAAAATATTTTACTTTATTTTTCTTACTTATAAACTAATAGATATGAATTTAATAAAAATTAAACAAATTAAGAAAATCCTTGAAAATCATATGTTTATTATTGTGAAATTAGGTTATGAAACTAGTACCATTGCATAGATAATCTTTTTCTAAATCCAGCGACTATTTAATTTTTTGATGGACAAAGAATTAGTTATTGATTTTACAAATTCTGACCAATCAGAAAATCGTGAAATGCCAAATAAGAAAAAAAAATCACGAGAGAGGGATGCACCCGTTGACATGGCATAATCAAACACAACCATGTCACCCGGTCAACGTCCAGTGAGGCTCGCTTAAGGAAAAAGAAAAATGGTAGCAAAATGACTATAATACCCCTAGCAAGAAAAAGCAACTTAGAAGGAAAGTGAGGGCTATAACCAAGAAAGCAACCTGGAGAATCATCCCCTTCCCTCGGTTACTGCCAATGCTACAAGCAGCAAGCTATAAAGTCAAGAGACAAATCGAGGAAACCACATTGAGTGTTGATCGAGACAAACTCATGTGTCGCAAATGGAGAGAAGGTCTCACACTAACCTACCTTGGTGCCAATTGCAGAAGGAGAGGACAACTTTGACGCTGGCCTAGAGATTTGTGGCAGAGAGAAGAATGGATTGGCGGCTGAAAAAACATCAACTCAGATGAAATTGGTGTCGGGGAAATGTTGCACAATGGTTAAAGGTCGCCTGGGTATATGTACTTATAGATGGGTTAGGTCCTTAGGGCTTTTGGGGGTAACGAGTTTGAGAGGTTTGGGAAGAGCTTTGCATAAAACTCAGAAAGGGAAACCATGGATCAAATTAGGGTTCTTTAGAAGCAAAACTCTCTCACAAATTCAATGCATGAAATTTCTCGAAGAATCGTCAAGAAATGAGAGAGAAAACTGTAAGAAACCACACCTAATTACTGTACATATGTGGCAAATCTCCTACTCAAGGTAGGAGATGATGCGCATGCCGATTGATCATGATTCGATGGTCTGCATCAGCCACAAAAAAATTTGGAAACTATAGCCAAAATCGATTTTGTAATAAAGTGAAATATAAATAATTACATTATTTCTTTCCCAATCAAATTGAGGGTCCAAACATTATCCAATTAATATGAAAATTTGCATCGAGGATAATTAAAGCATGTAGAATCTGATTTTAGATTATTTTTCCCAATCGAAGACTTTTGATATTTTATTTAACTCTTTTAAAGTAAATCATATTTTCTCTTTCCTAATGCATTAAAGACATCTAGATTCGCTCAATTAATGTGAAACTTCACCCACAAGAAAACTTAAACATATGGAATACACATTTTCCATTAATTTCATCTCTTGATATTATTTATCACGTTCTTTATTATTTAGGGCTTTTACTCACTTTCTCTCTCCTAAACTTCACTTAAACATTTAAGGTTGTCCAAATTCAATGAAAATTCACACATAGGCTAATTTTGACATGTAGATTGCGAATTTGAAATTTTATTTTCATTTTTGGAGTCATTTAATGATTTATTTTCTATTTTGGAGAAAAACTCATATTTCCTTTTGTAAAAGAAATTAGGATAATTATTATTGTGCAAATTAGGTGAAACTTGACTCCCAAGTTAATTGGGACCCAAGGAACACGATCCACATTAGATTTTCACTTTTAGGGTTTCCTTTAATGAGTTATACAAAATTCATATTTGTGGCCCATTATTATTCTAGTTATCATATTATTTCAGGCATTTTGTTATTATTCATCAAATTGTGTCCCATATCTTCACATTACAACCAAAAAGGTTATATATCATTATTGTGGACAAAATTCTATATATGTTATTATTTATCTCATGTGACATATTTTATGTATCCCTTATTGATTAATATGAGAGTTCTAGGTGATATTTGTTTGCAACCCTATTCAGGTCTTAGTTAGGTCTCTTATGTTATCCTTGTTTGGCAAAGTCGAAAGAACCAAACTTTCTATCCTCCAAGGAATATGACCAAGATCAAGAGGTTAGGTTTCAATTTGTTACATGAAACTCCTTTGTAGGAAATGATATGCCCAGGATACTCCACCTTACCGCACCAAACTGACAATTACTTCTTTTAACATATAGTTCGTTCTTCCTCAGATTCTCTAGCACCATTCTGAGATGACGGATATGAGACACCAAATGTGGTGTCCAACTTATAAAAACATGATTTATTTAAGCGGAAGCATTCGTTAGCAGCGGAATTACTAAAAATCACTAAAAATTAAAACATTTTTACAAAGAGATCCATAAACAGAAAAACTCTTTCATAAAGAACCAAAGTAACTTATTTACATTCTGGTTCATCAATACATCTCTTGTACCATTCCCTCTCGAGAATTACAAGCATCAACTTCCATGTTAAACTGTACATAGGCAGTATAAAAATCTCAAGGTATCAAGCCAAAATCTCAGATCAATATTAAATTAACTACTGACTCCTAGGACCTGAGAGTATAGAGATGACACATAGGACTCTCTATTTACAAGACATATCAGCCAGTGTCTCCACCTGAGGATTCGCTGCTGTCCTTGTTGTTGTTGTTGTTCTTCACCCACTATAAGGTTTCTACCTCTTCTTCAGCGTCTACCTAAAAAATTGGATCCCACGGGGTGAGACAATTGAAAATTGTCCCAGCGAGAGATATAACTCTCCGCCAGAAACATTATTATTGCAATTAAGAGAATAAAACTGAGCAGAAGAATCATAAGTATTCAGTAGCAGATAAATCTATGTATAAATAGATTAGAGCAGTATTCTCTATTCAAGTCCTTTCAACTATATCTTGATAAAGCATAAATAACATTTATCCATTTAGGGTATACTGTGCAAAATAACATCAACCAATGGTTCTTGTATTTCAACCCTAAGAAAATACGCTACACGGCTGATTACATTTTACAAACATACTTAAGCCCTGAGGAGATGAGGTATACCGCTCATACTCCAACCGACCATTGTGAAATCAAAATCGGTACCATACATAGGTCAATAGAAGAGCCGGATTCCCATGACCTCATCTTCCTCAGTCAGTGTGAGGACCAAATGCAGGACATCTTGTGTCTCTGCTAAATAGCTTTCTAGGGTATACTGGCAACTTTGCTATTAGAGTTACAGTGGCATGCTGCACTCTCTTCGCAATCGAGAGATTTCATAATAATCTCACTTCGATTCGGCATTAAGATCATCGGGAGATTAGTGATACATCCATCCTGGCATTTATAATGAAGGATTGAGATATCTAATGTTTACCTCACATCAATTCCTTCATTAGGGCATAAGGATATTCACGGCCATAACCCCCACATACTCAAAAGTATGCCCTCCAGGAGTTCCCGTAGGAAAAACCTATTTCACCATCACCAAACTACTGACGATGATGGATCTATGGTTAGGGCTCTACATGATACCATTTCATTTGATTAATTAAGTGCATTACCATATTTTTTTTAGTATCAAACATGTTTTCAAACATAAAACATTATAACAATTACTACAAAGAATGAGTACTATTTCTATCAAGTTCTTTCCAAAGCTTTATTACACATTGGGATCTCAATCCCTTATCACATCAGGGGTATTCTCATCCCTTATCATCTCATCATCATAATTATGGAATATGGGTGTTCAAACCCTTAGTTCATTAAAACACTTGTTACCACTTTATCAGATAACTTAATGCCTTCAGGTCATCTGACCAATGTAAACATAATATTTGCAATGCAGGTATTTCACATGGCTCTTATAGCCAATTAATATCTCTTGTTACCTTTCACTAGGCAACACAACATAATATGGCTCACAAGGCCCATAAAGCAATTTCAATAGTAAAACATCATAGCTCATACCTGGCTATGTCCAACATCTCATGAAACCTGCATAATTAGTGCACATAGTAACAAATATATCAATTGCATATCAGCACTATGCATTGTAAGAGTAACATCACTATTTCCTCATTAGAGTTAGGATTTTCCCAATTTATGCCAATTAGGAATACTTTATCTCATTACCCAAATTTGGGTTATGATTTATCATCATATTGCCCAAGATCAGGGCCTCATACATTATAAACCAAGAGTAGGGCTCCACATATCTTTATTCTATATCAGTGTAGAATTTCATATCACAGTATCACATACCAGTACATAGCATTACCTTGAATTAGGTTTTACCTCACCTTAATATGATTTCATTTTGACATCACCCTTTTCTAGGGTTCCACATGACATCACTCTCACTTAGGGTTTCATATGGCTTCACCCTTGATTAGGGTTTCTCATAACATCATCCTCAATTAGGGTTTACTATTCACATCTAATCAAGGTTTATTATTAAAATACCCTGAATTAGGGTTTCTCATGTCATTACCCTAAATTAGGATCATACCATCACCATAAATTAGGGTTTCACCTATCATTACCCTTAACTAGGGTTAGGGCTCATCAACCTTCTTAATTAGGGTTCATGATCTCTTTATCAAGGATCATACCCTAATTGCACATTCATTCATGTTGAAAGTGTTGAGACTTAACCATTACATGATTATCATCCATGTAGGAAGTTCTCTCTTTCTCATCTTCTATAAGACGATACCTACTTCAGACTTGATTAGATTAGGTCAACTCAACTTGAATGAAGAGTGGACACCAGATATTATGTCATTACCTCCATAATTATTAAAGATTAATCATTCAAAAGGTACTAATCACCTTATCTTATTAAGGGTACAATTACTATAATCACCCTTGGTTTACATCATGTAATGATCAATTAAACAATTTACCTTTAATCACCTTAAGTGTCCATACGGTTTTGGTTAATTACTTTCCAAACGGTCTTGGTCATTTAGACCCCAAACGGTCTTGACCAACTAGACCTCAAACGGTCTTGCTTGAATGTTCTTCAAATAGTCTAAGACCATTTAGACCTCCAAACGGTCTAGGTCTAACAGTTTGAAACCGTTTCGAAATTGTATGTTTAAAACCGTTTAGACAAAATGTTCTTGAGATCGATTGAGTTTCAATTGGTTTGGGATCGTTTGGTCCCAAACGGTCTTGAGACCGTTTGGTCTAAACCTCCTCAAAACCGATTGGACCAAAAATGGTCTCAACCACTCAAATTGATTTAGGGTTTCCAAGATTGATTCCCTCATCAATTGAATCCATGTAACCACTCATCAATTGATCCTAAGTACCATTCCTTAATTGAACTTAATAAATCATCCTTCAATTGATTTAACTTTCAATTGATCATCAATTAGGGTTTTGAACCCAATTGGATTAGAGTTTGAAATCGATGAACCTTCAATATTAGTCATTGTGTAACTAATTACTTTGAAATCATTGGACCACCATTCAAAATTGGGCATGACCTGACCTCAAACGGTCTTGAGGTCGTTTGGATGACCTAAAAATTGTCTTGAGACCGTTTGCCCCATCCATCATTGAAAATTATGAAATTCAATTAGGGCTTAGATCATTGGATTGATCACCACAGTAGCTATTAGTTGCACTTCAAGTTGATATCTTTAGATCTTCAACCACCCCATCATACTCAACCCTAGACCTATAAACGGTCTTGGTTGACCTCCAAACGGTCTTGAGACCGTTTGGGTGATATCCAAATGGTCTTGAGATCGTTTGGGTTAATCAACCCAAAGTTTTAACTCAATCAATTGGAATTTCAGCACTCAATCCGATTAGGGTTTGTCACTTGATGAACCTTCAATTGAGGAACCCTTTTGAAACCAAACAATTAAATATAATGGTTCATCAACCATCATCACTAGTATATAATCTCCAAACGGTCAACTGTGGTCAACTCTTTCAAATGGTTTGAAACCGTTTAGCTTCTAACGGTTTGATGAAACCGTTAAATTTCAAACAGTTTTGATGAAACCGATTGAACCAACTTGTTGAAACCGATTGGAATAGAATTCCTTTGGGAAAAGTGCCCAAGATGATGTCATCATCATCTACCTTCGTTCATTCAAAATCTACTGCCATTTTCATGGTAATTATAGCAATGGATCAAGAGAATTTCAAATAGATCAAAACGATCAACAAATAATTGAATGCAATAACAACATTTAAGATTTTACGTTATATAACCCACCTTTAAATCTGAATCCAAGCTTAAAGCTCCACATCTCTAGTGGTGGATGAATCTTTGGCAACTACCCAAGGTTTGTTCTCAAGCTTTTGGGTGAAAGGATTGGCTAGAGTTGAAAATCAAATGGAAAAAACAAGAAATCAAGCATTGATTTTCGGTTTTCCACCATGAAACCAGGGTGAAAGACGGTCAAGAACTTACCAATAGGTTGGGGGTCGTCTTTCTCCTGCTCCTAAGCTCCCTTGTGCTCAGCCAAAGCAAGAAGAGAAAGGAATTCTGAAAAAAAAATCCTTGTGTGGGTGAAAAAATGGGATATGTATAAGGGAATTCAAGGAAAGAGAAAGTAGAATTAATTCCTTTAATTTCCAAAATTAATGCCACATTTTCCCCCTCAACTCCTTGGCCGTGAAGCTATCCTCTTCACCTTGGAAAACCTCTTCATTATCCAAGAATTAAAAGAAAAGAAATTAAGCACCTTAATCATATTATACTAATATCCTATTTTAGTGGATATTACTTTTTATTAACTTAATGTGAGTGGGCTCTCCACTCACTCAAGATCTTTTCGTGCCTTTGCAAAGATAAAGCTCGTGCAATCCTTTGCAAATTCATCCCTCACCTTTTGGTTGAAGGGCTCTTTAATTAATATATTTCTTTTTGCATTAAATTGAATTATATTTCCAATTGTGCTTAAATCTTGATTATTTTAATATCAAGATTCTCTCTCCTCCAAAGTAATTCAAATGAGGCGCCCCTCTTATTTTATTTTCTCTATATGATGCCAAGAAACATGAGGGATCCTCTAGAAGTACTATTTTTCATATTGAGCCCTAGGTTTAGGGTAAATTACACATTACACCAAAACTAGGTTTTAATGCACAAAGATTGCTCAACAAGCTCTATCTTGGTGCTCAAGCTTGTGGAAACCATACCACTGCATCATACTCATTCTTATGATGTATCAACATCTGAGGAACATTTTACCATGTACAAATCGCAAGTTAACCCCTCAGCTTGGGTAATTTGCACTTTAGTCTAAAACTAACAAAACAATATTTCAACAATATTCAAAAAGGACCGAAATTGAAATATAAGTTCCTCTTGAGCCTTAATTACTTTTCAAAAGATAAGAGCAAGCATCTAATCAACTTTATTAAGCAAAACACCTAGGGTTAAAACATAACCCAGGTCAGTGATGTTACAAATTATCCACCCCTTACAAGGATTTCGTCCCCGAAATCATCAACAAAAACATTAAGAGAAAAGAGTAGGGTATTTCCTCCTCATCTCTTCCTCTAGCTCCCATGTAGCTTCTTCAACGCCACGATGATTCCAGAGAACTTTTACAAGACAAATGTCTTTCTTTTTCAGCTTCTTGATTCTTCTATCAAGAATCAACATAGGTCCTTCAACATATGATATATCATCGTTTAATTCTACCTCCATAGGTTGCAGAACTAATTTTGTATCAGGATGACATTTTCTTAGCATGGAAATGTGAAACACTGGGTGCAATTTATGCAACTCAGGTGGTAACTCCAACTTATAAGCTACCTTTCCAATCTGTTCAATGATTGGATAAGGCCCCATAAACCTAGGAGCTAACTTTCCCTTCCTTCCAAATCTAAGAACTCCTTTCCAAGGTGAGACCTTGAGATATACTCTGTCTCCAACTTGAAATTCTAAAGGTCTTCTCCGTTTGTTGGCATATGATTTCTGTCTATCCTGTGCACTCTTCAACTGTTGTTGTATGACTTTAATCTTCTCTGTTGTCTGATGTACTAGTTCAGGACCCAAAAGTTGATATTCTCCAGTTTCGTACCAACATAAAGGAGATCTACAATGTCTACCATATAAAGCTTCATATGGTGCCATGTCAATACTGTGCAGATAGCTATTATTGTAAGCAAATTCTTTCAGGCTCAGGTGTAGATCCCAACTTCCTACAAACTGAAGGACACATGCCCTAAGAAAGTCCTCTAAGGTCTGTATAGTCCTTTCAGATTGTCCATCTGTCTGTGGGTGAAAGGCTGTACTAAACCTTAACTGTGTGCCAAAAGCTTTGTGAAGTCGTTCCCAAAAATGACTCGTGAACTGGGGACCTCTATAAAAAATGATAGTAGTTGGAACCCCGTGCAAATGCACTATCTCATCTACTTATAACTGTGCCAGCTTCTCGGCAGTGTAAGTTGATTTGACAGGTAAGAAATGTTCTGTCTTTGTCAACCTATCAACTATCACCCATATGGAATCATGACTTTTGGTTGTTCTTGGTAAACCAACCACAAAGTCTATGGTTACATGATCCCATTTCCACTGCAGTATAGGCAGAGGTTGCATTATTCCTGCGGGCTTCTGGTGTTCAGCTTTAACCTGCTGAACACCGGACACCGCATAACAAACTCAGCTACATCTTTCTTCAATCTAGGCCACCAATACATATCTTTTAAGTTATGATACATCTTGGTGCTCCCTGGATGCATATCATACATTGAAGAATGAGCTTCTTCCAGAACTAACTTTCTCAAGTCATTGGCATCGGGTACTACCATCCTACCATGGTATCAGACTACCTGATCCTCTGACTTATGAAAGCCATCCCATTTCTCACTACCATACTCTGATCTAATCTGCTGAACTACAACATCAGCTTATTGTGCATCTTTAATATGTTGTCTTAGAGTTGGTTTTATGTGCATCTCAGCTAACAACCCGGCTAACAATGATACTTTTACCTGTACATTGTTTTGCCTCAAGGAGATAAACATATCCCTCTTAGAGCACACTAAGGAATTCAACTGTGCTATGTCTAGGGCTGGTGTTGATGATTTCCTACTTAGAGCATCAACCACTACATTGGCCTTCCCTGGATAATAATCAATTGTACAATCGTAGTCCTTGATTAACTCCATCCAGTGGCGTTGCCTCATGTTCAGCTCATACTGTGAAAAGATATACTTTAGGTTCTTATGGTATGTGAAAATCTGGAATGTTTCTCCATTGAGATAATGTCTCCAGATCTTCAAAGCATGGACTACAACATCTAGCTCTAGATCATGTGTTGGATAATTCTCCTCATGTTTGTTAAGTTGTCGAGAAGCAAAAGAAATCACATGATTATCCTGCATCAACACACATCCTAGACCATTCTTAGATGCATCACAGAAAACTATGTACCCCTTCCCTTGCTCAGGTAACACCAGCACAGGTGCACTTGTTAACTTTTCCTTCAGCAATTGAAAAGAATGTTGACACTTGTCATTCTAGACAAAAGGAACTTCCTTCCTGGTCAACTTGGTTAGGGGTAAAGCTATAGAACTGAAGTTCTTGATGAACCTACTATAATAGCCTGCCAACCCTAGGAAACTGCGTATCTCCGTTGGCGTTTTCGACTGTTCCCATTGCAGGACAGATTCTACCTTCTTAGGATCAACACGAATACCTGAAGCAGATATTATGTGTCCTAGAAAAGAAACTTCTGGTAACCAGAACTCACATTTGCTAAACTTAGCATATAGCCTATGCTCTCTTAGCAAAGTCAAATCCTGACGGAGATGCTGCTCATGCCGTTGAGCATCTCTACTGTAGATCAAGATGTCATCTATGAAGACTACTACACACTGATCAAGAAAAGGTCGAAAGATTCTATTCATGAGTTCCATAAATGCAGCTGGTGCATTAGTTAGTCCAAACGACATAACTATTAACTCATAGTGACCATACCTTGTCCTTAAAGCAGACTTGGGTATGTCACTCTCCTTAATACGCAACTGATGATATCCTGACCTTAGGTCTATCTTAGAGAAGATAGTTGCACCACGCAACTGATTAAACAGGTCATCTATCCTTGGCAAAGGATACTTATTCTTTATGGTAACTTTATTTAACTGCCTATAATCAATGCATAACTGCATCGATCCATCCTTCTTCTTAACAAAGAGTACATGAGCACCCCATGGTGAAGTACTCAGTCGGATAAAACCCTTCTCAAGCAATTATTGTAGTTGTTTCTTAAGTTCTACCATCTCAGCATGAGCCATTCTATATGGTGTTTGTGCTATCGGTTGCGTGCCCATGATTAGATTAATCTCAAAATCAATCTCTCGGGAAGGAGGTACACCTGGAAGTTCCTCAGGAAACACATCCTCAAATTCCCTGGCTATAGGAACTTTAGAAGGATAAAAACTCTCCATAGTGGTATCTACTGTTGGATCAATGGGCTCTAGAGGGGGGGGTGAATAGAGCTACACAAACTTCACAAAATCAATTAGACCACCAATTTAAACTTAGTGCAGGGACAAAATTGAGCAGCAATTTGATGTCCTAATCTAGCATTCAAAGCAAGGATGAGAGATAATGAATTGCAAGCACTTGGACATGTGGTTAGAGTGGTTCCACGTCCTAAACTTAGGATCGATGTCAGTCCACTACCTAGAGTTGGTTAGACTCTAAGATTTGCAACTTGGTCCTCTTATATATCACAATAAGATTACAAGATACATAAACCACACAACCAAGGGCTTAAAATCTCAAGCTAAGATCTTCTACCTCACCAAGGACTTACCCACAAAGTAAGATTCTTCAGCCTTCTTCAAAGGACTTACCCAATCTCACCTTTGTCTTCAGCCTTGCAGGATTTACCTATCTTGCTTGAGCTTTGCCTTGCACCTATCCTTCTCTTGGAGAGCTTCTCCATGTTTCACCTTCACCAAGGGATCTGGAGCAGCAAGCTATCTTCACTCTTGAAGATCAGCCATCATCTTCACCTTCACTTGGAGAAGAACAACAACAGCAGCCTCTCTTTCACTTGGAGAAGCAGCTTCAATCAATCTTCATAGAGAATTGGGGGTAGGAAGAGAGAGAGGAGAGCTTTACATAACACAAGGATAGCTCTCATACATAGGGACCTAACTCACTCTCATGAAATTGTCTTGAAGGTAGAGAGAGAAAGGGGCTCAAGGGCTTGGAACACTCTCAACTATGCTAGAACCAAGTTTGCAATGGAAGAGCAGCTTGGAATGAAGTCCAAGGGGTTCTATTTATAGTTGAGGGTGGCCCTTTAAGTTGTGGGATACTTGGATACAAAAATAGTCATTTTTTGTTCAAGAAAACGGCTCATTTTTTGCCCAAAACACTTCACCAACGGTCACATCACTTTTTCTACAAATTCCGTATAGTGCAATCGGTCGAGTTTCAATGGGGGTAACTCGACCGACCAGGTAAAGACAAATCCGATATTCAAATGATCGGTCGATTTTGTCCTGGGGAAAACTCGACCGACCATTTAACTGGAAATGGCCTTTACCCGATCGGTCGAGTTCTGTGCAAGCACAACTCGACCGATGCGAACTTCAGAAAATCCACTAAGGATTGATCGGTCGAGTTTCAGGCTAGGAAAACTCGACCGACCAAGTGCCTGTAATTGATTTTCTAATTTGCAATAAAAGTGATTAGAACTTGGTGAATTTTGTCCCAAACAATTTTCTCTTCTAAGTTACAAGCCAATTTATCATTACAAGTGATTACATTGATGTTCTAAAGGCGTTTACATAGAAAACCCAAAATGCACACTTGTAGCCATTTTGACTTGAACTTGACCCATTCTAGGGTTTTAGATTTGTGATCCTTTTCATGTACCTAATGCCTGCAAACAATCTTAAACACACATGTTAGATACATATGAGTGGAATGGCTAAGTCATTATCAAAATATAGGTAATGTATAACCTCTAGGTCAATATTCTCCCCCTTTTTGACAATGACAAACCATTCCTCAAACATATTGAAAAGGATTGAAAGTTATACCTTTGCCTTGTGAATTTGGGGGATTCATGATAAGAACAATTTGAATTTGCTCCCCCTCAAACTATGCTTCCTCTCACCTGCATGTTAGTTTCTCTATGCATAGAAAATACCAATATCCATGTATTGTGTAATTCTTTGCAAGTCATATGAATCAACAGTGAATTAATAAGAAAAGGATCACCATAGAAAGCAATATTATAACAGCAGGAAACAATATTATTGAGTCTCAGACCATGAGATATATCTCCCCCTTTTGACATTATCAAAAAGGTAGGGGTAGAAGAGCAAAAACTAGGTCTTCTCCAAAAACTCAACCAACCACATATAAGCAAAGTAATAAGCAATGAAAAATCATATATCATGCAACCATGAAGGAGAACATACAAACCAAGTCAGAATCAAAATATAGCTCAACAAGCACCAAGCATAAGATAACACAGAGTAAATAGCCAAAGTGCATAGCAATGATATTCTAACTCAGAAAGATGTTCTCATAAGCAACTACAACCATAAAAGCGAGAAAGCAGATATAAGAAAAATAGTACAGCTCAGACTTATGTGCCAGGATGTTTCTTATACAAAAGAGTCTAGAAAGATGTATATGATGGACATGCTAGACTAAAAGCTAAGAAACCACCTAAACGTCTAAGCTATCTATGTCAACAACATCCTCGTCGTCGCCAGGGTTGTAGTCCTCATCGCCATCGGAAGGCGGATCATCTATCCCAGCAGCAGAACCAGCACCATCATCACCATCGTCATCAGAAGCATCCTCAGCGTCACCATCATCAGCATTAGCATCCTCTTCGGCATCCTCAACCTGGTCGGGCATCTCCTCGTCGTCAGGACCAAAAGAGCAACCGGGCCAGCGGGCATTCTGCTCAGCCCATGACATACCAAGAGCAAGAAGCTCTTTGGCCTACGGGAAGGACGGAGCAGAGTCCCCTAAGGAAGCAAGCAGAGAGGCCAGGGGGCCAGTAGGTAACGACAGGTATGCAGGAGCAAAACAACCAGCAGCATGCTGAGGTGGAGCGGCAGCGGAAGGCTCGGAAGCAAATGGGGGTGGAGCAGGGAAGTACTGCTCATATGCATAAGAAGCATAGGCACTACCTGGGTATGGCTGGTAGGTAGGGTAGGGTGAAGCACAGGATAGGTTCATGGTAGACATGATTGAACACAAATCCTGGTGCAGGTGCTCCTGGACCTGGCGATTGTATGCCTGTTCATGCATCATGTATCCCAGAAGGGTTTCATTGGATGCACGGAAAGACGCACGGCTAGGGCGGGGATGATGCTGCGGGGGTGGGGCACTGGTGGAGGAGGGAGGGGAAGCAGAGGCAGAACCGGAGGCAGAAGCACCAGGGGAAAAGACAGGGACAACCTTATGAAGGGTTGTTTCACTAATGCACACTCCTTTTCTAGCTACCAGATAATGGAAGTCAGAAAAGAGTGATTTATCAGTGGCGAACTCAAAGAGACCACAAATCAGGGCTGGGTAGGGAGGGTGGGTGCCCTTGGTGTTCTTGCCGGTGTCAAAACAGGTCATATGGTGTAAGATGTAACGAGCCCATTTGACACCTATATTGTTTAACAAACAATACATCAAAACCGCTGTGTTTTTCGCAATGTCCATTTGATTACGCTTTGGATGGATATTGCAGTTAATCACAAGGGCTAGGATGTGCCTCTGAAGGTCAAGGGAGGAGGAGGAAAGGGTTGACCGCTTCTTATAGGCCACGTCAGGTTTCTTCAAAAACCGATGAATATCCGGTAAAGTCAATTCATGATGTTTGTAAAAACCTTCCGGGTCTAAAAGATCAAAATACGCACCATAGTCCTTACACCAAGTAGTGTTTTCTTCGTCTCCGGCAAGATAGAGATTAAACGTTTCCTCGGAGATTTGAAAACGACGACCGGCAATCATCGATGTAAGAACTATTTCGGTATTTGGCAGGGGAACAAGTGAATCGTAGTTCCAACGCAGATTGGCGTAGAACTCGTGAACAACTTTTGTGCTAGATATCTGATTATGGAAGCATTCACTTTCGATCGCTAGGGTGGATAAGTGGTGTTTAGCAAGAAGCCTCGAGATAGAGTTGATGTAATTTTGAAAATGGTTTGTACCAACTAAGGGGCGAAAAGGAAAAGGAGATCGTAGAAGAAGATCCTTATACCTGTTTACCGCCTCAATGGATACAAACGTTGTGTTATCAAAAGGAATCAATCGATTAACCGAGGAGGAGGCTGGAGCATTGCTAGGGGCGGCACGTTTTCTCCTATGGGAAGCCATGGAAATGAAAACAGAGGAGAAATTGTGCACACAAGCAAGACAAACCTCAAAAACCAAAGATGACACACCACAGACGCCCGGGGAGGTCAAGAACATGGTGCTAGGTCACCCTAGGGTTAGGAACGGGGGAGGTTAGGGCTTGGGTTGAGAGCACGGGGCTAGGAGATGAGGAATCGATCGACTATTTTCTAGTTTCAAGGGTAAATAGCCGGCCGATCCTAACTTTTAAGTTGGCCCAGCCCGCGGATCGGTCGAGTTCTGAGGGTGACAAACTCAACCGAACGGTCCACTGAAGACATACTCTCGGCTCCTGATCGGTCGAGTTTTCCAAGGAGGAAACTCGACCGAAGGTCAACCTGACCTAGCAGTCTCATTCTTAGATTCTAGCCATATACATGTCAATTAAATTCATTTTTCTATTCCATTATGCATAATTAACATACCTATGCACATTTAGCTCATCATTGGGCACTATTTAGCGATAAAACATAAAAATTGATAAAACCCAAAAACAAGCAAGAACTAAGCATGTTGATAAGCAATTGAAGCACATTTAAGCATGTATAGGCAACAACTAGGTGAAAAGAGACATGAGCAAGCATATAGATAAAAGATAACTAGCTAGATCACATATCAAGATCATTCAAATCAACAATGAGCAGTTTAGATCGAATAAAGTTAAATTGATCTCTAGCAAGAGGTTTTGTAAAGATGTCCGCCAACTGATTTTCCGTTTCCACATGTGTGATATAGATATCTTTCTTGGCAATGTGGTCACGAAGAGAATGATGGCGAACCTCTATATGCTTGGCTCTACTATGCAATATAGGATTGTAAGATAGATTAATTGCACTAGTATTGTCACAAAAGATAGGAGAAGCATCAAAGAATATGTTAAAGTCTTGGAGCATTTTCTTCATCCATAGGACCTGTGCACAACAACTCCCGGCTGCAATGTATTCAGCTTCGGTAGTTGATAATGCCACTGTGCTTTGTTTCTAAGACACTAAGCATGGTCCTAGAAGGAAGCAAGTGCCACTTGTGCACTTTCTATCAACCAAACACCCTGCATAATCCACATCACTATATGCTCTAAGAGTAAAATCCCTCGATTTCGGATACCATAGTCCAAAATTTTGAGTTTTGGCCAAGTACCTCAAAATCCTCTTAACAGCAATAAGATGCGACTTCTTAGGGCAAGATTGAAAGCGAGCACACAAGCCAACACTAAACATAATATCAGGTCTAGAGGCAGTTAAATAAAGTAAACTTCCAATCATACCTCTATAGAGCTTCTCATCTACCTTTTCACCTTCTTCATCTTTGTCAAGTTTAGCGGTGTTTGCCATGGGTGTATCCATCGACTTCATGTTCTCCATCCCAAAGCGCTTGAGCAGTTCACTTGTGTACTTGCCTTGGTTGATGAAGTTTCCTTCTTTTGTTTGTTTGATTTGAAAGCCGAGGAAGAAGGTCAACTCACCCATCATGCTCATTTCAAACTCACTCGGCATAAGAGAACTAAACTCCTTGCAAAGATCAAGATCAGTCCCGCCAAATATGATATCATCAACATATATTTGAATTATAAGAAAATGGTTAGAAGTGTGTTTTAGAAACACGGTAGAATCAACTTTTCCCATGACACACCCATTATCTAACAAATAGTTCTTTAGTTTCTCATACCAAGCTTGAGGTGCTTGTTTGAGTCCATAGAGAACTTTTTGCAACAAATAAACATGATTGGGTAACTTGTCATTTTCAAAGCCCGGAGGTTGAGCTACAAATACTTCCTCCTCGATTATACCATTCAAAAACGCACTTTTAACATCCATTTGATATAGCAAGAAATTTTTATAGCTAGCAAAGGCAAGTAGCATACAAATAGATTCTAATCTAGCAACAGGAGCATAAGTTTCATCAAAATCAATACCTTTCTGTTGGTTGTATCCTTGTGCTACTAACCTTGCTTTGTTTCTTACCACTTTTCCATGCTCATCTAGCTTGTTGCGGTAGACCCATTTGGTGCCAATGATTTTTCTATCACTTGGTCTTGGCACTAAGGTCCACACACGATTCTTCTCGAATTGCTCTAGCTCTTCTTGCATGGCAAGGATCCACTCATCGTCACCAAGGGCTTCTTTGATGTTCTTTGGATCTAGTTGGGAGATGAAGGCACTATCTGCTTATTCTTTTTTGTGAGCAGCTCGTGTCCTCACTCTCTCGAACGGGTTGCCAATGATCAACTCCTTGGGATGATTCTTTGCAAAGCGTGGAGTGGGATCCTTCTTTTCTTGATCTTATTCTTCTTCTATCACTTGCTTACCTTTGTCTTTGATGTTGAGCTCTTTTAAGATAGGAATGATTTCATCTGCAACATCATCATCACCAATATGCTTGCCAACAACAGGGTTAGTTTCAATAAACTTAACATTGATAGATTCTTCAATTTTAGACAATTCAATGTTAAACACTCTATGTGCCCTGCTAGTAGTGCTATAGCCTAGGAAGAAAGCCTTATACGATTTCGGATCAAACTTGTCAAGAGAATCCTTCGTGTTTAAAACAAAACAAGGACATCTGAAAATATGAAAGAAATCAATAGACGGCTCCCTACCACGCCATAGTTCATAGGGGGTTTTCTTAAAAGTCAGATGTGTGAAAACTCGATTTTGCACAAAACATGAAGTGCTAACGGCTTCAGCCCAAAACTTCTTAGGAGTGTCATACTCAAGAAGCATGGTCCTAGCCATATCTTGTAGCGACCTATTCTTCCTCTCTACAACCCCATTTTGTTGAGGTGTACGAGGAGAAGAGAAATTGTGCGAATAATCGGATTCTTCACAAAAATGCTCAAAAAGATCATTTTCAAACTCTTTTCTTTCCCGAAATAAATACTTTCCCTCCCCACTATTCACTTCCACTCACGTTACGCATAAATACTCCCCAGTCAACTTTTTAATTTTTATGTTGCAAGTGGGTTGATCTCAAACGTTTGCCATCTGGGGCGTTAGGAGGAAGTAAATTCTGGAAATTAACCCACTGATTTAGATTTTAGACCGTCATGCCGTTGTTTCCAACCGGCAACGGACGCCGATCCCGCACTTCACCGACTCTTCAGGTCAATAAATACGGACTTCCTTCGACGTCCTAGGCCCCGATTAGTTCGGTTGAATTCTCTGATTTTCTTATTATCCCGACTCTTTCACGGCTACGCTGTCTCTCCCCTAGTTAGCCATTCTTTTGCCATCTGAAACTTGATTGAAAGGGAGAATCATGCTTTTGTCCGGTCGGTTCTGAAATTATTTTCTTTAAGCCTTAATAAGTGATTGGGCTCTTCTTAACTTTCTAGGAGATGATTGATTCTGCCTGCAAGCGCTGCTGGTCTAGGAGAATGAGATGATCTATATGTTGTAGTAACGATGTCGACAGATCCTGTTCATACTCTATTCTCGTCGATACTACCAGCCTTTACATGTTGGGTGTGCTAGCTTGGCAAGCCCTATAAAAATAAATTTAATTGGATTCAATGGTTATTCGAGTATCTATATAATATGTGTTTCAATAAATAATAATTTGGTATTTGGTATTCTATCATTAAAAGAAAACATTTTCTATCATTTTTACATCAAATGTATATAAAAAAATACTACACCTTCTCACTGTCAAATAAAAAATTATGTGATTCAATTCTTACAACCATTCTATCACATTCTTTTTTGGGTAAAAGTCTGTTATCTAATATATGAATATGATCGAAATATTGCAGTTTGTAAATTATAGTACAACTCATATTAAGTTTGGTACGCATCAAGTGTTCTGTGCTCGAATTAGTATGTTGTGCTCTTATAAATGTTAAATGTGGCATCTAGCGTTATGAATTGATTGGTACGCATTACAATTGTTACATGTGATGGACTAAATTGGTGTTGATCCAAGGTCTTTCACATGGTGCCTTTCTCATCAATCTCATTAAGTAGTTAATATAAATACATTCATTTTTATTGTAATTTGCATGGTACATCTTGTGGACAAACTCTCGTTCGGTATTAAGGGGTTGAGAAGTTAAGACACATCTAGTGAAAATTTCACATCCCATATACAACACAAACAAAAGATCGACCATCATATTTGAGTTTTATATTGCCTAAAATAAAAAGCAAGACTCATACAAACATTTTTCTCAGTAGTCAGAAGCGGTATTAACATTGATTCAGATGCTTCCTATGAGTTGTTTCCATGTGTCAGTTTATAAATATATTTTTATTTTAAATTGAACTCTAGCAATAGATTGAAAATAAATTCTAAGACTATAATTAACTGATATGTATTTTGATCTACAAAGAAACTAGATGCAACTCTTTTCACCACCTCTTATGGGGCTGAGATGGTGTGACGTGTCTTACAATTATTTTATTATGTCATTTTTTAAACAAATTACCAACAGAAGGTCAATATTGTAGCATTCTTTCTTAGTTGCTTGTTCTGTGAGAAAAAGATGGATACATATGCATTCTAAAATGTAGCTAATTTTTTTCTAAATGCATAACAGGGTTAGCAAGTGAGCTTAGCTTTTCATGTGAATATATTAGCTCCTAGTTGAAAGTTGTTCATCATAAAGTTTAACTAGTGACCCACATGTGCACATGCACGGGTCACATTATGCATGTTCAATTTATGCTGAAAAAATTTAAAGCCTGAAATAGAATAATAAGTGTTTTACTTAGTTTTTAAACCCCTTGGTTCTTTTAGCTAGCTTAAAAAATTCTAACTACATAGCATTATAATCAATAGCTTTATTTAATGACGGGTTGAAAGAAATATTTTTAAATAATGAAATATGTTTGGTATCATAACATTATAATCAACAGTTTTATAGTTTGTACGAAAGATATGACAAAAAAATCATATTTGGCTTTTATATTGCCCGAAATAAAAAGCAAGCCTCATTACCAACATTCTTCTCGGCTAGTTATAAATAGTCTTAACATCCATTTAGATGCCTCTTATGAGTTGTTTCTATGTGTCATTTTATAAATATGCTTTGGTTTTAAATTGAACTCTAACAATAGATGGAAAATGACTTCTAAGATTTTATTAGCTCGTATATTTTCTGAATTACAAAGAAACTCGTTGCAACTCTTTCCACCACCTCTTACCGGGGTGATATAGTGTGATGTGTCTTATACTAATTTTATTATGTTGTTTTTTAAACAAATTACAAACAAAAGGTCAATATTGGCATCTAATGTTAAATTTTGTCATGTTGGGGTAGTGCAGCAACATTCTTTTTCGTTTTCTATTTTATGAGAAAAAGATGGATACATACGCATCACTAAAATGTTGTTATTTTTTTTTAAGGCATAGTGGGCTTAGATTTTTGGCCATGTGAATATATTAGATTCTACTTGAAAGTAATTGATCATAAAGTTTAATTAGTAAACACACATGTGAACATGCACATGTCATATTATGCATGTTGAATTTATGCTAAAAAAACTAAAGCTTGAAATAGAATAATATGTGTTTTACTTAGTTTTTGAACCCCTTGGTTCTTTTAGCTAGCCTAAAAAATTATGATCAATAGCTTTATTTAATGATTGATGGAAAGAATTTTTGCAAATATTGAAACATGTTTGGTATTGTAGCATTATAATCAATAGTCTTATAGTTTGTCACCAAATATTGCAAAACATCATATTTGGCTTTTATATTTCCTAAAATAAAAATTCGGCCTCACTACCAACATTTTTTCCAACAAGTCAGAAACGGTTTAAACAATGATTCGGATGCCTCCTATGAGTTGTTTCTATGTGTCATTTAATAACTATGTTTGGATTTTAAATTGAACTCTAGCAATAGATTGAAAATGGCTTCTAAAATTTCGTTACTTGGTACATTTTCTAAATTTACAAAGAAACTCATTACAACTCTTTCCACCACCTCTTATGGGGGTGAGATGGTGTGATGCATCTTAGACTAATTTTATTATGTATGTGTTTGTGAAAATTTTCATATTTTATAAATATATTACAAACAAAAGGTCAACATTGACATCTAATTTTAAATTTTGTCATGTTGTGGGAGTGTAGTAGCATTCTTTCTAAGTTGCTTGTTTTGTGAGAAAAAGTCGGATACATATGCATCACTAGAATTTAGTTAATTTTTCTTTCTGAAGGCATAGTGGGGTTAGCTAGTGGGCTTAGCTTTCTGGCCATGTGAATGTATTAACTTCTACTTGAAAGTTGTTCATCATAAAGTTTAACTAGTAAACACACACATACATATGGACATGTCATGTTATGCATGTTGAATTTATGTTAAAAAAAAAAGCTAAAACCGAAAATAGAATAATATGTGTTTTACTTAGTTGTTAAACCCCTTGGTTCTTTCTGTTAGCCTGAAAATTTTTAACTACATAGCATTATAATCAATAACTTTATTTAATGACCAATTGAAAGAAATATTTTACAAATAGTGAAATATATTTGGTATTGTAGCATTATAATCAATAGTTTTATAGTTTCTATCACCAAATATGACAAAAGTGATATTTGGCTTTTATATTTCTTGAAATAAAAAGCAAGCCTCATTACTAGCATGTTTTTGGCAGTCAGAATCATTCTTAACATTGATTCAGATGCCTCCTGTGAATTATTTCTATGTGTCATTTTATAAATATACTTTGGTTTCAAATTGAACTCTAGCGATAGAGTGAAAATGACTTCTGAGATTTTAATTAGTTGGTATTTTTTTTTGGTGACTGAGAGAACCCACTTCAGGCGAGCCTGACATGGTAAACTCTTGAGGCATGAGAAGGTGTGGTTCAGTCACCCCCTCCCACGCCAAATCAGTGTTGATTGTCGTTTGTAAGGTGCCTTCGGTGAGGTTCGAACTTGGATCCTTCATTGGGATTATCGAGCTCTTAATTAGTTGGTATGTATTATGAATTATAAAGAAAGTCATTAAAACTCTTTCCAACACCTCTTATGGGGGTGAGATGTATGATGCGTCTTATATTAATCTTATTATGTTTGTGTTCGTGTAAATTTTTACATTTTTTAACAAATTACAAACAAAAGGGCAATATTGGAACCAAATGTTTAATTTTTTTCATGTTGAAGGAGTGCAATAGCTTTCTTTCTCAGTTGCTTGTTTTGTGAGAAAAAATGATACATATGTACTACTAGATTGTAGTTAATTTTTTTATGAAGGCATAGTGGGGTCAGATAGTCCGCTTAGCCTTCTGACAATGTGAATATTACCTTCTACTTGAAAGTTGTTAATCATAAAGTTCAATGTGATTTGGGTGGCCACTAGAATTATCCAGCGAACTTTAGTTAGGATTGTTGTTTCTGGATGAAATTTCAATGTGTTATTTTGGACAGTTGTCTAAGGTTCGGTCTAGTACTTGCTAGGCTCTTATTGTAGATTTGTTTAGGTGTTTTGATTGCCACTTTGGATGAAGGTTGCTTATTGTTTGAAGCCTAAAATCAATAGTTGAAGTGCTAGGTGTTTTTTTGGCTATTTTGATTGCCATTGTGGATGAAGATTGGAATTTATTTGAAGATTCACAACATGAGTTGAAAAGTCAGAGTTGACAACTAAGACTAAATTCCCACTATTTTTGGAATTGGAAATTGTATCCCTATATATGTGTGTGTATGTAGCCACCCTTCTTATGAACAACGATGAAAAATAAAACATTACCTTGGTTATAGTGTGTTATACTACATATATCGGTAGTTTGTAGGAGATGTTGATGTCTAGATTGATGGAAGCAACTTCAATGGGTATTGGAGGTTGGATTAGTGGCCCATGATTGTAATTGTTTTGGAAAAAAATGTAAAGGTGTACACCATCTTGCAAGTGGTGACGGGTCATGGTAGTTAGGGACTAAAAAGTGAGCGTGTGTTGTGTTAGACAACACCTCAAAGGTATGGAGTCGGATCTAGAGAATCCATGACTTATATAATCTTTTTCGTATCAAAATTATTTATTTTGATTTTCATTCACTTTAGATTTTCAATAATAACAAACGATGTTGTTGCTTTTGTCTATTAAAAGTTGGGCATCCTACTTCACTTTTGAACTTTATGATAATACTAGACATGGTAGCCTAGTATGATACTCTATATTGCTATTACACAATATTTTTGCCTAGTCTGGTATACTATGGATATTAACTATTATTTCCACAATAATGACTCCAACTATGATCCCTATATGATATAATATAAATTATGAACAGAAAATTCATGTCACCATATTGTAAAGAACATATAAAATATACTGAGTGGTATTTTATGACTTGATAGATGTTCAATCAACTTATTCTATAATTTTTGCAGCCCTTTGTTACAAGGAATGGTGGTATACAATTATAACAAACCAAAATTTGGAATATAAACATATTTTGAGCTATCACATATTTTTCTCATCACTTGAAAACCTCAATTTTTTTCTTCAGAAATTTTATTTTATTTTATTGTGTATCACTTTAATATTGTGCATACAATTTAATAATTGATGTGCTGGTCCAGTCCAATCATATTAGGACCACTCTAGAATGGCTTATCCGGTTAAGAGATATG
Organism: Alisma plantago-aquatica; assembly: GCA_963693085.1. Lineage (NCBI taxonomy): Eukaryota > Viridiplantae > Streptophyta > Magnoliopsida > Alismatales > Alismataceae > Alisma > Alisma plantago-aquatica. Next base: position 13,435,896 of record OY856414.1, on the reverse strand, counting down.
GATGTGGAATGAAATCAAAATTCTATTACTATATTAGTTGTTAGTTATTGAATGATAATTGCATTTAAGTTGGTAACATAGAGAAGTTTTGATTACATACTTTTATGTACATGTTAAGATATGTATAAATATTAAATTGAACAAGTTTGCATTGATGAAAGACAACATTTACTCTTAACTATTTTAGTTGAGAACGTAATAGTACATACTAATAACTATCTAAAACTATTTCCAATCATCCCATTTGTTTAATCTTTTCTTTATATCTATGTATTAATTATTGAGTTACCCATCTCACCACTTTAAATGTCCATTTCACTTTTTCACATTTCCCACTGACTCTATTCTCTTTTTTATATTCATGGATTAATTGTTGAACCACTATTAACATCCATTCTCTCTTTTTTCATATTCCTACATGGTTAACATCTTTTTCATATCTATGAACTAATTATTGAGTTATCGACTTAACCACTTTAAGCATTCAGTTTTACTTTGTCTTTTCACATTTCCACCTAAACCAACCAATTTTCATTATCTATCTCCATAACACAATTTATTGGTGGTAAATGAAAAATAAAATCAATGGTTTCCTTTTGGTGGCACTTGGACATAGTAATATTAGGTTGCCTTCAAATTATTGTGTTCAAATTTTTTTATCGGTTCCGTTTCTACTATTAATACTGTGTAACACCAGTTGATATGAATAGTATATGTTTGAAATTGTGGATCCATAAAAACGGTCTCTCAATATGTGTGACAATTGACTAAATTACATTGTTCATATCACATCCTCAACAGAGTACACCCAAACACATCAAAACATTTCAACTCTCTCCCTCTTTCAATTGGAATTTATTATTGTGTTTTGGTGTCTTCGTATACAATGAGACAAGAAAAATGTACTTCAATAATCTAGCTTGTGTATTGGTAGATAGCTCAAAGGATTGATAGTTTCAATATAACACTATTTTTACCAATTGCATGCTACATTGGATTAATAATAGAAACTGAAGGGACAAGAAATGTGTATAAATGAAATAATTTCAAGACAATATAATAATGATATGACCAAATGTCCACATGAGGAAATTGTCGATTTATTTTTTATTTGCTAGAAATAAATTGTGTTATGGAGATAGAGGATGTTGAAAGGTTTAATTAGGCATGAGTGTGAAAAGACAAAGTGGAAATGGATGTTTGAAGTGGTGAAAGCATAACCCAATAATTAATACCTAGGTATAAATAAGAGGTTAGACTAGGTGAAAATTGGAAAAGACAAAGTGGGAAAGGACGCTTTGAGTGATAAAATGAATAAATCCATAAATAATATTTGAATAAAAATAAAAGGGTAGAGTGGGTGAGATTGTGAAAAGATAAAGTGAGAACATGTGTTTATAGTGGTGAAATGGGTAATAGAATAATCAATACATGGATATAAAGAAGAGGGTATGAGAATGGGATTGTAAGTTATAACGAATTATAGTTTTTTGTATGTAACCTTACATTCCAACCAAAAAGGTTTAGACTGAATGGTTTCTTTGATCAATACATCCTTAGTCAATTTAACATTCAAAATTTTGACATTATGTCAAAATATGTAATAAAAAAATTTCAATATTAGCAACTCAAATCCAATTATCACTCAATAAATAACTCCTAGTATTTAAATAATATTTTGGCTTCAATCCAAAGCTAATGACTAATTGGGTCAAGCTAGTCTATAGTGAGTCTTGATCTCATTAGATTGGACCAAAACATCAAGTATTGAATTTTGTGCACAACATATATGGCTATTCACAATAAATTAGAATACAATTTCAGAGGAAATCTATCTAGGTTTTTAAGAGATGAGAAAGTATATAATAGCTCAAAATATGTTTAAAGTCAGTACATTATGATAACAATGTATAAAGAATAGATGAATGCATTGGATTTTTTTGAAGAAGGTAAAGTATCACTATATGATAAAAAACGAAGTATAGGGGATAAGACACCCCTTATACTATACAAGTGGGTCTAAGCTAAAAAAACCCCATTGTGTAAGAACCAAGTTCCCAACCCCAATCCTGATCTTAGGCTTGGTTTCAAACACCTCACCGAGATTATTTACAAACATATCAAAAATGAGTAGGGTATCTCGACCACCCTTCTCGTGCACCATGCTATTCTTTTCATTCCAGATGATAAAATAAATCCCAATAAGGGAGAACCCAACAAAATGTCTAGTGCGAGAGCTTTTTTCCATAATCCAAGCTATCCCATCATCCAGACTTGATGGGGGGATCCACCCCAACCCGTCTTAAAGATCAATGTGCACCATTGATGAATGCATATTCATCTCTTATTTCTGCTTCATTTAGAATAATTAATTAGGACTTTTTTGTTAATTTTAGCTAATTCAAAATAAATAACACTTTCATCTTCTTGATATAATTTTCCTAAATTCTTATAAGATTTTTCTTAATTTTCAAGAATTATCTAAGTAATTAAATCAAAAAAATAAAAGATGAAGATATGAGGCTTTTCAAATATTCCTGTAGTGCCTGAGATACTCGTCACCAAAATAGTCATATCTTTCGCGTCTAAAGGCGAAATTTCAAGATAAAGTATGGAATGAAAAGATAATTTTATTGGCTACAAAAAATATATATTTTGTGGCAATTTTGGTATTTATTTGGCTGCACAATTAACCAGTGAAAGTAGCCTTACGTTTTCCCACAGATCCTGATTTCAGTACCTTTCACCAAAATTGGTATAACTCTCACATCCCAAGATGGAATTTATTGTGCAAGTATGCGTTGGAAAGATAATTCAATTATCTATAGGAAAAATATATTTTCGGACTGCTTGCAAATTTTTACTGGCCCAAAAATATGCTCAAAACCGGTGTTACGGGAAATTACTACAGAAAGAATGTAAAGCAAGCAATTGTTTTCTCTATTGATTAGATCCAGAAAGTTAGCAGCCGTCGCCGACCATTTCTTTTACCCTAAACCTAATGTATACCCCCTCCTTATCCTATAAAAGGAGGGGCACTACCTCCTCCTTTGGGCATCGGGGGTTCTCTCTTATATTAGCACTCGGAGCATGTCATTCTTGTATTCTTCTTCTAGTTCTGCAATAAAGTAATTTTTCTTGAAGCATTGTTCATTCTTAGATTGTTCCTCGACTCTTTTATTCCGCTTTTAGATCTAGATATCCTTTTCCCCTTTTTTAGTTCTGGAGCAAGGAATTAAGAACCTGGCCATTTCATTGTCTCTAGCATAAGGATTGATTTCCTATTTTGGGCTAGACTATGGCCAAGGTACTTTCTTCCTCCGTCTCCCCCTTCTCCTCAACTATGAGTGAGTAGTTCCATATCGAGGCAAGGGGAATAGCCCCTTAGCCATGGTTTGATCGAATTAGTTTTAATCGATTTATTTTATATGGCGATTGGTTTATTAAATCGATAATCTAGCGAAGTAATTACTCGTTAGATGTATATGTTAACTTGGATGGAAATGACCATGGAAATTCGGGTTTAGAACGATTAAACCAATTCGCATAGAGATTCTGATGTGACCGCAGATTTATCTCTTTTCGGATGACGAACTAGGAAACATGAGCACCAGGACCAATGGGCTCATGTGGAGTTCATCTTTTGTGGGTTTTTGTGATTCACATGTCGTCGCCTATTTGTCAATTAATTGTTAATTCGTTTCTTGCCATGGATAAGGAGGTGAAAACACCTAAAGCCTCGATTCTCTCCCTTTGATTTCAATCACCGATCGTTTTTGTTTGCTTTAATTTTTAGTCTTTCAATTTGCAATAGTTTCTTGTGCTAACAACAATCTTTGTTTACCTTTTGCAGGGCAAATAAAATTCTTGTTTAGTGCTAATTTAATTTCAGCAATTTCCTTCCTTAGTGTAAAAATTCATCACCCAAACCGATTTTACTTTCCATTCTAAATCTGAAAATACCAAAAACAAATAAAATAACTTCTTCAAATAATTGGGTTTTTAAGAAACAATCTTCAAAAGTTGTCCTTTGGGATTTGACCCTTCTATACTAGCCTTAATCAGAGAGTTAAAAGGATTAAACTCTAGGATTAACTATCTTAGTGATTGGTGTGTTAAGCGACGCATATCAATTTGATTCCCTCCAATAGGATCCACAGATCTTCAAAATTTAATCCAAGATATCCCCTCATCCAGACTTGATGGGGGATCCACCCCAACCCGTCTTAAAGATCAATGTGCACCATAGATACTTGGCATAGGGGCACTCTAATAAGAGATGCCCATGGGATTTGTCTCAAGGCCTACACATCGCACACTCCGTGTTAGTACCCAAACCCCACGACCTAAGCCTATCAAGGGTGGGTAACTTGAAAAGGATACATTTATAAAGAGAACAACTCCATTTAGGAGTGTGTTTCCACACAAACTCAAACCAAGGGACCTGAGGTTGAAGAAGGGGATACACGACCAAGGTTTGAACCTATCATTTTGTAGCCTCCACCTAAATGTTCAAAAACATGATCACCAGGTATAGCAGGACAACTCTTGGTCATCAAACGCACACCCTGGAAGAGTTCACGATAGACTTCATATCAAGGCTTTCTCCATATTTCTATATCATCCATTTAGTCCAATTTGACTCCTTATTCTTCAAAAAATGGTCGATACTTTTGTAGGTCATCACTTTCACAATGTCAGCCATGTCTAGGATATTGAGGCACATATAAAAATATCTAACTCTATCCTTACCTCCACTGATTGATATACCGAGTTACTTTGTGGGGAAGGTTCCCCTCGCCAATCCCAATGATCTCCTTCGATATCCCCTTCATCGAGTCATAAGAGTGGGAGAAGTAGATTCCAGATATCAAATTACTGAGGAACAAGCCAGTGAGGATTCCAAAAGATTTCATAACCACCCTAAAGTGTTTGAAATACTTCATAGTACCCACAAGAAAAAATAGGACATCAACTACAAAAATCATATGTGACAGCACCTTCACACCACCTTATCTAAAAGTGTACATCTTCTTAGCTACAATCACATCTTATACCATGAAGGATAGAGACTCCATAACGAATGTGAATATCATGAGTGAAAGGGGGTCACCCTACCTTAGGCCATTGGTGTCCCTGAATAACCCAAAAGGAACCTCATGGACTAAGGTAGAAAAAGAGGTGTAGAAAAATACTCCTTGATGAGAAAGATCCATCCGATTGAAAATTCCATATGTTCCATGATGCGCCATAACACACTTGACATTGTCATACACCTTAGAAAGGTCATGTTTGACACAAACCTTATGAGAACTGCCCTTGGTGCCAAAATCAAGAAGTAACTTCGAGGCTAATAAGGCATTGTCTGATATGTTGCACCCTTTGATGAAGGCAGATTCCACTGGAAATATTAGATCGGGCAACACTCTTTGGAGTCTATTTTCTAGGAGCTTGGTGATGATTTTGTACAAGACTAATAAACAAGCAATACGAAGGACATCCGACATGGATTCCACTATGGTCTTCTTAGGGATCAATCTAAGAAAAGAATGATTGATGCACATGAGCCTCTTGCCACCAACAAGAAACCATCTGAAAACCCTACATAATCATATTTGATAACATGCCACATCTTTTACAAGATAAAGGACTAAAGTCGTCGGGTCTGGGGCCTCGGAAGCTTCAATGAAAAACAAGGCACTTCTAATTTCATCCTCATAAGTAGGATCACACATCACTCTATTCATTTCATCAGTCACCCTTTGTCTAGGCATAGAGCACTAGTTGCTAGGAGCTTCCCGTTTGCTATTATACAATCTAGATAAGAAGTTTACAACCTTCATACCCACTTCACGAGGGAATTGGTATAAGATCCATCACCTTTGTACAAGGAATGGATGAAGGCCTTCATGAGATATCTTTGCACTACTACATGATAGGTTCTCGTGTTTATGTCACCATCATGAATTCATCTGAGCATGATCCTCTGCTAATAACAAAGTTCCTCATCCTTTTCAAGCTAATTGAGTCTCTTGGCTTCCTCCACTTTGTTCTGAATCATCTGTGGTTGAAGAGGATTATTTCTAAGCTTGCATGCAACGAAACCATGAGTATCCTTTTCAATGGGCACTAATGTTGTGAGATCACAAAGCCCTTTGACCGAGGACTTCAGTGTTGTCTTTGTCCTTTTAATATTTTCAACCATCACAAGAAGAGGATTTCCTAGGACCCCCACTTTCTAGGTTTCTTTTATGGACATCTCACAATGTGGCCATTCCAGCCATCCATTGAATAATCTGAAAGGTTTACCCTTAGTAACTTAATGCAATGGTAGCACCAGTAACCAAACATGGTCACTAGTGGGATAACCCCCCTAGTTTAACATTCGCATGAGGGAACAAATTGAGCCATGCGTCATTAACTATAGCCATGTTTAGATGACTAGGTATCCTCCTATTCACAACCTGTTTGTTATGCTATGTAATAATTCCTCCATCCATATTTAGCTTAGTCAAATTGGCAGCATCCACCACATCATTGAACCAAGCTAATCTAGAATAAAAAATTGGGATAACCCCTTTCTTATCACTTTCCTTCCTGATATGATTGAAATATCCTAAGAAGATCGGGGATAGTTTTGTTTGGTTATCCGTGTTGGAAAATATGAAATCAGATATGACAACAAAAATAAAAAATTTATTGCTACGTGTCACAACGTACCCTACATACCTTTATCGTAACCCTTATCTAAGGTCACGTTGGATGGTGTAAAAATACATTGAATGACATGTGATGAGTGTAGTGACTTTAGTCTAAGAACCACAATCACTATCACTATGAGAGCTGATTCTAACTACCATTCTATGGTCTTCATGGATCACTCTCAATGTGGGTATGTCCAGTACATTGTTCTCTAACAAGTACCTATGTGTTTGGTTTGATATCACATATCATGACTGATGACATTTTGTCATCAACCAACACACACTCTAGTCTATGTATAACTATTGTCTATTTATCTTCCACAATAATATCTGAATAGGGACATAACAAGAATGCACATACTCTTATCATACATATGATCTCATTGTTCAGGTCCTCAACCTAAAGACATATATCATCAAGTAACATCATTATTTGGATATCTACTATGTTTGTGTCATCATCTCATGATTGAGACAAAGAAAACAAACAAAATTACATTTATCAGTATCAAATCAAGTATATGATGCCCCATTACTATCATCATATGATTGGCTCTTTGGGCATACATAGCAACATAGTCCCACTTGCACTTAGAGCCAATCACCCACGAATCTTATTCCAAGTGATCTTAACATGTCCATCATGTTTCTGCTATGTAAGTGATTTTATAGCGTTAGCAAGGTTTTCTTCTAGTCGGTATATTGCAAGTTTCACATCTCCTTACTGTATGAATTCTCGTATGAGATGGAATTTTCCATAGTATGTATCTTAGATTCCTTGCCTATTCAGTAGCTCCATTGTTGTCATAGTATTTCTATTGTGTCATCAATGGTTGGAACCTCCCACAAGTTCATCTACATGAACTTTGTGATCCATACAATATCCTATGTTGTTGTAAAAACAACTAGGTACTCGACTTCTATTGTAGAATTAAACAATTGTCTCTTGCTCAGAACCTTTCCAACTTACAGTTCTTGTTTTAAGGTCAAACACAAATTTTGATTGTAATCATTAATTTTATTTGTAATTAAGAAGCTTGCATCAGTGTAACCCTTTACACCCAACTCTTCCTTATTACCATAAATAAGAAACTAATCCTTTTCGTGTTTCTATAGGACTTAAGGATGTTCTTTGTGGGAGTCTAGTGACTTTTACTAGGACCTAACAGATATCCTCTCGACATTTCTAATACATGGTATAAAGTTTCCCACATATTTTTCTCATCTTAGTTACAAGTCATATAATCAATATAAGTGATTACAAAATTCTTCTAAGGTCATTTGAAGTGATTTCCTTATTAGCACACTCGCATTGCATTTGACTTGAACTTGGACAAGCTAGGGCTTGTGTAAATTGATCCTTTTCATGTACCTAAAGCCTAAAATCAATCTTGAACAAGCATATTAGATACATATGAATGGAATGGTTGAGTCATTATCAAAATATGGACAACGTATAACCTTTAGGTCAATATTCTCCCCCTTTTTGACAATGACAAACCATTCCTCAATCATATTGAAAAGAATATTGAAATTATACCTTTGCCTTGTGAATTGTAAGGGGATTCAAGATTTCAACAATGTGAATTGCTCCCCCTCAATCTATGCTTACTTTAACCTGCATAGTTAGTCTATCTACACAAAGTAATATAACATACGTGCACTATATGGTCCTTTAGCAAGTCACATGATAAAGCATATAATGAACAAGAAAAGGATCACATAGGCAATACAAGAAATATGGTTGAGTTTCAATATATTGAAAATTCTCTCCCCTTTTTGATATTATCAAAAAGGAAGGGGGTAGAAGAGCATACAAATAGGTTTTCTTCAAGCATAACCAAGCATATATCCAAAACATGCAATCTCAAAACATACATCGAACATAGACGAGAGAAACAAATAAGCTAAGTCATAATCAAAATATGGTGAAACATGGCACCAACTCATAAGATATAACAAATCAAAGAGTAAGAGTGCACAAAATATAGATTACAAACCAGAATGCAAGTTCTCATAGAACAACTACAAGAAAAAAATGATGAAAACTAAGATGATAAAATAGTACAACTCAGATCATGTACCCAGATGTTTGTGATACAAAATAGCCTAGAAAGATATATATGATCAACAAACTAGACTAAAAACTAAGAACATATAGATATCTAAGCTATCTATATCAACAACATCATCATCCTCAACATCAGGCTCATAGTCATCATCTCCATCTGAAGGTGCAAAAACATCGCCTTCATCACTAGAGTCACCAGCAAAACCATCAGAGCCATCACCATCGTCAGATGCAGCACCATCATCCTCATCATCACCAACATCCTCATCAGCATCAACAACCTCCTCATCAGCCTGGTCTGGCATCTCCTCATCAATAGAAGGACTGAAGCGACGATTAGGCCAACGAGCATTCTACTCATCCCAAGTCATACCAAGAGCATAGAGCTCATTGGCTTGAAGGAAGGAAGGAGTAGAATCACCAAGGCTGGTAAGTAGAGTGGCCAAGGGGTTAGAAGGTAGAGACAGGATAATAGGAGTAGGTCCACCAGCAGTAGAGGGTGTGGGAGCAGCAGAAGGTGCAGGTGGAGGGGTAGGATAAAAGTGATTATATGCATAAGAGGCATAATCACTTCCTGGGTAGAGCTAGTAGGTTGGGTATGGGTGTGCACAAAACATGTTCGTGTTAGACATGATTGAACATAAATCTTGATGCAGGTGCTCCTAAACCTAGAGGTTGTATACCTGTTGGTGTATCATGTAACCCATGAGGGCTTCATTGGACACACGAAACGAGGCACATGTAGGTTGAGGAGGTAAAGGTGCTCGGGTAGAGGTCGGGGTAGGTTCAGCAGAGGCAGAGGCAAAGGTAGAGGCACCAGGTGTGGTGGAGGAAAGGATAGGTACAAACTTATGGATAGTGGTCTCACTGATACATACTCCCTTCCTAGCATGTTTGTAATGGAAGTCATGGAAGAGAGATTTCTCAGTGGCAAATCGAAAAAGACCACATATCAGGGTAGGGTAGGGAGGGTGGGTGCCACGGGTATTCTTGCCTGAGTTGAAGCAAGTCATATGGTGGAGGATGTATCTAGACCACTTGACTCTGACATTCTCTAAGAGGCAGTACCTGATTTCCATAGTGTTCTCTACAATATCCGTTTGATTTTTCTTTGAATGGATGTTGCAGTTGACCACTAAGGAAAGGATGCTCCTCTTGAGATCCAAGGCAGAGGAGGGTAGGGTGCTCTTCTTCTTATAGGGGAACTGAGGTTTCTTCAAGTAACGATGGATGTCAGGAAGAGTGATATCGTATTGCTTGTAGAAAGCCTCAGGGTCAAGAAGGTCAAATACTCGTTGTAATCCTTACTCCAGGTGTCATTCTCATCGATACCTAAGAAGAAGACATTCATGATATCCTCTGAGACTTGGAATTTTTCCCAGAGCACTATGGCATTATCAACCACTAAGGTTGAGTACATTACAGTCGGGAGTTGTTGTGCCCAGGTCCTATGGATGAAGCAAATGCTCCAAGACTTTAACATTCATTTTGATGCTTCTCCTATATATTGTGATAATACTAGTGCAATTAACTTGTCTTACAATCCTATCTTGCATAGTAGAGATAAACATATAGAGGTTCTCCGTCATTTTCTTTATGATCACATTGCCAAGAAGGATATTTATATCACGCATGTGGTCACGAAAAATCAGTTGGCGGACATTTTCACTAAACCTCTAGCTAGAGAGCAATTTCACTTTATTAGATCAAAATTGCTTATAACTATTTTGAATGAATTTGATATGCCTTCTAGCTAGTTGTTATCTATCCTATATGTCTTGTCTCTATTTGAATCATCTTTGCTTGCTAATTTGCTTAAAAACATTTTTTCATGTTCATTTTGCCTAGTTTTTTTTCTCTTGTTTTTGGGTATTTTTTGCAAACGCATGTTTCATCACAAAATAGTACCCAATGATGAGAGCTATGTGTTGGTATGTATGCCCTGAGAGCTAATCATGGGATGATTGGTGGGATACATTAAGATTGATTTGATAAACATCAAAGGCGAGCTTCCAATTCATTCTGGTTCAGTCATATGAGATAGTGATAGAACAAATTGAATGTCTAAAGAATGACAGAACTCAATGACGTATGCTTTCAGGTTAAGGATCTAAATGATGAGATCATACGGATGCTAAGAGTTTGTACATTCTTGTTATGTCCCTAGTCGGATGTCATTGTGGAAGGTAGATAGACAGCAATGACACACAAGACTAGATTGTGGTGTTGGTTGATGACAGAATCTCATTAGTCATGATATAGAGATATCAAACCAAACACATAGGTACTTGTTAGAGAACAAGGTACCGGACAGACCCACCGTGAGTTTGACACATGGAACCATGAGATGGTAGTCACAGTCAGTACTCACAGTGATGGTGGTGAGTGTGATTCTTAGACCTGAAATCACTGCACTCAACACATGTCGTTGGGCACACTTTGACATCATCAAACACAGTCTTGAAACATGGGTTGTTATAAAGGTGATGATTGGGTGGCTTTGACACATGGGGCTTTTGAGGGGTGAGTGATAGATATGGGATTTGTCCCTCCTGAGGGAGTTTGATATCCATGGCCACTTGATGAGTAGGATTGAGAAAGGCGTGCATGCATGTGTGAATCAGTATATGATACTGATGTCATACATATCTCTTCCAGTCTACTCTGAGATCAAGGAAGTGAATGAACGTTGACAGGATGACTGTTCCATGCCTCGAGTTCATTCGGGATATCAGTGACAAAGGAATTATACATTCGCTGTAACACCATTCACGGATTGAAGGATGAAAGTTGTTCTCCAACTTTCTACTTTCACTTGGGTAGCACTGATGTGTGACTAGGCACCGCTCTTTTCTTGTGAAGTCATAAGTGTTATGGACTTTCACTACCAACGTGAAATGGACCTGCAGGGTCACACACATAGGATTTAACCTGGAAGAGGAGTTTTGTCTACAAAGCAATGTTTAGATTGATTACTAAAGGAGTTTAGTAGTTCAATTAAACACTCAATCAGTCGATAGCTCAAAATCGTATGGTTCAAGGTGTTGGACGCATTGATTGGAGTATCGGATTGATTGAAATCGCAATTGACTGATTTTTTGCCCAACCTGTGCTCCCAACCGATCGGTTCATGTGATGAACCGGTCGGCTGAGGTTGCTGAACCGGTCGGCTGGAGTGTCCAGGCCGATCGGCTCATGCCCTGGTTGAAACGACTGGTTCAAGGGTTGAACCGATCGACTCAACTGGTGCAACCGACCAGTTGGGAAAAGTCATATCGGCAAGAATTTTCCTTTGGTTTCAAATTGCCAATTCGATTGGGAATAATATTGGTATTCGATACCAATTGGGAAAGAAACAAGGAAAGTCTTTTTGTGCCAGATTAGGACCATGAACCGATCGGTTCAGGGCACCAACTGATCGGTTGGAGTGCCCCAAACGATCAGATCAGGTCCAACCGATCGGCTCAATGGCCGAACCGATCGGTTCAGTTGTGAACCGATCATTTCAAGTTGCGAACCGGTTGCTTTTTGTGGAAAATTCTCGAACCCTTCTACTCCTGCTTTAGTCCCGCATTGCCCGGGATGGAGAACCCTGTCCCATGACTCTCCTATATATAGGGGTATTGGGGGCTTCTCAAAGTACAGATCAGTGCAACCAGTTGCTCTGCAAGTTGTCATTCTCTCTGGTTTTGGTAACCGTGAGAGAGCCCGAGCAAGTGCTTCCCGCAAAAGGGAGGTGCAGCAAAGGAAGGACAACTGCAGTTGCAACAGGAGGCAGGAGAGCGTGTTGGCGACTAGTACGTCAACAGGAGGGTGCAACTCCTTCCACTTCCTTGTGGGACAAGGAGTGTGGAGTTCCAGGTGGTCCGTGTGGACTACTACAAAGGCGGGAGGACACTGCCGCTTAGGAGGACAACTGTCATCCGACAGTCCGGTTCGAGTAGGAGTTGTCAGTCCCGGTGCGACCAGGAGCTGCACAGACACCGTCGAAGTCTGGAGTTGAAGACTGTGCATTGCGCGAGGTATTGTCACCGAGCAAGCCTCGGGACAAGGTATGATTCCACAAACCATCCTTTCCTATTATATAGACGTTGACGTGTTTCCTCGGTATGGGTTTGGGGAGAATTTTTTTATTTCCGCTGCCTTCTCTGTCTCCCCTAAAAACCCAACAGTGGTATCAGAGCCACGTCAACTGCTCTATATTTTAGGAATATCGATATGATCGATTTTGGTTTGTCGCCTTTATTTATTGCATACGATGCGAATAATATCGGCTTTATGCATGTCCAATCCTAAATCCACAAATCCCTAATTACATATATGATATGTATTATTATTGCACTCGATACACGTCGCCCTTAAATGAGTTTTGTGGTGGATGTGTGTAGTGTGATTATGGCCTATAAACCCCTATCTGTGATTGGTTGTATGTGGTTGCTTGCATCTCGGTCTGCGTACCGATCTTCCCTCTCTTATTCCTGATGTAACTCGAAATAATTCGAGATTCTTTCCTACCTTTGCTCCCCCCGAATGTAACTCGGGGTTTCCCTTTTTAAAGCAATGTAATAAATAGGATAGATTTTATTTCCTGTTATGTCAAAGACCATCGGACATCAAGACGACTGATCAGACAGTCAGTTCAAGGAGTGAACCGATCGGTTGACCTTCCATACGGTCGGTTCAAGGAGTGAACCGATCGGTTGATGACCGGTTCGAGGAGCGAGACGAGCGGGTGGCGGACATGACGAGATGCACGACGACCAGGCAAACCGATCGGTTGGAGGAGCCAACCAATCGGCTGGTGGCACCCAGACGACCGGCTGGAGAGTACAGATCATTCATGTGATGAGTTGATCTACTCAGATGGCAAGGCACAGAGTTCATCTTGTACAGGTTGCATGTGATGTAGACCTAGATGACCGTGATTCCTCTTGGCTCGAGGAATCACATTAGGATGGCCATAATCATCGCTTTTTATCGTTTGTGCATGTTTTCTGTGGGATATAGCATGTATATGATACGTACTATGTATTGTGGTGATTGGATATGTATATGTATATAAAAACCAAATCCCTCATTAAAATATTAAGTTTTAGATGCCTTCCAAATGCGACACACGTGAAAAGCTTGATCGACCAAGTGTGGGCACGCCCTAGCATGGTGCACCGTCTATCTCGTGGAAGCGTGAAGGATGAATGTGTGGGTCTGCCCTAGCAGGGTGCATATTCATCGTGTTTGCTTTGGGTCAGACTTAACAAGGTGATCTAGATGGGATCTAGTACCTTGAGGCATAGAGATGATCATTGCAAGGAGTTGTATATGACATCTTATCAAGAGTTGCATATGATGCAATTGGCAAAAGTTGCCTACCTGAGAGATCTATGTTGTGGGTGACAGCCCTAGCTGGTCCATGACTTAGAGGATTTCAGGATCTTGCCCACTAGAAGGTTGTACGCTGCAATCTTCCGAATTGATTGTGAGGGCTATCAATTTGAAGTAAAATAGTGGGAGCGATAATTAATTAAAGGCCTAATTATATCGTCAAATTTTCAAATCAATCAAATAAGTCAAAAATGAGTTTTGGACTAAAATTGCATATTTTCCTTTTTGTAGTTCAAATGGAAACAAACAACAACAACTTTTCTTTGCGATCGGTCCTTGACAAGGACAAGCTAAATGGGACAAACTTCCACCACTGGTATCGGACTTTGAGAATTGTTCTCACTCAAGAGCGTAAGCTCTATGTCCTGGATACTCCAATTCCAGAGGAACCCGCTCCTAATGCACCAAGGACAGAAAGGGATGCTTACAAGAAGCATTCTGATGATGCCATTGCTGCAAAGTGCTTGATGTTATGTTCAATGAACCATGAGTTGCAGAGGCAACATGAGAACATGGGTGTCATAGAGATGATTCTGCATCTCAGGAATATGTATGAAGATCAGGCACGGTAAGAGAGGTATAATGTTTCTAGGGCGTTGTTCAAGTGCGTCATGACAGAAGGAGATCCAGTTGGTCCTCACACACTCAAGATGATTGGGTATGTGGAGAACCTGCAGAGACTGGGATTTCCACTGAGCCAAGAGTTGGCTACTGACGTGATACTGCAATCGTTGCCAGAATCTTACAGTCAGTTTGTGATGAACTACAACATGAACAACTTTGATAGGCCACTGTCAGAGTTGTTGGGCATGTTGAGGACAGCCGAGTTACAGATGAAGAAGGACAAGCCTAAGTCCGTGATGGTGATCACGAGCAAGAAAGGCAAGTCCAAGCGCAAGGGCAAGGGCAAAGCTAAGAAAGGTTCTGAAGCTAGCCAGGAGTCCAAGCCATCTTCAGCTCTCAAGGCCAAGGGAGGCGTGACAAAGAAAGGAAATTGCCACCATTGTCAAAAGCCAGGACATTGGAAAAGGAATTGTCCTCTCTACCTGGAAGAACAAAAGAAGAAGGAGGCGACTGAAGCCTCTACTTGAAGGTGTCATGTAAATAAACTTGTAACACTTTTGAGATATATGATATCAAGATGTAAAGTGTAAAGCATTCTTACTTGGGGAAAGTGTTGCCTTTATAGATAGGAATACTTTAGTTTATTTTCAGCCAATAAGTCATGTAATATAGTTATGAAGTGCTATTTCATACTTGCCAATAGATAGAAACACTTTATTTTTGCATATTGTATGACAATGATGGCAATTAATAAAGAGATGTTTCAATTTATAAAGATGTGATCTTTGTGGCAATGCCTTATTTATCTTGTGATATTTGATATGCATAAGATAAGACGATACCTAAAAGTTATAGATAACTCAAACAATTCAATTAGCATTAATCATGAGAAATTCATTTCTAGTTTCCATGTAATGGATAAAACTAGACTCTTTTGGTTAGAGAACTAGTAAGAGACATGAATATCTTCGACATGATTAATCAATCTTCACTAATGTAGTGGGAGAGTGATTATCCTATTAGGTATAATACATGTGATGTATTTACATATCTATTGGAATAAATGCTAATACTTCAAATGGTGTTTAGAGAAATACCAATATGAATATCTTGAAGTGTTCAAGATTATCATAAATGAAGTACAAATTTGGTAAAGTATTAATTCTTGATGAGATCAATGAATGAAATACTTGGACCAAATGTTTGAGATCCTTATGAGTGATTATGATAGTGTATCATAGTGAACTCATGATTAAGGCATGGTGATGTCTGAATCAAGAAGGAATCATACTCTAAGGAGTTAGAGAATGATTATCAAATAACTGAATTCTTCTTAATAAATGAATACCCCACACTAATAAAAGAAATTAAGAATCACAAGGGTTGTGAGTTCTTATATCTTTAACAGATACACCTCAATTATCTATGTGATGAGTTGTTCATGTGATGAGTCAACTATCAAGATGAATATAAGGAACCTAATCTTGAGTTATGGTTTAAAACCATTACATCCTAAATGACTTCCATGTGAACCATAAGGTATGACCTTGATGGTAGCACTCATTGGATCATATCCATAAGTGCAAATGAGTCTTAAGTGTTAAGACACATGGATAACATTTTAAGAAGGATGATGCTTGTTGATTGCAACTTAATGACTAAGACATTTGGCATATGGATACTAAAACCGCATTCCTATGAGGAATAAAAATAGGATGTGTACGTGACACAACCTATAAGGTTTATGAATCCACTAATGCAAATGAAGTCTATAAGTTACAATGGACTAATCAATGTGATTGATTGAGTACAAGCAACTCAAAATTGGATCTTTATTTTGATGATATAGTCAAAGGGTTTGACTGATATGTCAAAGATAAAGAAGGGATCTGTGATTTAGTGGGAGCGTGTTCACATTCCACATATTGATGTGAAATGGAAATGTTCTAGATTGGAAATCTGAATGTGGAAATTATCTTTAAGGAAGATAGAGATGTTTCCTATGTGATAGGAATAGAGATCTATAGAGATAGTTCTCGAAAATCTCTTGACCTAGAAAGAGAGAGCATACATTGGCAATCTGTACTGAAGTGTTCAGTATGCACAGATTCAGTGGGAGAAAACTTGTCCATGTTACATGGAGTTAGTATCCCAAGGCCAAGTGTCCAATTCTTATGAAGAATGGGAACACTAAGAATATATATGGATCTATCATGTATGTAATCATCGCATTATCTTGCATGTATGACATGGCAAGAATAAAATGCATTCATCATCTTGTATGTAGGACATGGCAATATGATGTGCTCATCCTGATAACTCATATGTAGGACATGACGAGTGGATGTCTGTCTACTTCCAGTAAGGGTTACTGGAATACCATGAGAACTTGATAAGTGCTTGTGAAGTACTAGTTCTATGGAGATAAGGAAGAGTTTAATGTAAAGAGTTACATTGATGTGAACTTCCGAAAGGACAGAAAATTAATCGCAAAATATATATGAGATGTATAAAATAGAAAGTTTGTTGATAATTGGAAGTGTTCCAATAAAGCCATTTGAAAAGGGAAATGCCGAGTGGATACAATATGGATCTGAAAGTTCATGAGATGAACTTATATTCCACTCATTGATGACAAGTCTGGAATCCTTGATCATGCAATGTGGCTAAAGGTTAGCAATGGAATACTAGATCGCATATTACGGCAACTCCATCTCATACGTGTGACGTACAGCGAAGAGATGCGAGGCATGAAATTTATACAGACTTTGGCAAGGTGTTGCCATTACTCACTATTTTGGCACTAGAGCAAAGTAACATGTGGGACATGTTTGAAGATCACTATGAATATGATTCATGGGTGATTGGCTCACAGTGCAAGTGGGAGTCTGTTGGTATGTATGCCCTGAGAGCCAATCATGGGATGATTGGTGGGATACATTAAGATTGATTTGATAAACATCAAAGGCGAGCTTCCAATTCATTCTGGTTTAGTCATATGAGATAGTGATAGAACAGATTGAATGTCTAAAGAATGACAGAACTCAATTACATATGCTTTCAGGTTAAGGACTTGAACGATGAGATCATACGGATGCTAAGAGTTTGTACATTCTTGTTATGTCCCTAGTCGGATGTCATTGTGGAAGGTAGATAGACAACAATGACATACAAGACTAGATTGTGGTGTTGGTTGATGACAGAATCTCATTAGTCATGATATAGAGATATCAAACCAAACACATAGGTACTTGTTAGAGAACAAGGTACCGGAAAGACCCACCGTGAGTTTGACACATGGAACCATGAGATGGTAGTCACAGTCAGTACTCACAGTGATGGTGGTGAGTGTGATTCTTAGACCTGAAATCACTGCACTCAACACATGTCGTTGGGCACACTTTGACATCATCAAATGCAGTCCTGAAACATGGGTTGTTATAAAGGTGATGATTGGGTGGCTTTGACACATGGGGCTTTTGAGGGGTGAGTGATAGATATGGGATTTGTCCCTCTTGAGGGAGTTTGATATCCATGGCCACTTGATGAGTAGGATTGAGAAAGGCGTGCACGCATGTGTGAATCAGTATATGATACTGATGTCATACATATCTCTTCCAGTCTACTCTGAGATCAAGGAAGTGAATGAACGTTGACAGGATGACTGTTCCATGCCTCGAGTTCATTCGGGATATCAGTGACAAAGGAATTACACATTCGCTGTAACACCATTCATGGATTGTAGGATGAAATTTGTTCTCCAACTTTCTACTTTCACTTGGGTAGCACTGATGTGTGACTAGGCACCGCTCTTTGCTTGTGAAGTCATAAGTGTTATGGACTTTCACTGCCAACGTGAAATGGACCTGCAGGGTCACACACATAGGATTTAACCTGGAAGAGGAGTTTTGTCCACAAAGCAATGTTTAGATTGATTACTAAAGGAGTTTAGTAGTTCAATTAAACACTCAATCAGTCGATAGCTCAATATTGTATGGTTCAAGGTGTTGGACGCATTGATTGGAGTATCGAATTGATTGAAATCGCAATTGACTGATTTTTTGCCCAACCTGTGCTCCCAACCGATCGGTTCATGTGATGAACCGGTCGGCTGAGGTTGCTGAACCGGACGGCTGGAGTGTCCAGGCCGATCGGCTCATGCCCAGGTTGAAACGACCGGTTCAAGGGTTGAACCGATCGGCTCAACTGATGCAACCGACCAGTTGGGAAAAGTCATGTCGGCAAGAATTTTCCTTTGGTTTCAAATTGCCAATTCGATTGGGAATAATATTGGTATTCGATACCAATTGGGAAAGAAACAAGGAAAGTCTTTTTGAGCCGGATTAGGACCATGAACCGATCGGTTCAGGGCACCAACCGATCGGTTGGAGTGCCCCAAACGATCGGCTCAGGTCCAACCGATCGGCTCAATGGCCGAACCGATTGGTTCAGTTGTGAACCGATCATTTCAAGTTGCGAACTGGTTGCTTTTTGTGGAAAATTCGCGAACCCTTCTACTCCTGCTTTAGTCCCGCATTGCCTGGGATGGAGAACCCTATCCCATGACTCTCCTATATATAAAGGGGTATTGGGGGCTTCTCAAAGTACAGCTCAGTGCAACCAGTTGCTCTGCAAGTTTTCGTTCTCTCTGGTTTTGGTAACCGTGAGAGAGCCCGAGCAAGTGCTTCCCGCAAAAGGGAGGTGCAGCAAGGGAAGGACAACTGCAGTTGCAATAGGAGGAAGGAGAGCGTGTTGGCGACTAGTACGTCAACAGGAGGGTGTGACTCCTTCCACTTCCTTGTGGGACAAGGAGTGTGGAGTTCCAGGTGGTCCGTGTGGACTACTACAGAGGCGGGAGGACACTGCCGCTTAGGAGGACAACTGTCATCCGACAGTCCGGTTCGAGTAGGAGTTGTTAGTCCCGGTGCAACCAGGAGCTGCACAGACACCGTCGAAGTTCGGAGTTGAAGACCGCGCATTGCGCGAGGTATTGTCGCCGAGCAAGCCTCGGGACAAGGTATGATTCCACAAACCATCCTTTCCTATTATATAGACGTTGACGCATTTCCTCGGTATGGGTTTGGGGAGAATTTTTTTGTTTCCGCTGCCTTCTCTGTCTCCCCTAAAAACCCAACACTATGTGCCTAAGTATGTTCAATATACATAATGGACTTGAAAAATAAATTTAATTAGCACTCATATGGCTAGAAATTAAGTTTCATGGTTTTAGGTTAGGTTGACCATCGGTCGAGTTTCCTCAGAACAAACTCGACCGATCGATGGTCGGGCTGGAGCACACTTAAGTTGGGTTCAGCCGATGATTCTCCCTCTCGACTAGAGAAAATTTGACCAATTCCACTCCTCTAAGCCCTAAGCTCTCCACCCTTGACCTTCCCTTCCCCAACCTAACCCTAATCTGACCTAGGTAGACCATCCTTGACCTTCCCCCTTGCTAAACCTAGGTGTGTGAACGTTTTTGGTGGAGTGTTTTATGCTTTTGCATCCTCTTTCCTCTCTATTCCATGTCCATGGATTCAAATAGAAGGAAGAGAGCCACCCCTAGCAATGCACCATCCTCCTCCTCATCTTCCCGCTTGGTCCCCTTTGATGAGACTCTCTTTGTCTCCAATGAGGCTGTTAATAGGTATAAGGACCTTCTCCCACAGAGTCCTTTCCCTTTTCATGCCCTCTTTGAGCCTAGTCCTAGACGCCAAGAGGACATCAATCAAGTGGAAAGAGTGTTAGAAGTTTACCATCTATCAACCCTGGGTGTTGAATGTGCGTGCTTCAACAATTTCATGACTAGCACGAAAGTCGTTCATGAATTCTATGCGAACTTATATTAGAATTACAACACACTTATACCCCCTCCTAATACTCAATTTATCCTAACTTCTATGATAGATGATGATAACCTTCTATTTTAATCGTGGCTCATCCCTATTTTGGAGGTGGGTAATTTGCCTTTGTGGTAGCTTGACCTTGGTGGTCACTACACCTTTGTTTTGGTTTTGGTCGACAAATCCTTGACCATGGTTTTTTGGTCGTGATGATTTGTGTAGTTTCACTCGACACACATGGATTTTGTACCTTGGGTTGTGACTCGCCTATGTTGTGATTGTTGACACCCATTTTGTGTGGGGTGGTCGAGACATCCATCTTTTTTACGGTCGTGACACAAGCTTTGAGTGTTTTGGTTCCATGCTATAGTATAGTGGGTCACTACACATATGACATCCTTTATTTCGATCGAAACCCTAATCCTAATGGGTGATGGTCGCAACATTTAAGGTTGATACTCTTGCTTTAGTTGGTATTTTGTTTCAGCTAAGACTATGACACCAAGCATGGTTCTAGGAGGATGCAAGTGCCACTTGTGCACTTTCTATCAATCAAGCACCCTGCATAATCGACATCACTATAGGTAGTAAGAGTATAGTCCCTTGACTTGGGATACCATAGTCCAAAATTTAGAGTTTTGGCCAAGTACCTTAGAATCCTCTTAATAGCTATAAGATGTGATTTCTTAGGATTTGATTGAAAGCGAGTACACAAGCTAACACTAAACATTATATCAGGTCTAGAGGCAGTTAAGTAAAGTAAACTTCCAATCATACCTCTATAGAGATTCTCATCTGCTTTCTCACCTTCTTCATCTTTATCAAGTTTGGCGGTGTTTGACATGGGTGTATCCATTGGCTTGGTGTTCTCCATCCCAAAGCGCTTAAATAGTTCATTTGTGTACTTGCCTTGGTTGATGAAGTTCCCATCTTTTGTTTGCTTGATTTGAAAGCCGAGGAAGAATGTGAGTTCACCCGTCATACTCATTTCGAATTCACTTTGCATAAGATCACTAAATTCTTTGCAAAGATCAAGGTTAGTTCCGCCAAAAATGATATCATCAACATATATTTGTATGATAAGAAAATTGTTAGAAGTGTGTTTTAGAAATAAGGTAGAATCCACTTTGCCCATGATATACCCATACTGATCTAACAAAAAGTTCTTTAATTTCTCGTACCAAGCCCTTAGTTCTTGTTTGAGTCCTTAGAGAGATTTTTGCAATAAATAAACATGGTTAGGTAGACTATCATGTTCAAAGTCCAGAGGTTGTACAACATACACTTCCTCCTCAATTGTACCATTCAAAAATGCACTTTTAACATCCATTTGATACAAAAGAAAGTCTTTATAACTAGCAAAGGCAAGCAACATACGAATGGACTCAAGTCTAGATACATGTGCATATGTCTCATCAAAGTCTATACCTTCTTGTTGATTGTAACCTTGAGCCACTAACCTTGCTTTGTTCCTTACCACTTTGCCACTTTCATCAAGCTTGTTGCGGTAGACCCATTTGGTGCCAATGATCTTTTTATCACTTGGTCTTGGCACAAGGGTCCAAACTTTGTTCTTCTCAAATTGCTCCAGCTCCTCTTGCATAACTAGGATCCATTCTTCATCCCCAAGAGCTTCCTTGACATTCTTAGGCTCGAGTTGTGAGATGAAGGCGTTGTTGGCTTGTTCTTTGTTGAAAGCAGCCCACATCTTCACTCTTTTAAATGGATCACCTAAAATCAGCTCCTTTGGATGATTCTTTGCAAATCGGGGAGTTGGATCCATCTTTTCATCATCTTTGTCTTCTTCTTGAGTAGCCACCTCTTTTCCCTTTTGGGTGATGTTGAGCTCTTTAAGGATAGGAATTACTTCACCTGCAACATCATCATTTGGAACAATATCTTTGGGAATAGAGGGGTTAGTCTCAATAAACGTTACATTAATATATTCTTCTACTTTAGCAAGATCAACATTAAAAACTCTATAAGCCTTGCTAGTAGTGCTATAGCCAAGAAAGAAAGCCTTGTACAATTTCAGATCAAAATTTTTGAGAGAATTTTCGTATTCAAAACAAAACAAGGACATCTGAAAACATAGAAATACTCGATAGAAGGTTTCCTACAATGCCATAGCTCATAGGGGGTTTTCTTAAGTGAAGGATGAGTAAAAACTCGGTTTTGCACAAAATAAGAGGTACTGATAGCTTCAGCCCAAAACTTCTTAGGAGTATCATACTCTAGAAGCATGGTCCTAGCCATCTCCTGTAAATACCTATTCTTCCTCTCTACAACCCCATTTTGTTGAGGTGTTTGAGGTGAAGAGACGTTGTGTGCATAACCCGATTCATGACAGAAATACTCAAAAAGCTCATTTTCAAATTCTCCCCCATGGTCACTACGGATGGAAACAATGCTGTAAGAATCTTCATTCTCAACTTGTTTACAAAAGCTCGAGAAAATATCAAGCATATCACTCTTGGAAATGAGAAAGAAGGTCCAAGTATATCTAGAGAAATCATCGACAATAACAAGGCAATACTTGGAACCAAGGAGCGATTGAGTTCTCATTGGTTCAAATAGATCAATGTGAAGAGGCTCAAGAGCTCTCTTGGTGCTAAGGACTCCTTTGGATTTGAAGGAGGACTTAGTTTTCTTTCCTTGGGTACAAGGTTGGCATTCCTCATTCTTTTCAAAATTTAATTTTGGAAGTCCCTTGACCAAGTCCTTTTTGCTCAACTTCTTTAATTGATGCATATTTACATGACCAAGCCGGCGGTGCCAAAGAGAAATATCATTTGAGTTGACTACTAGGCATTTACCAACCACAAGCTTAATAGAGTTAAGAACAATAACATAAAGATTACCACTTCTAGTTCCCTTATATATAACTTGGTAGGTGAGGGAATCTAGAATCAAGCATTCAAAGGAAGTAAATAGTACAACATGACCATTATCACAAAGTTGACTGACACTAATTAAATTGTGATGTAGGCCATCCACAAAAAGAACATTCTTGATGCACAAGGATTCACCTACATCACCCTCACCTTTGACTTTACCTTTCTTGTTGTCTCCAAAGGTGACCGATCCTCCTTTCTTTTTGGTGAAATTGTTGAAATGGCTGAAGTCATCGGTCATGTTCTTTGTGCAGCCACTATCAACAATCCATCTACCCTTTTCTTGTAAGAAAGGAGAATTTCAGTTCCCAACTCAAACTTTGGGATCCGGAGTTAGCTTGGGGACCCATTTCATCTTTGGGTTGGTCCCCTTAGGCTTGTAAGGACAATTAGTAGAGTAATGATCATCACATTTGCAATGAAAGCAAACCATTGGATTCTTAGTGCCAGAAGACTCTCCTACAAAGAAAGAGGTCTCCTTTCTCTTTTTCTTACCTTTGGCTTTTCTCTTGAACTTTGATGCTCCCCCTACAAATCCCAAACCACTAGTACCACTTTGTTTGGTAGAATGGTCAAGGATTTCATTTAGGGAGTTCTTCCCTTTAAGGAATTTCAATAGGGATGCTCTCAATCTATGGTTATCATCATTCAAAGAAACAATAGTAGAAGATAAACTAGATATGTCATCCCTAGCATGCACAAGATCATCCTCAAGACATAAAGCTTTAGTTAAATATGAATCTTTTTCAAGAGAGATAGAAGCAACATTAGGGAGTTCTTCCCTTTGAGGAATTTCAATAGGGATGCTCTCAATCTATGGTTATCATCATTCAAAGAAACAATAGTAGAAGATAAACTAGATATGTCATCCCTAGCATGCACAAGATCATCCTCAAGACATAAAGCTTTAGTTAAATATGAATCTTTTTCAAGAGAGATAGAAGCAACATTAACACTAGGCAATAAAGGTCTAGAAGATAGATCATTTACTTGAGCAATCAACCTAGCATTTTCATATTTAAGCATTTGAATATCTTTGAGATAGACATCTCTCTCTTCTCTACGAGCATCAATAATGAGCTTAAATTCAGCATTTTCAATTTTAAGGAAATCAAGCTCTTGAAGGAAATTTTGGTTTTCTTCCTTAATATTCTCAATGTTCTTAAGGTATATACCATTCTCAACTTCAACCCCATTGTATTGGAGCTCAAGATCAAGGTATTTCCCTTGCAAATTATCAATACTCTCAAGGTTGATTTTCTCATTCAATTTAAGAATTTCAAGCTTAGCATAAAGATCATCAATAATTTTTCCTAACCATTTTCTTTTAGATTTGCATTTAGTAAAAGATGAACGGGTAAAAATAAACATGTCAATAATAGCTTCCTTAGACAATTTATGCAATATTACCTCACTTACCTCGCCAATATATTCACTAGTAGAGGGCATGAGAGCAAGGTGGCACTCTCCATCTTCTTCTGAGCTTGAGCTGCTTGAAGATGAAGCTTCCCAAGCTACATGAGTTGCATTCTTGTGTCTCTTCTCCTACTTTTCCTTCCTCTTGTATTTGCTCTCCTTCTTATATTCCTCTTCCTTCTTTGAGCTACCCTTGTGGTGAGACTTTATTGACTTGGGGCATTCACTCTGGTAGTGCCCCTTTTGACCACACTTATAGCATCTCGGAGTAGAGGAGGAAGAGGCTTACTTTCCCTTGAAGTGTTTTCCCTTTATGTAGTTGACTTCATGCTCACTAGGGCATTCATCTTTACTAGAGGAGGAGTGAGAAATCTGACAAGCAAGTTGTTGTTGAAGGATGACCACCTCCACTTGTGCCTTGAAAGCACTATCTTTGATCTTCTTGGCTGCCTTCTCCTCTTGCTTGGCTTCTTCTTCTTGCTTGTCAAGTCTAGGCTTATGATCTTGAAGATTGTTAATGAGTTCTTTAGCTGGGATGTCACCAAGGCTCCTCACTTCTTCAATGGAGGTGACCTTTGACTCCCATCTCTTTGGAAGAGTCCTCAAAATCTTGGAGTTGATTACTCCTCTATCCAAAGTGTTGCCCAATGTAGTCAGCCCATTGATGATGGCATTGAGTCTTGAATACATCTCCGCAATCCCTTCTTTCTTCCCCATCTTGAAGTTCTCTGGAAGGTTGTTCGACATGTAGATATTTGCCTCCTTGACTTGCTTTGTGCCTTCATAGGTGATGAACAACTTGTCCCAAATATCATAGGCAGTATCCCAAGATGAGATCCTATTGAACTCTGTAGGGGTGAGGGCTGCATAGAGAATGCTAATGGCCTTGGCATTGAGTTGGGCTTCTTTGAGTGTAGCTTCACTCCATTTTTCTATAGCTCTGGTTGGCTCCTTGTAAGGTTTGACCATCACCTTTCACATATCAAAGTTCATTCCTTGAATGTAGAATTGCATACGCCTCTTCCATTAGAGGAAATTGGTGCCATCAAAGATCGAAGGATGCATGGAGAAACCTCCCTCTAGGTTGAGAGAACCAAGTAGGTTGTCGCCCATCTTCTCGTCTTGTGGGAGATTTTTGGAGAAGATCCTTGGCTCTGATACCACTTGTTGGATCTAAGGGCTCTAGGGGGGGTGAATAGAGCAACAAAATTTCTTACAAAACATATTAGACCTTCAAAATATATCAAGATTAGAGAAATAGCTTAATTGCAATTTGAAGTCCTATCTAACAAACATAGCAAGGATGAGAGAGATTCATAGCAAGCATTTGCACCTGCTGAGATGGTAGAGCTCAAGAAATAGCTGCAGGAGTTGCTTGAGAAAGGATTTATCCGACCGAGTACTTCACCATGGGGTTCTCCGGTTCTCTTTGTTAAGAAAAAGGAAGGATCGATGCGGTTATGCATTGATTACAGACAATTGAATAAGGTAACTATAAAGAATAAGTATCATCTACCAAGAATCGATGACCTGTTTGATCAGTTGCGAGGTGCAACTATCTTCTCTAAGATAGATTTGAGGTCAGGATATCATCAGTTGCATATCAAGGAAGGTGACATACCTAAATCTGCCTTTAGGACAAGGTATGGTCACTATGAGTTCATAGTTATGTCATTTGGACTAACTAATGCACTAGCTGCATTCATGGAACCCATGAATAGAATCTTTCGACCTTTTCTTGATCAATTCATAGTAGTATTCATAGACGACATCCTGATCTACAGTAGAGATGCTCAACAACATGAGAAGCACCTCCGTCAAGCTTTAACTTTGCTAAGAGAGCATAAGTTTTATGCTAAGTTTAGCAAATGCGAGTTCTGGTTACCAGAAGTTTCTTTTCTAGGACACGTAATATCTGCCTCAGGTATCCGTGTTGATCCTAAAAAGGTAGAATTTGTCCTGCAATGGGAACAACCAAAGACACTGACGAAGATACGCAGTTTCTTAGGACTGGTAGGCTATTACAGGAGGTTCATTAAGAACTTCAGTTCTATATCTTTGCCCCTAACCAAGTTGACTAGGAAGGAGATTCCTTTTGTCTGGAATGACAAGTGTCAACATTCTTTCTAGTTGTTAAAGGAAAGGTTAACAAGTGCACCTGTGCTGGTGTTACCTGAGCAAGGGAAGGGGTACATAGTTTTCTGTGATGCATCTAAGAATGGTCTAGGATGTGTGTTGATGCAGGATAATCAAGTGATTTCTTATGACTCTCGATAGCTTAAGAAACACAAGGAGAATTATCCAACACATGATCTAGAGCTAGCTACTGTGGTCCATGCTTTGAAGATCTGGGGACATTATCTCTATGGAGAAACATTCCAGATTTTCACAGACCATAAGAATTTAAAATATATTTTCTCACAACATGAGTTGAACATGAGACAACGCCACTGGATGGAGTTAATCAAGGACTACGATTGTACAATTGATTACCATCCAGGAAAGGCTAATGTAGTGGCTGATGCACTAAGTAGGAAATCATCATCACCAGCCTTAGATAAAGCACAGTTGAACTCCTTAGTGTGCTCTAAAAGAGATATTCTTATCTCCTTGAGGCAAAACAATATACAACTTAAAGTATCATTGTTAGCTGGGTTGTTAGCTGAGATGCACATAAAACCTACTCTGAGACAACAGATTAAAGAAGCACAGCAAGTCGATACTGTGGTTCAGCAGATCAGGTCAGAGTATGGTAGTGAGAAACGGGATGGCTTTCATGAGTCAGAAGATCAGGTAGTCTGTTACCATGGCAGGATGGTAGTACCTGATGTCAATGACTTAAGGAAGTTAGTTTTGGAGGAAGCTCATTCTTTGATGTATGCAATGCATCCATGAAGCACCAAAATGTATCATAACTTGAAAGATATGTATTGGTGGCCAAGATTGAAGAAGGATGTAGCTGAGTTTGTTATGCGGTGTCCGGTGTGTCACCAGGTTAAAGCTGAACATCAGAAGCCCGTAGGAACAATGCAACCTTTGCATATACCGCAGCGGAAATGGGATCATGTGACCATGGATTTTGTGGTTGATTTGCCTAGAACAACCAAAGGTCATGATTCCATATGGGTGATAGTTGATAGGTTGACTAAGACAACACATTTCCTTCCTGTCAAAACAACCTACACTGCTGAGAAGCTTGCACATATATATGTAGATGAGATAGTGCGGTTGCACGGGGTCCCAGTTACTATTGTTTCTGACAGAGGTCCCCAGTTCATGAGTCATTTTTGGGAACGACTACATAAAGCTTTGGGTACGCAGTTAAGGTTTAGTACAACCTTTCATCCACAGACAGATGGACAATATGAGAGGACCATACAAACCTTGGAGGATTTGCTTAGGGCATGTGTCCTTCAGTTTGTAGGAAGTTGGGATCTACACCTGAGCTTGATAGATTTTGCTTACAATAATATCTATCAACACAGTATTGATATGGCACCATATGAAGCATTATATGGTAGACGTTGTAGATCTCCTTTATGTTGGTATGAAATAGGAGAATATCAAGTTTTGGGTCCTGAGCTTGTACAGAAGACAACTGAGAAGATTAAAGTAATACAACAACAATTAAAGACTGCACAGGATAGACAGAAGTCGTATGCTGACAAATGGTGAAGACCTTTAGAATTCCAAGTTGGAGACAGAGTATATCTCAAGGTCTCACCTTGGAAAGGTGTTCTTAGGTTTGGAAAGAAGGGGAAGTTAGCTCCTAGATTTATGGGGCCTTATCCAATCATTGAACGGATTGGAAAAGTAGCTTATAAGCTGGAGTTACCATCTGAGTTGCATAGATTGCATCCAGTGTTTCATATCTCTATGTTGAGAAAGTGTCATCCTGACACAGAGTTAGTTCTGCAACCTTTGGAGGTAGAACTAAATGATGATATATCATATGTTGAAGGACTTGTGATGATCCTTGATAAAAGAACTAAAAAGCTGAAAAAGAAAGACATATGTCTTGTGAAAGTTCTCTGGCATCACCGTGGCATTGAAGAAGCTACGTGGGAACTTGAGGAAGAGATGAGGAGGAAGTATCCTTCTCTTTTCTCTTAATGTTTTCGTCGATGATTTCGGGGATGAAATCCCTGTTAGGGGTGGATAATTTTTAACATCCCTGACCTGGGTTATGCCTTAACCCTAGTTGTTTTGCTTAATAAAGTTAATTATATGATTGCTCTTATTTCTTGAAAAGTAATTAAGGCCCAAGAGGAACTTATGTTTCAATTTTAGTCCTTTTTGAATAATGTTGAAAATATGTTTTGCTTGTTTTGGACTAAAGTGAAAATTACCCAAGTTGAGGGGTTAACTTGCAAATGTTACATGATAAATGTTCCTCAAATGTTGAAGAATCATCGGAATGAGTATGATGCAGTGGTATGTCTTCCACAAGCTTGAGCACCAAGATAGAGCTTGGTGAGCAATCTTTGTGCATTAAAACCTAGTTTTGGTGTAATGTGCAAATTACCCAAAACCTAGGGTTCAATATGCAAAATACCACTTCAAGAGGGTCCCTCGTGTTTCTTGGCATTATATAGAGAAAAGAAAATGAGAGGGGCATCTCATTTGAATCTCTTTAGAGGAGAGAGAATCTTGATATTAAAATAATCAAGATTTAAGCATAATTGAAACCCTAATTCAATTTAATGCAAAAATAAATATATTAATGGAAGTGCCCTCCAACCAAAAATGAGATGGTTGTATTTGTATAAGTGTGAACGTTCTTTTGCCTTGCAAAGTCCACGAAATGTCCTAAGTGAGTGGAGAGCCCACTCACATTAGTAAAAGGAAAAGTAATATCCACTCAATTTTGGATATTATTATTATAGTGGTTAAGGTTCTTAATTTGTTTTCCTTTAATTCATGGATAATGAAGAAGAATTGAAAGATGGGGGAGATTGTTTCTTATGCAAGGGATCGAGGAGAGTATGTGGCACTAGTTTTGGAAACTAAAGGATTATTATAAGACTTTTTCTCTCATTGAATTTCCTTATATACATCCCATTTCCAAGCCAAATGAAAGGCTTTTTCGATCCCTTTTTCTTTCCTTGCTTTGGCCGTGCACTAAGGAGCTAAGGAGCAACAGGAGGACGTGCCCCAACCTGTAGGTAAGCTCCATAGTCATCTTCAACATTGGTTTCATGGTGAAAATAAAAAATCAATGCTTGATTTCTTCTTTTCTTCATCCAATCTTCAATTCTAGCAAATCCTTTCACTCAAAGACTTGAGGACGAGCCTTGGGCAGTTGAGAAATATTCTTCCACCATTAAAGACGTGGAGTTTGGAGTTTTGAAGCTTCTTTGATGGCGGGTTATATAACTTGAACCCTTAAATGTTATTATTGATTTCCTTTCTCTTACATATGTTGAATCTTTCTTCATTCTCAAAATTCCTTTTGATTGATTGTTGAAATCACCACAAGAATCCCTGGAATTTTCAAAGGTCTGAAGCTTGAAGATGATGACATCATCCTAAGCACACACCTCAACAAGTACATGTGCAAACGGTCTCAAGATTTAGTCCAATCGGTCTTAAGACCGGTTGAGACCAAACGGTATCAAGACCATTTGGGATCAAAGGACCTCAAGACCGTTTGGGGATATTTGCTGATGTAATTGGATGATGATCTAATAGCTCAAATTGATTTGATTATAATGGTTACAGTGATGGATGATCCATTGATTACAAACCCTAATTGATGCAAACCGTTTGAGGTCAAACGACCTCAAGACCGTTTGAGGTCAAACGACCTCAAAACCGTTTGAGGTCAGGTGTTGTTATAAATTGATGATGATCCAATGGTTTTCAATTGAATTAACTTCAAAATGGGTCAATACTTTAGGGCTTCTTGATTACAAACCCTAAATCAATTTGTTGAAGAATCCCTAATTGAATTCAATCAATTTCAGTGCTTGGATGGGTCAAACGGTCTCAAGACCGTTTGACACCAAATAGTCTCAATACCATTTGAGGTCAAACATCCTCAAGACCGTTTTGAGGTCAGATGAGGTCATGATTGAATGGTGATTCAATTGTTTCAATTGAAGTAATTTCAATGATTACAATAATTGATGGATTGAATAATTGGAACTCTATTTGATTGATTGAAAGTAACCCAACATGATTCATTCGGTTTCAAGATGTTTTGGACCAAACGGTCTTGAGACCATTTGAGTCCAAACGGTCTTGAAACCGTTTGGAATCAAACGGTTTCAAAACTGTTTGAATGACCAAGTGGTTTCAATTTTTCAAACGGTTTCAACTATTGGTTTGTCCAATCAATCTTAGTGATGAATTGTTCAAACGGTTTCTAATGCTGAGTGCCCAAATAGTTTCAAAACCGTTTGGAGGGCAAATGGTCTTAACCCTAGATGCCCAAATGGTTTCAAAACCATTTGGAGGGCAATTGACTTCAAACCGTTTGGAGATTTAAAGGTCAAAACCGAATGGAGGTTTAACATACACAAAATTGATTGAAGACTTAAAGTGATGAAAGATCAGTTGATCCCATGATTGATAATGATGATTATCAAAGATAAGTACAATGGTTGACTCCCTAATGTACTTAGATGATTGGTACCCTTAGAGGGGTTAACCTTTGATGCTTATGGAAGTAATGACTTAATACACTATGTCAATCTTTCATTCAAGTTGAGTTGACCTAATTTAATCAAGTTTGAAGTAAGTATTATCCTAAAGAGGATGAAAGAGAGAGCGGGTCCATACATGTATAATAATCATGTAATGGTTAAATCTCAATACTCACAACATGAATAAAAAATATATAATTAGGGTATGATCCTCGATAAAGAGATCATGAAACCCTCATTGAGAATTTGATGGACCCCAACCCTAATTTAGGGCAATGCTTGGTGTAACCCTAATCTAGGGTGATGATGTGAGAAATCTCAATTAAGGGTTATGTTAAGTGAAACCCTAATTGAGGGTGATATCATGTGAAACCCTAATTGAGGGTGATATCATGTGAAACCTTGATTGAGGGTAATGTCATGTGAAACCCTAATTTAGGGTGACATCATGTGGAACTCTAATCAAGGGTAATGTCAAGCGAAACCCTAATGCAATGATGTGATGTGAAACTCTAACCCAAAGTAATGCTACATAATAACATGTGAAACCTTGATATGAAATCCTAACCCTAATAAAGGATAAAGGTATGTGAAGCCCTAATCTTGGGTTATAGTGTATGAAACCCTAATCTTGGACAATATGATGATAAACCATAACCCTAAATTGGGTAATGGAATGAGTATTCTTCATTGACATAAATTGGGAAATCCTAATTCCAATAAGGTAATAGTGATGTTACTCTTACAATGCATAGTGCTGATATGTAATTGATATAAATGTTATCATGTGCACTAATCATGCAGGTTTCATGAGATGTTGGACATAGCCAGGTATGAGCTATGATATTTTATTTTGAAATTGTTTTATGGGCCTTGTGTGCCATAATATGCTTTGTTGCCTAAATAAGAGGTGACAAAAGATTAATGGGCTTTAAGAGCCATGTGAAATGCCTGCATTGCAAATATTATGTTTACCTTGGTCAGATGACCTGAAGGCATTAAGTTACCTGATAAGTGGTAATAAGTGTTTTGATGAATTGAGGGTTTGAATACCCATATTCCATAATCATGATGATGAGATGTTAAGGGATGAGAATGTCCTGATGTGACAAGGGATTGAGATCCCAATGTTTTATAAAGCTTTAAAAAGGACTTGATAGAAATAGTACTCACTCTTTGTAGCATTTGTTATAATGATTTATGTTTGAAAACATGATTGATGCTAAAAGAATATTGTAATGTACTTAATTAACCAAGTGAAATGGTAACATGTAGAGCCCTGACCATAGATCCATCATCGTTAGTAGTTTGGTGATGGTGAAACAGATTTTCCTAAGGGAACTCATGGAGGGCATACTATTGAGTATGTGGGGGTTATGGGCGCGAATATCCTTACGCCCTAATGGAGGAATTGATGTGAGATAAACATTAAATCTCTCAATCCTTCATTATATATGTCGGGATGGATGTATCACTAATCTCCCGAATGTCGGGATGTATGTATCACTAATCTCCCGATGATGTTAATACCGAATCGATGTGAGATAAATATGAAATCTCTCGATTGCGAAGAGAGTATAGAATACCACTATCACCCTAATAGCGAAGTTTCCAGTATACCCTGGAACGCTATTTAGCAGAGACACAAGATGTCTTGCATTTGATCCTCACACTGACTGAGGAAGATGAGGTCATGGGAATTTGGCTCTTCTATTGACCTATGTATGGTACCGATTTCGATTTCACAATGGTTGGTTGGAGTATGAGCGGTATACCTCATCTCCTCAAGGCTTAAGTATGATTGTAAAATGTTATCAGCCGTGTAGCATATTTGCTTAAAGTTGAAATATGGGAATCATTGGTTGACGTTACATTGCTTAGTATATCTTAGATGGATAAATGTCATACATGTTCTTCATATTCCTTATTGGATAAATGACATACTACTTTACTAAGCTGAAATACTTTGAAGAAGAACATTGCTTTAATATTCTTAGATAATTGATTTATCTGCTATTGAATACTTATGATTCTTCTGCTCAGTTTTATTCCATTAAATTGCAATAATAATATTTCTGGCAGAGAGTTATATCTCTCACTGGGGCAATTTCAATTGTCTCACCCCCGTGGGATCCAACTTTTTAGGTAGACGCAGAAGAAGAAGCAGAAACCCTACAACAGGGGAAGAACAGTAGCAGCAGCAATAGGGACAGCAGTGAATTCTCATGTGGAGACACTGGCTGTCATGTTTTGTATATAGAGTCCTATGTGTCGTCTTTGTACTCTCAGGTCCTCGGAGTCAGTAGTTAATATAATGAATCGATCTGAGATTTTTTTATGATGCCTCGAGATTCTTATACTGCCTTTGTATAGTTTTAACAGGGAAGTTGATGCTTGTAATCCTCGAGAAGGAATAGTACAAGATATGTACTTGTGAACCAGGATGTATATGTAATATTGTGGTTCTTGTTATAAGAGTTTTCTTGTGTTTGGATCTCTTTGTAAAAAGTTTTAATTTTTAGTTATTTTCAGTAATCCACTGCAAATGAATGCTTCCGCTTAACTAAATCATGTTTTTGTAAGTTGGATGCCACATCTACTATGTCACCAAGTGAAATGGTGAGGACAAAGTGTAGAGTAGTGTAGCTACCCAATACATATGAGCTCAAAATGGAAAGGGCTTCAAACACTTGTTTAAACGTACTTCTCAAACATATACGTTCTAACCTATAGGATAAGTCAAACCTTATTTGCATACAACAATTTACTAAGTTTCTAGGATTTAAAGTGAGAGGGGAAATTTACTTTTATGTTTCATGGTGAGCAATTGTTAGGTGTAGCTAATGTTCATGCTCTGATACCAACTGTAAGGTCCCTAGATTCTGCTGTATCAAGACATAGAAGGCTCTATAGGACAAATTTGAAAATGTTAACTAATTATTTCAGAGAGCAATGTGGAAGCATTATACACATACATGAACATACAATTATAGGCATACACCATGTATATTATTATCAAAATGAATTATTACAAAATGAATTACAATTACATATTTTCAAGATGATTTAACAAATCTATGAATATGTATGCTAACAAGATCATAACACAATAGGTACAACCTGAACACTACTCACTTCCTGTCTTTTCTCCCATGCTAGCTCTGAACCTAGAAAATATATGAAACATCATATCAACATAATGTGTTGTGTACGTGGGTGAAAGATACTTACTAACATTCTTGCATAGTTAAAATAATTTCAGAAACAAGAAATTACTAAGAAAACCACTATTTAAGGCAAAAATTAGGGAAACACATAGTTTAAAGTGTCTTTTGATGCAATTGTACCACTAAGTGGTGTTTCACTTCATATTTCCCACCCCTTGGGCTATGGGGATCCCCACCCCTTGAGCTATGGGGATGTGCTGGTCTTATATTTCAAAAGAGGAAGAGGGAGTCAGAGGGAGAGAGAGAGAATATCTCACTTATTAGTCACAATCCATCGCTTCATTTATGTTTTACATGTTATGGCAGAGATTATACTACATTATAAAACATTCAAGTAATATTCTCAAGTAGGAACAAGGAATACATCATATCTATTGCACATAAGAAAACTAGTCATATACTAAGATAAAGCCCACATACCTAAGTTCAGAGACTCCTATTTATATCCATGATCATCAGATCTATGGTCATCACCTAATTAACAATAATTAATCATCATTAATAAATGTTCGTTAAATTGTCATATTTCTGGGTTTGAATTTGGGTTTAGTCAATCCTAGGTTCAACCTGATGTAAAATGTGTCTGATATTTTTTTACTTATCAATATAACATAATTAGGATATGGTTCAATTTTCGTAATTTTCTAATCATTGGTCTATTTTCTAGAAATAAAATGAGGTTAAAACATGGAATTGGGTTTTAATGATAGATGACATGTTATCTTGACATAATAGTCATATCATAGTTCATATTTGGTTTCCACATGATATTAAGATTCATATATATATTTTTATCAGATTTCATATTCATCATATACTAATTATACCATCTAAAACATCCTATAAGAAGCAGTATCATATATATTTAAACATGCACTAAGATTTCTTCAAAAGACTGATCTAAGGGTCAGTTAATATAGTTAATGTTTTTCTGTGTCTGAGGGTGTTTTTCAGGCATTTATAGGCCATATGAGCTATTTCAATGTCATTTTTGGTATTTAGGGGTTTTCTAGAAATATGAATATGGTTTACCTAATTTGGGTATTATATCGGCCGTTGATCCTCCTCACGCAACCTTCTAATCACGCTACATGGACCTGAAGGTCTGTGGCTCCTTGCTAGTAGCTGTCCATGGTCAGACCAGTTCAAGAAGTGAACATGGATTTTGAAAGAACAGTGGTTGATAACCGGTCGACTAGTATGTGAGATTGACTAGCCGGTCTGGCCTAGCTAGGAAACTCGATGCCTCTCACACAACCTGGAGTTCAACACCTTTGGTTCTAATGTCTGAGAACACTGCTACAAAGCAGAGTCACGTCCAGGAATTGCTACAATTACTAGATCCTCCTCCCTGTAGTCTGCCTCCATGGGCTTCTTCTATTCATCCCTTAATCTGCTATCATGATGGTTCATCGATGAGGGATCCTCCTCAAGGTCATGGTGGCTGCACTGATGACAGCTGCCACCATGGTGGAGATGATGGGTGACAAAAGGGGCATTTCTTTATCTAGCTCCCTTTCCACTTCTTTTGGTTTGGGTATGGTTGAAAAGATGTCACCAATAGAGCAACAACAGTAGGGC
Organism: Alisma plantago-aquatica; assembly: GCA_963693085.1. NCBI lineage: Eukaryota > Viridiplantae > Streptophyta > Magnoliopsida > Alismatales > Alismataceae > Alisma > Alisma plantago-aquatica. Next base: position 13,399,570 of record OY856414.1, on the reverse strand, counting down.
ATGCTGGCAATCCACGGTTACCCCTCTTGACCCAGCATCTCCTCCTTGATGAGGTTGAGTTAGTTTGACGTGTTGGGGCCTTCTAGCACTACCCAAGCATCGTAAGAGGTTCACCAACATGCAAGAGTGGTTCCCTATTCTCTCAAATCCCCAAAGCTATCTCCTTCTTCCTCCATTCTTCTCACACCCCTTTGGACACCCTCCTGTAAGGTGCGATGGAGATATCAAGAATAGGAGAGTTGTATTGCCCTCGTTACTACTCTCTACACCATGTGTAAGAGTTCATTGGAAATATCTCAACCTCACAGAGCATTTGGCTCGCGTATATGGGGTTATTCACCCTCAAAATCACAGAGAGAAGGGGTGACACACTTTGACTGTTCCCCGCATAGAATCTGGAGGTAGCAGACAAACTCTCCACCACATGATCCCTGGGATGGCCCAGATCAAGCCACACTATATTAAATCAAGTGTTCACCAATGTGCTAATGGATGCGTGATAAGGTGATAAACTCACTACCTAATGAGACCATATTCAAGTGGTAATTATCATTTAATTATTTTTAATAATCTCTCAAACTTTAAACCTCCATATATCCTAGTACAAACCTATGATTCAAATGAAATTTGAATCATAGGTTCCCCATCATAAAAAATCTTGTATCATGAAATTTGAACTCAAAATTCAAAGATTTTGTCATATAAAATAATTCCTCAGATAATCACAAATAAGGGTATAAACCTTATACAAAATTCAATTAATCCTCAAATCTTGATCAAATAAATCTCAAAAGATTTTGTATGGTTCTCACAACCCAAGATTCATCAATTGACCCCTCAAGATCATTGCAACTACTCAATGGACCTCGTGGCCTCATAAGTACACAAATTATTTAACCAAACTCAGTCATTATAGCTGAACAAAATCAATGTTTAAATCATCAATTGGGTATCTGGTTCACTTTTTGAGTGAAAAGAGTCAGTGATTGAATAACCAATTCCTCTATTTGGTATCAATCCTCTATATGACACACATGGTCTTAAAATACTATATTGGTTATCAAAACCCTAAAACCTGGGTTATCACAATGCCAATACTTATTAATAGGCATTTTCTAATTAAAATAATCATTTTAGTATAGTACTTATGAATGAACAATGTTAATTAGAAAATAAATATTATATGATGTATGAATACATAATATATAAGTATTCTTTTATATAAAAAGTATGTACATAACTTACACAAAAAAGGGATGTACAAAATTTATATATTCAACATCGTTTAACTCTTATACAAGTACTATTCAATTTATAAATTGCATTGTTCTTAATATATTTATTACTAATAAACTACATGTACATTATTATATTCTCTCTTGCCTAAAAATATTTCAACTTATATGAGAAAAATTTGTTGCAATGTGCTATGAAGTCCTTTTGTATTCTGTATTTGCATTCGTTCGATGTTTGGGCATAGGATTAGGTGAACGAAGCATGCTCTACATCAATACTCATTATATATGGAACCATATATTCGCACTGTTTAGACTCGAGCCTCATCCCCTTTTAGGCAATATGTGATAACCTGAATTTTTATCTAATTCAATTTATGAACATCTTGACTCATTAGATGCTATATTATGTTAAACAACATCCTTCACCCTCAATTAGATTACTTGGAGTCATTTTGTACTCAATTGATTAAATAGAACTGAATAAATGTCACATTATGATTGATTTACTAGAGTATATTTTTACACACTTTGAAAGTGAATATTAAAAATTGAGTGCCCTCAAAATTCTCATATACAATAAAATTTTTAATAAAAGAACTATAGGAAAATTTTAAACTAACAGTGAAAATTTCATCTCAATCAGAGTTAAAGTTTGAGAGATGAATTTTACAATATTGTCAAAGAAACACAAAGTTGACTTGAATTAAACAACTCAACAATCTATGGCATTCACTCAATCAATGAGAACACTCCATTTTGGAGCAGCAGATCCACACTCCCTGTCCTAGGATTGACTTGTGGTCCATGGTGGACCCAAATCCAACGGCCCCTCGGTTGTCTTCTACCTTGTGTCAGAGCAAGTACAACAGTCCTTCCAACCCCCTTTGCTTGGCCAATCTGACACTCCTTTTGCTTTGCCAATCTGACACTTGGAGCCTCCATAGGATAAATTGACGAGTCCATTTCATCCCTCTCTTATTTTCTTTTGTTTCCCTTCTCATTCCCATCCATTTCATGCTCTGGAGCTCTTACTCTCATGCTTCTTCTTTCCCCTATGTCCATGGTTGTCACCATGGATAGACACCTTGGGCTTTCGGCCTACACACCTCACTGTTGTGATCCAAAACCATGGTTGGAACCATCTTTACGAGAAGGACCAGGGTGGCAACTCTTCTAGTCAAGTAGAACCTATTTTGTGGGACTCGAGTTTTCCTTCGCTGAGGCCGCCAGACTTGGCCGTCACAGCTTAGAAGCCTGGGTGCGATGCGAAGAGAACGAGGTAGCTCGTGGTGGGCAACATTCATCGATCGCATCTTGACACCTTGCAAGTAGAGGGTGAAAGTGGAATTAACTACGGGGTGGGAGCCAACCGGTTGGCTGTGGTCATGAATCATACGCAACGTGCAACCTATAAAATCTGGCATAAGAATTCAGTCGCACAAGCTTTCAAGGTACACTTCAAAAATCATATCTTTACCATGCTAGCTCCAAATATAGACTTCGAATATACTATTTGATCACAAAAATGAGACATTTTCAATAAAAATACTTCCTAGATCTATATATTCTTTCTCTTCCACTAATATCCCCTAAAGCATGCTTTTGATGTCTTTTGAGATGTTTGTCCTATTTAAATGCATGATCTTGATATTTTATGTACCAAATCTTAATGTTAGTATAAAACCAGTCTCTTAAACACCATTTTTTATCATGATTCGAACTTGATCCCTTCTTATTCTCTAGAATTATCTCATGTGGTTTATATGACCTTAAATGGACCTATATGTTAAAGATCACTTCTTTAAATGCCTAACCTTGATTGAATGTGCCTAAATCTTCTTGCTTGAACTCGAATCAGTAAATTGTGATATATGTTGCAATAAGATTCGAACTTGTTCATGCTTGTATCGTACTTGGATTTAATAATGACAGTGAACCTCTAAATATGCTCTATATGGTTAGTTTTATGTTGAATCTCAATCCCTGCTTTCATACTGGTCTTTTATGTCCAAAGTGATCATGTAGACCTCTAATCAATAACTTATCATGTTTGGTGCACCTAAATACCTTACAAAACATTCTTGTGTCCTAACACAATCAAAATCCCTGCTTTCATACTGGTCTTTTATGAAACATAACTCAATTAGACCCCATCTATACTCTAATGATGACGAGCATGCATGATAATGGCTCAAATGACTAGTTATGATAGTGTCGATGTTGTTATTATCTATCTTGATCAAAACTTAAGGTTGCATCAATTAGGATCTTGAAACTCTAATCATGATCCCTAATCTTAGTTGTGATGTATCACCCTAAGCTCTATATTAATTAATGATGTATGATGTAACTTGATAATGAACTTGCATGACTAGTTGAGATGTTGAAACTTATATTGAAGAAGATGATAACTAGATCAGGGTGACACACACAACTACCATGATAATAATTAATGAGACCTACTCTTGATGGTAATAATCAATTTCAACTTACTTGTAAATCCTAGGATCTCTTCATGGACTCTTTTGCCAAGATCTAGTTAGGCTTGCTATATGGTCTTCTAAATCAAATTGTTAATCGTGTGCTTCTATCAAGATACACTTTATCCTCCTATTGGCCAGACTACTGGTATTGAACTTTCTTGTATGTATGTATGCTTAATTGCATGGATGTATATACTTGTTTGAGCTACTTGTTCCCTATGATTATCATGTTTGTTTTGCTTGAGATATGTTGAACAAACCTTTAACATAATTGAACTTGTCCATTATACAAACCTGCACCTACCTAAATTCTTGGGGTAAGGGCACAAGGCATATTTGTGGACCCTTCCATTGGGGAAGCAGGTCAAATGGCACTAAAATGTTGGTTAGTATAATGGAAATGGATGTAAACATGTTTCCTTGTTAATAAGAAAAATTTTAGTGTTGTTTTTTTATTTCTTACCATTATATCAAGTTTTGCCAAGCATATATGTTTCTTAAACCTGTGAGTTTATGTATTTTATAGCATACTCATCATAATTGTGCTGATGTGTACCCATTTTATGTTTTTAGGTAACAAGTACACTATGAATCTTTCTATGATCGTTGCTTCCACTCTATTATGATAATATACTGCTCTTACTCTTGGAATCATCTAATGTCATGCAAATGGAATTCACACGGGTCTATATATGGGTTAATATCTTTTTATGTTCTAGTTTAGTTCCTTTTGTGCCATGTTATCTCTTATCTTGTTCTTGTTTGTGATTTTATTCATGCATATGTTAGGTGATCCATTCTAGGGATGGATGCCCAGGTCCACTCGCCTTTGGATGTGTAGCATTAGGAGTGTGGACTTAGGGTAATAAGTAGTTCCTTGACGTATGGTATCACTTCACTCGCTTATCCTCTATGCATGTTTAATAACCCAATTCCACCTACCTTAGAGAGTCTTCTAGCATCTCATCTCTTCTTTAAGTAATACCCTACATCACCCATTAGATGATGATTAGTTAGATTCTTATCTCCTCATGTGATTCATCTACTTGCAACTATTAATCACATGATCTCTCTATTATGGGTATCTTATGTATGGGAAAAGCTAAAATTTGAATGAATTGGTAAAAATTGAGTAAAGTGATGATGGTTCCATGATATGACCTCAATTTTCACTAATGAAAGTACTCTTGGAGTTAAGCACTCATGTATGTCCTCTCAGATCATGTTAACTCAACTTTACCAAATCTAGACTACATGCTTTCTATGCTTGAGGTAAAATGATAATGATCCTGATATGATGAGATAAGGATTATTTGTACATTATATCACATAGTTTATGAGGTCCCTATTTGATTGAATCCATGTTTCCCTATTCTTGACCAAACCTCAAACATGATTAAGAAATCTTTCCCCTATTTCGATATGTACCATGATCAAGAATGGAATGACTATGCTCTTGGACTCTCAAAATAATGATGAAAACTTTGATATAAGAGGCATCTTACTGATTTATTCATATGCCTTTTAGTAATCTATATTTTAAATAATGTGATGGACATGGATCTCTCTTACCCTATTAAGCTTTAAGTCTTGGATTGCACCATTTGACTTCTCGATTTTATAACCTTGACCTTGCAAAAATGTCCAATTATGGTTGATATATTATGATCTTGATCTTTGATATCATGACCCTATGAAGTACAATATGACAATTGATTACTCTCTCTATTCAGATATGCTTGATGGCTCATGAAAAATGTAGACTAATGGACTAGTCTAGAATAAGTTAACCAATTGGTTTCAAAATTGAGGTAACTTTGAATGTCACCTAAAATTTGAAGGATTAAGTATAGAAAGCATGAAAGCACATATAATGAGTATATTTCTTTGAACCTAATCATTACATCTCTGAGGGACAAAAGGAAAATTCACTAAGGAAGTGACGAACAATATGTGACCAAACCCAGGATAGAAGGTCACCAAGAGGCCAAGCCCAGGAGGGACGACCGCCATTAAGACCAAGCCCAATATGGAAGGTCACCAAGAGACCAAGCCCAGGAGGGAAGGTCACAAGACCCCAAGCCTAGGAGGGAAGGCCATCACAAAGACCAAGCCCAGGAGGGAAGGTCACCAAGAGGCCAAGCCCAGGAGGGAAGGACATAAAGAAAACTAAGCCCAATAGGGATGGTCACTAAGAAGACCAAGCCCATGAGGGAAGGTCACAATGAGCCCAATGTTGGGACATAAATACTGTTTAAAGAACTACAATGGAAATAATGTGCTCGAATATTGTTAGAGGAACCTCGAGAAAAATGTATATGAAATCTCCATAAAACCTTAGGAGGCGTAAAGCCCTAAGTCACCCCTAAGGTCTAAAGTATGAGCCTAAAGACAAACTTCAAAATGTTTGGACCCATGTCCTTGATGTCAAAATTCTTTTCACAGTATTTATTAATGGAATTTTGATGGATGACTACTAACCTTGATATTGATTCAACTCCTATGATCGCCCCATTTTGATTGTGAGATCACCCTTGGTTTGTAATTGATGACTTTCATGTTTGCAGACCTAAAAAAAGTTGAAATGATGATTATGTTAAATCTCTCAATTTATGACTTAGGGTTAAGCTCCGAGTGGACTATGGTGGGACCTTCCATTGATTTTGAGCACGAAATCATGATGTTGACCTAAGAAGTTTGTCTTGAACTATTGAAATACAAAATCTCAATCATGGATGTATAACCCCACCTAGGCCAATGTAGAAGCTAGGACCTAAAATGTTGGGATGGAAACTCATTTTGTACTCTTGATTCAAGAGCTCTATTTGTTTGAACTAAAGGTATTATCTCTTCAAATTGGAGTTATATGTGATACTATATTCAAATTTGTGACTCATATAATGACCTTTCCAACTTGGTGATCAATGTTATTATGCTATGATCTTGATGCTCGATTGACCAACTTTGGAATGAAATTGAAAGGAAAGATGATACTTTAATGGAATGACATGATGAATTTTGATTTGGAATGGGAAGTATCGATATGGATCGAATAATTTTACTAATTTTGGGGACAAAATTCCTTTTAAGATGGGGAGGATGTGATAACCTAGATTTTTCTCTCATTCAATTTGTGAACATCTTGACTCATTAGATGTTATATTATGTTCAATAACGTCCTTCACTGTCAATTAGATGACTTGGAGTCATTTGTACTCAATTGATTTAATAGAATTGAATAAGTTTCACGTTATCCTTGATTTACTAAAGTTGAGTACATTTTTACACTCTTTGAAAGTGAATATTCAAAATTGAGTTTCCTAAACATTATCATATAGGATCCAAAAATTTAATAAAAGAACTAGAAGAAAATTTTAAACTAACATTGAAAATTTCATCTCAATAAGAGTTACAGTTTCAGAGGTATGAATTTTACCATATTGTCAAAGAAACACAAAGTTTAGCTGACTTAAACAACTCAATAATTCGTGGCATTTTCTCTCAATGAATGAGAAATATCCATTCTGGAGCAGCAGATTCACACTCCCAACCCTTGGATCAACTTGTACTCCACAGTGTACTCAAATCTAATGGCCCCCTACCCTGTGTCAGAGTAAGTACAACAGTCCTACCAACCCCCTTTTGCTTGGCCAATCCGACACTTAGAGCTTCCATAGGATAAATTGACGAGTTCATCTCATCCCTCTCTTCTTTTCCTTCGTTTCCCCTCTCATTCTCGTGCATTTTACGCTCTAGAGATCTTACTCTCATGCTTCTTATTCCCCCTATGCCCATGACCTTTGCCATGGATGACCACATTGGGCTTGTGCCCTACACACCTTGTCGTCGTGATCTAAAACCACGGTTGGAACTGCACTGACAAGACAGACAGGGCAAAAACTCTTCAAGTCACGTAGAACCTATTTTCTCATACCACAATTTTCCTCCAGTGAGGTTGTCAGACTTGGTCGTCATGGCTTAGAAGCTTGGGCGTGACGCGAAGAGAATAGGGTAGCTCACGATGGGCAACATTTGTCGACCACATCTTGACGCTCTGCAAGCGGCGGTGGAAGTCGTTGAGGGGCGGGAGCTGATCACTTGGCCGCAGTCACAAATCGGATGCAACATGCATCCTATGAAGCATGGCCAAAGAATGCAGTTGCATGAGCTTTCTCCAGGACCACTGGATTAAGATCTAAGGGTTCATATCTATTACTTTCAAGGTATACTTCAAAAAATCATACTTTTACCATGCTAGCTCCATATATAGACTTCCAATATACCATTTTGATCAATAAAATGAGACATTTGTAATAAAAATACTTTGAGACTCTATATCTGGTTGCTCTTCTACTGTTATCCCCTAAAGCATACTTTTAATGTCTTTTGAGATGTTTATCCTATTTAAATGCATGATCTAGATGTTTTATGTACCAAATTTTAATCTTAGTCTAAAATCAATCTCTTGAACACCTTTATTTATCATGATTTGATCTTGATCCATTCGTGCACCCTAGAATGATCTAATGTGGTTTATATGACCTTAAATGGACCTATATGCTAAATATCACTTCTTTAAATGCTTAGCTGATAACACCCAAATTTAGGCATCTATGCTAAGCATTTATTTATGGTTTTGCATCAATATAGCCTTAATATGCCTAAAATAATCATAGATTCTTATCTTTTAGTAATTTGTATCTTTTCATAGATAGAGTTGCTCAACTAGCCAATTTTGGGACTTACAGACATCAAACCTAGAAAAGACATCTATTCTCTAAAGATTTCTCCCCGATATATATTTTTTGCGGTGGCTAGGCTTCCATCCGTCACTTGACGCAACCAAGGTGCTCACCTTGCTCGTGGTGAGGTCAGACTGCAACCTGAGGAAGGTACCTCGACCGTGGGCTACAAGTTCTGCCTCGACCTTCATCACCACGGTCATGGCTAGTACCACAACTGTGTCAATGACACGCCACCGCGGCCTACAAGGTGCTCACCGTGACTTGTGGTCATCACCACAGTCTTGGTGATGTTAGACCGTGACTTGAGGAAGGTACCTCGACCACGACCCATGACCGAGGGAGGACCGCGACCCATAGTCATCACTACAACTGTGGTAATAAGGCCGCGACCGGGATCAGAATCTTGACAACTCTGCCTATAAATACCCGCCCCTCTCCACCTGAAGGGGGGTTCTGAATTTTGGCAGTTCCACCTGGTGGTTCCAACATTAGGAAGTTCCCAGAGCCTCGTGGGAGGGTCCAGAGGTCCGAGAAGGCTGAAGTGCTCACCCTACGCCTGCCTCTTCAACATACTTCCATCCTCCACCATTTTCCACCATCATCCACCAATTTCTGCCCATTTCCTATCATTTACTACCATTTCCCCCTCCATCCACTCACCAAGTTGCTATTCAGGGCAGATCTAGAGAGAAAGGAGGCCAAGGATCCTAGAAGATCAAGGAGTATGACCCAAGGGACGAGATCTGACCTATGCGGAGGATAAGGAGCGAGAGACACCTCTCCTCTACAGGCTAAATCTCTTCTTCTTCTCCTTTCTTCTACTGTTCTCCTTTGTTTTTGTACAAATGATGTTCTTCCATCTTTGTTCGGTGCCAACTATGCTTGTCCATGGCTAGTTGAGCTCCTTCTTGGCTATGTATCCCGTTTTGGGCATGTTTATGTACTTTTACCTTAAGCAAGTAATTTTATTTCAGATCTAGTACGTTTTATGTTCTATATTCTCTTTCTGGTTATGATTGTTGGTTTGGTTGATCTTTTTCTTGCTTGAGCAACTATTTCTTCCTATATCGAGAGATTCGTTGTAGAAATAGATAAGAGAAGGTAGTCTGGATCAAAATCTGAGAGGAGGATGGTTCATGGTGATCCGTACATAATCATAGACCCAGGCTGAGCCCACTACATGGTTCTGCGTGGATCGCATCTGTTCCTGACATCTCATAATGTTTAAGACCTGAGAGGGTATCTAGAATGTTCTAGGGTGTTTATTTGTCATCCTTGAGAGAGGTTTCATATCATCAATGGATTTTAGTCACGCTACGCAAAAGCGAGTGGGGTGACCCCACAGGAACAAATACCACAATATGTACCATGTTTGGATGTAGGTTGCTTGCTCGGGGGTTCGAGGGATATCTATGCCCGAGAACGGGTACATAGACTGCCCAACTTGTGGTTACATAGTCAGAAACTCCTTCTCTCTAATTAGTAGAATCCTACAAACTCTGTTTTCTTTTCTTTTCTTTATTTTGTTTAATTTGTGACAATCTGCTAGACTAGTTCTAGCTCCATACTTTTATCGACTATCGATTGGCTTATCTAAATTAAGAGTGAGATTTTAAGCGTCCTAAACGTCCCCACGTCCCTGTGTTTGACCCCGTATATCTACTTTGACCCCGTAATAAAGTTGTGGGGGTCCTTGAAGGTTTAGGGTTATAAATTCAAAGTCTGACCCTCTCTTGAGGCCGATCATTAACCTTGATTGAATGCGCCTCAATCTTCATGCTTGAACCCAAACCAGTAAATTGTGATATATCTTGGACTAATATTCGAACTTGTTCGTGCTTGTATCATACTTGGACTTAGTAATGAGATTGGACCTCTAAATATGCTTTGTATGGATACTTTTATGTTGAACCTCAATCCATGCTTTCATATGGATCTTTTATGTCCAAGGCGATCATGTGGACCTCTAACTAGTAACTTATCATGTTTAGTGCACCTAACTACCTAGCGTAACATTCTTGTGCCCTAATGTGATCAAATTCCTTAAACTTGACTTGAATTGTGACCTAATGGATATGTTATTAATTAGATCTCTAATCTTGTATGAATCTTACTCAAATGATGATCTATGATACATTATGAATTCAAATAAGTATCTTGATGATGTTTATGAAACATAACTCAAGTAGACCCCATCTATACTCCAATGATGGCTAGCATGCATGATAATGACTCAAATGATTAGTTATGACAATGTCAATGTTGGTATTATCTATCTTGATCAAAACTTATGGTTTCTCCAATTAGGATCTTGAATCTCTAATCATGACCCAAAATCTTAGTTGTGATGTGTCACCCTAAGCTCTAGATGAATTCATGATGTATGATGTAACTTGATAATGAACTTGCATGACTAGTTGAGATTTTGAATCCTATATTGAATAAGATGATACCTAGATGTAGGTGACACATCCAACCAACATGATAATGATTAATGATACCTACTCTTGTTGACATTAATCAATTTACACTTACTTTTATATCCCAGGATCTCTTCATGGGCGCTTTTTCCAAGATCTAGTTAGGCTTGCTATATGGACTTCTAAATCAAATTGTTAAACTTATGCTTCTATCAAGGTACACTTTATCCTCCTATTGGCTAGACTAGTGACATTGAACTTGATTGTATGTATATATGCTTAATTGTTTGGTTGTATATACTTGTTTGAGCTACTTGTTATACATGATTCGTATGTTCATTTTGCTTAAGTTACGTTAAACAAACCTTGAACATATTGAACTTGTCCATTATACAAACCTTTGTGCTCCTTCCTGAATTCTCAGGGTAATGACACAAGGCATACTCATGGACACTTACATTGGGGAAGCAGGTCAAATGGCACTAAATGTTGGTTAGTATAATGGAAATGCATGTAAAATATGTTTTCTTGTTAATAAGAAAGTCTTCAATGTTGTTTATTTCTTTCTTACCATTATATCAAGTTTTATCAAGCATATATGTTTCTTAAACTTGCAAGTTTATGTACTTTATAACATACTCAGTACGGTTGTGTTGATGTGTACCCCTTTTATATTTTAGGTAACATGTACACTATGAATCTTTTTATGATCATTGCTTCCGCTCTATTATGATAATTTGCGGATCTTACTCTTGGAATCATCTAATGTCAAGCAAATGAAATTCACACGAGTTAATGTATAGGTTAAGATCTTGTGAGGTACTAGCTTAGTTCCTTTTGTGTCATGTTATTTCTTATCTTGTTCTTGGTTGTGGTTTTATTCATGCATATATTATGTGATCCATTATAGGGACGGACGCCCAGGTCCACTCGTCTTTGACTGTGTAGACATTAGGATTGTGGACTTAGGGTAACAAACGGTTTTGTGACAAAATACTTTTGTGTGTTGGATTGACACTAGACCTCTTAAATGGGTGGTTGGGTTGTTGGATTGACACTATACCTCTCAAACGGTTGGGTGAGTTGAGCTCAGGTTGGGGCATTGCAGGTGGGAATCTTGTGGTGCGTGTAAAAAGACTTAGTTTGAAACTAGTGGACACAAGCACACTACAAACCCGACGCAATGGACTGCAGGTCAATCTGTGAACGTCGATATAATATATGCCTAATAAAAATGAGCTTCTAGTTGAGTCTCTTAACATTAAAAAAAAATAAAACTTCTCTTACTTATGTATCTAATGTTAAATATAGTATAAAGAAACTTACCAACTACGATATGCAACGTCAAACTAGTGGATTAGTTATTGAACATTGTTTATAAACCGAAAGAAAAAGATAACAACTCGTTTATCGTATTTAATGTAAAATAGAAAAGAACATGTAATGTTTATGCATAAAATATTATAAAATGCAACACATAGATTTGTCATTTAAGTTTTGTCATTTCTAAAATTACAAGTACTTATAGTTGTCCATTGTAAATTCAAAATTTAGATGAAATAATTTATGCAATCGAAAGTAAATTAACTTGTGCTGAATTGACAACATTTTTAATAGTTATATGTTTATTACATGTATATTAATATATTAACTGGTGCTAAATTCACTAGATAAATGAGTGGGTATGGTTTGGTCATTTTTAACAAGCAACAAATTTCATCACCTAAATTAAAGTCAAATGGGTCAACCTGTGAGTACGCGTCAATATTGATCCAGTTTAACGATTTAACTAAGGCACCAATATATATCTTTTATCTATTTTTTTATAGTTAATCGTCTCTCACTAATACATCACTCATACATCGACTTTTGCTGCAAATGTGTAGACTGCCCCCGGTCATCGGGCTAGCAGCTACAATACATCATTTACAGACCGTCTCGTTCGAACTAGCAGCTATACATCCATTGGATTCCATTTGTGTTTCTAGTTCTGTGATCTTGGTCTGGTAAATTGTCCTGCATGCAGTCATGCAGACACTTCCCACAAAAGCGTTCCCTACTTTAGAGATCCATACAGTAATCCACTTTTCATGCAACTGAGTACGAACAAAATTCAAGATAAACGACACATCTCATAAGATATGAGGAAAGCGACAGAATTTCTATTATAATTCTAAGTACACAGATCGTTCATCTAATGCAACTTTACGATTAATCGAGATAAGGAAGCAGTCCTAGCGAGCAAGATGTTAACATTTTACAAACATAAATGATTTATAGTTTTATGAAGCATCAATATATTCAATATCAATTGTATTCCTTATTGAAGGCCGAAATGTGATGATACATGGCAAGTCTGCGACTATATTTTTTCTCTTTCCATGAAATGTATAAACATCCCGATGAAAATGAATCAGCTACTCATATTTTGGGCCTCACTAACTTAAAAATCGTGGCTTCACAACTGTTTGTATATATTCTTTATACTAGTATGTGCACGTGCTTTGCACGTGACTCTCAAGTATAAATGATGGAATATGATAAATAATTCTACACACAACTTTTCTAAAGATCAAAATTTGAAAAAAAAGTTATTGCATAGTATAAAACTAATATTATTTATTCATAATATTACCCTTATGCATATGGGTAACAACCAAGTAGACATACATGTAGAGATATTACTAATAACATATACTATCTTTAGTTGCAATAGATCATGTGTTGAGATAATTACCTTATTGTCATGGTTCCTTTCTGATGTAATATTCCATATTAGTATAATACCAAACTAATTTGTTAATGTTCAAGAAATAAAAATGATTATTAGTACAAATCATTCAAGGAATGCGGTTTTTTAATTTATTTTAGTAAATATCATATTACCTCAATTTGATATTGTTCAACAAAGGCATACACTTTAACTTCATCTTTCACCATCTCTCTCATATTTAATTGAATAAAGAGAGCATGATAGGTAGAAAAGGTAGATATTCTACTATCAAATCTTTATTTTCATAGAGATAATTCTTCAACATTTTGAGGTTTTAGTCATTGCATACACACACTTGTATTTGTTTGAGATTTTTTAGTGCAAATTGCACTTTAAATTGTTGATCATTAATATGAATCAATTAAATAAATTATAAATCATATACTAAGTTGAATGTTAGAAATCAAGCATGTATTTTTCTTTATATTAATTTTTCATAGTTATTGTTCCTTTGTATTAAATGTAATAGTTATTCTATTGAAGAGAATCATGAAGTTGCAAGATAAATATTTGCAAAGATAGGATATAAATAAAAAAAGATGACTTGTTTAGAAGAATATATATTTTTTGTGTTATCTCTTTTGAAGTTGCATGAAAAAATACCCCTAATGAGTTCCATTAGAAATTGATATGTATTGAAAACATTATCAAACAAAATAAGTATGGTTTAAGTGTTTATTCTAAAAATCATGATATTCTTGTCATTGTATCCTCAATCATCCTCTATGATGAAAGTTCATTCCATAAGGTAGATAATGTCTTTGCTCAACTAATGTGATGAATACAATATTTTATGTAAAAAGTGAATTTTCTATCAATTATATTTTCACTTGAAGATTTATTATTTCTTATCAGTGCTCTCATCAACATGCGTTGACATTGTGAAAAGGATTTGTCAATCATTTCAATTTCTATCTTTGAGCAACATGAATTAAGAAACCTAATTTTTTGATGTGTTATCTATGATATTGGTTCCTTAGTAGACCACTTTATTATAAGTATTCACTACAAGTCGTACTTTATTTTAGCTTATGTACTTTTATATTAGCAAAATTAATACATCAACTTCCTGGGGCTTTTTTATTTTAATGTATGAGTGGTTTCCATAACCAACACGATATATAAAATGGCATGCGAAAATGAATTCTGATCTCATACCATTTTTTTTGCCATTTAGATTCATTATTGTGTGAGTGCAACTAAAATGGTTGCATTTGACAACTTAAAAGGTTATTGCAAAAAAAATCTAATTCAACAATAGGAAGATATTAATTGGTGTAATTTTTATACTTTGATTTATTTTTTGTGTACCTATTCATCAGTCATAAATTTTATATGTCTTATTGCAATGTAATGGTTCTTCATCGCATGTCTGTGTGTTAGCTTAAAGTCAATTTCCCATATTTTGGTCCATATTCTATGATTCAAGGAATATCTTATGCACATTTAATTTCTCTTGAAAATCCAATAATGTCATGTGGGAGTCAAAATATATATATTTTTGAAAAGTTTTTTTTAAAGCAACATTTTTCAATATGATTTTGTGTAAATCGATTACTAAACATCTACAAATATGATGCAATAACAAAATTAATTAGAAATTTACATATACACCAATCTCCTAGGCCATATTGGGGGGGGTTAAAAATTGGGCTATCAAAGAAGATGCCAAAACATACATGCACGTTGTTTCATAAAAAGGAGATAGAACAAGGTTGCATATTTCTATATACAACAAAATCTACATTTACTTTACATCTTCATGTGTTTCCAATTTAAATTGATACACAAAAAAGTAGTTACATGTAAAGTTTGAAGTTTTGGAAATAATTTATAATTTGTAACAATAATTTTTAACAAAGAGAAGTACACCAGTTTTTAAAATTCAAGTAAATACTTTCTAGTAGATAAAGGATTCACGATAATGAAATAAACATATTCATCTAAAAGCTGATTTACTCAAAAGATATTAGTGTAGGTGTATTATAGGAACGATAACCACCATGTAATATATTCATCTAGGATGGTTGTAGGTATGATATACAAAACAGTGATAGTATCTTTGTACACCAATTGCTATTTATCTAACAAAATTATTTATTACATTTTAACAGATTTATACTTATACAAATACTCGTTAGCCAATAACTTATATTGTAAAATGTATCACAATTTTTTGTGATATGCCTTTCTTCCTTTAATAAGTTTCCACACATATTTTCTCGTACTTTTGAAGACATTGTGAATATTCTATTTTTTTCTCTATAAACATTAATTCCAATTCATAACCATGTGGATCTCTCTAAAATGAAATTATGAAATTTTATCTCAAAATCATCAACTAACTTGTGTTTGCCAGATCAACAAACTATAACATAATGTAGATAATATATGAAAGAACTACTTATCCTACTGAATTTAGATATAACAACTAAAGATTTTTATGAGAAATTTCTATATAAATACATGTCTATAATATGAATCTTCTAGCATCATTTCATATAAGAAAGAAGCTTAATGAAATAAATAACTCCAATATGTGAAGATTTTATACCAACAGTTGGCTGATATGTTTTCAAAATTATAGCCAAGGATGTATTCCCATGAATGTGTTAAATAGTTAACATGAGTGTGTGTATTTATCATAATATAGAATGCTTAATGGTGCTTTATATAAATTTCATGGTGACTTACCTAAATGTCATTGTGACGTCATGAATTATCTTAAAGTTTTGTATCACAAAATTTTGGAAAGTTACACTGACGTTAGTAAGAAAAATCGCAATTAAAGAATAAAACAACTAAAATGATAGATGAATATGTACATGATGAGAATAATTACAGAGACCACTAAGTTTGCTACCAAATATCATAAATTATTGGATTTATGTGTAAACAAAATATGTATTGTTTTAACTTAACTGATTGTTTATATGTAGAGAAACTTGTAGATGTATCTCTCCTATATGAACGTTTTATTTATATCGTCAAACTAAATTGTAAAGCAATAAAACTTTTGTGAAACCTTTGTTCTATAAATAACGTGATATTAGTTCCTTTAGCCAAATTAATATTTTGTGGTAAACAAATATATAAGTATTAGTATTGGATTGCATCCATGAATGTAGCGTCTCAAAAAGGTGGTTGGATGGCATTCTTGACCGACATATGTGCCACACTCATAAGGGCTCAAATCCTCCGTATCTGGGACAATGTGTCCGACACATTCTGACTTTATACTTTATCATGGGACGCACAAGTCAAGGGACCAAATGTTATGTGACAAAGGTTGGGACAGAAGTTGGATACAGAAGATTTAGACCACACTCATTAGACCAAAATAATGTATCTCTTAGGCCCCTCTCATAAATTATCGAATAAGGTAAGTAGGGACGTTGATTTAACTTTTGAATCATATTGGCTCTTGATTATTCAATTACCAAGGGTTTGAGATTCAAATAGTACATACAAACATGAATTTTTTTCAAACGAATGATATTTGGATACATATAACATGCGAATTACCCATTAAATACAATTTAGAAGATGCACAATATAAGACATTGACAAAATTGATCACAAATTAATACACAATTGGTCACGACATGATTTTCATATAAGTAGAGGAGAATATTTCTATATTTTTTTCTTCTCAAAGTTTACCTCATACAGTGTCTCTGTAAACGGACCGGATACGGAGCAGATACTACTATATCCGATATCCAAATCCGAAAAAAAAATCCGATCTGATGATCCGATATCCGATGGATATCATGTTATAATATCCGAATCAGATCTGAAAAATAATGTCCGAATTCGGATAAATATCTGATCTAAACCAGAAATCATACATGTATTGTTATAAGTATATTGTATATAAAAACATTGATATTACTATGCATATATATGATAAATATCTATATTTTCATATTTTTACATATAGATCATATATATTTAATGATGTATGTATATATTTATCAGATTCATATTTTTTCGAAGCGGATACAACCATATCCAATATCCTATCCGAAATTTTCAGATATGAAATTTGATAACCTAAATCCAATTCGGATTATGCGAATATCGATTTTTTTCTTCAAAATTTTAGATTCGAATCCAGATCCAATGTATGTGAATATCCATTTATAGGTCTAAGTGTCTCTAAACCAAAGGAAAAGGTAAGCAAGTATATATAAATGTGTGATCACTCTTTGGGTATATTAGATTATGGGCACCAAATTACAACAATATCCACTAAAGAATCTTGATTTGTATTTATGTTTGATTGGTACTTTACTTCTTTTCACTTCTCTATTGATGAGATGCGACGAGTATTATTAATGAGATGCGACGAGTATAAATATTTTGAAGTAACAACATTACATATATACATATAGAGTCCAATCATGTATGAGGTTTTCATGCTGATGAGAAACGCTACCTAGTTGCACCGATCGCTACTGCCGCACTCATGTGTGCTTCATTACTAATCCAACTGTAACATGCAATCTTAGTCCATGCAATCCAATCACACTTAATTCTCAGTGTGATGGTGATGTGGGTCACGGTACTAAGGAGCCATATAGGGGTAATTGAGGATCTTGATCTGGTGAATAAGCAGGCCGCGGAAGTTGCAGTCCACGTCGTTGAAAAATCGCCAGACGGCCTCTCTTGTTGCGCCGTGACCCCATCTAGACTGCAACTCTTTTGTTGCGTCGTAACCCCATCCACGCTGCAACTTACACTTGGTCGTCGTTGTGACCCTATTCACACGCTTCCGTAATTGCGCCTTTGTAGTTGCGCCAGAATCTGATGAAGCCAGAGAGACACAAGGAAGACGACGGCGAGGAGGGAAGGAGGAAGGGTATGAGGGTGTGATTGGACGTGAGCTGTGATTATATACCGAAGATGATAAGTAATAAAAGAATAGGATAATCGGATGATGGAAACAAAATTTTAGGATAGTAGTTGATAATGCGATCTCCAAGGAAGAGTTCGAGCATTAATTGAATCAAAAGAGCATGGAAATATAAGCTTCAAGAGAACTTGTCAATCTGTTCATGAAGGAGTCCTGTTATTAATGGGACCGTCAAAGAGTCTTATTATTATGAGATTGCCAAAAAGCGAAGGACGGAGATGAGTCCTCACACTTAGAATGATAGAATAGTAGATATGTAAGAATTTTGGAGGTTTTGGCGGGAACGGACTGCTGAGGATGATGATCGGGTCTTGGAGAACGGACTGCTCAGAGTGATAATCATGATGGAGTGCAGCATTGTCCCGTTGTACGTAATCCATCATCGTCATACTGGGCATGGTGCATGCTGATGATGATAGCTCAGAGGCTAAGCTTCTGTTTGGTTCGGGCGTGGACTGGGTTTGGGCCTTGTCGCGTAGCGACACGTAGGACCAAACCAGTCCAGCTCGGGCTGGGTTTCTGTTTGACAAGGAGACTGGTTCGAGACCCCATTTTGTGTTTAGTAAGTCCCATTTTGAGCTTGACCTAGTACAGGTAGAGGCAGGTTTGGAATCTCAAACCCGGTTTACTCCCTCGCGTCCCTCGTCCCTCGCGTCGCGTCTTTCTCCCTCTCTCTCTGGCGAAGCAGCTTTCCCCCCTTGTCTGCTCCCGACGCAGCTAGCTTCGGCACTGCTGGTACCTCGCCCGTGAAGTAAATGTGAGTAGGCTGCCTCGATCTGCCATGGTTGGCCCGGTCAAGCGTCCGCTAGGCTTCCTGCCGCCTGCCACCGCCGAGCTAGGTCGGTCAGAAGCAAGGTTCCGGTGCTTGGAAGAAGGCGAGCTAGGTCGGTCAAAAGCAAGGTTCGCCAGGTCTGCCATGAATGGTCATGTCGTCCACAGAAGAAGGCGTAGGCGGAACAGAGGAATCTGAAACCCTAGTCAGTGTTATGCCTTTAAATTGGGGGTGTGGTGCTGCGAGGTGTTGGACTTCTACACAAGCTTCTTCACCGAAGTATTGCGAGGTGTTCCGCAGAAGATCGTTGTCGCTCGCTCGTGGTCTGTCGGCGCTGCCCAGGTCGACGCTTGTGCCCAGGTTCCGCCGCTTCCGTCGTCACACCAAGGAGAGATTCTACTCAGGTTGGTCTCTGGGTAGGGTAGAGGGTTATTTCGGTTTTAGGGCACAATGTTGAATAAGGCACAATGTCGAATAAGTACCAAAACATTTGTGAAATGGTGTTCTTTATCGAAACATGTACGGTTGAATCTGATGTTATCATCATTTCGGTTGAGTTTCAGTTGTTAGATTTTGATTTTGATTTTGAATAGGGCACAATGTTGTTGATTTTGATGCTTTTCCCGTTGTTTACTCTGCACAGAACATACTTGTTATTGTTTTGATGCTCTGGACGAGCATGGTCTCTGAACTGATGTGGTCTATAGTATGTGTTGGTCTAAGAAGCACGATTTCAATAGGAAAAAAATTGATTCCTATAGACTATTGATAACATTATGAAGAATGTGACTCTCTTACTTTATAGTGATGATTATTTAATGAGTCTTACATTTCCAACATTCAATTTAATAGAAAATTGAACTAGTAGAGATACATGACACTCACATTCAATTTATCAACTAGATTTTAAGAAAATAATATGTTTCCATCATCCTGTTCATATAGAAATAAGTAAACAATAATAAAAAATGGAGAGTCTCTTATATAGAAAGATGTGTAATTACTATATAACAACCCTTATTGAACCTATAACAACTTGCTTCTCATTATGTAGCCATTTTTCTCATTAGATCCTTGAACCCAACCCCTTTTGATCCTGTGATGTTAGTCACATGTGGGTGATATTCTATTTTTTAATCACCTCACTTAGGTACCAAATATGTGTAATACATCACCTTATAAATAAAGGTGATATCTTGGTATGCTTACAATTTATATAACAATGAAGTTGTATACCCATTGCACTCTGTAGCCTCATCATGGGAAATTCCAGTGGCATCAACACGATAGTCCTCTTGCAATCTTGGTTGTATAAAAAGCACAACTCTGTTAGACTTGCTAATGGAGCCTAGAAAGTGTGTTTCTATATTGGAACACGCTAAAACAATTGTAGTTATCTAGACACACACCTTGTTACTCACTTTTATATGCTACTTTTGAACCATGTCATTATACCTTTATTTCTGATGCTCTATTACTAACACTTAGATGACTAAAAACTAGATATCAGTTGAAGATTTGTCAAAAAATATTATTTGTATATGTAATGAAGGTCTTTGCAGTTACCTTATCATATGTACAAATAGTTGATTTAATGTATGCCATACGATCTACCTATATGAAGATGTGATAAAATTTAAAATGTTATATATGTGACAGTGATCTAGGATTATAACTTCATATATCCTTGTCTTCTTATTAGACATTAAATGTCTGAATTGATCATCATGCCTTGGGGTAAATGTATGAATTGATCAAATTACATGTCTACAAATTCAGTGATCAGTAGTCCTTGTAACTTATGTCATTCAGATAATTTCTGATTGTTCATGCTTCAGTTCATTTATTGCTCTATTTCCTTCTACGACTTCAACTGAATAAGTACTAGAACCGTAGCAAGGTTTTGGGTCTGTACTAGTTCACATACATGTGGTACCAGGGCCATTCTCATTCATTCATAAATCAGGGAATGACCAGATTCATTTTATAAACAATATATATCAACAAACAAGATTCATTTACATTTGGAATCAATTTCTTATACATGTGCTTGGGCAAAAACCAGTAACATCCAAATTATTATGCCTTGGGGTAAATGTCTGAATTGATGGGGATGTTAAATGATGGTACTATACTTTTGTTTGATGGCTGAATATGGTGATATGGATATAGAAATTGGTATTCTGGGAAAGATCATTCATTGATTTCAGCTATGGATTTCAGCTTTCATTGATTTTACAGTCAACTTTCCTCTCTATGTTGCATTTAGAGTAACCATTATTAGATATATACCATGTATCTAATAAATGTTACTCTTCATTTTTTGTTATGTAAATTGTATGTATTGTTGAGATCGTACATGTAAATTTTATGTGTTGTTATGTCAATTTGAATGCAAGATATGAAGCTATCATATGGTAGTGGTTAGGTTAATAGGGGAAACAACAACAGATTTAAAACTTGTTTATAGGTGAATCCCTGCATCTACATAGTGATGCCTGGAAAAGTTATTTCACTATACAAATGAATATTTTGTTTATTATGTTTTAATTTACAGAATATCAATGATTGATCTTTTAGAATTTGTGTTATTCAGAAAACTAAGGACATATGTGGTCCACCATTCTAATATAGGGAAAACTAATGTGATCAAATTTCAAAATTAAAACAAATTGAATGATGAAATATAGTCATACCTCATTTTGGAAAGGATTGATGAACTAATCCTACTAAAATAAACAAAACAAATTAGTGCCTTTTTGGACCATCTCTATGTAACAACCAAAATGACAATTCAGTAAACCGTTCTCTAGGTATTTCAATCTGTCTGGTTGGATGTCTCAATAGTAGGTTGCTTTTTCAATATGAAATATACTAATATGTGTTCAGTTTTCTGTTATACAATAGTAGTTTGCTTTCTATATGATGGGTACCCTTTTGAAGTAAATACTACGAAATTGTATAGACTTGTGTCTAATTTTCCAAAGTCTAATTTTCCAAATGGTTTGAATTTGTTTTTCCCTTGTAATTGTTTTTTAGTACAAAATGAAGTATGAAGCATACATTAAAGTGTTTTTTGGTTTCTAGATTGCACTTTGATGTTTTCATTTCTGGATTAGATTGTGATGATTGTTCTCATGGATTTGAACCACCACTTCATTTCATGATATATTTATTTAAACTTTGGTGCCACTTGTATTTGACCTAGGGTCAGTAACATTTGACTCATGTCGTCAAATATTGCAGGAACTACACGAGTATGCCTCCCGTCGACCCTAACCACCGTATTGTATGGACAAGAGAGTCTTATGCCGCTGTGGTGACAGCATTGCACAGACAATATGACCTAGGCAGGTGTATTGATGGTAATTTTACTAGGGACTCTTGGAGGGAAATAACTTCTGATGTCAATAATAGGGTTGGCGACGTGTATAAGTTAGACCGAATAAGATGTCGCTGGAAGAACCTTAAAAAGGACTACGTCCATTTGAAGGGTTTGACCAACAAGAGTGGCGTTGGATGGGATGAAGAAAGGCACAAGCCCATTGTACCAGACACCCCTGAGTGGAAAGAGGCCATTGCGGTACGCACACTATACAGAACTTTTATCCTAACAAATTGTAACTGTACATGTAAACATGATTATCCTAATACACATATTTTTGAAAGCGTAGGCAGACAGGGACCTTACTAGGTTTCTTAGGCACCCGTTTCCCCACTACTACGACATAGAGCTAATGGCGGGGATGAACATTGCTAGAGGACACCATGCAATGTCTTCGGTGGACAGTCAGATTCCTGCAGATGATGCGTCTGAGGATGATGTAAGTGTCGACTTAGGCGCGGCTGATACACCCATGTACACACAATCGGCAACAGACGAGCGTAGCGTACCCCCAGCTACCGTGCAAAGTGAGGGTGAAAGCACGCGGCCTGGGGGAACAGATAACCCGTCAGTTGGGGGTAGGAGTCCTTCTACCCATACGTGCAGGAAACAACAATCAACGCCGCAAGAGCGTTGTAGTCTTTCCAATGAAGTTCTGGCTGAGTTCACACAGGTTTACACAAAGGTTCACGAGTTAGGCACATCCATGTTGACCAAAGCCTATGAAAAAGAAGAGTTGGCAAACATTTTACAACATTTTAATGACAATTTCCCCGATGCCCCCACCGCTGTTTTTACTATACTTGTGAACGCCATCAAGGACTCTACAAACCGCAACATCTACCTTAGCCTAAAAAACACCACTGCAAAGATAACCTTGTGGTTAAACGACCTTTGTGAAAGGTCACAATTCGGTTTTGGCACATCTATACCTCCAATGCCTTCATTTTATTTCCCATCTCCGCAACCATTCCCTTCACCCAACTTCAACAACACGTCATCTCAACAATCATTTGTGCCACCATTCCCTCCACCCAACTTCAACAGCACGTCATCTCAACAATCATTTGTGCCACCATTCCCTTCACCCAATTCCAATACCACATCATCTCACCCACCATTTATGTCGTCTTCCTCTTCACCCAACTTCCCAGGCACATCGTCTCAGCCACCATTTATTCCGCCACCCAACTTCCCAGGCATGCCACCGATGTGGTTTCCTTCATCCAGTGATGCTGACCCATCGGGAACATAATTGCACAGTTTATTTCGTATGCATTTTATGTTAATTATTTTCCGTCCAAACATTTACATTTGATTGACTGTTGTAATAATTTACTTTCCGCACACACATTACATATCCGTACAATTTCATTTGATTGAGTGTTGTAATAATTTATTTTTCGCACGTTAATTGGATTGTCTTATGTTGTAGCAATTATTATGTTGTTGTTTTCATTGTACATGTAGGCATCATGTCTGCCAATGACCAACCGCAAACACATGACATGCTCAACAACCTTTTATTAGATACCTTGTTGTGGCCAGTGATTCACATTGGTGATTTAATTGTTGACTCTATTGCAAACTCAATCATGGACGCAGTAGACGTTGATTCCTCCACACCACCTCGTATCCCTAGGTCAGTTAGCATCAAGAGTGGCCACATAAAGGTCTTAGAAATATTGACCGGTCGCAAACAAAGGGCTTATTACCTATACCGGATGCGTCCACAAACTATAATGACCTTTGTTGACAAGCTTGAGAGTCGTGGCTTGTTGCGAGGTACTAGAGGCGTCACCTCATTTGAGGCAGTATGCTATTTCTTGCAGATGGTTGGCCATGGACACACAAATCGTGCTTTGGCGGAGGACTACATTCACTCTGGTGAGACCATTAGCAGAAAGTTCAACGAAGTCTTGGACGTTGTTTGTGCGTTGACCCATGACTACATTGTCATGCAAACCGCAACTACATGCACGACAACACATACTCACATTTTACATAACGCAAGGTTCTACCCATACTTCAAGGTAATAGTTACCCCCTAATAAATTTAATTAATTTTCAAACATTATGTATGTTTACACATTATTTTGGTTTATAGAATGCCATAGGGGCCATTGACGGAACACACATCTCTGTCTTGGTCAGCAGAGACAAACAAAATCAATACCGTGATAGAAAAGGGAATGTCTCCCTCAATGTCATGGCTGTAGTAGACTTCTCCATGGAGTTTACATATGTCCTCACTGGGTGGGTGGGGTCGGCTGTCGACCAAAGGGTCCTGCAATCGGCAAAGACCCATAGCGGGTTTACAGTTCCGTCAGGGAAGTTTTACCTGGTAGATGCAGGGTATGCCAACACTCGTGAATTTGTTGCACCCTATCGCAACACATCATACCATATTGCTGAGTACCGAGGAAACAAACATTCCTACACCAGTAAGAAAGAGATGTTCAACCACAGACATGCTCAACTACGTAATATTGTAGAAAGAGCATTTGGGGTGCTGAAGAGACGATTTGCATACCTTAAGAAGGGGCCGACATATCCTATTCATTCGTAGTGTCGCATCGTACTTGCTTGTTGTATCCTACACAATTTTATCCGACGGCAAAATGACGACGACACCATAATGGATGACCTCCCATATGAGAATTCATCGTCTGCCATTCCCCCAACTGGCGTTCCCCCAAGTTCAGGGCAAGGTTCAACTCAGGCCAATTCAAGGGAGGGCGAAGTGTTACGTGAATCCATTGCTAATCTCATTTGGGAAACTCGTTAGTAGAGTATCTATAATAGATTGATTCCCGAATTGTTTATTTGGAACCTGATCAGAATCGTCACATTGTGTCAATATAGGTTGTCTTCAAATGGAGAACGGAATGCCTCGTTGTCAATGCGACCTTCAATCCACTGTACGTGTATATATGGATGCCAAGGATGCACAAAACAGACGTTTTGAAGACAACAACCCACACATGCCATATTTTACGTGCGGTAGGGTTCAAAATCAAAATAGATGTCATATGAGGTTGCCCGCGCAACGGGTTGTACCCACAATTGCCACACTAACCGCCGTTAGGGCTGCAATGCTTTCACAACTTGCATATGCACGCAGTGAACGTCAGCTATGGTCTTCCCAGTGTGACTTTGTCTGTTCCAGCAGAGCAGACACTGATAGGCTACAAGTAGAAATTATAGATCTACGATCGCGGTCCCAATATCTTCGCCAACGTCTTCACATAACTAGCGACGACAACACTTCCAATGAGGACGGTTACAATACATCATAGATGTATAACATCATTGATGTCTATCCAACATTCATAAGATAAGTTTATCTGTAATAGATTGAACAAACAATGGGGTCTATCTTGTATGTTATTGTTTTGATTTTCAATCTAACTTCATTATCATAAATTGTTTGACTGATTCAAATGCATGGTGTAGATGTCTATTAATACAACTGAAGTTGTGCGGTGTGACTGTGGGTTAGAGGCAGGCTTGCGACTTAACACTGACGATGCAGGGTTGTATGACTTTGGAATTCTCAGTGAAAGACCAGGTGAAATGTATTACATATGTCCTTCTCGCGAGGTGCACTTGTACAAACACACATATTATGTAGCCACTGTGTACGTTACACATTCGTTGTCATTTACGTAAACTTCATAATATTTTTTAGGGAAAAGATCGCTGCAGATACTTTCGTTGGGCAATCGATCTCAGGCCTACAATTGATTCTCTGAAAGCTGAGATTGCGTTACTCACGCTCGAGTGCAAGTCATTGTGGGGTCAGACAATGAACTTGAAAGATTTTGTTGAAATTCATCACAACCACCATGATGTTTACACCAACAAAAAGTATGAGCATGAGTATCTAGAACGCTACGTAGAAGAACTGGAGGAACAATGTAGGCTTCTGTTGGACACTCCTTCACCCCCGATGACGCCGTAACGTCGAATGGCGGCCATACCTTTCATCTGCGTCATCGGTTTTCCATTTTATTTTTGTTGTTTGGAAGTTCCCGTGTTAAGTGTTGTCAATTGTTTCTTGAAAACGAATATGCCATGCTCTGTTGTTTGGAACTTACATATTAACTAATATGCTTAGTCATTCGACGCCTCCTCATTTTGTGTGGTGTTCGGAGCATGATATGGTTCTCAGAGGTAGGATGAGAACCCAATATGATTTGAGAAGGTGTGTTGATGGAGTGTATACGACAGAGGCTTGGATGGAGGCAAAATCATAGAATGATAATAAACCTAATACACGATAGTAGTGAACTTAGGTGAACATAAGAGTTATTATTGTTCTTCTTGTTATTTTTGTTCTTCTTATCTTCTAGTTATTTTTCTTCTTCCGTTCTTCTTCTTATCTTCTTGTTGTTCTTGTTCTTCTAGTTTATTATAGGTAAGATGAGATATCGTTTTCCTGTAAAGGAGTATGATCTATCAAACAGTGAGTTTATGAGACGCATCTCCCTTCCCCTACCCTGGATGTGTGAGCCGTTTAACATAACTCCTGGCTATGCTATTGTGGAGGTAGGGAGAATAAACTCTGATGTACAGATCAGGTGGTCTACACCTGAAGAATGAATATGGAATAAGAAAGGAAAATATTTAATCATGGATGAAGGTTGGGCTGAAATGTTGGAGAAACTAAAAGCCAAACCTGAATGGACTGTCACCCTACAACCCAAACCCAAAGACGACAGTCGCCCTACAACCTTTTATTTGTGGATTCATGGCGATGGGGACAACTCAGAATTGCTTAGGTATATTTATCCGAGACCAGAGAATTATATATCATCAACTTCAGACTCGGCTGATGCCCTGTTTGTGAGAGACTGCCACCAACCACCTATAGGAACACAAAATCTACCAATCTTAATCTCCTCTACCGATGAAGAAAATGAAGTGAATGTCCCTATTGGGGAACAAAATGAAGTGCAGGTGTCTTCTTCATCAAGTTATGGTGAATCCACTGCATCAACAAAGAATTATTAGTGTCTTCCAGAAGTTGGATTAGTTTCTGTTTTGTGTATTGTCTTTATTTTGCTTATATAGCATTTCAGGCTTGTTATGGGTGCCTGCCCACTAAGACAATTTATATTTATCGAATGTAGATGAATCTGTTTTACTTCAAAAATGATGTTCATCTTTGACTAGTTAAATCTTGAATTTTTTAATTTAGTTGGATTACTTTTAATGATGCCCCACAATACATCATTATAGTTTTTATGATTTTTTTGTTCTTGATGTCTGTTTTTTTTAGAGGAGCTTATCCTAATTGGTTACGTATATGTGGTTGCATTTATCTCGGGTTAATCACAACCCTTGATGTGCTTCATCATATAGTTAGCATAAGCATAGAAGTATACGTGTACTTCTACAAGGAACACATATAAAGTAGAACATGTATCATGATAGCTGACTAGCCACTCATATTCAAAATGTATATCGACTAAAAACTTGTTTCTTGGTCTGACGGGGTTATCAGGTTACCTCATATCTTGGGGTATTAAACATAGCATGTTAGGCATATTCAACCTCAATAAAACAACCAAAACACCCACATAAACACCCCACAAAAGGGTAACACGCCTGACTCACATCTCAACAACAAAATGAGAGTTCTTAAACCAAAGTGATATAGATAACAATTAAGTTATTTTTAGTTACGTTTTTTTTAAACTTCTGTTTAAACGGCATCACCAGGCCACATTTTTAACAACAGTTCTGCGAGAATAGGACAGATTCAGCTAATCCTGCCTACAGTTGCCAAACAGAATCAGACTAAACCCAGCCTACACAGCCAAACATAATCAGCTTGAAACGAGTCTGAAACGAGTCCAGCCCCCAAGAATGAGACTGGTTTTCCAAACAGAATCAGACTCCAGCAGGCCTAAACCCGTCCAAGCCAGGCAGGCTTGTATAAAGCCAGCCTCGAACCAAACAGGGGCTAACAGCCTAGCCTGATCGTATTGATCCTTCTCACAGGTGGCCATTGCCCTATATATCTCCCTCCTCCCGCCATCCCATCATGCACTCTACCTATTAAATGCTATCATATTGGCTGGTAAACCATCTTACATATTTGAAAGAGTTTAACTTTCCGAACGCGTGACCCGCTGTAACGCGGGCTTTGACGCGCAGAAACCAGCCTCTGCCCACTGCACCCTGCTCCTCTGACACCCTGTCAGTCCTGTCCCCACCACATCACAGCCTGCCACTCGGCCAGGCGGGCAGTTGGCAGGTTTTTTTTATTTTTTTTACATTTTTTTGTTTTGCGCACATTTCTTTCCTCAATGCGTCCACTTTTGTGTCAATGCGCCCACTTTTCTCCTCAATGCGCCCATTTCTCTCTTCAATGCGCCCACTTCTCTCCTTAATGCGCCCACTTCACTTTTCTCCTCAATGTGCCCATTTCTCTCAATGTGCCCATTTCTCTCCTCAATGCGCCCATTTCTCTCTTCTAATGCGCCCATTTATCTCCTTAATGCTCCCATTTCTCTCTCCTAATGCGCTCATTTCTCTCTCTTAATGCAAATTTTTTTTTAATAATATTTCTGTCTTAATCTCTTTCTCTACGGACCTATCAATGTATATTATTTTTTTGAAAATATATTGATATTGCTCTTGTTGGATTGTATTTTCCGTAACAAATCCAACGGTTTTTATTTCGTCAAAAAATTCTTCACATATCAAAAGTTATGTGTAAAACAAACTTTCTTTATATTTCAAAATCCAACTGCCACCTCACCCTGCAAAATCACCTCCACCCACTCAAAACCTTCCCCTGCCAGCTGGGTCCTGCCCCTGCCACCTCACCCCTGCAAAACCACCTCCACCCACCTGCCAGCGGGTCCCATCCACCAAAACCGGTCACAGGCGGCAGGAGGGGGCACGTCAAAACGCGTATCATCCCCCCTGCGCGTCCTGTGCCCATTTCCGTATCGAAAATGCTCACAGGACGCGCAGGGGGGATGACGCACGTTTTGACGCGCCCCCTCCAGCCGCCTGTGACCGGTTTTGGTGGATGGGGTCCGCTGGTAGGTGGATGGAGGTGGTTTTGCAAGGGTGAGGTGGCAGGGGTAGGTAAGAGGCTGATTTGATAGTTTTTTAGAAAGATTGAGGCGGAAATATGAAGAAAAGTTTATTTTGCACATAACTTTTGATACGTAATGAGTTTTTTAATGAAATAAAAAGCGTTGGATTTGTTACAGAAAATGCAATCCAACAAGACTAATATTTAATATATTTTTGAGAAATAATATACATAAATATTAGAAATGGACACATTCAAACAAAAATGGGCGCGTTGAAGAAAACATGGGCGCATTCAAATAAAAATAGGCACAATCAAGTAAAACTGGGTGCATTCAAGTAAAACTGGGCGCAAATTGGACGCATTTAAGTAATAGTGTGCGCAAATAAGTAAAAGTGGGCACATTCAAGTAAAAGTGGGTGCAATCAGGCAAAACTGGGCGCATTCAAACAAACCTGGGCGCATTGACTCAAAAGTGGGCGCATTAAGAAGAGAAATAGGCGCATTGAAGACAGAAATGAGCACATTGACTCAAAAGTGGGTGCATTGAGGAAAGAAATGGGCGCATTGAGGAGAAAAGTGTGCGCACTAACGAGAGAAATGGGCGCATTGACTCGAAAGTGGGCACATTGAGGAGAGAAATGGGCACATTGAGGAGAAAAGTGGGCACATTGACTCAAAAGTGGGCGCATTAAGGAGAGAAATAGGCAAATTGAAGACAGAAATGAGCGCATTGACTCGAAAGTGGGCGCATTGAGGAAAGAAATGGGCGCATTGAGGAAAGAAATGGGCGCATTGAGGAAAGAAATGGGCGCATTGAGGAGAAAAGTGGGCGCATTAACGAGAGAAATGGGCGCATTGACTAGAAAGTGGGTGCATTGAGGAGAGAAGTGGGCGCATTGAAGAGAGAAATGAGTACATTTAGCAGACTGGGCGCATTAAAGAGAGAAATGGGCGCATTGACGAGAAAAGTGGGCGCATTGACTCAAAAGTGGACGCATTAAGGAGAGAAATAGGCGCATTGAAGACAGAAATGGGCGCATTGACTCAAAAGTGGGTGTATTGAGGAAAGAAATGGGTGCATTGAGGAGAAAAGTGGGCGCATTAACGAGAGAAGTGGGCGCATTGACTCGAAAGTGGGCGCATTGAGGAGAGAAGTGGGCGTATTGAAGAGAGAAATGAGTGCATTGAGCAGACTGGGTGCATTGAAGAGAGAAATGGGCGCATTGAGGAGAAAAGTGAGCGCATTGACTCAAAAGTGGGCGCATTAAGGAGAGAAATAGGCGCATTGAAGATAGAAATGGGCGCATTGACTCAAAAGTGGGTGCATTGAGGAAAGAAATGGGCGCATTGAGGAGAAAAGTGGGCGCATTGAGGAGAAAAGTGGGCGCATTAACGAGAGAAATGGGTGCATTAAGGAGAGAAGTGGGCGCATTGAAGAGAGAAATGAGTGCATTGAGCAGACTGGGCGCATTGAGGAGAGAAATGAGCGCATTAAGGAGAAATGGGCGCATTAAGAAAAACACTGGGCGCAGTAAGAAAAACAGTGGGCACGATAGCAGTAGTAATATGTATATTTGTGTATATATATTTTTCTTTTAAAAATATGTCAATATAGGTCTCGTTAGAATGTATTTTTTATAAGCATTCAAATGTATTTTATTTTATTAAAAAATTCCTTATATTTTAAAAGTTATGCCCAAAACAAAAAATGTAAAAAAAAATTAAAAAACCTGCCAACTGCCCGCCTGGCCGAGTGGCAGGCTGTGATGTGGTGGGGACAAGACTGACAGGGTGTCAGTGGAGCAGGGTGCTGTGGGCAGAGGCTGGTTTCCGCGTGTCAAACCCCGCGTTACAGCTGGTCACGCGTCAGGAAAGTTA
Source organism: Alisma plantago-aquatica (assembly GCA_963693085.1). Taxonomy (NCBI): domain Eukaryota; kingdom Viridiplantae; phylum Streptophyta; class Magnoliopsida; order Alismatales; family Alismataceae; genus Alisma; species Alisma plantago-aquatica. The sequence goes on along the minus strand of OY856414.1, from coordinate 13,367,898 downwards.
AACTCCTAAAACTCTTTCCCTATTTGAAAAAGTTAAGAGCTTTGCTGTACATCCCCAATCCCAAATCTGATCCCAGACCCCAACCGCAGATCCGGACAAAACGTCCAATCCCATCTCCCGCCCTGTCACGTGGGCCGGACGCGGTTCGCGTTTGAAACAACTGGCAAGCCAATCTTCCCACTCACTCCACTACTCTCCCCGCCATCACCACCTTCCCCCGTCCCAGAGAAAACCCTTTCGTATTCTCCGCCACCGTTGTTCCCCTCCCAGCGTCGTCTAGGGTGCCGATACTCACCTTCAGCCGCTCGCTCAGCCGATCGGAGCATAGCCGGAAGAAGGACATGTTGCTGTCGGTGATCTGTGGACGAAGACCCTACCCCGCCGATCGGAGCTTCAGCAGGCCGCCGCTTCTGCGCAGGCTGAAACCCTACCCTGCCGCGGCCGAGCTCTGCGCCACCGCTTTCGGCGTCTCAACCAAAGACTAACGCCACCACCACCACCTCCCCCGGCGCTGCCAAGGTACGCTTGTCCACTCCCGAGTACCTCTGAGATGCCTCAGATACCCGCCGATCATACTATTTTACCCTTTGATCCCTAGAATGTTGCAATTTTTGGGATGGGCGGTTGTGTTCGACAACGTATTGTTGTGCGTTGTTGATTACATTCCTTTGTTAGTCGTTTGGGGTTTTGATCCCTATAATGTTACAATTTTAGTGCGGTTTTAACGGCTCCCAACAAATACATAACGATGAAATGTGGTGGGGTTTTAACGGCTCCCAACAAATACATAACGATGAAATGTGGTGGGGTTTTAACGGCTCCCAACAAATACAAAGACGAAAGGTAGATAACAAGTTTTTTTGTCGTTGGAAACAACATTTCTTTGTTACATGATGGGGGGGGGGTGGTCATGGTCGGTAATACAGGGTAGTTGTGTAGTCCATAATGGGACGTGGAAAACAGAGGGTGCGGGGATGGAGAAGGTGTAAGACATTATTGCAAAAATGGTTATGTTATATTGCAAAATGGTTATGTTATATTACAAAATGGTTTTGTTACGCTGTAACTAATCCCTTGATGAACTGTTGTGTGTTGTTATTGAATTTTTGTGGTAAAATTGCAGGTTGTGTTAAGCTCTAACTAAGGGGTGATTACTTTAACTGTTTGGAGTTGTTATTGTATTTTTTGTGTAGGAATGCCAACTTAATTGCATGTACTACATGATAACAAAGATAGACTGTTACATGTAACATCAGAACAACTTAGTGTCGTTAATAACAACTGAATCCTTATTGATACTTAACAGTTATGCTATTGGATCAGCTAAGAGCATATACCAATGTGTAACGTGGTTAACAAAATAATTCTGTTATGTGTAACATGAGAACACCCCAATGTCGTTATGAACAACTGTATCCTTATTGTTACATAATAGTTATACTATTGGTTAAGTTAACATCATCCATCCATGTGCAACATTGTTAACAATGCAATTTTGTTATGTGTGATGTGAGAACAACACTATGTTGTTATGAGTTGTTAACGTTAACTAGTACATATGCTATTGGTACAGTTATCATCCTTTCTCCATGTGTAGCATGATAAAAATGTAATGTTGTTATTTGTAGCATGAGAACAACCCAATGTCATTATGAACATCTGTATAGCTAACTTTACGTGGAAATTATGATTTGGTTACACTAAACATGATTCGGCCACGTAGAACATGAGAACAATGCATGGTTATTATGATGTTGCAATGTTGCCATAATATTGTTAACTCAATCAAATATGTTGTTACATGGCACATGATAACAATGCAATGATTTGTTTATAAAATGTACCATTTTGTATGTCAGTAAACCACAATATATTAATTTTCATACAAAGGGGTTTCAATTGTTAATTAAGTGAAATGTGCATTGTGTTATATGGAGTGGGAAGAATATACTGAATGGTAACATGTATCGTAGTATGATATTTATTGTTCCATGAATTAACGTATGGTTGTGCACATATGCAACATGTCTGCAGATGAATTAGTAAGTGCTGGTAAAAGGCAGAAGGTTAAGGGGCTAACAACTCGGTGTTCATATCAAAAATTCAATATGGTATTGGGTATGGCAAATGAGCAGCACAAACAAATGCTTAACTCAACTGTATTTGGTCACTTCATGTCGTTGAATTGCCCTAAAACATTTGACATTTCTCTGATAAAGTGGCTGATTGAAAAATAAGATTCCAAGTCAATGTGTTTTAAGCTTGGGGACCAACCTTGTCACTTTTGATGCAAAGCAGGTAGGTCTGATCCTGGGACTACCAACACAAGGTTAGTAGTGTTTTATGTATGTAGTAATTCAGTATGAGTTACTGTAACGTAATGAATTGTGTAGAACAAAAATTTGATTTGTTATGCAGGTGATGTTGTGGTTCAAGATCAAACTAATAAGTCTGTTATATATGGTAAATATTTCAAAGGAGAAGTTAAGGTCACAAGGGCATTGGATGTCCTGGAGTCAATTTCTTGCAAAACAGATGAGGAATCAGTAGAGGATTTTGTAAAGATTTGGGTAGTTGTTATGATGGCAACATTTCTGTACCCTTATGCCGGTTTTGGAATCCACGGTTTCATGTGGGAATGTGGATGTTCTTCCAGATCTAGGGAAATTCAACTGGGCAGAGTCTGTGTTTGAATACTTGCATGTTGGAATGAAGGAGATGGGCGACAGAAACAAGGGTTATTTGAAGGGTTGTTCATTCCTGTTGATGGTTTGGTTCAGAATGGTGACTACTATTAGTAAGAAATGCAGACCATGGGCCTTCCCTTTGGCCAATTGTTGGGACTATAACAACAGGATGAGTTCCCGTTTGGTTGCAAATGACATGTCAATTAAAACACTTGGGTTGGAAAATATAAGGGAATATTTTTTTAGCAAAATTGAGGAGTGTGGCAAAAAAGGAGAGGTCTGTTGGCAGAAAGCGTCAATCTGATGTAGTGGAAAGAGAGGTAAATCAGAATGATAGTAATGTGTTCTAATTGTTATTTCTTATATATGAAAATGTTTCTTGATATATTGTTTGATGTAGATGCTTTTTGTATATATAAGATGGTTTCTTGCAATGAGCTAACCAATGTGTATCAATATATTTGTAGCTTGTCACAACAAACATGAAAATGAAGAATATGAAGTTTAAGAAAAAGTCAGAACGAATCAATGATGAGAACATAAAGGAGGTTGCATTGCTGAAGAAAAGACTAAGAAAGAAGCGAAGGAAGTACAAGTTGCTGAAGGAGGCACATCATGCAAAGGTTTGCGAGAATGAGGTACTTCGAATGGAGTTGGAGTCCAGGCAAATATTAGATCCAACTCTTACTGGTGGTGATGACGACGGGCGTGATGAAGAGGTGAGTGGAATGAAATATCAGGTTTGTTATAAGGTTTTATGTGTAGTTGTAGGTTAAACATAGCAAATGCAGACATACTTGTAACATTGACCTATTGTTAACTTGCTATAACAAGCGTAATTGCGCTGTTGTGGGTTTACAAAAAATTTAAGTTGAATTTGCACTTGTTTTTACTCAGGTTATGTCCATTGTGGACGGAGCGGATAATGTGACAGATCGGATGAAGGAAAATGGTTTTGATGTGCGTGAAAAAATGGAAATGGTTTCTGAATTACATATTACAATATTTAACAAACACGTATTAGATGGTTAAACTAAACTAATTGTTGATGCTGTAACGGCAAGAGGTGGTTCAGATAGGGAATGAAACAGTGAAAGAGGTTTCTGATGGAGGTATTTCATAGGTATGTGTATGTAAACATGTCTGAAGAATCTTTTTGACAAATATATTGGTACAAATATTTTCATGTTGACTACTGCACATGATGCAATGTAACAACAGATTGTTGGGGGCGTCCATGTCGTAGATGATGAATTTCACAGTTCTGCTAGCATCTGTGTGTTAAGGCGAACTGTCATGTAGTTTGTGTTGTTATATGTAAATTGTCAAATAAAATGTCTGGCAGAATAGACATGCTCCTTTAGTTTGTCCATTTGGTTTGTGTAACAAATAGTATTGCATAATAATGTTGATTTTTAGGAAAACACAGTCAAAGTTGATAGCGTTAGTGTACCAAAAAAGAAGAACAAGGTATTAGCACGAATTACTTCATATGATTGGTAATAACAACGTTAGTGTTGAAAGATGTACCGACGTGCAGGGTGGAAATATTGTCATTGATGTGCCAGTTATTGATTTGGCTTCACCTGTCAAGGTAACCATCGCATTTTCTTATGTGTTGGTGTAAAAGCGATAGGAAGATTGTGCCTTTTATGCTGTAATGTGTTATGTTGTACTGTAGACCCGCATCACGAGATCAACACCTAAGAGGTTACTTACTTCAAGTGAAGATGTCTGTAACTTAGAGGCAGTGCACGTGAGGTTCATTTAGGTTGTGATTCCAATACTGTATATGCATATGTTTGATATATGCAACATGTAGAATACATTGGAGAATAGTAACCGACCAGTTGGCATTGTTTCTGCTACAGGAAGCGCTCTTGACACATTGCATGAAAACAAATCAGAAAGTGCTGGCGGCCATATCAAGGTAATTTGCTTTTTGGACTTTTCATGTGGCATACGTAGTGCATATGCACATCTGTTACAATGTGAAAAATTAGTAGGACAATGTTGGAGCCTTTATCGAATAACTATTGTTAATTGTGTCTTCCCACTTAATTTATCACACTTGTTGTACGTAGGGTCATGCCATATTAGGTAAGAAGAATGTTGCTATTGTAGACCGAGATGTATCTGATGGTGGTTGTCGAAATGAGTCGGCTATTAGTGATGCAAGGAAACGACTGTGCCTGCATAACATTCCGACAACCACACCTGTCGATGCTGGCAAGTAAGCAATTGCAGACAACGCAAAGATTGTATGTTCTGTACAAATAGTACTTAAATTTGATAAAATACTCATTTTCTATCTTATATGTTGCAATGTTTGAGTACATTTGATTGGGTGGGATATAACCATGGTAGTTCCTTTATATTAAGCATAGAAAATAAAAAATAGTACTATTGGTTTGCAGGGAGATGATTCTGTTGGAAATCGATCTGTGACAAGGTCGGCGCAGAAAAAGGTGTGATAATCGTTAATGAAACAGTCTTTGTATGTTATCAAGATGATGTTACTTAATGTGTTCTGTGTCTTTCCCGTGGTTCTCAAGGTATTTTGTCAATGGAAAGCCCACTGGTTATTGCCAGCGCAGGTACTGTTAACGATACACCAGATTTAAAGAGGAAGTGGAGTATAGTGAAGACAATGAGTTTAACACATCTATGTCGATAGTACAGTTCAGAGGAAAAAATGTTTAATAGACGGCTTGATATTGGGGTATTGTATTGTCTTATTTTTATGTAACGAAGATACAATACGACACACCGGAGAGAGCAAACAATGGAGATGATGTTGAAAAGGGAATGCCAGCTGATACTGGCACTAGGAAATTAACGGTTTGTAATGTGTTGGTTGGTGAAGCGGGTGTATAGTTGTTATGGTAGTATTGTTGTTGCTGATGTGGTTTGTATGGATAAACTTTGAAAGGATTTTTCTTTATTCAAAATTTTTGTATATACATGAAAAGTGAATAACTGGATTATGTGTTACATAATGAATATATTGCATGTAGCTTAGCAAAGTTGTTGGTAGGCGGTTGGTAACAAGATCTTCCAGTAAAAAGTCCACTAAGGTGCATATCATAAGAATGCCTACGTTTCAGTGGTGTTTGTCTTCTGTTTGATTAGGTGATTAATAATTAGGCTATTGTAGGTTGGTTACAAAACCCCTGGCCCGATGCATCCTACTAGCAGGTGGGTAGACACCCTATCAGAAATAAGTAAGGGGAGTGTTGCTAAGATGGTAAATACCTAATCACCATTTCATGTGTACAATTGTAACCTTTTATTAAATTTGGGTGTTAACTAAAAAATAAACTTTTGCAAAAATCGGTTGTCCTGGTTTGTAGATTTGTTACGATACGCCTGCCATGCATGAGTCCGAGAAGTTTGATACGGTTGGTTTGAATGTTGTAGCATGAGTTAATTGTTATGTTGTTGAATGTGTTTGTTTGTATTGAAGAATACAATCATTTAATAAATATATTGCATGCAGGGTAGCAGAATTGTTGCTAGGCGATCAGTAACAAGATCTTCCAGCAAAAAGGAAAATGAGGTGTGTATCATATGCTTCACATCATTGGAGTGGTATTTGTACTGTATTGGAATATGTAATGTATAATTAACGTGAGATCAGTTTGGTTACAAAACCCCTGGCCCGATGCAAAATACTAGCGGGCGGGTCAATGCCTTGACGGGAATGAGTAGAGGGAGCATAGCTGAGACAGTTAATACGAAATAACCATTTCATATATACACTTATTGATATGTTATTAAATTTCGAACATTTTTTTTCCAATAAAACATTTTTATGCATACATATTTTTTCCATTTGTAGATTTGTTATGATACGCCTGCCGGGTCTGGAAATTGTGCAATGGTTTGTTTGGATGTTGGTGCAGGAGTTCATCACTCAATAGATTACCCACTTTCAACTAACTCATGGATATGCCATGGGTGTACATGTGACAATGTTGAACATGATGTAATGAGTAATTGAATGTGATTTGTTTGATTTTGTGCAGGACGAACCTGTTCTTTTTGGTTGTAGGAAAGTATCAATGCCAAGACTTGTTAAAACAACCCCTACAAAGAAACCAACAACAAGGCTTGACGGTGTCTCTATTGCAGCAAACCATGACGTCCATGGCCGGGTAGGTCATCTGTATGTACTGGTGGAGTGTAATGATATACAAATTAATGAAGTTTTGTGTTATTTTGAATGTTGCACTAAACTAAAAATGAGTTGGACATTCCTATTTGCAATCAAATCCACTACAAGCCCCATGTGTTAAATCAACTACCCTATGAGAGTGCAACCATAGCCGGCCATGCTGTAACATGATCGAATATGTGATACACGTTTAATAGATTACTGTTATGTAAAACCGGAGTATCCTTAATATTCACTGTTAATATTAGTGTATATGTAACTGTAATTGTGATACACCGTTCGAACAAAACGTTATTAACTAAGCGGAAGCTATCGTTAGCAGCAGATTACCGAAAATCACTAAAAATTAAAACCATTTGCAAGGAGATCCATTCTCCAGAAAACTCTTTCAACAAAAACCATAATATTACATTCACATCCTGGTTCACACAGTACACTCTCTATACCATTTCTTCTCGAGGAATATATATATACATCACTTGCTTTATCAAATGTTCAAGTAACAAAATCCTCGAGGCATCATGCCAAAATCTCAGATCTATATTATATTCCTAGGACCTGAGAGTACAGAGACGACTCATAGGACTCTAGTTACACATATATAAGACTTGACAGCCAGTATCTCCACCTGAGGATTCACTACTGTCCCTGATGCTGCTGCTACTGCTGTTCTTCCCTTTTTATAAGGTTTCTGTCTCTACCTCGTCCGCATCCACCTAAAAACGTTGGATCCCACGGGAGTGAAACAATTATAAAATTGCCCCAGCGAGAGATATAACTCTCTGCCGAAAACATTATTATTGCAGTTTAATAGAAATAAACTGAACAGTGTAATCATATAATCAACAACAGATAAATCAATATCTATGCTGATTAAAGCAACATTTCTATTCAAGCATTTAAGCTATAACTTGATAAAGCAACATGTCTCTTATTCAAAAGGACTTGAAGAGCATATATAACATTTATGTATCTAGAACATGCTAAGCAGAATAACATCAATCAGTGATTCTCATATTTCAATCTTATGCAAATACGCTACACGGCTGATTACATTTTACAAACATTCTTAAGCCCTGAGGAGATGAGATATACTGCTCATACTCCAACCGACCCTGAATACGTAAAGCATCGGTACAACATAAGGTCAATGGGAGAGCCGGATTCCATGACCTCATCTGTCTCGGTCAGTACGAGACTACTTTAGTAGAGACATCATGTGTCAAACTGCAATTAGCTTGCCAGGTTATATTGGCATCTTCGCTATAGAGTTATAGCCCGTAGCGTATACTCTCTTCAGGGTTATGGCCCATAGCCAATGCCTGGTATTATATTGAGGAGTCATGGTCCATAGCCATACTCTTATCGGGGTATAGTCTGAAACCAATCCCGTACATAGGACATAGCCCGTAGCCATTCCTATGGGGCATAAGGATATATTTGCCCAATTACCCCCACATATTAAAAAATATGCGTTCCGAGTAAAACTTGTTTCACCATTCAGCTAATTCTAACACTGATGGATCTGTGGTCAGGGAAACTACATTTTATGGTATTATTTGATTAATTAAGTATGTTATCATATTCTTTTACCATCAGTCAAGTTTTCAAACATAACTTATTAGGACAATTGCTACAAAGAAACATGTACTACTTTCATCGATTACTTCTCAGTCTTTATAAGACATTGGGATCTCAGTCCCTTATTTCAATACTGGAATTTATCATCCCTTCACAATCTCAATACCATAATCATATGGTTCTGGGTATTCAAACCCTTAACTCATCACTGAGCATTATTACCACTTTTTTAGGTAATTATCACCTTCAGGTCAACTGACCAAGGTAAACATGACACTTTCTACACAAGAATCTCTTATGGCACTTGAGGCTCATAAACTCTCTTGTTACTATTTACTAAGAAACAAGGTATATTATGGCACACAAGGCCCAGTAAACAATTTCAATAAATAAAGCATCATAGTTCATACCTAGCTATGTTCATCATCTCAGGATACCTACATGGTTAGCACACATGATAACAGATATATCAATCATATTTCAGTCCCATGCTGTTCAAGGGTAACATCATTATTCCCTTACCAAGGTTAGGGTTTCCCATTTCATTTCAATCAGGGTTACTCATCCCCTTTGTTCAATTAGGACCAATGATTCATCATTTCATTGTCCAAGATTAGGGTTTCATGCTATGTAGTATAACCCAGAATTAGGGTTTACTATTCACATCACATCACCCTAGATTAGGGTTTATATTCAAATACCACAATTAGGGTTTACTATTCACCCCAAATAGGGTTTATCATCATAATACCCTGAATTAGGGTTACTCATGTCATTATTCAAAATTCATATCACATTATCCTCCTAGATTAGGGCTCCACTCAGGATTGCCCTAAATTAGGGTTTGAGTTCATTAATAATCTCAATTAGGGTTTTGTGATCTCTTTATCAAGGATCATGCCCTAATTGTATATCACATCATTTTGAAGGTTTTAGACTTAATTGCTACATGATTATCATTCATGTATGAATTTTTCTCTCTCATCCTACTCAGGATGTCCACTACTTAATTCTTGATTAGATTGAGCCTACTCTTTATTCAAATACACGCATTTATGGTTATCATGATGTATTGAATTATTACATCATTATGCATTAATGATTAATCCCACTAAGGGTATCAATTATCTAAGTACATATGGTCTCCAAATGGTTTAATCAATTGAACCTTCAATTATATGAGGGATCCAAAAGAATTGATCAATTAAACTTTCAATTACATTAGGTGATCAATTGGATTAACCAATTAAATCTTCAAATGCATTAGGTATCCAAATAGATTAACCATATTGGACCTTCAATTACATGAGATATCCAAATGGATTAACCATGTTGATCTTCAAAAGATTTAATTACTTAGACCCTAAACGGTCTTAGTTCTCATAATTCAATTGGTTGAAAACCATTTAGGCAAATTTCCCTTGAAACCGATTGGACAAGAAAGGTGTTGAAACCGATTGAACTTTGGGTCTCCAAATGGTTTGAGACCGTTTGGTCAAGACCGTTTGGACCCAAACGGTCTTACCTCTCAAAACCGAATGGACCAAAAAGTTCCTTCAACACTTAAACAATTCATGGTTTCAATAGATGAACCGATTAACAATTGAATCCATAATTTCTTCATCAATTGAACTATTGAATCATCCTTCAACTGGACCATCAATTAGGGTTTTGAACCCAATTGATCTAGAATTTCTACTCAAGAAACCTTCAATTAGGGCTTTGAAATCGAGGAACCATCAATTTTCAACATTGTGGAACTGATTCAATTGAAATCAATGAATTATCATCCACTTATGATATGACCTATCCTCAAACGGTCTTGAGGTCATTTGGATGACCTCCAAACGGTCTTGAGACCGTTTGCCCCATCCTATCCTTGGAATTTGTGAAATTTCCATTAGTTTAGATCATTAGTTTGATCATCAATTCAGCTATTAATTGCATTTCAATTTGGTATCTCTGGACCTTCAATTACTCAACCATACTTAACCCTAGACCTCCAAACGGTCTTGGTTGACCTCCAAACGGTCTTGAGACCGTTTGGGTTAATCAACCCAAAAATCTAAGTCAACCAATTGCAATTTCAACACTTAACCCGATTAGGGTTTGGTAATTGATGAACCTTAAACTAATGAACCCTTTGGAATTAATCAATTAAATTTAATGGGTCATCAACCATCATCATTAGAATCAAATATCCAAATGGTCAACTGTGGTCAACTCTTCCAAATGGTTTGAAACCGTTTAGTTCCTAACGGTTTGATGAAACTATTTAATTCCAAACAGTTTTGTTGAAACCGAATGGACAACTTGTTGAAACCGATTGGAATAGGAATTCCTTGGGAAAAGTGTCCAATATGATGTCATCAACATCTAACTTCGTCCCTGTAACTTATAGTACTTCTGATTTCATGAATTTACTAATTACAACAAACAATTAATCAAGAAGATGAAGGAATCAACGAAATTGCAAGATTGATAGTTGAATAACAATGTAGAGGGGCTCAAGTTATAAAACCCGCCTTCTAATCTTAATCCAAGCTTCAAGCTCCTCGTCTCCAATGGTGGATGAAGCTTTGACAACTGCCCAAGGTCCGTTCTCAAGCTTTTGGGTGAAAGAGTTGGCTAGAGTTGAAAATTGAATGAAGAAAACAAGAATTCAAGCATTGATTTTAGGTTTTCACCATGAAATCGAGGTGAAAGAAGGCCAAAAGCTTACCAACAGGTTGGGGATCGCCCTTCTCCAGCTCCTAAGCTCCCTTGTGCTCGGCCAAAGCAAGGAGAGAAAGGAATTATGAAAAAAGTCCTTATGTGGGTGGGAAATGGGATATGTATAAGGAAATCCAAGGAAAGAGAAAATAGATTTAATTCCTTTAATTTCCAAAAATTAATGCCACATCTCCCCCTCAACTCCTTGGCCACGAAGCCATCCTCTTCCCCTGGAAAAACCTCTTCATTATACAAGAATTAAAAGAAAAGAAATTAAGCACCTTAATCATATTATACTAATATCCCATTTTTAGTGGATATTACTTTTTATTAACTTAATGTGAGTGGGCTCTCCACTCAAACTAGATATTCTCGTGCCTTTGTAAGGCACAATCTCATCCAACCCTTTGCAAAATCATCCCTCAACTTTTAATTGAAGGGCTCTTCAATTAATATATTTCTTTTTGCATTAAATTGAATTATATTTTCAATTGTGCTTAAATCTTAATTATTTTAATATCAAGATTCTCTCTCCTCCAAAGTAATTCAAATGAGGCGCCCCTCTCATTTATTTTCTCTAAATGATGCCAAGAAACATGAGGGACCTTATTGAAGTGATAATTTGCATATTGAACCCTGGGTTTTGGGTAAATTGCACATTACACCAAAACTAGGTTATAATGCACAAACATTGCTTTATCAGCTCTTTCTTGGTACTCAGGCTTGGGGTAGCCATACCTCTACATCATCTTCATTCTCATGATGCTTCAACACATGAGGAACATATTATCATGCACAATTTGCAATTTAACCCCTCAACTTGGGTAATTTGCACTTTAGTCCAAAACAAATAAAATATCATTTCAACATTATTCAAAAAGGACTAAAATGAAATATGAGTTCCTCTTGAGACTTAATTACTTTTCAAAAGATAATATCAAGCATATAATTATCTTTTTTAAACAAAACACCTAGGGTTAAAGAATAAACCAGGTCAGGGATGTTACAAATTATCACCCCTTACAAGTATTTCGTCCCCGAAATCATCAACGAAAACATTAAGAGAAAAGATTAGGGTATTTCCTCCTCATCTCTTCCTCTAGATCCCACGTAGCTTCCTCAATGCCTTGGTGATTCCAGAGGACTTTTACAAGAAAAATGTCTTTCTTTTTCAGCTTTTTAATTCTTCTGTCAAGGATCGTCATAGGTCCTTCAACATAAGATATATCATCATTTAGTTCTACCTCCACATGTTGCAGAACTAACTCTGTGTCAGGATGACACTTTCTCAACATAGAGATATGAAACACTAGATGCAATCTATGCAACTCAGATGATAACTCCAGCTTATAAGCTACTTTTCCAATATGTTCAATGATTGGATAAGGCCCCATAAATCTAGGAGCTAACTTCCCCTTCTTTCCAAATCTTAGGATACCTTTCCAAGGTGAGACCTTGAGGTATACTCTGTCTCCAACTTGGAATTCTAAGGGTCTACGACATTTATCAGCATAAGATTTTTGTCTATCCTGGGCAGCTTTCAACTGTTGTTGTATGATTTTAATCTTCTCAGTTGTTTGCAGTACTAGCTCAGGACCCAAAAGTTGATTTTCTCCTGTCTCGTACCAACATAAGGGAGATCTACAATGTCTACCATACAATGCCTCATATGGTTCCATCTCAATATTGTGCTGATAGCTATTATTATAAGCAAATTCTATCAAGCTCAGGTGTAGATCCCAACTTCCTACAAATTGAAGGACACATGCCCTAAGCAAGTCCTCCAAGGTTTGTATAGTCCTTTCAGATTGTCCATATGTCTGAGGATGAAAGGCTGTACTAAACCTTAACTGCGTACCCAAAGCTTTATGAAGTCGTTCCCAAAAATGACTCATAAACTGGGGACCTCTATCAGAAACGATAGTAGCTGGAACCCCGTGCAAATGCACTATCTCATCTATGTATATCTGTGCAAGCTTCTCTGCAGTGTAGGTTGTTTTGATAGGTAAGCAATGTGCTGTCTTTGTCAACCTATCAACTATCACCCATATGGAATCATGACCTTTGGTTGTTCTGGGCAAACCAACCACAAAGTCCATGGTTACATGATCCCATTTCCACTGTGGTATAGGCAGAGGTTGCATTGTTCCTGCGGGCTTCTGATGTTCAGCTTTAACCTGCTGACACACTGGACACCGCATAATAAACTCAGCAACATCCTTCTTCAAACCAGGCCACCAATACATATCTTTCAAGTTATGATACATCTTGGTACTTCCTGGATGCATAGCATACATTGAAGAATGAGCTTCTTCCAGAACTAACTTTCTCAAGTCATCGACATCAGGTACTATCATCCTACCCTGATAACAGGCTACCTGATCCTCTGAATCATGGAAACCATCTCGTTTCTCGCTACCATACTCTGACCTAATCTATTGAATCACAACATCAGCCTGTTGTGCTTCTTTAATTTGTTGTCTCAGAGTAGGTTTCACTTGCATCTCAGCTAACAACTCGGATAACAATGATACCTTAAGTTGTACATTATCTTGCCTTAAAGAGATAAACATATCTCTCTTAGAGCACTCTAAGGAGTTCAATTGTGCTTTATCTAGTGCTAGTGTTGCTGATTTTCTGCTTAAAGCATCAGCAACCACATTGGCCTTCCCTGGATGATAATAAATTGTACAATCGTAGTCCTTGATTGACTCCATCCAGTGGTGTTGCCTCATGTTCAGCTCATGTTGTGAGAAGATATATTTTAAATTCTTATGGTCTGTGAAAATCTGGAATGTCTCTCCATAGAGATAATGTCTCCATATTTTCAAGGCATGGACCACAGCAGATAGCTCTAGATCGTGTGTCGGATAATTCTCCTCGTGTTTCTTAAGCTGTCGAGAAGCAAAAGAAATCACTTTCTTATCCTGCATCAACACACATCCTAGACCATTTTTAGATGCATCACAGAAAACTATGTACCCCTTCCCTTGCTCAGTAATACTAACACAAGTGCACTAGTTAACCTTTCCTTCAGCAGCTGGAAAGATTGATGACACTTGTCATTCCAGACAAATGGAACCTCTTTCTTGGTCAACTTGGTCAGGGGTAAAGCTATAGAACTGAAGTTCTTGATGAACCTCCTATAATAGCCTACCAGTCCTAGGAAACTGTGTATCTCTGTCGGTGTCTTTGGTTGTTCCCATTGTAGGACAGATTCTACCTTCTTAGGATCAACGCCGAATACCTGAGGCAGATATTACGTGTCCAAGAAAAGAAACTTTTGGTAACCAGAACTCACACTTGCTAAACTTAGCATATAGTTTATGCTTTCTTAGCAAAGTCAAAGCCTGACGGAGGTGCTGCTCATGCTGTTGAGCATCTCTACTGTATATCAAGATGTCATCTATGAAGACGACTATAAACTGATCAAGAAAAGGTCAAAAAATTCTATTCATGAGTTCCATGAATGCAACTGGTGCATTAGTTAGTCCAAACGACATAACTATGAACTCATAGTGACCATACCTTGTCCTAAAGGCAGATTTAGGCATGTCACTTTCCTTGATACGCAACTGATGGTATCCCGAACTCAAATCTATTTTAGAAAAGATAGTTGCACTACGCAACTGATCAAACAAGTCATCGATCCTTGGCAGAGGATACTTGTTCTTTATAGTTACTTTATTCAACTGTCTATAGTCGATGCATAATCACATAGACCCATCTTTCTTCTTAACAAAGAGGACCGGAGCACCCCAGGGTGAAGTGCTCGGTCGGATAAAACCTTTCTCAAGCAACTCCTACAGCTGTTTCTTGAGCTCTGCCATCTCAGCAGGTGCCATTGTACGGTGTTTGTGCTATTGGTTGCGTGCCCGGGATCAGATTAATCTCAAAATTGATTTCTCGGGGCGGAGGAACACCTAGAAGTTCCTCAGGGAATACATCTTCAAATTCCCTAACAACCAGAACTTCAAAAAGTTTAGAACTCTCCATTGTGGTATCTACCACATGAGCCAAGAATGCAAAACATCCTTGCCTCATCAACTTCTCAGCTACCATAGCTGACACAAGATAGGTTGGAAGAATCTTTCTGTCTCCCTGAAGGATCCATATGTCACCGTTGTCTGTGAACATAGCCTGCTTGGAACCACAATCCAAGACAACCTTATACTTCTCTAAGGTGTCCATCCCTAGGATTATATCGAACCCGTGCATTTCAAGTGGTATAAGATCCACTTGAATGCGATGTTCAGAAAAAGAAAGAATGCAGGAAGAACACACCTCCCGCAACACTGCGGATCCCAGCAAAGGTGTTTCTAGCAAAAAACTATCTGTTCTATGCACTAGTAAAAATTGGGCCATTATTCACGAGTGAGTCCTGTCACAAACCCCTCTCTACAGGCCCTCACAAATAGGGACGGTTGTGAGTCTGGCCCTTACAAATGGTCCGTGAAGAGAACCCACGTGACAAATACTAGTGGCCCTCACGAATACAATTGTCACAGACCAACTGACCCTCAAGAATGTTATATTGAGGGACTATTTAGCCTTCATAAATACATTTTTGAGGGACTATTTAGCCTTCATAATAACATTATTGAGGGAATGTTTAGTTCTCATAAATACATTTTTGAGGGACTTGATGGTCCTGGAGAATATATTTTTGAAGGGATAATGCCTTCATTAATATTATTTTTTAGGGGCTATGTGGTCGTCATCAATACAATTTTGATGGTCAATCTGGACCTTCATCAATATATTTATGAGGGACTACTGTAAATGATTTGGTTATTGATTATTCAATGATTTATTAAATGTTAATTAATTGTTACTATAGTGAATATCAAATTTTAAATGAAAACTTTGTATACATAACCTCAAGCAATATTTTTATACTAATTCACATGACATCATAAGAAGATTCAACACCAAAATTACACATACACATGTTAAATCACCTCAAACCAATTTTTGTTATTGAAGCAAAATATTATCCATACATTGCGTGCTCAACGTTGATATAAATAAAGAGTACATATGGTTCTAAAATTTGAGATTGATGACAATCAACATATCATGCTAGAAACTCTTAAGATCTATAATGTCTCCATATACCTTCAAATGGTGTGGTGCTCTTCATCAATGCCAGACCTCATACAGTTAGGTACTTGAATATTCTTCTCCTAAAAATGACAAATCATTATATTAATAGAATTTAAAGTTTATACATAAATCATAGTACAACAAACAACTTACCCTTATATTTCGGTTTTGGTCTACTCCAAGGTGCATTGTCCGTCGAAATCCATCATTAAAAGTAATTCTATCCTATCAATATAAATACAAAAAGGAATCAGAGTGAGTGCGAAGTAGAGATAAATGTAAGTGAACCAACATAGCAGCAATATGCACCCGTAAACTAAAATTATGATTGAACTTAGTAAATAGTACATAATTAAAAAATACTCAGTGGGTTATATGCCTATATATCTGTTGACTGCACTTAGTTGCTGTCATCAGCGAGATGCATCTATAGATACAAAAAGAGGACGATCCTCACATGATACAAAAGGATTATTACTGAACTTGTCTTCTTGATCATCTTCTGTTAATTAGTGGAGCTGAAGACATAATGGTTTGTTGGTTACAAGAAGGTACATGCTGCAATCCAGTCTATTTTTTTTCTTTTCTTTCTCCTTTCAATATGTTGAATGAATTCTACTGCTCGTGCCTTTTATCTTTAGGAAGAATGGTGTTTCATTGGGTTGTAACTATGACACAAAGCACAGGTTTGTCTCTGCGCTTTGTATTGTAACTATGATAGGAAGGCTTGTCTGATTCGACTGTTTATGCTAGAATAAGTTGTCTTGTGAGGTGTTGCGAGAACATGCATATCTAGAGGTTGGTAGAATTTGATTAGATCATGGCTTCTGAGGCTGATCAGATGAGGCATCACATTTGTGATTACAGTGCAATGTAGTAGGAAGGTGAGAAGTATCCTTTGATATTTGAAGGACAATGATTTGAGAAACACCTTCCCAGAGTGTCAGCAGTTTGATGCTTGGAAAATAAGATAGGAGCATAGGTCCATAATGCTTCAGTTCCTCTTCTCGCTCATACAAAAGTATCTACATCTAATTAGAATTGGGTTGAAGAATTATTTCCTAACATAGATGTATGCTTCTGATGACGCAAAAATAAAAAAAAGGAAGAATAACTGCAGATGTTTGTATTGAAAAAGTTTGTATTAAAAAAAAGGGAAGAATAACTGCAGATGACGACGCAGAAATATTAAAAAGGGAAGAATAACTGCAGATGATGATGCATAATTATTTCCTAATACATTGGTGTTTGTATTAAAAAAGGTCACTCCAGATTCTAATAACTGCAGTGTATGGAGGTTCTACACCTTACAGAAGACTGCTGCTATGCTCAGGTATACATGGGTTTGCAGACTCCATTAATAACCCTTGATTTTTAATTGGTTATTAAAATTGCATTTGCATTAGGTGTAGTTCTAGAAGGCTAGTAAAGATGAACCATCTAAAAAAGAGGTGAGAGGTTCATAACTGCTGTTACCATGGCTGGTTTATTGACAAAAGCATATCTCTCCCCCCAGGTGTTCCTGCTCTAATACCCTATTATGAAAAGAAAAAAGCATATGCTGCATAGAAAGGAGTGACTGCTTATATACATGGATGAGGGAACCGGACAAATACCAACTATAGGATATGGGATAAAAGAAAAAGAAACAGAAATAGTGGCATTCCTGAGTATATGACGTTGCCAAAATTTGACAAAAATATCAGGATTTTCGCATCAGTTCTTTGTATGCATTTTTATTGAAAGGTATGATATGCGTTTATACCACACTTATGAGCCACATGTATATGTGAAACAGTGAAAGTATGTGTATTCAACTGAACATAATGGTGTATACATATATGCAAATGGACTGTCATTCTATGTATACTTTTACATGTTCAAATTAGCACGCCATGTCACTTGGTAGGTATGTTAACTAAGAAAGTTTCCAGTTGATTGTTTGATCTTATTTCCAACTTGAGCATGCATGATATCCATGCTGCATTTTTTCAGGATTCCTACAAATAATTTTGCTTCTATTTAATTTATAGTTCTTCTTTATGGTTGGACCATTCGGTAACTGTCCGTGTGCATTCCTGAGTGTATGATGGTGCCAATATTTGACAATATCAGGCTTTTCACACCAGTTGTTATGCATTTTTATTGAAAGGTCTTATATGCGTTTATACCACACTTACGAGCCACATGTATATGTGAAACAGTGAAAGTATTTGTATTCAACTGAACATACTGGAATGGACAGAAGCTATAGTAGGCCAACCAATATGTATTACACACCACTGTAGTATATATAAAAATATATGTATCCAATTGAGTATAATGCAATTATGCAACTGAATTGGAAGCAATAGTAGGAAAATCAATAAACAATACACATCTCCAATAATGAGCAATGGCGGTTGTAGAAAAGTTCAAAACGCACTTGAGGGCTATTCCAGTTAAGTTGAACAACCTTCTCATACTTTTTCGTTGCCTGTATAAATGAAACCAAGCATAAACTTAACAAATATTATCCATCAAAATTATATTCAACAAGTTATGCACATCTTTTATATGATTTAATTACTTTGCCAGAAAAGAAGCCCAGAAACCAATCAACTAGATCATACCATGCGCAAACCTGCACGCTTGACAGCTACCAATGGCAACTCTTACATAAACATTACACATAATTACTACTAACTCAATATGTGTAACTATAGGTCTAAATAAAGAAGGGGTGAATCATGACACATGGATGTTCCTTTGTTGGTTTTGACATAAAATAACTAGAAGAGATGGCAGGTTTAGATAGATGTATTGTCCTTGATTAGAAACTTTGATTACCGAATTTGGAATGAAACTGATACAAAACCCGCTTTGCCGTGGTATAGTATCTATTTAATAGCCCAGTAACTGTTAAATTTGGATGTGTATTGCTCTTTATATTTTTGTGTATTGTTTTAAGTATAATCAGTGTTCTATGTTTGTATACATGTGCACTATAAAAATATATCCATTACGAGCCAACAGCCTAGTTAGAGTATAGTAAGTGCCGCAAAGGTTAAAAAAACATGCATTATTTATGTATAATGTTGTTTGTATCTTGTGCATTGTGGAAACATATCCATAAAAAGTACACGGAAAACTCTGCCCTGCTAAACTCATTAAAGACTTGTTGATTTGTAACCAATCTATTTTCACATGAACATGTGGATATAAATAATAATAGAATGCACGAAACACAACAACATTACAAAGTACATTAACAATAAACACCTTTTGAACTTTTGATATGGTACTAGCGGCTGTATATGTTTTTTGTATATGTGTGCATTGTGGAAACATAAACAAATCCATAAACAAGTACATGGCAAACTCTGGCCTGGTAAACACATTAAAGAGTTATTGATTTGTAAGCGATCTATTTTCGCAAGGACATGTAACTTAACAATACACACCTTTTGAACTTTTGATATGTTACTAGCAGTTACATATTGGCTCATTGGCTCATTGCACACATTTAAAAAGTCATAATTGGATAAATATACAGCAGTATGCAACATATAGGTGAAAAAATAAAGAATAAGACGCAATGGAATCTGATCATTGTAGAAAGTTAGATACCATTATTAGGCCAATAAAAGCTTATTTCTAGGTTCAATGCATGTGTTATGAATCATTCTCAAACATTTAAAAATAAAGAGGGGAAGGAACCACTAGCTGGGAAGGCTTTCATGCTCCCATGGCCTCGATGCGAAAGATACCATTCCTATGGTTGTGAGTAAGGCGGATTTGATGGCGTTTGACGAAGAATAAAGCGCTTCTCCATGGCTATAGGAACCAATTGGCTCTTTGAAAGGTTGTCTGCGTGAAATTTTTCAATAAGTAGGCGGTCATCGCAATTTCTTTAAGAACTTTTAAAATCTTTTAGTTGTAATTTGTTCATTTACCTTGTCTAATCTAAACCAAGGCTATGTTATCACCTTCCATAATGTTGACAATATTGTTAACATACATGAATGTTGACATCATTAACCACAATTGACAGTTCTTCAAAAGGAACAAAAACAGACATGTAATGCATCAGCGAATATTAAGTCAGCAGATAAACAACATTGTGATGCTATCTTATCAGTTTAGCCATGTCCCATATAGACTATAATGGATAAGATGTGCATAACTTTTAGGTATAAAGGTCATGACCAAAAGACATACCTGGAGACCCATCAGGCTTGCGGTGACAGCAGGATTGTCAAGATTGTGTTGTGACTCAAAAAGTTTGAGAACCAAGGAATTCCAATAGTCCAAACACACCTATAATAACAAATGTTAGCTATTTATAAATCTCTGTGCAAAAAGGTAAAGCAATAATGAGCGGTATACCTTGAAAACTTCTGTATCATCAACATATGATATACCAATTAGATACTCGAGGCCTAATAGTAAGGCAGCCCTATTTTCAGGGGTATTTTCAAGAACTCGTATATGTGCCTACAGTATATAACAAGTACGTCCAGATAAAACAGACAAATAAATACTAAACTAGTCTATAGCACTAATGTAATGTAGAAATTGAAAAAAAAATCACAATCTTCTATACAACAGAAGAAACAATAATTGTGGAAGGAGATTAATGCATGAATATCATAGAGGGGTTTTATGACACCTAAGCACAATCCTGAAAGCTGACAACATCGATTAAGGGATAATTTGACTGGATGTAGTTGAGCTGCAAGACATGAACGGGAAAGTAGTAACAAATTTATTTGAAACAGATTCAAGATACATACAACATATTTGTTATAAGCAGTTAGAAGATGCAGATATTATTGATTTTATTTGGTCAGCTATGCAGCTATAGAATCACGTGTTGCCAAACTGGCAGAAACAGAGCAAGGTCGTTTTGCACTTGACCACATTTGTTTTGGGTGTAGTACAAAAAAAAAGGTTGCAGCTCACTGCTTTTGAGTGTAACGAATTGCTTTTATGTCCTACCAAACAATGCCTACAAATACAAGCCCTGAACCTGAAGTGTCTTTTCAAAACTAATGAATCACTATTTTGTTTCAAAATGACACAAAACAATCATCTACACAAATCAACCATTAAGGAGCTGGAAAAGTTCTTCAGAGATTCCTTATGGGGAGATGTTAAAGTGAAGAAGTTGCATACAATTTTTTGGAATCAAATCTGTAAGACAAAAAAGGAGGGTGGGCTTGGTATTAGACATATTGAAGATTTGTTGAAGGCTATTCTTATTAAAAATCGTTGGAATGTTGCTCAGAATAAAAATTCTTTGTGGGTAAAGTGGCCTCATGAAAGGTAAGTACGAAGAGATTTTGTTTGGAGCAGTAAAGCAAAGTCAATCTATTCTTGGATTTGGAGGAATCCACTCTCTATACGGGATAGGCATATTGATAATTTTGAAATAAGAGTTGGTGAAGGTTGTAACACTATGATTTGGATTGATCCTTGATGTTCAGGAGGTAAAACTCTTTCTAATATTCTAGGTAGCCATTTCTTAGCTAGATTTGGTGATGGTATCCACTGTAGGGTTGCTGAATGTATTACTAATGGTGCTTGGTCTTTTACTACTATTCAAGGCTTTGAAGATGCTTGTAAGTTTTTCAACTATTTGTAGAAACCTTTAAGGGAAGGAAACATTGTTTGGATTAATGGGAAAAAAGATTCAAAATTAAGCGAAATCTGGCAGGTATGTAGGGAGCATGGTGAGAACATTGGTTGGGCTGTTTGGTTGTGGTCTAGTTTTCTACCTAGAAGGATTATTGTTCTTCTTTGGAAGGGCTCTCTTAAGATGTGTTGAAGAATTTTAGACTACAAATTGTGTCTAGATGTGTTCTATTCTGCAATCATATTTAAGATTGTGAGCATCTTTTATCTTCAGTCCATTTTCTGTGGAGCTATGGATGTACCTTGAATCCTTATATGGTAGAAAGGTGAAGTGTTAGTAGACCTTGTAAATACTGGTGATGAAGCTAAGCTAACTTCTGCTTTGATTATTGATGTTGTTTGGCTGGAAAGGAATCAGAGGTTCTTTTCTAGTATGTATGGAAAGGTGGATGGCATTTGGTCATCTATTATAGTAGATAAAGATATGTTTGTAAATAAGTAGATACACCTTATGCCACCCACGACCAACTAGTAGAATAGGTTTATCTGTCTTCATTGCCTACTAGATGGATGTGTTCGATGATATGACTCTAAGTAGACTGATAATCACATTACCCCCAAATGGACTACTTTCATAATTGATTGTTAAAACCCTAATTGCTTTTCTTATAGTCAGTGATCGTCTAGTTGTCTTCCTTTCTTGCCTTCTTAGTCTGTTTTACATAGTTTATGGTCAATATCCTTATTATTAGTTAGTTTTTACCCTTTCCTTGGCTACCTAATTTCTTCTCTTAGTTGTTAATTAGGATTGTCCTTGTTAGTATAGTGTTGATTGCTTGTCTCTAGTTGATTGCTTTAGTGTAGTTATTCCCTTAGTTTGTTAGTTAGCCTTTATTGTGTAGAATTAATCTAGGGTTTAATTCTCGTTCCCTTTAATTGCTTGTATGTTCACTCTTAATTTAACTCAAACCCAAAGATCAAACTCTTGAAACCCTATACTATGCTTTAAGAACCTAGATAAAACAAACATAGATCTAATGCCCTCATATCTGTCTGAGGATTTTCCCTGACTTGCACCTCCTATACCACGTCCCCATCTATGTGATTATGAATCTACTAGAAAGAGTTGTCTAAATCAATAAATATAAGTATTTGTTATCCATGTGTGTCCTAGGCGCATGAATCTAGATTTGATATATTAAAAGGCAATAATATATTAAAATAAGTGTAGCATATTGTTCTCCATGTTAACCAAATCAACTTATGGAATTTGGCTATACTTGGATTTGGCTTGATAAGTAAATCAATGGATACTCGTATATGATGAAGCCTTAATAAAATACAACATATGTCAATTTTGCAATGTTGTATACTCTCACCTTTAAAGTGTTTTGTATGCAGTCAAAATTGTGTGATGCACCAAACTTCCTCACACAGAGTCTTGTATATATAAGGTGTTAAACTTGTCTGGATTGAAAATTATGATGTAACTTCATGTAAATGAGGTTCATCACCAAATTATTAGAAATTAAAAATATGAGTATGGTTTTACGAGAATTGGATTTTTAGGTGTTAAGATTTATATCTTGTTATCATCAAGATTGTCTATAGATCAAATATTTGAAATGTATGTTTCTAATAAAGATAAAATTAGTCATGTTTACCCTATGTTTAGCTTTTGCATTATGTTGTATTATATATTAATTTAATTTAATTAAACTACCGACTGTAATGACTACCTGAGATTTGAATCAAAAGGGTGTCTATCACAAGTGTGGTATCAATGTTTATGTCAGATGATTGTCACGACAAGAGTCATGATCAAGATAAATAAACATGTTATGAATATGACAATTGAGTGCTTGAACTCTTTATTTCTGTGCCTAGTCATGTGTATAAGTACTTTGGGAGAGACAACATGGACTTTACGAGTTTGATTCTTCTAGTTGTTGTGATGAAGCAACCTAATGAATCCAAAATGAAAAGGCAATAATAAAAATATAGATAAAAGGAATGACACAAAAGATGAGGTGATACACGTATAAGAAGCTAGATCTAAAACTAAAATCAAGTAAAATGTTGATAAGAATAAACAAGCCAATCCTAAAATTTTGCTTTTTGAGAGTACACACACTTATATTTGAACTTACTAAAAGAAGAAAAGATAACACTAAAGGGGAAGATCAAGCCAAAATAAAATCTAAACTAAACGTTAAAGAAATAAAAATAAGTTATTAAAATGTATAAACTAGTTTGAAGCGGATATAACCCACGCGTTTAGATTTAGAAACTTGACAACTATAAAAAATTTCTAAAAAAGACTCTCACAGGATGTATTTAATTATATAAGTCTATGACATTATATCAGCTATTGGAAGAACACAAAGTATACACCCTATATAAGAGAATTGTGATAATTGAAATAAGAGTTAGGGTTCGTTTGGTTCTGCGTGGTTGCAAGGAGCAGGATGAGTTTCAGAACAGGAAAAGAAAAATAGGAATTCCATCCCAACGTTAATTGTTTGGTCTTAAATAGTCAGAACTCGAACTTTGGTTCGCTCATCGTCTGGTTTGAGGTACTTTTCAAATCAGAACACACTGGTGAAGTTACCAGAATCCTAGGTTTTAGAAAGCGCGAAGCGTGTGGATTGCCGTCCTTGAAGCGGGAAGCGGGAAGCGGGTTTTGAAGCGGAGTAAAGAGGACGCTTTTTAAAAAAGCATTTCACATTATTTTAGTAATTTAGAAAAAAAGATTAGTGATTACCATACTACTAACAAAAAGAAAATTTATTCAACAACTATACAGTTTGAATAATTTTTCACCGCAACAAATGACTTTCATAGAGTAAAAACAATCCAATTACCAAAGTAACTAACATTCATTAATATGAAATGGTCCAAGTCATGTCACTTAACCAGAAGAAGTTTAATTGAGAGGAGTGAAATTGAGAGAATAACACACATTCAGTAATCTATAGTGTATGTACTATAAGCCTACTTCTAGTCAAAATCAATTAATGCATAATGTATTATTGCAAACAAAACAAGATGACGACCTAGCAAGAGACCCAAAAATTGGTTGGGCAATAAATCACATGCACTTCATCAAAGGAGAGTTGAGTGTTGATCTTGTTAATTTTTAGACATCATACTGACTGCTGAAGTACTGAGATTGATAAACTAGAATTGAGTTACTCTACAACTTAATAAATATAGTTTACTTGATTAACAATACAACTGTATTTTGTTCTTATTTTTGGGTAACGTAAGTCTCCAGAAATCATGACAATACCAACGGATTTATGTGCAAGTACCATGTAGGAGGACCTTTATGAATGTAGGTACTAAACCAGAACATGTGCCAAACTGGGATGAAGATGGTCATGTATGAGCCACTTGAATACGAGGTTATGGCCATGATTTTGGAAAGGGAGTAGAATGATCATGGATGGAAATAATGAGTACATATCTCTCTTTGCCATGTGCAAACACATCAATTTCAGATTACTATTCAGCAGTAACCTGTTTACGATTTGCTCACTCAAGCCTACTGTAGGTGTACAGTAGCTGTCAACCTTAGCGTAAACTGTAAATGTTGAAGAATAGAGAAGTGGCAGGGGAGAGGGAACCGGGAAAGCATATTAGTACTACGGCTACAGGAAAAAACAGAAATAGGGAAAAAATGGTAAAATGGTAGAGAGAAGATCGTAAGAAGAAAGGGGTAGAAAGGGGAAAAATGGCCGCTCCAGCCGCTTTTTAATTCATTGCCAGAATCATCAAAATTTTACAGATTCAAAGCTGATGCGGAAAGCAACTATTGTTTAAATTGTACCAGACACATACATATACCACCGACGGCCGTGAAAATGGACTACGCCAGAAAATGGTGCAGTTCATTTTCCTCAGAACTGTACACAATTGAGCCGCCTCGTGCAGAGGTTGAAGGAACTAAGGGCTTGTTTGGTTGTGTGTGGCTGCAAGTCACTAGATGAGTTCAAAAACAGGAAATGCAAAACATGTACACTACCATCGTTTGGTTGGACGTGCTTTTAACTCGATTTGTCTCTTTGTTTACGTTTGGTTGAGTGATGTTGATGGCTGTTGTTGAACTCAAAGTTGAGGAGATGGACGGTGACGAGCTACACAGAAGATTGGTTCTAGGAAATTTTGCACGAAGTCGTGATAGAAAATAGAGTAGATGGACTGAGGTAAAACATAAGATTACAACAACGATTGCGGAGGAATAGAATATGTGATAGTCAGTAGCTCTATCTAGCGCAAGCGGATGGCAGGGAAATGAACCGCGCACAAAAAGGGCGCAGTCCGTTTTCATGATTTTGTACGTGATCGGAGGTTGCCGAGTAGTTGGTATCCGCAGTGTGGGCTGCAATTCACTCCAACCAAATGTCAGCAGTTGAAAGACACAGTCAGTTGCAATTGGACATTTTCAAGCATAGTCCAACCAAACAAGCCCTAAGAAAGAAATGGAAATAAAGAGTTGGGGCAGAACCTGTCGACGGCGGTGACCTCGTGCAGAACCTGTCGGCGGCGACCACCGTAGTGGAGTTGGGGGCAGCTGTCGGCGCAATGGAGGCGAGGGCACCTATCGGTGAGGGCACTTGTCGGCAGCGACCGTAGAGGTGTTGGGGGCGTCGGCGGCTAGGGCGAGGAAGGAACGGAAGCACCCCGTGATTGGATAGGCAGACACGCACGGCGCGGGAGGGAGCACGACGTGAGAGGGGAGGCTTTATCTTTTTTTTGATTTGCAAATGTTCTGTTTTAGAATGGAGGGAAGGGTTATGAGATGGAGGGAAATATTTGGCATGGCATTTTTCACGGGGTGATTAGTGAGTAATGTATTTGTGAGGGATTAGTGTTCACATAAAAGGTCTAAGGATGTAAAAAACACGATTGAGGGATTTGGTCCCATGTTTGAAGGATGATCCCTCACAAATAGACATCATTATTCACAATTTTCGGTTCCTCACAAATGTTCTTCAATAAAGGCCGAATTTTTTGTAGTGATGACTGAAAATCATATTATAGTCATGAATCACTTCTCGAGTGATAAAGGAATGCATAGCACCCAGATCAATTAACACATATATGAAACAGGATGAAGACATATCAGAATGAAATAGTTCCATCTGACCTGTCACAACTCGTGGATTAACCACTGCCTCGGGCTGATTCATTGCATAGAATCTCGCCGTTGCCTGCTGTTGACCCTGTGCTCTATTATTGGATGCAGAAGATCCTTCCTGGGATGCCTGTCCACGTCCTCGGGTACCACTAGAAAACGACTTTCTCTAAGAGCCTTGCTGACTCTATCTCGGGGGTTGATTCACCACTGCATTCCCCGTTGGGCAATCCCTTGCCAGATGTCCTACTAGTCCACATCGATGACAAGTTCTATTCTCTTGATGTGGTCTAGAGGGTCCAGTTACTGATGATTCTATGCTAGGAACTCTACTCGGAGGAAAACTACACCCTCTACCCCTACTTGACGTCCACTGCGTCTGGGTATTGAACCTCTATGGTGATGCCGGTGCGGAAAACCTTGGTTTCTTGAAACCCTCAGACCTTTGTCCATGAAACGGAGGATACACTTTCTTGTTACTGGTCTATCGCTTCTCGATCACAGACCTTTCTATCCATCTTACAGACTCCACGAAGGTGGCAAACCTCTCCCAGTTCTCTAAAGCAGACATCGGAGTGGTTAATTCAGCGTTCAGCCCCTTCTCGAAACGCCGAATTTTCTCCTCATCAGTAGATGCCATATGCGGACAAAACCACAAAAGTTCCATGAACTTAGCCTCATACTCGCTAATGTTCATTTTTCCCTACCTAATCCGTTCCAACTAAGTAATTTTCTCATCTAGAAAAGTCTTGGGAAAGTATCTACTGACGAATTCTCGTCGGAACTCTTCCCATCCAATTTTTACACCTGGCCTCTTGCCTTCCTCAATGATCCACCAGTGACCAGCACTACCTTTCAACAGGTATACAACATGTCTCACCTTTTCATCCTCAGGGATATTAAGGATTCTAAAGGCTTTTTCCAGCTCGGTCAGCCATAAATTTGCATCAGTTGGATCAGCCATACCAGCATAATCTATGGCCCCAACCCGGTGAAGTCGTTCAAAAGTCTTGCCGGCTCCGTGTCCTTCATGGTGAGCTGGTGCCCTAGTGCATGTAGTGGCATCCTATCTGTCATATGAGTCATGGCTGCCATAAACTGTCCAAACATGGCTTGGAAGGCTGGGTTCCCCATATCTTCTTGATTGAATTGGGGTTGTTCAGGTACGAGCTCCTCCCTATCATGGTCTCTTGCACCTCCTCCTGGTGCAGCAACGCTGCTCTCAGCATCATGTTCATCGTGTAATCCAGACATCTTTAGTTTTTCTTCTCCTCCTATATGAGCAGAAGACACTATCAGATAAACTGGAAGACACTAGAACAGACTCAACAATCTTAATTCTATGTCTCTGTAGACTCAGTGAACCTAGGGCTCTGATACCACTAATTTGTGATACATTGTTCGAACAAAACATTATTAACTAAGCGGAAGCTATCGTTAGCAGCGGATTATCGAAAATCACTAAAAATTAAAACCATTTGCAAGGAGATCCATTCTCCAGAAAACACTTTCAACAAAAACCATAATATTACATTCACATCCTGGTTCACATAGTACACTCTCTATACCATTTCTTCTCGAGGAATATATATATACATCACTTGCTTTATCAAAAGTTCAAGTAACAAAATCCTCGAGGCATCATGCCAAAATCTCAGATCTATATTATATTCCTAGGACCTGAGAGTAGAGAGATGACTCATAGGACTCTAGTTACACATATACAAGACTTGACAACCAGTATCTCCACCTGAGGATTCACTACTGTCCCTGATGCTGCTGCTGCTGTTCTTCCCTTTTTATAAGGATTCTGTCTCTACCTCGTCCGTGTCCACCTAAAAATGTTGGATCCCACAGGAGTGAGACAATTATAAAATTGCCCCAACGAGAGATATAACTCTCCGCCGAAAAATTATTATTGCAGTTTAATAGAAATAAATTGAACAGTGGAATCATATAGTCAACAACAGATAAATCAATATCTATGCAGATTAAAGCAACATTTATATTCAAGCATTTAAGCTATAACTTGATAAAGCAACATGTCTCTTATTCAAAAGGACTTGAAGAGCATATATAACATTTATGTATCTAGAACATGATAAGCAGAATAACATCAATCAATGATTCTCATATTTCAATCTTATGCAAATACGCTACACGACTGATTACATTTTACAAACATTCTTAAGCCCTGAGGAGATGAGATATACCTCTCATACTCCAACTGACCCCGAATACGTAAAGCATCGGTGCCACATAAGGTCAATGGGAGAGCCGGATTCCATGACCTCATCTGTCTCGGTTAGTACGAGACTACTTTAGTAGAGACATCATGCGTCAAACTGCAATTAGCTTGCCAGGGTATATTGGCATCTTCGCTATAGAGTTTTAGCCCGTAGCATATACTCTCTTCAGGGTTATGACCCGTAGCCAATGCCTGGTATTATATTGAGGATTCATGGCCCGTAGCCATACTCTTATCGGGGTATAGTCCAAAACCAATCCCGTACATAGGACATAGCCTGTAGCCATTCCTATGGGGCATAAGGATATATTTGCCCAATTACCCCCACATATTCAAAAATATATGTTCTGAGTAAAACGCGTTTCACCATTCAGCTAATTCTAACGCTAATGGATCTGTGGTCAGGGCAACTACATTTTATGGTATTATTTGATTAATTAAGTACGTTATCATATTCTTTTAGCATCAGTCAAGTTTTCAAACATAACTTATTAGGACAATTTCTACAAAGAAACATGTACTACTTTCATCAATTACTTCTCAGTCTTTATAAGACATTGGGATCTCAGTCCCTTATTTCAATACTGGAATTTATCATCCCTTCACAATCTCAATACCATAATCATATGGTTCTGGGTATCCAGCCCTTAACTCATCACTGAGCATTATTACCACTTTTTCAGGTAATTATCACCTTCAAGTCAACTGATCAAGGTAAAAATGACACTTTCTACACAAGCATCTCTTATGGCACTTGAGGCTCATTAACTCTCTTGTTACTATTTACTAAGCAACAAGGTATATTATGGCACACAAGGCCCAGTAAACAATTTCAATAAATAAAGCATCATAGTTCATACCTGGCTATGTTCATCATCTCAGGATACCTGCATGGTTAGCACACATAAAAATAGATATATCAATCATATTTCAGTCCCATGTTGTTCAAGGGTAACACCATTATTCCCTTACCAGGGTTAGGGTTTCCCATTTCATTTCAATCAGGGTTACTCATCCCCTTTGTTCAATTAGGACCAATGATTCATCATTTCATTGTCCAAGATTAGGGTTTCATGCTATGTAGTATAACCCAAAATTAGGGTTTACTATTCACATCACATCACCCTAGATTAGGGTTTATATTCAAATACCACAATTAGGGTTTACTATTCACCCCAAATAGGGTTTATCATCAAAATACCCTGAATTAGGGTTACTCATGTCATTATCCTAAATTCATATCACATTATCCTCGTAGATTAGGGTTCCACTCAGGATTGCCCTAAATTAGGGTTTGAGTTCATTAATCATCTCAATTAGGGTTTTGTGATCTCTTTATCAAGGATCATGCCCTAATTGTATATCACATCATTTTGAAGGTTTTAGACTTAATTGCTACATGATTATCATTCATGTATGAATCTTTCTCTCTCATCCTACTCAGGATGTCCACTACTCAATTCTTGATTAGATTGAGCCTACTCTTTATTCAAATACATGCATTTATGGTTATCATGATGTATTGAATTATTACATCATTATGCATTAATGATTAATCCCACTAAGGGTATCAAATATCTAAGTACATCAGGTCTCCAAATGGTTTAATCAATTGAACCTTCAATTATATGAGGGATACAAAAGAATTGATCGATTAAACTTTCAATTACGTTAGGTGATCAATTGGATTAACCAATTAAATCTTCAAATGCATTAGGTATCCAAATAGATTAACCATATTGGACCTTCAATTACATGAGATATCCAAATGGATTAACCATGTTGATCTTCAAAAGATTTAATTACTTAGACCCTAAATGGTCTTACTTCTCATAATTCAATTGGTTGAAAACCATTTAGGCAAATTGCCCTTGAAACTGATTGGACAAGAAAGGTGTTGAAACCGATTGAACTTTGGGTCTCCAAACGGTTTGAGACCGTTTGGACCCAAACGGTCTTGAGACCGTTTGGTCCAAACCCTCTCAAAACCAAATGGACCAAAACGTTCCTTCAACACTTAAACAATTCATGGTTTCAATAGATGAACCGATTAACAATTGAATCCTAAATTTCTTCATCAATTGAACTACTGAATCATCCTTCAATTGGACCATCAATTAGGGTTTTGAACCCAATTGATCTAGAATTTCTACTCAAGAAACCTTCAATTAGGGCTTTGAAATTGAGGAACCATCAATGTTACACATTGTGGAACTGATTCAAATGAAATCAATGAATTATCATGCACTTATGATATGACCTATCCTCAAACAGTCTTCAGGTCATTTGGATGACCTCCAAATGGTCTTGAGACCGTTTGCCCCATCCTATCCTTGGAATTTGTGAAATTCCATTAGGGTTTAGATCATTAGTTTGATCATCAATTCAGCTATTAATTGCATTTCAATTTGGTATCTCTGGACCTTCAATTACTCAACCATAATTAACCCTAGACCTCCAAACGGTCTTGGTTGACCTCCAAACGTTCTTGAGACCGTTTGGGTTAATCAACCCAAAAATCTAAGTCAACCAATTGCAATTTCAGCACTTAACCCGATTAGGGTTTGGTAATTGATGAACCTTCAACTAATGAACCCTTTGGAATTAATCAATTAAATTTAATGGGTCATCAACCATCATCATTAGCATCAAATCTCCAAATGGTCAACTGTGTTCAACTCTTCCAAATGGGTTGAAACCGTTTAGTTCCTAACGGTTTGATGAAACCGTTTAATTCCAAACAGTTTTGTTGAAACCGAATGGACAACTTGTTGAAACTGATTGGAATAGGAATTCCTTGGGAAAAGTTTCCAAGATGATGTCATCATCATCTACCTTCGTCCCTATAACTTATAGTACTTCTGATTTCATGAATTTACCAATTACAACAAACAATTAATCAAGAAGATGAAGGAATCAACGAAATTGCAAGATTGATAGTTGAATAACAATGTAGAGGGGTTCAAGTTATAAAACCCACCTTCTAATCTGAATCCAAGCTTCAAGATCCTCGTCTAAAATGGTGGATGAAGCTTTGACAACTGCCCAAGGTCTGTTCTCAAGCTTTTGGGTGAAAGAGTTGCCTAAAGTTGAAAATCGAATGGAGAAAACAAGAAATCAAGCATTGATTGTAGGTTTTCACCATGAAATTGAGGTGAAAGAAGGTCAAAAGCTTACCAACAGGTTGGGGATCACCCTTCTCCAGCTCCTAAGCTCCCTTGTGCTTGGCCAAAGCAAGGAGAGAAAGGAATTCCGAAAAAAGTCCTTATGTGGGTGGGAAATGGGATATGTATAAGGAAATCCAAGGAAAGAGAAAATAGATTTAATTCCTTTAATTTACAAAAATTAATGCCACATCTCCCCCTCAACTCCTTGGCCACGAAGCCATCCTCTTCCCCTTGCAAAACCTCTTCATTATCCAAGAATTAAAAGAAAAGAAATTAAGCACCTTAATCATATTATACTAATATCCCATTTTTAGTGGATATTACTTTTTATTAACTTAATGTGAGTGGGCTCTCCACTCAAACTAGATATTCTCATGCCTTTGCAAGGCACAAGATCGTCCAACCCTTTGCAAAATCATCCCTCAACTTTTGATTGAAGGGCTCTTCAATTAATATATTTCTTTTTGCATTAAATTGAATTATATTTTCAATTGTGCTTAAATCTTGATTATTTTAATATCAAGATTCTCTCTCCTCCAACGTAATTCAAATGAGGAGCCCCTCTCATTTTCTTTTCTCTACATGATGCCAAGAAACATGAGGAACCTTATTGAAGTGATAATTTGCATATTGAACCCTGGGTTTTGGGTAAATTGCACATTACACCAAAATTAGGTTATAATGCACAAACATTGCTTTATCAGCTCTTTCTTGGTACTCAGGCTTGTGGTAGCCATACCTGTTGGGTTTTAGGGGAGGCAGAGAAGGCAGCGGAAACAAAAATTTTTCTCCTCCCCAAACCTAGAATAAGGAAACGCGTCAACGTCTATATAATAGGAAAGGATGGTTTGTGGAATCATACCTTGTCCCGAGGCTTGCTCGACGACAATACCTCGCGCCTTGCGCGGTCTTCACCTCCGGTCTTGGACGGTGTCTGTGCAGCTCCTGGTTGCATCGGGACTGATGACTCCTGATCTCACCGGGACTGTCGGGATTGACAGTTGTCCTCCAAGCAGAAGAAACCTCCCGCCTCTGAAGTAGTCCACACGGACCACCTGGAACTCCAATCTCCTTGTCCCACAAGGAATTGGAAGGAGTCGCACCCTCCTGTTGACGTACTAGTCACCAACACACTCTCCTGCCTCCAGTTGCAACTGCAGTTGTCTTTCCCTTGCTGCACCTCCCTTTGCGGGTAGCACTTGCTCAGGCTCTCTCTCAGTTACCAAAACCAGAGAGAAGGACAACTTTACAGAGCAACTGGTTGCACTGAGTTGTACTCTGAGAAGCCCCCAATACCCCTATATATATAGGAGGGTCATGGGATAGGGTTCTCTGTCCCGGACAATATGGGACTAAAGCAGGAGTAGAAGGGTTTGAGATTTTCCACAAAAAAAAAACAACCAACTCGGAACCTGAACCGATCGTTTCACAACTGAAACGGTCGGTTGGGGACCTGAACCGGTCGGTTGACACTCAACCGATCGGTTGGGACCCATGAGCCGGTCGGTTCACTTTCTGAACCGGTCGGTTCGTGGTCCTGATCAGTTCCCGATTGACTTTCCTTCTTTTGTTTCTAATTGGTATCGTCCTTGTTCCAATCAAATTGGGCAAGTGAAATGCAAGGAAAATTCTCACCAATCTTTCTTTCCCAACTTGCTCAGTTCGACCAGTTGAGCCGATCGGTTCAACACTTGAACCGGTCATCTCACCCTGTCCATGAGACGATCGACTCAACACTTGAGCCGATCGGTTCACCCAGCTCAACCGATCGGTTCATCACATGAGCCGATCGGTTGGGAGTGCAGATTGTGCAGAAACAGTCAATTGCAGTTCCTATTAATCTGATACTCTAATCAAGCTGTCCAACACCTTGAACACTATGATTTTGAGCTATCAATTAACTGAGTGTTTAATTGAACTACCAAACTCCTTTAGTAATCAATCTAAACATTGTTTGTGGACAAAAATCCTCTTCCAGGTTAAATCCTATGTGTGTGACCCTACAGGTCCATTTCACATTGGCAGTGAAAGTCCATAACACTTATGACTTCACAAGCAAAGAGTGGTGCCTAGTCACACATCAGTGCTACCCAAGTGAAAGTAGAAAGTTGGAGAACAACTTTCAATCCTACAATCCGTGAATGGTGTTACAGCGAATATATAATTCCTTTGTCACTGATATCCCGAATGAACTCGAGGCATGGAACAGTCATACTATCAACGTTCATTCACTTTCTTGATCTCAGAGCAGATTGGAAGAGATATGTATGACATCAATATCACATACTGATTCACACATGCGTGCGCACGCTTATTTCAATCCTACTCATCAAGTGGCCTTGGATATCAAACTCCCTCAGGAGGGACAAATCCCATATCTATCACTCACCCCTCAAAAGCCCCATGTGTCAAAGCCACCCAATCATCACCTTTATAACAACCCATGTTTCAGGACTGCGTTTGGTGATGTCAAAGTGTGCCCAACGACATGTGTTGAGTGTAGTGATTTCAGGTCAAAGAATCACACTTACCACCATCACTATGAGTACTGACTGTGACTACCATGTCATGGTTCCATGTGTCAAACTCACGGTGGGTCTGTCTGTTACACTTGTTCTCTAACAAGTACCTATGTGTTTGGTTTGATATCTCTATATCATGACTAATGAAATTATGTCATCAACCAACACCACAATCTAGTCTTGTGTGTCATTGCTGTCTATCTACCTTCCACAATGACATCCGACTAGGGACATAACAAGAATGTACAAACTCTTAGCATCCGTATGATCTCATCGTTCAGGTCCTCAACCTGAAAGCATACGTCATTGAGTATTGTCATTCTCTAGACATTCAATCTGTTCTATCACTATCTCATATGACTGAACCAGAAAGAATTGGAAGCTTGCCTTTGATGTTTATCAAATCAATCTTAATGTATCCCACCAATCATCCCATGATTGGCTCTCAGGGCATACATACCAACAGACTCCCACTTGCACTACGAGCCAATCACCCTTGAATCATATTCATAGTGATCTTCAAACATGTCCCACATCTTACTGTACTCTTAGTGTGAACATAGTGAGTTATGGCAACACCTTTCCAAAGTCAGTATAAATTGCATGTCTCACATCTCTTCGTTGTACGTCATACGTATGAGATGGAGCTACCATAATATGTGATCCAGTATTCCTTTGCCAACCTTTAGCCACATTGCATGATCAAGGATTCCAGACTTGCCATCAATGAGCGGAATATCTATAAGTTCATCTCATGAACTTCCAGATCCATATAGTATCCACTGCTGTTCTCTAACACACGGATACTTGGCATTTCCTTTTAAACGGATTTATTGGAACACTTCCAATTATCAACAAACTTTCACTTTTATATATCCTATATATTTTGCGATTAATTTTCTGTCATTTCGGAAGTTCGCATCAATGTAACTCTTTACATTGAACTCTTCCTTATCTCCATAGAACTAGCACTTCTCAAGTACTTATCAATTTCTCATGGTATTCCAGTAACCCTTAATGGAAGTAGACAGACATCCACTCGTCATGTCCCACATACGAGTTATCAGGATGAGCACATCAAATTGTCATGTCCTACATACAAGATGATGAATGCATTTTGTTCTTGCCATGTTGATACATGCAAGATAATGGGATGATTACATACATGATAGATCCATATCTATTCTTAGTGTTTCCATTCTTCATAAGAATTGAACACTTGGCCTTGGGATACTATCTCCATGTAACATGAACAAGTTTTCTCCCACTGAATCTGTGCATACTGAACCCTTCAGTACAGATTGCTAATGTATGCTTTCTCTTTTCAGGTCAAGAGGTTTTCGAGAACTATCTCTATATATCTCTATTCCTATCTTATAGGAAACATCTCTCTCTTCCTTAAAGATAATTTCCACTTTGGATTTCCATTCTAGAACATTTCCATTTCACATCAATATGTGGAATGTGAATATGCTCCCACTAAATCACAGATCCCTTCTTTATCTTTGACATATCAGTCAAACCCTTTGACTATATCATCTAAGTAAAGATCCAATTCTGAGTTGCTTGTATTCAATCAATCACATTGATTAGTCCATTGTAACTTATAGACTTCATTTGCATTAGTGGATTCATAAACCTTATAGGTTGTGTCACGTACACATCCTTGTTTTATTCCTCATAGGAATGCAGTTTTAGTATCCATATGCCAAATGTCTTAGTCATTAAGCTGCAATCAACAAGCATCATCCTTCTCAAAATGTTATCCATGTGTCTTAACACTTAAGACTCATTTGCGCTCATGGATTTACATCCAATGGGTGCTACCATCAAGGTCATACCTTATGGTTTACATGGAACTCATTTAGGATGTAATGGTCATCTACCATAACTCAAAATTCGGTTCCTCTCATTCATCTAGATAGTCGACTCATCACATGACCAACTCATCATATAGATGATTGAGGTGTGTCTGTTAAGGATATAAGAACTCACAACTTTTGTGATTCTTAATGTTCTTTATTAGTGTGGGGTATTCTTTATTTAAGAAGAATTTAGTTATTTGATAATCATTCTCTAACTCCTTAGAGTATGAATCCTTCTTGATTTAGACATCACCATGCCTTAATCACGAGTTCACTATGATACACTATCATAATCACTCATAAGGATCTCAAACATTTGGTCCAAGTATTTCATTCATTGATCTCATCAAGAATTAACACTTTACCAAATTCGTACTTCATTTATGATATTCTTGAACACTTCAAGATATTCATATTGGTATTTCTCTAAACACCGTTCGAAGTATTAGCATTCACTCCAATAGGTATGTAAATACATCACATGTATTATACCTAATAGGATAATCATTCTCCCACTACCATTAGTGAAGATTGATTAATCATGTCCAAGAGATTCATGTCTCTTACTGGTTACCCAACCAAAAGAGTCTAGATTTATCCATCATATGGAAACTAGAAATGAATGTCTCATGATTGATGCTAATTTGATTGTTTGAGTTATCAATAACTTTAGGTATCATTTTATCTTATGCATACCATGTATCACAAGATAAACAAGGCATTGCCACAAAGATCATATCTTTAAGATTGAAACATAAACTTTATTAGTTGCCATCATTGTCATACAATATGCAAAAATAAAGCGTTTCTATCTATTGGCAATATATGAAATAGCAGTTCTCAACTCTATTTCGTGCCCTTTAGGCTGAAATAAACTGAAAGATACTCCTATCTCTGGCAGCAACACTTGCTCCAATGATGGGTACTCCTTTCTTGGTCCTTTCACAAAGGCCATCACTTCTTTGCGGATCTTGCATATCATATATGATAGATCCATATCTTGGTATCATATACCTCAGATAAAGAAGCGGTTCATTTCATGATACCTTAGGTTGAGATTTCCATCCCCTCCTTGATCTTCTTTTGTTCTTCCAGATATGGAGGGCTCTTCCCTCATACACCCTTTCCCATGTGCCTTGAGGCTGAAGACGGCTTGGATTGCTGGCTAGCATCAGAACACTTCTTTGCTTTGCCCTTGTCCCTACCCTTAAGAATTACCTTTTCTTTGATCACATCAAAGATTATGGTTTGTATTTCTTCATCTTTGCCTCTACTATCCTCAACATGTCCAACAACTTTGTCAACACTTGTCAAAGTTGTTTATCATGAATTGTATGATTCTCGCAACATATGCATTATCATACCAATAGCCAACTCTTGGCTCAGAGGGAATCCTACTTAGTCAGGTTTTCCACATACCCAATCATATTGAGTGTGTGAATACCTTACTGGATCTCCTTCTGTCATGACATACTAGGACAGTGTCTTGGAGACATCATATGTTTCATGTTGTCTCTGCAACTCATAGTTCAGAGAACACAACATCAAGCACTCCTCATCAATGTCATCCTAGGTATGCTTCCATAAGCATACTTTCAGTCATTGATGTGGTGGGATTGAGTTCATCTGGTCTTGGTATAACTAGGACTTGGAGCTTTTGCTCTTTGAGAACATTTCTCATCATCCTAACCAGTCATGGAATTATTCCCATTTAATTTGTTGGTCTCAAAGACCGATCGCAAATAAAGTGATTTGTTGATTAACAATTTATTTTAACAAAAGGAAATATATGCAATTTCAGTCCAAAACTCCTTTTGACTTGTTTGATTGATTTGAAAAGTTGACGATAAAATTAGGCCTTTAATTAATTATCGCTCCCACTATTTTACTTCAAATTGATAGCCCTCACCATCAATTCAGAAGATTGCAGCGTACAACCTTCTAGTGGGCAAGATCCTTAAATCCTCTAAGTCATGGACCAGATTAGGCTGTCACCCACAACTTAGATCTCTCAGGTAGGAAACACTTGCCAATTGCATCATATGCAACTCTTGATAAGATTTCATATGCAACTCCTTGCCATGAGCATCTCCATGCCTCAAGGTGCTAGATCCTATCTAGGTCACCTTGTTAAGTCTGACCCAAAGCCAACACGATGAATATGCACCCTGCTTGGGCAGACCCACACATTCATCCTTCACGCTTCCACGAGATAGACGGTGCACCACGCTTGGGCATGCCCACACATGGTCGATCAAGCTTTTCACATGTGTCGCATTTGGAAGGCATCTAAAACTTAATATTTAATGAGGGATTTGGTTTTTATATCCATATACATATCCAATCACCACAATATATAGTACGTATCATATACATGCTATATCCCACATAAAAACATGCAAAATGATGAAAGCGATGATTATGGCCATCCTAATGTGATTCCTCGAGCCAAGAGGAATCACGGTCATCTAGGTCTACATCACATGCAACATGTACAAGATGAACTCTGTGCTTTGCCTTCGGAGTAGATCAACTCATCACATGATTGACTTGCTCGTTCTGGGCCGGTCGTCTGGGTGCCACCAGCCGATCGGTTGGCTCCTCCAACCGATCGGTTCGCCCGATCATCGTGTATCTCGTCATGGCCGCTGCCCACTCGTCTCACTCCTCGAACCTGTCATCAACCGATCAATTCACTCCTTGAACTGATTGTCTGGAATATCAACCGATCATCTCAGCTGTCGTCTGGATGTCCTTCGTTCTTTGACATAACAGGAAATAAAATCTATCCTAATTTTACATTGATTAAAAGGGAAACCCCGAGTTACATTCGGGGGAGGAGCAAAGGTAGGAAAGAATCTCGAATTATTTCGAGTTACATCAGGAATAGGAGAGGGAAGATCGGTGCGCAGATCGAGATGCAAGCAACCACATACAACCATACACAGATAGGGTTTATTGGCCATAACCACGCTACACATCCACCACAAAACTCGTTTAAGGGCGACGCGTATCGATTGCATTAATAATACATATCATACATGTAATTGGGATTTGTGGATTTAGGATTGGACATGCATAAAGCCAATTTTATTCGCATCGTATGCAATAAATAAAGGCAAAAAACCAAAATAGATCATATCGATATTCCTAAAATATAGAGCAGTTGACGTGGCTCTGATACCACTGTTGGGTTTTATGGGAGGCAGAGAAGGCAACGGAAACAAAAAATTTTCTCCTCCCCAAACCCAGAACAAGGAAACACATCAACGTCTATATAATAGGAAAGGATGGTTTGTGGAATCATACCTTGTCCCGAGGCTTGCTCGGCGACAATACCTCGCGCCTTGCGCGGTCTTCACCTCCGGTCTTAGACGGTGTCTGTGCAGCTCCTGGTCACAATGGGACTGACGACTCCTGATCTCACCGGGACTATCAGGATTGACAGTTGTCCTTCGAGCGGCAGAAACCTCCCGCCTATGAAGTAGTCCACACGGACAACCTGGAACTCCAATCTCCTTGTCCCACAAGGAATTGGAAGGAGTCGCACCCTACTATTGATGTACTAGTCGCCAACACACTCTCCTGCCTCCAGTTGCAACTGCAGTTGTCTTTCCCTTGCTGCACCTCCCTTTGCGGGTAGCACTTGCTCGGGCTCTCTCTCGGTTACCAAAACCAGAGAGAAGGACAACTTTACAGAGCAACTAGTTGCACTGAGTTGTACTCTGAGAAGCCCCCAATACCCCTATATATATAGGAGGGTCATGGGACAGGGTTCTCCGTCCCGGGCAATATGGGACTAAAGCAGGAGTAGAAGGGTTTGAGATTTTCCACAAAAAAAAACAACCAACTCGGAACCTGAACCGATCGTTTCACAATTGAAACGGTCGGTTGGGGACCTGAACCGGTCGGTTGACACTCAACCGATCGGTTGGGACCCATGAGCTGGTCGGTTCACTTGCTGAACCGGTCGGTTCGTGGTCCTGATCAGTTCCCGATTGACTTTCCTTCTTTTATTTCTAATTGGTATTGAATACCAATCCTTATTCCAATCAAATTGGGAAAGTGAAACGCAAGGAAAATTCTCACCAATCTTTCTTTCCCAACTTGCTCGGTTCGACCAGTTTGAGCCGATCAGTTCAAAACTTGAACCGGTCATCTCACCCTATCCATGAGCCGATCGACTCAACACTTGAGCCGATCGGTTCACCCAGCTCAGTCGATCGGTTGATCACATGAGCCAATCGGTTGGGAGTGCAGATTGTGTAGAAACAGTCAATTGCAGTTCCTATTAATTTGATACTCTAATCAAGTTGTCCAACACCTTGAACACTATGATTTTGAGCTATCAATTAATTGAGTGTTTAATTGAACTACCAAACTCCTTTAGTAATCAATCTAAACATTGTTTGTGGACAAAAGTCCTCTTCCAGGTTAAATCTTATCTGTGTGACCCTGCAGGTCCATTTCACGTTGGCAGTGAAAGTCCATAACACTTATGACTTCACAAGCAAAGAGCGGTGCCTAGTCACACATCAGTGCTACCCAAGTGAAAGTAGAAAGTTGGAGAACAACTTTCAATCCTACAATCCGTGAATGGTGTTACAACGAATGTATAATTCCTTTGTCACTGATATCCCGAATGAACTCGAGGCATGGAACAGTCATCCTGTCAACGTTCATTCACTTTCTTGATCTCAGAGCATAATGGAAGAGATATGTATGACATCAATATCACATACTGATTCACACATGCGTGCGCACGCCTATTTCAATCCTACTCATCAAGTGGCCTTGGATATCAAACTCCCTCAGGAGGGACAAATCCCATATCTATCACTCACCCCTCAAAAGCCCCATGTGTCAAAGCCACCCAATCATCACCTTTATAACAACCCATGTTTCAGGACTGCGTTTGATGATGTCAAAGTGTGCCCAACGACATGTGTTGAGTGTAGTGATTTCAAGTCAAAGAATCACACTCACCACCATCACCGTGAGTATTGACTGTGACTACCATGTCATGGTACCATGTGCAAACTCACGGTGGGTCTGTACGGTACACTTGTTCTCTAACAAGTACCTATATGTTTGGTTTGATATCTCTATATCATGACTAATGAGATTCTGTCATCAACCAACACCACAATCTAGTCTTGTGTGTCATTGCTGTCTATCTACCTTCCACAATGACATCCTACTAGGGACATAACAAGAATGTACAAAATCTTAGCA
This sequence comes from Alisma plantago-aquatica, assembly GCA_963693085.1. NCBI lineage: Eukaryota > Viridiplantae > Streptophyta > Magnoliopsida > Alismatales > Alismataceae > Alisma > Alisma plantago-aquatica. The sequence continues at coordinate 13,325,842 of OY856414.1, read as the reverse complement.
TCCGTATGATCTCATCGTTCAGGTCCTCAACCTGAAAGCATACGTCATTGAGTATTGTCATTCTCTAGACATTGAATCTGTTCTATCACTATCTCATATGACTGAACCAGAAAGAATTGGAAGCTTGCCTTTGATGTTTATCAAATCAATCTTAATGTATCCCACCAATCATCCCATGATTGGCTCTCAGGGCATACATACCAACAATACCTCTGCATCATCTTCATTCTCATGATGCTTCAACACATGAGGAACATATTATGATGCACAATTTGCAATTTAACCCCTCAACTTGGGTAATTTGCACTTTAGTCCAAAACAAATAAAATATCATTTCAACATTATTAAAAAAGGACTAAAATTGAAATATGAGTTCCTATTGAGACTTAATTACTTTTCAAAAGATAATATCAAGCATATAATTATCTTTCTTAAACAAAACACCTAGGGTTAAAGCATAACCCAGGTCAGGGATGTTATAGTAATGAATACTTATTTATGATGTGTGTGGCATCCAACTTACAAAAACATGATTTACTTAAGCAGAAGCGTTCATTTGCAGCGGATTACTGAAAATCACTAAAATTTAAAACTTTTTACAAAGAGATCCAAACACAGGAAAACTCTTATAACAAGAACCACAATATTACATATACATCCTGGTTCACAAGTACATATCTTGTACTATTCCTTCTCGAGGATTACAAGCATCAACTGCCCTGTTAAAACTATACACAGACAATATAAGAATCTCGAGGCATCAATCCAAAATCTCAAGTTGATTCATTATATTAACTACTGACTCTGAGGACCTGAGAGTATAGAGATGACACATAGGACTCTATATACAAAACATGACAGCCAGTGTCTCCACCTGAGAATTCACTGCTGTCCCTGTTGCTGCTACTGCTGTTCTTCCCCTACTGTAGGGTTTCTGCTTCTTCTTCTACGTCTACCTAAAACGTTGGATCCCACGGGGGGTGAGATAATTGAAATTTCCCCAGTGAGAGATATAACTCTCTGCCATAAATATTATTATTGCAATTTAATGGAATAAAACTAACCAGAAGAATCATAAGTATTCAACAGTAGATAAATCAATTATCTAAGCATATTAAAGCAATGTTCTTTTTCAAAGTATTTCAGCTTAGTAAAGTAGTATGTCATTTATCCAATAAGGAATATGAAGAACATGTATGACATTTATCCATCTAAGATATACTAAACAATGTAACGTCAACCAATGATTCTCATATTTCAACTTTAAGCAAATACACTACATGGCTGATTACATTTTACAATCATACTTAAGCCCTGAGGGGATGAGGTATACCGCTCATACTCCAACCGACCATTGCGAAATCGAAATCGGTACCATACATAGGTCAATAGAAGAGTCAGATTCCCATGACCTCATCTTCCTCAGTCAGTGTGAGGATCAAATGCAGGACATCTTGTGTCTCTGCTAAATAGCTTACCAGGGTATACTGGAAACTTCGCTATTAGAGTTACAGTGGTATGCTATACTCTCTTCGCAATCGAGAGATTTCATATTTATCTCACATCGATCCGGTATTAACATCATCGGGAGATTAGTGATACATCCATCCCGGCATTCGGGAGATTAGTGATACATCCATCCCGACATATATAATGAAGGATTGAGAGATTTAATGTTTATCTCACATCAATTCCTCCATTAGGGCGTAAGGATATTCATGCCCATAACCCCCACATACTCAATAGTATGCCCTCCAGGAGTTCCCTTAGGAAAACATGTTTCACCATCACCAAACTACTGACGATGATGAATCTATGGTCATGGCTCTACATGTTACCATTTCACTTGGTTAATTAAGTACATTACAATATTCTTTTAGCATCAATCATGTTTTCAAACATAAATCATTATAACAAATGCTATAAAGAATGAGTACTATTTCTATCAAGTCCTTTTTCAAGCTTTATAAAACATTGGGATCTCAATCCCTTGTCACATCAGGGCATTCTCATCCCTTAACATCTCATCATCATGATTACGGAATATGGGTATTCAAACCCTCAATTCATCAAAACACTTGTTACCACTTATCAGATAACTTAATGCCTTCAAGTCATCTGACCAAGGTAAACATAATATTTGCAATGCAGGCATTTCACATGGCTCTTAAAGCCCATTAATCTTTGGTCACCTCTTATTTAGGCAACAAAGCATATTATGGCACACAAGACCCATAAAACAATTTTGATAATAAAATATCATAGCTCATACTTGGCTATGTCCAACATCTCATGAAACCTGCATGATTAGTGCACATGATAACATTTATATCAATTACATATCAGCACTATGCATTGTAAGAGTAACATCACTATTACCTTATTGGAATTAGGATTTCCCAATTTATGTCAATGAAGAATACTCATTCCATTACCCAATTTAGGGTTATGGTTTATCATCATATTGTCTAAGATTAGGGTTTCATACACTATAACCCAAGATTAGGGCTTCACATACCTTTATCCTTTATCAGGGTTAGGATTTCATATCAATGTTTCACATGTTATTATGTAGCATTACTTTTGGGTTAGAGTTTCACATCACATCATTGCATTAGGGTTTCACTTGACATTACCCTCGATTAGAGTTCCACATGATGTCACCCTCAATTAGGGTTTCACATGACATTACCCTCAATTAGGGTTTCACATGATATCACCCTCAATTAGGGTTTCACAAGATATCACCCTCAATTAGGGTTTCACTTAACATAACACTTAATTGATATTTCTCACATCATCACCCTATATTAGGGTTACACCAAGCATTGCCCTAAATTAGGGTTCGGGTCCATCAAATTCTCAATTAGGGTTTCATGATCTCTTTATCAAGGATCATACCCTAATTATATATATTTTATTCATGTTGTGAGTATTGAGATTTAACCATTACATGATTATTATACATGTATGGACCCTCTCTCTCTTTCATCCTCTTTAGGATAATACTTACTTCAAACTTGATTAAAGTAGGTCAACTCAACTTGAATGAAAGGTTGACATAGTGTATTAAGTCATTACTTCTATAAGCATCAAAGGTTAACCCCTCTAAGGGTACCAATCATCTAAGTACATTAGGGATTCAAACATTGTACTTATCTTTGATAATCATCATTATCAATCACGGGATCAACTGATCTTTCATCACTTTAAGTCTTCAATCAATTTTGTGTATGTTAAACCTCCATTCGATTTTGACCTTTAAATTTCCAAACGATATGAAGTCAATTGCCCTCCAAACGGTTTTGAAACCATTTGGGCATCTAGGGTTAAGACCATTTTCCCTCCAAATGGTTTTGAAACCGTTTGGGCACTCAACATTAGAAACCGTTTGATTAATTCATCACTAAGATCGATTGGACAAACCAATAGTTGAAACCGTTTGAAAAATTGAAACCACTTGGTCATTGAAACGGTTTTGAAACCGTTTGATTCCAAACGGTTTCAAGACCATTTGGACTCAAATGGTCTCAAGACCGTTTGGTCCAAAACATCTTGAAACCGAATGAATCATTTTGGGTTACTTTCAATCAATCAAATAGAGTTCCAATTATTCAACCCATCAATTATTGTAATCATTGGAATTACTTCAATTGAAGCAATTAAATCACCATTCAATCATGACCTCATCTGACCTCAAACAGTCTTGAGGTCGTTTGAACTCAAACGGTCTTGAGACCGTTTGGCATCAAACGGTCTTGAGACCGTTTGACCCATCCAAGCACTGAAATTGATTGAATTCAATTAGGGATTCTTCAACAAATTGATTTAGGGTTTGCAATCAAGAAGCCCTAAAGTATTGACCCATTTTGAAGTTAATTCAATTGAAAACCATTGGATCATCATCAAATTATAACAAAACCTGACCTCAAACGGTCTTGAGGTCGTTTGACCTCAAACGATCTTAAGACCGTTTGATCCATTCAACATTGAAATCGTTTGCATCAATTAGGGTTTGTAATCAATGGATCATCCATCACTGTAACCATTATAATCAAATCAATTTAAGCTATTGGATCATCAACCAATTAAATCAGAAAATATCCCCAAACGGTCTTGAGGTCCTTTGATCCCAAATGGTCTTGAGACCGTTTGCTCCAAACGTTCTTGAGACCGTTTGGTCTCCACCGGTCTTAAGACCGATTTGACTTAATCTTGAGACCGTTTGCACATGTAATTGTTGAGGTGTGTGCTTAGGATGATGTCATCATCTTCAAGCTTCATACCTTTGAAAATTTAGGGATTCTTGTGGTGATTTCAACAATCAATCAAAAGGAATTTCGAGAATGAAGAAAGATTCAACATATGTAAGAGAAAGGAAATCAATAATAACATTTAAGGGTTCAAGTTATATAACCCGCCTTCAAAGAAGCTTCAAAGTGCCAAACTCCGCATCTTTAATGGTGGAAGAAGCTTTCTCAACTGCCCAAGGCTCATCCTCAGGTCTTTGAGTGAAAGGATTGGCTAGAATTGAAGATTGGATGAAGAAAAGAAGAAATCAAGCATTGATTTTCGATTTTCACCATGAAACCAAGGTTGAAGATGACTATGGAGCTTACCTATAGGTTGGGGCACGTCCTCCTGTTTCTCCTTATCTCCTTAGTGCACAGCCAAAGAAAGGAAAGAAAAAGGGATCAAAAAAGCCTTTCATTTGGCTTGGAAATGGGATGTATATAAGGAAATTCAATGAGAGAGAAAGTCTTATAATAATCCTTTAATTTACAAAACTAGTGCCACATACTCTCCTCCATCCCTTGAATACAAAGCCATCTCCCCCATATTATAATTCTTCTTCATTATTCATGAATTAAAGGAAAACAAATTAAGCACCTTAACCATTATAATAATAATATCCAAAATTGAGTGGATATTACTTTTCCTTTTACTAACGTGAGTCGGCTCTCCACTCACTTAGGACATTTCGTGGCATTTGCAAGGCACAAAAACGTTCACACTTATACAAATACAACCATCTCATTTTTGGTTGGAGGGCACTTCAATGAATATATTTATTTTTGCATTAAATTGAATTAGGGTTTCAATTATGCTTAAATCTTGATTATTTTAATATCAAGATTCTCTCTCCTCTAAAGAGATTCAAATGAGACACCCTCTCATTTTATTTTCTCTATATGATGCCAAGAAACACGAGGACGCTCTTGAAGTTGTATTTTGCATATTGAACCCTAGGTTTTGGATAATTTGCACATTACACCAAAACTATGTTTTAATGCACAAAGATTGCTCAGCAAGCTCTATCTTGGTGCTCAAACTTGTGGAAGCCATACCACTGCATCAGACTCATTCCTATGATGCTTCAACATATGAGGAACATTTATCATGTAACATTTACAAGTTAACCCCTCAACTTGGGTAATTTGCACTTTAGTCCAAAACAAGCAAAACAGTGTTTCAACATTATTCAAAAAGGACTAAAATTGAAACATAAGTTCCTCTTGGGCCTTAATTACTTTTCAATAAATAAGAGCAAGCATATAATTAACTTTATTAAGCAAAACATCTAGGGTTAAGGCATAACCCAGGTCAGGGATGTTACAAATTATCCACCCCTAATAGGGATTTCATCCCCAAAATCATCGGCGAAAACATTAAGAGAAAAGAGAAGGATACTTCCTCCTCATCTCTTCCTCAAGTTCCCACGTAGGTTCTTCAATACCACTGTGATTCCAGAGAACTTTCACAAGACATATGTCTTTCTATTTTAGCTTTTTAGTTCTTTTATTAGGGATCATCACATGTCCTTCAACATATGATATATCATCATTTAGTTCTACCTCCACAGGTTGTAGAACTAATTCTGTGTCAGGATGACACTTTCTCAGCATGGAGATATGGAACACTGGATGCAACTTATGCAACTCAGGTGGCAACTCCAGCTTATAGGCTACCTTTCCAATCCATTCAATGATTGGATAAGGCCCCATAAATCTAGGAGCTAACTTTCCCTTCCTTCCAAACCTAAGAACACCTTTCCAAGGTGAGACCTTGAGATATACTTTATATCCAACTTGGAATTCTAAAGGTCTTCACCATTTTTCGGCATACGACTTTTGTCTATCCTGTGCAGCCTTTAATTGTTGTTGTATAACTTTAAGCTTCTCAGTTGTCTGCTGCACAAGCTTAGGACCCAAAAGTTGATATTCTCCTGTTTCATACCAACATAAAGGAGATCTACAATGTCTACCATATAATGCTTCATATGGTGCCATATCAATACTGTGCTGATAGCTATTATTGTAAGAAAATTCTATCAAGCTCAGGTGTAGATCCCAACTTCCTACAAACTAAAGGACACATGCCCTAAGAAAATCCTCCAATGTTTGTATGGTCCTCTCAGATTATCCATCTGTCTGTGGGTGAAAGGATGTACTAAACCTTAACTGCGTACCTGATGTGCACAAATCATATCATCTTTTGGATCATGTTTGGTTGCATATCCATGTTGTTTTGACTCAATTATCACTCTCATTCATGCTAGATTCTATATTTTTAGCTATTCTTACTTGTCTCATGGTTTGGATTGTAGGTACTACATTTTGCAATGAAATGATGAGGAACATATTATATTATCACTTATTGGATCACTCCTCAAGTATCTACATGTTTTGGGGTTCGAAACTACGCAAATACCATTTTTTACAACATGTAAATTGGACCTACACGCTGAAAGTTATGAGCAGAATACACAACAGCCCAGAACAGTCAGGTACACGCCGTGCACCGAAAGTGCACGCCGTGCACCTGGGAGCATCAAGCAGACCAAAGTTTCTGGAAAGTTGCACGGCGTGCACGTAATTTCACGATGTGCACCTGGGAGCTGAAAGTTTCTGGAAAGTTGCACGACGTGCATTTCTTTAGTGCACGCCGTGCACAATGCATTCTGGAGCAAACTGAAAGTTTTTGGAAAGTTACACGACATGCACTTTAGGTGCACGACGTGCATCTGGCAGTTTCAACATTTTAAAAAATATGAGTTTTTATTTAAAACAAAGTGGGAACTTAATGGGCGGTTATGCTCGGTCATTTTTGTTAGTTCCCTCGTCCCATAGCAAGCCTAGACAAGAGGAGGGCAATTTGGAGGAGAAAAGAGGTGGTTCCTTGCCAAAGAACCTCCATTCTTCTTCTCTTCTTCTCCAAGCTTCTTCTCCAAGGTGCAACAGAGCTTCTTCACTCCACCAAGCTTATTGGGAGGGAAGTTTGTCCAGTTTGGAGCAGCTGTAGAAGTGGGATTTTGTCCTCAAGTCGGAATTCTACCTTTCTTTGGTTACACCTTGGGATTGCTTAGCTTTTCCTTCTCTAAATCATGTTGAATTCTGAAAATTCTGCACGTTTTCTGCTGTACACTATCATGGACGAGTAGTTCCTTTTTCTTAGGCATGGGAGAGTAGCTCCCATGTCATAGCTTGTATGAACATATGAATTTTGTACTAAATGTTAGTTTCTTGCATGTTCCAAGAGTTGTTTCAGATCTGAAATGCTTGTTTGTGTGATTGGCCATCATACTTGCATGTTTTATGCTTTCTTTCATAATCTGAGAAGATGTGTTTGAGAGTATGGAGTTACTCTTTTGGCAACTTGTCCTTGACCGCGAGAGTGGCTGGGATTATGTTGAGGAGCAATGTTTGTGATTTGAAATGAAATACATACACGAGAGTGATGTATGGAGTTGGAATCATCATCACTTCACAGGGAGGTGAGTGATGACTACAAACGTCCTTTGTAAGTTAATTAACATGTTTAAATTCATATTTTAATATAAGCTATGATGTGACAATGAAATCCCAAGTCTAAGATCCTCCTAAATCTGAATCTTAACCTTTCTTAAGCGATAATTTATTGTTTTGTTTTAAATCTGTAATTTAGTTGTTCTAATCCAATCATCTTGTGTACAACGATCTAGATTATTAAAAATCATAACTCTTGCACCTAGCTAACCAATGCTCCTTGTGTTAGACCTCGACTACAACTACTCTCGTATGCTTGCGGGAAATAGCTAGTTGAGTAAAAGATCATTCTTAATGATTGAAACTCGTTAGAGTAAACAACCAACAGTACCCAAAGCTTTATGTAGTCGTTCCCAAAAACGAATCGTGAACTGGGGACCTCTATCAGAAACAATAGTAACTGGGACCCCGTGCAACCACACTATCTCATCTACATATATATGTGCAAGCTTCTCAATAGCGTAGGTTGTGTTTACAGGAAGGAAATGTGCTGTCTTAGTCAACCTATCAACTATCACCCATATGGAATCATGACCTTTGGTTGTTCTAGGAAAACCAACCACAAAATCCATGGTTACATGATCCCATTTCCACTGTGGTATAGGCAAAGGTTGCATTGTTCCTGCGGGCTTTTGATGTTCAGCTTTAACCTACTGACACACCAGACACTGCATAACAAACTCAGCTACATCCTTCTTCAATCCTGGCCACCAATACATATCTTTCAAGTTATGATACATTTTGGTGCTTCCTGGATGCATTGCATACATCGAAGAATGATCTTCCTCCAAGACTAACTTCCTTAAGTCATTGGCATCAGGTACTACCATCCTGCCATGGTAACATACTACCTGATCTTCTGACTCATGAAAGCCATCCCGTTTCTCACTACCATACTCTGACCTGATCTGCTGAACCACAGTATCAACTTGATGTGCTTCTTTAATCTGCCATCTCAGAGTAGGTTTTATGTGCATCTCAGCTAACAGCCCGGCTAACAATGATACTTTAAGTTTTATATTGTTTTGCCTCAACGAGATAAGCATATCTCTTTTAAAGCACACTAAGGAGTTCAACTGTGCTTTATCTAAGGCTGGTGATGATGATTTCCTACTTAGTGCATCAGCCACTACATTAGCCTTTCCTAGATGATAATCAATTGTACAATCGTAGTCCTTGATTAACTCCATCCAGTGGCGTTGTCTCATGTTCAACTCATGTTGTGAGAAAATATATTTTAAATTCTTATGGTCTGTGAAAATCTAGAATGTTTCTCCATAGAGATAATGTCTCCAGATCTTCAAAGCATGAACCACAACAGCTAGCTCTAGATCATGTGTTGGATAATTCTCCTCGTGATTCTTAAGTTGTCGAGAGGCTTAAGAAATCACTTGATTATCCTACATCAACACACATCCTAGACCATTCTTAGATGCATCACAGAAAACTATGTACCCCTTCCCTTGCTCAGGTAACACCAGCACAGGTGCACTTGTTAACCTTTCCTTCAATAACTGGAAAGAATGTTGACACTTGTCATTCCAGACAAAAGGAACCTCCTTCCTAGTCAACTTGGTTAGGGGTAAAGCTATAGAACTGAAGTTCTTAATGAACCTCCCGTAATAGCTTACCAGTCCTAAGAAACTGCGTATCTCCATCGGTGTCTTTGGCTGTTCCCATTGTAGGACAGATTCTACCTTTTTAGGATCAACACAGATACCTGAGGCAGATATTACATGTCCTAGAAAAGAAACTTTTGGTAACCAGAACTCGCATTTGCTAAACTTAGCATACAGCTTATGCTCTCTTAGCAAAGTTAAAGCTTGATGGAGGTGCTGCTCATGCTGTTGAGCATCTCTACTATAGATCAGGATGTCGTCTATGAAGACTACTATGAATTGATCAAGAAAAGGTCAAAAGATTCTATTCATGAGTTCTATTAATGAAACTGGTGCATTAGTTAGTCCAAATGACATAACTATGAAATCATAGTGACTATACCTTGTCCTAAAGGCAGATTTAGGTATGTCACCTTCCTTGATACGAAACTGATGATATCCTGACCTCAGATCTATCTTAGAGAAGATAGTTGCACCTTGCAACTGATCAAACATGTCATCGATCCTTGGTAGAGGATACTTATTCTTTATAGTTACCTTATTCAATTGTCTGTAATCAATGCATAACCGCATCGATCCTTCCTTCTTCTTAACAAAGAGAACCAGAGCACCCCATGGTGAAGTACTCGGTCGGGTAAATCCTTTCTCAAGCAACTCCTGCAGCTGTTTCTTGAGCTCTGTCATCTCAGCAGGTGCCATCCTATACGGTGTTTGTGCTATTGGTTGCATGTCTGGGATTAGATTAATCTCAAAATCAATCTCTCGGGGTGGAGGTACACCTAGAAGTTCTTCAGGAAACACTTCTTCAAACTCCCTAACTATTAGAACTTCAGAAAGATTATAACTCTCCATTGTGGTATCTACCACATGTGCCAAGAATGCAAAGCATCCTTGTCTCATCAGCTTCTCAACTACCATAGCTGACACAAGACATGTTAGAAGAATCTTTCTATCTCCCTGAAAGATCCATGTGTCACTATCATTTGTGAACACAGCTTGCTTGGAGTCACAATCCAAGACAACCTTATACTTTTCTAGGGTGTCCATCCCAAGAATTATATTGAACCCGTGCATCTCAAGTGGTATCAGATCCACCTGAATGCGATGTTCAGAAAAGGAAAGAATGCAGGGAGAACTCACCTCCTGCAACACTGCAGATCCCAATAAAGGGGTTTCTAACAACATACTATCTACTCTATGGCTGACAGTCAAGTTACAGTCAAGGATCACTCTTCTAATGATAAAGGAATGTGTAGCACCCAGATCAATTAAAACAAATACGAAGCAGGATGAAGACATATCAGAATTAAACAGTTCCATCTGACCTGTCACAACTCGAGGGTTGACTACTGCTTCAGGTTGATTCATTGCATAAAATCTCATCGTTGCTTGCTGTTGACCCTGTGCTCGGTTGTTAGGTGCCGACGATCCAGCTTGGGACGCTTGTCCACATCCTCTAGCGCCATTTAGAAACTGTTGCCTCTAAGAGCCTTGCTGACTCTGCCTCTGAGGTTGAGTTACACTTGCTTCTCTAGCTCGACAATCTTTCATCAAATGTCCCATCTTTCCACATATAAAACATCCTCTGTTCCCTGACTGTGGCCTGGGTGGTCCTATTACCGACATTGATGCTGAGATGTGGGCTCCTTCTAGTGGTAAACTATGGCCTCTACCCCTACTCGACATCCATTGCGTCTGGGTATTGAACCTTGGTGGTGCCATTGGTGCAGAAAACCTCAGTTTCTTAAAACTTTTAGACCCTTGTCCTTGAAACCGAGTATACACCTTCTTACCCTTAGTCTGTCGCTTCTCAGTCATAGACCTCTCTATCCGTCTCACGGACTCCACAAAGGTGGCGAACCTCTCCCTGTTCTCAAAAGCAGACAAAGGAGTGGTCAAATCAGCGTTCAACCCCTTCTCAAAATACTGAATCCTCTCCTCATCTGTAGCTGCCATATGCGGATAGAACCACAAAAGCTCCATGAACTTAGTTTCATACTCGCTAATGTTCATTGGTCCTTGCCTTAACCTCTCAAACTGAGAGATTTTATCATCTAGAAACGTCTTAGGGAAATATCTACTGACGAATTCTCGTCAGAATACTTCCCATCCGATCTCAACACCTGGCCTTTTGCCCTCTTCTATTGTCCACTAGTGGCCAGCACTCCCCTTAAGAAGGTACACTGCATGTCTAACCTTCTCAGCTTCTGGGCTATTAAGGATTCTGAAGGCCTTCTCCAGCTCAATCAGCCACATGTCAACATCTACTGGGTCATCTGTACCAGTATATTCTGTGGCTCCAACCCGGCGAAATCGTTCAAAAGTCTTGCCGGTGCCCTACCCTTCATGGTGAGCTAGTGCCCTAGGCACATGTGGTGGCATTCTATCTTCCGTATGCGTCATGGTTGCCATGAACTGCCCAAACAGATCATGGAAGGCTGGATTTTCCAGTGTAGCTTGGTTAAGCTGGGGATGTCCAGGTTCTGGTTCCTCCCTAGCTTGGTCCCTTGCACCACTTCCTGGTGCAGCAACACTGCTCTTAGCAGCATATTCTTTGTGGCAACACATCCCATTATCACACAGATAATGAGGTGTTACGCGAAAACGTGCGGAAAACACCATAACCACAGATTATCAAAACACAGGTTAATTAAAACCGATTGCGGAAAACTGATAAACTGTGAAACTATTACTTTCCAGTCCTCATCCTGCACAGAAACATGTCATATAAATATGTACATACACAAGATCTGACACGTGTCCACAGCTCAGGAACAACTGTCCATCCATCACATGAGTTCACCACCTGTTCATATATACATAAAGGCCCACATCTGGCCAACAGCAGGATATACAGATATCATCGAACGATCTTCGTGAAACATCGTCAAAACACTTCCAAGGACCTGAGAGTACAGGGATGACTCTAGACTCTACTACAAACATCCAAAACAGCAGCATGTCCATCGCTTGCCTTCTACTGCTCCTCAAGCTGCTCGTCCGCAACACCACAACCACGACCACGTCTACCTCGACCACCTAAAAAGGGTGGAAACCAGCGGAGCGAGACAATTGAACAATTGTCCCAGTGGGAAACATAGCTCCCCACCGCAACCATAGAACCTCAACAAGAGAAACTATAACAGCAATTATAACATGAGCAGATATATCAGAAGCAGTTATATATATATAGCAAGATCATTCTTACCGACAAGCATACCAGCTGTACTAAAGCGTAAAACTAGATGTCTTTCAAAGGAACATGACTATCAAGATGAGATATATCAACATGTAACAGGATTATTAGAACAGGGTATAATGCCATATAACCTGATTATCAAGATAAGGTAGATTACCACATGACCTGCAAGGTATAACAGAGATATTACACAAACAAGGTCTCAACCAATGTTTCGTGTTTGATTTGATCAGTAAATACTAAACGGCTATATTACATTTTATTATGCCCTGAGGATTTGAACCGTACCGTTCAAATCCAACCTTTGGTTACGAAACCCAAGACGGTGCCATACAAGGTCAATGGAAGAGCCGGACTCCACGACCTCCCACCTCATGGTCAGTACATGAGTACAACACAAGCAGGACCGCAGTCACATGCTGAAGTGGTCTAAGCCACAGGGTTAGCTCCATAGGCTACCCATTCTCTAGCCCGCCTTGGTACAGGTCTCGGCGCTAGTAAAACTGAGCCACGGGCCTGATCACCGTGCTCTGAGCCATGAACGCATTCATGCTCCATACATCACATATCCTGAGCCATGGGCCTGTTCACCATGCTCTACACACATATCTGAGTCTGCAACCGAAGTTACACTCTTACCACCTCATTTTCAGACTAGGAGCAACCTACACATATTCAACAATATGCGCTTCCAGGTTAACCCGTAGGAAAACCTGTTTCACCATCACCAAGTCCTGACGATGATGGATCTATGGCCAGGGCAAACTACATGATATATTTCACTGTGATTAATTAGTATCTTTTAGATGGATTGCAAGATTCAACCAAGTTGTATAACATGCAAAGATATAACAGAAAGTAAAGAACATTATATTATGATCTATTCATATCAACCTGATCCATCTTAAGGATCCAACATCACATGTTACCACTTGGCCTCTTGCCAACCATCCAGATCCATCTCAAGGATCATCACATACCACAGGGTCTCAACCCTTCATCATGTATTGTTACTGCCTCTTAAGGCTCACATCATCATCATGGGACCAACACATCACGTACATAATCTTATAGAGCAATTATCAATGTAATGTTACTCATTACATATGTCACATAGCCCTTTCATGGCTAAGTCATCACCTACAAGGTTAAGGTATGCAATAATTGTAGATTCAACATAAGGAATATGCTCACTATCATGAAATATCATTCAAGATAATCTACTTATCAATATGACAGTTATTTGGTAATCAAGTATGTTAAGTACATCATTAAACAACCATACTGATACTTACCCTTATATCGAGATTGTACAAACAATCAGGGTATATAGAGATCATGTTGTGTTTACAGAACCAACACTATTATTAACAAGGTCATCACTATGTCATCAACTATTGTCATCTTTATCATGAAGCAACCTTTAACATAACTGCCACTTAGCATCATTATTACCAACATTATTATCATTAAACAAACTACTAGAGTAGTTATCATCATCTTCATTATCATTAACAATTTAGCATAACGGGTCACATCATGCATCTATTACATGAGGGCTATCATCATATACATTACTACCATTAGCATCCTTATTATTTGCAAGGAAACATATTACATATTGATGATATCACAAACACCACCATCGTTTTATTGGTTAATGTATAAACATCCACTTCTATCACATAAGGGAACGTCACCAAAGCTACTCATACCCTCACTATAGCCTCACAACCCTCATCTGAAACCTATCACCCAACATGGGTATCGGCCACCACACTAACCCTATCGGCCATCATGGCCCAAGGCATGTCGCCCAACATGGTATCGGCCATCAGGGCACATAGCCTATCGTCCATCATGGCACTACTTGGCCCTATCGTCCACCACATGGACAAGGAGATAACTCAACACAAGAGCACCCATTCTATCGTCCAACTCAAGGACATCCATGTCGCCCAACACCATCAGACCATGTCGCCCAACAAGAGAGAGAGAGAGAGAGAGAGAGAGTATCGCCCATCTCCAAGGGTGCTCACCATATCGGCCAACAAACCCTAGCTCACCCTATCGCCCAACTCAAGGGCAAGGGTATCGGCCAACCTAAAGGACTCATCATGTCGCCCAACACCAGCTACCATATCGTCCACCAAGGGGAACACCATGCCGTCCAACTCAAAAACAAAGGTGTTGCTCAACCCAAGGAACCATATCGCCCAACATGGTCACCATGTCGGCCAACATCCATACTAGGTCAACCTATCGTCCAACCCAAGAGGAAGGGTGTTGCCCAACACCAAGAACACTGATATCGTTCAACTCAAGGACAAGGGTGTCTCCCAACACACCCCCAAGGAAGGGATATCGCCCAACCCTAGATCACCTTCAACCTCCAACACAAGGGAGCACAAACCCTAAAAAGCAAGGTATACAAGGAACCCTAAACCCAAGAGAGGGATATCGGCCACTAAGGTATATAAGCATGGTGCACAAGAAAGGAACTAAGCTAGTCTACTCACATGTAACAAGGTTAAAGCTAGAGGTAAGAGAGTTAGGGTTAGAAACTATGCAACCCGCCTTAAGCTCCAAGGAAGAAGATGCACTTTGAGCTCCAAGGTTGTCGGCCACCAAAGCTCCAAAGCACTCCAAGGTCCAAAGCTATCGTCCACCAAGCTGCTCCAGGAAGGTGTATCGGCCACCACTTCAGCTCCAAGGAAGTGTATCGGCCAACACAGGCAAGATGGAGAGGGATATCGTGCACCAAGGGTGGAGAGGAGACCAAAAGAGCAAAGGAGACTAAGGCAAGGAAAAGAGCTACCTATATAGGAAGAAGGGGAGGAGAAACCAAGGTACAACCATGCTATGTGTCGCCCCCCCAAGGGACACATGTCCACCAACTCAAGCCACCTCTCATGCAAGCCATAAGGCACTTGTCCAAGATGTGCACCATGTGTCCACCAACCAAGCCAAGCCATCTGGGCGACACAACAAGAGCTACTGGGCGACACACCAAGCAACTGGGCGACACACCACCTGCCCTGGGCGACACAAGGCTCAAGCAAGCCCAAACAAGGAACTCCAAGGCCCAAACAAGCTCAACTAAGGCCCAAAGGACTCAAACAACAAGCCCAAGCCTTCCTCTCAACCCTAGAGGAAGCAAAGAGGGAAAACATCTCACAAGATGGCAAACTTGCCCCCAAAACCCTAAACTTGGGTTATTTGCAAGTAGCCCCTCGAACTCTCAACAAAGCACAAAAAACCCTAATCACCACTCAAAGGTGATTAGCAAGCACCAAAGCACCAAGATCAAGCAAAACAAACAGGGTAAACCCTAAATGCAGGTCCGGGTCCTTACAGCCATAAACCTCTACAAAAGGATTTCGTCCCCGAAATCCGAAGAGAAAAGCGAGGGATACTTCCTCCTCATCTCTTCCTCAAGATCCCACGTGGCTTCCTCAACGCCACGGTGATGCCAAAGGACCTTCACAAGAACCAGATCCTTTCTCTCCAGCTTCTTGACTCTTCTGTCAAGGATCATCATAGGACCCTCTTCATAAGTCACATCTTTGTCAAGCTCAACCTCAACTGGTTGTATCACTGTTCCTGTATCCGGATGACTTTTCTTCAGCATACTGACATGGAACACTGGATGTAACCTGTGCAACTCTGGAGGCAATTCTAACTCATAAGCCACCTTGCCAACACGTGCTATGACTGAGTAAGGCCCCATATATCTGGGAGCTAACTTACCTTTCTATCCAAACCTCAACACACCTTTCCACGGAGAGACTTTAAGATACACCTTGTCTCCCACTTGGAACTCCAAGGGTCGTCGGCGATTGTCTGCATAAGACTTCTGCCTGTCTTGTGCCGCTTTCAACTGTTGTTGTATCACCTTGATCTTTTCTGTCGTTTGATGTACTAACTCAGGGCCCAAAAGCTGATATTCACCTGATTCATACCAACACAAAGGAGATCTGCACTTCCTCCCATACAAAGCCTCATAGGGAGAGATGTCAATGCTCCGCTGATAGCTATTGTTGTAGGCAAACTCTATCAAACTGAGATGTACGTCCCAACTACCTAGGAACTGCAAAACACAAGATGGACACTCTTCTCGAAGCAAAGAGGAACCATCAAGAGGGGTTTCTAACAACAAGCTATCCTTCTTACAACTAACAGGTAGATGACAGTTTTCAAGCATACTATAGGCGATAAAAGAGTGTGTAGCACCCGGGTCAACCAGAACAGATATAAAGCAAGAAGAAGACATATCAGAATGAAATAACTCCATCTGACCTGTCACCACTCGCGGGTTGACTATCACCTCTGGCTGATTCATGGCATAGAATCGAGCCGTAGCTTGCTGTCCACGACCTCTGCTCCCTTGAGCAGACGATCCGGCTTGAGACGCTTGACCGCGTCCTCGTCCTCTGCTACCACTGGGCTGTGGTCTCTCAGACTTCTGGAAACTCTGCCTCGGTTGCTGCGTCACTTCCACATCTCTATTCGGGCAATTGAACTTCCAATGCCCGACTTGTCCATAGAGATGACATGCTCTATTGTCAACTCGTGGCCTAGATGGCCCTGTCACTGCCACCGAAGATGAACTGGGCGCCTTAGATGGTGAAGAAACATAACCTTTTCCCTTACTCGGAGACCACTGAGATGGTACACCAACACTTCTCATCACTGACGGTGCTGAAAACCTGGGTTTCTTGAAGCCACCAAACCTTCGTCCTTGAAACTGAGCAGGTCTTTTAAGAGACACCGACTCTCTTTTCTCCCATACTGTCCTCTCGATCCGTCGAACTGATTCCATAAACGTAGCAAACCGCTCTCGGTTTTCCAGCGCAGACACAGGGGTTGTCAACTCAGCACTCAAACCCTTCTCGAAACGTCTGATCCGTTCATCATCTGTCGCCGCCATGTGAGGACAGAACCTCAACAGATCCATAAACTTAGCTTCATACTCGGTGATGTTCATCGTTCCTTGCCGCAACTTCTCAAACTGACTGATCTTCTCATCCAGGTACGTCTTCGGAAAGTATCTGGTGACGAACTCGCGTCGAAACACTTCCCAACAGATCACTCACCAGGCCGCTTCTCTTCCTCGATGGTCCACCAGTGACCAGCACTACCCTTCAAAAGGTAGACAACATGCTTTACTTTGTCTGCTTCGGGGATGTCGAGGATCCAGAAAGCCTTTTCAAGACTCGCCAGCCATAGATCTGCATCTACTGGATCAGCCGTTCCAGCATAATCCGAAGCTCCGACTCGGCGAAGCCGCTCAAAGGTCTTCCCAATACCCGATGCTTCTCCATGGGGAACCTGTGCTCGTGGAGGAGGCACTGGTAATCACTCAACCATGAGATTCATCGTAGCCATTAACTTCCCCATAAGCTGTTGGTAGGCAGGGTGTTCAAGTATGGCTGGGTCTGGTTGGGGGACCTCAGGCACCCAATCTTCATGTGCCCGTCCATCTGCTCCATCAACCGATGCAGCATCACTATGCTCAGGAGCATGTTCTTCGTGGTTTCCAGACATCTTGGCTTTTCTTCTGCTTAGGGCAGAAGATTTTTGTAAGATAACCTGGAAAACGCATAAGAACAGACTCAACCTAGTCCTAGATCCCTGTAGACTCAGCGAACCTAAAGCTCTGATACCAAAACTTGTGGCAACACATCCCATTATCACACATATAACGAGGTGTTACGTGAAAACGTGCGGAAAACACCATAACCACAGATTATCAAAACAGGGGTTAATTAAAACCAATTGCGGAAAACTGATAAACTGTGAAACTATTACTTTCCAGTCCTCATCCTGCACAGAAACATGTCATATAAATATGTACATACACAAGATCTGACACGTGTCCACAGCTCAGGAACAGCTGTCCATCCATCACATGAGTTCACCACCTGTTCATATATACATAAAGGCCCACATCCGGCCAACAGCAGGATATACAGATATCATCGAACGATCTTCGTGAAACATCGTCAAAACACTGCCAAGGACCTGAGAGTACAGGGATGACTCTAGACTCTACTACAAACATCCAAAACAGCAGCATGTCCATCGCTTGCCTTCTACTGCTCCTCAAGCTGCTCGTCCGCAACACCACAACCACGACCACGTCTACCTCGACCACCTAAAAAGGGTGGAAACCAGCGGAGTGAGACAATTGAACAATTGTCCCAGCGGGAAACATAGCTCCCCACCGCAACCATAGAACCTCAGCAAGAGAAACTATAACTGCAATTATAACATGAGCAGATATATCAGAAGCAGTTATATATATATAGCAAGATCATTCTTACCGGCAAGCATACCAGCTGTACTAAAGCGTAAAACCAGATGTCTTTCAAAGGAACATGACTATCAAGATGAGATATATCAACATGTAACAGGATTATTAGAACAGGGTATAATGCCATATACCCTGATTATCAAGATAAGGTAGATTACCACATGACCTGCAAGGTATAACAGAGATATTACACAAACAAGGTCTCAACCAATGTTTCATGTTTGATTTGATCAGTAAATACTAAACGGATGTATTACATTTTATTATGCCCTGAGGATTTGAACCGTACCGTTCAAATCCAACCTTCGGTTACGAAACCCAAGACGGTGCCATACAAGGTCAATGGAAGAGCCGGACTCCACGACCTCCCACCTCATGGTCAGTACATGAGTACAACACAAGCAGGACCGCAGTCACATGCTGAAGTGGTCTAAGCCACAGGGTTAGCTCCATAGGCTACCCATTCTCTAGCTCGCCTTAGTACAGGTCTCAGCGCTAGTAAAACTGAGCCACGGGCCTGATCACCGTGCTCTGAGCCATGAACGCATTCATGCTCCATACATCACATATCCTGAGCCATGGGCCTGTTCACCATGCTCTACACACATATCTGAGTCTGCAACCGAAGTTACACTCTTACCTCCTCATTTTCAGGCTAGGAGCAACCTATACATATTCAACAATATGCGCTTCCAGGTTAACCCGTAGGAAAACCTGTTTCACCATCACCAAGTCCTGACGATGATGGATCTATGGCCAGGGCAAACTACATGATATATTTCACTGTGATTAATTAGTATCTTTTAGATGGATTGCAATATTCAACCAAGTTGTATAACATGCAAAGATATAACAGAAAGTAAAGAACATTATATTATGATCTATTCATATCAACCTGATCCATCTTAAGGATCCAACATCACATGTTACCACTTGGCCTCTTGCCAACCATCCAGATCCATCTCAAGGATCATCACATACCACAGGGTCTCAACCCTTCATCATGTATTGTTACTGCCTCTTAAGGCTCACATCATCATCATGGGACCAACACATCACGTACATAATCTTATAGAGCAATTATCAAAGTAACGTTACTCATTACATATGTCACATAGCCCTTTCATGGCTAAGTCATCACCTACAAGGTTAAGGTATGCAATAATTGTAGATTCAACATAAGGAATATGCTCACTATCATGAAATATCATTCAAGATAATCTACTTATCAATATGACAGTTATTTGGTAATCAAGTATGTTAAGTACATCATTAAACAACCATACTGATACTTACCCTTATATCGAGATTGTACAAACAATCAGGGTATATAGAGATCATGTTGTGTTTACAGAACCAACACTATTATTAACAAGGTCATTACTATGTCATCAAATATTGTCATCTTTATCATGAAGCAACCTTTAACATAACTGTCACTTAGCATCATTATTACCAACATTATTATCATTAAAAAAACTACTAGAGTAGTTATCATCATCTTCATTATCATTAACAATTAAGCATAACGGGTCACATCATGCATCTATTACATGAGGGCTATCATCATATACATTACTACCATTAGCATCCTTATTATTTGCAAGGAAACATATTACATATTGATGATATCACAAACACCACCATCGTTTTATTGGTTAATGTATAAACATCCACTTCTATCACATAAGGGACCGTCACCAAAGAAACTCATACCCTCACTATAGCCTCACAACCCTCATCTGAAACCTATCACCCAACATGGGTATCGGCCACCACACTAACCCTATCGGCCATCATGGCCCAAGGCATGTCGCCCAACATGGTATCGGCCATCATGGTATCGGCCATCAGGGCACATAGCCTATCGTCCATCATGGCACTACTTGGCCCTATCGTCCACCACATGGACAAGGAGATAACTCAACACAAGAGCACCCATTCTATCGTCCAACTCAAGGACATCCATGTCGCCCAACACCATCAGACCATGTCGCCCAACAAGAGAGAGAAAGAGAGAGTATCGCCCATCTCTAAGGGTACTCACCATATCGGCCAACAAACCCTAGCTCACCCTATCGCCCAACTCAAGGGCAAGGGTATCGGCCAACCTAAAGGACTCATCATGTCGCCCAACACCAGCTACCATATCGTCCACCAAGGGGAACACCATGCCGTCCAACTCAAAAACAAAGGTGTTGCTCAACCCAAGGAACCATATCGCCCAACATGGTCACCATGTCGGCCAACATCCATACTAGGTCAACCTATCGTCCAACCCAAGAGGAAGGGTGTTGCCCAACACCAAGAACACTGATATCGTTCAACTCAAGGACAAGGGTGTCGCCCAACACACCCCCAAGGAAGGGATATCGCCCAACCCTAGATCACCTTCAACCTCCAACACAAGGGAGCACAAACCCTAAAAAGCAAGGTATACAAGGAACCCTAAACCCAAGAGAGGGATATCGGCCACTAAGGTATATAAGCAAGGTGCACAAGAAAGGAACTAAGCTAGTCTACTCACATGTAACAAGGTTAAAGCTAGAGGTAAGAGAGTTAGGGTTAGAAACTATGCAATCCGCCTTAAGCTCCAAGGAAGAAGATGCACTTTGAGCTCCAAGGTTGTCGGCCACCAAAGCTCCAAAGCACTCCAAGGTCCAAAGCTATCGTCCACCAAGCTGCTCCAGGAAGGTGTATCGGCCACCACTTCAGCTCCAAGGAAGTGTATCGGCCAAGACAAGCAAGATGGAGAGGGATATCGTGCACCAAGGGTGGAGAGGAGACCAAAAGAGCAAAGGAGACAAAGGCAAGGAGAAGAGCTACCTATATAGGAAGAAGGGGAGGAGAAACCAAGGTACAACCATGCTATGTGTCGCCCACCCAAGGGACACATGTCCACCAACTCAAGCCACCTCTCATGCAAGCCATAAGGCACTTGTCCAAGATGTGCACCATGTGTCCACCAACCAAGCCAAGCCATCTGGGCGACACAACAAGAGCTACTGGGCGACACACCAAGCAACTGGGCGACACACCACCTGCCCTGGGCGACACAAGGCTCAAGCAAGCCCAAACAAGGAACTCCAAGGCCCAAACAGGCTCAACTCAGGCCCAAAGGACTCAAACAACAAGCCCAAGCCTTCCTCTCAACCCTAGAGGAAGCAAAGAGGGAAAACATCTCACAAGATGGCAAACTTGCCCACAAAACCCTAAACTTGGGTTATTTGCAAGTAGCCCCTCAAACTCTCAACAAAGCAAAACAAAACCCTAATCACCACTCAAAGGTGATTAGCAAGCACCAAAGCACCAAGATCAAGCAAAACAAACAGGGTAAACCCTAAACGCAGGTCAGGGTCCTTACATTCTTCGTGTGATCTAGACACCTTCAAGTTCTTCTTCTCCTCCTATATGAGCAGAAGACACTATCAGATAACTAGAAGACACTAGAACAGACTCAACAACCTTAATCCTATTTCCCTATAGACTCAGCGAACCTAGAGCTCTGATACCACTAAACTTGTGGCATCCAACTTACAAAACATGATTTACTTAAGCGGAAGCGTTCATTTGCAGCAGATTACTGAAAATCACTAAAAATTAAAACTTTTTACAAAGAGATCCAAACACAGGAAAACTCTTATAACAAGAACCACAGTATTAGATATACATCCTGGTTCACAAGTACATATCTTGTACTATTCATTCTCGAGGATTACACGCATCAACTGCCATGTTAAAAACATGCAGTATAAGAATCTCGAGGCATCAAGCCAAAATCTCAAATCGATTCATTATATTAACTACTGACTCCGATGACCTGAGAGTACAAAGACGACACATAGGACTCTATATACAAAACATGACAGATAGTGTCTCCACCTGAGAATTCACTGATGTCCCTGTTGCTGCTGTTGCTGTTCTTCCCCTACTGTAGGGTTTCTGCTTCTTCTTCTGTGTCTACCTAAAAAGTTGGATCCCACGGGGGTGAGACAATTGAAATTGCCCCAGCGAGAGATATA
Source organism: Alisma plantago-aquatica (assembly GCA_963693085.1). Lineage (NCBI taxonomy): Eukaryota > Viridiplantae > Streptophyta > Magnoliopsida > Alismatales > Alismataceae > Alisma > Alisma plantago-aquatica. The sequence continues at coordinate 13,302,881 of OY856414.1, read as the reverse complement.
ACTCTCCACCGGAAATATTATTATTGCAATTTAATGGAATAAAACTGAGCAGAAGAATCATAAGTATTCAACAATAGATAAATCAATTATCTAATCATATTAAATCAATGTTCTTCTTCAAAGTATTTCAACTTAGTAAAGCAGTATGTCATTTATCCAATAAGGAATATGAAGAACATGTATGAGATTTATCCATCTAAGATATACTAAGCAATGTAACGTCAACCAATGATTCTCATATTTCAACTTTAAGCAAATACGCTACACGACTGATTGCATCATACTTAAGCCCTGAGGGGATGAGGTATACCGCTCATACTCCAACTGACCATTGCGAAATCGAAATCAGTACCATACATATGTCAATAGAAGAGCCGGATTCCCATGACCTCATCTTCCTCAGTCAGTGTGACGATCAAATACAGGACATCTTGTGTCTCTACTAAATAGCTTTCCAGGGTATACTAGCAACTTCACTATTAGGGTTACAGTGGTATGTTGTACTCTCTTCGCAATCGAGAGATTTCATATTTATCTCACATCGATCTGGTATTAACATCATCGGGAGATTAGTGATACATCCATCCTGACATTCAGGAGATTAGTGATACATCCATCCCGACATATATAATGAAGGATTGAGAGATTTAATGTATATCTCACATCAATTCCTCCATTAGGGCATAAGGATATTTGCACCCATAACCCCCACATACTCAATAGTATGCCCTCCAGGAGTTCCCTTAGGAAAACCTATTTCACCATCACCAAACTACTAATGATGATGGATCTATGGTCAGGGCTCTACATGTTACCATTTCACTTGATTAATTAAGTACATTACAATATTCTTTTAGCATTAATCATGTTTTCAAACATAAATCATTATAACAAATGCTACAATGAATGAGTATTATTTCTATAAAGTCCTTTTTAAAGCTTTATAAAACATTGGGATCTCAATCCCTTGTCACATTAGGGAATTCTCATCCCTTAACATCTCATCATCATGATTATGGAATATGGGTATTCAAACCCTCAATTCATCAAAACACTTGTTACCACTTATCAGGTAACTTAATGCCTTCAGGTCATCTGACCAAGGTAAACATAATATTTGCAATGCAGGCATTTCACATGGCTCTTAAAGCCCATTAATCTTTTGTCACCTCTTATTTAGGCAACAAAGCATATTATGGCACACAAGGCCCATAAAACAATTTCGATAATAAAATATCATAGCTCATACCTGGATATGTCCAACATCTCATGAAACCTGCATGATTAGTGCACATGATAACATTTATATCAATTACATATCATTACTATGCATTGTAATAGTAACATCACTATTACCTTATTGGAATTAGGATTTCCCAATTTATGTCAATGAAGAATACTCATTCCATTACCCAATTTAGGGTTATGGTTTATCATCATATTGTCCAAGATTAGGGTTTCATACACTATAACCCAAGATTAGGGCTTCACATACCTTTATCCTTTATCAGGGTTAGGATTTCATATCAAGGTTTCACATGTTATTATGTAGCATTACTTTGGGTTAGAGTTTCACATCACATCATTGCATTAGGGTTTTGCTTGACATTACCCTCGATTAGAGTTCCACATGATGTCACCCTCAATTAGGGTTTCACATGGCATTATCCTCAATTAGGGTTTCACATGATATCACCCTCAATTAGGGTTTCACATGATATCACCCTCAATTAGGGTTTCACTTAACATAACCCTTAATTGAGATTTCTCACATCATCACCCTAGATTAGGGTTACACCAAGCATTGCCCTAAATTAGGGTTGGATTCCATCAAATTCTCAATTAGGGTTTCATGATCTCTTTATCAAGGATCGTACCCTAATTATATATATTTTATTCATGTTGTGAGTATTGATATTTAACCATTACATGATTATTATACATGTATGGACCCTCTCTCTCTTTCATCCTCTTTAGGATAGTACTTACTTCAAACTTGATTAAATTAGGTCAACTCAACTTGAATGAAAGGTTGACATAGTGTATTAAGTCATTACTTCCATAAGCATCAAAGGTTAACCCCTCTAAGGGTACCAATCATCTAAGTACATTAGAGATTCAACCATTGTACTTATCTTTCATAATCATCATTATCAATCATGGGATCAACTGATCTTTCATCACTTTAAGTCTTCAATCAATTTTGTGTATGTTAAACCTCCATTCGGTTTTGACCTTTAAATTTCCAAATGGTTTGAAGTCAATTGCCCTCCAAATGGTTTTGAAACCGTTTGGCCATCTAGGGTTAAGACCATTTGCCCTCCAAACGGTTTTGAAACCGTTTGGGCACTCAACATTAGAAACTGTTTGAACAATTCATCACTAAGATCGATTGGACAAACCAATAGTTGAAACCTTTTGAAAAATTGAAACCACTTGGTCATTGAAACTGTTTTGAAACCATTTGATTCCAAATGGTTTCAAGACCGTTTGGACTCAAATGGTCTCAAGACCGTTTGGTCCAAAACATCTTGAAACCGAATGAATCATTTTGGGTTACTTTCAATCAATCAAATAGAGTTCCAATTATTCAACCCATCAATTATTGTAATCATTGGAATTAATTCAATTGAAACAATTCAATCACCATTCAATCATGACCTCATCTGACTTAAAATGGTCTTGAGACCATTTGACCCATCCATGCACTGAAATTGATTGAATTCAATTAGGGATTCTTCAACAAATTGATTTAGGGTTTGCAATCAAGAAGCCCTAAAGTATTGACCCATTTTGAAGTTAATTCAATTGAAAACCATTGGATCATCATCAATTTATAAAAACACCTGACCTCAAACGGTCTTGAGGTCATTTGACCTCAAACGGTCTTGAGGTCGTTTGACCTCAAACGGTCTTCAGACCGTTTGATCCATTCAACATTGAAATTGTTTGCATCAATTAGGGTTTGTAATCAATGGATCATCCATCACTGTAACCATTATAATCAAATCAATTTGAGCTATTGGATCATCATCCAATTACATCAGCAAATATCCCCAAACGTTCTTGAGGTCCTTTGATCCCAAATAGTCTTGAGACCGTTTGCTCCAAACGTTCTTGAGACTGTTTGGTCTCAACCGGTCTTAAGACCAATTGGACTAACTCTTGAGACCGTTTGCACATGTACTTGTTGAGGTGTGTGCTTAGGATGATGTCATCATCTTCAAGCTTCATACCTTTGAAAATTTCAGGGATTCTTGTGGTGATTTCAACAATCAATCAAAAGGAATTTCGAGAATGAAGAAAGATTCAACATATGTAAGAGAAAGGAAATCAATAATAACATTTAAGGGTTCAAGTTATATAATCCGCCTTCAAATAAGCTTCAAAGCTCCAAACTCCACGTCTTTAATGGTGTAAGAAGATTTCTCAACTTCCCAAGGCTCGTCCTCAAGTCTTTGAGTGAAAGGATTGGCTACAATTGAAGATTGGATGAAGAAAAGAAGAAATCAAGCATTGATTTTCGATTTTCACCATGAAACCAAGGTTGAAGATGACTATGGAGCTTACCTACAGGTTGGGGCACGTCCTCCTGTTGCTACTTAGCTCCTTAGTGCACGGCCAAAGCAAGGAAAGAAAAAGGGTCGAAAAAGCCTTTCATTTGGCTTGGAAATGGGATGTATATAAGGAAATTCAATGAGAGAGAAAGTCTTATAATAATCCTTTAATTTCCAAAACTAGTGCCACATACTCTCCTCCATCCCTTGCATACGAAGCCATCTCCCCCATATTGCAATTCTTCTTCATTATCCATGAATTAAAGGAAAACAAATTAAGCACCTTAACCATTATAATAATAATATCCAAAATTGAGTGGATATTACTTTTCCTTTTACTAATGTGAGTCGGCTCTCCACTCACTTAGGACATTTCGTGGCCTTTGCAAGGCACAAAATCGTTCACACTTATAAAAATACAACCATCTCAATTTTGGTTGGAGGGCACTTCAATTAATATATTTAATTTTGCATTAAATTGAATTAGGGTTTCAAATATGCTTAAATCTTGATTATTTGAATATCAAGATTCTCTCTCCTCTAAAGAGATTCAAATGAGACGCCCCTCTCATTTTATTTTCTATATATGATGCCAAGAAACATGAGGGACCCTCTTGAAGTGGTATTTTACATATTGAACCCTAGGTTTTGGGTAATTTGCACATTACACCAAAACTAGGTTTTAATGCACAAAGATTGCTCAGCAAGCTCTATCTTGGTGCTCAAGCTTGTGGAAGCCATACCACTGCATCATACTCATTCCTATGAAGCTTCAACATCTGAGGAACATTTATCATGTAACATTTGCAAGTTAACCCCTCAACTTGGGTAATTTGCACTTTAGTCCAAAACAAGCAAAACATTGTTTCAACATTATTCAAAAAGGACTAAAATTGAAACATAAGTACCTATTGGGCCTTAATTACTTTTCAAGAAATAAGAGCAAGCATATAATTAACTTTATTAAGCAAAACATCTAGGGTTAAGGCATAACCCAGGTCAGGGATGTCACAATGTGTAGGTCAAAGATTGGTGGAAAGAGACGGGCATTGAAGACCACATTGAAAAGATCCTGAGTGAAGCAAGCACACATACCTTAATCTCTATGGCTACAACAAACAAAGGTAAGGCAAAGGTAGTGGGAAAGCCGAAATGGATTTTCGTTGATGGACATAGGGCCGATGAAAAGGTGCGAGCACGCAGACTTGTGTATTCTTACGTTGTGGCCGTATATTCGTTGTGCATATTCTTATATTGTGTTGTTTGATGGAAGAACCCTATGAAAGACTTGGTCGATAGGATTACATGTACGGGTAGCAATGAAAAATCATTGAAGCAAGAAAAGAAGTTGACAACGGCTAATATAGCCCGAGTTCATTAGTTAAGAGGGTCAAAGATGAGCACTGTGAACGTAAGCTAAAGCTAATGTCTCCTGTGAAAACGATCAATATTCGTGAGATGGCAAACTGGGATGATGAAGCAACCAGTTTTAACAGCAAAGAAGATAATTTGTTACTAAAGAAGGTATGTAAAATATTGGATATTTATGACGAGACGGCACCTTACAATTTCTATGAAGCATAATTGAGGATTGTTTGTGGCTTTTCAGATTATTAGCAAGGAGAAGAATGCGGGTGATGTTATTTTCAGGTCTGAGAATGCATGTATCATGCGTCAGGATTTCAGGGAATTGCTGAAAAGGGTGGTAACATCACAAACCAGTTATGGCATCAGTTAATGTTGTCGTGTGACATACATTGTCAGCATAGTGTTGCCCCCCAAAACATGCAGTATATATTTTACAACCTCAATTTTCCATGTGATTTCATAATTGAAATGTAATAATTTTATGAATATGAACTTGAATTGAGAAGGTTGTATGCTTTGCCTCAAAGAATGGATTTCTTCACAAATCTCCCCTTTGATATGAATTTCATAACATCTACTATTTTGATAATCCAATAATGGATATAAAAGAGAAGAAGAGAAGAAAAGTCCAAATAATGGGGAAAGATACAAGATAATGAATATTAAGTAAAGTATTTATGAAAATTATATAGAAATCTCTAGAGAGTGGCATTGATGGCCACAATTGATTAAATTTCATTTACTTTGGCCTTGTTTGTTTGTTAATGGGCTTTGTTGGCCATTAAGCCCAATTGAAAAGGAAATAGAATTAAAAAGAGAAAGGATTTTTATAATAAAAGGAGAAGTATAAGAAAAAGGATAAATATAAATGGAAAAGGCAAAGAGACATTTCCCAATAGGAGATTTCATACCTTTAGGGTTCCTTTAGGACCAAGGGACTTGAGATAATCATATAATGGCAATGGAAAAAGAAATATTAATTAAAATTGGTTTAATTGATGGATAACTTGGAAGTGAAGGAAACACTCTCATACATTGGAATTTGACTTTCAAATTTAATAGTTGGTTAGATAATGCCAAGATGGAGTTTCCTATGAATTTTGAGAGAAAAATATTAATCTAGGAGAGAGAAACGATTTTCCAAGTTATCATGTTAAAACACCTTTTTAAAATCAATTTTGGGATAATTGGATTTCGGGGAGCGATGACGGCTGTTGGATGACCCGCGTGGTCAGGGGACCACAGATCCAAGGGTAGCCATGCATCGTCTACCCTGAGTCATAGAGGGATTGGGAGAGGAACAGGGAATCCAATTTCCCATCAACTGAGATGATAATCCGAAGAGTTAACCAGTCCATCGACTTCATAGTGTAATCCGAAGGATCTAAACCCTAATTTCACATGCTATCATTGACGAGGGAAGAAGTTCCCAAATCTTTAGACTTCCAGACCCAACCCTATAAAAGGGGGGGTACTCGAGGGTAAAAGAAGACCTAATTCCTATCCCAGCCGTTGTAGAGAGCAACGACAAGTCGAGCGACGACATCAATTATGAGTTTCTCCCTAACCTACCTCCTCTGCAACCTGCTGGCCGCGGCAGAACTCTGGCGACTCATTCTCAGTGAAGGTCAAGTTGCATCGAGCAATTGAGCAGCTTCTCAAGTTTGGGTGACGATGATGGAGCTTCGAAGCAACTCTGTTTCTTTGCTGGTAGCCTGAAGCTCTGAGTCAACCAAGGAGTTGACCGCAGCCCGACGAGCGATCGAAGGTAGACGACTGATGATCATTCGATCGCGGTCCACCGTGATCTCGAGCGGGGATCCAATGAGTGAGAGCTGGAGCGGCCAGCTTAGGCACGTGTGGCATGAACTGTCCGATCCAACGAGTGGACTACTGGTCCACCGATCTTGCGGTCTATGAATTTTTTAGTAATTTCCATCTCTACTCAATTAATTCTGAAAAGGGTTTTCTTGCGAAAATCATAGAAATTAATAGAAAACTCAGATGAATAAACTTTATACATGAAAGTTGATCAAAAAAATGCAAGAAATAAGATAAAAATAATTGGAAGGCATGAATCCGTACCTTTTTGCAGAAGTATATTATTTTGATGAAAAAGGTATTAAAACTTGGTTAGAAACCCTAATTGATGGTAATGGATAATTTTATGAGTAGTAATAGGTTAATTCGAGTATTATTAACATGTTATATGATAATGTTGAGTCTTAAACTGATTTTGAAGGATAATTGCATGATTTAGGGTTTTAAACCTAATTACCTTTGTTGAGTCAGTCCGAAGGATAGAGAAATCCGTAGTTGAGAAGAGACAAACCCATAAAAGATATCCGCAGTTCCAGGGTTCTTCATCTAGAGACTTCAAGAAGCCTAGATTCTCTGCACCTACATCTCCACCACCCAAAACTAGTTCTCAGACACAGTGGACACCGAGTAGAGGCAGGGGACGAAGCCTACCACTACAAGAGACTCACAGTTCAGCATCAATGTCAGTTACAGGACCACCCAGACCACAACAACTGGGGAGGATCTGTTACAACTGTGGGAAGGTGGGACATTTGATGAAGGACTGCAGGTCTAGGCCTGTCAGTGTGACACAGCCCTAGAGACAGAGTCAACAGGGATCACAGAGAAGGCAATCTCAAGGAGCAGCTCGAGGATGTGGACAAGCGTCTCAAGCTGGATCATTAGCACCACCTCAACACTAGGCGACATCAAGGTTCTATGCTATGAACCCACCAGATGCAGTGGTCAATCCACGGGTAGTGGCAGGTCAGATGGAACTTTTATATTCTGATATGTCTAAATCCTGCGTTGTATCTGTTCTGATTGACCCGGGTGCTACGCACTCCTTTGTTACTCGGAGAGTGATTCGTAACTGCAATATGACAATTAGTCATAGGGTAGATAGCTTGTTTTTGGAGACTCCGTTGAGTGGGTCTGCCGTTTTGCAGGAGGTATGCTCTCCCTGCATCCTCTTCTTTTCTGATCATCGCATTCAAGTGGACCTTATACCACTTGATATGCAAGGTTTTGATATAATTCTTGGGTTGGATACCTTGGAAAGGTATAGGGTTGCTTGGATTGTGAATCCAAGCAGGCTGTGTTTGCTGATGAAAGCAACACATGGATCTTTCAAGGAGAGAGAAAGATTCTACCCACCTGTCTTGTATCAGCGATGGTTGCTGATAAGTTGATGAGACAAGGATGTTATGCATTCTTGGCCCATGTGGTAGATACTACCATGGAGAGTCCTAACCCTGCTGAAGTTCCTATAGTCTGGGAATTTGAAGATGTATTTCCTGAAGAACTTCCAGGTGTGCCACCACCTTGGGAAATTTATTTTGAAATCAATTTGATTCCAGATACACAACCTATAGCCCAGACCCCATATAGGATGGCGCCTGCTGAGATGGCAGAACTCAAGAAGCAGCTTCAAGAGTTGCTTGAGAAGGGTTTCATCCGACCGAGCACTTCACCCTGGGGTGCTCCAATTTTGTTTGTTAAAAAGAAAGACGGGTCAATGCGGTTGTGCATTGATTACAGACAATTAAATAAAGTAACAATAAAGAATAAGTACCCGTTGCCGAGGATTGATGATCTTTTTGACCAGTTGCGTGGTGCAACAGTCTTCTCAAAAATAGACTTGAGGTCTCGATATCATCAACTCCGTATTAGGGATATTGACATATCCAAGTCTACCTTTAGGACACGATATGGTCACTATGAGTTCACAGTTATGTCGTTTGGACTAACCAATGCACCGGCTGCATTCATGGAACTCATGAATAGAGTTTTTTGATCTTTCCTTGATCAGTGTGTTGTCGTCTTCATGGATGACATTCTGATTTATAGTAAGGATGCTCAGCAGCATGTACAACATCTCCGACAGGCTCTAACTCTGCTAAGAAAACATAAGCTATATGCTAAGTTTAGCAAGTGTGAGTTCTGGTTGCCGGAAGTATCTTTTCTTGGACATGTGATACCTGCCTCGGGTATTCGTGTTGACCCTACAAAGGTAGAATATGTTCTACAATGGGAACAACCGAAGACACCAACGGAGATTCGAAGTTTCTTGGGATTAGCTGGTTATTATCGAAGGTTTATTAAAAATTTCAGTTCTATAGCCTTACCCTTAACCAAGTTAACCCGGAAAGATGTTCCTTTTACCTGGAGTGATAAGTGTCAACAGTCTTTTCAGCTGTTAAAGGAGAGGTTGACAAGTGCACCTGTGCTTGTGTTACCTGAGCAAGGAAAAGGATACATAATTTTTTGTGATGCCTCCAAGAATGGACTCAGATGCGTGTTGATGCAGGATAAGCAAGTGATTTCTTTTGCTTCACGACAGCTTAAGAAACACAAAGAGAATTATCCGGCACACGATCTGGAGTTAGCTGTTGTGGTTCATGCCCCGAAAATCTGGAGACATTATCTCTACGGAGAGACATTCCAGATTTTCACATATCACAAAAACCTTAAGTATATCTTCTCTCAGCATGAACTTAACATGAGGCAACGTCGCTGGATGGAGTGTAACATCCTCAATTTCATAGCTAAAGTAAGCCTTTAATGTGGGGTTTTCTAGTAAGTGTATGCCAAGGGACCTAATCAACCTATTATGACTAGGTATGTAATTAAGTTCACAAAATGTGTGATACAAGCCATCTAAAACAACCAATACATACATGATGACTTAAATGTGTGTGATTGTAGTCGGTTGTATATGAACATAAAAGAATTATTCCTATGGACAATAATGTGACGAATATCTAATATGATGAGTCCAGATCATGGCTTGAGCCTTGGACCTAGCTTAGGTCTTCATGTTATGTAACTAACGAAATATTGATCACATGTGTTATACATGGACTTCAATTGAGAAATTATATTGGTTGAAGACTTATTTTCATGATTTGGAATACAATCAAGCTCATGGACCCTTTGAAATACTAAGGGGTGGGCCATGTGCACTAGAGCTCAATTCCAGCCCTATTGGACCAATTATATTCTACAAATAGGTCCTTGGAGTGCAATTTGAGAATTGAATATTTTGTGGTCATAATGAATACTCAAAATATTTTTAGTAGAATAATAATTAGAATATAAGATGGTGGGAGAAAATTTAGATGATTTTGATGTATATAGTGGCCTAGGTAATTAAATTAGTAATTATAATGTTTTTATTTAAAAGACATGTTTGGAGTGTTTGTACAACTAGTTTTTACTTAAAATATTGCTTTATGTGAAGTTGATGATTATATAGTATTTACTCCAAAATTTGAAGTCAGACCGAGCTATACGATGGGCTATATAAATATTTCTTTGTTTTGGACTTTTATCAAAAAGAAGAAGAAAAACAAAATAAAAAAGGGGGCCACTCCAGCCCAACACGGACTGGAGAGCGCCGCCTCCATTATAAAGGACCAAAACAGAGTCCGCAAAGGAGTTGACCCCCCACACTATCCGGACTCATGTTTTCTATATTAACCATGGATCTGGAAAGCCTAGGGTTAGCCGAAGCTAAGGCTACGATTCGACTGGGAACCGAGTCATGGAGAAGGAGAGCAAAGGAGCCGAAGGGCGAGGCACTGTAGGTGGCGGCTTGAAGTTATTCATGCCTGTACTTTCAATCACAGCCTCTCCACGAGCATCTACGATGTCACCCATCTAGGTCGGCCAGGCGGTAGCAAACGAGGGGGCTACCTCACAGAAGATGGCACACTGGCCGCCGCCGAGGTTGGCAATGTGGGTGCTCTGTTTTGAGCGTGGAACAGGGGAGATGCTGCCCCTTTGTACTGAACAACCATGGTGCTTTTCTCGGAGGAGATGGAGGTTGCATACCTCCGGTCCAAAGCCGATCTTCATGGAGATCCGGCCATCGGAGATCAGGGTAGAGGGACGATGCCACCTGGGACCTTTCCCACATGAGAGGGCAGTCCGGGTGCTGGTTGCGTGGCCGCTGGACCTATGCGCCGTCCACCCTGTTTCGGACCTGGAACAGAGCAAGCGCAGGTCATACAACGAAGAAGAAGGATGCGCACCAATAGATCAGGGCCATTGGATCTCCGATCAATGGACGGAATTAATATTGAGTAAGGTAACATCAAAAATTCATATCTTGAGTTATAGATCTCAGTTTGGGACAAACAAGGTACCTTTGGAAAGCTCTTTGAGTGTATTATCTTATAAAAATAGTTCCAGAGTATGGTTTTGATGTCTTCTATTTATTATATTCTGGGTAGACAAAACTATATGATTTTGATGTTTTACCAATTAAAAATAGTAAACAACTTTAGAAATTTATACAAATTTTACTGAATGTGTGTTTTGATATGTTCAACATTAATCCAGATCCTGATCTTTCATATATGAAGTTTTAAAGAGGTTTTTAATGTAAACCCTAATAAGGGTATTTTGGGTATTTCATCCATGATATGATTTTTTTAAATAACCTAATATTTTATACATGATCTTACTACATTATGTGATTACTTTTCTAGAGATTTGATGGATTTTCTTGTGTTATCATATTTGTATTAAGATTTGGACCTGAGTGACCATTATGTGAGGGTAATAGATGATTATCTTGACAATAAGTGATATATGTATGGCCAATTAGGCCTGATATTAGTAATGTGAGGGTATTCTACTTTGATTTTCTAATTGAGTCAGTAGGTTTAGAATATGTGACTATGTTTGAGAATTATTCTCATTATATGAAGTATATGTTCATATTAGTGCATAAGACAATTTATGTCTTATTTGAGTATAAAGATAATATTTATTATATAGTATGAGTTTTATTTTATTTCAACGTCAATATTTTATGGTGACTTTAGATTAAAGTTGTTTTTAGTCTAAATGAGAACCCTAAGTTGGTATATGTAGTTAGGAAGATGGGGTTTTAAGATTTAGAAATAGAAAGAGGGAATATATGCTTGGACTGATAAAACTATGATGATATCCAGGTTATTAAAGTTATGGAACTTAGAATGGAGACTTCCCTATCGATGCCATCTGTATAATAGGTAAGTGGTTCATGCCCATGAGTATTTATGTTTGTCAAATCAAGTACATTTACATGCTTCTTAAGTAAGCCATTCATGTCCTACACTCTAAGTTAAATGTGTAAGAATGATTTTATGTGCTTATGATTGTAGAAATTCATATGCTCAATACCTTAAGTAGTGATGTGTCATGGAATGATTCTAAATCATGAAGTTAAGTTCATAAGAAGGATAAGAAAATATAGTTCTATCATATCTCTTAAATATAGATGTAACCATGTATTGAGATTTCAAATAGGAACATGTCATCAAGGTTTCATATATATGTAGCGATCTAAGAAATTAAAAAGTGAAATAGATTCCTTAATAAGGTTGATGTTTAAAAGTTAAGTATCATGTGAGAATATGGGTGTTGCACATGGTAGACCATTGCCCAATTTCTAGGATAAATGTACTAAAGTGGCATTAAAGATATTGTAACATGAGTTTGTGATGATATTATCATATTATGAGATATTAAGCCATGATTGAGTTGCACGAAGAGAATCTATATGATTTCTTCCTTAAGGTTTAAGTTTTAAGTTCATACAAATGTATTGAGATCAGACTTAATGAGATTAAATTGGGTATGATTAAGATGCAAGTTAAGATTTTCTAAGGTTCTATTCTATGGTTTATGATCTTAAGACTTAAGTCCATTAAGATCAGAGTGTGATGAGGTTTTAACATAGAATGAGTTATCATGCCAAGAATCAGATATCATACTTTAGCTATACACATTACTTAAGTTACTTTTGTATATTTAGTATTTCTATACTCATTTCATATCTCGTCTCATAAGACATTAGACTCATGTGTGATATAATTGGTATAATGAAGTAATCTTACTAAATCAGAGTTTTAGAATAAAGTTTACCTAGATAATGAGATACATGATTAAATCCAATAACAGATTCAGTTTAGAACTCAAGAATAAGAGATTTAGATTCAAACTTAGACTACTCACTGTGTGAGTAGCCATATTTTGAATAAAAGGTACTTGATATGCATATGGACCCAATCTCAAATATGTTGTAATTTGAGATACATATCCAAATTCTATAATAGATTATGTTCAGATTTTAAAGAGAGCAGAGATTCAGATTCAGATTTCAGATTCAAAATTCAGTACATGTTTAGTACTCAGTTTTAGATAAGTTAGATTTAGTATTTAGTAAAGATAGACGTAAGATAATTAATTTGAAACATTCACATAATGCATTATATAATAAGTCCTCACCAGAGAGTCCCGGGACGATTCAGAGGCGCGTTGCGCCAGACACTGCGGGTGTCACAGAGGGCATGTTATGCCAACAGAGGGTGCGTTGCACCATAGAGGACACTTCGGTGTCAACAGAGGGCACATTGTGCCAACAGAGGGTGCGTTGCACCATAGAGGACACTTCAGTGTCACAGAGGAGGACTTATTGTATAATGGTGGCCACAAACAGATAAAAATCGTAAGTAAAAGATACCATAGATTAAAGATTCTCATATTCTCATCCATGAGTAATGATGAGAGGGTATTAGATAATATAAGTAAGACCTAGGCACTTTGGCGTAGGTCATGAGATCCATGTACCAGGGTACATGTCTCTAGAGAAAGATAAGATAGAAAGATATAACTTTCAGATTAAGAAATAAGAGATTTTATGTTTCAGATTTTACTCAGAGCTTGATAGTAAATTGGTCATTTATAATGTCAATTTCAGATTATTAGTCATGTATATTTTTAGAATACTCATGCCACTTACTCTAATGACTGTTTTTCCCAATGCATGGCTGGGGACGCGATGTCCGTAGGGTTTGGAGCAACAGAAGATTTAAAGAATAAGAAAAGGTGTAGCAGGTTTTCAAGCTTGCCTAGTGGGGTGCCATCTACCGAGACGATCCAGAGTTTAGACATATCTTTTTATGCTTAGTCTTGTTTAAGGAGTAGGTTAGATGAGTTGTAGTTTTCGTTTTATCAATGACTATGTATGAATTAATTTTACCTAATGCAAAGTGTTTCATTTGCTTTAATTGCAACGACTATCATGTTCGTGACACTCCCAGAAAAAAAAAATATTGCTTCCGCTCATGTTTTATGAAAATCTGGGTGTTACAATATGGTATCAGAGCAATTTGGTAAATGGCCACTAGACAAACATGATTTTCATAGTCACCCTAGAGTGGAGAGGTAAGAGATTAGAGCTTAGGGATAGATTCCCGTAGAAAGATATAATGACATAGATTGACATACAGTTTTCACCTTAGAAGAAATATAGATGTCCGAGAGAGATGTTTATATTCTAGGTCTCATGTTTCAACCTAACCCTAGCTAATGATGTTGCTTCTCCATTCTCAATGGTTATGGCCAGCCAATTGAGAATTGAGGAGGAATGTCATAATCACTAGACCTTGATGCATCTCTCATTTCTTACTAGTCTGTGTGGTATGGGACACATGTGTTAGTAGGTTAGTGAGAGAGCATGACAGGATCTCGCATCTGTGGGTATGTGCTTGATCACCACATATCTAGAGGTGTAGGAGATACCTGGAAGACCTAAGATTAGATGGTCAACTACACCTGATTTTTGAAATTCATGACAAGGTTGAGTCAGATGTCTTAAGTGTAGAGACCAGTTTAGCTTCATAGACCTTAAGTATGAGTTGAGTAGTAGAGCAAGGTAACAAATAATGCTCACAAAATCATTTAGTGAAATACATTACATAGCTCTTTCCATGTAAAAGTCGGAACATAAGTGTGCCTTACAATAAATTAAGAGGTAAGCAGAACCCTAAGGTGGGTAGTAGCCTAGAGAAATTTCGAGGACGAAATTTATTTCAAGGTGGGTAGAATTGTAACATCCTCAATTTCATAGCTAAAGTAAGCCTTTAATGTGGGGTTTTCTAGTAAGTGTATGCCAAGGGACCTAATCAACCTATTATGACTAGGTATGTAATTAAGTTCACAAAATGTGTGATACAAGCCATCTAAAACAACCAATACATACATGATGACTTAAATGTGTGTGATTGTAGTCGGTTGTATATGAACATAAAAGAATTATTCCTATGGACAATAATGTGACGAATATCTAATATGATGAGTCCAGATCATGGCTTGAGCCTTGGACCTAGCTTAGGTCTTCATGTTATGTAACTAACGAAATATTGATCACATGTGTTATACATGGACTTCAATTGAGAAATTATATTGGTTGAAGACTTATTTTCATGATTTGGAATACAATCAAGCTCATGGACCCTTTGAAATACTAAGGGTGGGCCATGTGCACTAGAGCTCAATTCCAGCCCTATTGGACCAATTATATTCTACAAATAGGTCCTTGGAGTGCAATTTGAGAATTGAATATTTTGTGGTCATAATGAATACTCAAAATATTTTTAGTAGAATAATAATTAGAATATAAGATGGTGGGAGAAAATTTAGATGATTTTGATGTATATAGTGGCCTAGGTAATTAAATTAGTAATTATAATGTTTTTATTTAAAAGACATGTTTGGAGTGTTTGTACAACTAGTTTTTACTTAAAATATTGCTTTATGTGAAGTTGATGATTATATAGTATTTACTCCAAAATTTGAAGTCAGACCGAGCTATATGATGGGCTATATAAATATTTCTTTGTTTTGGACTTTTATCAAAAAGAAGAAGAAAAACAAAATAAAAAGGGGGCCACTCCAGCCCAACACGGACTGGAGAGCGCCGCCTCCATTATAAAGGACCGAAACAGAGTCCGCAAAGGAGGTGACCCCCCACACTATCCGGACTCATGTTTTCTATATTAACCATGGATCTGGAAAGCCTAGGGTTAGCCGAAGCTAAGGCAACGATTCGACTGGGAACCGAGTCATGGAGAAGGAGAGCAAAGGAGCCGAAGGGCGAGGCACTGTAGGTGGCGGCTTGAAGTTATTCAGGCCTGTACTTTCAATCACAGCCTCTCCGTGAGCATCTACGACGTCACCCATCTAGGTCGGCCAGGCGGTAGCAAACGAGGGGGATACCTCACAGAAGATGGCACACTGGCCGCCGCCGAGGTTGGCAATGTGGGTGCTCTGTTTCGAGCGTGGAACAGGGGAGATGCTGCCCCTTTGTACTGAACAGCCATGGTGCTTTTCTCGGAGGAGATGGAGGTTGCATACCTCCGGTCCAAAGCCGATCTTCATGGAGATTCGGCCACCGGAGATCAGGGTAGAGGGACGATGCCACCTGGGACCTTTCCCACATGAGAGGGCATTCCGGGTGCTGGGAGCGTGGCCGCTGGACCTATGCGTCGTCCACCCTGTTTCGGACCTGGAACAGAGCAAGCGCAGGTCATACAACGAAGAAGAAGGATGTGCACCGATAGATCAGGGCCATTGGATCTCCGATCAATGGACGAAATTAATATTGAGTAAGGTAACATCAAAAATTCATATCTTGAGTTATAGATCTCAGTTTGGGACAAACAAGGTACCTTTGGAAAGCTCTTTGAGTGTATTATCTTATAAAAATAGTTCCAGAGTATGATTTTGATGTCTTCTATTTATTATATTCTGGGTAGACAAAACTAAATGATTTTGATGTTTTACCAATTAAAAATAGTAAACAACTTTAGAAATTTATACAAATTTTATTGAATGTGTGTTTTGATATGTTTAACATTAATCCAGATCCTGATCTTTCATATATGAAGTTTTAAAGAGGTTTTTAATGTAAACCCTAATAAGGGTATTTTGGGTATTTCATCCATGATATGATTTTTTTTAAATAACCTAATATTTTATACATGATCTTACTACATTATGTGATTACTTTTCTAGAGATTTGATGGATTTTCTTGTGTTATCATATTTGTATTAAGATTTGGACCTGAGTGACCATTATGTGAGGGTAATAGATGATTATCTTGACAATAAGTGATATATGTATGGCCAATTAGGCCTGATATTAGTAATGTGAGGGTATTCTACTTTGATTTTCTAATTGAGTCAGTAGGTTTAGAATATGTGACTATGTTTGAGAATTATTCTCATTATATGAAGTATATGTTCATATTAGTGCATAAGACAATTTATGTCTTATTTGAGTATAAAGATAATATTTATTATATAGTATGAGTTTTATTTTATTTCTACGTCAATATTTTATGGTGACTTTAGATTAAAGTTATTTTTAGTCTAAATGAGAACCCTAAGTTGGTATATGTAGTTAGGAAGATGGGGTTTTAAGATTTAGAAATAGAAAGAGGGAATATATGCTTGGACTGATAAAACTATGATGATATCCAGGTTATTAAAGTTATGGAACTTAGAATGGAGACTTCCCTATCGATGCCATCTGTATAAGAGGTAAGTGGTTCATGCCCATGAGTATTTATGTTTGTCAAATCAAGTACATTTACATGCTTCTTAAGTAAGCCATTCATGTCCTACACTCTAAGTTAAATGTGTAAGAATGATTTTATGTGCTTATGATTGTAGAAATTCATATGCTCAATACCTTAAGTAGTGATGTGTCATGGAATGATTCTAAATCATGAAGTTAAGTTCATAAGAAGGATAAGAAAATATAGTTCTATCATATCTCTTAAATATAGATGTAACCATGTATTGAGATTTCAAATAGGAACATGTCATCAAGGTTTCATATATATGTAGCGATCTAAGAAATTAAAAAGTGAAATAGATTCCTTAATAAGGTTGATGTTTAAAAGTTAAGTATTATGTGAGAATATGGGTGTTGCACATGGTAGACCATGGCCCAATTTCTAGGATAAATGTACTAAAGTGGCATTAAAGATATTGTAACATGAGTTTGTGATGATATTATCATATTATGAGATATTAAGCCATGATTGAGTTGCACGAAGAGAATCTATATGATTTCTACCTTAAGGTTTAATATTTAAGTTCATACAAATGTATTGAGATCAGACTTAATGAGATTAAATTGGGTATGATTAAGATGCAAGTTAAGATTTTCTAATGTTCTATTCTATGGTTTATGATCTTAAGACTTAAGTCCATTAAGATCAGAGTGTGATGAGGTTTGAACATAGACTGAGTTATCTTGCCAAGAATCAGATATCATACTTTAGCTATACACATTACTTAAGTTACTTTTGTATATTTAGTATTTCTATACTCATTTCAGATCTCGTCTCATAAGACATTAGACTCATGTGTGATATAATTGATATAATGAAGTAATCATACCAAATCAGAGTTTTAGAATAAAGTTTACCTAGATAATGAGATACATGATTAAATCCAATAACAGATTCAGTTTAGAACTCAAGAATAAGAGATTTAGATTCAGACTTAGACTACTCACTGTGTGAGTAGCCATATTTTGAATAAAAGGTACTTGATATGTAAATATGTTGTAATTTGAGATACATATCCAAATTCTATAATAGATTATGTTCAGATTTTAAAGAGAGCAGAGATTCAGATTCAGATTTCAGATTCAGAATTCAGTACATGTTTAGTACTCAGTTTTAGATAAGTTAGATTTAGTATTTAGTAAAGATAGACGTAAGATAATTAATTTGAAACATTCACATAATGCATTATATAATAAGTCCTCACCAGAGAGTCCCGGGACGATTCAGAGGCGCGTTGCGCCAGACACTGCGGGTGTCACAGAGGGCATGTTATGCCAACAGAGGGTGCGTTGCACCATAGAGGACACTTCAGTGTCACAGAGGAGGACTTATTGTATAATGGTGGCCACAAACAGATAAAAATCGTAAGTAAAAGATACCATAGATTAGAGATTCTCATATTCTCATCCATGAGTAATGATGAGAGGGTATTAGATAAGATAAGTAAGACCTAGGCACTTTGGCGTAGGTCATGAGATCCATGTACCAGGGTACATGTCTCTAGAGAAAGATAAGATAGAAAGTCATAACTTTCAGATTAAGAAATAAGAGATTTTATGTTTCAGATTTTACTCAGAGCTTGATAGTAATTTGTCGTTTATAATGTCAATTTCAGATTATTAGTCATGTATATTTTTAGAATACTCATGCCACTTACTCTAACGACTATTTTTCCCAATGCATGGCTGGGGACGCGATGTCCGCAGGGTTTGGAGAAGCAGAAGATTTAAAGAATAAGAAAAGGTGTAGCAGGTTTTCAAGCTTGCCTAGTGGGGTGCCATCTACCGAGACGATCCAGAGTTTAGACATATCTTTTTATGCTTAGTCTTGTTTAAAGAGTAGGTTAGATGAGTTGTAGTTTTCTTTTTATCAATGACTATGTATGAATTAATTTTACCTAATGCAAAGTGTTTCATTTGCTTTAATTGCAACGACTATCATGTTCGTGACACTCCCAGAAAAAAAAATATTGCTTCCGCTCATGTGTTATGAAAATATGGGTGTTACATGGAGTTAATCAAGGATTATGATTGCACAATAGATTACCATCCAGGAAAGGCCAATGTAGTTGCAGATGCCTTGAGTAGGAAATCAGTAACATCATCCTCTGATAGGGCACAATTAAACTCTTTAGTATGCCCTAGGAGAGATATGCTTATCTCCTTAGGCAAGATAATGTACATATGAAGGTGTCATGGATTGTCGGGTTGTTGGCTGAGATGCATATCAAACCCACCCTAAGAGAGAAGATTAAGGAGGCACATCAAGTTGATGTTGCAGTTCAGCAGATCAGATCTGAGTATGGTGATGAGAAGCGAGAAGGTTTTCATGAATCAGATGATCAAGTGGCATGCTATCATGGGAGGATGGTAGTACCAGATGTAGATAACCTGAGGAAGTTAGTCCTGGAAGAAGCTCATTCTTCAATGTATGCTATGCATCGAGGAAGCACCAAGATGTATCGAAACTTGAAAGATATGTATTGGTGGCCTGGGATGAAGAAGGACGTAGATGAGTTTGTTCTGAGGTGTCCAGTGTGTCAGCAAGTTAAAGCTGAACACCAGAAGCCTGCAGGAACAATGCAACCTTTACCCATACCATAGTGGAAGTGGGATCATGTAACCATGGACTTTGTTGTTGGTCTACCTAGAACAAACAAAGGGCATGATTCCATTGGGGTAATTATTGATAGGTTGACTAAGACAGCACATTTCTTACCTGTCAAAACAACCTATTCTGCTGAAAGGTTATCCCAGTTATATGTTCAAGAGATAGTGCGTGTGCATGGAGTTCCTGTCACCATAGTTTCTGACAGAGGTCCTCAGTTCACAAGTCATTTTTGGGAACAACTACATAGGGCACTAGGCACCCAGTTAAGGTTTAGTACAGCCTTTCATCCACAGACGGATGGACAGTCAGAAAGGACTATACAGACCTTAGAAGATCTGTTGAGAGCATGTGTTCTCCAGTTCACAGGAAGTTGGGATCTACACCTAAGCTTGATAGAGTTTGCCTATAACAATAGCTATCAACATAGTATTAATATGGCACCTTATGAAGCCTTATATGGCAGACGTTGTAGATCACCCTTATGCTGGTATGAGATTGGTGAACATCAATTGTTAGGTCCTGATCTTGTGCAGCAAACTACGAAAAAGATTAAAGTAATACAACAACAGATTAAGACTGCACAAGATAGGAAAAAATCTTATGCTGACAAGCGTCGTAGACCGTTGGAGTTCCAGGTTGGAGACAAAGTGTATCTCAAGGTCTTGCCTTGGAAAGGAGTCCTTCGCTTTGGAAGGATAGGGAAGTTAGCTACTAGATTTATAGGGCCTTATCCAATCATTGAACGGGTTGGAAAGGTAGCCTATAGACTAGAGTTACCACCAGAATTACAAAAACTACACCCTGTGTTTCATATTTCTATGCTAAGGAAATGTCATCCCGATACCGAGTCAGTTCTACAACCTATGGAAGTAGAATTGAATGAAGATATAACTTATGAGGAAGGACCGGTGTCAATTCTTGATAACAGAATTAAAAAGCTAAAGAAGAAAGAGATAAGTCTTGTAAAAGTTCTCTAGAATCACCGTGGTGTTGAAGAAGCCACTTGGTAACTAGAGGAAGAGATGAGAAGAAAATATCCTACTCTTTTCTCTTAATATGTTTTATCGATTTCGAGGACGAAATCCTTGTAAGGGGTGGATAATTTGTAACATCCCTGACCTGGGTTATGAGTTAACCCTAGGTGTTTTGCCTAAATATGTAATTAAATCTTTGTGATTATCTTTTGGCATGTAATTAAGTTCCTAAGGAACATACATTTTCATTTATGTCCTTTTAAAACAATGTTGTAGAATTATTTGGTAATGCAGGGGCCTATGTGCAAATTACCCAGTTAAAGGGTGTAACTTGCAAATTTCACAAGTTAAGATGTTCCTATGGTGATGAGACATCATATGAGTAAATATGATGAGGTAAGATGGATTTCCCAAGCTTGGGCAACAAGATACAACTTGTGGAATGATCCTTGTGCTTAAAAACCCTAATTTGGATTAAAGTGCAATTTACCCAAATATGGGGTGCAACTTATATAATACACCATCTAGAACATCGTTTATGACTTTTGACATCATTTAGAGTAATAATGATGAAGGGGGCACTTCCTTTGAATAATCATATAATAAGGAACACCTTTGTAATTAAATCATCAAGATGTAAGTAAGGAGACCCTTATGTACATATGTACCTTAGTGATAAGTTGACCTTCCTTGCCTTTAGTTCTTGGTTTTATAAGGAGTTTTACCTTAGAAAAGAAGAGGAGGGACGTGCCTAAAAGAAAGGAAGGACCTAGTTGTGAAAAGGAGAAACTAGTTGTCCTTATGTTGGAAATGACCCCAAGATATATATACACCCTTCCTTTGTTTGTAAAGGAACGTTTCCTTCACTTCCTTTCTTATTTCCTTGCTTAGACCGACTTAGGACAGAGCTCTGGAGAATAGGAGAATGGCCAAGCAGTTCTAGGTAATCTTTGATCATCATCTTGCTCAAATTCATGGAGGATATCATGTTACAAGGTTGGTTTGCTAGTTTTCTTTCTTAGATTTCTCGTTCTAGCCATCTTTTCCCAACCTTTCCTTGGAAAAAAACCCTTGGCCGACCTGTGGAGCTCAAGACACCATTAAAGACTTGAAGCTTGGAAGCTTGGAGCTCAAGGAACGACCTTAAGGCGGGTTTTATAATTCTAAACCTTTTGCTTTGTTATGCATACTTTTATTCGTGCAAATAATAGTTAGTTCTTCTTCTTCCCCATCCTTCTTTGCACCCTTGCAAGCTTTTTCGTGAAGAACAGACCTTGGTTTCAAGGTTGAAGACAAAGGGCACTAATACCTGTGTTGGTCCTTATCCAAATTTACTAAACGATCTTGGACC
Source organism: Alisma plantago-aquatica (assembly GCA_963693085.1). Lineage (NCBI taxonomy): Eukaryota > Viridiplantae > Streptophyta > Magnoliopsida > Alismatales > Alismataceae > Alisma > Alisma plantago-aquatica. The sequence goes on along the minus strand of OY856414.1, from coordinate 13,280,584 downwards.
AATAGGTCAAACGATCTCACACTTGTGTCAATCCAAACGGGTTCAATAGGTCGGTTTGGCCAAACGGGTTCCAACCCATTTGAGGGCGTTGACCAAGCATTTACCATTTGGGATTTCTGTTCACAATTATGTAGGCTAATGACCCACCAAATTTGAGTGGTTAACTCCAAAGGAATCCTAGGTTGAAGGCTAATCAATTAGGCAATCAAATTGAATTAAGTGTTGTTTTCTAAACTGATTAACTTGAATCTTTGGGCAAACGGGTTCCAACCCGTTTGAAGGAGTTGACCAAGCGTTGACCGTTTGGGATTCCTGTTCAGAATATATTGAATTTCATTTCTACCAAGAATCATGATCTAATTCCTAACCAATTAAGAGTTGAAGGCATTTCAACACCCTAACCCTAATCGGGTTAAATTTGCTGATTTTCATATAGTTTTTGATGAGTGTTGGATTGAAGGACCCAAACGAGTTCAAACCCGTTTGGGGGTTCATCCAAACGATCTCACACTCGTTTAGTGACACCCCAAGACCGTTTGAAGGTCTAGGGTTAAAGAAATGTGATGGTTTGAGGGTCCAATCACAAGATATTGATAAATTGATGAAAAAGTGCTGATTTGTAATTTAATTAGGACTCAACCCTTATCAAATCAACTTAATTTTTGGTCAAACTTTGGAAAAACGGTCTCAAGACCATTTTTAGATCATCCAAACGATCTCAAGACCGTTTGGGCCAAGTTTGGGCCCAATTGGAGTTCAATTGATAGGTTCAACCTTGTTTTGATTCACATTGTTGAAAATTGATGAGTAGCCGATTGGAAACCTTAATTGAGTTAGACTTAACCATAATTGGCTTTCAATTGAAGGTCAAATTGGTGCCCAATTGGTTGAGGCTCATCCTTTTTGACTCAATTTCTAAGTGGTTAACATGGATTGGGCCAATTGAAGGCTTCAACTTAAGAAAACCCTTTCAATCATAACCTATGGGTCACCTTTTATGTTTATGCGGTTTGAAACCAAGTTGGTCCACACTCGTTTGAGTCCAAATGAGTCCACACTCATTTGAGTCCAAACGAGTCCACACTCATTTGAGTCCAAATGATTCCACACTCGTTTGAGTCCAAATGAGTCCACACTCATTTAATCCCAAACGAGTCCACACTCGTTTGACCTCAAACGGGTTCACACTCGTTTGACCTCAAACGGGTTCACACCCGTTTAGACTCCTTTGGGTTCACACCCGTTTAGACTTAAGAGGGTCCACACTCGTTTAATGCCCAAATGGGCTCTAGGTCGTTTGAGGTTAAACGAGTTCAAGGTCATCTAAGAATCAAATGGGTTGAAGGTTGAAGGTCAAACCCTAAACCAGTTAGAGATTTTCAAGGTTGATTATACTTAATCACTTGAAGGTGTAAATGGTCCAATGATGATCTTATTTAAACCATAATGGTAACTCAAGATATTAAGGGACCAAGTGATTAATGAATTGACCCATGATGATGATCAATGGGTAAATTACCAAAATGCCCTTGAAAGGTTCAATTGAGTAATACCTTGTTTTAATCAAACCCTAATCACATGATAGTGATGAGTTGACTTGTGTTAATCAATGAGGACTTAACCCAACCTAATCTAGAGTGGTGTAATCACTATCTACTAGTTAGAGGAGAGAGAAAGTACCAATTATAATGGAAACTCAAATAAAATACCTTCAATATACTTGAATGTGCAAGTTTAGGTATGATCCACTTATGTGAGATCATAGTAAACCCTAATTCTAGGGTGAAGACATGTAATGTGAATAGTAAACCCTAATTCTAGGGTGAAGACATGTAATGTGAATAGTAAACCCTAATTCTAGGGTGATGACATGTAATGTGAATAGTAAACCCTAATTCTAGGGTGAAGACATGTAATGTGAATAGTAAACCCTAATTGATGAAAACTAGGGAAACCTAGCTCTTGAATGAGTAGGGAGATACAACTTCTTTAAATAAGTTATTTACTGTTATCAGTTGATTTAACCATGCAGGTTTCTTCATAAGAATGATCATATCCAGGTACGAAATACATTGGTTGATGATACATTACTTAGTATACATGTTTTTCATATTCCTTAAATGTTGTTGTTCTAATTGATAACAATATGTTGCTGATTACCTTAGAGCTTTTATTGCCTATGTTAGTCTTGGTTGCTATAATAAATCTTCTGGCGAAGAGTTATAACTCTCGCTGGGACAATTATTTAAAATTGTCTCACCCCGTAGATTTCTACCTTTAGGTGGACGTCGATGTCGAAGGAACCGATCTACAGGTGGACAGCAGCAACAACAGCGAATTCAGGGGCAGCAGTGACTTCAGGTGGAAACACTGTGCTGTCTAGTCTTGTAGTCAGAATAGTCTTATGTCGTCTCTGTACACTCAGGTCCTAGGAGTTTGTTGATCTGAGAATTTTGAAATCTTGAGATTTTGTATCATGACGTATATAATCACTCGAGAAGTGATTTATCAGAGATGTAAACAGTTCATCTTACTTTTATAAAAGGAGTTTCAGGTTTTTAAGATCTCGTTTTCGAAAAGTTTTAATTTCTCGTGATTTTTCGTATTCCGCTGTTAATCGAATCGCTTTCGCTATGTTTATCTTGTGTTTTGGAGATCAGAGCCCACATTGGATGTGTGTTGATACAGGATAAGCAAGTGATTTCTTTCCCTTCCCGACAGCTTAAGAAACACGAGAAGAATTATCCGACACACGATATGGAGTTAGCTGCTGTGGTTCATGCCTTGAAGATCTGGAGACATTACCTCTACGGAGAAACATTCCAGATTTTCACATACCACAAGAATCTTAAGTATATTTTCTCTCAGCATGAGCTTAACATGAGGCAACAACACTGGATGGAGTTAATCAAGGACTACGACTGTACAATTGATTACCATCCGGGCAAGGCCAATGTAGTTGCAGATGCCTTGAGTAGGAAATCAGCAACATCAACCATGGATAGAGCACAACTAAGTTCCTTAGTATGCTCTAGGAGAGATATGCTTATCTCTTTAAGGCAAGACAATGTGCAGTTGAAGGTGTCATTGTTAGCCGGTTTGTTAACTGAGATGCATATCAAACCTACCCTTAGAGAGCAGATAAAGGAGGCACATCAAGTTGATGCTGCAATTCAGCAGATCAGATCTGAGTATGGTAATGAGAAGCGAGATGGTTTCCATGACTCAGATGATCAGGTGGTATGTTATCATGGGAGGATGATAGTACCAGATGTCGATAATCTGAGGAATTTAGTCTTGGAAGAAGCTCATTCTTCGATGTATGCTATGAATCCAGGGAGCACCAAGATGTATCAAAACTTGAAAGATATGTATTGGTGGCCTAGGATGAAGAAGGATGTTGCTGAGTTTGTTATGAGGTGTCCTGTGTGTCAGCAAGTTAAGGCTGAACACCAGAAGCCTGCAGGAACAATGCAACCTTTACCCATACCACAGTGGAAGTGGGACCATGTGACCATGGACTTTGTTGTTGGCCTACCCAGGACAAGCAAAGGACATGATTCCATTTGGGTAATTGTTGATAGGTTGACAAAGACAACACATTTCTTACCTGTCAAAACAACCTATTCTGCTGAAAGGTTATCACAGTTGTATGTTCAAGAGATAGTGTGTTTGCACGGAGTTCCTGTCACTATAGTTTCTGACAGAGGTCCCTAGTTTACAAGTCGCTTTTGGGAGCAGTTACACAGAGCCTTAGGCACCAAGTTAAGGTTTAGTACAACCTTTCATCCACAGACTGATGGACAGTCTGAAAGGACTATACAGACCTTGGAAGACCTGTTGAGAGCATGTGTTCTCCAGTTTATAGGAAGTTGGGATCTACACCTAAGCTTGATAGAGTTTGCCTATAATAATAGCTATCAACATAGTATTAATATGGCACCATATGAAGCCTTGTATGGTAGACGTTGTAGATCACCCTTATGTTGGTATGACATTGGTGAGCATCAGTTGTTAGGTCTTGATCTTATACAACAGACTACAGAGAAGATCAAAGTTATACAACAACAACTTAAGACTGCACAGGATAGGCAAAAGTCTTATGCTGACAGACGTCGTTGACCCTTAGAGTTCCAGGTTGGAGACAGAATATACCTCAAGGTCTCACCTTGGAAAGGAGTCCTTCATTTTGGAAGGGAAGGGAAGTTAGCTCCTAGATTTATGGGGCCTTATCCAATTGTTGAACGAGTTGGAAAGGTAGCCTATAGATTAGAGTTACCTTCAGAGTTGCAGAAGTTACACCCTGTGTTCCACATTTCTATGCTGAGGAAATGTCACCCAGACACCGAGTCAGTTCTACAACCTATGGAAGTAGAATTGAATGAAGATATAACATATGAGGAAGGACCAGTATTAATCCTTGATAACAGAATTAAAAAGCTAAAGAATAAAGATATAAGCCTTGTGAAAGTCCTCTGGAACCACCATGGTGTCGACGAAGCCACTTGGTAACTAGAGGATGAGATGAGAAGGAGATACCCTGCTCTTTTCTCCTAATACGTTTTATCGATTTCGGGGACGAAATCCTTATGAAGGGGTGGATGATTTGTAACATCCCTGACATGGGTTATAAACTAACCCTAGAATTTTTGCCTAAATATGTAATTATATACTTGTGAATACTCTCTGACATGTAATTAAGTTCCTTAGGAACATATACTTTCAATTTTGCTCCTTTTAAACAAAGTTGTAATATTGTTTTGTAATACAGGGACCTATGTGCAAATTACCCAGTTAAGGGGTTTTAACTTGCAAATTTCACAAGTTAAGATGTTCCTCTGATGATGAGACATCATATGAGTGAATATGATGAGGTATGATGGATTTCTCAAGCCTGGGTATCAAGATGCAGCTTGTCGAATGATCCTTGTGCTTAAAAACCCTAATGTGGAGTAAAGTGCAATTTACCCAAATTGTGGGTTGCAACTTGTAAAATACACCTTCTAGAACATATTTTATGACTCTTGACATCATTTAGAGTAGAAATGGTGAAAAGGGCGCTTCAATGAAGTAATCAGATAAGAAAAATGATCTTTGTGATAAAAATCACCTAGTATGAGTAAGGAGACCTTTCATGTATGTACTCTAGTTGAAAGTTGGCTTTCTTTACCCTTAGATCTTGAGTTTTGATGGAATTTGCTTAAGTTTGGATGGCTTGGACGTGCCATAGAAACAAGGAGGGACTTAGATGAGAATTTCATGTTTTAGAGGTCCTTATGATGAAAAATAGCCTAAACTATATAAGCTAAAACCCTTGCAAACCAAGTGAACGTATCCTTTATCCTCTTCACTTATCATATTTCTCAAAATGGTCAAGGAAAAGCTCTGGAGCTCAGGGAGACGACCAAGTAGTGCTAAGGTGATAAGGAACCATATTCTAGCTCAGATTCTTGGATGAATTCATTATATAAGGTTGGTTTTATGGTTAACTCACTTAGGTTCTTTGTTCTAGCCGACCATCCCCATCTTTTCCTTGGAGAATCACCTTTGGCCGAGTTGTGGAGCTCAAGACGCCATTATAGACTTGAATCTTGGAAGCTTGGATCTCTAGGAACAACGTTTGAGGCGGGTTTTATAACTCTAAACTTCTTGCTTTTTATGCATATCTTTGTTCTTACAATTTGTAGTTAGTTCTTCTTCTACCTCCCTTCTTCCTTGCACTTTTGCAAGTAAAACGGTGGAGTAACTGATCTGAACAGAGGTTGAAGATGATGGGCGTGAATTCCTAGGCAACTTTATCAACTGACCTTGGACCCTTTTGGTTCAAACGGTTGCAAACCGTTTAAGGTCAAACGGTCTCAAACCGTTTGATCTCATGCGGTCTTGCAAGACCGTTTGGATCAAAACGGTCTCAAGACCGTTTGATAGGGTTGACCAAGGGACGACCATTTAAGGGTCTGTTGGCAACATATTGAATTTAATTCCTACAAATAATCATAACTTAATTCCTAATCAATTGAGAGTTGAAGGCACTTCAACACCCTAACCCTAATCGGGTTGAAATTGCTGATTTCAAGTATAGATCTTATTGAGTTTTGGGTTGAAGAACCCACACGGTCTCAAGACCATTTGGGGATTCATCCAAACGGTATTAAGACCGTTTAGTGACAACCCAAGACTGTTTGGAGGTCTAGGGTTGAGGTAATTTGATAGTTTGAGGGTCCAATTACAATAAGTTGATGAATTGATAAAAATGCTGATTTTTAGACCTAATTAGGGGTCAACCCTTATCCAACCGACTTGGTTTTTAGTCAAACTTTGGGCAAACGGTCTCAAGACCGTTTGGAGGATGTCCAAATGATCTCAAGACCGTTTGAGCCAAGTTTGGGCCCAATTGGAGGTCAATTGATAGGTTCAACCTTGATTTGATTCACATTGTTGAATATTGATGATTATCCAATTGAAACCCTAATTGAGATGGACTTAACCCTAATTGGCTTTCAATTGAGGGTCAATTTGGTGTCCAATTGATTAAGGCTTATCCTAATTGACTCAATTTGTAAGTGGTTAACATGGATTTGGATAATTGAGGGCTTCAACATACATAACCATAATCGATTGTAGCTTTTAAACCACTTTTGAGGACCAAACGGTCTCAAGACCGTTTGAGGTCAAACGGTCTCAAGACCGTTTGGGCTCAAACGATCTCAAGGTCATTTGGACCAATCGATCTCTAGGTCAATTTTGATCAAACGGTTTCAAACCGCATAAGCTTCAAACGGTTTGAAGGTCAACTTTCCCCAAATGGTCAACACACCCCAAACGGTCTCAAGACCGTTTGGTGGTTAAAGGTTGAAACCGTTTGGAGATGTTCAAGGTTGTTTATACTTAATCAATTGAAGGTGTATTTGGTTCAATGGTGATCTTATCTAAACCCTAATGGTAACCTAGGACATTAAGGGACTAAGTGTCTAATGAATTGACCCATGATGGTGATCAATGGTGTAATTTACCAAAATACCCTTGAAGGGTTAAATCAAAGGATACCTTGTTTTAATCAAACCCTAATCACATGATAGTGATGATTTGACTTATGATAGTCAATGAGGACTTAACCTAACCTAATATTGAGTGGTGTAATCACCATCTACTAGTAAGAGGAGAGAGAAAGTACCATTTATGGTGGAAACTCAAGTAAAGTACTATCAAACATATGAATGTACATGATTAGGGTATGATCTACCTATGTGAGATCATGGAAACCCTAATTATGATAATTGATGAATCTTAATCTTATCTGAGGGTTTTAATGATGATGTTTCTCATACATGATGATGTTATGAGTTCGTTTCACCATGAGGTGAATAGTAAACCCTAATTCTAGGGTGACGAAGTCTAATGTGAATAGTAAATCCTAAATTGATGAACATCAGGGAACCTAACTCTTGTGAGAGTAGGAAGGTACAACTTCTTTGAAATGATATGTTACTGTTATCAGTTGAATTAACCATGCATGTTCTTATATGAGGATGATCATATCCAGGTAAGGATGATGATACCATATTCATTGAAAGCATGTTATTAGTTTTATGAATAGTGAAATACCCTGTTGCCTAGTAGTGGCATCTAATGAGATTGTTAGGCTATGAGAGCCATGAGTATCATCAAGGTCATGCTTAACAGATGACTTGTGATGAGATGATTGAGAAATGATAATTGATGTGAGTTAGACTTGTTACATTTAAGTATTCTACTTTCATAGCTGCTATGCTAATGGTTAATGTTTGAGAACATGTATGATGTTAAAAGAATACTGAAATGTACCTAACTAATCAAGTATAATCATACCATGTAGAGCCCTGATCATAGATCCATCATTGTCAGAAAGCAAAATGATGGTGAAACAGGTTTTCCTAAGGGAACTCCTGGATCACATACTTTTGAGTATGTGGGGGAATATGGATGTATAAATCCTTACATCCTAGTGTAGGAATTGATGTAGATGTATTCTTAATCCATCAAACCTTCACTATATGTTTATGTTGCAACACAATTCTCTTGAGGAAATCCTTATACTGCATCGATCAGAGATAAACAAGAAATCTCTCGATGACGAAGAGAGTACATAATGCCACTGTAACTCTAAAATAGCGAAGTACCAGATTACCCTGGTGAGCTATATTAGCAGAGACACAAGATGTCCTGTAAGTTATCCTCACTCTGACTGAGGAAGATGAGGTCATAAGAATCCGGCTCTTTTGATGACCTAGGTATGATACCGATGCGACTTAACAATGATCGGTTGGAGTATGAGCGGTATACCTCATCTCCGTAGGGTATAATAATGTTTGTAAAACATAATCAACATCGTAGTAGATCTGTTAGGATTAAACTACGAGATACTTGATTGATGTTACAATGTATAGTATACATGTTCTTCATATTTCTTAAATGATGAACTTCTGCTTATTACCAAACTGCTGTTGAATACTTTGAGAGCTCGTATTGCTTATGTTATTCTTGATTTCTATATAAAGCTTCTAGTGGAGAGTTATAACTCTTGTTGGGACAATTATTTAAAATTGTCTCACTTCGTAGACTTCAACTTTTTAGGTGGTCGTCGAAGACAGAGGAACCAGCTTACAAGTGACCAAAACCAGCTGCAGCAGCACCAAGAGCAGTAGTGAATCTCAGGTGGAGATACTGACTGCCGAGTCATGTTGTTAGATAGTCCTATGTCATCTCTGTACTCTTTGGTCCTTGGAGTTTGTTGATATGAGATTTTGATTCTTAATCTTGAGATTTTGTATCTTTTTGCATATAATCACTCAAGAAGTGGTTTAACAGAGATGTAAACTGTTTACCTTGCTTTTATGAAAGAAGTTTCATGTCTTCATGATCTTGTCTCGAAAAGTTTTAATTTTTCGTGATTTTTCGTATTCCACCGCTAATCGAATGCTTCCTGTGAGTTTATATCGTGTTTTGGAGATCGGAGCCCACAGTTCTTTTGGTTCAACAAATGATCATTTTTCCCTTGGTTTTTGGATCAGTTTTCCCACCTTATCACAACAACCAATGGTGACCCTGAGTCCTGCAACTGATGGCTATTCTGGGTCATCAACCAATGGTTGCTCTATGTAACATCCCTGACCTGGGTTATGCCATAACCTGGAAGTTTTGCTAAAGTTATTCATAAACTTATTTTAATCTTTTGAAAAGTAATTAAGACCCTCCTTGAGTTTGATTTTCAAGTTTGAGCTTATTTGTAAACTATTTGTACATAATATGATAGTTTGGGTGAAAATTGCAATTTACCCAAGATGAGGGTTTATATTGCAATACGTCACATTGTGAATGTGCCCCGGGTGTCTTATCATCATAAGAGAAAGAATGATGCTAAGGGGTGGCTTGTGGAAAGCCTAAATTCCAAGTTAGAGCTTGTTTGAATAATGTTTGTGCCTTGTGTACCAATTTTGGTGCAATTTGCAATTTACCCAAAATATAGGGTTGATATGCAAAATACTACCTCTAGAGTGTCCCTAATATATATTTACATCATCTAGAGGAGAGATAAAGAAAGAGGCACCATGTTTGAATCATCTTTGAGTGGTAGCATTCTTTGTCATGGAAAGACCAAGAAGAGTTGTATAATTGAAACCCTAATTTGAGTTGTATTGAGTTGTATCGAGTTGTAGAGCTTATATGGGGATGCCTATCAGACATGGATCCATAGAGGAGGTCCCATATTGTTTTTTCAACTCTTGTCCTTTGCCATTATGGGTTAAGAACCTCAAGGAGGTGATGGATATCGGCTTACAACTTTCCTTAGAAAAAGTGTATCGGTTTGTGAATAAAAGTGATGTTGAGTTGAAATATCTTGCTCAAACAAGATAACTAATGGCCGAAATATTATCCCTAGATTATCCTCAAGAGTTTTGCATGACAAGATAAATATGTGTGCATGGATACATGTCAACCATGCATGGACACGTGGCACCTAGTAGTATAAAATGATGACACCTCTTATACACTCTCTCCCATGAGCCTCAATTAAATATACCACTCCTTTCACCTACTAGTGAAGCTTTTCAAACACTACAACCCTCTTCCACTTAGATATTGTGCATAGTAGTGAGGATAAAGGAGGATCTCGAGACTCAAGCTTAAGGTGAAGTCATGGTCATCTTCAACCTTGGTTGAAGCATGAATCTCGGGTTGTGAATTCTTTGTTTCTTTTCTTCTTCACCAAGTTCTTATCTATGGATTCTTTGCATATGAAGAAGTTGTGAATGAGTCATGGATCTATGATAATCTCATCTTCAACCTTGGGAATGTGAAGCTTTGGATATTCAAGCTTTGAAGTTGTTCTTGAGGTGGGTTATATAACTTGAACCCAATTATGTTATTATTCACCATCAATCTTGCCATAATTGATGATCTACTTTCAATTTTGAGTTTTCTTGTATAATTGATGAATCCATGAGTTCAATTAGTGACATAGGAATGTTGTACATGAACTAGAATAGTAAGGAATGAAGTCTAGGGCTTGATGATGATGACATCTGAGATGACCCGACATCAAATCAAGCCATCACCAATAATAATTGTGGAATAATCATAAGCAACGGATTAACAAAAATCACTAAAAATTAAAACCATTTTGCAAGGAGATCCTCTTCTAGGAAACTCTTATTCAAAGAACCAAAACTTCATACATATCATGGTTTACATTGTACATACACTTTACCATCTCATCTCGAGGATAACATATAACCGTTGCTTTGCCAAAACCTATACATAAGCAACGTAAAACCTTGAGGCATATAAGCCCAAAATCTCAGATTGTTTGTAAAACCATTACGTGCTGACTCCGAGGACCTGGGAGTACAGAGACGACACATAGGACTTCTATCTACAAGACATGGTAGACAATACACTCAACCTGAGTTGTTACTGCTGCCCCAACTGTTGTTCTCCCTCTACATAAAGGTCTGTACCTCGTCCTGCACGTCCACCTAAAAATTGTGGATCTCACGGGATGAGACAATTGTCCCAGCGAGAGATATAACTCTCCGCTGACAATATTATTATCACAAGTAAGTAGTATAAAACTGAGCAGAGGTTCTTTTATATTAACAAGCATGATAAATCACTGTTATAAGAAGAACAGAGTAATCTTCTACTCTTAAAATAATGCAACTATCTATGGTAGAGCAATAAATCATCTATTCACTATACAAGGCATATAAACAAACATGTATAACATCTATCCAATTAATATGTATAAAAGAAGTTTACATCAACCAATGTTTTCCATATTTGATGCTTAAGCAAATACGCTACACAGATGATTACGTATTACAATCACACTTATGCCCAGAGGAGATGAAGTATACCTTTCATGCTCCAACCAACTACATACTTCTCACAAGTCGGTACCATACAAGGTCAATGACAGAGCCGGCTGCCAAGACCTCTCTCGCCTCGGTCAGTACAAGACAACTGGCATTGACTGCAAAAAGAGCATGCCAGGGTATAGTGGCATCTTCGCTCAGAGTTACAGCCGTAGTATGCAATCTCTTAGGGGAAAACAGACCAACAACCTTCCCCAGTTATAAAATTATTAAGTTATGGCATATATCCATACTCTGAGCCACATGCCAGTTCACTGTGCTCATTACTGAGTCTACGACCACATTCACACTCATGCTAGGATATGGCATATAGCTAATCCCCAAGATTGTGAACGTAAGGGGATCAATCAACATATGGACGTCCAAGCTCACTCCCCCGCATATTCAAAAATATGCGCTCCAGGTAATCCCATGGGAAAAATCCATTTCACCATTTCAGCAAATTCTAACACTGATGGATCTATGGCCAAGGCAACTACATTTTATGGTTCTTAATTATATATTAAGTGCATTACAATATTCTTTTAGCATCAAACAAGTTATAAACATCAATCATAAACAAATGCTACAAAGAAAGGTGTAATACATCTATCAAGTACTTTTCTAATCTTTGGAACACATTTAGATATATAACACTCGAGATCTTAGTCCCTTATCACATTACTGGGAATTCTCATCCCTTAACATCATCATCATCATGATTAAAGGATCTGAGTATTCAAACCCTTAGATCATCATTGAACATTGTTACCTCTGTAATAGGTAATTGTTACCTCTATGTCCTCAGACATAGGTACTCATCATACTTGTTGTACAAGTATTTCACGTACCTCACATGGTTCATTAAATATCTTATCACCTCTCATTAGGAAACAACTATCTTTTTAAGATATCAGACTGTATAATCATTATACTTGTTGTTCAGATTTTTAACATGGCTCACAAGGCTCATTTAAATATGTATCATATAAAATATCATTGCTCATTACTGGCTATGCTCATCATCTCATGATTCTTGAATCGTTTGCACTTCATGATAAAAAAACTCTAACAGTATATGACATCACCATGAAATTCAAAGTGAAATAAATCCTTCCCATTATTAGGGTTAGGATTCCTATTTTAACTGAATAGGGTTTCAAATTTACATCATCACTATGTGATATAAGAGAAATACATCCTTCCCATGATTAGGGTTAGGTCTTCTCAATCTAACTAATTAGGGTTTTAGGTGCATACCATCACCCTTCATTAGGGTTAGGTTTTCCCCTTTTTATCAAATTTAAGGATTTAATATCATATTATCAAGAATCAAACCCTTATTCATACTCCACTCATTTTAGGAGTATCGATGCATGCTTATTAACATGATTTATAACACATGTAAAAAAAAATCTCTCTTATCCTCATTAGGGTGTTGATTACATCATACTTTCACTCAAACCTTGTCTTATGGTACATTGGCCTACTTTAACAAAATACATTAACTCTTTATGTCTTAATGTATTACTTTACATAACACAATTCATGTATTACTCCATCAATTACATTGAATTGAGATGCTTCCAACATATTGGGTATAAAGGTGTGTATGCTACCATATTGTGCTTGAGATACCACCTTAACATCATATCGAGTATCCATATTGGGCATGTGGTGTAACCACATCACCATATCATTTTTAGGGTGTATCCCCTAACACCATATCATGTACTCATATCGGATTGACTATCACTTAGGTTTTATCATCTCAAGTTAGAGATACTTGTCCTCATATCGTGTAAGAGCTAAAAGCTTAACCTCATTTCAGGTATAAGGGTATACTTTCTACCATACCGTGCACAAGGTGTGCACCATATCAAGCATAGGGTATATGCCTCATATTGGTATCGTTCAAATAGTATATTCACAATACCATATCGGGTTACCACCTTGGATTGATATATCGGGTTATCATGTTGGCTAACATATCAGGTTGGTATATTCTGTAGACCATTATGCTCATATTCTTTCATACCTTCAAAGGATCAGTCATATCATATTTTTAGATGACAAGCTATATATCAGGTTGGGCTCTTTCACAACAATCCTTCTCACAAAAAGATAGGGTGTATCGGGTTTCATTCCATCACCTAGGGTTTCAACACCATATCGGTTAAAGTATACACTTGACAACATATCATCCATGAAGTATGAACTTGACTTCATATTGTGCACAAGGTATATGTAGGTATCACTCATATCATTCATGGGGTATCTCTCATCTCCATATCAAGTTACCCATCATCTTGGGTTTGACATATCGGGTTTCATATTATCAACTAGGGTTTCAACCCATATCGGGTTAGGGTATAATCTTAACACCATATCGTGTTGGAGGTGAATACTTGACCCCATATCGTGCTCATGTGTGTATATGTTTTACTCATATCACCCATGAGGTACACACTCCTCACGATATCATGTTTATAGTGTGTGCATATCAACATGTTGAATTACTTATCACCTAGGGTTTGTTATATCGAGTTGGAGTATATGCTTGACTCCATGTCGTGCATAGGGTGTATAACTTGATCTCAGATCATGCACATAGTGTTTTATTAACAACATATCATGCACAAGGTGTGCACTTCATCATCATATCATGGAAGATGTACCTACTCATCACCATATCATGCTAGTGGCGTTTTCACTTCATCATATCAGGTTAGAGGTTCTTCAACCCAATATCGGGTTGGACCATGATGATGCCAGCATCATCAACCTCTAGATCCTTGTTCTTACTGTTAGAGATTATGGACAACCATCCTAAGATACTTTTGTAACTCAAAGGATCATCAATTTATCAAAGGAATTCGAAATTGAAAGTAGATCAACAAGTTCAACAATATTGAAGGTGAATAATAACATAGTTGGGTTCAAGTTATATGACCCACCTTGTGAACAACTTCAAAGATCCAAGCTCCACAGCTTCACGTTCCTAAGGTTGAAGATGAGCTTATCCAAGGTCCAAGGCTCGTTCACAACTCCTACATATACAAGGAATCACCATAGTTAAGAACCTGGTGAAGAAGAAAAGAGAGGAATATCTATAACCCAAAAATCATGCTTCAACCAAGGTTGAATATGACCATGGCCTTACCTTAAGCTTGGTGCTCGAGCTTCCCTTTCATCTTGAGATACCATGCATGATATCTAAGAGGGTGTTCATGATATCTCAATTAAAGAGAGTTGTGGGGTTCGTAAACTTCCATTAGTAGGTGGAAGGAGAGGTATACTTGGGTTCATGAGAGAGAGTGTATAAGAGGTTTCTTCACCATATGGTACAAGGTGACCCATGGCCATGCATGGATGACACATGTCCATGCATTCACACATATATATATTGACATGTAAAAGTCTATAGGATAATCTAGAGATGATATGTTTTCCATCCCTTATCTTGTTGGATAAGATATCTCATCTTTATCTCACAAGTTATGCAAATTGATACACTTTTTGCAAGGAGCATCTAACTCGTCATGGATCACCTCCTTGAGGTTCTTAGGCCATCATGGCCTTTTCCAAGAGTTCAAAAACTGTTATGGGATCTCCTCTATGGCTCTTTGGCCGATAGGAATTCCCATATTAAGTCTATAACTCGATACAACTCAAGCAAGGCCTTCAACTATACATCATCTTTTAGTCTTTTCATCACCAAGAGTACCATCATTCAAAGATGATTCAAACATAGTGTCTCCTTCTTTATCGCTCCTCTAAATGATACATATATGAAGTAGGGACACTCTAGAAGTGGTAATTTGCATATCAACCCTATATTTTGGGTAAATTACAATTTGTACCAAAATTGGTGCACAAGGCACTAACATTATTCAAACAAGTTCAAACTTGGAATTTAGGCTTTCCACAAGCCACCACTCAGCATCATTCTCTCTTATGATGTTTAAAACACTTAATGTACATTCAAAATGTGGCATTTTGCAATATAGCCCCTCATCTTGGGTAAATTTCACTTTACACTCAGACTATCATATAATGCACAAATAGTTTTTAATTAAGCTCACACTTGAAAATGAACTTCAAAAAGAGTCTAAATTACTTTTCAAAAGATTAGAAAAAGTTTGTAAATAACTTATTTAAGAAAAACTTCTAGGGTTAAGTCATAACCTAGGTCAGGGAAGTTACAATTATATCCCCCTAACAAGGATTTCGTCTCCAAAATCTCAGATGAAGGAAGACAATTGTTATTCATGCATCATATCATCAAGTCTCCACATAATGTATTTTTGTCTTGGAGATGCCATAGAACTTTGACCAGAACAAAGTTCTTTCATGTAGGGTCATCGTAGAATCTGTCATACATGACACACATTCAACTTTCCTTTTCATTAATGACTGTAATGTCTATTCTATGTCAGGTAATACTTTCTAAGTTAGAGCAGTACTATTCATACATTGAATAATTCAGGTGTCAAACCTCATCAGTTGTCATCTTCTTAACTTACATCTTTTATGTAATAATATTCTTGACTCTAGGGATTTTACCATACCCCCTCAGTTTAGCATTTCTCCTCCATGGATATACTAGAGTTACGTTCTGTCACCCACTTGGGGCTACAAGTCTTATCATACATCTATTGTACCACTCTAGTCTACTGACATAATAATAAACTTTCTTATAACTTGTACCAATTACTTATCAAAGAAGAGCTTATCTTAGAGGTATCTCTAGATGTTATGTATAAGCTGCCTCAACAGATATGGATAGGGATATTCTAAGGAATTATTTTCAGCTTGATAAGCTTTTTCCAAAATGATTCTACAATTGTTCCTTCAATTGATACATCCTTATCGATGTTATGTTTATGCAGAGCATAAACCCCTAACATATGATATCCATACTATAGTTATCTCAAAGTTGGCCCTTCTAAGTAACCAAATCATGATTCATCTTATCATAAGTCATGTTCTCATTTTCTCATACCATTTAAAGTTCTTGGATATTATGATTCTTTACCTTGGTATCCGTTACATGTGCCCAAAACAGATCACATCCTCATCATTTCCATCTCTCTGTTGTCATTAAAAAATCCAAACATATAAAAGGATCTTTCTTTCATCTTGGGACATTACTTATTACACATATCTTTATCTTGGAACCAAAGTCCAAGACGAACTGATATTTTTTCAAGTATCCATCAATAAAACACTTCTAACTCATGCACATCAAGTGTCATAAGACTCATTTGATTGCCATGTCCTTGAAAGAAAGAACACAAAGAAACATATTTCTCTTATCACCCCATCATCACCCAGGGATGTTTATTAAAGGGAAGAGATTATCATCTCCTCAGATTATTGCATGAACTTTCAACTGTTCATGAGTCATTTATTCTTGTTTCATCCAAAGTTCCTTGCCATCAACATAGGAATTATAAGGATGATTACATGTCATCACTTGTAATTTCTCATATTAAATATAGTTGAACAATTAATGATATGATTTGTTTTGAATAATTGGATTCCCTTCACAATAGCCTTGATTGGTTTCTTTGTGGGCTTTATTGGCTATTGGGCCCAATAAAAAGGGAATTTCAATTAATTAATGAATAATTGAATACTTGAGAAAGAAATGTGTAGAAACCTCTAGAAGGCAAATCCAAAAAGGATTTCGTGCCTCTTGGGTTCCTTGGGTACCAAGGGGTCCAAGGTTGCAAAAAGAAAGCAATAAGAAAAGAAAAGATTAAATAAGTATTTCTTTATGAAGAAAGAAATTGGAAAATAATGATAAAATGTGGAAAATGAGTGGAAAGAGGCATAAATGAGATTTCTTTGGGAAATTTCGTATCCATGTGGTTGCTAATATTAAAAGGAATGCCAATAAGGAAAATAAAAGAGAAATAAAAAGAAATCCTCAAAAAGAGATGTTTAAATGAGAAATAAACAAAATAATGTGAAATAATGCATAATGCTGCATCTAGAAGGATAATTAGTATCCAATAAAGAGAATTTCGATATAATAGAGTGTCTTGGGATCCAAGGAGTCCCAAAAAAGAGGAAGGAAAGAGAAAATACTAAAAAGGTAAAATAAGAGGATAATGCAATTCATTATTAATGAATTTTGTGATATTGATAAAAAGAAAATAGTTTCTACTAAAGGAAAATAGAAATCTGTGGCCAATGGGTTAAAGAGAGCAAGTATAAAGAAAATAAAGAGGAAATTTCTAATATCCATATAATAGGGGATATCCAAAGGATAAAGAAGAGAGAGAGAAAGGTTGTTTTTTTTCATGAAGGAATATAAACTCCCTAATAGGAAAGGGACTTGGCAAATCGATATTAACCATCTTAAGACGTCGTTTCACCCTCTATAGAAGGAGATAGAGCTTTGGGCAGAGTCCAGGAGGGAGAGATCCCACGCACGCCCTTTTTTCTTCCTCTTCTTCTTCTTGTTTTGACCGTAAACCCTAGTTAAGATGAGCAACGGGACCGGGTAGTCATGAGACGGCCATAGTAGGTGGAATCGACACCTGAATGCTCCACGATGCCCTCAAGCTTCGTTGCAATCATGGCCACACTTCAACCAAGGCACAACAGCAGCCGAACTGCTGCTTCACCTGCTGCAGGTCGGGGGTGGTTTGCCCTTGACCAAGCCACCTCGGCAGCGCACAGGGTGGCGCCCCAAGTACGGCGGAGGTCTGCGGGGCTAGGGCAAGGGCGGGCGACTGCTTGCTTGGTCCCAAAAGGAGAGGACGAGCTGCCCAGGTCGTGCCTAGGGCTGCGCTCGACGGCAGCCTGAGCTTGAAGATGAAGCAAACGGCGTTGGACAAATTTGCCCTCCACCAACTGAAGTGCGGCTCACTTACGTCGGGGGTATTTTCGACTTTTAATTATGTTTCCAGTTTGGGCGCCTATGTTGCATGGAGTTGGCTACGTGGCATCTCCAGATTGGCCGAGTAAGTGTTTTTCTTGCAAAATTCATAACTAATGAACCATAGCTCGGATGAAGGAACATAATATATGAAAATTGATCCTCACAATGAGAGGAATCCAATAAAAATGGTATTAAATATAGATTTCGTTCCTAATTGCAAAAGTACTATAAGTTAACGAAAAGTGCATTAAAGTAAAGATAAAAACCCTATTTGTGAATTAAAGGTTGAATATATGATGCCTAATGGGTTAGTTTGAATAATGATACCTTGTTGAAGGATAATATCAGATGCGAATCTAATCTAGATGAGAAATTGCATATTTTAAGGTTTTAAACCAAGTTTACATGATAATGCATTTAGAAACCCTAACTTAGAGAAAAAGGGGAAGATATCATGAGAATATGTTGTTAAATGATAGTTATAAGTTTTGGTATACGAAAGTCCTTAATTCTGGATAAATACCCTAAAAGTAGTAATTAGGGTCTTTTTATGAATAAAAGGTAGATATGATGGCAAAATGAGTTCCTATGTTAATTAGACCCTAATGAGCTTTGAATTAATGATAAATGCACATAATGATCTTGTCATGAATTAAAAGGGGTAAAAATAGTGAATTTAATGTAAAAGAAGTTTGGTGAAATTAATTGATGAGTAATGTGCCTTTAAATGTGGAAATAGGGGTTATATGTTGTTGAGATAACCTTAATACTGAAGAATAGATAAGATAACTAGGGTTTTTGAGTAATGGCATAAAATTAGGGTTTAATATGAAGGAAACCCTAATTGCAAAATGAAACCCTAAAGAGGATGCAAGAAACCATAGAAAGTAAATTCAAGTTAATAAAGTAGGTTCTTGATAAAGTGTGTAATAAATAGAGTACATATTCTTTTCAGGAATTATGTGATGATTGAGTTACTTGCTTGGAATCTGTTGATTGGCTTGATTGTATATACATGAAGTATATGTTGAATAATCTGCATGAATCATCAAATCAGGTATGTGGTTACGATTATGAATAACCGATTAGTTTCCCCGATGGATTCTCGGATGTTTAATCGCATTGAATGCAACTAAACTGTTGAATGTTTATTTATTTCTTGCAACTATAAAGTGACTACGATTATCACATAAGATATGTGCCTACTAGCTCAAATCCCGGTCCCCTCTGTGTCGTAATGGCTGACCTAGTACATGGCTACCTAGAGGGTAGGTCCATCAGGTCATGAAAGACTTTGGTTGCCTAGAGGGTAGGTCCATCAAGTCACCTTTATAGATGTACCATATAAGTCCTTACAGGGACAACACAGAGTTGTGGATAGGTATGGATTGAGTAATTTGGCTTAAAACGTAATCTTGATTGTTAAATGATTAATTCAGTGATTACATTGTTACCATAGTTGCATGTTTATTTGTTTCCCCCACATACCAGCTACGACTGACCGACGTTTTGTTTGTCGGCATTTTAGGTACAATGAAAAGAACAAACAGTAAAGTGACACATGTAATACTAAATGAGAATTAAAGTGCAAAGGAGGATTAGATAGATTAGTATCGGTGTGGATAGAAGTTTATAGATCCAAGTTTTCAAAAGGTATGCAAAAACTTTATTTTCTTACAACTTTCAGTATAGTATGTTAGAAATTGATAATTATTTTTGGTTAATTGCCGAACCTTTGATTCGGAAGTCATGGGTGCGGCTTCGACCTCTCGGTCTCCCTTAATTGGGGGTTATCGGGAGGTGGGGTCGTAACATCACTACTTTCTTTTTTAATGTCTAACATGTTCATGAACATTTTATGATTTTATCACATTTCTCATTTTCACGTTATGGAAGAGATCATTATCCTTCACATATTCTTAAATTGAATATGGATCATCTTCCTTGTTCCCTTTCACTTATCATGAGAATTGTACTTTGTACTTTCTCATACTCATTGGTTGATTTGAGATAATCTCAGATTCCATTTTATTGCACCTAGGATGTGATAGAAACATTTGTGCCATATTTTCAATTTTACTATGCTCTTTAGATTGTCTCAACATGATTACTTGATCAGAGTAATCAGAAAGATAGCAATCTAAGAGTTCCATACTTACCCTACCTTCAATAGTTGAATACCTAGCCAGGGTATACAAGTACTCAGGTTAGGTAGTATGCACCTTGTTTTACATTGTATACTTTACTTTTCATATCATCCAAGTCACACGACTTAATATCCCTGGATTTCTCCAGGAATCTCTTTTACACCTCAT
This sequence comes from Alisma plantago-aquatica, assembly GCA_963693085.1. Classification (NCBI taxonomy): domain Eukaryota; kingdom Viridiplantae; phylum Streptophyta; class Magnoliopsida; order Alismatales; family Alismataceae; genus Alisma; species Alisma plantago-aquatica. The sequence goes on along the minus strand of OY856414.1, from coordinate 13,259,981 downwards.
CCTCTCTTATAAAGATAAAGAAAATTATAAAACATTTTGAAGATTACTTGGACAAAATATAAGTTCTCATCTTCCTTATGTTCTCATGGGACTAATCCAAGGAAGCTCAACTACAACTACTTTCTTATAACTAACATATAAAATTAAGAGAAGACATATCAGAATTATACAATTTCATTTGACCTGTCTCAATTCGTGGATCGATTCCTATCTCAGGTTGTTTCATTCCATATAATCTTATCGTTGCCTGTTTCCAACATTGTGCTCTATTGTCTGGTGTAGATGGACCTACTTGGGACGCCTGTCCACGTCATCGTGTGCCACTTCTAAACCATTTCCCTGGAGAGTCTTGTTGACTCTGCCTCGGTGGTTGGGTCATTCCCTCCTTTCTTTTCATACAAAAGGATCTAATATGCCCAACTTGTCTACATTTATGACATATATTATATGCAATTCCTGGTCTTGTCGGCCTTATTACTGATGTAGAAGATAAATCAAGAGTTCTAACTGGTGGAACATTAGGTCCTTTGCCCTCTCTTGGTAGCCATTGCCCTGTTGCATTAAACGTTGGTTGCATTGGTGGCACCAAAAACTTCCCCTTTTTAGAGCTACTAGGCATCTGTTCCCGAGTTTGGACAGATCTTTTCTTAATTCCTACCTCATTATCCTTTACTGGACAATCCTTTATAAAATGTCATGTTTGCCTACACTTATAGAAAACTCTGATTCTGTGTCGTAACCTAATTCTTTCAACATTTTCCACTACTTCAACATAACTATGTTGATCAGAAATCCTGTTAAAGCCCAAAATTTCTTCTTTATGGATTGGTAATCTAGGTTGTGTTGCTAGTATCCAGTCCATTATATGCATCACTATTGTCCTAACCTTCCCAACAAGAGCATAAAAAACATGATTCTCTATCATGGTTAGATCAACTTGGGAATTCTCAAGCAGTCCTTCTTCTCTCGCCTGATCCCTTCACCTTTTCTTAGTGCAACAACATTGCTCTCCTCAATGTATTCCTCATGATCTCTAGAAATCTTTAAAATTTACTCTATCTTATGCATAAGCAAAAGTCACTATAAGACATACTGGAGGACACTAGAACAGACTCAACACCTTAGTCTTATGTCTCTGTAGACTCAGTGAACCATAAGCTCTGATACCAAAACATTGAGATGACCCGACATCAAATCAAGCCATCACTAGTATTAATTGTGGAATAATCATAAGCAGCAGATTAACAAAAATCACTAAAAATTAAAACCATTTTGCAAGGAGATCCTATTCTAGGAAACTCTTATTGGAAGAACCAAAACTTTATACATATCATGGTTCACATAGTACATACACTGTATCATCTCATCTCGAGGATAAGATATAACAGTTGCTTTGCCAAAACCTATACATAAGCAACGTAAAACCTCGAGGAATATAAGCCCGAAATCTCAGATCGTTCATAAAACCATTATGTACTGACTCCAAGGACCTGAGAGTATAGAGACGACACATAGGACTTCTATATACCAGACATGACAAATAGTACACTCAAGCTGAGTTGTTACTTCTGCCCTAGCTATTGTTCTCCCTCTATAAAAAGTCTCTACCTCATCATGCACGTCCACCGAAAAATTTTGGATCCCACGGGGTGAGACAATTGTCCTAGCGAGAGATATTACTCTCTGTCGACAATATTATTATCACAAGTAAGCAGTATAAAACTGAGCATAGGTTCTTTTATATTAACAAGCAGGATTAATCACTGTTATAAGAAGAATAGAGTAATCGTCTTCTCTTAAAATAATGCATCTATCTATGGTAGAGCAATAAATCACCTATTCATTATACAAGGAATATAAAGAAACATGTATAACATCTATCCAATTAAGATGTATAAAAAAGTGTACATCAATCAATGTTTTATGTATTTGATCCTTAAGCAAATACCCTACATGGTTGATTATGTATTACAATCACAATTATGCCCTGAGGATATGAAGTATACCGTTCATTATCCAACCGACCACATACTTCTCACAAGTCGGTACCATACAAGGGCAATGACAGAGCCGACTGTCAAGACCTCTCCCGCCTTAGTCAGTACGAGACAACTGGCAGTGACATCTCCTGTCAAACTACAAAAAGAGCATTCCAGGGTATAGTGGCATCTTCGCTGAGAGTTACAGACGTAGCATGCACTCTCTTAGGGGAAAACAAACCAACAACCTTCCACAGTTATAAAATTATTGAGTTATGGCATATATCCATACTCTGAGCCATGGGCCTGTTCACCGTGCTCATTACTGAGTCTACGACCGCAGTCGCACTCATGCTAGGATGTGGCATATAGCCAATCCTCAAGATCGTGGATGTAAGGGGATCGGTCAACATATGGCCGTCTTAGCTCACGCCCCCGCATATTCAAAAATATACGCTCCAGGTAATCCCCTGGGAAAACCCGTTTCACCATTTCAGCAAATTCTGACGCTGATGGATCTACGGCTAGGTCCACGACATTTTATGGTTCTTAATGATATATTAAGTGCACTACAATATTCTTTTAGCATCAAACAAGTTATAAGCATCAATCATAATCAAATGATACAAAGAAAGGTGTAATACATCTATCAAGTACTTTTCTAATCTTTGGAACACATTTAGATATATAACACTCACGATCTCAGTCCCTTATCACATTATTGGGAATTCTCATCCCTTAACATCATCATCATCATAATTACTGGATCTAAGTATTCAAACCCTTAGATCATCACTGAACATTGTTACCTCTATAACAGGTATCTGTTACCTCTAAGTCCTCAGACCAATGTATTCATCACACTTGTTGTACAAGTATTTCACATAGCTCACATGGTTCATTAAATATCTTGTCACCTCTCACTAGGAAAAAACTATCTTTTTAAGATATCAGACTGTATAATCATTATACTTGCTGTTCAAATATTTAACATGTCTCACAAGTCTCATTCAAATCTGTATCATTTAAAACATCATAGCTCATACCTGGCTATGCTCATCATCTCATGATTCTTGAATAGTTTGCACTTAATGATAAGAAAACTCTAACAATATATGATATCACTATGCAATTCAAAGCAAAATACATCCTTCCCATTATTAGGGTTAGGATTGCCTATTTTAACCGAACAGGGTTTCAAATTCACATCATCACTATGTGATATAAGAGAAATACATCCTTCCCATGATTAGGGTTAGGGTATCTCAATCTAACTGATTAGGGTTTTAAGTGCATACCATCACCCTTCATTAGGGTTAGGTTTTCCCCTTATGATCAAATTTAAGGATTTAAGATCATATTATCAAGAATCAAACCCTTATTCATACTCCACTCACTTAAGGAGTATTGATGCATGCTTATTAACATGATTTATCACACATGTAAAAAAATTCTCTCTTATCCTCATTAGGGTGTTGATTACATCATACTTTGGCTCAAACCTTCTCTCATTGTACATTGGCCTACTTTAACACACTACATTAACTCTTTATGTCTTAATTTATTACTTTACATAACACAATTCATGTGTTACTCCATTAATTACTTGAATTGAGATGCTTCCAACATATTGGGTATAAAGGTGTGTATGCTACCATATTATGCTTGAGATACCACCTTAACATCATATTGGGCATCCATATCGGGCATGTGGTGTAATCACATCACCATATCATTTTTTGGGTGTATCCCCTAACACCATATCGTGTACTCATATCGAATTGACTATCAAATAGGTTTTATCATCTCAAGTTAGAGATACTTGTCCTCATATCGTGTAAGAGCTAAAAGATTAACCTCATATCGGGTATAAGGGTATACTTGCTACCATACCGTGCACAAGGTGTGCACCATATCGGGCATAGGGTATATGCCTCATCATGGTATCATTCAAGTAGTATATTCACAATACCATATCGGGTTACCACCTTGGATTGATATATCAGGTTATAATGTTGGCTAACATATCAGGTTGGCATATTGGGTAGACCATTATGCTCATATTCTTTCATACCTTCAAAGGATCAGTGCTATCATATTTTTAGATGAGAAGCTGGATATCAGGTTGGGCTCTTTTACAACAATCCTTCACACAAAAAGATAGGGTGTATCGGGTTTCATTCCATCACCTACGGTTTCAAAACCATATCGGTTAAAGTATACACTTGACAACATATCATCCATGAAGTATGAACTTGACTTCATATCGTACACAATGTATATGTAGGTATCACTCATATTGTTCATGGGGTATCTCTCATCTCCACATTGAGTTACCCATCATCTTGGGTTTGACATATCAGGTTTCATATTATCAACTAGGGTTTCAACCCATATCAGGGTAGGGTATAATCTTAACACCATATCGTGTAGGAGGTGAATACTTGACCCCATATCATGCTCATGTGTGTATATGTTTTACTCATATCACCCATGAGGTACACACTCCTCACCATATCGTGTTTATAGTGTGTGCATATCAACATGTCAGTTTACTTATCACCTAGGGTTTGTTATATCGGGTTGGAGTATATGCTTGACTCCATGTCATGCATAGGGTGTATAACTTGATCTCATATCGTGCACATAGTGTTTTCTTAACAACATATCATGCACAATGTGTGCACGTCATCATCATATCGTGCAAGATGTACCTACTCATCACCATATCATGCTAGTGGTGTTTTCACTTCATCATATCAGGTTAGAGGTTCTTCAACCCAATATCGGGTTGGACCATGATGATGTCATCATCATCAACCTCTAGATTCTTGTTCTTACTATTCCAGATTATGGACAAAAGTTCTAAGATACTTTTGGAACTAAAAGGATCATTAATTTATGAAAGGAATTCGAAATTGAACAACTTGAAGGTGAATAATAACATAGTTGGGTTCAAGTTATATAACCCGCGTTATGAACAACTTGAAATCTCCAAGCTCCACAACTTCATGTTCCTAAGGTTGAAGATGAGCTTATCCAAGGTCCAAGGATCGTTCATAACTCCTCCATATACAAGGAATCACCGTAGTTAAGAACTTGGTGAAGAAGAAAAGATAGGAATATCTATAACCTGGTAATCTTGCTTCAACCAAGGTTGAAGATGACCATGGCCTTACCTTAAGCTTGGTGCTCGAGCTTCCCTTTCTCCTTGAGCTACCATGAAAAATATCTAAGAGCTTATGCACAATATATCAAAGAAAGAGAGTTGTGGGGTTTGTAAACTTCCATTAGTAGGTGGAAGGAGAGGTATATATACTTAGGTTCATGAGAGAGAGTGTATAAGAGGTGTCTTCACCATATGATACTAGGTGACACGTGGTCATGCATGGTTGAAACATGTCCATGCATGCACATATGTATATATTGACATGCAAAAGTCTAGAGGATAATCTATAGATGATATTTTGGCCATCCCTTATCTTGTTGGATAAGATATCTCATCTTTATCTCACAAGTTATCCAAACCGATACACTTTTTGCAAGGGGCATCTAACTCATCATGGATCACCTCCTTGAGGTTCTTAGGCCATCACGACATTTTTCAAGAGTTCACAAACTAATATGGGATCTCCTATATGTCTCTATGTATCTTTGGCCGATAGGCATTCCCATATTAAGTCTACAACTCGATACAACTCAAGCAAGGGCTTCAACTATACATCATCTCTTGGTCTTTTCATCACCAAGAGTACCATCATTCAAAGATGATTCAAACATAGTGTCTCCTTCTTTCTATAACCTCTAAATTATACATAGAGTGAGTAGGTACACTCTAGATGTGGTAATTTGCATATCAACCCTATATTTTGGTTAAATTACAATTTGTACTAGAATTGGTGCACAAGGCACTAGCATTATTCAAACAAGTTTAAACTTGGAATTTAGGCTTTCCACAAGCCACCAATCCACATAATTCTCTCTCTTATTATGTTTAAAACACTTAAGGTACATTCAACATGTGACATTGTGCAATATAACCCCTCATCTTGGGTAAATTGCACTTTACACTCAGACTATCATATAATGCACAAATAGTTTTCAATTAAGCTCACACTTGAAAATAAACTTCACAAATAGTCTAAATTACTTTTCAAAAGATTAGAAAAAGTTTGTAAATAACTTATTTAAGCAAAACTTCTAAGGTTAAGCCATAACCCAGGTCAGGGATGTTATAATTATTAACTCCTAACAAGGATTTCGTGCCCAAAATCTCGGATGAAGGAAGACAATTGTTATTCATGCATCATATCATCAAGTCTCCACATAATGTCTTTTTGTAATGGAGATGCCATAGAACTTTGACCAGTACAAAGTCCTTTCATGTAGGGTCATCATAGAATCTTTCATACATGACACACATTCAACTATCCTTTTCATTAATGACTGTAATGTCAATTCTGTGTCAGGTAACACTTTGTAAGTCAGAGTAGTACTATTCATACTTTGAATAATTTGTGTGTCAAACCTCATCGATTGTCATCTTCTTAACTTACATCTTTTATGTAATAAGATTCTTGACTCTGGGGAGTTTACCATACCCCCTCACTTAGTTTATCATTTCTCCTCCAAGGATAGACTAGAGTTACGTTTTGTCACCCACTTGTGGCTACAAGTCTTATCATACATCTACTGTACCACTGTAGTCTGCTGACATAATACTAAACTTTCTTATGACATGTACCAACTACTTATCAAATAAGAGTTTATCTTAGAGGTATCTCTATATGTTATGTATAAGTTGCCTCAATAGATCTGGATAGGGATATTCTAAGGAATTATTTTTAGCTTGATAAGCTTTTTCCAAAAATGATTCTACAATTGTTCCTTCAATTGATACATCCTTATCGATGTTATTTTATGCAGAGCATAAACCCCTAACATATGATATCCATACTATAGTTATCTCAAAGTTGGCCCTTCTAAGTAACCAAGTCATGATTCATCGTATCAGGAGTCATGTTCTCATTTTCTCATACCATTAAAATTTCTTGGATACTAGGATTCTTTACCTGGATATCTATTACATGTGCCCAAAACATATCACATACTCATCATTTCCATCTCTCTGTTGTCATTACCAAAGCCAAACATATAAAATTATCTTTCTTTCATCTTGGGACATTACTTATTACACATATCTTTATCTTGGAACATAAGTCCAAGACGAACTGATACTTTTCCAAGTATCCATCAATAAAACACTTCTAACTCATGCACATCGTGTCATAAGACTCATTTGATTGCCATGTCTCTGAAAGAAAGAACACAAAGAAACATATTTCTCTTATCACCCCATCATCACCCATGGTTGTTTATTAAAGAGAAGAGATTATCATCTCCTCAGATTATTGCATGAACTTTCAATTGTTCATGAGTCATTTATTCTTGTTTCATCCTAAGTTCCTTGACATCAGCATAGGAATTATAAGGATGATTACATGTCATCACTCCTTTCTTTTTTATTGTCTAACATGCTCATGAACATTTTATGATTTTATCACATTTCTCATTTTCACATTATGGAAGAGATCATTATCCTTCACATATTCTTTATTTGAACATGGATCATCTTCCTTGTTCCCTTTCACTTATCATGAGAATTGTACTTTGTACTTTCTCATACTCACATGTTGATCTAAGATAATCTCAGATTCCATTTTATTGCACCTAGGATGTGATATAAACATTTGTGCCATATTTTCAATTTTATTATGGTCTTTAGATTGTCTCAAAATGATTATTTGATGAGAGTAATCAGAAAGATAGCAATCTAAGAGTTCCATATTTACACTACCTTCAATAGTTGAATACCTAGCCAGGGTATACAAGTACTGAGGTTAGGTAGTATGCACCTTGTTTTACATTGTATACTTTACTTTTCATATCATCCAAGTCACACGACTTAATATCCCTAGATTTCTCCAGGCATCTCTTTTACACCTCACCTCTCTTATACATATAAAGAAAATTATATACATTTTAAAGATTACTTGGACACAATATAAGTTCTCATCTTGCTTATGTCCTCATGGGACTAATCAAAGGAAGCTCAACTACAAATACTTTCTTATAACTAACAGATAAAATTAAGAGAAGACATATCAGAATGACATAATTTCATCTGACTTGTCTCAATTTGTGGACCGATTACTGTCTCAGGCTGATTCATTGCATACAATCTTGTAATTGCCTATTTCTAATTCCATGCTCTATCGTCTGGTGCAGATGGACCGACTTGGGATTCCTATCCATGTCCTCGTGTGCCACTGCTAAACCATTTCCCTAGAGAGTCTTGTTGACTCTGCCTTGGTGGTTGGGTCATTCCCTCCTTTCTTTTCAGATAAAAGGATCTAATATGCCCTACCTGTCTACATTTATGACATATCTTATATGCAATTCCTGGTCTTGCCGGCCCTATTACTGATGTAGAAGCTAAATCAAGAGTTCTAACTGGTGGAACATTAGGTCCTTTGCCCTCTCTTGGTAGCCACTGCCCTGGTGCATTAAACGTTGGTTGCATTGGTGGCACCAAAAACTTCCCCTTTTTAGAGCTACTAGGCATCTGTTCCTGAGTTAGACAAATATTTTCTTAATTCCTACCTCATTATCCTTTACTAGACAGTCCTTTATAAAATGTCATGTTTGCCTACACTTATAGAAAACTCTGATTATGTGTCGTAACCAAATTCTTTCAATATTTTCCACTACTTCAACATAACTATGTTGATCAGAAATCCTGTTAAAGCCCAAAATTTCTTATTTATGGATTGGTAATCTAGGTTGTGTTTCTAGTATCCAGTCCACTATATGCATCACTGTTGTCCTAACCTGCCCAACAAGAGCATAAAAAGCAGGATTCTCTATCATGGTTAGATCAACTTGGGAATTCTAAGGCAGTCATTCTTCTCTCGCCTGATCCCTTGCACCTTTTCTTGGTGCAACAACATTGCTCTCAGAAATGTGTTCCTCATGTTCTCTAGACATCTTTAAGCTTTACTCTATCTTCTACATAAGCAGAAGTCACTATAAGACATACTGGAAGACACTAGAACAGACTCAACACCTTAGTCTTATGTCTCTGTAGACTCAGCGAACCTTAATCCCCTGATACCAAAACTCTGAGACGACCTGACATCAAATAAAGCCATCACCAGTAATAATTGTGGAATAATCCTAAGCAGTGGATTAATGAAAATCACTAAAAATTGAAACCATTTTGCAAGGAGATCCTATTCCAGGAAACTCTTATTGAAAGAACCAAAACTTTATACATATCATGGTTCACATTGTACATACACTGTATCATCTCATCTCGAGGATAACATATAATAGTTGTTTTGCCAAAACATATACATAAGCAACGTAAAACCTTGAGGCATATAAGTCCAAAATCTCAGATCGTTCATAAAACCATTACGTACTGACTCCAAGGACATGAGAGTACAGAGACGACACATAGGACTTCTATCTACATGACATGACAGATAGTACACTCAACATGATCTGTTACTGCTACCCCATCTATTGTTCTCCCTATGCATAAAGGTCTCTACCTCGTCGTGTACATCCACCTAAAAATTGTGGATCCCACGGGGTGAGACAATTGTCCCAGTGAGAGATATAACTCTCTTCCGACAATATTATTATCACAAGTAAGCAGTATAAAACTGAGCAGAGGTTATTTTATATTAACAAGAAGGATTTATCACTATTATAAGTAGAATAGAGTAATCTTCTTCTCTTAAAATAATGCATCTAGATATGGTAGAGCAATAAATTATCTATTCACTATACAAGGAATATAAAGAAACATGTATAACATCTATCCAATTAAGATGTATAAAAGAAGTGTACATCAACCCATGTTTTTCGTATTTGATCCTTAAGTAAATACGCTACATGGCTAATTATGTATTAAAATCACACTTATGCCCTGAGGAGATGAAGTATACCGTTCATGCTCCAACTGACCGCACACTTCTCACAAGTCAGTACCATACAAGGTCAATGATAGAGCTGATTGCCAAGACCTCTCCCGCCTCGGTCAATATGAAACAACTGGCAGTGACATCTCATGTGAAACTGCAAAAAGAGCATGTCAGGTATAGTGGCATCTTCACTCAGAGTTATAGCTTTAGCATGCACTCTCTTAGGGGAAAACAAACGAACAACCTTCCACAGTTATAAAATTATTGAGTTATGGCATATAGTCGTACTCTAAACCATGTGCCGGTTCACAGTGCTCATTACTGAGTCTACGACCGCAGTCGCACTCGTGCCAGGATATGGCATATAGCCAATCCCCAAGATCATGGACGTAAGGGGATCAGTCAACATATGGTCGTCCAAGCTCACGCCCCCGCATATTCAAAAATATGCACTCCAGGTAATCCTGTGGGAAAAACCTGTTTCACCATTTCAGTAAATTCTGATGCTAATGGATCTATGGCCAGGGCAACTACATTTTATGGTTCTTAATGATATATTAAGTGCATTACATTATTCGTTTAGCATCAAACAAGTTATAAGAATCAATCATAAACAAATGCTACAAAGAAAGGTGTAATACATCTATCAAGTACTTTTCTAATCTTTGGAACACATTTAGATATATAATACTCGGGATCTCAGTCCCTTATCACATTACTGGGAATTCTCATCCCTTAACATCATCATCATCATGATTACTAGAACTGAGTATTCAAACCCTTAGATCATCACTGAACATTGTTACCTCTTTAATAGGTAATTGTTACCTCTAGGTCCTCAGACCAAGGTATTCATCACACTTGTTGTACAAGTATTTCACATAGATCACATGGTTCATTAAATATCTTGTCACCTCTCACTAGGCAACAACTATCTTTTTAAGATATCTGACTGTATAATCATTATACTTGTTGTTCAGATATTTAACATGGATTACAAGGCTCATTTAAATTTGTATCATATAAAACATCATAGATCATACCTTGCTATGCTCATCATCTCATGATTCTTAAATAGTTTGTACTTCATGATAAAAAAACTCTAACAGTATAGGACATCACTATGCAATTCAAAGAAAAATACATCCTTCCAATGATTAGGGTTAGGATTGCCTATTTTAACCAAATAGGGTTTCAAATTCACATCATCACTATGTGATATAAGAGAAATACATTGTTGCAATGATTAGGGTTAGGGTTTCTCAATCGAACTGATTAGGGTTTTAAGTGCATACCATCACCCTTCATTAGGGTTTGGTTTTCCCCTTATTATCAAATTTAAGGATTTAAGATCATATTATCAAGAATCAAACCCTTATTCATACTCCAATCACTTTAGGAGTATCGATGCATGCTTATTACCATGATTTTATCACATGTAAATTTTTTTCTCTCTTATCCTCATTAGGGTGTTGATTACATCATACTTTGGCTCAAACCTTCTCTCATGGTACATTGGCCTACTTTAACACACTACATTAACTCTTTATGTCTTAATGCATTACTTTACATAACACAATTCATGTGTTACTCCATCAATTACATTGAATTGAGATGCTTCCAACATATTGGGTATAAAGGTGTGTATGCTACCATATTGTGCTTGAGATACCACCTTAACATCATATCGAGTATCCATATCGGGCATGTAGTGTAACCACATCACCATATCATTTTCAGGGTGTATCCCCTAACACCATATTGTGTACTCATATCGGATTGAATATCACTTAGGTTTTATCATCTCAAGTTAGAGATACTTGTCCTCATATCGTGTAAGAGATAAAAGCTTAACCTCATATCGGGTATACGGGTATACTTTCTACCATACTGTGCACAAGGTGTGCACCATATCGGGCATATGGTATATGCCTCATCATAGTATCGTTCAAGTAGTATATTCACAATACTATATCAGGTTACCACCTTGGATTGATATATCAGGTTATCATGTTGGCTAACATATCAGGTTGGCATATTGGGTAGAATATTATGTTCATATTCTTTCATACCTTCAAAGAATCAGTCCTATCATATTTTTAGATGACAATCTAGATATCAGGTTGGGATCTTTCACAACAATCCTTCACACAAAAAGATAGGGTGTATCGGGTTTCATTCCATCACCTAGGGTTTCAACACCATATCAGTTAAAATATACACTTGACAACATATCGTCCATGAAGTATGAACTTGACTTCATATCGTGCATGTTACAACCCCAATTTTGGGTTCTTTTGATGTGAAATGCAATTTATCATAATAAAGATATATGAATAAATAATTGTGTGATTAGATTTGAAATGAATGAATTTCATTTACAATATCCTTGTTGGTTGCTTTGTGGGCTTTATTGGCTATTGGGCCCAATAACAATGAAAAGAAAAAGGAAATTCAATTATTAAATGAATAATTAAGAAATGGAGAAAAGAAAGAGGTAGAAACCTCTAGAAGGCAAAGGAATATTATCCAAAGGTGGATTTTGTGCCTTTTGGGTTCCAAGGAGTCCAAGATGTAAAGATAATGCAACAAGAAAGAGAAAAGATTAATTAAATATTGCTTTATTTAGAAGAAATGTGAGATAATGATAATATTACAAGAAATATGTGGATATATGGATAATAGATCCATATTGGAAAAGATTTCGTATTCACATGTTTTCTAATGGAAAAAGAAATCAAAATCAAGAAAATAAAAGGAAATAAGAAAGAGAAAATATGAGAAATATGCATAATAGACTAATAACTTGCACCTAAGGAAAAGGGCACGATTTCTTTGAATAATGATCCCAAGTTTGGCATAATGAAAGATTAAGTCATTATAGACTTTCCCTTAAAATTTGGGGTTAATTGGATGAGTGGTTCGGGAGATATGGATTTTAAAAAAATCCATAAAGTGTAGAGGAAAGTATTATATGTCACAATTTTATTTCCTAATAGATCTATAGTTGATATAGACGTGTGACACCACAGTCGTTGGATTCGGATCCAACAGAGGTTGTGTTGTCACCTTCCTCAGTCGGACAAGGAAACAGGAGGCTGAGGGGGTGGACTTTCCAAAACCAATATCTTACAAGATAATGGACGAATCATTATGGAAATTAGTCCAATAGATTCAGGAGGAGAATCTGGATCTAGGAGACCTAAGTTTTGGTAGGTTTTGTGGATTCTAAGAAATATTCCCAAATCTGATTGGGATCTCTTCGTTGGCCTGCCCTATATATATAGCGGTCTAACACTCCATCTGGGGGAGCCCAAAGCATCTCAATACATCTGTATAGAGCCGGAGAACTCGCCAGTGCTTCCAATTTGGTCATTGGTCATGATCTTAACCCCTACCCAGTAGTAGCTTCTCACCAGAGAAGAGCTTCGCCGTCCTGATGATCTGGTTGAGCAACGAAGCAATGGAGGAGTGCCTTGAGTCTGGGATGCCAAGATGAAGGTGGAGGTGGTGTTGGCTTGTGCTCAGGTGGAGAAACGCGCAGAGTCAACTCGTTGGTTGACCACAGTCTGTCGCTAGCTCGCAAGCAGGGCTATCGCGAGGTTGAAGAAGAAAGGAGTGTAAATTACCTCCTTGCCCCTAGGTGCGGGTGGCTTCAAGAAACAGACACAGGGGCAAGAACGTACAACCAGCCCGACCAGGCGCCTTGCTAGCGGAAAAGAAAAGAAAAAATGAAAGGGGCTGACGTGGCAACCATCGATTGGCCTAAAGGTAATTATCTTGCAAAAATCATAACTAAACGTAGCATTATCTGATAATGACAAGTTATATATGTAAGTTTCTTAGAAAAAGATGAGGAACACAATAAAATTGGTTTGAGAACCTGAATCTATTCCTATTTGCAAAAGTGTGTTAATCTAATGAAAAGTGCTTATGTATTAGATTAAGAAATCTTAATAGAGCATATTGGTTAAGTTCATGTTGCATAGTTGATGAAATTGAGTAATTGCAACCTGTTGAATAGTTAATGACAAACTTGAACCTGATCTAGATGTTTCTTACATGATTTAGGGTTTTTACCTCATATAAGAATGATCAAGCACTTAGAAACCATAATTTAGGGTAAAAGAGGAAAAGATCACTTTTAATTTGATATATGTGATAATATACTGTTGGAAGATGATCCTAAGCCTGTTGAATGGAATAGGTTAGAATCATTAGGGTTTAAGAGCTATTTTGCCTAATTAGGGTTTCTAGTAATAAAAGTACAAGAAAAACCCTAATTGCAATGGAAACCCTAAAAGTGGACTAGAAACCCTAGGAAGCAAGCTAGGTTTAATATATCTTGATGACATGATCAATGATAGGAAATTATATGCATATTTTAGGATCTATTTGTGTGCTTTCTTGCCTATTGGATTTCTTGCATTGATTGGTTGATTCTATCTCAAAGATCTGCAAAACAGGTATGTGGTTACGCTTATGATTAATCGCTTTACTTTCATGACGATTCATGGATGTTTTATCGGTTGCCTAAAAATAACTGCTTGGATGACTTTTATTTCATGCAACTATAAAGTGAGTAGGATTATCACCAAAAATATATATACATGACTGGCTCAGATCCTAATCCTCCTCTGTGGATTTTCTAATGATGAAAAGGGTAACCTAGTACAAGGCCTACTTGTTAAGTAGGACATCAGGTTATCATGAGTTAGGAATTGGGCTACCCACGTGTAGTACCATGCGACTCTTGAGCACACCATGAGTTAAGAAGTGGGCTACCTATGGGTAGTGCCGTGTGACTCAACCCTAGAAATTGATTCAACTGTTAGGTAGGATCATGAGGGGTTTAATGGGGATCTACCATAAGGAAGGTAGCATCTAGGTCCACTGCACAGCGTAGAGGCTAAGGTATGTATGGATTGAGAAGTTATGCTGAAAACATAAATTTGTTTGTTAAATCCTAATTGATTGCAATATTTTGTTACAATTAATTGCACGATTATTATTTCCCCCACATACCGGCATATTCATTTATGCATATCGACATTTTGTTTGTTGGCATTTTAGGTACAAATTGAAAAAGACAAACAGTAAAATGGCATATTGTGAAATTAAGAAATAAAGTGCAAGGAGGATTAGTTAGAATAGAGTCCAGATGTGGATAGAAGTTAGATATCCAAGTTTTTGAAAAAGGTATACAAAGTTTTATTTTATTCCAGCTTTCAGTATAGTCGTGGTAGAATTTAATAATTATTAGTGATTATTTGTCGAACCTATGGTCTGGGAAATTGGGATAACGGCTCTGACCTCTTGGTCTCCCTTAATTGGGGGTTATCGGGAGGCAGGGTTGTTACATTTGGTATCAGAGCACTGGTTCCTCATTTAATCTTTAGTAATTATTAAATTTTACAAATTCCATAGAACCGAGGGAGTTATTAGAGGATTTTCCGAAAGACAGGGGTGTCTAGAAAAGGATCACGTCCGGGGGCTGGCAAGATTTTCCTCTGCACCGCTAGTCGGAATATGAGGACTCCTGGATCTATGTGACTGTTTGGCCAATGTCTTAGGATCTGACTGGAAATAAGATACTTGTAGGACTCTCTCATCTTGTTCATCCCTTCTTAACCCTAATTTTGTTAAGGATTCTAAGGTTTAGGTTTTTTCTCTCTCTTCCGCACCCTCTTAAGGTCAGGGTATGTATAATAAGGTTAAGGAATCCTCCACCAAATTAGTTAAAAGCATGAAAATAAGATGTCATGGACATAAGCTTAATATTTTAACTGTAAACTAAAGAATAGTTGCATGCTTAGGTCGTATGACATGTGTTGTTATACCCTCAGGAGAGACCTGAGGTTAAACCTTCTTATCAGGAAGATGTAGTAGAGAGTTGGTCTCGGAGGAAGAAACCTCCATTAAGGGTAGAAACTTGACACATCTTATGAGGATGATGCTAACCCTAACCCTAAGTAGTGGTTAGAGAGAGATGGCATGATGAGTTAGATGTAATGGTCGACCATGTGTGTGGGTTGACATGCTTTTGGTTTTGGATGCCTATGAGAAGTATGAGCTATGTGAGGTTGGTTGTCTTAGTGTTGTTTGGGTGACCCAACCTGGAAAGCGGTCGTGCATGTTAGGGTGAAGGATAACTCCTTCATTGATGAAGTTAGTGATGACCATATAGAAACCCTATGGGCTGATATGAGCATGGCATAGTATGCACCTTGAGTACGTCAGTAGTTCGAAACCCAGGCCACAAGGGCATGTTGGATAGATTATGAGCTAAGATAAAGATCCATAGATAATCTTGAGCGAATGTAGGTTTCACCCATGTAGGTGTATGCATATGAGCTTGATCCACCTTAGAGAGAGAACCTCCAGTGGAAAGGTTGTTTGTAGGGTTAGCTCTAGAAAGAGAGATAGAGCAAGACCCAAGCAAGAAGGTTGGAAGCTTAGACTCCGAGATATGAGGAATCATGAGGAGTTGAGTATGTTATGACCTAAGTGGATGGTTGTGGTTGCCTCGTGCATGGTCCTTGTGGTTCTCGGTTGCCTTTAGAGGAACTAAACCCTAGAAGAAGGATGAGGTTGCTGGTACCTATGTGCAGATTATATAGGTGCTTACCTTCTAAGGATTGGAAGAAGAGTTCCTTAGACCCTGAGGAGGTTTAGTAATAAGTTGGAAGGCCTCATACCTAGATGGTTGTCCTTGAGGAGGACTCGACTTTGAGGTGTTGTTCTTATGGAAGGATAATAGGATGTACATGATGCACCTCATACATGCTTGGTTCGTTGTTAGAAGGCTGAGCATGCAGTTAGATGGCTGATGCATAAAAGTGAACCTAGGGCTCCTTGAACTAAGAGGGGAAGTAGTAGTGCTGGGTGTACCTGATGCTCATGATGAGATTTGAGTTTCCATAGATTTGAGCATGGCACCCCTCATGTTTGGAGGAAAAGGAAACCCCTTGGTTAAGGTGTATGTTTGATGAACCCCTTACCTATAAGTTGGTGACATGGGAAGGTATGATGATGGTCCAAAGTGAAGGAATATAAATAAGTAAGACCTACCATGGAGACTTAGCATGGTTTAGAAGGTGGTTTGTTTGTTAGCTATGTGCCTTAGTAGCTTGCTAGGGCTAAGCATGCTCATGTGAAGGTAAACCCTGGACATAAGGACGTTGTGACCTTTGTTATCAAGATGTAGTTTCCTCCCATCCTGAGAGAGGGACCCTTTTGTAGGGTGTATATCAACTTTTGTTGGGTTTGAGGTAACCTAAAGAGGTCTCATAGGATCTTGAGAAGCTAAGTGGAGAGTACATAGTATACGAATGAACATGTAGACCCATAGATAACTATCTCTAAGTGCATGTGGATGTGTTACCATGGAAGTAACCAATATGGGGCCTGACCGAGGTAGATAGTGTGGCATCCAACTTATAAAAACATGATTTACTTAAGCGAAAGCATTCATTTGCAGCGGATTACTGAAAATCACTAAAAATTAAAACTTTTTACAAAGAGATCCAAACACAGGAAAACTCTTATAATAAGAACCACAGTATTACATATACATCCTGGTTCACAAGTACATATCTTGTACTATTCCTTCTTGAGGATTACAAGCATCAACTGCCCTGTTAAAACTATACACAGGCAGTATAAGAATCTCGAGGCATCAAGCCAAAATCTCAGATCGATTCATTATATTAACTACTGACTCTGAGGTCCTGAGTGTACAGAGACGACACATAGGACTCTATATACAAAACATGACAGCCAGTGTCTCCACCTGAGAATTCACTGTTGTCCCTATTGCTGTTGTTCTTCCCTTGTTGTAGGGTTTCTGCTTCTTCTTCTGCGTCTACCTAAAAAGTTGGATCCCATGGGGGTGAGACAATTGAAATTGCCCCAGCGAGAGATATAACTCTCCACCAGAAATATTATTATTACAATTTAATGGAATAAAACTGAGCAGAAGAATCATAAGTATTCAACAGCAGATAAATCAATTATCTAAGCATATTAAAGCAATGTTCTTCTTCAAAGTATTTCAGCTTAGTAAAGCAGTATGTCATTTCTCCAATAGGGAATATGAAGAACATGTATGACATTTATCCATCTAATATATACTAAGCAATGTAACGTCAAGCAATGATTCTCATATTTCAACTTTAAGAAAATACGCTACACAGTTGATTACATTTTACAATCATACTTAAGCCCTGAGGAGATGAGATATACCGCTCATACTCCAACCGACCATTGCGAAATCGAAATCGGTACCATACATAGGTCAATAGAAGAGCCGGATTCCCATGACCTCATCTTCCTCAGTCAGTGTGAGGATCAAATGCAGGACATCTTGTGTCTCTGCTAAATAGCTTTCCAGGGTATACTGGCAACTTCTCTACTAGGGTTATAGTGGTATGTTGTACTCTCTTCACAATCGAGAGATTTCATATTTATCTCACATCGATCCGGTATTTAACATCATCGGGAGATTAGTGATATATCCATCTCGGCATTCGGGAGATTAGTGATACATCCATCCGGCCATATATAATGAAGGATTGAGAGATTTAATGTTTATCTCACATCAATTCCTCCATTAGGGCATAAGGATATTCACGCCCATAACCCCCACATATTCAATAGTATGCCCTCCAAGAGTTCCCTTAGGAAAACCTATTTCACCATCACCAAACTACCGACTATGATGGATCTATGGTCAGGGCTCTACATGTTACCATTTCACTTGGTTAATTAATTACATTACAATATTCTTTTAGCATCAATCATGTTTTCAAGCATAAATCATTATAACAAATGCTACAAAGAATGAGTACTATTTCTATCAAGTCCTTTTTAAAGCTTTATAAAACATTGGGATCTCAATCCCTTGTCACATCAGGGCATTCTCATCCATTAACATCTCATCATCATGATTATGGAATATGGGTATTCAAACGCTCAATTCATCAAAACACTTGTTACCACTTATCAGGTAACTTAATGCCTTCAGGTCATCTGACCAAGGTAAACATAATATTTGCAATGCAGGCATTTCACATGGCTCTTAAAGCCCATTAATATTTTGTCACCTCTTATTTAGGCAACAAAGCATATTATGGCACACAAGGCCCATTAAATAATTTTGATAATAAAATATCATAGCTCATACCTAGCTATGTCCAACATCTCATGAAACCTGCATGATTAGTGCACATGATAACATTTATATCAATTACATATCAGCACTATGCATTGTAATAGTAACATCACTATTACCTTATTGGAATTAGGATTTCCCAATTTATGTCAATGAAGAATACTCATTCCATTAGCCAATTTAGGGTTATCATTTATCATCATATTGTCCAAGATTAGGGTTTATACACTATAACCCAAGATTAGGGCTTCACATACCTTTATCCTTTATCAGGGTTAGGATTTCATATCAAGGTTTCACATGTTATTATGTAGCATTACTTTGGGTTAGAGTTTCACATCACATCATTGCATTAGGGTTTCGCTTGACATTACCCTCGATTAGAGTTCCACATGATGTCACCCTCAATTAGGGTTTCACATGACATTACCCTCAAGTAGGGTTTCACATGATATCACCCTCAATTAGGGTTTCACATGATATCACCCTCAATTAGGGTTTCACTTAACATAACCCTTAATTGAGATTTCTCACATCATCACCCTAGATTAGGGTTACACCAAGCATTGCCCTAAATTAGGGTTGGGGTCCATCAAATTCTCAATTAGGGTTTCATGATCTCTTTATCAAGGATCATACCCTAATTATATATATTTTATTCATGTTGTGAGTATTGATATTTAACCATTACATGATTATTATACATGTATGGACCCTCTCTCTCTTTCATCCTCTTTAGGATAATACTTACTTCAAACTTGATTAAATTAGGTCAACTCAACTTGAATGAAAGGTTGACATAGTGTATTAAGTCATTACTTCCATAAGCATCAAAGGTTAACCCCTCTAAGGGTACCAATCATCTAAGTACATTAGGGATTCAACCATTGTACTTATCTTTGATAATCATCATTATCAATCATGGGATCAACTGGTCTTTCATCACTTTAAGTCTTCAATCAATTTTGAGTATGTTAAACCTCCATTTGGTTTTGACCTTTAAATCTCCAAATGGTTTGAAGTCAATTGCCCCCCAAATGGTTTTGAAACCATTTGGGCATCTAGGGTTAAGACCATTTGCCCTCCAAATGGTTTTGAAACCGTTTGGGCACTCAACATTAGAAACTGTTTGAACAAATCATCACTAAGATTGATTGGACAAACCAATAGTTGAAACTGTTTGAAAATTTGAAACCACTTGGTCATTCAAACGGTTTTGAAACCGTTTGATTCCAAATGGTTTCAAGACTGTTTGGACTCAAACGGCCTCAAGACCGTTTGGTCCAAAACATCTTGAAACTGAATGAATCATTTTGGGTTACTTTCAATCAATTAAATAGAGTACCAATGATTCAACCCATCAATTATTGTAATCATTGGAATTACTTCAATTGAAACAATTGAATCACCATTCAATCATGACCTCATCTGACCTCAAATGGTCTTGAGGTCATTTGACCTCAAACGGTCTTGAGACTGTTTGGTGTCAAACGGTCTTGAGACCGTTTGACCCATCCAAGCACTGAAATTGATTAAATTCAATTAGGGATTCTTCAACAGATTGATTTAGGGGTTGCAATCAAGAAGCCCTAAAGTATTGACCCATTTTGAAGTTAATTCAATTGAAAACCATTGGATCCTCATCAATTTATAACAACACCTGACCTCAAATGGTTTTGAGATCGTTTGACCTCAAACGGTCTTGAGGTCGTTTGACCTCAAACGATCTTAAGACCGTTTGATCCATTCAAAATTGAAATCGTTTGCATCAATTAGGGTTTGTAATCAATGGATCATCCATCACTGTAACCATTATAATCAAATCAATTTGAGCTATTAGATCATCATCCAATTACATCAGCAAATATCCCCAAACGGTGTTGAGGTTCTTTGATCCCAAACGGTCTTGAGACTGTTTGCTCCAAACGTTCTTGAGACCGTTTGGTCTCAACCGGTCTTAAGACTGATTGGACTAAATCTTGAGACCGTTTGCACATGTACTTTTTGAGGTGTGTGCTTAGGATGATGTCATCATCTTCAAGATTCAGACCTTTGTAAATTGCAGGGATTCTTGTGGTGATTTCAACAATCAATCAAAAGGAATTTCGAGAATGAAGAAAGATTCAACATATGTAAGAGAAAGGAAATCAATAATAAAATTTAAGGGTTCAAGTTATATAACCCGCCTTCAAAGAATCTTCAAAGCTCCAAAATCCACATATTTAATGGTGGAAGAAGCTTTCTCAAGTGCCCAAGGCTCGTCCTCAAGTCTTTGAGTGAAAGGATTGGCTAGAATTGAAGATTGGATGAAGAAAAGAAGAAATCAAGCATTGATTTTCGATTTTCACCATCAAACCAAGGTTGAAGATGACTATGGATCTTACCTACAGGTTGGGGCACGTCCTCATGTTTCTCCTTAGCTCCTTAGTGAACGGCCAAAGCAAGGAAATAAAAAGGGATCGAAAAATCCTTTCATTTGGCTTGAAATTGGATGTATATAAGGAAATTCAATGCGAGAGAAAGTCTTATAATAATCCTTTAATTTCCAAAACTAGTGCCACATACTCTCCTACATCCCTTGCATACAAAGCCATCTCCCCCATCTTGCAATTCTTCTTCATTATCCATGAATTAAAGGAAAACAACTTAAGCACCTTAACAATTATAATAATAATATCCAAAATTGAGTGGATATTATTTTTCCTTTTACTAATGTGAGTGGGCTCTCCACTCACTTAGGACATTTCGTGGCCTTTGCAAGGCACAAAAACGTTCATAGTTATACAAATTCAACCATCTTATTTTTTGTTGGAGGGCACTTCAATTAATATATTTATTTTTGCATTAATTGAATTAGGGTTTCAATTATGCTTAAATCTTGATTATTTTAATATCAAGATTCTCTCTCCTCTAAAGAGATTCAAATGAGACACCCCTATCATTTTATTTTCTCTATATGATGCCAAGAAACATGAGGGACCCTCTTGAAGTGGTATTTTGCATATTGAACCCTAGGTTTTGGGTAATTTGCACATTATATCAAAACTAGGTTTTAATGTACAAAGATTGCTCAGCAAGCTCTATCTTGGTGCTCAAGCTTGTGGAAGCCATACCATTGCATAATACTCATTCCTATGATGCTTCAACATCTTAGGAACATTTATCATGTAACATTTGCAAGTTAACCACCTAGGATAAGGCCCCATAAATCTAGGAGCTAACTTTCCCTTCCTTCCAAACCTAAGAACACCTTTCCAAGGTGAGACCTTGAGATATACTATGTCTCCAACTTGGAATTCTAAAGGTCTTCACCGTTTGTCGGCATACGACTTCGGTCTATCCTGTGCAGTCTTTAATTGTTGTTGTATTACATTAATCTTCTTAGTTGTCTGCTGCACAAGCTCAGGACCCAAAAGTTGATATTCTCCTGTTTCATACCAACATAAAGGAGATCTACAATGTCTACCATATAATGCTTCATATGGTGCCATATCAATACTGTTCTGATAGCTATTATTGTAAGCAAATTCTATCAAGCTCAGGTGTAGATCCCAACTTCCTACAAACTGAAGGACACATGCCCTAAGCAAATCCTCCAAGGTTTTTATGGTCCTCTCAGATTGTCCATATGTCTGTGGGTGAAAGGCTGTACTAAACCTTAACTGTGTACCCAAAGCTTTATGTAGTCGTTCCCAAAAATGACTCGTGAACTGGGGACCTCTATCAGAAACAATAGTAACTGGGACCCCGTGCAACCACACTATCTCATCTGCATATATCTGTGCAAGCTTCTCAGCAGTGTAGGTTGTTTTGACAGGAAGGAAATGTGATGACTTAGTCAACCTATCAACTATCACCCATATGGAATCATGACCTTTGGTTGTTCTAGGCAAACCAACCACAAAATTCATGGTCACATGATCCCATTTCCACTACGGTATAGTTAAAGGTTGCATTGTTCCTGTGGGCTTCTAATGTTCTGCTTTAACCTGCTGACACACCGGACACCGCATAACAAACTCAGCTACATCCTTCTTCAATCCTGGCCACCAGTACATATCTTTCAAGTTATGATACATTTTGGTGCTTCCTGGATGCATTGCATACATCGAAGAATGAGCTTCCTCCAAGACTAACTTCCTTAAGTCATTGGCATCAGGTACTACCATCCTGCCATGGTAACAGACTACCTGATCTTCTAACTTATGAAAGCCATATCATTTCTCACTACCATACTCTGACCTGATCTGCTGAACCACAATATCAACTTGCTGTGCTTCTTTAATCTGCTATCTCAGAGTAGGTTTTATGTGCATCTCATTTAACAACCCGACTAACAATGATACTTTAAGTTGTATATTGTTTTGCCTCAAGGAGATAAGCATATCTCTTTTAGAGAACACTAAGGAGTTCAACTGTGCTTTATCTAAGGCTGGTGATGATGATTTCCTACTTAGTGCATCAACCACTACATTAGCCTTTCCTGGATGGTAATCAATTGTACAATCGTAGTCCTTGATTAACTCCATCCAACGGCATTGTCTCATGTTCAACTCATGTTGTGAGAAAATATATTTGAAATTCTTATGGTCTCTGAAAATCTAGATTGTTTCTCCATAGAGATAATGTCTCCAGATCTTAAAAGCATGGACCACAACAGCTATCTCTAGATCATGTGTTGGATAATTCTCCTCGTGTTTCTTAAGTTGTCGAGAGGCATAAGAAATCACTTGATTATCCTACATCAACACACATCCTAGACCATTCTTAGATACATCACAGAAAACTATGTACCCCTTCCCTTGCTCAGGTAACACCAGCACGGGTGCACTTGTTAACCTTTCCTTCTACAACTAGAAAGAATGTTGACACTTGTCATTTCAGACAAAAGGAACCTCCTTCCTAGTCAACTTGGTTAGGGGTAAAGCTATAGAACTGAAGTTCTTAATGAACCTCCTGTAATAGCCTTCCAGTCCTAAGAAACTGCGTATCTCCGTCGGTGTCTTTGGCTGTTCCCATTGCAGGACAAATTCTACCTTTTTAGGATCAACACGGATACCTGAGGCAGATATTACGTGTCCTAGAAAAGAAACTTCTGGTAACCAGAACTCACATTTGCTAAACTTAGCATACAACTTATGCTCTCTTAGCAAAGTTAAAGCTTGAAGGAGGTTCTTCTCATGTTGTTGAGCATCTCTACTGTAGATCAGGATGTCGTCTATGAAGACTACTATGAATTGATCAAGAAAAGGTCGAAAGATTCTATTCATGAGTTCCATGAATGCAGTTGGTGCATTAGTTAGTCCAAATGACATAACTATGAACTCATAGTGACCATACCTTGTCCTAAAGGCAGATTTAGGTATGTCACCTTCCTTGATACGTAACTGATGATATCTTGACCTCAGATCTATCTTAGAGAAGATATTTGCACCTCGCAACTGATCAAACAGGTCATCGATCCTTGGTAGAGGATACTTATTCTTTATAGTTACCTTATTCAATTGTCTGTAATCAATGCATAACCGCATCGATCCGTCCTTCTTCTTAACAAAGAGAACCGGAGCACCCCATGGTGAAGTACTCGGTCGGATAAATCCTTTCTCAAGCAACTCCTGCAGCTGTTTCTTGAGTTCTGCCATCTCAACAGGTGCCATCCTATACGGTGTTTGTGCTATTGGTTGCGTGCCCAGGATTAGATTAATCTCAAAATCAATCTCTTGGGGCGGAGGTACACCTGGAAGTTCTTCAGGAAACACATCTTCAAACTCCCTAACTATCAGAACTTCAGAAAGATTAGAACTCTCCATTGTGGTATCTACCACATGTGCCAAGAATGCAAAGCATCCTTGTCTCATCAGCTTCTCAGCTACCATAGCTGACACAAGACACGTTGGAGGAATCTTTCTATCTCCCTGAAAGGTCCATGTGTCACTATCATCTATGAACACAGCTTGCTTGGAGTCACAATCCAAGACAACCTTATGCTTTTCTAGGGTGTCCATCCCAAGAATTATATCGAACCCGTGCATCTCAAGTGGTATAAGATCCACCTGAATGCGATGTTTAGAAAAGGAAAGAATGTAGGGAGAACTCACCTCCTACAACATTGCAGATCCCAATAAAGGGGTTTCTAACAACATACTATCTTCTCTATGGCTGACAGTCAGGTTACAGTCAAGGATCACTCTTCTAGTGATAAAGGAATGTGTAGCACCCGAATCAATTAAAACAGATACAAAGCAGGATGAAGACATATTCGAATGAAATAGTTCCATCTGACATGTCACAACTCGAGGGTTGACTATTGCTTCGGGTTGATTCATTGCATAGAATCTCGCTGTTGCTTGTTGTTGACCATGTGCTCGGTTGTTAGGTGCCAACAATGCAACTTGGGATGCTTGTCCACATCCTCTAGCGCCACTTGGAAACTGTCGCCTCTGAGAGCCTTACTGACTCTACCTCTGAGGTTGAGTCACACTTGCTTCTCTAGCTCGACAATCTTTCATCAAATGTGCCATCTTTCCACATATAAAACATCCTCTGTTCCCTGACTGTGTCCTGCGTGGTCCTGTTACCAACATTGATGCTGAGCTGTGGGCTCCTTCTAGTGGTAAACTACGGTCTCTACCCCTACTCGATGTCCATTGTGTCTGGGTATTGAACCTTGGTGGTGCCATTGGTGCAGAAAACCTCAATTTCTTAAAAATTTTAGACCCTTATCCTTGAAACTGAGTATAGACCTTCTTACTCTTAGTCTGTCGCTTCTCAGTCACAAACCTCTCTATCCGTGTCACGGACTCCAAAAAGGTGGTGAACCTCTCCCTGTTCTCTAAAGCAGACAAAGGAGTTGTCAAATCAGCGTTCAACCCCTTCTCAAAACACTGAATCCTCTCCTCATCTGTAGCTTCCATATGCGGACAGAACCGCAAAAGCTCCATGAACTTAGCTTCATACTCTCTAATATTCATTGGTTCTTGCCTTAACCTCTCAAACTGAGAGATTTTTGGTTCTTTCCTTAACCTCTCAAACTGAGAGATTTTCTCATCTAGAAACGTCTTAGGGAAATATCTACTGACGAATTCTCGTCAGAATACTTCCCATCCGATCTCAACACTTGGCCTTTTGCCCTCTTCTATTATCCACCAGTGGCCAACACTCCCCTAAAGAAGGTACACTGTATGTCTAACCTTCTCAGCTTCTGGGATATTAAGGATTCTGAAGGCATTCTCCAGCTCAGTCAGCAACATGTCAGCATCTGCTGGGTCAGCTATACCAACATATTTTGTGGCTCCAACTTGACGAAGTCATTCAAAAGTCTTGTCAGTGCCCTGTCCTTCATGGTGAGTTGGTGCCCTAGGCGCAGGTGGTGGCATTCTAACTGCCATACGCGTCATGGTTGCCATGAACTGCCCAAACAGATCATGGAAGGGTGGATTTTCCAGTGCAGCTTGGTTAAGCGGGGGATGTCCAGGTTTTGGTTCCTCCCTAGCTTGGTCCCTTGCACCTCTTCCTGGTGTAGCAACGCTGCTCTCAGCAGCATGTTCTTCGTGTGATCCAGCCATCTTCAAGTTCTTCTTCTCCTCCTATATGAGCATAAGACACTATCAGATAACTGGAAGACACTAGAACAGACTCAACAACCTTAATCCTATGTCTCTATAGACTCAGCGAACCTAGAGCTCTGATACAACTAAATTTGTGGCATCCAACTTACAAAAACATGATTTACTTAAGCGGAAGCGTTCATTTGCAGCAGATTACTGAAAATCACTAAAAATTAAAACTTTTTACAAAGAGATCCAAACATAGGAAAACTCTTATAACAAGAACCACAGTATTACATATACATCCTGGTTCACAAGTACATATCTTGTACTATTCCTTCTCGAGGATTACAAGCATCAACTGCCCTGTTAAAACTATACACATGCAGTATAAGAATCTCGAGGCATCAAGCCAAAATCTCAGATCGATTCATTATATTAACTACTGACTCCGAGGACCTGAGAGTACAAAGACGACACATAGGACTCTATATACAAAACATGACAGCCGGTGTCTCCACCTGAGAATTCACTACTGTCCCTGTTGTTGCTGCTGCTGTACTTCCCCTGCTGTAGGGTTTCTGCTTCTTCTTCTATGTCTATTTAAAATGTTGGATCCCACGGGGGTGAGACAATTGAAATTGCCCCAACGAGAGATATAACTCTCCGCCAGAAATATTATTATTGCAATTTAATGGAATAAAACTAAGCAGAAGAATCATAAGTATTCAACAGCAGATAAATCAATTATCTAAGCATATTAAAGCAATGTTCTTCTTCAAAGTATTTTAGCTTAGTAAAGCAGTATGTCATTTATCCAATAAGGAATATGAAGAACATGTATGACATTTATCCATCTAAGATATACTAAGAAATGTAACGTTAACCAATGATTCTCGTATTTCAACTTTAAGAAAATACGCTACACGACTGATTACATTTTACAATCATACTTAAGCCCTGAGGGGATGTGGTATACTACTCATACTCCAACCGACCATTGCGAAATTGAAATCGGTACCATACATTGGTCAATAGAAGAGTCGGATTCCCATGACCTCATCCTTCTCGGTCAGTATGAGATAATATGACAGAGACATCATGTGTCAAACTGCAAATAGCTTGCTAAGGTATATTAGCATCTTTGCTATAGAGTTATAGCCTGTAGCATATACTCTCTTCAGGATATGGCCCGTAGCCAATGTCTGGTATTATATTGTGGAGTCATGGCCCGTAGCCATACTCTTATTGGGGTATGGTGCGTAACCAATCTCGTACATAGGACATGGCCCGAAGCCATTCCTATGGGGCATAAGGATCTATTTGCCCAATTACCCCCACATATTCAAAAATATGCACTCCGGGTTATGCCACGGAGCAACCCATTTCACCATTCAGCAAATTCTAACGCTGATGGATCTGTGGTCAGGGCAACTACATTATATGATATCACTTGATTAATTAAGTGTATTACCATATTCTTTTAGCATCAGACAAGTTTCCAGAACATCAAATATTATGACAATTACTACAAAGAATGGGTAATACTTTCATCAAGTACTGTTCAATCATTGGGATCTCAATCCCTCATCTCATTAGGTACATTCTCATTTCTCAACAACTCATCATCATGATTATGGAATATGGGTATTCAAACCCTCAATTCATCATAGAACACTTGTTACCACTTATTAGGTAACTAATACCTTCAGGTCATCTGACCAAGGTAAACATCATACTTGCTTCACAAGCATCTCACATGGTTCATAAGGCTTATTTCATCTCTTATTACCTCTCACTAGGCAACAAGGCATGTTATGGCTCACAAGGCCCATAAAACAATTTCAATAATAGAATATCATAGCTCATACCTGGCTATGCTCATCATCTCATGATATCTGCATGGTTAGTAATCACAATAGCAGTTATATCAATATGACATATCAACACCATGTAGTACAAGGGTAACACCACTATTCCCTTATCAGAGTTAGGGTTTCCCATTTCATATTAATCAGGGATACTCATCCCATTATCCAAAATTAGGTCTTCACATACCTTCACCCTATATTAGGGTTAGGGTTTCAAATTAGAGTTTCATATTTCATGGCATCACCCTGGATTAGGGTTTCATAACACATCATCCTGTGTCAGGGTTTCACACATCATTATCTTGAATTAAGGTTTCTTATAACTTTCTCCAAATTAGGGTTTCATATAACATTACATAACATCACTTTGAATAAGAGTTTCTCATCACATTATTGCATTAGGGTTTCATATGTTCATATTATTGATCCAGACCCCAATTCAGTGCTTCACACATCTAGGAACATTCATTGTTATCATAAGTATTTATTCTCAATATTTACCACTAAATGATTATCAACACAAGGTATGAGTTTCTTTCTCATCCTTACAAGAGTATGATTACATCATACTTTATCATCTTGGCTTAACCCTTTCTCAAGTATGTTAGCCTTCACTTATCAAAGTGCATTAAACTCATTGTATCTTAATGTAATAATTAACATAACAAACCTCAGGTGTTTGTCATCCAAGTATATTGATTCTGAAGTGTATAAAGGTATATCAACCTTGAAGTGTTGAATTTCCACCACTACATGATTATCACTCATGTATGAATTCCTCTCTCTCTCATCCTCTCTAGGATGTTGATTACTTCAAGATTGATTACATTAGGTTAACTCTTCATTCAAGTACACACATTTAGAATTAATATAGTGTATCGAGATATTGCTTCTATAAGCATCAAAGGTTAACCACTTTAAATGTACTAATCACCTAAGTACCTTAGGGATTCAACCATGGTACTTATCTTTGTTAATCATCTTTATCAATCATAAGGTCAATTGATCTTTCATCATCTTAAATCTCCAAACGATCTTGTTCAATTAAACCCCAAACGGTCTTGATCAATTATACATCCATACGGTCATGATCAATTGTAAATCGAATCAACTCATTTGTAATGATATTCACGCCCATAACCCCCACATACTCAATAGTATGTCCTCCAGGAGTTCCCTTAGGAAAACCTATTTCACCATCACCAAACTACTGACAATGATGGATCTATGGTCAGGGCTCTACATGTTACCATTTCACTTGGTTAATTAAGTACATTAAAATATTCTTTTAGCATCAATCATGTTTTCAAACATAAATCATTATAACAAATGCTAAAAAGAATGAGTACGATTTCTATCAAGTCCTTTTTAAAGCTTTATAAAACATTGGGATCTCAATCCCTTGTCACATCAGGGCATTCTCATCCCTTAACATCTCATCATCATGATTATGGAATATGGGTATTCAAACCCTCAATTCATCAAAACACTTGTTACCACTTATCAGGTAACTTAATGCCTTCAGGTCATCTGACCAAGGTAAACATAATATTTGCAATGCAGGCATTTCACATGGCTCTTAAAGCCCATTAATATTTTGTCACCTCTTATTTAGGCAACAAAGCATATTATGGCACCCAAGGCCCATAAAAAAATTTTGATAATAAAATATCATAGCTCATACCTGGCTATGTCCAACATCTCATGAAACCTGCATGATTAGTGCACATGATAACATTTATATCAATTACATATCAGCACTATGCTTTGTAAGAGTAACATCACTATTACCTTATTGGAATTAGGATTTCCCAATTTATGTCAATGAAGAATACTCATTCCATTACCCAATTTAGGGTTATGGTTTATCATCATATTGTCTAAGATTAGGGTTTCATAAACTATAACCCAAGATTAGGGCTTCACATACCTTTATCCTTTATTAGGGTTAGGATTTCATATCAAGGTTTCACATGTTATTATGTAGCATTACTTTGGGTTAGAGTTTCACATCACATCATTGCATTAGGGTTTCGCTTAACATTACCCTCGATTAGAGTTTCACATGATGTCACCCTCAATTAGGGTTTCACATGACATTACCCTCAATTAGGGTTTCACATGATATCACCCTCAATTAGGGTTTCACATGATATCACCCTCAATTAGGGTTTCATTTAACATAAAACCTTAATTGAGATTTCTCACATCATCACCCTAGATTAGGGTTACACCAAGTATTGCCCTAAATTAGGGTTGGGTTCCATCAAATTCTCAATTAGGGTTTCATGATCTCTTTATCAAGGATCATACCCTAATTATATATATTTTATTCATGTTGTGAGTATTGAGATTTTACCATTACATGATTATTATATGTGTATGGATCCTCTCTCTCTTTCATCCTCTTTATGATAATACTTACTTGAAACTTGATTAAATTAGGTCAACTCAACTTGAATGAAAGGTTGACATAGTGTATTAAGTCATTACTTCCATAAGCATCAAAGGTTAACCCATCTAACGGTACCAATCATCTAAGTACATTAGGGATTCAACTATTGTACTTATCTTTGATAATCATAATTATCAATCATGGGATCAACTGATCTTTCATCGCTTTAAGTCTTCAATCAATTTTGTGTATGTTAAACCTCCATTCGGTTTTGACCTTTAAATCTCCAAACGGTTTGAAGTCAATTGCCCTCCAAACAGTTTTGAAACCATTTGGGCATCTAGGGTTAAGACCATTTGCCCTCCAAATGGTTTTGAAACCGTTTGGGCACTCAACATTAGAAACCGTTTAAGCAATTCATCACTAAGATCGATTGGACAAACCAATAGTTGAAATTGTTTGAAAAATTGAAACCACTTGGTCATTCAAATAGTTTTGAAACTGTTTGATTCCAAACGGTTTCAAGACCATTTGGACTCAAATGGTCTCAAGACCGTTTGGTCCAAAACATCTTGAAACTGACTGAATCATTTTGGGTTACTTTCAATCAATCAAATAGAGTTCCAATTATTCAACCCATCAATTATTGTAATCATTGGAATTACTTCAATTGAAACAATTGAATCAACATTCAATCATGACCTCATCTGACCTCAAACATTCTTGAGATCGTTTGACCTCAAACGGTCTTGAGACCGTTTGACCCATCCAAGCACTGAAATTGATTGAATTCAATTAGGGATTCTTCAACAAATTGATTTAGGGTTTGCAATCAAGAAGCCCTAAAGTATTCACCCATTTTGAAGTTAATTCAATTGAAAATTATTGGATCATCATCAATTTATAACAACACCTGACCTCAAAAGGTTTTGAGGTCATTTGACCTCAAACGGTCTTGAGGTCATTTGACCTCAAACGGTCTTAAGACCATTTGATCCATTCAACATTGAAATCGTTTGCATCAATTAGGGTTTGTAATCAATGGATCATCCATCACTGTAACCATTATAATCAAATCAATTTGAGCTATTGGATCATCATCCAATTACATTAGAAAATATCCCCAAATGGTCTTGGGGTCCTTTGATCCCAAACGGTCTTGAGACCGTTTGCTCCAAATAGTCTTGAGACTGTTTGCTCCAAACGTTCTTGAGACCGTTTGGTCTCAACCGGTCTTAAGACCGATTGGACTAAATCTTGAGACCGTTTGCACATGCACTTGTTGAGGTGTGTGCTTAGGATGATGTCATCATCTTAAAGCTTCAAACCTTTGAAAATTTCAGGGATTCTTGTGGTGATTTCAACAATCAATCAAAAGGAATTTCGAGAATGAAGAAAGATTCAACATATGTAAGAGAAAGGAAATCAATAATAACATTTAAGGGTTCAAGTTATATAACCCGCCTTCAAAGAAGATTCAAAGATCCAAAATCCACGTCTTTAATGGTGGAAGAAGCTTTCTCAACTACCCAAGGCTCGTTCTCAAGTCTTTGAGTGAAAGGATTGGCTAGAATTGAAGATTGGATGAAGAAAAGAAGAAATCAAGCATTGATTTTTGATTTTCACCATGAAACCAAGGTTGAAGATGACTATGGAGCTTACCTACAGGTTGGGGCACGTCCTCCTATTTCTCCTTAGCTCCTTAGTGCACGACCAAAGAAAGGAAAGAAAAAGGGATCAAAAAAGCCTTTCATTTGGCTTGGAAATGGGATGTATATAAGGAAATTCAATGAGAGAGAAAGTCTTATAATAATCCTTTAATTTCCAAAACTAGTGACACATACTATCCTCCATCCCTTTCATACAAAGCCATCTCCCCCATCTTGTAATTCTTCTTCATTATCCATGAATTAAAGGAAAACAAATTAAGCACCATAACCATTATAATAATAATATCCAAAATTGAGTGGATATTACTTTTCCTTTTACTAATGTGAGTGGGCTCTCCACTCACTTAGGACATTTCGTGGCCTTTGCAAGGCACAAAAACGTTCAAACTTATACAAATCCAACCATCTCATTTTTGGTTGGAGGGCACTTCAATTAATATATTTATTTTTGCATTAAATTGAATTAGGGTTTCAATTATGCTTAAATCTTGATTATTTTAATATCAAGATTCTCTCTCCTCTAAAGAGATTCAAAAGAGATGCCCCTCTCATTTTATTTTCTATATATGATGCCAAGAAACATGAG
Organism: Alisma plantago-aquatica; assembly: GCA_963693085.1. Lineage (NCBI taxonomy): Eukaryota > Viridiplantae > Streptophyta > Magnoliopsida > Alismatales > Alismataceae > Alisma > Alisma plantago-aquatica. The sequence goes on along the minus strand of OY856414.1, from coordinate 13,226,770 downwards.
GGACCCTCTTGAAGTGGTATTTTGCATATTGAACCCTAGGTTTTGGGTAATTTGCACATTACACCAAAACTAGGTTTTAATGCATAAAGATTGCTCAGCAAGCTCTATCTTGGTGCTCAAGCTTGTGGAAGCCACACCACTGCATCATACTCATTCCTATGATGCTTCAACATCTGAGGAACATTTATCATGTAACATTTGCAAGTTAACCCCTCAACTTGGGTAATTTTCACTTTAGTCCAAAACAAGCAAAACATTATTTCAACATTATTCAAAAAGGACTAAAATTGAAACATAAGTTCCTCTTGGGCCTTAATTACTTTTCAAGAAATAAGAGCAAGCATATAATTAACTTTATTAAGCAAAACATCTAGGGTTAAGGCATAACGCAGGTCAGGGATGTTACATAAGTTCACCATGATCCATACGAAAGGATGTAAGTCAGACCACGAATGCTGAGAGAGATGATGGAGACTTGGGATAGTTTTCAAGTTGAATATGTACTATGTTAGAATCCTAAGTCTATCCTAGGGTCAGGTAGGGATAAGACTGATGGGAGTAGGAGTTGCCTAATTCCCTAGTTGCACATGACCATAGGGTCGGGAAGTAACCACTATCATTATCTGAGGGCCATGGGTTAGGAGATTGATCACCTTCATGAACTCATGGGACCCAACATGCAGATGAGGATGGCACTCTCTGGATGCATAAGGGAAGAGGGATGACCCCAAAAGTGACGACACCCTATTGACCTAGAGGAGATGACCAAGAATTGTGTGTGGACCCAAGTAGGTTTGAGATCAGTTTTCCATGGAAGTAACTTTGATATCGAGATGATCATGATGTAGAGACATATGTTGCTTGTTTCAACTTAGATTTGAAGGTGTACTGGCAATGTGGGATGTACCATCTCTACTCTTGGAATGGGAAGAACTCTATATTTGGACTGCAGCCAAATGCTTATTTCCTCTTGTTATGGGAGTGATAGATAGGACAGTACGTATACCATACACCAAGGATAAAGATAATGTGAGTGGAAACGTTGCTATGATGCATGAGGATAGAGATAATAATGTACCCTTATGGAGTGTAAGATGTGTGGATGTTTTACAAACACTAAGAGAACTAAGGTAGTCATCTTATGAGGATGTTTTTATCATGAGTTATGTGGAACTTATGAACTATACAAGGTAGAGTTCGATAACCAAGAGAATGAGCTCTGAGTTCCCTTGATGAAGATAGGCTTAAAGTCTAAGATGAGATGATAAGTGGAGTACATGGAGGTGTATGTCTTCAACATTACCTAACACATAGGGATGTGAAGTGGTAATGGATGCTCTTGTTGAGAGTCAGCTATCTAGTTTAGCTAGTGGACAGGCTAGAAGAAGGGGTTAGGTGAACCCTAAGTTTGTGAGATATGTTTGGCTAACACTCAGATGTAACGAGACCTGTTGATCGAGTTAGTGGTTGCCTATTTATCTCGCCTAGGGTGTGTCGTGATAGAAGGATGGTTGTAGAACCTCAGATGCACTTCTATGGAAAAGGAGGTGATGAAACCCACGACTAGAGTGTTTTAGGGTTTCTGAGGAATCAACCTTAACGAATCATGACATACAAGAGATTGTGATTTTTAAGTTCACCATACACCGTGGTACTACTAATATAATAAGTGGTAGTAGTACTTTGGATGCCTAAGAAGTGTATGGAGTTGCATGATAGGAGGTGAAGGACGAACACCAATAACCCATTGAGTTGATATAGAGGATAAAAATCCCTGAGAGGAACGGGAGTTCCTCACTATGGATGTCGTGGCAAGTCTCCCATGGACCAAGGAAGGTCAAGATGCAATATGGGTTATGGTAGATCACCTTACCTAAATGACATGATCTAAGAGAAAAGAGAGAGAACTGTCAAGGGACAGACCTAGTTGAACTACATGTAAGAGAGAGAGATGGTTCAACTACACCATGATGCGAGTTCAAAAGTTCTTGAGTGTGACCTAAAGGTTTACTTCCATGCGGTGGAAGTAGGTACATGAAGAACACGATGTTATTACAATTTATCACCCCTAACTAATAGTTAGTATGATCCAAACTAGAGGGTTGGATGAGAGCATGTGTGCTCATTAAGGGTGATACACAGAGACAGTTCTTGTCCTATGTAAGATGTGATGATAACCACCATAGCCAGTATCGGGATGTAAAGAAGCTCTGTAAGGGAGGTTGTGTTGGTCACCACTTCATTAAGATGATGTTGGTGAAGGGACCTCGCGAAGGTTAGAAAAAGACCACAGTGTGTGCAGATGAAGTCGTTTTGATCGTGCGGTGGCTGAAAGAGAGCCCAGGGGTGACATGAGTCATGAGCTGATGAAAGTAGACTGACATGCAGTTCACTGTGGGAGAATATGTGATATGAAAATCTGACCCCTCTGAGCTATAGCTGAGAAAGCTGAGTCCTCGATACATGGGTCCATTTGAGATGGATTGGTGGAGATGCTTGTGTGTATCCTTACCCCTCAGGATAACTTGATGTATGAGATGTTCCACAAGTATGATCTAGAGCACTATGTGAGGTACCCAAGCCATGGGCTGAGCAATGAACCTAGTGAGCTCTCAAGGGAGGCTAACTTACCCTCAGTCACCTATAAGGGTATGAGATACCAAGGTGAGAGAGAGCTCAGGAGTAAAGAATATGAGATGATAAAGGTTCTTTGGAAGCACCATGGAGAGGATGAAGCCACATGGGAGCCAATGACGGATATGGAAAAGTCTTATCCTGAATTGTTTATATGTTTGGTGGAATTTTGAGGGCAAAATTCCTATAAGAGGGGAAGGATGTTACAACCCCAATTTTGGGTTCTTTTGATGAGAAACACAATTTATCATAATAAAGATATATGAATAAATAATGGTGTGATTAGATTTGAAATGAGTGAATTTCGTTTACAATAGCCTTGTTGGTTGCTTTGTGGGCTTTATTGGCTATTGGGCCCAATAACAATGAAAAGAAAAAGGAAATTCAATTATTAAATGAATAATTAAGAAATGGAGAAAAGAAAGAGGTAGAAACCTCTAGAAGGCAAAGGAATATTCTCCAAAGGTGGATTTCATGCCTTTTGGGTTCCTTGAGTTCCAAGGAGTCCAAGTTGCAAAGATAATGCAACAAGAAATAGAAAAGATTAATTAAATATTGCTTTATTTAGAAGAAATGTGAGATAATGATAATATTACAAGAAATATGTGGATAAATGGATAATAGATCCATATTGGAAAAGATTTCATATTCACATCTTTAGTAATGGAAAAAGAAATCAAAATCAAGAAAATAAAAGGAAATAAGAAAGAGAAAATATGAGAAATATCCATAACCGAGTAATAACTTGCACCTAAGGAAAAGGGCACGATTTCTCTGAATAATGATCCCAAGTTTGGCATAATGAAAGATTAAGTTATTATAGACTTTCCCTTAAAATTTGGGGTTAATTGGATGAGTGGTTTGGGAGATATGGATTTTACTAAAATTCATAAAGTATAGAGGAAAGTATTATATGTCACGATTTTATTTCCTAATAGATCTATAGTTGATATAGACGCGTGACACCACAACCTTTGGATTCAGATCCAACAGAGGGTGTGTTGTCACCTTCCTTGATCGGACAAGGAAATAACAGGCTGACGGGGTGGACTTTACAAAACCAATATCTTACAAGATAATGGATGAATCATTATGGAAATTAATCTAGTAGATTCGGGAGAAGAATTCGAACCTAGGAGACCTAAGTTTTTGTAGGTTTCATGGACGCCAAGCAATATGCCCAAATCTGGTTGGGATCTCTTCTTTGGCCTGCCCTATATATATAGGGGTCTGACACACCATCTGGGGGAGCCCAAAGCATTTCAATACATCTGTACAGAGCCGGCAAACTCGCCAGTGCTTCCAATTTGGTCATTGGTCATGATATTAACCCCTACCCAACATCAGCTTCTCGCCGGAGAAGAGCTTCACCATCCTGATGATCTGGTTGAGCAACAAAGCAATGGAGGGGTGCCTTGAGTCTGGGATGCCAAGACGAAGGTGGAGGTGGTGTTGGCTTGCGCTCAGGTGGAGAAATGCGTGGAGTCAACTCGCTAGTTGACCACGGTTTGCCGCTAGCTCGCAAGTAGGGCTAACGCGAGGTTGAAGAGGAAAGGATGGTAAATTACCTCCTTGCCCCTAGGCGCGGGTGGCTTCAAGAAACATACGTAGGGGCAAAAACATACAACCATCCCGACCAGGCACCTTGCTAGTGGAAAAGAAAAGAAAAAACGAAAGGGGCCGACATGGCAGCCATCGATTGGCCCAAAGGTAATTATCTTTTGAAAATCATAACTAAATGTAGCATTATTTGATAATGACAAGTTATATATGTAAGTAGTTTAGAAAAATACGAGGAACACAATAAATTTGGTTTGAGAACTTGAATCTATTCCTATTTGCAAAAGTGTGTTAATCTAATGAAAAGTGCTTATGTATTAGATTAAGAAATCCTAATTGAGCATATTGGTTAAGTGCATGTTGCTTAGTTGATGAAATTGAGTAATTGCAACCTGTTGAATAGTTAATGATGAACTTGAACCTGATCTAGATGTTTCTTGCATGATTTAGGGTTTTTACCTCATATAAGAATGATCAAGCATTTAGAAACCATAATTTAGGGTAAAAGAGGAAAAGATCACTTTTAATTTGATATATGTGATAATATACTGTTGGAAGATGATCCTAAGCTTGTTGAACGAAATAGGTTTGAATCATTAGGGTTTAAGAGCTTTTTTGCCTAACTAGGGTTTGTAGTAATAAAAGTACAAGAAAAACCTTAATTGCAATGGAAACCCTAAAAGTGGACTAGAAACCCTAGGAAGCGAGCTAGGTTTAATATATCTTGATGGCATTATCAATGATAGGAAATTATATGCATATTTCAAGATCTCTTTGTGTGCTTGCTTGCCTATTGGATTTCTTGCATTGATTGGTTGATTCTATCTCAAAGATCTGCAAAATAGGTATGTGGTTACGCTTATGGTTAATCGTTTTAGTTTCATGGTGATTCCCAGATGTTTTATCGGTTGCCTAAAAATAACTGCTTGGATGACTTTTATTTCATGCAACTATAAAGTGACTAGGATTATCACCAAAAATATATATACATGACTGGCTCAGATCTTGGTCCTCCTCTGTGGCTTTTCTAATGATGAAAAGGGTAACCTAGTATAGGGCCTACTTGTTAAGTAGGACGTCAGGTTATCATGAGTTAGGAATTGGGCTACCCACGTGTAGTGCCATGCGACTCTTGAGCACACCATGAGTTAAGGAGTGGGCTACCTATGGGTAGTGCCATGCGACTCAACCCTCGAAATTGATTCACCTGTTAGGTAGGATCATGAGGGGTTTAATGGGGATCTACCATAAGGAAGGTAGCATCCAAGTCCACTGCAGGGACAATGCAAAGGCTAGGGTATGTATGGATTGAGAAGTTATGATTAAAACATAAAGTTGTTTGTTAAATCCTAATTGATTGCAATATGTTGTTACAATTAATTGCTCAATTATTGTTTCCCCCACATACCGACATGTTCATTTATGCTGACCGACGTTTTGTTTCTTGGCGTTTTAGGTACAAATTGAAAAGGACAAACAATAAAGTGGCATATTGTGAAATTAAGAAATAAAGTGCAGGGAGGATTAGTTAGAATAGAGTCCAGATGTGGATAAAGTTAGATATCCAAGTTTTTGAAAAAGGAATGCAACGTTTTATTTTATTCCAGCTTTCAGTATAGTCATGGTAGAATTTAATAATTATTACTGATTATTTGTCGAACCTATGATCTGGGAAATTGGGATAACGACTATAACCTCTTGGTCTCCCTTAATTGGGGGTTACCTGGAGGTGGGGTCATTACAGTGCACAAGGTATATGTAGGTATCACTCATATCGTTCATGGGGTATCTCTCATCTCCATATCGAGTTACCTATCATCTTGGGTTTGACATATGGGGTTTCATATTATCAACTAGGGTTTCAACCCATATCGGGTTAGGGTATAATCTTAACACCATATCGTGTAGGAGGTGAATACTTGACCCCATATCGTGCTCATGTGTGTATATTATTTACTCATATTTCCCATGAGGTACACACTCCTCACCATATCATGTTCATAGTGTGTGCATATCAACATGTTGGATTACTTATCACCTAGGGTTTGTTATATTGGGTTGGAGTATATGCTTGACTCCATGTCGTGCATAGGGTGTATAACTTGATCTCATATCATGCACATAGTGTTTTCTTAACAACATATCATGCACAAGGTGTGCTCTTCATCATCATATCGTGCAAGATGTACCCACTCATCACCATATCATGCTAGTGGTGTTTTCACTTCATTATATCGGGTTAGAGGTTCTTCAACCCAATATCAGGTTGGACCATGATGATGTCATCATCATCAACCTCTAGATTCTTGTTCTTACTATTCTATATTATGGAAAACAGTCCTAAGATACTTTTGGAGCTCAAAGTATCATCAATTTTTCAAAGGAACTCAAAATTGAAAGCAGATCAACAAGTTCAAAAATATTGAAGGTGAATAATAACATAGTTGGGTTCAAGTTTTATAACCCGCCTTATGAACAACTTCAAAGATCCAAGCTCCACAACTTCACATTTTTAAGGTTGAAGATGAGATTATCCAAGGTACAAGGCTCTTTCACAACTCCTTCATATACAAGGAATCACCATAGTTAAGAACTTGGTGAAGAAGAAAAGAGAGGAATATCTATAACCCGAAAATCATGCTTCAACCAAGCTTGAAGATGACCATGGCCTTACCTTAAGCTTGGTGCTCGAGCTTCCCTTGCTCCTTGAGCTACCATGCATGATATCTACGAGGGTATGCATGATATCTCAAAGAAAGTGAATTATGGGGTTTGTAAACTTCCATTAGTAGGTGGAAGGAGAGGTTATATATACTTGGGTTCATGAGTGAGAGTGTATAAGAGGTGTCTTCACCATATGCTACTGGGTAACACGTGGCTATGCATGGTTGACACATGTCCATGCATGCACACATATATATATTGACATGCAAAAGTCTAGAGGATAATCTAGAGATGATATTTCGGCCATGCCCTATCTTGTTGGATAAGATATCTCATCTTTATCTCACAAGTTATGCAAACCGATACACTTTTTGCAAGGAGCATCTACCTCGTCATAGATCACCTCCTTGAGGTTCTTAGGACATCATGGACTTTGCCAAGAGTTCACAAACCGATATGGGATCTCCTCTATGGCACTTTGGCCGATAGGCATTCCCATATTAGGTCTACAACTCGATACAACTCATGCAAGGGCTTCAACTATACATCATCTCTTGGTCTTTTCATCACCAAGAGTACCATCATTCAAAGATGATTCAAACATAGTGTCTCATTCTTTCTATCTCCTCTAAATGATACATAGAGGGAGTAGGGACACTCTAGAGGTGGTAATTTTCATATCAACCCTATATTTTGGGTAAATTACAATTTGTACCAAAATTGGTGCATAAGGCACTAACATTATTCAAACAAGTTCAAACTTGGAATTTAGGCTTTCCACAAGTCACCACTTAGCATCATTCTCTCGCTGGTGTTGTTTAAAACACTTAAGGTACATTAAAAATGTGACATTTTGCAATATAACCCCTCATCATGGGTAAATTTCACTTTACGCTCAGACTATCATATAATGCACAAATAGTTTTCAATTTAGCTCACACTTGAAAATAAACTTCACAAAGAGTCTAAATTACTTTTCAAATAATTAGAACAAGTTTGTAAATAACTTATTTAAGCAAAACTTCTAGGGTTAAGCCATAACCCAGGCCAGGATGTTACAACATCATCATGGCTCAACCCGATATCGGGTTGAAGTACCTCTTTGCCCGATATGGTGTGACGAACACACTCAACTCTTTTCCTAATATGGTGTGAAGCATACACACTCCTCTTTTCCTCATATAGTGTGAAGCGCACACACCCCTCTTTGCTCGATATGGTGTGAAGCACATGCACACCTCTTTTCCCAATATGGTGTGAAGCACATGCACACCTCTTTGCCCAATATGGTGTGAAGCACATGCACACCTCTTTGCCCAATATGGTGTGAAGCACATGCACACCTCTTTGCCTGATATGGTGTGAAGCACACACACACACACCTCTTTGACTGATATGGTGTGAAGCACTCCACACACCTCTTTACCTGATATGGTGTGAAGCACACACACCTCTTTTCCCGATATGGTGTGAAGCACACACACACCTCATGCCCGATATGGTGGAAGCACCTCAATCCAATATACTTGATTGAGTAACACATGAAGTGTGTTATGTCAAATGATACATTAAGATGTATAGAGTTCAATGCATTTTGATAAATGTAGGCCAATGTACCTTTAGAGAAGGATTGATCCAACTTAATAAAGTGTGATGTAATCATTATCCAGGTGAGGATGAGAGAGAAACTCATACCTTGTGTGTTAATCGTTCAATGAGCATACATTAGAGCTATGAATAAGGGTTTGATTCTTGATGATATGAATTAGGATTTTGATTCTTGATAATATGAACTTGAAACCCTAATCCATTTAAAGAGGGAAACCCTAACCCTAATCAGTGAAAAGGGAAACCCTAACCCTAATAGTGGAAAGGTTGTATTTCTCTATTGTTGAATGGTAATGATATGTACTTGATATTGCTTCTATCATGAAATACTAACCATGCAGGTATTTTAAGATGATGAGCATAGCCAGATATGAGCTATGATGTTTCATATGATACAGATTAAATGGGCTTGTAAGCCATGCAAAATACTTGTACAATAAATATAATGCATACCTGGTCTGAGGACCTCGAGGTAATAGTTACCTAATAAAAGATGACAATGTTCAGTGATGAACTAAGGGTTTGAATACCCAGATCTAGCAATCATGATGATGATACTGTTAAGGGATGAGAATTCCCAATAATGTGATAAGGGACTGAGATCCAGTGTGTTACACATTGAATGTGTTCCAAAGATTATGAAAAGTATTTGATAAATGTATTGCACATTTCTTTGTAGCATCGGTTATAAGTCATGCTTGTAACTTGTTTGATGCTAAAAGATATTGTAATACACCTAATTAATCAAGTAGAATATTATCATGTAGTGCCCAGTCCATAGATCCATTCAGTGTCAGGATTTGCTGAATGGTAAAATGAGTTTAACTCGGAGAGCATATTTTTTAATATGTGGGGGTGATGGACAAACATATCCTTATGTCCAGATGGGGACAAATGTGTTATCTCCCTAAAGAATGCCAGGGTTACCTTGTGATCGCCCTGATGAAAATGTACTTGTGATTGATGTGATATCTCCTCGAAGAGAGTGCATGCTGTGGTTGTAGCTCTTTAGTGAAGATGTCGCTATACCCCAGCAAGCTACTTACAGTTTGACATGTGGTCACTGCCAGTGGTATTGTACTGATCGAGATGGGTGAGGTCATGGTAATCGAATCTTCCATTGACCTTATATGGTACTGATGCTTTACGTAGTCATGGTAGGTTGGAGCATGAGAGGTATACCTCATCTCCTCTGGGCATAAGTGTGATTGTGAACATGTAATTAGCCGTGTAGCGTATTTGCTTAAGAATTGAATACAAAAACATTGGTTGATGCTACATTACTTTTATGCATCTTAGTTGATAGATGTTATACATGTTCTTCATATTCTTTATAAAGCAAATAGATGATCTATAGCTCTGTCATAGATAGTTGAATTGCTTAGACAAGTATATTGCTTTGCACTACAATTAATCAATGATTAAACATGCTTATTTATGAAAAAGATCCTCTTCTCCATTTTATACGGTTTACCTGTGATAATAATATTGTTGGGGAGAGTTATATCTCTCACTGGGACAATTGTCTCACCTCGTTGGTCTCAACATTTTTAGGTGGACGCAGACAAGGAGGTAGAGACCGTACTGTAGAGGGATGAGAATAGAAGTAGGCACAGTAGTAACAAATCAGGTTGAGTGTGTTGTCTGTCGTGTCGTGTAGATAGAAGTCCTATGTGTCGTCTCTGTACTCTCAGGTCCTTTGGAGTTAGTACGTAATCGTTTTATAAATGATATGAGATTTTGGCTTGATTGCCTCGAGGTTTTATGTTGCTTCAGTATGTGTTTTGGCAAAGCAACTGGTACATGATATCTTCAAGATGAAATGGTACAATGTATGTACAATGTGAACCGTGATGTATATAAAGTTTTGGTTCTTTCTTAAAGAGTTTTCCAGAAAATGGATCTCCTTGCAAAATGATTTTAATTTTTAGTGATTTTCGTTAATCCGTTGCTAATGGTTATTCCGCGTAATTACTGGTGGCGATTCAGATGTCGGGTCTTCACAAAGTTTTGGTATCAGAGCATAAGTGTAATGCTCGGGCCCACTCTCCAAGGCTCTAGTAGAGTTTCAAGAATGACGACTGGCCCCACAAACCACCACTAGCCTTAACTGCGCACTTTTTCCTCGCTCATGCGCAACTCGGGGTCAAATTCCCGACTGGTCACCCATCCGAGTACTACTCCAAGATGAGAACGCTTAAATATGGAGTTCTTCAGTGATGGGATCCCGGAAAAGGAGGTGCACCTTGGTGATATGGGTAGTCCAATCATTCCTTATAAGATCTTTTTATTTGAGGCCTCAAATCCTAGGATGTTACAATCTCCCCACTTGGACTCTTGACGTCCTTATCAAGGCTCAACTATATGGCCTCATTATATTTCCCCATTTCAGTGTAGACCCAGAATGGCCCATGGACACCCAGCTCCCGATCATAGAATACCAGCACAAGGGTGGCTACGTCAACCATGGACAACCCTTTCCTACATGTCTGGACCGCACGGCTCAAGACTGGCATGCCATACCCATGTGGGCCCCACCTACTGGAGGGGTTATGGCTCTGATACCAACTGTCACGGAACCGTTCTTACCCCAATCCCAATCCTACTACCTAGATAGTAGTAAGAGGATTGAAGAGTGCGTCCCTGAGTGGCCCGATAGGATCTATCACACTGGCATATACAATAAGAAATAATAACTCAAAAACTGGAGATTTAAAGAACAACTAACCCAATATGGAGATATATCTGATTTATCTTTCTCATCATAGTATGTAGAGTGCGGAAGCGATCTTATTCTGTATTCCATTTGTATTACCTAAAATCAAGAAAATTGAGACACAATCATGCAATTTCACGGTACGCTATCAAAATCAAGAAAAGTGATTTATAACAAAATAGTATACTTGGCAGGACTTATATTCAAAAGAATAATAAATGATTTCCAAAAACCAATATCATTCGACAAGTTTTTCAAGCAATTCGACTTTTATTATGAGTTCCCAATATGATGTAATTCGAGAAGCATGCTTGTATATTTTTGTGTGACTTTATCACCCCAAAGCGATGGGGGAAGTAAATGGGCTCCTTCTCTCCATATGAGGTAGGAGGCCAATGTACAAGTCCCACCTCTCAATGAGGGGGGTCGCTTGCACCCAATATCAACATTATCAACATTATCAACATCATCATCATTATCAATATACGGGCAGTCATAATGGGCATGCAATTTATGTTGTCATATTTTTCAAAATATAGTATCAACATTATCAACGATTAACACACAAGGTATGAGTTTCTCTCTCATCCTCACCCGGTTAATGATTACATCACACTTTATTAAGTTGGATCAATCCTTATCTAAAGGTACATTGGCCTACATTTATCAAAATGCATTGAACTCTATACATATTAATGTATCATTTGACATAACACACTTCATGTGTTACTCAATCAAGTATATTGGATTGAGGTGCTTCCACCATATCGGGAATGAGGTGTGTGTGTGCTTCACACCATATCAAGCAAAGAGGTGTGTGTGTGCTTCATACCATATCAGGTAAAGAGGTGTGGAGTGCTTCACACCATATCAGTCAAAGAGGTGTGTGTGTGTGCTTCACACCATATCGGGCAAAGAGGTGTGCATGTGCTTCACACCATATTGGGCAAATAGGTGTGCATGTGCTTCACACCATATTGGGCAAAGAGGTGTGTATGTGCTTCACACCATATCGAGCAAAGAGGGGTGTGTGCTTCACACTATATGAGGAAAAGAGGAGTGTGTATGCTTCACACCATATTAGGAAAACAGTTGAGTGTGTGCGTCACACCATATCGGGCAAAGAGGTACGCTATCAACATTGTCAATGATTAACACACAAGGTATGAGTTTCTCTCTCATCCTCACCCGGATAATGATTACATCACACTTTATTAAGTTGGATCAATCCTTCTCTAAAGGTACATTGGCCTACATTTATCAAAATGCATTGAACTCTATACATCTTAATGTATCATTTGACATAACATACTTCATGTGTTACTCAATCAAGTATATTGGATTGAGGTGCTTCCACCATATCGGGCATGAGGTGTGTGTGTGCTTCACACCATATCGGGCAAAGAGGTGTGTGTGTGCTTCACACCATATCAGGTAAAGAGGTGTGTGGAGTGCTTCACACCATATCGGTCAAAGAGGTGTATGTGTGTGCTTCACACCATATCGGGCAAAGAGGTGTGCATGTGCTTCACACCATATTGGGCAAAGAGGTGTGCATGTGCTTCACACCATATTGGGCAAAGAGGTGTGTATGTGCTTCACACCATATCGAGCAAAGAGGGGTGTGTGTGATTCACACTATATGAGGAAAAGAGTTGAGTGTATGCGTCACACCATATGAGGTACTACCTAGACAGTAGTAAGAGGATTGAAGAGTGTGTCCCTGAGTGGCCCGATATGATCTATGACACTGGCATATACAATAAGAAATAATAACTCAAAAACTGGAGATTTAAAGAACAACTAACCCAATATGGAGATATATCTGATTTATCTTTCTCATCATAGTATGTAGAGTGCGGAAGCGATCTTATTCAGTATTCCATTTGTATTACCTAAAATCAAGAAAATTGAGACACAATCATGCAATTGCACGATACGCTATCAAAATCAAGCAAAGTGATTTATAACAAAATAGTATACTTGGCAGGACTTATATTCAAAAGAATAATAAATGATTTCCAAAAACCAATATCATTCGACAAGTTTTTCAAGCAATTCGACTTTTATTACGAGTTCCCAATATGATGTAATTCGAGAAGCATGCTTGTATATTTTTGTGTGACTTTATCGCCCCAAAGCGATGGGGGAAGTTAATGGGCTCCTTCTCTCCATATGAGGTAGGAGGCCAATGTACAAGTCCCACCTCTCAATGAGGGGGGTCGCTTGCACCCAATATCAACATTATCAACATTATCAACATCATCATCATTATCAATATACGGGCAGTCATAATGGGCATGCAATTTATGTTGTCATATTTTTCAAAATATAGTATAGAAAAATGGAAGACTAATCATAGGGAACAGTAGCTCATCCAAATAAGTAGCCAAGTATACAGTCAAGAGATACATAAAAGTATCTTCAATACAATCAAGGATGAGTTATCTAATAGTGTACCTTTTACTAAAGATTTCAAGTATAGATCAACAAGTAATAGGTAGACCCTTTGAGTCGGATCCTAAATCACAATGTTTGGATCAAGGGTCATGATCATGATATTTGGAGATCATGTTTCAATATTCAAGATTAGGGTTACACTTTTCCTATGTCAACCGTAGGGTAGGGTCATTCACTTATAATCAACCAATATTTCAATATGTCCAACATTATTTCAAATATCATGTATTTCAAGTGTGAGCGACTTAACTAGGTTTTATAGGTTCATATGTGTTAACTCTAGTTTTTATGATTGATATTCAAGTCATAATCAAGTTTCTAGATCATCATCATCATACTTAGCATCATTGGTGTTTAAGATTGGATCAAGTTTTGATTGGTATAATGAGTAAATCATAGATCAAGTTTTAGGTCAATAGATCATAATATTCCACAAGATTCAGGCCAATCATAATATTAAGATGTCATCATCATATTCAAGGTTTAATCAAGTCAACAAAAATGGATCTAGATCACTAATAGGTCAAGTATGCTTTTAGAGTCTCAATATGAACATTGGAGTCCAGGATTAGGGTTTTCAGTGTTTATTCAAGATTAACCACAAATAGAGTCATTTAGACCATTTACATAACCTAGAGATCGAGATTTAGGTATATCAATGAGAATCATTTAGAATCAGATTTCACTAGTATTTTTAAATGATTCATTGGATTTTTCTGATAAAAAATGACTATTTACTTGAATTATTTGGAGTCAGGATGCATTAGATACGATTTTTGCAAGGCTTATACATTTATTTGAATTTTGAGTAGAGAGAAGCAAAAAATACCTTAAATACAAAATATGAGGGTCGTTGCATCCAAAATTGGATGGACGTGATCATGCCATGTGGCTCTCAGGTCCAATGGATTAGTGGACTCAGTTCAGTGGCTAAATTGGTCGATTCACACTCGATTTCTTGGTTCAGAGCTCGTTTCAATTTAGTATTAGACCGGAGCTCCCTTTCCTGGACCGGCCGGTCTGGGACCCTTTCTTACTCACGCAACATGTCCTCGCAAGCTCAAAACCAGGGCAGAGGTCCTTGCTGGTGTGGGGAGGCTTAGGATAAGGAGCAACCGATGTAGGCAAAGAAGGCACCGCCGGACTTCTTCGCACCCTCGTGTGTCGAAGGGTGGTGGCGGATTTGGGTGGCAAGCCGAGGAGAAGAATGCCCAATAGGGCTGGGCAGCAGTGCCGTTTGTAGTAGCAGGGGATCAGAGAAATAAAATGGGGTGTTCAAGGCCAAATGAGAGAGCAAGAAAGGTGCTCGTGACTGGGTGTGGTTATTGCGAGCAACGGGGTCCCCTTTTATAGTGTGGGGTTAGGGTTTTAGGGCTAGACAAGCCTTGGTTGCAGCCATAGCCTCCGGAAAGAGAAGAGGAGGTGAGGAGCTTGCTGTGATGGCATGATAACACTTTAAACGTAGTCATAGCTGGGCTCGTTGAGTTCAAAATCGCGAGAGGAGTGATTCTATCTGCTCATATTTTCAAACTGGGGTCGTGAGCGGGAGATAGGTCGTTTTGGCTGCATTAACACCTTCCCGCTGATTGTGGGAGGTTGAATATGGTCTCCTGGATGCACGATTGGGCTGATATTCATGAGGACCAAATATAAGGGCCATAAATTGCCCCTGACCCCTTTGCCCCTGGATCGCTGATGTGGCATAGCCAAAAAGAGGGAAAATAAAAAGCAAATGAATGGGTTTTCAATACATTATCTTCAAAAATTCGTAGACAGGTGTAGGAATGTCCAAATTAGATGAAATTTAGAACATAGCTTCAAAAAAATGTGGAGAAAATCTTGAAAAAGTTTGAGAGCCAAATTATGATTTTTTTGGGTCAATTTGATTATTTGGACAAAGTGTTGATTGATTCTAATTTGAGGTGTTATAATGTGTATACAAACTACATTGATCGCCATATTTCATATTTGAGTCTCAAAATTGATTATGTAGCTAAGAAAAATAAATTGGGGTCATGAGTGAACATAAATATGGCAAAAGAGTAATTACTTTATCATTATGCTAAAATCCACTTTTTCACATTGGTATCAGAGCTTACGCACTCCCATATACTTGAAGTAAATAATTTCTCAAGTCTCCTACACCCAAGAAACCCTAAAGTCCATAATGGTGAAAATTGAGGAGTCTAGGCTCGGGGTCCTGGCATAATTTCTCCTATCCGTCTTCACGGTGGCTGAGATCCCCCACTCTACCTAGCCTTAATTGATCCAGAACTAGACCTAAAGGTTCTCTTGTGAAACCCTAGAGAGTTTTCTAGCATCTCATCTCTCCTTTAAGGACTACCCAAGCCACCCATGTAGATGAAGATTATGTAGTCTTCTCATCCCATCATGTGGTCCTTCTCATTACATTTTGCCACATGATGTCTCGATTATGGGTAGCTTATGTATGGGAAAAATGAATATTGTTAAATTTTGAAAGTTGATACCATGATCTGACCTTAATTTGGAAAACTCAATTTTCATCAATGAAAACTTAGAAATCAAATACTCATGCTTGAACCTTCATGAAAACTCGATTTAACTAAAACCTGACTCCATGTTTTCTATGTTTGAGGCAAATTTTGATTTGGTGAAATAAGAAGGATTTATGCCTTATTGTTAATAAGGTCCCTATTTGATTTATGTCCATGTTTCCCTATTATTGATTAAACCTCAAACATAGTTAAGTAAACTTTTTCCTATTTTGATGCACATAATGACTATGCCATCAAGTGACTAAGTCTAAGAATCACAAAATCATGATGTAAGACTATGATGCAAAAAGTAGTTTTCCTATTGACCATTGATGCCTTTTGCAAATCTCAATTTTGATATGATGATCATGGGCCTAGATTTTGTACTAGTATTATCTAATTCCTCGAATGCCAAATTGAAATCCTCAATTTCCAAATTATACCACTACCTTGATCATGAAAGGAAAGGAACGTAATTATAACCTTGAGTTTGTAAAAACTTGACATTATTGCCCTATTATGATCTTGAATTTTTGATCTCATGACATTATGGAATATGATTTAATATTTGATACTCTCCCTATTTGAATAAGCTCAGTGGATAATAACTAATGTAGGTAATGTGCTAGATTAGGGTAGTAGTTGACTCATGACTCCCTTAACCTAGGTCACATCCCTATTATGACTACCTCTAAGTTTTCATCCTACTGATTAATTAGAGTTTGGAAAGGTATTCCCTTCCATCCTATTTTTATTGGTTGACCTAAGCCTAATAGGTTAAACCCATGGTTGATACTTGATCTTGAATATTGATTTAATAATGACCTTGATATATGACAATGTTGACTATAGCTTGTGGTTGACTTCCTAGATAGACCTAGGCCTAGATCATTCATCAACCTCAGATACCTTGATAATGAAATCTTGATGTGTTGCTCAAATATTGTTGAATATTGTTGCTTGAAATTGAATATAGATGAGTGATCTCCCCCAAGGTCTAAATAGGAATCTAAACCCTAGCTTCAAAATACTAGACCTATAACTTTTGATGCCTAAAATCTCGATGCTTGATATTGATTAATGAACTTGTGACTCATGATTATCAATCTAAAAAATGATACAAATCCTATGATCACACTATTTGGACCTTGAGATATATGACTAATGACTTCAAAATCCCAAATCTTGATTTTTTTTTCTGAAATGATGACTATATTGACTCTCATAATTTATGACTTAGGGTTTATCTCTCATTAGGACTAGGGTGGGACCTTCCCATTGATTTTGAGCTCGAAAATCATGATATTGAAAGTATGATGTTGTCTTGAAATGTTGAAATATGAAATCTCAAATCATTGATGTATAACCCCAACTAGGCCAATGTAGAGTCTGGGACCCTGAGATATTCAGATTGAAAGTCATCTTGTACTCTTGATTCAAAAACCCTATTTGTTTGACCCAAAAAAATGATCTCTCCAAATTTGTGATCAATGGGATGCTTTACATATTTGTGACTCATATGATGACTTTGAATGATTGTGTATTGACCTTGATACTCAATTGCTCGATGATAAAATGATGTTGGTAACAAGTTAGTTATGATATGAAATAAGGAATTCCAATTATGATTGTTGAACTAGTTGAATTTTGAGGACATAATTTTGATTATATAATTGAGGATGTTTAAATAATTGAGGTTATGATCTGGATTTGGACATTTCTAGTTTTGAGGATGTTTTGAATTTTGGGGACAAAATTCCTTTTTAAGGAGGGAAGGATGTGACAAAGTGGATTTTAGCATAATGATAAAGTAATTACTCTTTTTCCCTCTTTATGTTCACTCTTGGCCCCAATTTATTTTTCTTATCTACATAATCAATTTCGAGACTCAAATATGAAATATGGTGACCAATGTAGTTTTTATGCACATTATCACACCTCAAATTAGAATCAATCATCACTTTGTCCAAATAATCAAATTGACCCAACAAATTTCATAATTTGTCTCTCAAACTTTTTCTAGATATTCTCCACATTTTTGTGAAGCTATGGTCCAAATTTCAGCTCATTTGGACATTCCTACACATGTCTACGAATTTTTGAAGATAATGTATTGAAAACCCATTCATTTGCTTTTTATTTGCCCTCTTTTTGGCTATGCCACATCAGCGATCCGGAGGCAAAGGGGTCAGGGGCAATTTCTGGCCCTTAGATCTGGTCCTCATGGATATCAGCCCAATCCTGTGGCTGGGAGACCATCTTCAACCTCCCACAATTAGTGGGAAGGTGTTAATGCGGACAAAATGACCTATCTCCCGCTCACGACCTCGGTTTGAAAATATGAGTGGATAGAATCACTCCTCTCGCAATTTTGAACTCAATGAGCCCAACTATGACTACATTTAAAGTGCTATCACGCCATCACAACAAGCTCCTCACCTCCTCTTCTCTTTCCGGCGGCTATCGCTACAACCAAGGCTTGTCTAGCCTTAAAACCCTAACCCCACACTATAAAAGGGGACCCCGATGCTCGCAATAACCACACCCAGTCACGAGCACCTTTCTTGCTCTCTTGTTTGGCCTCGAACACCCCATTTTCTTTCTCTGATCCCCTGCTACTACAAATGGTGCCGCTGCCCTGCCCTGTTGGGCATTCCTTCTCCTCGACTTGCCACCCAAATCTACCACCACCCTTCGACTCACGAGGGTGCGAAGAAGTCTGACGGTGCCTTCTTTTGCCGCATCAGTTGCTCCTTCTCCTAAGCCTCCTCACACCAACAAGGACCTATGCCCTACTTCTAAGCTCATGAGGACATGTTGCGTGAGGAAGAAAGGGTCTCAGACCGGCCGGTCTAGGAAAGGGAGCTCCGGTCCAATACTCAGTTGAATCGAGGCCTGAACCAAGAAATCAAGTGTGAATCGACCAATTTAGCCACTGAACCGAGTCCACTAATCCATTGGACCTGAGAGCCACACGAAGTTATTGCAACCATCCAATTTTGGATCCAACAACCCTCATATTTTTTATTTAAGGTATTTTTTGCTTCTCTCTACACAAAATTCAAATAAATGGATAAACCTATCTAATGCATCCTGACTCTAAATAATTCAAGTAAATAGTCAATTTTGATTAGAACAATCCAATGAATCATTTAAAAATACTTGTGAAATCTGATTCTAAATGATTCTCACTGATATACCTAAAACTTGATCTCTAGATTATGTAAATGGTCTAAATGACTTCATTTGTGGTTAATCTTGACTAAACACTGAAAACGCTAATCCTGGACTCCAATGTTCATATTTAGACTCTAAAAGCATACTTGACCTATTAGTGATCTAGATCCATAATTGTTGACTTGATTCAACCTTGAATATGATGATGACATCTTAATATTATGATTGGCCTGAATCTTGAGGAATATTATGATCTATTGGCCTAAAACTTGATCTCTGATTTACTCATTATACCAATCAGAACTTGATCCAATCTTAAACACCAATGATGCTAATTATGATGATGATGATCTAGAAACTTGATTATGACTTGAATATCAATCATGAAAACTAGGGTTAGCACATATGAACCTATAAAACCTAGGTAAGTCATTCACACTCAAAATACATGATATTTGAAATAATGTTGGACATATTGAAATATTGGTTGATTATAAGTGAATGACCCAACCCTAAGGTTGACATAGGAAAACTGTAACCCTAATCTTGAATATTGAAACATGATCTCCAAATATCATGATCCTGACCCTTGATCCAAACATTGTGATTTAGGATCTGACTCGAAGGGTCTACCTATTACTTGTTGATCTATACTCGAAATCTTGAGTGAAATGTACACTATTATATAACTCCTCCTTGATTGTATTGAAGATACTTTTATGTATCTCTTGACTGTATACTTGGCTACTTATTTGGATGAGATACTGTTCCCTATGATTAGTCTTCCAATTTTCTATACTATATTTTGAAAAATATGAAAACATAAATTGCATGCCAATTATGACTGCCCGTATATTGATAATGATGATGATGTTGATAATGTTTATAATGTTGATATTGGGTGCAAGCGACCCCCCTCATTGAGAGGTGGGACTTGTACATTAGCGTCCTACCTCATATGGAGAGAAGGAGCCCAGTGACTTCCCCCATCACTTTGGGGTGACAAAGTCACACAAAAAATATATAAGCATGCTTCTCGAATTACAGCATAATGGGAACTCGTAATAAAAAGTCAAATTTATTGAAAAGCGTGTCGAATGATATTGGTTTTTGGATATCATTTGTTATTCTTTTGAATATAAGTCCTGCCAAGTATACTATTTTTTTATAAATCGCTTTGCTTGATTTTGATAATGTATCGTGCAATTGCATGATTATGTCTCGATTTTCTTGATTTTAGGTAATACAATTGGAATACTGAATAAGATCGCTTTCGCACTCTACAAACTATGATGACAAAAATAAATCGGATATATCTCCATATTAGGTTAATTGTTCTTTAAATCTCTAGTTTTTGAGTTATTATTTCTTATTGTATATGCCAGTGTGATTGATCCTATCGGTCCACTCATGGATGGGTGCTTCAATCCTCTTACTACTGTCTAGGCAGTAGGATTGGGATTGGGGTAAGAACGGTTCTGTGACACTAAGGTTCGTTTAGTCTATAGAGACATACGATTAAGGTTGTTGAGTCTATTCTGGTGTCCTCCAGTTTATCTTATAGTGACTTCTGCTCATATAAGAGAAGAAGTAAAGCTGAAAGATGGTTAGAGCACACAAAGAACATGTTGCTGAGAGCAGTGTTACTGCACCAGGAGGAGGTGCAAGGGATCAGGCTAGAGAGGAATCAATGCTTGAGAATTTGCATCTTGATTAAGCCATGCTAGAAAACCTAGCCTTTCATGCTCTTTTCAGGCAGTTCATGACCACAATGATGCATATGGCAGATCGGACTCTAGTTCCCAATGAAGGACATGAATCTGGTGAGACCTTTGAGCGGTTATGCTAGGTAGGAGCCACCGAATATGCCGATATAGATGACCCAGTAGATGCAGATTCATGGCTCACTGAGCTGGAGAAAGCCTTTAGAATCCTTAACATTCCAGAGATTGATAAAGTTAGGCATGTTGTGTACCTTTTAAAAGGAAGCGCTGGCCATTGGTGGGCCATTGAATAAGAGAAAAGACCTAGTGTTGAGGTCAGATGGTAGGAATTTCGATGTGAGTTTGTCAATAGACACTTTCCCCAGACTTATCTGGATGAGAAAATCTTGCAGTTTGATCGGATTAGATAAGGACCAATGAAGATTAGTGAGTATGAAGCTAAATTTATGGAGCTTCTATAGTTTTGTCCACACATGGCTACTATAGATGGGGAGAGGATTTGACGTTTTTAGAAGGGTCTGAATACTAAGTTTACCACACTTGTATCTACTAAAGAGAATAAAGAGAGATTTGCCGCCTTTGTGGAGTCAGTTAGGCGGATAGAGAGGTCTGTGATTGAGAAACATGTGGTGAATAGTAGGAAAGTACCTGCCTAGTTGCATGGATAGAGGTCTGGAAGTTTCAAGAAACTGAGGTTTCCTACACCAGTAGCACCATAGAGGTTCAGTGCTCAGACATAGTGGGCATCAAGCAAGGGTAGAGGCCATAGTTTTCTACCAAGTGGAGCCCATAGTATGACATCAATGTCTGTAACAGGACCATCTAGACCACAGCGGGACATAAACTATTTCAAGTGTGGGTAGAAAGGACATATGATGAGAGAATGTCTAGTTAGAGACATGGAGGTAACCCAACCACCAAGGCAGAGTCAACAACACTCTCAGAGGCAACAATTTAGTAGTGGCGCATGAGGACGTGGATAGGCATCTCAAGCAGGTTCATCTGCACTGAGCAACAGAGCATGGAGTCGACAACAAGCAACAACAAGATTATATGCTATGAATCAGCCGGAGGCAGTAGTCAATCCACGAGTCATGATAGGTCAGATGGAATTGTTTCATTCTAATATGTCTTCATCTTGCTTCATATCTATTTTTATTGATCTGGGTGCTAATCATTCCTTTATCCCTCAAGAAGTGATTCATGACTGCAATATGATTGTCAGTCATAGAACAAATAATTTGTTATTAGAAACTCTGTTAGTCAGATCTGTAGTGTTGCGGGAGGTAAGTTCTCCCCGTGTTCTTTCCTTTTCAGAACACATCATTCAGGTAGATCTTATACCACTTGAGATGCATGGGTTTGATGTAATTCTTGGGATGGATACCTTAGAAAAATATAAGGTTGTCTTGGATTGTGGTTCCAAGCAAGCTATGTTCACAGATAGTGATAAGACATGGGTCTTTCAAGGGGACATAAAGATTCTTCCAACCTGTCTAGTGTCAGCAATAGTAGCTGAGAGACTGATGTGACAAGGATGTGAAGCATTCTTGGTACATGTGGTAGACACCAAAATAGAGAGTCCTAGTCTTTCTAAAATTCTAGTTGTCAGAGAATTCAAGGATGTGTATCTTAAAGAATTTCCAAATATTCCTCCACCTGGAGAGATTGATTTTGAGATTAATTTAATTCTGGGTACGCAACCAATAGCACAAACACCTGATAGGATGGCGCCTGCTGAGTGGGCAGAACTCAAGAAACAGTTACAAGATTTCCTTGAGAAAGGTTTCATTCGACCAAGTACTTTGCCATGGGGTGCTCCAGTTCTTTTTATTAAAAAGAAGGATGGGTCTACGAGGTTATGCATAGACTATAGACAACTTAACAAGGTGACTATAAAGAACAAATATCCTTTGCCAAGGATAGATGATCTATTTGACCAGTTACGTGGTGTAACAGTGTTCTCTAAGATAGATCTAAGGTCAGGATATCATCAGTTACGTATCAAGGAGGATGACATACCTAAGACATCCTTTAGGACAAGGTATGGCCATTATGAGTTCGTAGTTATGTCGTTTGGACTAACTAATGCACCAGTTGAATTCATGGAGTTGATGAATAGAATCTTCCATCCATTCCTTGATCAGTTCATAGTAGTCTTCATAGACAACATCCTGATATATAGTATAGATGGTCAACAACATGAACAACACCTTCTTCAAGCCTTGACTTTGTTGAGACAACATCGGCTATATGCTAAGTATAGCAAGTGTGGGTTCTAGTTGTCAGAAGTGTCTTTCCTAGGACATGTTATATCTGCTTCAGGTATTCATGTTGATCCTAAGAAAGTGGAGTCTGTTGTAGAGTGGGAACAACCCAAGACACCAACTGAGATTCACAGTTTCCTAGGTTTGGCAGGTTGCTACAGAAGGTTTATTAAAGACTTCAGTTCTGTAGCATTACCCCTAACTAGGTTGACCAGGAAGGAGGTTCCTTTTGTCTAGAATGACAAGTGTCAGCGTTCTTTCCGATTGTTGAAAGAAAGGTTGACTAGTGCACCTGTGTTGGCTTTACCTGAGTAGGGAAGGGATACATTGTTTTCTGTGATGCCTCTAAGAATGGTCTAGGATGTGTTCTGATGCAGAGTGATCATGTAGTTTCTTTTGCTTCTCGACAGCTTAAGAAACATGACGAGAATTATCTGATGCATGATCTAGAATTAGCTACAGTGGTCCATGCATTGAAGATTTGGAGGCATTACCTTTATGGAGAAACGTGTTAGATTTTCACAGACCATAAAAACTTAAAGTTCATATTCTCACAACACAAGTTGAATATGAGACAATGCCTCTAGATGGAATTAATCAAGGACTATGATTGTACAATTGATTATCATCCAGGGAAAGCTAATGTAGTGGCAGATGCACTGAGTAGAAAATCTTCATCTCCACCCACAGATAAAGCACAGTTGAACTCATTATATGCTTTAAATGGGACATGTTTGTCTCTTTGAGACAAATTATTGTGTAGCTAGAAGTATCTTTGTTAGCCGGATTGTTGGCAGAGATGCATGTGAAACCTACTCTGAGTCAACAGATTAAAGAGGCACAACAGGCTGATACTGTAATTCCACAGATCAGGTCAGAGTATGGTAGTGAGAAATGGGATGGTTTCCATGAGTCAGAGGATGAGGTAGTCTATTACCATGGTAGGATGGTAGTACCTGATGCTAATGACTTAAGAAAGATAGTTATGGAGGAAGCACATTCAACCATGTATGCAATGCATCCATGGAGTACTAAAATGTATCATAACTTAAAAGATATGTATTGGTGGCCTGGTTTGAAGAAGGATGTAGTTGAGTTTGTTATGCGATGTCCAGTATGTCAGCAAGTTAAAGCAGAACATCAGAAGCCTACAGGAACATTGCAACCCTTACCTATACCACAGTGGAAATGGGATCACATGATAATGGACTTTGTGGTTGATCTTCCCAGAATAGCCAAAAGTCATGATTCCATTTGGGTGATAGTTGATAGGTTGACTAAGACAACACATTTTCTTCATGTTAAAATAACCTATACTACTGAAAAACTTGCACAGATCTATATAGATGAGATAGTGCGGTTACACAGAGTTCCAACTACAATTGTGTCTGATAGAGGTCCCCAGTTTACAAGTCATTTTTGGGAACGACTACATAAAGCCTTGGGTACGCAGTTAAAGTTTAGCACAACTTTTCACCCTCAGATAGATGGACAATCTGAAAGGACTATATAGACTTTGGAGGACTTGCTTAGGGCATGTGTTCTTTAGTTTGTATGAAGTTGGGACTTACACTTGAGCTTAATAGAGTTTGCCTACAACAATATCTATCCGACTAGTATTGATATGGCACCATATGAAGTATTATATGGTAGGCATTGTAGATCTCTGTTATGTTGGTATGAGACAGGAGAATACCAACTTCTGGGTCCTAAATTAGTACAAAAGACAACTGAAAAGATTAAAGTAATACAACAACAGTTGAAGGCTACATAGGATAGATAGAAGTCATATGACGATAAATGTCGTAGACCTTTAGAATTCCAAGTTGGAGACATAGTGTATCTCAAGGTCTCTCCTTGGAAAGGTGTTCTCAAATTTGGGAAAAAGGGTAAGTTAGCTCCTAGATTTATGGGACCTTACCCAGTGACATCGTAGATTGAAAAGGTAGCCTATAGGTTGGAATTACCACCTGAGCTACATAGACTACATCCAATGTTTCATGTATCTATGCTGAGAAAGTGTCATCCTGATACAGAGTTGGTGTTGCAACCTGTAGAGGTAGAATTGAATGAAGATATATCTTATGCGGAAGGTCTAATGATGATTCTTGACAGAAGAATCAAGAAGTTGAAAAAGAAATACATAGTTCTTATGAAAGTTCTCTGGCATCACAGTGGCATTGAAGAAGCCACATGGGAGTTGGAGGAAGAAATGAGGAGAAAGTACCCTTCTCTTTTCTCTTGAGATTTCGGGGACGAAATCCCTTTTAGGGGTTGATAATTGTAATAAACCTAACCTGGGTTATGCCATAACCTGGAAGTTTTGCTTAAGTAAGTTATTCATAAACTTGTTTTAATCTTTTGAAAAGTAAGTAAGACTCTCCTTGAGTTTAATTTTCAAGTTTGAGCTTATTTTTAGACTGTTTGTACATTATATGATAGTTTAGGTGAAAATTGCAATTTACCCAAGACGAGCGGTTATATTGCAATATGTCACATTTTGAATGTTCCCCAAGTGTCTTAGCATCATAAAAGATAGAATGATGCTAAGGGGTGACTTGTGGAAAGCCTAAATTCCAAGTTAGAGCTTGTTCGAATAATGTTTGTGCCTTGTGTACCAGTTTTGGTGCAATTTGCAATTTACCACAAATATAAGGTTTATATGAAAAATACCACCTCTAGAGTGTCCCTACTATCTCTTGGAATCATCTAGAGGAGATAGAAAGAAATAGGCACCATTTTTCAATCATCTTTGAGTGGTAGCATTCTTGGTGATGAAAAGACCAAGAAGAGTTCTATAATTGAAACCCTAATTTGAGTTGTATTGAGTTGTATCGAGTTGTAGAGCTTATATGTGGATGCATATCGGACAAGGAGCCATATAGGAGGTCCCATATCCTTTTTTCAACTCTTGTCCTTTTCCATGATGGTAAGCACCTCAAGGAGGTGATGTATATTGGCTTACAACTTTCCTTAGAAAAAGTGTATTGGTTCGTGAATAAAGTGATGTTGAGTTGAAATATCTTGCTCAAACAAGATAACTAATGGTCAAAATATTATCCCTAGATTATCCTCAAGAGTTTTTCATGACAATATAATTATATGTGCATGGACACATGCCAATCATGCATGGACACGTGGCACCTAGTAGTGTAAAATGATGACACCTCTTATACACTCTCTCCCATGAGCCTCAATTATATATACCACTCCTTTCACCTACTAGTGAAACTTTTTGAACCCTACAACCCTCTTCCCCTTAGATATTGTACATAGTAGTGAGGAGCAAGGAGGATCTTTAGCCTCAAGATTAAGGTGAAGCCATGGTCATCTTCAACCTTGGTTGAAGCATGAATCTCGGGTTGTGAATTCTTTCTTTGTTTTCTTCTTCACCAAGTTCTTATCTATGGATTCTTTTCATATGAAGGAGTTTTGAACGAGTCTTGGATATGTGATAAGATCATCTTCACCTTGGGAACGTGAATATTTGGATCTTGGAACTTTGAAGTTTTTCTTGAGGTGGGTTATATAACTTGAACCCAATTATGTTATTATTCACCATCAATCTTGCCATAATTGATAATCTACTTTCAACTTCGAGTTTTCTTAAATAATTGATGAATCCATGAGTTATATTAGTGACATAGGACTGTTGTCCATGAATTAGAACAGTAAGTAACGAAGTCTAGAGCTTGATGATGATGACATCATCATGGCTCAACCTGATATCGGGTTGAAGTACCTCTTTGCTCGATATGGTGTGAAGCGCACACACACCTCTTTGCCCGATATGGTGTGAAGTGCACACACCTCTTTGCCCTATATGGTGTGAAGCGCACACACACACCTCTTTGCCCAATATTGTGTGAAGCGTACACACACCTCTTTGCCCGATATGGTGTGAAGCACACACACACCTCTTTGCCCGATATGGTGTGAAGCACACACACACCTCATGCCTGATATGAAGGAAGCACCTCAATCCAATATACTTGATTGAGTAACACATGAAGTGTGTTATGTCAAAAGATACATTAAGATGTATAGAGTTCAATGCATTTTTTTAAATGTAGACCAATATACCTTGAGAGAAGGATTGAGCCAACTTAATAATGTATGATGTAATCATTATCATGGTGAGGATGAGAGAGAAACTCATATATTGTGTGTTAATTATTCAATGAGCATACATTGATACCACTATATGTGTACAGCTATGAATAAGGGTTTGATTCTTGATAATATGAATTAGGATTTTGATTCATGATAATTTGAACTTGAAACCCTAATTTGTTAAAGAGGGAAACCCTAACCCTAATCGGTGAAAAGGGAAACCCTAACCCTAATAGTTGAAAGGTTGTATTTCTCTTATGTTTCATGGTAGTGATATGTACTTGATATTGCTTCTATCATGAAATACAAACCATGTAGGTATTATAAGATGATGAGCATAGCCAGATATGAGCTATGATGTTTCATATGATACAGATTAAATGGGCCTTGTGAGCCATGTGAAATACTTGTGCAATAAGTATAATGTATACCTGGTCTAAGGACCTAGAGGTAATTGTTACCTGATAAAAGGTGACAATGTTCATTGATGAACTAAGGGTTTGAATACCTAGATCTAGCAATCATGATGATGATACTGTTAAGGGATGAGAATTCCCAGTAATGTGATAAGGGACTGAGATCCTGAGTGTTATGCATTCAATGTGTTCCAAAGATTATGAAAAGTATTTGATAAATGTATTACAACTATCTTTGTGGTATCTGTTATAATTCATGCTTGTAACTTGTTTGATGCTAAAAGATATTGTAATACACCTAATTAATCAAGTGGAATATTATCATGTAGTGCCAAGTCCATAGATCCATTCAGTGTCAGGATTTGATGAATGGTGAAATGAGTCTAACTCAGAGAGCATATTTTTGAATATGTGGGAGTGATGGATGAACATATCCTTATGTCCAGATGGGGATAGATGTGTTATCTCCCCAAAGAATGCCAGGGTTGCCTTGTGATCGCCTTGATGAAAATGTACCGAGGATTGATGTGATATCTCCTCAAAGAGAGTGCATGTTGCGGCTATAGATCTTTAGCGAAGATGCCGCTATACCCCAACAAGCTAGTTGCAGTTTGATATGTGGTCACTGCCAGTGGTCTCATACATTGACCGAGACCGGTGAGGTCATGGCAGCTAGATATTCCATTGACCTTGTATGGTACCGATGCTTTACGTAGCCGTGGTCAGTTGGAGCATGAGCGGTATACCTCATCTCCTTTGGGTATAAGTGTGATTGTGAACATGTAATCATCCGTGTAGCGTATTTGCTTAAGAATTGAATACGGAAACATTGGTTGATGCTACATTACTTTTGTACATCTTAGTTGATAAATGTTATACATGTTCTTTATAATCCTTATAAAGCAAATAGATGATCTATAGCTCTATCATAGATAGTTGAATTGCTTAGAAAATGCTATTGCTTTGCACTACAATTAATCAATGATTAAACATGCTTATTTATTAAAACCTACAGTCATCCTAGAAGGCAGTAGGTTGATGGTTTTTTGTTTTTGGTTCACTTGGACTGATGTTTCACATAAAAGAAGTGGTCCAATCGATTGTTCATCACCTAAGTGGTTAGGGTTTAAGAACCGATGTCTTCCCATGCATAACAAACAATGGTTGTCCTATAGAGCCAACATCCAATGGTTTATAAGACTCCCACAACCGTTGGAGCTTCTTCTAGCATGGTCGTGGAATCTCTTAGCTATGGACACATGGAGAGCTTCTATGACACCTCAAGCTTCTTCTCTCCCTTGTCCTTCAACTTTATATACCTATCCTTATGCTAATAAGAAAACTTTGGCCCCTTATCTTTTCTTTATTGTTAGACATTCACCTTTCCCCTGCTTGGTAGCAGAGGAGGTGCCCAAGGTAGAAGAAGACAACCAATATTCTTGTTGGAGCTTCTAGGGTTCGGATCTACCCTCATCTAAGGTTTGTGGAGCCCTCTTTTGGTGATCTTAACCTAAGCTAGTAAGTTTCTTCTTCTCCCATTCATTTCTTTTTTTGTTCTTCTTCCTAGAAGGAACCATGGTTTTTCATGGTAAAGCTTGCTCTAAATCCTAAAGAACCTATCTTTCTTGCTCCTTCTACCTAGGTGCTAGTTGGTCGAGTTCAAAGTTTATGCTAGGGTTTTCTACCCTCCTTGCTTAAGTTTTCCTGCTGTTTGGGATCGGATATTCTTCCTAGAGGCGAGTTTTATAACCCCCTTCTCATTTATTTCTTACTACAATCTTGCTTACTCAAGTTCTTTCTCTAAAACGAAGATCCAAGCTTAGAGAAGCGATGTTTGCTTAGGTTTTTGATTTTTATGTTGTTCCTTAAGTAGTTTCCAGCTCTAGATGAACCTGGAATCATGTGTATGATCTTCCTAAGGTAGAGGAAGACTTAGATCAGGTTATAAATTGATGGTTCTTACCACCTAATAAATGATGGCATGTACTTAGATTTTTTAGACTGATTTCAATTTTATATATGAACCGATGGACTATCTTACACTAGAATGAATGGAGTTGTCTTCATGACAACCAATTGTGATGACCAATGGTGACAAACAATGGTGTCAACTGATGGCCACACCTTAGATCAGTTTTTGACTCCTTTGGAATCTTAATACTTGATGGTTTAGTGCCTCTTACATGGTGGGCTGTAATTAGGGTTTAAGGACTGTTTTAGTCCTTAATGCTTAACACTCGATAGTTTAGTTCCTTGTTTGTTTTGTTGGGTTTGTCCTAACAACCAATGGTGACTCCTTTACTTCTATTTGGAATCTCTCCCTTGAAAACAAACAATGGGTGAGATTTTTCTTAAACTACCGATGGTTAGAGTTTCATGGTTGGATGATCACCATCTAGGATTTTCTTTTCAAGTGGATTTCTTTCTTTCTTTGATAACCAATGGCTTGCTCTTCTTGCTGTTTTTCTTGGCCTTAGTGTGCCAAATGATGGCCACCCTCTTAGTTCTATTTTGGGCTCTTTTGGATAGACAACACTAGATGGTTTAAGTATCCTAATGATGGTTTCACATGATGGCCTTATATCCTATAAAAAATGATGGTTTTTCTTACACCACTACTTTGTTTTACCACCTAGTGATAACAACCAATGGTGCATAAACTTAAGAGTCTATGGTGGTCCTAGACACCAAAGCCAATGGTGAGGTTGAATCTAATGTGTTTATTCCTTTAAGCCCTAATTCGATGGTTTCTTAGTTAAATGGTTCAAAAGTCAAGCTTACACCTTAATCAATGGTTTTGAATAATAGCATAATTCAATGGTTAGGAGTTGATGCATCAACATTCCCATGGTTTTGGGTGAAGCTTATAGTGCAATGTTATGGCTCTAATGATGAGGATTCGATGGTTCAATGCCTTAAACTTGTAGTCTTACTTTTCCCTCATATGAATATAATTGAAAATCACCATAATGAGTTTATGGGTAACCCTGATGAAGTATAACTTGTTACACCTAACCTTAATGTAACCAAGTAAAGGTGATTGATTATGAACAACCCCCTTGAATTATTAATAGAATAATAGAGTGCTCTCTTATTGTTATTAAAACCCTAGTATGCAAGGTTATTGTTGAAACCCTTAGAGGTGTAACCCTCTTGCTTATGTGATAGGGATTGGAATCATGGGTGACATGACAAGAATTATACCTTATATGTTTTATATCTTCTAGAGTAGTCATACTTATATGCTTGTTAGAATGAATTAGGTTTTGTATGTCCACTTGTTTGATGCAACCTTAATTCATCCAATCATCATTGACTAATCAAGTGGAACCCTAATCATGTAGTGCCCTATGTAGTAGAACCATTTTTAGTGTCAAAACTTGTTGGATGATGAAACGAGTATTCCTAAGGGAAACTTGGAGCACATACTATTGACTATGCGAGGTGTAAGAGATTGTGTGTCCTAGTCATATTGACCCCAAAATTTTGGAGGATGACCGCGATCAAGCCTCAGAGAGAGAATGGCTTTTATATGTGACATGTTTGAGGACAACTGTAGTTGTACCTCGGTGGTAGGGTTTTGTATACCCAGGTGTCTAGTGTCGTGACTTGTACCAAGGGCGGACTAGGTGTTATCAGCTTGACTATATGTCACTGTTGGTAGTTTGAGTGATATGTCACTGCATTAGACCCATACTGATCGGGTGTGGATGAGCTCTTAGGATTTCAGCTCTCCTACATATTGTATGAAACTGATTTTGACTTCGTAGTGGTTAGTTGGACTTTGAGTGGTACGACTCAAATTCCCCAGGGATTTATAAAATATGTGATACATTCATGTAGTATATCAGCTAGGGATAAATGCACTTCACATTGGATGTTAACCCTTGCCTTGTTTCTTATACTACTAGTTTATACATAATGCAATCAAGGTAATCAATTGTTAAAAGAGATATATTTATCCGTTTCCTTCACATACTTGGTTAATCATGCCTATTGTTGTGCTTACCTGTTTAACTTGCCTTAACTTGCTTAAACTTCTTATTTTGTTTACCTGCTAAATTTAATAACATGTTGTAACCAATATTCATTGTTGAGAGTTATATCTCTCACTGGGACATGGAAATTACCTCGTGGGTCACCGCATCCTTTTAGGTGATTGTCGGTGACGTGGTCAGGAAGATGTTGTTGAGGAGTAGAATCTTAGATATCAGTAGACGCTGAAGGTTGGATAGTAGCAGTTGTTAGTAGTAGAGTCCTAGTGTCATCCTTGTACTCTCAGGTCCGAGCATGGGATGTGTTTTTTTAATGATCTGTATAATAACATGAGTTTTTGGCAGTATGCCAATGTTTGTATATATGGCAATGTATATGTTGAACAACATCTCTTTTGTATATAGGTTGTGGAAGATGTCATTGAACTCACATGTAAATACCTGATATGGTATATGATCTCATGGAAAAGTTATACCTTTATGTAAATGTTAGAATATAGTTAGGATGTTTGAATTAGTTTTGATTATTCCACTTATCTGACTATATGGTTGTTTAACAGTTGATCACGTGTTTTTTTTGAATAATGTTGTTTAGTGTGGTGGTGTGTCACAATATTGTGCAGTAACCTATGTCAGAAGTTGTATAGAAAAAAGTAAAACTTTCAATGTTTATGGAATTTGCATCCATATACGACATGTAAGCCAAAACGTAGAGTCATACATATACTCAATATAAAACTAACCTACCCAAACCTAAGTCAAGGAAACAGCAACAAAGCTATCACCAACCTCTATGCTAATATTGATGATTAAAGGGAGGTTCCTCTCTACTAAAGCCATGGGTACGATGTTGATCACATGAAAATATGTAGATAATCCAAGGTGAGACTTATGTCCCAATGATGTGATATAGAAATTGACAAAATTCTATCTCTTACAACCCTACCATCACCTAGAAAGTAAAGGTAGATAAATAATATATTATAAGCCGCCTGACCCTGCTTAATAATTAACCATGTTTACTTAATCTAATTGGGTGCTTAATTTTTTTATCCAACTCTAATCCATGATTTGATATCATGAAATGAAGCTACATTTCAAGTTTGGTCCAATTTAGACACTATTTGATCAAGTTTTCCAATTTATGCACTTATAAGGGCTTGTATGCAAATTTACCCAATCATAGGGTTTTATCTGTAATTTCCATGCATGCATGTTGTGCATCATACCACTCTTAGTAGAGTTTGTTATTGCATCTAAAGATACCTAGTTGTACCATCGATTGGTTGATTCTCCCTTGGTAGGTTGAAAATCTAGGGTTTTCACTTAAGTGTTGAGGATCTGTCTAAGTATGTCAAAATTTGATGGTATCACCTAGTGAAGGAAATATCCAAATGGTTATCCTTGTACTTGAGGATTCTATGACTTCTCCTTGATACCCTAGAACTAATGGATGCACTAGTTGAAGTAAATTATCCTATGGATGCTCATTTTTGGTGAAATGGCTAAGTATAGTGAAAAGAATCAATGGGTTCATTGATGACCCACCTTGATGAGTTCTGTAAGGAAAGAACCAATGCGAAACTAGGGTAAAGATCTGATGGCTTATCTGCATGGATGATAAGGATTGATTTCTACTTTTTAACACATGGTATACATGTGTTGATACCTTAACCCACTTCTCTCTCATTTAAAGTATATATACCCCTTCCTTCCTTCACAAACAAACTATTTGCACTTCCCTCTTCCTTGTGTACTAGAGGAGTTCATTCCCTAGCTGCTTGGTGGATGAAAATGAGGAAAATGAGATTGCTAGAAGGGTGTATCTTTGGTGGAGCTGTCATGCAAGTTGATTTAGGGTTTTGATCAAGAAACCTTAGGGTTTTGAAGGTTCTTAAGCTAGCTTTTGACCTAGCTGAGTAAGTTCTTCCTTTTTACCTTATTTCTTGTTGTTCTCTCTCTCCTTTCTTCTTCCATGACTAATCCCTAGTTTCTCATGATGGAAGGATATGCATATGTGGTTAAAGATCTTCTTTTCTTCTTCATTAGCTCTAGATTCACGTTGAGCTTGAGGAAAGAAGTTGTTTTGGACCTTGGACGTGTAAGTTAGGGTTTTGTCTTCCTTCTTTGTGCTATATTGCTATTGGATCATCATCACCTATCTAGAGGCAAGTTATATAAGCTTCCTCGTATTTTTTATCTTGCCCTTAACTTACATCATATAGATCATATCCTTGAACATAGTTGATATGATTGAAAGATGATCTTTGTAAATATCTTTCATATGAGCAAAATAGTTTATATAATGTTATCTAGCTCTTGATAATATGTATATACTCTATTCTTCCATGGATAATAAACTTTGGTCTTGAAGAAGAAGAAATGATGGTTTGTCCAGTATGTGCTTTACAGATTTCACTAAGTAAAGTACCCTCTCATAAATTGATGGGTACAATTGACACAACTGATTTTTGGTTAAGTCATTGCAATAATCCAATGGGCTTGCTTACTTAGAATCCAATGGGTATGTTCTTTACTAAGTACCCAAATAATCTGATGATCCTACTATATCTTTATGAACCGGTGGGTTACTTGATGCATGAACTGATCTTTGACCAAGTCTCCAAATGATCTGACAATTTTGTTTTGGTTAAGTATAACAAAGATCTTATGGTCCTTTTCTTGGTTATGTACCTCAAAGAACCAATGGAAGGTTAAGTATACGACTTTGAACATTTAGACTAAATATAAAAATGATTTGATGGTCTTTCTTTATAAGAAAATAACCAACGGTTCACCTATGTACACTAATCAAATGATGGTTCCACTTATCAAATAATCCGATGTCCTTTACTAAGACCATTAAAGAATCGATGGCCTCTCTAAGTCTAGAATTCAGTGGTCCTTTTATATGATTTAATGGTTATGTCTACCTTGAATCCGATGGCTTCAAGTGAAGTCTAAGACTCAATGGATTGTGTTTGAGGAACATGAACTGATGGTTGAGTGTGATACTCATAATCTGATGGATTGTGAACCATTATCCAATGGTAATGTTGAAGTTAAGGACATGTGAATCTCACTAAGTAACTCAATGATTTAATGGGTTGCCTAGGTATAACAAATGAACTAATGGGTCAGATATAGGTGTTGATTAGGTAATACTAATCCAACATACACCTTTTACCTTTCTTGTAAATGGTTTTCCAATGATGCTTAATACCCTAATTGATGATTGAGATAATGAGTGATATATTCATAATGTTAGGGTAATTCTCTTATGTTAATTTTGATAATATTATGACTCATATAATTTATGTACACTCATTCTAAGCCTGGAATGATAAGTTCATTGTGATATGATAATTCTTATACAAGGTTCAAATGATAATGATGTGCTTACAGGAGAATATATATTATTTGTTCTTAATGGCTTCTGGGTTGTGATATGCCCTGAATGGAGGTATAATCCTCTTCATGAATTGACAATGGACTAGTACCCAATGATGTTGTGATAAAGAATGTGTTTCTTACATTTTATATCTTCTAAAGTTTCTATACACCGATACTTTAGTAGGAATTCTTTAGGGTTTATGTGTAACATGATTGACACAACCTAAACTCACCTAATGTGAAAAAACTAATCAAGTCAAACACGAATCATGTAATGCCCTGTGCCATAGAGCTATTCCTGTGTCATAACTTTCTAGTTAGCAAAATGAGTATTCCATAAAGGAAACTCGGTGTCATATATTATTGAGTATATGTGGGG
This sequence comes from Alisma plantago-aquatica, assembly GCA_963693085.1. NCBI lineage: Eukaryota > Viridiplantae > Streptophyta > Magnoliopsida > Alismatales > Alismataceae > Alisma > Alisma plantago-aquatica. Next base: position 13,191,148 of record OY856414.1, on the reverse strand, counting down.
AAAGGGAAGGTTTATCCTTGTTGTCCTGATTCCAAGGATATGGAGAATGGTCGAGGCCATGTCTCAGATGAATGAATTTGTATGCAATTTATGATTGAGGACAGCTACAGTTGTACCTTAGACAATAGACTTTGAATACCCTAGTCTCTAGTATCGTAGCATGTATACCTAGGGAAGACTAGGTTGATTACAATTTAACTAATATGTCACTATATTAGAGATCCCAAATCTCCTAGATCTTGTATGGTTCTAATTATACTCTATAGTGGTCAGTTGGAAGTTGAGTGGTATGCCTCAGACTTCCCAGGGCTAATAAAATATACAATACAACTATGTAGCATATCTGTGAAGGTTATAAGATGATTCACATTGGATGATAACTTTTTCCTTGTTTCTTAGAATGTCAAATTGTCATATATTGTGGTATGAGAAATCAACTATTTAAATGGTGATAGGTTTCTCAATTCCTTGAAATTATGTTAAATCCTTTTATCCCTATAATTCTATCTATTTGCCTATCTAATTACATAACTTGATGTAACCTGAAAATGTTGTTCAAAGTTTTATCTCTCGGTGGGACATGGGTCTCACCTCGTGGGTCACGACATCCTTTTGGGCGATCATCAGCAGCGTTGTCAGACCCATGATAACAAGGAAGAGAATCCTGTAGATTAGTACGAGCAAAAGGTTGGCTACTTTTGTAGATAGTCCTAAAGTATATTAGTAGGAGCAAATAGTTGGCTAGTTGGTAGATAGTCCTAGAGTCGTCAATGTACTCTCAGGTGTGGGTGGGGATGTTTTGTAGAAGAAATGTATGGATGCAAGTTTTGAACTTATGTTGTTGTTCCTACTCGATATATCTATACGTGGATATGCTTTTGTATACATCTTGTGGATGTGGCTACTAGATGGATATAAAGTTACCTAAGTGATTATCGTCATTTTGCAATATCAATTACTAAGATGGTTAATCCTAGAGTTTAAACCTTTTTTTACTTTTGGTTTTAAGGGTAGCATAGAAGGGTCGATCCCACAGGACAAGTTTTTAGAGATTGTTCTTAGAACCCAAAGTTTGAAGAACTATTTTATTATTTTTTTTGTATTTTTTTTAGATTTAGAACGGAAAGTAAAAGTTGAGTTTTGGGTTTGGTGATTAACACTAATAAATGCAAGAATAAAAAATGCACTTAACAAGAATAAAAATGCACAAGGATATTTTAAGATTTAGCATAAGAAAAACTATATGAATGACAAGACTAAGAATTAAAGGAAGCAAAGAAAGCGATGATTAAATCAAGAGATGGAAATCGAGGCTCGTAGGGGTTTTCACCACCTTAGCCTAGGTGATAACAACTAATTCTTAAACGACGATTCGATGAAGGTTTGTGAATTAAAAACTCACAAGAGATAAACTCCACGTGAGCCCATTGGTCTTGGTGCTCATGCTTCCTAGTTTATCATCCTAAAAGACAAAAATCCACGGTCATATCAAAACGTCTATGTAATCGATTTTATTGTTCTAAATCCGGATTTCCATGGTCATTTCCATCCGGATTAACGTGGGATCCGAATATCAACCGTTAATTAAAATCGATTACCATCTAGTCTTTTAAGAAGAAGTCATTAAAACCATGGCTAAGGGGTTATTCCCCTTGCCTTGATAGAAGACTACTCACTCATGGAGAGGGGGAGATGGAGGAAGAAAGTACTGAAGCCATGGTCTAGCCCAAAATCAGGAGGTTAATCCTTATGCTAGAGACAATAAAATGGCTTAGTTCTTTGTTCCTTGCTCCGGAATTAAAGAACGGAGAAGAGACGATTAAGACTAAAGCGGAATGACGAGACAAGAACCAAGTAAAAAAGAACAGTGCTTGAATTAAAATCTACTTTATTCCAGAATAAGAAGATGATTACAAGAATAATGCTTCAGAATCCCAATACAAAGAGAAATCCAAGATGCCCTGAGGAGGAGGAAGTGCTCCTCCTTTTATAGGAGGGGAAGGGAGCACTTTTACAATTAGGTTAAGGGTTTTTGAGGCTGGCTGCTGGGGTTTGGGCTGTCTGCGTGCCGCCAACCGACCGGTTCAGAAATGAACCGATCGGCTGGAAGATTCTGGAGTGTGGCAGCCAATCGATCGGCTGCCAACCCTAATTAGGGTGGCGACGCAGTCCAAACCACTCGGTGTCGTTTCTTCTCATCAATAGGGCATCAGCCGAGCATTTGGTTTATGAATCGGGCGATCTCGACAAGTCGTCTGATGAGAGTAATGATCAATGCTTGAAGGAAAATCGAGCTTTCACATGGTCAGATGATCGGGTCGATAAGGTGAGACGATCAGTTGACAATACCAGTCGATCGGCTGAGGTCCTGAAACTGCAATAAAATGCACATGATTGTCGGATTTATGATAAAAACGAGAAAATACCAATTTGTGCAATTTCAAGAGATGAATGGAGTATTTCTATGTGACAAGCTTAATAATTCATAGAAAAGATGTGCTGAAATAGCACGCATCAAAATATCGCAGACTTAAAGTTTTGCTTGTCCTCAAGCAATTGAAAAATCAAAATGATTCAAAAATTTTGGAATAACAAGTTCATCCTCCCTAGATTAGCAATTCTTCTATCCTTTTCATGGCCAAGCGACCCATCTCCTAGAACCAAAAATTGCAAGCACTATGTTTCTCAAGAAAACATTTTTCATAACTTAATGTTTTTAAACTTATACTTTGTAAAGACAGTCTTGCTCTAACTTGCGCTTTGACATTCATCAATTTTTTTTCATTGGGTTGATTGTTGCACGAGAATAGAGAATTTGAGGTGTGATGGAAAAATCCCTCCTCTATTCGACTTGGGATATAATTTTTTCATGGACTTTGACCACAAATTTTTGTGTGTGCTCATTTTGGCATCTTTTGATGGTACGCCCCTTTGTGGGGTATGGAAGAAGGGCATGCCACCCCGAACTTAGGGTTTGGCGTGCGATTTTTTTTCTCGTGCAACAAAAAACTCTTTTTTTTAAATGTCATTGCATAAGATAGAAGAGACATGTAGCTACATTATATAAGAGTAAAAAAAAGTTAATCTAATGCTAAAATTAAGAAAATCTGCATTTGATTCTATTTGATACTCTAAGGCTTGCCACTGTTTCCAAAAATTGCTATCATGATCATAGGGAACTTGATATTGCAAAGTTTTTGAAATAAATTTGATAATGCAATTGATTTTTGAAGATAAAGTACAACATTCAGCCACTAGATAAAGGTCTTATGTTTGAAAGTAAACAACGCAAAAAAATAAAAATGCAGAAGGAAATGTTGAAAAGGGAAGATAAAGGGTGGATCACGTACCACCCACCCCACCCTGGACTTAGAAATTTGCTCGACTCGAGAAAACTCTAAGAGCGAGATGGAGGGAAGAGTCACTACGGTGGAGGGTGTTGCTAGTGGGAGGAGTAGTAGTTTACCAAATAAGGAGAATTAGGGCCTGGATAACTTTGTTGTGCTCCTTACTCGTCATAAGCTGGTCGACTAGGGGCATAGTGACCGCAGTCCACATGCCAAGACTCCTGCGAATGCTGCATCAGGTACATGTGATTGAGATGGTGGCCCTGTCACTGCTGCTCGTGCTGAATCTCATCCAGCTGAGTCTGGATCTCGTAGAAGTCGTAAGGACCAGAGTCGTCGTATGGTCACCTCCTGGTGTGACGTCTGGAAGGTGGCGGTGGCGGTCTAGTGTCGTCGTCGTGTGCCTCTAAAGAGAGGCTCCTCCTGTGAGGCTGTGGCTCGAGGATGGTGTCTGGATCTGGATGCTCCAAGTAGAATCTCTGGATATGGCCTGGGGAATCAGCCAACTCGTAGACGTAGTTTGCTGCTGCAAACCAAGAATGTAACGGGAGCTGGAGGACCACCTGAGTGTCTTTAAACATAAGGTAATAAATGCCCTCGGTGCCCAAACGGGTAAACCTACTATTCTTCAAGTATTGAGTGTTGATGAGGTGATTTTTGAGCTCAAGCGGAGGAAAGGCGATGTGGGTGTAGCCCAAAAATATGGTGAGCTGGAGAACATAGTGGCCAATGCGAAAAGAAGAGGAAGTGGCTCGGCTAGCTTGGGTACCAAAATGCTCAATGATAGCATTGCCCCAGTTAAAAGGTTCTTCATGTAAAAGACACCAAAGAGCATAAAGTTCTACCTGAGTAATTGCACCCTGAGTACCTTCCCGACTGTAAATGGTGCAAGTCAAAATACGGGGAAGGTAACGGACCACCGGGTTGTGTATGCAGGAGGCCTTGGGCCCACTAGGAAGACGGGGAAGAAGCCCGGTGATATCTGCCCAAAACTTATCTCTGTCATAATGGTCTGGGTAGCAGTCATGAGACCGCGCCATACATTGTTCTAGCCAATAGTCATCCCTGCCGTCGAGGATAAAAGAAGTGATTTGCTTGGCAGATGATTCCAGATTTTCCCCAAAAATCCGATATTTACAGCTTGAGTTTCCGAAAGAACAGTGTAACCTGCGGAAAGTGCTCAAAAACTCGAGGGTAAGATCACAGTAGACGGAGGTGACATGGTAGGGAAAGCTAAGGATGTGGTTTCTGCGGAGGATATCGGCGACGGTGTCGCGGATGCCCAAAGCATCAAGGGTTGTGTCGCACGCCCAATGAGGAAGAGAAACACCAATTGCGAACATATCCTCATAACGCTGGCGGTGGTCAGTGCTAGTGAACTAATCGTAGCTACCCGGAATAGGTGTTATACGGTGTGAACGGGGGGTGGTTGAGTCTGGATCATTGGCTGCCTTCTGAGTTCCCTCCATCTCACAGAGAAGCTCATCCGCCTCATCGATGTCACGAAGCATCTCCTCAACTAAGTCGGGAGAAGACTCACCCGTAGGAGAGGGCGTGCGGAAATGGATTCCAGGATGAGAACTAGAACGGCGAGGAGGATCCCTGGAAGAGGACGCAGGGGCCTTGCCTTTGCCCTTGCGAAAGCGGCTGAACATCACTATTGCAGAGAGAAAATGATCAGTTGAGGATGTAAACGATCGTCTGGAGAAGCCAACCAATTGTCTGGTAGCTGAAACGGGAATTTCGGCGTCTGAGACGGGCGACTGGAGACACCAACGGTCGGCTGAGTCTAAATCTGAGAACTCAGCGGATCTGGCTGACGGCTGTCTTGTTGAGGAGCTAGGGTGGCAGTGATGCTGGCTCCGTCGGTCGTCTGGAGAAACCAACCAATCGTCGGGTAGCTGAAATGGGCGTTTCGGCCCCTGAGACAGGCGACTGGATACACCAACGGTCGGCTGAGTCAGATCCGAGCACTCATCCGATTTGGCTGACGGCCGTCTCGTTGAGGAGTTGGGATGGTGGTGACGCAGGCTTCCGTCGGTCATCTGGAGATCAAGACAGGCAGCGTCTCAGCCAGGCGGGCGGCTGAATCAAACTCTGTGGAAAGGCCAGACGGCCGGCTGAGGTGAGGCCGGTTGGCCGAAGTGGCGGAAAACCGTAGACGTTCGGCTGACAATCAAGACGGTCGTCTGAAAGGAAGACGGAACTATGATTAGAGAAATGGCAAGCTCGAGCGATCGAGTGAACAGTGAGGGAGGTGGCTAGGGTAAGCAAGGAGATGGGAGAGCGGTCGTGCGTTTGGTGCGTTATATAGAACAATGGATCAATGAGCCGATCGGATGGACAGCCAGATGATCGGCTGGTCTTCCTTGGGCGCCAGACACGAGAAGGAAAAAGACAGAGGCTGCATTAAAGTTTTGTGGAACGGTCGGTGGTCAAGTCGAGCGTCTGGATATGCATCCGGTCATTTTGCTTCTTGAACCGAGCGTCTGGGAAAGGTAACCGATCGGCTTGATAGTAGGAAGAAAGAAAAATAGAACGGAAGAATAAAAACAAGAAACAAATGAGAAGGGAAGATAGTGTTTGGCTGCCTCCAAACTAGCGCTTATTTTACGTCGTGACTCGACAAAGATCAGATTAATTGGAATCTGGAGAATTTTAAGGGTCAGTGAGGTTCAGGTCATGCAAGGGTGGAAATTTGGTTGAGTCTAAAGCAAAAACATCTTCAGTGGTGATATATCTTTTAAGACGGTGCCCATTGACCTTAAACTCACCCAGAACTTTATCCATTAGGAGAAAGGCACCATGTGGGTAAGCACACTTTACAATGTAGGGGCCATACCACCTCAACTTGAGTTTTCCAGGAAAAATTCATAATCTTGAATTAAAAACTAAAACTTGATCCCCTTCTCTAATATCTTTGCGCTTAATATGACCATCATGCCACATTTTGGTTCGGTCTTTGTAGATTCTTGCGTTTTCATAGGCACTCATCCTAAGTTCATCAAGCTCATTTATTTGGAGAAAACGTTTCTCTCCAGCCATGGAAAGGTCAAAATTCAAAGTTTTGATGGCCTAGTTTGCTTTGTGCTCTAGTTCTATTGGTAAGTGACATGACTTACTATAGATCAATCTGAAAGGGGTGGTGCCAATGGGTGTTTTGCAGGCAGTACGATATGCCCGCATAGCGTCATTGATTTTAAACGCCCAATCTTTCCTAGTGCGTCCAACAATTTTTTCTAAAATTGATTTTATTAGTCTGTTGGATACCTCTACCTGCCCACTGGTCTGAGGATGGTAAGGAGTGGCAACTTTGTGATAAACCCCATATTTTTTCAAAAGAGCCTCAAAACCTTTCTCCAAAAAATGGGATCCCCCGTCAGAAATGACGGTGCGAGGGACTCCAAATCTAGGAAAATGATATCTTTAAAAAGTTTCTTAACGGGTTTAGAGTCACATGTTTTAGTGGGTATGGCTTCAACCCACTTTGACATGTAATCGACTGTGACTAAAATGTAAGCAAACCCATAAGAAGAAGGAAATGGGCCCATATAGTCGATTCCCCAGACATCAAAAATCTCTAATTCCTGCCAAGAGGTGAGAGGCATTTGGTTACGCTTGGAAATATTACCCATCCTTTGACATTGGTCACATGAAAGCACATAATCATATGAGTCTTTGAAGATGGTGGGCCAAAAGAATCCGCATTGTAGGACTTTTCTAGCCATTTTTTGGGAACTCATGTGACCACCATAGGGGCCAGAGTGACATTGTTCCAAAATGGCGATGCTTGCTTCGTGGGATACACAACGACGATATAAACCATCGGCACAAAGTCGAAACAAATAAGGTTCATCCCAATAATAATTTTTGACGTCATGTAAAAATTTAGCTTTAGAGTGTCCCGTATACTCGGGGTGCAATACACCTACAGCTAAATAGTTTACAAAATCAGCAAACCAAGGAAATTGGGAGTCTACTTTGAGAAAATGGTCATCGGGTAAGGATTCATTTATGAGATGTTCATCAATGGGGCTATAGCTAAGTCTACTGAGGTGTCAGCCACGACATTTTCAGATCCCTTTTTGTCTAGGATTTCTAGATCAAATTCCTACAATAACAAAATCCATCTTATGATTCTAGGCTTGGCATCTTTTTTGGTCATGAGGTAGCGAATAGCTGCATGATCAGTGTAAACAACAACCTTTGAACCAACAAGACATGAGCGAAATTTATCGAATGCATAGACAATGGATAGCATTTCTTTTTCAGTGACTGTGTAATTTCGCTGAGCTTCATCTAAGGTCTTAGATGCATAATAAATGACATGGTGTTTTTTGTCAATTCTTTGTCCTAAAATGACACCTACAGCAAAATCACTAGCATCACACATGATTTCAAAGGGTAAGGCCCAGTCAGGAGCACGGATGATAGGAGTGGTGGTGAGAGCATTTTTTAAACATAGAAAGCTATCCATGCAAGCTTTATCAAAATGGAAGGGCACCTCCTTTTGAAGAAGATTGGTGAGAGTTTTTGTGATTTTTGAAAAATCACGGATGAATCACCGATAGAAACCGGCATGTCCTAAGAAATCTCAGATGTCTTTGACTGAGGTTGGGGGAGGAAGCTTGGTGATGACCTCAATCTTAGCTTGGTCTACTTCAATGCCCTGGTTGCTCACCTTATGGCCTAGAACAATACCCTCCTTGACCATGAAGTGACACTTCTCCCAGTTAAGGACTAAGTGTGATTCAATACATCTATCAAGGACAAGGGAGAGGTTTTGAAGGCAGGAATCAAAACTGTCTCCATAGATAGAGAAATCGTCCATGAACACTTCCATGAAATTTTCAGTTAACCCTGAAAAAATGGCAGACATACATCTTTGAAAAGTGGTTGGTGCATTGCACAGGCCAAAGGGCATTCGTCTAAAAGTGTATGTACCAAAAGGGCATATGAAAGTGGTCTTCTCTTGGTCTTCAGGATGAATGGGAATCTGATAAAAGCCCGAGTAGCCATCTAAATAGAAAAAGTATTGTTGATGAGCTAAACGTTCAAGAACTTGATCGAGGAAGGGAGCAGGGAAGTGGTCTTTCCTAGTTTCTTTGTTGAGTTTCCTGTAGTCAATACACATCCTCCACCCTGTGACGGTATGGGTGGGAATGAGCTCATTCTTCTCATTTCTAATGACTGTGGTCCCACCCTTTTTGGGGACGACCTGGACAGGGCTAACCCAAGGAGAGTCAGAGATGGGGTAGATGATTCCTGTAGTCAAAAGTTTAATTACTTCAAGATAGACAACTTCCTTCATGTTTGGGATGAGTTTCCTTTGCGGGTCTCGGGAAGGTTTACTATTTTCAATCATTGGGATTTTGTGGATGCAAATGGATTGATCTATCCCGACTAAATCCATCATTTTGTACCGTAAAGCTATTTTCCTTTTCCTATGTTCTCCCATAAGCATGTTTTCCTGTTCAATGGTAAGGTCAGAATTGATAATGACATGGCATAATTGTTGTTCATCCAAAAAGACATATTTCAGGCCTATGGTGAGAGTCTTCATTTCTGGGGCCTTTGGTGGTTCATGTCGTTCTTCTATGGTGGAGATCATTTTAAGGTCTTCAATCTCAGCACATGGGATTTCCTCAAAGTTGTCCAAATGAATCTTGAGTTGATTTGATGGTTCATTATCAAAATCACATTCGGTGGGGATGGTGAGAGCAGTGCGTAGGGGGTCGTCAACTAATTCCCATTTTTTCCTTAGTTGGTTTAATTCATCAATGCAATCAAGGAGGTAGACTTCTTCCTCAAGACTAGGTCCCCTCATGCTTTCAAACACCCTAAACTCTAGGGTTTGCTTCCTTAGCCTTAACAAAATGGTACCAGCCTCAACATCAATTAAGGCACAGGTAGTGGCTAAGAAGGGACGTCCAAAAATGAGAGGGTAGCGTAAATCTTCCTTGATGTCCATGATCACAAAGTCACATGGGACATATGCATCTTTTCCAACTTTAACCGGAATGTCTTCAATGATTCCCATGGGTTTGGTTGTGGATGAGTCTGCCAGTTGGATAGTCATGGATGTGGGTAACATATCATGGAATCCTAATCTTTTGCAAATGCTATAAGCCATGATAGATATACTGGCTCCTAAATCTGCTAAGCCTTTTCTACAAGCATTGTCACCCAAGTAGCATCCTATTCCAAAAGAACCTGGATCCTTCTGTTTTTTTGGCATCTTACTTAGGATAATGTCTGAAGTGGTCCTAGCAAGTTTAATAGTCTCGTATTCCTTAGTAACATACTTCCTAGTCAAGAGAGATTTCATGTACTTGGACCAGGCGGGCATGTCTGCCTAAGCATCAAGGAAGGGAATGTAAACATGTATTTTTTCGTAGCATCCCTAAATTTCATGAAGCGGGCATCAAGTCTTGTTTGTTTGAGGCGGGCTTGATAGGGAGGTCGGGGTTTGTAGATTGGTTCTTCATCTTCTACTTGAGGGGTTTCAGGGACGGATGGTTTGGTTGTAGCTTCAGGTTCATCAACTACCATGTCCTCATCCTCGAATTCTAGAGGTGGGTCTGAAGATTTTTCTTGAGGGGGAGGGGCGTGCACCTTTCCCGAACGAGTAGAGGCAACCTTGAGTTGTTCAGGATGTTTGGGGTTGTTTTCAGGCTGCCCTGCAAAAGTCCCAGCAGGAGGTTTTTGTTGGGCAAACAGACGTGCCATTGTGCGTCAGTTGCCTTTTGATGGGCTTGTATGGCCACGAGGGTTTGTTCTATGGTTGCCAGGCTAGAATGACTTGGGGGAGGAGGAGGGGGAGCATTTTGAGGTGGCTGGGGAGGTTGAGGTTGGTTTATATTTTGGGGTGGAAGGTTTAGGTTTTGGAATTGTTGGTAGTGTTGTCAATTTTGGTGATTTCCAAAATGTCTTTGATTGTTGTATGGGAATCCAGGTGGTGGTCGATTGTTACTTTGAGGGTAGGGAGGCCTTTGTTCAAGTTGGTTAGAGTTCTCGGCACCTGAAGGGTTCCCGTATTGAAAACCAGGGTGATTTCTAGGTTGGTTGGGATTGTAGTAACTTTGGCCTGGTATTGTATGAATCAAATTGAGGTCTTCTGGTTGTTGTCCTACTTCAGGTTGTGTGGGCATGTTGTAGAGATATTGACAGTGGAGGGTGGTATGGTCATATCCTTAGCAAATACCACAAAGGGAATCCATGGCTTTTAGTTGTTGGTGTGACTCCCTAAGGGTGACCAAGGATGACTCTAATCGATCTTGTTTTAAGGCAATTAATTTTAGGCTTTTCGCTATGCTTTGGATATCATTATTAACTTCTGCCTTGGCTACCTTAAGGATTCCGCCAATCCCTCTTCTAGCCCTTGTTTCGGAAGCCCGTTTGACTACCTCCCATGCGCTAGTCAAACTTTGATGCATGAAATTTCCTCCAGATGAGGAATCGAGAAAGAACTTGGTATCATCATTAACACCACGATAGAAAATCTCTATGAGTTGGGCTTGAGAGATATCATGGTGGGGGCACTTCCTAAGTAAGTCTTTGAACCTTTTCCAAGCTTCACCTAAAGATTCTCCTGGGGACATAGAAAAATGAGTTATTTGACCCCTAAGTTCATAGGTGAGAGACAGGGGGTAAAATTTCTCAAGGAACTTGCTTTGTAGAACTTCCCAACTTGTGACATGTTCTTCACTCTCCATGGTGTTGTACCAGCTACTAGCTTGGCCGGAGAGGGAATACTTAAACAACCTAAGGCGGATGGCATCTTCAGAGACACCTGGGAGTTTGTTCAAAGAACAAAGGTCAATGAACCTTTGAAGATGATCTTGGCAACTTTCCCCATTGTTGCCTGAGAAGGGGTTGGCTTGCATCATGGTGATCCATTGTGTTCGGATTTTGAATTTTGGAGCAATAATGTCAGGAGGTATGACCGGATGTTGCGCATAGGTAGTTTTGGGAACAGAAAAGTCTTTTAATTGTTTTTGCCTTTCGGCTTCCCTCCTATCGGCTTCTATGGTTTCTTGTTCGGCCCTAAAGGCTGCTCGCAAAGCGGCTTCTCTTTCCGCTTGTTCGGCTTGGATGAGCTCTCTTTGAGCTGCGAGAGCTTGGTCGATCCTATGGGCGACTTCTTCTTCATTCATTCTCACTAGATTTTGACGGTTTAGATGATGAAAAGTCCTTTCTATTTCCAGATCAAACGGTTGAAAATCGTCGTTCGGACGTCGCATGCACAATTAAAGCAGTTATTCATGTGCAAAAAAATGTACTGCCGGAATGGAAACTCGACAGAAAGAGGAGTACACTTCCGGAATGTTACTCGGAAGGCATAAAAAAATAAAAAAAAGTTTTTCAAAAGATTTTCGGGGGTTCGAGAAAACAATCTGTTGTCCCCGGCAACGGCGCCAAATTGATTATCGTCGTTTTGCAACATCAATCACTAAGATGGTTAATCCTAGAGTTTAAACCTTTTTTACTTCCGGTTTTAAGGGTAGTATAGAAGGGTCGATCCCACAGGACAACTTTTTAGAGATTGTTCTTAGAACCCAAAGTTTGAAGAACTATTTTATTAATTTTTTTGTATTTTTTTTAGATTTAGAACGGAAACTAAAAGTCGAGTTTTGGGTTTTGTGATTAACACTAAGAAATGCAAGAATAAAAAATGCACTTAACAAGAATAAAAATGCACAAGGAAATTTTAAGATTTAGCACAAGAAAAACTATATGAATGACAAGACTAAGAATTAAAGGAAGCAAAGAAAGTGGTGATTAAATCAAGAGATGGAAATCGAGGCTCGTAGGGGTTTTCACCACCTTAGCCTAGGTGATAAAAATTAATTCTTAAATGATGATTTGATGAAGGTTTGCAAATTAAAAACTCACAAGAGATAAACTCCACGTGAGCCCATTGGTCTTAGTGCTCATGCTTCCTAGTTTATCATCCTAAAAGACAAAAATCCACGGTCATATCAAAATGTCTATGTAATCGATTTTATTGTTCTAAATCCAGATTTCCATGGTCATTTCCATCCGGATTAACGTGGGATCTGAAGATCAACCGTTAATTAAAATTGATTACCATCTAGTCGTTTAAGAAGAAGTCGTTAAAACCATGGCTAAGGGGTTATTCCCCTTGCCTCGATAGAAGACTACTCACTCATGGAGAGGGGGAGACAGAGGAAGAAAGTACTGAAGCCATAGTCTAACCCAAAATCAGGAGGTTCATCCTTATGCTAGAGACAATAAAATGGCTTAGTTCTTTGTTCCTTGCTCTGAAATTAAAGAACGGAGAAGAGATGATTAAGACTAAAGCAGAATGACGAGACAAGAACCAAGTAAGAAAGAACAATGCTTGAATTATAATCTACTTTATTCTAGAATAAGAAGATGATTACAAGAATAATGCTTCAGAATCCCAATACAAAGAGAAATCCAAGATGCCCTGAGGAGGAGGAAGTGCTCCTCCTTTTATAGGAGGGGAAGGAGGCACTTTTACAATTAGGTTAAGGGTTTTTGAGGCTGGCGGCTGGGGTTTGGGCTGTCTGTGCACCGCCAACTGACCGGTTCAGAAATGAACCGATCGGCTAGAAGATTCTGGAGTGCGGAGGCCAATCGATCGGCTGCCAACCCTAATTAGGGTGGCGGCGCAGTCCAAACCGCTCGGTGTCGTTTCTTCTCATGAATAGGGCATCAGCCGAGCGTTTGGTTTACAAATCGGGTGATCTCGGCCAGTCGTCTGATGAGAGTAATGATCGATGCTTGAAGGCAAATCAAGCGTATCACATGGTCAGACGATCGGGTCGATAAGGTGAGACAATCGGTTGACAATACCAGTCGATCGGCTCAGGTCCTGAAACTACAATAAAATGCACATGATTTTCAGATTTATGATATAAATGAGAAAATATCAATTTGTGCAATTTCAAGAGATGAATGGAGTATTTCTATGTGACAAGCTTAATAATTCGTAGAAAAGATGTTCTGAAATAGCACGCATCACTAAGGCTTGTAAATTATTATGCAAGGTGTTATACCCATACGTAAATATTCTTGCACACATATGACATGTTAAATTTGGTTTTAGTTATCCCTCTTTTTAGTGATGTGGTTTAGTGATTGATCATGTTTTGGTTTTGGGTAATGTCATGTTTTGTATGGCAGTGTGTCACATATATCATAACTTCCATATGTCATAATCAACAATAAATCACAATATGATACTAAATAAGTAATACTTGGGGGTTGGAAGAGGAGAAATAAAAGCATCATAATGTGTATTGTCAACATACTCTAAATATATATATCTATAAAGCTAGATTGCTTGATTTATTATTAAGTCCTTAGTAGTTTGATATGTACCACTCAAACCATAGCTAGTGATATTAAAGTCCCCTAGCTCTCCGTATAAGGTCATTGTAGGCATTCATAAGGCCCCATCATTCCCCAATCAATGTGATCATATCAAAGTAATGGCACATCATTAAACATCCTACTTGTAGGCGCTCAAAAGTCATTCTACAATAGTAGGTATGCCATGGGTACTCAGGCCACATATAAAGACCCATACATCATAATGCAACATATCACATTCACATTGTCACATATCATTGGAGATACATCCTCATTCACACTCAAACATGTATCCATCATAGATGATGAAGAAAATACCCTTTGGAAATCTTTATACTCCAAATTATATGATTTCAAGTGCCTTCTCACAAACCAAGATTTCTATAAGGTTACCCATTTCACTATTCTGTCTCTCCAAACACTAGTATGGCTCTATGGACATAGGGCACTACATGATGAGGGTTACTCCAGATTAATTAGGTTATTTATGCATATTTCATGAATCAAACAAGGCACAAAAAAGTCATAAATTTGTATTGTTAAATCAATCTAGCATAACAACTCCAAAAGATACAAATCATCTCATAAAATTATCAAGGAATACATTGCAGTATCAGCAATCTCACAGTTCACATGGAGATTCCACATTCACATCAAAGGATGTATTTCTCATCACATGGAAGCAACAAAACACTATGATGTATATTGTATTTAAACTCCTAAGTACAAGAAAGATATAGTAAGGGAAATATTGTGAGGAAAATATCACTTTTGAGAATAGAACTGCTACTTATGGGTATGAATCCTATGTTACATAAGCATCTGTATAGTAATAAAACATCTTTCTTCACTTAGATATGCACCCAATCAAATTAGAATTCTAGAAATTTTCTTTGCATTATCAACACAGTATCAAAAAAATCATAAAATGACATTTCAAGGAAAAAGCATGACTTTTTGTAGTTGCAGTCCTTAAGTAATCAATTAGTTGTATTATTTCCAACACAAGTCATTATTTAATAGTAGGGTGTAAAGATAATTCATGATCAATTCGTTATACCATCAAATAGTTTATAAAAATCATGTATTTATTCATAAAAGGGAACGTTTTAGGAATCTTATGGTTTGCATGCTTCAAATGTAGGATAAGAAGGCTACCAAAAGCTATCACTTGCTTCTTGAGTAAAAATCGAAGTACAACTAGGCATGCAATGAGTAAGGCTCCAAATACTTCAAAGAGCCCTCCAAAGATCTAAGTATGAAGCTCCACGCTAGATCTAATTTCAACTAGGGAAAAGAGAGAAAAAAGAAGAGATTTTTGCTCTAGGAATATAAAACCACCATGGAGTCCCATGGAATTGGGACAAGAAGAGAGAGAAGAGAGAGGGAAAAGTTGGAAAAAAGACAAGATAAAGCCTTAGATCCAACAAGGCAAGCTTGATCTTCAACATTCATACACATGCATGATTATAACCTCCCTCACAGCAAGATATTGATCTTCTTGGATTCTCCTCTATGTTATAGAATCTCTCTTAGTTTGCAAATGAGTTTATTTTTTATGGTTAGGGGTATATATAGAACAATATAACCAAAAGTCTAAAACAACCCTTATATGTGAACCCATCAAATCCCCTTGCAAAGTAGATGCATCAAGACCTTTAAACTTCCATCCACAATGGGTGGTTGTGATGGAGTGAACAATTGATGTTTTTAGTTACTAAATTTGATAATTGAGTCATGTGTTGGAGTTTGGAATAATCAAATTGAAGGACATATTCATACATGGTGATGTTGTCATCATACTTGGCTTAACATATTATAATGACATAACAACTATTCCTGAAGTGAGTTATAATCATATGAAGGTACACCAATTAGTTAGAAAAAAGTTGAAACTCATTTGAGTTTAATATTATGATCATGATCTGTATGTATATGCCTTTTTGAGATAATTATTTAATGGTTCAAATGATGATATATAATGACCAAAGTCAAAAGGAATATACCTTGAACAATAATTAAGATGTGATTTAAAGTTCATGATGAAATGAGCTTCTTGTAGAAAGTTATATAGTTTTAATGATATGTGTATATTGATGCTTTGGTATATTTCTCAACAAGGTATTTAATCAAATAGCCTTAGTTATAATATTAGGTAGAGGCATGCACCCAACAGGATGAGAAGTCTCAAAATCGTAGCATCCTACCATCGTTGAATGTCTTGTTTTGGATGGGAATGTAGTTGTCCCCTACCTATAGTTGGATCAGAGACAAGGTGGCAGAAGCTCCAAGCCACCTATTTCCCCATGTCATCGGATGTGGACTAAGATGTGCATCTGGTTGTGTGGACAATTTAGTCTTGAGGGGAGGAGTTCGATGACCTCTCATAAGCATATGAGATGATCTTTATTAAAGGTTCTCATTTTATACCTATTCCTCTCCTTTGAAAGCTATAGTAGAGTGCAACAAGACACTTTGAGAGGCATAAGTGATATTTGACGAAGAAGAAGTAGAGGAATGCAATGAGGAAGACTAGATGACAAGAATTGTGGCATTTCCATTGGTCTCTGTGGCGGTTTTGTTGAACGCCAAAACCAAGGTTGGGATCGAAGAGGAACTCAAAGTAGGGTCCATAGTCAACCGATTGTGATTGAAATCTATGAGTCTTCAGAATTTTCTATTGATCTCCCATAGATGCATAATACAAAAATGAGCGGAGATAGGGTCTAGAGGCAATATCCCTCTCCTGTCCTCAATGGAAGACCATCATGGTGGCGATCTTGTAGGCAATAGGGTCTGGAGTTGAGACCGAGAAATAGACAAGCTGAGGGCCTCATATCCTTGGTGTTGTCTCTAGAGGTCTTATTCGATGGTGATGAGGATGAAAGCTCTTCCATACACAATGTTGTGTTGGCTCTTGTTTATAGGAATCAGAGAAGATGATAACATGTCTGGAGAAAAATGAATAAGGAAGGGGGGGACTCCAAGATGATTCCAGCCTCAACCCTAAACTGACAACTCAAACAAGGAGAAACATGACCTTGATATCTACCTAGACATAATAAATTGGCCACATGAGGTAAAAACCTAGAAACTATGCAAATGTTCTATAATTCACAGTAATTAGCTCATTTGTCCAAAAATAAAAACAAGGTATCAAAATTCTTAGGGAAATGAGTACATCAGCATGGAACCCAAAAATTAGAGTTTTGATGTATATATAGATGATAAAATGTAAGATACATAATGTTTTTTACCAGAGAAGTTAGAAAGCTCACTTATTCATCTTGGCTTCCTTGTGCAAGCCAATTCAAATCATTGTTAAAATTCCTATCCATATTTTCCAAATTAAACGTGGTAGTACTACTACCATTAAAAGCTTCATTATTCACAATGTCAACTAAATTAAGTGGAAGGACCATGTAATGAAAGTAACAATGTTTTTTTTAAGGAGATACTTTGTCAAGTTATCTACAACATCATTGATTTCCCTGTAAATATGACTTATCTTCCAATCATCTTTGAGCATATTTTTAATCTTGATAATCCATTGGGCATACCTTGGATGCATGTCCACATGTTCCCCCTTTGATCCACTGCACTACTACAATATGTCTAAAAAACAACTCTCCCTATATGGTTTGTGGGAACACACTCCATAGCTAGTAGAAGACTTGCTAAATCGACTCCATAGCTCTCAACATTAACTAAGCTTCCTAGTTGAGGTGTGCAATTTGATGGGTTATAGGCCATGCACTATTCTCCATCACATAGTGATCCCTATCCTTCCAAATGTTCCAATAGGTGGTTATGAAATGGATATATACATTGTCTTGTTTCTTATGAAGGTGTATAACCAAGTATTAACATATGATGACCTATAGAACTCATTCACTTCATCTGTCCATAGATCATCCCACATTGGCTTGACATGGTCACAATCATGCAAAGCATGTAGTGTCATTTCTTCATGGTCCAAACATTTACAACACATATCATCATTGGTGATGTGTTAAGCCTTCCTTATGTCATTAGTCCTTAGAGATCCATGCCCTATGGTCCAAATGAATAGATGCACATGACTAGGAACTTTCAACACCCAAATATGCATCCATTCACCACTGAGTTTGACATTTTTGAATTGTCACATGATCTCATAAGCAAAACCCATGCTATAATACCCGTCCGAAGTATGGTTCAAGATCCACACATCCTTGTGTCCCATGTAAAAAGGAGGAGTTAATCGTTGAATATCCTTCACCATTTCCTCATCAAACAAATCCTATAGGAAATCAATGTCCCATTCACCATATTTTTTAACAACAATTGCTACAAATAAGTCATGTAAGTCTTGATAGATTGTTTTAGTAGTAACTTATTCAAGCTTGAGGTTTGGTTTAACCCAACAGTCATACTAGATGTAAGTTTGATGCCCACTCAAGGGTTGGATCCTGGCATTCTGCATAATAAATGATTTCCACCGAAAGGCTTCTTTCTTCAATCTCAAAGCTTTAAGAATTTTTATACTGGTGAATGAATTAAAACCCTTATTGAGACTCCTGCACCATAAGGATTGTCTCCCACACATAAGATCCCATGTATTTCTCATGAGCAATGCCAAGTTCCATTCTCTCATACCCTTAATTTCAAGGCCACCTTTATCTTTTGGGCTCATTGCTCTGTTGCAGGCCACTAAGATGGGGGATGTGCCTTATGGACACCCAAAATGATTTGATGAACTAGATCATCAATAATGTCACACAATGATATCAGAAGTACAATAGTTTGCATGGCATAAGTAGGCAGTGTGGATAGAATACTCTTTGCAAGACACACCCTTCCATCTAGGGAAATACAATGAGCAAACAAAGTATTCACTTTTTCTTCCATTTTATTTAAAATATTTTAATATGTATTCTTGGTGACTCTCGAGTGAATAATAGGAACCCCTAGATATTTTCCAAGATATTTAGTGATTTGGAAACCACTCACTCAGTCTATCATTCTTTTTAGAGATATCATGACACTTCTGGAAAAGAATATTTTGGTCTTACTCACAAAAATAAATTGGTCTGAAGCTCTCTCAAATTTGCTAAAGTAGTTCCTAATATTTCTCATTTTCTCAAAACTGGCTTCTACAAATAGGATAGTTCATCAGCAAAACATACATGGGTCATTTCCAGACCAGCTTCCCCGAGATTAAAGGATTTCCATTTCTCCTCATGTGTAGTGAGATGAATAAGTTGAGTTAGGCATTCTAGGTACAAGATAAATAAATAAGGGGATATCAGATCTCCAAGACAAAGACCTCTATTCATTTTGAATTCCTGAGAGTTTTTCCCATACCAAGCTATGGACATGGCTCCAACCATAATAGAGTGCATGATATATCTACTGCTATTCTCTGGAAGGTTTCTCTTAGTAGTAGTGTCTTCCAAAAAAAGCCCACGACATCATATCATATGCCTTGGTCAGATCTACCTTTATGGCCATGGTTTTAGCACTCGTCTTTCTCTTCATGTAATGAATAAGCTTTTGAACTACATCGATATTATCATTGATCCTTGATGCGATAATTTTGAGTCGCATTTATAGACTTGTTTTACTTGCGTTTTATGTGTTTATTGGTCACTTTGGTGGTTAATATTTCATAATTCACTTACATTAGTCTATGATCCTTCTCAGTGTCAAATCTCTCTTATTTTATCGTTTTGAGCATAAATGATTATAATCATAGGTTTTATCTCGGCTGATCTGGTTTTGTTGTTCAATTTCAGGAAAAACACATATCTACAGCTGTCGATACCATCAACATCAGTCGATACTATCGACACAGCCACAGGCAGGCAGCCGCAAGGAGCAGTGCAAAGTCGATACCATCGACTGGGAAGTCTACGGTAGCAAGTTACCATCAGGTTGCTGGCGACCAGCCAGTCGATACTATCGACACCAAAGTCGATACTATCGACACTTATAGCTTCAGCGACGGAAAAGGGATAAAACTGACGCCTAAGGGTGTCGATACCATCGACCCGCGTCGATAGTATCGAGTCAGCATCATGCGGGATGACAGAAAAGAAAGAAGGCTTGCTGATATCGCGAGGGGTTGATACCATCGACCCTAGTCGATGGTATCGACACCGTCAGATCAGAGTTTGCTTTAGATCGACCCAAATCCAACGGCTGTGATACTTTGGCGACCTAACTCGGTGTTAATACCTAATGACGGCGGCAAAGACTAGGGAATCACATCATTAGCCGCTGCACAAGTCCCGAGAAGGTGTGGAGAGAAGAATGGAGCCGAGAAGCACGCACCGACCGTTCCGAGAGCCGAAGAAGACGTTTTCCACCGCCGGAAGGCTGTAGAATGCGCACTCCACGTCGAGGAACGCTTGGATCTTCTCCATTCAGGGGTTTACATCACTTTATCCACGTTTTCCTCATGTTTTCCCTTTTTCCCACCATGTCTTGCTCTGAGATGAACATGCGGGGCTAATCCCCTTTATCTTTAGGACCGGGAGTAGCCCGGGGAAGCATTGTATGACGTTTTTATCATAGTAATTCATATTTTGTCTCTTAAATCCGTGGTATGATTTCATTTTCTCCATTATATCATTATGCTTGATTACCCTAATGATAATCTAATGCCTTTAATTGCTTTGAAAGAAGAATTAACGGTTGAAAAGAGACAAAACTCACATTAACTCATAAATTCCTTAAACAAGGTGATGTACGGTTAATGGTCGAAACCCAGAGGTCAATTCTAATGCACCTAGTTTAGGGTATAGGTTACTATGACGGTGGAACCGACCTAGACTAAGGTAGTAAATTGTATCACGACAGTGAACAATTTTGATTACAGGCCACTACCCGGATTGAGACATAAATTCGTTTCACTATGTGGAAATTCATACAATGAAAACCCGCTGTGAAACCGCAATCCTAAAGATCCTCATTTAAATTGGTTAAACTAAAGATTTAATCGATTGCTTTGTTTTATTTTATTTTCTTCTTTTATTTTTAAAACAACTCTCAAAACCTTTTAATCGGTCTAGCTAATCGCAAACAGTTAGTAGTAGTCTACCGATAGTTCAGTGTCCCTGAGTTCGACTCGGGCCTCACAAGGCCTATACTACTTTGACATGTACACTTGTGTTATACACACGGTAAAATTGTGTCAAGTTTTTGGCACCATTGCCGGGGACACGGCAATTGTCGACACTATGAGTGTTGCAAGCAGCCACTCTAGGCCACATTTTTTTATAATCATTTTTTAAATTCATCGTTTATATTTCATATTTAGTAATTGTCTAGCACGGTACTGAACCTAAATTATTATTCTGCAGGTACCAGTGCATGGTGAGAACGCATAGCACATAGTACACGCAGCCATCACCAGGGGTTCCACCGTTGGGACCAGACGACGAGGAGAACAATTTCCATGATCAGCCTGAGGATACAGATTCAGACTTTGAAGCAGAAGCCATGGTGGAAGAACAGACAATCTGGGAAAAGATTAAGGCGTATTCTGCGTCTGCATCAAAAGGGCCGATCAAGAGGCAGGCTATCAACATCCCCAATTATAAAATTGACCCTGGCCTAATCAATTTAGTCAAATCCAATGCCTTTCATGGGCTCAAAAACGAAGACCCGGTTACTCATATAAGCCAGTTTGTGGAAAACTATGACATGATCAAGATAGACAGGTTTCCACAGGAGATGCTCTACTTGAAGTTATTCCCTAGTTCTCTAGCGGGGAATGCTCATGAATGGCTACACAATCTGGATGATGAGTATGTGGAATCTTGGGACCACATGGTTGAAGTATTCATTAAAAGATTCTTTCCGCCTGAGAAGACGAATGATCTTATAAGAAAAATTCATAGCTTCAATCAGAAAGCAGGTGAAACTTATTCTGAGACGTGGGAACGTTTCCAAATCATGCTGAAGAGGTGCCCACATCATGGGCTTGATAAGGAGAAGCAAGCGAAGATTTTCTATTTTGCTCTTTCTGAGCATGATAGAAGTAACCTGGATTCAGTAGGTTCAGGGTTCTTCTTAAACAACACAGGCACAAGGTGTTGGGAAATTTTGAAGAACATGGCCAAAAAGCAATCTTGGGGCGACAGAGATGTAGTGGAGCAGGTTCGAGCTGCGGGTGAGTCAAAGGCCATCAAAGAGCTAAATGAGAAGATGGACCTTCTAGCCAAGAAACTACTTGCAAAAGAAGACGCAGAATCTGATGATGAAGCTCAAGTGAAATTTATGTGCCAACAACAGGGGTACAGAAACAACGACTACTCGTGGAGGAAAGACAAGAAATTTTCCTGGAAGGACCCGAACAATTTCTTGCAAGACCCTGATGCAAAACCCCAACCATCGCCAGAGGATAAGAGCAATGAATTGCTCAACCAAGTAATCAAGCAGAATCAAGAACTAATGAGCACGTTTGGCCAACAGATTAAGCAACAAGGAGAATTTATGAATCAATTTGGGTAGACCTTACAAAGTCACAGGGCTCAGATGAGGACTATAGAGACATCTTTGGCACAGATGGGAGCTGAAATAGCAAATCTGAAAAAGCCAGCGCAGCAAGGTCTTCCGGGAAATACAAACATTCCAGGAGGAAACCAACAAGCTAAGGCAATCTTGCTATGGAGTGGTAAGAAGATTTTAAATTCTAGGGCCGATGAATCGAGCACACCCCAACCAGAAACCACAGGTGAGGCCGTCGAGGAGGTTCCGATTCCAATCACAGAGCTAACAGAGGATGTGGTAGAGGATATCACAATAGAACCCGCCATTAATGAGGAGGAGACATTGAAGAAGACACCATATGTACCGCCACATCAAAGGGCACAGACTGTACCAGTTCCTTATCCAAATAGCTTGAAAGCAAAGAAAGTTGGTGCTCAGTTCAAGAAGTTCCTAGATAGCTTTAGGAAGCTTTCTGTCAACATTCCACTATTAGAAGCAATTGAGCAGATACGTTCTTACGACAAGTTTCTGAAAGACATAATCACGAAGAAGAGGAGGATTCCTGATACGGAGGTCGTGGTTCTTAAGGAGCAGGTGAGTGCTTTCATCATGGGCACATTGCCACCTAAAAGGTAGGATCTGGGATGCTTCAACATTTCATGTTACATTGGTAAAGTGAAATTCGGCGAAGCACTGTGTGATTCGGGGGCAAGTATAAATTTGATGCCTCTCTCTACGTTCAAGAAGCTGGGACTAAAAGAATCGAGACACAGTAATATGACGATTCAGTTGGCGGACAATTCTGTGGTGAAGTCATATGGTATTTGCGAGGACGTTTTAGTTAAAGTAGATCAGTTTGTATTTCCAGCAGACTTTGTGGTTATGGAAATGCAGGACGAACAAGGAAATGAGCTACTCCTTGGAAGACCCTTCCAAGCTACTACAGATATGATACTCGAGATGGGAAGAGGCCGTTTGACCTTGGGTATCGCTGATGATCGTTTTGAAATAGTTATGCCCTCAAGCACAACACAATCAAAAGCAAAGGAGCAATGCCGCATGGTGAAGCACTTTGATCAAAATATTTCTCTCTGTCTCGGGAAGCTGTTTCTAGATATGGCTCATGTAATGCTAAGGTGGAGAAGGGGACACTGGTTGTAGACATTATGGAGCAGACCAAAGTTGTTTCTCTTAGCAAGGCTGTTGGTTTTCCGAATGATGAAGAGGAGGACATCCCTCCTTCTACTGAAGATGATGCCATAGCAAGTTCTGTTCTCGATGCATATTTAGAACTGCCTCTTGAAGCTTTCCTGGTCAATATAACACATGATTGGATGAGAAGCAAGTCACTACAAGAATGCGTCAAGATGCTTCAGGTGATGCCGTGTTTTTATGCTAGGTACTATGAAGATCTTGGGGAACTTCCACCACCGCTTCAGTCATCCTTGATCAGTCCACCAGAATTAGAATTGAAGCCACTGCCACCTCACTTGAAATGTGCATTTCTAGCCGAGGGTGACAAGCTACCAGTGATTATTTCAGCATATTTGAGTGCCGAGGAGGAGGATCAACTGATGATCGTGCTGAAGAACCACTGAGGTGCATTCGGTGGTCGGTCACGGACATCAAGGGGATCTCCCCTACATTGTGCTAGTACAAGATCTGGCTCGAGGAAGGAGCCAAACCTGTAATCCAGCCACAGCGCAGATTATATCCAAGCATGATGGAGGTCGTCAAGAAGGAGGTGATCAAGCTCCTCTCTACAGGCATCATTTACGCTATCTCCGACTCGACGTGGGTAAGCCCCACATAGGTAGTCCCTAAAAAGGGGGGAATTACTGTTACGCATAATCTGTTAAATGAGCCGGTCACGACCCGTCTAGTAACCGGGTGGCGTGTGTGTATCGATTACCATAGATTGAATGCTGCTACGTTGAAGGATCATTTTCCTCTTCCATTCATTGATCAGATTTTAGAGCGATTAGCAGGTCGATCTCACTTTTGTTTTCTAGACGGTTATTCGGGCGATAATCAGATTTCCATAGATTGACCAAAAGAATTCCACCTTCACTTGACCTTACAGAACATTTGCATACCGCTGTATGCCCTTTGGTTTGTGTAACGCACCAGCAACCTTTCAGTGTTGCATGCTTGCCATTTTCTTTGATATGGTGGAGCGTTGTTTGGAGGTCTTCATGGACGATTTTTCCGTCCATGGTGCGTCTTTCGATGAATGTTTATATAACTTGGATAAAGTTTTACAACGATGTGAGGACACACATTTGGTTCTCAACTGGGAAAAATGACATATGATGGTTAGTGAAGGGATTGTGCTTGGACATAAAGTGTCTAGCAAAGGGTTGGAGGTAGATCTAGTTAAAATTGAGGTTATTTCCAAATTACCCCCACCGAACTTGGCTAAAGGGGTACGAAGTTTTCTCGGTCACGCAGGATTTTATCGCCGCTTGATAAAAGATTTCTCAAAAATTGCTAAACCATTATCTGAGCTGTTGGAGAAAGATGCGGTGTTTGATTTTAATGAGAAGTGTGTGCATGCTTTTAATGTGCTTAAAGAGAAATTAATTTCCGCACCGGTTGTGCAAACACCGGATTGGACAAAGCCATTTGAATTAATGTGTGATGCGTCAGATTTCGCTGTCGGGGCTGTTTTAGGACAGTGTGTGGATAACAAACCCGCTGTGATTTTCTATGCATCCAAAACTTTAAATGAAGCACAACTTAATTACACTACAATGGAAAAAGAGCTCCTCACCGTTGTTTTTGCATTTGAAAAATTTCGGCAATATCTTATATGGTCAAAAGTCATGGTATGGACGGACCACGCCACCATAAAGTATTTGATGGAAAAGAAAGATGCCAAACCTAGATTGATTAGGTGGATCTTACTATTACAAGAATTTGATATTGAAATTAAAGATAAGGCGGGAATAGAAAATGTGGTTGCAGACCATTTGTCTAGGTTGGAACGGGTAGACGAGAAGGACATTCATATACCCATTACCGAGACGTTTCCTGATGAACAACTTCTTTCTGTAAAATATAAAGATCCATGGTTTTCTTATATTGTTAATTATCTTTCCTGCAAAATTATCCCAGATGATTGGACATATCAAGAGAAAAAGAAAATTTTCCATTCTTTGAGATATTATTTCTGGGACAACCCCATTTTGTTGAAGCAATGCAGGGATGGCGTGCTGTACAGGTGTGTACCGGAGGTTGAATATGAAAGTATCCTTCGTCATTGTCATACTCTACCGACGGGTGGCCACCATGCTAGTTCCAGAATGGCGGCCAAGGTACTTGAGAGCGGCCTTTACTGGCCTACATTGTTCCGGGACGCATATGACTATGTGCGACGCTGCGATTCCTGCCAACGGGCAGGTAATATTTCAAAGAGATAGAAGATGCCCCTCAACATATTTCAAGAGGTTGAGGTGTTTGATCTGTGGGGTATTGACTTCATGGGACCCTTTGTGTCCTCAAACTCTAATTTGTACATTTTATTGGCTATTGACTATGTATTGAAGTGGGTAGAGGCAATACCCACTAGGACTAATGATGCTACTGTAGTGTGTAGGTTCGTAAAAGACTATATTTTTTGCAGATTTGGTGTACCGAGGATGATTATCAGTGATGGAGGTACCCATTTCAGAAATCAAAAGTTTGCTGCATTGTTGAGGAAGTATGGGGTAAAGCACAACATTGGTACCCCATACCACCCACAGACACAGGGGCAAGTCGAAGTTTCCAATAGAGAAATTAAGAAAATCCTAGAGCAGACATTGGCTTCGACATGAAAGAACTGGAGTACCTTGCTACCGGACGCTTTAGGGGCATATAGGACAGCGTTTAAGACACCTATAGTCACTATGCCTTTTAGGTTGGCTTATGGGCGGGCCTGCCATTTGCCGGTAGAGTTAGAGCATAAGGCACATTGGGCGCTCAGGAAGCTGAAATTGAATTATGATGAAGCAGGAAAGAAACGCTTGCTAGAGCTGAATGAACTCGACGAGCTGAGGATGAATGCATATGAAAGCTCGCGGATTTACAAAGAGAGAATAAAGCTGATTCACGATCGACACATTCAACTGTGTGTCTTCAAGAAGGGAGATCGTGTGCTCTTGTTCAACTCAAGGTTGAAGATGCATCCCGGGAAATTGAAATCCCGATGGAGTGGACCTTTCATTGTAGAGGAGGTCCAGCCACATGGAGCGATCATGGTGCGTGATGGAGACACAACATTTCTGGTTAATGGACAGAGGTTTAAGTTGTACTTCGGCGAGGATTACACGAGGAAAGTGCATGAGGTCAAACTCATTGCACTCAAGGATGTGTGATATGCTTAATTTCGTATAGCCTACGACGTTAAATAAGGATGCTTATTGGGAGGAAACCCAACCATTGGTAGTTTCATCTATTTTTGTTAGCATGTACAAGTTAGTTTGGTTTAATTTTGTTTTTAGTGTAAAAATGATACCTTGATCGTTTGTTCAGTGTGCAGGCCTGAGGTAGGGTCGATACCATCGACCATTGTGTCGATGGTATCGACATGGGCACAGTTAGGCGGCTACAGAAATTTCTCTGAGTCGATACTATCGACGGCCTCGTCGATGGTATCGACCTACCATCATTAATGCCGAGGAAATCGCCAGATCGGGGTCGATAGTATTGACATGGGTGTCGATACTCACGAGATCCCTGAAGATTTTCAGACAAAATTTGTCTCAGTGAAGTCGATACCATCGACGGGCCTGTCGATGGTATCGACCCGGGTAGAAGAAGAAAGTGGCGGTCGGGCCTTGCGAGGGTGTTTGCCCTAAGAAGAGTCGATACTATCGACATCTGTCGATGGTATCGACGAGACATGTCATTGATCTGCCAGAGGAAATCAATGGCGATCACTACATCAAGGAAGTCGATCTGTGGGATGGGTCGATACCATCGACACCCGTCGATGGTATCGACGCGTCATCGATTCGGGCCCCCACATCAGGCTATCGACAGCCTTCGATACTCGCGGAAGACCGGATTGTGCTACAGGTGTCGATACCATCGACACCCCGTCGATGGTATCAACGGGTCTACAACAACGGCGGGTTCAGTTATAAAAGGAAGGGTTGATTGTCATATCTCTTCACAGCTTCAGAGTTTCTTCCGTACACTTGTTCTTGGAGCGTTGTTGTGCACCCGGAGGCCTGCTACGAGCATCTAGGGATCGAGATCTCTTCACCAAGCCTTCACTAAGTGGAGATTGTCTTCTCCGACCTTCACTGAGCTCCTTCTTATTCCCTTTCTCTGCAACAATGGTGTGCACAATGGGAGCCTCATCTTCACAGGCGGCACCTATGGAGATCCCTGAGTTCATTCCTCTGCCACCTGCATCAATTTCTCATCCAAGGATTGTCCATCCTTCCGCGGAGATCCGGAAGGTGTACGAGGAGCTGATGAAGAGGAAGATTGAGCCCACCCTCTACGTCGACCGGGACATGGTTCGTTACCTTGGGTTCGAGCCCTATCTTGCCTATGTTCTCAGGGGGAAGGCGAGACACACGAACAGGATGCTCGACGAGTTGGAGTATCATGCTGACGGCCAGCCATTCTTCAGTGAGTGGCCGACTTACAAGGAGCTCGTGGCAGAGTTCATGGCGTCATTGGACATCAATGTTGTGCCCAATGACTTGATCGCCACTGATAGAGAGTGGAAGAAGGGGCGTGTGTCGTTCAGACTCTAAAACAACGACTACACTCTCACTCTCGCCCAGTTCAATTCGGTGTATAACTGGTATCATGACCCTAACCAGCACCGGAGGCCAGACAACCAGACAGACTATGACGATATCTTCGCCCAGCTGGTGACTGCGCCTCCCGAAAAATCTGTGAGCTACCACAACGCTGCAGTCGCCGACTTCGAGCAAGTGCGGATTCTGCACCGCATGCTCTGTACCACACTTTTTGGTCGAGGCGACCTGTCTCCTAGTAAATTCCAGGAGATAGATTTATTCTTTTTGTATAAACTACTGAAGCATTAGGAGTGCAATTGGGGCGCGTTCTTCTTAAAGTGCGTGTTGGCTGTGAGGAGGAGTATGCGAAAGGCTCCTATCCACTTTGGAGGGCTCATCACACTGTTGGCTCTCTACCTTGGGTTGAACTTTTCCCAACTCACTCCGCTTTCCAATAGGAACAAGGTCAACCTGCATCATCTGCACCGTTCCAACCTCCTCCTGCTCCGTGATGGCTTGGCTTATGCACATTGCCACATCAATCAAGAATATCAAGAATGTGCGCTTCCCGACCCCTTCTTCAACATCGAGGGAGCTCAGCATTTTCGGTGGCCTATCATCGCCATCGACGACTCTGATGAAGATGATGGTAATGACGACAATGATAATGATGGTGACGAGCATGAAGAGGAAGAGGAGGCTCTCACTCCTCTTCGGGCATGAGTGGCACCACAGAAGCGTCCCCGGATGCACCCGGGTGCATCATCTTCTTCGCAGCCTCCGCCACCTCAGCCCTCTCATCAAGGAGAGGATGTCTATACGATGCAAGGAATGTACTCGATGCTGCAGGAGATTCATCAGACCCAGTAGCAGCATACATCATCCTACGTCGGTATTCAGGATACCACGAACTGGCTATTAGAGAAACAGAGGGCAATTTTCGAGAATGAGCGCCTCCTCCTCGACAACCAACAAAACATCCATGACAGGTTGCATAGGACGGAGATGCAGCAACAACCCTTCTACGAAAATTACTGGAGCCAGAATTGTTTTGGGGGTATCCACAACCTCCGTCGATGCCCCAGTACGATCTGAGTTTCCAGGGGCAGTACCCATCATGGGACCCCACAGCCCCGCAGTACTCGCCTCCACCTGTAGAATGATTGGTATCACTGTTCCTCCTTTTAAGGTTGTTTTTGACTATGAGGCCATAGTCGAATTCAAGCTTAGGGGGGGTGTTGGAACAGTTTCTATCCTTTTCTTACTTTTATTGTCGTAGTTTTTATCATTTATTGCTTTGTCTTTTATTTTAGCAATTTTTTGAGTTCTTAGTTTTCTAGGATCCACACTCTATCTAGTGTATCTGTGGATGTCAGTTGTAATGTGTCATCTCTGTTTTGGTCATTTGGGAATCAACGGTAAATTTGAAAAATTGTAATGAATTTGGAAGCTTGTCTTGTTTTAACTTGGGCACATAACTTTTGAAAATTATTGGGTTTGTCAACTTTACAATAGAAGACCATAACTGTACATGCCTGTGATTCACGGACAGTGGACGGAATTGGTTGTTTGAGCTTAAACTGACCAAATGATAATGAGACATTAATTTGAAATAAAAGAGAGAAACCTCTTAATTACTACACAGGTCAGTAAGGAGGGACACATAATATTTTCCAAAGGTTCAGTCAATTAATCTTGTGATCTATCCACCCCATTGTTTTCATACCCCACCATAAGAACTGGAAGCACATTACGGTTTTCATCTCTTTGATTGCATCCCATGTAGATAGGTCTTGCATTGCAACTATTTTCACATATTTGTGCATGAAAATGAGAAAAAGATAGAATAGTTATACATCCACATTATCCTTAGGTGCGTGTCATTTAGTTGCATAATTATCATTTTGTAGCTGCATTCACATTTTTTTGTGTGCATATAGTACATCATGCATCTTATGTCTTCTGAAACATTAAAGGTGATGAACTTGTTCCATACCTTCTGAATGCTTCAAATGTACAAGTTATGTAGCAATAAGTGAGCCCGACAAATAATTCATTGTCATCTATGAAAATAAGGGCTTGAAAAAAATTTTGAAAAAAATGGAAAAAAAAAGTTTTGAAAAAAAAATGAAGAAGAAAAGAGAATTGAGAAGTAAGTAGGAATGAGAGTGAGAAAGGAACCTGTTCTCACTTTCATACTAAGAAGAATAAGCACATGGTGTATTTTCTTAGATATTCCATCTCACCTTGAGATGGAATGATAGTGCATGCATCATTTCACCCAAATGTAGGCATTAGGGCATTTTCGTTCGCATATGCATCATTTAGGTCATTATTGCTTTTGTGCATGTTAAAATCGTATAATGCTTCCATTTCTTCCACAGCCACCTATTCCATCCACCCGTTGCTCGAACTGGTAGGCCACCATGATTATCTCCTCACTTTTTCATATCAGGAGAGCTGCTTCCATGTAGATGGTAGTTAGGGCAAGCAACGTAGATAAAAGATCACAAGATGCACCAAGCCTGGACCGGAGGATTTTATTATGTTAACTGTCTTATGTGATAGTGTTCATCAATTTTGAGGTAGATATCTTTTATGGATGATTATTGTCGCCTTTAGGGTAATTATCATTCTGTGGTTAGTAAGGGTTGGAATGTGAAGGTCTGGCGGGGATCATATGGCGAAGTCATTTGTGACAATCTGTTCTTTAGTTGACTCTCGCAATTCTATTCTAGATTTTTTTGCTCGAGGACGAGCAATGTTCAAGCTTAGGGGAGTTTGATGCGATTATTTTGAGTCGCATTTATAGACTTGTTTTACTTGCGTTTTATGTGTTTATTGGTCACTTTAGTGGTTAATATTGCATAATTCACTTACATTAGTCTATGATCCTTCTCAGTGTCAAATCTCTCTTATTTTATCATTTTGAGCATAAATGATTATAATCATAGGTTTTATCTCGACTGATCTGGTTTTGTTGTGCAATTTCAGGAAAAACACATATCTGCAGCTGTTGATACCATCGACATCAGTCGATACTATCGACGCAACCACAGGCAGGCAGCCGCAAGGAGCAACGCAAAGTCGATACCATCGACTGGGAAGTCGATGGTAGCGAATTACCATCAGGTTGCTGGCGACCAGCCAGTCGATACTATCGACACCAAAGTCGATACTATCGACACTTATAGCTTCAGCGACGGAAAAGAGATAAAACCGACGCCTAAGGGTGTCGATACCATCGACCCGCGTCGATGGTATCGAGTCAGCATCAGGTGGGACGACAGAAAAGAAAGAAGTCTTGCCGATATCATGAGGGGTCGATACCATCGACCCGCGTCGATGGTATCCACGCCGTCAGATCAGAGTTTGCTTCAGATCGACCCAAATCCAACGACTGTGATATTTTGGCGACCTAACTCGGTGTTAATACCTAATGACGGTGGCCAAGACTAGGGAATCACGTCATTAGCCACTGCACAAGTCCCGAGAAGGTGTGGAGAGAAGAACGGAGCCGAGAAGCATGCCCCGACCATTCCGAGAGTCGAAGAAGACGTTTTCCACCGCCGGAAGGCTGTAAAACACGCACTCCACGCCGAGGAACGCTTGGATCTTCTCCGTTCAGGGGTTTACATCACTTTATCCACGTTTTCCTCATGTTTTCCCTTTTTCCCACCATGTCTTGTTCTGAGATGAACATGCGGGGCTAATCCCCTTTATCTTTAGGACCAGGAGTAGCCCAGGGAAGCATTGTATGACATTTTTATCATACTAATTCATATTTTGTCTCTTAAATCCGTGGTATGATTTCGTTTTCTCCATTATATCATCATGCTTGATCACCCTAATGATAATCTAATGCCTTTAATTGCTTTGAAAGAAGAATTAATGGTTGAAAAGAGACGAAACTCACATTAACTCATAAATTCCTTGAACAAGGTGATGTACAGTTAATGGTGGAAACCCAGAGGTCAATTCTAATGCACCTAGTTTAGGGTATAGGTTACTACGACGGTGGAACCGACCTAGACTTAGGTAGTAAATTGTATCACGACAGTGAACAATTTTGATTACAGGCCACTACCCGGATTAAGAGATAAATTCGTTTGACTATGTGGAAATTCATACAATGAAAACCCGCGGTGAAACCGCAATCCTAAAGATCCTCATTTAAATTGGTTAAACTAAACATTTAATTGATTGCTTTGTTTTATTTTATTTTCTTCTTTTATTTTTCAAACAACTCTCAAAACCTTTTAATCGGTCTAGCTGATCGCAAACAGTTAGTAGTAGTCTACCGATAGTTCAGTGTCCCTGAGTTCGACTCGGGCCTCACAAGGCCTATACTACTTTGACGCGTACACTTGAATTATACGCACGGTAAAATTGTGTCAATCCTCCTTCCTGGGACAAAGATGCTCTATTCCTGGGATATCCAGTTTATCATGAAAAGTTTCACATGTTCCACCATGACTTTGGACATAATTTTCTGCACACTATTTTTCAAG
Organism: Alisma plantago-aquatica; assembly: GCA_963693085.1. NCBI lineage: Eukaryota > Viridiplantae > Streptophyta > Magnoliopsida > Alismatales > Alismataceae > Alisma > Alisma plantago-aquatica. The sequence goes on along the minus strand of OY856414.1, from coordinate 13,158,709 downwards.
GAGATCGGTCTCAATTGTTCACATTTCTTAGGATTCTGAACTTTAGGAATAAGAACACATGTGGCATTGTGAAGGTCAAGTTCTAGAGGCATCCCTGCCAAAGTAGTTATCATAGTATGATATACCAACTCTCCCACATTGGACCATCCTTTTTGAATAAACAACTTACTAACCCCATCAAGACCCACCGCCTTGTGAGGGTTCATGTTCTTCATGATGTGTAACATTTTATCTTTAGTCAGTACATCGGGGATTTACCTTCTTAGTTCCAAGCTTAAACAGCTAAATCTGCTCGAAATCAGATCAAAATAACTACTTCTATCCATACCGAAGTCTTATAGAACCTTTTGAAAATGATAGACTTCCACGTTCAATATTCTTGTTCATTAGTGATTCATATCGCATCTGGGGTTTCTTAATGTAGCTAACATGTTTCCTCCATGTCGGTGGTTCACCCACACATGGTATAATTTGGAATTGTTGTCACCACCCTTCAGCCAATTTATGTGATCTTTTTGTTTTTAGTCCTCCTCCTTTCTCAGAATAATATATAGTTCCAGTTGCATATCAATACACAATTTATCAGTAATTTCACCATAGTAGGAAGAGAGATTTGATTGGATGGTGTTGGTATTATGAATTAGACAACCCTTATCACATCTCCTACCCTTCATAATTTTTCTGTCTCAATCCGCAATGCTTTATGACTAATAAATATTTAATGATGGACAAAAATCATGAGAATACATCAACAATTCAGAAACCTTCTCTAGAATCTATATGATGTCATAAATGTGTATTTTTAGTTATGTAAGCATGTAATATGCTTGATATGATTATTAGGGATAATAAACCTACATAAAAAGCAACTAATATGTTTATGCTCAATAAATATGGGATATTCAATATAAGCTCATATAAGTACATGAAACCTTATATTTAATTTTAGGGTCACGATGATACACACAATTTATGTGATACAATGATGATGACTCCTAAAGTGATAGGATTTTCACCTCATATTACTCCATATTCAACCACTGAGCATGTACTTTTGAAAGAATGAGGGTAAAAGCTTACATAGATACTTAGATCTCTCATCTAGAATTAGGAGATAGATGGATAAAGTGGAACTAGCCAAGGTTCCATAAGAGAATTTGGGAGTTTTCCCCTCTTGCCAAAAATCCCCTCCTTTCTTTATACCCTAGGAGGTATCATAGCTCAATCACATATGTATGATGTATAAGAGAGGAACATCATCACAATATCACTAAACAACAAAATATAATGTTTTACATGAATATTTCTAATAGCATGGTAATATAATCTCGTATTTCCCCCCAAGCAACCAACAGAGGGGACTTAGATACTCATTGTTAATGAACGTACAAAAAGGTTGGATAAGAGAGAGTAAGAAGCCATATAGGTCAATGAAGATATTCTTCTTCTTCACCTCCCACTATTGCAAGTACGAGCTCCTTCCCCGAGGGTGAATATCATGGAGGGTGGAGTGCAATGTTGGGAAAACCCCTAGAAAAGTTGGGATTTTGAGTGGAAATGAGGTAGAAGATGAAACATAGTAGGTAAAAGAGTTAGGTGGATGACAAAAGGAGAGAAAATTCTTCAATCGAACCTAAAAAGCCCAAGGTAGATGCACTAAAAGTATATATAGTGACTAGGGGATTTAGGGTTAGGATAGGGGTAAAACTGGAAAATCAACATAACAGTGAATTAAGGTTTCAAGGCAAAATGGTCTGCTCATGATGTGGGTTAGGTGGAACGAACACTGTGATCGAGAATCATCGTGTTGGATGTGTGTATAAATGATGGTTTGAACATGGAAATTTGGTAGCTGACATTTTCATTCTGGAGTAGAACATCCATGGTGAGTGTAGGTAGACCGTTCTAGGTGGAACAATCAATATGAATTAAGGATGGAATGACCATTTACCATATCAAAGAGGAATTGTCATGGTGGAATGGGTATAATAACAAGGAACTTTGCGGTTTAGGAACTCATGTGAAATGTTGTTTCAAGGAAGATGGTTGTTTTGGTCACTACATACCACTATTGTTTTCATCTAGGGGTGATTAATATAAGATCTTCATGCACTATGCGATTTGAGTGTAGCTTGTATCTCTAGGAAACTATTGTTGTGGGTTACCACAACCGCTATGAGGAAATAGGGTGCAATTTTCTTCTACACTTTAATTTCCATAGAGTCATTTGCTTCAATATGACCCTTTAGAACTTTAGGAAGGATGGATATGGTCTTGGTGGTCTTTTGTGCTCATCCATGCTTGGTGAAGTCCTTAGATCTACCTACATATTGTCCTTGTATCATTAAAACTCAAGAAAAAGACTCCATGAGCACATTTTAATATATATATATATATAAGAATTATTTGGAATCAACATACAATCTAACTATCTTAACATCAATTATAAGAACTAGTACATAAAAGACATATAACGTCACTTTTCATGGAGTTGATTACCCAAAAAACACTGACACCAAAGGACAACGATGACGGTCAAATAAACCAACTGTCACCATATGTGAAGTCATGCCGATTTATAAAAGACACGGGTACTGCTTTTACTTTGATGTCAGTTTCTTTTCATAGAAACGGACCTCTAAAATTACCTGTGAAATACAATTTTTGAGGGAAGAAAATTTGCCACCAAAATTTTCAGTCCGGAGTTGGTTTTTATAATAACGGACAACACATATTTCGTGTCAAGTTCCTACGGAAAAATTTATCCCCTCATTAGTCTTTGGCTCTAAAGAATAGCCGAAGACTAATCCCCCCTTGGAGAGACAATTTTCTTTTGATAAGATGTGTCTATAGAGTTGGTTTTGCAGAAGAAACTAACAACTATGTGTTTATGCGCCTTGTCCCTACAAAAATATTTTACTCTCAATTTACTCCGTTGTCTTTGATTTTTTTGGATAACTGACGATTATGGTCCTAACGCTAGATGATTTTTTTGTTTGGATATGTATATAGATGTCAGTTTTTTTATGGTAACTGACGACTATCTCACAATTGTATCATTGGTGTCGTCTTAAACTGATGATTATGGCCGTAATCTGGGGTCTGTTTTTTGTTTGGTTTAGGTGTTAATCGTTAGTTCCCCCAAATAACTGACGACTATAACCCTAACCTGAGAGAATTTTTTTTGTTTATAATTGTACCTAGTTGTCGGATTTTGCAGAAGTAACTGACGACTATTTCGCTTCGCTAGTGTCAATTTTTGTTTTGTTTAGGAGTTAGTCATCAGTTTTGTCTCTAGCAACCACAATTAAATCCTTAACCCGAGAGATTTTTTTTGTTTTACCTAGTCATCAGTTTTTGCAGAAGTAACCGAAAACTATTTTGCATCTCCAGTGTTCATTTCTTTATTTAGGAGTTAGTCATTGGTTTTGTCTCTAGCAATCGATGACTAAATCCTTAGTTGTCAGTTTTTTTTATAACTAACGAATATGTCCCACCTAAGACCCCTGAAATTTCTTCCCCTTCCCACATTCTCTGTTTCCTTCTTCGGCTGTCCTATCTCTCTGGCGATTCCAATTCTGCCGCTAGCGAATAGCTCGCCACGCCACCGCTACCTCTGTTGGAGCCACCACTGTCGAAGACACCACTGCACCACCATAGTCATCGATGTTGGAGCTTTTGGAGCTCGTTGTCACTACTAGAGCATTTAGCGCTCGCCGTCACTACTTCTTGAGGAGTTGTTGTGCTCATCGCCATTTCCGCTACTGTTATTGTTGCTAGCCATCACTGGAGGCACCCCATCACTAGAGCTAGTCGCCGCTGCCTGACCTTGGGCCACCATTGGAGCTTCTCTTCCTCTGCTTCCCCTAGTGGTAGACCTTGACACTTTTCAAAGATCTAGTAAAGAATATCAAATTAAGGTGCCTAATCTAGTTCTTTTAATTAATATTAGTGTTTGCTTTCTCTCTTGATTAACTATTCTAAATGGAAGAATGAATTGAATTAAATGTTGTTCCATGAAACCTAGGATATGAATGATGAAAATGTGATCATATGTATAGGAATGACAACATATATACATTTCTGACATTGGCCTAGAAACCCATACGAGATACACTCATAAGGAGTAAGTCTTGGATAGTCCCAGTTTGGGACTATTCTTTTGTTTGGGTGTAATTCCCCATTTGTTTTCTAAGTACATATGTTTGTACTTGGAGAACAGCGGGGGAATTGTTGCTGAAATTTTCTTGAAACCCGAATACATACATTATACACTTACTAGTGAGATTGGGTGTTCAATAATGGGATAGGTGGTACACACATTCATTATTGAACCCTAAACCCTAATATTTAAACCCTAATATTCTAACCCTAAACTCTAATCTTTTACCATAAACCCTAATCTTTAAACCCTTATCTCTAAATGTAAAATAATAAACCCCAATCTATCTGTAAATCCTTAACTTAATATGTAAACCCTAAAGCCTAATACTTGTTTTCTCTTTGATCATAGAATGGATAGATCATGGATGTCCATTCCAAATCACTGCACCCCAGATATTATAGCTGGTCTTGATCCGTTTATTACATTTATAGAGGAACATAGGAAACAGCCTGGAGATAGGTTCTATTGTCCATGTAGGCATTGCGGTAACAACTTCAAAGTCAGCACTGGTGACGTAATCAAAAGTCATGTCATGTGCAACAGGATTGTACAAGGCTATACATAATGGTGCAGGCATGGAGAGATTTCAAACCTTAGATCTGTAGATGTTGATAATGGTGTGTGTGTTGAACAAGAAATTTTCATCGATGACATAGATGTGAACAAACTAATTCTGATAGATATCATTGATGTGATGTTGGATAGTTGTAGGGAAGGGCGCACCAATCCACCTTCCTTATTTAGGAACATTGTGCATGATGCTGAGATTCCACTATACGCATGTTGTACTAAGTTTATGAGGCTGAGCACTGTGTTGAGATTGTATAATCTGAAGGCTAACAATAGGTGGAGTGACAAAATCTTCACGTAATTGTTGTCTTTGTTGAAAGAAATTCTTCCTGAAGGAAACGACCTTCCAATCTCAACATAGTAGTTAAAGAAAATATTATGTCCAATGGGAATGAGGACTGAGAAGATACATGCATGCCTGAAGGATTGTGTATTATTTCAAAAGGACTTTGTCTATTTGAAAGATTGCCCAAATGTGGGGCATCAAGGTATAAAATGACGACTTCAGGGAAGTAAAAAAATTGGCTCTCCTACCAAGGTGATGTGGTATCTACCTATAATACCATAGTTTCAACACTTGTTTTCCAATCTGATAGATGTATAGAATTTATGGTGGCATGCAGAGGTTAAGAAAAATAATGGCAAGATCCTACGACATGCGTCTGATTCCCCACAGTGGAAGAAGATTGATTTATTGTACAATCTAAGACTTGGGCTTTGACCAATGGGATGAATCCATACGGCACATTGAGCAGCCAACATGGCACTTGGCCTATTATGCTCATTATATACAATCTTCCTCCCTAGTTGTGTATGAAAAATAAGTACATTATGTTGTCGTTGTTGATATCGGGTCCTAAACAACCCGAAAATGATATCGACATTCATCTTGAACCTCTGATTGAAGACTTAAAGAAACCTTGGGGTGAAGGTGTGATGGCCTATGATTCTTCACATAGAGAGACATTTCATTTTCATGATATGTTGTTTTGCACTATTAATGACTTTCCAGCATATGGGAATTTGTCTTGATACAGTGTAAAAGGATCCAAAGCATGCCCTATATGTGAAGAGAACACTGATTCAATATGAATAAAACATAGCAGAAAGACTGTATATCTTGGTCATCAAAGGTTTCTTCTAAAATTCCATCCGTATAGAAGCTTGTGCAAAGCGTTTAATGGATTGAATGAGGAACTGAGTGCCCCTAAACCTATACTAGGGGAGGTTGTTAATGAAAGAGTAAAAGACTTTGTCAATGAATTTGGTAAGAGATCACAATGCACCATTCCCACACAAAGTGATAAATCTTTATTCAAGAAGAAGTCAATATTCTAGGATCTTCCTTATTGGAGTTCTTTTGTAGTTAGCATTGTATTGGTGTCATGCATGTTGATAAAAATGTTTGTGATTGCATCATTGGTTCTCTGTTGAATATATAAGGTAAGACTAAATATGGAATCAAATCTAGAATGGACCTGCGTGAACTTAGAATAAGGAAATAATTAACGAAAGTAGTTAGTAGTGATCAGAGAACATATTTAGCTCATGCTTGTTACACGTTATCTAGAACGGAGAAGAAATCTTTTTGCGAGTGCTTTCTTAATGTTAAGGTACCATAGGGTTACTCTTTAAATATCCATAGATTGGTATCAATGAAAGATATGAAGCTGATAGGTCTTAAATCTCATGATTGTCACACTCTAATGCAACAAATATTGTCTATGATAATTTGATCTATACTGCCAAAGCATTTTTATGGTTTGTAGTCACCAAACTTTGTTTCTTCTTCAACAGTCTATGCGTCAAAGTTATTGATCCTAAGAATCTCGATAAGTTGCAAAGAGAAGTGGTTATTACCCTATGTCAGCTTCAAATGTATTTTCCTCCTTAATTCTTTGATATGATGGTACATCTTGTTGTCCAATTGACTAGGGAAGTGAAAATTTTGGGTCTAGTTTTCTTGCATTGGATGTATCCTTTTAAACAATACATGAGGATTTTTAAAGGTGATGTTTGAAAACGTTATCAGCCTGAAGGGAGTATTATTTAGGGTTATGTGGCAAGGTAGGTTATGGATTTTTGCAATGACTTTATGAGTGGTAATGAAGCTCCTATAAATGACAAGAATATTGAGGACTATTCTGGTAAAGAAACTTTAGGAGAAGGAATGATAGTAATCAGTCGTGAGCTATGGGAACAAGCTCACTTGTATATTTTACACAACATCGACAAATTGAGTGTTTATATCTTAGAACATACCAGTTTCATCAAGAAACAATATCCTCGAGCCAATTCAATGTGGCTTGCTAGAGAGCATAACAAGACATTTATTAAGTGGTTTGAAGATAAAGTCTTACATCAACTATCTCAAACACCAAATAATGTTGCTGAAAATATCAAATTCCTTGCCTTTAAACCAAAAATGAATGTTATGTCTTATGAAGGGTTTGACATAAATGGATTCTCATATTACACAAAGTGTCAAGATGATAAGAGTGTCATCCAAAATAGTGGGGTCACCTTTCAAGCGTCTTCATTGTATTTTTCTAGAACAAAGGATAAGAGTCCATTTGAAGCTAAAGTGTCATATTACAGTGTCATTGAAGACATATGGGAGTTTGACTATGTAGATTTCAAAATTTTGCTTTTTAAGTGTAATTGGGTTGATAACACCAAAGGAGTTATATTGGATGAATTGGGTTTCACATTAGTGAATTTTGAAAAGATTGACGAGAAGGGTGAACCATTCATATTGGCATCATAGGTGAAACAAGTATTTTATATCGATGATCCTGCAAATGAAAAATGTTCTGTTGTTCTTCATGGTAAAAGATAGTTCATTGAAGATCCTATAGATGAAGAAGAGTACTATGATAAGTATGATGACTCTGGTCAATTCTCAATTGGCTTGCCAACACCTAATATTGAATCTAATGATGACTTATATGTGCATAGAGATCACATTGAAGGAATATTAATTGATAAAAGATCTCAACTTTAGAGGCATGCTTTTAATTTTTTAAATGTTTTATTTTTTTTAATGTTAGATTGATGTGAACTTTACAATTTAATATTAATTTCATTAAATGTTAAATGTTAAATGCTTTATTATTTTTATATGACACTTTTTCAAATGGATGACCATGAGTATGATGATCATGATGATGATCACCATGAGGGTGGGGCACTACGTCACAGTGTAAGTTTTACAATATATATAACTATATGTCCATTTATAAGTTATATCACAATGTAAGTTTTATAATATATCTAGCTACATGTCCAGCTAGCTATATATCCTATATGTGTTTTTCTCTCAATTTTTAGGTTGAGGATGTACCCCCTGAAAACCTTGTGCCACTTGCTAAGCAGCATTAAAAAATGAAAAAAAAAATCAGGGCATCACTATGATGAATGAGTTACTACAACAAAAGGGTAATGGACCAAAATTAGTTGTGGATTTTAATCACGGAGGAAATCCAGTTGGAAAAAACCACTACTCATTTGTTTCATATCTTGGGGTTCTTACTCATGGCCATTATAGTATAAATGCAGAATCTTGGCACACAGTTCCTAAAAGCAAGAAAGACTTTGTATGGAAAGAACTATGTGTGAGATATTATCATTTGTAATTATATTTTTAAAGTTATTTGCAATTCTATTTTTTAGAATACTCTATTAAATATACAAAATTTTGCAGAGTATATTTGAACTGGATGAAAGCCTACATCATAAAAAGGTGATGCAACATTGTGGGAGGGTCCTAAGGAACTATAGGACAACTCTCAACCGAGAATACATACAAGAGGTTGATAAGAGGAAGAAGTCAGCCCTTGAGCAATGGAACTACCTAGACCCGACTAAGTGGGAGGTGTTTTTTGCCAAGAGAAATACCAAGGAATTCAAGGTATTAAGCATCACTTCCAATTTCATTAGTATACATTCTTATAAATTCATTGTTTTACAGTTGATCTTGATTGTTACTAACAATTTTATGTGCTTACTAACAAGGCTATCGGTGATGCTCAAAGGGCAAGGTGTGCACTGAATGTGCATGACTACATGATGGGTCCATGTGGCTATGCAACCCTTCGCCAAAAACTATAGGCGTCTTTCATTCAACAGTTTACTACTCCTACTGTTGAGATTTCTGAGTCCTCTACTACTCATGCAGCTATGCATCACCATGATATGTGCGTAGATGGGAGGCAAAACAAAAAATGAGATATAACCAACCCCAGAACTGCTAGGTGACTGCAAAAATGGTAAAATTCAACTCTCAGAGCAATTAATATTGATGGTTGTTATGTTTACTTACCAATTTATATTGATGATGATTAGTGGGAGCTTCACAAGCAGAGAAAGCAAGGCTCGTTCATCCCTTAGGGCATAAGGGATGAATTGATAGTTTCTCTTGATAACCCAAAGCATCTTGGGTGTGTTAGGGTTGTAAGTGTTGGTGTGGGCCTAAGAGCGTTCTTTGGGCCATCACAACATAAACATATTCAAATAGAGGGATTTTCAAAAGTTGAGGTAACCCATTCATTTTTTAAAATGCTATTGCAAAGGGAATTTAGGAATCAAAAAGCATTTTTTTGACCATGTATAGGTAGATGAGTTAATTGATAAGAGAGTCCAAGAAGCAATGAGCAAGTGGCAAGCATCTCAGGATGCCACTCTGACAGTACCTATGTCATGCCACTCTTTCCCAATGATAGAGGTGGTTGGAAGTAATCTTGTAGAGGTGGTTAGGAGTAATCTTGTAGACCCACCACCTAGAACGTCCACTGTAAGTATTTTTATGACATAGTAGCTAGTCTTTTCAAGATGATATGTTTAGGTATATATAACATACTTTATGTAAATTTGTAGGGGTTGAGGACATGTCATCTAAAATTGAATGAATATGTCATTGCAGAGGGCGAGGCTTACAAACGCCTTCTAGGTCACATGATTCATGGCACTCCAGTACCTGATGGTGTGGTTCGTGTGAGCCTGAGGCTTGTCTTCCCCACTTGGAGGCATCATCCATATTGCCATATACCCACCCAAATGTTGACACACTTAGTGAAACAAAAGGTGGAGTGGTCTTGTGGCCCGAAGCGGGAATCATCTATATTGATCATGTATGGTAAATTGACATTATGTTATGTATATATATGAAAATTGATATGAAATTATATATGCATGACAAGGGGAAGAAACCTGCTACAACTTTTCCTCATCCACCTCCACCTCTTCCTCAAGTACCTAGTTGGTTTGTAAAGGACCTATTTGAATCGATAGGTCATCAATGCAGGGGTATGGCAATATGGATAGGCAAACATTCTGAAACTTCACCTATTATTGTTTCTATGGTGGAGGATGATATAGGCCAATCATACAATAATAATATCTTTCTACAAGATATTTTAGAGTTGTTTCATTATGCTTGGCTGAATTCATCTATGATAGCACTATGGAAATGGTGAGATCTTATATATATATATATAACTCATTCTATATATGGTGATCAGTTTTCTTATATGTTAATGCATACATAATATATGTTTTACAGCCACTTACATTGGTTCTATAAAGATTTTTCAATGACCCATGTGGGATTTCTAGTTCCATCCTTAATCAGTCTTGTAAATGAAGACCTTACATCTGTTACCTTATACTACTCTATTTCTTATAAATATTTTGGTGAAATGAAAAAGAGCGTGATAATAGCTCCATATAATATTGGTAAGTTTACTTTGCTTATAATATTAACTTAAGAAAATTACATTTCTTTCAGGATTGTGTGTTATATATTTTTTACTTTCTTATCACTAGAGGTAAGCATTGGGAATTACTTGTTGTTGTCCCCGAGACATCGACTGTTTATTATCTATATCCTAAGGGGAAAAAATTAGACCGTTCAGGACACAATTTGAAAAGGCCATTATACACATGAGAAAAGTTTTATATTTATATCCGTTAACATCTATTATTACATGACTACTTACTAATGCAATTCAGTGTGTTACATTAACGTATAAGGCTTTAAAAGATTTCAAAAATGCTAGAGGAAACGTGGACAAGAAAAAGAAAGTTATAGTTTGGAAGAATGTGGATGTAGTTTCCTGACTCCAATGCATATTTTATTTATGTGAACTATGCATATTTTTATTTATTAACATTTTTATGTTGAAATTTATTGTTTGTTGTACAAAACAATGAATGGGCATGTGGATACTACGTGATGCAGTACATAGACATATTTGTCAGATATGCTACACAAGACATCGAAAACATACAACAAGTAATATATAGTCTTGATCATCATAAGTATAGGCTCATTAGATAATATGATAATATCAAACTTATTATTTATTAATATATATATATATAAGTCATTATCTTTGTAGGTGTTTAAACCTAGTGACTTCAATATAGGGGAAAATCTATTAGACATACATATGCCCTATAAGATAGAACAATTAGATGACATAAGAGAACAATGGGCAAAAGTCTTTCAAAGGGAGGCAATTTTTTATTATGATTGGGGTAATGATGATAAAGAATGACACTTCTAAACTTTGATGTCATTATTGCTATATATATGTGGTGCTTATATATACATGCGTGAATGACTTTTTTGAACTGTCTTATTGAAATTTGATCTATATACATGTGTGTGAATGTGAAGATGAATGAATGAATTGTGCTTCTACATGTGTGTGAATGTGAAAATGGATGAATGAATGGAAATGTAGGTTTCTACATGTATGTGAATGTGAAAATGGATGAATGAATGGAACTACAGGTTTCTACATGTGTGTGAATGTGAAAATGGATGAATGAATGGAACTGTAGGTTTCTACGTGTGAGTGAATCATGTGAATAAATTAATTGTGTTTCTACATGTGTGTGAATCACAAGATGTATATATAGTCTTCGTATATAGATAGTCTTGATCATCTTGTTATTGCATGTTTGTGGCATGTTATTAGGCTGAAATCACAAGATGTTTTACACTTGCAGTTCAAAATTGAACTGTAGGTTCTGCATCCTGCTGACTAGCCAGACAACAGTCCTACCAACTGATATTAAAAAAATGACACTTAGTCGATGGTTATTTGAAGGAACCGTCAATGCATGTCTACGTCGTCGGTTATTTATATCAAAGCGACGACTATGTCCTAACCTGGGCCAAAAAAAATTGTTCGGGTATGGAGATAGGCGTCAGTTTTTGAAATCATAACCGATGATAATTATAGATGTATTGTCAGTTTTACTTTAAACTGACGACTATGAACCAAATATGAGATCATTTTTTGTTTGGAAAGGGAGTTAGTCGTCAGTTTTTACTAAAATAACCAATGACTACAGTCGTAACCCGGGCCAATTTTTTATTCGGTCATGAAGATAGTCATCAGTTTTCTGTAGATAACCGACAACTATGGCTCCTACCAGTGTCAGTTCTTTTGGTTACAATCGGTTCGGCTTTGTGTCATTAGTTTTGGAACTGATGCCGCAAGCCTCTACCTTTAGTGTCGCCCACTTGGGTGTTGCTTGGAAACCGACATAAAAATTCAATTTCAATTGATGTTAAAGGTAGTATATGTACTAATGAAGAAAAAATAGACATATATAGAATCAAACAAGGGATCCATCAATGCCCCTAGATTAAAACATACTTGTCCTTAGGAATACTTCACCTAGATATCTTCTCAACTTCAATCAATAAGAAGTGGTGAATTTATACAAGAACATGTTAATTAGCTTAAACATGATCAAAGTTAGTTTAACTTATTCAATATACTTCTCCTTTGACCAATCTGGAAAAGCCATTGCAAATGTAGCATAGAATTATAGACATTCCATAGAGGGAATTTTTAATGACCCCACTTTTCAGCATCTTCCAATTAAGGAAGGACCATAAAGTTGAGAGCCATTACCTTAAATTTCCAAGATCCAAATTTAACCAAATAATAAATAAATACAAATAATTTCCATTATTTCACATATGTTGTTTACATTATATAAAATGATACTCCTCTAAAGAGTTACATAAACTTCCAACATGGAACTAATACATATTGAGAATAAGAATCTAACTAATTCTTTTTTACTTAGCTTTAATGTCTTTGGTGAATTCATTGGATTCATCATGTTTCAATATCTGCATATATTGCACCTACCTAAAATGGCGTGAAACAAAGAAAAATTAGTATATAACTATATTGTGCACATGAAGTGCAGACAAAATATGTGCATGTAGGTGTAACAATATAAACAAGCATAATAATAATTATCATTATATAACCGAACTTGCATTTTCTTTTCTGACTCCTTGAACCTTATCCTTTCATTCTCCATGGTGTTCCCTCTCTTTAGGAGAACCTTTTTATGGGGAAACCGCCTTTAGGGTTTGGTCCCTATAATGGACTTTCCTAACCGACCCTCACCCAGACTAGGATTCAAACACAGGTCTTCCTTTTTTAGGCTTGGTGTGAGGTAAACTTCCTTTCCAGGCTTGATCACTCATCATTTTCATAATGACCTCTTTCACCCCATGCTCTTTAACTCATCAGATATAATTATTTAGAGTTTGAGCAAGTTATATTTATATAACATGATATTAATATTGGCATTATAGACTGTAGGAAGTAGATAAACAATCAAGTAGTTTAATTTCAATCCATTCAGGAAACTTCGAAAATCCGCAAAAGTCATTTAAGGAAAGTACTCATAGGCGTAACCACATACCTTGTGGAGAAGCATGAAAATATCATGTAGTCATACTTTAAGTATATCATCCACTCAAGAAATCTTAGATGAATTTAAGTATTTCAATATTTAATATGCATCTATGTAAATCCCAAAGTGTCACCATCATATTATTCTGATTAAACCCTACTCGAGTCCTAATCTAGGGTTTAGGTTTGTCTCGAGTTTTGATAAGGAGTAACGGTATCAAACCCATATTTTCCATCACACCATATTTTAGGTTATTAATACATATTAGATACTAGGTGAAACCTAATTATCAAGTTAAGCCTTTCAGATCAAATAAAACAACTATCTTTGATTATGCAACTCAAGATCATATTGATAGAGTACATTAGGTTCTAAACCCTAATTATCATGCATTTGAGTTAGAGCCTTAATCATGATCATTATTATTCAAACCATATCAAGGATTAGGATTCTCATCAAATGAAACACATTATGCTATTATGAACATCTAAACTAGTTCATTTTCATTTAAGCTTATCACAATTTATATTATTGATTTCTTAATCCTAATTACACATATTGATTATCATTATCCAAAAAATCCAAATTATATGTCATCATAATAATTATCATCTTATGGTTCCATTATATTCCACAATATCATATTATGACATAGATAGAAAGAATTTATTGTATTAAACACTTTAATTACTAGTTCTAGGGTTTCTATGTATAGATCACCACTTAATTAGGTATTGGCTATATTTTTGGAATAGGGATCTGATTTAGTCCTTGAAACCATTTTATTTATATTCCTCTTGTTTTTTCTATCAAAATGATTTAATATCATTGTGTTCTGAGTCACCAATAATTTTATACAGTTATTTCAAGATTAACCTTAACTGCCTAATCATAAAAAGACACATCAGTTTATCCTAAATTATCCGAACAAGTCCAATCATCCTCTGGGCCAGGCCTGAGCCTATGCACTCGTACCACATAGGTAGTCCACACCTGCATGGGTGAGGCTAAGAGAAATGGTTAAAGGTTGAGAAAATATTTACCCTTCTATGACCCTAGGGGTATAGGAGTATTTTCACTATTCATCGTATTCCTCCTTCATTTGCCTTATTCTCTATGAGAATCCTCTCTATGCGAGTCAAACCAATGGTTGAATTCACACATGTGTGCCCCTGAGCTATAGGCGATTGTGCAGTTCTCTCTAGCGCACCTTGCTAGACTTGTCTATGGCCTCCGATTATCTGGAGGAGGTGAGGACATGGTTGCCTATGAGTCAACCTATGACAGAGGATAGGGAAGAGAAGAGAGGGGAACAATAGACCCTTTCTTAGGATTGAAGGTGGAGGGAAATCCTTGGACGTTTGTGGGGCGTTGCATAGATGCTCTCGTCTCGCAAGGAGGATCCTTATGCCTTATATTGGTAGGACCTCCTAGGGCTGGCCTTCGAGCAGTCAATGAATGTGGAGAAAGTTATACATACTCATTCAAGTCAAGTAAAACTATGGGTAGTTGTATTCATAATCACTTCCCGAGCTTGATGAGAAGGTTTGTATGATTCCATAATAGTCAGAGAGGGAGAGGAACGGAAAAGAAAAAGGGCTATTACTATTACCGGTTAGCTTATGCAGAGAGGATGATGATGATGTGCAAACCATTGATCTTGAAATTGACGATCAGGCCACACACTTATCAATTAAATGGGCCAAACCCAAAGTTTCCCAAGTTTATTATAGGTGAAATTTAATGCATTGCAATTATTCCTCTTACTTTAAAAAAACTTACTAAATTCATATCTCTCTTCTCCATTACTCAATCAATCCCAAAATTTAAGGGAAAACATTTAATGATTTAATCTCAATTTGGGCAAGGTTTGGGGCCAATATACTAAAGTTCATATTACTTTTCTTTGTCTATAAGCATTCCCTTTATTCAATTTATTTAAGGCATAAATTAACTCCTTTTCTCACCCAAACTTGGCAAGATTTTGTAATTTTATATGTTTTTTCATTAAGTATAATATTGGACAAATTAAAAATTCTTAGTTTCCTTCAACCTATTCTTTTCAAGTAACTTCCCAAAAATTCCTTTACTTACATAACCATTGTCCATTACCTTTAGCAATCCCTTTATTATTGGATTTTCCACTGTTTCCTTAGTCCATATTTATCAATGGATTATTGAGAACAGTAAACCCACAAAATATCTTGGCAAAGGATGAATTGCATTTAAATCAATACCTTTAGAACAAGACATAGAAAATACCAAGTTTTCTAATATGTCCTTAACAATCAAGTATTTACTCTCAAACATATGCATAAATACATGTGAAAATCCATTTTATAACATCCTTTCCCACTTATAGGAATTTTTTCCTCAAAATTTGACAAGTAATCTAAAAGATGAGAATGAGACTTTTTCATATCCTTCTTTAGCTCCTATGTGGCTTCATCTTCACTATGGTTCTTTTGATGCACCTTTACTATCTCAATTTCTAGAATTATCTTAGTTTTATTATTATCTTAGTTATCTTTATTTGGTGTTTCAACACTTGTTATGCAATTCATGGTTAGATTATTATGCTTGTGTTGCTCATCAAAATAAGTCTTATATTCATAGAATTTAAAATTTTCAAATTTGAGGATCTAACGTTCATCCCTTCTTGAATGATTTCCCCCCCCCCAAATCCAAGCCAATTTAGACTAAGGTATATGATAACTCTTAGTAAATTTTTAGACCTAAGGGTTATGAACCCTTCTCAGATGTCTTTATTTAATTCACCTTCAATGACTTCCCTAGATGTGTGAACTCTTTTCATACTAAGGTTGTATTCAATTTCAATTTCATGTTATATTCAGAACCTCATTCATTGATTGATTTTACCACTTAATGGTTAATTTGTGATTGCAATGCAATTTGGTAATTATATATCCCTTATTTATTTCAATTTCACTTGGTGACCACCTTTTTCACCAAGGTTTGCAATCTATTATTCACTATTTTCACCTAAGGGTGAAGTAACACCACCATCCCTAGAATATGCCATTAAATTTCAATTAAGGTATACATTCTCATATATCTTTTTTTGTATATCATAACATGTGTCTATCAATCTCTCACACTCATAACAAGATGAAATGAATATTTGGTTGTAGTCCAAATACAAATTTCATCCCATTCCAAGGACCAAGACGATGTATTCACACATTATCTTTATAATTTCTAAATTTTTCTTGGATCACTCTCAACAATGACTCCATACCATGAATAACTTTTTGTTCCACAATTTTCTTTCTATTTCATGCACTCATATGGAAAGCAGCTTTTTTCATACTTTTTGAGTCTATGTACAACTCCTTTTGGGATTCTTATTCAAACATCACATGACTTCCTATTTTCATTTCATCTACATATCATGTCTCATTATCCTTAGTCTTTTCCCTAAGATCTCTAGGGGCATAGGTACCTTTGGTGTTACCTCCTCTTGACCCCCAAGGTCCGTATGCACTTAGTATATGATCATATCCAAACCTCATCAGTCTTATCTACTTTTAATCATCCTACTTGATCTTAGGGTTGACTTAGGGCTCTACCCTTCCCAAGGGTTTTATTGATATGTCATAACTTTATTTTATTTTAGTAGACATTTTTCTTGAGGTTTCTCTGATAATATCCAATCACATTATATCCATTTAAATTCTTTGACCTGAATTTCCTTCATATTTTAGGGCACACATAGTTTACTTTACATCCCTTCATTGGGCTCATGGAGACCTTCCTGTCTGACTTGGTCCCACCCTATTGGTCACTTCCATAATGACTGTGCTTATGTCCCTTATATATGGCATACATGGGTCCAAAGAATCATACCCAATATAGGTGCTTTCTTGATTCATGCACTTAATCTCTCAAGCTTTAAGTTACATATAAAGTTACCACAATTCTTTAATTGATTTGTGAATTCCCATGCCTAGGGGAGGTCCTATCCCAGGGAAAATAGAAACTAACATTTGATAGTAACCAATATAAACAAACTTGAACCAAGATTTATATTACCACAAAGGAACATGTCTTTTAGGCATATTTTCTAGAATATCATCTGTGCATTTACTAACTCAGAGTCATATCATTATATCGTGTGATCCACCACCCAAGAGTTAGATCAGTATGATGTACTTTACTACCAAGAGTGAAGCATTTAGATACAATGGATCTGATATAGTATGTTTCATGTGTTCAGGACTATAGGAACAATCATTTCATTTTGTGCCCACATAATACAATCCATACTATGTAGTACATTAGTAAGAGATAAAGCATACTTTGAAGAAGACAAGTTTAATTACCACATATCCCTCATGTCAACTATAACCACATCTAACATTTACAATGAGCATTATCTCATTTCACTTTCTCACATTATGTTGCATTCTTTATTAAAGTTTTGTCCTGAGGTTAGCTAGCTACTTCACATTATCATATTTCATGCATATGTCTAACCAATTGTAGATAGAGAACTTATTAAACCATTTCTAAGTCTTCCAATATGTCATATCCATACATCACCTCTCTAGGTTAGATCAATTTAATACGTATATTCTATTACGGTTGTGCTAAACCAACTTTAATGAGTGGCTCATCAAATATATATCAAAGTCTAAGTGGCGTTCCCCAGTACCCGAGGGGTTCCATGCCCAATCTCTATGAGCTTACTCAACTCTATGAGTATTATGTGTACTAGGATCATTTTCCCCTCTTTATTCTGGGGTCCCCATGTTTACCTCCTTATTATCGATCATCAAGTCTGTTTGATCTAGCCCCTCAAGGACATACCAAATCAATACATGACATGGCATTCTCTTCTTAGGTCACTACTCCTCAAAGATTCTTACCAAACTTTCTCTTTCTCATCAACAACCACTACAATTCTAAATAAGGAACCACTGACCCGTGCACGAGGCTTCCCAACATACTATCATTCCTTCCCTCTTCGGATTATTGGGACTCTCTCTCCCTCACCTAGATGGCAGGTACTCATATCATATACACATATATGTAGGCAACCTCTTTCTGTCTCTAGGGTTTGGTCCTTCCAAGGACATCTAGGGTACAACAAACCTCTAGGGATCATGCATATAGCAACTCAACTCATTCACTCAGGGGCAGTCTAGTTCAAGACATATCACGACAAATATTTCTGATAATTTTTCATATCTTGGGGTTTAGGTTCCTAACTCCCTCTGGGTCCCACTCTCTCATGGAGTTAACCTTATACCTGATTCTAACACTTGAGGCCCCCCTTTGTATAAGATATTGAGGCTCTTGCAGATTCACATCTTATCTTCACTTAGCTTGCCTTACCTCAGAAGCGCGCACACACTTAGCTTGTCCTGCCTTGGAGAAGCACACACACTCTAATATCAAAACCTCAAATTTAAGGTCAAAATCTAAAATTCGACTGAGATCATCATGAGCCATATTTTCTCTTTATGTAAACTAATCTCATTTCATATATTCCATCTATTATGTATTCCCATAAGGCTTTAAGCATCCGATCTAAAACTAATTTCTCTTGTAGACTGTTTCCCCTCACTTCCACTTGGTGCATGACTACCTCCTACTCATATTTTTGTGGGAACACACTTCCGGCTAGGGTGCCTACCAGATGGATTTTTGACTTTCTAGTTACAACTTGACCTCCTAGGTTAACATGTTATCTCCTTCATAGATCTTTCCCCACTCTTGAGTTGACTCACCCTCACGTCAGGACACCAACCCTAAATGTTGGACTATGGGTTTTCATATCATCCTTGACAAGTAATCATTGATTGCCTATGCTTCACATATATCATGCATGCCTTACTCCATGTACTTGCATGCATGGATGAACTCATTGTGTTTTCTCTTCCCTCTTTCAAAATCTTAGGGCTTATATGGGTACGATTATTAGTTTATCCACACTACTCTCACTACCCAGGACTAGGATTTAAGGTTAGTGTTAGGAACCATACTCTAGAACCTTAGGGTTTTTTATGTCCCTTGACCCACTTAGGAGTTTTTCTAAACTAAACCTTTCTCCATCTAAGGTTTACTATTATAAGGGAAAAAAGCCATGAAACAATTTTTCTTTAGTTTATCATTATTCCCACATTAATTGGAGGATGATGCCTTAATCCTACTTATTCTCAAAAATCCTAATTGAGATGTGGAGGGATGTATCTATTAGGGTTTATTAAATGAGAGGATGAGAATTAGATGAAATTAGAGAGGAGAAGACTTAGAGGAAACATTACTTCAGGAAAACCCTACGTTCTGGCCATGCCAGTATCACTGTGGCTAAGGGAGTCCTCGGATACAAACTTAATGGTGTAGAAGAAAATATTGCCAGCCCCCAAAGTTATAACCCGTTGTAGACACCATTACCTTTAGGCTATGCTCTAATAACTTTCCTTATATTTCTACATATTACTTAAATTTACAAATTATTAAATTTTTATTTGAACAATCTGGGGCTCTAATACTAAATATAATGACCCCACTTTTTGACATCCTCCAACTAAGGAAAGACCTTAAAGTTGAGAGCCATTACCTAAATTCCTAAGATCCATATTTAACCAAATAACAAATAATAGAAAATAATATCCATTATTTCACAAATGTTATTTACATGATATAAAATGATACTCCTGCAAAGAGTTACATGAATTTTCAACATGGAACTAATACATATTGAGAAGAAGAATCTGACTTATCCTCCTTTACTTAGCTTTGATGTCTTCAGCGAATTTCATCCAATTCATCATGTCTCAATATACTCATATATTTCAACTACCGAAAATGGCATGAAACAAAGCACATATCAGTATATTGCTATACTACCTATGTAAAGTGCAAAAAAAATATGTTCATGTAGGTGTAACAATATTAAAAATCATAGTATCAATTATCATTATATAATCGAACTAGCATTTTCTTTTCTGACTCCTTGACCCTTATCCTTCCATTCTATGTGGTGTTTCCTCTCTACCGAGGAGCCTTTTTATGGGGAACCCTCCCTTTAGGGTTTGGCCCTGTAGTGTACTTTCATAACATTGCCTCACCCGAGCTTAGGTTCAAACACATGCCTTCCTTCCTGGGCCCTACATGAGGTGATCTTCCTTTCGGGCTTCATCACCCATCATTCCCATAATGACTTCTTTCAACCCATGCTCTATAATTCACCAGAGATGATTATTTAGGGTTCTAGAAAGTTATATTTATATAAGATGGTATTTATAGTGCCATTACAAATTGCAGGAAGTAAAAAAATGAAGCAGTTTAATTGCAATACATTCAGAAAACATCAGAAATCCACAAAATTCATTTAAGGTGAGTATTCAATAGGCGTAACCATGTATCTCTTGGAGAACCATGAAGATACCATGTAGTCATACTTGAAGCATATCATCCACTCAAGCAAGCATAGAGGAATCCAAGAAATTCAATATTTAATCTGCATGCTTGTAAATCCTAAAGTGTCACCATCATATCATTTAGATAAAACCCTACTTGGATCCTAATCTAGGGTTTAGGGTTTCCTCGGGTTGAGATAAGGAGTAAGGGTATCAAACCCATATTTTCCATCACACCATATTTTAGGTTATTAATACATAATAGATACTGGGTGAAACACTAATTATCAAGTTAACCCTTTTATATCAAGTAAAGAAACTATCATTGGTTATGCAACTCAAGATCAAATTGATAGAGCACATTAGTTTCTAAACCCTAATTATCATGTATATGACTTAGAATCTTAATCATGATTATTATTATTCAAAATATATCAAGGATTAGGAATCACATCAAATGAAACACATTAGGCTATTGTGAATATCTAAATCAGATCATTTTCATTCAAGCTTATCATAATTTAAATTATTGATTTCTTAATCCTAATTACACATGTTGATGATCATTATCCTAGAAACCCAAATTATACATAATAATCATCATTATCATCTTAGAGTTTCATTTTATTCCACAATATCATATTATGATATAAACGTAAAGAATTTATTGTAATCGACACTTTAATTACCAGTTCTAGGGTTTATATGTATAAATCATGACTTAATTGGGTACTAGCCCTATTTTTTGAATTGGGATTAGATTTAGTCCTTGAATACATGTTACTCATGTTCCTCTCATTTTTCAGATCAAAATGATACATTATATCATTGTGTTGTGAGTGACCTATAATTTATTACATTTACTTCAAGATTAACATTAATCGCCCAATCATAAAAAGACACGTCAGTTTATTCTAAATTATTTGATGAAGTCATGTGTTCCATAGGTCCAGGCCTGATTCTATGTGCTCACACCACATCAACAGCCCGCACCCATGTGGATGACGCTAAGAGAAAGGATTAAATGTCTAGAAAACCCTTACCTCTCTATAGAGACCCCATGGGTATAGGAATCTTTTCACAGTTCACCACCTTCCTCCTCCATTCATCTTCTTCTCCGTGAGCACTCTCTCTTGATGAGTGAAACCAACAATTGACTATGCATGTTTGTTCCCTTGAGCTATGGGTGAGTGCACGGTTCGCTCCACCTTGCCTTGTTAGACTCGTCTATGGCCCCTAATTAACTAAACGAGGCAAGGACATGGTTGCGTATGACTCTACCTGTGGCAGAGCATAGGGAGGAGAAGAGGGGAACAACATTGTCTTGCTCAGGAATTGAAGGCAAATGGAAATCCTTTGGATGTTTGCAGGGCCTTGTAGAGGTGCTCTTCTCTCTAGAGAGGATCCTTATGCTTTATCTAAGCAGGACCTACTAGGGCGGGCCGTCGAACAGTCCACGAATTTAGGACAAGTTTCCATACTCATCCACGACAACTAAAACTAGGGGTGGTTGTATTCATAATTACTTCCTGAACTTGACGGGAAGGTTTCTAGGATTCCATATTGGTCAGAGAGGGAGAGGAACTAAAACGAAAAAGGGTTATTACCACCAAACATTGATCCTGTGATCGACGGACAGGCCGTGCGCACGTATCAATTGAATGGGCCAAGCCCAAAGTTTCCCAAGGTGATCATAGGAGACATTTAATATATTAGAAATTATTCCTCTCACTTTACGAAAACTTACTAGATTCATATCTCTCTTCTCCATTATTCTATCAATCCCAAATTTTAAGGAAACCTTTTAATGACTTAATCTCAATTTTGGCAAGGTTTGGGGCCAAGATACGAAAGTATTCTCGTTATTTGATTTATTTACGACATCAATTAACTCCATTTCTCACCAAAACTTGGCATGATTTTCGATTTTCATATATTTTCTCGTGAAGTATACTATTGGATAGAATAAAACTTATTAGTTGCCTTCAACCTTTTCACTTCTAAAAATTTCCATACAATTTGTAACGACCCCACCCCGACAAACCCCAATTAAGGAAGGCCAAGAAGCTAGAGCCATTATCCCAAACATGATCATATGTTTTTGCAAATATTAAAAAATAATTAATAAATTCTACCACAACTAAGCTTAATGCAGGATATAAAAAAAATCACATACCTTTCAAAAATAGGATTTCAGAATTTTTTCGAAGGAGAGAACTATCTACCTATATTCCTCCAAACATTATTTAGCCTTGTTTTCTTTCAATGTCACCTTTTATTGAACATCCACTTTCCATTAAACTTATATATGTAACTGCATATTACCCTAAAATGTTGACAAACAAAACCTCGGTCGGTATCGCGAATTACACTGTAATGTGGGGGAAACCAAAAGTGTGCATATATTTGTAACAACATAACCACAACAACTAGTTGTATAAAACAAAATTTGCATTTTCTTGATAACTTCTCAGTCATTTTTACCTAACCTATGTTATACCCTCTCTTAGGGTTTTGTCCCTACATTAGACATTAGGCTACCCCTCAATTTGGAGCTAGGTACCTCATTAGCCCCCTCTCAATATGGAGCTAGGTGCCATTAGGTCTTCCCAATGTGGGGCTTGACCACTTATGACCTTAGCAACCTGGGGGTTGGTCTGACCTTCCCAACCTGGGCCTTGGTCCTTTAGTCATTACCATGAATTTACTCATCTTTTCATTCATAATTCCCATAGGTGGTATTCATGTTAGAGCAAGTTTTAAGATTTATATGGTGATAGTCATAGTCACTTTATAGATTGTAGGAATCAAAGTTCATCCAAGCATTTAAATTCAAGCAATTGGTAAAACCTCACAAATCACTATGAAACTAGAGCAATTAGCCATAAGAGTAACCACATACCTGATTTGGCAGTCTCAAAATCAATCAAGATAGCTAATTCAATCAAGAAGTCTAATCAACTAAGCAAAGCAATAAATCAAGCAACTTGATCCCAAAAAGTATTTATAACACCTAATTGTTATAATTGCATCCAAACATCTTTTATTGACTTGCGATACCATTCTAGGGTTTCTAAACCTTATTAAGGTTTCCTTAGGGTTTCTTAGTTTTACTTTCCAATTTTACCCTTTTAGGTCAACACACCCTAAAGGGACTTTTCTACTCGTAAAAACCCTAATTACTCAAATTATCCAAATGAAGGGTCTTTATACACAAATTAGTTCAAGAACATAATTTTCATGCCTTCTTGATTGATTTACACATATAAACCTCATAATTATAAAAAGTAGGATTTCTAAATCCATTAATGCACTTTTATAATCATGCAACCCTAATTAAGAAAATTATGAACAAATATCATCCAATTAGATCTAATCCATCCGTTTTATGTCCAAAGGCTAAAATTTGCTCATAATAGTCAGGGAACATCATTAGATCCATTAATCTTCAAAACTTAGGTTTTCAAATTAATTAAAACTATTAAAGATAGCATCTTTACACACTTTTTGAGTTACAAGTAGATTTAAGCCTTGAATTCATTTTTAATGGATTTTATATATTTTCTCATTGAAATTCATATATTACTTGTTTTTTTACAATCATCCTATTAATAGATATCAATTTTACAAATAAAGCATCCTCAGCCAATCACAGGTTGCCACGTTGGCATCCGATCATCCAAATAAAAAACTCGCGGGGCCGGGGATGAACCAATGGGCTCTCGCCATCTCAGCACCCTACACCCGCATGGAAGAGCTCAAACAATAAGCCAAAATTCCAAATGACCCACTTACCTTCCACGAGCAGATAGGGGAACGGTGGTAAAAGAATGGGGGATCGTCTCCCTCCTTTGTCTCTAATCCTACAAGCAAGGTAACTCCACTAAGTCAACCCCAAGGTTGACTCTCATTGTTAGAACCTGGGAGCAGCAAGCAAGGGCATGCCAACCTTCATGAAGGCCAACGAAACTTGCTTGTCATCCTTGATTGCTTGACGACGGCGTCCAAGCATAGGTCGAGGCGGTCGTTTCCTTGTTGGAGAAGGTTTTGCAGCCTGGGTTGTAGGAGGGGATGTGAAACGGAATTGGAAGTAGGGAACAAATTGTGCAAGTGAGTAGAATCTTAGGAATGAGTGGACTAGTTCATAGAGGGTTCATAGGCCCCCTTTATATAGTTATCTATGGTAGTGGGTTGCACACGAGATTGGATTTGGGAAAAACCTCAATTGCCCTCCAAAGTGGTTAGAACCAAGAATGGTTTGGTTTGGTTTCTTGCTATGAATCTGTTGGGCAAGTTTTTAGATGCGCACAATAACTAGGTGGAGAGATAATTGGTCGGTAAGGTTCTCTCTCCTATTCCCTATTTCCTTTTTTGTCTATAGGAAGGAGATGACCACACATTGTTGGATCTTAGATCCAACGGTCCATATCACGCGCGCCTATAAAAGGTTAATTAAATCACATTCTAATTGGATTCAAGAATCGTGACATTTAATGATATTCATCTCACATTAGGGATTTTTAAAAATCCATATCTCTCAAACCACACATCCTTTTAAACCAAAATTTTAATTGAAACTCTTTAGTGACTTAAGTTATGTGTGTGCAAAGATTGGATCCAAAACTAGAAAATAAAAGAGACTTTTCTTCATATGCAATTCATCCACTTTTAAGGCATATATTATGCAATTAAAATTCATTTTTCTCTTACTTTCTCTTATATTTTATTTATTTAATTCCTTTTCTTATTAAAGGCATTGTGGAACCGAACATCAAACAATAGTGTCCATCCATACCACTTTCTAGAGAATTCTACATAATTCTCACATATGCACACAATTATCTTTTATTTCTTTTTCCCTTTACTTATTATAGGATTTTCTTTTATCCTTTTTCCCTTTTATTGTTATTGGATTTATCAAAACTGGATAAACCACGAAATCATGCATCCAAGGGAAATTTTGCAAAAGAATCCATTCTTTGAAAACAATCATGCAATTGTCCATTCAAATTCCTTTTATTTGCAAAATTGTATTTCAATCAATACAAGCAAAATTTAGGCTATAACATCCTTCCCCCTTACAATAATTTTCCCTTAAAATTCAACAAGTTAAACAAAAAAATTGGGGTAGGACATTTCCATGTCCGTCTTCGGCTCCCATGTGGCTTAATCCTCTTCGTGGTGCTTCCAAAGAACCTTTACCATCTCAATTCTTTTACTCATGAGCTCTTTCACCTTAGTATCCAATATCCTCACAGGTGACTCAGGGTAAGTCATTCTCCCTAGGAATTTAATAGGTTCAATGCTCAACACATGGCTTGGGTCCTTCACATAGCAATTTAGATTGGACACATGGAATACATCATGCACCATATTATACTAAGGGGGTAAGGCTAAACGATAAGTAGCTTCACTGATCTATTCCAAAATCTCGAACGGACCCATGTATCAGGGACTTAGCTTTCCTCTATTCTTAGCTATATCTCGGAGGGGTCGGATTTTCAGAAACACATGTTCACTCACAGTGAAGTGCAAGTCAGTCTACTTCTCATCACCATATGACTTCTATCGATCCTCGGATCTCTTTAGCCTTTGCTTGATCAAAGCGACTTTATCAGCATACAACTATAGCTCCTCTGACCTCAACAAGGTCCTCTCACCAACATCATCCCAGTGAAGTGGTGACCAACACAACCTCCCATCGAGAGCATCATACAGAGGCATCCCGATATTGCTCTAGTAGCTATTATTATTAGCAAACTCAACTAAAGGTAGGTATTTCTCCCATGATCCACCCCAATTGAGCACACATGTTCTCAACAGATACTCTAACATTTGGATTGTTCTTTCTGACTGCCCATCAGTCAGGGGGTGATAAGAGGTGCTAAACTTTAGTCTAGTGTTGAGTTCCTCTTGCACTTGCTTTCACAACTTGGAAGTGAACTTTGGGTCACGATCTGAAATAACCAAACTCGGAATTCCATTATGTCATACTATCTCTCTGATATAATGTTTAGCTAGATCTGTCACTTTGGCAGTGGTTTCTAAGGAAAGGAAATGCGTTGACTTGGTAAGCCAATCTACTACAACCCATATTGCATCATGACCTTTCTTGGTCTCGGGGAGATCCACCACAAAGTCCATGGTGATCTATTCCCATTTCCACTAGGGGATTTCAATCAACTGTAGCAATCTACCGGGTCGATGGTGTTCAGCCTTCACCATCTAGCACGTGAGACAACTTGCCACATATCCTGTTATGTCTCTCTTCATTTCAGACCAGCAATAGTACTTCTACAAGTCTTTAAACATCTTGGTAGTGCTAGGGTGTACCGTATACTTAGAACCATGAGCTTCTTGCAAGATTCTTCAAGGGCAAATCTTCAGGAACCCAAATAGGACTCTTGTAGTAGATTCCACTATCAACTCCCACTGATAGATGGGTTTGAGGTTTCTCTAACAAACATTTCATCTTGTCAACCTCTAGACTAGCTTACTGGGTAGCTACCAACTCAGTTAATAGGTCTGGTTTCATGTAGATGTTAGCCACACGGATCCGATCTTCTGATGGTTGTGGAGTCCACCTAGCAAACTCTTCCTGTTCTCTCCACTGGCTAGACAAGATAGTTGCACACCTGAGCAATTTCTGACTAAGAGCATCTACCACTACATTGGGTTTTCCAAGGTGATGGGGGATGGTGAAATCTTAGTCTTTCATATACTCCATCCATTGTCTTTTCCTCAGTTTTAGGTCCTTCTGAGTTTGGAGGTACTTCAAGCTCTTATGATTGGTGAGGATTTCAAAAGTGGCTCCATAAAGATAGTATTGCCAAATCTTTAGAGCATGTATAATTGTAACCGGTTCTAAATCATGTGTCAGGTAATTCATTTCATTAGCTTGAGCTGTCTGGAGGCATAAGCAACAAAATGCCTATTTTTCTCTAGTATGTATCCAAGTCCCATCTTTGATGCATCGGTGAAGATCAAAAAACCTTCATTGCCTAATGGTAGAGTCAACACTGGAGTTGTGGTCAACTTTTCCTTGAACTCCTGGAATCAAGCTTCACACAAGTCTGACCACACAAACTTCTCGTCCTTATGGGTAATCGTGGTGAGTAGAAAAGCAGTCTTTGAGAAATCTTTTATGAAGCGACGATAATATCAGACCAATCCCAGCAAGCTGCAAATCTCATAAGGGTTCTCCGACACTGTCCAATCTCACATGAATGATTATTTAGAAGGATCTACTGAGATGGTCCCTCCAGATGTAACGTGTCCAAGGAACATGACACGGTCTATCTAAAACTCACACTTTGAGAATTTCCAATAGAACTTTTGCTTTCTTAGAATATCAAGGACTCTACTCAGGTGGTCACAATGTTGTTCTAAGTCATCGTAGTAAACCAAGATGTCATCTATGAACACTACAAAAAATGAGTCCACGAAAGTCTAGAACACATTGTTCATGATATTCATAAATACACTCGGGGCATTGGACAACCCAAAAGGCATAACCACAAACTCATATAGGCCATAATGGGTTGGAAAGTGGTTTTCAAGATGTCCTTGCTCTTGATTTGCAACTGGTGATACCCTGACCTCAGATCAATATTTGAAAAGATTCAAGCAGACTTAAGTTGTTCAAATAGGTAATCTCTATAGGGTAAATGATACTTATTCTTAATGGTAGTCTGGTTGATCATTCTATAGTCTATGCACACTCTAAGAGATCCATCCTTCTTCTTCACAAAGAGTATCGGTGCTCCACATGGTGATGTTCTAGGTCAGATAAAACCTTTGTCTAAAAATTCTATATATGCCTTTTCAACTCAAGCAACTCAGTGGGGGCATCCTATAAGGTTCCCTAGAAATAGGGTTTGTCCCGGGAGCTAGATCAATCAAAAAGTCTTAGGAGGAATCCCAAGAAAATCATCCAGGAACACATCTGTGTAGTCCTTGACTACCTCTAGTTCCTCTATGGGTTGCACCTTAGGCTTTGGCTCGATAACAACTGCTGGGAAAGCATGAAAGCCCTTGTCCATCATTCGCTCTTCCTTCAAGGCAAACACATATAGGCTGGTGGTAGCATTTTCCCTACATCTATTGGTGAATAGTGGATGACATGGTCTCTCTATTCTTATCTTCTTTTCCCTACTGTCGATCTTTGCCCTATAAGTATAGAGCCAATCCATACTAATGATCACATCAAATTCATTCATGTCAAGGAGGATAAAATATGTAGGAAGCTCATTATCCAAATACTTAACGAGTATAACTGGGGTTTTCAAGAGAGACGTAAAGATCTGACCATTGGGGTTTTGACATCCAAAACATATTCTAAATCCTTGATGTCCAAACAAGGCAAGATTTCTCAAAATGAAAGTATTAGTAGAACCAGAGTCAAAAAGAGCTTTTACATTGTGTCCCATGATCTCAAGCATGCCTACATTGTTTTTCATAACATGTCAAATTACTACATGCTTAGCTTAAAATAGGAAAGAAAACTCTAAGGGTTATTAACCTCTATCAATTGATTAGCATTAGCTTGAGCCTCTTCATTGTCAATGGTGAACACTCGAGCTTGCCTTCGCTCTCCAATAGGTGGGGTTGTAGCTATCAGATGGGCTACTATAGATTGGGATGCTACAAGATGGGCTTCTAAAGGGCCCAAACCTATCAGGTCAGGTAAAGGATAGTTGACTTGGAAGCGTCCCTCTTGCTAGAAATGGAAACACAACTTCTTCTCGAAGCAACACTTTCATGGGTGCGACCTTCCACAATTGTGGAACCTCAGGTATGGGTCTTGTTTTGGGGCTTCCCTTTACCTCCATGTCTTCCTTTGGCATGGTTGCATCCTTTTCCTTTCTTATGGTCATTCCTCATGCCAGAAGTACCTTCAATGTAACCCAGGTACCCCTTTAATGGATTTGGTGCAGGCATCATCGTCTTCTCCATGTCTAGGGTGGTGTATATGCATCGATGAAGTTGGTAAGCTTACTTGCTATCACATGAGGCTTGATGGAAAGATGTATATGCTCCATAAAATGGTCCACCCATCTTTCCTCAGCCAACATATATCTGAACTTCTCTAAGATGCAAAACTTGCAGCCAAAGTCTATGATAGATAAGTTACCTTGGACTAGATTGGTGAACTCCCTTTTATTTTTATTCTTGGATGAGATGGGATAAATCTGGAAGAGAAGATGGTCCGAAAGTCAGTCCAGGACATCGGGTCTTCATTCAGGTCTTGGCCCATGATGTGGTTCTCCCACCAGATCTTTGCTGCTCCTTCCAGGAGGTAAGCAGCAAGCTGAACCTTTTTGTTTGGCTGCACTTCCAGCATGCAGAAACCATTCTCGACCGCTAGAAGCCATGCATCAGCTTTGTCGACCACCTCAGTCTTTTCTTCTCCCCATAACTTCTCTATGTTCAGTTTCATGAAGTCTAAAATGGGGGCTCAAAGTCGTGGATGAACTGGTAGTGGCTCACCATCTCCAGCTCTGGCTATGCCGTTGAGGGCCAAGGCACTAATGGCCTCAGTCAACTTCTTCTGTTGTTCCATCTAGAGGGCATCAGAAGTATGAACTATTGCTTGTCCTATAGTAGGTCTAAAACTTGTTGCAGGGTCGACCTTAGGCTCGTCTTCCACCATCGACTCCCTCTTCTGGTCATTCTCTTTGTTCAAGTTGTCAAATGGAAAGGGTTTTGGGTCTGCATCATCCTCAGAGGATTCATCAGGTCTCTTCTTTTTATGGAGGCTTCTTCCTCTATAGCATTCCTTCTTTTCTCTAGAGACCTTCTCTTCCTGCAAGAGAGCCTAACCTCAACATTCACCTGGGGGCATCAATGGGGATGGATACGGTCTTGGTACAAGCCATGATGCTACACATAAGCATGTTAATAAACTCAGTTTAAGTTTTATATCATTAAAACTTATGTCCATGACATCTTTCTTACATGCTTTGTATTGTTTGGTGGAGGATTCCCAAATCGTTAACACTCTAAACCCCAAAACTCAAGAGGAGGTGGAGGGGGAGAAAACCTTAAGCACTTAAAGTTTTTCCAGTAAAATAGGGTGAAGAAGGGATGAAATTAGATAAGAAATCCTAGAGGTGTCTTATTTCAAGTCAAGCTCTTAGATTTTGGCCAGACAATCACATGGATTTCGGGAGTCCTCGTAAACCGACAAGCAGGGCACAGAAAAATCTTGCCAACCCTCTGATAGTGATCCTTTTCTAGACACCTCCATCTTTGGAAAATTCTCTAATAACTCCCTTGGGCTCTAAAGAATATGTAAAATTTAATAATATTAGAGATTATATGGAAAACCATGCTTTGATACCAAATGTAACGACCCCACATGTGACGTCCCCGGATTTTCCAAAACTTAATCTGATGTGTGACATCTAAATTGAAACCTCACCTCAGCGAGAATCCTAATTTAAACATCCCACACAAGGCTAAGAAGAAGAAAATCAGAGGAAGTCAGAAGGAAACAATCAGTAGCACATGTACATGAACAATAATAAAACCATACACACATGTTCACCATTCAACATATAATTACAACATGAATTGTTACAACATTTGATATTACATATTGAACAACAAACTGTACATATACATGTACAACATCTAAACAACAGGATCTTAAGACAACAGGTCCACCTGTACATCAGCTCGCCACACAACTCTTAACTATCCTGGATCTTCAAGAGCATAACCACAACCTAAACAAAAGATTACATGTGGTACACGTCAGCACAATATTCAAGAATATTGTACTGAATACGCCTACGTGTCTTTTATATACCTCTCATCATATCTTGGAAATAAGATAAAACTAATACTTGGCAATAATAGAAGAATATAAGAAAAGCATATACTTGCACAAAGATATTCATTAACAAAAGAGAACGCATATATTTTAAGCACATTTCCATCATATATCTCGTACATCTGCCCCCAAGGGCTTTGATGTTTTTAGGCCTTATGATCTACCCCCGAGGAGTTTGTGATCATTATACATGTGATCTACCCCCTAGGAGTTTGTGATCACTTTCTGAGCACCGTGTGCTTTCATATGATAGAGCATATATATTATGTTTGATGTGTCCATAGGCATAAGTACGGAGAATCAAACAACATATCATGCAAGAACAATCATTTCATTCAATATCATATGCCAAGTATTTTACTACACATATAACACAAGCATATTGTATATTAAGCCAAGTAAGAGGTAATGGCGTACATTCCAAAGAGATAGATCATTGTAAAGCATATTCCTGATGTCCTCTATATCTATGTTAAACCTGATCAAGACAAGATCACATACGATCATCAGGTTCTCATCATCATTAACCCTATTTATATCCATTTTAGGGTATGCCTGTCTCATTATGATATCCTCATGATTACTTGTATTCTTGTCTTATATTTATCTTACTGATGTCATTTTCCAGATTATAGTGCATCA
Organism: Alisma plantago-aquatica; assembly: GCA_963693085.1. Lineage (NCBI taxonomy): Eukaryota > Viridiplantae > Streptophyta > Magnoliopsida > Alismatales > Alismataceae > Alisma > Alisma plantago-aquatica. Next base: position 13,126,374 of record OY856414.1, on the reverse strand, counting down.
ACAGGATATACTCATGTGTCACATTATTATGTGAACATACTTAACATTATGTCACTTTCATTAACCATAAGTTACATGTATTACTCAAATTATGGTTTATATCACATTAAGAGAAAACATCATCATATAACATGGATTATAGGTATCATCCTGATCTCATATTTAATTCTGAGGTTCCAGATACTGATATGAGCTTACTCTGTAAATTTCATCATTTATTGAACATGTATGCATTAATTGCGTTATCTTTAGTGTTATTAGCCCTAATTAACCATATTAATCAAATTTTATGATTTTGTGCATCAAAATCCTGATATTATGCTACCATATTGTTGTACGCATTTTTCTGAGAATTTTGGTACCTTATTTGTATTTTTCTGATAAACGGTCTATTTTCTACGAATTATACAAGCTCTGTGTGTTTATTAAGATATTTACCTTGAATTGCCAATCGTGTGATGCCACGTGGCTATCAGGACCGGCACAACTCCTGGCTTTGCTTGGTTCCAGTTCAGTAGCTGGTTCTGTACATCTTGGATCGACCGATTTAACTTGTAGTGGTCCCGGTCCATCCTCTTCTTATCTTCATTTCACGTTCTCTCTCGCGTGAGTCGTCTGTGCGAGCACTCCTGCTCAGCGCCGTCGTCGGGCGTGAGTCCACGGACGAGCCGCCACCGCCTCCATTCTACTCGTCTCCACTTGGCTGGCATCTCTCCTGCTCAGCGTGCTCCCACCCGACCGCCATCTCACAACCTCAGCCCCAGTGTGCGTTGCCGCAAGCCTCGTCTCCGACGAGCTAGCAACCCGATCAAGGTGCTACTCCGCCCTCTCGGCTTCACATATAGGCTTGCCACCGCCGGCTATGCTTCAGATCTACTTCTCGGCGATTGGGAGCCAGGTCTGGTTCTGCACAAAGCAGAGAGGGCGTCGCCGCATCTATGGCTCCATCGAGGAATTTGGGAAGCAAAAGACTACAGGTGACGGCACCATCGAACTCTCCATGTCGTCCTGCAACACGGCCTTCTTACCGCCTCCAGTCTCCAGGTTGCTGCTATTGCGTCTCCTTCTCACAGAGCCTGTCGGCTTAGTTCTCAAGCGCCGTTGTGGTTTGAGTAAGAAGCAACGATGACACCTTCCTCTCTGCTTCCTCTGTTGCTGCTTCAGGCTTCAAGCGTGCTCCACGGAAACCTGCACTTCTCTACCCGGCTCTACCTACAGAAAGTGTTGGAGGGAGCAGTGGGAACCGATGAGATGAACTCCTTTATTCTCGTTCATATCCCACTTCTAACTCCTCTCAACACGAACAGGCTGGCCCACGACTGGTCACACGTTTGCCCACGAATGATGATCGTGGTGGCTTGATTGTGCAACAGCTGAACTGCCTCCCATGTCGATTTATATGAACTGGGTTACGAAATAACTCCTTAACCCTCTGATTTGGCCATAAAGGGCCTCGACATAGCCATGTCTCCAATCTAACCTACAGTCCATGGGCTGCAGTGCCCAACAAGGAAAGCAGCCACTTCACTCGTTCTCTTGACCAAGGTGTGACAAGGCATTCACTAACAAATTAGACTATGTATATATATACATATATATATATATATATATATATATATATATATATATATTTATAGGATTATCTCATGGATGCATCAAAAGTTAATCATTTATCCCACTTCAAACCTAAATTACATCATCTAGGAACTTCCAAACCTCAGGAAACTCTGACCAAAGCTTTATCATCATCCAAGTTGTATCACATTCAACTTTGATGCCAAAACTCAACTATATTACCAATCAAATAAATTCCTCAAAGAGGCATAAACTTATGGATCTTAATACTAATATCAACATAATTAACCATGAAACTTTACCAAAGTACTTGGAACTCTCAAACCAACTCAAACATATAGATTCAATTATATCTTTGGACATTTGAGGATTTTGAAAGTCCACTCTATCACATCCTACACACCTTAAAAGATATTTCATCCTTGAAATTAAGCCAGAAATCCAGTTTATCACATCATGTACATCTTAAAAGAAATTTCGTCCTCGAAAGTAAGCCATAATCATACTCCAAGGACAACTCAAGGTCCTCATCCATATGTAGGCACTATTCTCTATACAACATAGTCAAAAGCTCTAGAACTATATCCAAGCTACTAGGATGTTTTACAACATCTAGGGTGAAAAATCACTTCATAGAATCTCAAATGAGGGTTTAGATACTGTAATTATGCCATGACATATCTCATATGTTAGGGTTGCATCCTTATCTTTACCCATACATTAGGATTTCAACCTCATATTACCATGTTCCAAAAGAGTGAACTAAAGTTAACCCACCTTATCCATCTAGATCATATCAAGGTGTCATAATCATTATGTTGTGCTAACTTTTAAATTATATTTTTCATCTTTATTAATCACCAAGGTTAACACCTCATGTAACACATATCATTCATATAATCTTATTTCATTGCTCGTAGTGAATTGCAACATTTTCTAGTGATTTCATCGCAAGATTAAACAATAGTTTCACATTAATCATCATTATTCATGTACATGGTTAACCATTTATGCATTGAGATCTATTAAACCATGTTTATGTTTTCATCATATCATGTCTATATATCACGTTTCGAGATTAGATCACATTCTTATCTATGTATCAGGCTTGTTCTACAAAAACTTATACGAGTGGCTTATCAAACATATATCAAAACTTCATGTAGTCCAACTGAGGTTCTCCTGATCCATAACATGAGGGTAGTGACATGCTCAGAATCTCTGAGCTAACTCAACTCAATGAGTATCTCATATGAATATACTTTATCTTTCCCCTCTTAGTCTAGGGTTCTCAGATTACCTCATTGGCACTAGTTGATCAACTTCACTAACTCTAGCCACATAAGTACAAACCAAAACATGCTATGTGATACTCTTTATAGGTCTCTATCCATGAGTTATCTTACCCAAAGCTCTCTTTTATACACCACTAGATTCCTATGTGGGGAAACCACCAACCCGAGCATGACGCTTCACATAAACTAACATAGTTGCCTCCTCCAGGGTCTTGGGCTCTCTCCCTCACCTAGATGGCAGGCACTCATATTCATATTCACATACACATAGATCCACCCTCTCTCTATTTCTAGGGTTTGGTCCTCCCAAGGACATCTAGGGTTCAACATGACTACAGGAATCATGCATAGAGCAACTCAACTCGTTCACTTAGGAGTAGTCTAGTTTATGACGTACCATATCACATATCTTAAAATTCTCATGTCTTGGAGTCTAGGTTCTCTAACCTTCTCCTTCTAGGTCTCACTCTCTCTGGAGTTAACCCTATAAGTGGTCCCAACACTAGAGGCCCTCATTCGTAAAAGAGATTGAGGCTCTTTCTGATTCACAACCTTGTCTTAACTTATCATATCTTATCTCATAAAAGAATGCATACTGGCATCATCAAAACTTATCTCAAAACCTCAAATCTGAACTTAGGTCCTCGAAGACAAACATAGATCATCATAACCATCTTATGTCATCTATGTAAGACTTATATTGTATCATCAAAACTTATATCATCTATTCCATCTATCATATATTCCAACAAGGCTCTAGACATCTAATCTAGAACTATTCTCTCTTCTAGACTGATGTCATCACTTTCACTTAGATTGCATGACCACCTCCTACTCGTACATGTGTGGGGACACATTTTTGTAATACATATACGTAATAAAATATTATATAATTTTTCTCCGATAAAACAAGCGTCAGAGAAAACTATCATGGTTCGATCAGGTTGGAATCCAAAACCAAATCCTGAAAACGAGTGTCCCACACATAGTAGAGAGTAAAGTGTCATGAAAACTAAGGAAAATGGGTGAGAACATGGTGTAGACTAGTGTAACTACTCTAGACAATGTGCGCAATATGTCTAGGGTTTCTCTTCCCTTGATGCATGTCATTTCCAAATAGTACCACGTCCCATACCGCTGCACTACAAGGAAAGAACGACATCTAAGGACTTGCTACTCAACAAGCACCGGTCTAGACCTAGTTCTCGGACATCTAGGTGCTAACCTAAAGGCTAGGTCAGATCTAGTCTCTAAAAGATGACTAATCTAACCCTAAAGATATCTTTAAGTTCAAGGTTCTTTCGTTTCAAGTTGCATGATGACCAAATGTCAGGCTATGCTATTGTTCATGCTCTGATACCACCTGTGACGTCCCCAAATTTTCTAAAACTTAATCTGATGTGTGATGTCTAAATTGACACCTCACCTCAGCGAGAATCCTAATTTAAACATCCCACACAAGGCTAAGAAGAAGAAAATCAGAGGAAGTCAGAAGGAAACAATCAGTAGCACATGTACATTACAATAATAAAATCATACACACATGTTCACCATTCAACATATAATTACAACATGAATTGTTACAACATTTGATATTACATATTGAACAACAAACTGTACATATACATGTACTACATCTAAACAACAGGATCTTAAGACAACAGGTCCACCTATACATCAGCTCGCCACACAACTCTTAACTATCCTGGATCTTCAAGAGCATAACCACAACCTAAACAAAAGATTACATGCGGTACACGTCAGCACAATATTCAAGAATATTGTACTGAGTACGCCTATGTGTCTTTTATATACCTCTCATCATATCTTGGCAATAAGATAAAACTAATACTTGGCAGTAACAGAAGAATATAAGAAAAGCATATACTTGCACAAAGATATTCATTAACAAAAGAGAACACATATATTTTAAGCACATTTCCATCATATATCTCGTACATCTGCCCCCAAGGGCTTTGATGTTTTTAGGCCTTATGATCTACCCCCGAGGAGTTTGTGATCATTATACATGTGATCTACCCCCTAGGAGTTTGTGATCACTTTCTGAGCACCGTGTGCTTTCATATGATGGAGCATATATATTATGTTTGATGTGTCCATAGACATAAGTACGGAGAATCAAGCAACATATCATGCAAGAACAATCATTTCATTCAATATCATATGCCAAGTATTTTACTACACATATAACACAAGCATATTGTATAATAAGCCAAGTAAGAGGTAATGGCGTACCTTCCAAAGAGATAGATCATTCTAAAGCATATTCCTGATGTCCTCTATATCTATGTTAAACCTGATCAAGACAAGATCACATACGATCATCAGGTTCTCATCATCATTAACCCTATTTATATCCATTTTAGGGTATGCCTATCTCATTATGATATCCTCATGATTACTTGTATTCTTGCCTTATATTTATCTTACTGATGTCATTTTCCAGATTATAGTTCATCAACAGGATATACTCATGTGTCACATTATTATGTGAACATACTTAACATTATGTCACTTTCATTAACCATAAGTTACATGCATTACTCAAATTATGGTTTATATCACATTAAGAGCAAACATCATCGTATAACATGGATTATAGGTATCATCCTGATCTCATATTTAATTCTGAGGTTCCAGATACTGATATGAGCTTACTCTGTAAATTTCATCATTTATTGAACATGCATGCATTAATTACATTATCTTTAGTGTTATTAGCCCTAATTAACCATATTAATCAAATTATATGATTTTGTGCATCAAAAGCCTGATATTATGCTACCATATTGTTGTACACATTTTTCAAAGAATTTCGGTACCTTATTTGTATTTTTCTGATAAATGGTATATTTTCTACGAATTATACAAGCTATGTGTGTTTATTAAGATATTTACCTTGAATGGCCAATTGTGTGATGCCACGTGGTTATCAGGACCGGCACAGCTCCTGGCTTTGCTTGGTTCCGGTTCAGCAGCTGGTTTTGTACATCTTGGATCGACTGGTTTAACTTGTAGTGATCCTGGTCCATCCTCTTCTTATCTTAGTTTCACGTTCTCTCTCGCGTGAGTCGTCTATGCGAGCACTCCTGCTCAGCGCCGTTGTCGGGCGTGAGTCCACGGGTGAGCCGCCGCCGCCTCCATTCTTCTTGTCTCCACCTGGATGGCGTCTCTCCTGCTCAGCGCGCTCCCGTCCGACCGCCATCGCACAGCCTCAGCCCCAGTGTGCGCTACCGCAAGTCTCGTCTCCGACGAGCTAGCAACCCGATCAAGGTGCTACTCTGCCCTCTCGGCTTCACATATAGGCTTGCCTCCGCCGTCTATGCTTCAGATATGATTCTCGACAATTGGGAGCCAGGTCTGGTTCTGCAAAAAGTAGAGAGGGCATCGCCGCATCCATGGCTCCATCGAGGAATCTGGGAAGCAAAAGACTGCAGGTGATGGCACCATCGAACTCTCCATGTCGTCCTGCAGCATGGCCTTCTTGCTGCCTCCGGTCTCCAGGTTGCTGCTATTGCGGCTCCTTCTCGCAGAGCCTGTCGTCTTAGTTATCAAGCGCTGTTGTGGCTTGAGCAAGAAGCAACGATGACACCTTCCTCTCTACTTCCTATGTTGCTGCTTCAGGCTTCAAGCGTGCTCTACGGAAACATGCACTTCTCTACCTGGCTCTACCTACAAAAAGTGTTGGAGGGAGCAGTGGGAACCGATGAGATGAACTCCTCTATTCTCGTTCATATCCCACTTCTAACTCCTCTCAACATGACCAGGCTGTCTCACGATCGGTCACACGTTTGCCCACGAATGATGATCGTGGTGGCTTGATTCTGTAATAGTTGAACTGCCTCCCATGTCGATTTATATGAACTGGGTTACGAAATAACTCCTTAACCCTCCGATCTGGCCATAAAGGGCCTCAACATAGCCATGTCTCCAATCTAACCTACAGTCCATGGGATGCAGTGCCCACCAAGGAAAGCATCCAATTCACTCGTTCTCTTGACCAAGGTGTGACAAGGCATTCACTAACAAATTAGACTATATATATATTTATAAGCTTTTCTCATGGATGCATCAAAAGTTAATCATTTATCCCACTTCAAACCTAAATTACATCATCTAGGAACTTCCAAACCTCAGGAAACTCTGACCAAAGCTTTATCATCATCCAAGTTGTATCACATCCAACTTTGATGCCAAAACTCAACTATATTACCAATCAAATAAATTCCTAAAAGAGGCATAAACTTATGGATCTTAATACTAATATCAACATAATTAACCATGAAACTTTACCAAAGTACTTGGAACTCTCAAACCAACTCAAACATATAGATTCAATTATATCTTTGGACATTTGAGGATTTTGAAAGTCCACTCTATCACATCCTACACACCTTAAAAGATATTTTGTCCTCGAAATTAAGCCAGAAATCTAGTTTATCACACCACCCCTGGAAACTCCCAATTAAGGAAGGCTAAGAAGCTAGAGTTGTTATCCCAAATAAGATCATATGGTTTTGCAAATAATCAAAAATAATTAATAAATTCTACCACAACTAAGCTTAATGCAGGATATAATTTTTTTTCTTTTCACATACCTTTTAAAAATAGGATCTCAAAATTTTACCCAAGGAGAAAACTATCTAACTATATTCCTCCAAACACTATTTAGCCTTGTTGGTTTTCAATGTCACCTTTTATTTAACATCCACTTTCCATTAAGCTGGTAGATGCAATTGCATATTACCCTAAAATGTCGACAAACAAAACATCGGGAAGTATAAAAAATTATACTGGTATGAGGGGGAAACCAAAATTTTGCATATAATTGTAACAACATAACCACAACAATTATTTTTACAAAATGAAATTTACATTTTCTTCATAACTTCTCAACTATTTTTACCTAACCTATGGTATACCCTCTCTTAGGGTTTTGTCCTGCAATAGACATTAGGCTACTTCTCAATCTGGAGCTAGGTACCTCATTGGCCACCTCTTAATTTGGGGCTAGGTGCCATTAGGTCTTCCCAACCTAGGGCTTGACCACTTATGACCTTCCCAACCTAGGGCTTGGTCTGGCCTTCCCAACCTGGGGATTGGTCCTTTAGTCATCACCATGACTTTACTCATCTTTTAATTCATAATTCCAAGAGGTGGTATGCGAGTTCGAGCAAGTTATAAGCTTTATATGATGATAGTAATAGTCACTTTATAGATTGCAGGAACTAAAGTTCAGCCAAGAATTTAACATCAAGCAATCGGTACAACCTTGGAAATAAACATGAAACTAGAGCAATTATCCATAAGCGTAACCACATACCTAATTTGGCAGTCTCAAAATCAAGCAAGATAGCTAATCCAATCAAGAAGTCCAATCAACTAAGCCAAGCAATAAATCAACCAACCTGGTCCAAAAAAGTATTTATAACACCTAATTCTTATAATCACATCCAAACATCTTTAATTGACTTGGGATTCCATTCTAAAGTTTCTAAGCCTTATTAAGGTTTCCGTAGGGTTTCTTAGTTTTACTTTCCAATTTTACCCTTTTTAGGTCAACAAACCCTAAAATCACTTTTCTACTCATAAAAACCCTAATTACTCAAATTATCCAAATTAAGGGTCTTTATCCACAAATTAGTTCAAGAGCATCATTTTCATTCCTTCTTGATTGATTTCACATTTAAACCTCATAATTATCAAAATTAGGGTTTCTAAGTCTATTAATGCACTTTTATAATCATGGAAACCTACTTAAGAAAATTATTAACAAATATCATCCAATTAGATCTAATCCATCCTTTTTATGTCAAAAGGCTAAACTTTGCTCATAATAGTCAGGGAACATCATTAGATCCATTAATCTTCAAGAGTTAGGTTTTCAAATTAATTAAAACTATTAAAGATAGAATCATTACACACTTTTGGAGCTACAAGCATATTTAAGCCTTTCATTCATTTTTAATGGATTGTATATATTTTTCTCGTCAAAATACATATATTTCTTGTTATTATATGATCATCCTATTAATAGATATGATTTTTACAAAAATATTCATCCTCAGCCAATCATAGGTAGCCACATTGGCATCTGGCCAACCAAACAAAAGTGTCGCGGGGTCAAGGATGAACCAATGGGCTCTCACCATCTCAGCACCCCGCGCCCGCATGGCAGCACTACAACTACAAGCCAAAAGTTCAAAAGACCCACTTACCTTCCACAAGAAGACAAGGATAAGGTTGTAAAAGCATGGGGGATCGTCTCCCTCCTTTGTCTCTGATCCTGCAACCAAGGTAACTGTACCGAGTCAACCCCAAGGTTAACTCTCATTATTAGAGAGCGGGAGAAGCAAGCAAGGGCAGGGCGACCTTCGTGAAGGCCAACCGAACTCGCTCGTCGTCTTCGATTTCTCAAAGAAGGATTCCCAACACAGGTCGAGGAGAAGGTGCTATAGCTTGGGTTGCAGGAGGGGATGTGAAACAGAATTGGAAGTAGGGAATGGGTCGTGCAATTGAGTAGAATATCGGGGATGAGTGGATGAATTCAAGAGGTTTCATAGGCACCCTTCATATAGTTATGTATGGAAGTGGAGTTGTTCTTGGGATCGCATTTGGGCAAAACTTTGATTGCCCTCCAAAGCGGTTAGAACCTAGGATGGCTCGGTGCGGTTTCTTGCTACAAATCTGTTGGGCAAGTTTTTAGATGCACACATTAACTAGGTGAACAGAAAATCATTCGGGAAGCATCTCTCTCTCTTGTTCCCTATTTCCTTATTCAGATATAGGTAGGAGATGATCGCATGTTGTTGGATCTCAGATCCAATGGTCCACATCACGTGCACCTATAAAAGGTTAATTAAAGCAAATTCTAATTGGATTTGAATATCGTGAGATTTAATGATATTCCTCTCAATTTAGGGATTTTTCAAAATCCATATCTCTCAAAACGCACATCCTTTTAATCCCAAATTTTAGGGAAACTCTTAGACTTAAATTACTTGTGTGCAAAGATTAGATCCAAAACTTGAAAATAAAAGAGACTTCTCTTCATATGCAAGTCATCCACTTTTATGGCATATATTATGCAATTAAAATTCATTTTCTCTTTCTTTCTCTTCTATTTTCTTTATTTTGATTCCTATTCTTATTAAATGCATTGTGGAAGTGAGTGTCAAACAATAGTGGCCATCCGTACCACTTTCTAGCGAATTCTACATAATTCTCTCATATGCACACAATTATCTTTTATTTCTTTTTACCTTTACATATTATAGGATTTTCTTTTATCCTTTTTTCATTTTATCATTATTGGATTTATCAAAATAGGATAAACCAAAAATCATACAAGGGAAATTTTTCAATAAAATTCATTCTTTGAAAATAATCATACAATTTTCCATTCAAATTCCATTTGTTTGCATAATTGCATTTCAATCAATACAAGCAAAATTGAGGTTATAACGCAATTCCTTTAATTACACACTAATTGTCAACTACTTTTTAGGAAAACCAGGATGTAATGACCCCACTTCCCGGTAACCCCCAATTAAGGGAGACCAATAAGTTAGAGGCGTTATCCCAAAATAGGATCAATGGTTTTGCAAATAATAAAAATAATTAATAAATTCTACTAAAGACTAAACTGGAAACTGGAATAAATTTTTTCTTTTAACATACCTTCAAAATTAGGTAACTGGGACTTCTACCCAGAGTAGAATTATATCTACCTAAATCTTCCTTTATTATTTTAACCTTAATCTTCACATGTGCCATTTTACTGTTGTCCAATTCACATGTTACCTAAAATGTAGGCAAACAAAACGACGATCAATATAATGAATTATACTGGTATGTGGGGGAACCAATAATCTTGCATTTAATTGCCAAGGAGATGGCACCCAGATGGTAAAAGTATTGATGTAAGACTGAGAGGTCTCAGGTTCAAACCCCCCCGGCCACAGGATGAATGAATGGCCAATTTTTCAAAAAAAAAAAAAAAAAAATAATCTTGCATTTAATTGTAACAACATATTACAAGCAATTATGATTTAACAAAACAAACTTTATGTTTTAAACATAACTACTCAATCCTTACATATCCTTGCATCTGTGCTATCCCTGTAGTGGATATGGATACTACCTCTCTCATATGGTAGATCGCAACTAACCCCCATGATCCTACCTTACAAGTAGATCATTACATAGGGTTGTAGAGTCGTATGGTCCTACCCAACGGTAGACCAACACATCAACTCACGATAACCTGATGATCCTACCCCAAGGTTAGACCATGTACTAGGTCCTCTATCTCATCATCATCAAATCTATAGAGGAGGACTAGGATCTGAGCTAGTCATGCACATATACTTATGGTGATAGTTATAGTCACTTTATAGTTGCATGAAATAAAAGTCAACCAAGCATTATTTCCAAGCAACCGATAAAACCTTGGAAATCACTATGAAACTAGAGCGGTTTAGCCATAAGAGTAACCACATACCTGTTTTGGAGATCTCAAAGAAGCAATATATCTAAATCCAACTAGATGTCCAATCAAGCAAGCCAATCGATCAATCAAGCAAACATTGATCCTGAAAACATGTATAACACGTAGTTATTACCATCTCATCCCAAATAACTCTTTATTGACTTGGGATACCTTTTTAGGGTTTCTAAGTCTCATTAGGATGCATTGGGGTTCCTTAGATCAATTTCTCAACTTTATCCTTTTTAGGTCAACAAACCCTAAAATAGCCTTTCTACTCATAAAACCCCTAATTGCCCAAACTATCCACATTAAGGATCTTTTATACTCAAATTGACTTAGGATCATCATATCTTTGTTTATTCATGGATTTGAACGATTAAAACCATTAGAAGTCAGCATCACCTAAATAAGGGTTTCTAAGCCCATTCATGCAAATTCATGAACATGGAACCCTAAATTAAGCCAGTTATGCATAAAGATCATCTTTTTAGATATAAATCTTCCTTTTATTAATAACAGGTTAATATCGGCTTAGATTATCCAAAGAACATCATTAAATCCACTAATCATCAAAAGGCTTTCCATTAATAACACCACTAAAGGTGACATCTTTAAGTACTTTTCGAATTGAAAACAAAATTAGGCTTCAATAATATTTTTAATGAATTCCTTGATTTTTTCTAATAAAAATTCATACATTACATGCCTTGATCTGAGCTACCCATTATTAAATATGAATTTCTCGAGATAATTACCTCTCGGCCAATAGCAAAGCACCACGTCATCCTTTTGATCTTGTCTTCTTTTCCACACAGATCAGGTCTCCGCGAATAGAGCTTTGCCACATTAGCCGTGCGAGCTCCACCCGAGCAGGGCCTTCGAACTGACAATTGTACACTTTTACCCCTACATCTCTGAATTGAGGGTCACGCGCGCCTGGAGGCAAGGAGGTAATTTCCTCCATACCCATCTTCTTCCTCACAATGGTCCTACCACGTAGAACAGATCCAGCCCACGGTCAACTCCATGGTTGACCTCACGATCGGCTACCCCTGGGTGTAGATCAAAGTCGTCCTCACCTTCATCTCCCTTCCCCAGACTCGGAGCATGCCTCCAGTGCCCCGGTGCTCGCCTGAGTTGTCGGGACGAAGGAGCTCTTCTCCAGCGAGAAGAGTAGCCTAGTCAGGGTACAGGTCGAGGTCTTTTCCTCAATTGGTTGCGCGAGATCCCTCTCACGAATGTGATGATGTGCTCAGGGATGATGCCCATGGTTCGTGACCTTCTATTTATAGGGGATGGTCATCTGTGTCCCCCCCCCAATTTGGGGGAAACCTGCACAGACCATGAAAGGCCCCCAATCCCACCATGATCGGGATCACCATGACTTTTCATAATCAATGGTCTCCTTTCCGAGTCCGGCCATGCTAAGAATCTCAAGAAATCCAGAGAGGAGGATCTACCAGTTTCCCAAACTATATGGGACTAGATGATGAGCAGCCATCGTCGGATCTTTGAGATCAACGGTCCAGGTTAAACATGTTATTATAATATATTTGACATTTAATGTCGATTTTATCATCCTCTCACATTAGAAAAATTTATAAAAATCATATCTCTCAAACCACTTATCCAATTCATCCCAAATTTTAAGAGAAAGTCCATAATGACTTAAAATACGTGTGTGATAAGTTTGGGACTCAAACTCGAAAGTATGAGAGACTTTTATTCATAGACAATTTATCACTTATTAAGGCATATTTTATGCATATTCTCTCTCTCCTATTCTTTTATATTCCTTATTTTATTCCTTTTCCCCATAGAAACCTTGTGGATTCAAAATCTCATCAATGATGAATCAATCACCCATCTTTCCACATATTTCTCATACTTTCATTATTTTCTCAATTTCTTTTCTTATTTATGCATTATTTGATTTCTTCTTTTCCTTCTAATCATATTGGACTCATTAACATATTATGATCTATGAAATCACATGTACAAAAGAAATATTGCCAAGGAAATCCATTAAATACACATGAATCATACAAATTCCATATTCATACATTTATTGGGGAAATTGTGTTTCCAACCATATGAACCCAAATATGGGGTTTGTAACATCCTTCCCCTCTTATAGGAATGTTGCCCTCAAAATTCCACCAGACATACAAACAATTCAGGATAAATACTTTCCCATGTCCATCATTAGCTCCCATGTGGCTTCATCCTCTCCATGGTGCTTCCAAACAACCTTTATCATCTCTATTCATTACTCCTAAGCTCTCTCTCACCTCGGTATCTCATACCCTCATAGGTGACTCAAGGTAAGTTAGCCTCCCTTGGAGTTCAATAGGTTCAATGTTCAATACATGGCTCGGGAACATCACATAGTGCTCTATATCGGACACATGGAACACATCATACATCATATTATCCTGATGGGTAAGGCTAAACATAAGCAACTCCACAAATCCATCTCAAATGGACCCATGCATCGAGGACTCAACTTTCTAAACTATAGCTCGGAGGGGTCAGGTTTTCATAAATATTCACCCATTGTGAGCTACATGTCAGTCTTCTTTGCATCAACTCACGACTCCTGTTGATCCTGGGCTTTCTCAGCCATTACTTGATCAAAGCGTCTTCATTTGCATACACTGTGGTCTCACTGACCTTCACGAGGTCCTCTCACCGACATCATCCAAGTGAAGCGGTAATCAACACAGACTCCCTTACAGAGCTTCATGCATCCCGACACTGGCTATGGTGGTTATCATCACAAGAAAACTCTTCTAGGGGTAGGAACTGCTCCCATGTATCACCCTGAATGAGCACACATGCTCTCATCAGACCCTCTAAAGTCTGGATCATACTCTCTCGACTGTCCATCAGTCAAGGGGTGATAAGTCGTACTCAACTTCAATCTAGCATCGAGTTATTCATGTACCTACTTCCACCGCATGGAAGTGAACTTAAGGTCATTCTCAAGATATTGAACTCGGATCACGGTGTAGTTGAAGTATCTCTCTCTCATATATAGTTCAACCAGATATGTCAATTAATAGTTCTCTCTCTTGGGCAAGGGATTAGGTCAACTTGGTAAGGCGATCTACCATAACCCATAGTGCATCATGACCTCTCTCAGTCTAGGGGAGACCCACCACCATATCCATGGTGGTCTGCTCCCATTCCCTCTTGTGGACTCCTCATTATCTATATCAACTCACTAGGTTATTGGTGTTCTGCCTTTACTTTTTGGCATGTATGGCAACTGGCCACATGCAACTCTATATATTTCTTCCAAGTACCACTGCAAACCTTCACCATCTTGGTAGTACTACGGTGTACGGTGTACTTAAAATCATGAGTATCTTGCATGACATGATTCCTCAAGGGTAACTTTTCGGAAACCCTAAAACACTCTAGTGGGTTTCACCACCTTCCTTTCCTGAGAGGGGTATTTGAGGTTCTTTCAAACAACCCTTTTTATCTTATCAAGCTCTAGGTTGGCTAACTGAGTCAAGAAAACTTTGAGCTCATCATCTTGATTATCAAACCCAAACTTATAACTTATAGATTCCAAACTAATCTTGGCAAGTATGTTCTCATATGATGGTTACCTTAGTTCATCTATGCTTTCATATCATCCATCCAAAGTACTTTCAAAAGGGTGTGGTATTTCCTCTTTCCTCAAGCATCATAGAAACGTTTAAACTCATATCATCTTGATCCTTAGTATATGGCATGTGTTTTTCCCTATCTCTCACTCCCATAACAAGGTGAAATAAGCATTTGGTTGCAGTCCAAATACATAGTTCATCTCGTTCCAAGAGTAGAGATGGTGCATCACACATCACCATCACACTTTCCAGTCTAAGTTGAAACATGACTCCACAACATGAACATCTCCATTATGGGTCTACACCCATGGGAAGGCTTTTCCCATCACCTCTAGATTTTAACATCTCTCTTATGTAGAATCCTTAGTCATTGCTTAAGGTCCCTAGGGTGTCAGTACTTTTGGGGTGATCTAACCCTTATGCATCTAGGGAGTGCCTCTCACATTTACCCTTTAGGCCCCATGAACTCATGAAGGTGGCCAACCTCATAACCCATGGTCCTCGAGAAAGGTAGATGTTACCTCCTGACCCTATGGCCTCGTGCATCCAGGGAACAGACAACTCCTACTTCCATCGGTCTTATCCCATCTTGACCTTAGTATTGACTTAGGATTCAATCATTGCACATCTCAAACCTAAATCCTCCCCCAGATCTCCATCATCTCTCTGGGCACTCATGGTAAAATGTATATTCCTTACACGGGAATCATGGTGACCTACATATCTTGGTCTGGCCCCATACAGGTTACCTCCATGGCAACATATATTCATGCCCCTTAGCGATGGTCACACATGGGTCTATAGATTCATGCTCACACAATGTGCTCTTACACTTAGCTCATCAAGCTCTTATAAGAGACCTCCTTAGGTTATCACGAACCTAAACCAAAAGTTGGTACTCACCCAACGGCAGGGTCCCTTCCCAAGATGGGAGAAAACTATCACTTGATAGTAACAAAGGTCACAAAACGAGCTTACCTCCAAGGTTTACATCATCATCTATATGCTTAGCTCCTAACATTTTACTTATGCATGTATCTAGCAAGAATAAAACCTACTAAACCATGCTAAGTTCCTTGGTATGTCACACATATTCATCATTCCTCAAGGTTGGTCAATCTCATACATGCATATGTCACCAACATGTGTGAGGGGTGGTTCATATATCTCAGTTCCAGTGGGGTTTCCTTTTTCTCCAATACATGGGAAGGAGCTTCCATACTCAAATACTATGAACTCAATCAGCCTCGTGAGCATCATGTGCACCAGGTACTACTACTTCCCCTCTTTGGTCTAGGAACCCCGGGTTCACCTCTTATGCATAGTTATCTAACTCCAAGCTCAACTGTTCCAACATGAACCGAACTTATACCAGATAGGGCATATACTCCCTAACACTCTTCGATGTGTACAACCCTTAGAGCCCTACACAAGGACAACTAACTAGGTGCAAGGCCTCACAACTTGTTACTGTGCCCCCTTTCGGGTCTATGGGACTCTTTTCCCTACACCTCGAAAGTAGGCACTCATATCATATGTACGTCCGTTCACGAAGCCTCTTTCTCTTTTCTAGGGTTTGGTTCCTCTAAAGGTATTCAAGGTACGATAGGCCTCCATGGATCATGCATGAGGCGACCACATCTATATACTTAGGGTCATCCATTACAGGTCATATAATACCCAACTTCTCATGATTCCTCATGTCTTGGAGTCACAATCACCGACCTTCTTCATCAGGTCTCGCTCTTTCTCTCTAGAGCTAACCCTACAACTGGTCCTACCACTGGAGGTTCTCTCACTAAAGATGGGTCAAGGTCATAAGGGTACATGTCTATCCCTACTTGGGTGAAGTGTACTATCAAAACTTATATCCGGTCAAGATCATCTAAAGCACTTTGCATGCTCATGTCATAAACTATTAGGCACAACCTATCTAGCTTAGGTCTAAAACCTACTACCAGCCTTGATGCCACTCTCTTCTATGTAGGTACATACCTCTTTTCTATTCATATATGCCCGTTAGGGTTTCCATACGATCACCATCAACCTTCTCAATGAGGGAGCGATCCCTCACCCTCAATAGGCACGACCACCCAAGGTCGGGTCACCATAAGGAACCAGGGATCAATCAGCCACTCGTTGTTTAAAGCATGCATGTGTACTCAAAACCTTTACGTAAAGCATGCATCTCCAACCCACTTACTCGCATGCATAGACAATTGAGGTATCCAACTCATCGTGTCTTCTCTTTCTCTAACTACTACTGAGGGTTAGGGTTAGCATCATCCTTAGAGGATGCATCAGGTCTCTTCCTCTTCCTGGAGGCTTCTTCCTCCAAGGCTAACTCTCTCTCCTCAACCTCCTACAAGAAGGTCTAACTCTTTCATTATTTGGTGGAGGATTCCTTAATCCTTATTAATCTTATCCCAAACACAAGAGTGGTGTGGAAAGAGAGAAACCCTAATCTCTTAAATTTTATTCAATGAATGGGGTAGAGAAGGGATGAAAATAGATGAGAGAAGACCTAGAGGTATCTTATTTTGAGTCAAATCCTCCAATTTTGGCCAGGCAGTCACACAGATCTGGGAGTCCTCGTAGACCGACTAGAGGGGCGAAGGAAAATATTGCCAGCTCCCAGATCATGATCCTTTTCTAGACACCTCCATTATTAGAAAATTCTCTAATAACTCCATTGGGTTCTAAAGAGTTTGTAAAATTTCATAATTATTAGATATTAAATGAAAAACCATCGATCTGATACCAAATGTAACGACCCCACTTCCCGGTAACCCCCAATTAAGGGAGACCAAGAAGTCAAAGGTGTTATCCCAAAATAGGATCAATGGGTTTGCAAATAATTGAAATAATTAATAAATTCTACTGAAGAATAAATTGGAAATTGGAATAATTTTTTTCTTTTAACATACCTTCAAAATTAGGTAACTGGGACTTCAGCCCGAAGTAGAATTCTATCTACCTAAATCCTCCTTTATTATTTTAACATTAATCTTTATAGGTTCCAAATTTCTTATTTGTCCAATTCCTATGTTGCCTAAAATGCTGGTAAGCAAAACAATGGTCATGCATAATGAATTATACTGGTATGTGGGGGAACCAATAATCTTGCATTTAATTGTAACAATATATTGCAAGAAATTATGATTTAACAAAACAAACTTTACATTTTAAACATAACTACTCAATCCTTACATATTCTTGCATCTGTGCTATCCATGCATTAGATATGGATACTACCTCTCTCATATGGTACATCCCAACTAACCCCCGTGATCATACCTTATAGGTAGATCATTACATAGGGTTGTGGAGTCGTATAGTCCTACCCAATGGTAGACCAACACATCGACTCACGATAACCTGATCATCCTACTCCAAGGGTAGACCATGTACTAGGTCATCTATCTCATCATCATCAAAGCTACAGAGGAGGACTAGGATCTGAGCTAGTCATGCACATATACTTATGGTGATAGTCATAGTCACTTTATAGTTGCATGAAATAAAAGTCAACCAAGCAATTATTTCCAAGCAATAGATAAAACCTCAGAAATCACCGTGAAACTAGAGCGACTTAGCCATAAGCTTAACCACATACATGTTTTGGAGATCTCAAAGAAGCAATATATCGAAATCCAACTAGATGTCCAATCAAGCAAGCCAATCGATCAATCAAGAAAACATTGATCCTGAAAACATGTATAACACCTAGTTGTTACCATCTCATCCCAAACAACTCTTTATTGACTTGGGATACCTTTCTAGGGTTTCTAAGTCTCATTAGGATGCATTGGGGCTCCTTAGATCAATTTCTCAAACTTAATCCTTTTTAGGTCAACAAGCCCTAAAATAGCTTTTCTACTCATAAAAACCCTAATTGCTCAAACTATCCACATTAAGGATCTTGTATACTCAAATTGACTTAGGATCATCATATCTCTATTTATTCATGGATTTGAACAATTAAAAGCATTAAAAGTCATCATCACCTAAATTAGGGTTTCTAAGACCATTAATGCATATTCATGTACATGGAACCATAAATTAAGCCAATTATGCATAAAGATCAACTTTTTAGATCTAAATCTTCCTTTTATTAATAACAGGTTAATATCGGCTTAGATTATCCAAACAACATCATTAAATCCACTAATCATCAAAACTTAGGGTTTTCCATTAATAACACCATAAAAGGTGACATCTTTAAGTACTTTTCGAATTTTAAAAATAATTAGTCCTTACTAATATTTTTAATGAATTCCTTGAATTTTTTTGATCAAAATTCATATATTACATGCCTTGATCCGAGCTACCAATTATTAAATACGAATTTCTTGAGATAAATAGCTCTCTGCCAATAGCAAAGCACCACGTCATCCTTTTGATCTTTTATTCTTTTCCACACAGTTCAGGTCTCTACGAATAGAGCTTCACCACATTATCTATGCGGGCTCCACATGAGCAGGGCCTTCAAATTGGCGGTTGTACACTTTTACCCCTGCGTCTCTAACTTCAGGGTCATGCACGCCTGAGGGCAAGGAGGTAATTTCCTACTTACCCATCTTCTTCCTCAAAACGGTCCTCCCGCATACAAAAAAGCCAGCCCACAGTCAACTCCATGGTTGACCCCGTGATCAACTACCCCTGGTCACAGAGCAAAGTCGTCCTCACCTTCGTATTCCTTCCCTGGACTCGGAGCATGCCTCCATTGCCCCGATGCTTGCCTGAGTTGTCGGGACGAATGAGTTCTTCTCCAGCAAAAAGAGCAGCCTAGTTAGGGTACAAGTCGATGTCTTTCCTCAATTGGTTGCACAGAACAAATCAGATCCCTCTCAAGAACATGATGATGTTCTCAGGGATGATGCACATTGTGGCATCCAACTTACAAAAACATGATTTACTTAAGCGGAAGCATTCATTTGCAGCGGATTACTGAAAATCACTAAAAATTAAAACTTTTTACAAAGAGATCCAAACATAGGAAAACTCTTATAACAAGAACCACAGTATTACATATACATCCTGGTTCACAAGTATATATCTTGTACTATTCCTTCTCGAGGATTACAAGCATCAACTGCCCTGTTAAAACTATACACATGCAGTATAAGAATCTCGAGGCATCAAGCCAAAATCTCAGATCGATTCATTATATTAACTACTGACTCCGAGGACCTGAGAGTACAGAGATGAAACATAAGACTCTATATACAAAACATGACAGCCAGTGTCTCCACCTGAGAATTCACTGATGTCCCTACTGCAGTTCTTCCCCTGTTGTAGGGTTTCTGCTTCTTCTTCTGCGTCTACCTAAAAAGTTGGATCCCACGGGGGTGAGACAATTGAAATTGTCCCAGTGAGAGATATAACTCTCCGCCAGAAATATTATTATTGCAATTTAATGGAATAAAACTGAGCAGAAGAATCATAAGTATTCAACAGCAGATAAATCAATTATCTAAGCATATTAAAGTAATGTTCTTCTTCAAAGTATTTCAGCTTAGTAAAGCAGTATGTCATTTATCCAATAAGGAATATGAAGAACATGTATGACATTTATCCATCTAAGATATACTAAGCAATGTAACGTCAACCAATGATTCTCATATTTTACCTTTAAGCAAATACGCTACACGGATGATTACATTTTACAATCATACTTAAGCCCTGAGGGGATGAGGTATACCGCTCATACTCCAACCGACCATTGCGAAATCGAAATCAGTACCATACATTGGTCAATAGAAGAGCCAGATTCCCATGACCTCATCTTCCTCAGTCAGTGTGAGGATCAAATGCAGGACATCTTGTGTCTCTGCTAAATAGATTTCCAGGGTATACTGGCAACTTCGCTATTAGGGTTACAGTGGTATGTTGTACTCTCTTCACAGTCGAGAGATTTCATATTTATCTCACATCAATCCAGTATTAACATCATTGGGAGATTAGTGATACATCCATCCCAACATTCGAGAGATTAGTGATACATCCATCCCGGCATATATAATGAAGGATTGAGAGATTTAATGTTTATCTCACATCAATTCCTCCATTAGGGCGTAAGGATATTTGCACCCATAACCCCCACATACTCAATAGTATGCCCTCCAGGAGTTCCCTTAGGAAAACATGTTTCACCATCACCAAACTACTGACGATGATGGATCTATGGTCAGGGCTCTACATGTTACCATTTCACTTGATTAATTAAGTACATTACAATATTCTTTTAGCATCAATCAGGTTTTCAAACATAAATCATTATAACAAATGCTACAAAGAATGAGTGATATTTCTATCAAGTCCTTTTTAAAGCTTTATAAAACATTGGGTTCTCAATCCCTTGTCACATCAGGGCATTCTCATCCCTTAACATCTCATCATCATGATTATGGAATATGGGTATTCAAACCCTCAATTCATCAAAACACTTGTTACCACTTATCATGTAACTTAATGCCTTCAGGTCATCTGACCAAGGTAAACATAATATTTGCAATGCAGGCATTTCACATGGCTCTTAAAGCCCAATAATCGTTTGTCACCTCTTATTTAAGCAACAAAGCATATTATGGCACACAAGGCCCATAAAACAATTTCGATAATAAAATATCATAGCTCATACCTAGCTATGTCCAACATCTCATGAAACCTGCATGATTAGTGCACATGATAACATTTATATCAATTACATATCATCATTATGCATTGTAAGAGTAACATCACTATTACCTTATTGGAATTAGGATTTCCCAATTTATGTCAATGAAGAATACTCATTCCATTACCCAATTTAGGGTTATGGTTTATCATCATATTGTCCAAGATTAGGGTTTCATACACTATAACCCAAGATTAGGGCTTCACATACCTTTATCCTTTATCAGGGTTAGGATTTCATATCAAGGTTTCACATGTTATTATGTAGCATTACTTTGGGTTAGAGTTTCACATCACATCATTGCATTAGGGTTTCGCTTGACATTGATGTCACCCTCAATTAGGGTTTCACATGACATTACCCTCAATTAGGGTTTCACATGATATCACCCTCAATTAGGGTTTCACATGATATCACCCTCAATTAGGGTTTCACTTAACATAACCCTTAATTGAGATTTCTCACATCATCACCCTAGATTAGGGTTACACCAAGCATTGCCCTAAATTAGGGTTGGGGTCCATCAAATTCTCAATTAGGGTTTCATGATCTCTTTATCAAGGATCATACCCTAATTATATATATTTTGTTCATGTTGTGAGTATTGAGATTTAACCATTACATGATTATTATACATGAATGTACCCTCTCTCTCTTTCATCCTCTTTAGGATAATACTTACTTCAAACTTGATTA
The DNA here is from genome assembly GCA_963693085.1 of Alisma plantago-aquatica. Classification (NCBI taxonomy): domain Eukaryota; kingdom Viridiplantae; phylum Streptophyta; class Magnoliopsida; order Alismatales; family Alismataceae; genus Alisma; species Alisma plantago-aquatica. The sequence continues at coordinate 13,103,997 of OY856414.1, read as the reverse complement.
AATTAGGTCAACTCAACTTGAATGAAAGGTTGACATAGTGTATTAAGTCATTACTTCCATAAGCATCAAAGGTTAACCCCTCTAAGGGTACCAATCATCTAAGTACATTAGGGATTCAACCATTGTACTTATCTTTGATAATCATCATTATCAATCATGGGATCAACTGATCTTTCATCACTTTAAGTCTTCAATCAATTTTGTGTATGGTAAACCTCCATTCGGTTTTGACCTTTAAATTTCCAAACGGTTTGAAGTCAATGGCCCTCCAAACGGTTTTGAAACCATTTGGGCATCTAGGATTAAGACCATTTGCCCTCCAAATAGTTTTGAAACCGTTTGGGCACTCAACATTAGAAACCGTTTGAACAATTCATCACTAAGATCGATTGGACAAACCAATAGTTGAAACTGATTGAAAAATTGAAACCACTTGGTCATTCAAACGGTTTTGAAACCGTTTGATTCCAAACGGTTTCAAGACCATTTGGACTCAAATGGTCTCAAGACAGTTTGATCCAAAACATCTTGAAACTGAATGAATCATTTTGGGTTACTTTCAATCAATCAAATAGAGTTCCAATTATTCAACCCATCAATTATTGTAATCATTGGAATTACTTCAATTGAAACAATTGAATCACCATTCAATCATGACCTCATCTGACCTCAAATGGTCTTGAGGTCGTTTGACCTCAAACGGTTTTGAAACTGTTTGGTGTCAAATGGTCTTGAGACCGTTTGACCCATCCAAGCACTGAAATTGATTGAATTCAATTAGGGATTCTTCAACAAATTGATTTAGGGTTTGCAATCAAGAATCCCTAAAGTATTGACCCATTTTGAAGTTAATTCAATTGAAAACCATTGGATCATCATCAAATTATAACAACACCTGACCTCAAATGGTTTTGAGGTCGTTTGACCTCAAACGGTCTTGAGGACGTTTGACCTCAAACGGTCTTAAGATCGTTTGATCCATTCAACACTGAAATTGTTTGCATCAATTAGGGTTTGTAATCAATGGATCATCCATCACTGTAACCATTATAATCAAATCAATTTGAGCTATTGGATCATCATCCAATTACATCAGCAAATATCCCCAAACAGTCTTGAGGTCCTTTGATCCCAACCGGTCTTGAGACCGTTTGCTCCAAACGTTCTTGAGACCGTTTGGTCTCAACCGGTCTTAAGACCGATTGGACTAAATCTTGAACTGTTTGCACATGTACTTGTTGAGGTGTGTGGTTAGGATGATTTCATCATCTTCAAGCTTTAGACCTTCAAAATTTCAGGGATTCTTGTGGTGATTTCAACAATCAATCAAAAGGAATTTCGAGAATGAAGAAAGATTCAACATATGTAAGAGAAAGGAAATCAATAATAACATTTAAGGGTTCAAGTTATATAAACCGCCTTCAAAGAAGCTTCAAAGCTCCAAACTCCATGTCTTTAATGGTGGAAGAAGCTTTCTCAACTGCCCAAGGCTCCTCCTCAAGTCTTTGAGTGAAAAGATTGGCTAGAATTGAAGAATGGATGAAGAAAAGAAGAAATCAAGCATTGATTTTCGATTTTCACCATGAAACCAAGGTTGAAGATGAATATGGAGCTTACCTACAGGTTGTGGAACGTCCTCCTGTTTCTCCTTAGCTCCTTAGTGCACGGCCAAAGCAAGGAAAGAAAAGGGACCGAAAAATCCTTTCATTTGGCTTGGAAATGGGATGTATATAAGGAAATTCAATGAGAGAAAAAGTCTTATAATAATCCTTTAATTTCCAAAACTACTGCCACATACTCTCCTCCATCCCTTGCATACGAATCCATCTCCCCCATCTTGCAATTCTTTTTCATTATCCATGAATTAAAGGAAAACAAATTAAGCACCGTAACCATTATAATAATAATATCCAAAATTGAGTGGATATTACTTTTCCTTTTACTAATGTGAGTGGGCTCTCCACTCACTTAGGACATTTCGTGGCCTTTGCAAGGCACAAAAACGTTCACACTTATACAAATCCAACCATCTCATTTTTTGTTGGAGGGCACTTCAATTAATATATTTATTTTTGCATTAAATTGAATTAGGGTTTCAATTATGCTTAAATCTTGATTATTTTAATATCAAGACTCTCTCTCCTCTAAAGAGATTCAAATGAGACGCCCCTCTCATTTTATTTTCTCTATATTATGCCAAAAAATATGAGGGACCCTCTTGAAGTGGTATTTTGCATATTGAACCCTAGGTTTTGGGTAATTTGCACATTACACCAAAACTAGGTTTTAATGCACAAAGATTGCTCAGCAAGCTCTATCTTGGTGCTCAAGCTTGTGGAAGCCATACCACTACATCATAATCATTCCTATGATACTTCAACATCTGAGGAACATTAATCATGTAACATTTGCAAGTTAACCCCTCAACTAGGGTAATTTGCACTTTAGTCCAAAACAAGCAAAACATTATTTCAACATTATTCAAAAAGGACTAAAATTGAAACATAAGTTCCTCTTGGGAATTCATTACTTTTCAAGAAATAAGAACAAGCATATAATTAACTTTATTAAGCAAAACATCTAGGGTTAAGGCATAACCCAGGTCAGGGATGTTACAAATTATCCACCCCTAACAGGGATTTCATCCCTGAAAGCATCGACGAAAACATTAAGAGAAAAGAGAAGGATACTTCCTCCTCATCTCTTCCTCAAGTTCCCACGTAGCTTCTTCAATGCCACGGTGATGCCAGAGAACTTTCACGAGAAATATGTCTTTCTATTTTAGCTTTTTAGTTCTTTTATCAAGGATCATCACAGGTCCTTCAACATATGATATATCATCATTTAGTTCTACCTCCACAGGTTGTAGAACTAATTCTGTGTCAGGATGACACTTTCTCATCATGGAGATATGGAACACTGGATGCAACTTATGCAACTCAAGTGGCAACTCCAGCTTATAGGTTGCCTTTCCAATCCGTTTAATGATTGTATAAGGCCCCATAAATCTAGGAGCTAACTTTCCCTTCCTTCCAAACCTAAGAACACCTTTCCAAGGTGAGACCTTGAGATATACTCTGTCTCCAACTTGTAATTCTAAAGGTCTTCACCGTTTGTCAGCATACGACTTTTGTCTATCCTGTGTAGTCTTTAATTATTGTTGTATTACTTTATCTTTCTCAGTTGTCTACTGCACAAGCTCAGGACCCAAAAGTTGATATTCTCCTGTTTCATACCAACATAAAGGAGATCTACAACGTCTACCATATAATGCTTCATATGGTGCCATATCAATACTGTGCTGATAGCTATTATTGTAAGAAAATTCTATCAAGCTCAGGTGTAGATCCCAACTTCCTACAAACTGAAGGACACATGCCCTAAGCAAATCCTCCAAGGTTTGTATGGTCCTCGCAGATTGTCCATTTAACTACGTACCCAAAGCTTTATGTTGTCGTTCCCAAAAATGACTCGTGAGCAGGGGACCTCTATCAGAAACAATAGTAACTGGGACCTCGTGCAACCGCACTATCTCATCTACATATATCTGTGCAAGCTTCTCAGCAGTGTAGGTTGTTTTGACAGGAAGGAAATGTGTTGTCTTAGTCAACCTATCAACTATCACCCATATGGAATCATGACCTTTGGTTGTTCTAGGAAAACCAACCACAAAATCCATGGTCACATGATCCCATTTCCACTGCGGTATAGGCAAAGGTTGCATTGTTCCTGCGGGCTTCTGATGTTCAGCTTTAACCTGCTGACACACCGGACACCGCATAACAAACTCAGCTACATCCTTCTTCAATCCTGGCCACCAATACATATCTTTCAAGTTATGATACATTTTGGTTCTTCCTGGATGCATTGCATACATCGAAGAATGAGCTTCCTCCAAGACTGACTTCCTTAAGTCATTGGCATCAGGTACTACCATCCTGCCATGGTAACAGACTACCTGATCTTCTGACTCATGAAATCCATCCCGTTTCTCACTACCATACTCTGACCTGATCTGCTGAAGCACAGTATCAACTTGTTGTGCTTCTTTAATCTGCTGTCTCAGAGTAGGTTTCATGTGCATCTCAGCTAACATCCTGGCTAACAATTATATTTTAAGTTATATATTGTTTTTCCTCAAGGAGATAAGCATATCTCTTTTAGAGCACACTAAGGAGTTCAACTGTGCTTTATCTAAGGCTGGTGATGATGATTTCCTACTTAGTGCATCAGCCACTACATTAGCCTTTCCTAGATGGTAATCAATTGTACAATCGTAGTCCTTGATTAACTCCATCCAGCGGCATTGTCTCATGTTCAACTCATGTTGTGAGAAAATATATTTTAAATTCTTATGGTCTGTGAAAATCTGGAATGTTTCTCCATAGAGATAATGTCTCCAGATCTTCAAAGCTTGGACCACAGCAGCTAGCTCTAGATCATGTGTTGGATAATTCTCCTAATGTTTCTTAAGCTGTCGAGAGGCATAAGAAATCACTTGATTATCCTGCATCAACACACATCCAAGACCATTCTTAGATGCATCACAGAAAACTATGTACCCCTTCCCTTGCTCAGGTAACACCAGCACAGGTGCACTTGTTAACCTTTCCTTCAACAACTGGAAAGAATGTTGACACTTGCCATTCCAAACAAAAGGAACCTCCTTCCTAGTCAACTTGGTTAGGGGTAAAGCTATAGAACTGAAGTTCTTAATGAACCTCCTGTAATAGCCTACCAGTCCTAAGAAACTGTGTATCTCCATTGGTGTATTTGGTTGTTCCCATTGTAGGACAGATTCTACCTTTTTAGGATCAACACGGATACCTGAGGCAGATATTACGTGTCCTAGAAAAGAAACTTCTGGTAACCAGAACTCGCATTTGCTAAACTTAGCATACAGCTTATGCTCTCTTAGCAAAGTTAAAGCTTGACGGAGGTGCTGCTCATGCTGTTGAGCATCTTTACTGTAGATCAAGATGTCGTCTATGAAGACTACTATGAATTGATCAAGAAAAGGTCAAAAGATTCTATTCATGAGTTCCATGAATGCAGTTGGTGCATTAGTTAGTCCAGATGACATAACTATGAACTCATAGTGACCATACCTTGTCCTAAAGGCAGATTTAGGTATGTCACCTTCCTTTATACGCAACTGATGATATCCTGACCTCAAATCTATCTTAGAGAAGATAGTTGCACCTCGCAACTGATCAAACAGGTCATCGATCCTTGGTAGAGGATACTTATTCTTTATAGTTACCTTATTCAATTGTCTGTAATCAATGCATAACCGCATCGATCCGTCCTTCTTCTTAACAAAGAGAACCGGAGCACCCCATGGTGAAGTACTCGGTCAGATAAATCCTTTCTCAAGCAACTCCTATAGCTGTTTCTTAAGCTCTGCCATCTCAGCAGGTGCCATCCTATATGGTGTTTGTGCTATTGGTTGCGTGCCCGGGATTAGATTAATCTCAAAATCAATCTCTCGGGGTGGAGGTACACCTGGAAGTTCTTCAGGAAACACATCTTCAAACTCCCTAACTATCGGAACTTCAGAAAGATTAGAACTCTCCATTGTGGTATCTACCACATGTGCCAAGAATGCAAAGCATCCTTGTCTCATCAGCTTCTCAGCTACCATAGCTAACACAAGACACGTTGGAAGAATCTTTCTATCTCCCTAAAAAATCCATGTGTCACTATCATCTGTGAATACTGCTTGCTTGGAGTCACAATCCAAGACAACCTTATACTTTTCTAGGGTGTCCATCCCAAGAATTATATTGAACCCGTGCATCTCATGTGGTATAAGATCCACCTGAATGCGATGTTCAGAAAAGGAAAGAATGTAGGGAGAACTCACCTCCTGCAACACTGTAGATCCCAATAAAGGGGTTTCTAACAACAGACTATCTGCTCTATGGATGATAGTCAGGTTACAGTCAAGGATCACCCTTCTAGTGATAAAGGAATGCGTAGCACCCGGATCAATTAAAACAGATACGAAGCAGGATGAAGACATATCAGAATGAAATAGTTCCATCTGACCTGTCACAACTCGAGGGTTGACTACTGCTTCGGGTTGATTCATTGCATAGAATCTCGTCGTTGCTTGCTGTTGACCATGTGCTCAGTTGTTTGGTGTCGACGATCCAGCTTGGGACGCTTGTCCACGTCCTCTAGCGTCACTTGGAAACTATTGCCTCTGAGAGCCTTGCTGACTCTGCCTCTGAGGTTGAGTCACACTTGCTTCTCTAGCTCGACAATCTTTCATCAAATGCCCCATCTTTCCACATATAAAACATCCTCTGTTCCCTGACTGTGGCCTGGGTGGTCCTGTTACCAACACTGATGCTGAGCTGTGGGCTCCTTCTAGTGGTAAACTACGACCTCTACCCGCACTCGACGTCCATTGCGTCTGGGTATTGAACCTTGGTGGTGCCATTGGTGCAGAAAACCTCAGTTTCTTAAAACTTTTGGACCCTTGTCCTTGAAACTGAGTATACACCTTCTTACTCTTAGTCTATCGCTTCTCAGTCACATACCTCTCTATCCGTCTCACAGACTCCACAAAGGTGGTGAACCTCTCCCTATTCTCTAAAGCAGACACAAGAGTGGTCAAATCAGTGTTCAGCCCCTTCTCAAAACGCCAAATCCTCTCCTCATCTGTACCTGCCATATGTGGACAGGACCGCAAAAGCTCCATGAACTTAGCTTCATACTTGCTAATGTTCATTGGTTCTTGCCTTAACCTCTCAAACTTAGAGATTTTATCATCTAGAAATGTCTTAGGGAAATATCTACTGACGAATTCTCGTCGGAATATTTCCCATCCGATCTCAACACCTGGCCTTTTTCCCTCTTCTATTGTCCACCAGTGGCCATCACTCCCCTTAAGAAGGTACACTACATGTCTAACCTTCTCAGCTTCCGGGATATTAAGGATTCTGAAGGCCTTCTCCAGCTCAGTCAGCCACATGTCAACATCTGCTGGGTCTGCTGTACCAGCATATTCTGTGGCTCCAACCTGGCGAAGTCATTTAAAAGTCTTGTCGGTACCCTGTCCTTGATGGTGAGCTGGTGCCCTAGGCACAGGTGGTGGCATTCTATCTGCCATATGCATCATGGTTGCCATGAACTGCCCAAACAGATCATGGAAGGCTGGATTTTCCAGTGCATCTTGGTTAAGCTGGGGATGTCCAAGTTCTGGTTCCTCCCTAGCTTGGTCCCTTGCACCTCTTCCTGGTGCAGCAACGTTGCTCTCAACAGCATGTTCTTCGTGTGATCCAGACATCTTCAAGTTCTTCTTCTCCTCCTATATGAGCAGAAGACACTATCAGATAACAGGAAGACACTATAACAGACTCAACAACCTTAATCCTATGTCTCTGTAGACTCAGCGAACCTGGAGATCTGATACAACTAAACTTGTGGCATCCAACTTACAAAAACATGATTTACTTAAGCGGAAGCGTTCATTTGCAGCGGATTACTAAAAATCACTGAAAATTAAAACTTTTTACAAAGAGATCCAAACACAGGAAAACTCTTATAACAAGAACTACAATATTACATATACATCCTGGTTCACAAGTACATATCTTGTACTATTCCTTCTCGAGGATTACAAGCATCAACTGCCCTGTTAAAACTATACACAGGCAGTATAAGAATCTCGAGGCATCATGCCAAAATATCAGATCAATTCATTATATTAACTACTGACTCCGAGGACCTGAGAGTACAGAGACGACACATAGGACTCTATATACAAAACATGACAACCAGTGTCTCCACTTGAGAATTCACTTTTGTCCCTGTTGCTGCTGTTGCTGTTCTTCCCCTGTTGTAGGGTTTCTGCTTCTTCTTCTACGTCTACCTAAAAATTTGGATCCCATGGGGGTGAGATAATTGAAATTGCCCCAGAGAGAGATATAACTCTCCGCCAGAAATATTATTATTGCAATTTAATGGAATAAAACTGAGCAGAAGAATCATAAGTATTCAATAGCAGATAAATCAATTATCTAAGCATATTAAAGCAATGTTCTTCTTCAAAGTATTTCAGCTTAGTAAAGCAATATGTCATTTATCCAATAAGGAATATGAAGAACATGTATGACATTTATCCATCTAAGATATACTAAGCAATGTAACGTCAACCAATGATTCTCATATTTCAACTTTAAGCAAATACGCTACATGGCTGATTACATTTTACAATCATACTTAAGCCCTGAGGGGATGAGGTATACCGCTCATACTCCAACCGACCATTGCAAAATCAAAATTAGTACCATACATAGGTCAATAGAAGAGCCATATTCCCATGACCTCATCTTCCTCAGTTAGTGTGAGGATCAAATGCAGGACATCTTGTGTCTCTGCTAAATAGCTTTTCAGGGTATACTGGCAACTTCTCTATTAGGGTTATAGTGGTATGTTGTACTCTCTTTGCAATCGAGAGATTTCATATTTATCTCACATCGATCTGGTATTAACATCATCAGGAGATTAGTGATACATCCATCCCGACATTCGGGAGATTAGTGATACATCCATCCCGGCATATATAATGAAGGATTGAGAGATTTAATGTTTATCTCGCATCAATTCCTCCATTAGGGCGTAAGGATATTCGCGCCCATGACCCCCACATACTCAATAGTATGCCCTCCAAGAGTTCCCTTAGGAAAACTTGTTTCACCATCACCAAACTACTGACGATGATGGATCTATGGTCAGGGCTCTACATGTTACCATTTCACTTGGTTAATTAATTACATTACACTATTCTTTTAGCATCAATCATGTTTTCAAACATAAATCATTATAACAAATGCTAAAAAGAATGAGTACTATTTCTATCAAGTCCTTTTTAAAGCTTTATAAAACATTGGGATCTCAATCCCTTGTTACATCAGGGCATTCTCATCCATTAACATCTCATCATCATGATTATGGAATATGGGTATTCAAACCCTCAATTCATCAAAACACTTGTTACCACTTATTAGGTAACTTAATGCCTTCAGGTCATCTGACCAAGGTAAACATAATATTTGCAATGCAGGCATTTCACATGGCTCTTAAATCCCATTAATCTTTTGTCACCTCTTATTTAGGCAACAAAGCATATTATGGCACACAAGGCCCATAAAACAATTTCAATAATAAAATACCATAGCTCATACCTGTCTATGTCCAACATCTCATGAAACATGCATGATTAGTGCACATGATAACATTTATATTAATTACATATCAGCACTATGCATTGTAAGAGTAACATCACTATTACCTTATTGGAATTAGGATTTCCCAATTTATGTCAATGAAGAATACTCATTCCATTACCCAATTTAAGGTTATGGTTTATCATCATATTGTCCAAGATTAGGGTTTCATACACTATAACCCAAGATTAGGGCTTCACATACCTTTATCATTTATCACGGTTAGGATTTCATATCAAGGTTTCACATGTTATTATGTAGAATTACTTTGGGTTAGAGTTTCACATCACATCATTGCATTAGGGTTTCACTTGACATTACCCTCGATTAGAGTTCCACAGGATGTCACCCTCAATTAGGGTTTCACATAACATTACCCTCAATTAGGGTTTCACATGATATCACCCTCAATTAGGGTTTCACAACATTCCTAGTTAGCCACCACTCCATCTAGGCATTCCTAAAGCATACCTCTTTTGAAGGTCATACAGGGGCCTGAAGCACCTAGGTCTTCAAGACCGGTCTCATCCAAGGCCCTCAAGAACTCTCTACAACTACTAAAGCTCAAGTTATCACTTCCAATCTTTTTATTTGGATGGCTAACATCGTTGAAGTCTCCCATCACCAACCAAAGTAAGGAAGAAGTTGTCCCAAAGATATCCAAATGGTTCCATAGGAAATGTCGCTTCATCCATTTTTTACTCACATACACAATAGTTAGGAGATAGCACTTGTTGATCATATAATGTATAAATTGCTTATGGAGTGCCAGCACCTCCACCACGTCAACTTTGTCTTTCTATAGAAGCCAAATCCCCCCAGCAAAGCCGATAGCTTCAACTCTATGAGAAAGATCATAACCAAGTTATCTGATGATACTATCAGTAGCGCTACCACTGGTACGGGGTTCCACTATGCCCAAGATGTAGATGTGGAATATGTGAGAAAAGTCCCTTATGGTGTTCTAGATATCCGCCGAACAGATACCCTATACATTCCAAGAAGTGCAAATCATTTGGGTGGAGAGGTGATTTGTGGTCTTATCTCACCCTCTTTGTTCCCATGTCAGTTCCCCCCTCCTCCTTGAACTATTTTTGTTAAGCTCTATAGCATTATACACCTTCCTGTTGTGCAAGTAAATTCTCACACTACCTTTCAAAGGTACCTGAGAACCTATAGATCACAACGACTGGTCATTTGAGCCAAAATAGAAAGTCATAGGAGGGGCATTTATGTTTTTTTCACCTGTGACTGCCACCATGTCATCTTCTTCTATGACATTGGCCACATGTTTGTTCTCTTTCCCTTCGATTGATCCCCTCGCGGTTCAGCTACTTGCTTGTCTATGTTGCTCATTTGAGACTGCCTACAGAGGAACTCGAGTCTTCTGAGATTGTGTCTGGCCCATTATTTTGTTCTTTTCCTTCTTCTGTCTCCAATAAATCCCACTCACTTGGTTAGCAACACCATTTAAATCTACCTACTCCCCTTCTTCATCCTCCTCGAGAGAGAGGTTACTAAAATTATTCTCTGTGTCTGCTCCAACCTTTCCTTATTGTTGTCCTCTCCTTAGTTTACACTAGAAGGGTCTAGCGTGCATTTTCAGTGTGAACTCACCCAAAGGGGAAATCTCCTCAACCAAGCCTTGGTCATCACTGCCAAAATCCTTCTTCTTCTGAGCTGCAATTTGTGCTTCAGTTCTCAACCTACATTCCATTTCTGTGTGCCCCAAGAACTTACAATACATATAGATGGATGGGAGGTTCTCATACTCTAGGCAATAATATTCCCCCTGGATGTACATGATAAGAATCAAAGGTTTAATTGAGTCTAGCTTGACTACCAATCTGGCAAACTTCCCTCAACATTTAAGTTTAGTGTTTGTATCCACTCTCATCATCTCTCCATTGTTATCCCCAGTCTCCTCTAAAATCCTCCTCTGATATAGGAATATAGGCAACATTAGAACCCACACCGATGCAACGATGTATTTGAGGTTGTCAGCCGAAGGAGTGAAACATGGGTCCCATGGCTGGACACTAATATAGAACCCCATTAATGGGCAAGGACCTTCAATTAATGCCTTTAGGTAGTCGTCCTGCCGTTGAAGCCTCACAAAAAATAGTTATTCTCTATGTCAATAAAATAGAAGTTCCCATCCAGATTCCACATCACTCTGACCCTCTTCTGAAGCATCATGAACCCCATTTTTCTTCCCAGACCCTTCATAATCACATGTATTGCCAAGGTTTCATTAGATTTGCATACTTCCCTTCTTCATTCTAAAAAATCAAAGTACTAGTGATTTCCTTCACCACGATATCCTTCATCATTAGATCTACATTCATGTCTTTTAACTCCATGATTGAATCCATTTCAAGACCTTGTTCTCCAGATGTAATATCCTTATAGGATACAAGTCTGCAAGTTTTTTCCACATGCAGGTTGGTTTGTGTTGAAGAGGGGAGAGATGGAAAGCCACCATCTACTTCCATCACAACATCATGTCTTCTGGTCGTCTACTGTGGAGGGGTTCCTTTCCCTACTTTGGTGAAGTGCAATGTAATTCCCAGACTCTCTAAGATGTCCACCCGCGTGTGACCAATATGTCCCATCACCTGATGGTCCTGAACCATTGTGGTCTCGACTGTGACATCCGACCTTCCTTTTGGATCTGAGGTTTCAAAGGGCATCTCCTTCGAGGGTTTTTGCCCCCATCCCCCAAACAATACTCGGCTTTCGCCGTGTCTACCTCTCCCAAAACCTATCATCATTCTCCCAAACACATGCCTATTGTGCATTTTAAACCCATACCTTTAGAACAAGACATAGAAAATATCAAGTTTTCTAATATATCCTTGATATTCCAATATTTGCATTCAAATATATGTATAAATGCATGTGAAATTCCATTTTATGTCATCCTTTCCCTATTATAGGAATTTTTTCCTCAAAATTCGAGTAGTCGTCTAAAAGATGAAAATGAGAATTTTCCATATTCGTCTTTAGATCCCATGTGTCTTCATCTTCACCATGATGATTCTAATGAACCTTACTATCTCAATTTCTAGAATTATCTTAGCTGTATTATTATCTCCAAGTATAAAAAAACTCAGATTAAGGTATCATTATTTGGTGTCTCAATACTTGTGTTTCCATTCATTGTTAGATAATTATGCTTGTCTAGCTCATCAAAATAAGTCTTATATTCATAGAATTAGATTTACCAAGTTTGAGGATCTAATATTCACCCCTTCTCGAAGGAATTTTCCCCCCAAAATTGAAGCCAATTTAGACTAAGGTGAATGATAACTCTTATTAAAGTTTTATACCTTTGGGTTAAAAATCCTTCTCAGATGTCTTTATATAGTTCACCTTTAATGACTTTCATTGATGTGTGAACTCTTTTCATGCTAAGGTTGTATTCAATTTCAATTTTAGGAAATATTCACAATCTCATTCATTGCATGATTTTATGACTTAATGGTTACTTTGTGATTCCAATTCCATTTCATAATTATATTTCCACTTCTGATTTCAATTTCACTAGTGACCACATTTTCACCAAGATTTCTGATATATTATTCACTATGTTCACCTAAGGGTGAGGTAACACCTCCAACCCTAGAATATTCCATTAAATTTCAACTTAGGGATTCATTCTCATATATCTTTTTTTTTTGGTATATCAAAAATTTGTCTATCCAAGCTCTGACACTCAAAACAAGATGAAATGAATATTTGGTTGTAGTCCAAATACAAATTTCATCCCATCGCAAGGGTAGAGACGGGTGTATTCACGCATTATCTTTCAAATTTCTAAAAAAAAATTCAGTCACTCTCAACAATGACTCCATACCATGAATACCTTTTAGTTCCACATTTTTCTTTCTACTTAATGCACTCATATGGAAAGTGGTTTTCCCATAATTTTTGAGTCTATGTACAACTCCTTTTGAGATCCTTAGTCAAACATGACTTCCTATTTTCTTTCTATCTAAATCTCATGCCGCGTTAGTCTCAGTCATTTCCCTAAGATCTTTAGGGGTATAGGTACCTTTAGAATGATTGCCTCTTGACCCCCAAGGGACTTATGCACTTAGTACATGATCATCTCCCAACCACATCAGTCCCATGTACCTTTTAATCATCCTACTTGATCTTAGGGTTGACTTACCCTCAGGCAATGATGGTTTTGTCATCTTCATCGATGCATCAGAGATGGGCTTAAGATGCGTGCTAAAGCAAAACTATCATGTTTTTGCCTTTGCCTCAAGACAAATCAAGCTCAAGGCAAATGAGGAGGGCACTCTCTGATGCATAAGGGAAGAGGGATGACCCCAAAAGTGTCGGCACCCTATTGACCTAGAGGATAAGACTAAGGAGCGTGTGATGTCCCAAGTGTGTTTGAGACCAGTTCTCCATGAAAGAAAAACCTTGATATCAAGATGTTCATGATGTAGAGACATGTGATGCACGTTTCAGTTTAGATTGTAGGTGTACTGGAAATGTGGGATGTACCATCTCTATAAAAGAGAGATAAAGGGGGGAAGTTTTGATACCATTTTAGATCAAATCAGAGGAGGGATGGAATTTTGACATGTGATAGAAGATTCACCATGAAACTATATCCAAAGAAGCTAAACTTATATGATTTCATCATTCCTCGGATCGCAAAACCCTAGGTCAGCATCTCCATCAATTTCTCCTCTCAAACCCTAACTCTCCCTCTCTCTCTAGGATTTCGTTTCTCTTATTTGAATCACGAATTATGAGAGCTCCTTGTGTGTTAGGTTGACCATATAGAGCAATTAAACTGCTTGGGTCAATTGCACTTTGACCCCTTACTATACTTTTTCTTATTTCAGCAAATTTTTTCGGCTAGCAGAAAATGAACTTTAAGTGAGATTATATACTTACATACCCTCAAAAAGAAATATACATATTTCATAGAGTTTCTTACCTCATATGATTATACATAAGGGCATCATTATCACATTTCACTCATAAAATGTCTCCATTCCCTTGAGTGGTCTCAAGCCACTAATGATTGTTTTCCTAACTACCTTTTGGTATGAGGATCCTACAACCAACTATTGACGGCCTACCAGGGATAAACCTCAAATGAAAAGGTCATGTCACCTCAATTGATAAACCGACTATCCACTCCATGAGGTGCACACAACTCACCCATGGGTATTGATTAACTTGCCTTATATCGACCATAGGGATGTTAGGGGTGATAGGATAAAACCCAATAATGAGGTACATATTCCTTTGGTGGAGTAACCACCTCATACCAAATGAGCCACTAAGCAATAATAGAAGTAAACACGCAACAACCCAAGGCAAAGAAACTATGGGCCTTCTATGCCCCTCAACTAAGGAGCAAGAGATGAATAGATAATACTAAGAAAAGAACTTAACTATCAACAAGTATCATGCTCTAGCCTATTAGATCTCACATAAAATACCAAACTAAATTGCTAAAACATGTGTGGACTATTAATACTTTGATACTAGTTATTATAACCACCAAGTCCTATACGAGAGACAAATCATGAACCAAGATTAAGTAATGTATCACACTTGCATCCTTGTAGGTTATTCTAGGTGATTTTAGATACTTTTGGCACAAGATACTTGTTATATCAATATTTTTGCAATCAATAATAATAGTTTCTCTTTTAGCCTTTAGTCAAGATAACATATCATATTATCAGTTTAATTCTTATGAATATGTTGGTGAACAACATCAATGATAAATGGTGGTTTTTGGAATAGACTAGCTTGCCCCAAGCTGAGAAGCATATGTGGACTGTCATCTATATTGGATTGAGATGCGTCTTCTAGTGTAGTATGATGTATATGTATGAGCTAATTCATTTGTATTTTGATGAATCCACAAGTGAAGTGATTATATTTCTATAGATTATTTGAAATTTTAAACTATTAGATATTATTTGAAAAATATGGGGTTCTGATACCAAATGTAATGACCCCACTTTTCATCATCCCCCAATTAAGGAAGGACTTTAAAGTTGAGAGCCACTACCTAAAATTCCCAAGATATAGATCTAACCAAATAAAAAATAATAGAAAATTATTTCCATTATTTCACAAATGTTTTTACATGATATAAAATGACACTCTGTAAAGAGTTGCATGAATTTACAACATGGAACTAATACATATTGAGAAGAAGAATCAGACTAATTGTTCTTTACTTAGCTTTAATGTATTCAATGAATTTCATCTGATTCGTCATGTCTCAATATCCTCATGTATTGCAACTAGCTAAAACATCATCAAACAAAGCATGGATTAGTATATTGATATACTATGTACGTGAATTGTAAACAAAATATGTGAATGTAGGTGTAACAATATAAACAACCATGGCAACAATTATCTTTATATAATCGAACTTGGATTTTCTTTTCTAACTCCTCAACCCTTATCCTTCCATTCTTTGTGGTGTTCCCTCTCTTTAGGGGAGCCTTTTTATGGGGCACTTCAGTTGGGGTTTGTCCCTACAATGGAATTTCATAACCTTCCCTCACCTAATCTTGGGTTCCAACACATGCCTTCCTTTCCAGGCTTGGCCTGAGGTGATCTTCTTTCCGAGCTTGATAACCCATCGTTCCCATAATGACTTCTTTCACCCCTTGCTCTTTAAATCTCAAGATACAATTATTTATGGTTTGAGAAAGTTATATTTATATAAGATGATAGTCATAGTGGCATTATAGATTGCTAAAAGAAAATAAACAATAAAGTAGTTCAATTGCAATCCAATCGGAGCTTGGGAAATCCACAGAAGTCATTTAAGCTGAGCATTCAATAGGCATAACCACACACCTCTTGGAGAACACTGCAGATACCATGCAATTGTACTTTAGGCATATCATCCACTAAGCAAGCATAGAGGAATCAAAGCAATTCAATATTTAATGTGCATGTATGTAAATCCTTAAGTGTTGCCATCATATTATTCAGATACAACCCTACTCAAATCTGAATTTAGGGTTTAGGTTTGTCTCAAGTTCAGATAAGGAGTTAGGGTATCAAAACCATATTTTGCATCATACCATATTTTAGGTTATTAATCGATATTGGATACTAGGTGAAACCCTAATTATCAAGTTAAGCCTTCTAAATCAAATAAAGCAACTATTTTTTATTATGGAACTCAAGATCATATTGACAGAGTGCATTATTTTCTAAACCCTTATTATCATGCATATGACTTAGAACCTTAATTATGAATATTATTTTTTGAAACATATCAAGGATTAGAAATCTCATCAAATAGAACATATGAGGCTATTGTGAACATCTAAATCAGATTATTTTCATTCAAGCTTATTACAATTTAAATTTTTAATTTCTTATTCCTTATTACACATGTTAATGATCATTACCCTAGAAACCCAAATTATACATCATCATCATCATCACTATCATCTTAGAGTTCCATTGTATTCCACAATATCATATTATGACATAAATGGAAATAATTTGTTGTATTTGACACTTTAATTACTAGTTCTAGGGTTTCTATGTATAAATCATGACTTCATTAGGTAGTAGCCCAATTTTTGGGATTGGCATTAGATTAGTCCTTAAATCCTTTCTACTCATATTCCTCTCATTTTTTTGATCAAAATGATATATAATATCATTGTGTTCTGAGTTATCTATAATTTATAACAATTATTTCAAGATTAACCATAATTGTCCAATCATAAAAGATGCATTAGTTTATTCTAAATTATCTGAACAAGTCTATCCATCCACGGAACCAGGTATGATCTTATGTGCTCACACCACATCAGCAGCCCGTGCCCTTGTGGATGAGGCTAAGAGAAAGGGTTAAAGGTTGAGAAAACCCTTACCGTTCTATAACGATCCTAGGGGTATAGGAGTCTTTTCAAAGTTAATCGTCTTCCTCCTTTGTTTATATTCTTCTCAGTGAGCAGCCTCTATGGGTAAGTCAAACCAACTGTTCACTTCCAACGTATGTGCCCCTGAGCCGTAGGTGAGTGTGTGGTTCTCTCCACCTTTCCTTGATGAACTCGTCCATCGCCTCCAATTAAGTGAAAGAGGTAATGATAGGGTTGCCTATGACTCCACATGTGGCAAAGCACGGTGAGGATAAGAGAAGGGAATGACAGAGTCTTGCTTAGGAATTGAAGGTGGAGGGAAGTGCTTGGACATTCACAAGGCCTTGCAGAGATGCTCTGGTCTTTCTATGAGGATTCTTATGCCTTACATAGGAAAGACCTACTAGAGATGGCCATCGAGTGGTGAACAAATTTGGGGAAAGTTTCCTTACTCATCCAATTCAAGTAAAACTAGGGGTGGTTTCTAGAATTCCATAATGGTCAGAGAGGCAGAGGAACCAAATAGAAAAAGGTTTATTACTATTACCAGTTACCTTATGCAGCTAGAGGGGGATGACGACATGCCAACTATTGATCTTAAGATCAACAGTCAAGTTGTGTGTGTATTGATTGAATGGGCCAAGCCCAATGTTTCCCAATCCGATTATAGCTGACATTCAATACATTGACAAATATTCCTCTCACTTGATGAAAAGTTACTAAATTCATATCTCTCTTCTCCATTATTTAGTTGATCCCAAATTTTAAGGAAAACCTTTTAGTGACTTAACCTCGATTTTGGCAAGGTTCCGGGCCAAGATAAGGAAGTATTCACTTTATTTGATTTATTCAATGCATCAGTTAACTCTTTTTCTCACCCAAACTTGGCAAGATTTCTTATTTTGATACATTTTCTTATTAAGTATAATATTGTACAGAATAAAACTTATTAGTTGCCTTCATCCTATTATTTTCTAGAATTTTCATAAAATTCCTTTATTTACACACCCATTTTCCATTACTTTTAGCAATCCCTTTATTATTGGATTTTCCACTCATTCCTTAGTACATATTTATCAGTGGATTATTGAAAATAGTAAACCCACGAAATCTCTTGGCAAAATAGGAATTGCATTTTAAATCTGTACCTTTAGAAAAAGACATAGTAAATAGCAAGTTTTCTAATATGTCCTTAACAATCCAATATCTTTCTTCTGCATGAGGTATCTTATAGCCCCATGATCTGTGTAGACTTTAACCTTTGCTCCAAGAACTTATCGAAAGTGAAGACTATCGTGAGCATCTCTTTCTCTGTAGTTGTATAATTTACATGAGCTTCGTCCAGGGTACGACTAGAGTAGCAGATTACATGGTGCTTTTTGTCCTTTTTCTGCCCCAGGACCGCTCCTACTGCATAGTCATTGGCGTCACACATAAGCTCGAAAGGTAACTCCCAATCTAGAGCTTGGAGGATAGGTGGTGATACAAGAGCATCCTTTAAAGCCTGAAAAGCGATTAGACAATCGTCAGAGAAATTAAATTCAACATATTTTACCAGAAGGTTGGACAGCGGTTTCGAAATCTTTGAGAAGTCCTTTATAAATCTTCGGTAGTATCCGGCGTGCCCGAGGAAGCTCCTTACTCCCGTCACAGACTTTGGTGGTGGAATTTTGGATATGGCTTCAACCTTGCTAACGTCTACCTCGATGCCACGCCTTGAAACCTTGTATCCAAGTACAACGCCTTCTTGTACCATAAAATGGCACTTCTCCCAGTTCAAAACCAAACTCTTTTCCTCACAGCGTTGCAAAACCAAAGAGAGGTTGTTCAGGCAGGTATCGAAGTCTTTTCCATAGATAGAAAAGTCGTCCATGAAAACATCCATGATATCCTCCAGAAAATATGAGAACATCGATATCATGCAGCGTTGAAACGTTGCGGGAGCATTGCACAGGCCGAAAGGCATCCTCCTGAAGGCGTAGGTGCCATAGAGACAGGTAAAAGTTGTCTTCTCTTGGTCATCTGGCAAGATGGGGACCTGATAAAATCCTGAAAAACCATCCAAGAAACAGAAAAAGTCATGATGTGCTAATCTTTCAAGAACTTGATCAATGAAAGGAAGCGGATAATGATCCTTTTTCATGGCTAGGTTTAGTTTCTGGTAGTCAATGCACATCCTCCATCCCGTGACGGTCCGAACCGCCACTTCATCGCCTTTATCTCCTTTAACCACTGTCATACCACCTTTCTTGGGTAATACGTGGATCGGGCTCACCCAGTTACTGTTACTGATCGGGTAAATGATCCCAGCATCCCTCAATCTGATTACTTCTTTCTTCACCACTTCTTTCAGCATTTGATTCAATTTTCTCTGCGGTTGAGCCAGAGGCTTAGCAGACTCTTCCAGATTGATGTGATGCATACACAATGCAGGGATAAGGCCTTTGATATCCTCTACCGAGTATCCTATAGCCTTCCTGTGGAGTCTCAACTCCTCAAGAAGTTTGTCCAATTAGTCCTTTGTGAGATGGGCATTGACGATGACAGGATTCCTCTCCTCTCGGTCTAGGAATTCATACTTCAACTCTTCAGGTAACTGCTTCAACTCAGGCTTAGCCTTCGGTGACTTCTCTTCCGGCACCTCCTCAAGAGAGGCAAACTTAACTGTTTCCACTACCTCTTCTTCGTCATTCAGGTCTTCATCAGACTGGTTAAGATAGTTGAGAAACTCAACCACTTCTGGATTTTCAGAATCAGAATATTGATTGCTTATTGCTCTTACAAGAGGTTCTACCACGAGGATGTCTTCTTCTACCTCTTCATAGAACTGGTTATAGCTTTCCGCAAAGCAAGCTGACTCTAACAGGGATGGCCCCTTCATCGCATCCTTTACTTTGAAGTCCAAGTGGTCGTTTCTGACCCTTAGAGTGATTATTCCCTCAGCAACATCGATCAACGCCCTTCCTGTAGCCAGGAAAGGACTTCCAAAGATGATAGGACAGCCAGGGTCCTCCACAGTATCAATGACAATGATATCACAAGGAATGAAGAAACTTCCCACCCGGATAGGTACATCTTCAACAACGCCAACATGCCTTTTAAAGGTATGATCTGCTAATTCAATCCTCATATTAGTCTTAACCATATCAGTCAGACCTAATTGCTACGTGAAACTTAGGGGCATAAGGTTGATGTTGGCCCCTAAATCGGCAAGACCCTTTCGTTCGACATTATCTCAAATGGCGAAAGGAATGGTGAATGCCCCTGGATCTTTCTTTTTGTGGGGATGATGGAGCTTCCACTCACGTGGAATTGCATGCACCACTAAAAATCCTAAAGATGGTAAGTCTTTAAGTTTATCCTTGCTTATACTAGATAGAGAACTCCACCCATGTATGCTAAGATACGTGGAAGTCTTATCGTAGTATAGTTAAGGGTCGAATCCTTGAGACAACGGTCTTGTTGTTGCCAACAAGATGGAAAACGTAATGATTTCACTTAATCTCTTTAGTAGTTGGTACTTAGATCAAAAGGTTGATTTGGTTGTTTTTAAGCTAAATGCAAGTAAAGTAAAGAAAGCAAGTAAATCTAAAGAGTTTAAACTATGATAAAAGATCACTAGGGTGTGATCGGTTTTTCACCGCCACTACACATGGATCAACACATGCAAGGCAAAAACATAACCTGCAAAAGAGTCTAGTCAGTTAGTATCCTTGTAGACTTAGCTTCCTTTCGGAGAACTAACTACGAGAAGTGCGGGAATGTTGCAACGCCAGCCATTCCCGAACAAATGGTCACATTACTTTGCATCATTCCCCTCACAAAGTGTGTTCCTCGACTTACCAAGGTTGCACTTCCACACGTCAACTGATTCCATTTCATAGTATAACGGATGGTAGTGAGTTTACTCCACTTCTTGAGATACACTTCTAGATACCGAAACAAATGCATGGTGGATACATGCACCAAGAACCAACATACAAATGATTTTCTAATCTAATAGTACAAACGTAGACAATTCATACTAAAAGATAAAGGATAACACAAGTTGGAGATCAAGCAACATGCATTCATTAATCATTTGATGTCGAACTGAAAAAGATAAGAACTCTATATTACAAGGTATGGATTACATTTGCATGATATGAAAACATGGGTAGCGGGGCTACTCCCCGCACCCTAGTGAGAGAGACTACTTGCTCATGACTAGGGAAAATAAGGAGGCAATAAAAGAGAGAGAGAGCATCATCCCCATGAAGGAGATTGGAAGGTCAACCCCTTAGAGAGAGAGAAACGATCCACCAGTCTTCAAAGGTTGCACGATGATGAGATCTCCCCTTCCCACCTTCTTTGGCGAAGAAGGAGAAAGCAGCTTCAAGATGGAGTATGGGTCTCAGACCGGCAGCCCCAGGGAAGAGGAAGGAAGTAGCAAGAGCTTTGGAATGATTGAGGCAGCCTTTGGACGTCTAAAACTTGATGTCTGGTGAAGAACCCTTAGGGTCTTATTTATAGGCCTTAAGTGAAGTCCAAACGGTTTGGAGACCGTTTGGACCTCAAGACCGTTTGGGCCTGAGACCGTTTGGATCTCAAGACCGTTTGGACCTCAAGAATGTTTGGACCTTGAGACCGTTTGGCTTCATGCGCTCTCGGGACCGGTTGACTCCATGCGGTCTCGGGACCGGTTGGCTTCATGCGGTCTTGGGACCGTTTGACTCCATGCGGTCTCGGGACCGGTTGGCTTCATGCTGTCTTGGGACCGTTTGACTCCATGCGGTCTTGGGACCGGTTGGCTTCATGCGGTCTTGGGACCGTTTGACTCCATGCGGTCTTGGGACCGTTTGACTCCATGTGGTCTCGGGACCGGTTGGCTTCATGCGGTCTTGGGACCGTTTGACTCCATGTGGTCTCGGGACCGGTTGGCTTCATGCGGTCTTGGGACCGTTTGACTCCATGCGGTCTCGGGACCGGTTGGCTTCATGCGGTCTTGGGACTGTTTGACTCCATGCGGTCTCGGGACCAGTTGGCTTCATGCGGTCTTGGGACCGTTTGACTCCATGCGGTCTCAGGACCGGTTGGCTTGATGCGGTCTCAGGACCGGTTGACTCCATGCGGTCTCGTGACCGGTTGGCTGGCTTCATGCAGTCTTGGGACCATTTGACTCCATGCGGTCTCGAGACCGATTGGCTTCATGCGGTCTTGGGACCGTTTGAATCCATGCGGTCTTGAGGTTGAGTTATTCTTTTATGATTTTTTTGTGTTTTTCTGCGTGTATAAAAGGGAAAAGTTAGTCTGATGGTGTATTTGCAAAGAAGGGGTAAGTTTTGGGATTATGTATAGTTTTAATTTAGAAAGAGTATGGAAAACTAAAGAAAAAGACTAAGATAATCGTCCAAAATGGGAGGTTATCACCCCCCTTAACTTAGAGTCTAGCTTGTCCTCAAGTTAGATAGAGCTGAGATATGTAATGGTGAGGCGATTTTATTTGGTTAGGATTTCCATACTCTTGTTTCAAATCTTAACCTGAGTTCCCCTAGGGTCATATCAAGGCTTATTGTTTGCCTTGACTCTTTTAGGTTTCGAGAGTTTCTCGGGTCTCAGGTTCTTTCCGTATCTCGTAGTTCGCATTGGGACCACCTTTATTTTGTGCATATTGACTCTAATCAGCTTTATACCTCTCTGAAAGACCTACTGGAAGCTAGAGAGGGTATGGGGGTTGGCTAAAGGCTTGAAGTGTAACTCCCCCTTCATGTGGGGGAGGGGTTGTCTATGCTTTTAGGATCTCACTACCGGGCGCGATACATCTGCCTTTATGAGGGCAGCTGGATGTACCGGCCGGGTGAGTCCTTTATGAGCCTTTCATATATTTAGATACCTTAGGGTTTCACTACCGGGCACGACACATCTTCCTTTGTGAGGGCAGCGGAATGTGCCGGCCGGGTGAAACATTCATCGGTTCTTTATATAGATCCTTATTCATGGCACAACTCTCATAATTTTATTCGTCTCTCTGGCTTTTATTCGATAGCTCGCAGGCTTGGGTTTTGGGGTTTTGTTTGGGAAATTATTTTGGGCGGCCAAGCCTCTTTTATTTTGAAGGGAGGAAAGTTGTTCTTAGAGTTTTTCAACATGCACTTATTTGGTTTGTGGTCCACTTGCAGAACTTCTTGATTTGGAAGTTTCCTGATTCCCCTCTCATCCTTGAGAGCTTGGCTAATTTCTGCCTTGATTTTGACCTGTGGAGAGTCAGATAAAGAATTGAAGCAAAAGCATGAAAATAAATAGTGGAGTGACATTATTAAATCGCCATTAAATGTCTAAGTGCTATTTAAGGGGACTAACATGATTCTAGAGTTAATTGAGAGTGATTCTACTGAAAAAAAGGGTTAAAAGGGAAAATGTATAAATAGAGAAAAGAAAAGGAGGAGAGATGTAAAAAAAAGGTACCTCGCCTTTGTCTAATGTACCCCCCCAACTTATCACTCACTCTGTCCTCTGAGTGTCAAAGTGATAGGTTGAGAAGTAATTAGGACAAGGGCTGCAGGCTAAGGTAAATCTGCATTTGCCCCCGGGGAACGAAGGAGATTGGATGTGAACTGTCCTCGTAGAGTGTGGTAGTCCACGTCAGTCATCTCTTCTACTGGTCTTTGGAGAACGATGATGGTGTACATCCAGTAGAGGACGTGGAAGCCGCAGTCATTTGATTTTCGAATTTGCTGGGGGCATTTGTGGTAGAAGGAAGGGCGTTGAAATTGCTCTTTGTCGTATGCCCTTGTGTGCTAACTCAAAAACTCGATTAACTTGCCGGCGCACTCCTTTGCCACTACTTCTGTTGGCGTCTTCGGTGTCACGACGTAGTGTCTCTGTCGTGCATTGTACTGGCTGTCGGAACTGTTATATATTGTGGTTGTTCCTTCTGGGAGATTTGTTGCCAGGAGCATCCAGTGCTCATGATAGAGAAAAGGTAACATGATGAACGTCGGCGTTGTGTGTTGAAGATAGGAGATCAGCACGTCAGTTGTGTCGAAGTTTTTGAGCTTTAGGAGGTCATCCTTCATGTATGGGGATGCCATATATGTGGTGGGGTTATCTTGGCCGAGTAGGAACTGGTAAGCGGCCATAAGGCTTACGGAGAGGGATCCTTTAACCTGTAAGGTTTCTCGGAGCGTGTCTGTCATAACTAAGATGTCTCTAGACACGAATACAAGTTCATCCTTCTCGGCTGAGAGCCGAGACATAATGAGACGTAGTTCGATGTCGGAGAAACCTTTGCAAGCACTGTGATCGAAGTCAGGAAAAGTTGGTTCTATGGCAGACAAAGGATCGATGTCTCCTGTACTTTGTGCAGTAGCTGCGACTGGCACTGTGGTTTTCTCCGACTCCTTTAGAGTTTGTCGGAAGGGTCACTGCTGCGGTCGCTGGATAGCTAAGAAGAGGTAGCGAGGAACGTCATCTGGTGCCATAGTTGGTTCCTTGAAGAACCGCCTATCACAGATGAGCTCCATGGCATAACGTCCGCGTAAGGAGTGAAAATATTCAGCAACCAGATCATTAAGTGGGATTTCCTGGTTCAGCACTTGGATGTGATGTATGGTGCAGAAAGCGCAATCCCCAGATCCCTCGGTGGCTTGGACTTGAGGGTTTATGATATTGAACCAAGGTTGGCTCCAATCTTGGCGAAGAGATGGGCAGGCAGCCCAAATTAGTTTAAGCAGCCGGAAGGGTATACACCTTGCTTCTCCTGCTGCTTCACCAACGAAGTTTATTGTGCTGGTTGGCAGCTCGGCGCCACAGAAATTATACACCTTGGCATCCCGGGCCTCGGTATCCACGATCATAAAAAGCCAGTGGTCCGAAACTTGGAAGGGCACGATAAGAAAACGTGCCCGACGTGCTAAACCAGCACATAGCCGCTCGATCGACTTTGCTCTTATGTTTTTGTATAGGAGGCCAATAGACAGAGCGGGCGAGGCATTAAAGACCGGATGTTGCCGCTTAGAACTTCTGTACATTTCTATACAACTGGCGAGGAGGACACGGAAGATTGCCATAGGTATCGTAGACCGAGGTCAGAGGATGCTACGGAAGTCTTCACATGTCATCTTATGCCTAGTTTTGGTATTGTCATAAATTATGTCTTCCCCCGCCTTTGCATCATCCACTATAGTGTTCAGTATAAAAATGTCCTGAGCATCTAAAGTGGAGATGGCCGCCATATCCAAGTCATGCATTTTGTGCGGCAAAGGTGGTGGCGGGGGAAGTTCTTGTGGAGGGGGAGAAGCAGGTTGTTCTAAGGCATGTTCATGGCCTGGTAGATAGTCGTCTGAGTCGGAGGCAGAATCGAGGTCTTCATCGGTGTCTAAACTTACTCGTTCTGCCTCGCCCTCATCATAGGGAGAAGGTGTGGAGAGAGGTGGGGCAGTTGGTTTTGGTGGGCTGGCGCTGGTTCCCAGTATACATTGGTGGAACTCAGCGTAAGCCGCGTCTTTGGTAGCTTCCCCGATGGACCCTAGTGCGGAATAATCAAAGAATTGGTCCCCGTATGACATGTTGACATTATCGTTGTGTGGGGACTTGGGGTGATTGTCACTGTCATGGTGACCTTTGCCGGACCCTTTGTGAGAGGGTTCTGCTGCATTTCTAGGGTCTTCTCCGTCATCATGTTTATCACTGGAGGAGGTGTTGTCTTTGTTTGAATCAGCAGATGAGTCAGAGTCGTCTTCTTTGTCATCATCGCCATCCTTGTCGTCCACTGCTTTGTCTGCTTGCTTTTTACTCGCGGACGGTTTGCACCGCCGATGGGTGGCTTGTAACTCATCGACAGCCACTTGCAGATGCTCGTGTGCTTCGAGTAGTGCATAATGGGTTTCTTTGAGGTCAGTATATCTGCCCTCGGTGGAGAGGAGACGTGTTGTAAGATTTGTAGCTTGAGCACGTAACTGCTGGATTTCGTCATTATTGGACTCCTCTTGGTGATGTTGTAGCTGTGTGAGTGTGTTGTTGATGGTGTCCAAGCGCGTGCTCAGCACTGCTTGTTGTTGCTGGAGCTCGCGGAGAGTCTCTGGCAGAGGCTGAGTCTGCGTGGAGATCTCATCGACTTGCTTCGCCATTGCTTCTTGCTGACGCTTCGTTCCAAGGACCAGGTCCGGCAAGGTGTTGTAGTGGTTGTTGATGTGCTCAACTTGCTTAGCCACCTCATCTTGTCATTGCTGGAAGCCTTGGAGGATGGTGGTCAAGGCTCGGTGTTGTTCGTCGATCGTGGCCACCTGTCATGATAAACCCTGAACACAAGAAAAAATAGAATTTAATATATTAGAAGGATTGGTGAGGAGGTTTCGGACAGCGTCAAATTGACGGCCGAATTCCTCACTGATATTGGCAAAAGGGACCCCAGGAGCGGAAGGGTGGGATGGTTGGGGTCTGCGTGGGATGGTGTTAGTGTCTTGCGGTAGAGACATTGATGATGCCCCGAGCTGCGTAGTGACTGTGGATGTAGTCACCAGCGGTGTCAGGGTGGTGGCAGATGTGAAAAGTGGTGGAATTTGTGGTGAAAGTGGTGGCAGAGATAGTGATGGGGTGGAAACTGCGGAGGTGAAAGGGAAGGTGGTAAAATCAGGCTTAGGGGTGGAGAAAGGGGGGCCCGAAGGGAAAAGGGGTGATGAAGAGGATGTAAAAGGTTGTGTGGATGTGATGGGGAAGAAAGGAGTGGTAGATGGTGGAATGGTGGAAGGTGGAGTGGTGGCAGCGGTTAGCTGCTCGTGTAGACTCTGAATGAAAGAGTCGATTGAGGAGGAGGTTAAGATTTCTTCATGGAGCTTCTCGGCCTCAGGATTTGGCTTAGACATTGGTGTCCCCGACAGCTGTTGGGCCTGCAACTGCCTTCTGGAAGGTTGTTTGACAGGCATCTTTGTTGGTCGAGCTGCCGGAGCTGTGATACTCATCTCCGTTTGTCCCGATGTTGCTTTCTTTTCGAGTATTTTGACTGAAGCTAGCAGTTGAATAAGCTCCTCGTCAAAGAAGAGGAGTTGTGTTGTGTCATAGTTTGCTAACTCCGGAAGTGGGATGAGAGTCATGGATGACTTGACCATAGGGCAAAATACATAGTGTAGTTTCCCATCCTTTTCCTTAATGATGAAAGAGTTCTTCAGAGTCTGCTCATTGGTAAGGATGTCGCCCTTCAGTTGTGTGCAGCGGGGTAGGGGTCTGTCCATCTTGAGGTATTTGCTAATAGATGTGACATGCCCCCCCATGCAGATTTCTTTCCCCAGGCTGGAGGTTGATAGTTTCTGGATCAGCTGTCGTCTGATATTGACCGGCCTTTCGTTAAGAATAGATCAGAGAACGAAGAGATCTGAAATTATAACGTTTCCCCCTTCTGTCCTGGGGAAGAGTGCGCCAGCGAGAATCTTGTGCAGGGTGCGCACAAAGCCAGAGTGTATATTTGACGCTTTGCACGTCTTTGTGTCATAGGTGGGGATCCTAGTTAGCGATTTCCAGAATTTGTGTTTGTTGAACTCTGAATGTTCGGTCCCCACCTCCTTGGCCTTCCGCAGCTAGTCCTGGTTGTCTATGAAGATTGTGTTCAGCATATTTTCCGTTATGACAACCTTACTGCCGAATATTTGGGTGACGAGCCTTCTGTCACCTCCGTCTCATGACCGATCTATGATGTCGACGGGCTCCTTGGTCAAGAAAGTGAAAAACTCTGTAGTGGGTTCAGAGTAAGATACTTCAGGTACTAGACATAACCTGGCGAGGTTGGCTTTTTCTAGCACGTTGAAGATGCGGTCGTGTATCCCCATCTTAAGCAGTATACTGGAGCAAACATACTTGGTGGGTTTTAGTGTTTTGTCAGTGGAGAGGTTGGTTTGGATGAAGAGGTTTTCTGGTGGTGGTGGTGATGGGAATGAAAGTGGGGGTGGTAACAGGGATGGTGGTGGTAGGTTTTGCAAAGGGTTGATCCATGGCAGAGGCAGGTCGAACTTGTTTCCTTGCCCGTTTCTTATAGGGCTGCCCAGATGCAGTCTCCAGGACCTTGCGCTTCCCCTTTTATTCTTCTGCTGGAGATTCTTCCTTTGGGATTTGGAGTGTAATCCGAGCCTTCATCATCATCAGAAGAAATCTCTTCCACTTCTTCGTCTGTTGCCTCTGCTAGACAGTTGTTGAGGCGGTCAATGTCAACCAGAACCTCCATCATTTTGATATTTGGAGGGGCCTTTCCAGTTCTGTTGAAGGCATCTCTGATCTTCTGGATTCGGGCTATCTCTTCCATCATTTGCTCCCTTGTCAGAGAAGGAGCAGCGTCTGATCCGATGGCCTTCTGTGCTGGTGAAGCCATATCTGCAAAATGGGAAATCATTGGTTAGAACAAGAATGTTTAGGGACGAATTAGATTTCATTTGTATTTATGTGGTTTTATGTATTTTTGTGGAAATTAACCGAATGTGGAGGACCAAACGGTTTCAAGACCGTTTGGTCCCAAAAGGTTTCAAGACCGTTTGGTCCCAAACGGTTTCAAGACCGTTTGGTCCCAAACTGTTTCAAGACCGTTTGGGACCAAACGGTTTGACCGTTTGGTCCCAAATGGTTTCAAGACCGTTTGGTCCCAAATGGTTTGAAGACCGTTTGGTCCACCGTTTGGTCCCAAATGGTTTCAAGACTGTTTGGTCCCAAACGGTTTCAAGACCGCTTGGTCCCAAACGGTTTCAAGACCGTTTGGTCCCAAACGGTTTCAAGGACCGTTTGGAAAATGAAACGTCGCGCAACCACTGGCGAAGGTGGAGATGAAGGCGAAACGGCATAGAGGCGGCGGACGCGCCGGCGACAACGGCGATGGTAAAAAAATGATGATAAAGACGACGGTGAAGCCGGCAATGAAAACGGTGGCGATGAAAATGGTGGTGAAGATGGCGACGGTGGACATGGTCGTTGGTGAAAACGGCGGAGACGATGGTGGCGCCGGCGATGGCGGACAGAGCCGATGGTGGCACCGGCGGTAATGATGGCAGAAGAGAAGAAGATCGCAGACAACAATAATGGCGGAAACTTGCGGACGGTCGTCTGTGCTGCCGCGGTTGATGGACTACCTTACAGTTGGTGGTGATGTCGACGGCGAGGAAGTGAGGGTTGGTGGTGCGGAAGTGTGGTTGCTGTGCAGAAGCATGGGAACCACGTCGCCGGAGGAGAATCGCACGGAACGGGGGAAAGCAAGAGCAATAGAATAGTTTTTGCACGAGAGAGTTCGAAAGTTGAAGAGAGGAAGACAAAGGTGTAGGGTTTATATTTATAGGAAACGGGGGGTGACCTGACAAAAACCCTAAGTCAAACGGTTTAGCGACCGTTTGGACTCCAAACGGTTTCGAAGACCGTTTGGTTCCAAACGGTTTGAAGACCGTTTGGTCCCAAACGGTTTCAGGACTGTTTGGTTTCAAACGGTTTGGAGATCGTTTGGTTCTAAACAGTTTTAAGACCGTTTGGTCCCAAACGGTTTGAAGACCGTTTGGTCCCAAACGGTTTCAGGACCGTTTGGTTCCAAACGGTTTCAGAACCGTTTGGTAGGGTTAAGGTCGAACGAAAATTTATATTTTTATGTTTGTTTTAGTTATGTGAATTTTTTGTATATTATCATTTTGCTATTTTTATGTTTGTTTTGGTTATATGAAATTTTTTTGTATTTTTGTAAGATGAACCTAAGGTAATAAGAACGGGAAAAAGAGAAAGAAACGAAATCTTGGGTTGCCTCCCAAGTAGCGCCTGGGTTTTACGTCACTGGCTCGACGAAGTTATAAAAGAGTTATGATGTTGGTGCAGCATCTTTGATTTCGATGGTTTGTCTTTGCATTTTGTCTTCCGGAGTGTAGTATCTTTTTAAACGGTGACCGTTGACCGTCCTTTCTCCTCTGTTGTTATCTATAATAATGGTAGCTCCAGTTGGGTAAATATGTTTTATAGTGAAGGGCCCGGACCATTTTGTTCTAAGTTTTCCGGGAAATAACTTGAGCTTGGAGTTGAAAAGGAGCACTTTGTCACCAACGGAGATATCTTTTCTCTTGAGATGACCATCATGCCACATTTTTGTTTGCTCCTTATAGATTCTGGCACTGTGATAGGCGGTCATACGGAGTTCTTCTAGCTCATGTAGTTGAAGTTGTCTATTTTCTCCCACACTTTTAAGGTCGAAATTTAATTGTTGGATTGCCCACCAGGCTTTATGTTCTAGCTCTACTGGCAGATGACAGGACTTTCCGTACACTAAACGGAACGGGGTTGTTCTGATTGGTGTTTTGTATACAGTTCGATATGCCCAAAGGGCATCAAGAAGTTTGGTGGACCAATCGGTGCAGTTTCTGTTCACCGTTTTTTCAAGAATCGCCTTCAATTGTCTATTGGATACTTCAACCTGCCCACTTGTTTGTGGGTGGTAAGGTGTTGCTACTTTGTGATTTACGTCGTACTTTTTCAAAAGAGCTTCAAAACTTTGTTCCAAAAAATGGGTCCCGCCATCTGATATGATAGTTCTTGGAACTCCAAATCTTGGGAAAATAATATCTTTGAAAAGTTTAATAACAGGCTTGGAATCGCTGGACACAGTAGGTACAGCTTCGACCCATTTTGAGACGTAGTCCACCGCGACCAAGATGTAAGAGAAGCCATAGGAGGAAGGGAAAGGGCCCATGTAGTCTACCCCCCATACATCAAAGAGTTCAATTTCTTGCCACATTGTGAGGGGCATCTCGTCTCTTTTTGATATAGTACCAGTGAATTGGCATTTATTGCAGGCTTTCACAAAGTCAAAGGAATCTTTTTCTATAGTAGGCCAGAAGAAGCCAGATTTTAAAACTTTCAAAGCAGTTTTCTTGGCACTCATGTGCCCCCCTGTAGGTCCTGAATGACAATGCTCAAGGACAGGGGTGATTTCTTCTTCCGGGAGGCAACGGCGGAAAAGTCTGTCGGCACAGAGGTGGAACAAGTAGGGTTCGTCCCAGTAATAATGTTTTATGTCATGAAGGAACTTCCTTCTGTCCTGGTAGGAGGCAGGTGGGTGGATGATCCTTGTGGCAAGATAATTGACGATATCAGCATACCAAGGAAAACCATGAATGGCCTTCATAAGCTGATCGTCAGGAAGAGAATCCCGGATAGGGATTTTATCTTCCTCTTCAACCTCGATCCGGATGAGGTGGTCGGCCACAACGTTCTCCACGCCACTCTTATCTTTGATCTCCAGGTCGAATTCCTGAAGCATTAGTACCCAGCGGATAAGCCAGGGTTTGACATCCGGCTTCTGGATCAGATATCTAATGGCCGAATGATCGGTATAGACAATGACTTTAGAACCAATCAGATAAGAATGGAATTTTTCAAACGCGTAGATGATAGCCAGAAACTCTTTTTCCGTGGTGGTGTAGTTTTTCTGTGCTTCATCTAGCGTTTTTTATGCGTAATAGATAACATAGGGTTTCTTATCAATCCGATGTCCTAGAACAGCCCCTATGGCATAATCACTTGCGTCGCACATGATTTTGAAGGGCTGTGACCAATCTGGAGCTCTTAGAATAGGTGCGGAAATTAAGGCCTTCTTAAGGGTGGAGAAACTTTGCATGCAATCTTGATTGAAAATGAATTCAACATCTTTAGTCAAGAGTTGGGTCATGGGTTTAGCTATCTTTGAGAAATCTTTGATAAATCTTCTATAGAGTCCTGCATGACCCAGAAAAGCTCTAACTCCTCTTATGTCCTTCGGAGGTGGCATCTTTGAGATAACATCGATCTTTGCTTTATCAACCTCGATTCCTCTATCACTTACCCTATGTCCGAGGACGACACCTTCAGTTACCATAAAATGGCATTTCTCCCAATTCAAGATCAGGTTCGTTTCCTCGCAGCGTCGTAAAACTTGACCAAGATTGATTAAACAGTTATCGAAGGAGTCTCCGTAAATTGAGAAATCATCCATAAACACCTCCATGATCGATTCAGTTAGACCAGCAAAGATAGCATACATACATCGTTGAAAAGTGGTGGGTGCATTACATAACCCGAATGGCATTCTCCTAAAAGTGTATTTCCCAAAAGGACAAGTGAACGTGGTTTTTTCTTAGTATTCTGGGTGTATGGGTATCTGATAGAACCCGGAATAACCATCAAAGTAGAAAAAATACTTTTGATGAGCTAGGCGCTCCAAAACTTCATCGAGGAAGGGCAAAGGGTAGTGATCTTTCCTCGTGGCTTTGTTTAGCTTTCTATAATCAATACACATTCTCCACCCTGTTACAGTCCTGGTGGGCACCAATTCATTTTTGTCGTTCAGCACGATGGTAGTACCTCCCTTCTTTGGAACTACCTGAATAGGGCTAACCCACTGGGAGTCAGAGATGGGGTAGATAATGCCAACTTTAAGTAATTTAAGAACCTCCAGGCGAACCACCTCTTTAAGATTAGGATTCAGCTTTCTTTGGTGTTCGCGTGATGGCTTAAATTCTTCAACCATAGGAAGCCTGTGCATACACAGGGCTGGATTTATGCCTGTTAGGTCGGTTATCTTATATCCAATGACCTTTTTATGCTTCTTCAGCTCTTCCAGAAGTCTTTCTTCTTGATCTTCTGTAAGAGTAGAGCTGATGATGACAGGGCATAATTTTTCCTCATCTAAAAAGGCATGTTTAAGACCTGAAGGTAAGGTCTTCATTTCGGGGGCCTTGGGTTGCTCAGTAGCTTCGAAAATAGTAACAGCTTTGAGCTCTTCAAAAGTGGCCGTTGGTGCTTCTTTGGCCTTTTCTAGATGTTGAAGACATTGTTGGAAAAGCTCATTTGCAGAGAATTCAATATCTGAATTTCTCATAACATTTTCAAGCTCATCGGCTGGCTCGGATATTTCTAATTGTGACATCTGTTGTATCGCGTCTAAAAGGAAAACCTCTTCTTGGATACTAGGGCCTTCCATGCTATTTAGGACTCGGAATTGAATTGCTTCTTTCCCGAGCCTAAGAATGATAGTGTCGGCTTCAACATCGAGGAGCACCCTGGCAGTAGCGAGGAAAGGTCTGCCAAAAATAATAGGGTATCTCAGGTCTTCTTTAATGTCCATGATTATGAAGTCATGGAACGTAGGCATCCTTGCCTATTCTTACTGGGATATCTTCAATGATCCCTAGAGGTGCTGTTATGGTGGAATCGGCTAGCTGAATAGTCATTGTTGTAGGCAACAATTCGGTGAAACCCAGACATTTGCACATTGAGTAGGGCATAATGGATATGCTGGCCCCAAGGTCAGCTAATCCTTTCGTTGTAGATGCATTTCCAATGCAACATTGGATTCCGAAGGAACCCGGGTCCTTCTTCTTTTTTGGCATTTTATTTATAATGATGTCAGAAGTGGTCTGAGCAAGCTTGACAGTTTCTTGCTCCTCAGTGATATACTTTCTGGAAAGCAAGGTTTTGAGATATTTTGCCCAAGCTGGCACTTCTGAAAGAGCATCAAGGAGCGGAATATCGATGTATAGTTTCTTCATTGACTCCTTGAACTTTTGAAACCTGGTGTCCATTTTTGTTTCTCACAATCTACCCGGATATGGAATCCTTGCTTTAAATTGCGAGACTTCCGGTTCTGTGGACACTTGTTCTTTATTTTTTCCCTTTGTACCGTCTGTGGTTTTTTCCATTCCTTGTTGCAGGCATTTACTTGTCATAAAAATGGGTGTGTCATCATTATCTATATTTATCCTGGTAGCTTCATGAAGAATGCGTCCAGATCTGGTGGTGACAGCATTCAACTGTTCATGTCTGTTTTGTCCATGCTTGGGGTTCGATTCAGGCTGCCCAGCAAACGTACCTGCTGGGGGTTTTAATTGTGCAGCGATCTGAGCAAGTTGAGCCTCAACTGCTTTCTGCTGAGCCTATTGGTTAGGCAGCATAGTTTGCTGTGATTGTAACATCTGCCTTATCAAGGATAATTCATCATCTGGTTGGACAGGAGCATTTTTTGAAGGAATCGGTTGTTGTCCTTGCTGCAGTTGCTGCGAAGGCAGTGTTAGCTGAGGTTGCTGGGTGTGTAGCTGTGGGTGGAGCGGAGGATGTGTATACTGATAATAAGCATTTTGATTCCTGGGGTAGTTAGCCCTAGGGAAGTTATTTCTGGAGTTCCCTTGATTTTGGTTAAAATTGTTTGGGAATCCAGGCGGTAGTCTGCTAGCAGATCCCCCGTCGTCTGATGTTGTGGATTTGCAGTTCCAGTAGGGTTCCCATATTGGAATCTAGGGTGATTCCTCGGTTGATTGGGATTGTAGTAGACTTGTCCAAGAATATAATGGATGGAGTTGACTTTCTCTGGAAGCTGATCTTCATATTGATCAGTGATAGGTTCATATTGTTGTGGTGGCGGATGCAGATCCATCATCACATTGTAGAGCATTCCACACGAAAGGGTCGGATGGTCAGAAGTGTGGCAAGCCTCACAAGATCCTGTGACAGCCTTTACTTGTTAACTAGAGGGGTTTTCTTCTTATCAATCTCTCCTAGAGAAGTCTCGAGAGCTTGTTGTTTGTGAGCAATGGTTTTCAAGGCTTCAGCTATCGCCTTCATTTCAATGGATTCTTTGGCCTTGTAAACCTTGAGAACACCTTTTCCAGCAGATCGTCCCCAATTGGACTGATTTTCAGCTCCGAGCGTAACAATTTTCCAGGCGTCCTCATAATTCTTTCTCATGAAGTTTCCTCTAGATGAGGAATCTAAAAACTGTTTGATATCGTCACTTACTCCCCGATAGAAGGTTTCTATCAATTGGTTCTGGGAGATTCCATGATGAGGGCACTTCCGTAAAAGTTCTTTAAACCTTTCCCATGCTTCAGCAAGGGATTCTCTGGGTAAATGAGAGAAATGATTGATCTGCCCTATGATCTCATAAGTCAGTGAGGGAGGAAAGAACTTCTCTAAAAACTTTTCCTCTAGGGGAGCCCAGGTGGTTATTATGGGTTCCCTGTCAAGTGAGTTGTACCAACTCAGGGCCCTCCCAGACAGAGTGAAATGGAACAGATGAAGCATTATCGCGTCAAAAGTTACTCTGGCTTGCAGAACCAGGCGGCACAGTGACTTAAACCTTTTCAGATGATCCATGCAATCATCTCCAGAACCTCCGAAAAAAGAGATGCCTTGCATGATCTGGATCCACTAGGTCTGAATCTCGAAGTTGGGAATACTAATGATCGGAGGTCGGACTGGGTGGTTATCCTCATAGTTATTTGGGACAGCATAATCTCTTAGTTGCTTGTTTCTTAACTCCAACTGAGCAGCTTGGGTGGCTGCCTCAGTTTCAGCTCTGATGCGAGCTTGCTCTTCCGCACGAATCTCCGCTTGGATTTGGGCACGAGTGTCTGCAATGCGTTGTGCCCGTTGAGCGGCGATGGCGGTGTTTACCCTTTCCATCACCAAAGTAGCCTGGCGTTGGTCTTCAGCCATCTGTCTAGCTCTTTGGCGATTAAGACGAATGCGGCGATGGAAACTTCTCTCTACCTCAAAGTCAAACTCTGGATCAGGGGAGAATCCGAGGTTATGCGCAGGTTGCATACACGATTTCTACCTGAGTAGAGAGAAGGGAATACCTTTTAGATGATGGTAGAGATATAATGAATTCAAGTAGATATGGACTAATGATTAAAAGAAAGTGTAAAATCCTAACCAACTAACAAGGTACTAAATGAAATTAGAATGTTCTGTTGTCCCCGGCAACGGCGCCAATTTTTGATGGAGCTTCCACTCACGTGGAATTGCGTGCACCACTAAAAATCCTAAAGATGGTAAGTCTTTAAGTTTAGCCTTGCTTATACTAGATAGAGAACTCCACCCATGTATGCTAAGATACGTGGAAGTCTTATCGTAGTATAGTTAAGGGTCGAATCCTCGAGACAACGGCCTTGTTGTTGCCAACAAGATGGAAAACACAATGATTTCACTTAATCTCTTTAGTAGTTGGTACTTAGATCAAAAGGTTGATTTGGTTGTTTTTAAGCTAAATGCAAGTAAAGTAAAGAAAGCAAGTAAATCTAAAGAGTTTAAACTATGATAAAAGATCACTAGGGTGTGATCGGTTTTTCACCACCACTACACATGGATCAACACATGCAAGACAAAAACATAACCTGCAAAAGAGTCTAGTCAGTTAGTATCCTTGTAGACTTAGCTTCCTTTCGGAGAACTAACTACGAGAAGTGCGGGAATGTTGCAACGCCAGCCATTCCCGAACAAATGGTCACATTACTTTGCATCATTCCCCTCGCAAAGTGTGTTCCTCGACTTACCAAGGTTGCACTTCCATACGTCAACTGATTCCATTTCATAGTATGAAAGTGCAACGGATGGTAGTGAGTTTACTCCACTTCTTGAGATACACTTCTAGATACCGAAACAGATGCATGGTGGATACATGCACCAAGAACCAACATACAAATGAGTTTCGAATCTAATAGTACAAACGTAGACAATTCATACTAAAAGATAAAGGATAACACAAGTTGGAGATCAAGCAACATGCATTCATTAATCGTTTGATGTCGAACTGAAAAAGATAAGAACTCTATATTACAAGGTATAGATTACATTTGCATTATATGAAAACATGGGTAGCGGGGCTACTCCCCGCACCCTAGTGAGAGAGACTGCTCGCTCATGACTAGGGCAAAGAAGGAGGCAAGAAGAGAGAGAGAGAGCATCATCCCCATGAAGGAGATTGGAAGGTCAACCCCTTGGAGAGAGAGCAACAATCCACCAGTCTTCAAAGGTTGCACGATGATGAGATCTCCCCTTCCCACCTTCTTTGGCGAAGAAGGAGAAAGCAGCTTCAAGATGGAGTATGGGTCTCAGACCGGCAGCCCCAGGGCAGAGGAAGGAAGTAGCAAGAGCTCTGGAATTATTGAGGCAGCCTTTGGACGTCTAAAACTTGATGCCTGGTGAAGAACCCTTAGGGTCTTATTTATAGGCCTTAAGTGAAGTCCAAACGGTTTGGAGACCGTTTGGACCTCAAGACCGTTTGGGCCTGAGACTGTTTGGATCTCAAGACCGTTTGGACCTCAAGACCGTTTGGACCTTTAGACCGTTTGGCTTCATGCGGTCTCGGGACCGGTTGACTCCATGTGGTCTCGGGACCGGTTGGCTTCATGCGGTCTTGGGACCGTTTGACTCCATGCAGTCTCGGGACCGGTTGACTCCATGTGGTCTCGGGACCGGTTGGCTTCATGCGGTCTTGGGACCGTTTGACTCCATGCGGTCTCGGGACCGGTTGGCTTCATGCGGTCTTGGGACTGTTTGACTCCATGCGGTCTCGGGACCGTTTGACTCCATGCGGTCTCGGGACCGGTTGGCTTCAAGCGGTCTTGGGACCGTTTGACTCCATGCGGTCTCGGGACCGGTTGGCCTCATGCGGTATTGGGACCGTTTGACTCCATGCAGTCTCGGGACCGGTTGGCTTCATGCAGTCTCAGGACCGGTTGACTCCATGCGGTCTCGGGACCGGTTGGCTTCATGCGGTCTTGGGACCGTTTGACTCCATGCGGTCTCGAGACCGATTGGCTTCATGCGGTCTTGGGACCGTTTGAATCCATGCGGTCTTGAGGTTGAGTTATTCTTTTGTGATTTTTTTGTGTTTTTCTACGTTTATAAAAGGGAAAAGTTAGTCTGATGGTGTATTTGCAAAGAAGGGGTAAATTTTGGGATTATGTATAGTTTTAATTTAGAAAGAGTATGGAAAACTAAAGAAAAAGACTAAGATAATCGTCCAAAATGGGAGGTTATCAGGGGCAAATTTGATTTGACAAAAGCAGAGGATATACTTGCTAGATGCACGGTTTCGATTCTTCCTCCTCTTCTCTTCTTGGTAATCAAATCTTTGAAAAACTTAGCATAAGTCGGCATCTCTTCTAAAGCGTCCAAAAAAGGTACTTCGAGATGAAGTTTCTTTATTGATTCCATGAACTTCTCATGACACTTCTTAAGGTGTGCCTTTATCACCTTGTAGGGAAAAGGCAACTTGGGAGAGTAAGGGCTTCTCTTACAAGACAGCTCCTCAAAGGATCTTGGTTCAGGTTCTCTATCAAGAGCTTGTTGACCGTCTTCTTCTGTGGGAATATCAGCCGCAGTCCTTGATTCAGGTTCCTCTGGTCTAGCTTCTTCATGACGTTCCACTATCCTTCCGGATCTCAGCACTGCCATTTTGGCAGATTCAGTGTTGGAGGGTATCTTACCTGAGGGATTCTTTATCAATTCGGCCATCTGGGCCAACTGTTGATCGATTTGGCATTGGTGCATCTGCATGTCCGCCATCTGGACCTACATTGTGTTCAGAACTCCTGAATTTGAAAGCGCGCTTTGCGCTAGCTGGTTATTGATGGTGTCTTGTCTTTTTACAAAATCAAACAACTAGCCAACCAAGTCTGGTCGGTTCGAACTCTTGTCTTGACCTTGCTCCTTGGCTTGACTTTGACCTTGATTGGTGTTTGCCGCTTGGCGACCTTGGTACTTTCCTTGTCCTTGGAAATTGGCCCTATTTGACTGGAAAGAAGTAGTTCTGGTGAACTGGCCTTGTCCTCCTCTCTTCTCAAAACCTTGGGGTTGCTTGGTGGGGTTATTTAGCTAATGTGAGTTTTCGGCAGCATCCTTATTGCCATAGTTGAAACCGGGGTGATCCGGTCTCTTGAAATTAATGAAAGAGACATTCTCAGCCTCTTCAGCCTCAGATTCACTTTCGCTCGACTCATCAGGTCGGGTGTAGATACAGTTATCTATCCCATGTCCACCCTCTCCGCAGGTGACACATTTCATAACCTTTTCAACTTGTTTGTTCCCCTTTCCACTTGATTCTTTCAGCCATTTGACATCAGTGGCTATCCTTTGGATCTGAGAGGTGATAGTTTCCAGAGACTTGGATTCGATGGAAGGACCTTCACTAGCCTTCTTAGCATGTCCCCTGTCCGATCTATCGTAGTCGGTGCCGGCTTGCAACTCGGCCATGTTCTTGATGATCTTTTCGGATCTGCTAGGCTTCTTCCCAAGAAAGTCACTACTTGCTGCTGCATTCAGTGAAACCCTTTCCTCAGGGGTTAGACCGTTGTAGAAGGTAGTTATCAAGAAACCTTTCTTATAGTTGTGATGAGGGCAGTCCCTCTGATATTCTTGATAGCATTCCCAGGTATCGTGTAGATTCTCGTTCGGCTTTTGCATGAAAGACGTGATCCTCTGTCTATTCCGGACAGTCTTCTCTGTAGGATGAAACTTATTTACAAAGGCATCTTCCAGTGCACTCCATCCGTTAAGAGCTTGATGTGGTAGCCCCAGGTACCAGGATAGAGCCTTATCTTCTAAAGAAAAGATGAAACCCTTGCAATAAATCACCTCCTGTGGGACTCCCCACATCTTAATCGTATCACAGATATTCTTGAAGGCATCTAGATGATGGTAAGGATTATCACTCTTTGAACTTCCTTGAAATCTCTTGTTCTGGATCATAGAGATGACGGATGGTTTTAGCTCAAACTTGGTTGCGTTGAATCTAGGGATGACAACCGGACATCTGGAATTGTTAGCCCTTGTGGCAGCTAACTCCCTGAGGGTCTTTTCTTCCTCGCTAGAGTCTTCACTGTCACTATCTCCCTGATTCTGATCCTGATTATTTTGGTTTCTTCTGCGTCTCTGGTGATGATGATGTCTCTCCTGGCGATGGTCATCCTCGAATTGTTCTGTTTCAGGATCTTCATGTTGAGGGTTGACATCGTAATGGTCGTTGTCTTCAGGCGGAGGCGAGTGAGGCCTAACTCTCACGTGTTGCTCAC
This sequence comes from Alisma plantago-aquatica, assembly GCA_963693085.1. Lineage (NCBI taxonomy): Eukaryota > Viridiplantae > Streptophyta > Magnoliopsida > Alismatales > Alismataceae > Alisma > Alisma plantago-aquatica. The sequence continues at coordinate 13,064,061 of OY856414.1, read as the reverse complement.
CCTCTGAAAGGGGTGGTTCAATGCGAGGTGGCATGTCTAGTAATGTTGGTGCTCAGATGAGCAGAACGCCTCCCTTCTGAGTACCTTAATAGCTAGCACGTAAAAATCAAGTTAGAAAACATGTATTAATTAATACGAGTTTCTCATTTTTAGGTTAATATATATATATATATATATATATATATATATATATATAAGGAAAAAGAGAGTGTTGTCAAGCTCATTTCTAACCTTGAGGCACTGGAGTGTAGTTAGTGGATTCAGGTTCGTCAACAGTACCATTTTGCCTTGTCCCCGGCAACGGTGCCAAAAAGTTGACCGGCCTAAATCACGCGTCTGAAAAAGGGGAGCGGATTTGAAGTAGTCGGACTTTTAAATTTATAACCCGAAACCTTCTAGGCCCCCACAACTTTATTACGGGGTTGAAGTAGATATACGGGGTCGAACACAGGGATAAGGGTGGTAGTGTTGGGAATGCGGAATCGACAATTTACACTCCGGTATGGGTAAGGAGATGATAAAGTTCCCCAAGGGAACAACAGGCGAAGATCGATAAAACAAAAGGAAACTATCTCCAACTGGAGCTACGAGGAAAATTAAGGTTTTAAAGGTTTATCAGTTTTTAGGGTTTTCGCACAATGGAAATAGAAAGGATAAAACTATTGCAGAAGTAAGGAACGAAGGAGGAAGCTTCAGTAAAACAAGCGGCAGCAGGAACTTCCAGTATCCCTTCTCTCAAAGAGGATACCTCTAACTAAGTATCAACACCTCTCTTGAGGCTTCTGATCTTTAGTTAGAGTGGAAAGGTCACTAAAGCAACTCTGATCCGAGGCACTCTCATACTCCCGCATTGGACCAAACACTAGAACCACAACACCTCTCTCGAGGTTGCTGCAGCGGGAAACATGATTCGATAGCTAGTCAAAACATGATCCAAACGTACAAGATAGAGTTCAGATGTTAAACAAAGCAATCATCCAACAAAAAGGGACCAAACATGAAGCAACAAATAATTAAAACTCTTCTAATTTCGTTAGCATAAAAGGGTCTAGTTACATTGCATAAGTAAAGAAAGTAAATGACTGAAATAAGTAAAGATAAATGTCGCCTTCTTGATTTAGAAGGGAGACAGGCAGTAGCAGATCCCCAAGATTCCTCCAGCCCGATACCAGGCGGGAGCCTTGCCCGATATGCCCGTCTCGGGCGGCACACCCTCTCGGGCGACATGCTCATGACGGGCGGACGTATCGTGCGAGTCTCTCATGCCTGATACGGTTGTGTCGGGCGGCACCCTCTCGGGCGACACACCGTGACTGGTAATGCGTATCGGGCTTGGTATCGTGTCGGGCTAGAGTTTTACTTAGAGTATCGGGTACTCATATCAGGTGTCCTTGTTGGCCGATATCGGTCTGCTGCGGTGCCCGGGGTCGATCCTAAGTGAACCATTCCCTCCCTCTCGGGTGGGGGAAATGCTCACCTAGTATCGCCCGGTACACCTCTAAGGCACGACACGCTAGCTCCAGATGCTTTCCCAAGTTGGCTTTCGAGAGATTTCGACCTTTTTCTGACCCGTCCCATCAGAGTTCTGTAGCTTCTATTTATAGGCAGTGGTTGGGAGAGGTTGTGGTTCTCCGGGCGCCATGTGTCCTCCTTCAGCTCCACCATCGCGGATTCAGGGATGCTCGATATGCGTGTCGCCCGGCACAAGGATGTCGGGCTGTAAGCGTGTTGGCCATCGTGACGAGTGGCGCCTGCCGGTGGGTGGCTTGTATCGCGCGATATGCTTCAGCAGTCGTGGCGATATATGGCTCCCTTTCGGGTAAATGGCGTATCACTCGTCCGCTCCTTCTTGTGCGGCACCCTCATGTCGCGCGGAAGTGTATCGCGCTACCCGTGTCGGGCAGCGAGCGTATCGGCCAGCTGGTTGGTAAGAAGGTCAATGAAGGTGGAACACGTTCGTGGGCCGGGACGAGCCTTTTTGCTGATAAATGAGTTGAGAAATGAGGAAAACTCTACAAAAGATGATAATATTGAGTTAAGAGCGTAGCGTGGCCTCTTTATTCAAAACCATGACAAAAAGGAGAGGAAAACAGTTTAAAAGGGCAGATTTGATAACAAAATAGGGCAAAAAACATCACAAAAATTGATGTTATCACATAGTTTCTCTTATATCAAGTTCTTCCTTCCTAAGTATAGTCTACCTTTGTATAACTTATTCATTTTGTTAAGCTAAACTTTTGTTCTCTTTTTTTTTAGAAACTAGTTTTTGTTCTATAGAGACTTGGAATCCAAAGGTAATAAGGATGAATGTATTAAACTTATTAATAAAGGTATACATTCCATGCTCTCAATTATATCATAACCCTCATTCCTTAATCAAGCTCATCATTTCCAACATTTATCTTTGTTTTAACTTAGTTTCTTATCCTAGTCTTATGATTTACATATTTATCTAATTCTCTTTACTTTAACTCTTTTGAAGACTCTTCACTTATATTTACTTATCGTATACTTAACTCTTTTCTTATATTTTTCCTTTGCTTTGGAGTACATAAAAACATTGTACTCAGTTATATAATCCATTCCTCTTGATTGATTCTTACTACCTTGACCCTTACATACTTTTCTCATATCTTTTCCATATTTCATATTTAGAGTTCATATAATATTAATCATTAAACTTAATATGAACCTTACGTCGTGTTCCTTTATTCCCAATTAATGATTTCTCATATGAGGCCCCAAAGTTGGGTCTCAGATATCAGTTCCAGCTGATTCTTAGTTATCCCAGTCTTTCCCTTATACTTCAAAATATTAGAGTATATGCATTCATACTAGAATTTGGATCTAATCTATCCGGAAGTTTACTCTTGTTATGTTACTAATAGGAGTCATTAGATCCCACTAATGCATCATGCCAGCCAAACCTGCAGTCCTGAAGCCAAGAGCTACTCATGATTACTCAACTCCTATTCATCTCAAATGTGTGGAATAAAACTTATCCACTTAGGAAAGCTCATTTAAAGATCATTTCTAGTCTACTTGATACAAAGAATGTAATCAATAAATTCTACAACTGCATAGTGCACAACAAATCTTAAAGACCCATATATATTTCAAAATACTGAATATATGAATTCAAACATATAAGAGCTTTTCTATTCATCTCCAATAAAACAACAATATGAAATGAAAGTTCTATCTCATTTTATATTTATGCTCTTAATTCATGTTACTTATCTTGTTTCTAACCCTAATATTTCTAGGGTTCCTCTCTAGACCATCCTTCCACTGTATACCTGGCCAGGGTATACATGAAAGAATAGATAGAGTAGATTGATACTGGTTGATCCAAGTACTCGGATACCAGGCCAGGATATCCAAATACTCAAATCCCCAGAGCTAACATCATAACATTCTCCTATCTGCCACACTTATGACTCTAACTTACTAACTTAACGGTCCCTAACAACTTAGAGTAAGCTCTGATACCAATTTGTTACACCCCAATCTCACAATTACCACTAATCATGAGATTAGGGCATAAATTGAGGATTTAACGTAATACAAAGGTCACCCTTAACTTTTTCTTCTTTTTCAAACTCATTGTTTTCTCGCATTGAACCACATAAACTAACTTTGCAAGAGAATCAAACTTTGATTACTTTAATATGATCTCAACATAAATGATATACATCCATACATTCATTCTCAAGTACATACAACATGATAATCAGATACATTCTCTCTTTTTAAGAAAACAAAGATAAAAAACATCACTTACAACACTCTCACATCTATACTAGGACTTAGAGTGACAGGGACCGACTGAACTTAACTATACTCAGACTTAACTCTAGTGGCAGATCAACTATGATGCAATGACCTTCTTCAAGTCCATATGATATCCCTAAAAATTGTGAGTAGAGGGGTGAGCCTACTCGCTCAGTGAATGAGTACTTCAAAGAAACAGTCTAAAGCACTGATATAATTATAGATATAATTTTGAGCAACTGATGTCAATTATAACAGCAGTAAACTTTAAAGAGATTGATCATTAACAATCATAAATATGGCAGGATACTCTAGACATCAACAAGAGCAAATCAATATATGAGCATGCTTGATTAATTTCAAAGAGAACTAATAATTTAGAAACATACAAAGAATAATTACTGGGAAACTATACTCAAATATTTCTTAGCCTTTCTTACTTATAAGAAACTCTTTAAACCTATATGATCATATTTTAGCTTATGCCCTGATCATATGCAGTGTACTCTACATGAGACTCACATCGAACTACGATCTCACCATACAAGACTTAGCTTAAAACCTGAGAAGCTAAGCCTAGAACTGAATCTGGGTCTGCTTCACTCGAACTGTCATGTCTAACTAAGGTGGCTAAACAACTGGCCTTTAAGTGGACCTCTCCTTCTAGGCTGAGTACACAGGCAGAAGGTCTGAGACGCTCTGCGGGCCTCATCTTGGTACGCTCTATGGGTACCTCTGGGTTACCACCAGGATCTCCGGTTCATGTTGGGTAACCTATCTTCTCTTAGGAAACTTCCTCAAGAGCTTCATCTCCCCTCATGCTCTGTGGGTGCGATTCGATCCTCGTATACTGGTCAATGCCAGGGTGGATCGTTTCCTCCCTACAGTGCAGACATTCGTAGGGAATCTACGGTGTTCAGGGCACCTATGTCTATTATTTTATTATTCTTGGAAAGCTCTTTCTACATTGTACATTTCTCTTACTTATACTTGACTCTGATATCTCTATGGCACCGTGTCTATTTAATTGAAGTTTATAATACAACATGTACATCATTCTAAACTTGGCAGAGTAGTATATTTAAAACATTGTAATTTACTGAGAAATCAACATACTGTAAATGCAGGAAGACTAAAGTTCTTAAATAAACTGAATACATGTCAACTTGATACTTTATACACTAGAATCATGCAATTGAACTTCTTAAAACACTGATAAGAGTTAATTACTTGACATACGAGTAATCGTCATTTGCACCTGTAAATTATTTGTACTTTCTTGGAAAACGTGCACCTCAACCCAAATCTTGAGTTGTACATCACCACTTCTCATACTGAGAACATTGATATCAAAACACTTGATTCATTGAACACCCTATCCTTAGGGTTTCATTTACCTCATTCACTTATCACATGGCTCTCATAAGGATTGCATGCGACATAAACATTCACTGAATAAAGACTACTATCAACAAATCATATAAAATCAATATATGTATGAAACCTTGGAACTGAGCTGAATTTGGGTTTCCATGCCATTCACTGAGATAACATGCATAAATAATAAAATTGAATAAATAAAGTCTATCATGTCAAGAAAATCCGTTCAAATGGATTTCACGATATCAATTCATAAATATCCAACTTTCCTCACATCTAGGGTTTCACCCTCTTTACTGAGATATCAAACAAGCACTATTCACCTTAAATAAAATCCAAGATAGCATCTGACATATATTTACTATGAATTTTGATAAACAATCATTCATAACCAAGGGAATCCATATAAACAAATTTCTCTATTTAAATATACAGCAATTTCAGTCATAGACAAATTCCCTATATTTTAGTTTACTCTTATAACCTCTGTGAATACTTAGGGAATTCTCATTAGGATGTATTGTATACATTTATAATATGATTTTATCATCTGAAATTCATCCAAACAGAGGAAGAATCTATTTCATATCATTTTACAACAACTTAGATCAAACACACAATTCAGGGTTTGTAGTCGCATACTAAGCAATTAAAGATTATGGATGATTTAACTAATTTTCGTGCAATATACTATTTAAAGGAAGTTACCACTCACCCTAAGGTGTGAAAACACATTACAAATGCATCTCATCCCTGAAAATCTCGATCTCATATCAAATCCCTAGCAATTCACCCGATTCTTCAATTCCTTTCAACTCGGAAACCCTAAAAATGAGGGATTGTGAAGAAAGAGTGAGAAAAGGGAAAGTTTTGACACCATTTTAGATAAAATCAGAGGAGGTAAGGAATATTTACATGTGAGAGAAGACTCACCATTAAAGTCTATGCAAAGAACCTAAACTTAATTTCATCATTCCTCGGACCGCAAAACCCTAGGTCAGCATCTCCATCACTTTCTCATCTCAAACACTAACTCTCCCTCTCTCTCTAGGATTTCGTTTCTATAGAATGAATCACGAATTATGAGAGCTTCTATTGTGTTAGGTTGACCATATAGAGCAATTGAGCTGCTTGGGTCAATTGCACATTGACCCCTCACTATACTTTCTCTTATTTCAGTTGAATTTCTGTCATAAAAATATTATTGTAATTTGTCTACTGATAAGGTCTAAACGCATCCAAAAATTATGAAATTTTGCATGTTGTTTATTATTGAGCTTCAGATCTCCAATTAAAATTTCATATCAATTTGGAGTTACTAATAAATACCTAAAAATAAAACACTACACTACTGAAAAGCACTATGTCAGCATTTTGGTCAAAGAATAGTTCAACTGAGAACCACATTCAAAGAACACTCAAATATTTTGAAATTTTTCTCCAATATGCATGATTGAGTTATCCATATCATACCCAAAATTCAATTAAATAAAAAACTTGTAGAAAAAATAAAAAATCATTTACCACACTGTTATCTTGATCAAATTCCATATTCATGTACTATCAACACCCTAATTTTTTGCCGATTAGGGTTTACATTTATCAAACCCTAATTCTTCAAACTAAAATCATAGTTAGAGTTTCTTCTTAGGTTTGAAACATCACAATTGATCTACTACCATTAATCAAGTCTAAATCGTGTTCAATATAATCAAGCATGTAATCATTCAGGTAAACCCTAGTTTACCAATTAAGCACAAATGTGGTCATTACAAGGACATACAACAAGGGTGTTAGTTTTGGTATGTATGCCCAGAGAGACAATCATATGAAGATTGCAATGAGGCATTATATACCTGATTTGAAAATGATAAAGGTAATTTCGTTTATTATGTTTGTCTCAATCATGAGATGATGGCATAGATATAATAGATGTCTAAAGAATGATATTACTTGGTGTCATATGTATTCAGGTTGACGACCTGAACAATGAGATCATATGAATGATAAGAGTACATAGATTCTTGTTAATGTCCCTAGTTGGATATTATTGTGGAAGAAAAATAGACAGCAGCAATACATAAGACTAGAGTGTGTTTTGGTTGATGACAGAATCTCAGCATTCATGATGTGTGATATCAAACCAAGCACATGGGTACATGTTAGCAAACAGTGTATCTTACGGACCCACCACGAGAATGATGCATGAAGACCATGGAATGGTAGTTAGAATCAACTCTAAAAGTTATAGTGGTGATTTTGGTTCTTAGACCATGGAATGGTAGTCAGAATCTGTTCTAAACGTTATAGTGGTGATTTTGGTTCTTAAACATCACTACACTCATCACATGTTGTTAAATGTATTTAGAAATCATCCAACATGACCTTGAATAAGGGTTGCTATAAAGGTGATGCTCTGGTACTCTATGACACATGGGGATTGAGTGTGAGTGATGTAGTTGGGATTTGTCTTTCCTATAGGAGATTGATGTCCAGGCCACTTGATAAGCAAGACTGAGAAATGTATGGCCATACTCGTGTGACTCAATATGTGATATGTGAGCTCACATGCATCTCAGATAATCTGTTATGGTTCAAGAAACATGGATTGAATGTTGAGAGGATGATGATTCCATGCCTCGAGTTCAATCCAAATATCAGAGATAAGGGAACTATACAATCATGGTATAACAGATCATGGATTGTAGGTTGAAGTTGTTCTTCAGCATTTTGAATTACTTGGGTAGCAACGATGTGTTGCTAGATACTTCTCATTACTTGTGATGTTATAAATTGGTTATGGACATTCACTGCCAACATAACTTGGGACCTATAGGGTCACATGCATAGGATGTACTTGGAATAGGAGTTTATTCATGAAAGATGTTTATCCTGATTACTAAAGTGTTTAGGTATTCAACTAAAACAACACCCCTTTAGAATTGACTGACTAGACTCTGAACTGAATGGTTCAACTGTTGAACCAATTGGTTGGTGTTAGGTCGACTGGAAATAACATTGGTTGATCAATGTTGAACCAGATCATGAACCGACTAGTTCACTAAGTGAATCGACCAGTTCAAGGTCTGAGATGACCGGTTGATGTGATGAACTTCCCATTTCAATGATCAATTCAATTGGATCAATGATTGATGTTGAAATCATGTTTTCATTAATTGAATATTGAATGCCAATTTGATTTGGAAGAGGAAAGTACATGAACCGACCGGTTCACCTCTGAGACGATCGGTTGTATAGTGAATTGACTGGTCCAACATTCGTACTTTCTAGAAAATTCATGAACACCATCTCTTTGACTCCCAAACTGACTAGAAATCATGACCCTGGCCCTCCTATAAATAGAGGGGTATTAGGGGCTTCCTAGGCACAACAATAAGCTCTGACAATTGTTGTCCTCTCTATTTGTAGTAACCAAGAGAGCCCGAGCAAGTACTACCCAAAAAATGGAGGGATATCAAGTGAGAGACAATTGGGAGAGTGAATCAATCCTAGTAGATTGATGTTTGAAGGGACAACTCCTTCTTGTTGGCTCTGGTAGTGCAACATAGAGTTCCCGGTGGTCCATTTGGACTGCTCTAGAGGCGAGGAGGTTGTTTCCTATCACTAGGAGGACAAAGTCAACTACCATTTGTAGTGATCAACCAGGAGGCCATTGTTGATGATGTCCGAGTATAACTTGAAGAAAGGTGCATGCCACTACAACAAGAGTTGTCGCTGGACTTGTTCCAAGACTAGGTATAACTCTTATGATCTTATTTCCTAGATACATCACTGTTGACAAAATTTTGTTGATTAGGGAATTGGGCATTAAATTTTTGTTTTTGTTTCCTTATTTGTCACCTTGATTTTCCTACATTGGTATCAGAACCATGTCAATTTACTATTTATCTATATCTAAATTGATGTGGTCAAATTTATTGTATTGCATATTAAACCAGTTAATTTACATATCTGACTAACACCACATATGATTCCAAAATATAAATATATATATATGATAAATATACAATCAATAACGTCACCCTAAAAGTATTTTGATGGTGTAAGTGAGCATGGTTGTGGCCAAAACTGATGTGGATTGTGTACATGGTTGATTGGTTTATTTCCTATTGTTATTCGATTTGCTTACCAAGCCTCTCCCCTTCTTTCCAAATGTAAATTAGTTCTCCTTTTCTTGTATTTCCCTCAAATGTAACTCGAGGTTTTCCCTTTTACAGTGTAATATGGAATAGGATAGTTTTAACTATGTCTCATAGTTAAAGGACGTTCTGCACCAAGATGAACTAACCAGCTCAAGATGTTGAACTGATCGACTGGAGGGCCGAGGAGGCCAGATGATAGGAGGAACCGACTGACCGGTAGCCCCGTCGATCGGCTGGAGGAGTCTAGACATTTCTTGAACTAGAAACTAGATGACCAATTTTAAGAGACCAACCAACCAACCAGGAGGCAAGATGTTCGGTTCAAGAGTTCAATCGATCATTCTGCAAGAACATGTTGTACTTATGATGTGGACCCTAGTAGCAATTCCTTGTCACTCCAAGGAATTGTATTAGACTTGCCATAACCATAGCTCGTATATTTCCTGATTGCATGTTTTCTGTTTGTGGTTATAGCATGTATATGATACATAAGTATGAGCTGATTGGATATGAATATGTACTTATATAAAATCCCTCAATACATATTAAGTCTAAGATACTTTCATAAGTAGCACACATGAAGAGCTTGATCGACCAAGTGTGTGCAATCCCTAATGTGGTGCACCGTTTATCTCATGGAAGTGTAATGGTAGATATGTGGGTCTGCCCTAGCAGGGACTATATTCTATCATGTCATCTTATGGGTCAGTCTTAACTAGGTAACCTTAAGAGGATTAAGTGCCTAGAAGCATGAAAATGACTATGGACATGGCAAAGAGTTGTGCATACCATCTATCTAAGAATTCCATGAGATGCAATTGGAAAATGTTGCCTATCTTAATAATTGGTTACGAGCGCCAGCGTTGGTTGGGTGTTAACTTAATTATTTTGGATCTTGGCTTGCTAGAAGGTTGTACGATGTAATCTTCTTAATTGGTAGTAAAGGCTATCAATTTGAACAAAATAGTGGGAGTGATAATTAATTAAAAGACTTACTAATATTGTCAAACTTATCAAATCAAATCAAAAATGTTTTGACTAAAGCTGCAAACTCTCTTTTCTATGATCTTATGGAAAACACATACATGTTATCATTGTGATCGGTCCTTCAGAAGGAAAATCTAAATAAGATAAATTTCCACAACTGGTTAAAGGCTTTGAGAAACATTCTCAATCATGAATGAAAGCCCTATGTCCTTGAAAGACCAGTGCCAGAGGAACTCGCTCCAAATGCCCCCAAGATTGAAATGGATTCTTACCAGAAGCATGCCAATGATGCCATAGACATCAAAGACCTTATCCTAAGCTATATGAACTATGAGTTGCATGAACATCATGAAATACATGGACATTCTCGAGATGGTAACACATCTTAAGAATCATGTAAAGCAAGAAAGGTATAATGTCGCCAAAGTATTGTTTGAGTGCATACTGACAAAGGGAGATCTGGTAAAGCCACCATGTGCCAATGTGATTGGGCATATGGAGAGACTGGGGTTTCTATCAGGTCAAGAGTTGGTTGTGGATGATTCTGTAATTGTTGCCTGAATCATATAGACAATTTATGAAGTGCTATTACTTGAGTAACTTGGTCAAGCCACTGTCTGAATTGCTTTGCATGATGATCAATGTCGAAGCACAAATCAAGATGGACAAACTTGTGATGATGATCAGTGGAATAGAGTCCAAGGACAAAGGCAATGTCGAGAAGAGTCTGAGGCTAAGATAAAGTCCAAGTCTTCTACACTCAAGATAAGGAGAGGGGTAAGTGTAAAAGGAATATTTCCTTTTCACTTAAATGATTAAGGAAAGAAAGTTCCACTATTGCGACCTGCTTGGACATTAGAAAAGGAATTGCCCTCTTTATATAGAGGATCTCATGAAGAAGGAGACATAGATCTCCACATTGGGACGTGAGAAGAAGTAAGCTAGAATTGTGCGGAGGAAGAGTTGTTAACACTATATTTGGAATTTGTCATTCATCTAATGGGCATGTAATAGAATTAGTGAATTGTTATTATGTATCTTCCATTGATGAAAACATATCTTGTATGGACAAGAATATTATGAATAAATTGATGTTTCATCTTAAAAGATAAGATCTTATATGGAAATTCCCTATGTCTTGTAACCTATATTTGATAGTTATAGAGACAAGTATGTATAACACATATGTTGAATGACTCAATGACCCAAAAATGTATACCTAGCATTGTCATCTAGAGCACATGAATGAGAAATCCATTTCTATAATCCATAACAATGGTTATCTAGAATCTTTTGGTTATTGAACCAATAGAGACATGCAAGTCTTATTTATTGGGAAATATGACAAAAGCACCTTTTACTAGATGTAGTGGGAGAGGAATTATTCTATTAGGGCTCATACATACTAATGTATATAGGCTTTTTAGATTAAATGCCAAAGCAAGTTACCAGTACCTCATTAGATTTATTGATGCTATCAGTAGATATGGAAGTTTTTATTTAATGAAAATTAGTCAAAGATATATTGAAGTGTTCAAGGAGATCATGAATGAAGTACTTAACTAACATGGTAAAATTATTAATATACTTTGATGTGATCGATGTCGAAATATTTTAAAATAAGAGTTCGAGCACCTTCTGGGAGGCCATGATAATGTATCATGATGACTCCATATGAAACTCAATGATAGTGTATCATGATAGTGTATAAAAAAGAAGGAATCACACCCTATTAGTCATGGTATGATTATCAACAAAACTAGCTAATCTTTCAATTTCCTTTTTGGCATATTCTCTACAATAAATAATGCATTGTCTAAATTGGTCCAAAATACCCATATGAGATATGGAATGGGAAGTGTCCTAATATGTATTTTATAATGATTAGGGATGAAATCTTATATAAGAAAATAGTTTCTTGAAAAGTTGTTTCCATAAATCATATAATTGTTATTTTGTTGAATACTTCTCTAATATTCCAATCCAACAACAAAAACATTTGTTGTCAAGATGGATGAATTCCTAAAGAGGAAATTTAATTCCAAAAGAATTAGTGGGAGTGAAGTAGAACCTGAATAGTTCAAGACAAACAAGAAAACATTGAACCTAAATAGGTGCAGTAGAAACAAGGAGAATCACAAATTGTTGTGAAATGTCAAGTTCCTTATGTAACACAAAGCTCGTAGATACAGTAGAACACTCCTTGAGCTTGAAAGATTATTCTTGAAAGATTATTATATCTTATATCTAAAAAAGGAGATGAGTTGGTCATAAAATGATGATCCAACAACCTATGTAGAAGCTATTGAGGCACACAAATATGATAAATGGCTAGAGGCCATGAGATCCAATGGATTCCATGTACATCAATAAGGTATGACCTTGGTAGATCCAACTAAAGGGGTGAAATCCATAGGGTGCATTTAGGGTCTTTGAGAAAAAGACCGACATGAATGGTAGTGTACAAACCTATAAGAGCATATTGGTTGCAAAGAGTTTCTAACGAGTTCAACGTGGTGAACATGATGAAATCATTTCACCAATTTTCATGGTTGAATTCATCAAGATCATTCTTGCCATTGCAGCTTGTTATGACTATGAGAATTTGGAAAATTGGATGTTAAATCCACATTTCTTAATGGGAATATTGTATAGGATGTGTACGTGATACATCCTAAAGGTTTTATAAATCCATATAATGCAAATATAGTATATAAGCTACAAAGGTCAATCTGTGGATTGAAGTAAGCATCTTAGAGCTAGAATCTTTAATTTTAAAATATAGTCAAAGAGTTTGGCTTGAGTTGGAATGAAGATGAAATCTGTGATTACAAAAGATTTAGTGGGAGCATATCTATGTTCCACATAATGATGGGGAATAACATCCTTATAATGCATATATTAAACCTGGCAAGGAAAGTACTTCTCTATTTAGGAGAAGCATCCTATTTGATAGGAATTGAGATATATAGATATAGATTTGGAAGCTTCTTGACCTAAGAAAGAGAATATACATTGGAAATATGTTGAAGGGGTTTAGCATACAAGACTCACTGAGAGAAAACTTTTCCATGTTCCATGGAGTTAGTCTCTTAGGAGCATAGTGTCCCAATTCTTGTGAAGAATAGGAAGATGTGGATAGATACCATATGCATTTGCAATTGGATCTATCATGTATGCAATGTTATGTACTCATACTATTATCTCATATGTGTTGTACATGACGAGAGGATGTGTACTCATCATGTTATCTTGTGTGTATTGGACATGATGAAAGGATGTGTACTTATCCAGTTATCTCATATGTATTGGATGTGATAGGTGGATATCAGTCAGAATCTAGTGAATGTCACTAGACTGCCCTAAAGAACATCCTTAAGCACTTGAAAAACACAAAAATATTTGTTTCTTAGTTATGGTAATGAGGAAGAATTGGGTGTAAAGGATTACACCAATGCAAGCTTCCAAAATGACAAAGAAAATGATTGCAATCTAAAGTTATGTTTGACCTTATAATAGAACTGTAAGCCAGAAAAGTCCCAAGCAAGAGACAGTTGCTAATTCTACAATGGAAACTGAGTATCTTAAGTGTTATGAACATAGAAATGAATATTGTATGGATTTAGGAGTTCATATAGATGAACTTATGTGAGGTTCCAACCATTGATGATATAGCAGAAATATTGTGACAACAATGGAACTACTAGATAAGTAAGGAATCTCAGATAGCATACTACAACACTTCCATATCATACAAAAAGTCGTATAGCAAGGAGATGTGAAACTTGTAGAATACTAATTAGAAGCAAACGTTGCTAACCCGCTATAAAAGCACTGGTCCAGCAGAAACATGATAGATGTTTTAATATCACTTGGAATAAGATTTGTGGTTGATTGGCTCTAAGTGCAAGTGGGAGTTTGTTGGTATGTATGCCCAGAGAGCCAATCATATGATGATTATAATGGGGCGTTAGATACTTGATTTGATAATGATAAAGGTAATTTTGTTTATTATGTTTGTCTTAATCATGAGATGATGATACATATATAATAAATGTGTAAAGAATGGTGTTACTCGATGACATATGTCTTAAGGTTGAGGACCTAATGAATGAGATTATATGAATGATAAGAGTGCATACATTCTTTTTAATGTCCCCAGTTGGATATTACTATAGAAGAAAAATAGACAAAAGTAACACATAAGACTAGAGTGTGTGTTGATTGATGACAACATCCCATCAGTCATGATAGTGATATCAAACAAAGCACGCATGTACATGTTAGAGAATAGTGTCTCGGACACACCCACCATGAGAGTGATGCATAGAGACCATGGAATGGTAGTTAGAATCATCTCTCATAGTGATAGTAGTGGTTTTGGTTCTTAGACCTGAACTCACTAAACTCATCACATGTTGTTCGTTGTATTTAGACATCATCCAATGTGACCTTAAATAAGGGTTTCTTTAAAGGTTAATCTTGGGTACTCTGTGACACATGGGGATTGAGTGTGAGTGATGTTGATGGGATCTGGCCCTCCTACAAGAGATTCATATCCAAGCCACTTGATAAGTGAGATTGAGAAATGTATGGCCATAATCGTGTGACTCAATATGTGATAAGTGAGCTCACATGCATCTCAGACAATCTACTCTAGTTCTAGGAACATGGATTGAACATTGAGAGGATGATGATTCCATGCCTTGAGTTCAATCTAGATATTAGAGACAAAGGAACTATATTATCATCATAACACTGATGACGGATTGTAGGTTGAGGTTGTTCTCCAACTTTCTAAATAACTTGGGTAGGTATGATGTGTTGATGAATACTTCTCATTGCAACATTCACTACTAATGTAACTTGGGACATATAGGTTCACATGCATAGGATGCACTTGAAATAGAAGTTTATTCATGATGATGTTTAACTTGATTACTAAAATGTTTAGATAATCAATTTAAACAACACTGGTTCAAAATTGACTGCCTCGACTCTGAACCGACCGGTTGTAGTGTTGAACCAATCTATTGGAGTGTCAAGTCAATTGGAAACAACATTGGCTGATTAATGGTTGAACCGGGTCATGAACTGACCGGTTCACTAAGTGCACTGACCGGTTCACTAAGTGAACTGACCAGTTCAAGGTCTGAGACGATCGGGTTCATGTGATGAACCACCCGTTCAATGATCAATTCGATTAGATCAAGATTGATGCTAACATCATGCTTTGCATTAATCAAATATTGAATGCCAATTTGATTCAGAATGGGAAAGTACATGGATCAATAGGTTCAAGAGATGAACTGGCCATTTCAACTCTAAGACGATTGGTTGAACAGTAAACCTATCGGTTCACCATTCGTAGTTTCTAGAAAATTCATGAACTTTGTCTCTTCGACTCCCATACCAACTGGAAACTCTGATCCTGGCCCTTCTATAAATAGACAGGTACTTGGGGCTTCCCAGACATGACAATAAGCTCTGACAATTGTTTTCCTCTCTGATTGTGGTAACCAAGAGAGCCCAAACAAGTCATATCCATGAAAGGGAGGGATAGCAAGGGAGAGCTAATTGGGAGAGTGAATCAATCCTAGCATATTAAAGTTCAAAGGGACAACTCCTTCATGTTGGCTCCGGTAGCACAATGTGATGTTCCTAGTGGTCTGCATGGACTACTCTAGATTCAAGGAGGTTGGTGTCTACCACTAGGGGGACAAAGTCAACTATCATATGTGGTGATCAACCAGGAGGCCAATTTTTACATTGTCCAGGTGCAACTTGAAGAAAGGTGCACGCTACTACAACAAGAGTTGTCGCTATAGACTTGCTTCAGGACCAGGTATAACTCTTTTTATCCTCTTTCCTAGTTTACATCATTGTTGACAAAATCTTGCTGATTAGAGAATTGGGCATTAAATTTTTATTTTTGCTGTCTTATCTATCGCCATAATTTCCCTACATTTGGATGGGAGGTATCCCACTATTTAGATTAATTAGTTTAGATTCGTTTTAAACCTTTTTTAGATGTTCTTATAATTGTAAGTCCATTTTAGCTCATAGACAGTAAATATCTAGTTTTGATACAAGTCAACAAGGTGCCATGACATGTTCTCTTAGTGTGCAATGAATCTACAAAACAATTTTAGTGGCACTGACAAATATGTCAATGGCATCAAAATGATGCAAAACTTGGCCAAGAATTTCACAGTAACATCTAAGCGGCACTAGCATATGGTATTAAAAATACTATTCATTGGTGTGACATTGTGATAACCTAGATTTTTGAGTTTTAATAACTAATGCAATAATTGAGAGACAAGCATTCTATGTAAGATGTCAAATACCAAATTGAGGAATTGGCAGTACAATCAAGGATTCCTTCACCCAAATTAGGTGATTGGAAATAGGATGGAGTACTATGATGCCTAATTGAATTCAATTGTGAATTAATACCCTTTTTGATTGATTAAGTCCTCGTGAGACCAATCAATCATTTAGGGATATGTTGAGTAGAGAAATGAATTCTTTTGAGCAATCATTTACATATGAACCAATGTTGAAGTTCTAGAGTCAACCTTGACTAAATGTCCTATCAAATTCGCATAATGTAAAACCCTAAGTGTCACATGAAGGTGAACTTTAGGTATTAATGTGCTTAGTCAATAACCATGCATAACCTTTGAATTTCATTCCCGAACTTATGCCACAGCTACATCATGACCTTATAGAGCTACGCCTGAAATTACATTTCAAATAGATTATCCAATTAGGAGATATAGCAGTTGAATTTTGTTGCATATATTCATGCACATTGGACCCTAGGACCTAAGTTTCGGTTTAAATGACCAGGCCGTGACACATTTATGTGTCACGCGGCTTCTATGGATGCTCCACCCGTTTCTGACCCTAGGATTCTGCCCCTTTGGATCGCGCGGGGATCCAAGGGCTGGGAATCCGTCTTCAACCTCCCATAAAGGGCGGAGAGGCGAGAACAGACCCTAGCAGACCCGATGCGCCACCTCACCCCTTATCTCAACTTTTCGCCCGACGAGCTGACTTCATCTCACGATTTCGTGGCCAACTACCCCAACAACGACCGAGTTACATGCGCCATTGTGCCCTCCTAACCTCCGATCCCCCTGACCTTCTCACTCCGGCGGTGGGGTTTTTAGGGCTTCACTGCCCATAGCTTCAAGAGCCTACAAAAAGCCTCCAATAGCTCCGCCCGACCCCCCTTAGACTCCCACTCAACCCAATTTGAAGCAACTGATCTCTGAGCACCTCTCCCCTTGAGCTTGCCTCCTCCAACCGCTCTGCCGTGGCATAGCACCTGCCCTGGGCCGTCCCGTCCTCCACATTTCCAGATCAACCCCTCCTCAAGATGTGCAAGGCCATGCGGAAGCTCACCGACCCTTTCTCAAGCTCCCAGCACCCCCTCTCGCTCCCCTCATCTTCTTCTCCTCCGCGGCCGGCGACCTCCTCGATGAACCTCGGCGGATCACCGCTCCAAGGGGAGCCACCCTCTGATACTCTGTCATCCCAATCTGGTCCGACCTCGCGAAGGTGACCACGCAAGAAACTGCATGCGAGCCACACTTGACTGACCTCCTTTGCTCGCCGGAGGAGCTAGCATGCGGCGGCGCCCTGCTCCACAGAGGAAACAGAGTCCTCGCGTGCGAGATCGCGAGAAAGGAAGAGAAGCCTGACCGGGCAAATGGACCCTCGAGTGCGCGGATCCTTCCCCAGACCCGGACCGGGTCCCAGCTAAGAGAGGAAAGGAGTTGCGCCCCCACTTTGCCATGTGTCGACGCTGGGTTGGCCAAGAAAGGTAATTATCTCACAAAATGTTCAGAACTTCAATAATCTGTAGAAATTAGTACGAATGTCAGAAAAATACAAACAAGGTACCATTTTTCTCAGAAAAATGAGTAGAACACAATTAAAGCAAAATATCAGGCTCTTGATGCATGAATATCAGTGATATCTTGTTAGTTTTGAAATGCTTAATTGATGGATAATAAATATCAAACATTGACCAAAAATTATGAGAAAATACCAGTAAGTGACAAATCATATCTGTAATCCATATGATGTCAGTAATCATGATGTTGATACACGAAATCATGTAATTTACTTCATATGGCTAGTTAGGGCTAATAACCCTAAATAATATGTAATTAATGCATACATGCTCAATAAATGATGAAATTTACAGAGTAAGCTCATATCAGTATCTGAAACCTCAGAATTAAATATGAGATCAATATGATACACATAATCTATGTTATACGAAGATGACCCATAATACATATGATGAAACCCTAATTCGAGTAATACTTGTAACTAGGGTTAATATGTGCACCAAAAAGGATATGGAACCTAATATTCAGATAATAAATCATAATCTGGAAAATGACATCAGTAAGATAAATATAAGACAATAATGCAAGTATAAACGTTGGAATATCCTAATGAGATAATATAAACCCTAATGAACACGACTAGGGTTAAGATGATGAGAATCTGATGTTGGTATGTGGTCTTGTCTTAATCAGGTGATGACCAGACTTGTAGATGATCAAGGATAAGTTAGAAATCTCTGAACTCAGGTACGTGGGATTTATTAAGTATAAGACTAGTTTTCTGGTTGCATATGATATGTGATATCTTGAATGCTCGTATTTGGATATGATTGCTTGGTTGAACTAGTATGAGTTATACTTCACCAAATCTAATAGAACATAAATGAGTATGATGGGTTGTAGCTACTAGAGCACAGCCTGGTGTGGATGTATGTTGCCTAACATGGATGTATGATTCCTTGGCCCATGTTAGATGTATGATGATACTATATTGCCCACACTAGATGTAAGTCAAGTGCAAATATGTGTAGTACAACCGCATCAAAGAGAAAGCAATAAAAGGAAGGTTTACCTGATTATCGCTTTAAATAATGTTTTCTTTTACTCTTTCTTTCTCAAGTTATTTCAATTATGCAAACATATTAGTATGTATCTTTCTACCCACGTACACAACACCTTGTGTGTTGATCGTTGTTTCACGTATGTTTTAGGTTCATAGATAGCATGGGATAAAAGACATGAAGTGAGTAGTTGTCCAGGTTGTACCTATTGTGTAGATCCTGATTAGCATACATGTTCATAGACTTGTAAATCTTCTTTTAATATGTAAATGTAATTCATTTTGTAATATACATGTTGAATGATGCGAAATTTTATGGTGTATGTTATAGTTGTATGTTCATGTATGCGCATATTGCTTCTGCATCGCTCTCTGATATGATTGGATGATGTTTTCGGATTCTGACCTCTCATTCCCAATAGGGTTTGGAGAAGCCAAAATCCGGGGACGTCACAGACATGTTTTTTGTGTAGAATGATATAGGCCAAGGTTAGTGGCACCAAACCTGTGGTATGTATTGCCATGATGGATGCAAGAGGAATTTGTGGCCTAACAACAAATGGTCACAAGCACATACATTGAATAGTTTAAAGTGTTGATCCATGAATTTCACCTAAGTTGATACCACTAACGTATGTTGGTACCACCAACTTTGGTTATCCATGGGTCAAAACCATTAATGCTCCAGGAGTCCTGGTACCAATAACACATACTGAGAGTATGTGGATGGGTGCTAGTGACGATATCACTGACTACCAATTCAATGTAACCAACTCTTTACTTAGGGGTTGTTGATCTTCTATATAAAGAGGGTGATTCTTTGATCATATCCACACCAAAGCAACTACTTCTCTAGCATGAACTTGCAAGAAACTTCACGCAAGAATGGACGTGTGGCATGGAAACACCAAGATCTTTCTCTCTTTAACTTTTCTCATGGCAATCAATCAGCCTTGCAATGGAGGATCCCACTCTACCATTGTCGTTCATCAACTCATCCCCAAACCTACTTGCATCATCCATGGATGTGATGAGAAAAGGAATCATTAAACTAAGCTTCAGAAATATGCATTCGAAGTTGATATGATGATCAAGCCTTCACATAAAGGATCAAATTCACCATCAACATGCAAAAGGTGTGTGCAGAGCATAGAGTGATGATCAGTCGACCCTTATTTGGTGGTTGCATGACATACATGGGAATCACCTTCGAGGTGTGCTTCTTTGAGCACCACACAAATAGCTGAGTGGGAAGATGAATGGGTTAGGTTTCATCTCTTTTACACCTCTTACCACTTCACACTAACTGACTTCAACACCATCCACTATTGGTCCAATCGATAGCCAATAGTGAGACCCTAACAACTTCAACCATGCCTCTGTCTGGAACAAACTGACATCACAACCTACAATGCCAAAAGAACTAGCATCTCTTGCCAGTCACATACATCATACACCCCTTTTCCAGCCTTCTTCATTGTCTCCTAACATACACATTGTTTTCTAGGTCTACAGAAGTGTTGGGCAAAGTTCAATCAATTGATCTCTATGTGCATTGGCCCTCCCTCACCCAAGGGAGCGAGAAGGTTAATGTAGGATCATTCTTTTTGGCCCGTGTAAATCAAGTAGACTAGAGTGAAAAGAGGAAGTTTACTATTCATTTCAAGGACTTACTCACCCCTATTGCCCACTATCTTTTCTTAAACCTTTTTCTTCTCAAACTTCTTGAAACAAAAGGAGACTTGGACGTAAAGCATTCTAGAAATGCAAAACTCTTTACCAAGCATGGCGTACAGATCTACACCATATCAAATATGGGTGAATAGACACTCCCTGACCCAATCTTTGATCTTTGTGAAATCAGTCATCTCCATTGGCCTTCTAATAATGAGGGAGGGATGAATAGGAGGTTGTTAAAGAAGAGGTTGTTGAGGAGGAGGTAGTCATGGAGGAACAATGTAGACCATTAACGTTGAGAAGGCGACCTCATAACATTCATCACCATAATGGTGCCTCTTCTTCTACATCCATGCCGCCATCACAAGTGAGTCCCTTTTGTTTTGGGATAATCTACACCATGCTTACTGAATATAGGAGGGGAAATGTAACACCCCTCCCTAGGGTTTCTTACGTAACCAGCAGAAGCATAGCCTAATCCCCAACATTATCCATAATGTGGGGTACTTGGCATATCGGGAAGGGAGTGTCACATACATGATCTCATATCAAGAAATAAACAACACTTGGCATTCATAGAAATATAGATTCATACATATAGTTCTTCTTGGAAAGATAACAACATCACGATTCTAGAGGTATGCTAGACATGAACTAGATAATAAAAAGATAGGATCTCCATAGATGGACGTCCCACCAGGCAACAACTCCTAAGATCTTGGATTCTTGGAATCTCCTCAAGATGTCTCCTTCCCTTTAGCTCCAACTTCTGCGGACATCTCGTCCCCAGCCATGAAAAGGAAAAACAAACATGGTAAGTAAGCGGCATTGGCATATTATAAAACATAAAAATAACATATAAAGTTGACTTGGCATAAACATGAACATGCATTAACATTAATCATTTCTTGACATCTTTTACATAAAGAAATTGACTAGAAGTATATGCTCCTCTCTTAATGCCCCATAAGGAGCCCATAATGCTCGGAAAGCCCATAATTGCTCGGAAAGCCCATAATGCTCGGAAAGCCTATAACAAGGTGCATATAAATCTAAATCAATTTCCATTAACCATGATCTTTCTTAGACTTTACTTATCTTCTTAATAACCTAAACTTGATCTTAATTGGGATTTCTCCCTCTTGAACATAATTGGGATTTCTCCCCATGAAACATAATGGGATTTCTCCCTCTTAAGTATGGATGGGAATCTCTTCCCTCTTAATCTTGGTTTCATGTATCTAAATCATAATTCATAATCTTAATGTGATTTCTATTCTTAGACTTATATTATAACAATCAACATCCAATAATCATGTACATTGAAGAAAAACATACATTTATCATGACTTGAGTATAAAGTGCATAAACATATCATAATCATTCAATAAATCAAGTTTACTATGCCAAGGGCATGGCCCGCTTACCTTGAGCTAAAACACCTAAGTCAAACCTTGTTTGACTGGTTGGATTCCCTTAAACACCTGAAATCAGCATATATGTCCTTCATCATATATCATTAAACCCTAATTTGTCCATACAATTATTGAGATGTGAAAAAAACAAAATCAGTCGATAAAAACCACAAAATCAGATTCCTCATTGAAAATCCTTTCCAAAACATATTTATTTATATTTTCCTGAGGTCGTATGCAAAAGTTATGAATTTTGCACTTTGGACCAATCAGAAATTAGAAAACCATAGCATGACATCGATTAAATCTCGATTAAAGCTGATATAAATAAAATATGAAATGCCAGTAACGACCAAGGCATGCGTGAAACATGAATCAAATGAGTGGGGGTAAAACTGTCATTTAAGACAAATACTCTCACGGTCGATGGAGAACCAATCAGATGTCGAAATACCTACTTTACCCTTAGGCGATCAGTTAACTGATTGCACTTGTGGGGGGCACCATGGTCATTTCAGGACCTGGATTGCTCCTGCCCAAACCATGGCGCTCGACGAGCAGCCAGTCATTGACTCCAGGGATTCAGATCGTGGATCAGTGTGTTTTGTTGAAAACCGATAGCATCAAACTCATCAGCTTCACCCAACGAACTCACCAATCCCAAGCATGGGCTCCGCGGTGACCAGGAGCTCGAGAACGCTCCTCCGCAAGGCTGGAAACAGGGGAGACGATGTCAGAAATCTGAACACGCAGCAACCATCGACAAGGCGAGAAGCCAGGCAGATAGAAACACTCTGTAACACCTCACGAAGCTAGGCGGTGAAGACCCTTAGGCCGCGGAGGCTGCGGAGGCCAACGACGACAAGCGCCGGCAAGCATCTCAAGGCTGGTCTATAGGCCACAGCGATTGGGGCCATCGCGAGTCACAGGAGCGATACCAGAGGGAAGAACGGAGCTCGAGGATGCTCACCCTAAGAGCAATTTGGTCGGAGGAGTCGGAGAAGCCAGAGAGAAGCTTCGGTCGCCGGAGAAGGAAGGTCGAGCAGGTTTGGGTGAGTTGGAGTGATAGCGGTGAAATTAAAGGAGGAGGAGAAGCGATACTGGACCGGTGATGCTTTAGGGTTGCCTAAATGGAGGCGTGAGGGAACAGGGGGTGCCTGTGAAAAATGGCAGCGAGCCCTACTTTGGGCGTTTCTTCTATAGGGCACGAGAGCGCACAAGTTAGGGCTCAAACAGATCGGATTGATCTCACCGTTTCATTGGTGAAAGAATCGCGAGCAATGATGCATGGTGGAGTGAGAACCGGGTTGGAGAAAAACGGCCTGTGAAACAGCCTCAGCTCGTGAGAAAAGCGGAGGAAGAAGAAAAGGCGAGTGTCGTTGGATCCTGATCCAACAGCTGCTGTTACGCGCGCCAATCAGAAATAGAAAAGTAACGCGTGACACTGAATAAAACTGGAATCTTAGAGAAATTCCGTGCATTGAATGTATTTGAATTAAATTCTTAATCAAGCCATATGGAAAACTTCCCCAATTCATATAAGGGATCAAACATGGGTCAAATGCATTCAAATTTGAACCATAGGCGAGTTAGAAGGTCTAGAACATTCCCATGCCATTGGATTTCGTGCTTGTACACATTTGAGGTCTAATGTAACAAAAGTCATCATGTGCACTTAAATGAATAAAAATAGTGCATATAAAGTCATTAATTTCTCAAATAAGGGTTGCAAAACATGAAAACGTGCATTCAACATTATTTGATTTCAATTAACAATATGGAGGCCATTAAGCAAATAATGAAACAAGTAAATCACTAATTATCATAAGAGAGAGAGAGAATTGGACATAAAGCATTTATCCTCATTTTTCTTAAACAAAAAGAGCATAGATTCATATGAAAGGATTTTCTTTACATAAAACAGGGATGATAGATAAATTGGGCATAATAAAATAAATTGAAAAATTATCATGGGTAAAATGCATGAAGGTCCTAAAAAATTATCTTATTAGCAAAAGAGCATGTAGAGAGAAAAATAATTTGGAAAAATTGCATAGCAAGAGTGGGATGTTACAGGAAAAAACATCAACATGCATCCATGTATTGATTCACCAACTATCAAGAGAATATGTTTAGAAACCAAGATCATAAATTCACTCATCAATAAGAAATCTTCAACAACAAGCACTTGCCTCTAATCAGAAGCACATCCATCTGCTTGGAGAGAGTTTATTGCTACTCTCAACTTCTTTTTGATCATTTTTTGAGCCAAGGGAACTATAGAAATTACCCTCAACCACCACCACATCCCACCTATCCACCTAACTTCAATGATACATTCTACCCTCTGGATCTAGACATGTCACCATCCACCTTCTTTCCACCTAACTCTGAGCTTTGGTACACCATCTCTACCTTTAAGTTTGATTCTCAATATTGAGGACATTATCGAATTCAACCTTGGGGTATGCAAGGGCACCTCTCTAATCTGAATCTTTAGGTACCTTACCATTTTTGCATGGTTTCTTTCTTAAGTTTAGTTCTTTGCTTTCTTTTTACTCCACATCTATCTAGTGTAAGCACGGATGTAAAAAATGAAAATTTAGTAAGGACTTGTCTTTTGTTTGATATGGTTTCCATCAAATAATAATTTGGCATGCTAAATTTTGTACTATTAAACCCAATTTTTCTATGTTTAAGAGTGCATTAACTGGAGGAAATGTTTGGTTTAGTAAGATTGAAGACATACTTAATGAACGAGATACCTAATTTAAACCTAAGTCTTGTGTTATGAGGATGATGTTTGAGTCTAAGCCAACCTAACATTAGCGTGAACTTGCAAGCGAGTTTGAGAAATAAAATTTTAGGTTACTCTATTTCACAAGTTAATAGGGGAGGGCATATCATGATTAGAAAGGCATTATCTCTTAGTCATGACCCTCATTTCATCTTATTCACCACCAAGGATGAACAAGTTAATCCAAGTTATTTCGTGTTGTTGCATAACATGGCATTATTTATTTTTTGATAGCGAGGAACCCCTCATGGGTAAGGCCACTATTGAACCCGACCCAGCCAAGGGTAAACCCCAAAACCAGCTACGTACATTGGGGGTACCACAACACACTCAATAATGTGGGGAATTGTTACACAATGAGGAAAACAACCAGAGTCAAACTTGGGTCCCTTCATTGGGGATTTCTGAGCTGCATCGTTAGGCTACTCCCTCACCCCATAACATGGCATTATAAAATGCATATAGTTAGTATTTTTTGAAAAAGGAAAATTTCATTTGACCACTTTGTTTTTTCATAACTAACCCTTCATATAGATTACATTTTACATTGCAGGTTGTATATGATGTTATATTTATTATTCACTTTTATCTCTCCTATATGAAAGAGAGAAAATACATATATATCCTTACTTCTTCTCCAAATTATAAAAGACATGGTCACTAATTACTCTTATTGATAAAAAGTCGGTAAAAAAATAAAAATAAAACAATAAGAATCAAAGAAAGAAAAGGGTTTGAAATTTGATGTCATATCTCTCTAAACAAAAAAAATGAGATTGTGGAAGTTTTATATATAAATTCCTCCTATCCTTAGGTTGATGGATTTACATCCTACATCATACTACCAAAAACAAATAGGCATTAGAATACATACAAGTTTATTTTATCAATCATTTAGGTGCATCATGTTTTACTCTTTACATAAATGATTTAGATTATTATTGTGAATCCTTTTAATGAGCTACCATTGCATTCATGATTGCTCTACAATGTAGGCTACCTTCATGATAATTCCCCTCATCCATTTTTATATGGGGAATTGCTTCCAACTATATTATATTTTTTATCATAGAAATGTAGATAGGGAAATCATATGGTGCATCAAGCATGTGCCATGTTGTTTTCTTGCTCCAAAATTAACTGTGTTTTCATTGCTCTTTTTGTTGAATTATAATATAGGTATGATTGGTCACATTAGAGTAGTTACTTTTTTGGTAAGAGCCCATTTGAGACCTATCAATGGAGGACAGTCAGGAGAATTAAGTTGATTTGTGTTTTCTTCTTGTTGTCTTTTTCAAACAAATCCAAGAGTAGTGTTTCTCGAGGGCAAAAAATATATCATGGGGTTTTGATGCACAAAGATGTATCTTATTTCACATGTTATTTTATGCATTTTTCATTATATTTGTCCCCATGTATATATTTTTTCACTCATATTATATAAATTTATTCTTTGAAACGCTTGTGCGTCAATTTTATCTATTTACATGATTTTTGTATGAAATTATCATTTTACATCTCAACCTAATGACAACCATTTGTATGTCAAGTTCATTGGGCATATTCAACACAAGTCAGTGCCACAGAGAGTCATCTCAATACCACTGGCATTGCACCAGAAATTGGAAGTCGTAGAAATAAATGAGAGCACAGATATCCATCTCGGTGCCACCAAGAAGGTGCCCAAAAGATCAACTTTGTGCGACTTCCTCCCTTGTCAATGGCACCTACACTCTTCTGTTCGGACAAGGAAAAAGTGCTTATGGACAATATTTTTAACCTAAAATCTGATGTTCCAAAATATTCTTTGGTGACTTAGCTTTCTATAAAACCCAAGTCAAAGTGGACATTACATAGTCAGCCCTGGAATAGAAAGAGGAGAGGAAAAATGAACAAATATGGAGAAAAGATCATCCCAACACCTTTGAGGAATGATTGGTGGCCAAAATGTCATTCATTTGTGCCCATCTTCATTGGGGATCAACATTATTCTTGGTTCCCCAGTTCCATCTAATTATTTCTGTGTTTTTCTTTTTCTCAAAAAGCCACTGTGGTGTCATGTTTGTTATGCAAGGCTAGAGTCATTCTTCTCTATGACCTAAAAAGTGTTAAATTTTACTTCATAATTTTTATCTTGAAACAAAGTGCATGTCTTGAAATTTTTATGATAATGTGCTTCATTTTTTCATATTCATGATTGAACACCCTATGCATGCTTCAAATGTTAATCACTTTGAAAGATGTTTTAAGTGTTATAGTAATTATCGTTAACAAAATTAATTCCACACTCAAAAGATAGCTAAAATTTGTGTGGCTAAGTATCTAGAAAGAGATCTTTTATCATTTAGTTTTTTAATTGAACACAATTAAAGTAGGTGCTTGACTAGATTATATAGTATACTACAATGTGAAAGTGGATAATGCAAGCTACATAAACCTGATTCAATATAAGCTATGTTGGTTTTGTTTTTGGGTAGAATGAAATCATGTACAAATTGCACTATGATGAACCAATTATCCTAGAAAATCTGAAAGTATGATTTGAAAAAGAAAAAAATCTTCATTGCCTTGTAATTTTGATTTTTAGTTCTAATTAACTCAATCTTTTTTGTAGGCCTAGCTGATTTGGTTTTGGTTAGTAGTAGTTACTATCCTCCCAATTCCCTAATTTTGATACCTAGACTAAAATTTCGGTATCACTGTGATTTTATATGCACGATAAATGTGTCACATGGAAAGTATAGATGCACATGTTATAAAAATTGAAATTATACTTTATGTATACATGATGTGACAAAGGTCACTGAATAATATGATGTATAGTAACCTGATAATGAGCGAAGAAAAAGTGATGGTCCTATTATGTGGAATCTAGTGGATATGAAATATGAGTTTTATCCTTTATTTTCTATACTCTATGTACGGCTAATGGTTTTGATTAGTGTGATTCAATGTTTTGTTTTGAATAGTCTCTCACATGTGGTGGGTACTCACAGTTAGTCCAGTTGTTTCTTTGGCTTGTGTCAAGATATTTTGGATCAGATTTTATCTGATAAGGCCAACTTGGGTTGTTAATTTGTTTGGGTCGAGAGATTTTGATCCAATTGTACCGAGTTAGGTCAACTTGGGTTGTCTTAATAGGTTTGGGTTCAATCATTTGTAATCAAACACTATTGAATCAAGTCAAGTTCTATTATTTTGTGTGCTCTGGTTGAGTCAGTTTTTATGTTTTCATTATGTTGCAAAAAGTGAACCTCTTTACAAGGCAAACAACAAGAGACCAAACTCATAAGATAAGAAACTTTTGCAATTGTTTATGTACGATGTATATTTGGATTTTTGGTAGCACACAAGAAATAAAATTTGCATACCGTCAAGGAGCCCTTGATAAGTAATGGAAGAACACCATCCAAATGAAACATTGACCCATGATGTTCATTCCTTACCCATTATGCCAATGGTTCTGCAAGTATCATCCATGCTAATAATAATAATGTCAACTTTGAATCCACAAATGTTCATGTGCATCTTATTTTTTGTATCATCTTCCACATATATTGAACCCCCTATACATGGTATGAACCCTATAGCGCACGTATGATCTAGGGTTATAAAAATTTTACTAAGTGAGGTCTAGAACAAATACTTGATATGAAAGAAAATATATTGGGGGGAGGGAGGGATGTGGCTCTATTTGTTTCTCATTGTTAGTTGTGTCAACCAAATGTATGTTGTAGTTAATAGCATTGTGATTTAGTTTTGCACCTAACTAAAGAAATTGGAATAAGGATGGAAAATTAATTTCATATTTTTTATTTTTCATCCAACTTAGCATAGTCAATCTATATTTATTTTAAATATGCCTAATAACTCTATACAAGTTGTATGTCTTTTGATTGAAACTAATACAATCTTATTTGCAATGGATGATTTATTTGAACTCAAACCCAAAACATAACACCCTAGTTGTTACTCCATAGTAGGAAGCATACTTAAGGAGTTTTCTTAAATTTATACATAAGTATTGTCGAGTAGTTTGTATCTTGAATATATAACACAAGTTGTCACTTGTCACCTTTTAGTGGAGTGAGGTCAGAGGATTTTCCAAGCTTTCAGTTTGTGTTTTAGATGTGTTCGTTGAAATCATTTCATTTTTTTGATTAAGTTGGGTATTATCTTATTAGAAACAATATTGATTGGTAATGTGAGGTCCTGACAAGAATCATGGCTTATTAGATGGATTGTTATGTAACTATATGGCGTCAATCAAAGCTTAAATGCTATAATTCCCGTGACCCATGCTTATAAGGGCAGTATCAAGACAAACTTCCAATCCAAATTATCACTATGTAAATCTTGTTGCCATCTGAGGATAGAATAGCAAGGCAACCGAGAAAATTTTCACCAACACAACAAATTCTTTTTTTGCAAGGAAACATGTATTGATCCCAAATCCAAAAATCACATCACCCTTCGGTTACTAAACAATTGGATGCATATTTAGGAATATATCTTTTTCATTCATGCCTAGGTATCGTTGAGTCCTTAGTTTTTTTTTTTAGAAATAGGTAAATATATTGCCAAAAGGTCAACTTTACACGAGACCCCATCACGGTAAAGAAAAAGTATACACGGGGTATTTAACTACAAAAGCCCCAGTATAGTTTGGCCATGTTAGATAAACCAACGGCTAGGCCTTTTTTGGCCCTCAACATACTTAGTATGTTGGTTCTAATTCTACAGATCATATCATTCTCATTCATACATGCACAATTATGGAATCTGTTGTTTCTTTCTTCCCAAATCAGATAGCAGAACATGGCTAAGCACAGAGTAGCGTAACCCATCTTCCCTTTACCTTTGAAGTGTGACCCCATCCATGACAGCTTGAGGGCAATACTTTCACTATTGTTAACCACCCCATTCGTTCTTCAGACACATCAGTTCCCAAACGTACTTAGAGAACTTACATTTACAAAAAAGGTGGTCTTGATCTTCAGCCTTATCCCTGCAGAGAAGACAGATAGGGTCGACATGCAGCCCCCATCTTAGCATTCTATCTTTAGTAGGTAGCTTGTGTAGAATGGCTCTATATAGATTAACACTCCATTTGGGATTATGAAAGGAGTTCAAGACCAACCTAGTCCAGGGGATGTCCGCCTAAGTGGTGATGTTGATCCATGGTTTCGAACTCGTACCAGCCAGAGTGAAGAAACCATTTTCATCAACAACATATTGGGAATGGACCTCCCTCCATTGCTCGCACATGCTAGTTCATAACTTTGAATCTGTGATGTCCCCCTCCTCCGAAATGTGGCCATATCTGCTGGTCAACCACTGCGACTAGAAGTTGCGCTTGTCCCTGACAAACCTGTCAAGCCTCTCGATCTGGCAAGTCTCCATGACCTTCTTAGGATGTTGGATATTAATACCCCTATCCCAAAACGGTTGAGCTATCACATCCCATGCAATACCATGTCCCTTACCACCCCAGACAAAGTTGGCAATCAACTTCCTCATGCCTTCTATGACCGGATTAGGTATATCACAAACTTCACACCAAAAATGGATTTTGCTCTGAAAAACAGCTCTAACCAGATCCAGCCTACCTGCAAAGGAGAGCTTCACATCCATCCATCCATCTATCTTCTGTCTTATTTCATCCAAGCAGTGGCCATAGTCCACTGAGGTGCCTTTCCCACCAGCTATCGGGGCCCCAAGATATCTGGTAGGGAACTGCCCTCTTTTCAACCCCATAGCTATTCTGAGTCTGCCTCTTCTAGCCTCACAGGATTTTTGATTTGATGTCGCTTATGTAAAAACATGTAAGGTTACTATATAGTAGGATGCATAATGTAAGAATATTTTTTATATATTGAATATTTTTAAATTCATACATGTTGATTTATCCTAGAAGTCATGTCAGGGTGAATGAATGGCAATTGATACTTTGCATACAAACGAACATTTTTCACATGAGAGATAAAGAAGAAATGTATGAAGGGTTTTAAATTTCCTCAAGGCGTGTTTGATGGAGACCAATTGAGCCGAGGATCTTATGAAATCCAAAAGATACCATTTAATCTATTTTCTTGTGGATTTTCGTTCACCAAAAGAATGAATGTGATTGAATAGATATTTCAAAACCTTGCATTTCATTAGAAAATCCAATCTGGAAAGATTTGACTAGTTTTTCAGCATCCATGTTCCTACCATTCAATCTCATCAGACCAAGCAAACCATTAATCCAAAATACCAACTACGACAAAAGAGCATTGAAGTAGACGATCAATAACTTGAAATTAAGGCACATTGAAAGTACATAGAGCATAAAGTTTTCCCTACACCTTTTGTTTAGATTTGGAGGTTAAAAGCTCGTAATTTACAAGATTTAGCAATTAGAACCGCCAAAAAAATTCCACAACAAGAGCCATGCTGACTTGTAAAGGACCAGAAAACTGCCTTTATAATCTTTTGCATTTGTTCCGTTCTCAGGTGGGGAAAAAAAGAGAGTACAACCACTTAGAAGTTTTGGTGCCTGTGTTTTACAAAATCAGACCACCCATAACAACAATACATGCATAAGCTGCAAATATGGGGAAACCGGATCCCAATCGTGTAGCTTTTTCTTGTTTTCCCTATTTGCAATACCAAGGATAGCAAAAGTATGCTGACAACTACTAGATTCAAATGCCAGTAAACCGTAAAAGTTCGGGTATACCATTCATGAATCAAAAGTACGGTAACGTGTGCTCCTTTGAGATCTCATATGCCCCATTCCGCGTATGGAGTTCCAAGCCTTGGACAGCCTTGTTTCCCAACTACACCAATTATAATAATATCTGACGGTGAGTAAAGATGAAAGAGTAAGTTGAATTTACAAGCTTCTCTGAATAAAGAGGAGATTATATGGGCATACCAGAGTAGAGCACGCATCTGGAACATCATGAGAATTAAGGACCTGTATTGTGGGCAAGAACGTGGTAATGTGTGTTAATTAAAGAGCATACATCACACTATGACCTCAACTAGCGTCCATGGTCTTCTATAACTGCATAGTTAAAAACAAACGAGAGACAAGTGGCATGACATTTCAGGTTATCCCCATTTTTACTCTTTGGATGATGGTTTGAGAAAGAAATTAAGGGTATCCAAGATCTTCTATACATTTAGCAAAGTAGAAGTGCTCAAATTGATTAAGGGTATATTAAGATGCTAGTACGGACTTAAAATGTGAGAGCTTTTATTCCTACAAAATTCAATTTGGATTTGGAATTGGCGCTGATGAATGATCCCATCAAAGAAAATAACTACGACAGTTAACCAAGTCACCTGGGGTCTAGTATTCTCCCACCAGAGCAAGAGCTTATCATATACAGAGCACACTCGATTGGATATGTCAATGAAAGGGTCCCTTTCCTGGAATTGAGAGCAAAAACATTTTCAATAAAGAAAAGATTTGGTTACCAAAAAAAAATAAAGAAAAGAATAATTAATACAACAGGAATGAGATTGGCAAATGAAAAGATGGAAACAAGTACCTCCCTGGACATTGATTTCCAGTATTCGAGTCCTGTTCTGTCAATCTCAAACCAGTCCTGCAGCTCACTTTCCTTCTTATACCTCTCCCTACGGAGACAACAACAAGTGGTGATTTTAAAGTTAACAAGAATGAGAACTCTGATTTTAGAAATACGGGCAATGGAAATAGTACTCTCCGCTTACATGAAGAATACGAAAGCTGATCTCGGTTGCAGACTCATCTCAAGGCCATGGGTACGCAGAGTCGACGTCGACAGGGTCAAGGGTCGCAAGACTCGTAACGGGTGAAAGATGCCGCCTTTTTCCCTCCCCGGTACACCGCCATCGTTACCAATGATCACCGGGCAGTTTTGCTTTGTCTCCCTGTCCCTGTGCACCCGGTCGCATGTGTCGTTGCTGGTGATTGCGGCATACCTGGGTTTCTCCCTGGCGCCGCCATGGACACTCGGAGGTTTCTCCTGGGGGCACTGTAGCTTCCTTTCCCGAACCGACGGACATTCGAGCTCGTGGAACCCGGAGAGCGCAATCGGCACTGAACGGCCGCAGTGGGTGCTACAAAGTCAGATTTAGACGAAGGTAGAGACGGGAGAGAGGATCGAAGAAACTTGGTTTTGGAAAGGCACTGTTACCATTCAGTGAACGCGCTGCCGTCGGCGGCTCGCTGGAGACAGGATGGGTAGACCCGCCTGCGTTTGCCGTTTCTCCCCATGCTTTTAGGTGATAGATGAGAAGGAAGTCAGTCCCGGCGATTGGTTTTCCTGCTTATAAGTACTTGGAATTTGGAAGGCGCCTCAAGTCTGACGAAATGCGGATTAGAAAGGAGGGAAATCGGAAAGGGTTTTTTTATAAGACATGCATTTATAAATTGAAAATCTAAAACTACAACCGCCACGGAAATCGGAGGGGTTGGGTTGTGGGTGAGGAGGGTAGGGCGGTGGTGGTCACTCCAATTTTGTAGTCGGGACTCGATTAGACGGGGTTTGGTAACCCAAATAGGCAACTCAGTCTGATTCCGGTCAACTAATCTGATTTGAGCATGGATTTAGTCTGATTCTGTTTGGCTACCAGTCAGGATTCAGTCTGATTTTGTTTGGCAACCTAGTCAGGATCTGCTTGTTCTGTCATGTTCTTACAGAACTGTTTTAACAAGTACAAGGAATGTATAGTTGTGATGGCGCCTCAATATAAGTACAAAATTTATAAAAAAAATTATTTGTATTTTGTGGATGTTATTTTTTTATTTAGTAAAGTGAAAATAATATATGAGTATGCTCATTTGTACGTGATGATTTAAAATAAATCGATCTGTATTGTTGTCTTACATTGCATTTTTATGTTGTAAATATGTATTGTTGTACATATTTGATCCAGGAACTAAACTGACAAGATAATTGAAATGAAAATGAATATCGTTAAAGAGGGGGAATTACATCGAAACAGAAGGCAAGCAGGCAACAAGTTGTGCAGCTAGTCCTTTCTGGATGGCAAAGCGCACAAGTATAAGTACAAAAATAAAGATAATAGCATGTTTTCATCAGAGCTTAAACAAACAAAAAACTGATAATAAGTTATTGGTTCCCGGGCAAATACATCGTTAACATACTAGGGAGAGGGACAAAAAAGGAGAGGCATGTCCTGGACCTAGACATAGACATCCATACACATGTTAAGATAGTAACCAGCCATTGTGGTGGACAGTCTTTGATGTGGAGGATGATTTATTTTGATCCCAGGTAGGACTGTCCCAGTCGGCCCACTTTAGGGTGTTATCGTACTCGTCCCATGACACAGGACAGGCTTCCTGCAACGACTGATTGGGTTGTTGTTTGATGTCATCTTTTGACCAATCAAACAGCAACGGCAGATGATGAACAGGATGACTGACCCCAACCTTGCCTTGTTCCTAGCTCCCATTTTTTCCCTGCTCATGTGTATCCTCGCAATATTTTTTTTACAGACAAGGTTTTCTTCAACATATTTTCGTATCTTTGACGGAGACATCAATAATTTTTCAAACTTTGTCCTTGCCTTTGAATGTGATTGTGACATCTAAATTAAATAAATAAATATAAGTATGAGCAAATATCGTTAACAGTAAACTAACGGTGACAATAATGTATATAAATAAATGTTGCAAGCAAACTTAGCTAAAAATAAGTTTGAACGTGATGTAAGTCTTCTAAACATAAGAGTAAAGTAGAAGTTTGTCATATGATGGTACCAACAAACAAAAGTTTTGCAACTAAATGTTGCGAAGCAAACACAAACAAATACAATGCCGAGTAAATGTCGAGCAAATATATTACAAGTTCATGTGTTTGTTTCACCGTCTGATGTGGTTGTTTGTTTCATTTGTCAGTGTTGAGGTATTCAGCAATTCCAAGTGGGTTCGTCACAAAGTTGCGTTGAACGACCAATGGCGGGGGAGGCAATAAATCTCCCAAAATGAAAAGATTGTCTCTTATGAACTCTCTCCTTATGTATTGCCATCTCATTTGCAACTCACTCAAAGATATGTAAGCCCCCCCCCTGTTATGTTTTGAAAGTCACGCCATGCCTCCCTCCAAGCATGTACAGTATATACTCCATTCACACATCTCCCCAATTCATATTGGTTTCTCATCATACCTCTAAGAACCATATCAAGCTCTGTAGACCACATAAAATACGGTGTAGTTGGTTGCCCAGCCATATTACAGATTCTAGATTCTGTAAGTAATATATTTCAGCAGTAAGGGTGTATGTTACAATTGAGGGGATATAATATGATTATTTGGCTTTAAATAACATTCAGCAACATTATGATAAATAACATACACCGTCCATAAAACATTCAGGAACGTTACGGAAAAAACAGCAACCTCACAATGTCATACAACGTTTATATCAGTTTATGAATTAAGAAAGATTATAATGTTAATAACATCCAATGGTAGAGAAGAAAATCTTAATGAAGCTCTGTCATTCAACGTTATGGCGTCATCGGAGGTGAAGGAATGTCCAAAAGAAGACTACAATCTTCCTCCAAACTGGCAATGTAGCTTTGTAGAACCTCATTCTCATACTTTTTTTTGTGTATATATCATTGTAGTTGTGATGAATTTCTACAAAGTCCTTCATATTCATTGTCTGGCCCCACAATGACTTGCACTCGACAGTTAGTAACATAATCTCAGCTTTCAAAGAATCAGTTGTTGGGGGGAGATCGACTGCCCAATGGAAGTATCTGCATCGATCTTTTCCCTAAAATGTATTATCAAGTTCAAGTGAATGCCAACGAATGTGCAGCGTAAACAAGGGCAACCTATTATTTATGTATTTACTAACGCACCTCACGAGAAGGACATATGTAATACATTTCATGTGGCCTTTCAATCAGAATGCCAAAATTATTCAAACCTTGCATCCTCTGTGTTAAGACGCAAGGCTGCATCTAACCTACAATAACACCTCGGAACTTCAGATGGATTCATTGAAAATGTAAAACATGGTTGATGATTAGTAAAATAATGTCTAGTTCTGAATATAGATTTTAAATGTAAATTGCCGAACATATCAATAGGCCTAGCTGATTGTTCAAACATAAAAGCGAAGTTAATTTCGAAAGGTTGTTATACATCTATGATGTATTGTATCTGTCTTCCTCAGTTGAAGAGTCCTTATCGCTCGTGATGTGAAGTCGTTGGTGAAGATATTGGCACCTCTTCCGCAGAATGTATGTGTTGTTGTGCATGTCGATGCGGTTTGCATGACAATATAGTCATGTGACAATGCACACATCCCATCCAACACTTCGTTGAACTTTCTACTTATGGTCTCACCAGAGTGAATGTAGTCCTCAGCCAAAGCACGATTTGTATGTCCATGGCCAACCATCTATAGGAAGTAGCATACAACATCAACTAATGAGATGCCTCTAGTACTTTGTAACAAGCCATGACTCTCAAGCTTGTTCACAAGGGCCATTATAGTATGTGGTTGCATTCAGTATAGGTCATACGCCCTTTGTTCATGCCTGGTTATGATTTGTAACACCTTTTGGTGGCCACTCCTAATGCTAACTAACCTAGGTATTATAGGTGGTATGTCGGCATCATCGGAAATTTCATCCATGATGTAGTTCGCTATTGACTCAGCTATTGCATCAGCAATGTGATTTGCTGGACCAGACAAGGTATCTAAAATGTTTGTGAGGAGGTGAGTTGCTTGTGTATGGTCACTGGAAGACATGATGCCTACAATTAAAATGATAACAACGTTGACATGATGACTACAAGTAATATTGAATAAGTACTTGAACATAATATGAAAGATTTGACAGGGAAAAATAACAGCATCAACATTACAAACTAATTATATTGTACGGGAAACAAATGTCTATACGGGAAATCAATTATTACAACAATAAAGAAAATTGAAATTGATGTTCTCAAACATACCAAACATAATGGGAAAATAAAGTTCCCACTTATGATCCTGAAGGGCCGGGTCGAGTATACCACATGGATGGCATACTTGATGTGGTGTTAACGTTGGGTGGCAGGGACTACGAAACAAATCCCTACTGAGATGGCACAAAAGAGGATGGCATTGAAGGTATCGATGTTGCAGTACCGCCTTGGGACCTTTCCCAAAGGTCTTGCAACCATATTGTTATTTTGTGAGGTGTGTGTCTAAGGCTGAGGTAGATGTTGCAGTTTGTTGACTCCTTTATGGCGTTCACAAGTGTTGTAAAGACAGGGTTGGGGGCATCAGGGAAAATGCCATTGAAATGTTGTAAAATAGTTGCAAACTCTTCTTTTTCAAAGGCTCTCGTGGCCACACTTGTGCCTAACTCGTAAACCTTTGCGTACACCTGTGTGAATTCAGATAACACTTCATTAGAAAGCACACATCGCTCTTGTGACATTGATGGTCGCTTCCTGCACCTATGGATGGGAGGAGTCCTCCCCCCAATAGTGGGGGGGGCAATAAATCTCCCAAAATGAAAAGATTGTCTCTTATGAACTCTCTCCTTATGTGTTGCCATCTCATTTGCAACCCACTCAAAGATATGTAAGGCCCCCCTGTTATGTTTCGGAAGTCACTCCATGCCTCCATCCAAGCCTGTGTAGTATATACTCCATTCACACATCTCCCCAGTTCATATTGGTTTCTCATCATACCTCTGAGAACTGTATCGAGCTCTGTACACCACATAAAATAAGGCGTCGTTGGATGCCCAGCCATATTACAGATTCTGTAAGTAATATATTTTAGAAGTAAGGGTATTGTATGTTACAATTAAGGGGATATAATATGTATATTTGGTTTTAACTAACATTCAGCAACATTACGATGAAAAAACATACACCCTCCATAAAACATTCAACAACATTACGATAAATAACAACAACCTTTTAATGTAATACAACGCTTATATTAGTGGATGAATTAAGAAAGATTATGACGTTAATAACATCCAATGGTAGACAAAGTAAATCGAGAAGACAATCTAAATGTAGCTATGTCGTTCAACGTTATGGCGTCATCGTGGGTGAAGGAATGTCCAAAAGAAAACTACAATCTTCCTCTAGACTGGCAATATAGCTTTGTAGAACCTCATGCTCATACTTTTTGTTTGTGTATATATCATTGTAGTTGTGATGAATTTCAACAAAGTCCTTCATGTTCATTGCCTGGCCTCACAATGACTTGCACTCGATAGTTAGTAACATAATCTCAACTTTCAAAGAATCAGTTGTTGGGGGGAGATCGACTGCCCAATGGAAGTATCTGCACCGATCTTTTCCCTAAAATGTATTATCAAGTTCAAGTGAATGCCAACAAATGTGTAGCGTAAACAAGGGCAACCTATTATTTATGTATTTACTAGCGCACCTCACGACAAGGACATATGTAATACATTTCGCCCGACCTTTCACTCATAATGCCAAAATCATACAACCCTGCATCCTCTGTGTTAAGCCGCAAGGCTGCATCTAACCCACAATCACACCTCAGAACTTTAGATGGATTCATCGAAATCTAAAACATGGTTTATGATTAGTAAAATAATGTCTGGTTTTGAACATAGATTTCAAATATAAATTGACGAACATATCAATAGGCCTAGGTGATTGTTCAAATATAAAAGCGAAGTTAATTTTGAAAGGTTGTTATACATCTATGATGTATTGTATCTGTCTTCCTTGGTTGAAGGGTCCTTATCGCTCGTGATGTGAAGTCGTTGGAAAAGATATTGGCACCTCTTCCGTAGAGTTGAAATATCTTGTTCTAGCCTATCGGTATTTTCTCTTTTCAAACAGACAAAGTCACATTGTTTAGACCATAGCTTGCATTCGTTGTGTGCATATGCAAGTTGTGTTAGCATTACATCCCTAACTGCAGTAAGCATGGCCACTGTAGGTTGAACACGCTGTGCGGGCAACATCATATGACATCTGTTCAGAATAAGACCCCTACCACATGTAAATTACGGTTTTGGGTGTTGTTGTCTTCAAAACATCCATTTTCCGCATCCGCGACATCCATATACACTCAAACAGTGCATTGAAGGCCACATGGATAGGAAGGCATTCCATTCTCCATTTTATGACAACCTAATGAAACATAATGTGACGTTTTTAATTAGGAGCCATAAAACATTTCATGAAACAAACAATTTAGGGCACCAGAGTCACGTGGTTGATGAGTTATCATACGCTTCAAAAAATATGACAAGTAGAAAGTAAGGTCAACGAGTATCCCAAAGGAAATTAGAAATGGTTTCATGTAATACATCACCCACCCTTGCATCGGTCGGAGTTGTTTGTTGTAGGGAACTCAGGTCGACCCCAGTAGGTGGGGAGGCAGACGTTGAACTATCATCTGGGAGTTCATCCATCATAGTGTCGCCATCATGCTGGCGACGTATAAAATTGTGGAGGATACAATAAGCCATTATGAGGTGACACTGCGAATGTATAGTATATGTCGCCCCTTTTTTAAGGTAGGAAAACCGCCTCTTCAACACACTGAATGCTCTTTCTACAACATTACGTAATTGAGCGTGGTGGTGGTTGAACATCTCCTTCTTACTGGTGT
The DNA here is from genome assembly GCA_963693085.1 of Alisma plantago-aquatica. Classification (NCBI taxonomy): domain Eukaryota; kingdom Viridiplantae; phylum Streptophyta; class Magnoliopsida; order Alismatales; family Alismataceae; genus Alisma; species Alisma plantago-aquatica. Next base: position 13,024,312 of record OY856414.1, on the reverse strand, counting down.
ATGAATGTCTATTTCCTCGGTACTCAGAAATATGGTAAGCTGTGTTGCGATAAGGTGCAAGAAATTGATGAGTGTTGGCATACCCTGCATCAACTAGGTAAAACTTTTCTGGCAGAACTTTAAACCCATCTTTGGTCATTGCTGATTGTAGGACCCTTTGTTCAGCAGCCGAGCCCTCTCACCTAGTTAGGACATATGTAAACTCCATCGAGAAGTCTACTACAGCCATGACATTCAGAGAGACATTCCCTTTTCTGTCTCGGTAGCAATTTTGCTTGTCGTGTTTGACCAAGACTAGGATGTGTGTTCTGCCAATTGCCCCGATGACATTCTATAACACCAAAATCGATTGTAAACATACAAAATAATTGAAAATGATTATAAATTGTAGGGGATAACTATTACCTTGAAGTAAGGGTAGAACCTTGGGCTGTCCAATATACGAGAATGTGTTGTTGTGCATGTCGATGCGGTTTGCATGACAATATAGTCATGGGACAACGCACACACATCGTCCAACACTTCGTTGAACTTTCTACTTATGATCTCACCAGAGTGAATGTAGTCCTCAACCAAAGAACAGTTTGTATGTCCATGACCAACCATCTGTAGGAAGTAGCATACAACCTCAACTGATGAGACACCTCTAGTACTTCTTAACAAGCCACGACTCTCAAGCTTGTCCACAAGGGCCATTATAGTATGTGGTCGCATTCGGTATAGGTCATACACCCTTTGTTCATGCCCAGTTATTATTTCTAATACCTTTTGGTTGCCACTCCTAATGCTAACTGACCTAGGTATTGTAGGTGGTATGTCGGCATCAACGGAAATGTCATCCATGATGGAGTTCGCTATTAACTTAGCTATTGCATCAGCAATGTGATTTGCTGGACCAGACAAGGTATCTAAAATGTATGTGAGGAGGTTAGTTTCTTGTGTTTGGTCACTAGCAGACATGATGCCTACAATTAAAATGATAACAACGTTGACATGGTGACTACAAAAAGAGAATAACTACTTGAACATAATATGAAACAATTGACATGGAAAAATAATAGCTTCAACATTACAAACTAATTATATTGTATGGAAAACAAATGTCTATACGGGAAAGAAATTATTACAACAATTAAGCAAATTGAAATTGATGTCCTCAAACATAGCAAACATAATGGAAAAAATAAAGTTCCCACTTATGATCCCAAAGGGCCAGCATCATTGGGTCGAGTATACCACATGGATATCATACTTGATGTGCTATTGAAATTGGGTGGCGGGGACTGCGAAACAAATCCCTGCTGAGATGGCACAAAAGAGGATGGCATTGAATGTATTGGTGTTGTGGTACCGCCTTGGGACCTTTCCCAAAGGTCTTGCAACCATATTGTTATTTTGTTAGGTGTGTGTCTAAGGCTGAGGTAGATGTTGCGGTTTGTTGAGTCCTTTATGGCGTTCACAAGTGTTGTAAATATAGGATTGGGGACATTGAGGAAAGTGTCATTGAAATGATGTAAAATGGTTGCAAATTCTTCTTTTTCAAAGGCTCTGGTGGCCACACCTATGCCTAACTCGTGAACCTTTATGTACACCTGTGTGAAATCAGATAACACTTCATTAGAAAGCACACGTCGATCTTGTGCCATTGATGGTCGTTTCCTATGCCTATGGACAGGAGGAGTCCTCCCCCCAACACTTTGGGTATCTGTTCCGCCTCCCCCGGTGTCACCCTCACTTTTCATCCCAGGTGCGCCTATGTCTGGTTCCCCTAATGGGGTTCCTATGTTCATGGGTGTATCAGACGCATCTAAGTCGACAATAACATCATCCTCGGAGGCAACGTCAGAAGGGATTTGTGTGCCCGTAGAAGACATTGCATGGTGTGCTCTAGAAATGTTCCTCCCCGTCGTCATCGTTGTGACATCCCGCTATCACACAGACAATGGGATGCCACATGAAAATGCGGAACTTCCATAAACCACATATTACCGAAAACACATGTTAATTAAAACCGATTTTGAAAAGTAGATAACAAAGAAACCATTACATCCAGATTCTTATCCTGCAAGGATACATGTTATATAAACATACATAAACCTTAATGTGTGTCCACAGCTTATAGGATCCAGCTGTTACATAAACACAAAGAGTTCATCACCTGTTTATACATACATAACGGGCCACACCAGGCCAACAACAGGATATACAAAGCTACATCAGTTAAACATATAAAAAAATCATCAAAACACCTCTGAGGACCTGAGAGTACATGGATGACTCTAGGACTCTACTACAAAACAACCAAAACATCAGCATATCCATCTCTTGCCTCCTACTGCTGTTCTTGCTGCTCGGCCGCAACCTCACGACCACCACCACGTCTAGCATGATCATCTAAAAAGGTTGTAAACCAACGCAGTGAAACACACAGGCCCAGCAAGAAACATAACTCCCCGCCGAAACTATAAAACTTCATAAGAAGCAGGTAAAGCAAATAACTAATATCAGCAGATCATAAGAGCAGCATCCTGAGAAGAACTTATTTTATTAACAATCTTACTAGGGTATCCATGAGGCATATGACCAGATATTCTTCATGGAACATGATTGACAAGATAAGATTTATAAGGACTTATCACAAAATATAAGGATCGTACAAATAACTGCAAGGTATAACTAGATCAACTATACAAGCAAGGCCTCAATCAATGTTCTGTGTTTTCCCTAAGCAGTATATACTATTTGGCTGGATTACGTATTATCATGCCCTAAGGAAGTGATTTGTACCACTCAAATCCAACCATCGGCTGCGAAGCCCAAAGCCAGTGTCATACAAGGTCAATGGAAGAGCTAGACTCCACGACCTCACCACCTCGTGGTTAGTGCACGAGTTCTTAACAAGCAAGACTACAGTCTCATGCTTAGGTGGCCATAGCTACACAGGGTCAGGCTACCCTCTGCCTAGCCCACCTTGGTACAGGTATCAGCGTTAGTGATCCGAGCCACGGGCCTACTCACCGTGCTCCATAAACATTGAGCCATGGGCATGTTCACCATGCTCTTATCACACATCCTGAGCCATGGGCATGTTCACCATGCTCTTTCATATTGAGCCATGGGCCTGAAACCGCTCTCTGGAGTCTACAACCGAAGTTGCACTCTAATCCTCCTATTTTTTGATAGGAGCAACCACACATATTCAACAATATGCGCTTCCGGGTTAACCCGCAATAGAACCCGTTTCACCATCACCAACTAATGATGATGATGGATCTATGGCCAGGGAAACTACATGATATGTTCCACTGTAATTAATTAGTATATTTTAAGTGGATTGTTGAGGCAACCAAGTTGTAAAACATAAACAACATTGAGTTGCATTATTATTGACATTACCATTGGATCTCAATCCCTCATCACAAAATGCCACTACCTTTCAAGGCTTACATCATCACCATGGGATAACAATCTCTTATCTCAACATCAGAGGTTAACACCTCAACTAGGCACTCAGCCTTTATCAGGTCAATAGACCTTTCACATCATGCGGGTGATACATGTTATCCCATCAACAAGGATTATCATTATTCAATGTTATTCAAAACACATATACCTCATAGCTCTTACCTAGATATGAATTCATTTGATACACCTGCATGGTTAGTATGCATATCAAGAGAGATAACTGAATCACCAAACATAGATCTTTATGATTATCATGCTATTAGGGTTGAAGGTACATGATTGGATCAACATCCATGATCATAGTTACATGAAGCACAAGCTATATCTGTAGACAAATTACATTATTGATATCAAACCATGAGCATCCACTATGCCTTTATCTTATGAACATAAACATGTATCTTATCATCTTACTTAGCACCAACTTTAGGTATCAAACATATCATTGGTTAAAACCTATCATTTATAACGCATCATCAACAGAGGCGTGGTTACAAGATAACGACTCACCAAAACTAGGGTTTCCGAGTTAGGTGCAACACTTACCAAAGATATTGCCTACCCTCACCATAGGTGTGGAGGGCAGCGCCATCTCTCACCCAAAGGGGTATAAGGCAGGATCACCTCCCTCACTAAAAGCCTATCGGCTAGGCACTTAGCCACACATATCGGCCAAAAATGGAGTGCATCCATGCACAAGGGATATCAGGCAACCAAACCTGATGTGTGTTGTGCAACCTGATCCCATAGCTGTGTCGTGCAGCCAAGGAACAAGGGGTGTATCGTGTAATTGGTTCCAGAAGCTGTGTCGTACACCCAAGGATATCGGGCATCCAAGTGCAAAGATGTGTCAGGCAGCACAACCAACCCTAACGGCCAAGACCCTATCGCCCATTAGGGTTAGGGTTTCATGTCGGGCATCCACCATCATCATAACGCTCAAGGCCATGATCATAATGCCCAAAAAGCACACTATTGACCTCTATCCAACTACATCATGGCGCTCAAGGAGGGCTATCATTCAACTAAGTTAAGCACTACATATCGGTCACCACTAAGGCATCTATCTAGGGTTTCACCACCCAAGCACCATATCGAGCAACATCAAAACCAACCCATATCGCACAAGGCACAAAACAGTGATGGCTAATAAGCACCATGTCGGCCAAAGGCACAACACCAACTAATGCAAAGGTACATCTTGGTCAAGGCATATCGCCCAACAACACTAACATGCTGAAGGGGTAATATCGGGCAACAAGGTCAACAGAACCCAACTTATCATATCGCCCAAGACAAAACCCTAGAAGAGGTGTATCGAGCAACTCATCACAAAGGGGTATCGTGCAAGGCACAAGGACCATATTGGTTTGGTCATCATCAACCTCAAGATCACCATCATTAAACCCTAATAAATCAAGAGAGTTGGCTCACCTCTCAACAACCAAGAGAGAGGGGTTTTGCACAACCTCCATCACATATCGGGAAAAAAGGTCGATCATCCCCTTATCGGTCAAGATTCCAACCTTCACTAGGTCAACGTCCAACCAAGGCTCACCTCTCAAATCCATGGTGAGAGAAGGGTATTGCCCAAGCAACTAGAGCATATACTCACCTCTCAACAACCAAGAGAGAGGGGTTTTGCCTACACCACTAGAGCTCGAACTCACTTCTCAAAACCAAATGGGAGAGAAAGGGGTTTTTCTCAAGGAACCCTAAACTCAAGGTTCGGCCACAAGGTCTAAGAACACATCAACTACATGACTACTATATAACAAGATAAAAGGGTACATACTAGGGCAAGAAACATATCTAACAAGATGCATGGCCGATCAAGATGACATATAAACATGCAACATGAAAAAGAAGTAGTATAGCTAGGGTTAGGAGTTATGTAACCCGCCTTAAGCAAGCTCCAAGCTCCTAGCACCAAGCTTCCAAGCTCCAAGCACCACCTTCAGCCACCACAAGAAGAAAAACAAAGCTTATAACCACCATGGCCGAAGAACAAGCAAGAAGGTGAAGAAGGTGCTAAGGAAAGAGAGGGGGAAATGCTCACCACAAGAAGAGAAGCAAGACATGCTCTAGGGTTCAACCACCACTAGAGGAAGAAGAAGACTCCACCTAGGAGATCAGCCACCAAGCTCTACCAAGGAGAGGTATCGTCCACCAAGGAAGAAGGGAAGAAACTAAGGAACAAAAGGGATCCTAAGCAAGAGAAAGGAGAGACATATATAGAAGAGGGTGAAGGGGAGACTAAGGCAAGGTGTCTCCCAACCTAGGGACACTTATCAATGGGGCAAAGCCACTTACTATCTCTCCCATCACCACATGTCCAAGCTTTTGCCACATGCAAGCAACAAGCACCAAGTGTCCACAAGGGGGGGGGTGACACAAACGATGCTAGGTAAAAGAAGGTCACTTGGCCGATACACCTCATGGGTGACACACCACTTGCCCGACACAACCACCTGGCCGATACACCATGGCCAACACAAGGCACCAAGCTCACCCTTGCCCGACACAAGGCCCAAAAAAGCTAGGCAAAGCTCAAACAAGGCTCAACAAGGCAAAACAAAGCCCAAATCTACTCAAACAACGAGCCCAACCCATCCTCTCAATCCTAGAGGATGCAAGGAGAGAGAGAAACATCTCTCAAGGTGTCAAACTTGCACATAAACCCTAAAACTTGGGTTATTTTGCAAGTTGCACCTCCAACTCTCAACAAAGCACAAACAAACCTTAATCACCATTTGAGGTGATTAGCAAGCATCTAAACACAAGGTTTAGGCAAAGCAAACAGGGTAAGCTGCCCAAAACGAAGGTCAGGGTCCTTACAAGCCATAAACCTCTACAAAGGGATTTCGTCCCCAAAATCCGAAGAGAAAAGCGAGGGATACTTCCTTCTCATCTCTTCCTCAAGCTCCCATGTGGCTTCCTCAATGCCATGATGATGCCAAAGAACCTTTACAAGTACCAGGTCCTTCCTTTTCAACTTGTTTACTCTTCTATCAAGAATCATCACTAGACCTTCCTCATAGGTCACATCTTCATCAAGCTCAACCTCAACTGGTTGTATCACTGTCCCTGTGTCTGGATGACTTTTCTTCAACATACTGACATGGAACACCGAATGTAACCTGTGCAACTCTGGTGGCAGTTCTAACTTGTAGGCTACCTTTCCAACATGTGCTATTACTGGATATGGCCCCATATACCTGGGTGCCAACTTGCCTTTCCATCCAAACCTCAGCACACCTTTCCATGGTGATACCTTGAGATACACTTTGTCTCCTACCTGGAACTCTAGAGGTCGTCGGCGATTATTTGCATATGATTTCTATCTGTCATGTGCCGCTTTCAACTGTTGCTGTATCACTTTGATCTTCTCTGTTATCTGCTGCACTAACTCAGGACCCAAAAGCTGATACTCAGCCGACTCATACCAGCACAAAGGAGATCTGCACTTCCTTCCATATAAAGCCTCATAAGGATCTATGTCGATGCTCCGCTGGTAACTATTTTTGTAGGTGAACTCTATCAAACTGAGATGCATGTCCCAACTGCCAAGGAACTACAAAACACAAGCTCAGAGAAGATCCTCCAAAGTTTGAATAGTCCTTTCAGACTGTCCATCTATCTGTGGGTGGAAAGTCGTACTGAACCTCAATTGCGTTCCCAACGCTTTATGCAACTGTTCCCAAAAACAACTTGTGAACTGGGGTCCTCTGTCAGAGACTATCGTTGCAAGCACACTGTGCAAACACACTATCTCATCCACATACACCTGAGCAAGCTTCTCTGTTGTATACGTTGTCTTCATAGGTATGAAATGAGCAAACTTTGTCAATCTTTCCACTATCACCCAGATGGAATAATGATTCTTAGCTGTCCTCGGTAGACCAACAACAAAATCTATGGTTATATGATCCCATTTCCACTGTGGTATTGGCATGGGTTGCAACGTACCTGCCGGCTTCTGATGCTCATCCTTGACTTGCTGGCATACCGCACACCTAGCCACAAACTCGGCTACATCTCTCTTCAAGACAGGCCACCAATACAGGTCCTTCAGATTATGATACATCTTGGTGACACCTAGATGCATGGCATACATCGACGTGTGTGCTTCCTCGAGCACTAGCTTTCTCATATCATCAACATCGGGGACTACCATCCTACCATGATAGCAAACTAGTCCATCCTCAGACTCATGGAACCCATCATGCTTTTCTCTGTCAAACTCTGATTTGATTAACTGAACAGAAGCATCTGCCTACTGTGCATCTTTGATCTGCTGTCTCAACGTAGGCTTTACTTGCATTTGTGCCAACAATCCTGCCAACAAGGAGACTTCCAACCGTGCATTCATCTGCCGCAAAGAGACAAACATATCCCACTTATGACATACTAAGGAACTCAATTGTGCCTTCTTCATAGGAAGAGAAGAAGACTTTTTGCTAAGAACATCAGCTACCACATTCTCCTTACTAGGATGATACTCAATGGTGCAATCGTAATCATTGATCAGCTCCATCCAGCGACGTTGTCGCATGTTCAGCTCACTCTGTGGGAAGTTGTACTTCAAGTTCTTATGATCTATAAAGATCTAACACATTTCCCCATAAAGATAGTGTCTCCAAATCTTTAACGCATGGACCACCGCTGCCAGCTCCAAATCATGTGTCAGATAATTCCCCTCATGTTTCTTAAGCTGTTGCTAAGCAAAGGAAACCACATGATCTTCCTGCATCAACACACATCCTAAGCCTTTCTTGGAAGTATCGCAGAAAATAACATAGCTTTTCCCAGGCTCTGGCAGCACCAACACTGGAGCACTAGTCAACTTCTCCTTCAAACTTTGGAAAGCTTGCTGACAACGATCATCCCAGACAAAAGGTACATCCTTCGTGGTCAACTTTGTCAATGGCAACGTGATCACACTAAAGTTTCTTATAAACCTTCGGTAGTATCCTGCCAAACCCAGAAAACTATGAACTTCTTTCGGCATCTTCGGTTGCTCCCAGTTTGCAACTGACTCCACCTTCTTAGGGTCTACTCTGACTCCTTCTGTAGATATCACATGACCCAAGAAAGTTAATTCTTTGAGCCAAAACTCGCATTTACTAAACTTGGCATACAACTGATGTTGGCGTAGAAGAGTCAACACTTGTAGAAGATGATGTTCATGCTCTTGACTGTCCTGACTATAGATCAAGATGTCATCTATAAAAACTACAACAAACTGATCTAGAAATAGACAGAACACCCTGTTCATCAGATCCATGAAAGTAGTAGGCGCATTGGTTAGCCCAAACGGCATAACCATGAACTCAAAGTGACCATACCTCGTCCTAAAAGCTGACTGGTATGTCCTCATCCTTAATTCTTAACTGATGATATCCAGACCGTAGACCGATCTTTGAGAACACTGTAGCGCCACGCAACTGATCAAACAGATTGTCTATCCTCGGTAATGGGTACTTGTTCTTGATCGTAACTTTGTTCAACTGCTGGTAATCTATGCACAAACGCATCGATCCATCCTTCTTCTTTACGAACATGACCAGAGCACCCCACGACGATGTTCTCGGTCTGATGAAACCTTTATCCAGCAACTCCTGTAATTGCGTCTTTAGCTCTGCCATCTCGGCTGGAGCCATCCTGTATGGTGTCTGAGCAACTGGTTGTGTTCTTGGCACCAGATTGATCTCAAAGTCAATCTCTCGAGGTGGGGGAACACCGGGGAACTCATCGGGAAACACATCCGCAAACTCTTGGATAACATGCACCTCCTCAAGGATAGGACCTTTTACCTTGGTATCCACAACGTGAGCTAAGAACGCCTTACATCCTTGCCACATCAACTTCTCTGCCACCATAGCTGATACTAAACATGTCAGAAGGATCTTTGTATCTCCCTGGAAGATCCACTTCTCACTATCGTCATCAAATACTGCTTGCTTGGAACCACAGTCCAACACAACCTTATACTTTTCTAAGGTATCCATCCCAAGGATCACATCGAATCCATGCATATCAAGTGGTATAAGATCCACTTGTATACTATGTCCCGAAAACGATAGAACACAAGATGGACACTCCTCTCGAAGCAACGCGGGTCCAACAAGAGGGGTTTCTAACAACAAACTATCTCTCTTACAACTAATAGGTAAAAGACAGCTATCAAGTGTACTACGTGCGATAAAAGAGTGTGTAGCACCTGGTTCAACCAGAATAGATATAAAGCAAGAAGAAGACAAATCAGAATAAAATAACTCCATCTGACCTACCCCCACTCGCGGGTTGACTATCGCCTCTGACTAAATCATAGCATAGAATCGAGCCGTTGCTTGCTGTCATCCACGTCCTCTGCTTCCTTGGGCAGACGATCTTGCTTGCGACGCTTGACCGCGTCCTCGCCCTCTGTTACCACTAGACTGTTGCCTATCTAACCCTTGCTGATTCTGCCTCGCCTACTATGTCACTTCAACATCTCTCGTTGGGCAATTTGTCCTGAAATGCCCAACCTGGCAATAAAGATGACATGACTGATCTCTCTATTGTAGCCTAGATGGCCCTGTCACTACCACTGAAGCTGTACTGTGGGCTTTGGATGGCAAAAATCCACACCATCTTCCCTTACTCGGAGACCACTGTGACGGCGCACTGGAACCTTGTATCACAGAAGGTGCTGAAAACCTTGGCTTCTTAAAGCCATCAAACCTCTGTCTCGGGAACTGAGAGAGCCTTTTCTTGGTCATGGACTCTCTCTTCTCCTTGACAGACCGTTCTATCCTTCAGACAGACTCCACAAATGTGGCAAACCGCTCCCAGTTCTCCAAAGCAGCAGCATGTGTTGTCAACTCAACGCTCAAACCTTTCTCAAACCGTCTGATTCTCTCATCATCTGTCATCGCCATGTGAGGAGAAAACCTCAGTAGGTCCATAAACTTAGCTTCATACTCGGTGATGCTCATCGATCCTTGGCGCAGATGCTCAAACTGGTTGATCTTCTCATCCAGATACGTCTTCGGGAAGTATCGGCTCACGAACTCCCACCGGAAAACATCCCAACAGATCACCTCATCGGGTCGCTTCTCCTCCTGATGGCCCACCAATGGCCAGCACTACCTTTCAGAAGGTAGACAACATGTTTGACTTTGTCTGCTTCGGAAATGTCGAGGATCCGAAAGGCCTTTTAGAGACCTGTCAGCTACAGATCTGCATCCGCTAGATCAGCCGTTCCAACATAATCCGAAGCTCTAACTCGGCGAAGCCGCTCAAAGGTCTTCCCAATACCCGATGTTTCACCATGGGGAGCCTGTTCTCTTGGCGGAGGCACTAATAACCTTTCACCATGAGATTCATCGTATCCATTAACTACCCCATAAGCTGCTGATAGACAGGGTTTTCAAGAATGGTTGGGTCAAGTTGGGGGACCTCAGGCACCCGATCTTCATGTGCCTGCACTTGTGCTCCATCAACAGATGCAGAATCACTGCTCTCGGCAACATGTTCTTCATGATTTCCAGACATCTTTAAGCTTTATCTTCCACTGAGGGCCGAAGGTTATTGTAAGAAAATCTGGAATACTCACAAGAACATACACAACCCTAGTCCTAGATCCCTATAGATTCAGCAAACCTAGAGCTCTGATACCATAAACCTATTGTGACATCCTGCTATCACACATACAACGGGATGCCATGTGAAAACGTGCAAAACTTCCATAAACCACATATTACTGAAAACACGGGTTAATTAAAACTGATTGCGGAAAGCTAGTAACAAAGAAACCATTACATCCAGATTCTTATCCTGTAAGGAAACATGTTATATAAACATACATAAACCTTGATGCGTGTCCACAACTTATAGGATCCAGCTGTTACATAGGCACAAATAGTTCATCACCTATTTATACATACATAACGGGCCACACCAGGCCAGCAGCAGGATATGCAAAGCTACATCAGCTAAACATTGTAAAACATCGTCAAAACACCTCTGAGGACCTGAGAGTACAAGGATGACTCTAGGACTCTACTACAAAACAACCAAAACAACAACATATCCATCTCTTGCCTCCTATTACTCTTCTTTCTGCTCGGCCGCAACCTCACGACCACCACCACGTCTAGCACGATCACCTAAGAAGGTTGTGAACCAACGGGATGAGACACACAGTCCCAGCGAGAAACATAACTCCCCGCTGAAACTATAAAACTTCAGAAGAAGCAGGTAAAGTAGATAACTGATATTAGCCGATCATAAGAGCAGCATCCTGAGCAGAACTTATTTTATTAAAAATCTTACCAGGGTATCCAGGAGGCATATGACCAGATATTCTTCATGGAACATGATTGACAAGATAAGCTTTATAAGGACTTATCACAAAATATAAGGATCGTACAAATAATTGCAAGGTATAACTAGATCAACTATACAAGCAAGGCCTCAATCAATGTTTCGTGTTTTTCCCTAAGAAATATATACTATTCGGCTAGATTACATATTATCATGCCCTGAGGAAGTGAGCCATACCGCTCAAATCCAACCATCGGCTGCGAAGCCCAAAGCCGGTGCCATACAAGGTCAATGGAATAGCTGGACTCCACGACCTCACCACCTCGTGGTCAGTGCACGAATGCTTAAAAAGCAGGACCATAGTCTCATGCTTAGGTGGCCACAACCACACAGGGTCAGGCTACCCTCTGCCTAGCCCACCTTGGTATAGGTATCGACGCTAGTGATCCGAGCCATTAGCCTATTCACCGTGCTCCATAAACATTGAGCCATGGGTCTGTTCACCATGCTCTTATCACACATCCTGAGCCATGGGCCTGTTCACCATGCTCTTTCAAATTGAGCCACGGGCCTAAAACTACACTCTGGAGTCTACAACCAAAGTTGTACTCTAATCCTCCTATTTTTGGCTAGGAGCAACCACACATATTCAACAATATGCTCTTTCGGGTTAACCCGCAGGAGAACCCATTTCACCATCACCAACTACTGACGATGATGGATCTATGGCTAGGGAAACTACATGATATGTTCCACTGTAATTAATTAGTATATTTTAAGTGGATTGTTGAGGCAACCAAGTTGTAAAATGTAAATAGCATTGAGTTGCATTATTATTGACATTACCATGGGATCTCAATCCCTCATCACAAAATGCCACTACCTTTCAAGGCTTACATCATCACCATGGGATAGCAATCTCTTATCTCAACATCAGAGGCTAACACCTCGACTAGGCACTCAGCCTTTATCAGGTCAACAAACCTTTCACATCATGCGAGTGATACATGTTATTCCATCAACAAGGATTATCAGTATTCAGTGTTATTCAAAACACATATACCTCATAGCTCTTACCTAGCTATGAATTCATTTGATACACCTGCATGGTTAGTATGCATATCAAGAGAGATAATTGAATCACCAAACATAGGTCTTTATGATTATCATGCTATTAGGGTTGAAGGTACATGATTGGATCAACATCCATGATCATAGTTACATGAAGCATAAGATGTATCTGTAGACAAATTACATTATTGATATCAAACCATGAGCATCCACTTTGCCTTTATCTTATGAACATAAACATGTATCTTATCATCTTACTTATCACCAACTTTAGGTATCAAACATATCATTGGTTACAACCTATCATTCATAACACATCATCAACAGAGGTGCGGTTACAAGATAACGACTCACCAAAACTAGGGTTTTCGAGCTTGGTGCAACCCTTACCAAAGATACCGCCTACCCTAACCATAGGTGTGGCGGGCAGCGCCATCTCTCACCCAAAGGGGTATCGGGAAGGATCACCTCCCTCACCAAAAGCCTATCGACTAGGCACTTAGACACACATATCGGCCAACCAAGGAGTGCATCCATGCACAAGGGATATCAGGCAACCATACCTAATGTGTTTCGTGCAACCTGATCCCATAGTTGTGTCATGCAGCCAAGGAACAAGGGGTGTATCATGCAACTCGATCCAGAAGTTGTGTCATACACCCAAGGATATCGGGCATCCAAGTGCAAAGATGTGTCGGTCAGCACAACCAGCCCTAACGGCCGAGACCCTATCGCCCATTAGGGTTAGGGTTTCATGTCAGGCATCCGCCATCATCATAATGCCCAAGGCCACGATCATAACGCCCAAAAAGCACACTACTGACCTCTATCCAACTACATCATGGCGCTCAAGGAGGGCTATCATTCAACTAAGTTAAGCACTACATATTGGTCACCACTAAGGCATCTATCTAGGGTTTCACCACCCAAGCACCATATCGGGCAACATCAAAAGCAACCCATGTCGCCCATGGCACAAAACAGTGATGGCTACTAAGCATCATGTTGGCCAAAGGCACAACACCAACTAAGGCAAAGGTACATCTCGGTAAAGGCATATCGCCCAACAACACTAACATGGTGAAGGGGTCATATCGGGCAACAAGGTCAACATAACCCAACTTATCATATCGCCCAAGACAAAACCCTAGAAGAGGGGTATCAGGCAACTCATCACAAAGGGGTATCGTGTAAGGCACAAGGACCATATTGGTTTGGTCATCATCAACCTCAAGATCACCATCATCAAACCCTAATAGATCAAGAGAGTTGGCTCACCTCTCAACAACTAAGAGAGAGGGGTTTTGCACAACCTCCATCACATATCGGGCAACAAGGTGGATCATCCCCTTATCGATCAAGATTCCAACCTTCACTAGGTCAACATCCAACCAAGGCTCACCTCTCAAATCCATGGTGAGAGAAGGGTATTGCCCAAGCAACTAGAGCATAGACTCACCTCTCAACAACCAAGAGAGAGGGGTTTTGCCTACACCACTAGAGCTCAAACTCACTTCTCAAAACCAAATGGGAGAGAAAGAGGTTTTGCCCAAGGAACCCTAAACTCAAGGTTCAGCCACAAGGTCTAAGAACACATCAACTACATGACTACTGTATATAACAAGATAAAAGGGTACATACTAGGGAAAGAAACATATCTAACAAGATGCATGGCCGATCAAGATGACATATAAACATGCAACATGAAAAAGAAGTAGTATAGCTAGGGTTAGGAGTTATGTAACCTGCCTTAAGCAAGCTCCAAGCTCCTAGTACCAAGCTTCCAAGCTCCAAGCACCACCTTCGGCCACCACAAGAAGAAAAACAAAGCTTATAACCACCATGGCTGAAGAACAAGCAAGAAGGTGAAGAAGGTGCTAAGGAAAGAGAGGGGGAGATGCTCACCACAAGAAGAGAAGCAAGACACACTCTAGGGTTCAGCCACCACTAGAGGAAGAAGAAGACCCCGTCAAGGAGATCGGCCACCAAGCTCTACCAAGGAGAGGTATCGTCCACCAAGGAAGAAGGGAAGTAACTAAGGAACAAAAGGGATCCTAAGCAAGAGAAAGGAGAGACATATATAGAAGAGGGTGAAGGGGAGACTAAGGCAAGGTGTCTCCCAACCTAGGGACACTTGTCCATGGGGAAAATCCACCTACTATCTCGCCCACCACCACATGTCTAAGATTTTTCCACATGCAAGCAACAAGCACCAAGTGTCTGCAGGGGGGGGGTGACACAAACGATGCTAGGTCAAAGAAGGTCACTTGGACGATACACCTCATGGGCGACACACCACTTGCCCAACACAACCACCTGGCTGATACAACATGGTCGACATAAGAAACCAAGCTCACCCTTGCCCGATACAAGGCCCAACAAAGCTAGGCAAATCTCAAACAAGGCTCAACAAGGCAAAACAAAGCCCAAAGCTACTCAAAAAACGAGCCCAACCCATCCTCTCAAACCTAGAGGATGCAAGGAGAGAGAGAAACATCTCTCAAGGTGTCAAACTTGCACATCAACCCCAAAACTTGGGTTATTTTGCAAGTTGCACCTCCAACTCTCAACAAAGCACAAACAAACCCTAATCATCATTTGAGGTGATTAGCAAGCATCTAAACACAAGGTTTAGGCAAAGCAAATAGGGTAAGACCAAAACAAAGGTCAGGGTCCTTTCAATCTCGATGTCGTAGTAGTGGGGAAAGGGGCGCTTAAGCAACTTAGCAAGGTCCTTGACTGCCTAAGTATTAGAAAAAAATGTATTAGGAAATTTAAGTGTAAATGTAGGACATCACTTTTTGGTTCAGGGTATGATTAGGGTACATACCACAAGGCTCTCCCTCCACTCAGGGGTGTCAGGCAGCGTGGGCTTGTGCCTAGTCTCATCCCATCTGACGCCACTCTTGTTGGTCACAATCTTCAATCTGCCATACTCCCTCCTTAGGTTCTTCCACCGAGTTTTGATCTGGTCTAAATTATAGCCCGTCTTCCCCATCCTATTTTGCAAATCACAAAGTACCTCCCTCCAAGCGTCCCTAGTAAAATGATCGTCAATACACCTGCCTATGTCATAATGTCTCCGCAATGCTGATATTAGAACGACGTTAGACTCTCTTGACCAAACAATACCGAACTTGGGGTTTGCGAAAGACATACTCGTGTAGGTGCTGCAATATATAATGATAGTGAGGGGTGTTTACAATGATAATTAGTATATAACATGTATGATTTTCAATAGGCACATCCCATGACAATAGAGAAATCCTTCTGCTAAGAATAAATTAGTATATAGCATAGTGTTACATCTCCCCTTGCACAAATCATACCATGCATGTGGCGACACATCTCGCTATCACACAGACAATGAGGTGCCACGCGAAAACGTGCGGAAAATACCATAAACCACATATTATAAAAAACATGGGTTAATTAAAACCGATTTCGAAAAATAGATAAACCAAGAAACTATTACATCCAGATCCTCATTATGCAAGAAAACAGGTTATATAAACATTTACAAGTTCTTGACACGTGTCTACAGCTTAACAGATCAGCTGTCTTGTTCGTCACATGAGCTCATCACCTGTATAAATACATAACAGGCCACATCCGGCCACCAGCAAGATATACAAAGCTTCAACAGCTATACATCGTGAAACAACGTCAAAACGCCTCCGAGGACCTGAGAGTATAGGGATGACTCTAAGACTCTACTACAAAACAACCAAAACAGCAAGTGGCCTCAGCCACAGGGTCAGCTCCCGCAAGCTACCCTTTCTCTAGCCCGCCTTGGTACAGGTCTCGTTGCTAGTATATCTGAGCCACGAGCCAGTTCACCGTGCTCCCTGAGCCATGAACGCATTCATGCTCTATCACACTGAGCCATGGGCATGTTCACCGTGCTCTTATAAACATCTTGAGTCTACAACCGAAGTTGCACTCTAACCTCCTCATTTCCAGCTCGGAGAAACCACACATATTCAATAATATGCGCTTCCAGGTTAACCCGCAGGAGAACCTATTTCACCATCACCAGCTACTAACGATGATGGATCTATGGCCAGGGCAACTACATAACATATTCCACTGTAATTAATTAGTATATTTTAAGTGGATTGTTTAGGCAACCAGATTGTAACACATACATAACATAAAGCTACATTATTGTTACCACTATCATGTTATTCTGGGATATCAATCCCTCATCATAAGAAACCACTGCCTCATAAGGCATTCTCATCACTTGGGATAACAATCCCTGATCTCATCATCAGAGGATAGCACCTCCATTACGCACTTTCTCCAAACTCAGGTCCTCAGACCCCAAACACATCATACTGGTGATGCAGATCATCTCATCAACAAGAGTGACCATCAATGTAGTGTTATTCAAACATATATACCTCATAACCCTTTACTTGGCTAGGCATCCGCATGAAACACATGCATGGTTAGTATACACATTCATAGAGATAACTGAAGCTATTTAGGGAATTAATAGAACTATCATGCTATCAAGCATAGGGAAACATTGATGATTTTACACTTTATCATTTATGACTCAACTCTGTGGCCAAAGACTGAAAAACACTAGAGGGGGGGTGAATAGAGTTTTTAAATAATTTTAACAATTTATTGAAGTCAAACAACCACAATTGAAAATTGGAAGAAGGAGACAGGTGTTTAGAGTGGTTCCAACTTTAGCAAATACTAAAGTTGTCAGTCCACTACCCGGTTGCTTACCCAACCGGGATTTTGAAAGTATTTATTTTATTACCTTCTCAAGGATTTATACAAAATACAATACTTTCCTTTACACCCTTTGAACAGCCTTCACTTGAAGTAGGTGCACCAACTTTGAGGTAGCCTTCTTGAAGTAACTCCAAGCTCCCCCTTGAAGTAGCCTTCCTCTCTAGAAGTAACCTCCCGTTGCACCAGCCTTATGAAGTAGCTCAAAGTCACCTTCTTCGCCAAGAAGATCTCCACCCTCTCCAATCAGCAGCCTCCAACCTAGGAGTAGCAAGGAGAGTACAAACGGTAATAGAGAACAAGAAAGGAAAAGGAAATTACAACTTATCCTTTGTAGCCTAAGGCTTGATTTGCCTAGATCAAGCATATAGATCTCCTAACCAAGTGTATGGACTTGTGATTGCAGTGGGTAGGAGATACTAGCCTATAGGACACGAATTTTGAGCTAAGGAAGGAAGTAGCCAATTGTCACAATGCTCAAATTGCTCACAAACAGATTGCTCAAAGAATGCTCAAGGATTTCTCAAGTGTAACAAGTGTATTTGAGTGTCCTATGGCTTGTCCTATTTATAGGAATGGCCTAAGGATGCTTAAGGATGTTCTAGACAACTTCTAGGGGTTTCTAAGTGCTTAACTAGCCGTTAGGTACAAGTTTGTTGCTTTAACAACGGCTAATTAATTAATTCTGCAGTTGCTGTCAGAGACCATCTCGGTCGAAGAATGGTCGACCGAGACTCCTACTCGGTCGAACTTTTGTCGACCGACAGGCTCTCTGGAACAAGTGATTTGCAACGTCTGTCTCCAACTACCAACTACCTTGTCAGTTGTGTCTAACGGCTACTTTGGATCTTTCTCGGTCGAGAAGATTGTTGACCGAGAGTGTCTCGGTCGAGGAGTTTGTCGACCGAGATTGATCCTGTTTCAATGTTTCAATTTAGGCACTAATTATATGTATGAGTGTGCATATGTGATCCTATTTGAAGGGGATGACTTATCTAAATGTGGTGTTTAGCTAGGGAAGATCTAACGCTTGATTTACATGCAATCTAAGTACTTGTACATTATATATTTGTACAAGTTTTTTACAAAGCGATTACATTGCATGAAAATATAAACATATAAGCATATGGATTTCCCTAGTTGCTTTTGTCATCAACCTTAATCCTGCACACTCAAGTAGCTCGTTAGATCAATAAGAATGAAATGTTTGTCATAATCAAAACAAAGGGATTTATAGATGTCCATTTAGCCAACAATCTCCCCCTTTTTGAAGATGACAAACATTTCCAAACATATAAATAAAGGAAATATAAACCATATGAGTTTCATACCTGAAGATTACCTTTTGTAGCTTTTCCTCTTGGTTATAAAATGTGTGCTTATTATTCCCCTTGAATTATGGAAGATGAAATCCAATTCACTAGGGAATATAGCAACTTTCAATGTAAAGCCAAGAGTTTATTTATGAAACTCATTGATTGAATGTTTCTAAGTTTTAGTTTTATATTTATTTCTCCCCCTTTGTCATTTCAAAAAGATATCCGTTTAGAAATAAAAACTCCCCCTTAATTAGATGTCCCATCAAATCTAATGAAAAAGATGTCCATTTAAAAACCAAAATATCATGATGCAAGTAAGAGTTTTTGTTTAAGTAGCACAAATATCAAAGAAAACATCTTCCAAAGGAGTGATAAGCAGTTGCTTCCTAATTTTGTTAAATTGATCTAGTGGAAGCGGTTTTGTAAAAATATCAGCCAATTGATCTTCTGTATCAACATGATGAAGGGAAACATGATTCTTGGAGATATGATCCCTTAAAAAGTGATGACAGATTTCAATATGTTTAGCTCGGCTGTGTAAAATAGGATTGTGTGCTAAGTTTATAGCGCTCGTGTTGTCACAAAAAATAGGCGCAGATGAAAGAGTAAAACCATAATCGTTTAATACTTGTTTCATATAAAGCACTTGAGCACAACAAGACTCGGCTGCCATATATTCATCTTCAGTTGTAGATAGGGCAACCGTATTTTGTTTCTTGCTAAACCAAGATACTAAAGCTTTCCCCAACAAGAAACAACCACCACTAGTACTCTTGCGATCAAGGCGACAACCAGCATAATCCACATCAGTATAAGCTTTAAAATCCAAGGATTGTCCTTTTGGATACCATAAACCAAAACAAGTAGTGTCGGCTAGGTAACAAAGAATTCGTTTAACTGCTAGAAAATGAGAGTGCATAGGTTGTGATTGAAATCGAGCACAAAGACCAACAGGAAACATAATGTCCGGTCTAGAAGCAGTTAAGTAAAGCAAACTACCAATCATGGCTCTATATAAGGAATCATCAATAGGTTCCCCATTTTCATCCTTATCAATTTTAATAGAAGTAGCCATAGGAGTAGTAGCATGTTTGCACTGATCCATCCCAAAACGTTTTAAGAGTTCTTTAGTATATTTTTCTTGGCTTATGAATATTCCGGCAGGTGTTTGCTTAATTTGAAAACCAAGAAAGAAAGTTAGTTCACCCATGAGGCTCATTTCAAATTCTTTTTGCATAATGTCACTAAATTGTGTGCATAATGAATCATTAGAAGCTCCAAAAATAATGTCATCAACATATATTTGCACAACTATGAAATCAGATGTATATGTTTTGAAAAATAAAGTAGAATCTGAATTTCCAATAGAAAAACCATTATCAAAAAGATATGTCTTGAGCCTTTCATACCAATTTCTAGGTGCTTGTTTTAAACCATAAAGTGCTTTCTTAAGTTTATAAACATAGTCACCTTTTTCCGGTATTTCAAAACCAGGTGGTTGGGCAACATATACTTCTTCTTGAATGATGCCATTTAGAAATGCACTTTTTACATCCATTTGGTAGAGTTTGATGTTTTTATGTGCAGCAATAGCTAGTAACATTCTAATAGCTTCAAGTCTAGCTACCGGTGCATACGTTTCATCAAAATATATTCCTTCTTGTTGATTATATCCTTGTGCTACTAATCGAGCTTTATTCCTTATTACTTCTCCTGCCTCATTTAGCTTGTTCCTAAAAACCCATTTAGTTCCTATTATGGTTTTATCTTGTGGTTTAGGAACTAAATCCCATACATCATTTTTAGTGAATTGATTCAATTCTTCTTGCATGGCTATTATCCAATAATCATCTTTAAGAGCTTCAGATATCTTTTTAGGTTCAATGATAGAAACAAAAGCCATGTTTGCAACATCTTTGAAGGAAGACCGAGTTTTGACTTTATCATTAGGATCTCCAATAATTAATTCTTGAGGATGATCTTTAATAAGCCTAGGTGTAGGTTGTGGTTCATCTTGGTGATTATTTGTAGTACCTTTCTCACTATTATTTGGTATGTTTAAATTTTCGAATTGATTAGTGAGATCTATGATTTCTAGATTTTCAGATTTGGACTCTTCATGAAAAGAAACATGAATAGATTCCTCAACTTTTCTAGATATAGTGTTATATACTCTAAAAGCTTTGCTAGAAGTGGAATATCCCAAAAAGAATGCTTTGTGTGATTTTGAGTCAAACTTATCTCTATCATCTTTGGTATTTAAAATATAGCATGTGGAGCCAAAGGTATGAAAAAAGTCAACTCTAGGTTTCTTAGAATGTATTATTTCATATGGAGTTTTCTTTAAATGAGAGTGAATAGTTACTCTATTTAGCACATAGCATGCAGTGTTTACAGCTTCAGCCCAAAAGGTTTTGGGTGTGTTGTGTTCAAGCATCATAGTTCTAGCCATTTCTTGTAGTGATCGATTTTTCCTTTCAACTATACCATTTTGTTGTGGGGTGCGTGGAGCAGAGAAATTATGAGTGTACCCTTGAGATGTACAAAATTCTTCAAATGTATGATTTTCAAAATCTCCACCATGATCACTTCTAATGGTACATATTTTGCTTTGTAATAGATTTTCAATCTTGGAACAAAATTGTATAAAAACATGAATAGTATCATCTTTAGTTGCAATAAAGTGTACCCATGTGTATCTACTATAATCATCAATAACAAAACAGTATCTTTTACCACCAATCGATTGTGTCCTCATGGGTCCAAATAAATCCATATGAATTAATTCTAAGGACATACTGGTGCTAAGTACATGTTTTGGTTTAAAAGAGGTTTTGGTTTGCTTTCCCATTGTGCATGGTTCACAGTTTTCAACTTGATCAAAAGATAAAGTAGGCAATCCACGAACAAGATCATATTTCACTAACTTTTTAATAACATGTGAACTAGCATGTCCTAGCTTTTTATGCCATACTTGTAAGGTATTTTCATTTGCAAGAAAGCATTTTCCCACTACTGATTTCATAGAGTTAGGTTTAAGGATATAAAGATTTCCAACTCTATTTCCTTCATAAACAACATTTGTAGTGTTTTCTATCAATAACTTGCAGCAAGTTTTGTTAAATAACACATCATAACCACTATCACATAATTGACTAACACTTATCAAATTATGGTGCAAACCATCAACGAGTAGAACATTCTTTATTTCGAGGTTTGTACCAACATTACCTATTCCAACGATTTTTCCCTTACCATTGTCTCCAAAGGTGACTGTTCCACTTTTCCTTTCTTCAAAGGTTTGAAATGCATCCTTATTCCCAGTCATATGTTTGGAACATCCACTGTCAACCACCCATTCCTGCATTAAAATGTAGATTTTGGTACCCATGTGATGGTCCGATATGGTTAGAATCATTTAAGTACAGATTTGTATAAGAGTTCTGAATCAGAAGTCCAGTCGATCGACAATTGTTCGACCGACATCTGTCTCGGTCGACAAATTGTCGATCGAGAAGATTACTGTATTACAAACAAAGAAACACAGAAATTTAGCTCGGTTGACCAATTTTCGACCGAAATAATTGCTGTAAATTTTGATATGTTACAGACATTCGGTCGGTCGACAATACTTCGACCGATTAATGGTTCGGTCGACAATACTTTGACCGACTAAGTTTCTGTTTAAGTACAACAATGCAGAAAATTAACAATAAGCATGAAATCTTTTGTTTAGTTGAGATAAGACAATATAAATAGCAAGATGGAGCTTTTTGGTCATATCTCAACTAAATTCTATTTGACTCTACTAAGTTTGAGGTTTTGGGACCCAAACTAATTCGGAATCCTTAGTTTTATAAGGGCATGAAAAGGAATAGTGTCCAAGACGTAAACAAAAATGGCAAGTAATAGAATCAACTTCATTTCTCTTTCTAGCCATTGTGTTCTTGGGTACAAACATAGTTTGAGTTCTTTTGGGTTGATTTTTCTTTGGAGCATATCCCAAACCTTTTCTTCCGTTGAAAGCAGTACCAATGCTTAGAATGTTATCAAGTATATCTTTTCTTCTTAACTCATAAAGTTCTCTTTGCATCTGAGCAATATCATTCATTTTCTTGTGTAGATCTTTTCTTGCTTGATCTAAATCAGATAACAATGAATCTCTTTCTTTTATAACATTATCATAGTCTAGATGGTTACACAAAATAGGTTGAGTCTGAAAATCTTTTAGTTTAGATAACAAGTCAGTCTTTTCTTTAGAAAGAAGATCAACATTTGTTTCTAAAGTGAGTAACTTTCTAGTGCAATCATCTAAAGATGTTTTTAAAGACAAATTTTCAAGATCAATGTTATTCTTGTCAGAAGAAAGATTATCTAATTTAGCAATTAGCTCATCATTTGATTTGATAACCTTCTTTAGTTTCTTCTTGACATCAACATACTTATCATGAATTTCTTGTAGACTAGTAACTAACTCTTCTTTAGGAAGATCAAGTAGGCTTACCTCTTGAGAGTCTTCATCATCTTCTCTTGCCATTAGACAATCCACCGTTTCTTCTCCGCTTTCACTGTCACTTGACTCGTCCCATGCAGCTTTATAGGCTTTTTCTCCCTTCTTCTTGTGTGAGCTTTTCTTTCCTTTCTTTGCTTTAGTACATTCATTTTTGAAATGCCCTTTCTTCCCACATTCAAAGCACCTAGGAGGGGTAGAAGAAGAATTGGAAATTTTGTTAGATTTAAATCTTTTGTATTTCTTACCATTGACTATCAAGGCTTCTTCTCCTTCTTCTTCACTTGACTCCTCACTTTCTTGTGTGATGACCTTTGAAGCTTTTAGAGCCACATCCTTCTTCTTTCCTTGCTGAAGTTCACGTGCTCTTCTTTCTTCCTCTTCTAGGGTTGCTTCATGAGCTTCTAAGTTGCCAATAAGTTGCTCCATTTTCAGTCGAGTGAGGTCGTTTGCTTCTTCAATGGCAGTCACCTTTGGCTTATATTTTGGAGGAAGTGAACGAAGGATCTTTGATACCTGATCTTCTTCAAGGACAGGTTTTCCTAGGGCACTTAAACCATTAACAATAGTAGAAAATTTTGCAAACATTTCACTAATAGATTCATCAGGATCCATACGAAAGTGTTCAAACTTTTGTTTAAACATGCTAATTTTGGAATTTTTGACTTGGACTGTTCCTTCATAGGTTATGGATAATCTATTCCAAATATCATAGGCTGTGTCACAATTAGATATTCTATTAAATTCTCCTACCGATATAGAACAATATAAAATGCTTACAACTTTTGCATTCATTTGAGCTAGCTTTACCGTATTTGCATCCCATTCTGCAAATTGAATTTGAGGGAGCTCATATGGGGTTGACACCATTCTCCATAAGTCCCAATTGATGCCTTGGAAGTAGAACTGCATCCTTCTCTTCCAATATTGGTAGTTTGTTCCATCGAACGCTGGAGGCCTAGCAACAAGTGTCCCTTCGAGGTTAAGGTTGTTGAGCACTCCATCACCCATCTCTTCAAGACCTTGTTAGGGTTCCTTGAAGCCTGCTCTGATACCAATTGAAAAACACTAGAGGGGGGGGTGAATAGAGTTTTTAAATAATTTTTACAATTTATTGAAGTCAAACAACCACAATTGAAAATTGGAAGAAGGAGACAGGTGTTTAGAGTGGTTCCAACTTTAGCAAATACTAAAGTTGTCAGTCCACTACCCGGTTGCTTACCCAACCGGGATTTTGAAAGTATTTATTTTATTACCTTCTCAAGGATTTATACAAAATACAATACTTTCCTTTACACCCTTTGAACAGCCTTCACTTGAAGTAGGTGCACCAACTTTGAGGTAGCCTTCTTGAAGTAACTCCAAGCTCCCCCTTGAAGTAGCCTTCCTCTCTAGAAGTAACCTCCCGTTGCACCAACCTTCTGAAGTAGCTCAAAGTCACCTTCTTCGCCAAGAAGATCTCCACCCTCTCCAATCAGCAGCCTCCAACCTAGGAGTAGCAAGGAGAGTACAAACGGTAATAGAGAACAAGAAAGGAAAAGGAAATTACAACTTATCCTTTGTATCCCAAGGCTTGATTTGCCTAGATCAAGCGTATAGATCTCCTAACCAAGTGTATGGACTTGTGATTGTAGTGGGTAGGAGATACTAGCCTATAGGACACGAATTTTGAGCTAAGGAAGGAAGTAGCCAATTGTCACAATGCTCAAATTGCTCACAAACAGATTGCTCAAAGAATGCTCAAGGATTTCTCAAGTGTAACAAGTGTATTTGAGTGTCCTATGGCTTGTCCTATTTATAGGAATGGCCTAAGGATGCTTAAGGACGTTCTAGACAACTTCTAGGGGTTTCTAAGTGCTTAACTAGCCGTTAGGTACAAGTTTGTTGCTTTAACAACGGCTAATTAATTAATTCTGCAGTTGCTGTCAGAGACCATCTCGATCGAAGAATGGTCGACCGAGACTCCTACTCGGTCGAACTTTTGTCGACCGACAGACTCTCTGGAATAAGTGATTTGCAACGTCTATCTCCAACTACCAACTACCTTGTCAGTTGTGTCTAACGGATACTTTGGATCTTTCTCGGTCGAGAAGATTGTCGACCGAGAGTGTCTCGGTCGAGGAGTTTGTCGACCGAGATTGATCCTGTTTCAATGTTTCAATTTAGGCACTAATTATATGTATGAGTGTGCATATGTGATCCTATTTGAAGAGGATGACTTATCTAAATGTGGTGTTTAGCTAGGGAAGATCTAACGCTTGATTTACATGCAATCTAAGTACTTGTACATTATATATTTGTACAAGTTTTTTACAAAGCGATTACATTGCATGAAAATATAAACATATAAGCATATGGATTTCCCTAGTTGCTTTTGTCATCAACCTTAATCCTGCACACTCAAGTAGCTCGTTAGATAAATAAGAATGAAATGTTTGTCATAATCAAAACAAAGGGATTTATAGATGTCCATTTAGCCAAAAAAGACATGGGTCACATCATCATGTGAAGCATCTCATATACTTCCAAGCTTATCATTACTCATCATATATATATATATATATATATATATATATATATATATGATTCAAGATGATCATAAACACATGTAATATCATGCCATTAGAATTCCAGATATACATGTCAGGTTCACATAGGTGTGTTCTACTATATCATTAATCTTACTATCAAACATGTCCAAGGTTCACAAACCATAAACCCTAATTCTTATCAACAAGAAAGTGATCGCATGATAAAACCATCATATGGATTTCTGGGTGGAACATGACCCTCACTAGAAGTACCCACTACCCTCACAAGAAGTGTGACAGGCATGGCACCCTCACTAGAGATGGTATCGGGCAGGGTACTCATGTCACCCAAGAAAGGTGTTGTGCATGTCGTGCAGCAACATAACGGCCAACATCAAAGGTTAGTGTATTAGGCATCAAGCCATATCGTACAACCCTCCAAGGCTCATCTAGGACATGGTGGTATCGGGCAAGGACATCCTGGTACCATACCATATCGCCCAAACTCAACTATATAAGGGTAACGACCAAGATCATCCCAAGGAAGGGGGGGGTGTATCGGGCAAGGATTAACCCTAAGGAGGTTATCGGGCAGCATCTCCTCAGGGTGTATCACCCATCCAGCAACTCCATCAAGGGTATCGTCCAAGGGACCATAACGGGCACCAACTCAACTTCAACTAGTCATATCGTGCAAGAAAGCAAGGGACATCCCAACGCCCAAACAAGCATACCTACCAAGATCTACATCCCAAGGACATGTCGTGCATCACCACAGCTAAACCATGTCGCCCAACATGAGGATAACCCACTGAACTCTATAACACCCAAGGTACATCGGGCACCAAGCCATCTGCCTTCACTAGGTGTGTCGTGCAGGGCACTCAAACAAGGCATATCGTGCAAGACACCATCCAACAAGGTCGTCTTCAACCTTAAGCACAAGGGCACCAAACCCTAATTGATCAAGAAGGACGGTTCACCTCTCAACAACCAAGAGAGGGGTGTTACACAACCTCTTTCTCAATTCGGGCAACCACAAGGATCAACCCTAACAAGGTCTTAAAACCACACAAAAGCTCACCTTTCAAGTCCATGGTGAGAGGAGGGTGTTGCTCAAGCAACTAGAACACAAGCTCACCTCTCAACTTAAACGAGAGAGGGGTATAGCCCATATCACTAGAACTCAAGCTCACTCCTCTAGACCAAGGAGAGAAAGGAGTGTTGCTCAACAAGGAACCCTAGAACATGGTTTGGCCATCTAGGTGTAACTAAGCAAGAAACATATCTTAGAACATACATAGCTGATATGATCATAAGAAAACATTCAAGAATGTAGAAGAAGGTAGTATGGTTAGGGTTAGGAGTTATGTAACCTGCCTTAAGCAAGCTCCAAGCTCCACCTTCGGCCACCACTAGAAGAAGAAGAAGATGACTCCAAGGTAAGGATCGGCCACCAAGATTTGCAAAGGAAGAGGTGTCGTGCACCAAGGGGGAGAGGAAACTAAGGAACTAAAGGGATCCTTAGCAAGAGAAAGGGAACACATATATAGGAGAGGATGGAGGAGAAACCAAGGTAAGACAAGGCAAGGTGTCGCCCACCTAGGGACACTTGTCCATGGGCAATGCCACCTCTCTATCTTGCCTTAAACACATGTCCAAGGCCATTGCCACATGCAAGCATCAAGCACCAAGTGTCCACTAGTGGTGACACAAACGAGGTCAAAGGGGTCAAAGAGGGTCCATGGACGACACACTCCCTGGGCGACACACCTAGGCCGACACAACCATGGCCGACACACCTATGGCCGACACAAGGTCCAACAAGGTAAAGCAAAGCTCAACAAGGCCCAACAAGCTCATCCAAGCCCAAAGCAACTCCAGCAACGAGCCCAACCCTTCCTCTCAACACTAGAGGAAGCAAGGAGAGAGAGAAACACTTCTCAAGGTGACAAACTTGCTCTACAACCCTAGACTTGGGTTAATTGCAAGCAGCACCTACAGCTCTCAACAAAGCACAAACAAACCCTAATCACCATCAAAGGTGATTAGCAAGCAACTAAACACCAGGGTTAAGCAAAGCAAATAGGATAAGCCCTAAACGGAGGTCAGGGTCCTTACAAGCTATAACCCTCTACAAAGGGATTTCGTCCTCGAAATACGAAGAGAAAAGCGAGGGATACTTCCTCCTCATCTCTTCCTCAAGCTCCCACGTGGCTTCCTCAACGCCACGATGATGCCAAAGAACCTTTACCAGAACCAGGTCCTTCCTCTTCAGCTTCTTTACTCTTCTGTCAAGGATCATCACATGACCTTCCTCGTAGGTCACATCTTCATCAAGCTCAACCTCAACTGGATGTATCACTGTCCCTGTGTCTGGATGACTTTTCTTTAGCATACTGACATGGAACACTAGATGTAACATGTGCAACTCTGGCGGCAGCTCTAACTTGTAAGCTACCTTGCCAACATGTGCTATTACTGGATATGGCCCCATATATCTAGGTGCTAGCTTACCTTTCCGGCCAAACCTTAGCACACCTTTCCATGGTGAGACCTTGAGGTACACTTTGTCTCCCACTTGGAACTCTAAAGGTCGTCGGCGATTGTCTGCATAAGACTTTTTCCTGTCCTGTGCTGCTTTCAACTGTTGCTGTATCACTTTGATCTTTTCTGTTGTCTACTGTACTAGCTCAGGACCCAAAAGATGATATTCACCAAACTCATACCAACACAAAGGAGATCTGCACTTCCTGCCATATAAGGCCTCATAAGGAGCCATGTCAATGATCTGTTGATAACAATTGTTGTAGGCAAACTCTATCAAACTGAGATGTACGTCCCAACTGCCTAGGAACTGCAAAATACAAGCCTGAAGAAGATCCTCCAAAGTCTGAATAGTCCTTTCAGACTGTCCGTCTATTTGTTGGTGGAAAGCGGTGCTGAACCTCAACTGTGTTCCCAACGCTTTGTGCAACTGTTCCCAAAAATGACTTGTGAACTGAGGACCTCTATCGGAAACTATCGTTGCTGGTACCGTGCAAGCGTACTATCTCATCTACATATACACGAGCGAGCTTCTCGGTTGTATACGTCGTCTTCACAGGTATGAAATGGGCAGACTTCATCAATCTGTGCACTATCACCCAAATGGAATCATGATTCTTAGTTGTCCTGGGCAGACCAACTACAAAATCCATGGTTATATGATCCCATTTCCACTGCAGTATTGGCAGGGGTTGCAACGTACCTACCGGCTTCTGATGCTCAGCCTTGACTTGCTGGCATACCGCACAGCTAGCCACAAACTCGGCTACATCTTTCTTCAAACCAGGACACCAATACAGGTCCTTCATATTGTGATACATCTTGGTGACTCCTGGATGCATAGCATACATCGATGTGTGTGCTTCCTCGAGCACTAGCTTCCTCAGATCATCAGCATCAGGGACCACCATTCTGTTATGATAGCAAACTAGTCCATCCTCAGACTCATGGAACCCATCACGCTTTTTGCTACCGAGCTCTGACCTGATCAACTGTACTGTATCATCTGTTTGTTGTGCGTCTTTGATTTGTTGTCTCAACATAGGCTTGATTTGCATATGTGCTAAAAGTCCTGCTAACAAGGAAACTCCCATCTGCACATTCATCTGCCGTAAGGAGACAAACATATCCCGTCTATGACATACTAAAGAACTCAACAGTGCCTTCTTTATAGGGAGAGAAGAAGACTTTCGGCTAAGCGCGTCAGCTACCACGTTCACCTTACCAGGGTGATACTCGATGGTGCAGTCGTAATCATTGATCAGCTCCATCCATCGATGTTGTCGCATGTTTAGCTCATTCTGCGAGAAGATGTACTTCAAGTTCTTATGATCTGTAAAGATTTGACACACTTCCCCATAAAGATAGTGTCTCCAAATCTTTAACGCATGAACCACTGCTGCCAACTCCAAGTCATGAGTCGGATAGTTCTCCTCGTGTTTCTTAAGCTGTCGTGAAGCAAAAGAAACCACATGGTCTTCCTGCATCAGCACGCATCCTAAGACTTTCTTGGAAGCATCGCAGAAGACAACGTAGCCCTTCCCAGGCTCTGGCAACACTAGCACTGGATCACTAGTCAGCTTTTCCTTCAAACTTTGGAAAGCTTGCTGACAACGATCATTCCAGACAAAAGGTACATCCTTTCTGGTCAACTTTGTCAGTGGTAACACGATCACACTGAAGTCCTTTATAAACCTCCTATAGTATCATGCTAATCCCAGGAAACTGCGAACTTCGGTCGGCGTCTTTGGCTGTTCCCATTCTGCAACTGACTCCACCTTCCTCGGGTCCACTTTAACTCCTTCTATGGATATCACATGACCCAAGAAAGTTACTTCTTTCAACCAGAACTCACACTTACTAAACTTGGCATACAACCGATGCTTACGAAGGAGAGTCAACGCTTGTCGGAGATGCTGTTCATGCTTCTGACTGTCCTGAATATAGATCAAAATGTCGTCTATAAAGACTACAACAAACTAATCTAAGAACAGATGGAACACTCGATTCATTAGGTCCATGAAAGCAGCAGGTGCATTGGTTAGCCTGAACGGCATAACCACAAACTCGAAGTGACCATACCTCATCCTAAAATGCTGACTTTGGTATGTCATCCGCCTTAATCCTCAACTGATGATATCCAGACCATAGATCGGTCTATGAAAACACTGTAGCACCACACAACTGATCGAACAGATCATCTATCCTTGGCAACGGGTATTTGTTCTTGATCGTGACTTTGTTCAACTGCCGGTAGTCTATGCATAGCCGCATCGATCCGTCCTTTTTATTAACGAACAACACTGGAGCACCCCAAGGTGACGTACTTGGTCAGATGAAACCTTTCTCCAACAACTCTTGTAACTGCTTCTTTAGCTCTGCCATCTCTACTGGAGCCATCCTATACGGTGTCTGTGCAACTGGCTGTGTTCCTGGAACCATATTGATCTCGAAATCAATCTCTCGAGGTGGAGGAACACCGGGGAACTCATCAGGAAACACATATGCAAACTCTCGAACAACTGACACCTCCTCAAGGCTAGGACCTTTCGCCTTGGTATCCACAACGATATCCACAACGTGAACTAAGAATGCCTTACATCCCTGTAGTAGCAACTTTTCTACTACCATTGCTGATACTAGACATGTCAGAAGAATCTTCCTATCTCCTTGGAAGATCCACTTCGCTCAACAAACATCAAACACCACCTGCTTGGAACCACAGTCCAACACAACCTTATACTTCTCTAAGGTATCCATCCCAAGGATCACATCGAATCCATGCATATCAAGTGGTATAAGATCCACTTGTATGTTGTGTCCCGAAAAAGATAAGACACACGATGGGCACTCTTCTCGAAGCATCGAGGAACCATCAAGAGGGGTTTCTAACAACAAGCTATCTTTCTTACAACTAACAGGTAACAGATAGTTATCAAACATACTATGGGCAATAAAATAGTGCGTAGCACCTAGGTCAACCAAAACAGATATAAAGCAAGAAGAAGACAAATTAGAATGAGATAACTCCATCTAACCTGCCACCACTCGCGGGTTGACTATTGCCTTCGGCTGGCTCATAGCATAGAATCAAGCCGTTGCTTGCTGTCCACGTCCTCTACTTCCTTGAGCAGACGGTCCTGCTTGTGATGCTTGACCGCGTCCTCGCCCTCTGCTACTACTGGGTTGCTGTCGGTCTGACCCTTATTGATTCTGCCTCATCTGCTGTGTCACTTCAACATCTTTATTCGGGCAATTTGACTTCCAATGCCCGATCTGACCACAAAGATGGCATGACTGGTCTCGATGTTGTGGCCTAGACGACCCTGTCACTGTTACAGAAACTGTACTATGTTCCTTTGACGGTGAAGGAACATATCCTTTTCCCTTACTCAGAGACCACTATGACGGTGCACTAGAACCTCTTAACCCAGAAGGTACTAAAAACCTATGCTTCTTGAAGCCACCAAACCTCTGTCCCTGGAACTAAGCAGGCCTCTTCTTAGACATGGATTCTCTTTTCTCCCTAACTGACCGTTCGATCCTCCGGACAGATTCCACAAACGTGGCAAACCACTCTCAGTTCTCCAATGTTGAAGCAGGTGTTGTCAGCTCAGCACTCAGGCCTTTCTCAAAATGTCTGATTCGCTCGTCATCCGTCGTTACCATGTGAGAACAAAACCTCAATAGGTCCATGAACTTGGCTTCGTACTCGGTGATGTTCATCGATCCTTGGCACAGGCGCTCAAACTGGTTGATCTTCTCGTCCAGATACATCTTCAGAAAGTATCTACTGACAAACTCGCGCCGGAAAACCTCCCAACCGATCACCTCATCGGGTCGCTTCTCCTCCTCGATGGTTCACCAGTGACCAGCACTACCTTTCAGAAGGTAGACAGCGTGCTTGACTTTGTCTACTTTGGGGATGTCGAGGATCTAGAAGGCCTTCTCAAGACCTATCAACCACAGATCTGCATCTGTTGGATCAGCCGTCCCAACATAGTCTGAAGCTCTGACTCGGCGAAGCCTCTCAAAGGTCTTCCCAATACCCAATGTTTCACCATGGGGAGCCTGTGCTCTCGGCGGAGGCACTGGCAATCTCTCTACCATGAGATTCATCATAGCCATCATCTGCCCCATAAGCTGTTGGTAGGCAGGATTTTCGAGAATGGCTGGGTCAAGTTGGGGAACCTCAGTCACCCGATCCCCATGTGCCTGCCCTTCAGCTCCATCAACTGATGCAGGATCACTGCTCTCGGAAGCATGTTCTTCATGATTTCCAGACATTTTGGCTTTTTCTTCCACTGAGGGTAGAAGATAATCGTAAGAAAATCTGGAAAACTCACAAGAACAGACGCAACCTAGTCCTAGATCCCTATAGACTCAGCGAACCTAGAGCTCTGATACCAAGCATTGTGGCGACACATCCCGCTATCACATAGACAACGAGGTGCCACGCAAAAACGTGCGGAAAACACCATAAACCACATATTATAAAAAAACATGGGTTAATTAAAACCGATTTTGAAAAACAGATAAACCAAGAAACTATTACATCCAGATCCTCATCCTGCAAGAAAACATGTTATATAAACATTTACAAGTTCTTGACACGTGTCCACAGCTTAACAGATCAGTTGTCTTGTTCGTCACATGAGCTCATCACCTGTCTAAATACATAACGGGCCACATCCGGCCACCAGCAGGATATACAAAGCTTCAACATCTATACATCGTGAAACAATGTCAAAATGCCTCTGAGGACCTGAGAGTACAGGGATGACTCTAAGACTCTACTACAAAACAACCAAAATAGCAACAAATCCATCTCTTGCCTTCTACTGCTCTTCTTGCTGCTCGGCCGCAACTCCGCGACCACCACCACGTCTAGCTCGAACACCTAAAAAGGTTGTAAACCAGCGGGGTGAGACACACAGTCCCAGCGAGAAACATAACTCCCCACCGAAACTATAAAACCTCAGAAAGATTAAGCAACAACAACAGATAACTGATAAAGCGCAGAATAAGAGCAGTATATAGGGCAAGGTTGTTATTACCATTGAACTTACCAAGGTGCACGGAAGGCACATAACCAAATATTTCTTTATGGAACATGATTGACAAGATAAGATTTCTAAGATCTTATCACATAACATAAGGAACGTATAAGTAAATGCAAGGTATAACAAGATTAACTATACAAGCAGGGCCTCAACCAATGTTCCGTATTTTGCCTTAAGCAATAAATACTACTCGTCTGGATTACGTGTTATTATGCCCTGAGGAAGTGAGATGTACCGCTCAAATCCAACCTTCGGTTGCAAAACCCAAGCCGGTGCCATACAAGGTCAATGGAAGAGCCGGACTCCACGACCTCCCACCTCGTGGTCAGTGCATGAGAACCATAGTAGGACCGCAGTCTCATGCTCAAGTGGCCTCAGCCACAGGATCAGCTCCCGCAGGCTACCCTTTCTCTAGCCCGCCTTGGTACAGGTCTCGACGCTAGTATATCTGAGCCACGGGCCAGTTCACCGTGCTCCCTGAGCCATGAACACATTCATGCTCTATCACACTGAGCCATGGGCCTGTTCACCATGCTCTTATACACATCTTGAGTCTACAACTGAAGTTGCACTCTAACCTCCTCATTTCTGACTAGGAGAAACCACACATATTCAATAATATGTGCTTCCAGGTTAACCCGCAGGAGAACCTATTTCACCATCACCAGCTACTGACGATGATGGATCTATGGCCAGAGATAACATATTCCACTGTAATTAGTTAGTATATTTTAAGTGGATTGTTTAGGCAACCAGATTGTAACACATACATAACATAAAGCTACATTATTGTTACCACCATCATGTTATTCTGGGATATCAATCCCTCATCATAAGAAACCAGTGCCTCACAAGGCATTCTCATCACTTGGGATAACAATCCCTGATCTCATCATAAGAGGATGACACCTCCATTAGGCACTTTAGCCAAACTCAGGTCCTCAGACCCCAAACACATCATACTGGTGATGCAGATCATCTCATCAACAAGAGTGACCATCAATGTAGTGTTATTCAAATATATATACCTCATAACCCTTTACCTGGCTATGCAACCGCATGAAACACCTGCATGGTTAGTATACACATTCATAGAGATAACTGAAGCTATTTAGGGAATTAATAGAACTATCATGCTATCAAGCATAGGGCAACATTGATGATTTTACACTTTATCATTTATGCCTCAACTCTGTGGCCAAAGACATGGGTCACATCATCATGTGAAGCATCTCATATACTTCCAAGCTTATCTGTTAGAACCCCAATTTTTGTATTCAAGTGGTGAGAAATATAATTTCTCATATTAAAGATGTTTGAACAAATAATCATATATTTGGTTGAGAATAATTGGATTTCGTTTAAAATAGCCTTGTTGTTTGATTTGTGGGCTTTATTGGCTATTGGGCCCAATAACAAGGAAATAACAAAGAAAATTCAATTAGTAAATGGATAATTGAATTTTCGAGAAAAGAAATATGTAGAAACCTCTAGAAGGCAAATCCAAAGAGGATTTCGTGCCTCTAGAAAGCAAATCCAAATATAATTTCTCATATTAAAGATGTTTGAACAAATAATCATATATTTGGTTGAGAATAATTGGATTTCGTTTAAAATAGCCTTGTTGTTTGATTTGTGGGCTTTATTGGCTATTGGGCCCAATAACAAGGAAATAACAAAGAAAATTCAATTAGTAAATGGATAATTGAATTTTCGAGAAAAGAAATATGTAGAAACCTCTAGAAGGCAAATCCAAAGAGGATTTCGTGCCTCTTGGGTTCCTTGGGTTCCAAGGAGTCCAAAGTTGCATAAAGAAATCAATAAGAGAAGAAAAGATTAATTAAGTATTTCTTTAATAAGAAAGAGATTGAAAATAATGTTAAAAAGTTGAAAATAAGTGGAAAAAGGTATAATTGAGTAATCCTTTGTGGAATTTCGTGTTCCAAGGATTTCTAATGATAAAAGGAATATCCAATGAGGAAAATAAAAGAGAAATAAAAAGAAATCATCAAAAAGAGATAGTTAAATGAGAAATAGACAAGATAATGTGAAATAATGCATCTAGATGCATCTAGAAGGATAATAATTATCCTTGAAAAGGGAATTTCGAAATAATGGAGTGTCTTGGGATCCAAGGAGTCCCAATAAAGAGAAAAGAAAGAGAAAAGGCAAATAAAACAAAATAAGAAGATAATGTGATAAATCATTAAATGACTGTTGTTATTATCGAAAAGAGAGATTACTTGCTTTAAGAAAAGATGATTTTGTGCTAATAGATTTAGAAGGGAAGTATAAAGAAAATAAAGGAAGTGATTTTCGTATTTATAATTATACAAGGGATAAGGAAGATCTAAGAGATAATTGTAGAGAGAGAAAGTTGCTTCTTAGAGAAGAAATCAACTTCCTATTGGAAAAAGACATGTTTGCTTCGTGGGCATGTATTCTGAGGGTTTCTATCTACCCCTATAAAAGGAACAGGCCATGTAGCATCGAGTTACCTTGTCTTTCTCTCATCTCCAACCGTGCACCCGCCCAAAAACCCTAACTAAGAGAAACAGTGAGTTTAGTCTTCTACGAGGTGGCTAAAAGGAGTTGCGATGATAGCTCGACGATCCACGGTGCAAGGAAGGAGCTTGGACGTCACAGCCGTGCGCTAGCTTAGGCGCAATAGTGGCCGCACAGCTGCAATTCCAGCCATGGGTTGCAGGTTTGTGCAGGTCGAAGCGGTCGTTCTGGACACGGTATGGGCGGCGCCCCACGTGCGTGAAGGCACGACGGAGCTAGAGCCGAGATTCCAGTGAAGTTCGCGACCTGAGGAGGGAGATCAAGCTCGCGCCAAGGCTACAAAACGGCAGCTAGGGCAGCCGCAGACCAACTGCTCGAGGAAGAAGAAGAGCAAGGGTGCGTTGGATGGAAATACCCCCCCCCCGAGGAGTGGAGGAATGACCACTTATGTGAGGGCATATTGGTAATTGCGTTATGTTTTTAAAGCGAGCCGCATGCATGGAAACTTGGCGACGTGGCAATCTCTGATTGGCCGGAAGGTAATTTTCTTGCAAAAATCATAGTAAAATATTCGTAGCTCGGATGAAAAATTTTTATATATGAAAGTTGATCAGAAAGACGTGAGGAATCTAAATAAAATATGTTTATAACCAATTCCTCTTGAAATTTGAAAAGTAGTGTAATTTATCAACTTTAACATAATGATGATTAAAGAAACCCTACTTTGATACGATTAAAGTGATTAATAGGGTTTAATGGATCATTAGAGTTGATATTAACCTGTTAAATGTAAAAAGATACATTATGTTAAAAAAGGAAGAGATTTGCACATGATTTGTCTAATTTAGAGTTTATATGCTTGAAATTGGAAAAGTACATAAAGTTATCATCTTTAGTGTTTTAATTAAGGGAAAACCCTTAGAGTTGATGATAAATGGACTTAATGACGTAATTCAAGTTGATATTAACCTGTTGTTAATAAAAGTGAGAAAGAATCTAAAAAGATGACCTTTTTATATAATTGGCTTGATTTAGGGTTTCATGCATGATTGTGCATTAATGAACTCGAAAACCCTAATTTAGATGAATATGTCTTTTAATTGTTTAAATGTTCAAATCCATGAATAAATAGAGATGTGATGATCCTAAGCCAATTTGAGCATAAAAGATCCTTAATGTGGATAATTTGAGTAATTAGGGTTTTTATGAGTGGAAAAGTTGTTTTAGGGTTTGTTGACCTAAAAAGGGTAAAGTTTGAGAAATTGATCTAAGAAACCCTAATGCATCCTAATGAGACTTAGAAACTTTAGAAAGGTGTCCCAAGTCAATAAGGAGTTGTTTGGGATAGTCTTGTGACAATTAGACATTATACATGTTTTCAGGATCAATGTTTGCTTGCTTGATTGATTGGCTTGCTTGATTGGACATCTAGTTGGATTTGGATAAATTGTTGCTTGAGATATCCAAGACAGGTATGTGGTTACTTATGAATAACCGCTTAGTTTTCCGATGGTTTCTCGGATGTTTAATCGCATTGAATGCAACTAAACTGCTTGGATGTTCATATTGCAATTATAAAGTGACTATGATTATCACTTAATGTATTTGCCTATAAACTCAGATCCTGGTTTTCTCTGTGGCCTAATAGCTAACCTAGTACATGGCTGCCTATGGGTAGGTCCATCAGGTTAGAGAAAGACCTAGTACATGGCTACCTATTGGGTAGGTCCATCAGGTCTATGGATGACCTAGTACATGGCTACCTATTGGGTAGGTCCATCAGGTCTATGGTTGACTTAGTACATGGCTACCATGGAGGTAGGACCATCAAGTCATAATGAGTTAGATATTGGGCTATCTTCGGATAGTGCCATGCGACTCTATTACCTAAAAGAGAGGTGATATTCTTGTCCACTGCAGGGACAGCCCAGAGTTCGAGAATATGCATGGATTGAGTTGTATGGATTAAAATGTAATCTTGATTGTTAAATGATTAATTGAATGATTATATTGTTAACATAGTTGAACATTATCTGTTTCCTCCACATACCAGCTTCGGCTGACCGACATTTTGTTTGTCGGCGTTTTAGGTACAATTAAAAGTACAAATAGTAAAGTGACACATTGTGAATTCAAGAATTAAAGAACAAGGAGGTATTAGATAGAATAGTTCAGCTGAGGTTAGAAGTTAGTTTGTTCCCAACTTTTCAAGGTATGCAAAGAAAAATTTTATTACCATTTTCAGTATAGTCTATTAGAATTTAATAATTGTTTATGGTTATATGTCAAACCTTTGATCCAGGATTAATGGGTGCGGCTTCAACCTCTTGGTCTCCCTTAATTGGGGGTTATCGGGAGGTGGGGTCATAACATTTGGTATCAGAGCATAGGTTCCTCAATTAACCATTAATAATTATTAAATTTTACAAACTCCATAGAACCCAAGGGAGTTATTAGAGGAGTATCCGAAAGACGGAGGTGTCTAGAAAGGGATCACGACCGGGGGTTGGCAAGATTTTCCTCCGCACCGCTAGTCGAAATACGAGGACTCCCGGACCCGTGTGATCGCCTGGCCAAAGTCTTAGGGTATGAATCGAAATAAGATACCTTTAGGACTTCTCATCTTATTCATCCCTTCTCATCACAAAATCCTGATAAGGACCTGAAGGATTAGGGTTTTCTTTCTTCTCCTCACCCTCTTGAGGTATGGGTAAGGTTAATAAGGTTTAAGGAATCCTCCACTAAATTAATGAAAGGCATGTAAATAAGATGTCATGGACATAAGCTTAATAGATTAAGTGCAAAATAAATAATAGATACACGCTTAGGTCGTATGACATAAGTTGTCATGTCCTCAGAAGAGACCTGAGGCTAGAACTTCTTGACAGGAGGATAAGTTAGTCTTGGAGATAAAGATCTCCATTTCAAGTAGAGATCTAGCACATCCTCGGAGGATGATGCTAACCCTAACCCTAAGTGAAGGTTAGAGAGAGGTGAGCTGGACCAGGTGTTTTAAAGGACATGCCTTTAGGATGCCATATGATCCATGGGTGACCTAGCACCTTTGGCAACCCAACCCTGGGAAGGGTCGTGCATGTTAGGGTAAATGATAGCTCCTTAGATGATGATGTTAGTGAGGGACCAAAGAAACCCTATGGGCTTGTGTAAGTAGGGCATAGTTGGCACCTAGGGCAGGTCATGGTGCTGACATTAGGATGAAACCTTGGATAAGGAATCATGAGGGAGCACAAAGGGTTATGGATGATCTTGAGAAAACATAAGTTCGAACCTAGGCTTCTCCCATGTAGGGCATGCCTTGAGGTTGATCCTTCATGAAGAGAGAACCTCTAATGGTGAGGTTGGATGTAGGGTTAGCTCTAGAGAGAGAGTAGGAAACCCAACAAGAAAGTTGGAAGCCTAAAACCCTGAGCAATGGATGATAGTGGTTTCCTCATGATCGATCCCTGAAAGTTGATGATATCTTGGTTTCCTTTAGAGGGACCAAACCCTAGAGAGTGAAGATGAAGCATCTGGTGCCTATGTGCCTACGGTAGGGGTGTTACCTTCTGAAGCAGGAAGAAGAGTTCCTTAGACCTAGAAAGGTTTAGTAGCAGGTTATGAGGCCTTGTACCTTGTTGGTTGTATTTAAGGAGGACGCATCCCTAAGTGTTGCTCAAGTTGAAGGATGACAAGAAGTGCATGTCATGCCTTTTGCGTGCTTGGTTCGTAGTTAAGAGATAGAGCATGTAGTTGGACACCTACAATTAAACCTAGGGTTCCTAGGCCTAAGAGGGGAAGTGGTATACCTAATGCTCATGATGAGAAGTTGAGTTCCTATAGAAGCGAGCATGGTAATCCTCATGTATAGAGGAAAAAGGGGAGCCCCTGAAGGTTAAGGTGTGTTTGACGAACCCCTCACAGCTAGGTTGATGATAAAGAAAGGTATGATCTTGATCCAACGTCGAGGAAAGAGGAAAAGTATGACCTAGCATGGTTCGGTAAGTGATCTGCTAGTGCCTTAATGGCTTGTTAGGGTTAAGTAGGCTCGTGTGGATGTAAACCCTAGACCTAAGAGCTTTTGTGACCTTGTTGACAAGAGATAGTTTCCTCCCATCCTGGGAGAGGGACCCCTTTGGTAGGGTGTATATCAGTTTTGTTGGTTCAAGGTAACCTAAAGAGGTCTCATAGGATCTTGAGAAGTTAAGTGAAAAGTACATGGTATGAGAATGAACCTGTAGACCCATAGAGATCCATCTCTAATTGCATATGAATGTGTTACCATGGAGGTAACCGGTATGGGGCTTGACCAAGGTAGGCAGGTTGCCATGATCCCTATGAAAAAGTCAGCCCATGAATGTAGAAAGAGAGAGATGATGAAGACTTGGGTAAGGTTCTAAGTAAACATGTACTGTAATGGAGAATCCTAAGTCTATCCTAGGGTCAGGTAGGGATAAGACCGATGAAAGTAGGAGTTGTCTAATTCCCCAGTTGCACATGACCATAGGGTCGGGAGGTAATAGCTATCATTGTCTGAGGCCCATGGGTTAGGAGATTGATCACCTTCATGAACTCATGGGACCCAAAGGGCAAATGAGTAGGGCACTCTCTTGATGCATGAGGGAAGAGGGATGACCCCAAAAGAGTCGGTACCCTATAGACCTAGAGGAGATGACCAAGGATATAAACCTCAGTAGGTTCAAGACTAGTTTTCCATGAAGGTAACTTTGATATCGAAATGTTTGTGATGAAGAGACATATGTGGCACGTTGCAACTTAGATGTAAAGGTGTATTGGCAAGGTGGGATGTACCATCTCTACTCTTGGAATAGGAAGAACTCTGTATTTGGACTGCAGCCAAATGCTTATTTCCTCTCGTTATGGGAATGAGAGATAGGACATTACGCATTCCATACACCAAAGATAAGAGATGATTTAGGTTGGAATGTTGCCACAAGAATTGGGGATAGAGAAGATAACCTACCCTGGTAAAGTGAATGATACATGGATGGCTTGCAAACACTAAAAGGAATGAAGTAGTCACCTTAAGAGGATGTTTTTATCATGAATTAGGTAGAACCTACAAGTTATGCCAGGTAGAGTTTGATCACCATGATGATGAAATCAGAGAAGTGTTCTTAATGAAGATAGACATAGAGTTTGAGGTGAGATAATAAGTGAAATACATGGAAGTGTATGTCTTCAACGTTACCTAATACCTAAGGATGTGAAGTGGTAATGGATGCTCTGGTTGAGACACATCTGACTTGTTTGACTAGAAGCTAGAAGAGGTTGTTTGGCTAACCCTATGTTTGAAAAGGAGAGGTGTTTGGATAACACTCAGATGTAACAAGATACGTTGAAAAGTTAAGGGTTGTTTGGTTAGCCATGTCTAGTCCTTGATACAATGAATGGATGGTGGTAGAACCTCAAGTGCACTTCTTTGGAAAGGAAGGTGAAGAAACCCTGATAGAATGGTTTAGGGTTTTTGAGGTATCGAACTTGAAGAATCATGACATACATGAAATCATGATTGAAGATCACCATACACCATACTACGAAGATAATAAGTGACAGTAATACTTTGGATACCTAAGATGAAGTTGCATGTGGTATATGGCTATGCAAGCCAGGAGGTAAAGGACGAACCCCAGTAACCCAGGGTATCGATATAGAGGACAAAAGAGTCCCTGAGAGGGAATGGGAGCTCAACACTATGGATGTTGTGATAGGTCTTCCCTGGGCCAAAGAAGGTCGAGATACAATATGGGTTATGGTAGGTCGCCTTACCTAGATAATATGAGAAAGGAAGAGTTCGGTAAAGGGACAGATCCAGTTGAACTACCCATGAGAAAGATGGTTCAACTACACCATGAAGCGAGTTCAAAGGTTCTTGAGTTTGACCTAAAGGTTCACTTCCATAAAGTGGAAGTAGGTACATGAAGAACTCAATGTTAGTATAGTTTATCACCCCTATCTATGGTTAGTATGATCCAGACTAAAGGGTCTGATGAGAGCATGTGTGCTCATTCAGGGTGATATCTAGAGACAGTTCTTGTCCTATGAAAGATGTGACATTGACCACCATAGCGAGTATCGGGTTTTATATGAAGCTCTGTAAGGGAGGTTGTGTCGGTCACCACTTCAGTAAGGTGATGTTGGTGAAAAGGGCCACATGATGGTTAGAAAAGGACCACATGATGGTTAGAAAAAGGGACCCCAGTGCGTGTAGATGAAGTCACTTTGATCATGCAAGGGCTGAAAGGAGCCTAGAGACTATGAGAGTCGTGAGCAAATGCAAAGTAGACTGACTTACAAGTTACTGTGGAAGAATATGTGAAAATCTGACCCCTCTAAGTTATAACTAAGAGAGCTGAGTTCCCGATGCATGGGTTCTTTTGATATGGTTTGGTGGAGAAAGTTAAGTTTGACCTTACCCTCAAGATAAAGTAATGTGTGATGAGTTCCATGTGTCCAGTTTAGAGCACTATGTGAGGTACCCGACCATGTGCTGAGCAATGAACCTAGTGAGCCCCAAGGGAGGCTGAAATGACCTGAGTCGCCTGTGCAGTTTATAGACACCAGGATGAAAGAACTCAGACAAAAGAATATGTGATGATAAAGGTTCTTTGGAAACGCCGGAAAAGCCACATAGGGGCCAATGGTGGACATGGAAAAGTCTTATCCTGAATTGTTTGTTTGCGTGTTAGAATTTTGAGGACAAAATTCCTATAAGAGGGGAAGGATGTTACAACCCCAATTTTTGGGTTCAAGTGGTGAGAAATATAATTTCTCATATTAAAGATGTTTGAACAAATAATCATATATTTGGTTGAGAATAATTGGATTTCGTTTAAAATAGCCTTGTTGTTTGATTTGTGGGCTTTATTGGCTATTGGGCCCAATAACAAGGAAATAACAAAGAAAATTCAATTAGTAAATGGATAATTGAATTTTCGAGAAAAGAAATATGTAGAAACCTCTAGAAGGCAAATCCAAAGAGGATTTCGTGCCTCTTGGGTTCCTTGGGTTCCAAGGATTCCAAAGTTGCATAAAGAAATCAATAAGAGAAGAAAAGATTAATTAAGTATTTCTTTAATAAGAAAGAGATTGAAAATAATGTTAAAAAGTTGAAAATAAGTGGAAAAAGGTATAATTGAGTAATACTTTGTGGAATTTCGTGTTCCAAGGATTTCTAATGATAAAAGGAATATCCAATGAGGAAAATAAAAGAGAAATAAAAAGAAATCATCAAAAAGAGATAGTTAAATGAGAAATAGACAAGATAATGTGAAATAATGCATCTAGATGCATCTAGAAGGATAATAATTATCCTTGAAAAGGGAATTTCGAAATAATGGAGTGTCTTGGGATCCAAGGAGTCCCAATAAAGAGAAAAGAAAGAGAAAAGGAAAATAAAACAAAATAAGAAGATAATGTGAT
This sequence comes from Alisma plantago-aquatica, assembly GCA_963693085.1. Lineage (NCBI taxonomy): Eukaryota > Viridiplantae > Streptophyta > Magnoliopsida > Alismatales > Alismataceae > Alisma > Alisma plantago-aquatica. Next base: position 12,980,799 of record OY856414.1, on the reverse strand, counting down.
AAATCATTAAATGAATGTTGTTATTATCGAAAAGAGAGATTACTTGCTTTAAGAAAAGATGATTTCGTGCTAATAGATTTAGAAGGGAAGTATAAAGAAAATAAAGGAAGTGATTTTCGTATTTATAACTATCCAAGGGATAAGGAAGATCTAAGAGATAATTGTAGAGAGAGAAAGTTGATTCTTAGAGAAGAAATCAACTTCCTATTGGAAAAAGACATGTTTGCTTCATGGGCAAGTATTCTGAGGGTTTCTATCTACCCCTATAAAAGGAACATGCCATGTAGCATCGAGTTACCTTGTCTTTCTCTCATCTCCAACCGTGCACCCGCCCAAAAACCTTAACTAAGAGAAACAGCGAGTTTAGGCTTCTACGAGGCGGCTAAAAGGAGTTGCGATGATAGCTCGACGATCCACGGTGCAAGGAAGGAGCTTGGACGTCACAGCCGTGCGCTAGCTTAGGCGCAATAGTGGCCGCACAGCTGCAATTCCAGCCATGGGTTGCAGGTCTGTGCAGGTCAAAGCGGTCGTTCTGGACACGGTATGGGCGGCGCCCCACGTGCGTGAAGGCACGGCGGAGCTAGAGCCGAGATTCCGGTGAAGTTCGCGACCTGAGGAGGGAGATCAAGCTCGCGCCAAGGCTGCAAAACGGCAGCTAGGGCAGCCGCAGACCAACTGCTCGAGGAAGAAGAAGAGCAAGGGTGCGTTGGATGGAAATACCCCCCCGGGGAGTGAAGGAACAACCACTTACGCGAGGGCATATTGGTAATTGCGTTATGTTTTTAAAGCAAGCCGCATGCATGGAAACTTGGCGACGTGGCAATCTCTGATTGGCCGGAAGGTAATTTGCTTGCAAAAATCGTAGTAAAATATTCGTAGCTCAGATGACAAAAGTTTATATATGAAAGTTGATCAGAAAGACGTGTGGGATCTAAATAAAATATGTTTATAAGCCAATTCCTCTTGCAATTTGAAAAGTAGTGTAATTTATCAACTTTAACATAATGATGATTAAAGAAACCCTACTTTGATATGATTAAAGTGATTAATAGGGTTTAATGGATCATTAGAGTTGATATTAACCCGTTAAATGTAAAAAGATACATTATGTTAAAAAAGGAAGAGCTTTGCACATGATTTGTCTAATTTAGAGTTTATATGCTTGAAATTGGAAAAGTACATAAAGTTATCATCTTTAGTGTTTTAATTAAGGGAAATCCCTTAGAGTTGATGATAAATGGACTTAATGACGTAATTAAAGTTGATATTAACCTGTTGTTAATAAAAGTGAGAAAGAATTGAAAAAGATGATCTTTTTATATAATTGGCTTAATTTAGGGTTTCATGCATGATTGTGCATTAATGAACTCGAAAACCCTAATTTAGATGAATATGTCTTTTAATTGTTTAAATGTTCAAATCCATGAATAAATAGAGATGTGATGATCCTAAGACAATTTGAGCATAAAAGATCCTTAATGTGGATAATTTGAGTAATTAGGGTTTTTATGAGTGGAAAAGTTGTTTTAGGGTTTGTTGACCTAAAAAGGGTAAAGTTTGAGAAATTGATCTAAGAAACCCTAATGCATCCTAATGAGACTTAGAAACTTTAGAAAGGTGTCCCAAGTCAATAAGGAGTTGTTTGGGATATGCTTGTGACAATTAGACATTATACATGTTTTCAGGATCAATGTTTGCTTGATTGATTGATTGGCTTGCTTGATTGGACATCTAGTTGGATTTGGATAAATTGTTGCTTGAGATCTCCAAGACAGGTATGTGGTTACTTATGAATAACCGCTTAGTTTTCCGATGGTTTCTCGGATGTTTAATCGCATTGAATGCAACTAAACTGCTTGGATGTTAATATTGCAATTATAAAGTGACTATGGTTATCAATTAATGTATTTGCCTATAAACTCAGATCCTGGTTCTCTCTGTGGCCTAATAGCTAACCTAGTACATGGCTGCCTATGGGTAGGTCCATCAGATTAGAGAAAGACCTAGTACATGGCTACCTATTGGGTAGGTCCATCAGGTCTATGGATGACCTAGTACATGGCTACCTATTGGGTAGGTCCATCAGGTCTATGGTTGACTTAGTACATGGCTACCATGGAGGTAGGACCATCAAGTCATAATGAGTTAGATATTGGGCTATCTTCGGATAGTGCCATGCGACTCTATTACCTAAAAGAGAGGTGATATTCTTGTCCACTGCAGGGACAGCCCAGAGTTCGAGAATATGCATGGATTGAGTTGTATGGCTTAAAATGTAATCTTGATTGTTAAATGATTAATTGAATGATTATATTGTTAACATAGTTGAACATTATCTGTTTCCTCCACATACCAGCTTCGGCTGACCGACATTTTGTTTGTCGGCGTTTTAGGTACAATGAAAAGTACAAATAGTAAAGTGACACATTGTGAATTCAAGAATTAAAGAACAAGGAGGAATTAGATAGAATAGTTCAGCTGAGGTTAGAAGTTAGTTTGTTCCCAACTTTTCTTATTAACAAGAAAGTGATCGCATGATAAAACCATCATACGGATTTCCGGGTGGAACATGACCCTCACTAGAAGTACCCACTACCCTCACAAGAAGTGTGACATGCAGGGAACCCTCACTAGAGATGGTATCGGGTAGGGTACTCATGTTGCCCAAGAAAGGTGTTGTGCATGTCGTGCAGCAGCATAACGGCCAGCATCAAAGGTTAGTGTATCTGGCATCAAGCCATATCGTCCAACCCTCCAAGGCTCAAATAGGACATGGTGGTATCGGGCAAGGACATCTTGGTACCATACCATATCGCCCAAACTCAACTATACAAGGGTAACGACCAAGATCATCCCAAGGAGGGGGGGTGTATCGGGCAAGGCTTAACCCTAAGGAGGTTATCGGGAAGCATCTCCTCAGAGTGTATCACCCATCCAGCAACTCCATCAAGGGTATCGTCCAAGGGACCATAACGAGCACCAACTCAGCTTCAACTAGTCATATCATGCAAGAAAGCAAGGGACATCCCAACCCCCAAACAAGCATACCTACCAAGATCTACATCACAAGGACATGTCGTGCATCACCACAACTAAACCATGTCACCCAACATGAGGATAACCCACTGAACTCTATAATGCCCAAGGTACATCAGGCATCAAGCCATCTGCCTTCACTAGGTGTGTCGTGCAGGGCACTAAAACAAGGCATATCGTGTAAGACACCATCGAACAAGGTCGTCTTCAACCTTAACCACAAGGGCACCAAACCCTAATTGATCAAGAAGGTCAGTTCACCTCTTAACAACAAAGAGAGGGGTGTTACACAACCTCTTTCTCAATTCGGGCAACCACAAGGATCAACCCTAACAAGGTCTTAAAACCACACAAAAGCTCACCTTTAAAGTCCATGATGAGAGGAGGGTGTTACTCAAGCAACTAGAACACAAGCTCACCTCTCAACTTAAATGAGAGAGGGGTATTGCCCATATCACTAGAACTCAAGCTCACTCCTCTAGACCAAGGAGAGAAAGGAGTGTTGCTCAATAAGGAACCCTAGAACATGGTTCGGCCATCTAGGTGTAACTAAGCAAGAAACATATCTTAGAACATACATAGCCGATATGATCATAAGAAAACATTCCAGAATGTAGAAGAAGGTAGTATGGTTAGGGTTAGGAGTTATGTAGCCCGCCTTAAGCAAGCTCCAAGCTCCTAGCTCCAAGCTCCACCTTCAACCACCACTAGAAGAAGAAGAAGATGACTCCAAGGTAAGGATCAGCCACCAAGCTTTGCAAAGGAAGAGGTGTCATACACCAAGGGGGAGAGGAAACTAAGGAACTAAAGGGATCCTTAGCAAGAGAAAGGGAACACATATATAGGAGAGGATGGAGGAGAAACCAAGGTAAGACAAGGAAAGGTGTCACCCACCTAGGGACACTTGTCCATGGGCAATGCCACCTCTCTATCTTGCCTTAAACACATGTCCAAGGCCATTGCCACATGCAAGCATCAAGCACCAAGTGTCCACTAGTGGTGACACAAACGAGGTCAAAGGGGTCAAAGAGGGTCCATGGATGACACACTCCCTGTGCGACACACCTAGGCCGACACAACCATGGTCGACACACCTATGGCCGGCACAAGGTCCAACAAGGTAAAGCAAAGCTCAACAAGGCCCAACAAGCTCATCCAAGCCCAAAGCAACTCCAGCAATGAGCCCAACCCTTCCTCTCAACACTAGAGGAAGCAAAGAGAGAGAGAAACACTTCTCAAGGTGAAAAAATTGCTCTACAATCCTAGACTTGGGTTAATTGCAAGCAGCACCTCCAGCTCTCAACAAAGAACAAACAAACCCTAATCACCATCAAAGGTGATTAGCAAGCAACTAAACACCAGGGTTAAACAAAGCAAACAGGATAAGCCCTAAACGGAGGTCAGGGTCCTTACAATGCATCTATTGTAATGTCAGTTTGATATCTACCTACATGTATGTAGCATACAATTTGACATGCTACATACATGTTATATTTAAAAGGAAATTGAGTAATGGTTTTTTCTAACTACATGGCCTTAAATACAATCTTTTCAAAGTGGAACTCACCAAATACTGACCAAGCATGCAAACACACCAATAAAATGACTAACCGTAAAAGTACACTTAAACTTGGTGAACGATGAAAATATAAACAAATTATGCAGGCACCCATCCCGATCTCATGAGCTAGCAGACAGGCCGGAAGACCTTGCTTTACTAGGGGAAACACACATTGACATTTAGATAGATAATGATGAAAATTTGAAGAAGAAAAAGTAAGCACATCCTTTCAAACTCGAGTCATCCTTTCAAAATTTTCACATTATTCCTTACCCATACAAACAATCGAGTCATCTGGAAAAATCCTACAAACATCCATGTTGAAACCTGGCTACACAGTTTATATTCACTAGTTATGTCAAAATAATTATAGTTTTATAGGGAAAAGTAGGGAAGCAAGCCAGTTAAGACTTTCTCTAATTCGTAACATGTCAAAAGTAAAATGACATGTACTTTCCTTTTTGAACATGCACTAATTTACAAATTGCCTAGTGATCCCTTCCAATTTGCAATATGTGATTACTGAAATTACCACAACTGCTTTTGTTCCAAAAAAAATTATAGCTTGTACTCACAATAATTTATAGGCAACACATGCTAAGACGTGAATTGTATATAAATACTATTAAGATGGTGCTAAAATAACATTAAACGTATAACATAAAAAAATTGACAATTACCAAAGTTGTGGAGTGAAACATCTCAACAACACATAGTCTCAACTTAACCGTAAGAAAAAGGCACACAACTTTGTTGAACCTCTTTTAAAACTTATTTTTTCGTCAGACTCATGACTAGCACACGTTATACTTTGAAATTTATATATAGAGAGAGTAGTTTGTTGACTCCCTCCAACTTATATGCACACAAATAATATCACACAAATTGACTATTGGACCACACAGACTAAATAGGCTAATGAATAACAATCAAGTTGTTGGAACATATACAGGCATCTTGTAGCCACTTTTTACAAAATTAGTAAAATGTACATAATTCTTTGTTGGATTTTATTAGTACTAAACCATAATGTAATAAATTATGTACAATTAGTAAAACTAACCAAGCAATTAAAATTCCAGTGACTCCCTCCAACCTGTTATACAGATACAAACTACCTAAACAAATAGACATAATGGACAATTGTGAATCTAATGTCTTTATGTAGCTTAATAATCAAATATATCCCAAACTTGACACTTCTATAACAACTCTATTTTATTTAGCTGATGAAATAAAAGAGAGGGTCAGTCAATCAAAGGGGTTAGTTGGAATAGCTGCCAGCCCAACAACTGGAATAGATGGAGAACAACCAGTGGGATAGAAATTCTAAATGGACTGAAGCAAACGGCCATCCAGTTGAAGCAAGCAGAGTGATAGTTGGAATAGCAGACTAACATCCTTGTCACCTCTACTTATTCATAGGGTAGTAGATACAATATTCCATAGGTAATTTGTCTTAATTAGTAAAAATAGGTTTACTTCCAATACTACTTTCAATTCACTAGACTCGGTTTGCACAAAACAATTATTTTTGCAATTGAATCATCGATCTTCTTATATATTAATGAATTTTTAGAGTCAGAGATATTAAAATTATAAGGTATGGGATAAAGAAAATTTCAATAATTAAACTTGGATCAGAGGAAGGTAGTAATAGAACATTTGGAAGAATAGAATATTTGTTTCACAATCATTCTTTCCTTTTCCTCAATATTCATTTCTTAAAAATAAAGTGATAAACTTACATTAAAAAGGACCAATGAGAAAGTAAGGGGACATTCAAAAGTCTAGTTGAATGCAAAAGAAAAAGTAGATATTTCTAAGGTGTGAGACTAAGATATGAATTTCACGCGCCACCCTAATAAGGATAAGTTTATTACAAAAATAAGCGTATGAGAAGTTATAATTCAAAATGTTAAGTTCTGAAAATGTTGTGGACAAGTGAAATTCAGATGTCCCAATAAGAACAACACAATTTTCTTCTTATCATTGAATTCTTGGTATGCATGCAATCTTGGAAACTATATAGAACTCTAGATAACATTTAGGAAATTTAGATAAGCTTTGCACTCATTCCTTTCCAACTTCATATAGGTGGTAGACTAGATGCCTATATAAGACATTTTGGTTCTAGTAGTATTTTCATATTTGAATTGTCTTTCTTTCGTATTACCCTTATTTGCTTTGATATTGTTCCTCGACCCATGGCTAGCTCAACTAGTAAAAACTATTATATGTTTGCCTATCAATATCATAGTAAAGAAATGGTAGTTGATCACTTTAATCTTCCCAACGGATTAGCATATTAGAGTTTCATATAAAAGTGCAGGTTAAATTGATCTTACCTTCAAATTAGATACCTTTTGGATCAATGCAAACCATAATTCAAGAGGGATATTCCACTATGAATATCTCTTGAAAAGAGTTATGAATCTCTTAAAAATTGAAGAAGGTGATAGTTTGACTTTTCCACAGTATAGCCCTTCTCAAACATAGAAGAGATACATTATCCTCGTGTTGATGCTATGGAAATATAATAATAATACCCTTGTCTAATGAGGGAGTTTGAGATAGAGAAGCAATATTGATCTCATCTAGTGAGGAGAGTGACTCCTGAATGTTCCAACACACAAACCCAAATGGTCATCCTTCAATTTATATAACTTGAAAAAATAAATCTTAAAGAGTAAGAATGAGCAAGGATTAACAAGTAAGGATGTGAAGGAGGTATATTGAAATATTAGAAATATCATGTAAAATAATAAAATTCCTAGAAGTAAAATTTTTAAGGGCATAATAAGGATGTAGAAGCAAATTCAGCCATGCACATGGGTGTAATGTACAAAATAAAACAAATAATTAGTTGTTCTTTTGTTCTTAATTGGTTAGTGGTTCAATATAGTTTAGTTGTGATAAAATCACAATTTTAGTTTAAGGGTCTTCAGAATTAAAATCCATGTATGGTAGAAGAGGATAAATTATGTCTTCTTTTATTAAGTTTAGATGTATTCAGAAGTATTGAAAACCATATTGCATAAGTAAAACACAATGTAGGTCAAAATACCAACTAAGGCTGGAGATTTAAGAAATGGCACTCAGTATAAAGGATGATTTATTTTCATTGACTTTGAATAAGCTAGAAAATTTGTTGTGTTTGAGATGTTTTACTACACTATGATTGTTGTTTTGAATATTTAACTGGAAAATGACGTAGACGACAATCTAAAAAATAGAAAGGCATATGAGTTAATATACATAAAGCTAAACTTTTTACACCATTCTTGTATACCTATACATTTCTTAGATGAAACTCCTTAAGGGGGAGATGTTGTTACAACCATATCTTATTTTATTGGTAATATATGAGGGGTTAAGAAAATCAGTAAGGAGAAAGAATCACATTTGATGACAGTACTACGATATAGCTCTAAACGATTTACGTCCAGTTGTCAGTTTTATATGATTAAAACAATTTCAAATCAGTAACACTGAATCCATTTTTTGATCTATGATTTAAACTAGCTAAATCAAGAGAGAGATTGCCAAATTCGTGAATAGGAATTCAAAGAATATAATACTTGTTAGTTGTTAATCAAGATCGATTGAATACTTCTTCGTGTTTGATCTGATATGTCTAAAGAAACAAGATGATCACGCAGACATTTCTATCAAATATGTTCCTAACCTTTCTTCACCACTAACAATAACAGATATGCGCCATGGTAAGAGATTAGATTCTGATACATGTCATCAAAAGAAACTACCAAAGATACAGACACTGTTACTGATAAATCAAGTTCTACCCTAAATTGACCCTCCCAAACAAATCAAGTTCTACCCTAAAATGTCACGAACCTATTCAGAAGGGGACAATGAGCAGGGAGCGTGGAATCGCCAGTTTGTGCAGTGCCGCCGGAGAACCAGGGGTGACCACCGTCAGAGTTGAGTCAGGGACGACAACCAGCTTTGGCGAACAGCTGCTCCAAGAGGCGTAGGTGGATGTGAAGAACCTCACAACACAAAGTGAGGAATATGAAGGCACACGGACACTGCTTGGACAAGCTAGGGTTTGTTCTATTCATCGACAAGATGGGACGATGTCAGGTTTTAGATAGGTGATGTCCAGGCTAGAGCATGGGTACCTTGTTGCTTTTGTAGGTTGTAGCCGCCCCAGTAGACCCGCGATCGTAGACGGATGCATTGATTCTCCACGCGAATGCTTCACCCGATGAACAATGCCCTCCATCTGCGATCTGCTCGAGGTAGCAGACATCACTTTAACTCCTCACAGACCAACAGTATAGCAGGCAGAGGGAGAGATGCGACTGTAGAGAGGGAGAGGGTGGGAGGTAGAGGGCCGACAGGGAGATGGATAGGGTGAGAGGGAGAGGCGCATGAGGGAGAGGGAGGGGCACGAGGGAGTCGGGGTCGGGGGTGTCGAGGCCAAAACCCGGACTGGGATTTCCAATCCCGCCTCTACCGGGATTATTTTTTTTTTCAGATTATGGGATTCCATTATCCCAAAATTGGGGTCGAATGGGGTTGGCAACCAAACACGATTTTTGCCCAAACCGGTCCGGGTTACGCCGACATGGTGCTACACGACAGGCTGAAAACCGATTCTGATCCAGAACCAAACAGGGGCCAAAAGCCTCAAGAGTGCATGGACCCTTTGAAGAACAATGCTTTTTTGCCAAGAAACCGGATCGAAAACACCTTATCTCATGTTCATGGAGAATCAATTATTCACAACAGAGATTAAGCTACGCAAGTCAAAATATATTATCACAAATATTTTAAAAAGCAAGCAATGTATTTTAAAAATACATGCACAACGTTCAGTTCAGATCAACTAGAAGATACAACATGTTAGGATTGATTTGTTGTTGTATGGAAACTACGCCTATGTTTTCATATTTTGTGTAAATGTAGCCGGCACCAAGCCCAGGTAAAGGAGGAGGGTTGGTGGTAGGTTGACAGCCAGCCTATAAAAACTTTGTCACTCTTTCTATGACATGGATCCTTATTCCTACAAGTGTGCCTATACAAAGCAATGATATTGAGCCAAACACTATAAATAGAAGAAGAGGAAGGCCTAAATTAACATGGGATGAGCTTATAAAGAGAGATTTTGAATCTCTACATCTCAATCAGAATATGGCCCATGATAGAGCTGAATGGAAATGAAGGATCCATGTAGCCGACCCCAACATAGTTGGGATTGATGCTTAGATGATGATGGATTGCTACAGATATTTTACCCAAAAAAATGATAAGTTCTAACCACAACATCAGGGAATGTATTTTCTCTAGGAAGAATTGTGACAAAATCATAGTGGTAAACGGGAAGTGAAGAAAAGGTGTATATAATTATTAGAGTTGTTGAGGCACATAAACAAAGGTAACAACCTAGGAATCTCCTAGAATGCCAGGAAATGGTTGTGGCCAATTAACCAAGGATATGAAAACTTTGAGGGCTTTAGATACACCAACTGTTTCCCTAAGAGAGTGTTTGGCCCAGAGTGGATTTAGAATATCCAGGTTGATCACAGTGTGTAACGTAGACCCACCGCATAATAGATTTGAAATATCTTGAGGTTGTCTGAGTTGTTTTGTCAGATTGGAGATCCCATTCATGTTGAAGTGTTGACAATAAGGTATATTTTGAGAGAGTTGTTTTAGTTAAACGAGATAAGGGTTTTATCTCTATCAGTAGTTAGGAAATTGTTGGTTTTGTAGTGGAGGAAAAAGTTTCACTGCCTTCTAAGATTTTCGCCTCGAATGATGTGAACTGGGATCTTAATGCCTATTTGTGTTCTGAACAAGGATTTCTTATAGATCCCAATATACACAGTCATATCTGGTCATGGCTTGAAATGAGATTTTGATGCAGTATTGGTTCATGGCCGGCTTGGTGGAGTTTCACAATCATGCTTGTAAGAATGGTGATGTTGGTTTGTGTAAGTAAATTTTAATATATAATGGTTTGTGATTTTCTAAGTTTATAAAAAAGGAGGATATGTATATGTATGTGTTTTTCAGACAAAATTCTATATGTGTTTGTTGAGATTGTACTATTTGGTTGATTAAGCCAGATTTTAGCTTAATAACAACCGCAATGATCGATATTAGAGAAAACATAAAAGGGTGTTTCTCATAATAATAATAATGGATTCAAGTTGCTAATAATGTGAAAGGATTCATTTGAAGATGTAAATGCAATCAATATTAATGTATATTGTGATTTTGAGTCCCTAATAAAGATGTCTAACAATAGTATAAATATATAATAAATGTTCAATCTTTATATTTTAGATGAAGACAGAAAAAATATACTGAGCGCTTTTAAGGCTAATCTGGTTAAAATATACAAAGAAGATTAAGTCTCTCACCTTTTCAATTAGTTCTACTTATACGTCTAATCAATTTGTGAGCCACGGACTATGGGTTTGATACTCAAGCGGAACACTCTCGAAGAAATTTTATAGAAATAACAAAATGTTTTTTAATTTATAAAAAATAGGATTAAGTATCTCACATAACATTACACATTTGTTGCGCTCGGACATGAAAGAAGTTTGTTCACCCTCACGAATCTAGTGAGTTAATGGTATAAAATTTATAATGACATTGAATTGCTCTAAAAGGATCATAAGCTTATGTGTTCAAATAGAATGCAAGGTCCTTCTCTATAAATGAGATCATAGTTAATGCACGTTCTATGCATGTCCCATTGTTTATAACAAATTAAAGAAGTAGACAACAAATGAATGCCACTATTAACATTTTATTGGGGTAAGTATTGCATTAACAAACATACATGAAAGAGCAATATAGTTGAATGAGTTCTTACTATTTTTTACTTCAAAATTTTGGCCTTTTATATGATATGTAACTACTTTAAGGTGTTGGCATCTTAATCTTCTTGTTTTAGAATCTCTATGTTAATTTTATTCTGACAATTTTAACATTTTCACGTCCACTATGTGTCAATCATTGTTATTTGAAATTTTTGTGTGACTTTTAAGTGGATAAATATTTTCCTTTGTAATTAGGTCCCACGCCTTGTATAAGTACAATTTGTCAATAAAAATGGAAAATGATAGTTAAGATAAATACTTGTGATCAGTGAAGTCATTAGATGATACATTTTTAGTGTAATGATTTAATAACTGAAATGGCAGTTACTTCTTTGTATTAATTAGTTAGTTAGAACACTTAAATCCTGAAAATATTATGTATTTTTTGCATTCCTCAACAAGAAGTGAATGTCATCCTTCATGTCATTCCTCGAATACACCATATATTTTTTACGTAAGGTTATTGGTTATATTCATGTGAAGAATACTATTCATTACAAAGTGAGATATATATAGTCCAAAAGGTCTAAAAAATATGAAGTAGATGTAACAAAATTTCGCCTAAAAGATGATATATTATCTCTAACATGTTAGAATTTTAAATCGTGCTCACGAATTCATGGTAGTTATTGCTTCATACCCATTATGACTTCTATGTTATCAATTAATTAGATAGAAACATTTTTGTTTATGTACCAAAAGTAAAGTTGTTACTTCTATAAATCGATAGTAAAATAAAAAATAAAATTCCCTCTAAGAAATTTTATTTACACAATATCCTTATTCCATTTGCAAAATAATGGAGTGTCTTGGGATCAAAGGAGTCCCAATAAAGAGGAAAGAAAGAGAAAATACCATATTTGCAAAATAAAAGGATAATGTGACACCTTATTAATGAATTATGAGGTATTGTTAAAAAGAAAGTAATTTCTATTAAAGGAAATATAAATTTCGTGGCTAATGGACTAAAAGCAAACATAAAGTGAATAAGAGAAGGGGAATTTCGAATTTCCTAATATCCATATAATAGAGAAAAACCAAGGATATAGAAAAGAGAGAAGAATTGCTTCTCTTTGAAGGAAAATGATTCCTATTAGAAGAGGGACTATGTTTCTTTAAGGAAAGCCATCCTAGGGCTTCGTTTCTCTCCCCTATAAAAGGGGTAAGATCTTGGTTTGAGTTCTGGAGAGAATCCCACGCAGCAATCCCCTTTCTCCTTCTTCCTTCAAGTTAAACCCTAGTAGAGGGAAATGTTGCGACCGTGGTACAGAGAGAAGCCCAGGAGGGGAGCTGGAGGTGCGCCGAGGTCAGAGAATGACCTAGCCGGAGTTTCTGTACCCTAGACAACTCGCCAGGGCGGCCGCATGGCTGCAACTGGCGTCTGCAAGTGCGGGCTCACGCAGCAGATTCCGACCAGCTTGGCCGCGGATCAAAGGCACCAATAGGTGCGTGGAGTGCGGCAGAAGGAGTAGGACCTTCCCGGAGGGTCACCGGCCCTTGGAGGAGAGGGGGGCAGCCACGCATAGCTGAAGGTCGGCGGGCTAGGGCAGCAGCAGGCTGCCGTCGCGAGGAGGAAGAAGGTGGAGTGGCCGTTGGACGAAAATGCCCTCCGTGGGCTGAAGAGGCGCGTAACTTAACAAAGGGCATATCAGTCATTTGGTTATGCTTCCTGAACTAAGGGCGACGTTGCATGGAGCACACGTGGCACAACCTGATTGGCTAAGTAAGTAACTTTTTGCTAAAATCATAATTAATTCTAGGAAACTCAGATTAAAACAAGTTATATATGAAAATTGATCCTCAGAACGAGAGGAACACAAAGAAATTATGTTTGAATCCTAATTTTGCATGCTATTCGAAAAGTAATGTAAACTATCATCTTTAATGAATTAAAGATTAAGAAACCCTATTTTAAAATGAATAAAGTGTTTAATAGGGTTTAATGGATCATTAGAGTTGATGTTAACCTGTTAAATGTAAAAAGGTACTTTAAGATCGAAACGGATGATCTTTGCACGTAATTAGTTTAATTTAGAGTACATAAATATGCTTGAAATGTGAAAAGTACATAAAGTTATCATCTTTAATGATTCTAATTAAGGAAGAACCCTTAGATTTGATGGTAGATGGTTTTAATGACATTATTTGGATAATTCAAGTGGATATTAACTTGTTGTTAATAAAAGAGAAAATAGGATCTAAAAAGATGATCTTTATATATAATTGGCTTAATTTAGGGTTTCGTGCATGATTATGCATTAATGAGCTTGAAAACCCTAATTTAAGAGAATACGTATTTTAATTGTTTTAATTGTTCAAATCCATGAATAAATAGGGATATGATGATCCTAAGTCAATTTGGGTATAAAAGACTATTAAAATGGACAGTTGAGCAATTAAGGTTCATATAAATGGAAAAGAGTATTTTAGGGTTTGCTAACCTAAAAGGGATAAAGTTTGAGAAATTGATCTAAGAAACCCTAATGAATACTAATGAAACCTTAATGTGGATTAGAAACCCTAGAAAGAGAATCCAAGTCAATAAAGTAGATTCTTGATAAAGTGTGTAATAAATAGAGTACATATTCTTTTCAGGAATTATGTGATGATTGAATTACTTGCTTGGATCTGTTGATTGGCTTGATTGTATATACATGAAGTATGTGTTAAATAATCTGCATGACTCATCAAATCAGGTATGTGGTTACGCTTATGAATAATCACTCTAGTTTCTCGGCGATTCCCGAAGTTTTATTCGGTTGCTTGAAAATAACTATTGGATGTTTATTTAATTCATGCAACTATAAAGTGACTATGATTATCACTATAAATGTGTGTATATAACTAACTAGATTTGGGTCCACCTCTATTGTATTGAAAAGGCTAAGAAAAAAAAGGGGTAATCCTAGAGCAAGGTCTAGGTTACCGAGAGTTAGAAACTGGGCTACCTACGTGTAGTGCCATGAGACTCATTAGCCTGCCATGAGTTAAGGAGTGGGCTACTTACGAGTAGTTCCATGTGACTCAACCCTAGAAATTTGTTCACTTATAGGTGAATCAAGAGGGGTTTAATGGGGACAACATAGAGGATAGGGTACTCTTGGATCACAGAGTTATATCTAAAATGTAATCTTGGTTGTTAAATGATTAATTGAATGATTACATTGTTAACGTATTTACATGATTATTGTTTCCCCCACATACCAGCTTCGGCTGACCGATGTTTTGTTTGTCAGAGTTTTAGGTACAAGCCAAAAGGACGAACAGTAAATCATCATACTGTGAAATACATGAAGTAAAATACAAGGAGGGTTAGTTAGAGTAGAATCCTTAAGTGGATAGAAGTGTAGAGATCCAAGTTTTCAAAAATGTATGTAAAAATTTATTTTCTTACAGCTTTACAGTATAGTATGTTAAAATTTGATAATTATTCTTGGTTAATTGCCGAACCTTTGATCCGGAAGTTATGGGTGCGGCTTCGACCTCTCGGTCTCCCTTAATTGGGGGTTATTGGGAGGTGGGGTCGTAACATTTGGTATCAGAGATTAGGTTCCTCAGTTAACCATTAATAATTATTAAAATTTACAAACTCCATAGAACCCAAGGGAGTTATTAGAGGATTATCCGAAAGACGAAGGTGTCTAGAAAAGGATCACGACCGGGGGCTGGCAATATTTTCCTCCGCACCGCTAGTCAGAATATGAGGACTCCCAGATCCGTGTGACTGCCTGGCTAAAATCTTAGGGTATGAATCGAAATAAGATACCTTCAGGACTTTCTCATCTTATTCATCCCTTCTCACCACAAATTCTATTAAGGACCTTAAGGATTAGGGTTTTCCCTCTTCTCCTCACCCTCTTGAGGTATGGGTAAGATTAATAAGGTCTAAGGAATCCTCCATCAAATTAATGAAAAGCATGTAATTAAGATGTCATGGACATAAGCTTAATAGAGTAAGCGTAAACTAAAGAATAGATACATGCTTAGGTCGTATGACAGAAGTTGTCATGCCCTCAGAAGAGACCTGAGGCTAGACCTTCTTGTCAGGAGGATAAGTTAGTCTTGGAGATAGAGATCTCCATTGCAAGTAGAGACCTGGCACATCCTCTGAGGATGATGCTAACCCTAACCGTAGTGAAGGTTAGAGAAAGATGAGTTGGACCAGGTGTTTGAAAGGACATGTCTTTGGGATGCCATATGATCCATGGGTGACCTAGAACCTTTGGCAACCCAACCCTGGGAAGGGTCGTGCATGTTAGAGTTAAAAATAGCTCCTTAGATGATGATGTTAGTGAAGGACCTTAAAAACCCTATGGGCTTGTGCAAGTAGGGTATAGCTGGAACCTAGGGCACGTCATAGTGCTGACCGTAGGATGAAACCCTGGATAAGGAATCATGATGGAGCATAAAGGGTTATGGATGATCTTAAGCAAACATAAGTTCGAACATGGGCTTCACCCATGTAGGGCAAGCTCTTGAGGTTGATCCTTCATGAAGAGAGGACCCCTAATGGTGAGGTTGGATGTAGGGTTAGCTCTAGAGAGAGCAGGAAACCCAGCAAGAAGGTTGGAAGCCTAAAACCTTGAACAATGGATGATAGTGGTTGCCTCATGATCGATCCCTGAAAGTTGATGATATCTTGGTTGCCTTTAGAGGGACCAAACCCTAGAGAGAGAAGATGAAGATTCTGGTACCTATGTGCCTACGGTATAGGTGTTTACCTTCTGAGGTAGGAATAAGAGTTCCTTAGACCTAGAAAGGTTTAGTAACGGGTTATGAGGCCTTGCACCTTGTTGGTTGTCCTTGAGAAGGACCAAACTCTAAGTGTTGCTCGAGTTGAAGGATGACAAGGAGTGCATGTCATACCTATTGCATGCTTGGTTCGTAGTTAAGAGGTAGGGCATGCAGTTGGACACCTACAAGTAAACCTAGGGTTCCTAGGCCTAAGAGGGGAAGTGGTGTACCTAATGCTCATGATGAGAGTTGAGTTCCTATAGAAGCGAGCATGGTACTCCTCATGTATAAAGGAAAAGGGAAACCCCTTAATATTAAAGGTATGTTTGTTGAACCCCTCACAGTTAGGTTGATGATAAAGGAAAGTATGATCTTGATCCAGCAAATAGAACAAGTATGACCTAGCCTGGTTTAGTGGTCTGCTTGTGCCTTAATAGCATACTAGGGTTAAGCATAAGGATGTAAACCCTAGACCTAAGGATGTTTGTGACCTTGAGGGCAAGAGTTGTAGTTTCCTTCCATCCTGGGAAAGGGACCCTTGTATAGGGTGTTTACCAGTTTTGTTGGTTTAAGGTAACCTAAAGAGGTCCCATGGGATCTGGAGAAGCTAAGTGAAAAGTACATGGTATGAGAATGAACCTGTAGACCCATAGATATCCATCTCTAATTGCATATGAATGTGTTACCATGGAGGTAACCGGTATGGGGCTTGACCAAGGTAGGAAGGTTGCCATGATCCCTATGAAAGGATGAAAGCCAGCCCATGAATGCAGAAAAAGAGATGATGAAGACTTGGGTAAGGTTCTAAGTGAATATGTACTATAATGGAGAATCCTAAGTCTATCCTAGGGTCAGGTAGGGATAAGACCGATGAAAGTAGGAGTTGCCTAATTCCCCAGTTGCACATGACCATAGGGTCGGGAGGTAACGGCTATCATTGTCTGAGGGCCATGGGTTAGGAGATTAATCACCTTCATGAACTCATGGGACCCAAAGGGCAGATGAGTAGGACACTCTCTTGATGCATGAGGGAAGAGGGATGACCCCAAAAGAGTCGGCACCCTATAGACCTATAGGAGATGACCAAGGATATAAAGTTCAGTAGGTTCGAGACCAGTTTTCCATGGAAGTAACTTTGATATCGAAATGATTGTAATGAAGTGACATATGAGGCACGTTTCAACTGAGATCTAAAGGTGTACTGACAAGGTGGGATGTACCATCTCTACTTTTGGAACAGGAAAAACTCTGTATTTGGACTGCAGCCAAATGCTTATTTCCTCTTGTTATGGGAGTGAGAGATAGGACAGTATGCATGCCATACACTAAGGATAAAAGATGATGTGGTTTGGAACATTGCCACGAGATATGGGGACAGAGAAGATAACATGCCCTGGTAAAGTGAATGATACATGGATGGTTTGCAAACACTAAAGAGGAATAAGGTAGTCACCTTATGAGAATGTTTTTATCATGAGCTATGCGGAACTTACAAGTTATACCAGGTTGAGTTTGATCACCATGATGATGAAATCAGAGAGTGTTCTTAATGAAGATAGACATAGAGTTTGAGGTGAGATCATAAGTGAAATACATGGAAGTGAATGTCTTCAATGTTACCTAATACCTAAGGATGTGAAGTGGTAAGGGATGCTCTGGTTGAGATACATCTGAATTGTTTGACTAGAAGCTAGAAGAGGTTGTTTGGCTATCCCTAAGTTTGAAAAGGAGAGGTGTTTGGATAACACTCAGATGTAACAAGATACATTGAAAAGTTAAGGGTGGTTTGGTTAGCCAGTCCAATCCTTGATACGATGAAAGGATGGTGGTAGAACCTCAAGTGCACTTCTTTGGAAAAGAAGGTGATGAAACCCCGTCTAGAGTGGTTTAGGGTTTCGGAGGAATCGATCTTGAGGAATCATGACATACAGGAAATCATGATTAAAGATCACCATACACCGTGATAAATGGCAATAGCACTTTGGATGCTTAAGATGAAGTTGCATATGGTTTATGGCCATGCAAGCCAGGAGGTAAAGGACGAACCCCAGTAACCCAGTGTATCGATATAGAGGACAAAAGAGTCCCTGAGAGGGAATGAGAGTTCATCACTATGGATGTTGTGATAGGTCTCCCCTAGACCAAGGAAGGTCGAGATGCAATATGGGGTATGGTAGATCGCCTTACCTAGTTGACATGAGAAAGAAAGAGTTCTGTCAAGGGACAAATCTGGTCGAACTACCAATGAGAGAGACGGTTCAACTACACCATGAAGTGAGTTCAAAGGTTCTTGAGTTTAACCTAAAGGTTCCCTTCCAAAAGGTGGAAGTAGGCACATGGAGAACTCAATGTTAGTACAGTTTATCACCCCTAACTAATGGTTAGTATGATCCAGACAAAAGGGTCTGATGAGAGCATATGTGCACGTTCAGGGTGATGGCTAGAGACAGTTCTTGTCCTATGAAAGATGTGATGATGACCACCATAGCCAGTATCGAGATTCTAAGAAGCTCGGTAAGGGAGGTTGTGTCGGTCACCACTTCAGTAAGGTGATGTTGGTGAAAGGACCACATGATGATTAGAAAAGGAACACAGTGCATGAAGACGAAAGTCGCTTTAATCATGCAATGGCTGAAAGGAGCCTAGAGGCGACGAGAGTTGTGAGCAGATGCAAAGTAGACTAACATGCAATGCACTGTGGGAGAATATAATGTGAGAATCTGACCCCTCTGAGCTGCAGCTGAGAAAGTTGAGTCCCCGATACATGGGTCCATTAGAGATGGATGGGTGGAGATGGTTAGGTTTTGACCTTACCCCTCAGGATAAAGTAATGTGTGATGAGTTCCATGTGTCCAATTTAGAGCACTATGTGAGGTGCCCCAACCATGTGCTGAGCAATGAACCTAGTGAGCCCCAAGGGAGGCTGAAATGGCCTGAGTCCACCTGTGCAGTTTATAGACGCCAGGATGAAAGAACTCAGAGAAAAGAATATGTGATGATAAAGGTTCTTTGGAGACGCCATGAGTATGGTAAATCCACATAGGGGCCAATGATGGACATGGAAAAGTCTTATCCTGAATTGTTTGTTTGTTTGTTTGTTTAATCGATAGAATTTTGAGGACAAAATTCCTATAAGAGGGGAAGGATGTTACAACCCCAATTTTTGGGTTCAATTGGTGAGAAATATAATTTCTCATATTAAAGATAATTGAACAAAGAATGGTATAATTTGTTTGGAATAAGTGGATTTTGTTTACAATTGCCTTGATGTTTGTGTTGTGGGCTTTATTAGCAAATTTCGTGCCTCTTGGGTTCCTTGGGTACCAAGGAGTCCAAGGTTGCAAGAAGAAGGCAATAAGAATAGAAAAGTTTAATTAAGTATTTCTTTAGTAAGAAAGGAATTGAAAATAATGTTAAAATGTTGGAAATGGGTGGAAAGAGGCATAAATGAGATTTCTTGGTGAAATTTCGTATCCATGAGGTTGCTAATAGTAAAAGGAATGCCAATGAGGAAAATAAAAGAGAAATAAAAAGAAATCCTCAAAAAGAGATATTTTAATGAGAAATAAACAAGATAATGTGAAGTAATGCATAATGATGCATCTAGAAGGATAATAAGTATCCAATAAAAAGAATTTCGAAATAATGGAGTGTCTTGGGATCAAAGGAGTCCCAATAAAGAGGAAAGAAAGAGAAAATACCATATTTGCAAAATAAAAGGATAATGTGACACCTTATTAATGAATTATGAGGTATTGTTAAAAAGAAAGTAATTTCTATTAAAGGAAATAGAAATTTCGTGGCTAATGGACTAAAAGCAAACATAAAGTGAATAAGAGAAGGGGAATTTTGAATTTCCTAATATCCATATAATAGAGAAAAACTAAGGATATAGGAAAGAGAGAAGAATTGCTTCTCTTTGAAGGAAAACGATTCCTATTAGAAGAGGGACTACGTTTCTTTAAGGAAAGCCATGCTAGGGCTTCGTTTCTCTCCCCTATAAAAGGGGTAAGATCTTGGTTTGAGTTCTAGAGAGAATCCCATGCAGCAATCCCCTTTCTCCTTCTTCCTTCATGTTAAACCCTAGTAGAGGGAAATGTTGTGACCCTGGTACAGAGAGAAGCCCAGGAGGGGAGCTGGAGGTGCGCCGAGGTCAGAGAATGACCTAGCCGGAGTTTCTGTACCCTAGACAACTCGCTAGGGCGTCCGCATGGCTGCAACTGGCGCCTGCAAGTGCGGGCTCACACAGCAGATTCCGACCAGCTTGGCCGCGGATCAGAGGCACCAACAGGTGCGTGGAGTGCGGCGGCAGGAGTAGGACCTTCCCGGAGGGTCACCGACCCTTGGAGGAGAGGGGGGCAGCCGCACATAGCTGAAGGTCGGCGGGCTAGGGCAGCAGCAGGCTGCCGTCACGAGGAGGAAGAAGGTGGAGTGGCCGTTGGATGAAAATGCCCTCCGTGGGCTGAAGAGGCGCATAACTTAACAAAGGGCATATCAGTCATTTGGTTATGTTTCCTGAACTAAGGGCGACGTTGCATGGAGCACACGTGGCACAACCTGATTGGCTAAGTAAGTAACTTTTTGCTAAAATCATAATTAATTCTAGGAAACTCGGATTAAAACAAGTTATATATGAAAATTGATCCTCAGAACGAGAGGAACACAAAGAAATTATGTTTGAATCCTAATTTTGCATGCTATTTGAAAAGTAGTGTAAGCTATCATCTTTAATGAATTAAAGATTAAGAAACCCTATTTTGAAATGAATAAAGTGTTTAATAGGGTTTAATGGATCATTAGAGTTGATGTTAATCTGTTAAATGTAAAAAGGTACTTTAAGATCGAAAAGGATGATCTTTGCACAAAATTAGTTTAATTTAGAGTTTATATACATAAATATGCTTGAAATGTGAAAAGTACATAAAGTTATCATCTTTAATGATTCTAATTAAGGAAGAACCCTTAGATTTGATGGTAGATGGTTTTAATGACATTATTTGGATAATTCAAGCGGATATTAACCTGTTGTTAATAAAAGAGAAAATAGGATCTAAAAAGATGATCTTTTTATATAATTGGCTTAATTTAGGGTTTCGTGCATGATTATGCATTAATGAGCTTGAAAACCCTAATTTAAGAGAATACATATTTTAATTGTTTTAATTGTTCAAATCCATGAATAAATAGGGATATGATGATCCTAAGTCAATTTGGGTATAAAAGACTATTAAAATGGATAGTTGAGCAATTAAGGTTCATATAAATGGAAAAGA
Source organism: Alisma plantago-aquatica (assembly GCA_963693085.1). NCBI lineage: Eukaryota > Viridiplantae > Streptophyta > Magnoliopsida > Alismatales > Alismataceae > Alisma > Alisma plantago-aquatica. Next base: position 12,959,332 of record OY856414.1, on the reverse strand, counting down.
GTATTTTAGGGTTTGCTAACCTAAAAGGGATAAAGTTTGAGAAATTGATCTAAGAAACCCTAATGAATACTAATGAAACCTTAATGCGGATTAGAAACCCTAGAAAGAGAATCCAAGTCAATAAAGTAGATTCTTGATAAAGTGTGTAATAAATAAAGTACATATTCTTTTCAGGAATTATGTGATGATTGAATTACTTGCTTGGATCTGTTGATTGGCTTGATTGTATATACATGAAGTATGTGTTAAATAATCTGCATGACTCATCAAATTAGGTATGTGGTTACACTTATGAATAATCGCTCTAGTTTCTCGGTGATTCCTGAAGTTTTAATCGGTTTCTTGAAAATAACTGTTGGATGTTTATTTAATTCATGCAACTATAAAGTGACTATGATTATCACTATAAATGTGCGTATATAACTGACTAGATCCGGGTCCACCTCTATTGTAATGAAAAGGCTAAGAAAAAAAAGGGGTAATCCTAGAGCAAGGTCTAGGTTACCGAGAGTTAGAAACTGGGCTACATACGTGTAGTGCCATGAGACTCATTAGCCTGCCATGAGTTAAGGAGTGGGCTACTTACGAGTAGTGCCATGTTACTCAACCCTAGAAATGGGTTCACTTATAGGTAAATCAAGAGGGGTTTAATGGGGACAACATAGAGGATAGGGTACTCTTAGATCGCAGAGTTATATCTAAAATGTAATCTTGGTTGTTAAATGATTAATTGAATGATTACATTGTTAATGTATTTACATGATTATTGTTTCCCCCACATACCAGCTTCGGCTGACCGACGTTTTGTTTGTCGGCGTTTTAGGTACAAGCCAAAAGGACGAACAATAAATCATCATACTGTGAAATACATGAAGTAAAATACCAGGAGGGTTAGTTAGAGTAGAATCCTTAAGTGGATAGAAGTGTAGCGATCCAAGTTTTCAAAAAGGTATGTAAAAATTTATTTTCTTACAGCTTTACAGTATAGTATGTTAAAATTTGATAATTATTCTTAGTTAATTGCCGAACCTTTGATCCAGAAGTTATGTGTGCGGCTTCGACCTCTCGGTCTCCCTTAATTGGGGGTTATTGGGAGGTGGGGTCGAAACACTTGTTTTGGTAGAAATGACAATTTGAGAAAATTGTTCAATCTTTAGAGCTTATTATTCCAATTTTAGTCAAAAGTAGATTCTAGGAGAAATAACCCCACAAGTATTCATTGTATTAAGGTAAACATACATTCCATGCTGGCTTGTATAGGGAAGTACCATCATTGTCCTATATAATATTCATACTCATATTCATAGAAACCACAATGATTTTAGAAAATGATAATACATATGAATATACCATAATAAAAAATAATTCCATTATTATATATGATGATGATACCTTTTCAGACAAAGTTAATTTTGAATCTTTAAATTTTATAATATAATATGGTTTAATAATTCGTGCATGATGTTAAAATATTAGAATTATAGTAGTCATGTGCTTAGAAACTAACATTATTCTTAGATGGCATCATAAAAAACATAAATTTTAGTATAAAAGTACTCATACTCTTTTGTCCATATTCCTTGATTAACAAGGAGTCGATTGTTATTAATGGTTTACTAAAATAGAAATAGGATTGGGTAACCATTTTTTCCGACCTATGTGAATTTTTTCATTCTACATCCCTTTGTGTTATCTATGATAGTATGCTCATGCTATTGTTGGACAATACAATTTTTAAAAATGTTATTTTATATTGAAATTCACCATATATACGACGACATCCTCAATTTGTCATGAGTCTCTAGGGTTATATGGGATTAAGAAAACTGTTCCAACTCCTCATGAAGTGATTAATTCTCATGGGTGTGTTGTTGAGATCAAATTAATTGTTGTCTTAGTCATGTGTGAGGCCTCACACTTCTCCAACACATATTAGACCAATGCTCTTAAAACCAAAGCTTGGTAATTTGGTAAAGATGAACATATAACCATTATAAATTCACCATTGATACTTAACATAACTAAAAACAAAGGTAATAAACAACTTCAAACAAATGATCACATTATCTCTACTTGTGTTTAAATAAATATTCACAATTTCATTTTTGTTTGATAATAGTAAATTCCAACATTTAAGAAATAATCAATGAATAAAGTTGATATTTATTCCTATCTCAAGTAAAAATTACATGTATATTAAAATTCTATCCAACTATGATGTCAGTTCTTAGATTGTTTGTCAATGTGGGACGGTTAAAAGATGAAATTGATATTTATGAATCATGAAATATTCTAGTGAATTATGTCTTAAGAAATAAAAAAAATACAATGGCTCATACCATGTTAATAAATATATGACAAAAATATACATATAAAGTAGCTTGATACATATACTCTAAGTGTTGATAAGTGTTGTTGAACCACTGAATGACACTCATTAGGATATGTAATGCTAAATGTAGCACCAAACATCTACAACGATTTCATTCTTGTGGACATGAATATATTCAGAAACTTCTTGATGTATTTGGACAAGGCAGTTCGGATTCTATAAAACATGAAATTAAGCTGAACTCCATTACTATCAAGGATGTTATGGTTGTACTTTCACATAACTAAATGAATATCTACATATTAAACATAAAAACTTTCTTTACAAAATAGTTTGACACACTTCATATGTGCAATTTTTTTGCTCAATTTTATATATTTGGTGTCTCAATGCAACGTATGCTACATTGCTTTTCATGTTTATGCGTATTCTACTAATATTGCCTATTGTCCTAATGACCGATTAAGATAGGAGACATAGCCCTATACAACATACACGCCTAGTTCATTAAATATACTCTTTACTATTCAAATTAAGAGGATGGTGAGTCTTAACGTCCAAAAGAACTTTTTAGGCTACGTATCCTCTAAAATAAAACCATCAATTCTTTATCTCCAATGCTTGATAAAATTAGAAGCAGGCTGGTCGTTATTTACCTAATCTGCAGGTAACTCATCATATTCAGTGGTAGCTAAACTTGTCATCCATAAAACATAAGTAGTAATATTGTAAAATGATAGGAAAGGATTAAAATAAAAATGTAATAAGTAAGTGCAGATAATATTCTAAACATGTTGATAGCTGGAGGAATGTTTTATCAAATAGCCGATAGTAAGTTGTGGTTTTGTTCTCCATGCGTTACTGACCAGAAAGCAACATTGAAATGATGCCTTCTTGACCACCTCATAAGGGCATTTATGCATGTGACAATAGTTGGAAGGCTCCCTTGTCTAGCCAAAGATTACTTCAATAGCGGGCAATTGCAACTGATTGTCTTCAGTTTTTGTGTTAGCGAGGATACCACTTGTGCACATGATGACACATAGCATTAAACAGAGAGATTAGCCGTTTTAATTTTAACATATACTAAAGCGTATTCCTGCATACTTGATCCAATTGGATGAGACTTACCCCATGAATTATGCTTTTTTTGTCTTGATGTTTACTGTGTGCTTGTCATAGCAGTAAATACTGGTCGCTATAGTAAGTATTGGTTTTCAATGACTTGCCCCAATAATCAGCACCAGTCGTCAATTTTATCTTCAATTTCAAGATCAATTACCTTAGAAAACACGTCGACATGCTGAAGAATTCTTAGTAAGCCCCAACAACATTTTTCTGGTGCCCATTACAGAGCCCCCTTACGCCGCTACCACATGATACCACACGTCTGCTGCCCTTAGTCAATATCCTCAGTCGCTGATTTGCTTAGCCACAATTATTCATGTAAACCTAGAATTCAATAAATAGGCAGCAAATATACATATCTGTTTACCGAGGCTTGTACAATCTTGTTATAAGGATGCACTTTACCAATGTGCATTCGTGATGGCTGTCTAGAGAGCCGTCGTAGCAATAATTCATGTAGATCAAATAAAAACCACAAAATTTTATGAACGCAGGAAAACATACATATTTATTTAATTTACCAAAGGGTTGTACACTCTTGTTAACAATACTTTCAAATGTACCAACACCGTGAATCATTGATTAGGATGCTCCGCCATTGCCATCTACAATGCCACGCGTCAAATAGCAATGATGCAGGTAGAGATTTGCTGATGAACAATGAAAACAGATCGGAGACTCCAACTATTACCATAGTTAAGATCTTTGTCTCCTTGATGGCTGTCTACAGCGTCGTCGTAGCAATGATGCACGTAGAGCTTAAACTGATTAGGTTGTAGATGAACAATTGGAACAAAGCGCCATAACGTCAACTATCACCGTGATTAAGCAGACATCCTTGTTCCTTGTTTCTATGATGTCTGTCTACATCGTCGTCGTATCAATGATGCCGGTAGAGCTTAAACTGATAAACTGCCGATGAACAATGGGAACCGAGCGTCACAAATATGAAGAGTCCAACTATTACCATGACTAAACAAACAAGACAGTGGTTGGTAGATATGTACACGGAAGAGTCATATGATTATTGTAGTCGAGGAGGATGGATAACGTGTGGAGGAGTCCGTGGATTACTGAAATAGTAGAGGACGGAAATGAGCGGTGGCTCTTAGTAGAGTAGAATAGTAGATTAGATTATTTGTGTGGGAGTATGCCGTTATTGAACATACATTTTTAAAGGTTGTAAATACAATAGCTGGCGAGATTGATTGTTGGGGTATTAGCATGCATGATTTTGTGGTTTTTTCATGAGCCCAATACACTAGCTTTGCGTATTAATGGTCTGATTCATATGTGTCGGGACTATTTGGAGAGATACATAGATGGACGTGTTTTCTTTTCTTGTTGGCCTTTTGTTGTAAGGTAATGCACGTGGTCCGGTTCAGTTTTTGGTTTTCGTTGCGTTGTGCATATCTCCTTTCCGTAGGTTGCTTCTTCTTGACGAGTGTATGCAGTTCTGCTTAGTGATGTAATAAAATTTGATTTCTTTATACATGAGGAGGAAATGATGAACACGAAACCTATTGGGTCTAGGAATAAAAATAGAAAAGGTTGGATAACTAATCACTTTTAGTCAATTTCAAGTAATAGAATGATTAAAGCATCCATCATGACAATTTATGTCTACAAATCATATATAGAAACCATACCAACTAATTAGGGTCGTTATTATGATCTCGTCACATTCTTTTGTTTTATGAATTCTAAACTATTAGATATGTTTTTATAAAATAAAATAGTTCTACGAAATAAAACAAAAAAGTGCATGTCAAAATATCAAGGCAACTTTGTAACACATTTGATACTTAAATGCTTGACAAGTCATTTGCTTCGAAACACTACACTTGAGGTTGCACATCCCAAACTTAACTTTAAGATTGAAATGACTCAAATTACCCTAAAATGTGTAAAAAAAAATCAAAAGAGAATGTTGGCAACACAGGAAAATCCACAACGAGAATGTTCTTCTTTCAGCTCATGGTACAATTAATTTAGAATCTAAAAGCCATCAATCAATATTAACAACGCCCAACAATTCCTAATGAATTGGTATTATAGTTAAGCTCCCTAGGCTTCCACGGTCATAGAAGCTAGGAAGCTCTTTCTCCACGAAAGAAATTGTAGAAGTAAATGAAAGCATGTAGTAGCATAGAAATACATGAACTACAAACAACTTCAGGATCTTCCAGTGGAGCTAACATAACTAAAACAAATGTCAAAGGTTATCAAAATCTTTAAATTCCCGACTAGGAGGATTTGGCTTACAATACAAACATGTGAATTCACTAGTCCAAGGAATCAAACACCCTCAAATGAAGGTTATGAGGATATCTAGATGTTTTTTGGACCTTGCTAAGAAACTAAAGCCACCTCAAAGTCGTCCCTTTACAAATGGAAGCGTGTTGTTGGGGACGAAGCCCAAGGGAACCTTGGAGCAAGGGAACCATAAACAAGAATGAGGTTGCATAAAGATGGTTTCATTAGAGTTTATTGGGTTTCATTGCGTGTGTGGCCAATGCTCAAGTTGCCCATCTAAAAAACAAGACAAACTTTGTTGGGATTAATGGAGGAGAAGTAGGGATAATTGAAGGAAAACTATTTTGACTAAGATTTATATCTTCTTAGAGGATTTGTAGCATTTCATGGAATTTGGTTTAGGAGGAACGAAATTGGGACAAAGAAGGATAATGAGAGGAAATTGGGATTTTCTAATTGGAGTAGAGTTGGGATTCAAGTAGGGGCCACGAGATGCATGTTTAGATAAGGAATCCAATGGAGAAAGAATTGTGAAAAATGGGTGAGAGGAGAAATATACGATTGAGAGAACATATCAGTAGTTAAATGTTACCACATGTAGTCTCTTATCCAAGGTAGTGGATGACCTAACGACTGCATAATCATGATTGGAGGCTAATGTTGGACTCGACCTATATAAAGGCTTTGTTACCCAAAACCTATCATGACACATCAATTAATCCATAAATATAATTTCTTATTTGCATATTATCTTCTATTGTGTGTTTCCTATATTTTCTTACATTTTTATTATTTACCAATATTGAATTAGCATGAGAAATTACACCTAGTCCATGATATGTAGAATACAAATATTGCAGTAGTTTCTAGTATAGTAATATTTATTATTTCATTATTGATTGAGTTACTTTGACATTCATCATCGTCGTTTAAACCATAACACCAACCAACCAGGGGTTAACTACATGGATCCTTGTTTTCCAATCAGCTCTGTCATGGCTCATATTCTAATCAAAATGTAAAGATTTGAAATCTATATTTATGAATTCTTCCTAAGTTAATTTAGGATTCCCTCTTATTATTTTAGTTGTCTTTGAATCAATATCATTGCTTCGTATAGGCATGTTAGTCGATATATGTTGCACATATCCATACCATCTCGATCAACCCTTATGCAACTTGTCCTCAATGCTCACTTCCCCACTTTGTTCTTGTTATAGATCTCTCAAATGATCTTTTCTTCTCTTCTCATTCACTTATCCCAATGTACATATTTTGGCCACATTCATCTTGTTTATACATTATTTCTTCACCTCCCAATTCACTCCCATACAACATGGATGTTTGTATAGTTGTTCTATACTTGTTAATCTAAGAGGGGTCTTCTGGTCACATAACACTCTAGTTTCACTCCTTATTTCAGTCATCATGTAGTGGTCTTGGGACAAACATCATCTTGAATATCCACTTCTGTTAGAATAATAAAACTCAAGTCACAAAAATTATGACATTTTGGTACATCCACTTTGTCCAACTTAACCCATCCATTCATAATTCTAGATTGGATAAAATTACAATGTGTATACTGGTTTTTTTCTCTTACTAATCATTAATTCATTTTTAGCGTGAGTTACTAGATAATAATATTATAGTGTGAGTAAATCTCATTTTAGGATTACTCCAACATAAGGAAGTATCACATATATATTTTTCAAAAATACCTTATTTCACCCAAATTATACATTATGTTTAGTAACATTCCAATGAGAAGGTGGTTACATTATACCTAGATGAGGTGGAAGAAAATGAAGAAAATTGTGAAGCTCAATAGTTTTGGAAAAGAGACCATTGTATAGCCACACCAACTTCAAGCCTTCATCCAATGTGCATCCAAAAGTTTGAGTTGTGGGGAAGGATTCTTCCTTGTTAAGTTTGTAGGTTCAGAAGATTGTAGAAAGATTTTGTAAGGTGGATAACCGACTATTTGACAAAGAAGGTTTCAGAGTTTTTGATTTCTGCTTAGTTTAAAATTTCAACTTCTATTATCCTTCTTTTGTGTGTGTGTATCATAGCTGTTGAGGAGGCCGCCTAGTCGACCAGTTTCTCAAGGGGGGTCCACCCAGCTTCACACTTAACCACAAAGGCTTTTTGGGCATCTGCCTAGGCCGACTAGGCAGCTAGGTGACCGCCTAGTCTGCCAGGGCGACCCACAAGCCTGTTGGCCAGTCGCTTAATTGGTTGTCAAGCTCCATTAATTTTTTTAACTTTTATTTTATGATATCTGTGTTATGTGATATGTTTTTTCCTGATTCAATATTAATTATTTCAGCCTTGAAGTGATAGTAAATCTAAAATATTGATGAACAATTAGGTACGTCTTGCAACATTTTATTGATTTTGGCGTACTACACTTATTGTTGTCTGCTTTTTATATTGAATTTGTCTCATTTACTTACTACTATGGTGTCATTTGAATAAATTTGAGAGAGCTAGATAAGTAATACATACATATATGCATAGCTATACACATAACATAGTATATAGATAATATATATAAGTATATATTTATATATGTATAATGTTGTATGTAATAAACCCAATGCCTAGGTGACTGCCTAGTCGTCCTAGGCATCCAGCTAGGGAGGGACACTGCCTAGCCGCATCAAACACTATGATATATATATATATATATATATATATATATATATATATATATATATATATATATATATATATATATATATATATATATATATATATATAATGCGTGTGTGTGTAGGTCCCTTCCAACTAATATTTAGATCTAGGAACATTTATTTATACCATACTTATTTGTATAATTAAGATTACTAATGAAATATGTGACATAAGGATTTACATAATTGTTTATCAAATAAGAAGTGTTATTACATATATCTTCACACATTAGCCTAAGGTTCATCGATACACATATATTATAGGAATTTGGGTTGATGTTGGGTTGATGAACCTTGGATGCTTCTATTAGAGATCAGTTGTTTGCTAGCTGATGCGGTGATTTTGAGTCGCATTTATAGACTTGTTTTACTTGCGTTTTATGTGTTTATTGGTCACTTTGGTGGTTAATATTGCATAATTCACTTACATTAGTCTATGATCCTTCTCAGTGTCAAATCTCTCTTATTTTATCGTTCTGAGCATAAATGATTATAATCATAGGTTTTATCTCGGCTGATCTGGTTTTGTTGTGCAATTTCAGGAAAAACACATATTTGTAGCTGTCGATACCATCGACATCAGTCGATACTATCGACATAGCCATAGGCAGGCAGCCGCAAGGAGCAGCGCAAAGTCGATAGCATCGACTGGGAAGTTGATGGTAGCGAGTTACCATCAGGTTGCTTGCGACCAGCCAGTCGATACTATCGACACCAAAGTCGATACTATCGACACTTATAGCTTCAACGATGGAAAAGGGATAAAATCGACGCCTAAGGGTGTCGATACCATCGACCCACGTCGATGGTATCGAGTTAGCATCAGGCGGGATGACAGAAAAGAAAGAAGGCTTTCTGATATCGTGAGGGGTCGATACCATCGACCCGCGTCGATGGTATCGACACCGTTAGATCAGAGTTTGCTTTAGATTGACCCAAATCAAACGGCTGTGATATTTTGGCGACCTAACTCGGTGTTTATACCTAATGACGGCGGCCAAGAGCCATCTATCACGTCATTAGCCGCTGCACATGTCCCGAGAAGGTGGGGAGAGAAGAACGGAGCCGAGAAGCACGCCCCGACCGTTCCGAGAGTTGAAGAAGACGTTTTCCACCACTGGAAGGCTGTAAAACGCGCACTCCACGCCGAGGAATGCTTGGATCTTCTCCGTTCAGGGGTTTACATCACTTTACCCACGTTTTCTTCATGTTTTCCCTCTCTCCCACCATGTCTTACTCTGAGATGAACATGCGAGGCTAATCCCCTTTATCTTTAGGACCGGGAGTAGCCCAGGGAAGCATTGTATGACATTTTTATCATAGTAATTCATATTTTGTCTCTTAAATCCATGGTATGATTTCGTTTTCTCCATTATATCATTATGCTTGATCACCCTAATGATAATCTAATGCCTTTAATTGCTTTGAAAGAAGAATTAACGGTTGAAAAGAGACGAAACTCACATTAACTCATAAATTCCTTGAACAAGGTGATGTACGGTTAATGATGGAAACCCAGAGGTCGATTCTAATGCACCTAGTTTAGGGTATAGGTTACTACGACGGTGGAACCGACCTAGACTTAGGTAGTAAATTGTATCACGACAGTGAACAATTTTGATTACATGCCACTACCCGGATTGAGAGATAAATTCGTTTAACTATGTGGAAATTCATACAATGAAAACCCGCGGTGAAACCACAATCCTAAAGATCCTCATTTGGATTGGTTAAACTAAACATTTAATCGATTGCTTTGTTTTTATTTTATTTTCTTCTTTTATTTTTCAAACAACTCTCAAAACCTTTTAATCAGTCTAGCTGATCGCAAACAGTTAGTAGTAGTCTAGCGATAGTTCAGTGTCCCTGAGTTCGACTCGGGCCTCACAAGGCCTATACTACTCTGACGCGTACACTTGCGTTATACGCATGGTAAAATCGTGTCATGTTTTTGGCGCCGTTGCCGGGGACACGACAATTGTCGGCACTACGAGTGCTGCAAGCGGCCACTCTAGGCCACATTTTTTTTATAATCATTTTTGAAATTCATCGTTCATATTTCATATTTAGTAATCGTCTAGCATGGTACTGAACCTAAATTATTATTTTACAGGTACTAGTGCATGGTGAGGACGCGTAGCACAGACTACGCACATCTATCACCAGAGGTTCCACCGTTGGGACCAGACGACGAAGAAAATAATATTCACGATCAGCCTGAGGATACAGATTCAGACTTTGAAGCAGAATCCATGGTGGAAGAACAGACAATCTGGGAAAAGATTAAGGCATCTTCTGCGTCTGCATCAAAAGGGTCGATCAAGAAGCAGGCTATCAACATCCCCAATTATAAAATTGACCTTAGCCTAATCAATTTAGTCAAATCCAATGCATTTCATGGGCTCAAAAACGAAGACCCGGTTACTCATATAAGCCAATTTGTGGAAAACTGTGACATGATCAAGATAGACAAGTTTCCACAGGAGATGCTCTACTTGAAGTTATTCCCTAGTTCTCTAGCGGGGAATGCTCGCGAATGGCTACACAATCTGGACGATGAGTATGTGGAATCTTGGGACCACATGGTTGAAGTGTTCTTTGAAAGATTCTTTCCACCCAAGAAGACGAATGATCTTATAAGAAAAATTCATAACTTCAGTCAGAAAGCAGGTGAAACATATTCTGAGATGTGGGAACGTTTCCAAATCATGTTGAGGAGGTTCCCACATCATGGGCTTGATAAGGAGAAGCAAGTGAAGATTTTATATTTTTCTCTTTCTGAGCATGATAGAAGTAACTTGGATTCAGCATGTTCCGGGTTCTTCTTAAACAACACAGGCACAAGGTGTTGGGAAATTTTGAAGAACATGGCCAAAAAGCAGTCCTGGGGTGATAGAGACGCACCAGAACAAGTTAAAGTTGCCGGTGAGTCCAGGGCCATTAAGGAGCTGAATGACAAATTAGATCTCATAGCTAAGAAGATTGTGGAGAAAGAGGAAGAATCCGATGAGGAAGCCCAAGTCAAATTTATGCAACAATAGGGCTATAGGAACAATGATTATGCTTGGAGGAAGGATAGGAAATTCTCATGGAAGGATCCAAACAACTTCCTGCAAGATCTGGATTCGAAGCCACAATCAAAGGCGGAGGATAAAAGCATCGAGTTTCTTAGTCAAGTGGTGCAACAAAATCAAGAGATGTTGAGTATGTTCGGTAAACAGTTACAGTCTCAGGGTGAGATTTTGAATAAATTCGGGCAGACATTGCAAAGTCATGGAGCACAAATGAGGGCACTAGAGATGACAGTGACTCAAATCGCCAATGAAGTGATGACCATGAAGCATGAAAATCAACAAAGACCGGCTGGTAATGCAGAGCCTGCTCAAGTTCATCATCAAGTGAAATATATGTCCGTGATTAAGGAGGCAGAGCCCCCGGTGGTGGAGGTCCAGGAAAAAGGCAAATTGATTTTTGACACGGAGGCTACACCCCCTATACCATATCCCCGTAGCTTATATGGACTACCTGGCGGATATTTTCCATTCAGGAAATCCACCCAAAAACCAATCACAACAGTGCCCACACCTAGGCAAGAAGAGCAGGTGAAGGCCATACTTCATGGTGAAGCTACAACTACTGAGCACGATGAGCAGCCGCAAGTCACACCAGCTGTAAATGATATGCCAAAGCCTACGCCAGAGGGTGACATTGAAGCAAGCTTAGGGGAGGAGACCCCGAATAGCCCATATGTGCTACCTCACAAGCGTTTAAAGGAGGCAATTGTGTCTTTTCCGGATAGTCCGAGGCTGAAGAAAGAGCATAGACATTACAATAAATTCTTGGAGATGTTTAGGAAGCTCCACATTAATATTCCGTTAGTGGAAATGATCGAGCAGATTCCAGCATACAAGAGGTTTAACCAGGACATCATCACCAAGAGAAGGCGGATAAAAGACAAAGACGTGTGTGTTATGAATGAGACGGTGAGTTCACTTATCCATGGGAGTTTACCGAAAAAGATGAATGACCCCGGGAGAGTCTACATACCGTGCTCGGTTGGCGGCCATAATTTCTCATATGCACAATGCGATTCAGGTGCTAGCGTAAATCTTATGACGTTATCCACGTTTCAGAAGCTTGGATTGAAGACACTAAAGAAATTTTCCATGACTATTGAGTTGGCGGATGGGTCTATTGTGAAGCCATACGGAGTTTGTGAGGATGTACTTGTCAAAGTCGACATGTTTTTTCTTTCTGGGGGATTTCATTGTCATGGACATGCCGCAACTAAAGGGTTGTGAGATGCTTTTGGGTAGGCCATTTCAAGCGACGGCTGATGTTATCACTGCTATCGGGAGAGGTACCTTGACATTAGGGATTGGATAGGATAGAATTGAGTTTAAATTGCCGAGTGATCCCTTAGGAACACTCTCTGATGTTCCAAGCAGATGAACTTAAGTTTGTCTAGCCTAAGACATTAAATAAGGGCGCTTGTTGGGAGGCAACCCAACCATTGGTAGTTTCATCTATTTTTGTTTGCATGCACATGTTAGTTTGGTTTAATTTTGTTTTTAGTGTAAAAATGATACCTTGATCGTCTGTTCAGTGTGCACGCTTGAGGCAGGGTCGATACCATCGACCATTGTGTCAATGGTATCAACATGGGCACAGTTAGGCGGCTGCAAAAATTTCTCTGAGTCGATACTATCGACGACCTCGTTGATGGTATCGACCTACCATTAGTAACGCCGAGGAAATCGCCAAAACGGGGTCGATAGTATCGACATGGGTGTCGATACTCACGAGATCCCTGAAGATTTTCAGACGAAATTTGTCTCAGTGAAGTCGATACCATCGACGGGCCTGTCGATGGTATCGACCCGGGTACAGGCAGAAAGCGGCGGCCGGACCTCGCGAGGGTGTTTGCCCTACAGAAGAGTCAATACTATCAACATCTGTCGATGGTATCGATGCGACATGTCACCGATCCTCAAGAGGAAATCAACGGCGATCACTACATCAAGGAAGTCGATCAGTGGGATGGGTCGATACCATCGACACCCGTCGATGGTATCGACGCGTCGTGGATCCGGGCCACCACATCAGGCCATCGACAGCCGTTGATACTCCTGGAGCACCGGATTGTGCTACAGGTGTCGATACCATCGACACCCCATCGATGGTATCGACGGGTCTACAGCAGCGGCAAACTCAGTTATAAAAGGAAGGGTTGATTGTCATATCTCTTCGCACCTTCAGAGCTTCTTCCGTACACTTATTCTTGGAGCGTTGTTGTGCACCCAGAGGCCTGCTACGAGCATCTAGGGATCGCGATCTCATCACCAAGCCTTCACCGAGCAGATATTGTCTTCTCTGACCTTCATTGAGCTCCTTATTATTCCCTTTCTCTGCAACAATGGTGCGCATAGCGGGAGCCTCATCTTCACAGGCGGCACCTATGGAGATCTCTGAGTTCATTCCTCCGCCACCTGCATCGATTCCTCATCTGAGGATTGTCCATCCTTCCACAGAGATCCGGAAGGTGTACGAGGAGCTGATGAAGAGGAAGATTGAGCCCACCCGCTACATCGACCGAGACATGGTTTGTTACCTTGGGTTCGAGCCCAATCTTGCCTACATTCTCAAGGGGCAGGCGAGACACACGGACATGATGCCCGATGAGTTGGAGTTCCACGCCGATGGACAACCCTTTTTCGGCGATTGGCCCACATACAAGGAGCTAGTGGCGGAGTTCATGGCATCGCTGGAAATATGCGTCGTTGACCGACCTAAATCACGCGTCCAAAATTGGAGGCGGATTTGAGGTAGTCGAGCTTTTACATTTATAAACCCGAATCCTTCTAGGCCCCCGCAACTTTGCTCACGGGGTCGAAGTAGTCATACAGGGTCGAACACAGGGACAAGGGGGTAGTGTTGAGAACCGTAAACCGACACGCTACACTCCGGTAGGTATAAAGAGATATAAATTCCCAAAAGGGAATGGTAAGACGTCACGAAATAAACAAGAAAACTATCTCCAAATGGAGCTACAAGAGATATTTAAGGTTTTAGTCATTTAGCAGTTTTTAGGGGTTTTCATGCAACAGAAACAGAAATATAAAGACTAGATCTCAGGCAAGGTTCGGAGGATAAGACTGTAGTAAAACAAGCGGTAGCGGTAACACCCTGCACCCCTCGTCTCAGAGCGGGTACCTCTAACCTCTACATCAACACCCCTCTCGAGGTTGCTGGGCTTCAGTTAGAGTGGAATGTTACAGAAAACAGCTCTGTTCCAGGCACTCTCGTACTCCAGAATCGGACCAAACGCTAGAGCTGCAACACAACTCTCGAAGTTGTTGCGACGGGAAAACGGTTCGGTAGCTAATCGAAACGCGATCCAAGTCATGCAAGCTAGGGTTCGGATATTAAACAGAGCAGTCATCCAACATTGTACACCAAGCATAGAGCAATAAGTAATTGAATCTTTCCATTTCCATACACATTTAAAGGTCTTAATTCATTGCATAAACAAAGAATTAAAAGATAGGTGTCGCCTCCTTGATGTAGAACGGCGATAGGGTGTTGTAGCTCTCCTGCCTGATATCGGTCAGAGGCCTAGCCCGATACAGAGGTGTCGGGCGACACACCCTCTCGGGCGGCACACGCCAACTGGCGACTGCATCGGTCAAGGGCTATGGCCGATACGCTCATGTCGGACGACACATCCTCTCGAGCGACACGTTCGATAGACTAAGCATATCAGGTTGATATCGTGTCGGGCTAAGAGCTAAGCATTATTGATGTCGGCCGATATCGGCCCGCAGTGTCACCCGGGACAGTCCTAAGTGAACTGTCCCCTCCCTCTCGGGATGAGGAGAAGCTCACCTAGTGTCACCCGAGACGAACACTGGAGCACGATACGGGTGCTCTCGGAGTTTCCTCGCTCAAGCTCTCAACTGTCTAACTGTCAGTTGTCCAAATGCGAACTGTTCCGGCTGTGCGAGGCGTCCGAGCCGTCTTTTCGGCTCCCTGTAGCTGCTATTTATAGTCAGCTGATTGGTGGGAAGACATGGTGCTCGAAGCACCACATAGCTCCCTTGTACGCCGGTCGATGGAGATGGACGACCGATACAAGCATTTCTCGGCGCAAGGTGCTGGCTATTGGTCACATGGCGGGCGGCATGCCTGCCGGTGGGTGGCTGTGTCGCCCGACGAGCTGGGTCGTCGAGGCGGCTTTGGCTCCCTGTCGGGTAGAAGGTGTGTCGGCTGACACGTTCCTGTCACGCGACATCTCCTCGTCGAGCATCTTTGTGTCGCCCAGCCCGTGTCGGGCAGAGGTTGTATCGGGCGTCAGGGAGGCCGAGACGAGTCTGGACTTATTCATTGGCTGGAATCGGCCTTATTGCACAAAAGCGAGGAAAATTCTGTAAGAGATAGGAAAATCAGAGTAAGAGCATTGCTTGGCCAATTATTGCGAAAATGCTAATAAAATAGAGGAAAATAGCAGAAAAAGGGCAGTTTTGATAACAAAATAAAGGGCAAAAATGTCACAAAAACTGATGTTATCAACTCCCCCAAACTTAGTGTTTTGATTGTCCTCAATCAATATTTAAACTATATTTTTGTGATGCTTCTTTTTGCTCGGATAACTTTCAGGCCAAGAGGTAAAACAAGTGTAGTAATGCCTTTAGAGATAATGCTGCTTCACTCAAACAAAAGACTACACATTTCCTAGCCTTATTATTTCAATAAAATTTTTCTCTACAGCTTCATCGAGACTTTGTTGTATGATTCCGAAGTTAGCTTACGCACCAAACAACTTTGTTTTTGAGGCAGAAAGTTGTGTATAGGGTAGGCTAAGGCTTTTTGGGTTTTTCATTCTTGTTTCCCATCAGTCCATCCAGGTAAGGGTCTGTTAACGGGCAAGTGGTCCCTGCAGTCCAAGCCAGTTGGCTTTAGAGCAGTGATTTCACATCCTACGTACCACTGCCCTGGATCTACCATGCCTAAAGATGGGTACTTTTGGAAAACAAGAGGTGTATATATATATATATATATATATATATATATATATATATTTCTTTTATTGGGCACAACTCTCATGCTTTTATTCACTCTCTCGAGGCTTCTCTCTCTTTTTTTTGGGATTTTGTTGGGTGAGGGAAACAAAGAGATTTCTGCTGTTTGGGCAGCTTTTTCCTTCTCCATACTTATCTCTTAGCTGTTCGCGAGATTATTATATTTTTGAAATTTTTGACATGGCAAAGTATACTCTTTTGTTCGTTTGAAGCAGCATTATCAAAAAGATATAACATGACTTGCTTCACATTTAGCACAAAGAAAATAAACTTTGCAAAAAGTAACAACAATTTTTTTTTCATTATTATTACAACAACTTTGTACATATGTATAGGGGCAAAAATTTGTAAAGGGCAGGTTTTTGAAAATTGAAATTTGTATATATATGGCATACATTCGTAGATTAAATATACAGGAAGCTATAAGAGCACATCAGCGTAGAGAGCTTGAAGTGTTTAAAGAAAATTTATACCTCCCTCACTGGCATACGGATACCCCCCCAAACTTACTCCATACTCTGTCCCAGAGTAGAGAAGAAAGCAAAAGTGAGGTAAAGTTTAGCTAGTGAGGGTTAGCTTGCTGATGTACTGCAATATGCTCCTTCGAAGTTGCAGCATGCCATTGGGAGGTTGTCTAGCGGGCTCGCTTCGGCGTAGTAGTGGTTGAGCTTGAGCGTAACCCTCAAAATTTACTTCTGGCCCACCTTTTCTCCACATCTCCGTTGTGAACATGCACGAAAGGACTGATCATCAGTCCCTCATTCAGTTCCCTGGAGTGTGTAGTCAGGGTGGCCCCTCTCCCTTAAGAGGATAGAACCGGGGTGCCTCGAACTTGTTTGGAGGCCTTGGTTGCCACACTCTTGCTGCCCCTGGAGATGGTCATAAACCACCACAGGGACAGGTTGATAACTAGGTGACTCTCTTTTGGAGCTACCAAATCAAGAAAAATCTCCCCTTTCATGTTGTTGTCGTTTCTGCCCGACATTCGTTGCTGATCTCCGTGCCGTTGTTGGCGCGGCTGGTGGTTTGCTCCGTATGAGCCATACCTGTTATTTAAAATCAAAATTTATTTATACGTTAGGCAGATAAAGATAAAAAGAAAAACTTTATTAAAGCTTGGGCGAGACGGGATCGGGCGATATGTCTGTCGCACAGTACAATATCCCTCCCGATATAGGTGTATCGGGCGATAATGTCGCACAGGGCCGCTGCCCGACATGACGCCTTGAAAGAGAACGTGTCGCTCGATAAAAGAAAAACAAGACTTATTTCAGAAATCCAGGTATCGTCCACTAATAGAAACTCGAGTCGATGCAAAATTGGGCGATACGAGGAATGCCGCACGATACAACTCGCCGCCCGACACTGGTGTATCGGGCGACAAGGTCATTTGTAGCACTTTACTGCTTCGGGCGATACAATCCTGTAAGGCACATAAACCCGATCAGCAGCGTGCGCTAAAGAAACCTGTGCCGGGCGATAAGGTTATCGGTCGATAGACGTGTCGGTCGATATCTATGTCGGGCGATAAGCATGTCGTGCGATAAGAAAATAACAAGTCGACCGATACCAAGCGCACGATATAAGACTCGTGTCGGGTAAAACAAAACGTGTCGGGTAAGAGGTGTGTCGGGCTATACCCTTGCTCATAGGAGACATCGCTCGATACTAGAGTGAAGGCAAGATGGCCGACACATGAGCAAAAGATGGGTCACTGCATGCGTTCCAGGTGGCTGAAAAGTGAACAAGTGAGGTACCCCGACACGATGGTTCCCCCCCTTCGTATTTATACTGAGTTCAGCTGGGGGCAAATCGGTCAGATCAGGGCGCACGCGTCGACCGGTTAAAACATGTCATCCCCGAGACGACGATCCCATCGGCCGAAGTGAAGGACATTTACTCCTCGCACGAAACGGATGTCGCTCGGGGATGCTAACCGTCGCGGAGCTTGCGGTGCCCAAGAAACTCTGGCCGATACGAGCGAGTCTGTGCGCCAGCTGAGCGGCTGCCCGACACGGCCTAAAACTTAAAGCAAAGCGGGAAAAAGCATTTGATGGGAAAAACATCATAGGTCAGGGCAGAACCCATCGCCCTCAGACAGAATTGCTCGTCAAAGCTTCGGAAAATTAAGCGATGACCCATGAAACAGAAGAGTCGGCACGCTCGGCGCATGCTCTGACTCGGGCCTTATTACAATTCATAAAGTTTGTTTTTGCTTCTTATAAGAAAAATGCAACCTATTCTAAGAAAGAAAGAAAGAAGAACTCGGGCTGCCTCCCGAGGAGCGTTGGGGTTTGCGTCGCCAGCTCGACCGGTGTAGGATCATCATGTTCAGCCCTCAATTGTACCCATATCTTGCAGACTGGTCTCTGTCTTCTTGAAAAATGCTTCGTCTTCGTAGAACCTTTTCACCCTGTGCCCATTTACCTTAAAGGCCTTACTTGGATCGTCTTTGTCGTAGAGCTCCATCATCCCTGATGGATATATCTTTGACACTGTGAACGGTCCCGACCACCTTGTTTGCAACTTCCCAGGGAAAAGACGAATAGAGGACTTGAATAACAAGACCTTATCTCCTTCGCTAACATCTTTTCTCCTGAGATGGGCATCATGCCACAACTTGGTCCTCTGTTTGTAGATTTTTGCATTTTTGTAGGCGTTCATTCTCAGCTCTTCGAGCTCTTGAAGCTACAAGAACCTCTTTTCTCCAGCTTTGTCGAGGTCCATATTTAGGAACTTAATTGCCCAAAGGGCCTTATGTTCCAATTCCAATGGCAAGTGGCAAGATTTTCCATAGATCAGACGGTAGGGGGTGGTTCCAATGGGTGTTTTGTAAGCGGTGCGGTATGCCCATAGTGCGTCGTCTAGTTTCATGGACCAATCTTTCCTTGTTCGGCTGACAGTTTTCTCCAAGATCTGCTTGATTTGTCTGTTAGAAACCTCTACCTATCCTAATGTCTGGGGATGGTAGGGTGTAGTGATCTTGTGCTTCACTCCATACTTGCGCAGAAGTGCTTCAAACTGTCTTCCTCCGAAATGCGACCCTCCGTCACTTATTACTGTTCGTGGGATGCCGAAACGAGGGAAGATGGTCTTCTCGAAGAGCTGGATAACTGACTTGGCATCGCAGGTCTGGGTGGCTACCGCTTCCACCCACTTCGATACATAATCTACAGCCACGAGAATGTATTGATACCCCCGGGATGGGGGAAACGGTCCCATGTAATCAATCCCCCATACGTCAAATATCTCCACCTCAATCCAGCTTGCCATAGGCATTTCGTTCCTCTTTCCTATGTTCCCCGTGAACTGGCACTCTTTGCAAACCTTCACAAACTGTGCCGCGTCTTTAAACAGGGATGGGCAGTAGAAACCTGACTGCAGCACCTTTGCAGCTGTTCTTTCGCTGCCTAGGTGACCACCATAGGGAGAGGTGTGGCATTGCTTCAGGATGTCTGCGGTTTCTTCTTCTGGGATGCACCTTCTGTATAAGTTGTCGGCGCATCTTTTGAACAGGAGGGGATCATCCCAATAGTAGTTCTTAACATCCGCGAGAAGTTTCTTCTTCTGATTGTACGTAATGTCAGGAGGCAGCTCACCGCAAGCAAGATAGTTGCAGATATATGCAAACTAGGGTAGGCTTTCTTCTTGGGCTTCGGCCGACATAAGAGCTTCATCGGCGTAGTCGTCATTGATGGGAGGTCCTCTCTCTTTCTTAGTCACGATCCTTGATAGGTGGTATGCGACCACATTCTCTGCGCCCTTCTTGTCGATAATTTTGTGGTCGAATTTTTGGAGCAGTAAGGCCCACCTCAACAGTCTGGGCTTTGCGTCTTTCTTTTGCATCAAGTATTTTATATCCCCGTGATCTGTATATACCTTGACCTTGGCTCCAACGAAATACGACCTGAATTTATCAAATGCGAAGACGATCGCTAGCATCTCCTTCTCAGTGGTCATGTAGTTCACCTGAGCTTCGTCCAACGTGCGACTCGCGTAGCAGATCACATGGTGCTTCTGGTCCTTCTTTTGCCCCAGGACTGCTCCAACCGCGTAGTCGCTTGCGTCGCACATCAGCTCAAAAGGTAAACCCCATTCAGGTGCTTGAAGGATTGGTGGTGAGGTTAAAGCATCTTTTAGGGCCTGAAAAGCACTTAGACAATCATTAGAGAAAACAAATTCAGCATCTTTTAGCAGAAGATTGGACAGTGGTTTGGAGATCTTTGAGAAGTCCTTTATGAATCTTCGGTAATATCCCGCGTGTCCGAGGAAGCTTCGCACCCCTGTCACAGATCTTGGTGGAGGAAGCTTGGATATTGCTTCAACCTTGCTTGCGTCCACCTCGATCCCACACTTCGAGATCTTATGCCCGAGGATGATGCCCTCCCGTACCATGAAATGACACTTCTCCCAGTTCAGAACTAGGATTTTCTCCTCGCACCTTTGAAGCACCAATGACAGATTGTTCAGGCAACTATCGAAGTCTTTTCCATAGACAGAGAAATCGTCCATGAAAACTTCTACGATGTCTTCCAGAAAATATGAGAACATTGATATCATGCATCATTGAAAGGTGGCGGGGGCGTTGCAGAGTCCGAAGGGCATCCTTCGAAAGGCATAAGTGCCGTAAAGGCAGGTGAACGTTGTTTTCTCTTGATCGTCGGGTAAGATGGGTACCTGGTAAAAACCTTAAAAGCCATCAAGAAAACAAAAGAAATTGTGATGCGCTAACCTTTCAAGAACTTGGTCAATAAAAGGTAGCGGAAAATGATCCTTCTTTGTATCCTGATTAAGATGTCGGTAATCAATACACATCCGCCAGCCGGTGACGCTCCTAACCGCCACCTCTTCACCTTTCTCACCCTTAACCACTGTCATCCCGCCCTTTTTGGGTACTACGTGGATCAAACTTACCCAATTGCTGTCGCTGATTGGGTAAATGATCCCCGCATCCCTAAGCTTTATTACCTCTTTCTTGACGACCTCGTTGAGCATCTGGTTCAGCTTCCTCTGGGGTTGGGCCAGGGGCTTGGCAGATTCCTCCAGGTTGATGTGATGCATGCACAAGGTGGGGCTAAGGCCTCTGATATCATCCACTGAGTATCCTATAGCCCCCCTATGGAATCTTAGCTCTTCAAGGAGTCAGTCTAGCTGGCTGCTCGAAAGATCGGCGTTCACAATGATGGGGTTTCTGTGCTCTTCATCTAAGAATTCGTACTTCAGGCCCTCGGGTAACGCTTTTAACTCTGGTTTTGGTCTGGGTGTCTTCTCCTGAGGTTCTCCTTCAAGAGAGACATACATCGCAGACTCTACCGCCACATCTTCCTCTGATAAGCCTTCCTCAGAAAGGCTGAGAAGGTTGAGATGCTTTGCGACCTTAGGATCTTCGAGGTCAGGATCTTTACAGTTTATAGCCCTCAAGAGGGGGTCTACTGTCCGGAAGTCCTCCTCTATCTCCTCACAGAATTTATTGTAACTATCTGCGAACTGTGCTGATTCAGAGATGGACGAGCCCCTCATTATTTCTTTCAGCTTGAAGTCCATATGGTCGTTTCCGACCCTTAAGGTGATCATCCCCTCGGAAACATCAATTAGCGCTCTCCCTGTCGCCAAGAAGGGGCGCCCAAAGATGATTGGGAACCGGGGGTCTTCAGATATATCCATGACTACTATATCGCAAGGGATGAAGAAATCGCCAACCCTTATCGGCACATCTTCGACAATGCCAACGGGTCTCTTAAAGGTGTGGTCCGCCAGTTGAATCCGCATGCTGGTTCCAACCATGTCGGTCAAGCCCACCCTTCGTGCGAAACTTAGAGGCATGAGGCTAATGCTTGCCCCCAAGTCCGCTAGACCTTTGCGCTCGACGTTGTCCCCGATGGCGAAAGGGATTGTGAAAGCTCCGGGATCCCTTCTCTTATTTGGTAAGTCGGGTTTGAGGAAGGCAGACAAGGCGGAAGCTAGCTGCACTGTCTCTATCCTTCCTCCCCTTCTCTTCTTCGTGATAAGGTCCTTGAGGAACTTGGCATACGTAGGCATCTCCTCCAGGGCGTCAAGGAAGGGGACTTCAAGATGTAGTTTTCTGATCGAGTCCATGAACCTTTTGTGACGCTTCTTCAGATTCTCCTTTATTAGTTTGTATGGGAACGGGATCCTAGGAGCGTAGGCATTCCTTCTGCCAGGTAGCTCCTCAGGGGAACCTTGCGCAGACTCCCGAACGTCTGCCTGTCTTTCTTCTCCTTCTGTTGGATCTGCACCCTCAGGCCTTTGCTCAGGCTCGGGTGTGGCTTCATCAGGGCGCTCCATCGTCCTTCCAGACCTCAGAACTGCCATTACGGCAAATTCAGGGTGTGGGAGTGCTTTTATTACATGATTCTTCATCAGAGAAGCCATCTGGGTCAGTCGCTGATCAACCTCGCGCTGGCGCGTCTGCAAGCTGGCCATCTGGCACTGCATTGAATCCAGAGCCCCAGGGCTAGGGAGCGTGTTCTGCACCAGTCGGCTGATGATGGCATCCTGTCTCTTTATATAGGCAAAAAGTTGGCCAACCAAGTTAGGCTGGCTTGACCTCTTGCCCTTGCCCTGACATTCATCCGCAGAAAGGGACTGCTCGCAGCGAGACATGTCTCAAAGCTTGGCGGAACAAGTCGCAGATCTTCAGAGTTTCTGAAAAGACATGGAAAATCAAGTTTAGAAAATTGAAATTTTTATTTAAAGCAAAGTATAATGCTACGAAAAGAAAAAGGAAAAAGAGTGATGTCAAGCTTATCTCTAAGCTTGAGGTACAGGAGTGTAGTTAGTGGTTTTAGGTTCGTCTTACAGTACCGCTATTGCCTTGTCCCCGACAATGGCGCCAAAAAGTTGACCGGCTTAAATCGCGCGTCCAAAATTGGAGGCGGATTTGAGGTAGTCGAGATTTTACATTTATAAACCCGAATCCTTCTAGGCCCCCGCAACTTTGCTCATGGGGTCGAAGTAGTCATACGGGGTCAAACACAGGGACAAGGGGGTAGTGTTTAGAACCATAAATCGACACGCTACACTTCGGTAGGTATAAAGAGATATAAATTCCCGAAAGGGAACGGTAAGATGTCACGAAATAAACAAGAAAACTATCTCCAAATGGAGCATTAAGAGAGATTTAAGGTTTTAGTCATTTAGCAGTTTTTAGGGGTTTTCATGCAACAGAAATAGAAAGATAAAGACTAGAGCTCAGGCAAGGTTCGGAGGATAAGACTGTAGTAAAACAAGCGGTAGCGGTAACACCCTGCACCCCTCCTCTCAGAGCGGGTACCTCTAACCTCTACATCAACACCCCTCTCGAGGTTGCTGGGCTTCAGTTAGAGTGGAATGTTACAGAAAACATCTCCGTTCCAGGCACTCTCGTACTCCAGAATCGGACCAAACGCTAGAGCCGCAACACAACTCTTGAAGTTGTTGCGACGGGAAAAAGGTTCGGTAGCTAATCGAAACGTGATCCAAATCATGCAAGCTAGGGTTCAGATATTAAACAGAGCAGTCATCCAACATTGTACACCAAGCATAGAGCAACAAGTAATTGAATCTTTCCATTTCCATAAACATTTAAAGGTTTTAATTCATTGCATAAACAAAGAATTAAATAATAGAATTAAAAGATAGGTGTCGCCTCCTTGATGTAGAACGGCGACAGGGTGCTGTAGCTCTCCTGCCCGATATCGGTCAGAGGCCCAGCCCAATACAGAGGTGTCAGGCGACACACCCTCTCAGGTGGCAGGCGCCAACTGGCGACTGCATCGGTCAAGGGCTCTGGCCGATACGCTCATGTCGGACGACACATCCTCTTGGGCGGCACGTTCAATAGACTAAGCGTATCGGGTTGATATCGTGTCCGGCTAAGAGCTAAGCATTATTGATGTCGGCCGATATCGGCCCGCAGTGTCGCTCGGGACGGTCCTAAGTGAACTGTCCCCTCCCTCTCGAGATGAGGAGAAGCTCACCTAGTGTCGCCCGAGATGAACACTGGAGCACAATACTGGTGCTCTCAGAGTTTCCTCGCTCAAGCTCTCAACTGTCTAACTATCAGTTGTCCGAATGTGAACTGTTCTGCCTGTGCGAGCTGTGCGAGCCGTCCGAGCCATCTTTTCGGCTCCCTGTAGCTGCTATTTATAGTCAGCTGGTTGGTGGGAAGACATGGTGCTCGAAGCGCCACGTAGCTCCCTTGTACACCGGTCGATGGAGATGGACGACCGATACAAGCATTTCTCGGCACAAGGTGCTGGCTACTGGTCACGTGGCGGGCGGCACGCCTATCGGTGGGTGGCTGTGTCGCCTGACGAGCTAGGTCATCGAGGCGGCTTTGGCTCCCTGTCAGGTAGAAGGTGTGTCGGCCGGCACGTTCCTATCACGCGGCATCTCCTTGTCGAGCATCTTTGTGTCGCCCAGCCCGTGTCGGGCAGAGGCTGTATCGGGCGTCAGGGAGGCCGAGACGGGTCTGGACTTATTCATGGGCCGGAATCAGCCTTATTGCACAAAAGCGAGGAAAATTCTGTAAGAGATAGGAAAATCGGAGTAAGAGCATTGCTTGTCCAATTATTGTGAAAATGCTAATAAAATAGAGGAAAATAGAAGGAAAAAGGGCAGTTTTGATAACAAAATAAAGGGCAAAAACGTCACAAAAACTGATGTTATCAGTCATGCCAAACGACATCATCACCACTGATCGGGAATGGATCAAGGGTCGTGTTTCTTTCTGGCTCTACAACAGCAATTACAATCTCACCCTCAGACAGTTCAATTCCATCTACAACTGGAATCATGGTAAAGACCAGCACAGGAGGCCGGACAACCGGACTAATTATGACGACATCTTCGCCCAACTGGTGACCGCGCCTCCTGGCAAATCCATGAGCTACCACAACGCTGCAGTCGCTGACTTCGAGCATCCGTTTGTGCAGATTATGCATCGCATGCTCTGTACCACACTTTTTGCTCACGGCGACCTGTCTCTTAGTAAATTTCAAGAGTCAGATTTATTCTTTTTGTATAAACTACTGAAGCGTGAGGAGTGCAACTGGGGCGCGTTCTTCTTGACGTGCGTGTTGGCTATGAGGAGGAGTACGCGGAAGGCTCCTATCCACTTTGGAGAGCTCATCACACCGTTGGCCCTCTACCTTGGGTTGAACTTTTCCCAACTCACTCCGCTTTCCAACAGGAACAAGGTCAACTTGCAGCATCTACACCGTTCCAATCTCCTCCTGCTCCGTGATGGCTTGGATTGTGCACATTGCCACGTCAATCAAGAATATCAAGAATGTGCACTTCCGGACCCCGTCTTCACCATCCAGGGTGCGTAGCACTTCAAGTGGCCTATCATCACCATCGAAGATTCTGATGAAGATGGTGGCAATGACGACAACAACGATGACGGAGATGAGCATGAAGAGGAAAAGGAGGCTTTCACTCCTCTTCGGGTATGAGTAGTACCCTGAAAGCGTCCCTGAATGCACCCGGGTGCATCATCTTCTTCACAGCCTCCGCCACCTCAGCCCTCTCATCAAGGAGAGGATGTCTATATGATGCAAGGAATGTACTCGATGCTACAGGAGATTCATCAGACCCAGCAGCAACATACAATATCCTATGTTGGTATTCAGGATACCACGAACCGGCTGTTAGAGAACCAGAGGGCAATTTTTGAGAATGAGCACCTCCTCCTCGACAACCAACAAAACATCCATGACAGGTTGCATAGGATGGAGATGCAACAACATCCCTTCTATGACAATTACTGGAGCCAAAATTATTTTGGGGGGTATCCACAACCTCCGCCGATGCCCCAGTACGATCTGAGTTTCCAGGGGCAGTACCCATCATGGGACCCCACAACCCCGCAGTACCTGCCTCCACCTGTAGAATGATCGGTATCACTGTTCCACCTTTTAAGGTTGTTTTTGACTATGAGGCCATAGTCAAATTCAAGCTTGGGGGGGGTGTTGGAACATTTTCTATCCTTTTCTTGCTTTTATTGTCGTAGTTTTTATCATTTATTACTTTGTCTTTTATTTTAGCAATTTTCTGAGTTCTTAGTTTTCTAGGATCCACACTCTATCTAGTGTATCTGTGGATGTCAGTTGTAATGTGTCATCTCTGTTTTGGTCATTTGGGAATCAAGGGTAAATTTGAAAAATTGTAATGAATTTGGAAGCTTGTCTTGTTTTAACTTGGGCATATAACTTATGAAAATTATTGGGTTTGTCAACTTTACAATAGAACACCATAACTGTACATGCCTTTGATTCACGGACAGTGGACAGAATTGGTTGTTTGAGCTTAAACTGACCAAATGATAATGAGACCTTAATTTGAAATAAGAGAGAGAAACCTCTTAATTACTACACAGGTCAGTAAGGAGGGACACATAATATTTTCCAAAGGTTCTGTCAATTAATCATGTGATCTATCCACCCCATTGTTTTCATACTCCACCATAAGAATTGGAAGCACATTACAGTTTTCATCTCTTTGATTGCATCCCATGTAGATAGGTCTTGCATTGCAATATTTTTTTTCCACATATTTGTGCATGAAAATGAGAAAAAGATAGAATAGTTATACATGCACGTTATCATTAGGTGCGTGTCATTTAGTTGCATAACTATCATTTTGTAGCTGCATTCACATTTTTTTGTGTATATAGTACATCATGCATCTTATGTCTTCTGAAATATTAAAGGTGATGAACTTGTTCCATACCTTCTGAATGCTTCAAATGTATAAGTTATGTAGAAATAAGTGAGCCTGACAAATAATTCATTGTCAGCTATGAAAATAAGGGCTTGAAAAAAATAAAAGTTAAAAAAAAAGTTTTGAAAAAAAAAGAAAAAAGAAAAGAGAATTGAGAAGTAGGATGAGAGGGAGAAAGGAACCTGTTCTCACTTGCATACTAAGAAGAATAAGCACATGGTGTAGTTTCTTAGATATTCCATCTCACCTTGAGATGGAATGATAGTGCATGCATCATTTCACCCAAATGTAGGCATTAGGGCATTTTCATTTAAATATGCATCATTTATGTCATTATTGTTTTTGTGCATGTTAAAACTGTATTATGCTTCCATTTCTTCCACAACCACTTATTCCATCCACCCGTTGCTCGAATTGGTAGGCCACCGTGATTATCTCCTCGCTTTTTCATATCAGGAGAGCTGCTTCCATGTAGATGGTAGTTAGGGCGAGCAATGTAGATAGAAGATCACAAGAGGCACTGAGTCTGAACCGGAGGATTTTATTATGTTAACTACCTTATTTGATAGTGTTCATCAATTTTGAGGTAGATATCTTTTATGGATGATTATTGTCACCTTTAGGGTAATTATCATTCTGTGGTTAGTAAGGGCCGGAATGTGAAGGTCTGGCGGGGATCATATGGCGAAGTCTGTTGTGATAATCTGTTCTTTAGTTGACCCTCACAATTCTATTCTAGAGTTTTTTTGCTCGAGGATGAGCAATGTTCAAGCTTAGGGGAGTTTGATGCGATGATTTTGAGTCGCATTTATAGACTTGTTTTACTTGCGTTTTATGTGTTTATTGGTCACTTTGGTGGTTAATATTGCATAATTCACTTACATTAGTCTATGATCCTTCTCAGTGTCAAATCTGTCTTATTTTATCATTTTGAGCATAAATGATTATAATCATATGTTTTATCTCGGCTGATCTGGTTTTGTTGTGCAATTTCAGGAAAAACACATATCTACAGCTATCGATACCATTGAAATCAGTCGATACTATCGACACAGCCACAGGCAAGCAGCCGCAAGGAGCAGCGCAAAGTCGATACCATCGACTGGGAAGTCGACGGTAGCGATTTACCGTCAGGTTGCTTGCGACCAGCCAGTCGATACTATCGACACCAAAATCAATACTATCGACACCAAAGTCGATACTATCGACACTTATAGCTTCAGCGAAGGAAAAGGAATAAAACCGACGCCTAAGGGTGTCGATACCATCGACCTGCGCCGATGGTATCGAGTCAGCATTAGGCGGGACAACAGAAAAGAAAGAAGGCTTGCCGATATCGCGAGGGGTCGATACCATCGACCCGCGTCGATGGTATCTATTCTCTAAAATGAATTTGTGTACTTGGTTTGATATATCCATATCATGACCAGTGAGATTATATCATCAACCAACCCACACTTTGATCTTATGTACTATTGTTGTCTATCAACCTTCCACAATAACAATCGATCATGGACATAATGAGAATATACATATGTACTCTTAACACCCGTATGATCTCATTTCCCCAAGGCTAATACTTGAAGACATACATCATTGAGTAATATTATTCTCTAGACATTTATAATGTGACATCATTATTTTATAACTGAATTAAATAGAATGAAGCTTGCCTTTCATTTTTACAAGTTATGCCATTACAATAATGACATGATTGGCTCTTTGGGCATACATACCAACACTTTTTTAAGAGTATAGTTTCTTTTGCGAAATTCCCTTTGTCACAAATTTGGTGTTTTCTACTATTTTTGTTAGTCCAATAATGGATATAAGGGAAAAGGAAGAGAAGAAAATCCAATATTAAGAAAAAGGCAAAAGATAATAGATAATAAATGATATACTTGTAAGAATATGTGGAATTCTCTAGAATATGGTTTGGATGACCACTAATGGTTAGATTTCCGTTTCATATGGTTCCTAGTAAGAGAAGTCATGAAAATAAAGGATATAGAAAAGATAGAAAGAGAAAATGATGCATTTTAATGACCAAAATGTGCCTTATAAGAGGAAGACTTGGATATTAAAAAAATTACCTTTCATTATTGAGTTTTGGCCTCAAAAGTTTCCTATGGTTAGGTAAATTCATTATGGACTTTCCCTTAAAATTTGGGGTTAAAAGGTTTAATAGAGTGAGAGATATGGATTTTACAAAAATCCATAAAATGTATGTATTAGTGGGATGATAAATTACATGTCACAGTTGTCTTTTATAAAAGGAAATATAGGGCACATCCCTTTATTCCTTGTGAGTCCCAACAACCATTTGATCAAAATTGGAAGGCATACAGGTTGTCACCTGTCCTGCTCCCAAACAAGAAGGGGGTATTGTTCATAGTTAATTACAATAACTCTCTATTCTTTCTCTCCTCTTCACCAAACCCCACGAGACTAGGTTTGTTGGAATTAGAGAGGATTGTGGTCCTTTTAGAACCCTAAGTTATTGCTAATAATGATGTTCTAAGAAACGCCCAAAGCACCATATTAGGCAGGTTTCCGAGATGGGAATCAACCATCTCTTCCCTCGACCTAACTACCTATAAAAGGGCTAAGGTCATCTGACAAACCCAGTGGAAGACCCTTCCACACCCAAGGCATGAGGAACCCATGCCTGGAGCCCTGTTGCACCCTGTCACAATCCCCAATTGGCCACCAACAAAATTCCCTCGCTCACCTCCTTCCCCTCTCACCTACAAAGCCATAGTCGTGAACAAGTTCGGCAAGGACCCCCAGGCAATCCTACACCAATGAGAGGCACATGCACCCATATGTATGAAGTCAACCACTAGGTTGACTTGTCCCAGAGCCTGATTCATAAGCAATCAAAGAAGGGAGGTTGAAGATGAAGGTGAGGAGAATTACCCTCTTGCCCTGACGTGAGTAGATCACTGGTCCATAGTAGCAAGGGGAAAAAGTGTCCTTCCACCTCAACTCAATGTTGTGCTCGTATGAAGTGAGCCACTTGTGTGGAAAATTCTTATTAGCTGAGCCCATTCCATGTG
Source organism: Alisma plantago-aquatica (assembly GCA_963693085.1). Classification (NCBI taxonomy): domain Eukaryota; kingdom Viridiplantae; phylum Streptophyta; class Magnoliopsida; order Alismatales; family Alismataceae; genus Alisma; species Alisma plantago-aquatica. The sequence goes on along the minus strand of OY856414.1, from coordinate 12,929,058 downwards.
GAAAAGAATAAATCTCCAATTTGCTGATATGGCAACCCTCCATTGGCCAAAGGTATTTTATCTTGTGAAATTTGTAGTTAATTATTGGTAAGTTGGATCAAGACAAATTATGTATGAATCTTGCCCATAAAAATATAAGGAACGCAATAAAATATAACCAAGACATAATTTGGTCTCTAGTTCGAAAAGTACCCAAAGTTACTATCATTAATGTGTTTAATGCATTAAACCCTAATTTCTAGTTTTTGATGATCTTAGTGTGCTTAATCAATATTAATAATCAAAGATTGATCTTTTTGGATAAAAAGGATAACTTAGAGATAATTTGAGAATAATAACTCATAAATTTGGAAGCCTAGGTGTAAAAGGTAACCACCAAGTTCAAGTTTTAAATGAGAATATAGTTATCAGGTGGAATTTGAATTCTATAGGTGTAAGATTTAGTCTGGTGATCAAAATGAGAGTCATTATCTAACCTCATATGGATAGAAGAGTTGAGGTACCACATAAACATAAACCAAGCCTAAGGTGTTGATTGAGCTTGCAACGGCCCATTTAGACAACCCAACATTAGATGTGATGAAAAGTTTGATGGAAAAGCCTCAGGCACATATGTCAGTGGGAGTGGATGGTGGAATCTGAAATAAGGATCGTATCCGGGTTCCTGAGGATTCACCCTTAAGGACTTAGAAGTTCGTTAGTTTAAGTTTACCGTGCACCCTGGAACCACAAAGATGTTTAAGGACTTGCAGTGATACTTTTGGTGGTCAAGAATGAACGGAGACATGGCCTCATCTGTGGTCAGTTGTTTTGTTACAACCCCAAATTTTGGGTTCATTTGTTGAGAAATTTAATTTCTCATAATAAAGATAAATGAAAAAATAATGGATGAATGCATGGATTTCATTTACAATAGCCTTGTTGTTTGATTTGTGGGCTTTATTGGCTATTGGGCCCAATAACAAGGATATTCAATTAATTAATGAATAACTGAGATTTTGAGATAAGAAAGGTGTGGAAACCTCTAGAAGGCAAATCCAAAGAAGATTTCGTGCCTCTTAGATTCCTTGGGTTCCAAGGAGTCCAAAGTTGCAAAGAAAAGGCAATAAGAAAAGAAAATATCGATTAAGTATTTCCTTGTTAATAAAGAAATTGAAAACATTGATGAAATAGGGAAAATATGTGAAAATAAGTATATTTGAGTTATCCATAGTGGGATTTCGTATCCCAATGATTCCTAATAATAAAAGGAATACTAATGAATAAAATAAGAGAGAAATAAAGAGAAATCCACAAAAGGAAATATTTTAATAAGAATTAAAAATGAGAATAATGCATATTGATGCATTTAAGGATGATGAATATTCCTTTAAAAGGAATTTCAAATTCTTAAAGTTTCTTGGGTGCCAAGGAGCCCCAATAAAGGAGAAGAAAGAGAAAATACTAAATTTGCAAAATATGAAGATAATGTGATATATTATTAATGAATTTTGTGTTGTTTTTTGAAAGATGGTATTTTCTATTAAAAGGAAACATGATTTCGTGGCCAATAGATTAAAAGGCAAATAAAGAGAGTGAAGGAGAGGAATTTTGAATTCCTAATACTTAAAGAAAAAGGAATATTAAAACGATAAGGGAGAGAGAGAGAGAGAGAGGTGGTTGCTTCACAACCAAGGAAAGTATGTTTCCTTTCAAGGATAGGACTTGAGTCCTCAAGGAGGCACACCTTAGGGCTTCATACTCACCCTTATATAAAGGGTAGACCCTCCAATTCGAGTCCAGGAAGGATCCCTCACGCACATCTCTTCCTTCTTCTTCTTCCTTGTGATTCTTTGCAAGCAAACCCTAGGGTAGAAAGGTAGATCTTTCACGGAGCAACTATGAACCCTTCGGTGCACTCTCTGGATTCTGGATGATCCACGTTACCAACGGGATGCACAGTGGCAATCCCTTCGCTTGAACCGGTGCGCAACTGCAGCTGCACGACTGCAACGGCGGCCACAGTTGCAGGCCCGTCGTGCACGAAAACGACCTGTTAGGTCGTGTTTTGTCGGTGCTTTAGCTGCATCAGATCGTGGCGGAGCCAGGGTGGCCATGGGTGGCAACCCCCGACCCCGGAGAGGAGAGGGGATGAGCCGCCAGCCACCTGCACCCTGCCTACAGGTCCGGCAGACAAGAGGCAGCAGCGGATCAGCACCTGGCCTCTTTGGCCATGACCGAAGGCCCCGTGGGTGCGATGGAGGTCGACGGAGGTAGAGAGACCTTCAGCGGCGCTTCTCGAGTACCAAGGTGGGGAGGCAACGCAGCAGCAGACCCCAACCCTAGCGGCGTCGTTGGGTTCACGAGGGAGAAGAAAGGCAAAGAGGAATTGGACCAAAGTGCCCCTACGCGGGCTAAAGAACCAACAAACTAAACAATGGCAGAATAGTCTTTTGGTTATAATCTCAACGGGCCGCGTTTGCATGGACAAGGGTGACGTGTCAGCCTCTGGTTGGCTCTGGTAAGTGAAATCTTACAAAAATCGTAACTAAATTTTCGTAGCTCGGATTAGTACGTGTAAAATATGAAAATTGCTCAGAAAATCGAGAGGAATCTAAATAAAATATAGTTGAAGCCTAATTCTTCTTGCAATTTGAAAAGTAGTGTAAGTTATTAACTTTAATGTAATGATGATTAAGAAACCCTATTTTGATGTGATTAATGTGATTAAGAGGGTTTGATTGATGACTAAAGTTGATATTAGTCTGTTAATGATAAAAAGGAACATTAAGAATAAAAAGGATGAACTTTGCACGTAATTTGATTAATTTAGAGTTTATGTGCATAAATGGGCTTTAATGGGCCTTGAAACCCTAATGTTGGTACTTAGGACTACTAATGACTTTAATTGTTCGATTTCATGAATAGAACTAAGTTTTCAGGGTTATAATCTATTTCGAACATTAAAAGTTGTTAATTTGTGGATAAATACCCTAAATGTAGTAATTAGGGTTTTCTCATGAATCAAGGTAGAATTAATGATTCATAACGTTCATATGAATGATAGAGCATAATGAATTACAAATTGATGATAAATAAGCATAATGATCTTTTCATGGATTAAAAGGATAAAAATAACAGTTTTAATGTAAGATAAGTATAATGGGTTTAATTGATGGACAATGATTCAAAAATAAGGTTAAATGTTGTTAAGGGATAACCTTAATATCTATTGTGAATAATTAGGGTTTAAAATTGTGAAAGATGAAAGGAAACCCTAATTGCCATAGAAACCCTACAAATGAAATAGTAACCCTAGGGCTCGGATAGGTCTATTAGACTTGGATACCATGATCCATGATAGAAAATATTGGATGTTTGTTTCAGGATCTTATTGAATGCTTGCTTGTCTATTGTTGATTGGAATATTCTGTCTTAAGTCTGCATGTACAGGTATGTGGTTACGCTTATGACTAACCGATGTAGTTTTTTCGGGATTTTGACGATGTTTTCATCATGAACTGAATTAAACTGTTGGATGTTTTAATTCAAGCAAATTATAAAGTGAATATGATTATCACATAAGAAGTTATGCCTACTAGCTCAGATCTCAGTCCCTCATGTAGTTTGATGGATGACCTAGTAAAAGGCTACCAATGGGGTAGGCCATCAGGTCCGTAAATGACTTAGTAAATGGCTACCAAGGAGGTAGGTCCATCAAGTCATATTGAGTTAGAGATTGGACTTCCTACGGGGAGTGCCATGCAAATCAACCCTAGGTATTGGTCTACCTGCCAGGTAGGATCATGCAGGGTATAATGAAGATCCACCAAGTGAGAATGGTGATATCCATGTCCACTGCAGGGACACTACAGGGATAAGGGATATGAAGGGATTGATTAGTACTGCTTAAAATGTAATTTGAATGTTTAATGATAATTGGTTACCTACATTGTTACTATAGTTGAACCAACTTTTGTGATCCCCCACATACCAGCTTTGTGCTGACCGACATTTTGTTTGTCGGCGTTTTAGGTACAAATGAAAAGAACAAACAGTAAAGTGGTATATGTGGAATTAAATGTGAAGTAACGTGCACAGGAGGATTAGATAGATTGACATCTTCATGGATAGAAGTTTAGAAATCCCAGTTTTCATAAGGTGATAAAAGTTTTATTTTATACCAGTTTTCAGTATAGTTGGTAAAGTTTATTAATTGTTATTGATTATTTGTCGAACCTTTGATCCTGTTAATTGAATAACGGCTCAGACCTTCAGGTCTCCCTTAATTGGGGGTTACCAGGAGACGGGGTCGTTACATGTTTCATGTGCAAGATGGTGAAGGTTGAACACCAACGACCTAGTGGGCTACTACAATTTTTACAACCCCAATTTTTGGGTTCATATGGTTTGAAATGCAATTCCTCTAATAATGTATGATCGTGGAAATTGTATGATTTATGTGTATTGGATGGATTTCCTTTACAATATTTCCTTTGTGCATGTGAATTCGTGGACCCCATTGAGTTAGTGAGTCCAAAAGGCTAAAAAGAGAAAGAAAGTTGAGGGAAATCAAATAATGTATAAATAGGAAAAGAAAATGAGATAATAATGAAAATATGAGAAATATATGGATAGATGTATGATTGATCATCATGGATGAGATTTTGAATCCACAAGGTCTGTAATGGTAAAAGGATTTCATACATGAATAAATAATCATGACTTTTGTTATGATAAATGAAATAATTGTCAAGGTTCCAAAATAAAATAAAATACATGGTGTTTTAGGATAATTAAAGGAATAATTATCTTTCCAAGAGCGGCAACACAATGTTTAAGGCATCATGAGTAATATTTTATGATTTTTGGTAAACTTGGAATAAAAAGAAATGTCTTTTAATGGATATGTATTGTTGGTGTTTTGGAAACACCTTTCACATCAAAAGAACTCCCCAAATGATAATGGTGACTATTTAATTGCTTAGAGGGCAAGTATTGTGTATAGGATTATCTCAACCAAATCCATATTTATAAAATAAGATGGGAAGAGTGTTGGCCATTTCTTTCCTTACATGTTAAGGCTACCAAATCCAAGTCTTGATATGAAAACGAGAGGTTTCCTATCGTGGCTTACAGATTATGAGATAAACACCAAGAGTTTTATAGATGGGAAAGGATAGATGAGAGTGAGTATTTATATATAGGTTTCCATAGTGTGGGATTCAGAAATTGTCTGCCCTCTCCCCTTACTCCTACCTTCAGACTCCTCAATTTACAACCCTCTCCAGTTATCCCTCTCCCACTTTGACATTATGGATTGATCGATGATGCCTTCAATGATACCCAGACTTGGAGGGGATTGTGGGTAGCTCTACGTGAAGTAGTAGTTTATCATCTGCTTAGATCCATAGACCATGGCATGCACATGGGATCAAGAACGTGAAGAGGACAACAACCCTAGGCAGTGATCTCTTGGAAACAGTCTTTTCTCCTCCTTCTTCGGTCTATGATGGGAGGGCATCTGCACAGATGCTAGTGCATGGCCCAAGCCACTATTGCGGTGGTCGTCCAAAATCAAAGAACCCTACACCATCATCTCCCTCTCCTACAGAACCCTGACATGTAGCCACAGTCTGCCAAACCTTCACCCGGCTATCTGTAGCACACCCTGGTACCCAAGGGAGAGCATCTCCTTCTGGGTGGCACTCCCTAGAGGCTAGGGAGGTAGCCGACTTCTGTGCCTGGGTGGTGACACCACGCGACCGGGGACAGAAGGGTCGTCGGGGGCTACACGGATGTGCGCTGGAGTCCCTACATTGAGTAGAGGGTCGCCCTAGCGCAAGGAGAACGGAGGAAAAGAGGCAAATGACCATATTGCCCTTGATAGCATGATTAAGATGTGAGGGTGTGAGCATATTTCCACCTGAGCTGGCCCAACAAATAAGAAGGTAATCGCAGATGATGTGTCAAGCCTCGATTGGTTTAGGTAATATAAATCTTAAAATAATTCTGGAAATTAATTAGTAGGTCCGATGAAGCAATGCTATATATGAAAGTTGATCAGAAAAATGTAAGGAATCTAATAAAAATATAATTGAAGCCTAATTCTTCTTTCAATTTAAAAAGTACATCAAGTTATCATCTTTAATGGTTTAACTAAGAAAAACCTCTAAGATTTGATGATAGTCGGATCTAATGATGTTCTTTGAATGTTTGGAGAAAATATTAACATGTTGTCATTAAAAGGAAGAATTAGATCTAAATAGATGATATTTATGAATAAATGGCTTAATTTAGGATTCCATGTACATGAATATGCATTAAAGGGCCTAGAAACCCTAATTTTGGTAATTATGACTTTTAAATGTTTTAATTTTGAAAATCCATAAATAAAATAGAGATATGATGATCCTAATCCAATTTGAGTATAAAAGATCCTTAATATGGATAATTTGAGCAATTAGGGTTTTTATGAGTAGAAAAGCTATTTTCGGATTTGTTGACAAAAAAGGATAAAGTTTGAGAAATTGATCTAAGAAACCCTAAGGAATCCTAATGAGACTTAGAAACCCTAGATAATATTCCCAAGTCAATAAAGTGAGTTCTTGATGAGTATGTAGTAAATAGGATGTACATGCTTTTTAGGATTCTGTTGTGCTTGTGAGAGGCTTTATTGATTGTTTGGATTTCCTGAGTGGATTGGATTGTGCTTGTTTCCTTTGGGATCTCCAAATCAGGTATGTGGTTATGCTTATGGATAATCGCTCTAGTTTCTTAGAAATTTCTGAGGTTTTACCGGTTGCTTGAAATTAACTGCTTGGTTGACTTTTATTTCATGAAACTATAAAGTGACTATGGCTATCACCATAAATATATGACCATGACTAGCTCAGATCCTAGTCCTCCTCTGTAGCTTTGATGATGATGAGATGGTTGGGGTAGGATCATCAGGTTATTATGAGTCGATGTGTTGGTCTACCCTTGGGTAGGGCCATACGACTACACAACATTATGTATTGATCTACCTGTAAGGTAGGATCATAGGGGTTATTTGAGATCTACAATATAAGAGAGGTAGTATCCATGTCCACTGTAGGGACAACACAGAGGCAAGGATATGTAGGGATTGAGTAGTTATGTTTAATACGTAAAGGTTGATTTGTTAAGCAATAATTTGGTTGCATTATGTTGTTACAAATAGATGCAAGTTTTTGGTTCCCCCACATACCAGTATAATTCATTATACTACTGACATTTTGTTTGTCGGCATTTTAGGAATATCTGAAAGTGGAGAAACTGTAAAGTGGCATTTGTGAAGAATAAAGTTAATCTATTAAAGGAAGATTTAGTTAGATATAACTCTATAGTGGGTAGAAGTTCCAGATTCCTATTTTTATAAAGGTATGTGAAAATTAAATTTTTATCCCGTTTTAAGCTTATTCTTTGGTAGAATTTATTAATTATTTTGATTATTTACAAAACCATTCATCCTATTTTGGGATAACGACTCTGAATTCTTGGTCTTCCTTAATTGGGGGTTACTGGGAAGCAGGGTCGTTACAACAATCAATTGAAATTCCTTAGTGGAAATGGGACCAAATCATTATTTATTTTTTGGTGGCCCCAAGACAAAGAAAGGTCATGATGCAATATGGGTTTTCATGGACCGCCTAACCCAATAAGAACATTTCCTCACCTTAAATATTATTATCAAGGTGTCAGACCTAGTTGAATTATATGAAATAGTTCATCTGCATGGTGTTCTGAGTTCAATTATCTCTGAACATGACCCTATCTCACTTCAAACTTATGAAAGCAAGTACATGAAGAACTTGGTATGAGGTTGAAATTTAGTTTGGCCTATCACCCCCATACTATGGATAAGTAGTAAGGATGATTCAGACATTATAATACATGTTGACAACATGTGTGCTCGATTGGGGTGAATCATGGGAGTAACCCTTGCCTTTAGCTGAGTTTGCCTATAATAATAGCTACCAAGCCAGTATCGAGATTCCTTTGTATGAAGCTCTTTATGGGAGGCCATGTCGGTCGCCACTTCACTGGGATGATAAGAGGACTTGCTGAGGTTAGAGGAACTGCAATTATATGTTGACAAGGTCTCTTTGATCACGCAGAGGCTAAAGGGAGCCCAAGATCGACAAAAGTCATAGCTGATGCAAAACCGATAGATTTGTACTTAACCGTAGGTGACTACGTGTTTCTAAAAATCCAAACCCTCTGAGCTATAGCTAAGAATAGAGGAAAATTGAGTCCCTAATATGTGGGTCCATTTGAGATTCTAGAACAAATTAGTGAAGCTGCTTATCATTTAATATTACCTCCATAGTATAATATGATGCATGATGTGTTCCATGCATATAATCTGAAGTGATATGTGAAGGATCCTAGCCATGTGTTGTGCATTGAGCCTATTGAACTATAGGGGAGGATGACATACCCTGAGTCACCTGTGAGGATATTGGATACCAAGGTGAATGAGCTAACAAATAAAAAATAGAGATGGTAAAGGTTCTTTGGAAGCACCATGGAGAGGATGAAGCCACATGGGGGCTAAAGACAAACACGGAAAAGTCCCATGTTAATTTGTTTGTATTATTAGTCAAATTTTGAGGACAAAATTCCTACAAGAGGGGAAGGATTTATAACCTAGTTTTCACTTGTATTTTACTTGGTTGAAATTTAATTATTTCATTAAAAAGGACATATTGAAAATATGGTTTGCTTTTCTTTTAGAAGTATGGTTTCTTTTGCAAATTTCTCTTTGCTATGAATTTCATGGTTTGTATTATTTTTGTTAGTCCAATAATGGGTATAATGGAAAAGGAGGAGAATAAAATCCAATATTAAGAAAAAGGCAAAGACAATAGATAATAAATGATGTACTTGTAAGGAATATGTGGAATTCTATAGAATATGGTTTGGATGACAACTAATGGTTAGATTTTGGTTTCACATGGTTCCTAATAATAGAATTCATATAAAGGATATAGAAAAGATTGAAAGAGAAAAGGATGTGTTGTCATGACTAAAATATGCCTCATAAGAGGAAGAGTTGGATATTAATAAAAGTACCTTTTATTTTGAGTTTTGGAATCAAACTTTAACCACGGTTAGGTAAAGTCATTATGGATTTTCCCTTAAAATTTGGGGTTAAAAGGATTAGTAGAATGAGAGATATGTATTTTACAAAAATCCATATAGTGTATGTATTAATGGGATGATAAATTAAATGTCACAATTGTATTTGTTAAAAGGAAATATAGGCCGCATACCTTTACTCCTCACGAGGCCCAACGGTCATTGGATCAAAATTGGAAGGCGCACAGGTTGTCACCTACCCTACGCCCAATTAGGAAGGGGGTACCATTCACAACTTATCACGAGAATGCTCGATTCTTTCTCTCCTCTTCAACAAACCCATGAGACTAGGTCCATTGGAACCATGAGAGGGTTTGGTCCTTTTAAACACCTATGTTGTTGCTAATATTGATGTTCAAAGAAACACCCAAAACACCATATTGGGTAGGTCTCCGAGATGGGAAGCAACCATCCCTTCCCTCGACCTTGCTTCCTATAAAAGGGCTAGGATCATGTGGCAAACCAAGTAGAAGACCCCTACACACACAAGGTGTGAGGAACCCACGACCAGAGCCCTGCTACACCCTGTCACAATCCCCTAATGCCTACAAATGAAATAATAACCGTCACAATCCCCTAGTAGGTCTATTTGAGGTGTTGGAACAGATTGGTAAAGCTATATATCGTTTGGCCTTATCCTCTTAGTATAATATGATGCATGATGTTTTCCATGTATCCAATCTTAAGAGCTATGTGAAGGACCCGAGCCATGTGCTGAGCATTGAACCTATTGAAATCCAAGTTAGGCTGACGTACCCTGAGTAACCTATGAAGGTATTGGATATCAAGGTGAAAGAGCTCATGATTAAGAATATAGAGATGGTAAAGGTTCTTTGGAAGCACCATGGAGAGGATGAAGCCACATGGGAGCTGAAGACAGACATGGAACAGGCCTATCCTGATTTGTTTGCTTGATTTCTTGAATTTTGTGGGATAAATTCCTATAAGGGGGAGAGGATGTTATAACCTCAATTTTTATGTGAATGGTCTGAAATGCTATTTTCCCAATAAAATGTATGAGTAAAAAAATTGTACGATTTTTGTGTGATGAATGGATTTCTTTGTTAATATTTCCTTTGAATGTATGTTTTTGTGGATCCTAATAAGTTCATGAGTCCAATATGATAGAAGGAATGAAAAGTTGAAAGAAATCTATTAATGCATAAAAAGGAAAAGGAATTAAGATAATGATGAGAATTATGTGGAATTCTCTAGAAAGTATTGTGAATGACCTTTATGGACTAGTTTTGAACCCACTTGGTTGGTAATGGTAAGAGGAATCAAAATAAAGGAAATTGAAGAGAAAGAGAGTGAAAATACGAATAAAATATGCCTTATTAAGAGATAACTTGCATATGAAGAAAAGCCTCTCATGCTTTTGGATATGTGTCTCAAACTTTTCAAACATGAAGTTTAAGTCATAATGGACTTTCCCCTAGAATTTGGGATTAATTGGACATGTAGTTTGAGAGCTATGATTTTTGGAAGATTTCCTATAGTGAGAGGATTGTGCATAAATGTCACGATTTATAATCGGATTGAAATTGGATAATTTTGAATTTCCTCGAGTGCGCACAATATGGATTGTTGGATCTAAGATCCAACGACATGCGATCATCCCTCACCACCAGTTGCACTGGGCAACAGGGAAGAATATAGAGTTAGACCCTGGACCGATTTTCTTACTATCCAGGAGATGAGAAATTCTAGAGAGAGTTTCATTGGCTTCGAGAGAACCAGACACATCAATTGATCCCAAGTTCCAGTGGGATTGTGACTATCTTGGTGAAATACCTAAATCATCCATCGAGGGTGTTTGACCCTCGAGTATAAATAGGGGGGATAAATCATACCAACAGATCCACATATGATCCCTGTGAATCATCTCGACCTTGCAAGGAGTTATGGGTGATCATTTGTGAGTTTTTTCATGATCTTCACCAGCATCTAGTTAGGGGTCTCACTGAAGAGGATGGATGTCATCCTGACATCTCGGAGCAAGTGACGGGCAATTGGCGGGTTCGTTCAACTCGTGAAGTCACGATAGAGATGAGGGTGTATTTGCTTGTGCCAAAGCGAGTCACAATCCTTGAGTCAACTCAGGAGTTGACCAAACTCAGGTGGCAGATCGTGCGAGAGGATGAAGATGGCATGTTGGTAATTTGTCAAAGTGCCCTTCGCGTCTCTACAGATTGGGTATGGGGTTTCCATCTTTTTACCCTTTTGATTTTGCGCGTAGACTAGCGCTTAGTTGCGAGCCAGGCCACTGAGGTGGCAGGTGCGGGTTGGCTGGCCGAGCCAGTGCGCATGACTCGAGGTTGCTCTATCTATGTGGTGAGCCCTGATTGGTCAGAAAGTGATTAAATTAGGAAAAATCATAATTAATTATGGGTTTATCCTAAGGAAAAGTGTTATATATGAAACTTGCTTAGAAAAATCCATAGAATCCATTAAAAATATACTTGAATCCTGATTTTTCTTGCAATTCAAAGGGTGTATAAATTTGTCACCATTAATGGTTTTATTAATGAAAAACCCTAAGATTTGATGGTGATTAGATCTAGTAATGTTCCTTGGATATTTTGAGAAAACTATTAACCTGTTGTTAATAAAAGGAAGTTTTAGATCCAAAAAAGATGACCATTGTGCATAATTGGCTTAATTTAGGATTCCATGTAAATAAGAGGGCATTAATGGGCCTAGAAACCCTAATTTTGGTAGTTATGGGTTTTAATGGTTTTTATTTTGAAAATCCATGAATAAGACAGAGATATGATGAACCTAAGCCAAATTGAGAATAAAAGACCCTTATTGTGGATAGTTTGAGTAATTAGGGTTTTGTGAGTAGAAAAGTTGTTTTAGGGTTTGTTGAGCTAAAAAGAATAAAGATTGAGAAATAGATTTAAGAAACCCTAATTAATCCTAATGAGATTTAGAAACCTTAGAAAGGTGTCCCAAATCAATGAGGAGTGGTTTGGGATATGATGGTAACGATTAGGTATTATACATGTTTTCAGGATCAAGGGTTGCTTGATTGATTGCTTGGCTTGTTCGATTGGACATCTAGTTGAATTTGGATATACTGCTTCTTTTGACTCCTAATCATGTATGTGGTTATGTTTATGGCTAATCACTTTAGTTTCACGATGATTCTTGGAGTTTTATCGATTGCTTGCTATTACATGCTTGGATGAAATTTAATTCTTACGATCCATAAAGTGACTATGATTATCATTATTATTAAGTTTATAACTTGCTCAAACCGATATGACATCTCTGGGACTTATGAATAAGATTATGAGTAAAGTCATGTTGATGACTAAGAGACCAAACCCTGGTTGGGAAGGTCATGAAAGGTCACCCCCAGGAAGGGTAGACCAATGGCACCTAACTCTAGATTGAGGGGTGATCAATGAGGTACCTAACTCCAGATTGAGAGGTAGCCTAATGTCCACTGCAGGGGAAAAACCCTAAGAGAGGGTATACCAAAGGATGGGGAAAATGATTTAGAGGTTATGAAGAAAACATAATTCTTGATTGGTTACAAATAATTGATGTGATTATGTTGTTACAATCTATGTGCAAACTTTTGTTTCCCCCACATACCAGTATAACTTGTTATACTGAATGATGTTTTGTTTGTTGGCGTTTTAAGGTTACTTTCAGATTTATGCTTAATAGAAACTAGATGAATATTTAAAGTGGTGTTGAAAGAATAAAGTTACATAAAGATTGTAGGATCATAGATAGATAGATTCCTATCTTGGGTAAAGGTCCAAAGTCCCATATTTGAAAGGTATGTGAAAAGAAAATTTTTATCCTGCATTAATCTTACTTTGTGGTAGAATTTATTAATTATTTTTTATTATTTGCAAAACCATATGATCCTGTTTTGGGATAAAGGCACTAGCTTCTTGGTCTTCCTTAATTGGGGTTTCTGAGGGGTGGGGTCATTACAAATGATGTATCTAGGGTTTAATGGTGGTTATTGTATTAAAACCCTAATCGGCTATATGAGAAACCCCAACCCTAATCTCAAGAGAAGGATATACTTGTTGAGCCAGTTTAAGTGAACAACATGTGATTATGTTTTCTCTCTCCTACTTGTGTAGATCTAACCTTGCAAGTTGAATGAATGGAATAGCTAGTGAATGCTATGGTGATATGACACAGGGTGATGGTCATGAGCCTTTATGAGGCATGATGAGATAATGATATGATACATGAATGATGTTTTTGGTTCTCATGTTCAGGAAGAGGCTTTATGCCTAATGAGAGGTGATAACCTCTAGTGATGAGATCAAGGATTGTTTTTCTCTAATGATGTGATTATGTTGATGGCCTTGTATGGCAGTGGAATCAAGTGATGATGTGATAAGTTTATACTTCATACTATTTATATCTTCTGGAGTTGTAACATACCCTGATCTTTGTAGAGTTTGTTTAGATTTTGTACGTTGTAACTTGATTGATGCTAAAAGACACTCAATTGTCTTAACTAATCAAGTGAAACCCTAATCATGTAGTTGCCTTGTGCAATAGATCCATCTTCAGTGTCAGTACTTTTTGGATGGTGAAATGGGTTCTCCCTTAGTGGAAGCTCAGAGTTGTATATTATTGAGAATATGCATTTTACAAGATTGGATTTGGTCATACCCTGGAAAGAGAATGGTCAAGGTCGTATCTCAGTGATATGATTCAGTATATGTATATGATATGTTTTAAGGATGAATACAATTATACTTGGTAGGAGTACGGTTGCGGTCGTAAATCAATTTTCACTAGTGTTGTGCCTGTATACCAAGATAGGTTAGGTTATTTTGCAGTTGGACTTTATATGTCACTATGGAGGACTCGGACTGACCGAGGGTGTGGGAGATCATAGGAGTCCGACTCCTCCTAGATCTTGTATGGCACTAATTTCGAGTCCGACTCCTCCTAGATCTTGTATTACCCTCTATCAAATGATTAGCATTGGCCAGAGCCTCTTCATTGTCGATGGTGAAGACTCATGCCTGCCTTTGTTCTCCTATTGGTGGGACTACATTTGGTGCACCGGCTCCTGCTAGTAGTGCTACTTCTACGGGTTGAGCCGCTATAGGACCCATACCTCTCAGATCAGGCAGGGGATAGTTGGCGAGGAAGTGTCTCTCCTACTGACAATGGAAGCACACCTTCTTCTCAAAAAGACACTTGCCCGGGTGCACCCACCCATATTTGTGGCACCTAGGGTGACAATTCTCACTGCGGTGCTTCCCCTTTCCTCCATGTTTGCCTTTGCCATTGTTACGCCCTTGCCCCTTCTTATGGTCATTCTTCAAGCTAGAAGTACCTTTAGCATAACCCATGTAACCCTTAGATGGGTTTGGTGCAGGCATCACCGTCATCTCCATGCTCAGGGCGGTGTTGTAGGCATAAGAGAAGGTCATCGGTTTACTTGCCATCTCATGAGGCTTGATGGCAGGATGCAGACGTTCCACAAAGTGGTCGACCCATCTTTCCTTAGTCATCATGTATCCAATCCACTCTAGGAGGTGAAACTTACGAGTGTAGTCTGCAACAAAGAGGTTGCCTTGCACAAGGAAGGTGAACTCCTTCTCTTTCTCCATCTTGGTTGAGATGGGTATGAACCTGGCAGAGAAGATGGTCCTGAAATCAGTCCAGGCCATCGGGTCTTCATTTAGGTCTCAGACCATGATGTGGTTCTCCCACCATATCTTTGCTGCTCCCTCGAGGAGGTGAGTGGCAAACAAAACCTTCTTACTTAGTTGTCCCTCAAGCATGAAGAACCATTCTTGATCGCTAATGGCCATTCATCGACTCTATTGACTACCTTGGTCTTGTCATCTCCCCAAAACTTCTCTATGTTCATCTTCACAAAGTCCAGAATGGTGGCTTTGAGTCGAGGACAAACTGGTAGAGGCTCTCCATACTCACCTCTGGCGGTATCCTTGAGGGCCAATACACTAATGGCCTTAGTCAGCTTCTTCTACTGTTCCATCCAGAGGACATCAGGTGTATGGACCACCACCGTTGGTCTAGGGTTTGTAGCCGTGTCGATCTTGGTCTCATCCTTATCTTCAGACATTGGTTCCTCCTCTCAGTTCATCTTTGGTTCATTGAAGGGAATGGGCTTAGGGTCTAAGCCTTCCTCTGAGGCTTCATCGAGTCTTTTCCTCTTCCTCGAGGACTCATTACCACAGTCTCTCCTCCTATTCTCAGAAGATCCCTTACTCTTTCCAGAGGGTACCTCTAGAAGGGTTCTTGGTAGTGTCGTAGGGAACAACTACGTTCTTGACACATGCCATGCTGGTTTACACAAGTTAAAATCTTTTAACCATAGATTTATAACTAGAAAAAAATATAAGCTTTAAACTTACATATGTGTCATCTTATTTACATGCATTTTATTATTTGGTGGAGGATTCCCTAATCCTTAAAACCCTGAATTCCCAAGCATAGGAGGTGTGGAGAGAGAGAAAACCATAAGTACTTAAAATTTCTTCACAGAACAGGGGTAAAGAAGGGACGAAAATAGATGTGAAAACCTAGAGGTATCTTATTTTGAGTATATCCTTATATTTTGTCCAGGAAGTCACACGGACTTCGGAAGTCCTCATAAACTAACTAGTGGGGTGGAGGAAAATCTTACCAGCCCCCAGATCGTGATCCTTTTCTAGACACATCCATCTTTGGAAAATTCCCTAATAACTCCCTTGGGCTCTAAAGAATTTGTAAAATTAATAATTATTAGAGAATATATGGAAAACCATACTCTGATACCAAATGTAATGAACCCACCCCTCAGTAACCCCCAATCAGAGAATACAAAGAAGGTAGTACTGTTGTCCCAAAACAAGATCATATGGTTTTGTTAATAATAAAAAATAATTAATAAATTCTACCACAAACTAAGCTTAATGCAGGATAAAAATTTTCTTTTCACATCCTTTCAAATATGGGACTTTAAACCTTTAACCAACATAGGAATCTATCTATCTATGATCCTCTAATCTTTATGTAACTTTATTCTTTCAATGCCCCATTAAATATTCATCCACTTTCTATTAAGCATAAATATGAAAGTAACCCTAAAACACTGACAACAAAATGTTGGTCAGTATAACAAGTTATACCAGTATGTGGGGGAAACAAAAGTTTGCACATAGATTGAAACAACATAATCACGTCAATTATTTGTTACCAAGAAAGAATTACATTTTATTCATAACCTCTCAACCGTTTTGCCCATCCTATGGTATACCCTCTCTTAGGGTTTTGTCCCTATAGTGGACATTAGGCTACCTTTCAATCTGGAGTTAGGTACCTCATTGGTCACCCCTCAATCTGGAGTTAGGTGCCATTGGTCTGCCCTTCCTGGGTTTAACCTTTCATGACCTTACCAACCAGGGCTTGGTCTCTTAGTCATCAACGTGACTTTACTCATAATCTTATTCACAAATCCTAGAAATGTCATGCCAGTTTGAGCAAGTTATAACTGTAATAATAATGATAATAATAGTCACTTTATGGATTGCAAGAATTAAAGTTCATCCAAGCATGTAATTGCAAGCAATCAATAAAACTCTGATAATCATCATGAAACTAAAGAGATTAGCCATAAACGTAACCACATGCCTGGTTAGGAGTCAAACGAAGCAATATATCCAAATCCAACTAGATGTCCTATCAAGAAAGCTAAGCAATCAATCAAGTAACCCTTGATCCTGAAAACATGTATAATACCTAATCATTACCATCATATCCCAAAACACTCCTCAGTGACTTGGGACACCTTTCTAAGGTTTCTAAGTCTCATTAGGATTCATTAGGGTTTCTTAGATCAATTTCTCAATCTTTATCATTTTTAGGTCAACAAACCCTTAAACAACTTTTCTACTCACAAAACCCTTATTACTCAAATTATCCACAGTAAGGGTCTTTTATTCTCAATTTGGCTTAGGTCCATCATATCTCTGTCTTATTTATGGATTTTCAAAACAAAACCATTAAAACTCATAACTACTAAAATTAGGGCTTCTGGGCCCATTAATGCCCTCTTATATACATGGAACCCTAAATTAAGACAATTATGCATAAAGGTTATATTTTTTGATCTAAAACTTCCTTTTATTAACAACACGTTAATATTTTCTCAAAATATCCAAGGAACACTACTATATCTAGTTACCATCAAATCTTAGGGTTTTTCATTAATAAAACCATTAAGGTGACAACTTTATACATTTTTCAAATTGCAAGCAGAATCAGGCTTCAATTATATTATAATTGGATTCTATGGATTTTTTATGAGAAAGTTTCATGAATAACACTTTTCCATAGGATAAACCCATAATTAATTACGATTTTTCCTTAAATAGTTGATTTTTGACCAATCAGGGATCGCCACATAGGCAGAGCAACCCCAGGTCCCGCGTAGTGGCTCGGCTAGCCAACCCATGCCTTCCACCTCAGTGGCCCGATGTAACGACCCCGCTTCTCGGTAACCCCCAATTAAGGAAGACCTATAAGTCAGAGCCGTTATCCCAAAAAGGATCAATGGTTTTGAAAATAATAAAAAATAATTAATAAATTCTACCAAAGACTAAGCTTAAAATAGGATAAAAATTTACTTTTCACATACCTTTCAATAATAGGAATCTGGAACTTCTACCCACTGTATAGTTCTATCTAACAAAATCATTCTTTAATAGATTATCTTTATCTCACAAATGCCACTTTAATGTTTGCCACTTTTAGATATTCCTAAAATGCCGATAAACAAAACGTCATTCAGTATAAATGAATATACTGGTATGTGGTGACAACCAAAATATTGCACATATATTCTAACAACCTAATCACATCAAATAGTTGTTAACAATGCAAGATTACATTTTTCAATATGACTTCCCAACTGCTTTTACTCATCCTCTGGGATACCCTCTCTTAGGGTTAAGTCCTTGCAAGTGACTTTAGGCTACCTTCTCCATCCTAAGCTAGATACTTGGGGTCACCTCTCTGGGTGCCCGGTGGTCTTCCCTCTGGGTGCCTGGTGGTCTTCCCTCTGAGGCTTGACCACCTCTGGCCTTCCCTCTGGGTCTTGGTCTGTCATCTTACATCTAGAGATGGTATGTATGTTCGGGAAAGTCATATATATATACATACTTAAATTGTGATAATCATATTCACTTTAAAGGTTGTAGAAATAAAATCATCCAAGCAGTTTATTTCCATGCAATCGATAAAACGTCAGAAAACACTGAGAGAAAATGAGTACTCATAAATAACCACATACATGATTTGGAGATCTCACAGGAAATAACACAATCCAATCCAATCCAATCCAATCAGGAAATCCAAGCAATCAATCAAGCGAATCACACAAGAACTACAGAATCATGAAAAGCATGTACAATCTATTTACTACATACTCGTTAAGAACTTACTTCAATGACTTGGAATGGCTTCCTAGGGTTTCAAATCCGAATTAGGGTTTCCATAGGGTTCTTTAGATCTATTCCACAACTTTCCCTTTTTATGTCAACAAAAAACCCTAAAACAAAAATTCTATGTTCAAAACCCTAATTTCTCAACTATTCATATTAAATCCTCTTTATTATCAATTTGGCTTAGTATTAACCTAACTTCATCTCATTCATAAGATCTCAAAATAAAACTCATTAAAAGTCATTAACACCTAGATTAGGGTTCCCATTAATGCATTTCATACATATGAAGCCCTAAATTAGCCAATTGAGTATAAAGATCATTTCTTTAGATCTAAAACATCCTTTTTATTAATAATAGGTTAATATCATCTTAAATCACCCATAAAACTTTACTCAATCTCATTAATATCAAAATTTGGGGTTCTTACTCATAAATGCATTAAAGATGACAACTTTATATACTTTTTGAATTATGAATAGATTCAGACTTCAAAACTATTTTTATTAGATTCCTTTCATTTTTCAGGTCAATTTTGATATATAACTCGTCCACATCTAAATTACCAATTTATTACTAGAATTTTCACAATTAAAACAATTATAGACCAATCAAAAGAAGCCACGTCAGCGCTTACCTTAATATACTTGAGTCCATGTGGATCCCGACTGGACCAATGGTTGTGCGCCACTTCAACAACTCTACCCAACTAGTCTAGGCCTGAAGTTCTCTGCAAAAACTCATCATTACCCCTTCCTTGCAATAGACAAACTGAGGGTAGAAACGTCTTTCTACGCTGAGGCATTTCCTTCCTTCGGTCCTTTTGCTCATAGAGTTCTCTTGGACGAGTCAAACCCGTTGGTTGACTTTGCGATCTCGGGCTCTAGGGTGGTGGGAGAGGGCACAAACCACACTGCCCCACCCCGCTGAACTCGCGTGTGGGCACCAATCGCCAAGGGGAGGCGAAAGCAGGGAGAAAAATGAAGGTCTGACCTACGGTAGATCTATGGAAATAAGAGAAAATGAGAGGAACGTGGGGTCAAATTGAGAGAAGGGGGTCTCTTCCTGAGTTTGGGGGGTCTCACACACAGCCTTCAGAAGATTAGAATGCCTTATATAGGCATGGGCGAGCGAGTTTATGCGGCGATGGGCCTTCTCTTCCATGTAAATTGGGGAAATGCACATCTATCTCCCAAAGTACCCAAAATTAGGATCGTACAGATTCAAAACTCCCTTCCAAACCGATTGGGAGTATTTTAGGAGTGAAGGTGGCAGAGAGCTAGAGGATTGTTCCCAGATAACATCACAATCTCTATTCACAGCTTTCCCAGAACAACCAAAGCTTGGTGATGATCTTATGATCATCATATCTTGATCCTAGGAACCACATAGAACGTGACAACATAATGGGCCAGAACATAGTTTCCCATGCCAAATATAACTGTGACATTTTAATACATCTCATTTTATTCCCTTTCCACTTTAGGAAATCTTCCAAAATTGTATCTCCTCAACCAAGCATCCTTTTAATCCCAAATTTTAGAGGAAAGTCCATAATGACTTAAACTACTTGTTTGTCAAGTTTGGGACTCAAATACAAAAGTATAAGAGACTTTTCTTCACATGAAAGTTATCACTTAAAAAGGCATATTTTCTACATATTTTCTCTCTCTTACTCTTTTATTCTCTTTATTTGGATTCCTTTTACTATTAGAAACCTTATGGACTCAAAATCTCATCCATGATGATTCAATCATACATCTCTCCACATATTTCTTATATTTTCATCATTATCTCAATAATTCATCATTTGATTTCTTATTTTTCTTTTAATCATATTGGACTCATTAACATATTATGATCCACGAAATCACATGCACAAAGGAAATATTGCAAAGGAAATCCATTCAATACACATAAATCATACAATTTCCATAATCATACATTTATTGGAGAAATTGCATCTCAAACCATATAGACCCAAAATTGGGGTTGTAACATCCTTCCCCTCTTATAGATATTTTGCCCTCAAAATTCCACCAAACATACAACAATTCAGGATAAGAATTTTGAATGTCCATCATCAGCTCCCATGTGGCTTTATCCTCTCCATGGTGCTTCCAAAGAACCTTTATCATCTTACATTCTTACATCTAAATTATTTCACCTTGGTATCTAGAATTCTCACAAGTGACTCATGATATGTCAGCCTTCCTTAGAGTTCAATAGGTTCAATGCTCAGCACATGGCTTGGGTACATTACATAGTGTCCTAGATTGGACGTATGGAACACATCATACATCGTATTATCCTGAGGGGTAAGGCTAAACATAAGCAACTCCACCAATCCATCTCAAATGAACCCATGTATATGGGACTCATCTTTCTTAGATATAGCTCAGAGGGGTCAGATTTTTGAAATGCATGCTTGCGCACAGTGAACTGCATGTCAGTCTGCTTTGCATCAACACATGACTCCTATCGATTCTGGGCTTTCTCATCCATTGCTCGATCAAAGTGACTTCATCTGCATACACTGTGATTTCTCTAACCTTCACAAGGTCCTCTCACCGACATCATCCTAATGAAGCGGTGATCGACACGACCTCCCTTACAAAGCTTCTTACATGACATGATTCCTCAAGTGTGACTCCTCAGAAACCTTAAAAATCACTAGTCGTGGGTCTCACCACCTTCTTTTCCTTGGAGGTATATTTGAGGTTCTTATAACAATCCTTTTATCTTGTCAAGATTGGGCTAGATAACTAGGAAACAACTAACTCGACCAACAAGTCTGATTGTATCTGGATGTTAGCCATACATGTCTCATCTTCTAACGATCATAGGGTTCACCTAGCAACCTCTGCCAGCCTCTCTATTGGCCAAATAAGACAGCTATATACCTGAGTTGTGTCTCGGCTAAGAGTATCTGCCACCACATTAGTTCCCTTATGTTCTAGGTGATGGTGAAAATAGAAACCTTCATATACTACACTCATCATCTTTGTCTCGGGTTTAGGTCTATCTATGTCAATAGAACTTTGAGTTGTTACTCCCATCATCTTAGCTATCAAACTCAAACTGGTAACTCAAATATTCCAAACTACTATGGATAGGTACGTTCTCATATTACCCTTGTTCTTCTTATGCTCTCAAATAGCCTATCTAATATATTCTCCAAAGGGTGTGGTACTTGCTTCAATTCTCAAACATCATAGAAGGGTTTCAAATCATATCACCTCTATCTTTAATACATGGCATGCGTTGTGTCCAGTCTCTCACACCCATAACGAGATGAAATAAGCATTTGGCTGCAATCAAAATACATAGTTCATCCTGTTCCAAGAGTAGAGATGGTGCACCACACACCGCCATTACACTTTCCAGTCCAAGTTGAAACATACCTCTCTTCACTCCACACCATGAACTTCTCAACTCTGTGTCTACAACCATGGGAAGACTTTTCCCATCACTTTTGGGTCTTAACATCTCTCTTATGTACAATCCTTAGTCATTACCTCAAGGTCTGTAGGGTGCTGGTACTTTTGGGTTGATCGAACCCTTATGCATCTAGGGAGTGCCTCTCACATTTACCCCTTAGGCCCCATGAACTCATGAAGGTATCCAACCTCCTAACCCATGGTCCTCAGGCAAAGATAGTTATCACCTCCCGACCCTATGGTCCTGTGCATCCAGGGAACAAAATACTCCTACTTCCATCAGTCTTATCCATTCCTGACCTTAGTATCGAATTAGGATTCCATCATAGCACATCTCATTCTTGGATTCTTACCTGAATCTCCATCATCCCTCTGGGCACTCGTGGTTAACTTTGCATCCCTTCATAGGGATCATGGCGACCTACCTAATCTAGTTTGGCCCCATACATGTTACCTTTCATGGCAACAGATCCTTATGCCCCTTAAGATGGTCGTACATGGGTCTATAGATCCTTCCTCATATTATGTCCTCTTACAATTAGCTCATCAAGCTCTTATAAGTGGCATCTTCAGGTTACCTTAAACCTAATCGAAAGTTGGTGCTCACCCTAACATGAAAGGTCCCTCCCTAGGACTGGAGAAAACTATCACTTGATAGTAACAAAGGTCATAAAACGTTCTTATCTCTAAGGTTTACATCATCATGTATATGTTTAGATCCTAACATGATACTTATGCACGTATCTAGAAAGAATACAACATACTAAACCATTTTTAGTTCCTTGGTATATCATACTTGTTCATCTTCCTCAACGTTGGACCAATATCATACCTGCATATGTCACCAACAACCATATATCTCAGCTCAAATGGGGTTTCCTTCTAATACGTGGGAAGGGGTGCCAAGATTAATCCTATGAACTCAATCATCCATGTGAGTATCATGTGCACCAGGTACTTCTTCTTCCCCTCTTTGGTCCGGGAACCCCAGGTTGACCTCTTATGCATCAGCTGTCTAACCATGAACCAACCCTATACAAGATAGGGCACATACATCTAACACTCTTCCACATGAACAACCTTTGGAGTTATACACAAGGACACCCAATAGGGTGTGAGACCTCACGACTTGTTATCATACCATACCTCTTTAGGATCCTTGAAACTCTCTTTCCTACACCTCAAAGGCAGGCACTCATTTTATCTGTTCGTTTGTTCACAAAGCCTCTTTATCTTTTCTAGGGTTTGGTTCTTCTAAAGACAACAAGGTATCACAAGCCTCTAAGGATCGTACACAAGGCAACCACATATATCTACTCAAGTTCATCTATTCTGTGCCATATCATACCTAACTTCTCACGACTCCTCATGTATCAGAGTCAAGGTCTCCAAACTTCTTCATTGGGTCTCGCTCTCTCTCTCTAAAGCTAACCCTACAAGTGGTCCTACCACTGAAGGTTCTCTCATAGAAGATGGGTCAAGCTCTTAAGGATATACATCTATCTTCATCTATGTGAAATGTGCTATCCAAAACTTGTGTTCGACCAGGATCGTCCAAAATTCTGCATGTCTATCTAACAAACTATCAAGAATAACCCCTCTGGCTCAGGTCTAAAATCTGCTGCCAGCCTTGCTACCACACACTTCTACATAGGTGCATGCCTCTTTTCTACTCATATATACCTGTTAGGGTTCCTATATGGTCACCATCAACCTTCTCAATGGGGGAGTGATCCCTCACCCTCAACAGACACAACCCAACCAAGGTCGGATCACTACAAGGCACCAGGGGTCAAACAACCACACATAGTCTATGTTCCTCAAGCATACTCAAAGCCTTTACGTAAATCATGCATGTCAAACCCACGTATATTCATGCATGGTCAACTATGATAACCAACTCATCATGTCTTCTCTTTTTCTATCCACCGCTTAAGGTTTTGGGTTGAGCATCGTCCTTAGAGGATACATCAGGTCTCTTCCTCTTCCTCCAGGGCTAACTCTCTCCTCATCATCCTACAAGATGGTCTAACCTCATCATTCTCCTAAGGGGTAACTAAGGGCACAACAACACAGGCCATGCAACCTAAGCATGTAACTAAACTCAGTCTGAGTTTCTAATTTTCAAAACTTATGTCCATGACATCTTTCTTACATGATTTTTATTATTTGGTCGAGGATTCCTTAATTCTTATTATGCTTACCCTGAACTTAGGAGGGTGGTAGAGAGAGAAACCCTAATATATTAGAGCTATTCAATGAATAGGGTAGAGACGGGATGAAGACATATGAGAGAAGACCTAGAGGTATCTTATTTCGAGTCAAATCCTCTGATTTTGGCTAGGCAGTCACACAGAATCTGGGAGTCCTTGTAGACCGACTAGCGGGGTAGAGGAAAATCTTTCCTGCCCCTAGATTATGATCCTTTTCTAGACACCTCCATCATTGGAAGATCCTCTAATAACTCCCTCAGGTTCTAAAGTGTTTGTAAAATTTAATAATTATTAGATATTAAATGGAAAACCATGCTCTGATACCAATTTTAATGACCCCGCTTCACGGTAACCCCCAATTAAGGAAGACCAAGAAGTCAGAGCCGTTATCCCAAAATAGGATCAATGATTTTCCAAATAATAAAAATAATTAATAAATTCTACCAAAGACTAAGCTTAAAATAGGATAAAAATTTACTTTTCACATACCTTACAAAAATAGGAATCTGGAACTTCTACCCACTATAGAGTTCTATCTAACTAAATCCTTCTTTAATAGATTATATTTATCTTCACAAATGCCACTTTATTGTTTGTCACTTTCAGATATCCCTAAAACACTGATAAACAAAATGTCGGTCAGTATAAATGAATATACTGGTATGTGGTGACAAGCAAAATATTGCACATATATTCTAACAGCCTAATCACATCAAATAGTTGTTAACAATTCAAAAATTATGTTTTTCAATATAACTTCCCAACTACTTTTACTCATCCTCTAGGATACCCTCTCTTAGGGTTAAGTCCTTGCAAGTGACTTTAGGCTACCTTCTCCATCCAGAGCTTGGTACCTGGGGTCACCTCTCTAGGTTCTCGGTGGTCTTCCCTCCGGGGCTTGACCACCTCTGACCTTCCCTCCGGGGCTTGGTCTCTCATCTTACATCCAGAGCTGGTATGCATGTTCGGGCAAGTCATATATATACTTAAATTGTGATAATCATATTCACTTTAAAGATTGCATAAATAAAATCATCCAATTAGTTTATTTCTATGCAATCGATAAAATGTTAAAAAATACTGAGAGACTAAAATGAGTACTCATAAACAACCACATACCTGATATGGAGATCTCACAGGAAATAGCACAATCCAATCCAATCCAATCCAATCCAATCCAATCCAATCCAATCCAATCCAATCCAATCAGCAAATCCAAGCAATCAATCAAGCCAATCACACAAGCACAACAAAATCTTGAAAAGCATGTACAACCTATTTACTACATACTCATTAAGAACTAATTTTAATGACTTGGAAATGCTTCCTAGGGTTTCTAATCCGAATTATGGTTTCCATAGGGTTCTTTAGATCTATTCCTCAACTTTCCCTTTTTATGTCAACAAAACCCTAAAACATCAATTATATGTTCACAACCCTAATTTCTCAACTATTCATATTAAAGCATCTTTATTATCAATTTGGCTTAGTATTAACCTAACTTCATCTCATTCAAAATATCTCAAAAATAAAACTCATTAAAAGTCATTAACACCTAGATTAGGGTTTCTAAGCCCATTAATGCATTTTATACATATGAAACCCAAAATTGAGTATAAAAATAATCTCTTTAGATCTAAAATGTCCCTTTTATTAATAACATGCTAATATCATCTTAAATCACCCATAGCACTTTACTCAATCTCATTAATGTCAAATTTTGGGTTTCTTACTCATAAATGCATTAAAGATGACAACTTTATATACTTTTTCAATAATGAACAAGTTCGGGCTTCAAAACTATTTTTATTGGATTCCTTGCATTTTTATGATCAATTTTCATATATAACTCATCCACATCCGAGTTACCAATTTCATACTAGAATTTTTGCAATTAAAATAATTATAGACCAATCAAAAGATGCCACATCAGCGCTTACCTTAATATACTCGAGTCCATGTGGATCCCGACTGGATCAATGGTTGTGTGCCACTTTGGCGACTCTCTCCAGTGGGTCCAGGCCTGAAGTTCTCTATGAAAAATCATCATTACCCCTTCCTTGCAATACACAAGCCGAGGGTAGAAACATCTTTCTACACTGGTTCATCTCCTTCCTTCGGGCCTTCTGCTCATAAACATAGTGGCCTTAGTTGAGTCAACCCTATTGGTTGACTTTGCAAGCTTGTGCTCTCGGGTGGTGGGTGATGGAACAAACCGCACCACCCCACCCCATCGAACTCGCATGTGGGCACCAATCACCAAGGGGAGGCAAGAGTAGGGAGAAAAATGAAGGTCCGACCTACGATAGATCTAAGGAAACGGGAGCAAACTAGAGGAACGCGGGGTCAAATTGAGAGCAGGGGGTCTCTTCCTGAGTTCGGGGGATCTTGCACACAACCTTCAGAAGATTAGAATGCCTTATATAGGCATGGGCGAGCGAGTTTATGCGGCGATGGGTCTGCTCTTCCACGTAAATTGGGGAAAGGCACAACTATTTCCCAAAATACCCAAATTTAAGGTCGTACAGATTCAAAACTCCCTTCCAAACTGATTGGGAGTGTTTTTGGGAGAGAAGGTGGCTGGGAGCTAGAGGATTGTTCCTAGATAACATCACAATCTCTGTTCATAGCTTTCCCAGAACAGCCGAAGCTTGGTGATGATCTTCTGATCATCAGATCTTGATCCTAGGGACCACATAGCATTTGACAACATAATGGGCCGGAACATAGTTTCCCATGCCGAATATAACTATGACATTTTAATACATCTCGTTTTATTCCCTTTCCACTTGAGGAAATCTTCCAAAAATCATATCTCCTCAACCTAGCGTCCTTTTAATCCCAAATTTTAAAGGAAAGTCCATAATGACTTAAACTACTTGTGTGTCATGTTTGGGACTTAAATACAAAGGTATGAGAGACTTTTCTTCACATGCAAGTTATCACTTAAAAGGCATATTTTCTACATATTTTCCCTCTCTTACCCTTTTATTCTCTTTATTTGAATTCCTTTTACTATTAGAAACCTTGTGGACTCAAAATATCATCCATGATGATTCAATCATACATCTCTCCACATATTTCTTATATTTTCATCATTATTCCTTCTTAATAATGCATTATTTGATTTCTTCTTTTTCTTGTAATCATATTGGACTCATCAACATATTATGATCCATGAAATCACATGCACAAAGGAAATATTGCAAAGTAAATCCATTCAATACACATAAATCATACAATTTCCATAATCATACATTTATTAGAGAAATTGCATCTCAAACCATATAGACCCAAAATCGGGGTTGTAACATCCAACTCATAACTAAGCGTTAGTCTACAAATGAAATCAAAAGGGTAAAAAGATAGAAAAGCCATACCAGATATGTAGAGACGTGAATGGCACTTTGGTAAATCATCAATCCGTCATCTTCCTCCTCTCATCCGATTTGCCGCTTGAATTTGGTCAACTACCAAGTTGACTCGAGGATTGTGACTCACTTTGGTGCAAGCAAATACACCCTCATCTTCTTCGCAACTCCACAAGTTGAACGAACCCGCCAATTGCCTGTCACTTGCTCTGAGAGGTCAGGATGACCTCCGTCCTCTCCAGTGAGACCCCTTACTTGATGTGGTGAAGATCATGAAAAAACTTGCAATTGATTGCCCAGAACTCCTAGCAAGGTTGAGACGATTCTCTTGTCATAAGGAGAGGCTACTTATCAAAGAAGAACTATCTCAGAGGTATCTCTAGATGTTATTTGTATAAGCTGCCTCAACAATTTTAGGTTGGGATATTCTAAGGAATTATATTTAGCTTGATAAGCTTTTCCCAAGACGATTCTACAATTGTTCCTTCAACTAATACATCCTTATCAATGTTATGTTTATGCAGAGCATAAACCCCTAACATATGACATCTATACTATAGTATGTAACTAGACTAATCTCAAAGTTGGCCCTTCTAGGTAACCAAACATTAATTATCTTATCAGAAGTCATGTTCTCATTTTCTCATACGATCAAAAGTTCTTGGATACCAAGATTCTTTACCTTGGTATCCGTTATATGTGCCAAAAACACATAACATCCTCATCATTTCCATCTCTCTGTTGTTATTAACAAAGCCAAACATATAAAAGAATCTTTCTTTTATTTTGGGACATTACTTATTACACATATCTTTATCTTGGAACCAAAGTCCAAGATGAACTGATACTTTTCTAAGTATCCATCAAAATAACACTTCTAACTCATGCACATCAAGTTTCATAAGACTCACTTGATTGCCATGTCCCTGAAAGGAAACAACACAAAGAACCATATTCCTCTTATCACCCCATCATCACCCAGGGTTGTTTATCAAAGAGAAGAGATTATCATCTCCTCTAATTATTGCATGAACTTTAAACTGTTCGTGAGTCATTTACTCTTGTTTCATCCTAGGTTCCTTGCCATCATCATAGGAATTATAAGGATGATTACATGTCATCACTCCTTTATTTGTTATTATCTAACATGTTCATGAAAATTTTCTAATTTTATTTATATTCACATCATAGAAAAAATCTTTATTATTCACAAATTCTTTATTGAACAGGGAGCATCTCCCTTGTTCCCTTTCTCTTATCATGAGGATTGTACTTTTTACTTCCTCATACTCATAAACTGGTTTCTAATAACTCAGTTGCTATTTCATTGCAGTTAGAATGTGATAGAAAAATCCATGTCATATTTTCAGTTTCATTATGCTCTTTAGATTGTCTCCAAATGACTACTTGATCAGAGTAATTAGAAAGATAGCAATCTAAGAGTCCCATACTTACCTTGCCTTCAATAGATGAATATCTGGCCAGGGTATGCAAGTACTGAGATTAAGTAGTAAGCACCTTGTTTTACATTGTAAACTTTACTTTTCATATCATCCAAGTCACACGACTTAATATCCCTGGATTTCTCCAGGCATCTCATTTACATCTCTGCCTCTTTTATATGGACAAAAGCAACTATAAAGCATTTAAAAGAATACTGAACATAATATAAATTTTAGTCCTCATCATTTCTTCCCCCTGTTCCCATAGGACAACCAAAGGGAAGTCAATAACAACAATCCTTCTTATGATTATCAGATAAAATCAAGAGAAGACATATCAGAATGGAAAAGCTCTATCTGACCGTCACCCCTCGCGGTCATCTACCACTTCAGGTTGACTCAAAACATAGAGTCTAGCTATTTCATGTTGTTGCTTTTGCCTTTTTACACTATTGGGTTGTAATTTTTGTAAGCCCTGTTGAGTCTACCTTGGTTGTTGGGTCATTTCCTCCTTTCTTCTTAAACGAAAGGGGTAGTATGTTCAACATGCATATATCTATAACATGTCTTGTCCTCGTACCATGGTCTTATCGGTCTCATTACCGATGTAGAAACTAAGTCAAGAGTTCTTACAAGTGGAAAGTTAGGACTTTTACTTTTACTTAGTGACTACTGCCCTGGTGCACTAGGCATTTATTGCACTGGTGGCCCCAAAAACTTTGGCTTTTTAGAACAATTAGGCAAATGTCTCTAGAATTGTAGAGACATTTCCTTAATTCTCAGCTTATTGCCCTTCCTTGGGCATTGTTATCACAAATGTACTATCTGTCTATACTTATGGCAGAGTCTATTTTCTTGCCATATGTTAATACTTTCCACATTTTCCACTATTCCAATATGACTATGTCATTCAAGAACCCTTTCAGAACCCAAAGTTTCTGCATTGAGGACCGGTAACCAAGGTTGTATTGCTAGTATCCAGTCCACTATAATCCATCATTGTTGTCCTAATCTGCCCAACAAGAGTATAAAAAGCTAGATTCTCTATCCTTATTGGGTCAAGATGGGAATTCTCAGGCACTCGTTCTTCTCTTGCTTGATCCCTTGCACCTTCCCTTGGTGCAACAACATTGCTCTTAGCAATGTGTTCCTCGTGTTCTCCAGTCATTTTTAAACTTCATCCTTTCTTCGTCATAAGCATAAGTCACGATAAGATATACCGGAGGACACTAGAACACACTCAACACCTTAGTC
Source organism: Alisma plantago-aquatica (assembly GCA_963693085.1). NCBI lineage: Eukaryota > Viridiplantae > Streptophyta > Magnoliopsida > Alismatales > Alismataceae > Alisma > Alisma plantago-aquatica. The sequence goes on along the minus strand of OY856414.1, from coordinate 12,898,744 downwards.
CTATGTCTCTGTAGACTCAGCAAACCGTAAGCTCTGATACCAAAACTTTGTGATGACCCGACATCAAATCAAGCCATCACCAGTAATAATTGTTGAATAACCATAAGCAGCGGATTAACGAAAATAATTAAAAAATTAAAAACATTTTGCAAAGAGATCCATTTCCAGGAAACTCTTAAAGAAAGAACCAAAATGTATATACATCATGGTTCACATTGTACATACATTGTACCATCTCATCTCGAGGATAACATATAACAGTTGCTTTGCCAAAACCTATATATAAGCAACATAAAATCCTCGAGGTAATCAAGCCAAAATCTCAGATCATTCATGAAACCATCACGTACTAAATCCAAGGACCTGAGAGTATAGAGATGACACATAGGACTTCTATCTACAAGACGTGACTGACAGTACACTCAACCTGAGCTGTTACTGTTGTTCCTATTGCTGTTGTTCTCCCTCTACAGTACGGTCTCTACCCCCTCGTGCATGCCCACCTAAAAAAATGTGGATCCCATGGGGTGAGACAATTGCCCCAGCGAGAGATATAACTCTTCGCAAACAATATTATTATCACAGGTAAATAGTATAATACTGAGCAGATGATTCTTTATATAAATAAGCAAGATTAATCACTATTTATAAGTAGAACAGAGAAATCCCATCCTTGAAAGTAATGCAACTATCTATGATAGAGCAATAAATAATCTATTCACTTTATAATGAACATGAAGAACATGTATAACATCTATTTAAGATGTATAAAAGAAGTGTACATCAACCAATGCCTTCCATATTCCATCCTTAAGCAAATACACTACACAATTGATTACATATTTACAATCACACTTATGCCCTGGGGAGATGAGGTATACCACTCATACTCCAACCAACCACCGCTTAGTCAAAATTGGTACCATACGTTATTCAAAATAATGTTATTGCAATATAACCCCTCATCTTGGGTAAATTGCATTTTGATCCAAAATAAGAGAACATTGCTCAAACGTTATTCAAATAGGACCAAACTTGAAACATAAGTTTGTCACCTGGTAATAAAACACTTTAGAGAGTTATATTAAAGTTCTAAGCAACTTATTTAAGTCAAAAAAATAGGGTTAGACCTAAACCTAGGTCAGGGATGTTACAGTTATAAACCCCTAACAAGGATTTCATCCCCAAAATCCCAAATGAAGGGAGACAATAATTATTCATACATTATATCATTAAACCTCCACATACCATCTTTATGTCATGGAGATGCCATAGAACTTTGACCAACACAAAGTCCTTCCATTCAGGGTCATCATAGAATCTGTCATACATGACACATACTCAACTGTCCTTTTCATAATGACTGCAGGGTCAATTCTGTGTCAGGTAACACTCTCTAAGTCAGAGAAGTACTATTCATACTTCAAATAATTCGGGTGTTTAACCTCATTAATTTGTCACTTTCCCAACTTACATATTTTATGTAAAAAGATTCTTGACCTTAGGAGTCTTCCATACCCCTCACTTAGTTTAGCATTTCTCCTCCAAGGAAAGACTAGAGTTTCATTCTGTCACCCATTTAGTACTACAACTCTTATCATGCTTCTGTTATGCCACTCTAATCTATTGACACAATATTAAACTTACTTATGACTTGTACCAACTATCTCGTTAGTTGTTTATATTCTTGTCATAAGGAGAGGCTACTTATCAAATAAGAACTATCTTAGAGGTATCTCTAGATGTTATTTGTATAAGCTGCCTCAATAGGTTTAGGTAGGGATATTCTTAGGAATTATATTTAGCTTGATAAGCTTTTCCCAAGACGATTCTATAATTGTTCCTTCAATTAATACATCCTTATCGATGTTATGTTTATGCAGAGCATAAACCCCTAACATATGACATCTATACTATAGTATGTAACTAGACTAATATCAAAGTTGGCCCTTCTAGGTAACCAAACATTAATCATCTTATCAGAAGTCATGTTCTCATTTTTTCATACCATTGAAAGTTCTTGGATACCATGATTCTTTACCTTGGTATCCGTTATATGTATCAAAAACACATAACATCCTCATCATTTCCATCTCTCTGTTGTTATTACCAAAGCCAAACATATAAAAGGATCTTTCTTTTATCTTGGAACATTACTTATTACACATATCTTTATCTTGGAACCAAAGTCCAAGAAGAACTGATACTTTTCTAAGTATCCATCAAAAGAACACTTCTAACTCATGCACATCAAGTGTCATAAGACTCACTTGATTGCCATGTCCCTGAAATGAAAGAACACAAAGAAACATATTCCTCTTATCACCCCATCATCACTCAGGGTTGTTTATCAAAGAGAAGAGATTATCATCTCCTCTAATTATTGCACGAACTTTAAATTGTTCATGAGTCATTTACTCTTGTTTCATCCTAGGTTCCTTGCCATTAGCATAGGAATTATAAGGATGATTACATGTCATCACTCCTGTCTTTGTTATTATCTAACATGTTCATGAAAATTTTCTAATTTTATTTATATTCACATCATAGAAAAGATCTTTATTATTCATAAATTCTTTATTGAACAGGGAGCGTATCCCTTGTTCCCTTTCTCTTATCATGAGGATTTTACTTTTTAGTTCCTCATACTCTCAGACTGGTTTCTAATAAATCAGTTGCTATTTCATTGTAGGTAGGATGTGATAGAAAAATACATGTCATAATTTAGTTTCATTATGGTCTTTAGATTGTCTCCAAATGACTACTTGATTAGATTCATTAGAAAGATAGCAATCTAAGAGTCACATACTTACCTTGCCTTCAATAGATGAATCATTGGCCAGGGTATGCAGTCATTTTCAAACTTCACCCCTACTTCAGCATAAGAAGAAGTCACTATAAGATAAACTAGAGGACACTAGAACAGACTCAACACCTTAGTCCCATGTCTCTGTAGACTCAGCAAACCTTAAACTCTGATACCAAAACTTTGTGATGACCTGACATCAAATCAAGCCATCACTAGTAATAATTACGGAATAGCCATAAGCAGTAGATTAATGAAAACCACTAAAAATTAAAACCATTTTGCAAAGAGATCCATTTCTAGGAAACTCTTAAAGAATGAACCAAACTTTATATACATCATGGTTCACATTGTACATACATTGTACCATCTCATCTCGAGGACAACATATAACTGTTGCTATGCCAAAACCTATATATAAGCAACATAAAACCCTCAAAGTAATCAAGCCAGAATCTCAGATCATTCATTAAACAATCAGGTACTAAATCCAAGGACCTGAGAGTATAGAGACGACACATATGACTTCTACCTACAAGACATGATAGACGGTACACTCAACCTGAGCTTTTACTATTGCCCCAATTGCTGTTGTTCTCCCTTTGCAGTACGGTCTCTACCCCCTCGTGCATGTCCACCTAAAAAAAATGTGGATCCCACGAGGTGAGACAATTGTCCCAGCGAGAGATATAGCTCTCCACCAACCATATTATTATCAGAGGTAAATAGTATAAAAATGAGCAGAGGATTCTTTATATAAATAAGCAATATTAATCACTATTTATAAGAAGAACAGAGCAATACCATCCTTTAAAGTAATGCAACTATCTATGATAGAGCAATAAATAATCTATTCACTTTATAATAAACATGAAGAACATGTATACCATCTATTTAAGATGTATAAAAGAAGTGTACATCAACGAATGCCTTCCGTATTCGATCCTTATGAAAATATGCTACACGGCTGATTATATATTTACAATCACACTTATACCCTGAGGAGATGAGGTATACCACTCATACTCCAACTGACCACTGCTTAGTTGAAATCGGTACCATACAAGGTCAATAGAAGAGCCGGCTGCCAAGACCTCTCCCGCCTCGGTCAGTAAGAGACAACTAGCAAGACATCTGGTGTCAACTACTGGCAGGACATCTTGTGTCAACTGCAATTATCTTACCAGGGTATACAAGTATCTTCTCTATAGAGTTACATCCACAACATGCACTCTCTTCGGAAGAAGACCACTGAGCTTTCCCAGATTATAAGGATAAGGAAGATTATACATCAATTCCTCACCTGGTCAGGAGATTCTCATCAATCCCCACAACACATAAAATAATGAAGAAGAATTTACACATCAATTCCTCATTTGGTTGAGAGATTCACATCATCACGTTATAAATAAGGAAGGTACTACATCAAACCTTCATTTGGACGTATGGATATACTTTGTCCTTCACCCCTGTATATTCAAAAATATGCTCTCTGAGTTAAACTCATTTCACCATTCAACAAATTCTAACACTGAATGGATTTATGGTCAGGGCAACTACATGATGAGATTCCACTTGATTAATTAGGTGCATTACAATATCTTTTAGCATCAACCAAGTTTCAAACATGAATTATAACACATGCTATAAAGAAAGGTGTAATACATTTGTCAAGTACTTTTATAACCTTTGGAACACTTTGAATGCATAACACTTGGGATCTCAGCTCCTTATCACATTACTGGGGATTCTCATCCCTTAACATTGTCATCATCATGATTATAGATCTGGGTATTAAACCCTTAGTTCATTACTAAACATTGTTACCTCTTTAACAGGTAACTGTTACCTCTAGGTCCTCAGACCAAGGTATTCATTACACTTGTTGTACAAGTATTTCACATAGCTCACAAGGCCCATTAAACATATTATCACTTCTCACTAGGCAACAACTATCTTTTAAGATATCAGAATATATCAACATTATACTTGTTGTACAAGTATTTCTCATGGCTCGCAAGGCCCATTAAATATCGTGTCACCTCTCACTAGGCAACAATTATCTCTTTAGGTCTTCAGACCTTTATACTTGTTGTACAAATATTTAACATGGATCACAAGGCCCATTTAAATATGTATCATACAAAACATCATAGCTCATACCTGGCTATGCTCATCATTTCATGATTCTTACATGGTTATCACTTCACAATAAAAACACTAGCAGTATATGACATCACCATGCAATGCAATAGAAATACAACCTTCCCCTTATTAGGGTTAGGGTTTCTCATTCTAACCGATTAGGGTTTCAAGTGCATAGTATCACCCTTCATTAGGGTTAGGGTTTCCCCTTATTAACCAATTAGGATTTCAAGCATATCATCACCCTTCGTTAGGGTTAGGGTTTTCCCCTTATTAACAAATTAAGTATTCAAGATCATATTATTAGGAATAAAACCCTAATTCATACTTCATTCATTTAGGAGTATCAATGTATGCTCATTAACATGATTATCACACATGTAAAAGTTTCTCTCTTATCCTCATTAGGATGTTGATTGCATCGTACTTTATTAAATTGGCTCAATCCTTCACTCAAGGTTTATTGGCCTACACTTAACACACTACATTAAACTCTTTATGTCTTAATGTACTACTTGACATAACACAATTCATGTGTTACTCCATTAAGTACATTGAATTGAGATGCTTCTATCATATTGGGTATAAAGGTGTGTACTTGACACCATATCATGCTTTCATATCGTGCTTGAGGTGTAACCTCATCACTATATCGTGCATATATATCGGGCATGAGGTATATCCTCATCACCATATCATGTATAAGGTGTATCCCCCATTACCATATCGTGCACCCATATCAGGTTGCCCAACATTTAGGGTTTTTCATCTCAAGTTATATGTACTTAGCTTCATATCGTGTATGAGATGAGTGCCTGACCTCATATCGTGTATAAGGTGTTTACATGATACCATATCATGCACAAAGTGTGCACTTTACCATCATATCATTTATAAGGTATGTGCTTCATCATGGTATCGTGTTAGTGGGACATTCACCTCACCATATCGGGTTACCATATCGGATTACCATGTCGGGTTAGACCCTTATTCTCATGCCTTTTAATACCTTCAAGGGATCAATCCTATCATGTGTTCAGTGACCGGCTGGACAACTGGTTGAACCCTTTACAATCAACTCATTATACAAGATGATAGGGGTGTGGGGTTCCAAGATATATCGGGTTGCATATCACCATGTAGGGTTTCAACACCATATCATGTTAGGGTGTATAATTGACACCATGTTGTGCATAAGGTATATGCTTGACCTCATATCATGCACAAGGTGTATGATTGACACCATATCGTGCACAAGGTGTATGTATGTGTCACTCATATCGTCGACGAGGTATAAACTCATCACTATATCAAGTTACCCATCATCTAGGGTTTGTCATATTGGATTATAATGTATACTTGGTTCCATGTCGTGCATAAGGTGTATACTTGACCTCATATCGTGCACATGGTGTATGCTTAACAACATATTGTGCACAAGGTGTATTCTTCATCATCATATCGTGCATAAGGTGTATGCATCCTCATTGTATCATGCTAGGGGTATATTCACCTCACCATATTGGGTTAGAGGTGCTTTAACCCAATATCAGGTTGGACCATGATGATGTCATCATCATCAACCTCTATATTCTTGTTCTTACTGTTCTAGTTCATGAAAATAGTCGTAAACAAATTTTGGAACTCATAGGATCATTAATTAATCAAGAAAATTCGAAATTGAAGGTAAATCAACAAGTTCAACATAATTGAAGGTGAATAATAACATATTTGGGTTCAAGTTATATAACCCGCCTCAAGAACAACTTCAAAGCTCCAAGCTCCAAAGCTTCACATTTCTAAGGTTGAAGATGACTTGTCAAAAGTCCCAGGCTCGTTCACAACTCCTCCATATACAAGGAATCACCATAGTTAAGAAGTTGGTGAGGAAGAAAAGAAAGGAATAACTATAACCCGAGAATCATGCTTCAACCAAGGTTGAAGATGACCATGGCCTTACCTTAAGCTCGGTGCTCAAGCTCCCCTTGCTCCTTGAGATAATATGCACAATATCTAAGAGGGTATGCATGATATCTTAGAGAAAGAGAGTTGTAGGGTTCGTAAACTTTCACTAGTAGGTGAAAGGAGAGGTATTTATAATTGAGGTTCATGAGAGAGTGTATATAACAGGTGTCATAGACATATACTACTAGGTGACATGTGGCCATGCATGGTTGACACGTGTCCATGCATGCACACATATATATATTGACATGTAAAAGTCTTGGGGATACTGTAAAGATAAGATTTTGGCCTTTAGTTATCTTGTTTGAGAAGATATCTCATCTTTATCTCACAAATTATGCAAACTGATACAACTTTTTGGAAGGAGCATCTAACTCGTCATGGATCACCTCCTTGAGGTGCTAATCCGATATGAATTCTTTCAAGTAGTTAACAAAATGATTTGGGACCTCCTCTATGGCTTCTTGGCTGATAGGTACTCCCATATAAGCTTTACAACTCATAACAACTCATGTAAGAGCTTCAACTATACATCATCTCTTGCTCTTTTCATCACCAAGAGTACTATAACGACCCCACATCCCGGTAACCCCCAATTAAGGGAGACCAAGAGGTCAAAGCCGTTATCCCAATTTCTCGAATCAAAGGTTCGACAAATAATCAATAATAATTATAAAATTCTACCAAACTATACTGAAAGCTGGAATAAAATAAAACTTTTCATACCTTTTTAAAAATTTTGGATATCGAACTTCTATCCATAGCTTCAATCTATTCTAACTAATCCTCCTTGCACTTTAATTCTTATTTTCATAATATGCCACTTTACTATTTGTCCTTTTCAAATTTGTACCTAAAATGCCGACAAACAAAACGTCGATCATCATAAATGAATATGCCGATATGTGGGGACAACCAAAATTTCACATATATGGCTAACAATCTAAATATCACAATCAAGTTAATTAACAAGTCAATTTACGCTTTCAATGTGACATTCTCCACCACTTTTGCCCTAACTCTGGAATACCCCCCTTTAGGGTTTCTCTTTTGTCATTGACTTAAGGCCACCTTCTCCATCCTGAGCTTTGTGTCTGGGGTCACATCTCATGGTTCCCATTAGTCATGCAATATCATAAGGCCACCTTCTCTATCCTGAGCTTGGTGCCTGGGGTCACCTCTCATGGTGCCCATGGGTCTTCCCTCTTGGGCTTGACCTCATTGCATCTTACATCAGGGTGGCATGTAGGTGTGAGAATACACACTTATATCTTAATTGTGATAATCATATTGACTTTATGATTTGCATATATGAACATCCAAACAGATAGGTTGTATTCAATTCGATTAAACATCTGAGAAATCTCTATGAAACTAAAACGGTTAACCATAAATAACCACATACCTGATCCAGAGCATCTTGATGTCCAAGCAATAATGATAAAGAACAATCAAACAAGCAATCAACAATATCCTGAAATTAATGCATAACATCCAAGTGTTATAGTTTATCCAAAACACTCTCAAGATTGACTTGGATTCCACCTTAGGGTTTCTAGGACAACTTTAGGGTTTTAGCCTCCATAATGCATTTATCACGTTTAATGCTCTTTTAGTTCACAAACCCTAATTTCAAAATCATAAGCATACTTGAAAATCAATTAAGTTTATTATGTCTCTTTTACACTAGAACTACCATCTTTATCCTTTTTAGTCATGTCAAGGTCATTAAACCCAATTATCTCCTTTAGTTCTTTCGAATTGACAACTCGTATTTCATTATGGTCTAATTCACATATGAACTCTATTTATCACTAATTCCACATTTATCCACTAGAAAACCCTAATTACCAAATTAGGGTATTCATCCACAATTAGGAACTTTTATACTCAAAATAGCTTAGATTCATCATATCTTAGTTTTATTCATGGATTTGAACAATTAAAGCCATTACGAGTCAAAATTACCAAGATTAGGGTTTCAAGGCCCATTAAAGCATATATATGTACATGGAACCCTAAATTAATCAAATTATGCATAAAGATTATCCTTTTGGATCTAATGTATCCTTTTTATAATTAACAGGTTAACATCAACTTTAAACATCCAAATCACCCTTCTCAATTCATTAATCATCATAGATTAGGGTTTCTTAATCATTAATGCACTAAAGTAGATAACTTCAACTACTTTTAGATTTACAAGAGGAATTAGTTTTTGACTATATTTTTAATGGATTCCTTGCATTTTTTTGAGCAAAATTCATATATTATATGTATCCATCCGAGCTACCATTAATTAGATATGATTTTTGTAAGAATTACTTACTTGGACCGATGGCAGGCTGCCACAACATCTTTCCCATGCAAAACGTAGCTTTGGCTGATCATAACCAAATTACCCTTTTGCCCTCACTTAAGTGATCGACACTACACAATGCGGAGGGGCAAAACCTTCCAATGACCCTAGGTGGTCTTCAACCTCCAGTCAACCGCAACAACCGCTGATTGCATCCCTTCATGGGGCTGCCCTCTCCTCCCTAGGCCATGAAACTTGCCGCCAGCCACCGCCCCCTTGCGCACATGGGGCGCCACTTAGTCGCAGCCAGCGCGGCCGATTTCACGCTCGTCAGGCCTACAACTTGCGGCCGTCGCTGCAACCAAACGGCTGCTGTTGCGCATGCTTTAGGACATGGCCACGATGGCTAACCTGCTCCTTGGCATCATGGCGCATCAGGCTTCCATCGCAACCCCTTCTTGGCTCATTGTTGCTTCATGCTCATGCTGCTCCTCGTGGTTAGGGTTTATGGACAAAAACAAGGAAGAAGAAGGGAGAAGGATGCATGGGATCCTACTGGACTCGACCAAGGTTCTACCCCTTATATAGGGGAGGGTAGCAAAGCCCTAAGATGCCCATCCATGAGGTAACAAGTCCCTTTCCTAAAAGGACACTTATTTCCTTAATTAAGAAGTAATCTTATCTCTTAATTATCTTCTTAATAATCTATATCCTTTAGATATTAGAAATTCAAAAGTTATCTCTTTCATCATCTTTGAGCTTGGCTTTTAATCCATTGGCCACAAAATCTTATTTTCCTAAAGCAAATAACATTTCTTTTGATAATATCAAAAGGTTATTAATTATGTAGCACATTTTTCTCATATTTTGTATTATTTGCATTTTCTCTTTCTTCTTCTTTATTGGGACTCCTTGGACCCCAAGAAATACTAATATTTTGAAATTCCTTTTTAAGGATACTTATTATCCTTCTAGATGCATCTACATTCTTCATTTCTCATTATCTTACTTTTTTTCTTTATTAAGATATCTCTTTTCAAGGATTTCACTTTATCCTTTATTTCCTTTTTCCTCTTTTCCTATTTCTTCCATTAGAAATCACATATAAACGAAATTTATTCAATTGTGGCCATTAATGCCACTTTCTAGAGATTTCCATGTATTTCTCATAAATACTTTGCTTAATATTCATTATCTTGTATCTTTTCCTAATATTTGGACTTTTCTTCTTTTTTATATCCATTATTGGATTAATATAATAATGGGAACCACGAAATTCCTATCAAAAGGGAGATTTGCAAAGAAATCCATCTTTTGAAGCAAAGCATACAACCTTTTTAATTAAGTCCAAATTCATAAAATCATTACATTTCAATTATGAAAATACATGCAAAATCAAGGTTGTAACATCCTTCCCCTCTTATAGGAATTTTGCCCTCAAAATTCCATCAAACATATAAACAAGCAGGATAAGACTTTCTCATGTCCATCATGGCTCTTATGTGGCTTCACCCTCTCCATGGTGCTTCCCAAGAACTTCATCATCTTATATTCTTACATCTGAGTTCTCTCTCACCTTAGTATATCGTACCCTCATAGGTGACTCAGGTCATTTCAGCCTCTCACAAAGCTGAATAGGTTCATGGCTCAACACATGGCTTGGGTACCTCACATAGTTCTCTAGATCGGACTTGTGGAACACATCATACATCACATTATCCTTAAGGGTAAGGCTTCACACAAGCATCTCCACCAATCCATCTCAAATGGACCCATGTATCGGGGACTCAACTTTCTCAGCTATAGCTCAGAGGGGTCGGATTTTCACATCACATATTCTCCCATTGTGAACTGCATGTTAGTCTGCTTTGTATCAGCTCATGACTCATGTCACCCCTGGGCTTTCTCAGCCATCGCATGATCAAAGTGACTTCATCTACACACACTGTGGCCTTTCTGACCTTCACAAGGTCTTTCCACCGACATCATCTTCATGAAGCGGTAACCGACACAGCCTCCCTTACATAGCTTCTTACATCCCGATAATGTCTATGATGGTTAACATCACATCTTACATAGAATGAAACTGACTCCATGTATCACCTTGAACGAGCACACATGCTTGCAGCTGCCTAGTTTGGCTAGAGGCTAGAAGAGGTTGTTAGGTTAGCCCTAAGATTGGAAAAGGAGATATGTTTGGCTAACCCTCAGATGTAACGAGATATGTTGATCGAGTTAGTAGTTGCTTGGTTATCCATCCTAGGGCTTGTTGTGATAGAAGGATGGTTGTAGAACCTCAGATGCACTTCTTTGAAAAAGAAGGTGATGAAACCCTGACTAGAGTGGTTTAGGGTTACCAAGGAATCAATCTTGAGGAATCATGACATACAGGAGATCATGATTTTAAGATCACCATACACCATGGTACTACTAAGATAATAAGTGGTAGTAGTACTTTGGATGTCTAAGAAGTGTATGGAGTTGGATGTGGTTTGTCGCCATGCATGTCAGGGGGTGAAGGACGGACACCAATAACCCATTGAGTTGATATAGAGGATAAGAGTCCCTGAGGGGGAATGGGAGTTCATCACTATAGATGTTGTGGTAAGTCTCCCTAGACGAGGAAGGTCAGGATGAAATGTGGGTTATGGTAGATCACCTTACCTAGATGACATGATCTAAGAGAAAGAGAGAGAGTATTGTCAAGGGACAGATCTGATTGAACTACATATAAGAAAGAGAGATGGTTTAACTACACCATGATGCGAGTTCAAAGGTTCTTGAATATAACCTAAAGATTCACTTCCATGAGGTGGAAGTAGGTATATGAAGAACTCGATGCTAGTACAGCTTATCACCCCTAACTGATGGTTAGAATGATCCATACTAGAGGGTCTTATCCCATGAGTTCATGAAGGTGATCAATCTCCTAACCCATGGCCCTCAGACAGTGATAGTTGTTACCTCCTGACCCTATGGTCATGTGCAACTAGGGAATTAGGCAACTCCTACTCCCATCAGTCTTATCCCTACCTGACCCTAGGATAGACTTAGGATCCAACCATAGCACATATCCAACTCAAAACCTTACCCAAGTCTCCATCATCTCTCTCAGCATTCGTAGTCTGACTTACATCCTTTCATAGGGATCATGGCGACCTACTTACCTCAGTCAGGCCCCACACTGGTTACCTCCATGGTAACACATCCACATGCACTTAGAGATGGTTATCTATGGGTCTACAGGTTCATTCTCATACTGTGTACTCTCCACTTAGCTTCTCAAGATCCTATGAGACCTCTTTAGGTTACCTCAACCCAACAAAAGTTGATCCATACCCTACAGAAGGGTCCCTCTCCCAGGATGGGAGGAAACTATCGCTTGATGGCAACAGAGGTCACAAACGTCCTTATGTCCATGGTTCACATTCACATGAGCATGTTTATCCCTAGCAAGCTACTAAGGCATGTAGTTAACAAGCAAACCACTACTAAACCATGCTAGGTCTCCATGGTAGGTCATACTTGTTCTCATTCCTCAATATTGGACCAAGATCATACCTGCCCATGTCACCAACTTATATGTGAGGGGTTCATCAAACATACACCTTAATCTCAGGGATCTCCTTTTCCTCTAAACATGAGGAGTTCCATGCTCGATTCTATAGAAACTCAAATCTCATCATGAGCATCAGGTACACTACTTCCCCTCTTAGGTCTAGGAACCCTAGGTTCACTTTTCTAATGTCCAACTACATGCTCAACCCTATAACCACGAACCAAGCATGTACAAGATATGGAATGCACTTCCTATTATCCTTCTACTCGAGCAACATCCCAGAGTCGAGTCCTCCTCAAGGTCAACCAACTAGGTATGAGGCCTTCCAACTTGATACTATACCTTCTCAGGGTCTAAGGAACTCCTCTTCCTATCCGTAGATGGAAAGCACCTATATCATATATACATTGGTACCAACAACCTCATCCTTCTTCTAGGGTTTGGTTCCTCTAAGGCAACCAAGATACCATAAGCCTCCAGAGATCATGCACGAGGAAACTGCAACCATTCACTTAGGTCGCATCATCCTCAACTTCTCAGGGTTCCTCCTAACCCAGAGTCTAAACTTCCAACCTTCTAGCTCGGGCCCTGCTCTCTCTCTCACTAGAGCTTAACCCTACAACAACCTTACTACCAGAGGTCCTCTCTTCTCTAAGGTGGATCAAACTCACAAGCGTATGCTTACATGGGTGAAACCTATGTTTGCTCAAGATTATCCATAGCTCTTTACTTATCTCATAAGATATCCATCATGCCCTCCGGGCCTGGGTTTTTAACCTACTGCCAGTGCTATGACATACTCTAGGTACATACACGACCATGCTCATATCAGCCCATAGAGTTTCTATAGGTTCTTCACTAACCTCATCAATGAAGGAGTTATCCTTCACCCTAACGTGCATGACCCTTCCCAGGGTTGGGTCGCCAAAGGTACTAGGTCAGCCAACCCTGCATGGTTCATACTATCATCGATATCCAAAACCAAAATCATGTCAACCCCCACACACATGGTCGTTCATGACATCTAACTCATCATGCCATCTCTCTCTCTCACCACCACTTAGGGTTAGCATCATCCTCAAAGGATGTGCCAGGTCTCTACCTTTAATGGAGGTTTTTGCCTCCAAGACCAACTCTCTATTCATCCTCCTGACATGAAGGTCTAACCTCAGGTCTCTCCTGAGGGCATGATAACACATGTCATACAACCTAAGCATGCAACTAATCTTTAGTCTATGCTTAAACTATTAAGCTTATGTCCATGACATCTTATTTACATACTTTTTCATTAATTTGGTGGAGGATTCCTTAACCTTATCATACATACCCTGACCTCAAGAGGGTGAGGAAGAGAGAGAAAAACCCTAAACCTCAGAATCTTAACATCATTAGAGTTGAGAAGGGACAAAAATAGATGAGAGAGTCCTAAAGGTATCTTATTTCGAGTCAAAACCTCAGACATTGGCCAGGCAATCACACTACATCCGGGAGTCCTCGTGACCAACTAGCGGGGCGGAGGAAAATATTGCCAGCCCTCGGACCGTGATCCTTTTCTAGACACCTCCGTCATTGAAAAATCCTCTAATAACTCCCTTGGGTTCTAAAGAGTTTGTAAAATTTAATAATTATTAGAGATTAAATGATGAACCAATGCTCTGATACCAAATGTAACGACCCTACCTCCCAATAACCACCAATTAAGGGAGACCAAGATGTCAGAGTTGTTATCCCAATTTCCCGAATCAAAGGTTTGACAAAAAAATCATTAATAATTATAAAATTCTACCAAACTATATTGAAAGCTAGAATAAATTAAAACTATGCATACTGTAACGACCACGCCTCCCGGTAACCCCCAATTAAGGGAGACTAAAAGGTCAGTGCCATTATCCCAATTAACAGGATCAAAGGTTCGACAAATAATTAATAACAATTATCAAATTCTACCTACTAAACTGAAAACTGGTATAAAATAACAACTTTGCATACCTTTTCCAAAAACTGGGATATCTATCCGCATTAGGAGTCTATTCTAACTAATCCTCCTTTGTACTTTAATTCTTATTTAATTCCACATGTGCCACTTTACTGTTTGCCCTTTTCAATCTTATACCTAAAATGCCGAAAAACAAAACGTCGGTCAGCATATCAGAATATACTGGTATGTGGGGACAACTAAAATTTTGCAAATATGGATAACAATCTAATTATCACAATCAAGTTAATTAACAAGACAATTTATGCTTTTCAGTATGACATTCTCCACTGCTTTTGCCCTAACCCTGGCATACCCCCTTTCGGGTTTCACTTTTGCCATTGACTTAAGGACACCTTCTCAATCCCGAGCTTGGTGCCTGGGGTCACCACTCATAGTGCCATCTAGTCATGCAATATCATAGGCCACCTTCTCAATCCCGAGCTTGGTGCCTGGGGTCACCACTCATGGTGCCCATGGTCTTCCCTCCTGGGCTTGACCTCTTTGCATCATCCATCAGGATGGCATGTAGGTGCGAGAATACATACTTATAATATACTTGTGATAATCGTAGTGACCTTATAATTTGCAAGTATGAACATCCAACCGATAATTTGCATTCAATGTGGTGAATCATTCGGGAAACTCTTCGGGAAACTAATGTGATTAACCATAATTAACCACATACCTGTTAGGTTGATCTGAGATAGAATAGTCCAATCAATTAATGACATCCAATCAAGCAAGTACATGACTCCTGAAATTACATTCAATTCCTTTTTATCAAAATCTACCCAAACCATCTTGCTACTTATGGTTTCTATTCCTTTTTAGGGTTTCTTCCTCTTTTTAGGGTTTACTTTGCAATTATGATTTTTCTTCATCTTACTCTTTTAATCCCTAATTTTCTCATCTATCCTTCACAAAAGTTATTAAGGTTACCTTTTACAAACAGATAACCTTAGTTTTAGATTAAAGGACAATTAACCATCAATTAAGTCCATTAAGCTGCTTTTCCATTAAAGCTACCATTTTTATCCTTTTAATCCATGACAAAGTCATTATGCTCATTTATCCGCAATTCATAGTTCATTATGGTCTAATCCACATATGAACGTTATTTACCATTAATTCTACCTTTTATCCACTAGAAAACCCTAATTTCTACATTAAGGGTATTTATCCACAAATTAGGAACTTTTATACTCGAAATAGCTTAGATTCATTAGATTTCAAATTTATTTGCGATTTTGAATAATTAAAGCCATTAGGAGTCACATTTATCAATATTAGAGTTTCAAGGCCCATTAAAGTATATTCATGCACATGAAATCTAATTAAACCAATTACGTGCAAATTTCACCCTTTTTGTTCCTAAATTTCCATTTTATCATTAACATATTAGTATCAACTTTAATCATCCATTAAACCCTACTATAAATATAAATCATCTCAAAATAGGGTTTCTTTAATCATTAAAGAATTAAAGTTGATAACTTCTACTACTTTTCGAATTGCAAGAGGAATTAGCTTCTAAATATATTTTTATTGGATTCCCCTCATTGTTCTGAGCAATTTTCATATTTTATGTGTATTCATCCGAGCTACTATTAAGGAGATACGAATTTAGCAAAATTCACTTACTTTGGGCCAATCAGAAAGTTCCAAGTGTCCTTTCCATGCAACGTATCTCAGCTTGCTTGAAAACATAACAAAAAGACCATTTTGCCCTCCACTTAAGTAGCTCGTCCTTTGTTACGCCGAGGGAAGAACCGTCCAATGGCCCTCCAGCTTCTTCAACCTTGCGATCGACCTTCCTTCAACCGCCCTAGAAGCCATGGCAGGGCGTTGCAGGCCACCCCCCATCACCTCGAGGTTCAGATCTTGGCCAGAACCCATCCCCTACCTCCGTTCCCCCCCCCCCCCCCCCCCCTGCACTCAAGCAGGCTGCAAATTCTGGCCGAGACAGCTAGTCCCATGAACTTCAAGCCAGCGATCCTTTGCGGGCTTACATTCCTATTGCAGGTGTTGTGCAAGGACGAGAGAGAGGAGGTGGTGTCAGATCCCTTCTGGGTAGTCATGGGAGCGTCCTGCCTCCGACAAGACTACAAACAAACCCCTTCATTACTCTATGGACAAAACTATGCCTTCGTTAGGGTTTTATGTGCAAGAAACAAGAAGAAGGGAGAGAGAGGTGCATGAGATTTATCTGGACTCAGCCCTACATCGTACCACTTATATAGGGGAGGGTAGATAGGCCCTAGGATGCTCATCCACAAGATCCAAGTCCTTATTCTAAAAGGTAACCAATTCCTTCAATGAGAAGAAACCTTCTCTCTCTTCTTTATCTTTTTGATATTCCTTTTTCTTTACATATAAGTATTTCGAAAATTACTTCATTTATATTCTTTGTACTTGCCTTTTAAATTATTGGCACGAAATTTCTATTTTCTTTTAGTAGGAAATACTTCCTTTTCAACAAAACCACATAATTCATTAATTATGTATTCACATTATCTTCTTATTTTCTATTATTCGTATTTTCTCTTTCTTTTTCTCCATTGGGACTCCTTGGATCCCAAGACACTCTATTATTTCGAAATTCCTTTTTAAGGATACTTATTATCCTTCTAGATGCATCTATATTCATTATTCCTCATTATCTTGTTTATTTCTTATTAAAATATCTATTTTTGAGGATTTCTCTTTATTTCTCTTTTATTTTCCCTCATTGTAAAACCTTGTAACATTAGGAATCCTTTAGATATGAAAATCCACCAAGGATGACTTAATTATACCTCTTTTATCTTATTTTCCACATTTTATCATTGTTTCCAATTTCTTTCTTAATAAAGAAATACTTAATTGATCTTTTCTTTTCTTATTACATTTTCTTTGCAACTTTGGACTCCTTGGGACCCAAGGAACCCAACAGCATGAAATCCACCTTTGGATTATATTTTTTTTCCTTCTAGAGGTTTCCACATCTTTCTTTTCTTGAAAACCCAATTATTCATTTACTAATTGAATTTCCTTGTTATTGGGCCCAATAGCCAATAAGGCCCACAAATCAAACAAGAAGGCTATTTTAAATGAAATCCATTTATTCAAAACAAGTTGTATCATTATTTTTCCAAATATCTTTAATATGAGAAATTACATTTCTCAGCAAATGAACCCAAAAATTGGGGTTGTAACATCCTTCGCCTCTTATAAGAATTTTGTCCTCAAAATTCCATCAAGCAAGCAAACAAATAGGATAAGCCTTTCTTATGTCCATCAGGGCTCCCATGTGGCTTCACCCTTTCCATGGTGCTTCCCAGGAACCTTCATCATCTCATATTCTTCCATCTGAGTTCTTTCTTACCTTGGTATATCATACCCTCATAGGTGACTCAGGACCTTTCAGCCTCTCAAAAAGTTGAATAGGTTCAGGGCTCAGCACATGGCTTAGGTACCTCACATAGTGCTCTAGATCGGACTCATGTAACACATTATGCATCATGTTATCCTGAGGGGTAAGGCTAAACAGAATCATCTCCACCAATCCATCTTAAATGGACCCATTTATCGGGGACTCAACTTTCTCAACTGTAGCTTAGAGGGGTCGGATTTTCACATCACATATTCTCCCACAGTGAACTGCATGTCAGTCTGCTTTGCATCAGCTCGCGACTCATGTCACCCCTGGGCTCTCTCTCAGCCAGTGCACGATCAAAGTGACTTCATATGCACACACTGTGGTTCTTTTCTGACCTTCGTGAGGCCTCCTTCACCAACATCATCTTAATGAAGTGGTGACCAACACAACCTCCTTCTATAACTTCTTGCATCCCGACAAAGGCTATGTTGGTTAACATCACCTCTTATAAAAGACAAGAACTATCTCTAGATATCACCTTGAATGAGCACACATGCTCTCATCAGACCGTCTAGTCTGGATCATACTAACCATTAGTTAGGGGTGATAAACTATACTAACATCGAGTTCTTCGTGAATCTACTTCCACCTCATGGAAGTGATCCTTTTGGTCACACTCAAGAACTTTTGAACTCGCATCATGGTGTAGTTGAACCATCTCTCTCTTATGTAGTTCAACAGAATATTTCCCTTGACAACATTCTTTCTTTCTCATGTTATCTAGGTAAGGCAATCTACCATAACCCACATTGTATCTTGACCTTCCTTGGTCAAGGGGAGACTTACCAAAACATCCATAGTGGTGAACTCCCATTCCCTCTCAGGGACTCTTTTGCCCTCTATATCGATACACTGGGTTTTTGGTGTTCGTCCTTCACCTCCTGGCTTGTATGGCAACATACCCCATGCAACTTCCTCTTAAGCATCCAAAGTTCCACTATCACTTACTATCTTTGTAATACAGTGTATGGTGATCTTAAAATCATGATTTACAATATGTCATGATTCCTCAAGATCGATTCCTCAGAAGACCTAAACCACTCTCATCAGGGTTTTATTACCTTCCCATCCAAAGAAGTGCATCCGAGGTTCTATCACCACCCTTTCACTACATCAAGGACTAAATTGGCTAACCAAACAACCATTAACTTGTTCAACATATCTCGTTACATCTGAGTGTTATCCAAAACACATCTTCTTTCCAAACATAGGGTTAGCCTAACAACCTCAACTTCTTCTGGCCTCTAGTTAAACTAGGCAGCTATATCTCAACCAGAGCATCCATTACCACTTCACATCCTTAGGTATTAGGTAATGTTGAAGACATACACTTCCATGTATTCCACTTTTCATCTCATCTCAAATTCTAAGTCTGTACTCATCAAGAACACCCTCTGATCTCATCATCATGGTGATCAAACTCAACCTGGTATAACTTGCAAGTTCCGCATAGCTTCTGCTAAAAACATCCTTATTTCTCTTACTATTTGTAAGCCATCCATGTATTGGTTACTCCACCAGGGTACGTTATCCTCTTTGTCCTCATACCTTGTAGCAACATTCCAACTCACATCATCTTTATCCTTGGTGTATGGAATGTGTACTGTCCTATCTCTCACTCCCATTACAAGAGGAAATAAGCATGTGGCTGCAGTCTAAATACAGAGTTCTTCCGGTTCCAAGAGTAGAGATGGTACATCCCACCTTTCCAGTAAACCTTCAAATCTAAGTTGCAACGTGCCACATATGTCTCTACATCACAATCATTTTGGCACCAAAGTCACTTCCATGGAAAACTAGTCCCGAACCTACTGGGGTTCACACACATTCCTTGGTCATCTCCTCTAGGTCTATAGGGTGCCAACACTTTTGGGGTCATCCCTCTTCCCTTATGCATCCAGAGAGTGCCCTACTCATCTTCCATTTGGGTCCCATGAGTTCATGAAGGTGATCAATCTCCTAACCCATGGCCCTCAGACAATGATAGTTGTTACCTCCCGAACCTATGGTCATGTGCAACTAGGGAATTAGGCAACTCCTACTTTCATCGATCTTATCCCTATCTGACCCTAGGATAGACTTAGGATGTCCAACTTAGAACCTTACTCAAGCCTTTATCATCTCTCTCTGCAACCCTGGGTTGTCTTTCATCCTTTCACAGGGGTCATGGCGACCTGCCTACCTTGGTCAGGCCCCATACCAGTTACCTCCATGGTAACACACCCACATGCACTTAGAGATGGTTATCTATGAGTCTACAAGTTCATTCTCTTACCATGTACTCTTCGCTTAGCTTCTCAAGATCCTTTGAAACCTCTTTAGGTTACCTCAAAACCAACAAAACTGGTATACACCCAATAAAAAGGGTCCCTCTCCCAGGATGGGAGAAATCTACACCTTGATAACAAAGGTCACAAACATTCTTAGGGTTTATATTCACATGAGCATGCTTAGCCCTAGCAAGCTACTAAGGCACAAGCAGACACCTACAAAACCATGTCAGGTCACCCTTGTTCTCATCCTCAACATTAGACCAACTTAGTTGTGAGGGGTCATCAAACATACCTTTAACTTAAGGGGTTTCCTTTTCCTCTAGTACTGTGTTCGAAACTGTAGAGACTCAAATCTCATCATGAGCATCAGGTACACTACTTCTCCTCTTAGGTCTAGGAACCCTAGGTTCACCTTTGGGTGTCCAACTGCATGCTCAATCTCTTAACCACGAATCAAGCATGTCCAAGGTATGTCATGTACTCGCATGATCCTTTCATATGAGAAACACCTCAGAGTTGAGTCCTCCTCAAGGACAACCAACTAGGTATAAAGCCTCACAACTGGTTACTTAAACCTCCTCAGGGTCTAAGGCACTCTTTGTCTCATTTCAGTAGGTAAAATCCTATACCATAGGTACATAGGTTCCAAAAGCATCGTTCTCTCTTTAGGGTTTGGTTCCTCTAAAGGACACCAAGATATCATCAGCCTCCAGGGATCAAGCACGAATCAACCACTATCATCCACTTAGGTCACATCATCCTCAACTCCTCACTGTTCCTCATGTCTCAGAATCTAAGCTTCCAATCTTCTTGCTTGAGTCATGCTTCCGCTCTCTAGAGCTAACTCCACATCCAACCTTACTACTAAATGTTCTCTCACCATGAAGGATCAAGCTCACAAGCATACCTCTACGTGGGTGAAGCCTATGCTCAAACTTATGTTTGCTCAAGATTATCCATAACCCCTTATGCTTATCTCATAAGCCATCCAACATGATCCCTTATCCAGGGTTGGGTTGCCAAAGGTGCTAGGTCATCCAACCTCACATGGCTCAAAGCATGTCCACTCACACCTGGTTTACCATGATATCGAATTCTTTAGGTCATCTCTTTCACGAACCACCACTTAGGGTTAGGGTTAGCATCAACCTCAGAGGATATGCCAGGTCTCTACTTATAATGGAGATATCTGCCTCCATGACCAACTCTCTCTACTCATCCTCTAGACAAGAAGGTCTAGCCTCAGGTCTCCCTTGAGGGCAATGACAACTCATGTCATGCGACCTAAGCATGTATCTATTCTTTAGTTTATGCTTACTCTATTAATCTTATGTCCATGACATCTTATTTACATGTTTTTCATTAAATTGGTGGAGGATTCCTTAAACCTTATCAACCTTACCCATATCTCGAGAGGGTGAGGAGAAGAGAGAAAACCCTAATCCTTAAGGTCCTTAATAGAATTTGAGTTGAGAAGGGATGAACAAGATGAGAGAGTCCTAAAGGTATCTTATTTCGAGTCAAATCCTGAGACTTAGGCCAGGCAGTCACACTAATCCGGGAGTCCTCGTATTCTGACTAGCGGTGCGGAGGAAAATCTTACCAGCCCCTGGACGTGATCCTTTTCTAGACACCTCTGTATTTTGGAAAATCCTCTAATAACTCCCATGGGTTCTATAGAGTTTGTAAAATTTAATAATTATTAAAGTTTAAATGAGGAACCTATGCTCTGATACCAATTGTAATGACCCCGCCTCCCGATAACCCCCAATTAAGGGAGACCAAAAGGTCGGTGCCATTGTCCCAATTAACATGAACAAAGGTTCGACAAATAATCAATAACAATTATCAAATTCTACCTACTAAACTGAAAACTGGTATAAAATAACAACTTTGCATACCTTTTCCAAAAACTGGGATATCTATCCGCATCAGGAGTCTATTCTAACTAATCCTCCTTTATACTTTAATTCTTATTTAATTCCACATATGTCACTTTATTGTTTGCCCTTTTCAATCTTGTACCTAAAACGCCGACAAACAAAACGTCGATCAACATATCAGAATATGCTGGTATGTGGGGACAAATGAAATTTTGCAAATATGGATAACAATCTAATTATCACAATCAAGTTAATTAACAAGCCAATTTATGCTTTTCAGTATGACATTCTCCACCGCTTTTGCCCTAACCCTGGCATACCCCCTTTCGGGTTTCACTTTTGCCATTGAATTAAGGCCACCTTCTCAATCCCGAGCTTGGTGCCTGGGGTCACCACTCATAGTGCCCTCTTGTCATGCAATATCATAGACCACCTTCTCAATCCTGAGCTTGGTGCTTGGGGTCACCACTCATGGTGCCCATCGGTCTTCCCTCCTGGGCTTGACCTCTTTGCATCATCCATCAGGGTGGATGTAGGTGTGAGAATACATACTTATAATATACTTGTGATAATCGTAGTGACCTTATAATTTGCAAGTATGAACATCCAACTGATAATTTGCATTCAATGCGGTGAATCATTCGAGAAACTCTTTGGGAAATAATGCGATTAACCATAATTAACCACATACCTGTTAGGCTGATCTGAGATAGAACAGTCCAATAAATCAATGACATCCAATCAAGCAAGTACATGAATCCTGAAATTACATTCAATTCCTTTTTATCAAAATCTATCCAAACCATCTTGCTACTTATGGTTTCTATTCCTTTTTAGGGTTTCTTCCTCTTTTTAGGGTTTACTTTGCAATAATGATTTTTCTTCATCTTACTCTTTTAAACCCTAATTTTCTCATCTATCCTTCACGAAAGTTATTAAGGTTACCTTTTACAAACAGATAAGCTTAATTTCAGATTAAAGGACAATTAACCATCAATTAAGTCCATTAATCCTCTTTTCCATTAAAGCTACCATTTTTATCCTTTTAATTCATGACAAAGTCATTATGCTCATTTATCCGCAATTCGTAGTTCATTATGGTCTAATCCACATATGAACGTTATTTACCATTAATTCTACCTTTTATCCACTAGAAAACCTTAATTTCTACATTAAGGGTATTTATCCATAAATTAGGAACTTTTATACTCGAATTAGCTTAGCTTCATCAGATTTCAACTTTTATTCATGATTTTGAATAATTAAAGCCATTAGGAGTCACATTTATCAATATTAGAGTTTCAAGGCCCGTTAAAGTATATTCATGCACATGAAACTCCAATTAAACCAATTACATGAAAATTTCACCCTTTTTGTTCCTAAATTTCCTTTTTATCATTAACAGATTAATATCAATTTTAATCATCCATTAAACCCTACTATAAATATTAATCATCTCAAAATAGGGTTTCTTTAATCATTAAAGCATTAAAGTTGATAACTTCTATTACTTTTCCAATTGCAAGAGGAATTAGCTTCTAAATATATTTTTATTGGATTCCCCTCATTTTTTTGAGTAATTTTCATATTTTATGTGTATTCGTCCGAGCTACTATTAAGGGGATAAGAATTTAGCAAAATTCACTTACTTTGGGCCAATCAGAAAGCGCCAAGTGTCCTTTCCATGCAACATATCTCGGCTTGCTTGAAAACATAACAAAAAGACCATTTTGCCCTCCACTTAAGTAGCCCGTCCTTTGTTACGCCGAGGGCAGAACCGTCCAATGGCCCTCCGGCTTCTTCAACCTTGCGACCAGCCTTCCTTCAGCCGGCCTAGCGGCCATGGCAGGGCATTGCAGGGCACCCCCATCACCTCGAGGTTCAGATCTTGGCCGGAACCCATCCCCTGCCTCCCCCCCCCCCCACACTCAAGCAGGCCACAAATTCTGGCCGAGACAGCTAGTCCCATGAACTTCAAGCCAGCGATCCTTTGCGGGCTTACAGTCCTATTATAGGTGTTGTGTGAGGAAGAGAGAGAGGAGGTGTTGTCGGATCCCTTCTGGGTAGTCGTGGGAGCGACCTGCCTCTGACAAGACTACAAACAAACACCTCGTTGCTCTATGGACAGAACTATGCCTTCGTTTGGGTTTTGTGTGCAAGAAACAAGAAGAAGGGAGAGAGAGGTGCGTGAGATTTCTCTAGACTCAACCCTAAGTCATACCACTTATATAGGGGAGGGAAGATAGGCCCTAGGATGCTTATCCACAAGATCCAAGTCCTTATTCCAAAAGGAACCCAATTCCTTCAATGAGAAGAAACCTTCTCTCTCTTCTTTATCTTTTTGATATTCCTTTTTCTTTACATATTAGGATTTCGAAAATTACTTCATTTATATTCTTTTGACTTGCCTTTTAATTTATTGGCACGAAATTTCTATTTTCTTTTAGTAGGAAATACTTCCCTTTCAACAAAACCACATAATTCATTAATTATGTATTCACATTATCTTCTTATTTTCTATTATTGGTATTTTCTCTTTCTTTTTCTCCATTGGGACTCCTTGGATCCCAAGACATTCTATTATTTCGAAATTCATTTTTAAGGATACTTATTATCCTTCTAGATGCGTCTATATTCATTATTCCTCATTATCTTGTTTATTTCTTATTAAAATATCTATTTTTGAGGATTTCTCTTTATTTCTCTTTGATTTTCCCTCATTGGAAAACCTTTTAACATTAGGAATCCTTTGGATATGAAAATCCACCAAGGATGACTTAATTATACCTCTTTTGTCTTATTTTCCACATTTTATCATTGTTTCCAATTTCTTTCTTAATAAAGAAATACTTAATTGATCTTTTTTTTTCTTATTGCATTTTCTTTGCAACTTTGGACTCCTTGGGACCCAAGGAACCCAACGACATGAAATCCACCTTTGGATTATATTCTTTTGCCTTCTAGAGGTTTCCACATCTTTCTTTTCTCGAAAACCCAATTATTCATTTACTAATTGAATTTCCTTGTTATTGGGCCCAATAGCCAATAAGGCCCACAAATCAAACAAGAAGGCTATTTTAAATGAAATCCATTTATTCAAAACAAGTTGTATCATTATTTTTCCAAATATCTTTAATATGAGAAATTACATTTCTCAGCAAATGAACCCAAAAATTGGGGTTGTAACACATACCTTTTTAAAAACTTTGGATATCTAACTTCTATCCACAGCTTCAATCTATTCTAACTAATCCTCCTTGCACTTTAATTCTTATTTTCATAATATGCCACTTTACTGTTTGTCCTTTTCAAACTTGTACCTAAAACACCGACAAACAAAACGTCGGTCATCATAAATGAATATGCCGGTATGTGGGGACAACGAAAATTTCACATATATGGCTAACAATCTAAATATCACAATCAAGTTAATTAACAAGTCAATTTATTCTTTCAATGTGACATTCTCCACCGCTTTTGCCCTAAACCTGGAATACCCCCCTTTAGGGTTTCTCTTTTGTCATTGACTTAAGGCCACCTTCTCCATCTTGAGCTTGGTGCCTGGGGTCACCTCTCATGGTGCCCATTAGTCATGCAATATCATAAGGCCACCTTCTCTATCCTGAGCTTGGTGCCTGGGGTCACCTCTCATGGTGCCCATGGGTCTTCCCTCTTGGGCTTGACCTCATTGCATCTTACATCAGGGTGGCATGTAGGTGTGAGAATACACACTTATATCTTAATTGTGATAATCATATTGACTTTATTATTTGCATATATGAACATCCAAACATATAGGTTGCATTCAATTCGATTAAACATTCGAGAAATCTCTGTGAAACTAAAGCGGTTAACCATAAATAACCACATACCTGATCCAGAGCATCTTGATGACCAAGCAATAATGATAAAGAACAATCAAACAAGCAATCAACAATATCCTGAAATTAATGCATAACATCCAAGTGTTATAGTTTATCCAAAACACTCTCAAGATTGACTTGGATTCCACCTTAGGGCTTCTAGGCCAACTTTAGGGTTTTAGCCCCCATAATGCATTTATCATGTTTAATGCTCTTTTAGTTCACAAACCCTAATTTCAACATCATAAGCATACTTGAAAATCAATGAAGTTTATTATGTCTCTTTTACACTAAGAACTACCATCTTTATCCTTTTAAGTCATGTCAAGGTTATTAAACCCAATTATCTCCTTTAGTTCTTTCAAATTGACAACTCGTATTTCATTATGGTCTAATTCACATATGAACTCTATTTATCACTAATTCCACATTTATCCACTAGAAAACCCTAATTACCAAATTAAGGGTATTCATCCACAATTAGGAACGTTTATACTCAAAATAGCTTAGATTCATCATATCTTAGTTTTATTCATGTATTCGAACAATTAAAGCCATTAAGAGTCAAAATTACCAAGATTAGGGTTTCAAGGCCCATTAAAGCATATATATGTACATGGAACCCTAAATTAATCAAATTACGCATAAATATTATCCTATTGGATCTAATGTATCCTTTTTATAATCAATAGGTTAACATCAACTTTAAACATCCAAATCACCCTTCTCAATTTCATCATAGATTAGGGGTTCTTAATCATTAATGCACTAAAGTAGATAACTTCAAATACTTTTCGACTTACAAGAGGAATTAGTTTCTGAATATATTTTTAATGGATTCCTTGAATTTTTTTGAGAAAAATTCATATATTATATGTATCCATCCGAGCTACCATTAATTAGATACGATTTTTGTAAGAATTACTTACTTGGACCAATGGCAGGCTGCCACGTCATCTTTCCCATGCAAAATGTAGCTTTTGTCGATCATAAATAAATTACCCTTTTTCCCCCACTTAAGTGATCGACATTGCACAGCGCGGAGGGGCAAAACTGTCCAACGGCCCTAGGTTGTCTTCAACCTCCAGACAACCGCAACGACCGCCGATTGCAGCCCTTCACGGGGCTGCCCTCTCCTTCCTAGGCCACGAAACTTGCCGCCAGCCACCGCCCTAGGTCCGCCGCCCCCTTGCACACATGGGGCGCCACTTGGTTGCAGCCAGCATGACCAATTTCACGCTCGTCAGGCCTGCAACTTGCTGCTGCGCATGCTTTAGGACATGGCCACGATGGCTAAGCTGCTCCCTAGCATCGTGGCGCATCAGGCTTCCATCACAACCCCTTCTTGTCTCCTTGTTGCTTCATGATCACGCTGCTCCTCGTGGTTAGGGTTTATGGACAAAAACAAGGAAGAAGAAGAGAGAAGGATGCATCGGATCCTACTGGACTCGACCAAGGTTCTACCCCTTATATAGGGGAGGGTAGCAAAGCCCTAAGATGCCCATCCATGAGGTAACAAGTCCCTTTCCCAAAAGGACACTTATTTCCTTAATTAAGAAGTAATCTTATCTCTCTTAATTATCTTCTTAATAATCTATATCCTTTAGATATTAGAAATTCGAAAGTTATCTCTTTCATCATCTTTGTGCTTGGATTTTAATCCATTGGACATGAAATCTTATTTTCCTCAAGCGAATAACATTTCTTTTGATAATATCAAAAGGTTATTAATTATGTAGCACATTTTTCTCATATTTTGTATTATTTGCATTTTCTCTTTCTTCTTCTTTATTGGGACTCCTTGGACCCCAAGAAATACTAATATTTCGAAATTCCTTTTTAAGGATACTTATTATCCTTCTAGATGCATCTACATTCTTCATTTCTCATTATCTTACTTTTTTTCTTTATTAAGATATCTCTTTTCAAGGATTTCTCTTTATCCTTTATTTCCTTTTTCCTATTTTCCTATTTCTTCCATTAGAAATCACATATAAAAGAAATTTATTCAATTGTGGACATTAATGCCACTTTCTAGAGATTTCCATGTATTTCTCATAAATACTTTGCTGAATATTCATTATCTTGTATCTTTTCCTAATATTTGGACTTTTCTTCTTTTCTTCTCTTGTATATCCATTATTGGATTAATATAATAATAGGAACCACGAAATTCCTATCAAAAGGGTGATTTGCAAAGAAATTCATCTTTTGAAGTAAAGCATACAACCTTTTCAATTAAGTCCAAATTCATAAAATCATTACATTTCAATTATGAAAATACATGCAAAATCGAGGTTGTAACAAGTACCTTCATTCAAAGATGATTCAACATGGTGTATCCTTCTTTATCTCTCCTCTAAATGATACATATATGGAGTTGGGACACTCTAGAGGTGGTAATTTGCATATCAACCCTACATTTTAGGTAAATTACAATTTGTACCAAAATTGGTATACAAGGCAGTTCTCTTACAAGAGATGGGGTGAGACAACCTTCCTCCGCTACGCCCGCTCCAGCGAGGTCTGCACCGTGGCCGATCAACTCGACCATTCCCCTAGCCTCTTGGGCGTGCGAGGGCCGGTCGAGGGTGGGAAAACCTCTGCAGCTCCTCCCCGAACCACTCAGCGACGTCACAGCTCCACCTTCTCTCCATCGAGGCTGACGTTGAACCTACATGTAGGAATCCATAACACCACGTGCTTATACGCCACAGAAAGAAGGGTCATAGGTGAGGGTGGGTCTTCTGGGTCTGCGGCCGGTGGCGAGTTGCACTTGTCAAGATATCACCTTGCACCTTCAACTACCCTTGGGGCTCCTTCTCTCATCATCACCCTATACGCCGACGTGCACTAGATGGGTCCATAGTAGTGCTTGTCCTCGACCGCCTAGGAGCCTTCCTTCAGGTGCTCGAGTGGCGTCCATGTCAGAAACACCCGATGACTTTCCATCATGTAGGTGGGTTGGGTCTCGGTTGAAGGGCATGATCCCCATGACGTTCCCTTATATAACCATTGCAACAACTTCCAGAGTTTAAAGGAGAATGATAGATGGGGAGAGGGAGAAATGGGCGGCTATTATGAGGTTCGTTTCCCCCCTCTTATACACAAAGTAATGGGATGGTTTTGTGGGGAAAGGTTTAAGATTATTAAAAACGTTTCCCATCAAAAATTTGATATCTATTTATGGTGAATAATGTTAATAACTTTCCACAATTGAGCACTTATTTCTCGGTACTAACTCTCCCTCAAAAGGATACTATCGAATTGATAAAAGCTATTATGGGAGTATATAAACATGTGACACACAAATTGGATAGCTGATCATTAATGTATTTGATAAAATTTTCTAGATTATTATTTGTTTCTCTTTCCTGGGCATATCCTTTTGATCTCAAATTTTAGGGAAAATCTTAAAATAATATTATCTACTCATATCCCATGTTTGAGTCCCAAACTCGAAAGGAAAGAGGTGTTTCCTTCATATGCAAGTTATAATACATTAAAGCTTAGTTTATTCATATTTTCTCTTTCCTTCACTTTTATCTTCTTTATTTAGATTCCTTGTATCACAAGAAACCATATGGATTCAAAATATCAACCAAAATGGATCCATTATCCATATTTACACATATTCCTATAATTTCATCATTATCTCATATTTCCTTCTTAATAAATCAATATTTGATTTCTTCTTTTCCTTTTGATCATAATGGACTCATTAATTTATTACGATCCATGAAAATACATACACAAAGGAAATATAGCAAAGAAAATCCTTTCAATACACATAAATTATACCATTCCCGTAATCATATATTTATTGGGGAAATTGAATTTCCAACCATATGAACCCAAAAAAATGGGGTTGTAACATCCTTCCCTTCTTATAGGAAATTTTCCCTCAAAATTCCACCAAACATACAAACAATTCTGGATAAAACTTTTCCAAGTCCATCATTGGCTCCTATGTGGCCTCATCCTTTCCACGGTGCTTCCAAATAACCTTTATCATCTTATATTCTTACATCTGAGTTCTCTCTCACCTTGATATCTTGTACCCTCGTAGGTGACTCAGGATATTTCAGCCTCCCTAGAAGCTCAATAGGTTCATGGCTCAGCACATGGTTTGGGTACATCACATAGCGCTCTAGATCAGCCTCATGGAAAACATCATACGTCATGTTATCCTGAGGGGTAAGGCTAAACATAAGCAACTCCACCAATCCATCTCAAATGGACCCATATATCGGTCTTTGCTCAGAGGGGTAAGGCTAGTAGCTTAGTGGAAGAATAGGTGTTATCCTGAGGGGTAAGGCTAGTAGCTCAGAGGGGTCGGGTTTCTATAACACTTTTCTTCCATAGTGAATTGCATGTCAGTCTTATTCACATCAGCTCACGACTCATGTCACCCCTGGGCTTTCTTAGCCATCGCACGATCAAAGTGACTTCATCTGCACACACTGTGGTCTCTCTGACCTTCACAAGGTCCTTTCACTAACGTCATCCTAATGAAGCGGTGACCGACACGACCTCCCTTACAGAGTTTCTTACATCCCAATACTGGCTATGGTGTCTATCATCATGAGCAAACTCTTCTAGGGGAAGGAACTGCTCCCATGTATCACCCTGAACAAGCACACATGCTCTCATTAGACCCTCTTATAGTCTGGATCATACTTTCTCGACTGTCCATCAACCAGGGGTGATAAGCTGTACTCAACTTCATGTATCCAACTCCACCATATGGAAGTGAACTTGAGTACATACTCAAGAACCTTTGAACTTGGATCATGGTGTAGTTGAACTATCTCTTTCTCATATATAGTTCAATCAGATCTGTCACACTGACAGCACACTCTCTCTTAGGAAAGGAGTTAGGTCAACTTGGTAAGGCGATCTACCATAAACCATATTGCATCCTGACCTCTCTTGGTCTAGGGGAGACTCACCACAACGTCTATGGTGATCTACTCCCTTCCCCTCTCGAGGACTTCTCATTCTTTATAGCAACTCCATGGGTTACTGGTGTTCGGCCTTCACCTCCTGGCATGCATGGCGACAAGACACATGCACCTGATATACATCTTCATCTTTGGTATGCTAAGTACTACTACAATCTTTTACTATCTTAGTAGTACCAGGGTGTATGGTGAATCTTAAAATCATGATTTCCTGTATGTCATGATTCCTCAAGGGTGACTCTTCAAAAACCCTAAAACACTCTAGTAGTGGGTTTCACCACCTTCTTTTCATCCTTCTATCTCATCAAGCTCTAGACTGGCTAACCAACAACCCCTACTCGACCAACGGGTCGGGTTGTATCTGGGTGTTATCCAAACATGTCACATAAACTTAGAGTTCACCTAACAACCTCTTGTAGCCTCTCTACTAGCTAAACAAGATAGCTGCGTCTCAACTAAGAGTATCCATTACAACCTTACATCCTTATGTGCTAGGTAACGGTGAGGAAATAATCCTTCATATACTCCACTCATCATCCTCATCTCGGATTTAGTTCTAACCGAGTCAAGAAAATTTCAAGCTCATCATCTTTATTATCAAACTCCAACTTATAAATTCCATACTGCTCTTGATACAAACGTCCTCATATGATGACAATCTTAGATGTCTTTGTATTTGCAACCATCTATCAAAAGGTATGATACTTCCTCAATCCTCAAACATCATAGCAATGTTTCAACTCACTTCATCTTTATCCTCAGTGCATGGCGTGTGTATTGCCCTATCTCTCACCCCCATAATGAGAGGAAATAAGCATTTGGCTACAGTCCAAATACAAAGTTCTTCCCGTTCCAAGAGTAGATATGGTGCATACCACATCATCAGTAAACCTTTCCAAACTAAGCTGAAATGTGCATCTCATGTCTCCACATCCTGAACATATCGATATCAGGTTTACATCCATGTAAAACTATTCTCAAACACACTTGGGTTGTCACACAATCCTTATTCATCTCCTCTAGGTCTGTAGGGTGTCGGTACTTTTGGGGTCATCCCTCTTCCCTTATGCATCCAAGGAGTGCCCACCTTGTTTTCCCTTTGGGTTCCATGAGTTCATGAAGGCGATCAATCTCCTAACCCATGGTCCTCAGACAACGATAGTTGTTACCTCCCGACCCTATGGTCTTGTGCAACTAGGGAATTAGGCAACTCCTACTCCCATCAGTCTTATCCCCACATGACCTTAGTATAGACTTATGATTCTATCATGGTACATATCAAACTTGAATCCCTACCCAAAAACTCCATCATCTCTTTGGGCATACGTGGCTAAACTTACATCCTTTCATAGGGATCATGACGACCTACCTACCTTGGTCTGGCCCCATAAAGTTACCTCCATAGCAACATATCCTCATGCCCCTTACAGATGGTCACACATGGGTCTATAGGTTCGTGATCATACTATGTGCTCTCCACTTAGCTCATCGAGCTCCTATGAGAGACCTCTTTCGGTTACTTAAAACCTAAACAAAGCCGGTACTCACCCCACAGAAGGGTCCCTTCCCAGGATGGGAGAAAACTATCTCTTGATAGTAACAAAGGTCACAAACGTTCTTACTTCTAGGGTTTACATCATCATGTGCACGCTTAGGCCTACCATGCTACTTAGACATTTAGCTAGCAAGAAGACAACCTACGAAGTCATGTTAAGTCCCTTGGTATGTCACACTTGTTCCTTATTTCTCAAATTGGGACCACTATCATACTTGCATAAGTCACCAACATGTGTGAGGGGTTCATCAAACATATACTTTAGCCCAAGGGGTTTCCTTTTCCTCTAAACATGAGGGGTGCCATGCTCCAATTCGTAGGAACTCAATCATCTTCGTGAGCATCAAGTGCACCAGGTACTTCTACTTCCCCTCTTAGGTCTAGGAACCCTAGGTTCACTCCTTATGCATCAGTTGTCCAACCATGAACCAAACATGTACAAGGTAGAGCATACACTTCCCACCATACTTCCACGTGAATAATATCGTAGAGTCCCACACAAGGACAACCAACTCGGTGTGAGACCTCATAACTTGTTACTCTACTTTTTCAGGGTCTAAAGAACTCTTCTTTCTATTCCTATAAGGTAAGGTAGGTACCTACAACTTCCGTATATCGGTTCAAGAACCCTCTTTCTCTTTCTAGGATTTGGTTCTTCTAAAGGCAACCAAGGTATGACAAGCCTTCAAGGATCGTGCATGAGCAACTGTAACTATCTACTCAGGAGGGTCTTATAAAACAGGTTATAACATACCCAACTTCCATGATTCCTCATGTCTAGGAGTCTAAGCTTCCAACCTTCTTTCTTGGGTTTTCTTCTCTCTCTAGAGCTAACCCTACATCCGACCCTACCACTGGAGGTTTTAAGAAGGTGGGTCAAGCTCTTAAGGATACATGCATACACCTACATGGGTGAAACGTACAATCCAAACCTATGTTCGATCAAGATTATCCAGTGCTCTACACGTTCATCTCCTAACCTGTCGGGCATAACCCTTTTGACCTAAGTCTCATCCTACTACCAGTACTGCTGACGTTCTCTCCAACATAGGTGCATGCTCTTCTATGCTCATATATGCCCATAAGGGTTTCTATATGGTCACCACTAACCCCTTCAGTGAAGGAACTATCCTTCACCCTAACAGGTACGACCCTTCCAAGGTTGGGTCACCAAAAGGCACTAGGTCAACCAACCTCACCTAGATCATGCTTCTCATGGGTACTCAGAACCAATATGCATGTCAACCCACGTACATACATGCATGGTCAACTGAGATATCCATCGCATCGTGTCATCCCTCTTTCTAACAACCACTTAGGGTTAGGGTTAACATCATTCACAGAGGATGCGTCATGTATCTACCTCTTCCTGGAGGCCTCTGCCTCCTAGGCTCTACTCATCCTCCTATCAAGAAGGTCTGACCTCAGTGCTCTCTTGAGGGCATGACATCACATGTCATGCAACCTAAGCATGTAACTAATCTTTAGTTTACACTTAAACTATTAAGCTTATGTCCATGACATCGTGTTTACATGTTTTTCATTATTTAGTGGAGGATTCCTTAATCCTTATTACTCTTAGCCCAAACAAAAGAGGGGTGTGGAGAGAGAAAAACCCTAAACCTTAGAACCTTAATTGAGTTAGAGTTGAGAAGGGAAGAAGACAGATGAGAGAGTCCTAAAGGTATCTTATTTCGAGTCAAGACCTCAGATTTTGGCCAGGCAGTCACACTGCATCCGGGAGTCCTCGTGACCGACTAGTGGGGCGGAGGAAAATATTGCCAGCCCCCGAACCGTGATCCTTTTTTAGACACCTCCGTCATCGGAAAATCCTCTAATAACTCCCTCTAGTTCAACAGAGTTTGTAAAATTTAATAATTATTAAGGATTAAATGAAAAACCATTAGCTCTGATACCAAATGTAATGACCCCACTTTCCGATAACCCCCAATCAAGGGAGACCAAGAGGTCGGATGCATTATCCCAAAATTCAAGATCAATGGTTTAACAATTTAATCAAAAATAATTATCAAATTCTACTAACTAAACTGGAAAGCTGGTATAAAATAAAACTTTTGCATACCTTTTCAAAATAGGATCTAAGACTTCTATCCATAGTAGAAATCTAACTATCTAATCCTCCATTGGATTACTTAAATTCATCTTCACAAAATTTTCTTTACTATTTGTCCTTTTCAGATAATACCTAAAATGCCGACAAACAAAATGTCGGTCAGTATATTTCTATACTGGTATGTGGGGAACAATCAAAATTTCCACAAATAGTTTCTAACAACCTAATTATCACAAATAAGTTATTAAAAATCCAAATTACATTTTTCATGTGACATTCTCAACCGCTTTTGCCCTAAACCCTTGATTACCCTCTCTTAGAGTTTTGTCCTTACAAGGGACATAAGGCCACCTTCTTCATCCTGAGCTTGGTGCCTAGGGTCACCTGTCATGGTGCCCAATGGTCTTCTCTCCTGGGCTTGACCAATTATACCTTCCCTCCAGGGCTTGGTCATGCAACGTACATCAGGGTGGCATGTAGGTTCCAAAATACACATATATACTTAATTGTGATAATCATAAGGACTTTGTAGGATTGCAGAATTAAACATCCAACAGTTTAGGTTGCATCTAATCGATAAAACATTCGAGAAATGTCGCGAAAATAAATCGATTATTCATAAATAACCACATACATGATTAGGAGATTTCATAGAAATATGCAAGTCCAATCAATCAAGTATTCCAATCCAAGCAAGTAAGTCAACCACACAAAAGCACAGAACCCTGAAAAGATATGTAACCTATTTACTACAGACTTATCAAGAATCCACTTTGTTGACTTGAAATTACTTTCTAAGGTTTCTTATCCGAATTAGGGTTCATTAGGATTCTCTTAGATCTATTTATAACTTTCCTCTTTCATATCCACAAAACCCTAAAATAGTAGTTCTAGGTGCAAAACCCTAATTACTCACTTTTTCACATTAAAGCCTTCTTTATCATCAACTTGTCTTAGGGTTGACTTAATATCACTTTCATACAAAAAATCTCGAAAAATAATTCATTAAAGCCCATTAACACTTAGATTAGGGTGTCTATGCCCATTAATACATATTATTCATATGAACCCTAAATTAGGTTATTAAACACATGGATCATCATCAAAACATCTTTTTATTAACAACATGTTAATATGCTCATAGATTATCCATATTAATCATCTCATTTCCATATAATCATCAAGTTAGGGTTTTTCCTCATTATAAAACATTAAGGTTAGCAACTTTAGATACTTTTTAAACTAGAATCAGATTCAGACTTTGAAACTATTTTTATTGAATTCTTTGCATTTTTTCGATCAAAAACCATATTATATTTACATAGTTCTGAGTTATGGTTTATTTACTACGTTATTTGCAAGTTAAATACTAAGAGACCAATCACAGGCTGACACATCACTCTTAGTGCATTTTTCATTTATCAGTGGCTGGCTAAATAAAAGAATCATTTTACCTTTTTACCCTTATGGGTAACATGCATCCCCCAGGGGTGCTCGCGTCTTTTTTCTTCTATCAATCCCCAACCTCACGATTTCCTGGTTGCAGGGATGTCCCCCATGCGCGGGCCTCAGTTCTTTGGGGTGCCGACGTCGTGAGGCAGCAAGAGGGTAGCCGCACCTCCGCAGCTCCCCATCGGACCCAGCCCGGCCCTCAACGTGGTATTCTCTGACAGGAGATGGGGGTGAGACAACCTTCCTCCGCTCCACCCTCTCCAGCGAGCTCCGCTCTGTGGCCGATCAACTCGATCGTTCCCCTAGCCTCTTGGGCGTGCGAGGGCCGGTCGAGGGTGGGAAAACCTCCGCAGCTCCTCCCTAAACCCCTCAGCGACATCACAGCTCCACCTTCTCTCTGTAGAGGCTGACGCTGAACCTACAGGTAGGACTCCATAACACCACATGCTCATACGCCAGAGGAAGAAGGGTCGTCGGTGAGGGTGGGTGTTCTGGGTCTGCGGCCGGTGGCGAGTTGCACTTGTCAAGATATCACCTTGCACCTTCAACTGCCCTTGGGGCTCCTTCTCTCATCATCACCCTATACGCCAATGTGCACCAGACAGGTCCATAGTAGCACCTGTCCTCGACTGCCTTGGAGCCTGTCTTCAAGTTCGCCAATGGCGTCCATGTCAGAAACACCCTATACCTGGGGGCCAACTTAAGCTTTTTCCCAAACCTCAAGACAGCCTTCCAAGGAGAGACCTTGAGATGCACCTTGTCTCCCACTTCGAACTCCAAGGATCTACAATGGTTGTCTGCTTATGACTTTTGCCTGTCATGTCCTGCCTTCAATTGTTGTTGAATCACTTTGATTTTCTCTATCATTTTCTACACAAGATCAGGACCAAGAAGTTGATATTCACCTATCTCATTCTAGCATAACGAAGATCTGCAACATCTCCCATAGAACGCCTCATAAGGTGCCATGTCGATGCTTCTATGATATGAGTTGTTGTAAACAAACTCTATCAAACTACGGTGCATGTACCAACTACCCAAAAACTGCAAGACACAAGCTCTCAACAGGTCCTCCAAGGTTTGTATGGTCCTATCAGACTAACCATCTATCTGTAGATGGAAGGCGATACTAAATCTCAAGTGCGTACCCAACGTTGTGTGCAAACATTCCCAAAAGAGACTTGTAAACTGAGGACCTCTAACTGACACAATAGTAGCTGGGACACCATGCAAACACACTATCTCATCAACATATATTTGAGCAAGCTTCTCTATTGTATATGTTGTCTTTTCTAGCAAGAATTGCGTTGACTTGGTCAACCTATCAATGATCACCCAAATGGAATCATGACCTTTGGTTGTCCGAGGGAAACCAACCATAAAGTTCAGAGTCATGTGATCCCACTTCCTCAACGGTATAGGCAAAGGTTGTAATGTCCCTGTAGGGTTCTGATGCTCTGCTTTAACTTGGTGACGCACGTTGCTCTTGGCCACGAACTCAGCTACATCACGCTTCAAGACAAGCCACCAGTACAAATCTATCATATTGTGGTACATCCTGGTGCTACCCTAAACCCTAAACCCTAAACCCATGATCTAGAGTTATCCACAGTGGTTCATGCTTTGAAGACCTGGAGACACATAAACTGTTGTGATGCAAAAGATATCACATTCTAATCTTGCATCAGCACACAACCTAATCCATTCCTTGCTGCATCACAGAAAACTATGTATCCTTTCCCTTGCTCAGGAAAAACCAACACTAGTGTACTTGGCAACTTCTCCTTCAACAACTTAAAGGCACGCTGAAAGTTGTCATCCTAGAAAAAAGGCACATTCTTCCTTATTAGCTTTGTCAGGGGTAACACCACTAGGTTGAAGTTCTTGATAAACCTTTTTTAGTATCCTACCAAACCCATGAAACTACAAACTTCTGTCGGAATATTCAGTTTTTCTCACTCCATCTTGGACTCAACCTTCTTGGGGTCCACACAAGCTCCCTCAACAGATATCACGTATCCTAGGAAGGACACCTCCTTCACCCAAAACTCACACTTGTTGAACATGGCATATAGCTGATGTTGCCTCAACATGGTCAACATCTAACAAAGATGTTGTTCATGCTATTGATTGTCTCTGGAGTATATCAAGATATTTTCTATGGAGACTACCACTAACTGATCAAGATATTGTCAGAACACTCTATTCATCAAGTCCATGAATGTTGCTGGTGCATTGGTTAGCCAAAATGACATAACCACAAACTCATAATGACCATACCGAGTTCTAAAAGCTGACTTAGGTATGTCATCCGTCTTGATCCAAAACAGGTGATATCCTGATCTTAGGTTCATTGTTGAGAACACTAAAGCTCCATGCAACTGATCAAACAGGTCATCTATCCTCATAAAGGGATACTTGTTCTTTATCGTCACTTTGTTCAATTGTCTGTAGTCTATACATAGCCTCGTGGATCCATATTTCTTCTTCACAAACAATAAGGGATCACCCCATGGAGACGTGCTCATTTTGATGAAACCTTTCTCTAGCATATCTTGTAATTGTTCCTTTAACTCTGCCATCTCAGCTGGAGCCATTCTGTATGGTGTCTGCGGTAACGACTGTGTACCCGATACTAGATTGATCTCAGAGTCAATCTCTCTAAGTAGAGGAACACCAAGTAACTCATCTGGAAACATGTCCTCTAACTCACAGACCAATGGCACCTCCTAGTTACTAGGACTCCTCACCGTAGTATCTACCACATGTGCCAGAAATGTCTCGCAACCTTGTCTCATCATATTCTTAGCCACCATCGTCCACACCAGACAAGTCGGAAAAATCTTCCTATCTCCTTGGAATATCCACGTCACATCACAATCTATAAACGTCGCCACCTTGGAATTACAGTCCAAGGACACCTGATACTTCTCCAAGGTCTTCATTCCAAGGATCACATCGAGTCCATGCATATCAACTGATATAAGGTCCACTTGAATGTTGTGTCCTGAGAAAGAAAGGACAGAGGTTGGACATACCTCCCTCAACTTGGAGGAACCAACTAATGGTGTTTCTAAGTGAATACCATCCTGCCTATGGCTAATAGGCAAAGAACAAGCATCAATCACTTCTCAAGTGACAAAAGAGTGTGTTGCACCCGGGTCAACCAAAACAGATATTAAGCAAGAAGAAGACAAATCAAAATGAAATAAATCCATTTGACTTGTCACCACTCGTGGGTTGACCACTCCATTCGGCTGAATCATCGCGTAGAATCTAATAGTTGCATGTTGTCTTCCCCATCCTCTAGTGGCCTATCTAAAAGAAGCATCATGTGATGCTTGTCCACATCCTCGGCCTCCACCACTGCTAAACTATTGTCTTTGCAAGCGCTAATGGTTTTGGCTCAGTAGCTGGTTCACTTCATCATCTTTCACAGAGTAATACAACTTTCTATACCCAACCTGACCACACTTGTAACACGCCCTACTCTCATACCATAGACTTAACGGCCCTGTCACTAATATTGCAGTTGTACTGTGAGCTCATGTTGGTGGAAAACTATGACCTCTATCTTTACTAGGTGACCATTGCGTCCATACACTGGACTTTTACTGTGATGGCGGTGTCAAGAACTTAGGATTCTTGAAGCCTCCAGAATACTACCCCTAGTATTGTGTCAGCCGCTTCTTGGCACTCTTCTCATGCTTTCCGCATACCGTTCAATCCTCCTGATAGACTCCACAAATGTGGCAAGCTTCTCATGGTTCTCAAAAGTATCTACTGGGGTAGACAACTAAGCATTCAACCCCTTGTCAAAATGTCAAATCCTTTCCTCATATGTGATAGCATATGAGGAAAGAACATCAAAAGCTCCATGAACCTTGCCTCATACTCATTGATCATCATGGATCCTTGTCTGATCTTCTCAAACTGGGATATCTTCTGTAATGACACCGCCTCCCGGTAACCCCCAATTAAGGGAGACCGAAAGGTCGGTGCCGTTATTCAATTAACAGGATCAAAGGTTTGACAAATAATCAATAACAATTATGAAATTCTACTAACTAACTAAAATTTGGTATAAAATTAAAACTTTACTTACCTTTGAAAACCTTGGGAATCTATCTATCCAAGCTTGAATCCATTCTAACTAATCCTCCTTGCACTTTATGTTTTACTTTCACAATGTGTCACTTTACTATTGGTTCTTTCAATTGTTGTTCCTAAAACACCGACAAACAAAACGTCGGTCAGTATATCAAAATATACTGGTATGTGGGAACAACAAAAATCTTGCAAATATGTCTAACAATTTAATAATCACAATCAAATTCATTAACAAGCCAATCTACACTTTTCAGCATGACATTCTCCACCGCTTTTTCCCTAACCTTGGCATACCCACCTTAGGGTGCCCTTTGCCAATGACTTATGGCCACCTTCTCAATCCCGAGCTTGGTGCCTGGGGGTCACCACTCATGGTGCCCACTAGTCATGCAATATCATAGGCCACCTTCTTGGTGCCTGGGGTCACCACTCAAGGTGTCCATTGGTCTACCCATCTGGGCCTGACCTTTGGCATCATCCATCAGGGTGGCATGTAGGTGCGAGAATCCATACTTATATTATTAATGTGATAATCATAGTGACTTTATAATTTGCAAGTATGAACATCCAACAGATAATTTTGCATTCAATGTGATTAATCATCCAGAAAATCCTTGGGAAACTAAGGCGGTTATCCATAATTAACCACATACCTGATCGAGAGCAACTTGATTGTCCAAGCAATAAGGATAAAGAATCAATCAACAAGCAATCAACAATATCCTGAAATTAATGCATACGATCCAAGTGTTATAGTTTATCCAGAACATTCTAAAGCTAGACTTGGATTCCACCTTAGGCTTTCTAGACCATATTAGGGTTTTATTAAGGTTTTTTCCTCCATAGCACTTTTATCATGTTAAATTCTCTCTTAGTTCATAAACCCTAATTTCAACATCATAATCCCAATTAAAGACGATTATTTCTCTTTTATACTAAAACTACCTTCTTTATCCTTTTAAGTTATTTCAAGGTCATTAGACTCAATTATCACCTTTAGTTTCTTTTGGATTAACAACTCATAATTCGTGATGGTCTAATTCCCATATGAACTCTATTTATTATTAATTCTACCTTGATTCAATCGAAAACCCTAATTTCTATATTAAGGTTATAAATCCACAAATTAGGAACTTTAATGCTCGAAATAGTTTAGATTCATCATATTCCAACTTTAATCATGAAAACTCAATTTTATGCATGAAATTGAATTAAAGCCATTAGTAGTCCTAATTACCAACATTAGGGTTTCAAGGCCCACTAAAGTATTATTCATGCACATTAAACTCGAAATTAACTAATTACATGCAAAGTTCATCCTTTTTGTTCCTAATGTGCCCTTTCATCATTAACAGGTTAATATTAACTTTAAACACTCATCTAACCCTTTCTAATTCATTAATCAACAAAGGTTAGGATTGCTCATTGATTAAACTATTAAAGATAGTATCTGTATATATTTTTTTGATTTTCAAGCATTAAAAGGCTTCAATTATATTTTATTTAGATTCCTCTCGATTTTCTAATAAACTTTCATGTATAAACTTTTGTCATCCCAGCTACTATTAAGGAGTTATGATTTTTGGAAGAAATACCGTACTTGAGCCAATCAGAATCTGCCAAGTGTCCTGCTCTTTGCAACATGCTCTTTTTGGGAATATAACGGATTTACGATCTTGCCCTTTCATAAGTGGTCGATCCTTTAATCTGCGGGAGGGTACAACGGTCCAATGACCGAAGGTTGTCTTCAACCTTCAGCCACGCGAGTTGGCCGCCGGCTGCAACCCTACTTGGGGTTGCCCACTCCTGCCTAGGGTGCGCGGACCTCCGTCGAAGGTTTCTATGGCTTTGCCATCCTCCCCCGCACCTGGGGTGCCATCTGGCTTGCAGCCTAGTTGGCTAGATAGGGCGCACAAGGTCTGCGACCTGGAGACACCTTGCAGTCATCTAACAGCTATGGCGCACGTCCCAGAGCACGGAAAGCCGGCCTGGCTCCTCCGATGTTGTCGTGGGAGAAGCACGCACGCATCACACCTCCTCCACGGCCTCTCCTAGCGCCAAGATGCGAGCTACCCTCTCCGCTAGGGTCTCATGCAAAGAAGAAGATGAAAGAAGAGAGAGGGAGAGGTGGGATCTTTCTCTACTCGACCCAAGGGTATACCCCTTATATAGGGGAGTGTATCCACGTCCAGAGACAGTGCTCCAAGAGAAACTGAGTCCCACTCTTTAAAGGAAACTTATTCCTTCAAGCAAAAGCAAGCTTTCTCTCTCCTCACTATCCTTTTGATTTTTCTTATTTCTTGGATAATGGAAATCCTCTTACTTATTTTCTTTGTTTCTTGCTCCTCAAACCATAGGCACGAAATCCTATTTTCCTTTAATAGAAATTTCTTTCTTTTTTTAGCAATACCACATAATACATTAATTTTATTCTCACATTACCTTTTTATTTTCTGTTATAGATATTTTCTCTTTCCTCTTTTTATTCATCAGGCTCCTTGGACCCTAAGGAATTATAATAATTCGAAATTCCTTTTTATTGAATACTCATTATCCTTCTAGATGCATCTAATTGCATTATTCTTCATTATTTCACATTATCTTGTTTATTTCTTATTAAAATAATTCTCTTTTTGAGAATCTTTCTTTATTTCTCTTTTATTTTCCTCATTGGTATTCCCTTTGACATTAGAAATCCTTGGGATACGAAATTCCACAAAGGATACCTCAATTATACCTCCTTTCACTTGTTTTCCACATTTTATCATTACTTTCAATTTCTTTCTTAATAAAGAAATACTTAATTGATCTTTTTCTTTTCTTATTGCTCTCTTTATGCAACTTTGGACTCCTTGGTACCCAAGGAACCCAAGAGGCACGAAATCCCTCCTTGGATTTTCCTTCTAGAGGTTTCTATCTCTTTCTTTTCTCAAATATTCAATTATTCATTCACTAATTGAATTTTCTTGTCATTGGGCCCAATAGCCAATAAAGCCCACAAATCAAACAACAAGGCTATTTTAAACGAAATCCATTTATTCACAACAAATTATATCATTATTTGTCCAAATATCTTTAATATGAGAAATTACATTTCTCACCAAAGGAACCCAAAAATTTGGGGTTGTAACATCCTTCCCCTCTTATGAGAATTTTGCCCTCAAAATTCCATCAAGCAAGCAAACAAATAGGATAAGTCTTCTTATGTCCATCAGGGCTCCCATGTGGCTTCACCCTTTCCATGGTGTTTCCCAAGAACCTTCATTATCTCATTTTCTTCCATCTGAGTTCTTTCTTACCTTGGTATATCGTACCCTCATAGGTGACTCAGGACTTTTCAGCCTTTCAAAAGCTGAATAGGTTTAGGGCACAACACTTGGCTTGGGTACCTCACATATTGCTCTAGATCGGACTCATGCAACACATCATTTTATCTTGAGGGGTAAGGTTAACACAACCATCTCCACCAATCTATCTCAAATGGACCCATATATCGGGGACTCAACTTTCTCAGTTGTTGCTTAGAGGGGTCGGATTTTCACATCACATATTCTCCCACAGTAAACTGCATATCAGTTTGCTTTGCATCAGCTCGTGACTCATGTCACCACTGGGCTTTCTCTTAGCCATTGCACGATCAAAGAGACTTCATCTGCACACACTTGTGGTTCTTTTCTGAC
The DNA here is from genome assembly GCA_963693085.1 of Alisma plantago-aquatica. Lineage (NCBI taxonomy): Eukaryota > Viridiplantae > Streptophyta > Magnoliopsida > Alismatales > Alismataceae > Alisma > Alisma plantago-aquatica. Next base: position 12,854,720 of record OY856414.1, on the reverse strand, counting down.
CTTCGCGAGGCCTCCTTCACCAACATCATCATAATGAAGTGGTGACCGACACAACCTCCCTATAGAACTTCTTGCATCCTGATAAAGGCTATGGTGGTTAATATCACATCTTAAGAACTGTCTCTATGTATCACCCTAAATGAGCACACATGCTCTCATCAGACCCTCTAGTCTGGATCATACTGTCCATTAGTATGGGGTGATAAACTGTACAACCATTGAGCTCTTCATGTATCTACTTCCACCTCATGGAAGTGAACCTTTAGGTCACATCAAGAACCTTTGAATTCACATCATGGTGTAGTTGAACCATCTCTTTTCATATGTAGTTCAACCAGATTTGTCCCTTGACAGAACTCTTCCTTTCTCATGTCATCTAGGTAAGGTGATCTACCATAACCCATATTGTATCTTGACCTTCTTGGTCTAGGAGAAACTCACAACCTCCATAATGATGAACTACCATTACCTCTTGGGAACTCTTTATACTTTATATCCATGCATTGGGTTAATGGTGTTCGTCCTTCACCTCCTGGCTTGCATGGCCACATGCTACATGCAACTTTGTTTTAAGCATCCAGAATGCTACCATCACTTACTATCTTTGTAGTACCAAGGTATATCATGTCCTCCTGTATCATTATGATTCCTCAAGCTTGATACCTCGGAAACCCTAAACCACTCTCAAAAGGGTTTTATTACCTTCCTATCCAAAGAAGTGTATCTGAGGTTCTATCACCATCCTTTCACTACATCAAGGACTAAACTGGCTAACCAAACAACCATTAACTTGTTCAACATATCTTATTACATCTGAGTGTTAGCCAAAACACATCTTCTTTCCAAACATAGGGTTAGTCGAACAACCTCAACTTCTTCTAGCTTCCAGCTGAACTAGGTAGCTATATCTCAACCAGAGCATTCATTACCACTCCTTATCTTTAGGTGTTAGTTAATGTCGAAGACATACTCCTCCATGCATTATACTTATAATCTCATCTCAAACTCTAAGGTTGTCTTCATCAAGGAACTCTGAGCTCATCCTTATGGTGATCAAACTCAACCTTGTGATTCCTTGTAACACTTGCAAAAATCCACTTCGTTCAAGATAAAACATCCTCACAAGATGATCTCCTTAATACTCTTAGTGTTTGTAAATCATCCATGTATTATTCACTTTACCAGGGTATGTTATCTTCTATGTCCCCGTATCTCGTGGCAACGTTCCAAACCACATTATCTTTTATCCTTGGTGTATGGCATGCGTACTGTCCTATCTCTCACTCCCATAACAAGAGGAAAGAAGCATTTGGCTGTAGTCCAAATACATAGTTCTTCCTGTTCCAAGAGTAGAGATGGTACATCCCACCTTGCCAGTACACCTTTAAAGCTGAGTTTGAAATGTGCCTCACCTGTCTCTACATCACAAACATCATGATATCAAATTTACTTCCATGGGAAATTGGTCTCGAACCTACTTGGGTTACTACACAATCCTTGGTCATCTCCTCTGGGTCTATAGGGTGCCGGTACTTTTGGGGTCATCCCTCCTCCCTCATGCATCAGAGAGTGCCCTACTCATCTGCCCTTTGGGTCCCATGAGTTTATGAAGGTGATCAATCTCCTAACCCATGGCCCTCAGACAATGATAGATGTTTCCTCCTGACCCTATGGTAATGTGCAACTAGGGAATTAGGCACCTCCTTCTTCCATCGATCTTATCCCTACCTGACCCTAGGATAGACTTAGGATTCCATTATAGTACATATCCAACTTAGAACCTTACCCAAGCCTTCATCATCTCTCTCTGCATTCATGACTGACTTTCATCCCTTCATAGGGGTCATGGCAACCTGCCTACCTTGGTCAGGCCCCATACCAGTTACCTCCATGGTAACACATCCTCATGCACTTTAGAGATGGCTATATATGGGTCTACAGGTTCATTCTCATGCCATGTACTTTTCAATTAGCTTCTCAAGATCCTATGAACCTCGTTAGGTTATCTCAAAACCAACAAAACTGGTATACACCCTACCAACGGGTCCCCCTCCCAGGATGGGAGGAAACTACAACTTTTGACAACAAGGTCACAACTGTCCTTAGGGTTTACATTCACATGAGCATGCCTAACTCGACAACTACTAAGGCACAGGCGTACCTACTAAACCATGATGGATCACACTTGTTCTCATCATGAACATTAGATCAACTTAGCTGCGAGGGGTTCATCAAACATACCCTTAACTTAAGGGATTTCCTTTACCTCTACACATGAGGAGTACCATGCTCGAATCTATAGAGACTCAAATCTCATCATGAGCATCGGGTATACTTCTTCCCCTCTTAGGCCTAGGAACCCTAGGTTCTCCTTTGGATATCCAACTGCGTGCTCAATCTCTAAACCATGGATTAAGCATGTCATGTACTTCCATGATCCTTCTACTTGCAACACTTTGGAGTTGAGTCCTCTTCCAGGACAACCAACTAGGTATAAAACCTCACAACAGGGTACTTAAACCTCCTCATGCACTCTTTATCTCATCCAGCAGGTAAACACTTATACCCTGGGTACTAGAAGCATCTGTTGGGTTTTAGGGGAGACAGAGAAGGCAGCGGAAACAAAAATTTTCTCCTCCCCCAAACCCAAACCGAGGAAATGTGTCAACGTCTATATAATAGGAAAGGATGGTTTGTGGAATCATACCTTGTCCCGAGGCTTGCTCGGCGACAATACCTCGCACCTTGCGCGGTCTTCACCTCCGGTCTTGGACGGTGTCTGTGCAGCTCTTGGTCACACCGGGACTGACTCCTCCTCCTCCTACCGGACTGTCAGATGACAGTTGTCCTCCTGAGCGGCAGAATTCTCCCGCCTCTAAAGTAGTCCACACGGACCACCTGGAACTCCACACTCCTTGTCCCACAAGGAAGTGGAAGGAGTCTCACTCTCCTGTTGATGTACTAGTCGCCAACACACTCTCCTGCCTCCAGTTGCAACTGCAGTTGTCCTTCCTTTGCTGCACCTCCGTTTTGCGGGAAGCACTTGCTCGGGCTCTCTCTCGGTTACCAAAACCAGAGAGATGGACAACTTTACAGAGCAACTGGTTGCACTGAAGTGTACCATGAGAAGCCCCCAATACCCCTATATATAGGAGGGTCATGGGACAGGGTTCTCTTGCCCCAGCAATATGGGACTAAAGCAGGAGTAGAAGGGTTCGAGAATTTTCCACAAAAAGCAACCGGTTCGCAACTTGAAACGATCGGTTCACAACTGAACCAATCGGTTCGGCCATTGAGCCGATCGGTTGGACCTGAGCCGATCGTTTGGGGCACTCCAACCGATCAGTTGGTGCCCTGAACCGATCGGTTCATGGTCCTAATCCGGCTTAAAAAGACTTTCCTTGTTTCATTCCCAATTGGTATCGAATACCAATGTTATTCCCAATCGAATTGGGCAATTTGAAACCAAAGGAAAATTCTTGCCGACATGAGTTTCCCAACTGGTCGGTTGCACCAGTTGAGCCGATCGGTTCAACTCTTGAACCAGTCGTTTCATCCTGGGCATGAGCCGATCGGCCTAGACACTCCAGCCGATCGGTTCAGCAACCTCAGCCGACCGGTTCATCTCATGAGCCGATCGGTTGGGAGCACAGGTTGGGCAAAATCAGTCAATTGCGATTTCAATCAATCTGATACTCCAATCAATGCGTCCAACACCTTGAACCATATGATGTTTAGCTATCGACTGATTGAGTGTTTAATTGAACTACTAAACTCCTTTAGTAATCAATCTAAACATTGCTTTGTGGACAAAACTCCTCTTCCAGGTTAAATCCTATGTGTGTGACCCTGCAGGTTCATTTCACGTTGGCAGTGAAAGTCCATAACACTTATGACTTCACAAGCAAAGAGCGGTGCCTAGTCACACATCATTGCTACCCAAGTGAAAGTATAAAGTTGGAGAACAACTTTCATCCTACAATCCGTGAATGGTGTTATAGTGAATGTATAATTCCTTTGTCACTGATATCCCGAATGAACTCGAGGCATGGAACAGTCATCCTGTCAACGTTCATTCACTTTCTTGATCTCAGAGTAGATTGAAGGAGATATGTATGACATCAATATCACATACTGATTCACAAATGCGTGCGCACGCCTATCTCAATCCTACTCATCAAGTGGCCTTGGATATCAAACTCCCTCAGGAGGGACAAATCCCATATCTATCACTCACCCCTCAAAAGCCCCATGTGTCAAAGCCACCCAATCATCACCTTTATAACAACCCATGTTTCAGGACTGCGTTTGATGATGTCAAAGTGTGCCCAACGACATGTGTTGAGTGTAGTGATTTCAGGTCAAAGAATCACACTCACCACCATCACTGTGAGTACTGACTGTGACTACCATCTCATGGTTCCATGTGTCAAACTCACGGTGGGTCTGTCCGGTACACTTGTTCTCTAACAAGTACCTATGTGTTTGGTTTGATATCTCTATATCATGACTAATGAGATTCTGTCATCAACCAACACCACAATCTAGTCTTATGTGTCATAGCTGTCTATCTACCTTCCACTATGACATCCGACTAGGGACATAATAGGAATGTACAAACTCTTAGCATCTGTATGATCTCATCGTTCAGGTCCTCAACCTGAAAGCATACGTCATTGAGTACTGTCATTCTCTAGACATTCAATCTATTCTATCACTATCTCATATGACTGAACCAGAAAGAATTGGAAGCTTGCCTTTGATGTTTATCAAATCAATCTTAATGTATCCCACCAATCATCCCATGATTGGCTATCAGGGCATACATACCAACAGACTCCCACTTGCAATGCGAGCCAATCACCCTTGAATCATATTCATAGTGATCTTCGAACATGTCCCACATGTTACTGTGCTCTAGTGCCAACATAGTGAGTAATGGCAACACCTTGCCAAAGTCAGTATAAATTGCATGTCTCACATCTCTTCGATGTACGTCACTCGTATGAGATGGAGTTGCCGTAATATGCGATTTAGTATTCCTTTAGCTAACCTTTAGCCACATTGCATGATCAAGGATTCCAGACTTGTCATCAATGAGTAGAATATCTATAAGTTCATCTCATGAACTTCTAGATCCATATAGTATCCACTGCTATTTTCTAACACACGGATACTCGACATTTCCTTTTAAATGGTTTTATTGGAACACTTCCAATTATCAACAAACTTTCACTTTCATATATCCTATATATATTTTGCGATTAATTTTCTGTCCTTTCGGAAGTTCGCATCAATGTAACTCTTTACATCGAACTCTTCCTTATCTCCATAGAACTAGTACTTCACAAGTACTTATCAAGCTCTCATGGTATTCCAATAATCCTTACTTAAAATAGACAGACATCCACTCGTCATGTCCCACATACGAGTTAGGATGAGCACATCATATTGCCATGCCCCACATACAAGATGATGAATGCATTTTGTTCTTTCCATGTCGATACATTCAAGAACATGGGATGATTACATACATGATAGATCCATATCTATCCTTAGTGTTCCCATTCTTCATAAGAATTGGACACTTGGCCTTGGGATACGAACTCCATGTAATATGGACAAGTTTTCTCCCACTGAATCTGTGCATACTGAACACTTCAGTACAAATTGCCAATGTATGCTTTCTCTTTTCAGGTCAAGAGGTTTTTCGAGAACTATCTCTATAGATCTCTATTCCTATCACATAGGAAACATCTCTATCTTCCTCAAAGATAATTTCCACTTTTGGATTTCCTTTCTAGAACATTTCCATTTCACATCAACATGTGGAATGTGAATACGCTCCCACTAAATCACAGATCCCTTCTTTATCTTTGACATATCAGTCAAACCTTTTGACTATATCATCAAAGTAAAGATCCAATTCTGAGTTGCTTGTACTCAATCAATCACACTGATTAGTCCATTGTAACTTATAGACTTCATTTGCATTAGTGGATTCATAAACCTTATAGGTTGTGTCATGTACACATCCTTGTTTTATTCCTCATAGGAATGCGGTTTTAGTATCCATACGCCAAATGTCTTAGTCATTAAGTTGCAATCAACAAGCATCATCCTTCTCAAAATGTATCCATGTGTCTTAACACTTAAGACTTATTTGCACTTATGGATTTCATCCAATGAGTGCTACCATCAAGGTCATACCCTATGGTTCACATGGATGTCATTTATGATGTAATGGTCATAAACCATAACTCAAAATTTGGTTCCTCATATTTATCTAGATAGTTGACTCATCATATGAACAACTCATCATATAGATAATTGAGGTGTATCTGTTAAGGATATAAGAACTCACAACCCTTGTGATTCTTAATGTCCTTTATTAGTGTGGGGTATTCTTTATTAAGAAGAATTCAGTTATTTGATAATCATTCTCTAACTCCTTAGAGTATGATTCCTTCTTGATTTAGACATCACCATGCCTTAATCATGAGTTCACTATGATACACTATCATAATCACTCATAAGGTTCTCAAACATTTGGTCTAAGTATTTCATTCATTGATCTCATCAAGAATTAACACTTTACCAAATTTGTACTTCATCTATGATATTCTTGAACACTTCAAGATATTCATATTGGTATTTCTCTAAACACCTTTTGAAGTATTAGCATTTACTCCAATAGGTATGTAAATACATCACATGTATTATACCTAATTGGATAATCATTCTCCCACTACCATTAGTGAAGATTGATTAATCATGTACAAGAGATTCATGTCTCTTACTGGTTCTCTAACCAAAAGAGTCTAGATTTATCCATCACATGGAAACTAGAAATGAATTTCTCATGATTGATGCTAATTTGATTGTTTGAGTTATCAATAACTTTAGGTATCATTTTATCTTATGCATACCATGTACCACAAGATAAACAAGGCATTGCCATAAAGATCATATCTTTAAGATTGAAACATCAACTTTATTAATTGCCATCATTGTCATACAATATGCAAAAATAAAGTGTTTCTATCTACTGGCAATATATGAAATAGCAGTTCACAACTCTATTTCGTGCCCTTTAGGCTGAAATAAACTAAAAGGTACTCCTATCTATGGCAGCAACACTTGCTCCAATGATGAGTACTTCTTTCTTGGTCCTTTCACAAAGGCCATCACTTCTTTGCGGATCTTGCATATCATATATGATAGATCCATATCTTGGTATCATATACCTCAGATAAAGAAGCGGTTCATTTCATGATACCTTAGGTGGAGATCTCCATCCCCTCCTTTATCTTCTTTTGTTCTTTCCAGATATAGAGGACAATTCCCTCATACACCCTTTCCCCATGTGCCTTGAGGCTGAAGACAGCTTGGGCTGCTGGCTAGCATCAAAACATTTCTTTGCTTTGCCCTTTCCCTTACCCTGAAGACTTACCCTTTTCTTTGATCACATCAAAGATTATGGTTTGTCTTTCTTCATCTTTGCCTCTACTATCCTCAACATGTCCAACAACTTTGTCAACACTTGTCAAAGTTGTTCATGTTGTAGCTTATCATGAATTGTATGATTCTTGCAACATTTGCAGTATCATACCAATAGCCAACTCTTGGCTCAGAAGGAATCCTTCTTAGTCAGGTTTTCCACATACCCAATCACATTGAGTGTGTGAATACCTTACTGGATCTCCTTCTGTCATGACATACTAGGACAGTGTCCTTGAGACATCATATGTCTCATGTTGTCTCTGCAACTCATAGTTTAGAGAACACAACATCAAGCACTCCTCATCAACGTCATCCTTGGTATGCTACCATAAGCATACTTTCAGCCATTGATGTGGTGGGATCGAGTTTATCTGCATTTGGTATAACTAGGACTTAGAGCTTTCACTCTACAAATGAGAACACTTCTCAACGTCCTAACCAATAATAGAATTATTCCCATTTGATTTGTTGGTCTCAAAGACTGATCGCAAATAAAGTGATTATTGTTGATTAACCATTTATTTTAACAAAAGGAAATATATGCAATTTTAGTCCAAAACTCTTTTGACTTATTTGATTGATTTGAAAAGTTGACGATAAAAATTAGGCCTTTAATTAATTATCGCTCCCACTATTTTAGTTCAAATTGGCTTCCCTCACCATCAATTCGGAAGATTGCAGCGTACAACCTTCTAGTGGGCAAGATCCTGAAATCCTCTAAGTCATGAGTCAGCTTTGGCTGATCGCCCACAACTTAGATCTCTCAGGTAGGCAGCTCTTGCCAATTACATCATATGCAACTCTTGTTGAATGAACATGCACAACACCTTGCCATGAACATTCCTTGCCTCTGGGCCTAGACGCTCTAAGAATCACCAGTTAAGTCTAACCCAAAAGCCAACAGGGTAAACATGCACCCTGCTTTGGCAGAACCTACATGTCTACCCTTCACACTTCCACAAGATAGACGGCGCACCACACTTTGGCGTAACCTACGCTTGGTCGATCGAGCTTTTCATGTGTGTCGCTAATGGAAGGCATATAAGACTTAATATTTTAGTGAGGGATTTGGTTTTTATATACATATACATATCCAATCACCACAATACATAGTACGTATCATATACATGCTATATCCCACAGAAAACATGCACAAAATGATAAAAAGCGATGATTATGGCCATCCTAATGTGATTCCTCGAGCCAAGAGGAATCACAGTCATCTAGGTCAACATCACATGCAACCTGTACAAGATGAACATCTGTGCCTTGCCGTCCGAGTTGATCAACTCATCACATGAATGATCTGTACTCTCCAGTCAGTTGTCTGGGTGCCACCAGCCGATCGGTTGGCTCCTCCAACTGATCGGTTCGCTTGGTCGTCGTGCATCTCATCATGTCTGCCACCTGCTCGTCTCTCTCCTCAAACCGGTCATCAACTGATCAGTTCACTCCTTGAACCGACGGTCTGGAACGTCAACCGATCGGTTCACGCCTTGAACCGACCGTCTCAGCTGTCGTCTTGATGTCCTTCGTTCTTTGACATTACAGGAAATAAAATCTATCCTATTTATACATTGCTTTAAAAAGGGGAACCCCGAGTTACATTCGGGGGGAGCAAAGGTAGGAAAGAATCTCGAATTATTTCGAGTTACATCAGGAATAGGAGAGGGAAGATCGGTGCGCAGACCGAGATGCAAGCAACCACAAACAACCACACACAGATAGGGTTTATTGGCCATAATCACGCTACACACATCCACCACAAAACTCGTTTAAGGGCGACGCGTATCAAGTGCATTAATAATACATATCATATATGTAATTTGGGATTTGTGGATTTAGGATTGAACATGTATAAGCCGATATTATTCGCATCGTATGCAATAAATAAAGGCGACAAACCAAAATCGATCATATTGATATTCCTAAAATATAGAGCAGTTGACGTGGCTCTGATACCACTGTTGGGTTTTAGGGGAGACAGAGAAGGCAGCGGAAACAAAAATTTTCTCCTCCCCCGAACCCAAACCGAGGAAACACGTCAACGTCTATATAATAGGAAAGGATAGTTTGTGGAATCATACCTTGTCCCGAGGCTTGCTCGGCGACAATACCTCGCGCCTTGCGCGGTCTTCACCTCCAGTCTTGGACGGTGTCTGTGCAGCTCCTGGTCGCACCGGGACTGACTCCTCCTCCTCCTACCGGACTGTCAGATGATAGTTGTCCTCATGAGCGGCAGAAACCTCCCGCCTATGAAGTAGTCCACACAGACCACCTGGAACTCCACACTCCTTGTCCCACAAGGAAGTGGAAGGAGTCGCACCCCCCTATTGACGTACTAGTCGCCAACACACTCTCCTACCTCCAGTTGCAACTGCAGTTGTCCTTCCTTTGTTGCACCTCTGTTTTGCGGGAAGCACTTGCTCGGGCTCTCTCTCGGTTACCAAAACCAGAGAGATGGACAACTTTACAGAGCAACTGGTTGCACTGAAGTGTACCATGAGAAGCCCCCAATACCCCTATATATAGGAGGGTCATGGGACAGGGTTCTCTTGCCCCGGCAATATGGGACTAAAGTAGGAGTAGAAGGGTTTGAGAATTTTCGACAAAAAGCAACCGGTTCGCAACTTGAAACGATCGGTTCACAACTGAACCGATCGGTTCGGCCATTGAGCCGATCGGTTGGACCTGAGCCGATCATTTGGGGCACTCCAACCGATCGGTTGGTGCCCTGAACCGATCAGTTCATGGTCCTAATCCGGCTCAAAAAGACTTTCCTTGTTTCGTTCCCAATTGGTATCGAATACCAATGTTATTCCCAATCGAATTGGGCAATTTGAAACCAAAGGAAAATTCTTGCCGACATGACTTTCCCAACTGGTCAGTTGCACCTGTTGAGCCGATCGATTCAACTCTTGAACCGGTCATTTCCTCCTGGGCATGAGCCGATCAGCCTGGACACTCCAACCGACCGGTTCAGCAACCTCAGTCGCCCGGTTCATCACATGAGCCGATCGGTTGGGAGCACAGGTTGGGCAAAATCAGTCAATTGCGATTTCAATCAATCCGATACTCCAATCAATGCGTCCAACACCTTGAACCATATGATGTTTAGCTATCGATTGATTGAGTGTTTAATTGAACTACTAAACTCCTTTAGTAATCAATCTAAACATTGCTTTGTGGACAAAACTCCTCTTCCAGGTTAAATCCTATGTGTGTGACCCTGCAGGTCCATTTCACGTTGGCAGTGAAAGTCCATAACACTTATGACTTCACAAGCAAAGAGCGGTGCCTAGTCACACATCATTGCTACCCAAGTGAAAGTATAAAGTTGGAGAACAACTTTCATCCTACAATCCGTGAATGGTGTTACAGTGTATGTATAATTCCTTTGTCACTGATATCCTGAATGAACTCGAGGCATGGAACAGTCATCCTGTCAACGTTCATTCACTTTCTTGATCTCAGAGTAGATTGAAGGAGATATGTATGACATCAATATCACATACTGATTCACACATGCATGCGCATGCCTATCTCAATCCTACTCATCAAGTGGCCTTGGATATAAAACTCCCTCAGGAGGGACAAATCCCATATCTATCACTCACCCCTCAAAAGCCCCATGTGTCAAAGCCACCCAATCATCACCTTTATAACAACCCATGTTTCAGGACTGCGTTTGATGATGTCAAAGTGTGCCCAACGACATGTGTTGAGTGTAGTGATTTCAGGTCAAAGAATCACACTCACCACCATCACTGTGAGTACTGACTGTGACTACCATCTCATGGTTCCATGTGTCAAACTCACGGTGGGTCTATCCGGTACACTTGTTCTCTAACAAGTACCTATGTGTTTGGTTTGATATCTCTATATCATGACTAATGAGATTCTGTCATCAACCAACACCACAATCTAGTCTTATGTGTCATACCTGTCTATCTACCTTCCACTATGACATCTAGCTAGGGACATAACAGGAATGTACAAACTCTTAGCATCCGTATGATCTCATCGTTCAGGTCCTCAACCTGAAAGCATACGTCATTGAGTACTGTCATTCTCTAGACATTCAATCTGTTCCATCACTATCTCATATGACTGAACCAGAAAGAATTGGAAGCTTGCCTTTGATGTTTATCAAATCAATCTTAATGTATCCCACCAATCATCCCATGATTGGCTCTCAGGGCATACATACCAACAGCATCGTCCTCTCCCTAGGGTTTGGTTCCTCTAAAGGAAACCAAGATATCATCAGCCTCCAGGGATCAAGCATAAGGCAACCACTATCATCCACTTAGGTCGCATCATTCTCGACTCCCCACCATTCCTGAAGTTTCGGGGTTTTAGGCTTCCAACCTCCCTGTTGGGGTTCTGCTTCCTATCTCTAGAGCTAATTCCATCTCTAACCATACTTACTAGAGGTCCCTTCTCCATGAAGGCTCATGCTCACATGCATACCCCTATGTGGTTGAAGCCTATGTGCAACTCATGTTTGGCTTAAGAGCATCCATACCCCTTTCATAAGCCATCCATCATGATCTCTTAACCAGGATTTCAGCAAGCTATACCCTACTTGCCTAAGCCCATAGGGTAACTATAGGTTCTCTAACCTCATCCATGAAGGATCTATCCTTTGCTATGGCCTGCACGACCCTCTCCAGGGTTGGGTCGCCAAAGGTACTAGGTCATCTACCCTCTTACGGCATCCCAAAGGCATGACCAACCAAACACTCAGTCAATCATGACATCTAACTCATCATGTCATCTCTCTCTAACCTTCACTTAGGGTTAGGGTTACCATCATCCTCAAAGGATGTGCTAGGTCTCTACCTTTAATGGAGGTCTCTACCTCTAAGACTAACTCTCTGTACTCATCCTCCTACCAAGGAGGTCTATCCTCAGGTCTCCCCTGAGGGCAATGACAACTCGTTTCATACGACCTAAGCATGTATCTATTCCTTTACGCTTACTCTATTAAGCTTATGTCCATGACATCTTATTTACATGATTTTTATTAATTTGGTGGAGGATTCCTTAATAACCTTACCCATACCTCAAGAGGGTGAGGAGAAGAGAGAAAAACCCTAATCCTTAAGGTCCTTAACAGAATTTTGAGTTGAGAAGGGATGAACAAGACGAGAGAGTCCTAAAGGTATCTTATTTTGAATCATACCCTAAGACTTTGGCCAGGTAGTCACATGGATCCAGGAGTCCTCGTATTCCGACTAGCGGTGTGGAGGAAAATATTGCCAGCCCCCGGTCGTGATCCTTTTCTAGACACCTATGTCTTTCGGATAATCCTCTAATAACTCCCTTGGGTTCTACATAATTTGTAAAATTTAATAATTATTAAAGATTACTTGAGGAACCTATGATATGATACCAATTGTAACGACCCCGCCTCCCGATAACCCCCAATTAAGGGAGACCGAAAGGTTGGTGCCGTTATTCAATTAACATGATCAAAGGTTCGGCAAATAATCAATAACAATTATGAAATTCTACTAACTAACTGAAATTTGGTATAAAATTAAAATTTTACTAACCTTTGAAAACCTTGGGAATCTATCTATCCAAGCTTGAATCCATTCTAACTAATCCTCCTTGCACTTTATGTTTTACTTTCACAATGTGTCACTTTACTGTTGGTTCTTTCAATTGTTGTTCCTAAAACGCCGACAAACAAAATGTCGGTCAGTATATCGAAATATAATGGTATGTGGGAACAACCAAAATCTTGCAAATATGGCTAACAATTTAATAATCACAATCAAATTAATTAACAAGCCAATCTACACTTTTCAACATGACATTCTCCACCGCTTTTGCCCTAACCCTGGCATACCCACCTTAGGGTGCCCTTTGCCAATGACTTATGGCCACCTTCTCAATCCCGAGCTTGGTGCCTGGGGGTCACCACTCATGGTGCCCACTAGTCATGCAATATCATAGGCCACCTTCTTGGTGCTTGGGGTCACCACTCAAGGTGTCCATTAGTCTACCCATCTGGGCCTGACCTTTGGCATCATCCATCAGGGTGGCATGTAGGTGCGAGAATCCATACTTCTATTATTAATGTGATAATCATAGTGACTTTATAATTTGCAAGTATGAACATCCAACAGATAATTTTGCATTCAATGCGATTAATCATCCGGAAAATCCTCAGGAAACTAAGGCGGTTATCCATAATTAACCACATACCTGATCGAGAGTAACTTGATTGTCCAAGCAATAAGGATAAAGAATCAATCAACAAGCAATCAACAATATCCTGAAATTAATGCATACGATCCAAGTGTTATAGTTTATCCAGAACATTCTAAAGCTAGACTTGGATTCCACCTTAGGCTTTCTAGACCATATTAGGGTTTTATTAGGGTTTTTTCCTCCATAGCACTTTTATCATGTTAAATGCTCTCTTAGTTCATAATCCCTAATTTCAACATCATAAGCCCAATTAAAGATGATTATTTCTCTTTTATACTAAAACTACCTTCTTTATCCTTTTAAGTTATTTCAAGGTCATTAGACTCAATTATCACCTTTAGTTTCTTTTGGATTAACAACTCATAATTCGTGATGGTCTAATTCCCATATGAACTCTATTTATTATTAATTCTACCTTGATTCAATCGAAAACCCTAATTTCTATATTAAGGTTATTCATCCACAAATTAGGAACTTTAATGCTCGAAATAGTTTAGATTCAGCATATTCCAACTTTAATCATGAAAACTCAGTTTTATGCATGAAATTGAATTAAAGCCATTAGTAGTCCTAATTACCAACATTAGGGTTTCAAGGCCCACTAAAGTATTATTCATGCACATTAAACTCGAAATTAACTAATTACATGCAAAGTTCATCCTTTTTGTTCCTAATGTGCCCTTTCATCATTAACATGTTAATATTAACTTTAAACACTCATCTAACCCTTTCTAATTCATTAATCAACAAAGGTTAGGGTTGTTCATTGATTAAACTATTAAAGATAGCATCTCTATATATATTTTTGAATTTCAAGCATAAAAAGGCTTCAATTATATTTTATTTAGATTCCACTCGATTTTCTGATCAACTTTCATGTATAAACTTTTGTCATCCGAGCTACTATTAAAGAGTTATGATTTTTGGAAGAAATACCTTACTTGAGCCAATCAGAATCCGCCAAGTGTCCTGCTCCTTGCAACGTGCTCTTTTTGGGAATATAACAGATTTATGATCTTGCCCTTCCATAAGTGGCCGATCCTTTAATCTGTGGGAGGGTACAACGGTCCAATGACTGAAGGTTGTCTTCAACCTTCAGCCACGCGAGTTGGCCGCCGGCTGCAGCCCTACTTGGGGTTGCCCACTCCTGCCTAGGGTGCGCGGACCTCCGTCGAAGGTTTCTCTGGCTTCGCCATCCTCCCCCGCACCTGGGGTGCCGTCCGGATTGCAGCCTAGTTGTCTAGATAGGGCGCACAAGGTCTGCGGCCTGGAGACACCTTGCAATCATCTAACAGCTATGGCACACATCCCAGAGCACGGAAAGCTGGCCTGGCTCCTCCGATGTTGTCGTGGGAGAAGCACGCACACATCGCACCTCCTCCACAGCCTCTCCTAGAGCCAAGATGTGAGCTACCCTCTCCACTAGGGTTTCATGCAAAGAAGAAGATGAAAGAAGAGAGAGGGAGAGGTGGGATCTTTCTCTACTCGACCCAAGGGTATACCCCTTATATAGGGGAGTGTATCCACGTCCAGAGACAGTGCTCCAAGAGAAACCGAGTCCCACTCTTTAAAGGAAACTTATTCCTTCAACGAAAAGCAAGCTTTCTCTCTCCTCACTATCCTTTTGATTTTTCTTACTTCTTGGATAATGGAAATCCTCTTACTTATTTTCTTTGTTTCTTACTCCTCAAACCATAATCATGAAATCCTATTTTCCTTTAATAGAAATTTCTTTCTTTTTTTAGCAATACCACATAATACATTAATTTTATTCTCACATTACCTTTTTATTTTCTGTTATAGATATTTTCTCTTTTCTCTTTTTATTCATCAGGCTCCTTGGACCCTAAGGAATTATAATAATTCGAAATTCCTTTTTATTGAATACTCATTATCCTTCTAGATGCATCTAATTGCATTATTCTTCATTATTTCACATTATCTTGTTTATTTCTTATTAAAATAATTCTCTTTTTTTTGGTGAAGTCAGGAGGCTATCTTATTCATCTTTCCCTCCTCGTGCAAGCTAAGTTTTCAGCAACAGTGACTACATTATTTGAAATGCAAGAATGAAATCTGGTAGTACTACTACCATTACAAAGATCTTTTAGGATAATTCCTTCAACTGTTTTAGGCGGTATTCTGTAAAAACAGAATCCATTCCCAGATTTTAGGTGGAACTTAGCCAGAGTATCCGCAGCATTGTTGGCTTCCCTATGGACATAGAAAATAGACCAACTGGCCTTCTTTTTCTTTTTAATTTGCAGAAGCCATCTTGCCAGCTTCGGGTTCTCCTCATGATCTAAAGCTACTGCCTCACACGCAAGCCTGGAATCAGTTTCTATAATTGCATGTTCAATCGCAAGGTCATGTGCAAGGTCCATAGCCAAATCAATAGCGTGAAGTTCAGCCCCAAGGGAGTTCTCAGCCTTACAGTTCCGTGCTATACCTCCATGCCAACCTCCGCGATGGTCTCTACAGATTGCCGCAGCGCCTGCATGCTCATTCTTAAAGGCTGCATCTGCGTTTAGTTTATAGGCTGGGAACTTTGGTTGTTGCCAACCTTCTTCGCGGTCTAGCTTGTCCGACTTCTCTTCTTTCTGCCAAGCTACTTCAGTCACCTTCACTTCTTCCCTTATTCTACTAACAAGGTGGTGAGCAGTAGTCATTTTCTTTTCAAAGGTTTCTTCGTTTCTGTCCTTCCAAATCATCCAGCAAGTAATAGAGAACAGAACCACATGCTTCTTTTCCCCTGACAGATCCGTGCTTAGCCACAGCCATATATCATTTGCATCGTTAAATGCCACCAGTTCCTGAGGACTCAACAATTTTCTCCAGATGTCCATGGCTTTTGGACAGTCCCGTAAAGCATGAAGCACTGTTTCATCCTCTCCTCCGCATCTAGGGCAGTCCGCAATATTTGTCATTTGTCTTCTGAGCCGCCTACTATTAGTAAGTATAGCTCTATGACCCACAAGCCACAAAAAGTACTTGACTTTCGCAGAGACCTTGAGCTTCCAAATAATGTTCCATTTGCCCTGGCATTGGACTTCCTTCTGTGATCTGAGAGTTCTGTAGGCAATATTGGTGGAGAACTGCCCGTTATCAGTATGGAGCCATGCCCGAATATCATTCAGCTGTGAATCCTCCGGGATATGGATTTTTAAGATTTGCTTGATGTCCTCGTCCGCAATCCATTCCTTCAGGAACTCAATGTCCCATTCATTGTTGAGATTAACAAGGCTAGCCACCTGTAAGTCTTCCAACTCAGCTGGTACAGGCTTCTTAGTTCGATTATATAACCGGGTGTCATGATTCCACCATTTATCATACCACACATTGATGTTGTTGCCACTAATGGGAATCCAAATGGAATTCTCATCAATAAAATCTTTGCAATTCAGGACAGCACGACCCAGCCTAGAGGCGTTTCCAGTAGTTCTATTGGTATGTTTGTTATACATATCCTTCATTCGATGGCACCAAAGCGATTTCCTCCCAGTCTCAATCTCCCAGGCATGTCTACTGATCATCGTCTGGTTCCACTCACGCATTGATTTAATGCCAAGGCCTCCATTTTCTTTGCTGTTCGTTACCTTGTTCCAAGCGACTAAAGATAAGGGGTTGGATTTGTGCCCCCTCCCCATATGAAGGATCACACATTAGCATCTATTCTATCACAAACCTTCATGGGAATGACAACCGACTGCATCGTGTATGTAGGGATGGCACTGAGGGTGGATTTTGCCATACACACCCTACCAGCAAGAGACAGGCTTCTAGCAGACCAAGAATTAATACTATTTGTCACCTTCTCGATGATTTCACCATATGTGCTGGTAGAAACCTTCTTATGAATAAGTGGCACTCTGAGATATTTTCCCAGGTCAGCAGCTTCTGTAAATCTGCTCGTCCTACAGAGCAACCTTCTTGAAGCTCTAGGTACACTTCTCGCAAAGTGGATATTAGATTTCTTCACAGAGATGGCTTGTCCAGAGACCGCACCAAATTCCTTGAAACACTGTTGGATCGTTTTAAGCTGTTTCAAGTCTGCCTTTGCGAAAAGGATCATGTCATCTGCAAAACACAGATGAGAGATCTTTGGACCATTAGTTGATAACTTAATCGGGGTCCAGTCCTTAGCTCTCACCCTGCTATCTATATGTTGGCTTAATCTTTCCAGACATAACACAAAGATGTAAGGAGACAATGGGTCTCCTTATCTGAGTCCCCTGCTAGCTTTGAAGCTATCCGTCAAATTGCCCTTCCAAGCAATGGACACTTTCCCTTCAGTCATGGATCCCATGATATAATGAATTATAGCCTCAGGTAGACCAGTCTTCTTCAACGTGTCCTCCACAAAGGTCCAATTCATCCGATCATATGCTTTGGATAGATCAACTTTAATCGCCATCATCCGTTTAGCTGATTTCCTTCGCATGTTGTGAAGAATCTCTTGGACAATAATAATGTTATCTGTTATCTTACGACTAGGAACAAACGCACTCTGTGTTGGGGACACCCACCCTTCCAGGAAGGATTTGATTCTTTCAACAACCACCTTAGATGCTTACTTGAGATTAATATTGTTCAGTGATATAGGTCTAAATTGTTCACATGATTCAGGTTTAGAGACCTTTGGAATAAGGACAACTGTTGCTGCACATAGCTCAGCATTAAGCGCTTCTCCAGCAAGTGCCCTATCTATAGTAGAGAGAACAGACTGCTTGATAGTATGCCAATTACCCATCAGAAAAGAGCCATCAATGCCATCCAGACCACTGGCTTTGTAGGGATTTATGGATCGCAGGATATTATAAACTTCAGCTAGTGTCGGGGGGGGCTAACATCGTCCTCCTTTGTTCATCAGTAAGTGGAGTAAAGCAACCATAATACTTATGTATCTCGTGGGTATCCGTCCAATTATCTTCAGTCAGAATAGACTTAAAGTGATCGACAATCATACTTTGGATTTCATTATCATCACTCGTCCAGTCCCCGTTTGGTCTCCTCAACATGGATATGTTATTGTTGCGCCTCCTTTGTTTTACATAGGCGTTATAAAACTTTGTATTAATATCACCATCAGTAAGCCACTGAATATGGCTTTTTTGTTTCCAGTCTTCCTCCTCTACTCTGAGAATATCTGTGTACTCTACTTGCAGGTCTGAGATCATATCAGCTGTTATGTTGTCAAAGTTATCCTCCAAGCTTCGCTGTAAAACACTGAGATTTCTAAGGATTCTCATTTTATTTTTTGCCACTTTCTTGCTATTATCATCGGTCCACTTCAGAATGTCAGGTTTCACCTTCTCAAGTGCATCTCTGAAGTCTAAGTCTGGTTTCCAAGACGCACGCAGCATATTCTGGAAATCAATGTTCTTCGACCAGGAACATTTCATGATGAACCGGGGGTTGAAAACTTTGCTAGCAGTTGATCTAACTAAGATAGGATTATGATCGGACCAAACTCTAGGCAAATGCTCTACAATGAATTGAGGAAACTTCGACAGGAATGCCGAGTTGGCAACAGCACGGTCTAACCTCTCATGTAAGGTCCCATGCCTGTAGGTGAACTTAGGTCCCATGAATCCCAGGACAGTAAGACCCGCCTCCAGAAGAGTGTTTATGAAGATAGTTGCTTCTTGAAAGTCATACCTCTTGCCACCTCGTTTTTCATTGGGACTTAAGGTAGTATTGAAATCTCCAACTAAGATCCAAGGTTTATCGAACGACTTGCTCAAATGAACAAGGTGCTTCCACAGAACCTTTCGAACAGAGATGTGTGGGTTCGCATAGATGAAGGTTGCGAAAGTAGTGTTGTTGATAAGGAAAGTACAGAACTGTTGGTGACTATTGATGATCTTAATATCACATTCAGTAGAATTCCAGCAAATCCAGATACCTCCTGCAAATCCACGGGCTTCAACTCTATGTGAATTGGAGAAGCCTATTTTCTTTATAGTTTGAGCAGCTACAGAACCACTAATCCTGGGTTCAAGAATGGCTACCACTTTGGGACGTTTATGTGAGATCATATCTTGGAGGACACGGTAGGTGTCTTTGTTTCCGATTCCTCGAACATTCCAGCAAAGTATATCTAACATTAAAAACAACTTTGGCATAGAGGAGCGGCCCGGTGACCTTACTGGAGATCAGTGGGGGTGTGGTTCTCCTTCTCTTCACCAACCTCTTCCATAACAGCCTCCTGCTCCTGAGTGAGCCTAGGGCTTTTCCTTCTGTTCTCGTAAGGAGGTTTGATCCTTGCATTCTTCAGTTTTGCTGTATTACCTTTAACCTTTTTGCCAGGCGGCATGCGACAGCCTTCAATAACAGTAGGTGACGTTTCCGGTTGATCAATGTCCTCAGCCATCGCAGAACTTTCCTCTCCTGGAGCTTCTGTAGTATTGTTCATCTTGTTTGTATCTCCTCCGTCTGACAGTTCCTTACTGGTTTCAGTGACAGGAGAAGTTTCAATGTTGGCAATCTTATTGCTACTCGGTGCTTCAGCGACTACATCCTCCTCCACATTGATGACCTCCTCAATTACCTCATCGACGTCGGGGTTTACCGCTGTGTGTGCTGCTTTCTCCTTTGGCTTCGTCTCAGTTATTTGTGTAATGTCCTTCAACACCTCTCTTTTATCATCTGTAGTATTTAGTTTCTTCTTTTTCCATACTTTGTCTGCTCTCCCTTCTCCATCTTGTTTGGTGGACGAAAGGTCTTCCGGGCCTGCCCCTGTCTGGCTTCCGTCTTCCTTCTCCTGCTCTTCCAATCCCTCAAGGTTGGCGAATTTATTTGAACTTGAGCTATATGGGCCTGCATTATGCACTTCCTTCATTTTGTTATGTTGTGTGGACCGATTTCGATTCACCGTCGTCTTCCTTCTATTGGTCTGCCATCCGCCATTACCGGCCTCATCTTTCGATCCATGCAGAACTCCTTCCCTGCTGCCATTAGAGTCATGTGCAGCTCCTCTTGCTGTGCAGATCTTCTGGTTGTGTCCGAGCTTACCGCAATTCTCACATGTTTCAGGGAAAGCTTCATATTCTACTTGATAGATATCATTATTAATCATAATGTTATGAACAAGAGGTTTTGTGGTATCCACATCAATGGCGAGCCTGGCGAACTTGCTTCGCATTCTAGCAGCGGTATGGGCGTCCACTTTCACCAGGCTTCCAAGGGCCAGACCTATGTATTCAAAGATGGTCAGCACATATAGATGAAGCGGGAGATCAAGGATTCTGATCCAAGTAACCAGGAAGTGTGGTAGCTCTGCCGTCGGACGGAAGGAGGGAAACCATTTCCACACTGCAAGGCAGCAACCAAAGAGTTTCCATGGCCCCCCGGTTAGCTCCATATCAAAGTCTCAGTTGCATGAGAACTGCACCACGTAGTGACCTAGGTCAACTTCGAACATATTGAACCTTCCGACTGGATTCCATAGGGTTCGGATTCGCTCCCTCATGGTCATGTATCCCACATCAGTTCCTATCAATCTGGTAACCACTGTATATTGCCAGGGTCTTGCAAGGTCTTCTTCCGCATCCGGTTCTATCTCTAGAGCGGGGATGCCGTCCACCTGTGATATCTTGACGTCCGATAGGGCAAGTTTCTCCTCGAATAGGGATTGCAGAAAGAACAATCCCTGGTTTTCCGCGTTACTATTTGTTGATCCTCCTTGATTCTTGTTTGTGCTTGTCACTTCTTCAGTCGCCTCTGTCATGGTGGCTTCTCCTTTTGAGTCTGTCACCGGATGGTCCCCCAACAGCGGGAACTGGTCATCCGATGACATGCTGGGATCGTTGGTGTCTATGTTGCCTCCCGATCTGCTTTCTGGTGCATGTCCACGCATCCCCAAATACTGGAAGTTAAGTCCCACTTCCGGTATGGAAACCCTAACGCCACCATCTGTGGTTTCTCCCCGGTCATCCGGTTGCCCTTGATCATTGCTAGGTGTCCCGCTCGAGAAAGGAAAGAATTCCCGATCTCCAGATCGAAACTTCGGTCCCCTTCCTCCCCCCGATCCCCTTCCTCCACGAGATTGGCCGCCGCCTCCGCCACCCCCTCGTCCCCCTCTGCCCCCGTCCATTCCCCGTCTTTTAGCCAACGGATTTTGATTAAAATAATTCTCTTTTTGAGAATCTTTCTTTATTTCTCTTTTATTTTCCTCACTGGTATTCCCTTTGACATTAGAAATCCTTGGGATACGAAATTCCACAAAGGATAACTCAATTATACCTCCTTTCACTTGTTTTCCACATTTTATCATTACTTTCAATTTCTTTCTTAATAAAGAAATACTTAATTGATCTTTTTCTTTTCTTATTGCTCTCTTTATGCAACTTTGGACTCCTTGGTACCCAAGGAACCCAAGAGGCACGAAATCCCTCCTTGGATTTTCCTTCTAGAGGTTTCTACCTCTTTCTTTTCTCAAATATTCAATTATTCATTCACTAATTGAATTTCCTTGTCATTGGGCCCAATAGCCAATAAAGCCCACAAATCAAACAACAAGGCTATTTTAAACGAAATCCATTTATTCACAACAAATTATATCATTATTTGTCCAAATATCTTTAATATGAGAAATTACATTTCTCACCAAAGGAACCCAAAAATTTGGGGTTGTAACATCTTCTCATCTAGATAGGTACACGAAAAGTACCGACTAACGAACTCTTTCCTAAAATCCTCCCAACTAACAGAAACACCTGGCATCTTCTCCTCTTAAATGTCCCACCAATGGCCAGCAATCCCCTCCAGAAGATACTGGATCAGTCGTCCTAGCATACTCAATAGCCCCAACACATCTCAACCTAAAAAGTCTTCCCAGACCTAAGAGATTCAACACTGGGAATAGCTGCCCTAGGCTTTGTGCATGCATTCTGTCTGCCACGTGCATCATCATTGCCATGAACTACCCAAACAAAGAGTGAAAGGCACGATTTCCCATCATGTCCAGGTCAAACTGGGGAGCATCAAGCACCCAATATTCCATCGCTTGAACCCTTGCATCACCTCTGGGTGAAGCAACACTGTTCTCAGTAGCGTGTTCTTAGTGTTCTCCATACATCTTTTCTACTCTTCTTCTTCTTCTTCATAAAAAGAAGTCACGATAAGACATACTAGAGAACATTAGAACAAACACAAACCCTAGTCCTAGGTCCCTGTATACTTAGTGAACCTAAGATTTGATACCAAACTTAACTGTGATGCCCTGGCACGCCACAAACTAGATTACTCAAAACCATACGCGGAACATAAAAACTAAACATGCGTATTATCGGAAAAACACAGGAAATTAAAAATAATTTGCTCAAAACACTAAGGTCAAAAAACTTATCACATATAGGTCCTCAGTAGGACACCCATATTACATAACACATATATCATGGTCAAAGTTCTCTAAGGAAAGGGCATGAAAGAACCCTAGGACAAACCAAATAAAGAAGAGAGAAAAGAGAGGAGAAGCTTCCTCTCACTTGGGTGTCAAAACATGGCCCATGACCCTTGTGATGAGGAGCTATCTCTCAAGAACGTCCACCATGTCAAAGAATAGCCTAAAGCCAAGGCAGGAGAACAAGATGGGGGTAGGAGAATCCAAAGAAAACATTGCAAAAGAAAGGCATATACCTACAAAGGTTGAAGATGAGCAAAGATCACCACAAGCACCACATGCAAATGGAGTTTGGCCACCAAGAGCCCCAAGATCAATATTTCTTTCTCCACCAAGATTCAAGGACGACCAAGCAAGAGGGGAGAATGAAGATGGACGAAAAGAGTTGCTTGCATGGAGAGAAGAGGGTTTGTGTAGCAAAGGAGGAGGGAAGTAGGGTTTGTCACAAAACCATTTGTTACCCAAATCCTAACTCCAAATGACTATAAAGTCAATGGTGACAGGACCTAGGCATCCATCTCTAGCATGGTATTATCAAAGAATGAATGCAGAAGCATAAAGCTTTGCATACATGAACAAATAACAAGATAAAGTCACCAACATAATTTCAACATTCAAAATATTATTAAGCAACATTCTTTTATTATAACATTTCAGTTACAAATAAAGGTACAAATTTATACAAGTCTGCTCATGTATACCAGGGATCTTACAACAAGAACACCTGACATAGATCACCAAGACCATCAACTTCTAGCCATCTCTGAACCTATAAAATATGTGAAACAAGGTGGGTCAAGCACACGAGGTGTTGAGTACAAGGCTAAAAGATACATATACATAATCCTTGCATAACTTGGAAATATTTGTGAAGTAATGAACAAGAATAAAAAAGTTCAATTATAAGCAAAATGAGATCCCATATTATATGCCATTTCACTCCAATTATACTAACAACATCATGGATTCATAAGGCCTTTGACTACTTCCCATTGGAAGAGTCTGTAAGGGTTCTCAAGATTAGCTAGCCCTTTTATACGTGAAGGGCCTCAAGGTCAATGCCAAGAGTTTACCCTATTTCGACATTGTATAATGGAGTTCGAATTTATGCTTGCAAGTTATACACCCACGATGAGGCAAACATCGAGTACAATACTAGGGTACTACATGGAAATAGTTGAACAAATAAACAAGCATATATACATATCAGTTTGCAAACCAGAAATCTATAGTCATATAACTATTTAAAACCCATACCTACTTTAGAGATTCTTAACTTACTTATTCTTAACCATCTAGCCACAAGCAACACCTGATTAAGCACAAGATTACATGCATGCATTAGATTCTCATCATTAACCCTAACTAGATTCATTTTATGGTTTTTGTCCAAGTGAGGTTCGATGTTGATTAGTGGTGCATTTGATGACATTTTATTGATTTAGGGTCCATCATGGAGGTGTGATTCTAGTCTCATGTCATTTCAAGGTTCCATGCATTTTAAACGATCATTGCAAGATTCATGTTGCTTATGTACATAACTAGGTCATACGAGGCCATGATCCAAATAAGACAAGGGATCCGAGCATAAAGCATGATTTAGATCAAGAAAGTTTGGACATAAGAATCACATTCTAATATGGGTGGATGTCCCCTAGGATTTAGGCACCATATTCCCAACATTGGATATCAACATTCTAACATACATGCAAGTATTCAAAAAAGTTCACATATACCATTATGGAACAACCTATAGATTAGAAGGAACATCCACATCAAGGAAATCATAAGAGATATACCACCTATGATTTTGAGAGAGGAGAGCATAACTATCACATTCTAATCAAGAGTGGGGCACAATGAATACAAATAAGCATTTAAGGTACAAGAACCATGATCTAAGGCACATAGGCAAAGCTAGGGTTACAAACACCACCATGTAGCAAGGGGGCTGATCATAGGCACTGATTTTAGAGATTGAAAATATATTTATACTTTAAATAGGTCCAATACCCCATATGAATAGGATATAACCAAACTATCACATAATAGGGACAGAAGCATGCATTAGGTGTCATAAGGAACAAGCATAGTCAAAAGGGGATTAGTGAATTATCCTTGTATCATAGATGGATAGTAGTTACTGATTTCCATGTTGATTAAGCATTTGTTGTCAAAATGAAAAAAGTTTAGTATCACTAGGGCAAAGCACATCATTAAGGTCCAAACAAGTCATATATGCATAATTAAGGTCATTCATGGGCAATAAGGTGATTTGGACCTCTACTAGAGTCACAAGGTCATAAAGTTACTGGTTATAGGGTAGATTAAGTAACAAAGATCCAAGTTTTGTCATCAACATGTCTCAAAAGGATTCAAACAAAGTCAAAGATCGTGTTTTTAGCAAATTATAGGAAAAGGAGAGAGATTTAGGGTCTATAAGTTTATTCATGTTGTAGTTGCGCTGATCAAATTGATATATAGGTTTTCCTAATTTGGTCAAGGGATGAGAGAGATATGTATTTTAGAAGGTTTTCAAGAGAACTATATGAAATCAAACTTAGGTGTTACCTCTATAAATCATCAATATGATCACTGCCCTTGATCTCAAATCTAATATTTTGCACCAGGTGCATTACCCGATGTTTCTTGACTACTCCTGCACTTGTTTCACCGCAATCGTGTGGCCAATGGGATCCTATAGTCGCACGCTACCGCTACCGTGTAGTTGAGGGATGATTGATGTCTTCGCAATCACCCCACCTCTCTAGACCGTGTGGGCCCGATCCTGCATGGCTTCATGTCGTTGGCCAATCCATGTTGTCAATCAATCCTTGGATAGAGCGGCTGTGCAATGGGGAAGCTGCACCAGAGGCATCACATGGACCTAATTCTCATCTAACTACTGTGGGTTGTCGTCCCCCATGAAATAGTCAGTTGGGAGGAGTTCACCAGAGCAGCCTTCTATGGAGGCTTGGAGGCCACGAAAACACCTGCCAAAGGGCTTCCTAACATCCTCACATTGTTGCGGACTCTAAAAGGGGGTCTTTTGATGCCAAAGGGCACTAGGGGAAGAATACCTAAACTCAAGCTCTAAGGTGGCTTCCATGGTTAGGGCAAGAAGGAGGATTGGGAGAAACACAATTGTGGTATGAGAAGGGTAGAGAAAACAAGATGGAATGAAAGGGGAAGTCGATTTGTGGCTTTTGCCCAATATATCGTCATTGGAAGGTGTAAGGCCCATGAACTTGCTTAATGAGCTGAATAAGATTAATTATCATAATTGAATTCTTATAACCCTAATATAACTTTTTATATGCTTTGAAATCATAAGACAAGCTTAAGTTTCAAATTTGGTCCAATTTGGACATTGTTTGAGCAAGTTATGCAATTTTATGCACATTTTGGAATTTTCTGCGATTTACCCAATTGAGAGGTTTTCTTTGCAATTTATCAATTGAATTATGTTCCTTGTATATTATCTCATCATTCATGAGCTTGTTGAGCCATGGGGAACCTATTTAAACCTTAGTTTGAAGGTGTTTTCTTCAAGGGTATTTTAGGGTTTACCCCTTCATGGATGAGCTACCTTTAGTAGATATCAACTAATGAATTAGACACTTGGAAAGATACTAGAACTTCAACTTTTTCTTTTTCTTTATCTTAAAGTTTCATATACTTATCCCTAAGCACCAAAATGAGCCATTTGATCTCCACCACTTCCCTCCTTCTATGAACCTCATTCTCCCTCTGTGCTTCTGCAAATTTCCTATCCAAGTAAGAAGAAAGAGGGAATCTTCTTGGAAAAAGAATCTAGGGTTGCAATTGACTTCCTTTTAGGGTTTTAAAATCTTCCTTCTAGTTATCTTGACCTAAAATAGTAAGAATCCCCTTCTTTCCTCCGTTTATTTCTTTTTTATCCTTACTCCTACCTTTCTCCAGGTTGTAACCTTGCTGTTCCATGGTAGAAATTGCTCTAAACCTCTAAAACCCTACTTTTCTTGCTCCTTATGCTTAGGGTTTGCTCATTTGATGAAGAAAGGTGCTAGAGAGATGAGTTCACAACTTATGTTGTGATTTCATACCCTACCTACTCGTATCTTCTGTTTGGGAGTTTATATTCTAATTAGAGGCAAGTTTTATAACTTGCTCCATGTTTATTGTTTACCATAAGATTTCTAGCTCATGTGCTTGCTTGAAAATGATGATCCATTCACTAAAAAGCTATGCTTGACTTGGATTTCGATTTTTATAATGTCCCCTGTTCTGATTTCAGTTCTAGATGAACCTATATTCATGTGTAAGTTCTTCCTAAGGTACAATATGACTTGTATCAGGTTGGTTTGACAACCTATGGTGCTAAGCACTTATCAACCAATGGTCAATTTTAGGGTTTTAAGTTGATTTCTTCTATAAACACATGACTCGATGGTGGTACCATTGCAACAACCAATGGTGTTGTCTTCATGAAAGCTGATGGCGGTGACCAAGGGTGTCAACTTATGTTCACCCCTTAGGTCAGGTGTTGGCCTAATTAGAAGCCTAGTGATTAACAACTAAGTACCCTAATGATGCTATCAACCAATGGTGCTATTAGTTTGATATTTGATGTTGATTAATGAATATAGTGATAATCTAACAACCTATGGTGACTTAATGGCCACTAATGATGGTGGATCAGGTCTCCAAAACCTATGGTGAGTTAGTCATATAGTTCCAGCATCAATTAAGCCTTAGACCAATGGTTTCTTGGGTCACTTGATGCAATGGTCAGACCTATACTGTAATTGATGGTTTTAACATATGAACTTGACCCAATGGACAAGATCTAATATTTATTCCTCCAATAAAGTGGAATGATGGCTAATGTAATATGTTGGTCCTAATAATGTGATTTAGATGGTTTCCTTTTTATGATCAAATTAAGGATCTTACTTGTTGACAATGGATGGCTTGTTTTAAATGAACAGTCGATTGTGGGTTTTACCCTACTCTCAACAAAATCCTTATTGTTGTTAATCAAAGGATGTCTAGGGTTAAATGGTGACTTTTATAGATCACAAATCAATAACATCATATATGATTCATTTAAGGTGTTTACTTATGTAAATGACCAATGGATTTATCTTTTCAACATTTTATGGTTAGAAGTCGATGCCTCAATATTCCCATTGTTTTGGGTGAAGTGTGTAGTGTAATGTTATGATTCAAATGATGAGAATTTGATGGTTCAATGCCTTACACTTGTAGTCTTCCCCTTGCCCTCGTATGATTATGATTTATTATCACTAGAATGAATTAATGGGTAACCCTAATGAGGTATAGCTTGTTATACCTAGCTTTAATATAACTAAATGATGGTAATTGGGTATGAATAGTCCTTGAATGATTAATACAATCATGGAGTACTCTCTTATTGTTGTTGAAACCCTAGTATGCTATAACCCGATGGTTACACCTTGATTTATTTCTGGGTTCATATTTGAGAATAGTATGGAATGTGATGCCGATGCTTCACCTTATGCATCCATGACCCAATGGGGATGTCCTGATTTAGGGTTTGGGTATTAGTGTTGATTAGCAACATTGATATAATTTATTATGTTGAACCTAACTCTAATGCAAATAGATAAAGATGAGTATTCATGTTTAACATTCTTATATGATGGAATGATGGTGGAATAACCTACTGAACATGATCATAACCTTAATATGTTAATTGGTGGTTATCATAGCCACATGGTTGATACTTTCTTATGCTAAACACGTGCATTATGAATATGTTGAGGGTTAATCATATCTAGATTCCTTGCATGTTGATGTAATAAAGGAATGTTCTTAATGTTAATATAAACCTGCTATGATTGTTTATGAATATCTCCTAGCTCATTAATGCAATATTGTGTTGATCCGGTGTATTATATGTAAGTGATGTTGTTGAGTCTTGTTATAAGGCATACAAAAATAATGATGATCTTGTAGGGAATAGTATGATGGTCTTAATGACCTTTGGGCATGGCTGAGCCCTGAATGAGGTGTAATCCTCTTGTGTTGATAAGGGTTAATATCCTATGATATTGTGAAAAGGATTTATATCATGTGATAGTATGCTGGTCATAATGACCTTTTGGGCATGGTTGAGCCCTGAATAAGGTGTAATCCTCTTGTGTTGATAAGGGTTGATACCATGTGATATTGTGAAAAGGATTTATATCTTGTGATAGTATGATGACTAGTGTAGTCTCATGAATGACAAGTGAATAGTACCATGTGATGATGAGATGAGAAATTGTGTTTTACATGTTTTATAACTTTTGAAGTTGTGATACTTATATGCTTGCTAGATGTGAATTAGGGTTTGTATGTCCATTTGTTTAATGCAGCCTTAATTCACCCAATTGGAGATAACTAATCAAGTAAAACTCTAATCATGTAGTGCCCTGTACCATAGAACCATCTTCAGTGTCAGAATTTGCTAGATGGTGAAATGAATATTTCTAAGGGAAACTCAGAGCGCATACTATTGAGTATGTGGGGTGCTTGTCATCCTGACACCAAGTGTTTCAGGAGAATGGCTGCGGTCATACCTAGCACGCTTTTTGAGAATGACTTTGGTCGGGTCTCAATGATTATAACATGATGTGATTAGAGGAAAACTACAGTTGTACACTAGTACATAACCGACCTTTAGTGTCGATTATTTAAGGCCTTTGGCATCAGTTTCAAAGCGACACCCAAGTGGGCGCTGCTAAAAGTCAAAACTTTTAGCTTTGGTTTTAACATCGACGCCATAACCCTTCCAGCCACCAAAAATGCGCCAGAAAGGGAACTATAGGCATCGGTTATTTAATAAAACTGACACTATATCTTGGTTAAAGACGGTTGTAATTAAACAAAAACTGACGCCATTACCGTTCCTGCCACCAAGCCATTGAGGGCACAAAGACATCGGTTTTTTGCTAATAACCGACGTTGTATGGCTTTGGTATCAGTTTTATACAAATAACCGACACCTATGTTCTAATTTTTTTTCTTATCAGTTTGTAGGCCTGCTGTATGGCTGGTCAGTAGGATGCAGAACCTGCAGTTCAGTTCTGAACTATAGGTGTACAACAACCATTGATATCAGCCAACAACAGGCCATAAACCTACAAAGTCATTCACATTCAGACACATGTATTGATCAGATACATGTAGAAACCTACAGAGTCATTTACATTCACATTCAGTTCCATTCATTTCATCTCTTTTCACATTCAGACACATGTAGAAACATTCATGTATTGATCAGAAAAAAGTCATTCACATTCACACATATGACAATTCAGAAAAAGTCATTCACATTCACACAAAAATAAGTATGAGAACAAAGTTTAGAAATATCATTCTTTATTCATCATCGTCATCATTGTCATCAGAACCCCAATTATATTTAAAAATTCCCACTACTTGTAGGGCTTTTGCCCATTCTTCTCTTACAACATCTAATTCCTCCCTCATATAGGGAGTATGTACATCTAATAACTTTCCACCTGTACTAAAGTCAGTTTTAAACACCTAAAAAGAGAATAATATATATATATATATATAATTAATAATTAATAAGATTGATATATTTCATATTATCTAATGAAACTATATATAATACCTTATGTATAGTATCGATTTCCATTGCGGCATGTTTGATGATTAGGTCCATAAATCGCATCACATAGTAGGCACATGCCCAGCCGTTGTCTTGTGTAGCACACTATAAATTGAAACATACAAAATATTCAAAAATACAAATAAGCACAGTTCGCATAAATAATATATACATTGGAGTCGGGAAATTACTTTCACATTCTCCCAAATTAGTGGCTGATTCTTTTTCCTGGGGACCTTTCCTCTAGCTTTTTTGAACTCTTGTAAAGCCCTACATGTTAATGTAACACATTAAATTGCATAATTAAATAGTAATGTAATAACATATGTTAACGGATATAAAAATATGAAATATTTCTCATGAGAATAATGGCCTTTTCATTGTGTGTCCATATAATGTATTCAATTCCTTCCCCGTAGGATCTAGATAATAGACAGTGAATGTCTTGGGGACAATAACTAGTTACTCCCAATGCCTACCACTACAGGTAAGAAAGTTAAAATTAATAACTCAAAATCCACAATAAAAATGTAATTTTCTTAAGTCCAAATTATAAGCAAAGTAAACTTACTCGACATTGAATGGAGCTATTATCACCGTCTTCTTATTTTTACCAAAATATTCAAAAGTAGAATAGCAGTATGAAGTAACTGAAGAAGGGTCTGTATCTACAAGACTAATCAAAGATGGAACCAAAAATCCCACATGGGAAAATGCAAAATCTGTACATATCGTGTGTAAGTGGCTGCAAAACATGTATTACGTATGCATTAATATATAAGAAACCAGATCACTGTATATAAAACAAGGTATATGGATGTATAAATAAGATCTCACCATATCCACATCTCTATCATAGATGTGTTCAGCCAATCATAATGAAACAACTCAAAAATATCTTGTATAAATAACTTGTTATCGTATGATTGACCTGCATTAATACGTATGCATTAATGCATATGCAAAACTTGTATTACGTATGCATTAATACGTATGCAAAACTTGTATAAATATATTGTTATCGTATGATTGACCTACAACATCCTCCGGAATAGTAACATTTATAGGGAAATTTGAATCATGTTCGCCTATCCATACTGCCATACCCCTACAAATAGGACCTAACAAAGCGTGTAGGTCTCTTGGAAGCCAACTTGGTACTTTAGGAGGTGGAGGTGGAGGCCAAGAAGTAGAGGATGTCTTCCTTTTAACCTGTATATATAATTTTAGATCAATTGACTCATATATACACACTAACAAATTAACGTAATGTAAATTTACCATACAATATTAGTATAGACGACATCCGCTTTGGGCCACATTATCACTCCGCCTTCTTCCTCACCAACTGTTTCAAAATCTGGGTGGGCATATGGAAATGGAAGATCCCTCCAATCAGGGAGTATATGTATCGGGTTGACACGAACTGCATCAGCTGGTACTGGAGTCCCATGAAGCATCTCCCCTGGAAGGGCTGGGTAAGCATGTGCCTCTGCAATGATATATTCTTGACTTTTTAGACGACATGGCTTCAACCCCTACAAATTTACATAAAGAATGTTATATACATATATACATAAACATATCACCTTGAAAAGACTAGCTACTATATATGTCATAAAAATACTTACAGTGGACGTGCTAGGTGGTGGGTCTACAAGACTACTCCCAACCTCTGTAATAGGAGAAGAGAGGTCCGCCACATGTACTGTCTAAGTGGCAGTCTGAGAAGCCTGCCACTTGCTAATTGCTTCATTGACTCTCTTATCAAGTGTTTCCTCGACTCTCCTATCAAGTGCTTCCTCAACTCTCCTATCAAGTGCTTCCTTGACTCTCCTATCAATTAACTGATCTACCTATACATGGACAAAAGAAATGCTAGCTTCTGATTATTTAATTCTCTTTCACAATAACATTCTTAAAAAAGAATAAGTTACCTCACCTTGTGAAAGTCCCGCTTTTGGGACTGGTTTGCGCTGTGATGGCCCAAAGAATGCTTTGATGCCCACACCAGCGCCTGCACCCCTAACACGTCCAGGATGCTCTGGGTTACCCATAGCAACTGTCAATTCATCCCTTGTGCCCTCAGGGATGAACTTGCCTTCCTTCCTCTTCTCGTGCAGCTCCCGCTAATCGCCATCAATAGAAATTGGTAAGTAAACATAACAATAATCAATATCGATCGATTACTCTAAGAGTTGAATTTTACCATTTTTGCAGTCGTCTCAGCAGTTGTGGGCTTCGTTATATCTCCCTTCTTGTTTTGCCCCCCAGCTATCCACATAGCATGGCAAGGTAGAGGTGTGGGACCAATAGTAGAGGACTCTTGAGTAGCAGCAGACTGAGCAGTAGACTCAGCCTGTAGTCTTTGGTGAATGCCTACATAGCCTCTTGGACCCATTGTGTTGTCATGCACATTCAGTGCATGCCTTGCTCTTTGAGCATCGTTGATATCCTTGTTAGTAAGCACATTGATTTGGTTAGTAACACTAAAGGTTAATCTTGAATAGGTGAATACATAAGAACGTATATTAATTGTCATCATCCCCTTCCTTTGAACAACCAAGAACAGCAACCATTCTTGATGGAAATTGCAGCAAAGAAACAAGAGTGTATCAAATTAAAGAAATCAATCAACAAAGCATAGAGAATTGATGCAATAGCAATGTTTAAGGGTTTAAGTTATAAAACCCGCCTCCAATTGAGATCCAAAGCTCCAAGCTCACACCATTAATGGTGGATGAAGCTCTTTAAACTCCCCCTAGGCTCGTCCTCAAGCTTTTGATTGTAAAAGTTGGCTAGGGTTGAAGAGGAGATCAAAATAAGAAGGAATCCATAATTTATTTTTGATTTCCACCATGGAATCAGCCATGATTCTATGTTAGGACTACAATGGCTACGAGTAAGAACCCCAAGATATGAAATAAATGAGTTGCGGTTCACTCCAACTGGATTTCCTGCATGATCGAAATCCACAGCCAGTTTGGGTCCATTGCCCCTTTGCTGTAGTAACCTGTTCATCATTGTGATGCCCCTCACTTTCTCAATTACTTTTTTCTGCTCGTCAAGTGGCCCAATTTCTTCAGGAGGTACATCACCAACCTAAAATTTGACAAAAAAACACACTTACAAGATATAACTATAAATGAACATATAGATAAAAACCTCAGGGATATATTTTTAAAACTTACATTGTGAGGCGGCGCATTGACATCCTCACCCTCATGGTAATCATCAACATGGTCATCAGGAGAATGCTCAGCCATATGAAAGTTCACATTCACATTGTAAAGTTCACACTGTAAAGTAATTCACATTGTAAAGTTCACATTGTAAAGTTCACATTCACATTGTAAAGTAATTCACATTGTAAAGTAATTCACATTGTAAAGTTCACATTCACATTGTAAAGTTCACATTCACATTGTAAAGTTCACATTCAGAAAAATAAAACATATAAAAAAATATAAACATGCATGCCTCTAATATTGTGATCTTTTATCAATTAACAATCCTTCATTGTGATCTTTGCGCACATACAAGTCATCATTAGCTTCAATATTTGGTGATGTTGGCAACCCAACTGAGAATGGACTGGAGTCATCATACTTATCATAGTACTATTCTTCATATATAGGATCTTCAATGAACTGTCTTTTACCATGAAGAACAACTAACCATTTATCATTTGCATGATCATCGATATAAAATACTTGTTTCACCTATGATGCCAATATGAATGGTTCACCCTTCTCGCCAATCTTTTCAAAGTTCACAAATGTGAAACTCAATTCATCCACTATAACTCCTTTGGTGTTATCAACCCAATTACATTTAAAGAGTAGAATTCTGAAATCTACGTAGTCAAACTCCCATATGTCTTCAATGACACCGTAATATGACATTTTAGCTTCACGTGGACTCTTATCCTTTGCACTTGCAAAAAACAATGAAGACGCTTGAAGGATGATCGGCGCCCACGCAGATCGTGGGCAACGCTCACGAATGTCGGCGGGCTGGCGAAGTGTTGAGCAAGATGGGATCTGGCGGCATTGTGGAGACGAATCTCAGACCAGGATAGGCGCACGGCGGCGCCGAGAGCGGCTGGAAGCGAGCTATGTTCCACAGAGGAAACAGAGTCCCACGGAGACTCGCGAGGAGGAAGCCCGCCCCGGGTTATCAGGTCCAGGGGTTTTGCGGATCCCGCCCCATATCCGGCTGACTCAAAGCTAGCTGAGGAGCCAAGAGAAATGCCTCAAATGCCACGTGGCGATGGACCATTGGTGGAAAAAGGTAAATACCTTAGTAAATAGCTAGATCTTTGATAAATCACAGAAATTAGGTCGAACATCAGAAAAATACAAATAAGGTACCAAACTTCTCAGAAAAATGCGTAGAACAATATGGTAGCATAATATAAGGCTTTTGATGAATCAATAATAGTGATATCATATAAGATGTGTAATGCTTGTTTAATGGATAATAAATATCAAACGAAGTTCTAAAATTATGATAACATGTCAGTAAGTCTATAATCATGTTTATAATGCATATGATGTCATATATGGTCATGTTGATGCACGAAAGAATATAATTTGATTAATATGGCTAATTAGGGCTAATAACACTAAAGATAACACAATTAATGCATACATGCTCAATAAATAATGAAATTTACAGAAAACCCTCATATCTATAACTGGAATATAATATATGTATCTGAGATCAGTTTTATACATGAGACTCATATTATATGAAGAGCACCTTTAATACATGTGATGTAACCCTGATATGGGTAATGAAAGTGACATAATGTTAAATATGTTCACATAATAATGTGACACATGAGTATATCCAGTTGATGAACTATAATCTGGAATTTGACATCATTAAGATAAATATAAGATAAGAATGCAAGTGATATGGAAATATATTAAAGAGATAAGGCAAACCCTAAAATGGATATAAATATGGTTAATGATGATGAGAATCTGATGATAGTATGTGATCTTGTCTTAACCAGGGGTTTGACCAAGGTTATAGTTGACATCATGAATGTGGTATATTTTATCTCAGTTGAAGGTACGCCATTACCTCTTACTTGGCTTATTATATAATATGTTTGCGTTATATGGTAGTACAAACTTGGCATATGATATTGATTGAAATGATTGTTCTTGTATGATATGTTGCATGATTTTCCATACTTATTGCTATGAACACATGAAACATAAGATATCTGGTCCATTATATGATAGCACTAAATCTCTTTGGTAGAATAGTGCATTAATGAAAGTACTAAATCTCTTTGGCAGAATAGTACATGTGAGCACTGAATCTCTTTGGCAGAATAGTGCATTTATGAAGTACTAAATCTCTTTGGCAGAATAGTACATGTGAGCACTAAATCTCTTTGGTAGAATAGTGCATGTGGTTGATCAAGTTTACATATAATGGAAATGTGCCTAAAATATGTGTTCTCTTCTGGTAACAAATATCTTTGTGCAACTATACACCTTTTCTTATATTTTGTTTAATGCTGCCAAGTATTAGTTTTATCTTATTGCCAAGATATGATGAGAGGTATATAAAAAAACACGTAGGCATACTCAGTACAATATTCATGAAATATTGTGCTGATGTGTACCGCATGTAATCTTTTGTTTAGGTTGTGGTTATGCTCTTGAAGATCCAGGATAGTGAGAGTTGTGTGGCGAGCTGATGTACAGGTGGACCTATTGTCTTAAGATCCTGTTGTTTAGATGTAGTACATGTATATGTTAAAGTTTGTTGTTCAATATGTAATATCAAATGTTGTAACAATTCATGTTGTAATTATATATTGAATGGTGAACATGTGTGTATGGTTTTATTATTGTTCATGTACATGTGCTACTGATTGTTTCCTTCTGACTCCCTTGATTTTCTTCTTCTTAGCATTATGTAGGATGTTTAAATTGGGATTCTCGCTGAGGTGAGTGTTTCAATTTGGACGTCACACATCAGATTAAGTTTTAGAAAATCTGGGGACGTCACAGGACGACACTCTTATCATCTTGACGCTTTGTGTAATATGAGAATCCATTTATGTCAAACCCTTCATAAGAATAACATTCAATTTTTGTTTAAAGGTGAGGCATTTGATAGTTTCAGTAAGATTATCTGGTGTTTGAGATAGTTGATGTAAGACTTTATCTTCAAACCACTTAATAAATGTCTTGTTATGCTCTCTAGCAAACCACATTGAATTGGGTCGAGGATATTGTCTCTTGATGAAATTGGTATGTTCCTCGATATAAACACTCACTTCGTCGATGTTGTGTAAAATATACAAGTGACCTTGTTCCAGCTGCTCACGGCTGATTACTTTCATCCGTGATCCCAAAATTCCTTTGCCAAAATGCTCCTCAATATTCTTGTCATTAACAGGAGCTTCATTACCACTTAGAAAGTCATTGAAAAAATCCATAACCTCTCTCGCCACATAACCCTCAATAATACTCCCTTCAGGCCGATAGCGGTTTCGAACATCACCTTTAAAAATGCTCATGTATCGCTCAAAGGGATACATCCAATGCAAGAAAACTGGTCCCAACATTTTCACTTCCCTAGTCAAGTGGACAATAAGATGTACCATGATATCAAAGAACAAAGGAGGAAAATACATCTCAAAATGACATAGGGTAACAACCACTTCTCTTTGCAATTTATCGAGAGTATCAGGGTCAATAACTTTTCTTTAGAGACTGTTGAAAAAGAAACAAAGTCTGGTGATTGCAAACCTTACATGCTTCGGCAATATAGACCGAATTGCCACAGGCAATATTTGTTGCATTAGAGTGTGACAATCATGAGATTTAAGACCTATCAACTTCAGATCTTTCATTGATACCAATGTACGAATGTTGGATTAGTAACCCTGTGGCACCTTAACATTTACCAAGCATTCAAAAAAAAACTTTCTTCTCCTTTCTCGACAACATGTAACAAGCGGGAGGTAAGTATGTTCTCCGATCACTACTAACAACTTCTATTAATTCTTTCCTTATTCCCATTTCACGTAGGTCCATTCTGGATTTTATCCCATCTTTAGTCTTACCTGGTATATTCAACAGAGTACCGATGATGCTATCACAGACATTTTTCTCAACATGCATGGCATCGATACAATGCTTGACTTCCAAAGAACTCCAATAAGTAAGATCCCAAAATATTGACTTCTTCTTGAATAAAGATTTGTCACTTCGTGTGGCCATTGTACATTGTGATCTCTTACCAAATTCATTGGCAAAGTCTTTTACTCTTTCATAAACATCCTCCCCTGGTATAGGTTTAGGTGCACTTTGTTCCTCATTCTGTCTATTGAATGTTTTGCGCAACCAATGATACAGATGGAATTTTGGAAGAAACCTTCAATGACCAAGATATATAGTCTTGCCACCATGTTTTAGTCGTATTGAATCAGTGTTCTCTTCACATATAGGACATGCTTTAGATCCTTTGACACTATATACAGACAAATTCCCATATGCTGGAAAGTCATTCACAGTGCAAAACAACATAGCGTGCAAACGAAATGTCTCTCTTCATGAAGCATCATAGGTCATCACACCTTCACCCCAGAGTTTCTTCAAGTCATCAATAAGAGGTTCAAGATAAACGTCAATATCATTTCCTGGTTGTTTAGGGCTCGATATCAACAGCGACAACATAACATACTTATTTTTCATACACAACCAGGGAGGAAGATTGTATATAACAAGCATAACTGTCCAAGTGCTATGTTGGCTGCTCAATGTCCCGTACAGATTCATCCCATCTGTACAAATCCCAAGTCTTAGATTACTGAATTCTTCACCGAATTTAGGGTACAATAAATCAATCTTCTTCCACTGTGGGGAATCAGACGCATGTCATAGGATCCCATCATTATTTTTCTTAACATCTGCATGCCACCTCAAATTCTTCACATCTATCGAATTGGCAAACAAGCATTGAAATTGTGGTATTATAGGTAGATACCACATCACCTTGGCAGGAGAACCCATTTTGGACTCCCCGAAGTCATCAATTTATACCTTGACGCACCACATTTGGGACAATCTTTCAAATCCACATAGTCCTTTTGAAATAATACACAATCATTCAAGCATGCGTGTATCTTCTTGGCCTCCATTCCCATTGGGCACAACAATTTCCTTAATCGGTATGTTGAGATTGGCAGCTCGTTTCCTTCAGGAAGAATTTCTTTCAACAAAGACAACAATGACGTGAAGCTTTTATCGCTCCATCTATTGTTAGCTTTCAGCTTATACAATCTCAACACAACACTAAGCTTCATAAACTTACAACTTATGTATAACGGTATCTCAGCATCATGCACAATGTTTCTAAACATGGGAGGTGGATCGGTGTGCTCTACCCCACAACTATCCAGCATCGTATCAATGATGTCTACTGGAACTGGTTCGTTCACATCTACGTCATCGGAGGCAATTTCTTCTTCCACACAAGCACTGCTATCGACATCCACTGATTTCAGGTTTGAAATCTCTCCATGCTAGTGCCATTATGTATAACCTTGTACAATCCCATTGCATATGAAATGACTTTTGATTTCATCACCAGTGCTGACTTTCAAGTTGTTACCACAATGCCTACATGAACAGTAGAACCTATCTCCAAGTTGTTTCCTATGTTCCTCAACAAATCTAATAAACTGATCAAGTCCAAAAATAAACTCTGGGGTGCAGCGATTTGGAATGGACATCCATGATCTGTCCATTCTATGATCAAAGAGAAAGCAAGTATATATTAGAACAAGATTAGGGTATAGGGTTAAAAGATTAGAGTTTATGGTTAAAACTTTAGGGTTCAAGGTCTTATATATAATAAATGTGTACCACCTATCCCATTCTTGAACACCTAATCTCACTAGCAAGTGTATAATGTGTATTGGGTTTTCAAGAAAATTTCAGCAGCATTTCCTCGATGTTCTCCAAGTACATATGTACTTAGAGAACAAATAGGGAAATGCTACTGAAATTTTCTTGAAAACCCAATACACATTATACACTTACATCCCAAGTGAGATTAGATGTTCAAGAATAGTCCCAAACTGAGGACTATCCAAGATTTACTCCTAATGAGTAAATCTTGGGCGGGTTTCTAGGCCAACAAAATATAAAACTAGTCCCTTGTTCACAACCCCATTCAACACACAATTTTCTTATAAAAACACTTGTGGACAACCATAACAACATAGCAAAGACAAAAGAAACATGTCCTTAACCTAATATACAGATATTTGTAACAAAACTCATTAGGAAGACCATTCACATTGTTTCCTGCAAGAACATCAAGATCTCCCCATACCTCATCCAGGCTCGTCATCATATGTGTGATACATAAGCTTAATACAACATTATTTAAAAGACATGATGTTCATGTGACATCAACTTAGGGTTACAACAACATAGAGAGAAAGTACTCTATCATTATAATAATCACACAAGAGGCTATGTACCATCATCTCTTACTTGCATTAGGGTTAGGTTAAGAATTATGAGCTGAATTAGGTCAAGCATTGTCATCATATATGGAGTCAACAACACATGATGAACATATAGTCCAGTAATCTACATCAACCGTTCAGATTTGGGGCTCAGGATGTGTGGGGGAGTGTTAATAATCGTGAAGCAGATAATAGGTGTAGAAGTAGAAGAGGAGGAAGAAGATGAGCGGAGGCGGCGAGTAGGCGAGCAGGGAGTAGGGAGCGACGGCAGCGGCGAGCAAGCGAGTAGGGAGCAGGGAGTGGCGGTAGCGGCGAGCAGGGAGTAGGGAGTAGGGACCGGCGGCAGTGAGCAGGCGAGTAGGGAGAAGGGAGCGGCGGCGGCGGCAATCAGGTGAGCAGGGAGCGGAGGCGGCGGCGAGCAGGCAGCAGGCGAGTAAGGAGCAGGGAGCGGCAGAATCGCGAGACCTGAGCTCAATCGGGAATGAAATAGAGAAAGGGGAAGGGAAAGAGTCCGGTTCGCGTGGGTGCTATTAAGTTAACAATAGCTGTCGGTTATTAAAGAAAGCCGATGCTTAAAATAAAAGGTGTCGGTCAGAACAACTAGAAAAACTGATGTCTATCTACATATGCCGACAAAAAAAATTGTTCTGGAATTCTGACCAGAGTTGTCGGTTGTTGTTGAAAACCAACGCCAAAGGGGGGTCAAAATTTCCATGGGGACAGTGCGCGAAAACACATCAGCGTCGGTTATTGCAAGAAAATCAACGATAAAAATGGGCCCAATTTCTGTCTCACGAAAAACCTTTATTCGTAGGTTATTTTGTCAACAACCGACGTCGTATGTTAAATTTTGGAGGTAATTTTTTTTTCCCTAGAAAATTTGGTTTTGGCAGTCGATTTTAGGCGTCGGTTTCTTATTGAGGAATCGACGCTAAATAAAAAGTGATACCTGTGTTTGGCCTCTCTTCACTGATAGATTTCGGTTTGTATTTTCAACCGACATTGTAGGGTTTAGGCGTCGATTTCTTGTATACAACCGATGCCTGTAAATGTGACGTTATAAGCCATTTCTGTAGTAGTGGTACCTCAGTGATTGGGTTTTATTACCCTATAGGCTA
Organism: Alisma plantago-aquatica; assembly: GCA_963693085.1. Lineage (NCBI taxonomy): Eukaryota > Viridiplantae > Streptophyta > Magnoliopsida > Alismatales > Alismataceae > Alisma > Alisma plantago-aquatica. The sequence goes on along the minus strand of OY856414.1, from coordinate 12,813,312 downwards.
GCACCATGTACCAAGGTGGGCTAGTTTTAGGACTACATGTTGCTATTTTGCAGTTTGACTATATGTCATTGTGGTGCAGACTCGTACTGATTGAGTATTGAGAAGATCTTGGAGTCCGGCTCTTCCTAGATCCTATATGGAACTGATTGCAACTAAGCGGTGGTCAGTTGGACTTTGAGTGGTATGACTCAAACTCCCCATGGAGTAATAAAATATGTAATACAACCGTGTAGCATATTTGTTTAGGGTTATACACGATGTTTCACATTGGATGATAACCCTTGTTTGTTATCTTTACATAAAGATGATGCTTAGTGCAATTAAGAGATAGTAGATATACTTAGGTTGTGGATATGATTAAAATTGTAGATGCATACATACAGTAGCTATGCTTATGTTGATAACTATACTACTACTACTGATTATAATCATGATGCTAGCTATCTCATGTTGTTAGTTATGTTTAGCATGCTAGCCATGCCTTTGTAACTAGAGACGCATATATTGCTAATAATGCTTATCCAGGTAGTTGTGCTTATGTTGTAGCTCTTCTTATGATGTGGATATGTTCAACCAATTAGACATGCTGATGTTGTTAGCTATGCATATGAAACTAGACTTATTCATGATGTTAGAGATGCTCATGCTGCTAGACTCCTTATATTGTTAATAGGGATATGAGAATAGTCTGGCTAATGAAGATAGTTATAATCTTCTCCTTTATGCATTTTGTTAATCATCAATGTTGTTGCGCTTATTTGTTATATATGATTAAACTGCTTAAACTGTCTCATTACCTAAAAATGTTGTTGGAGGTTATATCTCTTGCTGGGATATTGGTATCACCATTGTGGTTCGCCACATGTTTTTAGGTAATCGGAAGTGATGAAAACAAACATGTGGCAGCAAAGAGGAGCTATTGTAATGAATCTTTAAGAAAGTTGATTAGATGTCTAGTGTGTCCTAGAGTCGTCCTTGTACTCTCAGGTTCAGGCAGGAAAGGTTTGTATATGGTGTTTCAAATGAATCAAACTTTTGTTAGCATATTAATGCTTGTTTGTGCGTCATATACGAATATTTTTCTCCTGTGTATATATGTTGTGGCTAAGGCAATAGAACAATTTGTATCAAATTCTTGGCATAGTATGGATAAAAGAAAGATGTTGGGCTCTTATGCAAATGTTTCTAAGCAGGTGCTGATGTTGAAATCAGTTTTAATTTACCCATTTTTTTGGGTATGTGATTAATTAGTGATCGATTGTGTTTTATGTTTTGAGTAATCTCATTTACTGTAATGGGTTCTCACAGAAGGAGCCACAGAGGGTGCCTATTGGGTGCAGGAAAGCACTAATGTAGCAGTGCCACAACGTACGACCCAACGAAGGTGACAAGGTGGGAGTCATTGGATGGGAAGACTATCATAGTCACTGTGGTGAGCTGCTGCATTCACTTATGAAAGTTGGCTAGTGGCTGGGCCGCGGACACCTAGGCCCAATAAAGCTCTAAATCATGCAAAAATCAATTTAAGTCAGTGAAAAAGGGCCAAGATAGAACACACATAACTCAATCTAGGAAGGTCTGATTGAGGTGATTTTTGTGCTAGTGGAAAGCTAATTGAAAGCTCTACATTTTGGAATACATTAGGGAGTAAGGTTATCATATTTGTAGGATTCAAAATATCTTACATGATAGTGATCCATTAACTTATGTGACTTAATAAAAAGGACAAGTTTATATCACACATTGGGACCAAATAAGCATGGTGATTATGATTGGGCATCAAATCACTCAAAACATGTAATCAAACACAAAATGCATCATGTGAGTCACTAAGAGGGAGAGGAAGATTATAATTGAGGAGATAGAAAAGGTCAGGTTGTCACAAAAGACCTGGAGCTCGATGTCATCGTTAACATGTATTCATGGGGGAGCACGACTAGAAGAAGGGGGTGTAGAGGAGAGTGGAAACCTGCTACACGCCTCCTCAAGATTATCCTAATATACCAAATTGTAGGAATGTCTCAATGAGATAGTTACACTCCCTGTCTAAGCCATGATAGATCTCAGTGGATGCCTGCACTCCTCTTCCTCCTTTAGACTCCTTACTAAAACTCACAGTAGAGATGGGAGACAATGAGATATGACGATCTCTCTCACTAATATACCACTCCACTCTATGTTTGGGTTTTTGGGTGGTTCCTCACTACCTAGACTCATCTGATTGGTTCATAAGTACCCAATCTCATGATCAACCTCTTAATCTTAGGTCCTAGATCTCACTGGCTACTCCTTGCTATTTGGAGCTAGATGATGATGGTATATCCATCAGATTTTTGACTAGCAGACAGAATCAAGCCATGCTCCAAGGCTGAAGGCCCCACCTAAGAAAAAGGGCAGGCTAGCGTGACAATAAAATGTCACGGGTGCTAAATAAAATAACCAAAGAACAAAGTCCTACCACATTGATTTCATTTATATCCTCAACTTCAAGCAATGGTATATCTTTATAGCAATCTATAAACATCCTAAAACTTTAGGCATGCTCAAATTATCCTCAAGCCACTTTTGTTAAATTTTGGGTCACAAAATCAATTATTAGATCTTGCATATAAATAATCCAAACATGCTTATAATTAGATGTATAAAACATAAACAAATTTCATTTGAACATCAAATTTTGATAGAACAAATCCCAAGAGAGTTTTATCATCTAATAGCCTCAAGGTTCATCAATATACCACTTTATTTTATTGAGGCTATTAAATGGGTAATTTTTCCTCATAAGTATACAAATTGACTAAACCAAGTTGTTCATCACAATTGAACTCAATTAGTTGTCATCATAATCAATTGTATCTCTAATCATACTTTTAGGTGAGAAAGAATTCAAATATGGAATAATTGTACTTCACCTGAGATTGGTTATTGAATGAATGTTAATGAACCTTAAGTGTTATCTTGGTTATGAATACCTTAAAAAAAGGGGTCACATAACAATAGTGGTACCTTGATCCAACTTCATTGTGATTAGGTAGGTTTGGCTTCAAAATGTAGATGCCTCGATATTTTTCCCCTAAACCCCATATAACTCAAAGGACATTTTACCCTTTTCGTTAGATTCTGAGATTACTCTTACATATATTGAGGATTTTAAAGGGCATGTTCAAAGTTCCTTAAGAGTTCATATATGTCACCTCCAAACTATAGTATATATTTGTTACACCCCCAAATTTTGGGTTCATTTGTTGAGAAATTTAATTTCTCATAATAAAGATAAATGAACAAATAATGGATGAATGCATGGATTTCATTTACAATAGCCTTGTTGTTTGATTTGTGGGCTTTATTGTCTATTGGGCCCAATAACAAGGATATTCGATTTATTAATGAATAAATGAGAATTTGAGATAAGAAAGGTGTGGAAACCTCTAGAAGGCAAATCCAAAGAGGATTTCGTGCCTCTTAGATTCCTTGGGTTCTAAGGAGTCCAAGGTTGCAAAGAAAGGGCAATAAGAAAAGAAAATATCAATTAAGTATTTCCTTGTTAATAAAGAAATTGAAAACATTACTGAAATGTGGAAAATATGTGAAAAGAGGTATAATTGGGTAATCCTTAGTGGGATTTCGTATCCCAATGATTCCTAATAATAAAAGGAATACTAATGAGGAAAATAAGAGAGAAATAAAGAGAAATCCACAAAAGGAAATATTTAATAAGAAATAAAACAGGATAATGAGATTAATGCATATTGATGCATTTAAGGATAATGAGTATTCCTTAAAAAGGAATTTCGAATTCTTTGAGTCTCTTGGGGTCCAAGGATCCCCAATAAATAGGAAGGAGAGAGAAACTACCAATAATGCAAAATAAAAGAATAATAAGATGCATAATGAATGAATTTTGTGGTATTGTTTAAAAAGGAAGTATTTTCTATAAAATGAAAGTAGAATTTCGTGCCTTTAGAACAAAGGGCCAATACTAATAGAATAAAGGAAGTTATTTTTGAAATCTTAAGATCTAAAGCATAAAGAAATATCAAGGTTTTCCTAATGACTAAGGGATACGATTTATTAAGGAAGTGTTTATAAGAAAGAGGATTTCTTTGAAAGGAAGTTTTCTATAGACTTTGGGTCTTGCTCTCCTCGTGGGTTGGCGTGATAGGATGATGCTACCCATCCCTATAAAAGGGACAGATCCATAGACTCAGGTTCTCCTTATCTCCCGCTCTTCTCCAACCATGTCCACGTACAAGCTCTAACCAAGAGAGAAACTTGATCCCTAGAGCGACGAGGGGCTGAGGACGGAGGGTTGGTAGAAGCAGGAACCACCCACGATGCCGGAGGGAGGGAGAGCCGCCAGCTGCATCTGTGCAATGCCAGCAGGGTAGCCACTGGCCGTTAGCAGTTGCAGGCTTTGCGGGCATGAAGCCCAGCCACCATGGCCATCTGTGGAGGCTTAGACGAGCATGAGGGGTCGCGGGGGAGGCAGGAGGCCGTGCTTAGTGGCCGCCGAGGTCGAGGAAGGGCGGCAGGGCCGCACCAAAGCTGACCAGCGGAGTGGCCGCGTTAGGGCGCGCGCTGGGTTGAAGATGACTGGCGGTTGGACGGATATACCCTTCGGGGTATGCAGCGACGACTAACTTAAAGAAGGGCAGAACCGACTTTGCGTTATATTTTTCCAAATTGGTCACGCGAGCTGTTGCATGGGAATTAAGCTACGTGGCGCCTCCCCATTGGCCCAAGTGAGGTAATTCTTCCGAAAATCATAACTCATTAATGGTAGCTCGGATGACAAAAGTTTATACATGAATTTTGTTCAGAAAAATGAAAGGAATCTAATAAAAATATGATTAGAGGTTAATTTATCTTGTAATTCGAAGAGTAATGGAAGGTAGCAACTTTAATGTGTTAATGTTTAGAGAGCCCTATTTTGAGATAAATAATATTTTGGATAAGGGTTTAATGGATGATTAGGGTTATTATTAGCCTGTTAATGATAAAAAGGAACATCAAGAATAAAAAGGATGAACTTTGCACTTAATTTGGTTAGTTTAGAGTTTATGTGCATAAATAGGCTTTAATGGGCCTTGAAACCCTAATGTTGACTAAATCGACTATTAATGGCTTTAATTGATTAATTTCATGATTAAAGTTGGGATATGCTTAATCTAAGCTAATTCGAGCATTAAGTTCTTAATTTGTGGAACGATAACCTTAATATAGAAATTAGGGTTTTCGATTGAATCAAGGTAGAGTTAATACTATATAGAGTTCATATGGGATTTAGGCCATCATGAATTATGAGTTGATAATCCGAAAGAAACTAAAGGTGATAATTGAGTCTAATAACCTTGAAATAGATTAAAAGGATAAAGAAGGTAGTTTTGGTATAAAAGAGAAATAATCAACTTTAATTGGGCTTATGGTGTTGAAATTAGGGTTTATGAACTAAGAGAGCATTTAATATGATAAAAGTGTTATGGAGGCAAAAACCCTAATGTGGTTTAGAAAACCTAAGATGGAATCCAAGTCTAGCTTTAGAATGTTCTGGATAAATTATAACACTTGGATGTCATGCATTAATTTCAAGATACTTGTTGATTGCTTGTTGCTTGTTCTTTATCATTATTGCTTGGACAGCAAGTTGCTCTGGATCAGGTATGTGGTTACGCTTATGAATAACCACTTTAGTTTCCCGCATGGTTTTCGGATTATTGATCGCATTGACTGCAAATTATCAGTTTGGATGTTCATATTTGCAAATTATAAAGTCACTATGATTATCACATTAATAATAGAAGTATGGATTCTCGCACCTACATGCCACCCTGATGGATGATGCCAAAGGTCAGGCCCGGATGGGTAGACCAATGGACACCTTGAGTGGTGACCCCAGGCACCAAGAAGGTGGCCTATGATATTGCATGACTAGTGGGCACCATGAGTGGTGACCCGCAGGCACCAAGCTCGGGATTGAGAAGGTGGCCTTAAGTCATTGGCAAAGGGCACCCTAAGGTGGGTATGCCAGGGTTAGGGCAAAAGCGGTGGAGAATGTCATACTGAAAAGTGTAAATTGGCTTGTTAAATAATTTGATTGTGATATTTAAATTGTTATCCATATGTGCAAACTTTTGGTTGTCCCCACATACCAGTATATTTCAATATACTGACCGACGTTTTGTTTGTCGGTGTTTTAGGTACAAATGAAAAGAACAAACAGTAAAGTGGCATATGTGGAATTAAATGAGAACTAACGTGCACAGGAGGATTAGTTAGAGTAGCATTTTCATGGATAGAAGTTTATAAATCCCATCTTTTAAAAAGGTAAACAAAGTTTTATTTTATACTAGTTTTTAGTTTAGTTGGTAAAGTTTCTTAATTGTTATTAATTATTTGTCGAACCTTTGATCATGTTTATTGAATAACGGCTCTGACCTTCGGGTCTCCCTTAATTGGGGGTTACCGGGAGGCGGGGTCGTTACAATTGGTATCAGAGCATAGGTTCCTCATCTAATCTTTAATAATTATTAAATTTTACAAATTCTGTAGAACCCAAGGGAGTTATTAGAAGATTATCCGAAAGACAGAGGTGTCTAGAAAAGGATCACGACCGGGGGCTGGCAATATTTTCCTCCGCACCGCTAGTCGGAATACGAGGACTCCCGGATCCGTGTGACTGCCTGGCCAAAGTCTTAGGGTATGATTCGAAATAAGGACTCTCTCATCTTGATCATCCCATCTCAACTCAAATTCTATTAAGGACCTTAAGGATTAGGGTTTTCTCTCTTTCCCTCACCCTCTTGAGGTATGGGTAAGGTTGATAAGGATTAAGGAATCCTCCAGCAAATTAATAAAAAGCATGTAAATAAGATGTCATGGACATAAGCTTAATAGAGTAAGCGTAAAGGAATAGATACATGCTTAGGTCGCATGACATGAGTTGTCATTGCCCTCAGGAGAGACCTGAGGATGGACCTCCTTGGTAGGAGGATGAGTAGAGAGAGTTAGTCGTGGAGGTAGAGACCTCCACTCAAGGTAGAAACCTAGAACATCCTTTGAGGATGATGGTAACCCTAACCCTAAGTATAGGTTAGACAGAAAGATGACACGATGAGTTAGATATCATGGTTGGTCGAGTGTTGGTTGGACACGCCTTTGGGATGCCATAAGAGGCTGAATGAACAAGTACCTATGGCAACCCAACCCTGGAAAGGGTCATGCATGTTAGAGTGAAGGATAGCTCCTTCCTCGGTGAGGTTAGAGGAGAACTTATAGTTACCCTATAGGCATAGGCAGGTAGGGTATAGCTTGATGAAACCCTAGTCAGGGATCATGATGAGATAAGCATAAGGGGTTATGGATGACCTTGAATAAACATAAGTTCGAGTATAGGCTTCACTCAGGTAGGGGCATGCTTATGAGCTTGATCCGTCATAAAGACAGGACCTCTTATAGATAGGTTGGTTGTAGGATTAGCTCTAGAAAGAGGGAGCAGACCTCAACCAAGAAAGTTGGAAGTCTAAAACCTCGAAACTTGAGGAACAGTGGGGAGTCGAGAATGATGCGACCTAAGTGGATGATAATGGTTGCCTCGTGCATGACCCCTGGAGGTTTATGATGTCTTGGTTAAGCTTGAGAGTAACCAAACCCTAGAGGGAGGATGGTGCTTCTGGTACCTAAGGTATAAGTGATTACCTACTAGATGTGATAGAGAGTGCTTTAGACCCTGAGGAGGTTAAGGCACCAGTTGTGAGGCTTTATACCTAGTAGTGGTCCAGGAAGAGGAATCAACTCTGAAGTGTTGCTTGAGTAGAAAGATCATGGGAGTACATGACATATCTTGGACATGCTGGATTCCTGGTTAAGAGAATGAGCATGCAGTTGGACACCCAGAGGCGAACCTAGGGTTCCTAGGCCTAAGAGGGGAAGCGGTGTACCCAATGATCATGTTGAGATTTGAGTCTCTATTGTTTTGAGCATGGTACTCTTAATGTGTAGAGGTAAAGGAAAACCCCTTCAGGTAAGGGTATGTTTGATGAACCCCTCATGACTAAGTTGATCTGATGATGAGGAAAGAAAACGAGTGTGACTTAGCATGGTTTCGTAGGTACGCTTGTGCCTTAGTAGTGGTTGGTTTAAGCATGCTCATATGGATGAAAACCTTAAGGATGGTTGTGACCTTGCTGTCACGGGTTGTAGTTTCCTCCCATCCTGGGAGAGGACCCTTTGGTAGGGTGTGTACTAGTTCTGTCGGTTTTGAGGTGACCTGAAGAGGTCTCATAGGATCTTGAGAAGCTAAGTGAAGAGTACATGGTATGAAAATGAACCTATAGGCCCATAGATAACCATCTCTAAGTGCGTGGACGTGTTACCATGGGAGTAACCGGTATGGGGCCTGACCAAGGTAGGCAGGTTGCCATGACCCCTGTGAAGGGATGAAAGTCAGTCACGAATGCAGAAAGAGATGATGAAGGCTTGGGTAAGGTTCTAAGTCAGACCTGTGCTATAAGGGAATCCCAACTCTATCCTAGGGTCAGGTAGGGATAAGACCGATGAAAGATGGAGTTTCCTAATTCCCTAGTTGCACATGACCATAGGGTCGGGAGGTAACAGCTATCATTGTCTGAGGGCCATGGGTTAGGAGATTGATCACCTTCGTGAACTCATGAGGCCCAAAGGGCATATGAGTAGGGCACTCTCTGGATGCATAAGGGAAGATGGATGACCCCAAACATGCCGGCACCCTATAGACCTAGAGGAGATGACAAAGGATTATGTAGTAACCCAAGTGGGTTCGAGACCAGTTTTTCATGGAAGTAACTTTGATATAATGATGATTGTGATATAGAGACATGAGTTGCACGTTTCAACGGAGATTTGAAGGTGTACTGGCGAGGTGGGCTGTACTATCCCTACTCCTGGAATAGGAAGAACTCTGTATTTGGACGGCCGCCAAATGCTTATTTCTTCTTGTTATGAGAGTGAGAGATAGGACAGTATGCATGCCACACACCAAGGACAAGGATGTTGTGAGTTGGAACGTTGCTATAAGGAATAAGGATAGAGATGTGGAAGGAATGATACATGGATGGTTCGCAAACACTATGAGAGGTAGTGTAGCCAGCTTATGAGGATGTTTTATCAGGAACTATGTGGAATTTGCAGATTAACCAAGGTCGAGTTCGATCACAGTGAGTATGAACTTAGAGTTTCTTGTTGAAGACAAACTTAGAGTTTGAGATGAGATGATAAGTAGAATACATGGAAGAGTATGTCTTCAACGTTACTTAATACCGAAGGATGTGAAGTGGTAATGGATGCTCTAGTGGAGATAGTGCCTTCTGGTTTGGCTAGAAGGGAGTTGTTAGGCTAACCCTACGTTTGGAAAGAAGATGTGTTTTGGCTAACACTCGGATATAATAAGATATGTTGAATAAGTTAATGGTTGTTTGGTTAGCCAGTTTAGTCCTTGGTGTAGTGAAAGGATGGTGATAGAACCTCAAATACACTTCTTTGGATAGGAAGGTAACAAAACCCTTTTGAGAGTGATTTAGGGTTTCCGAGGTATCAAGCTTGAGGAATCATAATGATACAAGAGGTACTACAAAGATAGTAAGTGATGGTAGCATTCTGGATGCTTAAGACCAAGTTGCATGTAGCATGTGGCCATGCGAGCCACGAGGTGATGAACGAACACCATTAACCCAGTGCATGGATATGAAGTATAAAGATTTCCTGAGAGGGAATGGGAGTTCATCATTATGAAGGTTGTGAGTTTCTCCTGGACTAAGAAGGTCAAGATACAATATGGGTTAAGGTAGATCGCCTTACCTAGATGACATGAGAAAGAGGGAGTGCTGTCAAGAGATAGGTTTTGATGAATTACATAAGAGAAAGAGAGATGATTTAACTACGTCATGACGTGAGTTCAAAAGTTCTTGGATTTGACCAAGGTTCACTTCCATGAAGTGGAAGTAAGTACATGACAAGCTTGATGATAGTATAGTTTATCACCCCTAACTAATGGTTAGTATGATCCAGACTAGAGGGTCTGATGAGAGCAAGTGTGCTTGTTCAGGGTGATACCAAGAGATAGTTCTAACGATGTAATGTTAACCACCATAACCTTTATCGGGATGCAAGAAGTCTTATAGAGAGGATGTGTCGGTCACCACTTCAATAAGATGATGTTGGTGAAGGAGGCCTCGTGAAGGTCAGAGAAGAACCACAATGTGTGCAAATGAAGTCGCTTGATCGAGCAATGGCTGAGAGAGAGAGCCCAAGGGTGACATGAGTCACGAGCTGGTGCAAAGCAGACTGACATGCAGTTCACTGTGGTGGAATATAATGTGAAAATCCGACCCCTCTAAGCTATAGCTGAGAAAGCTGAGTCCCTGATATATGGGTCCATTTGAGATGGATTGGTGGAAATGGTTGTGTTTAGCCTTACCCCTCAGGATAACATAATGTATAATGTGTTACATGAGTCCGATCTAGAGCACTATGTGAGGTACCCAAGCCATGTGTTGAGCCTTGAACCTATTCAGCTTTTGAAAGGCTGAAATGTCCTGAGTCACCTATGAGGGTACGATATACCAAGGTAAGAAAGAACTCAGATGGAATAATATGAGATGATGAAGGTTCTTGGAAAGCACCATGGATAGGGTAAAGCCACATGGTAGCCCTGATGGACATAAGAATGGATTATCCTGTTTGTTTGCTTGCATGCTGGAATTTTGAGGACAAAATTCTTATAAGAAGGGAAGGATGTTACAACCCCAAATTTTGGGTTCATTTGTTCAGAAATTTAATTTCTAATAATAAAGATAAATGAACAAATAATGGATGAATGCATGGATTTCATTTACAATAGCCTTGTTGTTTGATTTGTGGGCTTTATTGGCTATTGGGCCCAATAACAAGGATATTCGATTTATTAATGAATAAATGAGAATTTGAGATAAGAAAGGTGTGGAAACCTCTAGAATGCAAATCCAAAGAGGATTTCGTGCCTCTTAGATTCCTTGGATTCCAAGGAGTCCAAGGTTGCAAAGAAAGGGCAATAAGAAAAGAAAATATCAATTAAGTATTTCCTTGTTAATAAAGAAATTGAAAACATTGCTGAAATGTGGAAAATATGTGAAAAGAGGTATAATTGGGTAATCCTTAGTGGGATTTCGTATCCCAATGATTCCTAATAATAAAAGGAATACTAATGAGGAAAATAAGAGAGAAATAAAGAGAAATCCACAAAAGGAAATATTTAATAAGAAATAAAACAGGATAATGAGATTAATGCATATTGATGCATTTAAGGATAATGAGTATTCCTTAAAAAGGAATTTCGAATTCTTTGAGTCTCTTGGGGTCCAAGGATCCCCAATAAATAGGAAGGAGAGAGAAACTACCAATAATGCAAAATAAAAGAATAATAAGATGCATAATGAATGAATTTTGTGGTATTGTTTAAAAGGAAGTATTTTCTATAAAATGAAAGTAAAATTTCGTGCCTTTAGAACAAAGGGCCAGTACTAATAGAATAAAGGAAGTTATTTTCGAAATCTTAAGATCTAAAGCATAAAGAAATATCAAGGTTTTCCTAATGACTAAGGGATACGATTTATTAAGGAAGTGTTTATAAGAAAGAGGATTTCTTTGAAAGGAAGTTTCCTATAGACTTTGGGTCTTGCTCTCCTCGTGGGTTGGCGTGATAGGATGATGCTACCCATCCCTATAAAAGGGACGGATCCATAGACTCAGGTTCTCCTTATCTCCCGCTCTTCTCCAACCATGTGCATGTACAAGCTCTAACCAAGAGAGAAACTTGATCCCTAGAGCGACGAGGGGCTGAGGAGGGAGGGTTGGTAGAAGCAGGAACCACCCACCATGCCGGAGGGAGGGAGAGCCGCCAGCTGCATCTGTGCAATGCCAGCAGGGTAGCCGCTGGCCGTTAGCAGTTGCAGGCTTTGCGGGCGTGAAGCCCAGCCACCATGGCCATCTGTGGAGGCTTAGCCGAGCATGAGGGGTCGCGGCGGAGGCAGGAGGCCGTGCTTAGTGGCCGCCGAGGTCGAGGAAGGGCGGCAGGGCCGCACCAAAGCTGACCAGTGGAGTGGCCGCGTTAGGGCGCACGCTGGGTTGAAGATGACTGGCGGTTGGACGGATATACCCTCCGGGGTATGCAGCGACGACTAACTTAAAGAAGGGCAGAACCGACTTTGCGTTATATTTCCAAATTGGTCACGCGAGCTGTTGCATGGGAATTAAGCTACGTGGCGCCTCCCCATTGGCCCAAGTGAGGTAATTCTTCCGAAAATCATAACTCATTAATGGTAGCTCGGATGACAAAAGTTTATACATGAATTTTGTTCAGAAAAATGAAAGGAATCTAATAAAAATATGATTAGAGGTTAATTTATCTTGTAATTCGAAAAGTAATGGAAGGTAGCAACTTTAATGTGTTAATGTTTAGAGAGCCCTATTTTGAGATAAATAATATATTGGATAAGGGTTTAATGGATGATTAGGGTTATTATTAGCCTGTTAATGATAAAAAGGAACATCAAGAATAAAAAGGATGAACTTTGCACGTAATTTGGTTAGTTTAGAGTTTATGTGCATAAATAGGCTTTAATGGGCCTTGAAACCCTAATGTTGACTAAATCGACTATTAATGGCTTTAATTGATTAATTTCATGATTAAAGTTGGGATATGCTTAATCTAAGCTAATTTGAGCATTAAGTTCTTAATTTGTGGAAAGATAACCTTAATATAGAAATTAGGGTTTTCGATTGAATCAAGGTAGAGTTAATACTATATAGAGTTCATATGGGATTTAGGCCATCATGAATTATGAGTTGATAATCCGAAAGAAACTAAAGGTGATAATTGAGTCTAATAACCTTGAAATAGATTAAAAGGATAAAGAAGGTAGTTTTGGTATAAAAGAGAAATAATCAACTTTAATTGGGCTTATGGTGTTGAAATTAGGGTTTATGAACTAAGAGAGCATTTAATATGATAAAAGCGTTATGGAGGCAAAAACCCTAATGTGGTTTAGAAAACCTAAGATGGAATCCAAGTCTAGCTTTAGAATGTTTTGGATAAATTATAACACTTGGATGTCATGCATTAATTTCAGGATACTTGTTGATTGATTGTTGCTTGTTCTTTATCATTATTGCTTGGACAGCAAGTTGCTCTAGATCAGGTATGTGGTTACGCTTATGAATAACCGCATTAGTTTCCCGCATGGTTGTCGGATGATTGATCGCATTGATTGCAAATTATCAGTTTGGATGTTCATATTTGCAAATTATAAAGTCACTATGATTATCACATTAATAATAGAAGTATGGATTCTCGCACCTACATGCCACCCTGATGGATGATGCCAAAGGTCAGGCCCGGATGGGTAGACCAATGGACACCTTGAGTGGTGACCCCAGGCACCAAGAAGGTGGCCTATGATATTGCATGACTAGTGGGCACCCTGAGTGGTGACCCGCAAGCACCAAGCTCGGGATTGAGAAGGTGGCCTTAAGTCATTGGCAAAGGGCACCCTAAGGTGGGTATGCCAGGGTTAGGGCAAAAGCGGTGGAGAATGTCATACTGAAAAGTGTAAATTGGCTTGTTAAATAATTTGATTGTGATATTTAAATTGTTATCCATATGTGCAAACTTTTGGTTGCCCCACATACCAGTATATTTCAATATACTGACCGACGTTTTGTTTGTCGGTGTTTTAGGTATAAATGAAAAGAACAAATAGTAAAGTGGCATATGTGGAATTAAATGAGAACTAACGTGCACAGGAGGATTAGTTAGAGTAGCATTTTCATGGATAGAAGTTTAGAAATCCCATCTTTTAAAAAGGTAAACAAAGTTTTATTTTATACCAGTTTTTAGTTTAGTTGGTAAAGTTTCTTAATTGTTATTGATTATTTGTCGAACCTTTGATCCTATTTATTGAATAACGGCTCTGACCTTCGGGTCTCCCTTAATTGGGGGTTACCGAGAGGCGGGGTCATTACAATATTCCCAGGTAATCCCTCCTTATGAGCATGTAAACATATGATACTTAAATTGACCAATTAGTGAGGATGGATATTCATATACTTCCTCTAATATCTTATAGCAACACCATATTTGTAAACCATCAATATTACACAATGTTATCCTTTTCACAAAAGGTAGGATAACCATGTGACCCTCCAATATACCAATCTAAGGGATTGCATCCATGGAGGTACAATTGATGTTTAGGATGGAGAAATAAATATTGGAGTATGTACCCAATATGTATTTTCTAAATGTTGCCATCATCTAATACAAAACCCTATCACTCTCTTGTATTTTAAAAATTAAAAATGATTCATGCACGCCCTTATGGTCCTTTGAGAATTAGGATCTATTGGTGGATGAAGTGATGGAGAACATGATAAGTGATTGGAAAATAAGGGCTAACACTACGAGAAAACTATCAATTAGCTACATTTTCTCTGGCTATATTTAGAAATAATATAGTTAAATGTTTGTTTTGTTTTCATTTTATCGAAGTGTACTTAAACAAGTGTAGTTGATAATAAAATTAAATAATAGCTACATGTACTAATACACTTTTTCAAACACTCTTTCACCAAACAACACAAATATAATTTTCTGATCACTCGCGCCAAGTCCAAATATTAAATTCATTATTACCCTACCACACCTATCTCACACCCCTTTCGTAATTAGGGATTAACCAACTCTCTTCCTATCAAACCACACACTTCCCCCTTCCCTACACCACCGGATTTGAGGGTGGCGACAACTTGTGTTTATTTTTATGGGTGGATGAGGCTAATGCAACAACATTGCAATGGGTGCATTCTGAAGGTGGGAGGCATTCATCTCGTCCAGCTGATAGTTGTGCTTCATCGTCTAAGTCTGCTAAGGGCATGAAGGATAAGTTTGACCATTTCGTCAAGCCTTCACCACCTTCTAGTAGACACAATCACCATCTTGCTTCAATCGATTATTCAGGTAAAGGAAGTTTCAAGTACACTAACTCTTACCTACTCTACCCAAATCAACCATATCCCTTGATATGATTTTGTCCAATTTATTAATGTAGCACCCAAACTCATGTCTGATTGCATGCAAACACAACTATTTTGACAAGGCATTCGTCCAGAGAATGCCCCTCAACCTTATTTTGAGTTTGGTCATGTTTCCAAACAAAAGTTGAATGGTGTTTACAAAGGACGATGTTGTGTTGCTATGCTGAAGGAACTACAATTGTTTCTAGGCAGACCCCCAGCTGCATTTAGTGTAGGAGGCACCATTTTAGGAACGTACCATCTTTGATCCTTGTACGCTCATCTCTCAATGTCCATGTTTTTCTTCTTTGTCCTCAAGAACCCAAACATCATGCATTTGAACATAGTCATCCTCAAATTCTATAGGGAAGGCCCCCCTCTAGATGCCTCAAAGTGCTCGATGATATGGCAGACATGGGTTGCCTACTGAACGGTGTATCTTATACAAACCTTGTCAATGGATAATGA
The DNA here is from genome assembly GCA_963693085.1 of Alisma plantago-aquatica. Classification (NCBI taxonomy): domain Eukaryota; kingdom Viridiplantae; phylum Streptophyta; class Magnoliopsida; order Alismatales; family Alismataceae; genus Alisma; species Alisma plantago-aquatica. Next base: position 12,797,763 of record OY856414.1, on the reverse strand, counting down.
GCCCAAGGGTTTCTAAAAGAGGTTGGTAGTTACCTTGTGTACATGCTGGTCAAGTCCCTTTTGTTGCATTTCATAGTGTTACATGGCCTGATAAAGGAGAATTACAATGTTGGAAAAGTTGATGAAGCACTTCCAGTGTTTGAGGAAATGTTGACGTTGGACGTTTCCCTCACATGAAAACCTAGTTAGTTATTATTTCTCATGTCTGCAACAATGAACAGAGGAGTCTAGAGACACCATTAGCCAGATATTGCAACCATGTACAAGTGTAGTTAGTATGAGTTTTATGGAGACATATAGATAGAGTGTTAGTTTTCAATAGAGATGAGAAGTATGGAAGTTAAATATTCTGATTGCTGATGTATATGCAGAGAAAATTGATATAGTATCACTACAAAATATGATGCATGTGGATTTCGTCATCTGTAGTACAGAGTTTTCTATTGATTGGGTGTCATATTGGACCTGTGGTTGACCAGCCTGACCTCCACCGAGAATGACTAATCACATATTCTTCTCATCATGTAAGAACTCTGACCTATACTCTTTTATGGACTGGCATATTTATTATCTTAGATAGTTTTGGCAAAAAAATTGGAAAAATTTCTCTAACAATTGTTGGTGGGGCATCCCTATAACTGATTTACCTAGCTAATTCTATTGAACAGAAAGAAAATTCACCAGAACCATGTGATTTCTCAACCAGAAAACACACCAAAGAAGGCATTTCTCCAATCTCTCATAGTTATTTTATGTGAAATTTGTGATACCTTGATTTTTTGTACTACTCACTTATTAACTTATTGCTCATAGTATTATAATAGTTCAAGTTCATAGTTAGCTTATGTAAGATTATTTTTTCAGCTAAAAATTTTAGCCAGGAGTTTCTATTTTTAATATAGTACAAAGTTTGTAATAGGGAAGCCCCATTGAAGGCCTTCAATGTACAAATTTATCATAATACTTTTTAAATATCACTGCTGATTTCTCTTGTTCATTTTTCTAGTGCTTAAGAGAAACCATGGAGATTTTGATCATGTATATCACTGCCTTGATTTTTGTTGCAGAATATGCCTCTATAATAGGTTTGATGGGATTTTAATTGACATCTTTCTTAGTTTTACATGTATAGATTATAGTATTGCATGCATTTTCTTACATAGTATTGTGCCAATGTATTTTCACCATAGGACAAACTTCATGTTAATTGTGTTGAGAGTGATTGAGAATTGAATTATGCATAACAGATCTATGACTATGGTTAGTATGTCCACCATCTATCTTGTTCTTTGAGTATAAAATTAGATCCACAAATGTTAAGCATATTTTTTATTGAGCATAAGTTTATCATCACAATGTTGGAAATACTAATAAGAAATTGATAATCTCCAAGTAAGAATATTATTTATTATCAGTTTGTATTTCTTCAAGCTGCTGTTAGTGTATACTAGTAATGATTTATTTTACTTAGAAATTAAATGCTTATGTTTTTGGTTAACATGGTAGTACAGTCCTGATACTAATTAACTCATTATTTTTTGGATTCCCACCATCAACATTGTCTTGGTAGACAACAAATTAGCCATATAGTCACAATAAAATGTTCAACAGATTAGCCACTGATATCAATATCTTGGCCAATTGGTTCAATGAAGTGTTCAATAGATTATGTGCACCACTAATCTAATCACCTTATCCACTTGGTTCCAATGAACTGTTCAATTGATTAGGTTCACTGGAGCTGGTTTTCAAGGGAGTAGAGAGAACAATTCAGTATTGGTCTAGTCATATTCCTAAAGGAAGCTAAGATCTCATTTTTATCTAGTAAAGATGTTATGATCAAGTTCTTACTAAAACATTAGAAGTGTGTTCTTTTAATTTTTGAGCTAGTTCATAATGAAGATTTCCATTGACTCATGATTGAAAATTTTCCAACATTTCCAATGTTGGCAGATGCCATGACATCGTAAAAATACGCTCTATGCATTTGAAGGGTTCAATGGGGTAAGTAAGGTGTTGCATGGCTACCGTTGGGGAGTAGTTATCATAGATTCTTCCTGCTGTTGTCAAGAAATGAATCTTTAGTGTGTGATAGGCAGCTGATTCAAAAGCTTCAAATATGACAATGTTTTGTTGATGGATTGTTCAAACAATAGTTCTTGTAGTACCTACAATATTTCTCATAGTTTCATGACAATGGTTGCTTCTCTTGCATCAAGACTATAGGTAGACTCATGAGTAAACATTAATAAGGATTCACTACAAGTTTTGACAATAACGCAAGCCTTCTGCTTTATTCTGTTGATAAACAATTTATACTTGGAAATCCAACTAATGAATCTCTTATCAGCTATTTAATTGATGAATGTTTTTGCCAACTACATAAAACCTTACTCTGTAATATATGTATCACGGTTGTGCTACACACTACCATTAATTTGATCACTTATATATTTCACCAAACACCTGATATTTACTTATTCAATTAGCTAGTTCTCTTGTTTGCAATATGGGATGATTCATATTGTAGCTGGAGATTTACTGAGGGCATAAGTTGTCATTGGAACAACTAGGAAATAGGAAAAGAAGTATATGAAAAACATGCCATTAGTCCTTGATGAAAGTTTTGTCATGATACTCCTTACTTTTAAATTAATGGTAGTTTTGCAAGTAAAACATGACTCAAAATAGTACATTATGCATACAAAGAAGCACCAAGTAAGGTATGTTACTATGAGTGTATTAAAGGAATGATCAATTTTCTTGGACATATTTATTATTCTGCACATCAATATTTATACTCAGGTCCTTGACTCTTTCTGTAATATGTATACATCTTAGTTACAAGTCAAACTCTATTTATAATCTTGCAACTGCTTTTTTAATATCTCCTCATTTTCCTTTATACATGAAGGAGACTATGGCTTGTAATAGAATCCTAAAAAGAGAAAAATATAGGCCTATGTAAGTATATAAATCACCCTAGATGAAGTTCTATTAATAAGGCATGTCACTGAATGAATATAATAGAGAGGGATGTAGAATATAATTCCACTTGAATCCGTTTTTGTCTTTCCTTTAAGAGATGTTTGGGTGGCACCTTCACAAATTTTGGTAGTGACATATAAATTTGATGTAGATTAATATATCACACTCGGGTTCTGTAATTGGTTTGGTATTTACACTAACAAATTTCTAGAGATTCTGAATCATGCTAGTATCAATAGGATTCAGAACACCACATTTAGTCTGCTGGCACCTGTTCTGCTTACTGACATGGATGCCCAAAACAGGTAGTTGTCATTGCTCACACCTGCAGCATCCCTAAAACAAACCACCCATAATGCATATGACTACCGGTACTTCTAAAATTGTGAGCCAAAATGTCCCTTATTTTCTTATTATAGACTATGTCTGTAGGGATTCGGTTATGGGTATTGCTGCTTTCATATACATATATTAATATGAATTATTATGTTTCAAATTTTCATATTCATTATGATTTCTCAATTGTTAATGGTGCATATATTACTATTTGTACTATAGCCTATATTCCAGTTATTTCTCATTTTTAGTGATTCCTTATAGTATATGTGTGTTTGTTTATAAGGTGTGTTTTTTTAATTTCCCTTTGATCACCCTTAACTTGAATGGTCTATTATCTTGTGCATTTTAACCCCTTTACTAAAGACAACCATAAGCTATCACATACCCTGCATAGTCCCCACTAAGAAGTTGGTAGAAACCTACAGACAATAAGAAAACATGATCCTTGTTTTCTAAAATATCATATATACAAACATGAAAATATGATCCTTATTCCCATTGGTAGCATACATTTTTCTATGTTCTTGGCTTTCTGGCAATGATCCTTATTCTCTAACATATGATGGCCTTTATGGTCTGTATTTCTTAGAGTAATGGACAGATGTAAGATTTCACATGCGGTTGATTTTTGGTAGCCCAGATTCTAGTTATTTGTAGTTCATAGTTGTTATAACCTCTTAGCTTTTGGTTTTTCTAACTTGCTATTCTATGACAGCAAGATCGAGTTGTATTTAGTTGTTGCCTCTCCGCTGTTACTCTTAGGATGCCATTGAATTTTTCTATTCTTATGATCCACTTATTGTGTACTCCAATTGGTCTATTGAGGACATCAAATGGTACAATTCTTGTTGTCTTGAAAACCTACCTAAGTATTTAAATATGGAGTACCCTTAAAAAAATCTATCAGCCAGCCTTTCTCACCTTATGCCTACCTTGAAGTACTCTTTAGATAGAAAGTAACAATACCTCAGTTTTGAAATGAATGAAATTTCTTATATTCTTTTCTCCATTTGTAATTGTTATGTTCTATTGCTTAAGCATGCTTGACATGCAGGTGGGAAGTGTGCATGTTGCTGAAATGAGGACTGCATATCCTCGTAATGGTGGACATATCCCCTTACAATGCAGTGACTATGTTAGGAAGGCTGGGAAAGATACACATGGTAAACTGTATAAACAAGGTTTTTATTATCCATATTATTTCATATTCTTTCACTTATTTTGTTTCATAGAGTGGGTTGAGTCACCACCTATCGTTGAAGGTGCATTTGGTTTGGATTGGTCTGGCACATTACTCTATATTAGATTTTTCTTATTTCCTATTTGATTTACAGATGAAAGGTCTTGAAGAAACTTCTTTACACTTATGCAAATACAATTATACAAGGACGTTTTCTTTGTGTACTTGAAACCACAACCACTGACTATGAAAGAACATGTTATCAGAACATGCACCTTCTTCTCTCTAATCCCCTCCTAAATTACTACATTCAGACTTCATGTCCTCCTCTTTCTTATCTTTCCCCCGTTGCTTCTACTAATATATGATTACTTATTATGATCCCTCCAACTACAAGGTGTTATTTATTTTAGAATGGACTTGGTTATGCCCCATAATGTCTTCTATAATTAAAAAAGGGAAACACAAGGATATCATTTCTACAATGACAACTACTGATTTGACTTATAAAAAGTAACAAATACTAATGAAACTACTACTTTAAGCATCCTAACCAGTTTTTGACTCTAAATTGCAAGTGTCCATCCCAAGAAAGTAATAATCACACTTGGTCAAAGCACCATTAGGAACCCATGCATTTCTAGTCTTGAGCTTGACTTGTCTGAGCAGAACCATAACCACCGTAAGTAGTTGAGCTACTAGAAGCTGCATTTGCTTGACTAGCTCTGTAGACCCCACATTGAGAAGGATTAACTCTCCATTAATTAGGATATTCTGAGGATCCATTTGCATTTCCATATACACTTCATATGTATCCAATACCTTAACCTTGGTTTCCTACACCCTTAGTTGCAGCACTAGAGGGCCCAACACCACCAACACGCCCCCTACTGCACCATAACCACCTTTATTTGGATATTGCACATCATGTTTGATGTAGACACCATATCCATACCCCTGAGTTCCATATATCTATGCACCAGTTTGACCAACAAGTGCACCACCATGCGTACCAGGCACATTCCAAGAAGAAGTATATCCATAACCAATAGCAGTTCGGTAGCCACTGGAGCAATATCTAGGAGAAACATAATTTCTGGGAGGGGTTCTTTGTGCATGGGTAAGCTAGATCTGTAACCTACAACGTCTTTAGGATAACTAGGGTAGCCGAATCTAGTTCTCTATGTCTGCATGTACCTTCTACCATCCACCGTGCCATCATAAGAGCTAGTGTTTGCAACAACACTTCCATATGATAGTTAGGATCTGCCACCTCGTCAACCACCACAGACAGAGTTAGAGTTATCGTCCTTTTGAATATCTCCTTAATTTCTACAAGATTTCAGTTCAAGTCATAAAATGTAAAATAGTGAGTATATTATAGAGGGGAAAGAAGAGGATATAAAATTAGGTTTGTTATTTAGTAGTACGTACTATTCAACTGTCACTTTTTTCATCTAGGATTTTATTTTCTTTTATCCATGATTAATTAATGGGTGGCTTAAGAGTATGATCCTATAATAGTAGGTGTTTTAACTATGAAGCAGCCCCTTCTTTCAGGCATCCAGGTCACTGTGTCACTTGAGCGTCTGATACCGAGAGGTATTCTTATAATCCTACTAGCTTGGTCATATGTGAGATACATGTTTTTGACATCATGTTGAAGTGAATAGTTCACCATTCACTCTACATTGAATCTAGAAATAGAATTATACATCTAAGTTGTCGATATATAGCCTCCTTGTAACTAATAATGACAAGTTCTTGTTGTTGCTATCTGTCTATTTTGGATGCTTGTAATGATGCAGGTTGTTATCAACTAATCGTTGGTTCTATTTTTATGGATATAATGTACCATGGAGGCTTGTGATTTTTTAGGTGTCTTGTGTGCATTTTGATAATGCCTTAAGTTGTTTGAATCTCAGATTTTTTTTCAACTGATAGCCCATGGGGTCCATCAATTATGCTAAAATTATGTTGAACACATAGAATCTCAATTTATTTGTTCCTATTGATTGTATTATTTCTACGGAGCTGCTATGACCTATCTTCTATCTTTGAAATGATTAACTCAAAAGCTACTATGATGCCTTATATGCTTTAATGTTGCTGCTAATGACTATTTCTTGCCATTAATGATGTGTTATCTTTCGGCTCAAATGCCCCTGCTATTGATCTATCTTATATCTTTAGGTGTTATCCTTATGCAGAAGGTTATAGGGGAGAATTGTATTGGCTATTGGATCATTCAGAGTGAACAAATCAAAATCCTCTGCAAAGACTAATATGAGTTGAAGATGTTGACGTTGATTACTACTTGCTCTTATGAAGCTTCTATTTTGGCATTGATTCAAATCTCTTGATTTAGTTGGTAGGTGTAAGCTTTTCCAAGCCACTCTGAGATTATGTTTTCTAGATCTCTTTGAGATACCTCTACTTTCAATTACTTATAGAAAATCTAGAGATGCTTCATGACTACAATTTTAGATTGTCAAATTTGGTTTCTACTATTTGATCAAGACGCTTGACATTCTCCCACGAGCTACCACTGCTTTCAGCAAGCTTCATCTGGAATTATACTTCCATGTGGGCACGATGCTTTGCAATTTCTTTCTCAGCATCATCCTTTGCTTGTGGCTTGCATCAAACTTTCTAGATTATCATTTCTGGAAGCACTGATGATCTATTGTGTCTCTTGTTCAGTGGCTAGCTATTTCTGACTTCAACCTTGATGTCTTTAGCTTCCATCAGATTTTGAGGTTGGATCAATGGATATGGAGGAAAGTTGTGCAGCTTGTTTGCTCCTTTCCTTTTCTATTTCGGTTATTAAGAATCATTGGATCTATGTTAGTCTTAACATTTGCATATTCTCGCTTGGTACTTCATACTGATTGGTTTTCTTATTCGAATCTATTTTCCTTGCTTCAACCACAAGTTTTGGTTTACAATAGATCCTTCACAATTTCTCGGGTTTCTTCTTTTAATTGTTTATCTTCTCACATGGATTAAAGGACGAACTATAGAGTGACCATATCAGAACCATTAGATCACATTCATCCAGATTTCATTCTTCAAGGTCAAAAATATGCGTATGGGACTGCATTTCTTCAAGGTTATCATATTTTGAAAGCATTTAGTTTATATAATATATCTCGTGTATCTCTTTAGCACTAAACTGACTCAATGAGAGTAGATTTATTCACTTTCTGATTTATATCAGTATGTCAAATTTTGAAAGCAGTTAGTTATGATGCTTGGTATTAAACACACATGCAGAATCATTTATACAGAAAAATTGGCATTATAAAACCAAATATTTGGCAAATATGTGGGAATTCATCAAATTTTGTACTAGGTGACTCAGAACTAGATGTCATTTGATACCTTTGTAGATCATTTTTGTTTTAGGCCTCGTGGTGTGTGCGGGTACTAGAGGTTATAATATAAGGGCACAATGCATCCACCTGCCATTAGACTATTGATTCCTTTTTCTGGAAGAAAATACAGACATAATAGGATTGTCTATTTTTCATATGTATATCACTTTATGTATGTAGAGTTTCCATCACTTCAGTGCCTCAATTTCAGAAACGTATTTCGGCTCATCAAATGTGGCATTCCCACTAGCAAGATTTGGATACTCATCATCATTATAATGATCTTAAATTGTCGTATTTCTTCTCATTGACTAAGACAAATAAATCATGCCACATACTTTCTGAATTATCATTAATTGCACTCATTTCAGCAGCTTGGCCACTTGTTTCCAATGAATTGTTCAACAGATTGGCTGAACATGAGCTAGTTTCCAGGGGAGTTGGAAGGAGAACTGGTTTTTCATTAGTAGGATGCACTCGAGCAGCATCAACCAAACTATCACACAAGATGGGACTCTCAACATCTTTACCTATCTATCATTACCATTATCATGCAACTCTCATCATGTTCAGTTATATGTCCCAATATCTTCTCAAGTTAATCTCACTACTAGAATTTGTAGCTCCATTTTCTAGTTGTTAAGTTAATAGCCTATGTTATGTCATATAGTGTATTTTTTTTACAGCCAAGCAACCTTGAGATACAAATGACTTTCTATGTATAGGAAATATGTCAAAGAACTCATGTTACATAACACATTCTTGCCTGGAACCATGATATCACTCAAGGTTTACTTTTCTTGTTAGTGGAAGGTAAAAAATGTGAAATGGAAAATGCTTTCACTCCCATCAAAAATGCATATTATCACACATTTCCAATGTACAATTGTTGATTTTTTTGTGTGTACTACAGCTACTACGACCTTCTTGATCATTGAGGAAGCAAGGAGGGGCAAGTGGGGGTGCCGTACGGGCGGGGCGGGGGGGGGGGGGGTTGGCTAGGGTAGAGAAAGGAGAGAGGAGGGGAAGGTGGCAGCTAGTGTGCCTGCCCTGATACCATCTTGAGTGAGCGGTAAGTGTTGGGGTGCACAATGTGTGTACCCCATATATTTATAGAATAAACATTTACAGAAAGGTCCTTACAGAATATGTAAATATCAAGACAATATAACAAAGACATAAATAAAAATATTATCTAACAATACCAATTCACCAATATTCAATATATACAATAATTGCATAATATTGAACTAGCTAGTTGTGCAGATTTATCTTATATACCGGTCTTATACTAGAAGCCAACATGAAGAGGTTAATCTGAACTTCTAGTAGAGTTAAATTATGGAATTAATGAGTATTGAGCCAGATGGGGCAGCGGACTGAGGTGGTCGTACATTTTTTTTTTCAATTGGTTTGTTCAACTTAGAAGAGGTTAAGATCTTCACTTCAGAAATTTTAGTCCATTTACATCAATGTTATTTTGTAACCAACATGCCAACCTCCCTTTGTGAAAATTATGACTGGAGAACACATGTTATAATTCCTTTCCTGCCAATCTTCATGCGATTATAGCATTTAAAATTCAATAGATAAAAATATCTTCCCACTTCTTATAGCTCTAGAGTCTCTTGTTAAGAGACTTAAAGGAGAACTACCACTCCAGAAGAATGCTTCAATCCTTTAGGGGGTGCAGTCCTTTTGCACAATGATCTTGTCCTAACAGGTGAACCTATCCATTGCTTAACTCCCACCATGACTTTATCTTCATATTTTTCAATCTAGAAAATCCAAACAGAACATATCGTGCTCCACTCTATATGCACTAGTCAAATTCAAATACTATAGATTCACTACATGTTGGTAGTATGTCAAATAATTAGAATATTTCATTTGTAAAATCACTATAGAGTTAGAGACAAATAAGCATCCTTACAAAAAAGAGAACATCATGAAGAAACTACTGTTAATTAAAGCAAACCACAACAAAAAAGGTTTATAAGATACATCATATTCTATACAAAAAAATGATTTACACTACTAGATTTCACACTGATTTATCTATAGATTGGTCGATTGGCACAAAAAAGAGCCCAAAGATGGCTTAAATGAAACAAGAACCAAAAATTAGTAGAGAATAATTTTTAGGATTAGCATTCGTACTACAATTGCTAGATAGCACAAATATCTTTCTGCAGGCATAATATTCATACTACAAAACTATTTGTATTTGGCAACACATTGGAACTTCAATGTGGGCAACATGTTGTCTACAAAAGGAGACTACATTTTGTAACTTCAAAATGGCAAAAATACTAGTGTATCTAATGAAATGAACATTGCGTTGGTTTCTTAGACTATATGTGGTTTTAGCAAACATGATTCTAACACATCACAAGACAACAATGAAATTGGTAACAGGGAGAGAGATCAAGCTCAAAGGAGTAGGATGTGGTGGATTCCAACATAAAACTGGACCAGGAAGGGGTTTAATGAGCCAAAATCATCTATAAAGGCACCATGCACAATAAAAAGCGTAGGTTCTGAACATTCAAGCTGAGACAATATATAGATGTACAATGATGTATGCATTGTCTTAAACAAAGAAACAAATATGTATCTTGTTATGGACTATGTAACTGAGTTCACCATTACAATGCCTATTTTAACTAATACTTGGAAAACAGACCGCATCCCTAATGGAGAATAGATTGACCAAGTTTATTGTGTTCAAACACAGGCTATTCAGCAATATGCTCTGAATTTGTCTCAATGCATGTCATGTCCTGCTTCAGAAAGTGTTTGGTTGGGGGATACTTCTAACCACCATTGCCTAACAGTCCTCAAAACATCTTTTTTCCCTCTGCTACGTGTGATTCTCCTTTGAACGATGTTCGGTTGACCCATGTTCCAACTAGCCACTCCAATCAACATGGTTGCTATCAACAACCATGAACAACAGGTGATCTTAATGTTCACCCAAGTGAGGACGTCTTCACATCTGGAAGGCTTCATCTGGTCTCTAATGAATTCAAGGTCCTATGGTATGTTTTGCACATGTGGTGCCAATGATAGCAATGAGAATTATTTGCAAAGGTTGAAAAGAAGATTAGACAAAAAAAAAGCAATGTGTGTTTGGCTAGGTACTAAAATAAAAACTACACAAAAGAAACTACCAACCTTCATAATTGTGACCCTAGTGTCACTATGATTGGTCATTTTTTCCCGACATGAATATTTAGATGTATAGGTACTCAATTCTACATGGCAAATTCACAGTACAACCAGCATACTGACATCCTCAATGACAAAGAGGGACGCAATGCTATGTTGATGCATCTGTGAACACTATGCTTGCAGACTAGCCCTTCTGCCCTCTTTGTATGGTCACACATACTTAAACCTACATCTATAGATGATTAAGTTGCAATAAATAAATAATAAGATCTAGAATAACAAAGATGAAGAAGCTCTTGACACCAATGTTTCATCATGAGTAGTAGGAAGGTGAAATTTGTAGAAATTACTACATAGAAAAACTGACTTACTCCAAGCTGTAAGAGGTTTTGACCCCAACTATACTTGGCGAATTATTTGGGGATCCAAAGCCAACCTCCTAGATGGGTTAAGAAGAAACATCCGTAGCAATTCTGCAATTGACATATGGACAAGTTTTTACAATCACCCAACACCCCTTCATCATAATGTGCAACGAAAAATTACAGAAGCTATTAACATAATGAAGGACCCTAAATTCTATTCGTAGTAGTTGCATGTAGATTGAATTTACTATAGGTGCATACAGACAAGGAACCTGAAGTCTAGTGTATTGAAATCTACAAAGTAGGCTGAAAAGATAGCTGGGGCATGTACTAATAATCAAGAAAAAGCTGAACTTGAAAACTGTTTCATAGAATCTTCAAAACTATGCTGGTATAGACTCTTAAAGAAAAAAAGTTAAAAGAATGTATTATAAGTGACTAACATTCTCAAACTTTATATCACATAAAAATACTAGAACTTAGATGGCATGCCTCAGATCAGATCTAGCACATCTTAGTCGGACCCTTGAAAAAGAATGGAACAACGCATCTAAGAGTAGGCAAGAATAGTGTATATTCATTACCAAATGCAGGTTGTACTGTATGGGAGGTAAATTTTGAACGCCATCTTGTTTTCCATACTGAAATACTTCATTCCATCATCACGAACAAGTAGATTCAATATAAGAAAGAACAAGAAAATACCTTGGAATGATCATATTGTACCTTGCAGCTAAGGGAGGGATCTTAAAGTTAGAAAGCAACTAATTGTATACCAAAATCTAGATATATTATTCACTAGCAATGACCAATTAGGTAAAAAACTATAACAATTAGGTAAATAACAAAACATATTAGCTAACTAATTAACATAGATTTTGATATAATTACTATAATTTTATAGTAAACACTAAAATATTATTTTGAACACAAAAAAGTGTCTGGCAGGATATCAGTGCAAGATCATCCCACATGTTGCACTGGGGCTGACTTACAAAAAAATAGGGGCATCACATATGTATCCATGTCTTGATCAGTCCACCATACCTCATGACTCCTCATGATAACAACCTCAAACATGCTTCACTTGACTCAAACAAAAAGCTTCTCAACACCTCCAAATGCGCCTACAAAATATCAAACACAGTGAACTACTTACAGAGATTGAGGGAAATACCAAGTATAAGTCAAGTTCCCTAAAAAGGCCTATTAAAACAAGTTTGCTAGATTTATTTTAAACAAGAAATAGTCCAACTAGTTAAGAAAACAATAGAGCACCTGATAAGCTCATCTACACTAGCCTTTCTCAGAAGTAGCCTTTGAGGTTCCCACTGCCGCCATGCTCCTCTCCGGGGGTCGGTAGTTCATCTCCAGTTGTTCGTTGCGCGGTCCAGTTGGTTCCTTCTTCCATGCACGTACTGGCTGGTTGAATCTTCAACGGATCCCTTGGTTGGCTTCTATCTAGGGAGTTGACGGGATTTTGTGCTTCTCCTTCTCTATGTGCCCGTGCAGGCCCGTGAGCCGCTGGGTTCTCTGCTGCGCCTAGGCGTAGCCCTTATGTAGGTTGGTCATGTGTGGATCTCTGCTCTGTCTGCTACCGTCTAGTTGGTGGATCTAGACGGTCTTCCGCTGCTGCTATTATCAGCTTTGTGTTTGGACCCGGCTTGCTGCTGCATCTATGGTTTCGTCACATGAGGACTATCGCCGTCAGGTGACAACCGTGAAACTCGACGGCCGCAACTATCAACATTGGCTGTGTTCCATGGAAATTTTTGCAAAATCTCAAGGGAAGCACTCGCATCTGACCAAGAATCCGCCACCTGCACCGTCTGCCACTGCCGAGTCCAAGGAAAAAAACTCTATGATGACTGAGTCAAGGATGACTCTACTATGATGACTTGGATTCTGAATAGTAGTGAGACTCGCATCAGTGTTACTCTCCTGCGCCTTCCGACGACGAAAGAGATGTGGGATCAGCTTGCGAGCACCTACTGCCATAGCAAGAATCCAAAAAGGTGTTTGATCTGAACAAACAACTGGCTCGCCTATAGTTTACTGGGTCAGACAATGAAGACTACTTTTCTACATTCAAAGGTGTTTGGGCTGAACTTGAGACGTTGCATCCTCTTTCTACAGACTTGGCCACAACGCAGCACCAGAGACATGAACTTCAGGTGGTCCAGTTTCTTTGTGGTCTTCCTGACTCCTATGTTGGATTGGTTGACCAGATCCTTGCTGGTGACCCACTGCCCACGTTGGAGAGTGCCTTCCAGCGCCTTCAATGCCTGCCGACCTCTTCTACTGATATGTCTACTGATATTGCTGACCCCACTGCTCTTGCTGCCATGGGTGGCAAGGGTCGTGGTCGCGGTCGCGGCTGCCCTCCTACTGCTCCAGGTCGGGGTCGAGGATCTTCCGGTCGCGGTACTTTTCGTCATAGCTCTTCTACTGACTCTTCTGTTGGAGCCGCTCCTCAGTGGTACTATGATTTCTGTGGCAGTAATAATCACAGTGAAGACAAGTGTTGGAAGAAACTTGGCACTCCTGCATGGGCAAACGCTTCTACGTAGGGTACTACTCCGACTGCTCCTACTGCCACTTCGACTGAGGCCACTACTGAGTTTATTTGCTCAGAGGTGAAACGTTTGCTACAGGAGTGGACTGCTTCATCCTCATCGGCTAGGACTTCTGGTGCTCACGCAGCCACCTACTCGGGTTCTGACTATGCCTTTCTGAGTGCCTCCTCTTCTTCTTCTACTGCTAATACAAAATGGGTGATCGACTCTGGCGCCTCGTCTCATATTTCTGGCAACCGTTCTCTTTTTACTAATCTATTTAAACCTCATTCTAAGTCTACTGTGATGCTTGCTTATGGGTCTAAGACTACAATCTCTAGCATTGGGGATGTCTTTGCCCGCATCCTTCTACATTCTGCTTTATATGCGTCGAATTTTCCTTTAAATCTGTTATTTGTCAGCAAACTTGTTTGTGACCTTAACAGCAGTCTGACATTTTCTCCGGGTGAATGTTTTTTCAAGATCTTCACACGAGGACAAAGATTGATGGGGGGCATGAAGGGCCAGATGGACTCTATTACCTGGATGATCTACGACTGCTCAACAATTCTATTTCTTCTTTGGCTCTATCAGCATATGTTTCTAAATTATAGTGGCATTTTCATCTTGGACACCCGTTGTGACGTATGTCGCCAAACATCGGTTAAAATTAAAGCGGAAGCAATCATTAGCAGCAGAATTACTGAAAATCACAAAAAATTTAAAAACTTTTTGCAAAGAGATCCACAAACTGTAAAACTCTTTCATAGAGAATCAAAATAAGTTATTTACATTCTGATTCATCAGTACATCTCTGTATCATCTCATCACGAGAGTCACAAACATTGACTGCCATGTTAAACTATACATAAACAGTATACAAAAATTTCGAGGCATCAAGCCAAAAATCTCAGATCTATATCAAACCATCTACTGACTCGTAGGACCTGAGAGTACAGAGACGACACATAGGACTCTCTATATACATGACTTGATAGACAGTGTCTCCAACTGAGGATCACTATTGTCCTTGTTGTTGCTGTTGTGGCTGTTGTTGTTGCTCACCCACTGAAAGGTTTCTTCTCCCTCGGCGTCTTCCTAAAAAGTTGAATCCCACAGGGGTGAGACAATTGAAAATTTGTCCAGCGAGAGATATAACTCTCTTCCAGAAACATTGTTATTGCTGATAATAGAATAACACTGAGCAGTAGAATTATAAATATTCAACAACAGGTAAATTATTGATTAAGCTAAGTAGAGCAGTATTCTCTATACAGTTCATTCCAGTTATAACTTGATTAAGTAACAAGTCATTAATTCAATAAGGAATATGAAGAACATGTATATCATTTATCCAACTAGGACATAATAGACAATGTATCATCAATCATTGATTCTTATAATTCAACCCTAAGAAAATATGCTACACGGCTGATTACATTTTACAAGCATACTTATGCCCTGAGGAGATGAGGTATACCGCTCATACTCCAACCGACCATTGCGAAATCGAAATCGGTACCATACATAGGTCATCAGAACAGCCGGAATTCTATGACCTCATCCTCCTCAGTCAGTGTGAGGAACAACATGCAGTACATCTCGTGTCTCTGCCATAATAGCTTTCTAGGGTATGCTGGCAACTTTGCTATTAGAGTTACAGTGGCATGTTGTACTCTCTTTGTAATCAAGGGATTTCTTGTTTATCAAACATCGATTCGACATTAACCTCATCATCGGGAGATTAGTGATACATCATCTTGACATATACATATAATGAAGGATTGAGAGATTTAATGTTTATCTCACATCAATTCCTCCATTAGGGCGTAAGGATATTCACGCCCATAACCCCCACATACTCAAACGTATGCTCTCCAGGAGTTCTCTTAGGAAAACCTGTTTCACCATCACCAAACTACTGACGATGATGGATCTATGGTTAGGGCTCTACATGATATCATTTCACTTGATTATTTAAGTACATTACAGCATTCTTTTAGCATCAGGCATGTTTTCAAACATAAACCTTTATAACAATTACTATAAAGAAAGAGTACTTTTTCTATCAAGTTCATTGCACAACTTTATTAATATTGGGATCTCAATCCCTTATCAACTCATCATCATGATTCAAGAATATGGGTGTTCAAACCCTTAGATCATCAAAACACTTGTTACCACTTTAACAGGTAACTTAATGCCATCAAATCATCTGACAATGTATACATGATAATAGAAATGCAAGTATTTCACATGGCTCTTAAAGCCTATCAATCTCTTTTGTTACCTTTCACTAGGCAACATAGCATATCATTGCTTACAAAGCTCATAAAGTACTTTCAATAAACAAAGCATCATAGCTCATACCTGGCTATGTTCATTATCTCATAAAACCTACATGATTAGTACAGATGATAATAGATACATCAATTTCATATCAGCACATTGCAAAACAATTATAACATCACTATTCATGGGGTTACACCACTATTCCCTTGCTAGGGTTAGGGTTTCCCTTTTCATCTCAATTAGGGTTAATCATCCCCTTATCTCAATTAGGATTTATTACTCATCATTTCATTATCCAACCTTAGAGCTTCATGCTATAAGGTATAACCCAGAATTAGGGTTTCACATTCACATTGCATCTCCCTAGATTAGGGTTTATGTTCAATGAACCACAATTAGGGTTTACTATTCACTTTGTATCACCCTGGATTAGGGTTTACTATTCACATCACATCACTCTAGTTTAAGGTTTACTATTCACCCCAAGTAGGAGTGAACATCAAAGTACCCTGAATTATAGTTTCTCATGTCATCATTATGAATTAAGATCATACCATCATCATGTATTAGGATTTCACCTATTAATGCCCTCAATTAGGGTTATGATTCACTAACCTTCATAATTAGGGTTTCATGATCTCACTATTAAGGATCATACCCTAATTAGACATCCATTCATAATGAAAGTCCATTACATGATTAACATTCATATAGGAAGTCTTCCCTCTCATCATCCATAAGATAGTACTTACTTCAGCCTTGATTAGACTAAATCAACTCAACTTAAAAGGAGAATTGACATGATGAGTTATGTCATTACCATCATGATCATTAAGGCTTATTCATTCAAAGGTAGTAATCACCTTATCTCATTAAGATACAATTACTATAATCATCTTTGATTACATCATGTATTAATCAATTAATCAATTTGTCCTTTAATCACTTTAAGTACCCATATGGTTTTGGTTAGTTATCCACCAAATGGTCTTGACCAAGTCAGACCTCAAACGGTCTTGCTCAAACCATGAAACCATTTGGTAAAGGTGCTCACTTGAAACCGTTTGCCAAAGTTGACCCCTGAAACCATTTGCTAAAGGTGGTCACTTGAAACCGTTTGCCAAAGTTGACCCTCAAGATTGTTTTCTAAAGGTGACCCTCAAAATCATTTCCTAAAGGTGACCCTCAAGATCATTTGCTAAAGGCGACCCTCAAGATCGTTTGCTAAAGGTGACCCTTAAGATTGTTTGCTAAAGGTGACCCTCAAGATCGTTTGCTAAAGGTGAACCTCAAGATCGTTTGTTAAAGGTGAAGTTTTGAAACCGCATGAACTCAAGCGGTTTGGGATCGTTTGGTCACAAACGGTCTTGAGACTGTTTGGTCCAAACCTCCACAAAACCGCATGCACCAAAGATGGTCTCAACCAAGCAAATTGAATTAGGGTTTCCAATGTTGATTCCTTCAATCATTGAATCTATGGAACTACTCATCAATTGGACCTATCACCATACTTCAATTGAGTTAATTAGGTCATCCTTCAACTGATTTGACCCTCAATTGACCCTCAATTGGTCATCAATTAGGGTTTGAATCAATTGGATTAGGGTTTGGAATCGATGATCCTTCAACATTAACCAATGTGAGATTAGTTACTTTGAAACCATTGAACCTTCATCCAAATTGAACATGACCTGACCCCAAACGGTCTTGAGGTCGTTTGCATGACCTCCAAATGGTCTTGAGACCGTTTGTCTATCACATCATCATTAACCAAGTCATTCAATTAGGGCTTGGATCCTAGGATTGGTAACCAAATCAGCAATTGATTATACTTAAACCTAGTATCTTTGGATCTTCAATTGCTTAACCATATCTAACCCTAGACCTCCAAACGGTCTTGGGTGATCACCAAACGGTCTTGAGACCATTTGGGTGATCCCCAAATGGTTTTGAAACCGTTTGGGTCAATCAACCCAAGTTTCCAACTCAATCACTTATCAAATCAGCACTCAACCCGATTAGGGTTTTGGTGATTGATTGACATTCAACTAGTGAACCGATTAGAACTAATCAATTATAATTGATGGGTCATTAACCTACATTATTTTCAACAGATTTTCAAATGGTCAACCTTGGTCAACACCTCCAAATGGTCTTAAACTATTTTCCCTCATGCGGTTTGGTGAAACAGTTTCCCTTCAAACGGTTTGGAACTGTTTGCTCCCAAACGATTTGGGAAACCGTTTAGTAAAGTTGACTTGAAACTGTTTGGACTGGGATTCCTTTGGATAAACATCTATGATGATGTCATCATATTCTTCCTTCATACATCCAAGAACAACAACCATTTTCATGGGATTTTCAGTAGGGAATCAAAAGAGTATCAAAAGAAGATAATTAACCAACAATTATTGAAGAGAAGGATGCAATAGCAATGATTAAGGGTTTGAGTTATAAAACCTGCCTATAGAAATGATCCCAAGCTCCAAGATCCACGTATATAATGGCGGATGGAGATCCAGCAACTGTCCAAGGTCCGTCCTTGAGCTTTTGGATGTGCAAGTTGGCTAGGATTGGAAATCGAGTGAAGAAAACCAATAATCAAGCATTGATTTAGGGTTTTCACCATGAATCCGAGGTAGAAGATGATCAAAACTTACCAACAGGTTATGGTCATCCTTATCCTACTCCTGAGCTCTCCCTTGGTCGGCCAAAGCAAGGATGAGAAAAGAAAACTAAGGAAAAGGTCCTTAAGTGTATTGGAAAAAGATATGTATAAGGGATTTCAAGGAAAGAGAAAATGGGATATTTTCCTTAAATTCCAAAATAATTTCCACCAAACACCCCTCATTTCTTGGACACAAAGCCACCTTCATTTTCTTGCAAAACCTCTCCATTATCCAAGAATTAATGGAAAAGGAATTAAGCACCTTAAAGAGTTTTATATTAATATCCAACCTTTTAGTGGATATTACTTTTTATTATATTAATGTGAGTGGCTTCCACTCAACCAAGGTCTTTTTGTGCCATAGCAAGGCACAAGCTCTTACAACACTATTGCAAACACATCCTTCAAGTTTTGGTTGAAGGGATCCTTAATTAATTTATTTCTTTTTGCATTAAATTAAATTAAAGTTCCATTTATGCTTAAATCTTGATTATTTTAATGTCAAGATTCTCTCTTCTCCATGATAATTCAAATGAGGCCCCCTTTCATTTTCTTTTCTCTACTTGATGCCAAGAAACATGAGAGACCCTCTAGAGGTGGTATTTTTCATATTTAACCCTAGGTTTTGGGTAAATTGCACATTACACCAAAACTAGGTTTTAATGTACAAGGATTGCTCTACAAGCTTTATCTTGATGCCCAAGCTTGTGGAAACCATACCACTACATAATATTCATTCTTATGATATCTCAACATAAGAGGAACATCTTATCATGTGCAATTTGCAAGTTAACCGCTCAACTTGGGTAATTTGCACTTTAGTCCAAAATTAACAAAACAACGTTTCAACATTATTCAAAAAGGACTGAAATTGAAATATAAGTTCCTCAAGAGCCTTAATTACTTTTCAAAAGATAAGTGCAAGCATCTAATTAACTTTATTAGGAAAACCTCCTAGGGTTAGAACATAACCCAGGTCAGGGATGTTACAAATTATCCACCCCTTATAAGGATTTCATCCCCGAAATCATTAACAAAACATTTTAAGAGAAAAGAGTAGGGTATTTCCTTCTCATCTCTTCCTCTAATTCCCATGTGGCTTCTTCAATGCCACGATGATTCCAGAGGACTTTTACAAGACTAATGTCTTTCTTCTTCAGCTTCTTGATCCTTCTATCAAGAATCAACATAGGTCCTTCAACATAGGATATATCATCATTCAATTCTACTTCCATAGGCTGGAGAACTGATTCTGTGTCAGGATGACATTTCCTTAGCATGGAAATGTGGAACACTGGGTGTAACTTTTGTAGCTCAGGTTGTAACTCCAGCTTATAAGCTACCTTTCCAACCCGTTCAATGATCAGATAAGGCCCCATAAATATAGGAGCTAACTTTCCTTTCCTTCCAAATCTAAGAACTCCCTTCCAAGGTGAGACCTTGAGGTACACTCTGTCTCCAACCTAGAATTCTAAAGGCTACGACGCTTATCAGCATAAGATTTCTGCCTATCCTGTGCAGTCTTTAACTGTTGTTGTATTATTTTTATCTTCTCGATGGTCTGCTGTACAAGATCAGGACCCAAAAGTTGATATTCACCAATCTCATAACAACATAGGGGAGATCTATAACATCTACCATACAAGGCTTCATATGGTGCCATGTCGATGTTGTGTTGATAGCTATTGTTGTAGGCAAACTCTATCAAGCTTATATGTAGATCCCAACTTCCTATAAACTGGAGGACACATGCCCTAAGCATGTTCTCCAAGGTTTGTTTAGTCCTTTCTGATTGTCCATCAGTCTGAGGATGAAAGGATGTACTAAGCCTTAATTGTGTGCCTAAGGCCTTATGAAGTCACTCCCAAAAACGAATCGTAAACTGGGGACCTCTATAAAAAACAATGGTAACTGAGATTCCATGCAGCCACACTATGTCATCTACATATACCTGTGCCAACTTCTCAGCAGAATAGGTTGTTTTGACAGGTAATAAATGTGTTGTTTTTGTCAACCTATCAACTATTACCCAGATGGAATCATGACCTTTGGCTGTTCTGGGTAAACCAACCACAAAATCCATGGTTACATGATCCCACTTCCATTGTGGTATGGGTAAAGGCTGCATTGTTCCTGTGGGCTTTTGGTGTTCAGCTTTAACTTGCTGACACACTGACACCGCATAACAAACTCAGCAACATCCTACTTCAAACCAAGCCACCAATACATATCTTTCAAGTTATGATACATCTTGGTGCTTCCTGGATGCATATCATACATTGAAGAATGAGCTTCTTCCAGGACTAATTTCCTCGAGTTTTCCACATCAGGCACTATCATTCTACCATGATAACAGACTACCTGATCATCTGAATCATGGAAACCATCTCGTTTCTCACTACCATACTCTGATCTAATCTACTGAACTGCAGCATCAGCTTGTTGTGCCTCCTTAATCTGCTATTTTAGAGTTGGTTTTATGTGCATCTCAGCTAACAACCCAGATAACACAGGGGTGGTCAGCTCAGTGTTTAATCCCTTCTCAAAACGCCGAATTTGCTCTTCATCTGTAGTTGCCATATGCGGACAGAACCGCAAAAGCTCCATGAACTTAGCCTCGTACTCGCTAATGTTCATTGGTCCTTGCCTTAATCTCTCAAACTTAGAGATTTTCTCATCCAGGAACGTCTTAGGAAAGTATCTGCTGACAAATTCTTGTCTAATTACTTCCCATTCGATCTCCACACCAGGCATTTTCCCCTCCTCTATGGTCCACCAGTGACCAGCACTCCCCTTAAGAAGGTACACTGCATGTCTAACCTTCTCAGCTTCAGGGATGTTCAGGATTCTAAAGGCCTTCTCTAGTTCAGTTAGCCACATGTCAGCATCTCCTGGGTCAGCTGTCCCAGCATATTCTATGGCTTCAACCCGGCGTAGTCGTTCAAACGTCTTGTCGGCTCCTTGTCCTTCTTGATGGGTAGGTGCCCTAGGTGTAGGTATGGGCATTCTATCAGTCATATGTGTCATGGCAGCCATAAACTGCCCAAACATAGCTTGGAAGGCTAGATTTCCCATGTCAGCTTGATTGAACTGGGGTGGTTCAGGCACAGGTTCCTCCCTTCCTTGGTCTCTTGCACCTCCTCTGGGTGCAGCGACACTACTTTCTGCAACATGTTCATCATGTGATCCAGACAACTTTAGTTTTCTCTTCTCCTCCTATATGAGTAGAAGATACTATCAGATAGACTGGAAGACACTAGAACAGACTCAACAACCTTAGTCCTATGTCTCTGTAGACTCAGCGAACCTAGAGCTCTGATACCATTAAATTGTGACGTCTGTTGCCAAACATCGGTTATCAGATAGACTGGAATACACTAGAACAGACTCAACAACCTTAGTCCTATGTCTCTGTAGACTCAGCGAACCTAGAGCTCTGATACCACTAAATTGTGACGTCTGTTGCCAAACATCGGTTAAAATTAAAGCTGAAGCAATCATTAGCAGCGGAATTACTGAAAATCACTAAAAATTTAAAACTTTTTGCAAAGAGATCCACAAACTGTAAAACTCTTTCATAGAGAATCAAAGTAAGTTATTTACATTCTGATTCATCAGTACATCTCTATATCATCTCATCTCGAGAGTCACAAACATTGACTGCCCTATTAAACTATACATAAACATTATACAAAAATCTCGAGGCATCAAGACAAAAATCTCAGATCTATATCAAACCATCTACTGACTCCTAGGACCTGAGAGTACAGAGACGACATATAGGACTCTCTATATACATGACTTGACAGACAGTGTCTCCACCTGAGGATCACTGTTGTCCTTGTTGTTGCTATTGTTGCTGTTGTGGCTGTTGTTGCTGCTCACCCACTGAAAGGTTTCTTCTCCCTCGGTGTCTTCCTAAAAAGTTGAATCCCACGGGGGTGAGACAATTGAAAATTGTCCCAGCAAGAGATATAACTCTCCGCCAGAAACATTGTTATTGCTGATAATAGAATAACACTGAGCAGTAGAATTATAAATATTCAACAGTAGGTAAATTATTGATTAAGCTAAGTAGAGCAGTATTCTCTATACAATTCATTCCAGTTATAACTTGATTAAGCAGCAAGTCATTAATTCAATAAGGAATATGAAGAACATGTATATCATTTATCCAACTAGGACATAATAGACAATGTATCATCAATCATTAATTCTCATAATTCAACCCTAAGCAAATATGCTACACGGCTGATTACATTTTACAAGCATACTTATGCCCTGAGGAGATGAGGTATACCACTCATACTCCAACTGACCATTGCGAAATCGAAATCGGTACCATACATAGGTCATCAGAAGAGTCGGAATTCTATGACCTCATCCTCCTGAGTCAGTGTAAGGAACAACATGCAGGACATCTCGTGTCTCTGCCATAATAGCTTTCCAAGGTATGCTGGCAACTTCGCTATTAGAGTTACAGTGGAATGTTGTACTCTCTTCGCAATCGAGGGATTTCTTGTTTATCTCACATCGATTCGGCATTAACCTCATAATTGGGAAATTAGTGATACATCATCCCGGCATATACATATAATGAAGGATTGAGAGATTTAATGTTTATCTCACATCAATTCCTCCATTAGGGCGTAAGGATATTCGCGCCCATAACCCCCACATACTCAAAAGTATGCTCTCCAGGAGTTCCCTTAGGAAAACCTGTTTCACCATCACCAAACTACTGACGATGATGGATCTATGGTCAGGGCTCTACATGATATCATTTCACTTGATTATTTAAGTACATTACAGCATTCTTTTAGCATCATGCATGTTTTCAAACATAAAACTTTATAACAATTACTATAAAGAAAGAGTACTTTTCTATCTAGTTCATTTCACAGCTTTATTAATATTGCGATCTCAATCCCTTATCGGCTCATCATCATGATTCAAGAATATGGGTGTTCAAACCCTTAGATCATCAAAACACTTGTTACCACTTTAACTGGTAACTTAATGCCATCAAATCATCTGACATTGTATACATGATAATTGCAATGCAGGTATTTCACATGGCTCTTAAAGCCTATCAATCTCTTGTGTTACCTTTCAGTAGGCAACATAGCATATCATTGCTTACAAAGCTCATAAAGTACTTTCAATAAACAAAGAATCATAGCTCATACCTGGCTATGTTCATTATCTCATAAAACCTACATGATTAGTACAGATGATAACAAATACATCAATTTCATATCAGCACATTGCAAAACAATTATAACATCACTATTCATGGGGTTACACCACTATGCCCTTGCTAGGGTTAGGGTTTTCCTTTTCATCTCAATTAGGGTTAATCATCCCCTTAGCTCAATTAGGATTTATTACTCATCATTTCATTATCCAATCTTAGAGCTTCATGCTATACGGTATAACCCAGAATTAGGGTTTCACATTCACATTGCATCTCCCTAGATTAGGGTTTATGTTCAATGAACCACAATTAGGGTTTACAATTCACTTTGTATCACCCTAGATTAGGGTTTACTATTCACATCACATCACTCTAGTTTAAGGTTTACTATTCACCCCAAGTAGGAGTGAGCATCAAAGTACCCTGAATTAGAGTTTCTCATGTCATCATTATGAATTAAGATCATACCAACATCATGTATTAGGATTTCACCTATTAATGCCCTCAATTAGGGTTATGATTCACTAACCTTCATAATTAGGGTTTCATGATCTCACTATTAAGGATCATACCCTAATTAGACATCCATTCATAATGAAAGTCCATTACATGATTAACATTCATATAGGAAGTCTTCTCTCTCATCATCCATAAGATAGTACTTACTTCAGCCTTGATTAGACTAAATCAACTCAACTTAAAAGGAGAATTGACATCATGAGTTATGTCATTACCATCATGATCATTAAGGCTTATTCATTCAAAGGTAGTAATCACCTTATCTCATTAAGATACAATTACTATAATCATCTTTGATTACATCATGTATTAATCAATTAATCAATTTGTCCTTTAATCACTTTAAGTACCCATACGGTTTTGGTTAGTTATCCACCAAACGGTCTTGACCAAGTCAGACATCAAACGGTCTTGCTCAAACCATGAAACCATTTGGTAAAGGTGCACACTTAAAACCGTTTGCCAAAGTTGACCCATGAAACCGTTTGCTAAAGGTGGTCACTTGAAACCGTTTGCCAAAGTTGACCCTCAATATCGTTTGCTAAAGGTGACCCTCAAGATCGTTTGCTAAAGGTGACCCTCAAGATCGTTTGCTAAAGGTGACCCTCAAGATCGTTTGCTAAAGGTGACCCTCAAGATCGTTTGCTAAAGGTGACCCTCAAGATCGTTTGTTAACGGTGAAGTTTTGATACCGCATGAACTTAACCGGTTTGGGATCGTTTGGTCCCAAACGGTCTTGAGACCGTTTGGTCCAAACCTCCTCAAAACTGCATGGACCAAAGATGGTCTCAACCAAGCAAATTGAATTAGGGTTTCCAATGTTGATTCCTTCAATCATTGAATCTATGGAACTACTGATCAATTAGACCTATCACCATACTTCAATTGAGTTAATTAGGTCATCCTTCAACTTATTTGACCCTCAATTGACCCTCAATTGGTCATCAATTAGGGTTTTAATCAATTGGATTAGGGTCTGGAATCAATGATCCTTCAACATTAACCAATGTGAGATTAGTTACTTTGAAACCATTGAACCTTCATCCAAATTGAACATGACCTGACCCCAAACGGTCTTGAGGTCGTTTTCATGACCTCCAAACGGTCTTGATACCATTTTCCCATCACATCATCATTAACCAAGTCATTCAATTAGGGCTTGGATCCTAGGATTGGTCACCAAATCAGCAATTGATTATACATCAACCTAGTATCTTTGGATCTTCAATTGCTCAACCATATCTAACCCTAGACCTCCAAACGGTCTTGGGTGATCAAAAAATGGTCTTGAGACCGTTTGGGTGATCCCCAAACGGTTTTCAAACCGTTTGGGTCAATCAACCCAAGTTTCCAACTCAATCACTTATCAAATCAGCACTCAACCCGATTAGGGTTTTGGTGATTGATTGACCTTCAACTAGTGAACCGATTAGAACTAATCAATTATAATTTATGGGTCATTAACCTACATTATTTTCAAAAGATTTCCAAATGGTCAACCCTGGTCAACACCTCCAAACGGTCTTAAACCATTTTCCCTCATGCGGTTTGGTGAAACCGTTTCCCTTCAAACGGTTTGGAACCGTTTGCTCCCAAACGGTTTGGGAAACTATTTAGTAAAGTTGACTTGAAACCATTTGGACTGGGATTCCTTTGGATAAACATCTATGATGATGTCATCATCTTCTTCCTTCATACATCCAAGAACAGCAACCATTTTTCATGGGATTTTCATCAGGGAATCAAAAGAGTATCAAAAGAAGATAATTAACCAACAATTATTGAAGAGAAGGATGCAATAGCAATGATTAAGGGTTTGAGTTGTAAAACCCACCTCTAGAACTGATCCCAAGCTCCAAGCTCCACGGCTCTAATGGTGTATGGAGTTCCAGAAACTGTCCAAGGTCCGTCCTTGAGCTTTTGGATGTGCAAGTTGGCTAGGATTGGAAATCGAGTGAAGAAAACCAATAATCAAGCATTGATTTAGGGTTTTCACCATGAATCCGAGGTAGAAGATGATCAAAACTTACCAACAGGTTATGGTCGTCCTTCTCCTGCTCCTGAGCTCTCTCTTGGTCAGCCAAAGCAAGGATGAGAAAAGAAAACTAAGGAAAAGGTCCTTAAGTGTATTGGAAAAAGATATGTATAAAGGATTTCAAGGAAAGAGAAAATGGGATATTTTCCTTAAATTCCAAAATAATTTCCACCAAATCCCCCTCCATTTCTTGGCCACGAATCCACCTTCATTTGCTTGCAAAACCTCTCCATTATCCAAGAATTAATGGAAAAGGAATTAAGCACCTTAAAGAGTTTTATATTAATCTCCAACCTTTTAGTGGATATTTCTTTTTATCATATTAATGTGAGTGGCTTCCACTCAACCAAGGTCTTTTTGTGCCATAACAAGGCACAAGTTCGTCCAACACTATTGCAAACACATCCTTCAACTTTTGGTTGAAGGGCTCCTTAATTAATTTATTTCTTTTTACATTAAATTAAATTAAAGTTCCATTTATGCTTAAATCTTGATTATTTTAATGTCAAGATTCTCTCTTCTCCATGATAATTCAAATGAGGTGCCCCTCTCATTTTCTTTGCTCTACTTGATGCCAAGAAACATAAGAGACCCTCTAGAGGTGTATTTTTCATATTTAACCCTAGGTTTTGGGTAAATTGCACATTACACCAAAACTAGGTTTTAATGTACAAGGATTGCTCTATAAGCTTTATCTTGATGCCCAAGCTTGTGGAAACCATACCACTACATCATATTCATTCTTATGATGTCTCAACATCAGAGGAACATCTTATTATGTGCAACTTGCAAGTTAACCCCTCAACTTGGGTAATTTGCACTTTAGTCCAAAATTTACAAAACAATGTTTCAACATTATTCAAAAAAGGACTAAAATTGAAATATAAGTTCCTCAAGAGCCTTAATTAATTTTCAAAAGATAAGTGCAAGCATCTAATTAACTTTATTAGGCAAAACTCCGAGGGTTAGAACATAACCCAGGTCAGGGATGTTACACCCGTCAGCAGCAAAGTTAAAATATGTGTTTCCTGGTGGTCGTCTGCCTATATTTAAATGTGAAGCTTGTCAATTGGGCAAGAAAACTAGATATGTATTCCCTAGAAAATATCATATTGCTAGCACTGCTATGTTTGATTTAGTACATACCGATGTGCTAGACGAAGCATTCTTCCAATACAAGCAAAGAAGAGAAACTCCAAGACTGAAATGATTGTTGTTGTCTCCTGTCCTTAAATGCCTGATGGTCAGTGAATCAGTGTTCAACAAATGGAGGAGTGCAAGGGTGATGAGAATGAAGCCTCCTCAGTCATTCTCATTCGGTTTATGGTTAATTGATGTTTTTGACATTGCCTGACGGTTGTCAATTTCTAAATATTCATATTTTTTTAGTGTCTTATCATGAATTGGTTTTTCCAATGCTAACTGGCCTTGACATTATCTAGTTACTAAACAATTAGTTCACTTGCACACGTTCTCCTCCAGTGTTGGCATAGTGGGGCATGTAGGATACGTATCAAATTGTCAATTGATCATGCATGCTCTAGGATTCGTATCAAACTGTCAATTGATCATGCATGGTCTAAAAACTTATAGGATTAAGCCTGTAGATGTATGGATTTGAAAATTTAGAGATTCACCACAAGTGCCTCTCCATTCTGCTCTGCTATGGCCAACAGCTCCTCGCAATTAGGAAGTAGCATCTTCTACATGAACTAACCAACTTTCCATAGAAAAGATTGGTAGTTCCATTCCTTTACCCGATGGAGTGTTGTAGCATGAAGAACTCAACCAGTGATACCACCAAGCATGGGCTCTCAATATACTTCTTGTCAACATGTGATGCATGGCAAGGGATAAGAGGCTCTAGATAGGCCAAGTATCTCGATTTGCAAAGGAAAGAAGCGACACCAGAGACTAAGAGTGACAACAATGTTCTGGTCGAAAAGCCTCCTAGCACCGCTTCAATGCATCACGCTTCCAGGGGTACGGTAAGAGTTGCATGGAAAGAGTTTCATGGCCTCGTCGAAATGCAAATGGTGAAACAGAGTAACAGAGTGTGAAATATTCAATTAGGCAGTGTGGATGGATGGATAATTATCAAGAGAAAATACCAACTACTGGTTGTGATCATGCATGTGTTACTTACCCATTTCCTCTGGTGAGATGCCTGTTCCGGCCATGATGACAGCTCCATTTCCAACTCAAGCACGAACAGAGAGCCCCGATGGTATAAGCTCTTATCACTGCTCTTTTTCCAGAACATTCACTAAGCTTTAGCACATATAATCGTCACTATCTTCTTTGGGCTTCTCCTTCTCATCAACAGGGTAGTCGCATATGTGCCCCATCGGCAACAGCTGCTTGGGAAGGTAGAACCACCACCATCTAATTCAACAACAATAGATATACTGCTTGATTGAAACATTGGCGACACTTACCAAGGCGGAGATATTCTTGTCTGTGATGGCTAGGCCACCATCTTGAAGAATGAGCAAAATAGTTGCATTCGACCTCTCATGCCCAGATTGCGCCACAGGATCAGGATTCTGGGAAGAATTTGAATTTTTATTTTCCTAAACTAAAATCGTGTCTGAACGCTGCTACAAATGGACGGTATGGAAGAATGGCGACATGTGGACGGATGGCTAGAAGAATTCTTAGACGGTTATTTTGTTCACCAGTAACTGGACACTATGTCTTACCCACGTTTAACGTAGCAGGACTCTCGTGGAGTAGTGGGTAATAGTGGTGTGTCTATGTGGTTTGTGAGTTGTGATAATTTTTTTTTTGAAAAATTGTAGGAAGAGAGAGAATCAAGGAGAAGGCATCATTTTGAAAATGATGTAACCTGATTGGTTGGTGACATAACTATAATTAGTAAAAGTTATTCACTCTTTTTATAGTAGTATAGACTAAAACCAATCATGATATTTAGCATAGTATTAATATATTCTTCTTGTGAGAGCAGGTTGCAGCCGCTTAGGATTTGCCTGAAATAACCAAGTATGCTGGATTAGTCTGTGTTCAACTACATATACCTGGATTTGGTTTGGGAGCATTTTCTAAGATTGGAATCAAGTTCCGTACCATGTAGAGACCTAATCGTGGTAAGTTTTTTATTCCTTTACTAAAATAAACTATGTTTACTAGTCTTTTGAAAGTCTAGAATAGAAATAATTTTCATTGACTACCTATGTTGGAAGTATATATGATCTATTATGTTTCATAGTAGCACTACTGTTTGCCATGAGATCTGTTTTCTTATATTTATAGGCAGGTATGACGATTCTTTCTTACTGTTCCAGATGCATCGTTAAGGATTTGACCCACTAATATAAATAATATACACATACAAATGACATGTACATGTTTTATACACATACAAGTTGTTTTATGAAGTAACTCAGATCCTTTTTGTTCTACATAGATAGTTCTAATTTCATGATGGCTGAGCTATTGTTGGCTTTAGGTTTATGCTTAATTCATGGATCTCTATCTGCTTGAAGGCTCAAATAGTGAACATCCTCTTATTTTCAGTGTGGTTTCTATTAGACTAGTTCCTTCTTCACCAAGACTTACCATTTTGTTGTACGATGAATCAACGAACAATGGTCTAATCTGATCTTATATTGATCAAGATGCTTGTTGAGATGCTATATAATAACTCATGTGAACTATCCTTTATAGATGGAGCTTCATGCAAATTTCTGTAGTGTGTGGGTTTTGTGTTTTGTTGTGTAGGCCTCCTCTATGGTCGAGTAGCTCTATTATTTGTTACTTGTCTATGGTATCCTTTTGGTTTATATCTCTGATTATATCAGTTAATCCTCTGAATTTTGATACATTTATGAATTGTTTATATTTTGAGTTATCTCCTTGTTATGGGACTATCATTAATTTTTATTCTATTTTGTAGCTAAGCATCCCATGGTGTAGAGTTGGCATCGACATTCTCATTGATAACATGAAGATACTAAAAGTCCTAGGAATGCCTTGTATAAAATACTTGGAGGGTAAATGGGCTTTGCGGTGTAAGACAAACTCACTACAAGGATTTCATGGTTTTGTTAGGTGTGGAACAACAACAGCATGCAAAGCCCGATAAGCCATAGTTTGATCATAGTGATTCCAATCTTTATCTTTGTTTATAAGAGGGCTTCTTTTTTCCACATCACCAACTGCTAGGAACCAGAATATGATGGTGCAACAACAAGAACCCAAACTATCACCTACTCATCGGACAAAAGGAGAAGACAATAAGTACACTGACCGAGAAAGATACATACTCTTTTGCCAAGATGCGTGTAGAGATCACTGAATTATAATATATGTATATCTTTTTCTTTGTACACATTTTATAATAGGGGCAAGGTATATGTCCTCCCCATGTACATTCGACATTCAGTATAAATGAAAATAAGATTGTTGGCATAATGAGCATAACTTGGTCTAACTACTCAATTTTTTTACTAAAAGAGCTTTTGTACTAACTAGTTTCACAATATATGAATAATCAAACTATGCATATATGTATGTGTAATAAATGGCACTACATATGTAGCTAGATGCATACAACTATATATACATACATATATATATATATATATATATATATATATATATATATATATATATAGTCAGGCTAGAATACACTCGAGTGTACGGATCGCACGAATAAACTCAAGTGTGTTTGCATATCAAGACTATTTCTTGCAAAATGTAAACTGTTGATCTTCACCTTCATACTATAACTAGGCTACATACAAATTTTGAGCCCATTTGGATGAGTGTAAGTCACTCATCCAAGGGCAACAAAATCGACGCGCGAAACTAATTTGAAATGCATAATTTTTGCGGTCTTCATAACATGAGCTATACATATCCAAATGTGCTCAAATTTTTCATATGAGTTGTTCATGAGATGTTTAAGAAGATCAATAGATTAGATTTAAAAATATATATTGCATCATGAAAAACTACTTGAGTGTATTCCGCTCCGGATACACTTGAGTGTATTCTAGCCTGACTCTCTCTCTCTCTCTCTCTCTCTCTCTCTATATATATATATATATATATATATATATAGTAATTGCTGCCTTTCCCTACACATTAACTACATATAAAATGTATTAACTTCATCCTTTTGTTACATACAGACTATATATGCAATTGTAGTCATACATTTAGCTATAATTACACTTACATCTAAATATGTAAGGACAATATCTAGCTATGCTTCTGGCTACATATGAATTTATAGCGAATGGATTATCGAACTACATATTTAAAAGATATAGTTAAAGGCTTTAGCTATACAAGCATATACTATAATTTGTATATGTAAAGAAATATGTAGTTAAAGCCTTTAGCTACAAAATATTGGCTTTTAACTATAATTTTTATTTATAGTTAAAGGCCATTTTTTGTAGTGTAAAACCAATTAATATCCCTTTACATATCTAAATTTTACATAGAGTGTGCATATAGGCGATAAGACTAACCCTAAGTTAGTATATAAGCCTCATATGAGTAATGCAACACTTTTATTATGTAAAGATGGACTACCTAATGGAATGTAAGATAAGGAATGAAATGTGTATTGGACTTCATTATTATGAATATCTTGATTGGGTCATGTGTAAGCATCCTACATGTAATAATAAGAAAGGACAACATGATTACGGGTGTTACTATCCCAAAGGACCCCATCCCCTTATTCTCACACCAACATCATCAAGGAAAAATAACCAAGTGCTAACCATAAACAAAGGCAAACTAATACAATTTTGCATCCATGAGAGATGTATCAACCCTATGTGTCATTAGAAAAAGATAAGAAAACCACCAAAAATAAAATAAAAAACACCAAATACAAAGCGATAGAGAACAAAACTACACCACCCCATTGAGCACGTTACAAGGGGTCACTTGTACAAGGTAAAGGCACAACTATGATCTAAGGACTGTCTAAGCAATGCCCCAAACCACTTGATCACAATAAGACTGAGCTCATAAAAAACCTTAATCAATAGAGTATTGAATCCTTCTTCTTATAAAAAACCCTTAATCAATAGAGTTTTGAATCCTTCTTGTTTCCTACAATAAAATCCCATGAATCATTGTAGCAGCAACCTGAGGAAGTTAATAAATGCCCAATAAACCACCTTTCTTATACTCCAAAAACACTGATGAAGCTACCCCAAGGCATCCATATAATAAACCAACCTCCCCTAACTATATTAACCACAATCATACTCCTTTTAGTTGAAAAATATGATGTTGCTAGTGACACGATTTTACCGTGCGTATAACGCAAGTGCACGCGTCAGAGTAGTATAGGCCTTGTGAGGTCTGAGTCGAACTCAGGGACACTGAACTATCGGTAGACTACTACTAACTGTTTGCGATCAGCTAGACCGATTAAAAGGTTTTGAAAGTTGTTTGAAAAATAAAAGAAGAAAATAAAATAAAAACAAAGCAATCGATTAAATGTTTAGTTTAACCAATTTAAATGAGGATCTTCAGGATTGCGGTTTCACCGCGGGTTTTCATTGTATGAATTTCCACATAGTTAAATGAATTTATCTCTCAATCTGGGTAGTGGCCTGTAATCAAAATTTTTCACTGTCGTGATACAATTTACTACCTAAGTCTAGGTCGGTTCCACCATCGTAGAAACCTATACCCTAAACTAGGTGCATTAGAATCGACCTCTAGGTTTCCACCATTAACCGTACATCACCTTGTTCAAGGAATTTATGAGTTAATGTGAGTTTCATCTCTTTTCAACCGTTAATTCTTCTTTCAAAGCAATTAAAGGCATTAGATTATCATTAGGGTGATCAAGCATAATGACATAATGGAGAAAATGAAATCATACCACAGATTTAAGAGACAAAATATGAATTACTATGATAAAAACGTCATACAATGCTTCCTCGGGCTACTCCCGGTCCTAAAGATAAAGGGGATTAGCCCTGCATGTTCATCTCAGAGTAAGACATGGTGGGCGAGAGGGAAAACATGAAGAAAATGTGGGTAAAGTGATGTAAACCCCTGAACGGAGAAGATCCAAGCGTTCCTCAGCGTGGAGTGCGCGTTCTACAGCCTTTCGACGGTGGAAAATGTCTTCTTCAGCTCTCGGAACGGTCGGGGCGTGCTTCTCGGCTCCGTTCTTCTCTCCCTACCTTCTCGGGACTTGTGCAGTGGCTAATGACGTGATAGATGGCTCTTGGCCGTCGTCATTAGGTATAAACACCGAGTTAGGTCGCCAAAATATCACAGTCGTTGGATTTGGGTCGATCTGAAGCAAACTCTGATCTGACGAATTTTGGCCCCAAACTATAGGTTAAAACATACATAATATCCTAGGGTCTATTAAAGGGTTAATTTGATGTCCAAATGACCCCAAATTTTAAGGGTTAGCTATTAAGAATGTGAGGAACCCAAATATAGACTTATATTTAGGGTTTGAGGTTAAATATACTACAAATTTGAGAGAAAGAGGGAGGAATTCATACATACATGATAAACATGTAATGATTAAGCCTCAACACTCTCAACATGAATAATATATGTAATTAGGGTATGATCATTTATAATGAGATCATGAAACCCTAATTGAGAAGGTTGATGAACCCTAACCCTAATGAGGGTAATGGTGAAATCCTAATCAAGGATGATGTTATGTGGAACCCTAATTAATGGTGATGACATGTGAAACCCTAATCAAGGATGATGTCATGTGAAATCTGAATTAAGGGTGATGACATGTGAAACCCTAATCAAGGATGATGTCATGTGGAAACCTAATTAAGAGTGATGTCATGTGAAATCCTAATTAAGGGTGATGTTATGTGAAACCCTAATTAAGAGTGATGTCATGTGAAATCCTAATTAAGGGTGATGTCAAGTGAAATCCTAATATAGAGATGTGATGTGAAACTCAATCCAGGGTAATACTACATAATGATATATAATGCTATATGAAACTCTAATATGAAATCCTAACCCTGATATAGGGTAAAGGTATGTGAAGCCCTAATTTTGGGTTATAATGCATGAAACCCTAATGCTGGGCAATATGATGATAAACTATAACCCTGATTTGGGTAATGGGATGAGTATCCCTAATTGACATGAATTTGAGAAACCATAACCCTAATGGGTGGATAGTGATGCTACTCTTACATGCATAGTGCTGATATGTAATTGATATAATTGTTATCGTGTGCACTAATCATGCAAGTATCATGAGATGTTGAACATAGCCAGGTATGAGGTATGATGTTTTATTATTGAAATTGTTTTATGGGACTTGTGAGCCATAATATACTTTGTTGCCTAATAAGAGGTAACAAAAGATTAATGGGCTTTAAGAGCCATGTGAAATTTCTGTATTGCCCGGAGACTAAACGCACATTGTGAATCTTGTCATAAGTGGGGGGTAGACTAGACGGTAGGCACATTCCCCAACTCTAACAAGATTTTGAATGGTCCCACATATCGAGGACTCAATTTTCCCTTGACTTTAGACCTTGCTATGGATCAAATTGACTTTATCTTGAGGAAATCACCAACCAAGAAAATCACATCATATCTCTTCTTATCAGCATACACTTTCTGTCGATCTTGGGCATCCTTCATCCTCTTCTTGATCAAATAGATCTTGTCAGTCATCATCTGAATGTCATCACTCTTCATCAAAGCTCTTTCACCCACATTATCCCAATGTAGTGGTGAACCACAAGGTCGACCATAAAGTGCTTCAAATGGTGGCATACCAATGATGGATTGGTAAATGTTGTTGTAAGAAAATTTGGCCAACGGAAGGTATTTGTCCCAAACACCTCCCCAATCCATCACACAAGCACGCAACAAGTCCTCTAGAATCTGCACTGTCTGCTCTGACTGACCATCCATATGAGGGTGGTAGGTTGTACTAAAACGTAGGTCAGGACCCATTTCCTCATGTATCTGCTTCCACAAGCGAGAGGTGAATTTTGGGTCACGATCATAAACTATCACCTTGGAAACTTCATGTAGGCGAACAACCCAATCCACATACAATTGTGCCATATTGGGAACCTTGTATGTACTCTTGAACGGAAGAAAGTGAGCCGACTTGGTTAGGCGATCAATAATAATCCAAACCGCATCATACCCACATTTTTGACTTTGGAAACCCCGTAACAAAATCCATAGTGATTTTCTCCCACTTCCACTCTGGTATCTCAAGTGGATGGAGAAGACCATGGGGACATTGATGTTCAATCTTCACCTGCTGGCATGTCAAGCACTTTGCAACATATGTAGCGATATCCTTCTTCATGTTCTTCCACCAGAAACCCCATTGTTCTTCCTCCAGAAACCTCACTATCAGTCCTTGTACATATTCATGGTACCAGGATGAATCGTATACTTGGACCCATGGGCTTCACCCAGACTCTCTGTCTCAGACCAGCAACATTAGGTATCCACAATCTATGAAAGAAGCAGATAGCACCATCCACTCTGATAGAAAACTCGGATTGTGGTTTCTTTGTTAACATCTTCATCTCATCAAGTTCAAGACTGTCTAGTTGTGCAACAATAACTTCAGAAAACTAGGTGGGAGTGACAGTCAAACTAGCCATCAGCACTCTCATCCACTCCATAGAAGAGTCATCACCAACATCTGATAGCTCATGTCTCCATCTTGAAACTTGTTCTAAACTCCTACATGAGAAACAACTGATAGAAGCATAAGTAGCATCCTTCTTCCTACTCAGGGGATCAACAACAACATTTGCTTTACCTGGGTGATAAGTGATGGTAAAGTCATAGTCCTTGAGGTACTCCATCCACAGTCTTTGGTGCAGACTCAAGTCCTTCTAAGTCATCAGGTAGCGTAGACTCTTGTGGTCACAAAAAACCTCAAATTGTACCCCATACAAGTAGTGTCGCAAAATCTTTAGAGCATGAACTATAACAACTGGCTCCAAGTCACGTGTAGGCCGATTTCCTTCATTTGACTTCAATTGGCAAGAGGCATAAGCGATCACTCATCCTTCTTGCATAAGGGTACAACCCAACCCTAGTTTGGAAGCATCAATATAGATAACATAGGGTTTACCCTCCACAGGAAGAGAAAACACAGGAGCAGAAGTCAAACACTTCTTTTAACTCTAGGAAGCTCTTTTCACATTCAGGAGTCCAGATGAACTTTGCATCTTTACGTGTCAGCTTCGTCATCGGAAGAGCCATCTCGGAGAAATTTTGCACAAATCTCCGATAGTAGCCTACAAGGCCCAGAAAACGGTGTATCTCTAAGGGATTCTTTGGTGATTTCCACTTTGTCACAACATCAATCTTAACAGGATCCACAACAATATGTCCTTCTGAGATAACATGGCCAAGAAACATCACCTCATTGAGCCAAAACTTGCACTTTGAGAACTTTGCATAGAGTTGATGTTCTCACAAGGCCTGAAGAACGATCCACAGGTTCTCGCGGTGCTGGTCCATAGTCTCAGAGTAGATAAGCACGTCGTCAATGAACACCACCACAAAGCTATCTAGGTAAGGACGAAAGACTCAATTCATCAGGTCCATGAAGGTGCTAGGGGCATTGGTCAAGCTGAATGGCATGACTAGGAATTCATAATTCTCGTAATGAGTGCGGAAGGCCATCTTTGGTACGTCATCATCCTTCACACACATCTGGTAGTAGCAACTACATAAGTCCATATTCAAGAACACAATAGCAGACTTCAACTGGTCAAACAAGTTGTCGACGCACGACAGGGGGTAACGATTATTGATCGTTACTTGATTCAGCATATGATAATCCATGCACATCCGTAAGGACCCGTCTTTCTTATTCACAAACAGGATAGGTGCTCCCCAGGGAGAGACACTAGGGTGTACAAACCCCATGTCTAGGAGCTCTTACAGTTGCTTCTTGAGCTCAGTCAGCTCAGCAGGTGCCATGCGATAGGGTGTCTTGGAGACAGGAGACGTGCCTGGTACGAGGTCGATAGAAAACCCAACTTATTGTGTGGGAGGAAGTCCATGTAGCTCGCCAGGGAAGACATCAGGAAAATACCGAACCACATCAATGTCATCTAACACTGGTGGTGTAGGATTAAGAACAACCAACGCCAAGTAGACTCTACAATCATGTGCAATGAGCTTCTCCGCCTTGAGTGTAGAAATGATGAACTGTCGATGTACTTGCTTTGTTCCCTTGATACAAAAATGCTTGCCGTCAGGATGCAACAAACTAACCTTTTTATCTTCACAGAAGAGGGCAACCTTGAACTTCTTGAGCCTGTCCATTCCCAAGATAACGTCGAAGGTCTTCATATTGAGGATGATGAAGTCTGACTTGAACATCTTACCAGAAATACACAGGTCTGCAATAGGAATTTTCAGGAAAGTAGAAGACATTTTACCAGTAGGAGTTTCAACCTCTAGGATATAGTCCATATACATAGTTTCTAACCCTAACATGGTTACAAGTTTAGATGACATGAAGGTGTTTCAGGCTCTAGAATCAAATAATGCTTTTATCGGTTGTTGAAATAAGTGCATAGTACCTTCAATGAATCCATTATCATTAGTGGCTTCCACGACGTCCATGGAAAAGACATGTCATGCATGTTTCACAATAGGTGGGTGACGTCCTTGCTGATTGTTGTTCTTTAGGGGTTGTTGTGGATGAGGTTGCGGCTGTGGCTGCTAGGGTGCTCGTGGTGGAGATGGTGAGAAAACCCTCTAGAGCTTGGGACATTGTGGCCTGATGTGCCCAACCTGGCCACACTCATGGCACTAGTGCCTCACATCTGGTCGAGCTACAGGCTGCATTGTAGGGTACCTTCCAGAGGGTGGTGATGCTGGCAACAATTGCACTTATCATGACGTTCATCGCTGAAGCTCTTCTGCTTTTTGGGGCTCTGAGTCGAAGGCTGAAACCTTGGGTAGGCCTTCACGACAAGGGCCTTGTCCACCATCTGCTGGAAGGTGAGAGGGAGCTGTGGAACTAGTGCTCATCCGACGTGGAAGCTCAGTCCCTCGAGGAAGAGTGTAGATCGGCGGTCCTATCCAAGGCTTGTCGCATAGCGCTCCAACATCAAGAACCTCTAAACATAAGTAGAAATGCTCAGGGATCCCTGCTTCAAGCTGTAGAACTATGCCTCCTTCTTCCTCAAGGTGGAGGTGCAGGCGTACTTCTAATGAAAAGGAGCTAGGAATTGCTCCCAAGACATGCTGGAGGTGTCACGAGTGCGGGTGACACCATTCCACTAAATGCGTGATGGCCCGTCCAACACGTAGGTGGAAAAGTGGACCTTTTGGTGAGGAGGGAACGCCATGCCCTCGAAGGTACGCTCAATGGACAACACACAGTCGTCGACCTTGTCCACCATCTCGATCTCTCCTTCGCCCTTGAAGTAGGGCAACTGCATCTTGATAAACTCCGTGAGGGAATACTCTTTGGGCTTCTCAGGAGGAGGAATGAAGTTGACACGCCCCATCACAGAATTGGCCAAAAACTAGCCCAGGATAGCCAACTCTTGCTCCAGAGTAAGTGGAGGTGGAGGAGGAGGATCTGAAAAAGGAGGAGGCACGGTGACGATCTGGTGACCCCCAGAGGTGGCATGTGCATCTGGCGTCGTCAGTGGCAGCTCCATGTGTGGCATCCCGAACTGTGGGTTTAGCGGTGTAGAATATCCATCTCCTAGCCTCTCACAGGACTAGGAGGACTCACCGCTCTTGTCCCTGAATTGATCGGTTCTCCTAAAAACATAGATGGAGATAATAATCCTAATGTAAATTTTGAGATACTAGACTGTCGACTACTAATGCACTGATACCATTTTGTAAGGAGTGGGACCCACTAAGGGTACCACTCCCTACTCTAATATTTTGAGAACACTATAGAAATTCTCATACATAGAGACATAACACATAGATAGAAGGGAAGCTAATTCACTCTCAATATGGCAAAATAGAGCATAAAGTAATGGCAGCGGAAAGTAAAGTGTAACTTATTACATGATCCAATTATTTCTAATAACTTGTCCACATGGACATAAAATAAACATAAAGGAAACTAAGTCTAAAAGGATCAGTTGCAAAGGGCAACCTAGGCATCTCAAAAACTACCACAAACTACTACTGATCAGGTTCCTTGAGCCCTGGGTCCTTAAGTGTAGGCTCCTCCTCTAAGGTCACCACATGCTCCTCTGCACCTGGGGGGAAGGGAACATCACCCAGAACATAGGAAATAATATAGAGGTCAGCAAAAGCTGAGTATGTACATATATAAAAATACTTTGGGCATTATAATGTGTTGTAAGTATAAAAGAGATGTTCCTAAAAGAAAAGGGGGCTATTTGCAATTAGGTAAATTCAAGAGAAATGTAATAAAAGAAATGAGGCATATTAAATTTCAGATTACAAGCATGCTAATAAAAGTGTCTTTCCATAACAATCATCCACAAATTCATAATAAAATAATAAAATGTTGCATGCATAATAATGTAGACTAAATATACCTAAAATAGGGCGATAACACCATAGGATCATGGCCTAAAAGAAATAAGGGTGGAAACACACACCCTCGGCAGAAATGCACGCCCTATATAAGTATGGTTGTACATAAGTACCACTATTCTAGATATTCTACTCAAACATGTAGCCTGCACAAAATAGAGAGGCAAGACTATCATTTTAGTCAATTTCTCATAAAAAGGCAATAATAGCAAGATGGGTCCAATGACCCATTATAATAGAGTAATTCAACAAACACATGAATTTATATGAAGCCACATCAGGAAAAATGAATCTCCAACAATTGAGTTTCAGGTAGAATTGATATTCAAAAGATGCCTCATTAAATGAATTTAGGTATAAGTCAAATAATGCCAAAAATAAAATAGAGGATGTACATACCTTATGTT
Source organism: Alisma plantago-aquatica (assembly GCA_963693085.1). NCBI lineage: Eukaryota > Viridiplantae > Streptophyta > Magnoliopsida > Alismatales > Alismataceae > Alisma > Alisma plantago-aquatica. The sequence continues at coordinate 12,757,131 of OY856414.1, read as the reverse complement.
CAGACCTAAATATTCAATAACATCTCCTAAGTATAGGGTCAAGGTTGTCTCAACCTAGTCACAATGTATGTGCATTTAATTAATATAATATGCATTAAATTCCTAGCTTAGAAATGGACCCTATTGTAGGTTGGAAGTCTGATCATGAAACCTATGCCATTGAATCACTCACATTTTTTTTATTTCAAAAATGTATATTTTTGTATTTTTTTTCTACTGAACCAATAATTAGTGATGATTTTTATAAGTTAAAATCATTTATTGCTTAAAAGGAAAATAAATTGTGAATTGACCAAAATACCCTTGAATGAAAAGCAGATATCAAACGGGGTGTTACCCAACACCATAGTAATATGCATTCACATTATTCGCAGTCAAAGATGAGTCAAATATGGGAAAAAGACATAAATACCCATGGTCAGGCATGATAGGAAAAACCCGCCCCATGGCCGAGACTGGGTTTTCACCCCAGGGATTGACTTCCTATCTCTCACGCCATGGGCGAGGTTTAGGACCTCAGCTCCCAGACTCGACTTTGAGGGATCGGTACCAGGTATTCCACCTCGAGTCAAGCTCATCCAGACCCTTGGATGGTATGATCTGGGTGAGTTTGTGGGGTGGTGAATGAACAAGGAAGACCAGTGCTCCAGGTCTGTGGACATCAAAGGAAGATGGTCATCCCTGCCATGAAGGCCAAAAAGATGACCCGAAGAATGGACGTCCAACAAAACTAGGGGAAAACCCTGGGACACTAGGTAGAAGAGGATAGGGTTGCGTAGGTGGGTATCTATGTGGGATTGCAGCAGGGTCAGCGGTCCAAAAGGTGGGTCACATGGGACTGGTGAAGACCAGGTCCTTGTAGAAATAACGAAAATCCCAAACATTCGATATTGAGCAGCTTATCATTGCAAAACACACCAGCATTCTACGCCAAGACCTCTTGTTGAGATTGTTAGGGTCTCCAAGGTTCAAAGGTCAGGGTTATGTGTCCTGAGGTGAGATCCGAACAAGGAGGACGATGATGCTTATCGACCGAACAAACTAGGAAAAACTGCGGCAAGATGAATGCACAGAAAGAAAGAAAGAAAGGGTGTCCTATATGGTTACCTCGAGCCGGATTGCCCACAGACTAAACGCACAACCGCTGCTTCAACCTTCTCACCGGAGAAGAAGAATGACACCGACAATGGATCCAAGGCATCCACAAGAGCAATTGACCAAAGAAAACTGATAAGGGGGCATTGTGGACTAGTTTTGGACCAACAGGGAGGAAATGATTGCTTGAAAGTGGGGAATTGATGAGACTGGGGAAGGGTAGCGCGGTGGCTCTAAGCCTAAAGAGGTGTTTCTTATCTATTCTACCATTTACCTTGCGTAAGGGTTTGTTGGACTTGAAAGGGAGGGGGGAGTCTGTTGGAAAAGAAAGCACAAGACTTGGACGTGTATGGAAGATCACCAAGCCACTGACAAAACGAGCACATTCTGTTTAACTCGGCTTGCAAGGAAACCTAAGGAGGGGATGACCAAGTCCTTCTACCTGACTACCCAGGTACCCGACCCGAGGTGTGATAGAAACTGGCCCTTGGACCAAAGTCCAGGCTGTGACAAATGAAATCAATTATTTTGGCCCCAAACTATAGGTTAAAACATACATAATATCCTAGGGTTTATTAAAGGGTGAATTTGATGTCCAAATGACCCCAAATTATAAGGGTTAGCTATTAAGAATGTGAGGAACCCAAATATAGACTTAGATTTAGGGTTTGAGGTTAACTAGACTACAAATTTACCATTGTGCACTAATCACCTATTTATGTAATGAAACCAACCTATTGATCAATTAGGGTAAAACCTTATACCATGATTCTAATCTTGTTCCTATGAGGTTCCATACTAGCCTATTACACATTTCTGGGGTCAAGCCATCCTAGTTTACTATCATATACTAATTAATTTCCAATTTTGGTATTTTGGTAAAAATATCATATGGTTTCACTTCTATGGAACCCTATTGAGTCAATTTAGGATTTTAAGATCAGAAAGCTATCTAGTTCAAAAGAAACATAAAATATGGTATCTAAGGGGTACCTATGAAAATAAAGGACAAGAAAAGAGGAAGGAAAGGTTTGTACCTGGAATTGGGGATGTTACAACATAATTGAAATCTAATGACATAGATAGCTTGAAATGATTGTTGGAATCTCTTAACCTTACCATTAGATAATAAGGATGCTTGGACAAAATAATAGCAATTAATATGACACTTGAAAATTTGATGAACATAAACATGTCATATGGATATAATGGATATACAATGGATCATGTGCTCACTAAATAATATTAGAGAAATAATATTATTAAATGATCGGTAAACATAAAGTGGTGGTTAACTATATGATAATGAATGAGTGATATTCATTATATGGGAAAATAAAACTAGAAATAATATATGAAAAGATAATTCAATAATTATGATATATTAATAACCCTACATGGGAAACAAAAAAACCTATATAGAAAATATCGAAGCACAATTGATTCCAAGACAAGTGATAACATCAATGTACTACTTTGTAGATTCTTCCTCTTAGAGACTTGTTGTGAATACTCTATGGATCTTTGAATAAACTATGGTACTAGATTCTCGATTTTCTTATTGAGTTATTTCTTATCCCTCTTGAATTTTATACATCTTGATTGGTGGTGAACCATAAACTATTTCATAAGTCATTCATGCCCTTGAAGGTACCTGACATTAAAATTGTAACATCCCTGACCTGGGTTATGCTTTAACCCTAGATGTTTTGTTTAATAAAGTTAATTATATGCTTGCTCTTATCTCTTGAAAAATAATTAAGGCTCAAGAGGAACTTATGTTTCAATTTTAGTCCTTTTTGAACAATGTTGAAACAATGTTTTGCTTGTTTTGGAATAAAGTGCAAATTACCCAAGTTGAGGGGTTAACTTGCAAAATGTTACATGGTAAAATATTCCTCAAAAGCATCATAAGAATGAAAATGATGCAGAGGTATGGCTTGTGGTAACCTGAGCACCAAGAAAGAGCTTGTTAAACAATGTTTGTGCATTAAAACCTGGTTTTGGTGTAATGTGCAATTTACCCAAAACCTAGGGTTCAATATGAAAAATACCACCTCTAGAGAGTCCCTCGTGTTTCTTGGCATCATGTAGAGAAAATAAAATGAGAGGGGCGTATCATTTGAATCACTTTGGAGGAGAGAGAATCTTGATATTAAAATAATCAAGATTTAAGCATAATTGAAACCCTAATTCAATTTAATGCAAAAATAAATATTTTAATTGAATTGCCCTTCAACCAAAAATGAGATGGTTGAATTTGCATAAGGGTGAACGTCCTTGTGCCTTGCAAAGGCCACGAAATATCTAAAGTGAGTGGAGAGCCCACTCACATTAGTTAAAAGAAAAGTAGTATCCACTCAATTTTGGATATTATTATTATAATGGTTAAGGTGCTTAATTTGTTTTCTTTTAATTCATGGATAATGAAGAAGAATTGCAAGGTGGGGGAGATGGATTCATATGCAAGGGATTGAGGGGAGTATGTGGCACCATTTTTGGGGAATTAAAGGAATTAATTAACACTTTCTCTCTCATTGAATTTCCTTATATACATCCCATTTTCAACTCAAATGAAAGGATTTTTCGACCCATCTTTCTTTCCTTGCTTTGGCCGTGCACAAAGGAGCTAAGGAGAAACAGGAGGACGAACCCCAACCTGTAGGTAAGCTCCATAGTCATCTTTAACCTTGATTTCATGGTGGAAATTGCAAATCAATGCTTGATTTCTTCTTTTCTCCATTCAATCTTCAATCCTAGTCATTTCTTTTCACTCAAAGGCTTGAGGACGAACCTTGGGAGGTTGAGAAAGATTCATTAACCATTGAATTAGTGAAGCTTGAAGTTTGGTTTCAACTTTGAAGGCGGGTTATATAACTTGAACCTTTAAATGTTATTACTACATTCAATTCTTCATCATTTGTTGATTGTTTTGTTCTTCTTGAAATTCCTTTGATCAATTTGATAAATTACCATAAGAATGGCAGTAGATTTTGAAGGATCAAAGCATGATGATGATGACATCATAATAAGCACACACCTCAATGAATATCTTGTGCAAACAATTTTGCTTTTTGGTGTTCAAACGGTCTCAAGACCGTTTGACACCAAACGGTCTCAAGACTGTTTGAGGGCAAACGATCTCAAGACTGTTTGAGGTCATGAGGATCCCAAGACCGTTTGTGATCAAGTAATGTTATGATTGGAGGAATATTCAATGGTTATAAATTATTAAGATAAAAAGGATTCAACAATCGATGGTTCCTTAATTATAAAACCCTAATTCAATTGGATTCAAAACTCTAATTGATGTTGAAACAGTTTCAAACCAATTGAATAGGTTGATCGAATGAAAGTGTTGACCGAATGAAAATGTTGACAAAATAAAATTTTTGACCAAATGAAAGTGTTGATCGAATGAAAGTGTTGACCGAATGGAGGTGTTGACCGTTTGGGATCAAACAATCCCAAACCATTTGAGGTTCAATCAATCTCAATGTTGGATTGTCCATTCGGTTTCAAAGCAATTGATGAGCATTCGGTTTCAAGACCGAATGAGTGAAATTAGTCTCAAGATCGAATGGTTGATTCGGTTTCAAAACCGAATGAATGAAATCAGTCTCAATACTGAATGAGTTGATTCAGTTTCAAGACCGAATGGGTTGATTTGAGTTACACTTGAATCAAGACCGTTTAAGGTCAAACGATCTTCAAGACCGTTTAAGGTCAAACAGTCTTCAAGACCGTTTGAAGGTCATGTGACTCCAAGACCATTTGAAGGTCAAGGAGGTCAAAACCGTTTAAAGCTTCAAAGGTGACAAAACCTTTTGGAGATCTAATAGTCTTAAAGCTATGAGAGATTAATCAACCCCATGATTGTTGATGATGTTTATCAAAGGTGATTACAATGGTTGTACCTTCAAGGTACTTAAGTAATTAGTACCTCTTGAGTGGTTAATTCTTGATGCTTATGGAAGCAATGACTTAATACACTATGTCAACCCTTTATTCAAAGTTGAGTTGACCTAATCTAAATCAAATTTGAAGTAAATCAAAATCCTATAGAGGATGAGAGAGAGAGAGGGAGGAATTCATACATACATGATAAGCATGTAATGATTAAGCCTCAACACTCTCAACATGAATAATATATGTAATTAGGGTATGGTCATTTATAATGAGATCATGAAACCCTAATTGAGAAGGTTGATGAACCCTAACCCTAATTAGGATAATGGTGAAATCCTAATCAAGGATGATGTTATGTGGAACCGTAATTAAGGGTGATGACATGCAAAACCCTAATCAAGGATGATGTCATGTGAAATCCTAATTAAGGGTGATGACATGTGATACCCTAATCAAGGATGATGTCATGTGGAACCCTAATTAAGAGTGATGTCATGTGAAATCCTAATTAAGGGTGATGTTATGTGAAACCCTAATTAAGAATGATGTCATGTGAAATCCTAATTAAGGGTGATGTCAAGTGAAATCATAATATAGAGATGTGATGTGAAACTCAATCCAGGGTATTACTACATAATGATATATAATGCTATATGAAACCCTAATATGAAATCCTAACCTTGATATAGGGTAAAGGTATGTGAAGCCCTAATTTTGGGTTATAATGCATGAAACCCTAATGCTGGGCAATATGATGATAAACTATAACCCTAATTTGGGTAATGGGATGAGTATACCTAATTGACATGAATTTGAGAAACCCTAACCCTAATGGGTGGATAGTGATGCTACTCTTACACGCATAGTGCTGATATGTAATTGATATAATTGTTATCATGTGCACTAATCATGCAGGTATCATGAGATGTTGAACATAGCCAGGTATGAGCTATGATGTTTTATTATTGAAATTGTTTTATGGGCCTTGTGAGCCATAATATGCTTTGTTGCCTAATAAGAGGTAACAAAAGATTAATGGGCTTTAAGAGCCAAGTGAAATGCCTGTATTGCAAGTATCATGTTTACCTTGGTTAGATGACCTGAAGGTGTTAGTTACCTGATAAGTGGTAACAAGTGTTCTTGATGAAATGAGGGTTTGAATACCCATATTCCATAATCATGATGACAAGATGTTAAGGGATGAGAATACCCCTGATGTGACAAGGGATTAAGATCCCAATGTTTAAATAAAGCTTTGGAAAGTACTTGATAGAAGTATTACTCATTCTTTGTAGCATTTGTTATAATAAATTATATTTGAAAACATGACTGATGCTAAAAGGATATGGTAATGTACTTAATTAACAAAGTGAAATCTTATCATGTAGAGCCCTGGCCATAGATCCATCATCGTCAGTAGTCGGTGATGGTGAAACAGGTTTTCCTACGGGAACTCCTGGAGGGCATACTATTGAGTATGTGGGGGTTATGGGCGCAAATATCCTTACGCCCTAATAGAGGAATTGATGTGAGGTAAACATTAAATCTCTCAATAATTCATTATATGCCGGGATGGATGTATCACTAATCTCCCGAACGCTGGGATGGATGTATCACTAATCTCCCGATGATGTTAATGCCGGATCGATGTGAGATAAATATGAAATCTCTCAATTGCGATAGAGTACAACATGCCACTGTAGCTCTATAGCGATGTTTCCAGTATACCCTGGAAAGCTATTTAGCAGAGACACAAGATGTACTGCATTTGGTCCTCACACTGACTGAGGAAGATGAGGTCATGAGAATCCGGCTCTTCCATTGACCTATGTATGGTACCGATTTTGATTTCGCAATGGTCGGTTGGAGAATGAGTGGTATACCTCATCTCCTCAGGGCTTAAGTATGATTGTAAAATGTAATCAGCCATGTAGCGTATTTGCTTAAGGTTGAAATATGAGAATCATTAGTTGATGATACCTTGCTTAGTATGTTTTAAATGGATAAATGTTATACATGTTCTTCATATTCCTTAATGGATAAATGACATACTGCTTTATCAAGTTACAAGATGAAATATTTTGAAGAAGAACATTGCTATAATATGCTCAGATAATTGATTTATCTACTGTTGAATACTTATGATTCCTCTTCTCAGTTTTATTCCATTAATTTGCAATAATAATATTTCTGGCAGAGAGTTATATCTCTCGCTGGGACAATTTCAATTGTCTCACCCCGTGGGATCTAACTTTTTAGGTAGACGTAGAAGAAGAGGTAGAAACCCTTCTGTAGGGGAAGAGCAGCAGCATCAGTAGGGGCAGCTGTGAATTCTCAGGTGGAGACACTGCCTGTCATGTCTTGTATATAGAGTCATATGTGTCGTCTCTGTACTCTCAGGTCCTCAGAGTCAGTAGTTAGTTTAATGAATCAATCTGAGGTTTTGGCTTGATGCCTCGAGGTTCTTATACTACCTATGTACAGTTTTAACAAGGTAGTCAATGCTTGTAATCCTCGAGAAGAGACGGTACAAGATACGTACTTGTGAATCAAAATATAATTGAGTTATTTTGGTTCTTTTTGAAAGAGTTTCCTTTTGTGGGATCTCTTTATAAAAGGTTTTAATTTTTAGTGATTTTTGGTAATTCCTCTATTGATGTTTAATTCCGTAATTAATTACTCTATGACGGTCTGATCTGGTTTGGGTCGTCTCAAAAACATGTTGTTGGATTTTGTTAAATATTAAGATAGAACTTGATTTGATCTATTAGAGTTTTGACTCTTTTTGGACTTTGGCCCCTTAGATCTTTGACTCACTTGAGGTAGGGTACATCTCACCGCCCTGTGTACAGGTTATGATGGATTAATTGTAACCCTGTCGCCTAGTTAAAATAGCAACTAGGATCATGTGTCCTTCTTTCATAAATGTTTAAACACTTGACACTTAAAACCCTTTAAAGAAATGATATGGTAGTGCTCAATCCAAATATTTAAAGTTGATCATTTTGTTGCAAACAATCTTGAATCTTTTGGTATCTTGAGAATGCAGACAATATTGTGAAGTTATCATCTTGAATTGTGAACATTGATGATTGATATTCTTATTTTTCTAAAATAAATCTACCAAATAGTCCCCTCCTAGAATTTATATTATACCCGAATCACATTTTACATCTATTTCTTAAATAGCTCAATAATTAGATTTGATACCAGTTTTGTTGACCTATGTTTTCCTTCTTGGGGTCCATGTGTAGTTTCATTCCCTTTGAGAATTTATGGATATGTGATAGATGGAAGATCTTCAAAGAGACGTGCATGCGTAGTCCTCTGTTGAAGAGTAGATAGGATCCATCCATGTTTTCTAATTGTTGTCAATATGTATAGGATTTTGTGACTCTAAATGTAGTTCATGAATGTATTCAGACTCATTTATACATATTTTGATTTAAATCATATTGAGAAAAAAAATTGATTCATTAGGTCAAGTTTTTTACGCAATCCCTTCCATACATCCTAGTGTTAGGCTGACACGAATTGATAACTGATACTTGAAGATGGTCCACTATACTATTACATATTTGGATGTGGACGAAATATCTTAAAGTGAGATGCAAATAGCTATATATGCCTACTGTAACCTAACCAGAGAATGTATTCAACAAATTCCCATATCTATATTAAAACAACTAACCCAATGTTTGTTTTGATATTTTACTTTAGGTGACATGGTGTTTTCTTAACCAACCATCAGTCATGTTGTACTTGACATATAAGCATCATTGAACTATATATATATATATATATATATATATATATATATATATATATATATATATATATACACATCTATGCTTATATATGTAGAGATAGTTGTATTTATGTATCTTATTAATTTTAATTTGCATGATGTTTTATCCCTACTCCATTTGCCATTATCCTCATACATGCACACCTGACCTTGAAATGACTCAAGGCATTCAAGCACACAAGCATGGGTTGTGCTCAAACACATATTAGAGAACCCACGCTACTCACACACGAATATAATCACACACATCATAGTTGTATCTTTTATTTTTTTCAAATTGTTGTGATGCCCTGTACCATTTACCATTATCCTTATACATGCATTACTGACCATGAAATGACTCTAGGAATTCAAGCATGCAAGCTTGGGTGTGCTCACATACATATCAGAACACACACACTACTCAGTCATGTTCATCACTATAATGACCCCCTCCCACTTTTATCCCCAATTAATCTTGACTGGGAAAGGGCCATTATCACATTTACAAGATCGAGGTATAACAATAACCCAAAAATAATTATACATTTCATTTAATGGAAAAGAGTTTGATACAATATGAAAGATGAACTCTCCATAAAGGATTTACATGATATGGAAAACTGTTGTTTACAACTTGAAATAAAAACTATCTAACTAGACCCTCCATGATAACTTTAAGTATCTTTCCTTTTGGTGCCTTCTTCTCATGGTGTCCATTTTACATAATAATAACAATTTATCCTAAAACGCCATGAAACAAAATAAGGATTAGTATAACAAGTTATATTGATATGTTGGGGATACAAAATATTTGCATGTAGGTGTAACAATATAATCATCCATAGCAGCAATTATGATTATAAAATTTAACAAACATTTTTCTATTTTAACCTCACCACATATCCTCTTTTTCTCAATGGTGTTCCCTCTCTTTAGGGTAGCCTCCTTATGGGGAAATGTCTTTAATGGTTTTGGTCCATGCAATGAACATTTCATGACCTTTCCTCACCCGAGCTTGGTTTCATACTCATGCCTTCTATTTTGGGCTTGGACTGAGGTGATCTTCCTTTTTGTGCTTGATCACCAATCACCCCCATGATGATTTTATTCACCCCATGCTCTTAAACTCACCATAGATGATACATAGTTTGAGCATGTTATAATTATATAAAATAATATCCATATTGACTTTATAGATTGTAGGAATTATATAAACAACCAACATTTTATTCACAATCAATTTGGAAAACCTTGGAAAACCACAAAAGTCATTTAACGAGTAGTCATAGGCATAAACAAATACCTTTTGTAGAACCATGCAGATCATGTAACTATACTTCAAGTTTGTTTAAGAAATCCAATTGATAGATCCAATCAATCAATAATAAATCTATATATATGTAAATCCTAAAGTGTCACCATCATGTTATTCACATTAAACCCTATTCTGGTCCTAATCTAGTATTTATGGTCATGCTCAGGTTTGGATGTGGAATATGAGTATCAAACCCAAACTCCATCACACCATATTTTAGGTTATTAATCCACATTAGACACTAGGTGAAACCTTTATAATCAAGTTAAGCCCTTTAGACCATTTTGAGCCACTATATAAAATTATGCAAATTAGGATCAAGTAAATTAGGTCTTAAACCCTAGTTATCATGTATATGACTCAGATGCTTTAATAATGATTATAATTACTCAAAATATATTTGAGACTTTGATTCTCATTAGATTGAGCAACTTAGTTTATCATGGACATCTAGATTAGATTATAAGTACGAAGATCATAACAAGTTAAATCATTGGCATTCAAAATCCTTATTACACACGTTGATGATTATTGATCAACAAACCCTATTCATTCATCATCCTCTTTATCATCATCTTATATCTTATTATAGTCAACTATATCATATTATAACACAAAGGAAAAGTATTTGATATATTTCAACACATTAATCATCAACTCTAAGGTGTCCATGTATCAATCACCATGTAGTTAAGTATTAGACCTATTTTTGGAAGTATGATTAGAATAAAGCTTTAAATATATTTTATTATCATTCCCCTCACCCTCCTAATCATTTTTATATATAGTTTCAGTATTTTTTGAGCAATGAGCTATTTGGTACATAATTTACAAATTAATTATGTGTTGTCCAATCTGCTGTTGACACATCGACCATGTTTAATTTTCTTTTATATTTGTCCAGTCTGCCTATTATTACCCCTGGAATGACTAAGGTGCCCTTGCGTAGTAATCACATTCAATCACACGGATGGGTGCACCCTGGTCATTTGCCAATCGGGTCATCTTATTCGCGTCGCCCCTGGCATGCGTGCAACCGGTGTAGAGTCCCTGGTTACTCTGGCTTGCGGCCCTCACAACCCCGGTTGTCGGTACCTCTTTTTCCACCCAACCTGGCTAGAGTCAACTGGAGGTCTACTAAGGCCAGAGGTGGCCAGAACCACAGGAGGCCAAGTTTGCCTTCCATGAATCGTGACCGATTGCAGAATGGAAAAGGAAGGCCAAAGACCTTATCTAGGTGTCGCTGATGGGTGCGTGTAGATAGAGGCCTTCCATAGAGCTCTTCTCTCCTTCTCCCACACTCTCAGACCCAGTGAGACCACTGTCATCACTCTCCTTGTTGTGAACATGGATATACGGAAGGTCAAGATTCCTGAGTAACTTCTCGATCTTGGATCCCATGGAAGGGTTGGGTGATTTGCTCTCTTGCTCTCAAATGGTCGTATGTACTTGGTGTCTTATATAGACTATGGGTTCCTCAGGAAACTTGGTTCGAAGGGAAGGAAATTATTCCTAAAAAGTAACTTTCTTTTTAATAAAACTCCAAAATAGAAGAACAATTATATCTCCCTTCCCATATCTCCTTTCCTATATTTTTTTGGAAACCTTCTATTTCTTATTGCTCTTTTATTTGAAAAAATATCAGATGCAAACTAATTGGTTGGTAACTCCAAGCTTGCTTTTTTGGAAAATTTTAAATATTTACCCATTCAATTTCCTAGATCACAAGACATCTTGGAATGCTCTGATTATTCTTCCATAGTCTTATATTGGGATCTCTTACCATTTAAAAGTATATTTGATATTTATCATGGGCAAGAAAAACCCCTTTTCCAATTTTGTTTCACAAGGACCTATATGCGAACTTTTGATTAAATAAAACATATATATATATCTTCATTAATCCTTTTAATCCTAAATTTTAAAGAAGAGTTTATACCATTTATATTTAGGTGTGAACAAGATTTGGAACCAAAATACACAAGTTAAAATTGTTTTCTTTGTCTCCAAGTCTCCCCTTTACTTCATGTATTTAAGGCATCAAAATAATTCTTTTCTTTTCCAAACTTGTCTAGATTCTCTATTTTGATATCTTTTCTCATTAATAACAATATGGAACAGAAACAAAACCATTAGTTTCCTTAAACATTACTTTTCTAAAAAAATTCACATAATTTCATATGTAGAAAACTAACTATCCATTATTTTTGGTAATTCACTTTATTATTGGATTTTGTCTCTTTCTTTTCCTCATCTTTATTGTTGGATTATCAAAAACAATAAAATACATAAAAGCCATTGCAAAGGATAAGTTGCAAGTTAAATACATACTTTTAAAACAAAGGCAACCAAGTTTCTTATTCAAATATGCAAATCCATGTGAAAAAACATGGTGTAACATCCTTTCTCTCTTATAGGAATTTTATCCTCAAAATTCAACTAGTCACATAATAAGTTCAGGGTGAGACTTTTCCATGTTCATTTTTAGCTCCCATGTGGAGTCATCCTCACCATGGTGCTTCCAAAGAACCTTTACCATCTCTATCATTTTATTCCTAAGCTCTTTCACCTTGGAGTCTATTATCCTCACAAGAGAATCAAGGTATGTCAATCTCCCTTGAAGTTCAATAGGCTAAATGCTCAACACATGGGGAGGATCCTTCACATAGTGCTTCAGATTGGACACATGAAACACATCATGCATCATATTATACTGTGGTGGTCAAGCTAAATGATAAGCAGCCTCACCAACCTATTCTAGAATCTCAAACAGACCCACATATTGGGGACTCAGTTTTCCTCTATTTTTAGCTATAGCTCTTAGGGGTCGAATTTTCAAAAATACATGATCACTTACAGTGAAGTGCAGATCTGTCTGCTTTGCATCAACATACAACTTCTATCGATCATGGGCTCTCTTTAGCCTTTTCTTGATCAAAGTGACCTTGTCAACATACAATTATAGTTCTATGATCTAAACAAGGTCCTTTCACCAACATCATCCTAATGAATTGGTGACCTACACGTCCTCCCATAAAGAACTTCATGTAGAGGTATCCTGATACTGGCTTGGCAACTATTGTTATAGGAAAACTCAACTAGAGGCATGTATTGCTCCCACGATCCACCCCAAATGAGCACACATGCTCTCAACAGATCTTCTAAGATGTGGAACGTTCTTTCTGATTGTCCATCAGTCTAGGGGGGTGATAAGCAGTGCTACACTTCCTCCTTTATTAGCATGCTAAACTTTCATACTGCTGAGGTTGGAACCCGAATTCAATTCTAGGGTATATCCACAACCTCAACCATGACATTCCCACTTTGGTGATTACCTTGTTCACTGAGGTTATCCAAACTAGTTATTCATTATTCGCTCATAAGGGTGAGGTACACCTTCAACCCTATTTCATTTTAGGGATTTATTTTCTCATATCAAATTATATATATGTGTATATGTGTGTGTGTTTTAAATCATCATATATGTATGTCTAATCTTTAACACTCATAATAAGATGAAATAAGCATTTGGATGCAGTCCAAATACAAAGCTCATCCCATTCTAAGGTAGAGGCGGTGCATTCACACATCACCTTTTAATTTTGGATTTAGGTTGAATCCTTTTCCATATGACTCCAGACCATGAACACCTCTAGTTCCACAATGCCGTCAAAGAATTCTGGAGCTTATGAAAAAATCCCTTTAAGTTTTATCAATCATTATTACACGACTTCTTGTATTCTCTACTTTTACATCTCATCTTTCCTCATTCCTAGTCATTCTCTTAAGATCTCTAGGCATATGTGTCTTTATAATGATTTCCTCTTGACCCCCAAGGATCTTATGTACTCGACGCATGATGATCACCCAACCTCATAAGTATTATGTACCTTTAACTGTCCTACTTGATCCTAGGGTTGGCTTTGGAATTTACTCTTCCCAAGGGCTTTATTGAGATGTCATAACTTTATTTTATGTCATTACACATTTTTCTTTAGGTTTCTCCGATAATATCCAAGCACATTATATCCTTTAAAATTCTTTCACCCAAATTTCCTTCATTTCTTAGGGCACACATAGCTTACATTGTGTCCCTTCATTGGGCTCATGGTGACCTTCCTATCCGGGCTTTGCCCCACACTATTGGTTACTTCCATAGTGACTTTTCCTCATGTCCCTAAGATATGACATACATGGGTCCAAAGAATCATACTCAATATATGTGCTTTAATTCTTCATGCTCTTAATCTCTCAATCCTTAAGTGACATTTAAGGTTACCTAAATCCTTAATCTAATTTGTGAATTCACCTTTCTAGGGGAGTCCTATCCCAGGACAAGAAAAACTAATACTTGGCAATACCAAGGATCAAAAGAGCATACTTGAACCAAGGTTCTTATCACCATATGAGAACATGTCCGTTTTGGCATATTTTCCATTATATTGTTCCTACATTTACACCTAAGAGTTATATCATTATATCTGTGATCTACCACTCGAGAGTTGGATCACAATTTGGTACTTTACTACAATGATTTGAAGTATTTAGATACAATGTAAGCAATGTATTATACATGTGTCGAGGTCCTTAGAAATAATCATTTTATTTGATGTCATATGCCAAGTACGTTGTACATTTCGTACCATATAGTAGACTAAAAGAGGTAAAGCATACTTTGAAGAAGACAAATTTATTTACTACATATCCCTCATGTCAACTGCAACCACATTTGCTATTTATCATGAGCATTATCTCATTTTCACTTTCTCATATTAGGTTACAATATTTATTAAAAGTTCCTCCTGAAGTTAGCTCTTACTTCACATAATCATGTTTCATGCATATGACTAACCAACTATAGATAGAGAACTCACCAATCCATTTCTAAGTTTTCCATTATGTCATGCCCATACATCGCCTCTCAAGGTTGGATCAATTTCATACGTATGTATGATATTATGGTGGTACTACCACAACTTGTATGAATGTCTCATCAAACATATATCAAAGATCAAGTGAGGTTTCTCCTAACCCAGTACCCAAGGTTATGTCATGCCCAATATTTGTGAGCATCACTCACTCTACGAGAATTATATGCACCATGTCCATTTTCCTTCTCTGGTCTAGGGTCCCCAAATTTACCTCATTAGTGTCGATCATCAAGTCTATATGATCTAGCCACTCAAACACATACCAAACCAATGATAGGGTATTCTCTTCTTAGGTCTCTACTCGTGAAATAATCGTACGCAACTCTCTCTTTCATACAAACAACCCTGAGATCCCTATGTAAGGGATCACCAACCCAAGTACGAGGCTTCATAACATATTATCATTCCTTACTTCTCCGGCATATTGGGACTCTCTCTCCCTCACCTAGATGGTAGGTACTCACATTATATACCCATTTATGTAAGTAGCCTCTTTCTCTGTCTCTAGGATTTGGTCCTTCTAAGGAGATCTAGGGTATGACTATCCTTTAGGGCTCATGCATATAGAAAATCAACTCATTCGCTTAGGGGTAGTCTAGTTTAGGACATATCACCACAAATATTTCTCATAATTTTTAATGTCTTGGATTTTAGGTTCCTGACTCCCTCTAGGTCCCATTCTCTCGGGAGTTAGCCCTATAACTAGTCCTAACCTTTGTAGAAGATATTGAAGCTCTTGCAGATTAACATTTTATCTTCACTTAGCTTATCTTGTCTCCAAGAAGCGCATACACATTCATTATCTAAACTTATGCCAAGCCTCAAAACTAAAGTCAACTCTTAGGGTTGACTGAGGTCATCCCCATTATGTAAAACTAAACTCATCTCATCCATTTGACATATTATGTATTCCAAACAAGGCTTTAGGTATCTGGTCTAAAATTAATTTTTATAATGCCCCTCACTTCCACTTGGTGCATGACTATCTCCTATTCATACTTGTGTGGGAACACACTTCCTATTAGGGTGCCTACCAGAAGGAGTTTAGATTTTCAACCACAACCTGATCTCTTAGTTTAGAGTGTTATCTCTCTCATTGATCTTTTCCCCTCTCTAGGTTTGACCCACCCCAGACCGGGACACCATTTCTAAAAGTTGCACGAAGGGTTACTAACCAGTCATTGCTTATGTTTCACATGTATATCCAATCCATTCATCTGTATCATGCATTCCTAACTCTATGTACTTGCATGGATGGATAAATTAAGATATCTAAACTCATTGGATTTTCTTCTTTCTCATCTATTGCTTAAGGTTTGTATGGGTAGGGTTTAAGCACCCCTCACACTACTCCCATGTCCCAGGAGTAGAGTTAGGGCTAGGGTCAGAGACTACACCCACCTATAAGGGTATATATATCCCTTGACTCCCTAGGGTTTTATAACCCAACCCTAGTACATGTATAACTTACCCTAACCCATAAAATGTTTTCTCCACTTTATCCACATTACTTGTATATTAATTGTCAGAGGATGCCTTAATTCCTAATATCCCTAATCCTAATACTCAGAAGGGTAGATGAAGGAGTTATCAAGACCCTAAGGTCTTGGTGATTAAAGCAAGGGGGTAGAGAAGGGATGAAATTCGAGATGATAAGAAATCCTAGAGGTATCTTATTTTGATTAAGATCCTCAAACTTTTACTAGATAGGATGCACGGGCCCAGGAGTCCTCATAAGCTGACTAGAGGTGTGGAGAAAAGTTTGCCAGCTCTCGAGTCGAGGTCCCTTCTAGACACCATGGTGTTTAGAGAATACTCTAATAATTCCATTGGGCTCTGTAGAAATCTTAAAATTTAATAATTATTAAAGATTAAATGGTAAACTAGGATCTGATACCAAATGTAACGACCCCCTCCCTCTGTTATCCCCAATTAAGGTGGACCAAGAGGGCAAGGGCCATTTTCACATTTACAGGATCAAGGTTTAACAATTGACCCAAAAAATTATAAATTTCATTTGATGGAAAAGAATTTGATATAATATGAAAGATAAACTATCCATAAAGGAGTTACATGATATGGGAAACTATTGTTTGCAACTTAAAATTAAAACTATCTAACTAGATCCTCCATGATAACTTTAAGTATCTTTCCTTTTGGTGCCTTCTTCTCATGATGTCCATTTTCCATAATAATAATAGTTTAACCTAAAATGTCGTGAAACAAAACAAGTATTAGTCTAACAAGTTATACTGGTATGTGGGGGGAAACACAATACTCGCATGTAGGTGTAACAATATAATTAACCATTGAAACAATTATGAATATAAAATTGAAGAAGCATTTTCCTATATTAACCTCACCATGTTTACCCTCTTCTTCTCAATGGTGTGCCCTCTCTTTAGGGGAGTCTCTTTATGGGGGAACCTCTTTAAGGGTTTTGGTCCCTACAGTGGACATTTCATGACCTTCCATCACCCATGCTTGGTTTCAAACTTAGTCCTTCTGTTCTGGGCTTGGCCTGAGGTGGTATTCCTTTCCGGGCTTGATCACCAGTCATCCCTATGATGACTTTATTCATGCCATGCTCTTTAACTCACGAGAGATGATACATAGTTTGAGTAGGTTACAGTTATATAAGATGATATCTATAGTGACTTCATAGATTATAGGAATTAAATAAACAACCAAAAGTTTATTTGGAATCAATCTGGGAAACCACAAAAGTTGTTTAAGTCAAGTAGTCATCCTATTTGGTGAGAACACAACATGTTTGAAGTCATAATTTTCCAAACATGTGATAAATATGATTTTATTTGATCAGTCTGGATGCCTATACTTGAATGGTATAAAAATGAAAAAGTTGACTTGTTTGACAAGGATTTAGGTCAATATTAGAGGATAATTTTGTATTGGTAGCATTTGTGTGTAGAACTCCATAACGAATAATATATGTTGAATTGTTTGATCAAATTAGTTGATTTTATGACAGATAAATATGTTGACCTTGGATTTGAAAAAGTTTTATTGATATTAAACTGATTTTTAAACAAATTTTATTCTTTATTACTTTGAAATCAATATATTTGTTAAGGATGTTGACATGTAGAATAATGACTATATGTAGATCTGGTGACTATTTATAATGATGAATCCCTATTGGAGTGTGATAATGTGAAAAGTGTTTACATATATTATCTTGACTTATTTATCAATAATATTTTGACCAAAAACGTTTTGATGGAGTCAGTGATGGTAGTAACACATAAATAATATGATAAATGTTGAAACACTAAAAAAAAATCTCAATGTTCAGTTTTAGGTTTAGTTAATAATACTAAGTGTTTGATTACTTCTACTTAATATCAACAATTTTAGAGGTTTTAGATAAATATAGGGATGATACACTATACATCTTGAATTCTTCTTAATGAAACTATGAATAATAAATTTAGATAAGGACATATATATCTACCTTTTCCATGTCATGTTTCAAGATAAAGAAAGATGAGAATGAGGGACGTGAAAAATAAGATGAAGGCAATGATGAGAGGAAGACAAGGAGAAAGCCTTGATTTTTTATATGAATCAAATTTGGAGTACATATGGGCCCAAAAAGAGGATTATGAATGACATACATTTGAAGGCATGTGTATGTTTTACTGTAGCACTTAATTTGTGTAATTACTGATGCATGCTATTACATCTCTTCTTATGAATTTAAGAAGTTAGATATAGAAATGTAATTCACTAATAAGAAGAACACTATCTGAAGATACAAACAAAACCTCAATATGCTAGATACTGAATGTGAGTATTTGTTATATAGTGTCAAATTATACAATGAGTAAACAACAAAAAAGTGGTGATTGAATATCTAGGTATACATTGGATCAATAAGGGATTAGACTCAGTAATATATGTTGTCTCAATAAGGGATTAGACTTAGTATCTAGATTCAAGTTTATTTGCATGATATTGTCGGTGCATCTCTAATTGCACTAATTATGTTCCTTATAGTTGGATAATGAATAAATATTTATATACCTATGGAAGCTTATATGCAATATGAAATTTTATTTTTTCATTGTACGAAGAACATTATATAAGGATGAGTAACATGAATGGGAATGTCACTTTCTTAACATATGATTCACTATAATCATTATATGATTGATATTCATATTGAATATAAATGTTATACATAATGAATAGAAATGAATTGTGTTGAATGATTTATATTAAGATCTGCAGTATGGAAATTATTATTGATGACTTCTCTTGAATATTATTATGAAGATTTAATATTGAATAAATGTGTTGAGTTGACATGTTAACTAATAAATGAAGAGGTTAGGTGCTTAGATGCCAAATAATGAATTTATTACGCAATTAGGTAAAAATGTGATTTCCTAAATTGCAAAGTTTCAAAGCATGATGAACAATGAAATTTGATGAGACCTAAGTACAATGTTGAATGGTGAGAAGAAATACAATGTTGTTAGGGAATGCCCTTTTGAAAAATACAATGAATTATGTGAAGATGAGATGAGATGGGATGTCTAGAGTAATGAACATATGAAATGAATATTATTGGGATTTCTTGTATTAATAACTATGTTGGCATACTTATTTTTGTATGTTGATATTAACTTAGGGACTCACACTATTAATGTTTGTTGTTTATATTAGTGTGTGTAAAATGGAAGATATTGAGATGAGTTGAATAATGTGAATCAACGAATAAACTTTAAAGTGGAACACATTGACACAAATGTTGACTCGGTAAAGTCATAGATCTTATACCATAGGACCCTAAGGGGATTGGACCAATGATATTGCCCTGAAACAATCATTGACTTGTGAGAAAGAGCCCAAATTGTAGGGTTTACTTTGGTGCCATGCTATTTGTGTTATTTCCTATAGTTCATGATAGTACTCTAGAAACTCGAGATACTTTTCCTAGGATATTTTAGTACTCCCAACATTTGTCAGTTTGTTGTTGAGATATTCTTAGTGACACCCCCATCTACCCGGGAATTTGGTCATGTTTTGTTGAACAAGTTTGGTTGGTATGCCCTCACTAGCCAAGACATGACAACCTCATGACAAACTGAGTTATTGAGTTTATGATCTTATCATACCATAAATCATAGACTTACAAGGTGGGTTTCCTGAATGTGTATCCAAATGCTTGGTGGTATCACCCATCTAATTAGGGCATATGGAAACAAATAACAAATTTTATTAATTGTTATAGTTTTGGAATTGAATTTATTAATATAGATGGAATTTAACAAGTTGAGTTAAGTCGAATGACGTAAATGATATTATTGCAACATGTTGAATTGAATGATAAAAAGAACGTTTAGGTATGTTGCTGATTTATTTAAATGGTGTAGACAATATTTGAGATCGCAAGTTAAGTGACTCTATTTTATAACATTTAACATATTGAATATATTGAGTTCATTGTCTTTCATTTAGATGGCAAATTGAACCGAATAAGAATGACATTATACATGGTGTTGATGTGTTAGACAAATTTATAGATGGTCTATTTTTTTTCTTTTGCAGCTCTGCATATGATCTGTTTTTATTATTGGGTTGATATACTAGCCTAGTTTGATAACACACTTTCATGTTTCGTGATACTTTTTAAATAAATAAAGCTAAAAAAATAAAAAGTGAAATGCCTTCCAGATACATTGCATAAATATAGTTGGGATACACGAATGATTGTGTTTATATATATCTATGGCTTTTGATAGAATCCAAGTAATTATTATGTTTATTGAATGCTTCATTACTTGAATCAATGTATACATAATGGAAAGTTAAGATTTGAAATAGTTGTTTTTCTTTGAATACATGTTTCAATGGACCATTATCATTCTAAATGAAACTGGTAAATTGACTAATATAAGATTGTGAAAAATTAAAAGAAACATGGTTTACTCGAGGTTAATGTGTATCATTGATTATATTGTGTGAAAACCAATTGATCAATTATTTGTGGACAAATATATGTTCTTTAGTCTGAATTCATCATCAAATTGTGTGCTTAATTCTGGAAATGAATAGTCATTGTATTCTAATGTTGATACCACGTTAGTTATTTGAGTGAGATTATATCACATGGACTTCCAGAGTTTCAGATGTTTTATTAAATGTTTTTAGGTTTCAACTATCTAAACTGAAGGTTGAGCATATATATGACATTATTGTAAATAATATGTTGATCAGACGTAGAAGTGTCCCTATACACTTAATTTTATGGCATCAGGTTGTATTATGAATCTTGTACATGTTTATGTAATTTAAAAATGTGTTTACTTTTCAATGTTTAGTTGATTTAATGTTTCCCAATTTTTGATGTCTGTGGTTATGGGTTAAGTATGTTCAAATTTCATCATACAAAGCTAGTCTATATTTTTACTTGTCATATAAAAAGGAAATGTTATTCATGTTTTAACTCATGAATGGATTTTTTTCCACACTTAGTATTTTGGTCTGAGGTTGTATTATGAATCTACATGTTTATGTAATTTGAAAAGTGTTGACTTTTAATGTTAAATTGGTTTAATGTTTCTCAATTATTGACGTCTGTGTTGACGGGTTGAGTATATTGAAAATTAATCATATGAATCTAGTCTATGCTTTTGCTTGTATTATAAAAAGGGAAAGGTTATTCATGTTTTAACTAATGAGTGGAATTTTATCCACTCAATGGACTCTCAAAGAATCACATGTGTTAATTAATTTTTTAGGTTTAAATTAAGAAAGGTCGGCCTCATGGAGATGACACTAATGTAAACAATATGTATATTAGTGGTAGAAGGTATTAGTATACTCTCTGTATTATGAGTTTTTACATCTTAAGTAACTTGGAAAATGTTTAAAGTTAAGTTGATTTAGTGCTTCTCAAATTCATATGCACATTTTGATGGATTACATACTTTAAAATTGTATATGGAGTCAATGTTTATTCTTTTATTTGGTGTAAATCATCTTTTTATATCATTGTTTCTTTTCATTTGGTTTAATGGTTATGAATGTTATCCTGCAACTTGTCATAAAGGCAGCTAACATGTGGCATTGGTGTTAACCCAAAGGGTGGTTGGTACATAAACTCTAACATGTCATGTCAAAACTAGGTCAAACTTCATGAACATTATATTCAACCTTCAATCAAATCACAACTCATTTTCCATCCATGTGTTGTATGAAAACTGGGACTTTCCTACATAACATCAACATTGCTCAGTGGATCTTATGGTGGTCCAAGTTGAGACTAAGATGCCATCTCTATAAAAGGGCATGATATAGTGGGAATTTCTCTTATATCTAAATTACATCACAGTTCATTTTTCATTATGTTTACCTCTATATCATGTAATTTGTTCTAAAAAAGTCATCCTTTACGTAAAACATTGACATGCCTAGTTCTTCTTCAATTTCAAGATTGTCATAGTCATATAGACCTACACCACTTGTGGTGAACCCATACATGACTACAATCGCCTTACCAAAATTTGTGTTCTGGTACACCTCATATCATACAATAGGTGTATCCTTAATAGCTTTTCCTCTACAAAAGATATCGTCCTCTATTTTTTTGTAGGTTAAATTCATTTGGACTAGTGATGTAATGAAATCTTAATATTTATTTCTAATTCAATGAAATCGCACTGAGAAAACACCCAACCTTCATATTATGCACACAGTCTATAGGTCTACACAATTTGACCAAAGAAAACTCTCGAATCGGGTGGAGATAAAGAATGAGATCCAACTTTATAAAAAAATCACAAAGTCTTGCCAAATGGGAACTGAGGAGGCGCAATTTCGAACTGGTGGTAAAGAAGATTTTGCAACTTCTACTCCTCTAGATGATCATTATAAAAGTAGGAAGTAGCCTTCTCAACATAACAACCTCAAAGTTCAATTTGTTTTATGAAGCAACGTAGCTCCATTGAGGTTTCACCTTATTGTAGGGAAATGAGGCAAGAGGCAAGAGCATTACATGATGATAAAGAAAGGGAGAAATGTAAGGAATCAAAGATTATTATAGAAGTATTCAACCTAGATTGATTTTTGAATAATCAATTTCTGCCCTAAAACTTCATTATCCATGCCACATACTTTATTTTTACTCCCTTTAATTAATCTAATGGGATTTGTGATTGAGCTATAACATGTGACTCCATTATTGTACTAGATTTTTTAGAGATTTATTGTGCCAGATTATGAAGACCAAAATTGATGCCAATATTTCAAGTTTCATGATAAAGATTGAGGTCTTATATTTATAAGTCAAATTAATTGGCATGCTTATATTAAAGGGAACAATAATACACTATTATAACCTTGTCCAACAATAATTAAAATGGTGTTCGACAATGGCATTTTCATATTTTGGTTAATTTGTGTCAGATACAAAAAGTACATATTTTAATAAAATATATGTATTAATAGTGTTTAAAAGTAACTCTAACCTTTGACAACTTGTATAGTAACTCTTGGTTCAAAGTTTTGGTTTTCGTCAAGATTCATAAAAGAATACATCAATTAATGAGCTTAGGTAAAAAAATAGAAAATATCCTATGTTTAAGACATTTTCTTAAATGACCACTCCACCATTTACACACTCAACTCATTCATGTTATGTTAACCAAGATTCTACAATATTATAAGTATGATGATGAAACTATAAATTAAAGTTCAAAAAATTATATGTATCTATATATTATGACAATTTGTCAATAAAAATAAATTATAATTAGTTCTATAATTAGAATAAATAGTAGAGAGTATTTTGCAAGCCCTTTAATTTGATGTATTATTTATACTTCAATTTATATACTACTTTTTTAAGATAGCGCATAAATCACTTAGTATTTTTTTTGTATTGGAAAAATAACTTTATCAAAACAAAATGGAAGGTTTGAATGTCAAGATTCATAAATGACTACATCAATTAATGAGCTCATGTAATTTTTTTTTTGAAAATATCCAATGTGTAAGCCATTTTCTTAAATGACGAATCCATCATTTACACCCTTAACTCATTCCTGTTATGTTAACCAAGACTCTGCAATATTATAAATATGATGATGAAACTATAGATTAGAATTCAAAAAATTATATGTACCTCTTTATTATGCCAAGTTGTAAATCAAAACAAATTCTAATTAATTCTATCATCATAATCATCATCATCATCATCATCATCATCTAAGCCTCAGTCCCATTAATTCTATCATTAATTCTATCATCATAATTCTATCATCATAATTCTATCATTAATTCTATCAGCATAATTCTATCATCATAATCATCATCATCATCATCATCATCATAATCATCATCATAATCATCATCATCATCATCATCATCATCATCTAAATACAGCTACAGATGTGGCAGATGTTGGCATTTCTAGTGCAAAACAAAAAGTAAGTTATTGTATACATACATACATACAATACTAACATACATTTGATTTTTATATTCCTACGTACAATACTAATCTATCATTGATTTTTATATTCCTACACCTGCGTATATTACTAATGTATAGTTGATTCGTATAAAAGATTATACGAAATGATCTAACATTTATTTTCTGTTATGCTAGGATAAAGATGATGAAATGGAAATGGTAAATACAACTCCAGATGTTGCAGGTGTTGGCATTTCTAGTGTACATCAAGAAGTAAGTTATTGTATACATACAGACAGTACTAAAATACATTTGTTTTTTTGTATTCCTACGTACAGTACTAATGTCTCGTTAATATTTATATTCCTACGTACAATGCTAATATACAGTTGTTTATTAGCTACCTACGTACAGTAATAATGTAAAGTTGTTTGGTCTTATTTAAAGGAGACTCAAGCTGGATTTATACTTGACAAAGAGATTGAAACTATATATGCATCCCAAAAAATGACGGAAGGTTCGACGGAACTTGGAGAATTTTCAAAAACAAGACTCCATTATGAATTTGATGATTTAATGAATAAAGATGGGCAGGTATTTGTATCTTCACTGTATAAATTTATTTGTTTGTCAAGATAAATAATTTACTCAATAAACAGCAATGGATTGATGCATTGATTGACCATATGGAGAATTTTGAGAAGAAAATGAGCCCAAGCTCACTGGTGAAAAATATTAAGTATAGACCATGGACAAGAAAGGCTAAAATGTTGGAAGAAGAAGTATCAAAAGGTTCGTTCAAAAAAATGCGGGAGTTTGATAACACCGCTGTTCAGTATTTGTCTAAAGAAGAAAAACAAACACTGATAAAGGTATATACATTGATGTACACATTGTTCATTTTGGTGGTTTTTTGTAGTCTATGTATAATACTTTAATGGATATGGTATTTTTTTGTTGGTTTTTAATTGTGAAATCTATTTGCAGCTAACGTGTCAAGGGAGTCATGAAGATACAGTTATTTTCAGTTCTCCACATGTAGTAATTATGCGGAAGGATCTGAAAGAACTGGTGAAAGTAGGAGGGATGGTCACGAATCAGGTAGACATACACAATGTCTAAATTTATAAGTTATGTACACATCTACATACATACTGTGCTTTACTAAACACGTACTGTACGTTGATAAATAATGTCTGTTATTTAATATACTATATTCTTCTAGGTGATGGAGGCTGTTATGCAGTTAAAAAGGTGCATGTATGAGAATATGAACTGTGATGATTATTTCATTTTTAATACATCACTGCCAAAAGCCATAAGAGATCAAAATAATGTTGGACTGTTTACATATTTGATTTCGAAAATTGACAAAATTAAAAATGCCAAGGTTTTATTGTTGCCTATATTGACTGGTGATCACTGGCATCTTATTACCGCGTTTGCTACCAGTAAGGCTTTCATACACTATAACAATTTAGAAACAAGACTTGAGAACAGTGAAGTGGATGATGATGCAAAGTATGTGGTAAGTACTGTACTTTGATATGCAAAGTCTACAATATTAACCGTTTAAAATACAATTGTATAATGTTGTATTTTTGATTTATATAGGGAAATGCAATTAAGTACGCTCTCGTTAAACATGGTGGGATTGCTCAAGACTGGGTCATGATCTTTGATAGGTATGCACCACAACAGTCACCAGATTTAAATGACTGCGCGTTATATGTTATAAGATGGATCGAGGAGATATTAGAAAATGGATCAGTTCATAGCACCCATCACGATGATGTCCATCCACTCAGAGGATTTTATGCTAAACAATTGATGAACTCAGAGTTCGCTATTAAGTAGAAATGAATGGCCAATTATGAATTTATTCTGTAAAGTACATTGTTGAGAAAATTATAAGTACTGCATGGTGAACAATTTAGACTCGATTGTATGTTTTTTGTTTCGAATCCATAAAACTGATGTAGTATTCAATCTTGTTATAACAGCAGCTTCAGTTTAGAAGCAATTTTGTGGTTTTATATCGGTGTGTTCCATGTGATGAAATATTGATTATGTGTATAATGTATGTGACAATTATGTTAAACTATCTGTTGAGGTACAGTACTTGTGTGTATGACGGTACTGTATATTACTATTATGATAGAGTAACGGTTGAGGTACAGTGCTTATGTGTATCTGTTGAGGTGTAGTATATATGCGTGTAGCTGAGTTACAGTACTTAGGTGTATCTGTTGCTGAGGTACAATACTTATGAGAAATCACAAACTATACATTATATATGCATGTATCAGTTGCTGCGGTACAGTACTTATGCAAGTAGGTGATGTACAATGCTTAAGTGAAATCACAAATATTTGATGGGAATATTTGTGATTATACATTAGTTGCTGAGGTACAGTACTTATGCATGTAGCTGTATGTTTAATGGTACTTATGCATGTAGCTGATGTACAGTACTTTTGTATATATACATAATGTCATAGCGGTAGATGAGGTGCATGACTTAGGAATTTGTATATATACATTGTTAGAATATTTTCAGTACTGTACTTATGTTAACATATATTCAGTATTGTACTTATTTTCAGTATTGTATTATATATTTCAGTTTTTATGCATGTATCAGTTGCTGATGTACAATACTTATGCATGTAGCTGATGTACAGTACTTATGTGAAATCACAAATTCTATGTGATAGGGTCTTATGTGGGTACTGCATTCGAGTATTAAGCGGGATTGACATGTGGATTACAGTACTTGTGTGTATTTGAATATAGTATTATGCATGTATTATATATTTCAGTACTGTACTTATTTTCATTACTTGGATTTCAGTACTGTACTTATTTTCAGTACATGTGGATTACAGTACTTGGATTTCAATACTGTACTTATTTTTAGTACTGTATTATATAATTCAGTTTTTATGCATGTATCAGTTGCTAGTATTGGTACAGTATTTATGCATGTAGCTGATGTACAATACTTATGTGAAATCACAAATTCTATGTGATAGGGTCTTATGTGGGTACTGCATTCGAGTATTAAGTGGAATTGACATGTGGATTACAATACTTGTGTGTATTTGAATACACGCACAAAACCCAAATTGTAAAGCTACTGTACGTCTATTAGTTGTTGAACGCAACTTTGAGAAAACTCAACTTAAAATGGAAGTGTGGGTATAAGAGGGACCTAAAAAAAAATTCAACATATTGATTGTTAAAATGATTTGTATTTGCATAATAGACGTACTGTACTTGGATGTTGATCGATACTTTGAAGTTGGTGTGTTTGAAGATGTTTTGTATATGAAAGAGTGTATGCCGGGTATATGTATAGTGAAATCACAAATTCTTCAAATTGTATGCATGAAGCTGAGGTACTGTACCCGAAAGTAGTTTGGAAATAATCTATGCATGAAGCTGAGGTACTCTACTCGAAAGTAGTTTGGATTTCAGTACTGTACTTATTTTCAGTACTGTATTATATAATTCAGTTTTTATGCATGTATCAGTTGCTAGTATTGGTACAATACTTATGCATTAGCTGATGTACATTACTTATGTGAAATCACAAATTCTATGTGATAGGGTCTTATGTGGGTACTGCATTCGAGTATTAAGCGGAATTGACATGTGGATTACAGTACTTGTGTGTATTTGAATACACGCAGAAAACCCAAATTGTAAAGCTACTGTACGTCTATTGGTTGTTGAATGCAACTTTGACAAAACTCAACTTAAAATGGAAGTGTGGGTATAAGAGGGACCTAAAAAAAATCAACATATTGATTGTTAAAATGATTTGTGTTTGCATAATAGACGTACTGTACTTGGATGTTGATCGATACTTTGAAGTTGGTGTGTTTGAAGATGTTTTGTATATGAAAGAGTGTATGCCGGGTATATGTATAGTGAAAAAACAAATTATTCAAATTGTATGCATGAAGCTGAGGTACTGTACTCGAAAGTAGTTTGGAAATAATCTATGTACTGCCATAATGTATGCTGAGGTACTGTACTCGAAAGTATTTTGCACATAACCTATGTGCATGTCTCTAGCCAAATTAATTAAAACAGTTTGTAATATGTGAGAAAACATAAATACATACTCAAAAAATGATAAAGTAATTCCTAATACATTTCATCCTCTAGGCGGACAATTATTGAACCACCAATTATGAAATCTATCGAACAATTGTGTATTTGTTGTCATAGTAGGATTGGATAAATTAAGAGGTCGAACTGCTTCCGTAGTAGGTGAAGTGTAAGGAGAGTCATTGAGATCTTGAACAAGTGTATTTGGACGCGCTTCAAATGGGTCTGGCACTTCAATGTTAATTGCATCTTGTTCTAAATGTGTAGTGATGTTGTCTGTACGTACTGTGCCCGAATCTTTATTGATGTCAGTATCTGCCTTCTTTTTTGTTGTCTTTCTTTTTTTTGATGTCGCTAGCTCTCTCTTTGATTTCTTTCTGGAACTTGAAGGTCGTCCAACACGAATAGCTACAACATGATCTTGTATAGGTGGTGTGTTTTCCTGATACAAAAACATATATAAAAAATTTAAATGTAAAAGTACTGTACGTGTAAAGTACTGTACGTGACTTGCAAATGTTAAATGTATGTACGTACAGTACGTGTCTTACCGTTGTCACGTGACCTTTCTCCTTCAATATACTGTTTACTCTTTGATATGCATCTGCTAGCTCTCGTTTGACATGATCATAATATTCGACATATGATCTTGTTAAATTAACAAATCTCCCACATATACTTAAAATGTGCTCTGCACGTTGCTCAGGCTCATCACCAATACTAGCAAGAATGGTGTGATTAGAGTTGTAATCACGATGTATATCTTTCCGCCATCTGTCCAAAATATATTGTTGAGGGATCTTTTCCAGTTTCAAATGTCTACTAATGACGCACAAAATATGACTGCATAAAATACCCTTTGACTCAAAGCATAAACATGAACATTTGATCATGGTCTCTTGACTAACGTACTGTACGTGAAACTTCTTCACAACTGATTTGCATTCCTCTGCATTTATCATCACATCTTTGTGTTCTGTAACATCAAATGATGATTGAATAGAATCCCCATATATGAGTTTGGACTCACAAAACATCATTCCTTCAAGTTCATTTTGGAATTTTCTAAATAAATTAATAGTATATGTTTCAGCGTACTGTGCTTCGATCTTAGAAGCTGTTCTAAGGTGGGGTTTTTTGTGGGCGCATTCAAAGTCTGCTAGTTTCTCTTTTTCATATTTAGATTTAAGGGCAGATTCATATTGAGAAACAAATTGTTTTAGTGATGTGCGTGAATTCACATACCCATCAAAAAATGCATTCATAGATTCACTTCTTTGTGTAGTTGACATATCGGCCCAGAAATATTTATCAACATAGATAGGCACCCAAAGTTGTTTTAGCTCGTAAATGCTAGAAAGCCAGCTCTGTTCTTTCTTACTAGCAAGTTGAATAGCACTCTTCTAGATGTTCTCAAACTCAGTTACAGAAGTACTCTCATAAACAACCTCTTTAACTATTTTTGAAACGGCTGAGTTCTTTCCCAATTTCTCTGGAAGTTTTTTCATAATATGCCACATACAAAGACGATGACGAGAAAGGGGGAAAGCAGTTTTAACAGCGTTCATAATATGTTGTGCCTGATCAGTGACAATACCCTTAGGTTCGACACCACCTGAAATTACAACAAAGGAAATAACATATTACGTTTGGTGAAGTACTATATGTGAAATATTCGAGTACTGTACGTGATAAGAAGTATTTGTTTACTTACCCATACATTCCAGCCATGTTTTGAATAACCATACATAATTCTCTGTGGTCTCCTCACACAATAATGCACATCCCAGTAAAATAGAATGACCATGATGATTGATGCCGACAAAGGGGGAAAATGGCATTTCGTATCTATTGGTCAAGTAAGTTGTGTCAAATGTGATAACATCGTTAAAATATCTGTACGCATGCCTAGATCTTGAGTCCGCCCAAAAAATGTTCTGTAAAATGCCAAGGTCATCGATATCAAGTACATAGAAGAAATCATTGTTTTGTTTTTGCATTGCAATGAAATATTTTTGAATTGCTTGAGCATCGCCTTTGCCAAGACGGAGATTTCTTGACGATGCAGCATAGTTCATCAAATCCTTTTGCGTAAATGGTAGATTGTCAAAAGATCCAACTTCAGCAACAAAACTAGACATAGATTTGGCTGGTTGGATACCTGTAGAATTTGAAGAGTTACTAATATGCACAAAGTACAGTAAATGATTATTTTATATAGTACAGTACATGTCTGTTATGTAATGTGCTTTAATAAGTACTATACGTGGACATGTAGGAAGTACTCAATAAGAGATACTGTACGGATGTGTATTCAGTTTACTAATGTACTGTACGTCAAGTATTTATATACTAATAGTTGAATGTACAATGCATTAAATTATAAGTAATTGAAAGTACTTATTTACCCGCACTATCGTTTAATTCTATGCATCTTTGTATGTCTTGAGGAATCTTCCTTTTGGATGGTAAAAGTCTTACCAAACGAGGCTCTAGAAGTTCATGGTTATGATTTTCTATAAAGACAGAAATATAATACTTGCCAATATAATTACGACACAGTCTTATACGAGCTGGACAGTTTGTCTTAGCGGTTGGCTTATATCTGTACAAAGAGTCTTTTTGATCTTTTGGCGGTGGACCTGACTTGGCACAAGCAAATGTCACTCTTTTAACAACGTTATCACCCGGTTCTTTAGCAAAGTGCGCTGTTATAACACCAAACCCACATTTGTCTGCATAATTGGTGTAAAATTCTCGAGCTTCAGTTATAGAGTAGAATGATAAACCAATTTCTGGCTTTAACGTAGCCTCTACTTCTTGTGATGCACAGTGATTATGAACTTCATTTGGGCTTGAGTCAATCTGTACGATTTTGTAAATATATCACAAAATAATAATAATAAGAGTTGTATATAAGTAATGTATGAAGTTTTTGAACCTGAGGGGCATCAGACTCTACACTTTCAATCGACATACAAGAAGAATTATTGCTGCCTTCTGAATCCATCTGAAATTGTATAAAAATGAATAATCGGTAAAATAAAAATTGTATACAATTGCATAAAAATGAATGATCTGTAAACAAAAAATGAATTATCTGTAACTATGTTACGTACAGTACTTATAAAACTGCATAAAAGAGTGCGTTGTAGAAATTATGTACTGTACGTATCGTTCCGCAAATTACTATGTTTGTGACTCAATTATGTTACATACAATACTTGGCCGATTGCATAGAAGGGGGGGTTGTAGAAATTGTGTACTGTATGTTACATATGCTGGAACACTCGACACATCTGAATTGAATCCCTTTACGTACAGTACTTATACAGCTGCATAAAAGAGTGCGTTGTAGAAATTGTGTATTGTACTTAAATGAATGAATCCTCATTATGATACGTACATTACTTATAAAATGAAATTTCGAAACAAAAAGAAGTGAATGGTCTGTAACTATGTAACATACAGTACTTGGCCGATTGCATAAAAGAAGGGGGGTTTTAGAAATTCTGTACTGTACGTATAATTATACAAGATGCTGGAACACTCGACACATCTGAATTGAATCTCGTAACGTACAGTACTTATATAGCTGCATAAAAAAGTGCGTTGTAGAAATTGTGTACTGTACATATCGTTATGCAAATTACTAGAACACTAGACAAATCAGAATTGAATCCATTTATGGTTAAGTGAATGAATCCTGATTATGATACGTACAGTACTTATACAAATGCATAAAAAGAAATTTTCGAAATAAAAATAAATGAATGGTGTGTAACTATTTTACGTACGGTACTTATACAATTGCATAAAAAAGACAAATATGGAAATTGTGTACTGTACGTATAATTATACAAAATACTGGAACACTAGACACATCTGATTTATAGTTAAGACTAATTGAATGAATTCCGACTATGATGTATACAATACTTATACGTTTGCATAACAGAGGGTAGTTGTATAAAATCTTCACTGTAATTATTGTTAGATAAAATATCAGTTTTTCAATCTGAGGGGCATCAGACACTAGAACTTGAAATGGGGTTACACTTTCAATCGGCATAGAAGCAGAATTATTGCTGCCTTCTAAATCCATTTGAAATAAATACAAATTATAATGAAGAAAAATGAGTATTGTATTAATAAAAAAGTGCATATACAATTGCATAAAAGATTGCATATACAATTATTACAGATGAAGAAAAATTAGTACTGTACTTATATTCAACTGAAGATTGAACAATATACAAACTAATTGAATGAATTCTGACTATGATATGTACAGTACTTATACGTACTGCATAACAGATAGGAGTTGTATAAAATCAGTATTGTACGTATAGTTAGATAAAATATTTAGTGCTGCAGAAATATTTAGTGCAGAACCAAAATTAGTGCAGAACCAATATTAGTGCATATGGGAGTTATTTATTTATACATTTGGAAGTCATTTTGAAGAGGGACATATATAGCATATGGGAGTTGTGGATGTACAAAATATTTATACATTTGAAATTCATTTTGAAGAGGGACGTATATATCATATCGGAGTTGTGGATGTATATCATTGTCGAAATAAAAAGAAATGAATGGGAGATGCAGTTCTATATGATATTTGAAATAAATAGGCATGGAATGAATAGGTTGAAACAGGTGGTGCTTAATCACTGTCGGGAAGAACTAATTCAACCATTTTACGTACAATATGTATTCATATCTTTGCTGAAAATGAAAATGGAGTGATATATTCAACTGAAGATTGAACAATATACAAACTAATTGAATGAATTCTGACTATGATATGTACAATACTTATACGTACTGCATAACAGATAGGAGTTGTATAAAATCAGTACTGTACGTATAGTTAGATAAAATATTTAGTGCTGCAGAAATATTTAGTGCAGAACCAAAATTAGTGCAGAACCAACATTAGTGCATATGGGAGTTATTTATTTATACATTTGGAAGTCATTTTGAAGAGGGACATATATAGCATATGGGAGTTGTGGATGTACAAAATATTTATACATTTAGAATTCATTTTGAAGAGGGACGTATATATCATATCGGAGTTGTGGATGTATATCATTGTCGAAATAAAAGGAAATGAATGGGAGATGCAGTTCTATATGATATTTGAAATAAATAGGCATGGAATGAATAGGTTGAAACAGGTGGTGCTTAATCACTGTCGGGAAGAACTAATTCAACCATTTTACGTACAATACGTATTCATATCTTTGCTGAAAATGAAAATGGATTGAATGTTGATGGGAAAAAGGACGTAGATAATAGAAGGGAAGGGATTTGCAGTTGCATATGATATTGGATATAAACAGGCATTGAATGAATACATAGAAACAATATGTGATTTATTTTTAACTTACTGAATGTTGGACAGAACTGGTACGTACAGTACTTCTTCGGTTCTGGGAGGAACATGGAAATGGAGGAGAAGCTTGAGGAGATGTGCATCTATATAGGTGATTTGAAATTAAATGGAGGGAATGATTAGAGGGAAATCGAAATCTGTTGGATTTTTATTTGGTTACGAGATCATGCATCCTTTTTGCATGAAAAGGCATGCAAAATCGCTGCTGGAGATACCCACTTAACTGTGCATGGAGCAGCCGGACTTAGTGGACTGGAGCAGCGGCAGGATTTAGTGGAGAAAAACGGCAGATGAGCATTCCCGAGGAGCGGGTATGTGGCCGGGTATAGGGTGTGCTATGGGTAGAATTTTTCTTATCCTTTTCTTGGTAAGTGGAGGGCTAGATATATAGTAAATGACAGGGAGGTACCACTAGGCACCCAATACAAGAGGAGCTCTGACATGTGGTGCCACAGATGACATTCACAAAATTCACCTATGGGGAGTTGTTCGCTTATCAGCTTTTGCGGAAAATAATCCTGCAAAAAGATAACAGTGACTTTAACATCCAACATGAATGAAACAGGTAGGTAGGCTTGATATAGTTATTATAAGCAACAACACTCTTACATACGAAAGATATAAAATCCTCTAGCAGAAATCAGATCGACTGTAGGTTTAAGCTATTGCTGATTCATAAAATATATATGATTCTTGGATCTAAATCAGGCTTACATGAAGAGGTTTTTTCTTAACATGTTTCTACTAGATATATAGTAGAAGCCTTAAGTGCCTGCTTTGGCACTGTTAAAGAAAGACTAGGACCGACAAGCCAGCTAATTAAATGTATAATTTATACAGACATACGTTTTGGAAAAGTGATTTTTCACAATATAAGGAACAAATAGCCAGGAGAAAAATACAAATCTATAAGTGGCTCACATAGATATGTTTACAGGCATGACAATTGATGAAGTCCACAACACGGAAATGTGGCTATATATGCATGTTTCTGTTTAGCACATTGTATGCGAACCTGATAAATTAGTCTAGCAAAATAAAGTTGTATACTAAATTAAATATACGTCATACACTAGATTCGTGTCATCGCTGAATTTTCTTGGGGAAGAAACCAAAAGCTCAACTCATTATAAACAACAATATTAACATATCTACACGTTCATGAGGGGTGAGGCTCACCCCCACTACTCCAGATATAAGTTTCTAAACTGCTCTTTTCTGCATATTTTAAAGTTTAAACTCCCAAGTCTTTTACTCACATTTCCCCTACCTCTATATGTAATACAATGTAGATAGCTACTTGCCTTGGTAACTTTAAATGTTTTAAAAATATGCAATTTTGTAATTCCTTTCAAGTAATCCAAATTGTAGCAGACCATGTACTAAGAATGGCGTCCATGTTTTGTGCTTTACGTTCAGATACATTTCTTCCTGTCAATTTTTGGTGATATTGGGCGATGCTGCAGATTTTGAAGAGGTTGCCCTTGTCTTCTGATAAAACTGACAAAATTTCCACATTATTAAATTTGAGAAACCAAATTGCGTCATGCAAATCTAGTTGCGTGAGCTCTTAGAAAACAACTTGACATTCAGGTGGGCACACACTTTTCAAAATCCTGACCACCGCGACCACGAGACACCAACATTACATGGAGATGGGGAATTTCCCCTTTTATATATCATTTATGCAAGATAAGAGTCATATATATCACATCCAGTGTGTTTTTTTTAGAATAAAGAAAAATGAAGTGGGTCACATGCAGTAGTATATATATGTGGAATGGTTTATAGCAAAATATGTGGATTCATCATTTTAGAGTTACAATCATATTAATCGGTATATTTTTAAAAGCTTAGTCATCCAGTCCAGTGCATTATAAAAGGCCTGACTTGGAATTTTGTTAAGGGCGTGGATGATGGTATTTCTTCGATCAGGTTCAACCTCCTTGAATTGTTGCTTGGAGGGTAGACATCTATTGGGGATGTTGTACCGATACAGTCCCGGACGTGACGAAAAGTTGTTACGGAAGCGTTACCGACATACATATAAACCCAAAGAAGAAATACCAGATTTAACGTGGAAAATTCTCCCCAAGGCGAGAAGAGAAAAACCACGGGGCAATCCCGGCCAACAAACACTATGTAATTAAGATTAAAACTCACACTGTCTGAATTTAGTTATCCCCTAAATCCAGGTAGCCCTCCCCACACGAGAACAAAGATGAGGAAGAAGAGAATCACACCTAGTGTGTACAAAACCTCCCTCTTTACTTGATCTCCTTACGAGGCCGTTGTCGTTGTTAGGGACTGCTTGATGCCGCTGCGACTGCTGACTGGGTCGGACCGTTGCCGCTATGGCAACACTGCGTCTGTAACCGCCAACAACTACTTTGTTTCAAGGCAAAGTCGTTGGCCCTCTCTTATCAACTAAGAGATATGCTCTGTTAGTGCACCCAATGTGTCACCAACTGTCAGCCGCTACTTTGCTTCAGCAAAGTTGCTGACCCTCTTTTATTTAACCAAGAGAGCTCCTCCAGTTGTTCTTATTCTCTGGCACCCTTTACCACAAAAGACACCAATAAGCAACTGGAGGGATCACACCTTAACCGGTAGATGATGGGATGATCTCAATGGCCTCCCCCAGGGCCTCTATTTATAGGCCTCCATGCATGTGGTTGCAACCAGAAATCCTTGTCCAAATCTTAGACCCACTCCTAGTCCAACTCCATGATGCACATAGGGAACCATCCTCTTTCCTTCTTGGATTTGTCTCTTATTACGATTGGTAGCACAAACCAACCTTCTCCCAAGTCCAAATACCACTAGGACATGGGTTGGATTATATTCCTAATCCCAACAACATCTAACTATGTAGACTTTATGAAGCAATTTATGGGCTTACACAAAACCCTATAGTGGTTCAATGTTCTTTAATAAATTAAGTCTGACATATTTAGCTTAGATTTAATAGGACAAGATTAGAGTATTCTACTACCGCTACATGTTTCCTTGGGGGTTGTCTGTATAATACATGATGATGGAAAAATATTGTGGAGAAGATGTGGCTTCCATACATGCCGCTGAAGAATATTTGGAGAAGCACTTCACAACTAAGTCTTTGATGTTGAATATAAGACTAAGTTTTTGATGTTGACTGTAAGGCTAAGTTTTTGATGTTGAATATAAGGCTACTAATGAGATGTGCATAGGAGAGCTTATACGATATTTTACTTCTGATACTACTAAGCTCGTCTCTTTTATGTGATAATATCATGAGATACAGATATCACTATTACATTAATCCTGTCTTCCACAAAAAGGATAAGCGTACAAAAACCAAATTTCATTTTAATAGAGGCATTCTTCGACTTACATGTTACTAGACCCTATTTATTAAGTCTACACAAGGATGAGATTGCACGCTCTAATTGAAGAATCACATTTGGCGAACATCAATATCCTAGTAGAAAACATTGTATTCTTTCTCCTCTTACATTTCTTTTCTTGTTTTTTCCCCTTTCCGATCTAATTACTATAGCCATATTTTGGTTCATTCTGTCAACATTTCACAACATCAGAAATGATGGAACGTCTAGTTTCATAAAATGTGGAATATGGATCCACTGTGTCATTGGGAAACAACTAGTATCTGAGCTATGGATGTGAAACTTGGGCAACAACCCAAACATTGTACCAAACAGATAACCAGGAGCGACACTAGACCTTCTCAGCTACCAATCAGTGTTTCTCACTGCTCAGTTTTTACGTGATTGAGAATTGCAGATGGTATGCTAGACTTCCATCAATGATTGTCCCAAACATAGTAGCAAATATTGTTGTGCAACTTGTGTTAGGTTTCCTCAAAAGCAACATGCACCTATTTTGGTCTCGCACACATTAGTTAGAAGGGTGTTGCTCAAGCTCTCCTTTCCACACCTGAGTTCATTTTGATAATGTAAGATATAAATTCTTCATGGTTTTGTCCTTACACTATTTCTTGTTTGTTATCTTCTCTTATGTAATGTTGTTTTCCACTTTTTCATTTCTAAATCGGTTGTTTATTGCCCCATGGTCTTAAAACTCCTTGCATATCAAAGAAAGGGGTCATTTCATAGTTTAGATGGGAACTCCTATCCTATTATTGAGCATTAATTATGTAAACCCTCTAATACGTTTAAA
This sequence comes from Alisma plantago-aquatica, assembly GCA_963693085.1. Lineage (NCBI taxonomy): Eukaryota > Viridiplantae > Streptophyta > Magnoliopsida > Alismatales > Alismataceae > Alisma > Alisma plantago-aquatica. Next base: position 12,718,944 of record OY856414.1, on the reverse strand, counting down.
AGATTTGCTAGTTGCTAGAGAAACTTTTTCTTTAGATAGACGATGAAACTATTTACACGTATTGCATAGTCTATACATCAAATATAGTTTGATCTTACCAAAGACAAAACAAAAATCGAGGACCAAACTAATAGGTAGTTGTCTCCTCCTACTCAAGCAAAGCCATGAAAGATTTAGTTGAGGCAAATATTTAGCAAATCAAGGCCAAGCCTCAAATGTTAGGACTTGATTCAAGCTTGAGCCTTGAAATATAATCGGCCAAGTCCATAATAGGTTAAAAGACAAAAATCATAGAAGGTTGGACATTAGGGCTCAGCTAGGTGGAAGGATTTATTGTGATCCAAAATGCAACCACATGGTGCAAAACTGATAATAATATTCAGAGGAATCATAAATCAAAGATATATTTTATGGAAAATTCATGCTCTTGGGCACACCAATAATATTCGTACTTAAGATTCAGCAAGTTGATAATCTTTGTAGAGTAGTAAAGGTATTTGTCTTAGATGGAATATTCAATGAATACATTGGATGATAATATAGGAGTGTAGACATAATGCAACTCCACATCCCCCCATGTGGGACTAAATACATTACATCCTTAACACTCCCCCCTCAAGCTAGGTATAGATATTGATCATGTCAAACTTTTCTACTGAAGTAGAAAACATGATAGGAATTTAGTGACTAAAATCTAAACTAATTACCAAAATAAAAAAATGATAAAAATGGTAAAAATGGAATAGAATTCATCAAAAGATTTTAATCATCAAGTCTTCTTTTCTGAAGAGCCTTACATAATAAATTGGAAAAATAGCATACAAGCGTTTAAAACCAACTAATTATACAACTAGCCTATGCAGGACTAAACCACATGTTTTACAAAATACACTGGAAAAATATCATATAATACAAGTCTGCTTTTCGAAAGAGCCTTACAAAGTCTATACATAGGCGCTTAAAACCAACTAACTAGACAAGCATCCAATGGGGGACTAAACCACAAGCTTCACAAAATAAACTAGAAAAATATCAAATAATATCTAAAACACATGAAAACTAATAAAACATGACAAATACTACTCAAATGAATATTTAAAAGGCTACAATCATTCTACATCAAAACACCTTATTTGTCAACGGCTTAGTGAGCAAGTATGCAATTTTATCGTTTGATCTTATAGAGGGAGTGATGACAGTTTCAGTCTGTACATTGTCTCACAAAAAGTGACAAGTGACTTCAATGTGTTTTGTTTGCTCATGGAGACCTTGATTAATTGCTAGGAAGATAGCAATAACATTTTCATAATGCATAAGCTAGGTTCAAAAGGCCAGATCCTAATAGAAAATTTTCAGCCCATAACATCTTAGATGTAGTATGAGCCATTTAAAGGCTACAAGAAGAATATAAGCTTTAAGATATATTCCATTCATGTATAGAAAATTGAAAATCTCCTTTCCCATTAAATTTATGTCATATTGAATGAGCACTACGAGTACCAATATATTTATGGTCATTGTAGTAAAACATATTTCTCCAACTTCAACCCTTAAAAAGTAGCGCGTGCTAGCATCTATAGTTATTCCCAATTTCTACTAATACTAAAACATGTCATTTCCTTCCATTTAAAAATTGTCTCTATTTCTGTTCATTCATTTCACTATTCTCATATGCCGCCTATCTAACCACATATGCGGTTTGATAAGCTCTACCAACCATATATGTCAATGCAATCCAATATGCGATCGTGACCATATGTGGGTATATGTGGGGCATGTTTTATCGATATTCATATAGAAACTATATGTGTATCTTTTTATCAAGTATATTGTTAATTATATATTTAACTACTTATTGACACAAACAAACACCCCCATATACATATGTAACATAATATACATGTCTTATTTATATATTTACTTAGCAACATATATAATTGTAAAAAAATACTTTTTATATATAATATTGTGCTCATAAATACTTATCTATTATATATAAAATTGCATGTGAACTTGCATTTTACATATACTCTTATTGATACCATATCCCTCAATCACCTCCAAAACTAATTTATTGTTCAAAACAAAGGAGTTAGTAGAAAATAAGAAACTCATGAATCAACCAATGCAAAATACTCTCTAGTCCTCACATGCACAAAATATATCCACATATCTATACAAGTAGTGGCTTTACCTTAAACTTTATTCATAGATATCTTCATTCACCATCACTATTGATTTTTTATAAAACCATCCACAACTAAATATCTCAAGGAATTACCAAAATTCCTTTAATTTAAAAAAAATAGTAACCCGTCCAAGGTCATTTTGTGATTAATATTAGACTTAGGATAGGTAATTCACCCCACCTCATAAAGAATTTCATCCTCAAGGTTTGACCAAACTCAACTTAGGGTGATTTTCGGGTTATACTTCTACCTAGATAGACTATCTCTTCACGGTGACACTAGTAACACACGACTAAGATTGATTGTTTCATCAAATTATATTGAGAGTTTAAGAATAAGGTGAGGTTATACATCCAAAAATATAAGAGTTATCACCAACAATTAACGTGGAATGTTATCTTTCATTACAATTAACATTAGGAATTTAAATACATTTTTGGGACAATATCACCTTCTAAGAAGGGAAGGGAAGTAGTGACACATTAGACATTTTATTTATTTTCAATCTTGCTAAATTTTTCCACTTGCCTACTAGAAACTACATTCTATGTCACATTCTTACTTGTTTACTTGGTGGGACAATTCATTTCATGATACACTCATGATACAATACATGGCTTTAGTAATTCTCTAGTAGATAAATATTTCTTTATTTTAAACCTTACAAATATATACATGCTATCTCATTATGATATTGACTTGTTTAGTGTACACATCACTTCCTTTTTTAAAACAAAATTATACTTCAAGAGCATACTGGTTTAGAGTGTAGAATACATGTATACAATGATTAATAAGTACAAGTCAATTTCAGGATTCTCCCTACATGTTAATAGTAATATCATAGTTTGAAACACAAATTATCAGTTGAACATGTAAGTGTTAATTCATGTCTTGAATAACTTATTATTTAGATCATATATACACTTGAGATATATTTTCTATATAATTTATGTGGATACCTTGTATTTGACAATTCTTGGTTGATGTAAAAAAGTAGATTAATTTAATCCTTTTTATGAGCATGACATAACTTTAGTAACATGATTCTTTTATAGATGGTTATATATTATTTGTTAAATGAAGTTATTTCCTGAAGTTTTTAGTAAATCTTTGTGTTTCTTAATTTAAGGACTAGACTTTCATGTTACCTAAATATTTTTACAAAAAGAAAATAATTCAGTTATCCATCTTATCATTGTGTGATTTTGATAATCTTTCTACTAAGAAGTGAGAATTTAAGGTAGATCCAGAACTTGATCCAATTAGATATGATATATAAAATAGATGGAAATTTATGATTACCCTTACAAAGACCTAGGTGATTCTTTCAAACTTAGTCAGTGTTACTAGTACTACTAGTTAGGGAGTCTGTACCCTAATTTTGTTTGAAGAAAAAAAGAAAACATTTAATTATTTGAAGGAGATATTACGAATCGAACCCTAGATAGAAAAGTATCTCATTAGGAGGGAGTAGATTTTGTGGATGAAATCATTTTCAAAGGTGGTAGAGTTGTAACATACTCAATTTTAGCCTATTTTAGAAACATTCCAGTAAACTTTTATTTGAAAAATTTATATATTAGTACTCTCACTTGCACATATTTGAAATTGATTTCAAAATCCATTTATGTTTTATTTAAGCACATTGTCTAAATATATCTTAACTCTTGAACTTAAATTCTTCTCACATCTATTGAGAAAGATTTGACCCCACCAAGTGGTAGTGGGCATCAACTACAATCATATGGCTTTGGAAATCATTGAAACAATAAGAAGCAAATTTTTTTTTATCGATATTGATCAATGATGAAAATAACTTGAAATACCCATTGGAATTTGGTGCTATCAATATTCAATGTGTTAGCCTAATCACTTACATTTTCACTCGAAGCTATGCATTTCCTTTGTATATATCAACCTACTTTTTACCCAATAAATAAGAAATATTGACTAAGATGTTTCATTCTCACGAGCAATAATGGGTAATTTCTTAACTTATCATATCAATAAGTTACATGCGAACCTTTTCCAACGCATTGCTTATTTTACTTAATGACAAATTCCCTTATATCTACTTTTAAGGTCCCTGACCTTTCCGCTCAAGACTCTACACATCACTTCATCAAATTTGTCTCTACGAAAGATGAGCATATAAGTTATGGTAGGCATTGTCAGACTCTTTGTTCTCTTCTAAATTACATAGTGAAGTACAAAGAGAGTAAAGGATGACTCTTCACCTCTGAATCAATTCTCAAATAGTGAAGTACAAAGAGAGCAAAGGCTTGACAAGCTCTTGTCACTCAAGATAAATTATTCCTACGTCAAAGCATGAGTTTAGCCACATGATGTCTACCCACGCCATAAATTGGTTCCTAATTATCATTTGTGGAAACAACCAATAAATTCCTTCACATGAGACAACCATCTTGAGTATGAGGCTCATCATTACCACCGTATGTCATCTACTCCTTTGGTATTTTGAGATTCACCCTAACCCAAATGGAGCTTCACATATATTCAATCACATCCATCTCTCCCTCACTAGGATTATGTCATTTGATAGGAAGTCTCAAGTTAAACGTTTTCAAAAGAACCACATAATAGGTGACTCTACTCAAACAGTCATAAGTTGTTTAGCTTGGGACCCATATATCACATATCTCATATTTCTTATATTTTGGATGTTAGGTCCTCTTCCCTTATCCAAAGTCAGGTTCACCCTCTTAGGAGTTCACCCCATCAAATGTACCATATTGTAGGTCCTCCTTTGTAAAGCTACAGATGGCCCCTGTTGGTCCAAACCGTATTCGCCAATCATATCTAAACTTCTATTAACATGCATACATGCATTCAAGTAGAACACCACTAGCTATGTGTAGCATATGAAAAGTGACACACTACATCATATATGGTGTTATACTATGTATGGTCCCGTGATCAAAACTTTTCTTGAAATCAAAACATAACATTGGATTCTCAAACTCACACCTAGATTAACATCAATCAAATGAATTCTGACTACGCCATTTATTTAGCATAAACTATCATATTGGATCTAGATGTATTTACATCTTTTACTTAGACACCACTAATATAGAGTGATGTCACAACTCTTTCTTCAAGATCATTAAATATTTCTATATTATGAGTGCGAACAGATTTTTCCTAAATGTTCCTGATAAAGTTTTTCTTGAGTCAAATCCGTGTTTAGGACAATGACTAGACTTAGTTAGTTAAAATGAAAGCAAAAATTTAGTATTGCGGACATCAGAAAGTCTAACTCAATGTCTTCTAAGGAATAAATTGAGAACATGGTGTACACAAATGCGGCTTCCCTAAGTATGGGGTATCATGACTAGGGTTCACTCTTCTTCTAGCGTACTGCATTTATCCAATAGTATGTCATCAATTCCACCTATCAAAGAGAATCCTCAACACATTCAAACTAGATATTACCTCTTATCCAATTCTAACATCCCCATGTCTTTCCTCATGGAACACTACAAAGGAATATGGATTCTTACAAGTACTAAGTTATACCTAATTCTCAGTCGTCTAGGTTCTAACTTAGAGGCTAGATCATACTTAATTTGTTTAAAAAGAATTTATAACAATGGATAGATGTTCAAAATATTCAAGTTATATTTAATTATTGTGTTCAGATAAATTGTAAGGTAAATAGTGTTTTTAATGATCTGATAACAATTGGAAAACCCCCATAATTTCTAGCTCAAGAGTTGAAACAATAACACAAAAATGAAAAATACAATGCACATCTACAGAAGAGTCACACGATTTCTTTTAAAAATTCAGATTGTTTATTGAAGGTAAACTATATTGGACATGTACATTATCTTAAAAGATTTGTAACATGCTTCTCTTATCAAATACTCACTCCACACATATCACCATTCATACTTCCTTTCTATATAGAACCTAGAACCATAACACTCAAATTGAGTGTGTTGAATACGTGGTTCCCATAAAATACATTTATAAAATATTGTGCATTATAAATAGTTTGGCAGTAAGAATAAGATATGCCTTCAAAGGAACAACTCAAACCATTGTATTTCTAATTTGTAAAATGTCATTTGTTATCACATATTAGCTGATTATATTACAAGGATGTGCTAGTACATAAACACAATATGTTTGGTACCCATGCTACTTGTAGCTACCCGAGTCATGGAAAACCTCATGGAACACCTAGTTCCTTAGAGGGTGGTAGTACATTCTTCTTCCCATATTCTTGCCAAGTGATATAGAACAAGTAACATATAGTAAACATCTTTATTTTCATTTCCAATTCTCAAATCACGAAAGACCAGTACATGACAATATCAAAATTTAAGATATAAAGACAATAATCATATGGAAAATATCACTATCTTATTCCATAAAATATTTATTTTAAAAATAACACATCCAATCAATCAAACTATTTATCATGCACTTGATGCAAGGCCCCCCTCCCCGAGCACATATCAAGAGGAGCAACTCTACCATACGTGTTCAAATCTTATCAATATTGGATTAATTTGACTCAGTCAACCTGGTTAAAGTCATATAATGTATCCGATTTCATATTCCAAGTCATTGGGACCATATAAATGTTTTTAATGTAATACTAGGGTATTACCACCCCAACCCATTACCCACATTTAACCTACATGTAAAGTTAGGGCTTTCATCAACACTAGGTTAACATATATTCATTTTATGTAAGATTGCTAAAAGCACCACGATTAGGGTAATTAAACATTATTCAAGCAAGATCAAGGTACAAATGATCCTTCACTAATATCATATTCCAAAACGTATCAATTACAAACACTAACAATGTCTAATATACATATACCTCTTCTCATTCAATTATAGTCTACAGACGTGTTAAAACAAAAATCTAGGGGCATAAGAAAAGTTCATTTTCTTATTAAAATTGTATACATGATAGTATTATTTTTAATATTAATTGTAATTTGTATGGTTTAAACACTTTAACCATCATATGCAACCTTCTAAGGCCTCATGATGCTAGCACGTGGTTCAGGGGAGGCACACAACTCCTTGTTTATAGGCATGCATATGGACCCACATGGATGGTTTGGGAAAGGAACGTTGTTGGTAGAGTAGTGACTCTTTATACCTTCTTCTCTCCTCTTTCTCTCTCACAATATCTGTCAATTTTGCCCTCTTTCTTGTGGTAGAGTCCCCCATTCTGTGTTTCTCTACTCAAGAGTTAGCAACACAACTTGGAAGAGGTCCAACAACTAAGTTTTCCACTTTTCCTTCTCTTTGTTGTGAACCATGGCATCTAGGGGATCTAATCGACCATCCAAACACCTCTAACACCCTTAGGAATAGAAACAATCCCCATGACCTAAATTTTCTAGGTTTTTGCACTACAAAATCTTACAACCAAGTGTGGGGTATCTAACCACCCCTTTTATTTGAGTTATTATAGAGAGGAAAAATAGTTCCAACTTGGCTTCAAGGTCTGAGAAACAACTACCTTTGAACATAAATTTAGAGGATACATTGCATAACACCTTCTTATACATTCTATATGAGTGCTAATATAAAAGGTGAGACTTCAATGCCTGATTGAGGCTGAGGGTAGACTCATAAAGTCTCCCTATAGTTTATTTATCTCACCTTATATGTGGTGATGAGACCCCATTCTCAATTAGATATAACAACCCATAAACCTCCCTTATTTATATGGTCAAACTTGCTTTGTGGTGGTTGTGTTTAAAATCAAAGTAACCCACTTATCAAAAGCACATAAAAATGGTGATTGATGAGGTGGCAGTGCACATTTAAGTTAAACATTACAAACTGAAGTTGTGGGAGCTCAAAGAATATTAGGGTTATATGATTATATTCTCAACTTATTTGGAAAACAAATTAAGTAGAAGTTTAAAAAATCCCTAATCAAATAAAAAATTAGCCATGTTTTAAAATACCACCTGTTAAAATTCAGTATCTCACAAACTATAACTCCAAAAGCCACACGAATTTGAGCATAGTATCCTACACACTAACATTCACTTTGACCAAGAATGACAATGAAAACACTAAAATTGACCACATGACTAATTTCTGTATCAAATTTGTTTCCAAAAAGCATCTTCCTCAATTGTTATTACCATGCTTCAACCAGAGAATCTCAGATGAGTAGATATTGGTAGAATATTTAATCAATTGTGAAATTACTTCATTGCTCCAAAATAATAAGTGGTAGATGAACAATAGAAACACACTTTATTGATTTTTGCTTGCATCCTTGTGCAAGGGCCATGCTAATCTTCTCATCATCATCCAATTTTGTTAGATCTCTCTGAGGAGAAAATAAAAAAAAACATTAATATTCAATTTTACAAATTAATATCCATCTATGTACAAGTAGCTTGATTGTTCATTAAAATTATTTCCCAAAGATCCCCATTGACTACCTTTACTTATTATTTGGAAAACCATCTACTTCCAAATATCTCAAAGTATCACCAAAAAGAGTTGTTATGAAAAAATATCTATCCATCCAAGTTCAAGCTAGTGAATCCCCTTCTTTTTTCCATTGAACTTCCCAATAAAATTCATTGTAACACTCATAATCATCCACTTTCCAAAAATCCCATTGTATTCTAGAAGCTCGTAACATTGAATTAAACCTAAAAAAGTCATGATATGACATACACCTCAAGAAGAATATATAGGGTCATTTGATACTCATCAGACAGTTTTGGTTGGGGCATGAGCCCCTTGGAAGCTGTCATGTGGCTTGATCCATCCAATCCATGCATGGGCCCACCAACAACAAGAACATTCATGACCCAATCCTTGGTCTACTAGGATGGATTGAGCACATAGGTCCCAACCCAATTCATGCTCCTAATATCCTTTTCCCTTTATCCACATGAGACACTTCCCTCTATGTGTGTGTGCTATGATGAGATACCTCACCTCTAACACTGACTAAAAGGTTGGGAAAGATTCCTCGTGAGGCTCTTAAGGTCCACTCACACTCTTGGTTGTAAGGAGAAGTCTACCATCTAGTTTTCAATGTCAAAGAGCACCCATAATATCCATCTCACTATATAAAATGAAAACTTTAAAGAAAGAAATATAGAGAAATTAGTTTCACTCCCTATGCCTCCTTTGCACCTAAGAAGGCCATAGGTAGATCCACAAACCTTCACAAAGCTCGATGGTGACTCTAGTTGGGGGCGAGGACCATGCTAGACCTTGTTCCAAATGTCTTTCTCTAATAAAAAACAATAGTGGAGACCCAAGATGAACAAGAAACTCTATAATGAATGGAAACCAATAGTAGAGCCACTCACTTATCCACCGAGAAACATTGTCTAATTCCCATATATATAATATAACACAATATGATTAACAACTATGTGAAAATATATACTTTCCCAATTATCCAATCTCAAACATGTATTGTTAATAGAGAGACACACATCAATTAGTCACTTCATCAGTAAGACTCCAAATAAAGCTTACATCATTAAGATGTACAAATATGATGAATGATACAATTATGGAAAACATTTTTAATTAGAATTTTCATTACATGAATTGATCAAATAGATTCGTTATGTTGCAAAATCAATGAAACAAAAACAAAATACAAGAATAGGTTTCAATTAGCATACTACTATAGTTGAACAAGAAATGATTTATTCTAAGAGAAAATACCCAATTGGCCAAATAGATTAAATGAGGATATTCCATTTTAATTATACCTTCATGAGGTCAAAGAAATAGAAAATATAAATCATTGTCCAAAATGACTCAAAAGAGAAGCAAGATACCTACGAATGTGTACAACAAACAAGGTCAAACCCTAGTCCAAATAGGGTACTCACAATCTATTATTACATTCAAATATAAATATCATTAATTATATGTATATACTTCAAACCATGATTATAAACTCTTATTATCATTAGATTAGGATTATGAATTTATTTAGTTAGATAGAGAATGCCTATCTAATTCTAGTGAGTACTAATTTGTATTTTTTTTGAATTACCAATAATTTCTTATAAATTATCTAAGTAAATCGAATTCACTATTTTTTTCAAAAAATAATCAAATAATTACCATGTACCCCCAACATCACAAATAAATTACTTGACGTGTTGTAGGGTATATGGATCATTATCTAGATCTTGAAATCATGCACTGCTCAAAAATTTAAATAATTTCTAAATGGGCAGTGATGCCCATGGAAGTATGACAACTAGGTAAAGTTGAGGGAAGCATTGTTCCATGCTTCATTATCAAACTCACAAACTTACAAAGTAAAATAATGGATAATGTAGATAAATCTCAAGAATCGACCAGATAATACTTGGAATAACGCACAAACAAAGGATTGCTTTGAGTTTTCAATATAGATCTGGTCTCTCCAAACCCAAAAAGGGGCCCCACAATGATAGGGAGCTTTAGAGGAGCCCTTCGCCATGGCCACAATGAGGAGAAACAAACTAGACACCCATCGTACTCAAACCTCATAGGAAACTAAATAAAGGAAGAAACTAGTAACCATGTGATAGAGAAAACTATGAGGAATCTAATATAGAAAATACCTAAAATGAGATCAAGAAATATCGAGTTGCATAACTCTTGCCAAGGAAGATGAAATTAGTGAAACAATACAATACCTTGAATGTAGAGGAGAAAGGCATACAAAGATTTGAAGGGTCCCATGGAGTGGATCTGGGTGGTTTCCTATCACCTCGAAGGTTGGGAGTTCATCCTCAATCATTGGTGATGAGGTTCCATAAACAAGATTTGGGAGGATTACAACTAGTGAAATTGGGATCAAAGGAACATTGCGTTGGTTTTTGGAAGTAGTGTAGAGGTAGTAGTTACCCATATATAGGTAGAAGGCTCCACATGGTCAAGGGTTCTAACTAGAGAAGATAATAGGGGAGTAGATGCATCCGATGTCTACTGATATGGTAGAGACTACTAAATCTAGTGGTGTCTGGGGTTTGGGAGGTTGTTGCCTCGAGAAGAAGATCAAGGAAAAAAATAGAGACAAGGAGAAAGAAGAAGGGAGAAATGAAAGAGTGAGAGTTTGAGAAGGAAATAAATTGAGGGGACTATATAGTCCCAATGTAGTAAGGAATCTAGTGAGGAAGACACACGGGGACACAGAAAAAATGCCCAACAACTCAAGTCTAACCCAGACTAGGAAAAGGATATATGGAGCAGAGCGTGAAAAATTAGACTCTAATAAAAATTGATATATCATCTGATAACAAATAGAGTTTCAATGAGATTGGGATAGTTATAGGTCTTCAATTAAAACTAGGTATCTTAGATAATTAGTACCTAAATAATCTTGCTTTGAGCATAGTTTTAGTTTTTGGATTAATACAATTAGGTTTTAGTTTCATTGCTCAATATTTATTATTATGCATCAACATTTATAATCAACATACCTTTGTAGGAGTCCTATTCTCCTATACTGTTATCAAAAGGGTTATGGCGCATTACATTGCAGAAAACTTCCTTATTTTACTTATTAAAACTAGTAAGTCAATCAATTCCACATTAACTTAGAGGATGACAGATTAGTTATCCTCACACGTATGTAACATCCAATTATGACTCATTTATACTTATTAGTCACATAATATCCCATATTAATCATTTATGTATTGTCGTTCATATCCATTACTCGTAAATCATATTTAAGTCATTATGTGCATATCACTGAACAATGTAATGTGTTACATATGTATAGCTCAACCTACGTAGTGAATCTTAATAATGTTATTACATCAATTTTATATATACAAATATATATTACGTGACTAAGAAACCTAATGTGACTAATATATCATGCATGGGTTAGGGTTAGCTGGTTCTAACATAGGGTTTAGGTCAACATAGTTACTATTTATCCAATCCCATCATCAACACGTACAAAGTCTAGGGCAAGGTTTCATATATTCAACTTATCATCATATTAGGGTTTATAGATCCAAAGCATGGTCAACATCATATGTATCCATACCTAGGAATTTCATTGGAGTTACTCACTTTTAAATGTTCACTAGGGTGCAAGAAGCTGTATTCATATATGCTTAACATTGTTAGGTATTTCTATATATCCAAGCATACATGCATCCAAGCTATAAGATTAGGGTTTCTAGAGTCGGGATAACAAATTTGAGTATGTTACAAACTTGTTCTCCCTCTATACACAATTGTTCTTCATGAATCAAGGAAAACAACACGCCTTTAAAGAAATCAGACTATCTCTATTATTTACAATCACATTTTGTGGGTAAATGATAGAGTGACCAAGATCAAAAGTTTTTGTCGTCTTTCTCCATTTTATAAAAACTCAAATATATGAAATATCCACAATTTATATAGATATATCTTGGCTTATTTCAAACCCATTTCCCATAATATCTTCAAGTAATGCAATTACTCACATTTTATTGAGCCATCCACTAAAAAGGATCTAAATAAAACTCATGAAGTCATATTTCCAAAACTAAACATTTACCAGGACTAAATTATTTTGTGAAGGAAATCTCAATAGTCAAGATATGATATAACCTTGAAAATAAATTTTGTCCTTGTAATTGGATCCAACTAAACTCGGGGCAGTTGTGAGCTCATTACATAAACTTTAGTAAGGCCACCTTTTTGAGTGCCACATGTGACATATGACCAAGATTTGTCGTTAATTCCAACCATGTAAGACATTCAAAGATCTAACTAGGGGTATACACCATGCTTTAGAGGGTCAGAATTACTAAGTCTTACTGGTTTGCCATGTAATAATTTTTTAATCTAAAATCATCTCATCATTAAAGGTGTTACTTTTCATGCTTATTCATTTATTGATGTCACCCAATACTGTGTGAGTTACCACGAAACATCATTTTTTATTCATTATCTTTCATTAGAGTTGAGGCTGAGAATATATACATTTTGATCATATAATCTATGATCTTATGATTTTATAAATTCAAAATTCATATACTAAAAACCAAAATACATTAGGTTAAGTTTATCAGGGTGACAAAACATATATTAAATTTCTATCTCGATTGAGGTCTTTTTTATTAAATCAAACTAAATTAAAAAAATGTTTTGAAAAAGGTTGCAATATTTCTTTGTAGAATCAAATGTCAAACAAAAAACACGTTCAAATTGCGATCAGTACTCAAGAAGGACACATTGGGATAACGTTCCACAATTGGTTAAGGACTTTGAGAAATGTTCTCATCAATGAGCGAAAGCTATATGTCCTTGATAGACCAATGCTAGAGGAACCCACTCCAAAAGCGCCTCAGGCTAAATGGATGCTTATTGGAAGCATGCCAATGATGCCATAGACATTTGAATACCTAATGCTCTGTTATATGAACTATGAGTTGCATGAACAACATGAATACATGTAAATTCTCTAGATGGTAACACATCTTAAGAATCATGTAAAGCAAAGAAGGTATAATGTCTCCAAAATGCTAATTGAGTGCAAACTGACAAAGGGAGGTCCAGTAGAATCCCATGTGCTCAATGTGATTGGACAAGTGGAATGGCTGGGATTTCTCTTAGGTTAAGAGTTGACCATGAATGTGATTATGCAAGCGTTGCATGAATCATATAGTTAGTTTATCAAATGTTTGGCATGTTGATGCCAAATCAAGGAAGAAGAAGGACAAATCCATGATGGTGATCAACGGAAGTGAGTCCTAGGGCAAAAGCAAATCCAAGAAGTGATCTGAGGCTAAGATAAAGCCCAAGTATTATACACTCAATATATGGAGAAGAGTAAGTGTAAAGGGAATCTATACTTTTCACTTAAAGGATAAATAAAATAAAGTGCCGCAATTGTCACTTGTTTGGACATTGGAAAGGAATTATCCTCTTCATAGAGGATCTCAGGAAGAAGATAGAGATAGATATCTCTACTTCAAGACCTAAAAAGAAGTAAGCTATAACTATATGGATCAAGCGTTTCTATCACTATAGTTAAAGGTTGTCATTCATGGGCACACAATAGAATTAGTGAATTGCTATTATGTACTTGCCAAACATCATATGTTTTGTATGAAAAAAACGTTATTATCTTGTATGGTGATGCCCTATGTCTCATAAACTATGCTTGATGGTTGTAAAGACAAATGTGTATGACACATATATTGAATGACTTGATAACTCAGACATTGAATACCTATAGCACTATCATCTAGAGTGCATAAATGAGAAATACATTTCTAGAATCCATATGATGATCATCTAGACTCTTTTGGTTATTGAACCAATAGAGACATGCATGTCTTATTTGTTGTGCAATATGTCAAAAGCATCTTCACTAGATGTGGTGGGAGATCAACTATTCCATTAGGACTAGTTCATACTGATGTACATAGATCTTTTTGGATGAATACTAAAGTAGTTACATGTACCTCATTATATTTACTGATACAATCATTAGATATTGAAATTTGTATTTAACGAAATACAAGTTTGGATGTCGGGATGTTCTCAAGGAAATCATAAATGAAGTACATAACTAAATTGGTAAAAGTATTAAGATACATTGATGTTATCAATGTTGAAATACATAAACCAAGAGTTTGAGGACCTTCATGGAGATCATGATAGTGTATCATAATGAACTCCACCTAAAACATACTGATGTGTTAGAAAGAAGGTATCTCACCATGTTAAGTCATGGTGAGATTATCAATAAAATCTAGATAATCTTACAAATTTCTTTTGGACACATGCTTTACACTAAAATAATGTACTGTATAAAATGGTTCAAAATACACCATATGAGATATGGATGGGAAGTGTCCCGATGAGTCTTTTGTAGTGATTGGGATTGAAATCTTGTATAAGAAAATAGTTTCTTAAAAATTATTTATCCACAAATCACATGAATGTTATCTTGTTGATTACATATTATATTCCATCCCGATAGCAAAGAGTTTGTTGCTAGGATGGCAGAATTCCTAAAAGGAACTTAGTTCCAAAGGAATTAGTGGGAGTAAAAGTAGAACTTGAAATGTTCGAGACAAACAAGAAAACATTGAACCTAAAGAGGTACAACAAGGAACAAGGAGAACAAAAAAATGTTGTGGAATCTCAAGTTCCTTATGTAAACACATAATTCATAGTTTTAATAGAACACCTTGAGTTTGAAAGATTATGATATCTTATAACTCAAGAAGGCGATAAATTGATCATACCAACAAGTCAACTACCTACCTAGAAACTATTGAGGAACCAGATTCTAAAAAATGGCTTGAGGCCATGAGATCTATGATGGACTCCATGTAAACCAACAAGGTATGACCTTGGTGGATCCACCAGAAGGGGTAAAACCCATAAGGTGCATTTGGTTCTTTGTAAGAAGACCAATATGGAAGGGTAGATTGGTTGCAAAGAGTTTCAAACTAGTTCAAATTGTTGAACGTGATGAAGCCTTTCACCAGTTACCATGGTTAAATCCATCTGGATCATGCTTGTTGTTACAACTTATTATGACTGTGAGATTTGGCATATGGATGTTAAAATTGCATTCCTTAATTGGAATAATTAATAGGATGTGTATGTGACACAAGCTAATGGTTTTATATATCCACTAATGCAAATAAAGTCTATAAGCTACAAAGGTCAATCTGAGGATTGAAGCAAGCATCTCAGAGTAGGAATCTTCAATTTGACAAGACAGTCAAAGGGTTTGAATTGAGTCACAATGAAGATGGAATATGCGATTACAAAGGATTTAGTGGGAGTATATTCTATATTCCACATAATGATGGGGAATAATGTCCCTATCCTGCAAATGTTAAAACCTGGCAAGGAAAGTACCTTCTATATGAAGGGTTTAGGAAAAGCATCCTATGTGATAGGGATAAAGGTCTATAGAGATAGATTTGGAAAGCTTCTTGACCTAAGTAAGAGCACATACATTGGCAATATGTTGAAGGGTTCAACCTATAAGACTCAATGAAAAAAAACGCGTCAATGTTCCATGGAGTTATTCTTTAAGAGCCTAGTGTCCTAGTTCTTATGAAGAATAGGGACACATGGATATATGCTATTGGATCTATCTTGAATGCAATGCTATGTACTTATCCCATTATCTCATATGTATTGGACATGATGAGAAGATATTTAGCAATCTCGTATGTATTGGGCATGATGAGAGGATATCTAGTCATCTCATATGTATTTACATGATGAGATGACACAAATATACCTACCTAGCAATCTCGTATGTATTGGACATGACGAGAGGGTATATGAAAGATACTAGTGAGAGTCACTAGAATACCATGTTAAACATCCTTATGTGCTTGTAAAGAACTTAAAGGGTTGGTTACTTGGTTAAATAACAAGGAAGAGTTGGGTGTAAAGGGTTACACCCATGAAAGCTTCCAAACTTACAAAATAATCACAATCTAAATGTATGTTTGACATTAAATGAAAATTGTAAGCTATAAAGAGTTTTGAGCTAATGACAGTTGTTCAAATCTACAAAAGAAGCTGAGTGTCTCTGTGTTACAAGAACAATAGAGGATATTGTATGGATCGAGAAGTTCATATGGGTGAACTTATGAGAGGTTCCAAACCATTGATGACACAGTAGAAATATTGATGACAACAATGGAGCTACTAGTTAGGCTGGGAATCTCAGATAGCATACTACGACACTTCCATCTCATATGAGTAGTCGTATAGCGAAGAGATGTGAAAATTGCAAAATACTGACTTAAGGCAAATGTTGCTACTATAAAAGCACTTACGCAGTAGAAGCATGATGGTCATGTTAGGTCACTCGGGATGAGATCTATGGGTGATTGGCTCTAAGTGCAAGTGAGAGTCTATTGGTATGTATGCTTAGAGAGCCAATCTTATGATGATTAAGATGAGGCATTAGATGCATAATTTGATAATTGATAATAATAAAGGCAAGCTTCCAATTCATATGTTTCACTCTTATATGAGATAATGAGGATACATAATGAATGTCTAGAGAATTATATTACTCAATGACGTATGTTGTCAAGTTACTAACCTTGTGGATGAGATCATACATATTCTAAGAGTACATATACACATTCTCATTATGTTCCTGATCGGCTGTTGTCGTGGAAGGTTGATAGACAACAATAACACATAAGATGAGAGTGTGAGTTGGTTGATGACTAAATCTCATTAGTCATGATATGGAAATATCAAACCAAACAAGCAAATACATGTTAGAGAATAGTGTATCATACAGACTGACCGTGAGACTGACACATGGAAGCCATCTTCATAGAAGTCATAGTCTTCTCTCACAGTGACAGTGGTGGTTGTGGTTCTTAGACCTGAAATCATTGTACTCATCACATGTCATTGGGTACACTTTGACATCATCAAACGTAGTCCTAAAACATGGGTTGTTATAGATTGGGTGACTTTGACAAATGGGGATTGACTGTGAGTGATAGATATGGGATTTGTCCCTCCTATATGGAGTATGATATCCTAGGCCTCTTGATTAGCGGTACTGAGAAAAGTATGACCATGCACATGTGAGTCAATATGTTGAGCTCACATATATCTCATGTAGTCTGCTTTGGTTCAAGAAATAAGATTTAATAATAATGAGGGTGACTACTCCATGCCTCTAGTCCAATCTAGATATCAGTAACAAAGGAACTATATAAACACTGTAACACCATACACAAATTGTAGGTTGAAGTTGCTACCCAACTTTTCAATCACTTGGGTAGCAACAATGTGCGACTAGGCACCACTCATTGCTTGTGATGTCATAAGCTAGTTATGAACATTCACTGCCAATGTGATATGGGACCTATAGGGTCACACACATAGGAACTCTTATGGAAGAGGAGTTTGATCTTGAATGATAATTGAATTGATTACTAAATAGTTTAGGTATTTCAATTCACATAATCGATTAGTTGACTAGACTGCCAAATGATCGGTTCAAGTGTTGAGACTATTGTTTGAAGTGTCAGACTGATTGTATTGTACATTGGTTGGAATTTTACCTGATCTGGGCTACAAGATGCCCATCTCTCTTGTGCCAAATGGCTGTTAGTCTTGGTGTGAGATGCCTGTCTCACTTGCACCAAACGGTCATTTGGTTTGGTGTGAGACACCCCGCTCAGTTGCACCAAACACCAGTTTTGGGGGTACGTCAAATTGAGTACTAATTGGAATTGAATTGCCAACATATGTGCTTTACTGGAAGGTGTGAAACGACCGTATCACACATGAGACGACCGTCTCATTGGGCGAGATGATCATTTTGTCGCACGTAGGTTGTGAAACTTCCAGAAAAGTTGCAAAAATTCAAGATCTACTTGTCCTTTCCACTCCCGCTTTAGTCCCACATTGTTTGGGGACTGGGATCCCTAACCCTAACCCCTCCTATATAGAGAGGGGTACTGGGGGCTTCCCAGAATACAACTACTACACAGACAATGGAGAATCAGTTTCTCTAACAAGTGTTGTCCTCTCTAGTTGTGGTAACCAAAAGAGCCCAGGCAAGTCCTACCTGACTAGGGAGGGATAGCCATAGGAGAGAAAAAACTGAGGGTCATTGTTGTGGGAGAGCATGTTGGTGACTAGTACACGAACATGAGGGACAACTCATTCCTGTCCATTCCTCCAAGATGACAAGAGTTCTCGTTGGTCCGTGTGGACTACTCTAGAGGCAGGAGTCTATTGGCTGCTTCTAGGAGACAAACATCAACTCACAGTCTGTGGCAAGACCTGAGGAGTCGCTACAGTAGTTGTCTGAGTCTAATGTCCATAAAAGAGCAGTTAGACGAGTCTGAGTGCGACTAGGAGCTGCACAACCACCATCCTAGACAGAGTGTGCATCTACATTGATGAGGATTATCACTGGAATTGCTCCAGGACCAGGTATATCTTCATGAAAACATCCTTCCCATTGCATAGTTATTGACACGATCTGCTAGTTTATGGGAAATATGTCAGTAAATTTTTTGTTTCCACTGCCTACCTGATGCCGTATTTTCCAACATGATTGGATAAGGACCCATGTATCTAGGAGTTAGTTTTCCTCTCTTTCAAAACATGAGCACACCTGTCCATGGTAATAATTTCAAGTAAATGACATCCCCAACCTCAAACTAAAGTGTTCTATACCTTTTATTTGCATAGCTTTTTTGTCTATCATGTGTAGGCTTCAATTGTTGTCTGATCACATATATCTTTTCTTTTGTGTCCTCCACCAACTCAGGACCAAGAATTTTCCTCTGACCAACTTCATACCAACAAATGTGATACCTAAACTTCTTCCCATATAAAGATTCATAAGTGGCTAAACCTAAACTAGAAAGATCGATGTTATTATACACAAACTCCATAAAACTAAGGTGATCATACATACTGCCATTGAACTGCAAAACACATGCTCTCAGCATGTCCTTAAGGGTTTGAATGGCCCATTCTGACTGTCCATTTGTCTGAGGGTGAAATTCTACACTAAACTTCAATCTTGTTCACTAAGAATGATGCAACCAATCCCAAAATCTAGATGTCAATTAGGATCTCTATTAGATATTATAGATATTGGTAACCCATGCAGTCTAACTATCCCATCAATATAGACTTTGGCTAACTTTAACATATCTCATGTTGTATTAACTGGTATAAAGTGAGAAGACTTAGTCTATCTACTACTAGCCATACAAATTCATATCTACATGGTGTCCTAGTTAATAAAACAATAAAATAAATAGTAATCAGTTCCCACTTGCATTCAAGAATAGGATGTGATTACAGAGTACATGTTGGATTATGATGTTCAAACTTGACTTGCTGAAATACACCACAATTAGCTACATATTGAGCCACATCTTTCTTCATACCTGACCACGAATACAATTCTTTAAGATTTCTTTACATCTTTATGTTTCCTGGATGCATTGCATACATAAAAGAGTGTGATTCCACAAGAATCTATTGCCTTCATTTTGGATCACTTGGGACACATAATTTGTTCTACTGATACAACATATTTTGATATGAATATCTAAATTCTACTCTCATACAATCTGCCATATCATGCATGATATGTTGTAGTTCATTGTCACTTTGTTGAAGTTCCTTAACCTAATCATAGAACATAGGTCTGACATGCATGTGTGCAATCAGTCCATCTTGTTCTAACACACTCAAATCTAAGTTCATTTCTCTCATATTAACTAGTAAGTCTCTTGTTACACATGCCATAGATAACATTCCTACAGATGATGTTGGCTTCCAACTCGGAGCATCTGCTACTACATTGGCCTTCCCATGGTGAAAATGAATGGTAAATTCATAATCCTTTATAATCTATAACCACCTATGTTGTCTTAGGTTGATTTCATTTTGTGTGAAAATGTACTTCAAGCTGTTATAGTCAGTAAAGACCGGACATGACTCATCATAGAGATAATGACACCATGTCTTCAAGGAATGTACAACTATTGCAAGATCAAAATCATGTATTGGATAATTCTCTTCATTCTTCTTGAGTTTTCTAGAAGCATAGGTAACCACCTTAACTTCCTACATAAGAACACATCCCAAACCTCTCCTAGATGCATCATAGAAAACCACACAACCCTTGTCTTCTTCTAGTAAATTGAAAGTTGTTGATGTAGTTAACTTCTTATTTAAGGTTTTAAAACTCTTCTCACATGTTTCTTACCAAGTACAAGGCACGTCCTTCCTTGTTTAATATGTAAGAGGTGTAGAAAGTAAACTGAAGTTCCTTATAAACCTCCTATAATATCCTTCTAATCCTAGAAAAATTCTGATCTCGGTAGGAATAGTGGGCTGGTCCCACTAAAGAATAGATTCTACTTTCTTAGGGTAAACACTAACTCCTTCTCTTGATATGATATGTCCAAGAAAGGACACTTCATACAACCAAAACTCTCATTTGCTAAACTTTGCATAAAGCTAATGTTACCTCAACAACTGCAGGTTTATCCTGAAATGTTATTCATGTTGTTCATTATCTCTAGAATATATAAGACTGTCGTCTATGAACACTACTATAAAATGATCTAGGTAGGGTTTGAAAGTTTTATTCAACATGCCCATACAAGATACTAGGGCATTCGTCAGTCCAAAATACATGACTACAAACACATAATGCCCATACGTTGTTCTGAATACTAACTTAGGTACATCTGGTGCCTTTCCTTAACTGATGATAACCTAACATGATATATATCTTTGAAAATATTGTTTCTTAACGTAGTTGATCAAATAGGTCATAAATCCTAGGCAAAGGATATTTGTTCTTAATGATTATATTATTCAATTATCAATAATCTATGCACAATCACTTAGTTCCATCCTTCTTCTTCACAAATAGTAATGGAAATCCCCAAGGTGATGTGCTTAGTTGAATAAATCCCTTATCTAGTAACTCCTATAGCTGAGTTTTTAATTCCTTTAACTTTGTAGGTGCCATTCTATAGGATGGTAATGCTATTCGGTGACTATCAGGTAAAATATGTATGTCATAGTCTACATCTCTTTTTGGTGGCAAACCTGACAACTCGTCAGAAAAACATATTGGAACTCACATACTATTAGAACATCCTCTATATTTGTTGACCTTTTCTCTTTCCTAGAATTTACCACGTGCTAGAAAGGCCTCACACCCCTATATCATCATCTAATTATCTACGATAGATGATACTATATACATGGTTCAGCCTTTTTTGTCTCCAATAAAGAAACATGAAAATTCACCTAGCTAAAAGATAGATTCTTTCTTCCAACAATCCAATTGGACATGATAATATATCAAGGCAGTCCATACCAAAAATAATTTGAAAAGAATTAATATATAAAGGTATGAGATTAACTACTATAGTATATCCACTAAAATTCAATAGACATCTAGGATAAACTTCTTTCAACACTGTTGGTTCATCTAGCAGTACTTTTAACATAAATATTGTTAAAATATTTATTCCACTAACCAAGTATCTCTGTATAGAACAATGTGTCACACCAGAATCTATCAAAACTGTAACTAAAATACTGCTAAAGAGAAGCATCTCACCCGTGACAACTCTGGCTGAGGCTACTCCTTCTGGTTGAGTCATAGAGAAGAGACATCCTGTAGTTATCCCTCTACCACAGACAATATCCTTGTAGTCCACTATTGGTACTAAGTGCTCCCCTTCTAGAGCTTGAATCCACTGAAGAACTTTCTCCTCAAACCGGGGCTTGCCATTATGGAGTCTGAAACTATGATTGTGAACTTTGTTCAAGTATAAATGGAAGATTTGGGCAATCCATCTTAATATGTCCCATATGTCCATAGTAATAACACGCTCGAGTATTGACTCCCCAACACTTACCAGAATGTGCTCCACCACAAGTGTCACATACATCCATATCCTATCTCTGTGGTCCTTCACTGATACCGATGACCCTAAAGGCCTTGAAGAAGGTGACCACCTTCATGGTGTATTTCGTCTACTAGGTCTATATCTTCCTCTACTATAGGAAGATACTACATCTTTTGAACCGCATCCTTTCCTAACTTGGAGATGAAACTACCACCTCCTCTATATCCACTACTACTATGTCCTCCTCTACCAAAGACCTCCAGATTTATTACTCTCTTAGAGTGCTTATCAACATTCACTGATTCTTCTCTATGTCTTACTACTTCTACAAATTCTCAAAATATTTCTCTATCTCTTCCTAATAAATGATATGGTATGTCTAATCTCAGATCTTAAACCTCCTTGGAATTCCCTATATTTCTCTATATCATCAAGTACAAGATGATGACAAAAGTTAGCCAATCTTGTAAAATATATCTCAAATTCACCAATTCACACATTGTTTTGTCAGATATTCTCCAACTATTTGCTCTGGTCTCTTTAGAAGGTAGGAGGAAAATACATAAGGAGAAACTCATATACAAAGTCCCTCCATCTCGTCATTGTATTCATCCTTTTGTCTTCAACTCCATTCCACCACAACTCAACATCTCCTTTGAGTAGATAGACAAAATGGTTGATTTGCTTATCCTCTAGTAACTCCATCAGACAAAAAGCCTTTTTAGTTGTTGGAGCCCCACAACAACCACAAATAGGTTGGATTGCTAGTGTTTGTTCTATGTCAAGTTGCTATTACTTTTTGTGGGTACGCTGAATGTATGTAATAGTGGCTTGTTGTAGTCTTCTTCTGGTTGGTCCGCCTGGACCTAACTTATCTAGTTTGTTTGGTTTCTTAGTTTTGTTTTTTCATCTAGACAGCTTGTGTGTCCCCCTGCGTGGGGATTTTGATCCTTAAATGAGCTTTTTAGCTCTCTGTCGATGTAATAGGGTACTTAGTGCCCAAAGTTTTTGGTATTAATAGTAACACGCTTTTTTGACCGACCAAAAAAAACAACCACAACTAGGTCTGTTGTCCCAGAAAACTTGATCCCACCTAGTTTCTTCATAAGCTCATAGAATCTCATTAGATCCTAGCTAGAATATGAAGCCCTCCTATCCATCTTATGTTTTTATTTTCTCTATAGAAAAATATAGTACATCCTTGATGCCTCATCCCTATCTTCTCCACCTTGAGCCATTGCATGAGGGTCAGGGCCATAATGACTCTCACCTTGTTCCTCACCAAGTACACGTCCTCTTCCTGCCATCTGCATATTCATAATAGAAATATATATGTCAAAAAATTACAATTCTAAGAGGAAATCATCTTAATCCTATTGGTTTCTTATCACCCTTCTCCCAAACCTAAACTCAATTTAGGTTCAACCTATGCTTTGATACTAAAAAGTTGATGTGACTCAAACCCATTAACCAGGGTTTAGGTCCGCTAAGAGGGATTGGTCTAACCTTCCACTTTTAAATTACTAACTGAAATCAACCTTAACTTTTTCCTTCTTCCTCACATACATATTACCATCATTAGATATTTGATAATATCTCATTTAAACATAACATGAAAGGATACAACGAAGTTTAACTTTTACATAAAAGTAGGAGTTTTTTATTTAATATACATCAACTATAATTGATTACAAATTGTTTTCCACCCTCTCATTCCTAGGATCTAGTAGAATGATAAGATACCAACTAACTGAATGAACTACTTCTTTATAATAAAGTTGGCTTCTGCCTCTCCTGGTGGAGTTTTACGAAAAAAATTTAGTAGGTTGGTGAGCTACTGGCTCAGTGAGTAGAAAATCAACAAGTAGCCATAATATTTGGGATGCTATATAGTTAATAGAAGTAAATACAAAGGAATATTAGCATGGCATTTAAAAGTATAAATCAGTAACATGACAATTGATATAATAATGACCATTCATATGTCTTTCAATCCATTTGTTATGCCGTGGAACCACATGAGGCTTACCATAACATGTGAAAGCATAAAAAAAAGCTATGATATCACTGTACAAGACTTAGAATAATGTCTGATTCTAAGTCTATAATCAGTATCGGCCCCAACTACAATTGGCATCATCACATCTGACTCTTGACAGCTAATGGAAGCGGTTGAATAACTAGACTCCTCTAAATCTAGGTACTAAGGAGGAGACTGAAAGCACTTTGTCTTACTCTATATTAGTGGTCCTATAAAAAACAACCACTGATCAGCAACACAGGGACCATCGACATCCCTTGTTGGTGTTGGGTAACATACTACAATAAGGAGTCTTCCCTTACTAGCCTAGACCCCCACACCCTAATTTGGTGTGTTTTTGATAACTTGATCTAGATTGATCCTCTAGTTGGTAGAACATTTCCTCCTCACTACCCAGCCTCCTATGAAGGATTCTAAATGTCTAGTGCATCTAAGGATATTTAATTTGTCAAGATAACATCTTTACTATTGCTAATTTCAACAGAGAATTTATCAAAAAATCACCGTAGTCATCTAGAAAATATAAACTATCTAAATTTTCACAATTCATAGTTCCATTCTTCAGAAAATCTGAGGTTTCTGGTACCTTTAGATTCACCCTTCCATTCATCATACTAAATAGTAACTCAAATAACAAAATATTGTGTCAAAATCATAGCACTACATATTCTATATAAATATTTCTCCTATAGAAATTTACTGATCAAGCATATAAATTTCACAATACTCCCTTAAAAAATTCACAATACAAATCACTAAGTAAGAATTGATATAGAAGTAACATTATCTTAGGTTTATTTGCTAGAAATAAAGGTTAGAAGGTGATTTTCTACTCACCTGGATCCAACCCTAGGTCACTGTCTTGAATTTAAGCTTGCAAGTCCAAAATTTGGTCTATAGATCTCATATTCGGGAGAAAAATTCTACAAAAACATCTTCTAAAGGTCTAATCTCAGTTTCATTGGTCCTAAAATAGATGGATGGATGAAAAAGATGAAGAGGGAAGGAGTAAAATGACATCTGATGAGTTGAATAGAAGATTTTGACAAGGAAAGCGATCCAGAGAGAAGAGGTCTACTTTTTAAAACTACTTACCATAATTGATTCTTGACTAGCTCGTCGATCTCCCCATGTTCTTCGCGTGTCCCTGAAAGTCACCCTAGAAATTATCTCTCCATCTATCACTTGATAAGATTGTGTATTTGGTTGTATTAAAAATTGAAACACAAATCCAACAAGATAATTTTTTTTGGAATTATATTCAGTAGCAAAAGTTATGGTCATTTTACTTTTTGGCTGTCTTGGGCGGCTGCATAGTTCATTTTCATCGGTATGTGTGGCCCATCTTCCTGCATGGCCATCAATCTGCATGAGCATTGATCCGTGTGGCCGTTGAACTGTGTGTCGTCAGTCTGTGTGCATGGACATCAGTCTGCGTGGATGATAGACCGACAAAACTACAGACTAAAGGTAGTTTTGCACATATATACTAAAACCGCCATAACTCTTTCGTTTCAACTCTGATTTGGTCCATTCTTTTTTGCATTGGATTCATAATTGAAATTTTATAGGATCTTAGAGTATTACTTTTAAGATTATCAAATAAATTATTTATTTATTAATTATTTACCCATGTATTATCAATTATCTTCCTAGATACATGTGTGGGCTATCCTAGTATCCACTGAAGCTCATATCTCATGGCATGATCTAGTCATGAATTGAATTATACAAAGATAGCATTAAGATAAAGAAGGTTAGCATAGTATGTAGAAAACACCCTAAAACGAGGATGGTCGGGGGTGGCGCTGAGGAGGCGACCTCGTCTGGGGATGGAGCTGCGGAGGCGACCCCACCTGGGGACGGTGATGGGGCGGTTGGCGCTGGCGACGGGGCTCCTGCTTCCCTGTGGGCGGATTTGGTGTCCAAACCGGTCTGCCCTCACCAATCGTGCCGGCCAATCACGCTTCCGGAGGACCCTAAGGAACCTTTCTACAAAGGGGATGATGGGAGACCGAGGATGAAGATTCCGCAACTGGTTATGGAAGCAATGGAGGATTACCACAAGACCTCGGTTGTGGTCCAGATCATGGGAAGAAGGTGCGTTCTCCAGCAGTTCTACGGTTGGATTATGAGGACCTGGAAACCGAAGAGCGGCATACAGCTATCGCCATTCAAGGAAGGTCTGTTACTGGTCAGGTTCGGGTCTGAGGAGGATTTGAGGGTCGCCTGTGATAAGGGCCCTTGGTTCTTTGATAACAAACTCGTCCTGGCATCCAGATGGTCGCCGGATGTGGAAGTTAGCCGGGCTAAGCTCGAGACGGCCCCTGTGTGGGTGACCTTTCCTGACCTGGGGTGCCACTGGTCAAGGAGGGCTATCATGATCATGGGTTATGCTATCGGTACGCCTAAGGTGGTGGACTTTGTGGAGTCGGGGAGATATGAGGGGGCTTCTCATCTGTGCATTGACATCAAAGCTGACAAGAAGCCACCACCTACAGTCCTCATCGAGTTACCTGATGGTAAGGAGATGGAGGTTAAAGTGGTGTACGACGCTCTGCCTGATAGGTGTCATGCGTGCAAGGTGTTTGGGCATATGCCTAAGGAATGCCCAAACACGAAGAAGAACACGTCGGTTGAAGGAGCTGCCAGAGGGAGATCCAAAAGTGTTCGTCCGAATAGGAGCCATAGAGAACCTACTGGATCGGGGAAACAAGTTGTTGTGGACGCGGTGCTGGAGCCTGCTTCTGCTCTGCCGACCTCCACAGCGGCCGAGTGTGGACAGAGCTCAAAGGTGAGCGATCCCAGCCCTTCTGCTTTAACCGGTGGCCCAGCGATGCAGGCTTTGGATCAGCTGGGTACTCCTGGAAAGTCCCATTTGGCTGAGCGGAGGATGAAGGACAAACAGGTTGAGGTGATCTCCGATGGTCCTAGGAGCCCGAGGAGTGCGAATCAGTTCCAATTTCTTGAAGAGTTTCAGGAGGAGGGTGAAGTGGTACCTGACACCATGAGGAGGGCTACCCGGAGCGGGCCCAATGGTGAGAGGGGCGGCAGAGGAAGAGGAAGAGGAGGTAACCGTGGCCCTTCCGGAAGGGGGGGACAAAACAGATCGACAAGATGAACATTCTTGCGTGGAACGTCAGAGGCGCCTCTAGGCCTGGTAAGCAGAGGGTCCTTAGACGTATCCTTGAGAAGGAAGGAGCTGAGATTGCTGTGTGCGTTGAGACACGTATCAGTAGAGAAGTTGGCGAGCGTGTTGAGGGGTTATTCCCTACAGGGTGGGGTTTTCTGTCCAACCTTAGTGAGATTGAGGGAGGCAAGATTGCTTTGGGGTGGAAGAAGGAAAGTTGGGATGTCCAACCCATCTTCTCTTCGGATCAGTTGGTGGTTGTGAGCTGCATCAACATGGGTGGCTTCCACTTTGTGTTATCTGCAGTTTATGGTTCATATGCTGAGAAGGATAGGAGGAGACTATGGCAGCAGATTGTGGAAACGACCCAACATGAGGTGCCGCAGCTGGTGATAGGCGATTTCAACAGTACAAGGAGAGCTAAAGAGAAGATCGGGGGTCTGCCGGTGCCGGATTCTGTGCTGAACAGATTCAACGACGCTGTGATTGAGGCAAATCTGATGGAGCTGAACACTAGAGGAGGCATAACTACATGGCACAACAAACAGAAACCCATCAGGAGGATCTCGAGCTGTCTTGATAGAGGCCTTGTGAATGAAAGGTGGCTGGATTTTTTCCCTTATGCTTCCATATCCCTTGGTGCACATACAAACAACGATCACGCATGGATGAACATCAGCCTTACACAGAAAAGTACCCCCAATAGGCCTTTCCGTTTCCTAAACCATTGGTTGGAATGGAAGGGCTATGATGAGGTCATAAGAAGAGCTTGGAGTATTGAGGTCAGTGGCAACCCTATGTTTGTTGTTGTTGAAAAGTTGAAGAATGTGAAGATGGAACTAAAGAAATGGTCAAATGATCTAATTAATCTTGAAAACCTTGCCAAGGAGGCTTCCATAGTGTATGATAAAGCTGCTAGACTGTTGAGAGAGAACCCTTCTTCGACTAGGCTCATGGAGGAGGAAGAACAGGCGGGGAAATGCCTCTTACAGCTGGAGAAAGCCAAAGAAGTTTATTACTGGCAGAGAAGTAGAATAAGATGGATTAGAGATGGGGACAGAAATTCTAAACTGTACCATGTGGCTGTGAAAAGAAACAACATGAAGGACCATATCCATAACCTCATCGATGATAGTGGCAATATGATTGATGAGGAAGCTAAGGTGGCGGAGCTTGCGGTCGATTATTTTTCTGATTTGTATAACAAGGGTGGTGATGATGGTCGTTTGCAGTCTTCCTTGCCATGCAGAGTCACTGAGGAGATGAACAGAGGTTTGATGAAAGTTGTTGATGATGATGAAATCAGGAAAGCGGTCTTTTCCATTGGCGCTTCCAAGGCTCCGGGCCCGGATGGGTTCAATGCGAAATTCTTTCAGATGGGTTGGGCGGTTGTGGGAGAGGACATTTGCAGAGCGGTCTGTTGGTTCTTGGTTGGTGGAAGGATGGTTAGACAGGCTAACCACGCATTTATCAGACTTATACCAAAGAAAACTAATCCGTCTGAGATAGTGGATTTCAGACCTATTGCCTGCTGCTCTGTCCTGTACAAGATCATTAGTAAGATTCTGGCGAATAGACTCAAGGTGATTTTGCCTGCCATCATTTCCCCCAACCAGGCGGCTTTTGTGGAGGGCAGATCCATTTCTGATAATACCCTACTGGCGAGAGAGTTTCTGGCTGAGTTTGGAGTGAAGACCTCAACCAAGAAAGCGTGTATCAAAGTGGATATTTCTAAAGCCTATGACCGGGTCAGTTGGGATGCTCTGGTGAAGTCCATGGTGGCTTTGGGCTTCGATAGGAGATGGATCGAGACGATCAAGGAGTGCATCCAGACTACATCCTTCTCTGTTCTAGTGAATGGGATCCCTCATGGGCTGTTTAGAGCGTCCAACGGGTTGAGGCAAGGAGACCCTCTTTCGCCTCTTCTGTTCTCTATTGTGATGGAAAATCTTTCGTGGTTGGTGTACAATGCTGAACAAAGGGGTTCTATCAAGGCGTTCAAAGTCAGAGGTACAAAAGTGGAATCTCACTTGATCTTTGCGGATGATATACTCTTCTTCTTAGCTGGGCACTGTAAGTATATGAGAGGCATGCACCTTATCTTGGGAGAATTTGGCAAACTCACTAGCCTGTACATTAGTGAGATAAAGTCACAAATTTTCCTCTCAAGATCTTGCGACACCAGGAGAGGAAGGTTGAGGAGGGCCTCTCGGCTGACAGAAGGTCTCTTCCCCACGAGATACTTGGGCATTCCCCTCTCTGGAGGAAGAGGGAAGGGCGTTGATTACCGTGCTTGTGTGGATGATCTCAGAAAGACTACAGATAAGTGGGGCGGTACTCCCATCTCTATGGCAGGTCGGGCTATCCTTTGCCAATCGGTTCTCAGTGGAAAAGTTAATTTCTGGTGCAGGCAAACTGAGTTTCCTCTCTATATTCTCGAGAAGTTCAAGTCCATTGTGGCTAATTTTCTGTGGGGAGGTGGTTACCATGCCGTGGATTGGGAGACGGTTATTATACCCAAATATGCGGGCGGCTTGGGCATCTCTTGCCCTATTCAAATGGCTGGTAGGACAACTGTTTTGAGGGTGAATAGTTTTGTGAACTGCACTAATTCGTTGTGGGTGGAGTGGATGAAAACCAGGTATGGGAGCTTGGAGAGGAACCACCTGTTGGGCGATTCCATAGTGTGGAGGAAGATGGTGGCTGCGGCAAAAAATCTGAAGGAGACGGGCCGGCTACAGCAGATTTCGGGTGGCACATATAGCTGCTGTTTGCGGCCCAACTATCATATGCCGCAGGTGGCTTGGCATTCTGTTCTTTGGAAGCGTGGGAACTGCCCTAAATGGAGCTTTACGGCCTTCAAAGCCATTAGTAGAAGACTCTTGACTAGGGATAGGATGAGGAGCTGGGGGCTGAACTACGACGAGAGCTGTGTGTTGTGTGGTAAGGCTCCTGAAACACACTGCCATCTGTTTTTTGAGTGTGACTATGCCGCATACTTATGGAAGAGGGGAAGCCTGAAGTGTGGATGGGGCGGCCAACCGCCCATGGTGCTTCACGAGATTATCCCTTGGCTAATTCATCTCACTGAATTCAGTCCGAGGAGCCGGTCCTTCGGGGGGTTGTTCTTAGCATCCACCATTTACCATGCGTGGGGTGAACGGAACGCTAGAACGCATGGGAAGAGACCGAGAGATAAGCTACAACTTTTTGATGTAATTAGTCATAGTTTGTTTTGGTTTTTCAAAGCTAACCCCTTGTACATGGTTGGTGTGGATACCATGGTTCTGGAGAGATGGGACCTTGTTGGTCATGTATACTATATGGGGTTTTTTTTGTTATCCCCTATACTTTTTCCTTGGTTCTGATTAGTAATATTTTACCTTATCCAAAAAAAAAGAAGGTTAACATAAAACACAAGGTAATTATATTACTAACATCAACATAATTTTAAAATTAAGGTTATCCTTAACCCTAGAATTACCAATAAGGAGAGTTATGGGTTGTAACACATATCTTAATAAGTTGTCTAGCTTGGGACTCATACATCTCATGGATCATGTTTTACATATTTCAGATTTCTCATAATTTTGGAGGTTAGGTATTATAACCTTCTCACATTTGGGTTCACCCTCTTTGGAGTTTGTTCCATCACTTCCCAAACAAAAGGTCCCTTGTAAAGAGCTACCTATCTCATTTGGGTTAGGTTATATAACATTCTCACAATTTTGTTCACCCTTTTGGATTTCATTCCAAAACATGAGTTTCAACCATATCTAATTCATCATACTTACAAATTACATATACCTACCTACATGCATGAATGAAATTCCACTGCCAAAGTGTAACACAATAAGATTAGGAAACTAACCATATGCATCACATATAGAGATAGACCAACTAGGATTACATAGTCAAAACTTATCTTAAGACATAAAGAACTAGTTTTGAGTCCTAATTCAAACTCATATAATCAAAAATCAAACGTATTTTCTAGTCTACCTTCTGTCCTAACCTTTATCATGGATCTAGAAAATGTAGATTATACATATATCATCTTAGAACTCTCATCTAAACTGGTGTTACATATATTTCTCCCATGTCATATGGACATCTACTTCCTAGCATCGTAACACTTTCTTATGTATATACACATATATACACATCAAATAGTTATCTCCATTATTGAAACAAGTAGTAGTAAATTGACCATACTTCTTACGAATTTAAATCAAATCAAAATGTGAGATACCAACACACGTCGAACTACCCGGCACCTAGACAGTGTATACTTTTGTAGAAACCCTAAGAACATAATGTAGTAATATGCCCATGATTTACACTCCCCATAATACCTCCCCTCCCTCATTCAACTTACCACGTGTCCCATACCATAGTACATTAGGAGAAGAGGTAAAGAACTTGAGAATTAATAAAGCCCACACCTAGCTCTAGAACATCTAGGTTTATAACTTGACAATGTAACTCTGATATTGACAAACTACTTAAGGTTTTCTAGTTGCTTAAGTTTTTAGTTTGGACTTAATAACTTGTGGTATGAAATTTAAAAGTGTAAACATTTGATTCGTTCTTTGAAAACAATTGCAACGACCCTAGATTCACACAAAAAAACATGAGATTGTTACCAAAGAACATCAGTAGTGCATACAACATAAGACTTAGCATGAACACTGGAAAAACCATCAAACTATGTATACACATTTATAAAAATACATGACTTTTATGCAACACTTGGGGTACATTTCAAGGAAGAAATAACAACTAAGAACATACAAAAACTTTACATGATCTATAACACCTTTCCACCTAGCACTTTCACAAAAGACTCACATCTTCTTTCCTACATATGTGCTATATCAGAACCTAAAAACATCGATAAGAACAACAAGGTTAACACAACATGTTGAGTATTTGGTGTAGGGTTTTGTGGGAGGGGCATTGTTGAAAAAAATTTCTCAACAAATTCCTTAATCCAATAGATCAGTCACAAACATAAAATGTCACCATCTTAAAAACATAAAAGGGATATCCAATATACCTTGGCACATACTAGTTTTTGAACAACTAGACACATCTTATGTCTATGTAGAACTAACATATCTGGATCAAATCCCAAGTCATTGCTTATTATTTTGATGACGTTGTTTCTATTGCCTCATCCTTGCAGCCAAACCTTACCTTCTCTATGGAGAATTTGCTTGTCCTCAATTCTCTACCTTGTACATGCAAATGTGGGAGTCTTAGTAAACCACCTCAGTTGTTTAGAGGAAGTGGAAGTAGGTGTTTGCTTTCTCCTTTGCTCTTCCTATCATGAGTGTTGTCCTTGGAATGAGTTCTATTTCTTTCAAAGGAATACCTCTTAGATATCTTTTGTCTCAATGTATGTTTTCCACATAGATGTCCATCCCTTTATAGATAAAATTATGGATCAGGGTACCATGAAGTAGTTACTGCCATGAAGGATGAAGAGTCCATTATTAGATGGAAATATTAAATACAATGGTTGAACCTAGGTGACCGTAACACAAGGTTCTTCTATAACTCCTTAAAGAACCCCCTAAAGAACAGAAGACACATGAACCAAATCTGGCGTCACGCAAGAAACTTAAAATAGGAAAACACATAAATTGGTTACATAATTTTAAAAAGCCCAAAATCAAATTCATTTGACCACTAGGATTACAAATTTGTTCAACTTTCTATTTTCCCTTTTCCAACTTGCACTTGATAGTCAATTAACTTACTGGCTTATTTGATTGGTTGGTTACTTATCCAAAAAGTGATTAGTTTGTAGCTAACACTCAATTTCTCAATTGATCCAGAGTATCCAAATAATGGATTGACTTATCTAGTTGACCATTGGTAAAAAAACTAGGCTTTACATAATATGTAACCATTATAGTTATGTGTTTGATTGTGAACTTCTTTCCCTTTATCATCCTTACATGTGTAGCCCCTAGGTTCCACGTTATGTTGGCAATGAAACCATACAAAAAATAGCAGTATCTAGAAACTTGACCTTGCTATCAAAGTAATTGTAATAAGTTAAGAATAATTTCAACCTATAACTAACAAATGCACCATGAATCTCTACTACCTTTGTCATAGATATCTAGATTGAACTCGATGCATGGATCAATCATTCTTTCAATTCTAGAACCATATAAAATATTAAGATTTAGTGTGCCCATTATCATATATCAATTCAAATGAGCATCACCATGCATTTCATAGTCTCACTTTATCAAGTGGACAAGATATTGGTCCAATAGGTAGGAAAAGTCCATCCACATCACTCATAATAATCCATATGTATCATAGTGTACCAATCACTAGTTTTATGGCAACCCTTACTCAAAGTCATGTTTGGTAGTGTTGAAGTACACAAAACAACATGTGATCATTGTAGCAACTTTGGGTCTAAGGATCACATTCACTAATGTAGCATTAAGATGTAACTGTAACTACCATGACATAGATTCCATGCGTCATTCTTAAGGTGGGCTTGTCCAAAAGGAATTCTTATTTAACAAGTACCCATGTATATGAATTGATATCATTTATCATATACTAAAGAGACACGGTCATCATGAAACACACACACTAGTCTTATGTATTATTGTTGTCCTATAATATCAAAAATTATAATTTATCAAGTACATAAATAATAAATACTCTAAAGTATACATATTATCTCATGTCCAAGTCCTTAATGCAAACCATATAACATGTAGTCAAAAGATTCTTAGGACGGTACTATATTCATTCGTTATCTCAATACTAAAGAAAACATAAGAATAACATCCTTTTATTAAAAATATAAGCATATGCAATGTATCCCTACATCACATGATGGCTCTTAGGGCATTAAATCACATGTTATTCCTATAAGGCAATTTCTATTGATGATGTGGAAAAGTAAATATGCAATACAAAATTGGTCAGTATTGTAAGTGTAAGACCCCTAGCCTTGCTTAAAGTGTTGAATATGCTTAAATACCACAATTGAGTGCTTTAAACCATAATATAAGCTTTTTATATGCTTTATACCATGTGACAAGCTTAAGTTTCAAGTTTGGTCCAATTTGGACACTGTTTGTGCAAATTATGCAATTTTGTGCACATTTTGGACTTTTATGCAAATTACCCATATGAGAGGTTTTAATTGCAATTTGTCACATGTTTTATGTTCCTTATATGTTTTCTTATCATTCTTGATCTTTTTGATCTATGGGAAGCCTATTTGTATCTTAGTTTGGTGGTGTTACTCTTCAAGGGTGACTTAGGGTTTACCCCTTCATGGATGAGCTACCTTTAGAGGCTTTGAACCAATGATCCCCCTATTTGGTGGACAACTGGTGTTAGAAACAGGTGGTTAGAACTGATGGTCATCCCTATAGGAAGTAGGTCAATGGTTTTCTTTTTTGGGTTCACTTGGACCGATGATTCACTTAAAATATGTGACGAACTGATGATTCAGCACTTATGTGATTAGGGTTCTAAGGAAACTGATGGTTACTATGCTTGGAGGACGATGGTTGGCCTGGATATCTAGAAACCGATGTCTAAGCAGGTCTCCACCACTGGTGGAGCTACGGTTTGCATGGTCATGGAAGCTCTTGGCCTTGGACACATGGATAACTACTAGGACACCTCAAGCTTCTCTTCTCCCTTATCCATAAGCTTTATATACCTATCCTTTAGCTCACAAATGAAACCTTTGGTTTCTAATCTCTTACCTCATCTCTATATATTCTTCCTCTTTACTATTTCTTGGTGACAAGGGTGACCAAGGTTGGTCCAAGCAACGTCTGGACTCCTCCAGTCGACCGGTTGGGCCACAAGCCAATCAATTGTCTTCTCCTGTCATCTAGCCTCCCCAATATTCTAGTTAATTAGTTTGCCATCTGAGCAGAACACCTTTTTTCCATAATAAAAAGTAAAAACTATCATATTCCTACTTATTACATATTACATGGTAATAGGGAAACCTCGAGTTACATTTGAGGGGGACATAGGAAGGAAAACATTAATACTTTCACGTATGGAAAAGGAGAGAGAGGCTCAGTATGCAAATTGAGATATAAACATGAATAAAAACCATTCAACCATGTATGAAGATCTAGGGGGTTTTGGCCATAACCATGCTAACATCCACCATTAAAATAAATTTTAGGGTGACACGTATAAATTACACACACATATATGTATATATGTGTGTGTGTGTCTATATATATATATATATATATATATATATATATATATATATATATATATATATATATATATATATATAGGCTGTTCAATCGTCACCCGTGCGGGTATCCAGATTTTCGGTACCGCTGGAGTTACTCGGGGTGAAAAGAGTAACTATATGGTACACTAGAGTAACTCTTTTGAATCAAAAGAGTAACTGTATTGATATATAGAGTAACTCTGAGAGCAAAAGAGTAACTGCGCAGAAAATATACAGTCAGTAAATATATGGACGGGTTTTTTGATTTGGGGGGGGGGGGCAAATGATATTATTTTTGGATCAAAATTTTTGGGGAGCTAGATAAAATGCTCCTCTACAATTGTGAAAAAAAATAAAAAAAATATCAGGAAGTGTGCACGGGTAGCTACTCGTGTGGATATTAAAGATGAGCCCATATATATATATATATATATATATATATATATATATATATATATATATATATATATATATATATATAATGGGTTTATCTTTAATACCCGCGTGGGTAGCCTAATTTTTCACTACCCGCACATCCAAAAGAGTAACTATATGGTATACAAAAGTAAATCTAAAGATCAACAAAGTAACTATATGGTACACAAGAGTAATTCTGAGATAAAAAAAGTAACTTCACAGAAAATATACAGTCATTAAATATATGGACGGGTTTTTTGATTTTGGGGGGGGGCAAATGATATTATTTTTGGATGAAATTTTTTGGAGAGCTAGATAAAGTGCTCCTCTAAAATTGCGAAAAAAAATTAAAAAAGAATGACGGGAAGGGTGCGCGAGTATTAAATAAATCCCCTATATATATATATATATATATATATATATATATATATATATATATAGAGAGAGAGAGAGAGAGAGAGAGAGAGAGAGAGGTTAGGAAGTGTGTACTAACCCATACATGTAACTTATGTGAACCTGACATTAAAATGGAACATGTGGAGTATGCTTAGACAATTTAACCATATAAATTGATTCAACACTATATAGATTAGATGTGTTTAAAAAATCATCACCATATCTCATATGGTTCATGAGATATAGCAATATCTCATCCAAAAGTTTTTGTAGTTTTTTCAACTTATTGTTGATTACTAAATACACATATTCTTTCATATGATGATGTATGGATATCGGATTGTGGTGATTTTTGATACACATCTTATCTAAGGGATATGCATCACACCCATAAGGTCAAATTTTTGAATCAAATTTCACAATCATTGGGGATTATATTTCTAGTACTTTTGAAATACATGGTGATTGGGAGACTGATCCGAATATTATGAGAAGTATGGTAGTTGAGCATTTCAAGAATATCTTCATTGGGGATTATATTTCTAGTACTTTTGAAATACATGGTGAATTCTATAAGATCAGTGACATAGAAAAGAGAGAGCTGCAAGACATTCCATCTAACGAGCAAATAAAAAGTGCCTTATTTGATATGGGCAGTCTGAAAGCCCCAGGCCCTGATGGGATGATTGCTAGTTTTTACCAGAAGAATTGGGATCATGTTGGTAATTCTGTTATTGAGTTTGTTAAAGAGACTTTCAGAAAAGCTGAGATTAGTAGGGAGAATGCTAAGGCTCTTGTTGTCTTAATCCCAAAAACTGATAAGCCTAGCTCGTGTAATCATCTTAGGCCTATCAGTCTTTGTAACATTGGTTATAAACTTGTGACTAAGGTCATTGCGAATAAGCTGTTGGATCTGATGCCCAAATTGGTTTCTGAAACACAATCTGCTTTTATAAAAGGGAGACAGATTAGTGACAACATTATTATAGCACAAGAGGTTATTGACTCTATGAGAAAGAGAAGGAGTGGAAAGGGTTTAATGGCTATTAAGGTGGATCTTGAGAAGGCTTATGATAAATTAAGTTGGCATTTCATTGAAGATACTCTTATTGATATTGGACTGCCTGAAAACTTGATCAATCTGATTATGTCAACTCTCCTGGAGGGGTCGTGTAGAATTCTTTGGAATGACAATATTACTGAGGAAATTCATCCTAATCGTGGAGTGAGACAAGGGGATCCCCTGTCCCCTTTTATTTTTGTATTGTGTATGGAAAGGCTCACACAACTTATAAATAAGTTCATTAGGCAAAAGAGATGGAAGCCTATTAAAATTTTGAGGAATGGCCCTGTCCTGTCACACTTATTTTTTGCTGATGATATGCTTTTATTTGTGGAGGCTTCCACTACTCAAATGAGTAACATTATGGACTGCCTGAGTAGCTTTGGGTTAAGCTCGGGGCAAATTATGTCTAAAGAAAAGTCGAGGATTTTTTTCTCAAGGAATGTTAAAAATGATACGAAGAGGAGTATTAGCGATCTGGCTGGTCTCAAGATGTGTGATGATTTGGGTAAATACTTAGGTGTTCCTCTCATTCATTCCAGAGTCAGCGAAAGAATGTATGCACCTCTTATTGATAAGTTCAACAGGAAGTTGAGCAAATGGAAGTCGAGGCATCTTTCTCTTGCAGGTAGAATCACCATGGCCAAGAGTGCCTTATGTTCGATTCCTTATCATGTTATGCAGACTACCAAGCTTCCAAGCTCTGTGTGCAATATTATTGACAGAACAGTGACGAAGTTCCTATGGGGAAGTAAGGGGGATAAGAAGAAGGTTCATCTTGTACCATGGCACACTGTGTGTCTGGCCAAGGATAAGGGTGGTCTAGGGATTAGACCGGCTGAAAGTATGAATAATGCATTCATTATGAAAATAGGATGGAAATTGCTGAAAGATACTAGTTCGTTGTGGACCAGGGTCTTGAAAGGGAAGTATTTTAGCAAGGACTCTTCTTGGTTAAGTGCAGAGGGAAAGAGAGGATCTGTCTTGTGGAATGCCATCTTTAAACTTAAGGATGAGATAAAGGAAGGGATCAGCTAGAATATTGGAAATGGCAAGGAGGTCTTGTTTTGGATGGATCCCTGGGTGGAGGGTGAAAAGAGCCTCATTTACAGTTCTAAACATGAGGTGAATTTTAGTGAACGTCATAAAATGGTATGTGATTATGTCGATGATAAGGGGGAATGGAATTGGAAGGAGTTTGAAGCTAAGCTTCCTATTTCTATTATTATGAAAAATTTCCAACGTCTTACCCCCCAATAACCTCCAAGGCAAGGATGATATTTTTTGGGCTTGGAGTAGTGGGGGTGATTTTACTATGAGCACAGCTTATAACGAAGTTCTCTGCAGATCTGATCATATTCATCCTTCTGAGAATTGGGGTATTATATGGAACTGGCCTGGACCGGAGAGGATCAAAGCCTTCATTTGGGTCCTTACTCACCAAAAGATTCTGACCAATAAGGAGAGATGTAGAAGGCATATGGATATTTCAACCGGTTGCCCCAGGTGTAGATATGAGGATGAAGATTGCATACATGCTCTTAGGGATTGTGACAAGGTGAAGAAGATCTGGATAGACTTGAAGGCTCATGAGAGAGTCAAAGATTTTTTCAAATTAGATCTCAGAACCTGGATCATGACTAATTTAAGAATTAATAAAGACAACTGGGCTATTATCTTCGGAGTGGCTATCTGGAGAATGTGGGGAGATAGGAACAGATGGGTCTTTCAGGAGGAGGAATCAACTGAGGTTAACTCTTTCAGAGCTATACAAAGCAGGACTAGGGACATTGTGGAAGCCAATGATATGGACAGTAAGCTGAGAGTTCCAAATAGAAAAATTACTGTTTGGGTAAGCTGGGAGCATCCTAAGGAGAACTAGGTGAAAGTGAACGTGGATGGTGCGCTGGATAAAACCAGGGGAATTGCTACTTCAGCTGGAGTGGTTAGAGATGAGAGTGGAGAGTGGATTGAAGGGTTTTACAGCATGATTGGGTTGTGTTCCATTCTGAAAGCGGAGCTCTGGGGGATTTTAGATGGAGTGAAGATTGCTTGGAAGCTGAACAAGAAAAAGGTCATTATTGAGTCTGATTCGCTGGCTGCTATTAAAGCTATCAATAATGAATGCACTATATCCAATGATTGTCAGCAGCTGATTCTCATAATCAAATCGTATAGATGCAGAGATTGGATTCTTAAATTTTGCCACATTTACAGGGAGGCCAATCAAGTTGCGGATAAATTGGCTGAATTAGCTCTGAATGAGAACCTTGGCATGAAGGTGTTGTCTACCCCGCCTAGTGATTTGATTGACATCTTGGAACGTGACAGAGAAGGTGTGGGACAGCCCAGGATGATTACTGTTTAGGTGCCTCTCTTTTGTTGTTGTTGTTGTTTAAGGTGTTGGTGTTTTTGTACCTCTGTTTGCCTTAACAGAGTTTGCGTGAGTTCTTCTTTGTTTAAAGTATGTGTCTTTTGCTGTTTGTTTTTGTGTCTTGGTCATGTCTGTAGTGTCGTTTGTTTAGAGCCTGCATGGAGAGGGCGGGGTGAATAAAATACCTCTCGGCTTTAATTAAAAAAATTTCACAATCATCATAAATAAAGATGAGTACATGTAAGCTACTCAAGTACACAATTCTTTTAGCCACACACACATACACACACACACACATATATATATATATAGGGACCGTATGTGATATTTAATCAGATATGTACATCAATCATTTAAATATTCACATTATATGTAATAAATAAATGCTAAAACTAAAATCCGATCATATTGATTAAATCTGAAAGTAGAGTAAATTGATGTGACTCTAATACCACTGTTGGGAAATATGACATCATATATGATAGCAGAAATAAAAAATTTACTACCATATTCCCCTTAAACAACAGTTCATGTCAACAACTTTTGGATTGGGAAGGAAGGATGCAAGGCATATACCTGGCCCTGGAGCAAGTTCAACGACTATCCTTGCTGCAGCGTGCTTCTTTCTCAAGCAACACCTAGACTGTATTTGGAGGTGGCCTCCTAGTTTTGCACCAAAGACGATGACTAATGAAGTCCTCCTAGCGGGTGCAAAGGCCTCCTTGCCTCTACCTAGTCCATGTGGACCACCGGGAACTCCACATTGTGCTACTAAAGACAACACGAATGAGTTGTCTGTTTGAACATCAACCTACTAGGGTTGATTTGCTCTGTCGTATTGTCTCTCCCTTCTTGTCCCTCCCTTTTATGGGTATAACTTGCTCGAGCTCTCTAGTTACCACAACTATAAAGGACAACATTTGTCAGAGAGTATTTTTGTGTCCTATAAAAGTCTCAACTACCCCTCCTATTTATAGGAAGGTCAGGGTCATGGTCTCCAGATCAACTATGAGTCATAGAGATGAAATTTCATGAATGTTTTGAAACCTACAAACCACAAACTGGTCAGTTCACATCTGAATGATCAGCTCACATTTAAGTCGATCTGTTCAACCACTGAATTGATCGGTTCACTATGTTTCCTATATTGGCTTTTAATGTTAGATTGATTTACAATATGGTGTCAACATCAATCCTTAATCTAATCGCACTGACCACTAAACCAGACAATTCACAAGTTGAACATCATTTTAGACTTTGAACCGAATGATTCACTAAATGAACCGGCCAGTTCAAGTCCCAGTTCAGGAAATGTTCAACCAATGTAGTTTAAATTGACATGGCACTTGAATCGATTAGTTCAACACTTAAACCAGTCGGTTCACAGTCATGTTAGTCAATTTTCAGAAATTGTTGTTTAAATTGAATACCTAAACACTTTAGTAGTAAAGTTACACATCATTCATGAATAAACTTCTTTTTCATATACATCCTAAGTGTGTGACCCTGTAGGTCTCAAATTACATTGACACTGAATGTCCATAGCCAATTTATGATATCGCAAGTAATGAGCGGTGTCTAGCAGCACATCATTGCTACCCAAGTAATTAGAAAGTTAGAAAGCAACTACAACATATAGTTTGTAATTAGTGTTATCATGATTGTGTAGTTCCTTTGTTTCTGATCTCTGGATTGAACTCGAAGCATGGAATTGTCATCCTCTTCAATGCTCAATCCATGTTCCTTATACTCGAGCAAACTATATGAGATGCATGTGAGCTCACATATCACATATTGAGTCACACGAGTACGGTCATACATTTCTCAATCTTTCTTATTAAGTGTCTTGGATATCAATCTCCTATAGGAGGGACAAATCCCATCTACATCACTCACACTCAATCCCCATGTGTCACAACATACCCAAACACCACCTTTATGGTAAACCTTATTCAAGGTCATGTTGGATGATGTCAAAATACATTGAACAACATGTGATGAGTGTAGTGACTTCAGGTCTAAGAACCACAATCACCTCTATTACTATGAGAGCTGATTCAGACTACCATTCCATGGTCTCCATGTTTCACTCTCAAGGT
Source organism: Alisma plantago-aquatica (assembly GCA_963693085.1). NCBI lineage: Eukaryota > Viridiplantae > Streptophyta > Magnoliopsida > Alismatales > Alismataceae > Alisma > Alisma plantago-aquatica. Next base: position 12,676,558 of record OY856414.1, on the reverse strand, counting down.
GGGTCTATCTGGTACACTATTCTCTGCCAAGTACATATATAACAAGAATGCATGTACTCTTATCATACATATGATCTCATTGTTTAGGTCCTCAACATGAAGACATATGTTATCAAGTAACATCATTCTTTATACATTACTATGTTTGTGTCATCATCTCATGATCGAGACAAACACAACAAACTAAATTACCTCTATCACTATCAAATCAAGTATATGATGCCCCATTACAATGTTCATATGATTGGATATATGTACAATCAAGCCAAACCCAACACCTCCTACAACCTTCATCAACATGTCTCTCAATTGTCAATAGAAATAGTCGAGATGAAAATGTGAAGTCCAGCCTAATTAATACAACTAGAAATGAGCATTTGATCCATTTCATTGATGATTTGGGCATCCCATACCAAGGGTTTTACATAATAGCAATATGTCCACCTTCTATCTGCTCTAAATTAGGCACACATCCCCAACCAATAGGGACTAATCCAAATACTCTCTCATCAACATCTTATCTGATCCATGTATGTAGGCAAACCTCAATGATCGTCTAACCTCAGTGATAATCTCTCTTAGCTTTCTTTTCTTTTCAGGTTGAGAGACCCCTCATAAATTCCATGCTAGGATGCAAATTTAAACCTTCTAATGATGGACATCTAGGCTGGGAGTGGCCTCTCCTCTTCTAGTCCTCCTAGGGGAAGACCGAGTTCTGGTCATGCCCACCTCTTCAACTATGATGTTGTCCTCCAATCCCTCTAGAAGAATGAATTGGTTAGGGGTTTCCATCTCAGGCTCCCTCTATCAGTTAGAACCGCTGGGAGTCAAAGTAGCCTTTATTGGTAAGGTATGCTTGTAGTGCCAATCATATGATGATTGACACGGCATAATTACCTATAAGGATTTGATTAATAATACAATATATATTAATGGAAAGCTTCCAATTCATCTATTTTACTCAGTTATGAGATAATGAGGATACAAAGTGAATGTCTAGAGAATTATATTACTCAACTATGTATGTTTTCAAGTTCCTATCCTTGTGATGAGATCATACAGATGTTTAGAGTACATATACATATTCTCATTATGTCCATGATTGGTTGTTATTATGGAAGGTTGGTAGACAACAATAACACATAAGATCAGAGTGTGAGTTGGTTGATGACTAAATCTCATTAGTCATAATATGGCAATATCAAACCAAGCACACAGATGCATGTTAGGGAACAGTGTATCGGACAAACCCACCTTGAGAGTGACACATAGTTTTGTGGTCATAGTCATCTCTCATAGTGAAGGTGATGATTGTGATTCTTAGACCTGAAATCAGTGCACTCGTCACATGTTGTTGGGTACACTTTGACATCATCAAATGCAGTCCTGAAACATGGGTTGTTATAAAAGTGATGATTGGGTGACTTTGACACATGGGGATAGACTGTGAGTGATATATATGGGATTTTCCCCTCCCACTAGAGTATGATACCTTGGCCACTTGATAAGTGAGATTGAGAAATGCATGTGCATGCATATGTGAATCAATATATGATATTGAGATCACATGATCTCAAATAGTCTGCTCTTAGTTCAAGGAACGAGATTGAATGTTGAAAGGATGAACAACCATTCCTCAAATTCATCCTAGATATCAGAGACAAAGTAATTATATAATCATTGTAACACCTTACACAAATTGTAGGTTGAAGTTGTTCTCCAACTTTCCATTTCACTTGGGTAGCACTGATGTGCGACTAGACACCACTCTTTGCTTATGATGTCATAAGCTAGTTATGGACATTCACTTCCAATGTGACATGGGACCTATAGGGTCCCACACATAGGAACTCATCTAGAAGAGGAGTTTGATCTTGTACGATAATTAGATTGATTACTAAAGTGTTAGATATTTAATTCACACAGCTGATTGCTTGATTAACTGACCATGTCTACCAAACAACCATCTCGTTGAGTGAGACCGCCGTCTCGGTAATCATAAAATGGAGCAGTGAAAGGATTGGTAATCTACTCTTCATGGGTACCAGAGATCGTCTCCTCGGTTGTTAGGGCTAAGTTCTACCCTTTAACCGACCAGTTCAATGTGATACAACAGACTGGCTCGAGTCAACTCACCAAACGGCCGTCTGGGTGAGTGAGATTGGTGTATCTCTTGGGTGAAACAACCCGCTTGGGTCGAACGGAGGTTCAAGATGTTTCCCAAATAGTTTCGATTGTCTTTACTTGAGGAATAAGGAAGTTAATATGAGATATTAATTGAGTTCAAAATAGCCAAATTCGTTTCACACCAGATGACCGTTTGGGTGCGCGAAACAGACATTTTGTCTGTTACGGTTACGAAAAATCAAGATCTTCTCATTCTTTCCACTCCCACACCTTTATCCCATTTCAGATAGCAACTGGGAACCTTGACCCTGGCCTCTGTTATATATAGAGGGGTACTGGGGGCTTCTCAGAACACAACACAGACAACTGAGAATTAGTTCCTCTAAAAACTGTTGTCCTCTCTTGTTGTGGTAACCAAGAGAGCCTGGGCAAGTCCTACCTGAAAAGGAGGGATAGACATCAGGAGAGAACAACTCCTTTCTATCCATTCTTGGTGAACGACAAGAGTTCTAGTAGGTTCGTGTGGACTATTATAGAGGTAGGAGTCCTTTGGCTGCTGTTCAAAGAGCAAAGTCAACCTGTAGTGTGTGGCAAGACCACAAGAGTTGCTGCAAAGGTTGCGCAGACAACTGTTTGTGGTGAAGACCAGGAGCTACACATCCACCATCCAAGAGCAACTTATCAACAGTTATAAAGAAGCGGATTTTTTTCTCTAGATGTACTCTAGGACCATGTATAACTTGCTAAAACAATCTTTCTTATTTCATAGTAGTTGAGTAGTGATCTTGTTGTATTGGGGAATATGGATAGATAAAAACTTTTGTTTTTGCTATTATACTTTGTGCCCGTATTTCCCAACAGCCTTAGATCCTCTCCTGACACTCTTGAATTCCATGTCAAGTTCCCTTGTAACCACATGACTTTCCTCGAACACCTTTTGTGCACCAATGATACCTGGCACCTCCTCACCTACAACTATAGCAACCTACTCCTAAGATACCATCTCAGTAACAATGTGTGGCTTCATGGGAGGTAGATCCCCTTCACTAGTAATAGAGTGATATCATTCACGGGAGGGCAGGCTACTTGGACGCCTTCCTCTTGTTCTTGTGGTGCATTGGTATTCTATTGGGATCACATCCACGCATGATTGGGGGGCTCATAATTAACAACCTCTCCCCATGACACTGGCTAGAGGTGTGCCCAAAAACCTTACAGGTATCACACCTATTCATAAACACATCATACTTGACATTAATCTCCAATTCTTTTCCATTTGGAAGTTCAAGCACGATCCCTGGAGGTGGATTCCTTTCAGTCGAAAATTCAATGCAGAGATGGGCTACTTCTGCAAGCTTCCCTCTGGTCAGGAAATATATCACCTTCAGAGTGCATGTGCAATATCCAAATATTGTAATGGCTCTCCCAGTCCAATGTTATTCGACCTCAAGGAGGGCCACCCAGATGAGAGTGGAGTTAATAGTATCTTTGTGGATATCAACTTCAGGTTACCATTTCCTTATCAACACCAACTATTGGTCAAAAAACTAGGGGCCCTACTCTAAGGAGGTAATTAGGTTTCATCTGATGTAAACTTGGCAAAGAATAGACCACCCACCATGGGAGAGATATGGAGATCCCCTTTCATAGCGTTCAAATCTCTTACCAGGGTAACACTATTCGACTGCACACCATATTAACATATGGTTTGACAGTGCAAACAAAGGCCATGATGAGAGATAACCTAATGACTGACTGGTGTTGAAATAAACACTCTCGTTAAGGCGAGTGAATGAAACACTGAACACATTCACAACTAATTTCCAATGTACAGTAGCATTTACGGAACGTTCTCCAAAAACAAAACAATTCATTAAGAAGACGCAGAGGCCACAGTCGCTAACTTAAGGTCTACTAAATGAATGATACCAGAAACCCCATAAGGTTAATAGGCACTATTTGGTTGAACATCCATAGGTCATCAAAATAGAATCTAACCACTGGTTAACAAGGGCTAAAAACATTGATTGATATATTACCTATAGCAAACACCCATCTCTTCCCATTTCTTGACAACTGCTGGTACATTGTCCACTTTCCATGTCCTTAGCATCCACCCACAGAGGTGCTAGAGCATGATTGTCTTCCTCAAAATCTATACTATGATGGACCATCTATGGAACTCATCCATCACCTCCACCATTGGGGGTGAAAACTCCATCTAGGGTTTGTCATCACTAGCTTGAAGTGTTGATGTACCACCATAGGATTCATCATAGTATCTGCCCATGATCTACCTACTGTTACATCTACTTTATTGTCAGCCTAGTGGGAGGGGGACCGAAGATGAAGAGGAAGGATGGGGGTATCAGAGGTGGAGGTCACGACAATGGAGTCTTCCCCATCCCAGTCATCACCCACCACGGGGATGACATAGCCACCCTAAAGAAGAGATGGATAGGATCTCACTCTAGAGAGTGAGAGCTATCTTTTCACTAAAATTACACAAATATGTTAATTTTAATATAATGGAATGCATTAAAAAATATGTATGTGTGTCCTTTGAGCGAACTATTAGCATAGTAGAATAGTTTGTTCTTTTATTTTTCTAAGGACGATTACTCTTTCTTGCAAGACATTGGTTTTTGTACCTATTAGGTGACTGTGTCCATATGTGGGTAACTGAAAGGGGGGCTTTTTGCTCCTTTTCGTGCACTAGAAACTTGGATTGGGGTTGATTGTAACATCTAGAAATAGTACAATGTTTGAATTGATTAATAATTCCAACCCTCGTATTGAGTGAGACCTTTTGGGTTGAGTGTTATACAAAAATTTCTTCTTGATTAAATATAAGTTATGTTAACTATTTTCCTTGATGATAGTGAAAGAGTACCTGATGACTATCAATTTATTGCTAGACTGAGTTAGATTGATTGACTAATGACTAGCTAATTTTATTGACAGACTAATTAATTAGTTATCGTTGGTCTTTGACTATGTGATTGCATATGTGATGTGGATTCTTTTTTCATACATTAGGATAATATAGGTACTTAGTTCAGTATGCCTATGGAAGGCACAATGCTCCTCTGGATCATATTGAAGACACTGGTAATCAGCTTATGTTCTTTTAAGATTGATGATATTTATATCATTATTTGTGTCATTATTATTTTCTTTTTCCTATCTTCACTACAAAAAATGATTTAGCTATGATTGTTTTGGTTACATTTTATTTATATGTAGCGAGAGCTATTTTTACTTATAAAATATATTTGTGTAACTGAAATAACTGTAGCCACCTCAATAAATATGATGTAGCTACAATGTTTCACTCCTATTAATTATATCAAGAGTAAATGTAATGAGATAGTTTAGAGGGACAAACTCCCACCTTCTCTCCCTATTATCCCCGTGCACTCAACACATCTATTTTATGAACGGTTCCCCCCACCCAATCGACGCCCTCACCCGATGACCTCATCTCTTCGTGCGTGCAGAAGCCTAACTCTCTACCCCTTCTCTCCATGGGCCAACACCCCCCCGACCAAGCGGCTGATTGTCACTGCCCTCGTGAGATGACCACCACCCACTAGGATGCTAGAGGGCCCTCTACCTAAAGCTCCTCTCCTGCAATTGAGATCACTAGAGATCATCACACCAACAACCCTCGACCGAATGTTGCCGTTATCGAATGACCTTCGCACTGTTGGACGGCCCTCTGCCTGACTCTCCTCCCCTGCACTCGAGATCATGTGTCCTCCTTTATCTCCAGGAAGGACACAGAGAGGAGCATATCACCTAGCCACTACTAGCCTCTGTCTCCGATCACCTGGCTGCCACTCGCCTCATCACTAGGAAGGGCGTTGTTGCATGATACTTTTCTTGTACTCCTCCTAGACCCTTGCTCTTTTCTAGAACTCTATAATTTCAGAAAGTATAGGGTGTCGTCACCGTCCTTTTCTCCTCCATGTTCCACATTTCAAATATTTGGTATGTGGTCTAAAATATTTTTAAATTTCTAATATGCTAATTTGCAATTGTATGAATCACATATTTCCTTTTTATACACACTTCATAGACATGAAAACATTGAGGCAAAATTCAAAAGTATATTCTTCTTAGATGACTATAATTAATCTATCAATTTTGTATGTCACGTAGGCTTAGAACGGAAAAATATAATGGGAGTATTATTGACTCTCATTAGATATGCTTACATTAATTTATAGGGTCTTGCGTCAATGATCTTCAGACGTCATGAGATGGTAAAATATGCATGGATATTCGATGCAATAAAAATTCCATAGAAATGAAATCATATTCTCATCTAATAGTATATTTTCTTATTAGATGATCTTGTAGTTTAATAGTTCTACAACTAGTTGGAATAATGACTTTATGGAGAGTCAACACATTGAATAAATTTTGTAGTAAAAAGGAGTAGTTACAGTTTATTTTTACTAGAAAATGGTAATATCTTTCCTAGTGTCAAAGTGCATCACCATGATCTCATTTCATTTCATAATATAATCATATTGAACACATGAATATGAGATTATAAAAGTCTCTTTAGATATATATATTTTTAGATTTATTTAATTAGCAAAGGTTCACATATGCATTTGATCATTTTATTTTGTCTTATTGTTGCGAGTACCAATACTGATGGAAATATACAATTCTAGTTTGAGCATTTTATTATTTTTGTGAGGTTTCTTACAACTTAGACAACACTATATATTGGGGAGACACGTAAGTTTTGCAAATTCAACGTTAGGAAGTTGGTCTTATTCACATCTATTTGTATCTATTAATATATATAAGATGAGTACAACATGACAATTTATGCATAAACTCTCCCACATATATAGGATTGCACACCCTTAGTGTATTATCTAAGAATTCCCTAAAGCAAGACATATGTCATGTCTACCTAGATCGTTACATAAACATCATACCAAACAACCATTTAAATTTGTGAATCAATATGCTACTTGATCCTCTGACATAGTAAGTTGAGAGCTTAAAATGATTCTTTTACTGAAAAGACCTCATTAGTTGTCACGGAAAAAGAGCATAAAAACCCTAATACATGATAGTGGTGCAAGTCTGAATACTAATAACATAAATAAAAAAGTTTAACATCAACGCGTGACAAATTTTTTGAATTGAAACAATATCTTTTTTTGGTAAATATTTGTTCTCTTTCATTGGAGACAAATATTTGTTGTTAATTTATTTTTTCCATTAAAATTAAATTATATATTAATATTTTAAATTTTCTATATTGAAACTAAGTTATGTAACAATTTTTAATACGATATTTTCTTCATTTTTTTTTCTTGATTATTATAGATAATCATGATAGATAAAAGTTGGATCCATGAGTAACATTGAACAAGAACAACATACTTACTTGGGGTGGTTAAATTTATATAGCATGAATTTGCAAAATCCAGTAGAGATGGGACTATCTTATGTCCTTGTAAAGAGTGCTTAAATGTGCACGGGTAAAATTGACAAGTCACAACTGAACACTTGCTATGGAATAGATTCTTGACCATCTACACAAATTGGAATTTTCATGGTGAGGGTTTATTTGATAGCTTTGAGGATTAACATGTAGAAAATGACACATACAAAGATGACATGAGAGACATGTTGCATGATGCGTATGGAGTATTAGAGGATGGGGAGAATATTGAAGATGACAACCATCGATTTGTATTTGTTGATGATGCAGAAGCTGAATAATTTTACAAATTGTTAGAGATTGTTGCATAAGAATTGTACCCTAGAAGTAAGAAGTACTCTAAATTGTACACCATTGTGAGGTTGCCTCACATAAAATATATCTATAATTAGAGTAAGAAGTCATTTTCTCAGCTGCTTGAGCTTTTGAAGGAATTGGTTCCAAAGCGTGAGACGTTGCCTGGGTCTTATTATATTTAAAAAAAACAACCAGGGACCTTAGACTTGAATATGATAAAATTGATGCTTCCATAAATCACTTCATTTTGAATCGAAAGGATTTTTCAGATAAGACTTCATGTCCGAAATGTGGTGCTTCTAGACATAAAGAAATTTGAATTGATGAAGCAGGTGCAGAAAATATTTGTATGAAGAAGAAAGGAGCTCCTTGTAAAGTTCTGCTCTACTTTTCCTTGACTTCTAGTTTGAAGAGATTGTTCATGTCTTCAAAACTGTCATCCCTAATGTTGTGGCATGATGAAATTTATACCAAGTATGGGATTCTTTGACATCCAACAGATTCTCCACCATGGAAGACATTTTATAATATGCATGTTGAGTTTCTTCTGATTCTCACAATGTTCATCTTGGATTAACTTCAGATAGATTTGATCCTTTTTGCCTTATGAGTCTATCATATAGCATTTGGTTCATCGTATTGATTCTGTACAACTTGCCACCATGGTTGTGCACAAAGTCTCCCAATTCTATCATGTCCATGACTATTCCTAGTCTAACTCAACTAGGAATGGAGATAGATGTCTACCTACAATCGTTGGTTATGGTGTTAAAAGAACTGTGGGAAGCTGGTGTTGATACTTATGATGCTGATTGTAAAGAGGTATTCAAGTTGCATGCTACCTTACCGTGGACGATAAGTGACTTTCCTACATATGTTTATCTATCTATTTGGAAAACTAGTGGGTATCTTACATGTCCTTTCTGCAACAAAGACACGTTCTCACAGAGACTATTATATAGTAATAAAGCATGTTTCATGGGTCATAGGAGGTTCCTCCCAATGAATCATAAATTTTGAAGAGATGATTCATCATTTGACAAAAGAAAGGAATTAAGAAGTGCTCCTAAGATGCTCTCTGGAAGTCATGTTCTAGATTAATCTAGAGATGTAGATAATTTACCGTATAACTAGAAAAAGGGAAGTATGTTTTTTGAGTTGTCATACTGGAAGAATAACCTTATACGTCATAATATTAATGTGATGCACATTAAAAAGAATATATGTGAGAGTCTTATTCACACACCGCTAAGAATGAAGAAGTCAAAGGACACTAAAAATTCTTGATATGACCTCGAAGAGATGGGAATAAGGCATAGACTTCACATTATCAAAAACAGAAATAAAAATATCATCTCGCCTTCATATTTTACTTTGAAGGAGGAGGAAAAAGAATTATTTTGTAAGTTGTTGAAGTTTGCTCGAGTTCCCGATGGATATTCTTCTAATATAGCACAAAATGCATGCATCAAAGAAAGAAAGTTGATGCCATTGTAGAGTCATAATTATCATTATTAATGCAACAATTTCTCCCATTAGCTTTACAGGCAGTGTTGCCCAACAAAAATGTTAGATCTGTTGTAATTGAGTTGCCCAAGTTCTTTATAGATTAATGCTCTAAAGTCATAAATCCAAATACTTTTGAGAAGTTAGAATCCAGAATAGCAGTGACTTTTTGTTCCCACCATCATTCTTTGATGTGATGGAGCATGTGGTCATTCATCTTCCACAAGAAGCGAGGATAGCCAAACTGATATTCTATTGTTGAATGTACCCCATGGAGAGGTATTCTTTCTAACAATTGAATTTGTTCATACTTTGTATCCGATCGTATGTGATAATCTTACAAAATATTTTCTTCTTCTTTTTGTAGACTTAAAAACTTTAAAACAATATTAAATAAAGCTGCTCCAGGAGCTTCTATAGTAGAAGGTTACTTGGCAGACGAATGCTTAACATTTTGTTTGATATATCTCTCAAGGGATTGAGACAAGGTTCACTAAATTGTCTAGAAATGATGTGGAATATGAAGATATAGATAATGACGATGAGTGGTCTATATTCTTTGATAAAGGGTGCATTTAGGAAAGAAGACTCATATTATGCTTGATAGTGCATTGCTAAAAACTATGCACCAATATATTTTAGCCAATTGTGATGTAGTTGATCCGTACATGAAGTAAGATCATTGTTTACTTTTGAATATGTAATTTTATCTTTATGTCTAGGTGTGTTACATGTATTTGTTAGTAGGGAGCACATCATATACTTGAAGAAAGTCAATCTACGTGTACAACAATGGGAAATCGGTAATCTTCATATGAACGATTTTAATGAATGGTTTAAGAAAAATGTGAGTTTAAATAAGTTATTTCCATTAGCATGATAACAAAAACATATAAATAATCAACTTCATAATATTTTCAGATTGAGGAGAAGGAAAAGTCAACAACTGTGTCACCAAACCTTTTAGTGCTGGCTCAAGGGCCGCAATAAATGACAATGCAATATGTGGGATATGTAACAAATGGTTATAGATTTCACACCAAGGATCAGGAATGCAGAGGAAAAACACTAAATAGTGGGATCATGGTGAACACTAAGACAAAAAGTTTTTCCAACTCCAAGGTCAAAATTCCTATAACAGGTCAAGTTACCTACTACAGAGTGTTAAGAGACATTTTTGAGATCAGTTATTACGAGAAACTTAAAGTTGTATTGTTCAAATGTGACTAGGTCAATGCAAACATAGGCATCAAAAATCTGAAAATGATTTCAAATGGTCAAATTAAAACATATTGCTATAACTGGTCATCTATTTGCATTGAACTCCCAAGCACAATTAGTGTTTTATGTGAAAGCATAAGTCAAAAGAATTAGAGCTTTGTTGTGCACACTCCACCTCGTGATACTTATGACATGGAGGAGAAGTTTCATGACAATTTCATGGATGGAACCTGCTTGTCTGAAGATAAAACTTCAAGTGATTTGGAAGCTATCATTTGTAATGACTTTGATTTAGTCAGAGAAGACATGGAGGGTGTGACCTTTTATGACGGGGGTCATGATCATCAACATTGATCTTATCTAACTCTTTCTTTTTTATTAGTGGGTCAAATATTATAAACACTTCTGCCATTATTTTATTTATAAAATTCCATATATTCTCTTACATTTATTATAATTTTGTTGTACAAATGTTTTCTTTTGAGTTAATCTGTTTTATTTGTTTGCTTGTTAGATGTTGGCTTCATCCACAAAATATAAATATCATTAAAATTTTCATGATTATTTGAGGAACACAATTTCTGAATTTATGCCATGGTTACAGTATGTAATTCAATATTTTTATAAGAATTGTATTTTTAGGAGAATGAGAAGACGCAGTCAGCTACTGTCTCCACTTATTCATGATGTATGAAATGAAAGAGTAACTCATGGGAGTATGATAGGTAAAATCACAAATTATTACATCATCTGATATCTTTATTATAACCGCTCATGTCATCATTTTAGTTATAGGAATTTCAAAATGACCAAGAGGAGGATATCTTGGTTTAATAAATGCTTGGGGGTGTTCAATTCCAAAAGAAGGATTTAAAAATAGAAAATTTGTGACAGGATTACCTAAAAACAACAACAAAAGTGCTTCTGTGAACATTGAAAAAGAAAAGAATCCCTCTATGTCAAACAATGGAGTTGGTATTGTTGGTAAAAGTCATATGGTGGTGATCTCAAATAATGCTAGAGAAGGCAATCAGTCTAAAAATCACTTCAAAAAAAGAAGTCATCAAGGAATGCATGTAGGAGCAAGTATGCAACGTTTGGTAAATGATGTCTGTAACAATCAAGAGGCTGAAGTTGATGATTTAAATGATGAAAATTTAGATAAAGATCAACATTCTGTTGATGATTCTCCTACTGCTGATCCTGGGGAGAGTGAAGGTAAAAAAAAAAGATAAAGATTGACATTATATTTTTCACAAACAATTAGTCATTTATATGTGTATACGTATATTTTTGTAAATGCTTGCATCATATTCCTATTTTTTTAGGGTAAGTTGCGAATAAAAAAATGGTTTATAATAAGTGTATCTGATTATGGGGTAATACAAGGGCTAAAAATTTGCCTATTACTTTGCATGAGAATGGAGATCCAATAGGACCACATCAGATCGACATGTCCTCTTTTTTTAGAATAGTTGCTAGAACTTCTGACCTTGCACCATTAATCTATCTTGATTGGTGACAAGTACTTGTAGTAAACAAAACCACTATACGGAAATATGTTCTTATAATTCTAGTCTTGGAGATTTAACATAATAGTGTGAAACCAATTTAAAAAATATGTTGCTTTTGTTACAGACCAAGTTTGTTATCAGTATAAAGGGGAAGAATTCTATTTTGCAAATGATGAGGGATTGTTGAAGAAACTTCAAAGCGGATATAAAAAAACCCACTATATGTGTCAGAAAGAAAAATATGACCGACTTAATGAGTGCCCCTTCCATGTCGATCTTGATCAATGGGAATTTCTTTTAACTTTTTGGGATTCTAATGACGGAAAGGTAAAAAAAATCTTCTTTAACTTTGTAGAATTCAGTAGTGTATATTGTATATAATTATATTATAATTCATTGTACGTAGTTTAGGAGTGCTAAAAAACATTATGAGCAGAAAGTTTGTAATGACAAGAAACTCTGAGTGGTTCATTTCAGTCCAACAAGGTAACTCTTCAAAAACGTTATGAGCATCAAGCTATGATTACGAAGAAACTCTAACCTGGGTGGTTCATTTCAGTCCAATGAGGTAACTCTTCAAATCCCTATATAGTTATATTTTCAAGTGACAATTTTCTTATAGTCACCAATTTATTTTGTAGAATATCACAAGGACCACCAATGAAAGACTACCCAAACCACATCAATCGATTAGTAGAACACCCATTAGTGAAGGACATGTTTTTATATGCAAACATTTATTTTTTTGAACCTGAATTTTAGGTATACATAAAACTTGGCACACTTTTTATAAATTTTAAGGTTGTTTCTTTGTTAAGCTTTGATGTTGGGAAATCAATCGTAGCACAAAGACATGTTACTTTAACAAGTCCAACCTATGTCGTAGGAGGAGCAATGTTGGGTTCCACATTTGCTGTCATGTCCAATACTGTACCAATCCAACCTTAAGAGCAGTTGATTAGGACTTTTGGTCAACACCAAGTCATTGAAGATGTAATTGGGACAGTGATGTTTGGCCAAAGAAATTACTTATTGTTAGGTAACATTTTTTAAATTAATCTCAATACGATAATTCTACTTCTTAACTTTTTCTTTCATCATTGTATGTGAACCGTTTGGAGATGTGGAAACCAAGAATATCACTCATTGAGTGATAAAGAGATTCACATATCATAGAAATTTATAGGATTCAACAAAATTAGAAGTTTTTCATTAATAATTTCATTTAGTTTGTTTTAAATAAATGTGGATGTCACACATACTGTAGTAGCATTCATTATTTCATTTGTTTGGTTGTAAGTTTTAGACATGACAAGATTTTATCAAATGTGAACATGTCTTTAATTTCTATTTCATTTGTAATTTGGTTAGTTTTACAGAGTGGTTTTATGTGTTTCTCGATTTGTGATATATTCAAGTACATGCATGAGGTACAAGGTTGAAAGTGTAGGTATACACTACGTTGAGTTGATCTATTTATACTTGCCAAGTATTTTAGGTCTACACTTGATATTTGCTAAACCTCTTCTTCATTGGCTTTTGAAAAGATCAATTTTTTTGGCTGCTTTAGCCATGGCATTGTGATGTTGACTTTGGTTCAGGGGTGATTGTGTTCAAATAGCTTCTGAAAAAATCAATTTTTTGGCTGCTTTAGTCATGGCATTGTGTTGTTGACTATGGTTCATGGGTGATTGTGTTCTGATACAACTGGTTGTACCTAATGCTCTCATTTTCTCCAAATGAGGAATGACATGTTCATAAGACAGATAAAGACGGAATGGAACATAATAACAAATAGTGATATGATACATGAGATGCTTGCACTATTTTTTTGTCAATCTTCCTTTTTTGTGTTAATGTATAGTGTGTCACTCATAATTCACTAGGGTGTACTGGGTACATTCTCTTGTTTGTAATGATTTTTTCACCGTTTGTGTTTTATTAAAGTACCCATCTTATGATGCTTCTCAGTTTTCATGAACACTCAGTGATGAGAATTTAGCAAGTCATTTCTTGCTTTGATCATATGTTTGTTATAGAAGTCATGTCCCTAATTTTGATTTGGTAAGGCCCAGCTCTTATCTCTACCAAGTTTAAATAGGAACTCGTTCCTTTTGGGAACGTAGTTGAGGTCTCATTAATAGCCCATGCTTTCATATTTATACTCTTATAATGTTCATTCATCGTTATTTTTATGAAATAGAGGATCTCATTTTTGCTACCCATTATAGGATTATAGAATTTTGCATGGATAATCATGATTGAAATAGTTCAAGTCATGAGATAGTATCACTCTATTCTTCTCCATCTAATGTGAACTCTATGAACTTTCTTTGGTGATGTAGCATTGATAATTTTCATTCCTTAAATCTTGATACACTATTTCCTGATACATGAGGTTTACCTATAAAATTACCTATTATTATCTTCCTTGCCAAAGAGATATTCTCCTGGGAAACTAATAATCTATACCTTTTTGAAAAACTTCATGTTTATTTTTATCTAGTTGAGATACATTGTTGGGAGGCATTAACAGCTACCCACACATGCTAGAAAGCTTTCCTTTTCGAATTTATTGTTTCATGTTGCAGTCCTTGAGACATGAGAATCTTTTAGCTTTGTTTTATAGACATATTGCAAGATGAAATATATGACCTACCACCCTATTTCTATTTGAGGAGTATACATGTAAAGTTTATCATGTTTTACTTGTTGGAAGGGATAATTAGTGAACATGTAATCTGTTTGCTAAATTTACTCATACAAAAAATGGTAGTACTAAAAATAACAATCATAAGAGAGTATATCTATCATGATAGGTGAGTTACATGCCACCAATGTAAACAAGATTATATTGTTGGGGCCCTACATAAATTGAATGATCTGAATTTGATCCACTTTCAGTAAGTCTTTATTTACTTTCAGGAGTTGTTTCTGCTTACGAGCTACCATTCAAAGTTCTAGACCGTTATGTTGTATTATATCGAATATGATACTCCTCTGTGTCAAAGTACTCATTAGTGTCAGAGGTGCAAATGATTTAATATTTTTCCTACTCGTGACAGTTTGAGTGATTTATATGGTAATGCAAATGACTTAATCTTTGCCCTATCATTTAACTTTTATTATATTTTTTCAATAGTTGCCAATGATTGGTAGCTTATCCTTATATTAGTTTGTCTTTCTCATCCACCTATTAGTTATGCTTCTTGTAGTCAGTAATTAATTCTTAAACCATTTAGCTTTATAGTAATCATAATGAAGCATATGTTAAAAAATTCCTCTCTGAATATTGTTTTAATGTTAGTCATGTTTTGTAGGACATTTTGTCATCTAAAAATCTAATTGCAATTTCTCTTGGGTGGGAATGCACGTCCAGAAATTAAATGAACATATAGTGATCAGGTTGTAGACCTCCACCCCAGTTGATTCACTAATTGGTGCACAAATATAACAAAGATACAAATATGATTCCTATAAAATTCATCATGTAATCCCATTCATCTATAGAAAAGTTAGAGCCTTCCTATCAGATGTGAAGAAGAACATACATCCTTAGCTCGAGAATTTTCAGTATGCATCCCACCATGCTTGTTTCCATAAGGTGTTGCAAAGTGGAATTTTCTTCGTGATCGAGATTCCTTTTTTTCTTGCATGGGCTATTTCAATCCCTTAAAAAACAACGTCCTGAAATATTTCATAACAATATGGTTTATATGGATATTTCTTTATTTACCCAAGATATCCCTACTGCACCAATTTTGCTTGGCATGTTCCATATATCTATCTTATATTGGGTAAGTAACAACATTGGCCTAAGGGAATATATATTCTCCTTTATCATTGGAGATTATGAAAGTGGCATTAGGTTCTTAGTCTTCTCGTGATAGTATGGAGAGATTACCTTTCACCTCATCTGTCCCTGCTTGCAAAGAGGATGAAAATTGTGACTTAAATTTGGAGAAAGAGTGCACTAATTCCATTGATGCTAGTCAAGTGAAATATAATGAATGACATTCTGTAGAGTGGTAAATATCTCGAATAGGATCCTCTCCTGGTGATTTTTATGATAGGGTAGGCTACAAAATGGTAGTGACTTAAACAAGAGTACAAAGTATATGCTTCATTGTTGCATCGGGTGACGAGGAGCATGCTTGGGAATTGAAACAAAAGTGCATTGATCATTTTCACATCCCTATGTTGCACAACTTTATCATCCAATGCATGACTTTGGGATCACCATACTTGATACCCCTGTCCCTGATAGGTAGTCTTTGTGTGGCTTTTTAATTATGCA
Organism: Alisma plantago-aquatica; assembly: GCA_963693085.1. Taxonomy (NCBI): domain Eukaryota; kingdom Viridiplantae; phylum Streptophyta; class Magnoliopsida; order Alismatales; family Alismataceae; genus Alisma; species Alisma plantago-aquatica. Next base: position 12,660,120 of record OY856414.1, on the reverse strand, counting down.
TTTTAGTAAATTCCACCTTAGCTCAAACTATTGAACATGAGAATTTGAACCCCTGCCACCATTTTGGCTTCTCCAGGCTGAAGGGTGTCTGTACACAGGAGTGAGTTGCTGGAGAAAGAGCACTTAGGTTCAAATCCTCTTAAAATTTGCAAGTTGTTGGAAGATGATATCCTCTTAGAAGTTCTATTGTAACTTGCTAGTCTGTGGCAATTATATGGAATCGCTTTTAGCTGTTGCCTTCTTTATCTTGTTTTTGAGGTGTTTTTCTGTCTTGGATGGAAGACTCTTCTACAAGTTTGAGCTTCATTTCCAGTGAGTGGAGGCCTCATTTGTAAAACTTGATACATCTTCTTGATTATTTTGGAGTGTTTATAGTTCATGTTATTATTGGATACCAATGTCAACTATGTAGGTGGTTGTGTGAAGAGATGATCTAGCTCATGTTGTTTTACCTTTGATGGATGTTTTCTAGCAATACTATCTTATAGGAAGGTACCGAGAGGTATACCCTTATTTTTCACCTTCTATAAAGTACCTTCTATGTTGACTTGATTGAAGCATGTGGATTTATCAACAAGCACTTTTCAAAATGACATACCTATTCTTTTACTCTACCAAAAATATAACTTGTGGTATTGTATCTTCTATAACTATATATCATATAATCTATACCTTTTATCTTATACACTTTGGGTTTCCATCATATGTTTCATTTTCCATATAATGTGGCTTCGTAGGATGTTCTGACTTTTTGTTTCAGCTTTATTATGTTTTGAGCTTTATACCACAGTTGTGATTCTCCATGAGATTTAGTTGAGGTACCTCACATATGAAAAGCGCCTACTTCATGGTTTTTTCTTCTACATTCTCAAGTTGTGTTTTGGACTTTGTTTCCAAGAGGTAGAGTTTATTTTGTGTGCAAAATCTATAATGATCTCTATTTTTTGCATCATGATATCATCAATCTCACCAATGTTGTTGCATTACTTGTTTTAACCTTGTGAGCACTTCATCCACTATAGGTGCTTAAAAGGAGATGAATGTACATATACAACCATGAGCTTTCAAAATATCCTTGTCATAATTTCACTACTAAAGTATCATGCATCTGAGGACAAAAGTGCAAGTTTTCTCATGAGGTATTGCATCTGGTTCTTCTTTTTATCAAAAAAGCACCAATCACTTTGGTTAATCATTATAACATATGGAAGTATTGATGATGTACATATTTCTACTATTGAGGATGTTCCTTACAAAACTTCTGATAGTAAACATGGGCCTCCTAAGCTCTGATCAAAGAACATATGACACATCAACTCCATTTCATTCTCAGGAACTATTTTCATCTGCCACTTACACAACTAGGTACATAAAGCCACCTACTCCAAGTACCTTGAAGATTAGTACTGACTCCAGGTATTTTATATTTACAATCTTCAAGAGTGTTGTGACTTACCATAACTATAGAAAGCATGCATGTTGAATTAAATTTGGGCATGCATATCACTTTTTTCTTGATGTTTTCTTGCCAAGAAAAAGAGAGGTAGCTTGGGACTATGAAGCTCAACTAACATGCAGATGCACAGTGATCAAGCTGATGATAGTTCCTTTGAGGTCCCTACTTCAGTCCACTGTAAGATTTAACTTCAGATTGAATAAGGTAGCAGCCATCAAAGTAAGTACAAATGGCTCATCATAGATTTATGACCGCATTTACCAAAATTCCAAGGAGGAGTGTTCCCCCATATGCTAGATTCCCTTAGCACCTTGTTAGTCTCTTTCTCTCGACAACTACTACATAGTTCAAAATGATCAATACACTAAAAGATTCATCAAATTTTTTCATTGAGAACCACCTGAGTGGTAAGGTCTTCGCCCAAAACAATGAAACCAGATTGTTGTCATCTAAATCCAAGAATGAGTTCGGTTCAAGTCCTCAATAAATTTAATGGAAATGACCAAGCCATACATCCCAAGTTCCATATGATCAGAAGCTCTCAGACTTGATGTGAAATCTATCACCACGTGTTCAAATTCTCATTATCCCCTAGACTCAACTTATACTTTGATTGAAACCCCTATTGCCAATACCAAAAATTAAGTTTAGCTTGAGAATATTTATGTCACATTCTTGCCATCTTGTCAACTCAAGGTGTCTGAGCTTGATCCTTAGATCGCCAAATTCAAACAGCTATAAGGCATCTAGGAGACCATTATCATCCAACTTTTAGATATATTTTCTCCTTCTTATCCTTCTAATTGTGACCACCACCTCCTTACTTAAAGCACCATAATCTATAATACAACTGTCATATCTTTCCTTGTACCTCCTTTTCTATATCACCATATAATGAGATATTGAATACAATTATACATCCAAGATTTAAGAGAGGAGTATAAGGCTTTTCTTATAGAAATATGATGACAACTGTGACAGGGGCGTATAACAATAGCACCCAACTTCCATGCTAAGAAGGATTATCATTTAGTTCCACATAAAAGATCCCACACTACTATCAACAAATAGATATACAATGAACTCCAGTTGTTGGTTTTCATAGCATTTACACTTTGACACAATTTTTTTTACATGCTTCAAGCCTTCATCAGACAAAAGAGAACCCAAAAGTTCCCAACCCCACCTGTGTTGGTACTTAGCATTGAAATATGTCTTATAATTTTTTTAGTCTGATGCGTCTGTGACTACCTCATGTAGTCCTCTTTGTGTCAGGTATCATTTTCAGTAGGTTCCAGTGCAAAGAAGAAAAAATGAGCCACTCATGGACATTAACATGAGGCGAGTGTATGTCTTGCATATGCCCTTCTCTGTACTTTTGACTAGAAAGAAGGGGCACTACAATAACAAAAGACTCAATTTTGCACTAATGGGAATCTAGTCTATCATTATTGTGCAATATCAAGCTTTAGTGAGTATGTTGTTATGCAGCCAGTCAATATTAGCTCATATTCTCATGATTGACAAGACATGTACTTGCATTTCTGGACTGCTACAGGTTAAGTTAAGATTTTTATATTCAATTTTTACTACCATGCACCCCTTGTGATTCTATATATATGATCACATTGTGTTTTAAATCAACAATTTGTTTTCAATGTGTTGGACACTTTGTTCATCTTCTTTTCAGCCGTTAAGTTGATGTTTAACATTTAAGACTAGCACAACCAACATATCTAGATCACATTTTGTTCAAAGAATGTAGCATGGGATTGAACTACAATTGTTCTTGACATTGCTTTCTTATGTTTGATTTCATTTAGAACGAGTTACAATTAAGATCTGAAGTGGAGCCACATCCTCCGTCTTTAGAATCAATATAAACCACTTGAGATGTGCCTTTTTCTAATCTGGATGCTTACTACCACAAGCAACAGAATATATGCTTTCTCTCTACTTCCCTAATTCATCCCACCTCCCTTACACGACAAGGTGGCCACTAGAATGCCAGGAGGGAGTCTACCCTTCCTGCTGAGCAGTTGTAGGACTGACTGAGCCAGTTATCCTAATAGGTTATCTTGAATTAACAAATAGGGACTCAGTGAGTCTTAAACAATAGTTCATCACATGACAATGGTAGGAAATGCATGAGATTCCAGTACCATGTGGAATTTTGGTGCAAAGAGTGGTGGCCTGCAAACCACCACTACCACCGCCAGGTGTATGGGCAACGCACCCCAAAGTGGAAGGGACTAGTACTTGATGACCGAGGGGATGCCTGCTCCCAAGGGAGGTGGTGAGTAGTTGATTAAAGTGAAGCCATGTGCCTCATAATACCTTAACATTTGTTGTAGTCAATGCTCTTGATGGACTCTACATTGAATCTATTACTTTGTTGGAGTTATGTTTGCAAGGGAATCTTCCATCTTGGAATTGCTGATGTTAGAGAGATATGGTACATAGTATAAGTTGAGGGTAGGTAAAACAAGGAAGACATGATAGGATATCTTATAACAACAAAACAGATTGTTTATGGAAGTAAAATCTTATTTTTTGTTGACTCTCTTGTCTTGAAGACCTATGTCAGTATGTGGAACCTTTGAAGTTTTGTATGTTTATTTTTCTATTTATCAGGAATTCTTACTCAGTTTCTTTGATGCTTGGATATGTCTTCCACTAGATGATATATGTAGGCTCCTTTAAAGATCCAAGTTGCAACCTTTTCTACTTCTCCAGATTTAGGTTGCACACAACCTACTTGAGGAGCTTCCAGATTGATATAAGAGATGAAGGGAGAATTTCTTTATGATAATCCTCATCCTTATTAAACTTTTTTGACTTACAACTTCTATCATCATAATGAAATGAGTGGACAAAGATAACGGTCCTACTAAGGTTGTAAAATTTAAATCAATTAACCTTCTCATTTGAACAATCTATGGATATTGTAAAGTTTTTGAATGATATTATATCTGATATGTTGGCAGAGCTAAGCATGTTGTCTCATCATTTTAACTTATAGTGAAGATATATTGAATTTTCCACCTTTCTTCATTGTTCCTTATCCATAGTGACATTATGGTTTTCTATTGCTGGACTAAAATGATAAGATCCACCTTTTTGCAGATAAAGTTTCTTGATGGTCCACTAGTACTTTTAAATTCCCAAAATCTTTCTTGTTTCCGCTCTTCAAGGTGAACATGAAGCTAATAACTAATTTTATATACCGAGACAGATCTTTTATTAGGTTCAGACCCAACAGTCCATTGAATAGACATATCTGTTTAAACATGATATAATTGCAAAACCATTCTGGAAAAAGGGTGATTATCATGTCTGATAAGTGCATAATCATTTTAGGTTCCTAGTAATTATAATTACTATTTCATGTGCACTTGTGATGTTGCATATGCATCCAGTGCTATCTAGCTATGACAGATATATTCTATAGTTGTAATTGTTTTATAGAGTGCATATTTCTACCACTTACAAAACTGCACACAGAGTCTAGAGTAATTATAAGAGATACACCTTTGGTCATGATTTAGTTCACATTTTCAACTTTTTGGTTATATGCTACCATGGATTTATCTCTCAAAGTGGATATAGTTTTGTTAGATAAGCTCTTTAGCTAGATTATCTCTTAGAAAATATATAAGAAGCCACTAATCCATTCATAAAAAGTGGCCTATTGATCTTTTGGAATCATTAAATTATTTTTTTAAAATTAAATCAGTAGTATGTTGAAACTCCACAATGTGTAATTTACTAACTTCTATGTTGGATTGAGCCAACAGAGACGTCTAACAGTTAGACAGTGATGATGTCAAGTATAATACAAGATATTTGGTACAATTGTTGGATATATATATTGTATCATACTAACGAGTTGCCCACTATCTAAGGTGGGAGATAGTTATAAATTTTGACACAAGTTAACTAAAAATTAGCATACTTTCTTCCTATCTTTATTATATGATTCAATTTTTACATCTCACATAATTGTCAACGATATATTCTCATCCTCAGTGCTTGAAAGAATTTGAGACAAAGTTGGAAACTATTGGGAGCATCAAGCACCAAAACCTTGTTAGCCTCCAAGACTATTCATTGTGGCTATTCATTGAAGTCTATGTATCAACTCGAGTGCTTTGGAATTCTATTGTTTTCTTCATGCTTTTATAGGACACTTCTCATCTATTAAGAAGAAGTTTTTGATACAACAAACTATATCCACCTTGATTTTCTGATCTAGTTCTTTATATGATAGTCCCATGAGACATAAAGTTCAGTTGGAGGCTCCAAGGACACCTATTAATTCAATATCAAATATCTACCTTGATGTTCTACTATTATCTTGTTTGTTTTTGAATTAAGAAACATTATCGGCTCTACTAGCATGCATTTGCCATCTTCTACTTTCCTTTAATATATTGATATGTATACACTTCTAGTTATTTCTAAAAAAATGCAGGGAAACTAGGTTATCAGTTTCACTGGAATAGTAAGGCTCAACTATATAGTAGTATTGCATTATGTAGTACATGGCTAGTTTATACAATTATGACCTTCGTAGAAGTATTACATGGTGTACATCTGGGAGTGAATTGAGTATAATGAATCCTTTTATGCATCCAAGAATACTGCTCTATGGTTCTGATCTCCTATCTGTAGATTCTTTTGGGAAAACTTGGAGGTGACTTGGTTTTCTGTAGATCTTTTGCATCTCTTCTATTGTGTTTGGGTTTGATGTTGTTCTCTCTAGTGGTTCGTGCCTTCACTTTTTTTTTTCTTGGTTGTTTTGTGGTCTTATGACAATAAGAGAAGTAGGTCTTGATTCTGGTGCTTCTTTGGCATGTCCAACAACAAGGCTTGAAATCTAGATTTAAAAGATTTTGGATGTGTTTTGAGTATATTCTTCTATTTATGGGGAGCTGAGGTAGGTTGTGATATGTATCTCTATTGATGATTGTTTATAATTGAAAGTGTGTCCTTATTTATTCCTACAAAGGAAGTTGTAATCAAACCTGCTCCCTGCTTGATTTGCTTGGAGATGATCAATAACTACATCTTAATGTATGTAGTTTGATGTCACATTTCCTACACTATCATTTCAATGAACATCCTTGTTTCCATGGATATTATTTGGGAAAGAACATCTTGATATAGTAAATTATAATTTGATTTCTACTAGATATATTGACCATGTTATTGTAGTAGCAACCTTCTGCTTTGGTTAACTTGGTTTATATTTTCTCTAGCGGATTGCAAAAACATGACAAAATGAAAAAGAGATTAATTTCTCATGGCAATGTAATTGAAGTGGAGGCCAACATCAATGGGTTATTTCAAGGGAGATCCAATGGGTTGCAATGCTCAATAGTCAATACCTTGACGTGAGAATGGACTACTCAAGCATGTTATGAGTTGGAGATCGGTAGGCTGGTAATATGGCCACGAGGTGAAAGTGGACTACGGGACTCATAAGTAATATATAGAAAAGACTCGTGAAAAGTAAGATATGTTTGGAGATGTTGTTAGATGTTATACTGAGCTCTACAGTCCATGAATTTTTTTTTTGAAGTTGTTCGTTTTGTTTGGCTTGCCTCTATTGTCATACCTTGTAGAATGTTTATTGTTCTTCGGTGTTCTTTTACCATCATTAGCATCTGAGATTAGGACATGAATACATTCAGTTTGCTAGTTCTCTTCATGTGTTAAGTTGAATTAATGTTGCATGCATTTGCAGTTTGTTGGATCTCATCTGGATAGACAGCTCTAGTTTTGCATTAAATATTCCATGTGATTGCTATCTTCTAAGATATGTCATCTCATGCAGATATGGAAGTACTAGGATACAACATGCTGCATTCTATAATGCATTGAAACAAGTGATAGTTGCATGGACTGGAAGAGAGCCTGTCAAAGTGATAGTCAAGGCTGCCTTCAAGGGTCTAGCTGCAACAAAGATTCCTCCACCAAAAATGGATCTCTTGGCAACCACTGCACCTTTTGCAAACATTCTTGTTGTCCCAAGGCCTCAACTTATCGATATGATGCCACCATAAAAGGGAAGCATGTAGCCTACTACATTTTAGAATCTTGGAGTTAAGGGAACACCCTATATTGTGTCTCATAATATTTGTACAAATCAATAGTCTATTATATCAGTACAAAGCAAAATCATGATAGAAGAAGATACACATGATAATGTGGCATATAGAGTCTGCAATAGATAGAGTGATGCAACCCTATTTTAGGCCTCCATCTTATGTTTTTTTGCATCTTAATCACATCTAAACAAGTTAGATTGCAAGTTAATTCCCTCTATATACATATTTTTGTCAAATACACTTGTGGATGTTCTTTGCATGATTTTGAGGTATTTGGATCATGCCTTGGATGGATGATAGACAAGGAAGGTGTTTAGGGATGGTCCAAAGAAGGCACCAAATTTCCCTCAGCCTACCCCTAGTGGACAAGAGTTAAGCTTAAGTAAAGAAGTCCATGGATCATGAAGTTTGAAGCTTAAAGTGCAACCAAAGCTCCCAACACAGCCGTGGTGACATGGAACAACCATGCTGCAAATGAAGAATTCACATGAAAAATCTCAATTTTGAAGTATCTATAGAAAATCCTCCACCACGGCCATTCTGTCCAGCACGGCCGTGATGCCATCCTCCACCACGACCATGATACCACCCCTCCACCATAGTCGTACTGCCCAGCACAGACACGTTGCCACCTTCCCAACACGGCCATGCTACCCAACACGGTCGTACTACATATCATCCACCACGATAGTGTTATCCAGCACGACCATGCTTCCTAGCTCCCACCACGGTCGTGCTACCAGCCTTCCAAGAGACCAGAATTTTACTATAACTTTGGCCAATTTCCACCTCACCCATTCCATTTCATCACGGGCATGTTGACTGCTACCCACAACGGTCATTCTGCCCAGTACGGTCGTGCTACATACAACCCTAGCAGCAGATTTTCATTGCATTTCCTATTCTACCCCCCCATTTGACCTAGTACCTCCCCACCATGGCTGGGGCATGAGGTTAGCTTCCTTAGCATCCATATCCACTCCTTAACTACTCTAGAGCATTCATTACTCTCTTCCTTGCATTCAAGCCATTCACTTACCTTCCACCTTCCATTTTTCACTCCATTTCCACCATAGAACCCTAGTTTTCTAAGTTTTCTACCATAATCCCCTACATGTACATGCTTTTCACCCATCTTGGAGGAGGGAAGATGTGTTATAGCTTCTAGGAGGTGAAGGAGGAAGATCTACCATGAGCTTCATGGATTTCTACCTCTTTCTTTAGTTTTCTTTGCTCTTTTGCCTAGTCATGTGTAGTTAAGCCCCTAGTGGAGGGTTGTTTGGGGTTAAAATGTTACTTTGATACCATGTTGGGAAGAAATAACTTGTAATTAACATATTTTCATTCTATGATGATTTTCTCCTGCTTCTATCTCATTTCCCATTATCTTGCTTGTGATTTGTGCTTTTAAACATGGATTGCTTGTTGTATGATGGTTGAAATCACCTAGGAGTTTGGGGAAATTGTTTATATGTGTGAATTTTGGGATTTTCCCCTAGGTCCAATTCATGGAACCCTAGCTAGCCACCCATCCTCCTACATGCTAATCAATTCTCCTAACCCTAGTTGAGAGATCTAAGTAGCTAGTTTAGATGAATTTAGTGTGCTTAGCATGGAGCTTTCTCAAGGCTAGAATGTGGGTGATGTGAGGCCTAAAACCTCACTTCCACTCCCATTACTAACCTCAGCCCCTAATCAACCTAAGATCATCTAAACTAGAAACCTAGACTTGTTTAGACTCTAGTAGAATTACACCTAAACCCTAACCCAATTGATCCTCGCAAGGGTAGTTGGGGTGTTAGGGACTAGTTCCCCTATACACAACCAATCATATACATGGCCAGTTTAGTAGTTTAGGATAATTTATTAAACTCTAGTTTGTTGTTTGGTTGATAATCTAAATGAAATCATAATGTTCACATGTCACCCCCCAACGTAATTGATAAGTGCATCCCCCAAATAGCCCACATACCCCTTTATTGCTAAATTGCCTTCTTTCTTAGATAGTGTTAGCATAGTTAGCTCTTTACTTGCTTAGTTAGCTTCTTTCCTTGTTCTTGCTTTTCTCTTTCTAGTTCAGGTCTTTAATTTCTTTTTTGCCTTGTTTGCAAGCTTAGTGTAGTGTAGATCTCTTCTTGCCTTCCTTAGCATAGCTTGTTCTTTTCCTTGCTTGGCTTGTCTTTTCTTCCTCAATAGAATTAACTATCTAGAGTTAACTTAGCTTTTGATCTTATTTTCTTTCCTTCATTTTATTGCTTATTCATCTTTAGTGTAATCAGCCAAATCAACCTTTAAACCCTTCAATCCTAGCCTCCACAGTAGGAACCTAGCCCAAAACTAACCTAGCTCTAGTGCCCCTTTTTCTCCGTGTGGATCGACCCTATACTTGCCACCCTCCTATACTACGACACGACCCCATGCGCTTGCGGATTTAGTGTTTTAGTAAAAGTAGGTGTGTAGTTTTAGGTCCCTTATAAATTTTGAAAGTGATCCCACTGTGTGTCCCGATCTTGTGGGGTGCATCTAATCGATTTCCAATTGATTTGTGTGCACCTATGGCGAGACGTACCAAGCTTTCTGGAACCATTGTTGAGGAGTAGAGGCACCTGGCCTAGCTATTTAGTGTATCTTAGATTTTCCTATTGCCCTCACCATTTCTATTCTTTATTCTTTGTGTTGTTTTTGCATTTTGGTTTGCTAACTTGTGCTCTTTTGTTTTGTTGTGCATTATTCTTGTGACGAGCAACCCTTTGAAGTCAAGATGGTAGACTGAGATGCACAAAACCCTCCAATTCCTTCACCATCCTACATGATAAAGATATTGGAAGACATGGTTCTACAATCTTATGGCAACTGGAACAATCAAGGCTCCATAAAGCTCTTGCACTCCAGAATGGAGAAATCATCCAAACCTTTCATGGGAGCAACAAGGAGACCAAGAGCCAAGAAACATATCCATGTTTGAAGAAGAAGTTCTTGCAAGGTTAAGAAGCCTTGATGAAGTGAAGAGAGAGGCTTCCTTTCATGGACAAACCATTGGTCGACTTGAGCAAAGGTTGGATGCGATTTCCCTTTCACTTGCCCTTTGTGAGGAGGGAAGACCCCTTTCTGAAACCGTAGCCAACCCAAAAAATGCAAATAGTTCTATGGTTTCCCCTCAAGGCCTCTATGCTCCACCACCTCCTCAACCCTTGTACAACTTCCAACACACCTCACAACCACCACCATAATACCAACCACAAGAACCACCCCCATACCAACCACCTCTACAACAACCAACCTACATCCTTCAAAATCCCAATCCACCACACCAAAAACTACCACCACCACCACCACAACCATCACATGCTCCTCCTCCTCCTCATGAGCAAGTGAAGATGGTTTTAGTGTTGAGGTGTGGAAAGGTTGTTGAGAATCTCAACAAGGGAGAGAAGAAAATGGTGAAAGATCATGATAGAGAATCACTGTTGGGAAGTGATAACACCCAATTTTATAGATTTATGCTAAGCATTTATTTATTGTTTTATGTCACTATAGCCTTAATATGCCCAAAATAACCCATATTTCTTATCTTTTAATGATTTATGTCTTTTCTTAGATAAAGTTGCTCAACTAGCCAATTTTGGAACTTGCAGGCACCGAACCTTAAAAGACATCTATTCTCCATGATTTCTCCCCAACACACAGATTTTGTAGCAGCTAGACTCCCATCCGTCACAACCGCGGTGGACTAAGCATCGCACTTTGTGCACTGAATAGCGGGCCCAAGAAACTTTTGATATCTTGGACCCTATTTTCGATGGCCAGTCCTTTATCAGGATGCATCCTCACCAATCAAAAAGGCTCATCGACGCGGGCCCCTCAACCACCAGTAATAGCCCCCCCGGGTGGGTTCATTCCATGATGTCACGACCACAGCCAAGAAGAAGTGACCTCGACCGTGACTGAGGTACATCCTCTTGGACTGCGACCGCGGCCAAGATGAAGTAACCTCGACCGCAACTGAGGTACTGCTTCATCAACCTCGACCGCGACTGCAGTATCTACTTGGCCCGAGACTGCGATCGAGGCATCCACCTCAATCGTGATCCAAACCTCGATTGTGACCAAGGTACATCCTCTAGGACCACGACCGCGGCCAAGAAGAAATAACCTCGACCGTGACTGAGGTATTTCTTCCTCGATCACGACCTCAACCTCAACCGCAACTGAGGTACATCTTTCACGACTGTGACTAAGCAAGACTGCGGTCGGGATCCGTACCTCGACCATTACGCCTATAAATACACCCCCCCTGCGACCTGGAGAGGGTGTGGGCTCCGATCTCCAAACCACGAATTAATCTCGATTTAAACATGTACGGAAGCATTCGGTAAACAGCGGAAGACCAAAAATCACGAGAAATTAAAACTTTTTGAGACAAGAGCTTGAAACCTCAAACCTTTTCCATAGAAAAAGGATTTAAATGTTTACATCACTAACAATTACTTCTTGAGTAATTATATACAACATGATACAAAACTTCTCAAGAATTCATACTCAAAACACTCCAGGACCTAAGAGTACAGAGGACACATAAGACTGACTCTATACTACACCATGAAGCAGGCTAGATCTCCACCTGAGATAACTACTGCTCCTAATGCTGCTGGGATTGGTCACCTGAGTTCTTGTTCCTCCGTCTTCGACGACCACCTAAAAAGTAGAAGTCTACGGGGTGAGACAATTATACATAATTTCCCCAGCGAGAGTTATAACTCTCCACTAGAAGCTTTATAAGCAAAGCAGGGAATAACTAAGCAATAAAAGCCTTCAAGGTATTCACTAGCAGTTTGATGGTAAGCAAGAGTTCAACCAATAATAAAATATGAGAACATCTATGCTATTCAAGGTAACATCAATCAAATAACTCGTAGATAACTCTAACAGATATACTACGTTGTTGATTATGTTTTTAAGGGAGTGTAGGGATGCATCTCACCTTTTAGACTGTGTGGTGGGGAATGATGGACTACATGAATCTACATCAAATCCTCTCACCATTTCTCTTTTAGTGAAGGTATGACGGACTACAAGAATCTACATCAAATACCTACACTAGGATGTAAGGTTCTACACATCCATGTACCCCATATACTCAAAAGTATATGATCCAGGAGTTCCTTGGGAAAAAACCTGCTTCACCATCATTTAGACTATGACAATGATGGATCTATGATCAGGTCTCTACATTTCACTTGATTAGTTAGGTACATTCAGTATTCTTATCATCATACAACAACACAGCTATATATGAGAATACTAAAATGTAGCAGGCCTAACTTATCACAATTATCAGTTATTTCATCTCAAGTCATCTGTCAAGCTTGACCTTGACAACATTTATGGCTCTTACAGCCCATAAATCACAAAAGATGTCACTTAACAGTGCATCAAGATGATTCATTATTCATAAAGCTTAAGACATGCTTTTAATGAATATAACATGGCATTCTATTCCTGAATATAACCATCATCTCATAACAACCTGCATGGTTCATTAATATAACATGGCATTCCATACCTGGATATGCCCATCATCTCATAACAACCTGCATAGTACAAAATAGTAAACAATTCAACAATTAAGGATGCATTCTCAAATTAGGGTTTCCCTTGGAATCCCCCTCAACTAGGGATTCACATGGAATTACCCTCAACTAGGGTTAAAACCCAAAAGCCCTGTCAATTAGGGTTTATAAACATGATTAGAGTTTCATGATCTCTCTTCTTAAGGATCATACCCTTAATCACCACATGAATCATATTCATGTATGAATTCATGTTAACATCATCTCAAATTGATTAGGTCATATCAACCCTTCAATCAAGAGCATACAACTCTACTTATCGTAGTGTATCAAGTCATTGGTCCAAATAGCAATTAGGGATTCATTCCTTAATTGGTACTAGTCCCTTAGATACTGTTAGGGTTTCAACCTTGTACCTTATTTGTTTATCATTACTAATCATCATTGGGTTAATGGATCATTCAACATCTTAATTCTCAAGAGATTCAATCACATTGGGCCTCCATTACATAAAGCATCCAATTGAATTAGGGTTTCCAATGTTGATTCCTTCAATCATTGGATTCATGGAACCAGTCATCAATTGGACCTACCCTCATACTTCAATTGAGTTAAATAGGTCAACCTTCAACTGATTTGACCCTTAATTAACCCTCAACTAGTCATCAATTAGGGTTTTATTCAATTGAATTAGGGTTTACTATTCATCTTTCATGTCTTCACCCTAAACTTAGGGTTTACTATTCATTCCATGGTGAATTGTACTCATTACATCATTATGTAAGAGAAACATCATCATTAAGGCTCTTAATTAGGATTAAGATCCATTAGATATTATAAATAGGGTTCCCATGACCTCACATAGGTGGGTCATTCCCTAAACATGCACACTCATATGTAATTGAAGTATCTCACCAGAGTTTCCACCTTAAAAAGGGTACTTTCTCTCTCTAGAAAATACTTTCTCTCTCCTCTCACTAGTAAATGGTGGCAACACCACTCTAGATCCGGTTGAGATAAGTCTCCTTTGACTAACATAAGCAAAAACATCAACATCATGTGATTAGGGTTTGATTAGAACAAGGTTTTATCCCTTTAGACCCCTCAAGGGTATTTTGGTAATTTGCCACATGATCACCATCATGGGTTAACTCACTAATCACATAGTCCCTTAATGACCTAGGTTACCATTAGGGTTTAGATTGAATCATCATTGAACTGATTACATCATCAAATGGTTAAGTACAAACCATCACCAATCTTCAAACGGTTTCAACCTTCAAACGGTTTCAACCACCCAAACGGTCTTGAGACCGTTTGACCCCAAACGGTCTTGGGACCGTTTGGATCCAAAGGTCTTGAGACCATTTGGAGGTGAAGACCGTTTGGAAGGGTTGACTTCCAAACCGTTTGGAACTTCAATCGGTTTGAGGTCGTTTGGACCAATCGACCTTGAGGTCGTTTGAGCCCAAACGGTCTTGAGGTCGTTTGAGCCCAAACGGTCTTGAGACCGTTTGGTCCAAATGGGCTCAAACCGTTTGGACCTCCAAAGGGGTTCAAAGATCACCAATGTTCATGGATATGTGTGTTGAAGCCCTCAATTGATCAAAGCTATGCTAACTACTTATAAATTGAGTCAATTAGGGTTAGCCTTAGCCACTTAGACATCAAATTGACCCTCAATTGCAAGCCAATTAGGGTTCAATCGTTCTCAATTAGGGTTTCAAGTTGATTGGTCATCAATGTTCAACAATGTGAATCAATTCAAGGTTGAACCTATCAATTGACCTCCAATTGGGCTCAAACTTGGCCCAAACGGTCTTGAGGTCGTTTGGACATCATCCAAACGGTCTTGAGACCGTTTGCCCAAAGTTTTACCAAGATCCAAATCATTTTGACTAAGGTTGAAGTCCAATTAGGTCAAAATCAGTAACTTTCATCAATTCATCAATTTCCTACAATTGGACCTTCAAACCATTAGATTAACTCAACCCTAGACCTTCAAACGGTCTTGGGTTGTGCCCAAACGGTCTTGGGACCGTTTGGAGGAATCCCCAAACGGTCTTGAGACCGTTTGGGTCCTTCAACCCAAAACTCAACAAGATCTATACTTAGAAAACAGCAATTGATTGTTTCACTAACCCACTGTAATTGGGCCCTCAATTGGTCAATTACCTTAACCCTAGACCTCCAAACGGTCTTGGGTTGACACCAAACGGTCTTGAGACCATTTGGATGAGTTCCAAATGGTCTTGAGACCGTTTGCCCATCCATCCTTTGGACTCTAGTGAAAATTCATCAAGGT
The DNA here is from genome assembly GCA_963693085.1 of Alisma plantago-aquatica. Taxonomy (NCBI): domain Eukaryota; kingdom Viridiplantae; phylum Streptophyta; class Magnoliopsida; order Alismatales; family Alismataceae; genus Alisma; species Alisma plantago-aquatica. Next base: position 12,644,676 of record OY856414.1, on the reverse strand, counting down.
TTGATCTATTGAATTGATCATCACATCAATACTTAATTGCAATATGATTTGGTGCCTTTGGACCTTCAATTGATCAACTATACTTGACCCCAGACCTCCAAACGGTCTTGAGGTGACCCCCAAACGGTCTTGAGACCGTTTGGGTGATTCCCAAACGGTCTTGAAACCGTTTGGGCAAGACCGTTTGGGCTAATCAACCCAAAATCTCAACTTAACTCATTGGAGATTCAGCACTAATTTCAATTAGGGTTTGCCCTATTAATCATCCTTCAACTCATGACTCGTTTGGAATTAATCCATAAAATTTGGTGAGTCGTTAACTAACATCATTATGAACAGTAATCCCAAACGGTCAACGTTTAGTCAACCATCTTAAACGGTCTTGAGACCGTTTGCCCAAAAAGGGCAAATTAAACAGATTGCAAATCAGAATTTAATTCAATTCGTTTTGCTAATTGATTTGCTCATATCTCACGATTCCTTTGGAGTTAACCTCTCAAATTTTGTGGGTGATTAACCTACATAATTATGAACAAGATTCCCAAACGGTCTTCGCTTGGTCAACGGGACCAAACGGTCTTGAAGACCGTTTGCCCTCAAACGACCCTGAAACCGTTTGCCCACCAAACGGTTTGAAACCGTTTTGAGCAATAGGTGGAGGTCGTTTGATAAAGTGAAAATCTGTGGATAAGCATAGGAATTAACGCCCTTATCTTCCACCTTAAGAACAGTAGCATTTCTTCACGATTTTGCTTGCAAGGATGCAAGGGAAGATAGGGAAGAAGAAGATCTATCAACTATATGCATAGAAAAGATGTATAATCAAAGCATAAGTTTAGAGTTATAAAACCCGCCTAAAGCTTGCTCCTTGAGCTCCAAGCTTTCGAGTTCCAAGCCTTTAATGGCGTCCTAGAAGCTCCATAGGTCGGCCAAGGTGAATCCTCCAAGGAAGGTTGAGAAGAGATGGCTAGAAAGATGGAGCTAAGTGAGCTAGCCATGAATTTGACCTTAAATCCGAGTTTCATCCAAGAATTGAGCAAAAAGGAAGGATCCAAACCTACCTTGCACTCCCTTGGTCGTCCTCCTGAGCTCCAGCGCTCTCCTTAGTCGGTTTGAGCAAGGGGAAAAGAAATGAAAGGGAGAGGGTCGTTCCCTTGCTAAGTGAGAAAAGTTGTATATATACTTAGATGAATTTTCAACATAAGAACATATGTTTTCCTCATTTCTCATTTAAGTACTCCCTTTCTTCCTTGCACGTCCCCACATCTTATTTCTAAGGACAAACTCCTTCTATGGTCAAGAATTGAAGGCAAAGAGGATCAACCCATCACTAAAGCATATACATAAAAGGGCTATTATACATACACCTTGATTATTCAATCACAAGGGTGTTCTTTACTATATGATTATTCACATAAAGTAATCTTTTCATCATTCCTCTTCTAAATGATGCCAAGAGCCATAAAAGATGTTTTAGATGATGTATTTTACAAGTTTCACCCCTCAAATTGGGTAAATTGCATTTTACACCAATTTAGGGTTTTCAAGTACAGGGGTTGCTTCCACAGCTGCACCTTGGTGCTCAAGCTTGGGAAATCCCTTAAACCTCATCATATTCATTCCTATGTTGTATCCACATTAAAGGAACATATAAACATGTGAAATTTGCAGTTTAACCCCTCTGGTTGGGCAAATTGCACATAGGTCCCCATATTGCAACCAATCACTTCAACATTGGTTTATAAGGGACAGAAAGGGAAACTTATGTTCCATAAAAGCTTTAATTACATACCAAAGGATAATTACAAACTTTTAATTTCATATTTAGGCAAAACACCTAGGGTTAGCTTATAACCCAGGTCAGGGGTGTTACAAATCATAAACCCCTAACAAGGATTTCGTCCCCGAAATCTCAGACAAAAGGAGAAACAGAGTATTCATTAATCATGCCCTCAAGTCTCCACATATTATCTTAATATCATGGAGGTATCATGAATTCTGCAATTCCACACAAGGCTCCTTTCACTAATTCAACCTTACCAATGTTTATGCAGAGCATAAACCCCTAACATATGATGTCTATATTATTGGAAAGAAGAGGCATAAAAGAACATACTTCTATCATCACCCAAGAATATTTATCAAAAGGAACAACATATATATCTAACAAGGATAATATACTCAGTAATCCTTTACAACTCTATGTAATTGGGATAGTTCACATAGTTCTTCTTATTAATTGGAAATGCCACATAGCTTTTCCCTTTTTGATTGGGAATGACACATAGCTCTTCCATTTTTAATTGGGAATGACACATAGCTTTTCCCTTTTTAATTGGTTTGGGAATGACACATAGCTCTTCCCTTTTTGTCGGTTTGGGAATGACACATAGCTTTTCCCTTTTTGTTGGGGATGACACATAGCTTTCCCCTTATTAATTGGGAATGACACATAGCTTTTCCCTTTTTAATTGGGAATGACACATAGCTTTTCCCTTTTTAATTGGTTTGGGAATGACACATAGCTCTTCCCTTTTTGTCGGTTTGGGAATGACACATAGCTTTTCCCTTTTTGTTGGGGATGACACATAGCTTTCCCCTTATTAATTGGGAATGACACATAGCTTTTCCCTTTTTAATTGGGAATGACACATAGCTTTTCCCTTTTTAATTGGGAATGACACATAGCTCTTCCCTTTTTGTTGGGGATGACACATAGCTTTCCCCTTTTTGATTGGGAATGACACATAGCTTTTCCCTTTTTGTTGGGGATGACACATAGCTTTCCCCTTATTAATTGTTCCATATTTCTTATTTCATGATACTCATTAGATTGTATCAGAATGATTGCTTGATCAGGGCAATCAAAAAGATATCAATCTAGGAGTTTCCATACTCACTTTATCATCAATAGCTGTATACCTGGCCAGGGTTTACAATTACTGAGATCAAGTAGTATGCACTTACATACTGTCTCATTCCTCACTTTTCATATCCTTATACACACAAGATTTTCCATTCCTATATTTCCTCCAGGCAACATTTCTAAATCTCATCTTTTGACATACAGATAAGAGAGATTATAAAACATTTTAAGGAACATTGAGTGAGATACAAGTTCTCATCTCCCATGTCTTCTTATAGGACTAGACAAAATAATTTCAAAAACAACTATTTTCATATCTTTAACACATAGAAACATGAAAATGAAATATCAGAATGACTTTATTTCCTCTGACCTGCCCGGGACGTCTGTCCACGTCCTCTATTGTTACTAGAAAACTGCCTCCTTTGTGATCCTTGCTGACTCTACCCCTGAGGTTGAGTCATCATTGGATTCCCGTCTGGACAATCTTTTACCAGATGTCCCGGTTGTCTGCATTGATAACATATTCTAGGTATAGTATAAGGTCGGTGAGGTCCAGACACCGATGTTGATGCTATATTGGAGGCCTGATTTGGAATATAACTAAGATCCCTATCCCTACTTGGAGACCACTCAGTCTGAGAATTAGGTCTAGATGGTGGAGGGTTAGGTGTAGAGGATCTAGACTTCTTAAAGTCCATAGATGAAGAACCCTGGAATTGTGGATATCTTTTCTGGGTTTGCCTCTTCTCAACCACAGATCTCTTTATCCTTCAGACTGATTCAACGAAGATAGAGAATCTGTCTCAGTTCTCTAAGGCAGACACTGGGGTAGACATGTCAGCATTCAAGCCCCTCTCGAATCTCCTGATTCTCTCTTCTTCTGTGGCAGCCATGTGCGGACAAAACCGCAACAGCTCCATGAACTTAGCTTCATACTCGCTAATGTTCATCATACCCTATCTTAGTCTCTCAAACTGAGAGATCTTCTCGTCTAGGAAGGTCTTCGGGAAATATCTTTGGACAAATTCCCGCCGAAAGTCTTCCCACGAGATTCCTATTCCAGGTCTCTTCTGCTCTTCCATGGTCTACCAGTGACCAGCACTTCCTTTGAGAAGATAGACAGCATGTCTAACCTTCTCAGCTTCAGGGATGTTGAGGATCCTGAAAGCCTTCTCCAACTCTGTCAACCACAGATCAGCATCTGCGGGGTCAGCAGTCCCATGGTACTCGGTAGCTCCTACATGACGTAGTTGCTCGAACGTCTTCCCGATACCTTGCCCCTCTGGTTGGACAGGTACCCTAGGTGCAGGCATAGGCAACCTGTCTGTTATATGTATTATGGCAGTCATAAACTGCCCAAACATAGTCTGGGCTGCTGGGTTACCCATATCAGCTGGGTCAAACCGGGGTGGCTCTCTAAGTTGTTCTGGTACAAGCTGTTCCACCTCTGGTACTTCTGCACCGCCTTGAGGTGCACTGACACTACTTTCTCCCACATACTCATCATGTGGCATTGACATCTTAAATATCTTCTTCTCCTGAGGAGTAGAAGACTCTATTAGATAAGGAAGGAATACTAAAGATAGACTCGACTTCCTATGTCCTATGCCTCTGTAGACTCGGCGAACCTAGAGCTCTGATACCACTTAATTGTGGGCTCCGATCTCCAAACCACGAATTAATCTCGATTTAAACATGTACGGAAGCATTCGGTAAACAGCGGAAGACCAAAAATCACGAGAAATTAAAACTTTTTGAGACAAGAGCTTGAAACCTCAAACCTTTTCCATAGAAAAAGGATTTAACTGTTTACATCACTGACAATTACTTCTTGAGTAATTATATACAACATGATACAAAACTTCTCAAGAATTCATACTCAAAACACTCCAAGACCTGAGAGTACAGAGGACACATAAGACTGACTCTATACTACACCATGAAGCAGGCTAGATCTCCACCTGAGATAACTACTACTCCTGATGCTGCTGGGATTGGTCACCTGAGTTCTTGTTCCTCCGTCTTCGACGACCACCTAAAAAGTAGAAGTCTACGGGGTGAGACAATTATACATAATTGCCCCAGCGAGAGTTATAACTCTCCACTAGAAGCTTTATAAGCAAAGCAGGGAATAACTAAGCAATAAAAGCCTTCAAGGTATTCACTAGCAGTTTGATGGTAAGCAAGAGTTCAACCAATAATAAAATATGAGAACATCTATGCTATTCAAGGTAACATCAATCAAATAACTCGTAGATAACTCTAACAGATATACTACGCTGTTGATTATGTTTTTAAGGGAGTGTAGGGATGCATCTCACCTTTTAGACTGTGTGGTGGGGAATGATGGACTACATGAATCTACATCAAATCCTCTCACCATTTCTCTTTTAGTGAAGGTATGACGGACTACAAGAATCTACATCAAATACCTACACTAGGATGTAAGGTTCTACACATCCATGTACCCCATATACTCAAAAGTATATGATCCAGGAGTTCCTTGGGAAAAAACCTGCTTCACCATCATTTAGACTATGACAATGATGGATCTATGATCAGGTCTCTACATTTCACTTGATTAGTTAGGTACATTCAGTATTCTTATCATCATACAACAACACAGCTATATATGAGAATACTAAAATGTAGCAGGCCTAACTTATCACAATCATCAGTTATTTCATCTCAAGTCATCTGTCAAGCTTGACCTTGACAACATTTATGGCTCTTACAGCCCATAAATCACAAAAGATGTCACTTAACAGTGCATCAAGATGATTCATTATTCATAAAGCTTAAGACATGCTTTTAATGAATATAACATGTCATTCTATTCCTGAATATAACCATCATCTCATAACAACCTGCATGGTTCATTAATATAACATGGCATTCCATACCTGGATATGCCCATCATCTCATAACAACCTGCATAGTACAAAATAGTAAACAATTCAACAATTAAGGATGCATTCTCAAATTAGGGTTTCCCTTGGAATCCCCCTCAACTAGGGATTCACATGGAATTACCCTCAACTAGGGTTAAAACCCAAAAGCCCTGTCAATTAGGGTTTATAAACATGATTAGAGTTTCATGATCTCTCTTCTTAAGGATCATACCCTTAATCACCACATGAATCATATTCATGTATGAATTCATGTTAACATCATCTCAAATTGATTAGGTCATATCAACCCTTCAATCAAGAGCATACAACTCTACTTATCGTAGTGTATCAAGTCATTGGTCCAAATAGCAATTAGGGATTCATTCCTTAATTGGTACTAGTCCCTTAGATACTGTTAGGGTTTCAACCTTGTACCTTATTTGTTTATCATTACTAATCATCATTGGGTTAATGGATCATTCATCATCTTAATTCTCAAGAGATTCAATCACATTGGGCCTCCATTACATAAAGCATCCAATTGAATTAGGGTTTCCAATGTTGATTCCTTCAATCATTGGATTCATGGAACCAGTCATCAATTGGACCTACCCTCATACTTCAATTGAGTTAAATATGTCAACCTTCAACTGATTTGACCCTTAATTAACCCTCAACTAGTCATCAATTAGGGTTTTATTCAATTGAATTAGGGTTTACTATTCATCTTTCATGTCTTCACCCTAAACTTAGGGTTTACTATTCATTCCATGGTGAATTGTACTCATTACATCATTATGTAAGAGAAACATCATCATTAAGGCTCTTAATTAGGATTAAGATCCATTAGATATTATAAATAGGGTTCCCATGACCTCACATAGGTGGGTCATTCCCTAAACATGCACACTCATATGTAATTGAAGTATCTCACCAGAGTTTCCACCTTAAAAAGGGTACTTTCTCTCTCTAGAAAATACTTTCTCTCTCCTCTCACTAGTAAATGGTGGCAACACCACTCTAGATCCGGTTGAGATAAGTCTCCTTTGACTAACATAAGCAAAAACATCAACATCATGTGATTAGGGTTTGATTAGAACAAGGTTTTATCCCTTTAGACCCCTCAAGGGTATTTTGGTAATTTGCCACATGATCACCATCATGGGTTAACTCACTAATCACATAGTCCCTTAATGACCTAGGTTACCATTAGGGTTTAGATTGAATCATCATTGAACTGATTACATCATCAAATGGTTAAGTACAAACCATCACCAATCTTCAAACAGTTTCAACCTTCAAACGGTTTCAACCACCCAAACGGTCTTGAGACCGTTTGACCCCAAACGGTCTTGGGACCGTTTGGATCCAAACGGTCTTGAGACCGTTTGGAGGTGAAGACCGTTTGGAAGGGTTGACTTCCAAACCGTTTGGAACTTCAATCGGTTTGAGGTCGTTTGGACCAATCGACCTTGAGGTCGTTTGAGCCCAAATGGTCTTGAGGTCGTTTGAGCCCAAACGGTCTTGAGACCGTTTGGCCCCAAATGGTCTTGAGACCGTTTGGTCTCAAACGGTCTTGAGACCGTTTGGACCTCCAAAGGGGTTCAAAGATCACCAATGTTCATGGATATGTGTGTTGAAGCCCTCAATTGATCAAAGCTATGCTAACTACTTATAAATTGAGTCAATTAGGGTTAGCCTTAGCCACTTAGACATCAAATTGACCCTCAATTGCAAGCCAATTAGGGTTCAATCGTTCTCAATTAGGGTTTCAAGTTGATTGGTCATCAATGTTCAACAATGTGAATCAATTCAAGGTTGAACCTATCAATTGACCTCCAATTGGGCTCAAACTTGGCCCAAACGGTCTTGAGGTCGTTTGGACATCATCCAAACGGTCTTGAGACCGTTTGCCCAAAGTTTTACCAAGATCCAAATCGTTTTGACTAAGGTTGAAGTCCAATTAGGTCAAAATCAGTAACTTTCATCAATTCATCAATTTCCTACAATTGGACCTTCAAACCATTAGATTAACTCAACCCTAGACCTTCAAACGGTCTTGGGTTGTGCCCAAACGGTCTTGGGACCGTTTGGAGGAATCCCCAAACGGTCTTGAGACCGTTTGGGTCCTTCAACCCAAAACTCAACAAGATCTATACTTAGAAAACAGCAATTGATTGTTTCACTAACCCACTGTAATTGGGCCCTCAATTGGTCAATTACCTTAACCCTAGACCTCCAAACGGTCTTGGGTTGACACCAAACGGTCTTGAGACCGTTTGGATGAGTTCCAAACGGTCTTGAGACCGTTTGCCCATCCATCCTTTGGACTCTAGTGAAAATTCATCAAGGTTTGATCTATTGAGTTGATCATCACATCAATACTTAATTGCAATATGATTTGGTGCCTTTGGACCTTCAATTGATCAACTATACTTGACCCCAGACCTCCAAACGGTCTTGAGGTGACCCCCAAACGGTCTTGAGACCGTTTGGGTGATTCCCAAACGGTCTTGAAACCGTTTGGGCTAATCAACCCAAAATCTCAACTTAACTCATTGGAGATTCAGCACTAATTTCAATTAGGGTTTTCCCTATTAATCATCCTTCAACTCATGACTCGTTTGGAATTAATCCATAAAATTTGGTGAGTCGTTAATTAACATCATTATGAACAGTAATCCCAAACGGTCAACGTTTAGTCAACCATCTTAAATGGTCTTGAGACCGTTTGCCCAAAAAGGGAAAATTAAACAGATTGCAAATCAGAATTTAATTCAATTCGTTTTGCTAATTGATTTGCTCATATCTCACGATTCCTTTGGAGTTAACCTCTCAAATTTTGTGGGTGATTAACCTACATAATTATGAACAAGATTCCCAAACGGTCTTCGCTTGGTCAACGGGACCAAACGGTCTTGAAGACCGTTTGCCCTCAAACGACCCTGAAACCGTTTGCCCACCAAACGGTTTGAAACCGTTTTGAGCAATAGGTGGAGGTCGTTTGATAAAGTGAAAATCTGTGGATAAGAATAGGAATTAACGCCCTTATCTTCCACCTTAAGAACAGTAGCATTTCTTCACGATTTTGCTTGCAAGGATGCAAGGGAAGATAGGGAAGAAGAAGATCTATCAACTATATGCATAGAAAAGATGTATAATCAAAGCATAAGTTTAGAGTTATAAAACCCGCCTAAAGCTTGCTCCTTGAGCTCCAAGCTTTCGAGTTCCAAGCCTTTAATGGCGTCCTAGAAGCTCCATAGGTCGGCCAAGGTGAATCCTCCAAGGAAGGTTGAGAAGAGATGGCTAGAAAGATGGAGCTAAGTGAGCTAGCCATGAATTTGACCTTAAATCCGAGTTTCATCCAAGAATTGAGCAAAAAGGAAGGATCCAAACCTACCTTGCACTCCCTTGGTCGTCCTCCTAAGCTCCAGAGCTCTCCTTAGTCAGTTTGAGCAAGGGGAAAAGAAATGAAAGGGAGAGGGTCGTTCCCTTGCTAAGTGAGAAAAGTTGTATATATACTTAGATGAATTTTCAACATAAGAACATATGTTTTCCTCATTTCTCATCTAAGTACTCCCTTTCTTCCTTGCACGTCCCCACATCTTATTTCTAAGGACAAACTCCTTCTATGGTCAAGAATTGAAGGCAAAGAGGATCAACCCATCACTAAAGCATATACATAAAAGGGCTATTATACATACACCTTGATTATTCAATCACAAGGGTGTTCTTTACTATATGATTATTCACATAAAGTAATATTTTCATCATTCCTCTTCTAAATGATTCCAAGAGCCATAAAAGATGTTTTAGATGATGTATTTTACAAGTTGCACCCCTCAAATTGGGTAAATTGCATTTTACACCAATTTAGGGTTTTCAAGTACAGGGGTTGCTTCCACAGCTGCACCTTGGTGCTCAAGCTTGGGAAATCCCTTAAACCTCATCATATTCATTCCTATGTTGTCTCCACATTAAAGGAACATATAAACATGTGAAATTTGTAGTTTAACCCCTCTGGTTGGGCAAATTGCACATAGGTCCCCATATTGCAACCAATCACTTCAACATTGGTTTATAAGGGACAGAAAGGGAAACTTATGTTCCATAAAAGCTTTAATTACATACCAAAGGATAATTACAAACTTTTAATTTCATATTTAGGCAAAACACCTAGGGTTAGCTTATAACCCAGGTCAGGGGTGTTACAGAGGGATTCGGATCTGGGGAGTTTTCCAGTTGTTGGTTCCGACCCAGTGAGGTTCCCAGAGGGAAGTGGGTGAGTCTGGAGGTCCTAGAAGGCCGAAGTGCTCGTTCTACACCCGCCTCTTCAACGTGCTTACATCTTCCACCCTTCTTCACTTCCATCCACTGACTAAGCTGCTGTTTGGGGTAGATCCAGAGAGAGAGGAGGCCAAGGAGTCCCGTAGATCAAGGAGGAGGACCAAAAGACAAGATTAGGCCTATACAAAGGCTAAGGAGTGAGATCTACCTATCCTCTACAGGATAAATCTCTTATTCTCCTCCTTTCTTCAACTATTCTCCTTTGTCTCTGTACAAACGATGTTTCTCCATCTTTGTTCGGTGCCTACTATGCTTGTTAAAGGCTAGTTGAGCTCCTTCTTGGCTATGTAGCCCGTTTTGGGCATGTTTATGTACTTTTGCCTTAAGCAAGTAGATATAATATGTTAGTTGTTCTATCTTCCCTTTCTAGTGATGATTGCTAGTTTGGTTGATCTCTATCTTGCTTGAACTTCTATTTCTACCTATATGGAAAGATTCATTGTAGAAATAGATAAGAGAAAGTAGCTTGGATCTGAATCTGAGAGGAGGACGGTCCAAGGTGATACCTATTCCTAGCACATCAGAATATTCTAGACCTGAGAGGGTATCTAGAATATTCTAGGGTGCTAATCAGTCATCCTCGAGAGAGGATTCACGGCATTGATGGGTTTTAGTCATGCTTTGCGAGAGCGAGTGGGATGACCCCACAGGAGCTGACACCACAGTGTGTGTTATATCTGAATATAGGTTGCTTGCTGAGGTGTTCGAGGGTTGTCTACGCCCGAGAACGGGTACATAGACTGCCCAAGTTATGGGTACATAGCCGAGAACTCCTTCTCTCTAATTTAGTAGAATCCTACAGACTCTATTTTATTTTCTTTTCTTTGTTTAAATTCATGACAACCTGCTAGACTAGTTCTAGCCCCTTACTTTCCCGACTATCATCTTGGCTTATCTGACTCACGAATGAAATCCCAAGCATCTTAAATGTCACCACATCCCTATGTTCGACCCCGTATATCCACTTCGACCTCGTAATCAAAGTTGCGGGGGTCCTTGAAGGTTTCGGGTATAAATTTAAAAGTTTGATTCCTTCTGAGTCTGCCTCCCTTTCCGGATGCACGATTTGAGGCCTATCAGGAAGCTCATGTGAGGGTGCCAAGAGCACCAAAAATGTTGTTGTCCCATAATTGTGTGAGAGTGCCAAGTGCACTACAGATCTTATTGTACCACCTTATTTGGAGAGTCCCAAGGGCATTAACAAATTTGTTGTTTTGACTCTTTTCAAGCAATGATACCAAGTGTCCCACCTTTCATTGAGGTTACACCACCAAGTGACCCAGTTGCTGATCCAAGACATCCCAATGTGATATTTCAAGGTTCTCAAGTGTCTAATATGATTGAGACTCCTCTCTTTGAAGCTATGAAGACCCATTCCACAAGGATAAGCAAAATTATAGCATCAAAATTCTAAAGGTCACAAGGTTGATTAACAAGATAAGGGGGAAGTTGTCCAAGAGGATCATGTTGAATGAGCTGAAAAGTTTCATTGATGAGGATTCTTACTTTGAGGTCTATGGTAATGACCATGGAGCTGAAATGAAGAAAAACACTTGAGAAGCTCATATGACCCTTGGGGGAAAGATCAAACAATATAGGCATTTGAGATGATTGCCTATGATGAGGATGAAAACATTTTGCTTCTGTACAATGGTTGATTGATGGAGGAACAACAAGCCTAGATGAAGGCTCTAAACTTAGCACTAGTGGAAGGCAACCCACGTTGGTTTGGGACTCTTTCTCTCAAAAACTTTTTTTCTTGATTACACTTTCATTTTTTCCAAGAAACACACAAACACACACCATACTAGATAGTTTTTTTGTTTGTGAATCATGTTAGTACAGGTACAAGGAAGAAAAGGTGATGCATAAAGGGTCTAGACAAGGAGATGATCAAAGTTGAAGAGAACATTGCAAATCAGTAGAAGAGATACAGGAAGGAGTCCAGAATAGATGTGCCACACAGCACGGCCGTGTGACTGGCAAGCCAGAATGACTGTGTCACTCAGCACGGTTGTGGTGGTCCTGCCCTACTCACCTAGTGCTACATTGATCACTCCATCTCTTGACGATTGTCTATCATGACTCCATTCCCTTTACCCTACTATTCTAAACTTCTATTTTACATTGAGGACATCATGATTTAAAGTTTGGGGTTGTAGGGCGGTAGGCCCTTCTTTCACCGCATTTTTATCTATGTACCTTGTGCTAAAGTTTTGCAAGATGATCAAATAGTTTGACTAACTTTCATACTTGTCTATCCTAACCTTGTGTGTCTACTTGCATTCAAGCATACATGTAGTTTAAATTCATGCATTTTTGAGTAATTTTTCAAACAAATTGCTCTTTTTGCTTTTTCATGCCATGCATTGTATATTCATGTAGATTTTGGTAATTTTTGTGTGTTTTAGCTAAAACTTTCTACTTTATGCTTTAAATTCCCTAAACTAGGTTTGTATGTAATTTAATGCAAATTGGCACCATTTTGGCCAATTTTGCCCAAATTAGGAACTTCTTGCCTAAAAGTATGTTTTAACTTAATCTCCACTTTTTGAATTAAAAATGTTGATCTATGACAAATGCATGCTAAGTTTCTATGTTCTATTGCTAAATGGTCTTGATTGTTGACTTCTTACATGTGGATCACCCCTCTCATGCTTGTGAATGTTTTGGTTGAATCATGAATTGAGCAAGATATGAACGCTTAGGGCCTATGGAATCACATGATAAGAATATGAATCTCATGTTATTCACTCATGTGGTGTGATATTATTTGATGAGGTGTTGGAATATCTTTCATACGTGAGATTTTATGTGGAGAACCAAACTAGTGACCCCTCTTTGACTCGACTTTTCTTTCATCACCTTCTTACCTCTCTGCCTCTGGAAGGATGCCAAAGTGCACATATACAGTCGTGGCCAGCTCCAAAAGTTTGGGGGGCCACATCTACATCTCTCAACTTCACTCTCTCCACCATATGCCCTATCTACACCAAGGGAAAATAAAAAGAAAAGAAGAAAAGAAAAAGAAAAAAGAAAATAAAAGATGCTCTTGTTTAAGAGCATCTAAATAAAGAAAAGATGAGTGTGTAAAAGCACTCCAATCTATTACCGCAATCCTTTCTTCCATTTTCATACTCATTGAGCTAAGAAACATCAAACCTAGCTCACCTCACCCCTTTTCCATAGCCACGTGGGTTACTTATTGTGGTTTGAAGCATATGATTGAATGCATGAAAGTGAAACAACGTCGTGCTCATCTTTGATTAACTCCACCATGAAACGGTTTACTCAGAGCTACATGAAAGTCATATGTATTGATTGTGTGTTTTATGCTCTATATTTGAAGTTTGTATTCTCAGTGCTCATTTCATGATTGGTTTGTGAAAAAGGACAAGGAGAGAGGTGAAACACATGCACCTAGTCACTTTTAAGACCATTTAGTAAATAATCATCTTTTACAATGCATCTATCATTCTTATTTGTTGAAAGAAATTGAACAGAGAGATTAAGTTGAAGCATACATGAGGACAAGTATGTTTTAAATTTGGGGTGGTGATGCAACCCTATTTTAGGCTCCATCTTGTGTCTTTTTGCATCTTAATCACATCTAAACAAGTTATATTGCAAGTTAATTCCCTCAATATGCATATTTCTATCAAATGCACTTATGGACATTCTTTGCATGATTTTCATGTACTTGGACCATGCCTTGGATGGATGAGAGAGAAGGAAGGTGTTCTGGGATTCCTCTTCCCATGGAGGGGTCCAAAGAAGGCCCCGAAGCTCCCTCAACCTACCCCTTGTGGCCAAGAGTCAAGCTTAAGCAAAGAAGTCCATGGATCATGACGTTCAAAGCTCAAAGTGCAAGCAAAGCTCCCAACACAACTGTGGTGACACAGAATGGCCATGCTGCAAATGAAGAAATCACAGGAAAAATCTCAATTTTGAAGCATCTATAGAAAATCCTCCACCATGGTTGTGTTGTCCAGCATGGTCATGCTGCCATCCTCCACCACAGTCATGCTAGCCAGCACAGTCATGCTGCCACCCCTCCACCACGGCCGTGTTGCCCAACATGGCCATGTTGCCACCTACCCACCAAGCCATGCTATCTAGCATGGCCGTGCTACATATCACCCACCATAGACGTGCTACCCAACACAGTCATGCTACATAGCTCCCACCACAGTCGTGCTACCCAGCACGGTCGTGCTGCCTAGCTCCCACCAAGGTCGTGCTACCAGCCTTCCAAGAGACCAAAATTTTATTATAATGTTTTCCAATTTCCACCTTGCCCATTCCATTCCACTACAGGCATGCCGACCCCTACCCACCATGACCGTTCTGCCCAGCATGCCCGTGCTACATACAACCCTAGCAGCATATTTGCACTGCATTTCCTATTCTACCCCCCACTTGACCTAGTGCCTCCCCATCACCTATATATACATGGATGGCGGTTTGGGCATGAGGTTAGATTCCTTAGCATCCATATCCACTCCTTAGCTACTCTAGAGCATTCATTACTCTCTTCCTTTCATTCAAGCCATTCACCTACCTCCCACCTTCCATTTCCACTCCATTTCCACCTAGAACCCTAGTTGTCTAGGTTTTCTACCATAATCCCCTACATTTCCATGCTCTTCACCCATCTTTGAGGAGGGAAGACGTGCTACAGCTACTAGGAGATTTATGAGGAAGATCTACCATTACCTCCATGGATTTCTACCTCTTTCTTCTCTTTTCTTTGCTCTTTTGCCTAGTCATGTGTAGCTAAGCTCCTAGTGGTGGGTTGCTTGGGGTTAAAATGTTACTTTGATACTATGTTGAGGGAAAATAACTTATAATGAACATATTTCCATTCTATGATGATTCTCTCTTGCTTCTATCTCATTTCCCATTATTTTTCTTGTGATTTTTTCTTTTAAACATGGATTGCTTGTTGTATGATGCTTGAAGACACCTAGCTTCTTAGGGAAAATGGATTGTATGTGGCTATCTTAGGAATTGCTCCCAGGTTCAATTAGTGGATCCATAGATAGAATCCTTTGTTCCTACTTACAACTCCTTTCTCCTACAAGTAGGTGTGAGATCTAAGTATCTAGTGTAAGAGTGATTAGTGCAATTGCCTAGAGTTTTCTGAAGGCTAGATGGTGAGTAACATGAGGTGAAACACCCTCATCTCTACCCTCATTCCTACTCTCACTCTCAATTTCCCTTATACAACTTACCCTAGAAACCTAGATTTGCCAAGTCCTATTAGAATTACACCTATCCCTAGTTTCCCAACTAGTAGCATAGGGTAGATTCAAAAAGCACTGGCCTTGTTGTTTGGTTTGGCAATCTAGATTGAAGATATAAGACTTGTGTAACATCCCTGACCTGGGTTATGTACTAACCCTAGGTGTTTTGCTTAATAAAGTAATTATATGCTTGCTCTCATCTTTTGAAATGTAATTAAGAATTTTTGAGGAACTTATATTTCATTTTCAGTCCTTTTTGAATAATGTTGAAACATTGTTTTGTTACTTATGGACTAAAGTGCAAATTACCCGAGTAGAGGGGTTAACTTGCCAATTTCATATGTTAAAATGTTCCTATGATGTTGAGACATCATAAGAATGTATATGATGTGGTGGTATGGATTCCACAAGCTTGGACATCAAGATAAAGCTTGTAGAACAATCCGTGTGTATTAAAACCTAGTTTTGGTGTAATGTACAATTTACCCAAAACATAGGGTTCAACATGCAAGATATCATCTCTAGAGGGTCTCTCATGTTTCTTGGCATCAAGTAGAGCAAAGAAAATGAGAGGGGCGCCTCATTTGGATTATCATGGAGGAGAGAGAATCTTGATATTGAAATAATCAAGATTTAAGCACAAATGGCTCTTTAATATAACTTAATGCAAAAAGAAATAAAGTATTTGAGGAGCCCTTCAATCAAAAGTTGAAGGATATGTTTGTAATAGTATGGACGAGCTTGTGCCATGCTTGGGCACCAAAAATATCTTGTTTGAATGGAAGCCACTCACATTAATATAATATGAAGTATTATCCAATTAAAGGATGGCTATTAATATACATCTCGTAAAGGTGTTTAGTTTCTTTTCCTTTAAACCTTGGATAAGGGAGAAGTTTTGCAAGATAATAGAAGGTGGCCACATAGCCAAGAATTGGAGGAAGTTTTGTTGGAATTAAAAGAAGATAACTCTCTTTTTCTATTTTCTTAAAAACCCATATACATATCTTTTATGTATATCTTTCCCAAAACACATAACAACCGTTTTCTTAGTCTTTCTCTTTTCTCATCTTGATTTGGCCGACCAAGGAAGAGCTATGGACCAGAGAAGGACGACCAAACTAGCTTGGTAAGCTTTGATCATTATCTACCTCGAATTCATGGTGGAAAACCCTAAGACAATGGTTGATTATTGGTTTCCTTCACACGATTTCCTTTTCTAGCCATCTTGTTCATCCAAAGTGTGAAGGAACGGACCTTGGACAACTACTGGAGCTCAATCCACCATTAAAGCTGTGGAGCTTGGAGCTCTGGATCATTTCTAGAGATGGTTTTTATAACTCTAACCCTTAAGCATTGCTAATGCATCCATCTCTTTAATAATCGTTGGCTATTTTTCTTCTTTGGTACTCTTTTAGTTAATTGCTATAACCTCCGTGAAGAACAGCAACAGTTCTTGGTTGTTCTTAGGAAGAATATGATGATGTTAACTTTGATGATTATTCAAAGAAAATCACTTTACCAAACGGTTTAGTTTTGTTGCTCAGACGGTTTCCCAAACCGTTTGGGAGCAAACGGTTTCAAACCGTTTGATTGCAAACGGTTTCATCCAAACCACATAGAAGCAAACGGTCCAAGACCGTTTGGTGGCATTGACCAGGCGTTGACCATTTGGAGGTTTGTTGAGAATAATGTAGACTAATATCCTACCAATAATTATCAATTAACTCCAAGTGGTTCACTAATTAAAGGTCCATCAACCACCTAAACCCTAATCGGGTTAATTGCTGATTTGATAATTGAATAAGGTTGAGACTTGGGTTGAGTGACCCAAACAGTTTCAAAACCATTTGGGGATCACCCAAACGGTCTCAAGACCGTTTGGTAATCACCCAAGACCGTTTGTAGGTCTAGGGTTAAGCATGGTTGACCAATTAAAGATCCAAAGGTTCTAAGTTGAAGTACAATCAATTGCTGATTTGGTGATCAACCTAATGATCCGATTCCTAATTGGTTGACTTGGTTTTTGGTTTTGACTTGGGAAAACGGTCTCAAAACCATTTGGAGGTCATCCAAACGATCCCAAGACCGTTTGGGGTCAGGCCATGACCAAATTGGATGATGGTTCAAGGGGTTCAAATCAATTAGACTCACATTGATTAATGTTGAAGGGTCATCGATTCCAAACCCTAATCCAATTGATTCAAGCCCTAATTGATGATCAATTGAGGGTCAATTGAGGGTCAAATTAGTTGAAGGTTGACCTAATTAACTCAATTGAATGATGATGATAGGTCCAATTGATGATTGATTATATATATACAACTATTGAAGGAACCAACAATGGAAACCCTAATTCAATTTGACTTGTTGAGACCATACTTGGTCCATGCGGTTTTGAGGTGGTTTGGACCAAACGGTCTCAAGACGGTTTGAGTCCAAACGGTCTCAAGACCATTTGGGACCAAACGGTCTCAATACCGTTTGGGACCAAACGATCCCAAACCGTTTAGGGTTCATGCGGTTTCAAAACCGATTGTGTTCATGCGGTTTCCAAATTGATCAAGTTCAAACGGTTTCAAAAGTCAAACTGGGGCAAACGGTCTTCACCCCAACTTTAGCAAATGGTCTTGGAGGTCTACTTTACCAAATGGTCTCAAGGGTAGACCAATACCGCATGGAGGTCCAAACGGTCTTAGACCGTTTGGAGGTTAAGTATGCAAGACCATTTGAGGTCTAAGTTAGTCAAGATCGTTTGGGGCCTTAGTGGCCAAGATTGTTTGGTGGATGTTTAACCTAAACTTCTTGGGTACTTAAAGTGGTTAAAGGACAAAGTGATTAGTTAATTAATACATGATGTAATCAAAAGGTGATCATGGTATCTGTACCTTAATGGGATAGTATGATTGAAACCCATGAAGCAATTAAGCTCTAATGATTACAATGGTACCATGATATAAACCATGAAGTCAATTATCTTTCATGATTGAGTTGACTTAACCTAATCAAGGCTGAAGATAATATCATCCAATAGGGGATGAGAGAGAAAAGACTTCCAATATGAATGAATGCCAAATTAGGGTATGATCCATGTTAGTGAGATCATGAAAACCCTAATTATGATGGTTAATGAATTTAAACCCTAAATTGAGGGTAATGATGGAAGTATCCCTAATGCATAATGATGGTGTGATCTTAATTCATAATGATGACATGGTAAACCTTAATTCAAGGTACTTTGTTGATCACTCCTACTTGGGGTGAATAGTAAACCCTAATGGTGGGATATTAATGATAACCTAATCAAGTGTGATACAATGTGAATAATAAACCCTAACTCAGGGTGATGTGATATGAATAGTAAACCCTAAATCAACGTATGTGATTAGTAAACCCTAATTCCAGTTAAGGTGAATAACAGCGTGAAACCTTAATCCTGGGTTATGCTTTATAGCATGAAGCTCTATGATTAGATAATGAAATGAGGAATCACTATTCCTAATTGAGCTAAGGGGGTTGGTTAACCCTAAGTGAATTGAAAAGGGAAAACCCTAACCCTAGTAAGGGCATAGTGGTGCAACCCTTGAAATAGTAATGCTATAATTAGTATACATTGTGCTGATATAGGAATAATGTGCATGTTATCAATTGTATTAATCATGCAGGTTTTTATGAAATAGTGAGCATATCCAGGTAAGAGCTATGATGTCATATTCATTAAAAGCACTTTATAAACATTGAAAGTAATGATATGCTATATTGCCTATTAAAAAGGTAACAAATGAGATTGACAGGCTGTATGAGCCATATGAAATATCTGCATTGCTACTATCATGTTTATATTGTTAAATGGATTAATGGCATTAAGTTACATGTTAAAGTGGTAACAAGTGAATTGATGATCTAAGGGTTTGAACACCCATATTCTTGAATCATAATGATGAGATGGTTAGGGATTGAGATCCCAATGTTAACAAGATGTGAAATGAACTTGATATAAATAATACTCTTTCTTTATAGCAATTGCTTTAATGGTTTATTTTTGAAAACATGCCTGATGCTAAAAGAATGCCATAATGTACTTAAATAATCAAGTATAATGATATCAATGTAGAGCCCTGACCATAGATCCATCATCGTCAGAAGCTAGATGATGGTGAAATAGGTTTTCCTAAGGGAACTCCTGGAGAGCATACTTTTGAGTATGTAGGGGTTATGGAGGTGAATATCCTTACGTCCTAATGGGGGAATTGATGTGAGATGAACATTTAATCTCTCAATCCTTCATTATATGTATATGCTGGGATGATGTATCACTAATCTCCCGATGATGTTGTTAATGCCGCATCGATGTGAGACAAACAAGAAATCCCTTGATTGCGAAGAGAGTACAGCATGCCACTGTAACTCTAATAGCGAAGTTACCAGAATACCCTAGAAAGCTATTATGGTAGAGACACAAGATGTCCTGCATGTTGTTCCTCGCACTGACTGAGGAAGATGAGGTCATAGGAACCCAACTCTTCTGATGACCTATGTATGGTATCGATTTTGACTTCGCAGTGGTCAGTTGGAG
Source organism: Alisma plantago-aquatica (assembly GCA_963693085.1). Classification (NCBI taxonomy): domain Eukaryota; kingdom Viridiplantae; phylum Streptophyta; class Magnoliopsida; order Alismatales; family Alismataceae; genus Alisma; species Alisma plantago-aquatica. The sequence continues at coordinate 12,624,747 of OY856414.1, read as the reverse complement.
TATGAGCGGTATACCTCATCTCCTCAGGGCATAAGTATGTTTGTAAAATGTAATCAGCCATATAGCATAATTTCTTAGGTTGAACTACGAGAAACAATGATTGATGATACATTGTTTACTATGTCCTAGTTGGATAAATAATATACATGTTCTTCATATTTCTTATTGATTAAATGACTTGCTATTCAATCAAGTTATAATTGAAATGATTGCATAGAGAATACTTCTGTACTTAGCTTATTCAATGAATTGCCTGCTGTTGAATAATTATAATTCTACTTCTCAGTGTTACTTTAATATTTGCAATAACAATGCTTCTAGCGGAGAGTTATAACTCTCGTTGGGACAATTTTTCAATTGTCTCACCCCCGTGGGATTCAACTTTTTAGGTAGACGCCGAGGACGAAGAAACCCTTCAGTGGGTGAGCAGCAACAACAGTCACAGCAGTAGCAGCAACAAAAGGGACATCAGTGATCTTCAGGTGGAGACATCGTCTGTTAGGTCTTGTATATAGAAATTCCTATGTGTCGTCTCTGTACTCTCAGGTCCTAGGAGTCAGTAGATGGTTTAATATAGAACTGACATTTTTGGCGTAATGCCTCGAAATTTTTGTGCACTTCTTTGTACAGTTTAACAGAGCAATCAATTTTGTGACTCTCGAGATGAGTTAATACAGAGATGTACTGATGAATCAGCTTGTAAATAACTTACTTTGTTTCTTTATGAAAAAGTTTTAATTTTTAGTGATTTTCAGTAATTCCGCTGCTAATTAATCGCTTCCGCATCGTTAATAATGTTTTGTTCGAATGGTGTGCCACAACTTGCACGCTATGTAACCTCCCCCAACTAATATCAAAGTATCATTCCCAAATGGCCCACCTACCTATAGCATTGCTTAAAACCCACCTTGTCCTTTTATATTGTTAATGCTAGTTTAATTAATTTTCGTTGTTGCTTCTTAGCTAATTTCTTAGTTCTTGGTAGCTAGATTTTGCTTAAGTAGTTAGTGCTCTTTTGAGCTTGCTTGTGTTAATATTGTTATCTAGTGATAACCTAGGTTCTTACTTGCTCTAGTGTTTAACTTGCCTCTTAGTTGTTAATATTAATTGCTAGTCTAGTGTATCTTAGTAGTAATTCCTTGCTCTTGCTCAGTTAATCATTTTGGCCAGCTTCTTAGTTTTAACCTTCTTAGGGTAATTTAGGGTTTTTGGTAAACTAGTTTCCTTATTTTCGTTAATTACTTGCAATCTTAGTGTAATCAACCAAAACCACTTTTAAATCCTAAAACGCTACTCTCCGCTTTAGGAATGTATATATCTTAACCTAGCTCTAGTGCCCCCTCTCTCCCTATGGATCAACGCCTTTACTTGTTTCTCACCTATACTATGACATTACCGTGTGCGTTTGTGGGAGAATATTTTAGTATTGTGAGTGAACCTTGTTTGGGGCCTTATAAATTCGAAAGATCACACATGCGTGGAAAATTGCACCAAGCTATCTAGCACCATTGTCAGGGAGAAAGGCATTCGGCCTAGCTAGTTAGTTTTTCTTTGATCTTTTCCTAGTGCCCTCATAATTGCTATTATTTATTATTTGTATTCTTTGTGCATATTGGTTTTCTAACTAGCTTTCTTTTGTTTGGTTGTGCCTTGTTCATGTGACAAGCCACCCGGGGAAGACAATACAGAAGTCCAAAATGTACCTCACAAGCCACTTCAAGATTACTTCATGCCTAGAAACTACAAATCGCCAATTGCTAGCAGAGTTAATCAAATTCCAGGGGAGCAATTCTCCTTCTATAACGACCCCACTTCCCGGTAACCCCCAATTAAGGGAGACCAAGAAGTTAGAGACGTTATCCCAAAAATAGGATCAATGGTTTTTCAAATAATAAAAAATAACTAGTAAATTCTATGAAAGACTAAACTGAAAACTGGAATAAAAATTTCTTTTCACATACCTTTCAAATATAGGAAACCGGAACTACCCTTAGTAGAATTCTATCTATTGAAATCCTCCTTTATGAATTAACTTTAATCTTCACATATGCCACTTTATTGTTTGTCACTTTCAAATATTCCTAAAACACTGACAAACAAAAGTCAGTTAGTATAAATGAATATACCAGTATATGGGGACAACCAAAACATTGCACATAATATTGAACAACATAACCACAACAAATAGTTGTTAAACAATGCCAATTTATGTTTTCCAATATGACTTCCCAACCGCTTTTACTCATACTCTGGGATACCCTCTCTTAGGGTTTAGTCCTTGCAAGGGACTTAAGGCCACCTTCTCCATCCTGAGCTAGGTGTCTGGGGTCACCTCTCTGGGTGCCCTGTGGTCTTCCCTCTGGGGCTTGACCACCTTGACCTTCCCTCCAGGACTTGGTCTCTCATCTTACATCCAGAGATGGTATGTAGGTTCAGGCAAGTCATATATGTACTTAGATTGCGATAGTTATATTCACTTTAAGGATTACAGAAATAAAATCATCCAAGCAGTTTATTTCCATGCAATCAATAAATCATTAGGAAAACATCAACAAACTAAAGTGTGTAATCATAAATAACCACATACCTGATTTGGAGATTTCACAAGAAATAAGCAAGTCTAATCAATCCGACAATCCAATCCAAGCAAGCAATCATGTCAATCACATGAAAGAACATAATCCTGAAAAGCATGTATAACCTATAAAATACATACTCATCAAGAACTTAGTTTATTGACTTGACATTACTTTCTAGGATTTCTAATTCGAATTAGGGTTTCATTAGGATTTGTCTACAACTTTTCACCATTAAACTATTAAAACCCTAAAACAACAAAACTAGGTGCAAACCCTAATTATCTCAAAGTATCCACATTAAGGATCTTTTATACTCAAATTGTCTTTGGATCATCATATCTCTATTTTATTCATGGATTTGCACAATTAAAACCATTAAAAGTCATATTCACCTAAATTAGGGTTTCTAAGCCCATTAATGCATATTCATGTACATGGAACCCTAAATTAAGCCAATTATGCATAAAGATCATCTTTTTAGATCTAATCCTCTCTTTTATTTACAACAAGTTAATATCCACTTTAAACATCCATATAACCCTTCCCAAATCATTAATCATCCGTATTAGGGTTTCATACTCATGAAAGTATTACACATAGTAGGTTTAGGTAATTTTAAAATTATGAACAGATTTAGGCTTAGAGACTATTTTTATTAGGTTCCTTGCATTGTTCTTATCAATTTTCATATATAACACTTCTCAATCCGAGTTACCAATAATTAGTTATGAATTTTGTAGTTTTTTTTGGTGACTGAGAGAACCCACCCCGGGCAAGCTCGACAAAATTACCTCTCAGCTAATCGATGACTGCCACGTCAGCCTTGCAACTCCTATTTCACTTTCCATGTGGGTAAACGGTAGCCAATAGGATGCGTCCATCTCAGCGTACCAGCTTGCTCGAATGGCACCTTGGACAGGGCGCATAAAGATGCTTTTTCCCTCCGCGCGAGTGGCTAGCAGCAGCACGCGCCTTGGGCAGAAAGGTAATTTTCACCTTACTTCATCTTCTTCCTCGCACGTGTCCCCTGTTCGCAAACCAACGCCTGCCTGTGATCAACCCCAGGGTTGACTCCGAGCATCTAGCCTCCCCAGCAACCCGTGAAGGTCATCATCACTCCGCCCAGACCTACCAGACCTATTGGTGCCCTCAGCTTTGTCGGATCTGGCTGCAATTGATGGGACAGAGAAGCTCTTCTCCGGTGAGAAGCAACTTTAAATCGAAGGTGGATGTCATGACTCTTCTCGCAATCGAACTCGTGCACTCATTAGCCCCCTTCATCTGAACTCCAAGGGATGTTCTGGGCTTTCACAGAGGGTGTGTAGCCCCAATATAGGCAATGTCGGCTGTAATCCTCCCTGAATTGGGGAAATCCCACACACACAATACCAGGTCCCAAAACCTAGTATGGTTGGGATCCTTAGGACTTACCGAAACTAATGGACCTTTCCACAGGTCCTCTCATGCCCAGAGTCATGAGAAATCGGAGATAGAAATTATCAAGATTCCCAATCCGTCTGGAACTAGACGATGAGCAGCCATCGTCGGATCTAAGATCAACGGCCACCGGAACTCATATTAGAACATAAATTCAAATCAAAATGTGACATTTAAAGTTATCCTTTACACTTTAGGAAACTTACAACATTCATATCTCTCAAACCATTTATCCTTAGTCCCAAATTTTAGAGGAAAGTCCATAAGGACTTAAACTACTTGGTGCCAAGTTTGTGACTCAAACTCAAAAGTATGAGAGACTTTTCTTCATATGCACGTTATTACTTATTAAGGCATATTTTATACATATTTTCTCTCTCCTATTCCTTTATTCTCTTTATTTGGATTCCTTTTACCATTAGAAACCATGTGGACTCAAAATCTCATCCAAGATGATTCCATTAACCATATTTCTACATATTTCTCATATTCTCATCATTATCTCAAACTTCCTTCTTAATAATGCATTATTTGATTTCTTCTTTTTTCTTATTAATCATATTGGACTCATTAACATATTATGATCCATGAAATCACATGCACAAAGGAAATATTGCAAAGAAAATCCATTCAATACACACAAATCATACAATTCCCATAATCATACATTTATTGGGAAAATTGCATTTCCAACCATATGAACCCAAAAATTGGGGTTGTAACATCCATCCCCTCTTATAGGAATTTTTCCCTCAAAATTCCACCAAACATGCAAACAAATCAGGATAAGACTTTTCCATGTCCATCATTGGCTCTCATGTGGCTTCATCCTCTCCATGGTTCTTGCAAAGAACCTTTATCATCATATATTCTTACATCTGAGTTCTCTCTCACCTTGGTATCTCATACCCTCATAGGTGACTCAGGATATGTCAGCTTCCCTTGAAGCTCAATAGGTTCAATGCTCAACACATGGCTTGGGTACATCACATAGTTCTCTAGATCAGACAGATGGAACACATCATACATCATATTATCCTGAGGGGTAAGGCTATACATACACAACTCCACCAATCCATCTCAAATGGACCCATGTATCGGGGACTCATCTTTCATGGCTATACTTTAGAGGGGTCGGGTTTTTATAACACATATTGTTACAACCCCAATTTTGGGTTCATCCGATGAGATATGTAAACTCTCATATTGGACAAATAATGATGTAATTCCATTTACAATAGCCTTGATGATTGTTTTGTGGGCTTTATTGGCTATTGGGCCCAATAACAAGGAAATTCAATTAGTACGGGAATAATTGAGTTTTTGAGAAAAGAAAGGTGTGGAAACCTCTAGAAGGCAAAAGAACTTAATCCAAAGGTGGATTTCGTACCACATGGGTTCCTTGGATTCCAAGGAGTCCAAAGTTGCAAAGAAAAGCAATAAGAAAAGAAAAGATTAATAAAGTATTTCTTATTAAGAAAGAAATTGAAAATGATGATAAAATGTGGAAAACAAGTGAAAAGAGGTATAATTGAGTTATCCTTTGTGGAATTTCGTATCCCAAGGATTACTAAAGTTAAAAGGAATACCAATGAGGAAAATAAAAGAGAAATAAAGAGAAATCCTCAAAAAGGGGTATTTTAATAAGATAATGGGAAATAATGAACAATAATGCATTTAGATGCATCTAGAAGGATAATGAGTGTCCAATAAAAAGGATTTCGAAATAATAGAGTGCCTTGGGATCCAAGGAGTCCCAATGAAGAAAGAGGAAAGAGATAATACCAATAAAGTCAAATAAGAGGATAATGTGATGTTTAATGAATGAATTTCATGGTATTATTAAAAGGATGATATTTTCTACTAAAGGAAACTATAATTTCGTGCTTATGGAGTAAAAGCCAAGCATAAGAGAAACTAAGAAAAAGGATTTTCGAAATCCTAATATTTAAAGGAAAAAGGAATGTAAAAAAAAAAAGATATAGAAGAGAGAGAAGCTTGCTTCTCATGGAAGGAATATGATTCCTTATAAGAGAGGGCTTGTCCCCCTCTTAGTTGGTCGTCTTAGGACGTGGATATGCTCCCCTATAAAAAGGGAAGAACCCCTGGATTCAAAGATTAGAGAAATCCCATGCTTATCTCTCTCTTCTCCTTCTTCATGACATGCAAACCCTAACCAAAAGGTTTGGCGCTAAACCTGGGTAGCGGGGAACCATGGAGCTATCGATGAAGGAGCGAGGTCGCACGTTGTCAGGAAAGGGCGTAGGTATTATCCTCATGCTCCAGTCCTTGCACCATGGCTGCAGCACGGCCGCAGTGCCGAACATGGGTTGCAGGCCGTGCAGCCTGGGCCAACCTCCTCAGTCGCGAACGAGGAACAGCTCTACATGCGTAGAAGCAGGTCGGAGGAAGGGAAGGTGCTCCCTGGTGGCCGACGAGGCCAAGAAGAGAAGGAGGAGCCACCCCAGCACGGCTAGGGCAACCGCAGCCAGACTATGCGCGGTACAGTGGCGCGTCGGGAGGATGAAGAAGAAGGCAAGTATCATCGGACGATTTTGCCCCTCCACGGAATGAAAAGGAATCCACTTGACCGAGGTTAATTTGGTAATTCGGTTTAAAAAAAAGCGGGCCGCGTTGCATGGACAAAGGCTACGTGGCGCCCTCCGATTGGCCATAGTATGTAAATTTTATTAAATTCATAACTTTTTAACGGTAGCTCGGTTGCGGACATATTATACATGAAAGTTGCTCATAAAATTGAGGGGAATCCATTAAAAATATAATTGAAGCCTAATTCCTCTTGAAATTCGAAAAGTAATGGAAGATATCAAATTTAATGCATTAATGTTTAAAGAACCCTATTTTGAGATGAAAAATATATTTATAAGGGTTTAATTGATGGTTAAAGTTGATCTTAACCTGTTAACGATAAAAAGGCACATTAGGAACAAAAAGGATGAACTTTGCATGTAATTCATTTAATTTAGAGTTTATGTTCATAAATGGGCTTTTATGGGCCTTGAAAACCTAATGTTGGTAATTAAGACAACTAATGGCTTTAATTATTCAATTTCATGTATAAAACTGAGTTTTCATGGTTATAAGCTATTTCGAGCATTAAAGTTCCTAATTTGTGGATAAATACCCTAAATGTAGTAATTAGGGTTTTCTCATGAATAAAAGGTGGAATTAATGGCAAATCAAGTTCGGCTGTGAATTGGACCATGATGAACTATGATTTGATGATAAATGCGTATAATGACTTTGTCATGGGTTGAAACGGATAAAAATGGTAGCTTTAAGGAAAAGAGGCTTAATGGACTTATTTAATGGTTAATTATGCCTTAAAATCTGAAACTGAAGATTAGATGTTGAGATAATTAGGGTTTGTGATCAATTGCGTTAAATTAGGGTTTAAAATGAAGGGAAACCCTAATTACAATGGAAACCCTAAAAGTGGACTAGAAACCCTAGGAAGCGAGCTAGATTTAATAGATCTTAATGACATGAGTAATAAAAGGAAATTGTATAATTATTTCAGGATCTTGATATGTGTGCTTGCTTGCTTGGATTTCTTTCTTGCATGGAATATTCTGTCTCAACTCTGCATGTACAAGTATGTGGTTACGCCTATGAATATCCCGAATTAGTTTCTCGAGGATTTTCGAGGTTTTATCGATGACTAGAATTAAACTGTTGGATGCATTTAATTCTTGCAAATTATAATGTGAATATGACTATCACATAAGATAAGTGCCTACTAGCTCAGATCCTAGTCCCCTCTGTAGCTTTATAGATTGACCTAGTAAATGGATACCAATGGGGTAGGTCCATCAGGTCATTAAATGACTTAGCAAATGACTACCAATGGGGTAGGTCCATCAAGTCATCATGAGTCAGGGATTGGGATACCTTTGGGTAGGACCATGCGACTCCATAACCCTAGGAATTGGCTACCTGTGTGGTAGGACCATGGGGGTAAGGATCTACCATATGAGAGAGGTAGTATCCATGTCCACTGCAGGGACAGTAGAGAGATAGGGGATAGACAAGGATTGAGTAGTATTGCTTAAAATGTAATCTTGGATGTTAAATGATATTTGGCTGACTACATTGTTAACATAGTTGCACAATTATTTCTTGCTGACCGACGTTTTGTTTGTCGGCGTTTTAGGTACAAATGAAAAGAACAAATAGTAAAGTGGCATATGTGGAACTAAATGAGAAATAATGTACACAGGAGGATTAGTTAGATTAGTATTTTCTTGGATAGAAGTTTAGAAATCCCAACTTTTAAAAGGTAAGTAAAGTTTTTATTTTATACCAGTTTTCAGTGTAGTAGTAGAATTTCATAATTATTATTGATTATTTGTCGAATCTTTGATCTGAGTTATTAGATAGTGACTCTGATCTCTTGGTCTCCCTTAAGTGGGGGTTACCAGGAGACGGGGTCGTTACAATTGGTATCAGAGCGAAGGTTCCTCAATTAATCTTTAATAACTATTAAATTTTACAAATTCTGTAGAACCCAAGGGAGTTATTAGAGGATTGTCTGAAAGACTGAGGTGTCTAGAAAAGGATCACATCCGGGGGTTGGCAATATTTTCCTCCGCACTGCTAGTCGGAATACGAGGACTCCCGGATTGTGTGACTGCCTGGCCGATGTCTTAGGATATGACTCGAAATAAGATACCTTTAGGACTCTCTCATCTTGTTCGTCCCTTCTCAACTCAAATTTTGTTAAGGACCTTAAGGATTAGGGTTTCCTCTCTTCTCCTCACCCTCTTGAGGTATGGGTAAGGTTAATAAGGTCTAGAGAATCCTCCACTGAATTAATGAAAAGCATGTAAATAAGATGTCATGGACATAATCTTAATAGATTAACCACAAACTAAAGAATAGATACATGCTTAGGTCGTATGAGACGAGTTGTCATTGCTCTCAGGAGAGACCTAAGGATAGACCTCCTTGGCTGGAGGATGAGTAGAGAGAGTTAGTCTTGGAGGTAGAGACCTCCATTAAAAGTAGAGGCCTAGCACATCCTCTGAGGATGAGGTTAACCCTAACCCTAAGTGAAGGTTAGAGTGGGAGATGACATGATGAGTTAGATGTTGACTGAGTGTTTGGTTGGACATGCCTTTGGGATGCCATAAGAGGTTAGATGACCGAGTACCTTGGGCAACCCAACCCTGGGAAGGGTCGTGCATGTTTGAGTGAAGTATAGCTCCTTCATGGATGAGGTTAGAGAAGAACATATAGAAACCTTTTGGGCTGTTGCAAGTAGGATATAGCCTGCACCCAGAGTGCGTCAGTAGTGTTGACAGTTGAATGAAACCCTAGATAAGGAAACATAATGGATGTCTTATGAGATAAGCATAAGGGGGTTATGGATAATCTCGAGTAAACATAAGTTCGAGCATAGGCTTCACTCAAGTAGGGGCATGCATATGAGCCTGATCCTTCATGAAGAAGGGACCTCTTATAAAGAGGTTGGTTGAAGGATTAGCTCTAGAGAGAGAGAGCGGACCTCGGGCAAGAAGGTTGGAAGCCTAAAACCCTGAAACTTGTAGAACAGTGGGAGTTGAGGATGATGTGGCCTAAGTGGATGATAGTGGTTGCCGTATACTTGATCCCTGGAGGCTGATGATATCTTGGTTGCCTTTAGAGGAACCAAATCCTAGAGAGAGGATGATGCTCCTAGTACGTATGGTATAAGTGATTACCAGTTGGATGAGATAAAGAGTCCTTTAGACCCTGAGGAGGTTTAAGTAACCAGTTGTGAGGCTTTATACCTAGTTGGTTGTCCTGGAAGAGGACTCAACTCCGAAGTATTGTGAGTAGAAGGATCATGGGAGTACATGACATACCTTGGACATGATTGAATCGTGGTTAAGAGATTGAGCATGCAGTCGGACACCCAAAGGTGAACCTAGGGTTCCTAGACCTAAGAGGGGAAGCAGTGTATCCGATGCTCATGCTGAGATTTGAATCTCTATAGTTTCGAGCATGGTACTCCTCATGTGTAGAGGTAACGTAAACCCCTTAAATTAAAGGTATGTGTGATGAACCCCTCAGAACTAAGTTGGTCTAATGTTGAGGATGAGAACAAGTGTGACCTAGCATGGTTTAGTAGGTACGCTTGTGCCTTAGTAGTTGCTGGATTAAGCATGCTCATGTGAATGTAAACCCTAAGGACGCTTGTGACCTTTGTTATCAAGGTGTAGTTTCCTCCCATCCTGGGAGAGGGACCCTTTGGTAGGGAGTTTACCAGTTTGGTTGGTTTTCAGGTAACCTAAGGAGGTTTCGTAGGATCTTTAGAAGCTAAGTGAAGAGTACATGGCATGAGAATGAACCTATAGACCCATAGATAACCATCTCTATGTGCATGTGGATGTATTACCATGGAGGTAATCGGTATGGGGCTTGACCAAGGTAGGTAGGTTGCCATGATCCCTATGAAAGGATGAAAGTCAGCCCATGAATGCAGGGAGAGAGATGATGAATGCTTGGGTAAGGTTCTAAGTTGAACATGTACTATAAGAGAATCCTAAGTCTATCCTAGGGTCAAGTAGGGATAAGACTGATGGAAGTAGGAGTTGCCTAATTCCCTAGTGCACATGACCAAAGGGTCGGGAGGTAACAACTATCATCGTCTGAGGGCCATGGGTTAGGAGATTGATCACCTTCATGAACTCATGGGACCCAAAGGGCAGATGAGTAGGGCACTCTCTGGATGCATAAGGGAAAAGGGATGACCCCAAAAGTGTTGGCTCCCTATAGACCTAGAGGAGATGACCTAAGATTGTGCTTGGACCAAGTAAGTTCGAGACCAGTTTTCCATGGAAGTAATGTGGATATCATGATGTTTGTAATATAGAGACATAAGCTGCACGTTTCAACTTAGAATTGAAGTGCACTGGCAATGTGGGATGTATCATCTCTACTCTTGGAATAGGAAGAACTCTGTATTTGGATGGCCTCCAAATGCTTATTTCCTCTTGTTATGGGAGGTAGAGATGGTACAGTACGCATGCCTTACACCAAGGATAAAAGATGATGTGAGTTGGAACGTTGCTACAAGGTATGAGGACAGGGATGATAACATACCTTGGTGGAGTGAATGATACAGGGATGGTTTACAAACACTAATAGAAGTAGTGTAGTTAGCTTATGAGGATGTTTTATCAGGAGCTATGTGGAATTTGCAAGTTAACCAAGGTTGAGCTTGATCACAATGAGGATGATCTCAGAGCTTCTTGATGAAGACCAACTTAGAGTTTGAGATGAGATGATAAGTATAATACATGGAGGTGTAGGTTACCAAACACCTAAGGATAAGAAGTAGTAATGAATGCTCTGGTTGAGATATAGTGGCTAGTTTAGCAGAAGTTGATGTTGTTAGGATAACCTTAAGTCGAGAAAAAGAGATAAGTCTGGTTAACACCCAGATGTATCAATAACGGTTAATCAAGTAAATGATTGATTGGTTAGCCAGTCCAGTACATGATATGATGGTTGTAGAACCTCAGATGTACTTCTTTGGAAAGGAAAGTGATGAAGCCCTGATGTGAGTGGTTAGGGTTTCTGAGGTATCGATCTTGAGGAATCATGACATATCGGAGATCATGGTTTTAAGATCACTAAACACCATAATACTACAAAAGATAGCAAGTGATAGTAGCACTTCGGCTACTTGATGTGAGTTGCATGTAGCGTGTGGCCATGCAAGCCAGGAGGTGAAGGACGAACACCAATAACCCAGTGCATGGATATAAAGTATAAAGAGTTCCCGAGAGGGAATGGGAGTTCATCACTATGGATGTTGTGAGTCTCCCCTAGACCAAAAAAAGGTCAAGATGCAGTATGGGTTATGGTAGATCACCTTACCTAAATGACGTGAGAAAGGAAGAGTACTGTCACTGGAAAGATTCGGTCGAACTACTTAAGAAAGAGAGATGGTTCAACCACACCATGATGCGAGTTCAAAAGTTCTTGGGTATAACCAAGGTTCACTTCCATAAGGTGGAAGTAGATACATGAAGAACTCAATAATAATACAGTTTATCGCCCCGTACTAATGGACAATATGATCCAGACTAGAGGGTCTAATGAGGGCATGTGTGCTCATTCAGGGTGATACATAGAGACAGTTCTTAAGATGTGATGTTAACCACCATAGCCTTTATCGGGATGCAAGAAGTCTTATAGAGAGGTTGTGTCGGTCACCACTTCATTAAGATGATGTTGGTGAAGGAGGCCTCGCGAAGGTTAGAAAAGAACCATAGTGTGTGCAGATGAAGTCGCTTTGATCGTGCAATGGCTAAGAGAGAGCCTAGTGGTGACATGAGTCACGAGCTGATGCAAAGAAGACTGACATGCAATTCACTATGGGAGAATATGTGATGTGAAAATCCAACCCCTCTAAGCAACAGCTGAGAAAGCTGAGTCCCCGATATATGGGTCCATTTGAGATGGATTGGTGGAGATAGTTGTGTTTAGCCTTGCCCTCAGGATAACATGTTGAGTAATGTGTTCCATGAGTCCGATCTAGAGCACTATGTGAGGTACCCAAGCCATGTGCTGAGCCCTGAACCTATTCAGCTTTTGAGAGGCTGAAATGTCCTGAGTCACCTATGAGGGTACGATATACAAAGGTTAGAAAGAACTCAGATGGAAGAATATGAGATGATAAAGGTTCTTGGGAAGCAGCATGGAAAGGGTAAGACCACATGGGAGCCATGATGGACATATGCAAGGCTTATCATGAGTTGTTTGTTTGCTTGGTGGAATTTTGAGGGAAAAATTCCTATAAGAGGGGAAGGATGTTACAACCCCAATTTTGGGTTAATACGATGAGAAATGTAAACTCTCATATTAGACAAATAATGATGTAATTCCATTTACAATAGCCTTGATGATTGTTTTGTGGGCTTTATTGGCTATTGGGCCCAATAACAAGGAAATTCAATTAGTACGGGAATAATTGAGTTTTTGAGAAAAGAAAGGTGTGGAAACCTCTAGAAGGAAAAAGAACTTAATCCAAAGGTGGATTTCGTACCAAATAGGTTCCTTGGATTCCAAGGAGTCCAAAGTTGCAAATAAAAGCAATAAGAAAAGAAAAGATTAATAAAGTATTTCTTTATTAAGAAAGAAATTGAAAATGATGATAAAATGTGGAAAACAAGTGAAAAGAGGTATAATTGAGTTATCCTTTGTGGAATTTCGTATCCCAAGGATTTCTAATGTTAAAAGGAATACCAATGAGGAAAATAAAAGAGAAATAAAGAGAAATCCTCAAAAAGGGGTATTTTAATAAGATAATGGGAAATAATGAACAATAATGCGTTTAGATGCATCTAGAAGGATAATGAGTGTCCAATAAAAAGGATTTCGAAATAATAGAGTGCCTTGGGATCCAAGGAGTCCCAATGAAGAAAGAGGAAAGACATAATACCAATAAAGTCAAATAAGAGGATAATGTGATGTTTAATGAATGAATTTCATGGTATTATTAAAAGGGTGATATTTTCTACTAAAGGAAACTACAATTTCGTGCTTATGGAGTAAAAGCCAAGCATAAGAGAAACTAAGAAAAAGGATTTTCAAAATCCTAATATTTAAAGGAAAAAGGAATGTAAAAAAAAGATATAGAAGAGAGAGAAGCTTGCTTCTCATGGAAGGAATATGATTCCTTATAAGAGAGGGCTTGTCCCCTCTTAGTTGATCATCTTAGGACGTGGAGATGCTCCCCTATAAAAAGGGAAGAACCCCTGGATTCAAAGATTAGAGAAATCTCATGCTTATCTCTCTTCTCCTTCTTCATGACATGCAAACCCTAACCAAAAGGTTTGGCGCTAACCCTGGGTAGCGGGGAACCATGGAGCTATCGATGAAGGAGCGAGGTCGTACGTCATCAGGAAAGGGCATAGGTATCATCCTCATGCTCCAGTCCTTACACCATGGCTGCAGCACGGCCGCAGTGCCGGCCATGGGTTGCAGGTCATGCAGCCTGGGCCGACCTCCTCATCCGTGAACGAGGGATGGCTCTGCGTGCGTAGAAGCAGGTCAGAGGAAGGGAAGGTCCTCCCTGGTGGCCGACGAGGCCAAGAGGAGAAGGAGGAGCCACCCCAGCATGGCTAGGGCAACCGCAGCCAGACTGTACGCGGTACAATGGCGCGTCGGGAGGATGAAGAAGAAGGCAAGTATCGTCAGACAATTTTGGCCCTCCACAGAATGAAAAGGAATCCACTTGACCGAGGGTAATTTGGTAATTCGGTTATAAAAAAAAGCGGGCGGCGTTGCATGGACAAAGGCTACGTGGCGCCCTCCGATTGGCCAAAGTAAGTAAATTTTGTTAAATTCATAACTTTTTAATGGTAGCTCGGTTGGGGACATATTATACATGAAAGTTGCTTAGAAAATCAAGGGGAGTCCATTAAAAATATAATTGAAGCCTAATTCCTCTTGAAATTCGAAAAGTAATGGAAGATATCAAATTTAATGCATTAATGTTTATTGAACCCTATTTTGAGATGAATAATATATTTATAAGGGTTTAATTGATGGTTAAAATTGATCTTAACCTGTTAATGATAAAAAGGCACATTAGGAACAAAAAGGATGAACTTTGCATGTAATTCATTTAATTTAGAGTTTATGTGCATAAATGGGCTTTTATGGGCCTTGAAAACCTAACGTTGGTAATTAAGACAACTAATGGCTTTAATTATTCAATTTCGTGTATAAAACTGAGTTTTCATGGTTATAAGCTATTTCGAGCATTAAAGTTCCTAATTTGTGGATAAATACCCTAAATGTAGTAATTAGGGTTTTCTCATGAATAAAAGGTGGAATTAATGGCAAATCAAGTTCGGTTGTGAATTGGACCATGATGAACTATGATTTGATGATAAATGCGTATAATGACTTTTTCATGGGTTAAAAAGGATAAAAATGGTAGATTTAAGGAAAAGAGGCTTAATGGACTTATTTAATGGTTAATTATGCCTTAAAATCTGAAACTGAAGATTAGATGTTGAGATAATTAGGGTTTGTGATCAATTGCGTTAAATTAGGGTTTAAAATGAAGGGAAATCCTAATTACAATGGAAACCCTAAAAGTGGATTAGAAACCCTAGGAAGCGAGCTAGATTTAATAGATCTTAATGACATGAGTAATAAAAGGAAATTGTATAATTATTTCAGGATCTTCATATGTGTGCTTGCTTGCTTGGATTTCTTTCTTGCATGGAATATTCTGTCTCAACTCTGCATGTACAGGTATGTGGTTACGCCTATGAATATCCCGAATTAGTTTCTCGAGGATTTTCGAGGTTTTATCGATGACTAGAATTAAATTGTTGGATGCATTTAATTCTTGCAAATTATAATGTGAATATGACTATCACATAAGATAAGTGCCTACTAGCTCAGATCCTAGTCCCCTCTGTAGCTTTATAGATTGACCTAGTAAATGTCTACCAATGGGGTAGGTCCATCAAGTAATTAAATGACTTAGTAAATGGCTACCAATGGGGTAGGTCCATCAAGTCATCATGAGTCAGGGGTTGGGCTACCTTTGGGTAGGACCATGCGACTCCATAACCCTAGGAATTGGCTACCTGTGTGGTAGGACCATGGGGGTAAGGATCTACCATATGAGAGAGGTAGTATCCATGTCCACTGCAGGGACGGTACAGAGATAGGGGATAGGTAAGGATTGAGTAGTATTGCTTAAAATGCAATCTTGGATGTTAAATGATATTTGGTTGACTACATTGTTAACATAGTTGCACAATTATTTCTTGCTGACCGATGTTTTTTTGTTGGCGTTTTAGGTACAAATGAAAAGAACAAACAGTAAAGTGGCATATGTGGAACTAAATGAGAAATAACGTACACAGGAGGATTAGTTAGATTAGTATCTTCACGGATAGAAGATTAGAAATCCCAGCTTTTAAAAGGTAAGTAAAGTTTTTATTTTATACCAGATTTTAGTGTAGTAGTAGAGTTTCATAATTATTATTGATTATTTGTCGAACCTTTGATCCGGGTTATTAGATAACGACTCTGATCTCTTGGTCTCCCTTAAGTGGGGGTTACTGGGAGACGGGGTCGTTACACATATACTCCCATAGTGAACTACATGTCCGTCTACTTCACATCAGCTCACGACTCTTGTTGCCCCTGGGCTTTCTCAGCCATTGGATGATCAAAGCGACTTCATCTGCACACACTGTGGTCCCTCTGACCTTCACAAGGTCCTCTCACCAACATCATCCAAGTGAAGCGGTGACCGACACAACCTCCCTTACAAAGCTTCTTACATCCTGATACTGGCTATGGTGTCTATCATCTCAAGCAAACTCTTCTAGGGGCAAGAACTGCTCCCTTATATCACCCTGAATGAGTACACATGCTCTCATCAGACCCTCTAAAGTCTGGATCATACTCTCTTGACTGTCCATCAGTAAGGGGTGATATGATGTACTCGACTTCACTCTAGCACTGAGTTCTTCATGTACCTACTTCCACCACATGGAAGTGAACTTGAGGTCATACTCAAGAACATGTGAACTCGGATCATGGTGTAGTTGAACTATCCCTCTCTCTCATATATATAGTTCAAACAAATTTGTCACACTGGTAGTGCCCTCTCTCTTAGGTAAGGGATTAGGTCAACTTGGTAAGGCGGTCTACCATAACCCATATTGCATCATGACTTCTCTCGGTCCAGGGGAGACCCACCACAACGTCCATGGTGCTCTGCTCCCATTCCCTCTTGGGGAATCTTTAAATCTGAAGCAACTCACTGGGTTACTAGTGTTCGACCTTTACCCTCTGGTATGCACATCTATATCCTTCTTCCATGTACCACTGCAAAACTTAACCATCTCAGTATTTCCACAGTGTATGATGTACTTAACATCATGAGCTTCTTGCATGACATGATTCCTCAAGGTCGACTCCTCAGAAAACCCTAAAACACTCTATTAGTGGGTTTCACCACCTTCTTTTCCTAAGAGGTGTATCTGAGGTTCTTATCTCAATCCATCTATCTCATCAAGCTCTAGGCGGGTAACTAAGCAACCACCAACTCAACCACCGAGTCTGGTTGTATCTGGGTGTTAGCCATACATGTCTCACAAACCTAGGGTTCGCCTAACAGCCTCTTCTAGCCACTCTACTGGCTAAACAAGACAACTACATCTTGACTAAGAGCATCTGTTACCACATAAAATCCTTATGTGCTAGGTAAAGGTGAAACCATAAACCTTCATATACTCCACTCATCATTCTCATCTCGAGGTTACATCAACTAAGTCAAGAAAACTTGAAGCTCATCACCTCGATTATCA
Source organism: Alisma plantago-aquatica (assembly GCA_963693085.1). Taxonomy (NCBI): domain Eukaryota; kingdom Viridiplantae; phylum Streptophyta; class Magnoliopsida; order Alismatales; family Alismataceae; genus Alisma; species Alisma plantago-aquatica. The sequence continues at coordinate 12,607,373 of OY856414.1, read as the reverse complement.
AACCCAAACTTATAACTCATAGATTCTAAATTACCTTGGATAGGTACGTCCTCATATCACCCTTGTTCTCCTTTATGCCTTTATATCACTTATCCAATATATTCTTTGAAGCATGTGGTACTTCCTCTTTACTCAATCATCATTGAAATGTTTCAACTTATATCACTTCATCCTTAGTATATGGCATGCATTTTGTCCTATCTCTCACGCCCATAATGAGAGGAAATAAGCATTTGGCTACAGTCCAAATACAGAGTTCATCCCATTCTAAGAGTAGAGATGGTGCATCACACATTTCCAGTACACTTTTCAATCTAAGTTGAAATGTACATCATGAACATCTCGATTTCAGGTTTACATCCATGGAAGGTTGCTCCCAAACACTCTTGGGTCTTAACACCACACTTATGCACAACCCTTAGTCATTACCTCAAATTGTCTTGGATGTTGATACTTTCAGGGTCATCCCTCTTCCTTTATGCATCCAAGGAGTGTCTACCTCATTTGCCCCTTTGGGTCCCATGAACTCATGAAGGCAATCAATCTCCTAGCCCATGGTCCTCAGAAAAAGATAGATGTTACCTCCCGACCCTATGGTCTTGTGCATCTAGGGAACAGACAACTCCTACTCCCATCTGTCTTATCCCTACCTGACCTAAATATTGGCTTCGGATTCTATCATGGTATATCTCAAACTTGAATCCTTACCCAAAACTCCATCATCTCTCTGGGCACTCATGGTCAAACTTATGTCTTTTCATAGGGATCATGGCGACCTACCTAGACCAGTCTGGCCCCATACAGGTTACCTTCATGGAAACTTGTCCTCCTGCCCTTCGAGATGGTCAGACCAAGGTATAAAGATTCATGCTCATACCATGTTCTCTCCCCTTAACTCATCAAGCTCCTATACAGACCTCTTTAGGTTACCTCGAACCTAAACCAAAAGCTGGTACTCACCCTACAGAAGGGTCTCTTCCTAGGATGGGAGAAAACTATCTCTTGAGAGTAAAAAAGGTCACAAATGTCCTTACTTCCAAGGTTTACATCATCATGTGCAAGCTTAGCCCTGTCATGCAACTTGTGCACGTAGCCAGCAAGAAGGCAACCTACTACGCCACTCTGAGTTCCTTGGTATATCATACTTGTTCCTTATTCCTCGAAGTTGGCCAATCCCATACATATGTCACCAACATGTGTGAGGGGTTCATCAAACATATAACCTAGTCTAAGGGGGTTTCCTTTTCCTCTTAAACATGAGGGGGTGACATGCTCGAATCCTTAGGAACTCAACATCCTTGTGAGCATTCGGTGCACCATGCTCTAATACTTCCTCTCTTTGGTCTAGGAACCCCAGGTTCACATCATATGCATCAGCTATCTAACAACATGCTCAATTGTTCCACCATGAACCGAACCTATACTGGAAAGGGCATACAATTCCTACCACTGTTCCACATGAACAAACCTGAGAGTCCCACACAAGGACCGACAACTAGGTATGAGACCCCACAACTGGTTACCATACCTCTTCACGGTCTAAGGAACTCTCCTTCCTATACCTAAAAGGTAGGCACCTATAACATCTGTACATAAGTTCAATAAGCCTCTATCTCTTCTAGGATTTGGTTCCTCTAAAGGCAACCAAGGTACGACATGCCTCTAAGGATCGTGCATGAGGCAACCACATACATCCACTTAGGTCATCCATTCTAGGCCATATCACACCCAACTTCATATGATTCCTCATGTTTCGGAGTCAAGGTCTCCAACCTTCTTCATCAGGTCTTGCCCTCTCTCAAGGGCTAACCATACAACTGGTCTCACCACTGAAGGTTCTCTCTTAAAAATGGGTCAAACTCTTAAGAACACATGTCTACACCTGTCTGGGTGGAGTGTATGATCCAAAACCTATGGCTGACCAAGTTTATCCAAAGCTCTACATGCTCATCACATAAACATCCGTCATAACCTATCTGGATTAGGTCTAAAACTTGCTATCATCCTTGCTATTACTCACTTGTTATGTAGGTGCATGCCTCTTTTCTGCTCATATATGCTTGTTAGGGTTCCTATACGGTCACCACTAACCTTCTCAATGAAGGAGCTATCCTTCACCCTAATAGGCACGACCCTCCCAAGGTCGGGTTGGCAAAAGGCACTAGGTCAAACAACCTCACATAGCTCATGGTTCTCATGGGTACTCAAAACCTCTATGCATGTCAACCCACGTGCATACTTGCATGGTCAACTATGATATCCAACTCATCTTGTCATCTCTAACTTCCACTTAGGGTTAGGGTTATCATCATCCTCACAGGATGCATCCAGTTTCTACCTCTTCCTGGAGGCCTCTTCCTCCAAGGCTAACTCTCTCCTCTTCCTCCTACAAGAAGTTTTATCCTCAGAGCTCTCCAGAGGGCACGACAACACATGCCATGCAGCCTTAAGCATGTAACTAATATTTAGTTTACGCTTAAACCATTAAAACTTATGTCCATGACATCTTGTTTACATGTTTTTCATTATTTGGTGGAGGATTCCTTAATCCTTATTAATCTTATCCCAAACACAAGAGGGGTGTGGAGAGAGAGAAATCCTAAGCACTTAGAATCCTATATAAATTAGGGTTAAGGGAAGAATATAGATGAGAGAATCCTAGAGGTACCTTACTTTGAGTCAAATCCTCTAATTTTAGCCAGGCAATCACACAATGTTCGGGAGTCCTCATAGACTGACTAGCGGGGCGGAGGAAAATCTTGCCAGCCCCCAGACTGTGATCCTTTTCTAGACACCTCCATCATTGAAAAATCCTCTAATAACTCCCTTGGGATCTAAAGAGTTTGTAAAATGTAATAATTATTAGAGATTAAATGGAAAACTATGCTCTGTTACCAATTGTAAAGACCCCGCTTCACGGTAACCCCCAATTAAGGGAGACTAAGAAGTCAGGGACGTTATCCCAAAAATAGGATCAATGGTTTTGCAAATAATAAAAAATAATTAATAAATTATACAAAAGCCTAAACTGAAAACTGGAATAAAAATTTCTTTTCACATACCTTTCAAATACAGGAAACAAAAACTTCTACCCTCAGTAGAATTCTATCTATCTAAATCCTCTTTTATGAATTAACTTTGATCTTTGCAGATGCCACTTTACTGTTTGTCACTTTTAGATATTCCTAAAATGCCGAAAAATAAAATCCAGTCAGTATAAATGAATATACCGGTATGTGGGGACAACCAAAACATTGCACATAATATCTAACAACATAACCACATCAAATAGTTGTTTAACAATACCAATTTACATTTTCCAATATGACTTCCCAACCGCTTTTACTCATACTCTAGAATACCCTCTCTTCAGGTTTAGTCCTTGCAAGGGACTTAAGGCCACCTTCTCCATCCTGAGCTTGGTGCCTGGGTCACCTCTGTGGGTGCCCTGTTGTCTTCCCTCTGGGGCTTGACCACCTTGACCTTCCCTCCAGGGCTTGGTCCCTCATCTTACATCTAGAGATGATATGTAGGTTCGGGCAAGTCATATATGTACTTAGATTGTGATAGTCATATTCACTTTAAGGATTACAAAAATAAAATCATCCAAGAAGTTTATTTCCATGCAATCGATAAATCATCGGGAATACATCAGGAAACTAAAGCATGTAATCATAAATAATCACATACCTGATTTGGAGATTTCACAAGAAATAAGCAAGTCTAATCAATCCAGCAATCCAATCCAAGCAAGCAATCAAGCCAATCACACGAAAGAAACAAAAATCCTGAAAAGCATGTACAACCTATTTACTACATACTCATCAAGAACTTACTTTATTTACTTGACATTACTTTCTAGGATTTCTAATCCGAATAAGGTTTCATTAGGGTTTATCTACAACTTTTCACCATTAAACTACTAAAACCCTAAAACAACAAAACTAGGTGCAAACCCTAATTATCTCAAATTATCCACATTAAGAATCTTTTATACTCAAATTGTCTTAGGATCATTATATCTCTATTTTATTCATGGATTTGCACAATTAAAATCATTAAAAGTCATATTCACCTAAATTAGGGTTTCTAAGCCCATTAATGGATATTCATGTACATGGAACCCAAAATTAAGCCAATTATGCATAAAGATCATCTTTTTAGATTTAATCCTCTCTTTTATTAACAACAAGTTAATATCCACTTTAAACATCCATATAACCCTTCCCAAATCATTAATCATCAAAATTAGGGTTTCATACTCATGAAGGTATTACACATAGTAGCTTTAGGTATTTTAAAAATTATGAATAGATTTAGGCTTCGAAACTATTTTTATTGGGTTCCTTGCATTTTTCTGATCAATTTTCATAATAACACTTCTCAATCCGAGTTACCCATAATTAGTTATGAATTTCGTAAGTTAATTACCTCTCAGCTAATTGCTGACTGCCACGTTAGCCTTGCGACTCCTATTTCACTTTCCATGGGGGTAAATGGTAGCCAATAGGATGTGGCCATCTCAGCAGACCAATTTGCTTGGCTGGCACCTTGGACAAGGCGCATAAAGACGCTTTTTCCCTCCATGCGAGTGGCTAGCAGTAGCACACACCTTGGGCAGAAAGGTAATTTTCACCTTCCTTCATCTTCTTCCTCATGCATGTCCCCTATTTGCGAACCAACGCCTGCCTGTGGTCAACCCCAGGGTTGACTTCGAGCATCTAGCCTCCCCAACAGCCTGTAAAGGTAGTCAACGCTCTGCCTAGACCTACCAGACCTATTGGTGCCCTCAGCTTCGTCAGATCTGGCTGGAGTTGACAGGACAGAGAAGCTCTTCTCTGACGAGAAGAAGCTTCAAATCGGAGGTGGAGGTCGCGACTCTTCTCGCAATCGAACATGTGTGCTCATTATCCCCCTTCATCCGAACTCTAAGGGATGTTCTGGGCTTTCACAGAGGGTGTGTAGCCCCATATATATATGCATGGTCAGTTGTGATCCTCCTCGAATTGGGGAAATCCCACACACACAATACCAGGTCCCAAAACCTAGTATGGTTGGGATCCTTAGGACTTCCCTAAACTAACAGACCTATCCACATGTCCTCTCATGCCCAGCGTCGCGAGAAACCGAAGATAGAAATTCTCAGGATTCCCAATCTGTATGGAACTAGACAATGAGCAGCCATCATCAGATCTGAGATCAACGACCACTGGGCCTTGTATTAGAACATAAATCGAAATCAAAATGTGACATTTAAAGTTATCCTTAACACTTTAGGAAAGTTACAAAATTCATATCTCTCAAATGATTTATCCTTTTAATCCCACATTATAGAGAAAAGTCCATAAGGACTTAAACTACTTGTATGCCAAGTTTTGGACTCAAACTCGAAAGTATGAGAGACTTTTCTTCATATGCAAGCTATTACTTATTAAGGGATATTTTATGCATATTTTCTCTCTCCTATTCTTTTATTCTCTTTATTTGGATTCTTTTTACCATTAGAAACCATGTGGACTCTAAATCTCATCCAAGATGATTCTATTACCATATTTGCACATATTTCTCATATGTTCATCATTATCTCAAATTTCCTTCTTAATAATGCATTATTTGATTTCTTCTTTTTTCTTTGTAATCATATTGGACTCATTAACATATTATGATCCACAAAATCACATGCACAAAGGAAATATTACAAATCAAATCCATTCAATACACATAAATTATACAATTCCCATAATCATAAATTTATTGGGGAAATTGCATTTCCAACCATATGAACCCAAAAATTGGGGTTGTAACACCATCCCTCCAGGACTTCTTGGGCTCCTTCCCTCCTTCTATGGCTCGGAGAGTGAGAACCCCTACAAGCACTCGGATTCATTCCTTGAAGTATGCTCCACCTTTAGGATGTCGACAACCAGTGATGATACAATCAAGTTGACCTTGTTCTCTTTCTCCCTCAAAGATAAAGCCAAAGATTGGTACGATTCAAGAATAGACAACATGAGTTGGGAAGAGATGAAGAATTCCTTCCTAAGGAAATTATACTATATTGCAAGTTTGATGCAAATGTGGCGTACAATAGTGAGTTTCAGTCAGATGGGCAATGAGCAGTTTCATAATGCTTGGGAGAGATTTAAGAAGATGTTGAGAGAGTGCCCGCACCATGAGATTCCTTTGTGGTGTCTAGTTTAGTCCTTTTACTCCGATTTATCTCCAAATGATCAAGCTAAAATAGACTCTTCTTATGGAGGCGATTTCATGGCTAGGCCACCTGAGGAGATATGGCCTTTGTTTGAGCAGTTGGCAGGAGTTTCAAGAATCTAAGCTTCTAGCATGATAATGATGGTGGTCGGGCCTTTAATGTGACATCTATGACTCATAGTGATTCAAGCATGCAAGTGATGAAGATTCTTGGTGACATGGTGAGCTTCATGAAGAACCAATTGACAAATGTTCCTTTGCACACGGTCAATTCTATTGAGTTCTATGGTGAAGAAAAGAAGACACCTCACTCCTATAGCTACCAGGAACCACAAAGTCCAAGATATATATCAAGGTTAGAGGAAGAGGTTCTCTCTAGGTTGAAAAGATTTGATGATGTCTAAAAGAATGTTACAAGGATTAAGGAGAGAATAGATCAGCTATCTTCCATACTTGCTCTCCAAGAAGAAAAATTGTCTTTAATACCCATATTAAGTTTCAACGAAGCAAGTGGACAAATACCTTCCTCACAAGTTTTCTATAGTCCATCTCCCATGCAAGTGCAGCCCATATACCATGTAACATATTGAAATCTAATTTTATGGTTTAAACCAACCTTGTTCTAGACTCCTCATGATTATGCTAATATCTAAATCTTTTTCCATAATTTAAGTTAGATCAGGATAACTTGAACTCTAATAACATAACATGGTTAAAAGAAAAGCGTTCACATATGAGATATCATGATGACATAATGAAACTAAATTAATTATATAATTTGACATATGAATATACCAACTAATATCTTTGGCTGGCCCTCTAGAATCTCATTGGATAAAAAGATAAAATAAATTGATTTAGTAAGAGAGAGTGTGTCACATTTATTAATTAGGAGTGAATAATTTTTTTAAAGGTCTAATACATAACTAGTGAAATTTAATATCAAACTTTTTAGAATATAAAATTGATGCCAAAATTTGGATTCCTCACCTCCTAATTAGTCTATCCAGTAATTTTCAATTCTAATAGACACTATTTACTCTCCAAAATTAATTAGCAAGAGAAAGGTTATAAAGAACCTAAATTTGACTAATTCAATCAAATATTTTCATTTCATCGTCATTGGTTCATTTTTCCCCCCTAAGACCTAGTCATGCGACTGCCCCTGTGACTTCTTCCTCTTACAGTGGATTCCATAACTGACAGATCCATATTCTTCTTCTCTTCCTCAACCTCATCTCTTCTCCTCACCCCCGATTCCTTGCCTCCACTCCACTACCCATGTTCCTCTATTCCCTTCCTCTATCTTCTGGTAGCGCATGGAACCCCAGTGCCCCATCTTCTCCTTCACCTAGCTCTGATGGTGACACAACACAAGATAGAACCATGCATTACAGGTGGCGGCGTCGCCTCCTCTTATCTTCCTAGTCCTCCCTCTCTTCTTCTTCCCTCTTATATTCCTCTCCCTCTTTTCTCTCCTCTTGCTCATGCTGAACCCTAGCCCCTTTTGTCTCTCTTTCTCTCTGGAGCCTAGCCGTCTGGCAACAGACCTGCAACATGAGATCTACTGGTAGTCTCCTCCCTCACAACCATCGATGCCGACCTCACCTTCACAAATCGAAGTCTGCCTGACACCATCTCGTGTCGTCCACCTCTACTGTCTTCAACCTTTACACATCTGCACCCATCATTCATGACCACAAGGAGACGACGACACTGTCTAAAGAAGATGATGAAGCTACAACTACCATGTCCACCGCCACCATGGACGTAGACAACCTCTCCCCCTTCACCCCATAACCCTAGATACCACCACAACTCTCATCCCTCTCACCTTATGCTCGGCTGCTCTGGCGGAAGGGACTGTTGTCAGTGGTGCCAATGTTGGACACTGCATCACTTACTTCTCGCAGCCTCGTCCACGCTGATCTGACCTTGGAACCTCTAAATCTACCCTATCACTCGAGGTCGTTGTGGACTATTGATCACTTTCTACCAGAAATTGAAGAGGCATCAAAGAACTACAATTGGATAACCTTTACCTACAACCCCACCACCTTCCAGTTCTATCATGCAGTGGCTACCAAAGTTGTAGGTTTCACCATCTTCTCTGAAACCTTAAACACCTAAGCTCCTTCCTCTCATATCTTTCTCCTATGCATGCAAGCTAGTTGGAAGATTGGTCATCAATGCTACAAGAAGAAGGAGCTCTTCTCCTAATGCCTTGGGACATTGATAACAGTGGCTCGTTACCTTCTTGTGTCACCCGATTGTAGAGAAATTAATAAATTGAAATGTTGGATCAATATCCTATTCAGAATCATTAGGGAACACCATCACCTTGGAAATCCTAAACATGTAAGTATCTATTTCATGTTCCATATCTCCAGTATTGGAAAATAGAGTATAAAGGTATGATAAGTATGGAGTAGACATTAACCTAGATATTCATATACGAATCCTAGTAATACCTTAACACGAACCTGTAAATCTGATTACCTATAAATCTTAGGGCATACACTTGTTTAACATCTAATTGCATGAAATCAAACTATAATGATGCACTATCTTTGGGTCTAGATATAAAAATGAGATATTGTATAATACATGAGTACATTGATAATCCTAGCCACTTAAATGAATCACCCTAATCCTTATTTTATACCTTACCAAGTGATGACGTTAAGAATCATAAATGAACGTATGAGTTTAAACCCTAGGTACATACATAATAACTTGAAATACATGTGTATCTAGGGAACACCCCTATCTAAAGTAATCAAATTTAAATAGAGGAAAATATGAAATATGCATAACAATGTATTATTGTTACATAAGTATGTGTAAAATACTATTTAAGTTGATACCATAATCTACTTCCAGTTTCCTATATTGCATACTTACATTCATGGCATATTCAAGAATCTATAATTAAATATTCATAAATGCCAATAGACATGCTAAGTATGATGCTAGGATAATATGGATTCACATTATATGGAGCAAGAATGATGTTACCATACTTGAATTGGAATAATGCATAGTGTTACCCATAAATATATATTACCTGACCCTAATTAGACTTAGGTGGCCAAAGATGGATATTAGAACTAAAATAGATATCTATGGATCATATGTTCAATTTTATAGATTGAAAACCCTAATAGACCATTGGGTGATTCGGACTAGGGTAAGAACGATATGAAAATCTATAATGAGAATGTATACACATGTTAGTTTTTTTTACTAACATACATAATATATTCTTAGGATGAAAACTCGACCTCGCGGACCAAGTATATAGACTGAGTAAATCCTTAGTGGTGAAAGATCAGGTATGTACATCCACTATTTTATTTTGGGCATTATTTGATAGAACCTACTTTCATTTAACGAGGCATCTCTTGAATTGTTATTCCTAATGAAATCTAATTTCTTGAACATTTATATTTCCTGACAATTGGCTCATTATACCCATGTAGTTTCTGGACTACCTTGTTTATGTAGACTCTTGGACTCCACTATCTATGATTTCCTATTTATGAAAAATTGATCGAAATGCTAGTCTTGCCTCTATTTTATGTGTGCTACATGTTTGACTAGAATATCTAGAATAGTGGTACTTATGTACAACCATACTTATATAGGGTGTGTGTTTTCGCCCAGGGTTTGCGTTTCTGCCCTTATTTCTTTTAGGCCATGATCCTATGGTTTTATGGCCCTATTTTAGGTATATTTAGTCTACATTGTTATGCATGCAAATGTTTATTGCTTTACATTGGAAAGTGGTTGTTATGGCAAGACACTTTTAATCTCATGCTTGTAATCTGAATTTTAATATGCCTCATTTTTCTTGTTATATTTCTTTTGAGCTTACCTAAAATGATACTAAGCCTCTTCTTGTGGGAACATCTCTTTTCACACTTATAATCCTATATAATTCCCAAATTGTTTATATATGTACAGTTTATATATGTACATACTCAACCTTTGCTGACCTCTATGTTGTTTCCAATGTTTTGGGTAATGTTCCCTTCCACCCAGGTGTAGCTACATTAGAAAATAAGGACTCAAGTAGATCACCTACATGATATGGACATAAGGATAGATTGGAATGGATGGGTTACCCTCTGCACTTGATCCTACATGTTACTACATGTATTCCTTTTTCTTTGTTATATCACCTTTTATGGTGAGGAACATTTGTAAACAAACCATCATGTAACTTTGTAATAGTTTTGATTCTGCTACTTCATTATTGCATCGCTCTTGTATTATATTATTTGAGTGGATCCCCATTCGGGTCTCACTCTTTACAAAATGGTATCAAAGCCAAAAGCAGTCAATAGCTTGACTATTTCAAGTTATCCTAGGTTGACCCTTAATTAAATACTTATGTGACCCTTGACATGTAGTAGATGTACCTTATTTTGATTAGTGGAATATCAAATAGGGTTTCAATCCATGTCTCATTTGGTGATTCCACTCCCCAAACCACAATTTGATCAAGACTCGGATTTTGGGAACCCTAGTTAGCCCTACACCCTTTATGGAGAATAAAATTTCCCAACATAGGGGTTGACTCTCCTGGTCATAAACTTAATCTCCCCACCTTAGGGAAAGATAGTTCACAACTAAAATATATGCTGGTTTGAACACTAGTGCATAGGCTTAGCCCTAATTCTTGTATGAGTCCTTCCCTTGTTGTTTTCAATCATGCCTCAAATATGTCCACTAGGAGGACTGAGCATGCATGGATGACAAACATAGAACACTAGTATAAAATGTAGAAAGGTGATGATTCCCTTGGTCCTGGGTGATGACATAAATTAGTCATGTTGTAGTTGGGCATGCCTTACTTTCAACATGGAGTATAGCTGCATAGATCTGTCTGAATTCATCTATTTAAGGATTGATATTATCTTCATTGGCTTGTTATGCCTCATATATGAAGATTGGTTAATAAAAACTATATGTTTTAGTATATTTCCCTAAGTGTTCACCTCTCTCATCTCTAATAATGAACTTGGATTGTCTAGTGATTGAGATGAGTATCTTGACTATAGACATTACCTTATCCTATGAAGGCAACATGATTGCAAACCATTTATTGTTGATAACACCCTAAATCTCTCCCTATAACATTGGATAACCTTATGACTCCCCTAGGTCTTGAGATGAGGCTGCAGGATTAAGAGTGACATGGGAGTGTTAGATGTCATGTCTTGTTAGGGTTTGATAGAAGTTGTTCATGCTTATTAGAGATCCTTATCCCTTGTATGCTCATATGATGGAGGTGCGACCATATGCCCTTTAGGTGATTGAAGAACTAGACCCTCTTAGTAGAATGACGTGATGATAGAAGAATAGTATATGTGTTGGATTCTAGAGGGTGTCTGAGTTGGTTCTCAGATCGATTTTGGCACCAATTTTGGATTTTCTATCAAAAAGTGTTATCATTAAACTTATTTTTGTTATTAAATTATATGTAAAAAAAGGTTTCTCAGATTTTATCAAAAGTTTTTGGAGCCACGTCACCACCATAGGAAATTTTTAGTAGTAGATAAATTCAATAGTGAATAACCCCTCGACTGGCATGTTCAACCCTGGAACTCTAGGCCTTAGTGTGATGTAAGGAATATAGTGTAGAAGTTTAGACATTGATGCCTATTTGATATATCTATGATGCCCCTCTGGATGGTTAATTAGGATATACCTTAATCCTTTTAGGGGTGGAGCATTCACGCTTTATCCTTTAGGAATGTAACTTAACCTAGGTGTCTCAAGTAAATAGTGGTAGTAGCAAGTTACACATGAGTAACATACAATACTAAGGCCATATATATGTAGCCTAACCATGGTATATCGGTAAGACTTGCATACAAGGCCACCATGAACAATATTTACATAATTTAATATGTTTTTCAAATCTATGTTCCCTTATCTAGAATGGTAAACATAATTAAGGTAGATTGCTAAGTGGAAAAAATCATTATTTTTGGGAGTAATGCTAATCATGATAGATGGAAATGGAAATCACCTTAATAATGAATACAATGCTAATAAGATAATACAAGGTTTGGTGTAACTTGCCAATCTCAACATCTTAGGAGAGAAGACAAATCAAGACTTGACACATGGAGTAATATAATTAGTCTTAGTGTTGTACCATGATCACTACATAAATGTATTAGAAACCTTAGATTGGTTTAGAAGTACAGTCTAGTAAACCTAGCTAGTGATGGATGGATTTTGGGGACAAAATCCTCTCTAAGGGGTGGAGTGTTGTAACATACTGAAATCTAGATTTATGGTTTAAACCAACCTTGTTCTAGACTCCTCATGATTATGGTAATATCTAAATCTTTTCCCTAATTTAAGGTAGATCATGATAACTTGAATTCAAATAACATAACATAGTTAAAAGAAAAGCCTTCACATATGAGATATCATGATGACATAACCAAACTAAATTAATTATATAATTTGACATATGAATATACCAACTAATATCTTTGAGTAGCCCTCTAGAATCTCATTGGATAAAAATATAAAATAAATTGATTTAGTAAGAGAGAGTATGTCACATTGATTAATTAGGAGCGAATACTTTTTTTAATAAAGGTCTAATACATAACTAGTAAAATTTAATATCAAACTTTTTTAGAATATTAAATTGATGCCAAAATTGGATTCCTCACCTCTTAATTAGTCTAGATAGGAATTTTCAATTCTAATAGACTCTATTTAGTCTCCAAAGTTAATTAGCAAAAGAAAGGTTATAAATAACCTAAATTTGACTAATTTAATCAAATATGTTCATTTAATTTCCATTGGTTCTTTTTTTTCCTAAAACCTAGTCGTGCGGCTGCCCCTGTGACTTTTTCCTCACACAGTGGATTCCACAACTGATGGATCTGTATTGTTCTTCTCTTACTCGACCTCATCTCTTCTCCTCACCCCTGATTCCTCACCTCCTCTCCACTACCCCTCTTCCTCTCTTCCCTTCCTCTCTCTTCTGGTAGGGTACGGAACCCCAACGCCCCATCTTCTCCTTCACCCAGCTCTTGATGGTGACACAACACCAGGCAGAACCCCGCACCACAGGCGGCACCGCGGCCTCCTCTTCTGTTCCTCATCCTCCCTCTCTTCTTCGTCATCCCTCTCTTCTTCTTCCCTCTTATATTCCTCTCCCTCCTTTATCTCCTCTTACTCACGTTGAACCATAGCCCCTTTCATCTCTCTTTCTCTCTGGTGTCCAACCCTCTGATAGTAGACCTTGCACACAAGATCTGCTGGTAGTCTCCTCCCTCACAACCATCGACACCGGCCTCAGCTTTGCGAACCCAAGTCTACCAGACACTATCTCGCATCTTCCACCTCTACTGTCTTCAACCTTTACACATTCTCTCCCATCGTTCATGACCACTAGGAGACAACGACACCGTCTGTAGCAGATCACAAATCTACAACTATCATGTCCACTGCCTCCCTAGACGTAGACAACCTCCTCCCCCACCCCAAAACCCTAGATACCACCACAACTCTCATCCCTCTCACCTTGTGCTCATATGCCCTAATGGAAGGGACTGTTGTAGGCAGTGCTAGTGTTGGTCACTACATCACCTACTTCTCACAGCCTCATCCCCGCTGCTCTGACCTTGGCACCTGTAAATCTTCCCTACCACTCGAGGTCGTTGTGGACTGTTGATCACTTTCTACCATAAATTAAAGAGGCATCAAAGACCTACAATTGGTTAACCTCTACCTGCAACTCTGCCACCTTCTATCTCTATCATGCAGTGGCCACCAAAGCTGTAGGTTTCACTATCTTCTCTAAACACTTAAACACCCAAGCTCCTTCCTTTTATATCTTTCGCCTATGCATGCAACCTGGTTGGAAGATTGGCTATCAATGCTGCAAGAAAAAGGAGCTCTTATACTAATGCCTTGGGACATTGTTGACAGTGGCTCGTTACCTTCTTGTGTCACCTAATTGTAGAGACAGTAATAAATTGAAGTGTTGGATCACTATCATGCTGAGAATCATCAAGGCACACCATCACCTTGGAAATCCTAGACATGTAAGTATCTATTTCATGCTCCATGTCTCTAGTACTAAAAAATAGAGTATAAAGGTATGATAAGTATGGAGTAGACATTAACCTAGATATTCATATACAAATCCTAGTAATACCATAACATGAACCACTTATTTAGATTACCTATCAATCTCAGGGCATACACTTGTTTATCATCTAATTGCATGAAATCAACCTATAATGATGCACTATCTTTGGGTCAAGATATAAAAATGAGATATTGTATAATAGATGAGTACATTGATAATCCTAGCCATTTAAATGAATGACCCTAATCCTTATTTTATACCTTACCAAGCGATGATGTTAAGAATCATAATGAACGTATGAGTTTAAACCCTAGGTACATACATAATAACTTGAAATGCATATGTATCTAGGGAACACCCCTATCTAAAGTAATCAAACTTAAATAGAGGAAAATGTGAAATATGCATAACAATGTATTCCTATTACATAAGTATGTCTAAAATATTGTTTAAGTTGATACCATAATCTACTTCCAGTTTCCTATATTGCATACTTACATTCATGGCATATTCAAGAATCTATTATTAAATATTTATAATTGCCAATATACATTCTAAGTATGATGCTAGGATAATATGGATTCACATTATATAGAGAAAGAATGATGTTACCAAACTTGAATTGGAATAATGCATATTGTTACCCATAAATACATGTAACCTAACCCTAATTAGACATAGGTGGCCAAAGATGGATATTAGAACTAAAATAGATATCTATGAATCATATTTTCAATTTTATAGATTGAAAATCCTAATGGACCATTGGGTGATTCAGACTAGGGTAAGAACGATATGAAAATCTATAATGAGAATGTATACACATGTTAGTTTTTGTTTGACTAACATACATAATATATTCCTAGGATGAAAACTCAACCTCACAGAGCCTTAGTGGTGAAAGATTAGGTATGTACATCCTCAATTTTATTTTGGGCATTATTTGATAAAACCTATTTTCTTTTAATGAGACATCTCCTGAACCGTTATTCCTAATGAAATCTAATTTCTTGAACATTTATGTTTCCTAATGATTGTCTCATTATATCCATGTAGTTTCTGGACTACCTTGTTTAAATGGGTTCTTGGACCCCACTTTCTATGATTGCCTATTTATGAAAAATTGACTGAAATGCTAGTCTTGCCTCTCTATTTTATGCATGCTACATGTTTGACCAGAATATCTAGAATAGTGGTACTTATGTACAACCATACTTATATAGGGAGTGTGTTTCCGCTCGGGGTGTGCGTTTCCACCCTTATTTCTTTTAGGCTGTGATCCTATGGTGTTATGGCCCTATTTTAGGTATATTTAGTCTACATTGTTATGCATGCAAATGTTTATTGCTTTACATTAGAATTGTGGTTAACTGTTATGGCAAGACACTTTTAGTCTCATGATTGTAATCTGAATTTTAATATGCCTCATCCAAAGCCTAACACTTGTACTCCCCCTCTGTCACCACAACTTTCTCAATAATTCACCTTCTAACCTCAATTCTCCCCTCTACTTCAATTTTAATACCAGGTACCACCTCCACCTCCTCCACATCCACAACATGCTCCCCCTCTCCACCAGGAGCAAGGTGGTGTTGTGATAGATCTAAGGAGTGGGAAAACTCTTGAGCAACCCGATAGTCAAAGAAAGGTTGATAAAGCAAAACAAAGGCAGCCAAGTGGTGGGACTGTCAAGAAAGGTTGCAAGAATGGACACATGAGAATTCCAAATGGATGAATGATGCAAGAATCTCCAAGAAACCCAGCTAAAGGCATGAAACTCAGCTCTTGTGGGAGGCATCCCACCTAGGTTTGGGGAATTTTTCGCCCAACCTTCCATTTTTGATACTTTTGGTTTATTTTTACACTTTTCCAAGAAAACACGCACACACTATACTTGATGGTTTTGTTGTTTGTTAATAATTTTAGAACATGTAAAATGGAGAAAAGATGATGCATAGAAGATCCAACCAAAGAGAAGATCATAATTGAAGAGAATATTGCAAAATAGTAGAAAATTTATAGGAAGGAGACCAACACGACCGTTGTTCACAACACGGCTGTGTTGTTGGCAAGCTAGAACGGTCGTGGTGGCCCGGTCATGTATCAGACACCTTGAGATCTCCCTTCCCCACTTGGTATTTGTCTACTCCAAATCCATGCCATGTACCCTATCATGTTAAGCTTCTATTTCATTTTGAGGACAACATGGTTTAAGAGTTTGGGGTGATAGGGCGGCAAGGTCTTGCGTTATCCAACTTTCCTCTATGTACCTTATTCTAAATGTTTGCTCAAGATGATGAAATAGTATAACCATGCCTCATACTTGTGTATCCATACTTTGTGTTCTTGCTTTACATACATGCATATCATATAGGTCAATTTCATGCACTTTTGGGTAATTTTCAATTTTTTTTCTCTTTTTATAATTTTATGTCATGCTTTACATTTTCATGTAATTTTGTGTGTTTTATCTAGGATTTTTTGTTTTATGTTTTCTTTTCCCTAAATATAGTCTTAGATGTGATTGAAGGCGATCTGGCACCATTTTGGCCAATTTTGTCCAAATTTAGAACTTCTTGCCTAAAAGTGTGTTTTGACCCAATCTCTACTTTTTGGATTGAAAATGATGACCTTTGACAAATGAAAATGAATTATCATGGTGTATTGCTAAATGGACATGATCTTGACATTTTACATGTGCATCGCCTCTCTCATGCTTGTGAACTGTTTGGTTGAATTTTGATTGAAGCAAGCTGCAAAGGCTTAGAGTTTTGTAGAATCTCATGATAGAAATATGGTTTTAATATTGCTCATTCATGTGGTATGCCATTGCTTGATGAAATTGTTGGAGTAACTTTCATGTAGAGATCTCATGTTTAGTTCCATATTAGTAACCCTTCTTTGACTCACTTTTCTTCTACCATCTTCTTACCTCTTTGCCTCATTAAAGGATGCCAAAGTGCACACATTCAGCCTTGGCCACCTCCAAATTTTCAGGTGGCCATATCCATGCCCCCCCCCCGCTTCACTCTCATCATCACGTGCTCTATCCACATAAAGGGAAAAGAAAAAGAAAAAATGCAAAAAAAGAAGATGCTCCTATTTAATAGCATTGAGATAAAGAAAAGATGAGTGTGTAAAAGCACTCCAAACTCTTACCGCAGCCCTTTCTTCCTTTTGCATGCCCATGGAGCTAGGAAATATAAAACCTATCTCATTATTCCCTTTTTCACAGCCACATGGGTTAGTTAGTGTGGATGGACATATGAGATTGAATGCATGAAAGTAAAATACTAAAATTAGTCATTTTTGACCTTTGCTACCATGAAACTGTTTACCCCGAGTGATATGACAGTCATATGAATTGATTGTGTTTTCTATGATATATATTTAGAGTTTGTAGGCTCCATGCTCTAATCATGATTGGTTTGTGAAAGAGGAGAGGAGAGAAGTGGAATGCATGTACTTAGTAATCTCTGAGCCCATTTAGTCAATATTCATCAATTGCATTACATTTGTCATTTCTTGATTGTGAAAAAAATTGCAGAGAGATTGAGTTGGATCATACTTGAGGACAAGTATGTTTTAAGTTTGGGTGGTGATGCAACCCTATTTTAGGGCTTCATCTTGTGTCATATTGCATTCTAATCACTAGGAATGGCAATGGGTCGAATTTTTACAAAGCCGACCCAAATGCAACCCAACCCATATTTGGTGAACCCAAACCCAAACCCAACCCAAACTCCTTAATTTTTTTTCATTCAAACACACCCGGCCCAAAAATCATCCGACCCGACCTAAGCATACCTGACCCAACCCATATGAACTAATTGTTGTTATTCAATACATTTTGATGCCAAGTCATGAGAGATATGACGACATGTTATTGTTTTTTTCCAGTTGGCTATTGTCTTATCACTGTAATTCGTTGAACATGTAATGCTCCAGCTGCTGGAATTTGTTAGCGGCAACATTGCACGTAATGCAAAAATGGAGGACTGCTCACATAATTATACTAATACCATGCAAAATTTCATCTGCGTGTAACACCATTCTCGATGAGGATGTCTGAGAATTTCATGCACGTACAGTTACAAAGCAATGTATTTAATGGAAAAAGACTATTAGTTCACAACACTAGAAACAACACGTCAATTTCAAGAACAAACCACACACATCAATTAAACAAACAACAAAATGACCACAATAGTTTAGGCCTACATTGATCCAATCAAGAACAAATCACATACTACGGTAGTGTTCACACAGTGAATGATTTGTTAATCCAAACAGGAACGACTAGTGTTCACACAGCAAATTCTTACATTGAGAATCTCAACTTCTCAAGTCGGGAAAATTAGTTTATGACTACAAAGCCATTGCACTAGAATCATAGGGACACTAAAATTAGTTGATAAAATTGTTGATATGCCAGTTGAGAAAAATGCCACTTGAAGTTGAAGTTGATAGAAAGACCCAAATCAGCTAATAAAAATGCTCCCATGCCATTAGATAACACCGCCACTTGAATTTGAAAATGAAGTTGTCTTGTAGTTGATCTCCTCCTTTAGGCTACTCCAGCTAAATCAACCCTCCAATTTGCAATCAATTTTCCAGATCTCTGGTTTCAAATATAAAATAAAAACATGGCAAACAGAGATGTCAAAGGCTAATCCCTAAACAATTTCGAATATAAAGAAAAACATTAGCAACTAGAATTTAAATGAGGAGGTATTCAATCAGTAAGACTAAAAGTCAAAGCTTGAAAATAGATAGATAACAATAAAATAGAGATATTAACACAAAAGGGTAATGTACAAAAACAATCAAGCCCTAGATCTAATAGGATGGACAGGGAGAAGAAATGATTACTAGAACATATTGACGAGGTTGACTGAAATCAAGAAAATAAACCAAGATGGAAATGGCACGATGTATGATTTTATAGATTAGAAAAATATAGGAGAAGAAGCCACTTACACAATCTGTGGTAGTTCCTTGTGGGGTCAAACCAGAGGTAGATCCTCTACATACCCAGACAGTAGACGCACTGATTCTGGCAGAGATGGGAGTAGCGACAGGTGGCTCTAGATTTACTTCTTGATCCAACCATGATCATAAATCTTCGCCATCTGATCAAAGTTTGGGATCACTGAGATCCGAGTTGGTTACAACTACAGGATGTCAGTTGTTTTGATGAGGTGGAGATGTCCTTGCTCAACAGGTGCTTCTCTGCTTCCCAGTAGATGTCACGGATAGAGGCATGATCTCACGGACAGAGGTGTGATCTCGAAGAGCTGGAAGATCGGGGTGAGTAGGATTGATGATAGGGAGAAGAGGACCGACGACGGGGAGAAGAATGGGGTGAGGGGCAAAGAGGCGGTGGCTAGGGTTCTAGTCACTAGTCGCTCGCTTCTGAGTTCACGCTTTCTCTGAGGAGTAGTCGAGGTTTTTAGAGGAATGGCTGGATGAGTGGATGGACTGAGGGGTTGGGTCTAGAGTCTAGATGTGTGCACGGGCGATGGGTATGCCCAAAGGAAAAAAAGGACCACGTATGGCGCCCAAGGGCTGCTTCTGCCCACCGGGCTCGCCCAATCCTACCCACCGACCCAATCAGACCCATAGTTTTGGATGGGTCGGGGTGGGTTGGGGTGGGTCAGGTTAAATTACCAAGCCTACTAATCACATATATACCTATGTTAGATTACATGTTATTTCCCCTAATATGCATATTTGTGTAAAATGCACTTATGGATATTATTTACATGTATTTTAGGTATTTGGACCACGCTTGGATGAAAGAGAGAGATAAAAAGTGATCCTAGGGTTTCTCTATCCTTGGAGAGGCCTAAAGTAAAGTTTGAGTCTCCCTCAACCTACCCATAGTGTCCAAAGCTCAAGCAAAGATTTCCAAGAATGAACAAAGATCCAAGTGAAAGTGTTGATACAAAGACCAGCACGATTGTGGTGTCACAAAACGGTCGTGCTAGATCACTCCAAAATCAATAGAGTCAACTCCAAACAATGCAAGAATTTTCGCGTCCGTGCCACTCAGAATGTACATGGTAGATGGACCTAGAACGGTCGTGCCACTTTGTACAGATGTGTTGTAGTTGAGCCAGAATGGCTGTGGAGAAAATAAAGGGTAGACACATCCAAGCCACCACGGTCGTGGTGACCATCATGGCCATGCTACCCTCGGCCCACCATGGTCATGGTTACCACCATGGTCGTGCTACCCTCGGCCCACCACGGCCGTGGTGACCACCATGGCCGTGCTACTTCATGTACAAAATTGAGTAAGTTATTGTGATTTTTCCCCCATTTTTCACCACGGTCGTTCCACTCCACCACGACCATTCTCACCCCTTCCCACCACGGCCGGGGTACCCACCACATCTGTGTTACTCACAAAAACCTAGCTACTTTTGCACTACATTTCCCATTTTACCCTTACTTGACCTATTCCTTCCACCCCACCAATATGTACCTAGATGGCGGCTGGGGAATGAGGTTGGCCACCCCTAGCTACCTTCTATCACCCCATTTTCACCCCTTAGCCATTCCACTTCATTTTCCACCTCCACTTCACCATTTCCACCACCTAAACCCTAGTTTCCTAGTGTTTTGACCCAATTCCACCATCATTCCATGCCCTTGCACCTTAGAAGAAGGAGGAGGGCGTCTTGCAGTAGTTGAAGAGGAGGATTGCTCCATCTACATAGAGCTCCATGGATTCTTCTACATCTTTCTCCTTTCTTTTTGTATTTTGCATTTCCATGAGTAGCTAGGCCCCCTAGGTGGGTTGTTTGAGGCCAAAAATGTTACTTTGATACCATTCTGAGGGAAAATGATATGTAAACATTGTTATTTTTTTTGCTAACGGTTATGTTCTACTTCTATCTCACTCTTCATGAATTGCTTGTTTGTTTCTGCTTCAAAGCACCTAGGAATTTTGAGAAATTGCATATATGTGTGAATTTTGGGATTTGCTCCTAAGTCCAATTTATCGATCCCCAGTTAGCCACCCATCCTCCTACATGCCTATCAATTCTCCTAACCCTATTTGAGAGATCTAAGTTGCTAGTTTAGATGAATTTTAGTGTGTTTAGCATGGATCTTTCTCAAGGCTAGAATGTGGGTGATGTGAGGCCTAAAACCTCACTTCCACTCCCATTACTAACCTCAACCCCTAATCACCCTAAGATCATCTAAACTAGAAACCTAGACTTGTTTAGACTCTAATAGAATTACACCTAAACCCTAACCCAACTGAGCCTTGCAAGGGTAGTAGGGGGTGTTAGGAACTCAGAAGAAGACATCAACATAACATACATGGTCATGAGACGCATAGAGGATATTATATACATGTATCGTTTTTTCATGCATATTGTAAAATAGGGTCCAGGTTAATGTCCTATCCATGTGTACTCATTGTTCAAATCCAAATAAAAGTATAAATGTTGACATTACAGGAACAACTTGATCTTGCAATATTAATTTTTTCTTCTTTTTTAAAAATCATCACTACATTGGCAAGTTACTGACTGGATACATAATCTAGACTACATATGTATGTGTAGCACAAGATGTCTCTCACTACACACTAGCTATAATTACAAGTGTAGTAAGTGCTAATTTTTGATACACATGAACTACATATACAAATTGTAACCAATATCATTTCCCTCTACATTTCATAACTACAAATAGAATTGTAGTCATATATTTTACACAATGGCAACTACATTTTTATGTGTAAGGACATTTTTTACCTACAAATAGGGTTACATATTCATTTGTATCCAAATGATTATATAACTACAATTTTAAAAATATTTAATATAAACAATTAGCTACACAAGTATTAGCTTCATATTCTGAATGTAAGGATAAATGCAGCTATAGCTTTTTGCTACAACTTTTGGGGTTTTCGCTACAATTTTTTGTAGTGCTTGTTGATCTGAAAAATAACCATACATGGTCTAGCCCATTTATTTATCTTTGAACAATGTTTGACAATGACATTTGAATTTTTACTTTCATGATATTGGTCTAGTCTCTTATAAATATCTCATCTCGATGAACTTTTTTGCCCTGAGTATGATTTTGTGTTTTGAGCTTCTATTTGGTATATGTTTATATATTTGCGGCTTTACATTTTATGATATCAAAGCCAATATTCAATGTATATGTAAGACCCAAGAGGAGGTCATCAAGTCAACAAATAAGGTTAATAAGAAACTCTAGTATTGATATATGACCTTTTCTTCATCTATAATCTAAGATTAGTTTTAACTTTGTCCTCTTTAAATAAATGTATAATGTAAACCAAAAAGGGTGTTAAACACCTTCATAATCTCAGTGCATATGTACACCACAATTCCAATCAGAATTATGAATTTATTATTATATTCTTATTCATGATTTATGTGTAGAGAAGAAATCAGATAACCTTTACATGTAGAGAGAGGGCATATTGACATTGGCCAACACCAGCTTTTACTACTAACTTCAATTTCTAGTTGAAGGGAAAGTGCACCTGCTTATTGATTTTGAGTATATCCAATTTCTTGCCTAACTAAGAAGTTATGTCTTACATACATGAAGGAGCACTCCACCCATTATTACAAGCAGGTTCAACCAATATACATATGGTATCTTGATGGATACAATATATCAACAATCTTACACAATGGTTAATGAAATAGTTACCCCCACGTACTGCAAACTGTGGTAAGTTCCCCTTCATGATGTGTTTTATCTTCCATGTATTATATACTTTTTGTTCTTATATAGTCAATCGGCATCCTAGATATTACTATTCTTTATAACCAACCCAAGAAATACAAAATGTAGATGTTCAATTCTCCCTGCTTACCATTTGATGAACACTCCTCATTCTTATATAATTAATTTGACATTTTGTGTTGCAATTTTGTGGACACTTCATTTTTTCCCTGTAGTAAGTTTTCCCCATCATAGGGGTGACAAATGAGGGTTGGCGGTTAATTCTCACACTGACCTTAGTTTCCCACATTGTCGTTAGTAAGTGTAGCTCATTCAAATTAGAGTATATAAAGTGTTGCTCGTCACGTCTAACATCATACTTTACCTAGTTCATGTTATGAACAAATATTCGACAATATTTTCCTTGGCTCTCATAGGGATGAAATCTACATAAGTTTCAGTGCACCATTGTATGAATACACCACAAGCTCAAAAACAAATTTGAAAATGGCATCTAGCATTAAAGCTATTATGTATTAATGATTTTCTCGATAGTCATAAGCTTTTTGTATCCTCAAGTTAGTTGTTTCCACATCACTTAATATGTATCACAATACTTGCAAATTGAACACATGAAATAGAATGACAATGACTTCTATAATCACAATTTAGTTGGTACATAATTTGGAGAAAAAAGGAAATATGTTGCATGTTTTATCTCGAAAACATCTACCTTGTGTGTCATGTTTCTCAAGTGTGGTAGATATCATTTTTAGAGTTCCTAGTGTTCACTTGCCATATAAATACAATGAGTATGCGAGTAATATGGAATTACATTTTTTGAAGGAAATTGGGTTTCTACCTCAAAGTACAGCTCTCAAAAGTGAGATATTACAGAAGTTATGTTCCTTATTTACATGTGTTGTTATGGACTACTGTGTAAAATGTCATCTAGTTATTTCCATGATCATATCCAAGTTGTCTTTTTGCTTCCTTAAATGCCCATTCTAGATGAATCTGAGTTGTACTCTGAACCCTTGAAGCAACAACTGAAAAGTTGGGTGGCTTTTTAGGTGTTTTGATTGTCCTTGCGGATAAGATTGGGATATTATAAGTTTGTTGCAAAACACATACCTCTTAAAAAATTTGTTCTACATGTTGGAATGTCTCAACTTCCATCAATGATTTCGGAAGGTGCATGCTTCTAAAGTTTTCAACAATTATACATCATTACAAGTATGCTAGGTGATTTGTCATTGGTTCTTTTGAATGGTAGAGAACAAATGTGGTTTGAACAATATCATATTAAGACTCTAGACAGAAAGGGAAGAGCATGAGATTGTGATGTTGTGACATCTTATTTTCCTTCAACATAATTTGAATTAATTGCCATCATCGATAAAAAAAGGTGTATGTTTGTGAAGCTGTCAATACTTCCACTTATGTTAGGTGGTTTATCTCTGTTTCTCTCTGAATTGTAACATGTTTAGGTGGTCTTGATGAACTTTAGATTCTGACTTTGAACAGAATTGGAAGAACTTAAATTGTGGCATCTTGTGTTAGTAAAGAATTATTTTTATGAGTAGTTTTTTTTTCTATCTTGGGTTAAATCATTGCTTTTTTGGATGATGTTAAATTTGATGTCATCATGTTCTATGATGAAAAGTTCAAAGCAAAGTTTCACATATTTTAGTGAAATTTATATGATCATTAGCTTCTTCAGAAGGGTTTACCATGCTTTTTTTTTATTAATGATGTCTAGTTAATTCTATGTTGATGACTAATGAGGTTTTTGGATGTTTCTGGTTGCCAATTTTTTGTTTGGGTTTTTCATGGCTTCAAAACTCACTTCATCTTTTACTTCATCATTATGGACTTCCTTAACGATGAGTGTAATAGTTGCCCAATTTTAGTTGCATGTAATTAAACATTAACATATTCAGAAGTTTCTTCTAGTTTTCAACTTTTTGTTCCAACTTTTTGTGGCTTCAAAAGTCACTTCATTCTTGACTTCATCATCATGGACTTCTTGAACGATGAGTGTAATAATTTGCCTAAATTTTTTTGCTTGTAATTATATGAGTAGCATATTCACAAATTTCTCTTTGGATAGTCTAGTATTTCAAACTGACTTTCATTTGTTAGTCCACAGGTGTGTCTTAGTACTGGGTGAGTCAACCAACTAATGGGGGGAGTGATGAATGACACGAACCATACATATTGTTGTATATTAATTATATTCAAGGGATATTGGAAAATGTGAGATCCTTTTTTATTTTTGATCAAATGAACTTACTATTATGTTATTAATGTAGGGGAATATTCATTTTGTCAATACAAACTAATAAAAATACACTTATTTATATTATGAATGCATATGACTGCTCTAACATTATAGATTACATTAGTTCAATATAGATATAAGTTCCTTTTTTAGGATTCTTAGTGTTAAAAATCTTGTCCGCATATAGAACTTTAGATTCACATAAATATATGTTTAATGGAAATTAGAATATAAATCTCAATTGATTGATTTGGATGGTCATAAATAAGTCTTAGTATTAGTATTCCTTGGACAATTTACAAGTTAATTATTTACTATGTTAGTGATATTACTAGTTTCATCCTGATATTTTTGGTTTGAAATTTAGCAAATGAGAAGGAAAGATGTCTTACAATGTCATTAAAGACATATAAGAATTTGAGTATATGGAGTTCAGAGTTCCTATCTTTATATGTATTGGGTTGATAACAAAAAAGGTTTTCAAGTGGATGAGTTGAGTTTCACATTGTCAAAATTTAAAAGATAGGTGAGAAGGATGGTCTACTTATTACAGCATAACCAAAGAAAGTATTCTATATTGATGACCATGTAAATAAAAAATAGTCTATCATTTTTCATGGAAAAGATAGTTCATTGCATATCCTAGATGAATAAGAGTAGTACGACGAGTATAATGATTCCAGTCCATTCTCAGTCGCCTTGCAACTAAAAATTTTGAAGATAATATTGATGAATAATATTTGTTTCAAGATCACACAGAAGAAATATTAATTAATGATGATTCAAATATTACTCATGCCTTCTATTATGCAAACAATACATATTTTAGCTGCTAGATATTGTGCATGTTTCTCTTATCATTTATATATTTTTATATGCTAGATGTGCATGTTTCTAACACTTATTATTCATATGCTATATTTCATATTTTTATAGCATGGCTTCTGACCACAAGGATGTTGAGTACCATGAGGATGTTGAGCACAGTGAGGATGTTGAGCGCCATGTGGAGAATGACGAGGAGGATGTTGAGGAGGCTACTACAGAGTTTGCTACCTTACATAGTAGATGTGTCACTTGTGAGAACCTGTTACACTAAATGAGATTACTCAAAACATAAAACACAATCAATCACCAATTAACCACATACCCAAAAATAGGGGTAAATTAAAATTGATTTCAACGTCATTACCCGATCAGAAACATTTTCATAGGAGCCAAACATCTTTATTATATTGATACTATGCCAAGAATTTGATACAAATTGTTCTATTGGCTTAGCCACAACATATATACACAGAAGAACAATATTTGTATATGCCACACAACAAACATTAACATGCTAACAAAATTCTGATTCGTTTGAAACCCCATATACAAACTTTTCCTGCCCAGACCTGAGAGTACATGGATAACTCTAGGACACACAAGACATTTAATCAACTTTCTCACATATTCAGTACTATAGCTCCTCTGTGCTGCCACATGTTTGTTTTCGTCACTTCTGATTACTAAAAAAATGTGGCAAACAACAAGAGTGAGACCCATGTCCCAGCAAGAGATATAACCTCCAACAACGTTTATTGATTCCAACATTTTTAGGTAATGAGACAGTTTAAGTAGTTTAATCATATATAACAAATAAGCACAACAACACTGATGATTAACAAAATACATAAAGGAGCATATAATAACTATCTTTGTTAGCCAGACTATTCTCGTATCCCAATTAATAATATAAGGAGTCTAGTAGCATGAGCATCTCTAATATCATGAATAAGTCTAGTATCATAACCATAGCTAACATCAGCATGTTTATCAAGTTGAACATATCAACATCATAAGTAGAGCTAACAATATAAGCACAACTATTTGCATAAGCATGATTAGCAGCATAGGCATCTCTAGTTACAAAGGCATAGCTAGCAATATAAGCATAGCTAACAACATGTGATAACAAATGTCATAATCATAGCCAACAGTAATAATATCTCTATCAACTTAAACATGACTACTGTATGTACACATTTATAACATGAGCATATCTACAACATAAGAATATCTATTATCTTTTAATGCATTAAACATCATCTCTATGTATAGAGAACAACAAGGGTTATCATCCAATATGAAGCGTCATGTATAACCCTAAACAGATTTGCTAGACGGTTGTATTACATCTTTTATTATGCCATGGGGAGTTTGAGTCGTACCACCCAAAATCAAAGTGACCCCTGCAAAGGGTTTTTCGGTTCCGTACAAGATCTAGGAGTGTCGGTATCCTAAGATCTCTTCCCTCGGTCAGTATGAGTAAAAAGCAGTGACATATCAGTCAAAGTTGCCACTACAATGACATATAGTCAAGCTTCTAATCACTAGTCTGCCCTTAGTGCCGGTCACTGCACTAGAAACCAGGGTATAAACAACCCTCTAATCCGAGGTACAACTACAGTTGTCCTCAATCACATCAAATGTCTGAGGCATGACCATAGCCATCCTCCATAACCTACATTGTCGATGACAAGGATATATCCTCAACTTTCCACCCCCACATACTCAACAGTATGTGCTCTGTTTCCCTTAGGAATACTCGTTTCACCATCTAGCAAGTTCTGACACTGAAGATGGCTCTACAGCACAGGGCACTACATGATTAGAGTTGCACTTGATTAGTTATGCCAATTGGGTGAATTAAGGTTGCATCAAACAAGTGGACATACAAACCCTAATTCACTTTTAGAAAACATATAAATATCACAATTTTAAAAGATATAAAATGTGTGAAACATAATTTCTCATCTCATCATCACGTGGTACTATTCACTTGCCATTCATGAGACTACACTAGTCATCATACTATTACAAGATATCAATACTTTTCACAATATCACAAGGTATCAACCCTTATCAACATAAGAGGATTACACCTCATTCAGGGCTCAACCATGCCCAAAGGTCATTAATACCATCATATCATCATTATCTTTCATGCCTTATAACAAGGCTCAACAACATCACTTACATATAATACACCAGATCAGTACAATATTGCATTAATGAGCTAGGAGATATTCATAAGAAATCATAGCAGGGTTGTATTAACATTAAGAACATTCCTTTATTGCATCAACATGCAAGGAATCTAGATATGATTAATCCTCATCATATTCATAATGCACATGTTTAGCATAAGAAAGTATAAACCATGTGGCTATGATAACCACCAATTAACATATTAAGGTAATGATCATATTAAGGAGGTATTTCACCATCATTCCATCATATAAGAATGTTAAACATGAATACTCATCTTTATCTATTTGCATTAGAGTTATATTAAACAAGATAAATTATATTAATGTTACTAATCAACACTTATGTCCAAACCCTAACTCACGGAATTCTCATTGGATCATGGATGCATAAGGTGAAGCATCACCATCACATTCCATACTATTCTCAAGTATGAATCCACACATAAATCAAGGTGTAACCATCAGGTTATAGCATACTAAGGTTTCAACAACAATAAGAGAGTACTCCATGATTGTATTAATCATTCAAGGACTATTCATACCCAATTACCATCATTTAGTTATTTAAAGCTAGGTATAACAAGCTATAACTCATTAGGGTTACCCATTAATTCATTATGGTGATCATCAATCATAATCATACGAGGGCAAGGGTAAGACTACAAGTTTAAGACATAGAACCATAAAATTCTCATCATTATAATCATAACATTACACTATAGGCTTCACCCAAAACAATGGGAATATTAAGGCATCAACAAAGCTAGGTATAATCATAACATTACACTATAGGCTTCACCCAAAACAATGGGAATATTAAGGCATCAACTTCTAACCATTAAATGTTGAAAAGATAAAGCCATTGGTCGTTAACATAAGTAAACATCTTGAAAAAACCATCTATGAAGTCATTGAGTTGTGATTAAGAAAGAGTCACCATCTAACCCTAGACATCTGTTACAACCCCAATTTTTGGGTTCATATGGTGGGAAATGCAATTTTCTCAATAAATGTATGACTATGGGGATTGTATGAATTATATGAATTGAATGGATTCCCTTTGCAATATTTCCTTTGTGTATTGTTTTCGTGGATCATAATATGATAATGAGTCCAATGTGATTAAAAGAAAAAGAAGAAATCAAATAATGCATTATTAAGGAGGAAATTTGAGATAATGATGAAAATATAAGAAATATGTAGAAATATGGATAATGTAAATCATCATTGATGATATTACGAATCCACAAGGTTTCTAATGGTAAAAGGAATCCAAATAAAGAGAATAAAGGAGTAAGAGAGAGAGAATATATATAAAATATGCTTTAATAAGTGATAACTTGGTAATGAAGAAAGGTCACTCATACTTTCGAGTTTGAGTCCCAAGTTTAAGTCCTTATGGACTTTCCCTTAAAATTTGGTATTAATTGGACGTGTGGTTTGGGAGATATGATTTTTGGAAGATTTCCTAATGTGAAAGGATAATTATTCGAATGCATTAAATGTCACTTTCCATTTAGGAATAAAATTCTTAGTTCAAGCATGATGTGGGTGATCTAGACCGAAGATCTCACAATCTAGGTCGTCGATCCAAAGATCTGACAGCTCGGGGTCATCGTCTCGAAGCCGAGTTCCATTCAGAACTGGAGAAGATTCAACTCTGGTTTTCACGCGATCGAAGGCACGAGCGTGGATGGAAACACTGCCATTGTGTCCGGAAAACTCTCCCGAGTTGAATGAACCTAGGATTCGATGGCATTTGGGACACCCTCAGAGTTTCCCTAATTAGGAATCTCTCGACCAACCCTGCCCTATATAAGGGAGGGTGATCCAGGGTGAAAACAATCAAACTAACGACTCTTGTGAGTTTGGATGAAGTAGACGAACCCAACCCTGCTCTCAATTTGGAGTTTGGTCTCAACCTCTGATGCCATCTCAAAGTAGTTCTAGTCGGAGGTAGCAACAAGTCACCCCGATGGTGGAGAGTAGAAAGCAAACAATTGAAGGGCTTTCTGAGTTCATGCGAGCGAGATGAAGAGGTCGGGAGTTTAAGTTTTCACGTAGGCAGAGAAGAGAGAAAAGTCAACTAGTCGGTTGACCGTTGGTGCGCGCGGAGGAGAAAGACAAAGGTAGGAGACGACCTGTGACAGAAATACGACTTTGCCCTTGGTTGTGAAGTAGAGCAGGGAGGGTAGAAGAGACTTCTCACCCTGACCCGACGCTCGACTGGCCTAGGATGCACCTCACACATGGCGTGTTCTCATTGGTCCTGAGGTAAATTGTTTTGAAAAATCATAACTAAATATTGGTAACTCAGATTGCAATTATTAATATATGAAAATTGATAAAAAAAAATTCAAGGGATGCACTAAAAATATAATTGAATCATAATTTCACTTGCAATTCAAAAAGGGTATAAAGTTATCATCTTTAATGGTTTAATTAATGAAAAACCCTTAGATTTGATGATAGTTGGATCTAATGATGGTCTCTGAATGTTTTGGGAAAATATTAACTCATTGTTAATCAAAAGGATGATTAGATCTAAAAGAATGATCTTTGTACATAATTGACTCAATTTAGGGTTCCATGTACATGATTATGCATTAATGGGCCTAGAAATCCTAATTTTGATAATTATGACTCTTAATGGTTTTAATGGTGAAAATCCATGAATAAGATAGAGATATGATGTTCTAAAGTTAATTTGAGAATAAAAGATCCTTAATGTGGATAATTTGAGTAATTAGGGTTTTTATGAGTAGAAAAGCTATTTTAGGGTTTGTTGACCTAAAAAGGATAAAGTTTGAGAAATTGATATAAAAAGCCCTAATGCATCCTAATGAGACTTAGAAACCCTTGAAAGGTATCCCAAGTTAATAAAGAGTTGTTTGGGATGTGATGGTAACAACTAGGTGTTATACATGTTTTCAGGATCAATGTTTGCTTGATTGATTGATTGGCTTGCTTGATTGTACATCTTGTTAGATTTGGATATATTGCTTCTTTGAGACCTCTAAGACAGGTATGTGGTTATGCTTATGGTTAAATCACTTTAGTTTCATGGTGATTCCTGAGGTTCTAACGATTTCTTGGAAATAATTGCTTGGTTAACTTTTATTTCATGCAACTATAAAGTGACTATGACTATCACCATAATTATACGTGCATGATTAGCTTTGATCATGGTCCTCCTCTGCAGCTTTGTTAATGATGAGAAGGATGACCTAGTACATGGTCTACCCGCGAGGTAGAATCATCAAGTTATCGGATGACCTAGTACATGGTATACCCGTGTGGTAGGATCATTGGGTTATCACAAGTCGATGTGTTGGTCTACCCTTAGGTAGGACCATACGACTCCACGACCCTATGTATAAGGTAGGATCATGGGGGTTAGTTGAGATCTACCATATGAGAGGTAGTATCCATGTCCACTGTAGGGATAGCACAGAGGCTAGGGTATGTAAGGATTGAGCAGTCATGTTTAAAATGTAAAGTTTGTTTTGTTAAATCATAATTTCTTGCAATATATTGTTACAATTAAATGCACAATTATTAGTTCCCCCAATTTGTTATACTGAGCACTATTTGTTTGCCGGCATTTTAGGTAATATCAAAAATTGGACAAATAGTAAAGTGGCACCTGTGAAGATTAAAGTTAAAATAATAAAGGAGGATTTAGGTAGATGGAATACTACTTCGGGTAGAAGTCCGAGTTACCTAATTTTATAGGTATGTTAAAAGAAAAAATTTATCCTATTTCAAGTTTAGTCTTTGGTAGAATTTATTAATTATTTTTTATTATTTGCAAAACCACTGATCATATTTTGGGATAACATCTCTGACTTCTTGGTCTCCCTTAATCAGGGGTTACCAGGAAGCGGGGTTGTTACATTTGGTACCAGAGCTGTGGTTTTCCACTTAATCTCTAATAATTAGTAAATTTTACAAACTCTTTAGAACCCAAGGGAGTTATTAGAGGATTTTCCAATGATGGAGGTCTCTAGAAAAGGATCACAATCTGGGGGCTGGCAAGATTTTCCTCTGCCCCTCTAGTCGGTCTACGAGGACTCTTGGATGTTGTGTGACTGCCTGGCCGAAATTAGAGGATTTGACTCGAAATAAGATACCTCTAGGTCTTCTCATCTAATTTCGTCCCTTCTTTACCTCTTACTTCTGGAGAAACATTAAGTGCTTAGGGTATTCTCTCTCTCCACCACCCTCATGTGTTTGGGATTAGTTTAATAAGGATTAAGGAATCCTCCACCAAATAATGAAAGGCATGTAAACAAGATGTCATGGACATAAGTTTTAATAGTTTAAGCGCAAACTAAAGATTAATTACATGCTTAACGTTGCATGGCGTGTGTTGTCATGCCCTCAGGAGAGAGTTAGCCTTGGAGGCAGATGCCCCGGGAAGAGGAAGAGACTTGACGCATCCTCTGAGGATGATGCTAACCCTAACCCTAAGTGGTAGTTAGAGAAAGAGAAGACATGGTGAGTTGGATACCTCAGTTGTCCATGCATGCGAGTACGTGAGTTGGACATGCATGCTTTACGTAAAAGTTTTGAGTATCCATGAGAAACATGGACCATGTTTGGTTGTTTGACCCTGGTGCCTTTGGTGGTCTGACCTTGGGTGGTCATGCCTGTTGAGGGTGAGGGATCACTCCCTCATTGAGAAGGTTAGTGGTTCTCATATAGGAACCTTAACAGATATATATGAGAAGAAAAGAGGCACGTACCTACATAGAAGTGAGTAACAACTAGGCTGGGAGCAGGTTTTAGACCTAAGCCAGATAGGTTGTGACTAATAGTTTATGAGAAGGGCATACAAAAATCTTTGGATGATCTTGACCAGATACAATTTTTGATAGTAGGTTGCACCCAAGTAGGGATAGACGTGTACCCTTATAAGCTTGACCCATCTTTGGTGAAAGAACCTCCATTAGTAGGACCAGTTGTAGGGTTATCTCTAGAGAGAAAGAACCAGACCCGACAAAGAAGGTTGGAGACCTTGACTCTGAGACATGAAGAATCATGAGAAGTTGTTATGATATGGCCTAGAATGGACGGTCTAAGTGGATGTATGTGGTTGCCTCATGCACAATCCTTAGAGGCTTGTCGTACCCTAGTTGCCTTTCGAGGAAACAAACCCTAGAAAGAGAAAGAGGCTTCTTGAACCGATGTACAGATGATATAAGTGTCTACCTTTCAGGTATAGAAAGAGAGTTCCAAGGATCCTAAAGAGGTATGATATGATAGCAAGTTGTGAGGCCTCGCACCCAGTTGGTTGTCTTTGGGTAGGACTCTAAGGGTTGTTCACATGGAAGGGTGTTAAGAAGTATATGCCCTATCTGGTATAGGTTTGGTTCATTGTCAAACAACTGAGCATGTAGTTAGCTACCTGATGCATAAGAGGTGAACATGGTGGTTCCTAGACCAAAGAGGGGAAGTAGTAGTACCCAGTGCACATGACGTTCACGAGGCCGATTGAGTTCATAGTATTTGAGTATGTCACCCCTCATGTGTTAGAGTAAGAGGAATCCCCACTCAAACTGAGATATATGTTTATGAACCACTCACACAAGATTGGTGACATATGATAATGGTCCAACCATGAGGAATGATAAATACGTATGACATACCAAGGAACATAGCATGGTTTAGTAAGTTGTCTTCTTACTAAATACATGCATAAGTATCGTGTTAGGAGCTAAGCATGCACATGATGATGTAAACACTGGAAGTAAGGACGTTTGTGACCTTTGTTTCTATCAAGAGATAGTTTTCTCCCATCCTGGGAAGGAACCCTTCTGGTAGGGGG
Source organism: Alisma plantago-aquatica (assembly GCA_963693085.1). NCBI lineage: Eukaryota > Viridiplantae > Streptophyta > Magnoliopsida > Alismatales > Alismataceae > Alisma > Alisma plantago-aquatica. The sequence continues at coordinate 12,573,153 of OY856414.1, read as the reverse complement.
AGCACCAACTTTTGTTTAGGTTTGAAGTAACCTTAAGAGGACACTTATAAAGAACTTGATGAGCTAAGTGGAGAGCACATAGTATGACCATGAATCTATAGACCCATGTATGACCATCTCTAAGGACAAGAGGATATGTTGTCATGGAGGTAACCTGTATGGGGCCAGACCGAGGTAGGTAGGTTTCCATGACCCCTATGAAAGAATGTAAGTTTGACCATGAGTGTCCAAAGAGATGATGGAGTTTCGGGTAAGGATTCAAGTTTGAGATGTACCATGATAGAATCCTAAGTCAATACAAGGGGATAAGACTGATGGGAGTAGGAGTTGTATGTTCCCTGAATGCACAAGATCATTGGGTCGAGAGATAACAACCACCTTTGCCCAAGGACCATGGGTTATGAGGTTGGCCACCTTCATAAATTCATTGGGGCTAAAGGGTAAATGTGAGAGGCACTCCCTAGATGCATAAGGGTTAGATCACCCGAAAAGTGTTGTCACCCTAGAGACCTTGATGTAAAGACTAAGGATTGTACATAAAAGAGATATGTTAAGATCCAGAGTTGATGGGAAAAGTCTTCCCATGGGTGTAGACCCATAATGGAGATGTTCACGGTGTGGATACATGTGATGTACGTTTCAACTTAGATTGGAAAGTGTGATGGCGATGTGTGATGCACCATCTCTACTCTTGGAATAGGTTGAGCTATGTATTTGGACTGCAGCCAAATGCTTATTTCATCTTGTTATCAGTTTGAGAGATAGGACAAAATGCATTCCATACTAGGGATAAAGGTGATATGAGTTGAAACCCTTCTACTATGTTTGAGGATAGAGGAAGTACCACACCTTTTGAAAGTATGTTGGATATGTGGTTTGGAAACACGAAGAGAACAAAGGTAATCATCATTTGAGGACGTTCTTATCAAGAGCAGTTTGCATCCTAAGAGTTGCATCTTGGGTATGGTAATCGAGATGATGAGCTCAAAGTTTTCTTGACTCAGTTAGACTAAAACCTGAGATGAGGGTGATGAGTGGAGTATATGAAGGTTTATGTTTTCACCATCAGCTACCACATAAGGAAATTGATGTGGTAACTGATACTCTTTGTCGAGATGCAGCTTAGGTGTACAGTTGTCTTATCTAGACGATAGAGAGAGCTGAAAGAGGTTGATAGGTGAACCTGGTGATCGTTAGAGGACTAGGCCTATGTGGCTAACACCCAGATACAACCAGACTCGTTGGTCAAGTTGGTTACTCAGTTAGCCATCCTAGAGCTTGATGAGATAAAAGGGTTGTTTGAAGGACCTCAGATATACCTTTTGGGAGAAGAAGGTGGTGAAACCCGCTACTAGAGTGTTTTAGGGTTTCTAAGGAGTCACCCTTGAGAAATCATGTCATGCCAGAAGCTCATGGTTTTAAGTACATTGTACACCGTGGTACTACCAAGATGGTGAAGGTTTACAGCGGTACCTAGAAGAAGGATATAGTGTTGCATGTGCCCGGTTACCGTACATGCCAGAGGGTGAAGGTCGAACACTAGTAACCCAGTGAGTTTCTACAGATAATGAGATGTCCCTGGGACGGAATGGGAGTGGATCACCATGGATAGTGTGGTGGGTCTCCCCTGGACCAAGATAGGTCATGATGCAATATGGGTTATGGTAGATCGCCTTACCAAGTTGACCTAATCCCTTGCCTAATAGAAAGCACGGTCAGTATGACAGATCCATTTGAACTATATATATATATGAGAGAGAGGTAGTTCAACTACACTGTGATCTGAGTTCAATATCTTGAGCATGACCTCAAGTTCACTTCCATGTTGTGGAAGTAGGTGTGAGAAAAACTCGATGCTAGTATAGCGTATCACCCATGACTAGTGTATAGTCAAGAGAGTATGAGCCAGACTCTAGAAGGTCTAATGAGAGCATGTGTGCTCGTTCAGCATAATATATGGGAGTAGTTTTTGCCCCTAGTAGAGTTTGCTTGTTGTGATAGCCACCATAGCCAGTATCAGGATGTATGAAGCTCTGTAAGGAAGGATGTGTCGGTCACCACTTCACTAGGATGATGTCAGTGAGAGGACCTTGTGAAGGTCAAAGAGACCACAATGTATGCAGATGAAGATGTTGTGATCGAGCAATGGCTAAGTAAGCCCAAGATCGACATGAGTTGTGAGTTTATGCAAAGAAGACTGACATGCAGTTCACTGTGGGTAAACATGTGTTATGAAAACTTGATCCCTCTGAGCTATGGCTGAGAAAGCTGAGTCCCCGATACATGTGCCATTTGAGATGGATTGGTGGAGTTGCTTATGTATAGCCTTACCCCTCAGGATAATATGATGTGTTCCATGTGTCCGATCTAGAGCACTATGTGAGGTACCTGAGCCATGTGCTGAGCAATGAATCTAGTGAGCTCCTGAGGGAGGATGAAATGTCCTGAGTCACCTGTGAGGATTCTAGATACCAAGGTGAAAGAACTCAGATGTAAGAATATAAGATGATAAAGGTTCTTTGGAAGCACCATGGAGAGGATGAAGACACATGGGAGCCAATGAGGGACATGGAAAAGTCTTATCCTGAATTGCTTGCATGTTTGGTGGAATTTTGGGGGCAAAATTCCTATAAGAGGGGAAGGATGTTACAACCCCAATTTTTGGGATCATATGGTGGGAAATGCAATTTTCCAAATAAATGTATGACTATGGGAATTGTATGAATTATATGTATTGAATGGATTCCCTTTGCAATATTTCCTTTGTGTATGTGTTTTCGTGGATCATAATATGATAATGAGTCCAATATGATTAAAAGAAAAAGAAGAAATCAAATAATGCATTATTAAGGAGGAAATTTGAGATAATGATGAAAATATAAGAAATATGTAGAAATATGGATAATGGAAATCATCATTGATGATATTTCGGATCCACAAGGTTTCTAATGGTAAAAGGCATTCAAATAAAGAGAATAAAGGAGTAAGAGAGATAGAATATGCATAAAATATGCTTTAATAAGTGATAACTTGGTTATGAATAAAAGTCACTCATACTTTCAAGTTTGAGTCCCAAACTTGGCACACAAGTATTCGAAGTCCTTATGGACTTTCCCTTAAAATTTGGTGTTAATTGGACGTGTGGTTTGGGAGATATGATTTTTGGAAGATTTCCTAATGTGAAATGATAATTATTCGAATGCATTAAATGTCACTTTCCATTTAGGAATAAAATTATCGGTTCAAGCATAATGCGGGTGATCTGGACCACAGATCTCATGATCCAGGTCGCCGATCCCGTGATCTGATGGCTCGGGTTCATCGTCCTGAAGCCGAGTTCCAGTCGGAACTGGAGAAGATTCAACTCTGATTTTTGCATGATCCGAGGCACGAGTGTGGATGGAAACACTGCCATTGTGTCTGGGAAACTCTCCCGAGTTGAATGAACCTAGGATTCGATGGCTTTTGGGACACCCTCAGAGTTTCCCTAAATGAGAATCTCTCGACCAACCCTGTCCTATATAAGGGAGGGTGATCCATGGTGCCAATAATCAAACCAACGGCTCTTGCGAGTTTGGATGAAGTAGACGAACCCAGCCCTGCTCTCAATTTGGAGTTTGGTCTCGACCTCCGCTGCCATCTCAAAGAAGTTCTAACCAGAGGTAGCAACGAGTCACCCTGATGGTGGAGAGCAGAAAGTAAGAAATTGAAGGTCTTGCTGAGTTTGTGGGAGCGAGACGAAGAGGTCGGGAGTTTAAGTTTTCACGCAGGCAGAACAGGGAGCGGAGTCAACCAGTCGGTTGACTGCTGGTGCGCGCGGAGGAGATAGACAGAGGTAGGAGATGACCTGTGGTAGAAAGATGACTTTTCCCTCAGTTGCGAAGTAGAGTAGGCAGGGTAGAAGAGATTTTTCGCCCTGACCCAACGCTCGACTGCCCTAGGATGCGCCTCTCACGTGGCGCGTTATCATTGGTCCTGAGGTAAATTATTTTGAAAAAATCATAACTAAATATTGGTATCTCATATTGCAATAAGTAATATATGAAAATTGATTAGAAAAATGTAAGGGATGCACTAAAAATATAATTGAATCCTAATTTCTCTTGAAATTCAAAAATGGTATAAAGTTATCATCTTTAATGGTTTAATTAATGAAAACCCCTTAGATTTGATGATAGTTGGATCTAATGATGTTCTCTGAATGTTTTGGGAAAATAATAACCCATTGTTAATAAAAAGATGGTTTAGATCTAAAAGAATGATCTTTGTTCATAATTGACTCAATTCAGGGTTCCATGTACATGATTATGCATTAATGGGCCTAGAAACCCTAATTTTGATATTTATGACTCTTAATGGTTTTAATGGTGAAAATCCATGAATAAGACAAAGATATGATGTTCTAAAGTTAATTTGAGAATAAAATATCCTTAATGTGGATAATTTTAGTAATTAGGGTTTTAATGAGTAGAAAAGCTATTTTAGGGTTTGTTGACCTAAAAAGGATAAAGTTTGAGAAATTGATCTAAAAAGCCCTAATGCGTCCTAATGAGACTTAGAAACCCTAGAAAAGTATCCCAAGTTAATAAAGAGTTGTTTGGGATGTGATGGTAACAACTAGGTGTTATACATGTTTTCAAGATCAATGTTTGCTTGATTGATTGATTAGCTTGCTTGATTGGACATCTTGTTAGATTTGGACATATTGCTTCTTTGAGATCTCCAAGATAGGTATGTGGTTACGCTTATGGTTAAATCGCTTTAGTTTCACAGTGATTCCTAAGATTCTATCGGTTGCTTGGAAATAATTGCTTAGTTGACTTTTATTTCATGAAACTATAAAGTGACTATGACTATCACCATAATTATATGTGCATGACTAGCTCAGATCATGGTCCTCCTCTGCAGATTTGTTAATTATGAGAAGGATGACCTAGTACATGGTCTAACCACGAGGTAGGATCATTAGGTTATCGGATGACCTAGTACATGGTCTACTCGTGAGGTAGGATCATCAGGTTATCACGAGTCAATGTGTTGGTCTACCCTTGGGTAGGACCATATGACCCCACGACCCTATGTATTGATCTACCTGTGAGGTAGGATCATGGGGGTTAGTTGAGATCTATCATATGACAGGTAGTATCTATGTCCACCGTAGGGACAACACAGAGGCTAGGGTATGTAAGGATTGAGTAATCATGTTTAAAATGTAAAGTTTTTTTGTTAAATCATAATTGCTTACAATATGTTGTTACAATTAAATGCACGATTATTGGTTCCCCCACATATCGGTATAATTCGTTATACAGACCACTGTTTTGTTTGTCGGTGTTTTAGGTAATATCTAAAATTGGACAAAGAGTAAAGTGGCACCTGTGAAGATTAAAGTTAAAATAATAAAGGATGATTTAGATATATGGAATCCTACTTTAGGTAGAAGTCCCAGTTACCTAATTTTGAAGGTATGTTAAAAAAAAAATTTATCCTATTTCAAGTTTAGTCTGTGGTAGAATTTATTAATTATTTTTTATTATTTGTAAAACCACTGATCCTGTTTTGGGATAACGCCTCCGACTTCTTGGTCTCCCTTAATCGGGGGTTATCGGGAAGCGGGGTCATTACAACATCCCTTGATTAACAACATAAAAAGTTCCATTGAGAGTAGGGTAAAACCCACAAGCAATCGTTTATTTAAAACAATTCGTCAGTAAATGAGCTTCTTAAGTTGATCTCATAAATGAAACCATTTAAATCACTTTATTTGGACCAACATATTACATTTATGCATCATTCCAATTTATTCAATGAAGAAACATTACATCTTAACCATTACTGTAACATCCCTGACCTGGGTTATGCCTTAGCCCTAGATGTTTTTCTTAATAAAGTTAATTATATGCTTTCTCTTATCTTTTGAAAAGTAATTAAGGCTCAAGAGAAACTTATGTTTCATTTTAGTCTTTTTTTAATAATGTTGGAATCAATGTTTTGCTTGTTCTGTACTAATGTGCAAATTACCCAAGTTGAGGGGTTAACTTGCAAATGTTACATGATAAAATGTTCCTCAAGTGTTGAAGCATCATAAGAATGAGAATGATGCAGAGGTATGGCTGCCACAAGCCTGAGTACCAAGAAAGAGCTTGTTAAGTAATGTTGTGCATTAAAACCTAGTTTTGGTGTAATGTGCAAATTACCCAAAACCTAGGGTTCAATATGCAAAGTACCACCTCTAGAGAGTCCCTCATGTTTCTTGGCATCATGTAGAGAAAAGAAATTGAGAGGGGCGTCTCATTTGAATCTCTTTGGAGGAGAGAGAATCTTGATATTAAAATAATTAAGATTTAAGCATAATTGAAACCCTAATTCAATTTAATGCAAAAATAATTATATTAATGGAAGTTCCCTTCAACCAAAAATTGAGATGGTGAATTTGTATAAGAGTGGACGTCCTTGTTCCTTGCAAAGGCAACGAAATATCTAAAGTGAGTGGAGAGCCCACTCACATTAGTTAAAGGAAAAGTAATATCCACTCAATTTTGGATATTATTATTATATTGGTTAAGGTGCTTAATTTGCTTTCTTTTAATTCATGGATAATGAAGAAGAATTACAAGGTGCGGGAGATGGATTCGTATGCAAGGGATTGAGGGGAGTATGTGGCGCCAATTTTGGGGAGTTGAAGGAATTAATTATCACTTTCTCTCTCATTGAATTTCATTATATACATCCCATTTTCAACCCACATGAAAGGCTTTTTTTCGATCCCTTTTTCTTTCCTTGCTTTGTCCATGCACAAGGGAGCTTAGGAGCAACAGGAGGACGTGCCCCAACCTGTAGGTAAGCTCCATAGTCATCTTCAACCTTGATTTCATGGTGGAAAACGAAATTCAATGCTTAATTTCTTCTTTTCTTCATTCAATCTTCAACTCTAGACAATCCTTTCACTCAAAGACTTGAGAATGGACCTTGGGCAGTTGTGAAAGGTTCATTCACCATTGAGGATGTGAAGCTTGAAGCTTGGATTCAGCTTTGAAGGCAGGTTATATAACTTGAACCCTTAAATGTCATTATTGCTTGCAATTTATTCACTATGTGTTGAACCTTTCTTCTTTCTCGGTTTCCTTTTGATTAATTGTAGAAATCACCATAAGAATCTCAACTGATTTTGAAGGTTTGAAGCTTGAAGATGATGATGTCATCTTAAGCACACACCTCAACAAAGGAAGGGGCAATTGGTTTTCAAAACGGATTGAGTTAATTTGGTTTCAAAACCGAATGAATTGATTCGGTTTCAAGACCGAATGGGCAATTGAATTCAAAACCGAATGGGTAGTTGCACCCAAGACCGAATGGGTAATTGAACCCAAGATCGAATGGGTAATTTACCCCAAACCAAATGGGTAATTAAGTACTAGACCGAATGGGTAATTAACTATAAGATCGAATGGGTAATTGAGTTCAAGACTGAATGGGTAATGGATCTCAAGATCGAATGGATAAGTTGAACTTCAAAACCGATTGAGGTTAATTGCTGATGTAGAAGATGAAGATCCAATGGCTCAAATTGTTTTGATTATAATGGATTCCAGAATGGATGATCCATGGATTGCAAACCCTAATTGATTGATTGAAGAATTCCTAATTGAATTGGATCAATTTCTTGGTTGAGGGTCCAAACTGTCTCAAGACCATTTGGAGGCAAACGGTCTCAAGACCGTTTGGAGGCAAACGGTCTCAAGACCGTTTGGAGTTCAAGGGCTGTGATGGATGATTGGAGATCCAAGGGTTGTAATTGGATGTACTTTCAATGGTTCAATTGATGATCGATTCAATAAAGCAAACCCTAAAATCAATCGATTAGTTGGAGGAAACCCTAGTTGATCCAATCGGTTTCAAGCTGGTTTGGACCAAACGGTCTTGAGACCGTTTGAGTCCAAATGGTCTTGAGACCGTTTGGGATCAAACGGTCCTCAGACCGTTTGGAGGGCAAACGGTCTCAAACCGTTTAAGGTTCAATCGGTTTCAATAATAAATTGAGCAAACTGTTTCAAAACCAATTGAAGAAGTTAGAGAAAGACCGAATGGAGGTCAAGTACCTCAAGATTGTTTGGAGATACAATTGAACCAAGACTTTTTAAGGTCAAACGGTCTTCAAGACCGTTTGAAGGTCAAGTGACTCCAAGACTGTTTGAAGGTCAAGTGACTCCAAGACTGTTTGAAGGTCAAGGAGGTCAAAACTGTTTGAAGGTTCAAAAGTAACAAAACCTTTTGGAGATCTATTAGTCTCAAAGCTATGAAAGATTAATCAAACCTATGATGGTTAATGAAGTTATCAAAGATAATTACAATGGTTGTACCTTTAAGGTACTAGGGTAATTAGTACTTTTGAGAGGTTAACCTTTGATGCTTAAGGAAGCAATATCCCAACACACTATGCTAACCCTAAATGTGTTTACTTAAATGAGGGGTTGACCTAATCTAATGAAGTTTGAAATCGTTAACATCCTATAGAGGATGAGAGAGAGAGGAATTCCTACATGAATGATAATCATGTAGTAGTTAAGCCTCAACACTTTCAACATGAATAAAATATGTAATTAGGATATGATCCTTGATAAAGAGATCATGAAACCCTAATTGAGAAGGTTGATTAGCCCTAACTCTAATTAAGGGTAATGATGTAACCCTAATCTAGGGTAATGATGTAACCCTAATCTAGGGTAATGATGTAACCCTAATCTAGGGTAATGATGTAAACCTAATCTAGGGTGATGATATGAGAGATCCCAATTCAAGGTAATATAATGAAAAACCCTAATTTATGAGGATGCTTCATGAAACACTAATTAAGGGTGATGTCATGTGAAACCCTAATTAAGGGTGATGTCATGTGAAACCCTAATCAAGGGTGATGTTAAGTGAAACCCTAATGTAATGATGTGATGTGAAACTCTAACCCAAAGTGATGCTATGTAATGATATGTGAAACTTTGATATGAAATCCTAACCCTGATATAGGGTAAAGGTGTGTGAAGCCCTAATCCTGGGTTATAGTGCATGAAACCCTTATGTTGGGTAATGGGACGAGTATTCTTAATTGACATGAATTGGGAAATCCTAACCCTAATGAGGGAATAGTGATGCTACTCTTACATTGCATAATGTTGATATGTAATCGATATAACTATTATCATGTGCACTAATCATGTAGGTATCATGAGATGTTGGACATAGCCAGGTATGAGCTATGATGTTGTACTATTGAAATTGTTTTATGGGCCTTGTGAGCCATAATATGTTGTGTTGCCTAACAAGAGGTAACAAGAGATTAGTGGGCTTTAAGAGCCATGTGAAATACCTGTATTGCAAATATCATGTTTACCTTGGTCAGATGACCTGAAGGTATTAGTTACCTGATAAGTGGTAACAAGTGTTCTTGTTGAATTGAGGGTTTAAATACCCATATTCCATAATCATGATGATGAGATGTTAAGGGATGAGAATGCCCCTGATGTGACAAGGGGATTGAGATCCCAAGGTTTTATAAAGATTTGAAAAGGACTTGATAGAAGTAGTACTCATTCTTTGTAGCATTTGTTATAATGATTTATGTTTGAAAACATGACTGATGCTAAAAGAATATGGTAATGTACTTAATTAATCAAGTGAAATCTTATCATGTAGATCCCTGACCATATATCCATCATCGTCAGTAGTTGGTGATGGTGAAACAAGTTTTCCTACGGGAACTCCTGGAGGGCATACTATTGAGTATGTGGGGGTTATGGGCATGAATATCCTTACACCCTAATGGAGGAATTGATGTGAGATAAACATCAGATCTCTCAATCCTTCATTATATATGTCAGGATGGATGTATCACTAATCTCCCGATATCGGGATGGGTGTATCATGAATCTCCCGATAATGTTAATGTCGGATCGATGTGAGATAAACATGAAATCTCTCGATTGCGAAGAGAGTACAGCTGCCACTGTAACTGTATAGCGAAGTTGCCAGTATACCCTGGAAAGCCATTTAGCAGAGACACAAGATGTCCTACATTTGGTCCTCACACTGACTGAGGAAGATGAGGTCATGGGAATTCGGCTCTTCCAGTGACCTATGTATGGTACCGATTTCGATTTCACAATGGTCGGTTGGAGTATGAGCGGTATACCTCATCTCCTCAGGGCTTAAGTATGATTGTAAAATGTAATCAGCCGTGTAGCGTATTTGCTTAAGGTTGAAATATGAGAATCACCGGTTGATGTTACCTTGCTTAGTATGTTTTAAATGGATAAATGTTATACATGTTCTTCATATTCCTTATTGGATAAATGACATAATACTTTATCAAGTTACAAGTTGAAATTCTTAGAATAAGAACATTGTTATAATATGCTCAGACAATTAATTTATCTGTTGTTGAATACTTATGATTCCTCTGCTCAGTTTTATTCCATTAAATTGCAATAATAATATTTTTGGCGGAGAGTTATATCTCTCGCTGGGGCCATTACAATTGTCTCACCCCCGTTGGATCTAACTTTTTAGGTAGATGCAGAAGAAGAGGCAGAAACCCTACTATAGGGGAAGAGAAGCAACAGCTGGGACAGCAGTGAATTCTCATGTGGAGACACTGGCTGTCATGTCTTGTATATAGAGTCCTATGTGTCATCTCTGTACTCTCAGGTTCTCGGAGTTAGTAGTTAGTTTAATAAATCGATCTGAGATTTTGGCTTGATGCCTCGAGGTTCTTCTGTTGCTTATGTACAGTTTTAACAGGGCAGTTGATGTTTGTAATCCTCGAGAAGGAATGGTACAAGATATGTACTTGTGAACCAGAATGTAATTGAATTACTTTGGTTCTTTTTGAAAGAGTTTTCCAATTTATGGATCTCTTTGTAAATGGTTTTAATTTTTAGTGATTTCCAGTAATTTTGCTGCTTATGTTTAATTCCATAATTAATTACACTGTAACGGTCTGATCCAGTGTTGGGTCGTCTCAGTTTAGTTGGTATCAGAGCTCTAGGTTCACTGAGTCTACAGAGACATAGGATTAAGGTCGTTGAGTTTGTTCTAGTGTCTTCCAGTTATCTGATAGTGTCTTCTGCTCATATAGGAGGAGAAGAAGAACTTAAAGATGTCTGGATCACACGAAGAACATGCTGCTGAGAGCAGCATTGCTGCACCAGGAAGAGGTGCAAGGGACCAGAATAGGGATGAACCAGAACCTGAACATCCCCAGCTTAACCAAGCTGCACTGGAGAACCCAGCCTTCCATGATCTGTTTAGGCAGTTCATGGCAACCATGACGCACATGGCGGATAGGATGCCACCATCTGCACCTAGGGCACCAGCTCACCAGGAAGGATAGGGAGCCGGCAAGACATTTGAATGACTTCGTCGGGTTGGAGCCATAGAATATGATGGTACAGATGACCCAGCAGATGCTGACATGTGGCTGACTGAGCTGGAAAAGGCCTTCATAATCCTTCATATCCCAGAAGCTGAGAAGGTTAGACATGCAGTGTACCTTCTTAAAAGAGTGTTGGCCACTGGTGGACAATAGAAGAGGGCAAGAGGCCAGGTGTTGAGATCGGATGGGAAGTATTCCGACAAGAATTCGTCAGTAGATACTTCCCTAAGACGTTTCTAGATGACAAGTTCTCTCAGTTTGAGAGGTTAAGGCAAGGCCCAATGAACATTAGCGAGTATGAAGCTAAGTTCATGGAGCTTCTGCGATTCTATCTGCATATGGCAGCTACCGATGAAGAAAGAATTCAACATTTTGAGAAGGTGTTGAATGCTAATTTGACCACTCCTGTGCCTACTTTAGAGAACAGGGAGAGGTTCACCACCTTTGTGGCGTCCGTAAGAAGGATAGAAAGGTCAGTGATTGAGAAGTGTCAGACTAAGAGTAAGAAGGCGTATACTCAGTTCCAAGGACAAGGGTCCAAAAGTTTCAAGAAATCGAGATTTTCTGCGCCAATAACACCACCAAGATTCAATACCCACACACAATGGATGTCGAGTAGGGGTAGAGGCCATAGTTTATTACCAGAAGGAGCCCACAGCTCAGCATCAGTGTCGGTAATAGGATCACCCAGGCCACAGTCAGGGAACAGAGGCTGTTTTATATGCGGAAAGATGGGGCATTTGATGAAAAATTGTCGAGCTAGAGAAGCAAGTGTGACTCAACCTCAGAGGCAGAGTCAGCAAGGCTCTCAGAGGTGACAATTCTTGAGTGGTGCTAGAGGACGTGGACAAGCATCCCAAGCTGGAACGTCGACATCCAACAATCGAGCTCAGGGTCAATAGTAAGCAACGGTGAGATTCAATGCGATGAATCAACCCGAAGCAGAGTCAACCCTCGAGTTGTGACAGGTCAGATGAAACTATTTCATTCTGATATGTCTTCATCCTGCTTCATATCTGTTTTGATTGATCTGAGTGCTACGCATTCCTTTATCACTCGAAGAGTGATCCAAGACTGCAACATGACTATCAGTCATAGAGCAGACAGTGTGTTATTAGAAACCCCTTTGTTGGAATTTGTAGTGTTGCGGGAGGTGTGTTCTCCCTACATTCTTTCTTTTTCTGAACATCACATTCAGGTGGATCTTATACCACTTGAGATGCACGGGTTTGATATAATTCTTGGGATGGACACCCTAGAAAAATATAAGGTTGTCTTGGATTGTAATTCCAAGCAGGATGTGTTCACGGACGACGATGACACATGGATCTTTCAGGGAGAGAGAAAGATTCTTCCAACCTGTCTTGTATCAGCTATGGTAGCTGAGAAGTTGATGAGATAAGGATGCTTTGCATTCTTGGCTCATGTAGTAGACACCACAATGGAGAGTTCTAATCTTTCCGAAGTTCTGATAATTAGGGAGTTTGAAGATGTGTTCCCTAAGGAACTTCCAGGTGTACCTCCGTCCTGAGAGATTGATTTTGAAATTAATCTAATCCCGGGTACACAACCAATAGCACAAACACTATATAGAATGGCACCTGCTGAGATGGTAGAGCTCAAGAAACAATTGCAGGAGTTACTTGAGAAAGGTTTTATCCGACCGAGTACTTCTCCATGGGGTGTTCCGGTTCTCTTTGTTAAGAAGAAGGATGGATCGATGCGATTATGCATTGATTACAGGCAGTTGAATAAAGTAACCATAAAGAACAAGTATCCTCTGCCAAGGATCGATGACCAATTTGATCAGTTGCGTGGTGCAACTATCTTCTCTAAGATAGATCTGAGGTCAGGATATCATCAGTTACATATCTAGGAGAGTGACATACCTAAGTCTGCCTTTAGGACAAGGTACGGTCACTATGAGTTCATAGTTATGTCATTTATACTAACTAATGCACCAGCTGTATTCATGGAACTCATGAATAGAATCTTTCAACCTTTTCTTGATCAGTTCATAGTAGTCTTCATAGATGACATGCTGGTATACAGTAGAGATGCTCAACATCATGAGCAGCACCTCCGTCAGGATTTAACTTTGCTAAGAGAGCATAAGCTGTATGCTAATTTTAGCAAATGTGTGTTCTGGTTACCAGAAGTTTCTTTTCTAGGACATGTAATATCTGCCTCAGGTATCCGTGTTGATCCTAAGAAGGTAGAATTTGTCCTGCAATGGGAACAGCCAAAGACACCAACGGAGATACACAGTTTCCTAGGGCTGGCAGGATATTATAGGAGGTTCATTAAGAACTTCAGTTCTATAGCTTTACCCCTAACCAAGTTGACCAGGAAGGAGGTTCCTTTTGTCTGGAATGACAAGTGTCAACATTCTTTTCAGCTGTTGAAAGAAAGGTTAACAAGTGCACATGTGCTGGTGTTACCTGAGCAAGGAAAGGGGTATATAGTTTTTTGTGATGCATCTAAGAATGGCCTAGGATGTGTGTTGATGCAAGATAATCAAGTGATTTCTTTTGCCTCTCGACAACATAAGAAACACGAGGAGAATTATCTGAAACATGATCTAGAGCTAGCTGTTGTGGTCCATGCTTTGAAGATCTGGAGACATTATCTCTATGGAGAAACATTCCAGATTTTCACAGACCATAAGAATCTAAAATATATCTTCTCACAACATGAGTTGAATTTGAGACAACGCCGCTGGATGGAGTTAATCAAGGACTACGATTGTACAATTGATTACCATCCAGGGAAGTCTAATGTAGTGGCTGATGCACTAAGTAGGAAATCATCATCACCAGCCTTAGATAAAGCGCACAGTTGAATTCACTTTAAAAGAGATATGCTTATCTCCTTGAGGCAAAACAATGTACAACTTAAGGAATCATTGTTAGCCGGGTTGTTAGCTGAGATGCACATAAAACCTACTCTGAGACAACAGATTAAAGAAGCATAGCAAGTTGATGATGTGGTTCAGCAGATCAGGTCAGGGTATGGTAGGGAGAAACGGGATGGCTTCCATGAGTCAGAGGATCAGGTAGTCTGTTACCATGGTAAGATGGTAGTATCTGATGCCAATGACTTAAGGAAGTTAGTCTTGGAGGAAGATCATTCTTCGATGTATGCAATGCATCCAGGGAGCACTAAAATTTATCATAACTTGAAAGATATGTATTGGTGGCTCGGATTGAAGAAAGATGTAGTTGAGTTTGTTATGCGGTGTCCGGTGTGTCAGCAAGTTAAAGCTGAACATCAAAAGCCCACAGGAACAATGCAACCTTTGCCTATACCACAATGGAAATGGGATCATTTGACCATGGATTTTGTGGTTGGTTTGCCTAGAACAACCAAAGGTCATGATTCCATATGGGTGATAGTTGATAGGTTGACTAAAACAACACATTTCCTTCCTGTCAAAACAACCTACACTACTGAGAAGCTGGCACATATATATGTAGATGAGATAGTCCGGTTGCACGGGGTTCCAGGTACTATCATTTCTGATAGAGGTCCCCAATTCACGAGTCATTTTTGGGAATGACTACATAAAGCTTTGGGTACGCAGTTAAGGTTTAGTACTGCCTTTCACCCACAGACAAATGGACAATCTGAGAGGACCATACAAACCTTGGAGGACTTTCTTAGGGCATGTGTCCTTCAGTTTGTAGGATGTTGGGATCTACACTTGAGCTTGATAGAATTTTCTTACAATAATAGCTATCAGCATAGTATTGATATGGCACCATATGAAGCATTATATGGTAGACGTTGTAGATCTCCTTTATGTTGGTATGAAACTGGAGAAAATCAACTTTTGGGTCCTGAGCTTGTGCAGCAGACAACTGAGAAGACTAAAGTAATACAACAACAATTAAAGATTGCACAGGATAGACAGAAATCGTACGCCAACAAATGGCGAAGACCTTTAGAATTCCTAGTTGGAGACAGAGTTTATCTCAAAGTCTCACCCTGGAAAGGTGTCCTTAGATTTGGAAAGAAAGGAAAGTTAGCTCCTAGATTTATGGGGCCTTATCCAATCATTGAACGGATTGGAAAGGTAGCCTATAAGCTAGAGTTACCACCTGAGTTGCATAAGTTGCATCCAGTGTTCCATATCTCTATGCTGAGAAAGTGTCATCCTGACACAGAATTAGTTTTGCAACCTATGGAGGTAGAATTAAATGATGATGTATCATATGTTGAAGGATCTGTGATGATCCTTGATCAAAGAATTAAAAAGCTAAAAAAGAAAGACATATGTCTTGTGAAAGTTCTCTGGCATCATCGTGGCATTGAAGAAGCTACGTGGGAGCTAGAGGAAGAGATGAGGAGGAAGTTCCCTTCTCTTTTCTCTTGATGATTTCGGGGACGAAATCCCTGTTAGGGGTGGATAATTTGTAACATCCCTGACCTGGGTTATGCCTGAGCCCTAGATGTTTTGCTTAATAAAGTTAATTATATGCTTGCTCTTATCTTTTGAAAAGTAATTAAGGCTCAAGAGGAACTTATGTTTCATTTTAGTCTTTTTTTTAATAATGTTGAAATCAATGTTTTGCTTGTTCTGGACTAATGTGCAAATTACCCAAGTTGAGGGGTTAACTTGCAAATGTTACATGATAAAATGTTCCTCAAGTGTTTAAGCATCATAAGAATGAGAATGATGCAGAGGTATGGTTACCACAAGCCTGAGTACCAAGAAAGAGCTTGTTAAGCAATGTTGTGCATTAAAACCTAGTTTTGGTGTAATGTGCAAATTACCCAAAACCTAAGGTTCAATATGCAAAATACCACCTCTAGAGAGTCCCTCATGTTTCTTGGAATCATTTAGAGAAAAGAAAATGAGAGGGGCATCTCATTTGAATCTCTTTGGAGGAGAGAGAATCTTGATATTAAAATAATCAAGATTTAAGCATAATTGAAACCCTAATTCAATTTAATGCAAAAATAAATATATTAATGGAAGTGCCCTTCAACCAAAAATGAGATGGTTGAATTTGTATAAGTGTGAACGTATTTTTTCCTTGCAAAGGCCACGAAATATCTAAAGTGAGTGGAGAGCCCACTCACATTAGTTAACTAAAAAGTAATATCCACTCAATTTTGGATATTATTATTATAATGGTTAAGGTGCTTAATTTTTTTTCTTTAATTTATAGATAATGAAGAAGAATTACAAGGTGGGGGAGATGGCTTCGTATGCAAGGGATTGAGTGGAGTATGTGGTGCCAATTTTGGGGAGTTGAAGGAATTAATTATCACTTTCTCTCTCATTGAATTTCCTTATATACATCCCATTTTCAACCCACATGAAAGGCTTTTTTTTATCCCTTTTCTTTCCTTGCTTTGGCCATCCACAAGGGAGCTTATCAGAAATAGGAGGACGTGCCCCAACCTGTAGGTAAGCTCCATAGTCATCTTCAACCTTGATTTCATGGTGGAAAACGAAATTCAATGCTTAATTTCTTCTTTTCTTCATTCAATTTTCAACTCTAGCCAATCCTTTCACTCAAAGACTTGAGAACGGACCTTGGGCAGTTTTCAAAAGCTCCATTCACCATTGAGGACGTGAATCTTGAAGCTTGGATTCAGTTTTGAAGGTGGGTTATATAACTTGAACCCTTAAATGTCATTATTGCTTGCAATTTATTCACTATGTGTTGAACCTTTCTTCTTTCTCGATTTCCTTTTGATTAATTGTTGAAATCACCATAAGAATCTCAACTGATTTTGAAGGTTTGAAGCTTGAAGATGATGAAGTCATCTTAAGCACACACCTCAACAAAGGAAGGGGCAATCGTTTTTCAAAACTGATTGAGTTAATTC
Source organism: Alisma plantago-aquatica (assembly GCA_963693085.1). Taxonomy (NCBI): domain Eukaryota; kingdom Viridiplantae; phylum Streptophyta; class Magnoliopsida; order Alismatales; family Alismataceae; genus Alisma; species Alisma plantago-aquatica. Next base: position 12,555,887 of record OY856414.1, on the reverse strand, counting down.
GGTTTCAAAACCGAATGAATTGATTCAGATTCAAGACCGAATGTGCAATTGAGTTCAAAACCGAATGGGTAGTTGCACCCAAGACCGAATGGGTAATTGAACCCAAGACCGAATGCATAATTACCCCAAACCGAATGGGTAATTAAGTACAAGAACGAATGGGTAATTAACTACAAGATTGAATGGGTAATTGAGTTCAAGACCGAATGGGTAATGGATCTCAAGATCCAATGGAGAACTTGAACTTCAAAACTGATTGATGTTAATTGCTGATGTGAAAGATGAAGATCCAATGGCTCAAATTGATTTGATTATAATGGATTCCAGAATGGATAATCCATGGATTGAAAACCCTAATTGATTGATTGAAGAATTCCTAATTGAATTGGATCAATTTCTTGGTTGATGGTCCAAACGGTCTCAAGACCGTTTGGAGTTCAAGGGTTGTGATGGATGATTGGAGATCCAAGGGCTGTAATTGTATGTACTTTCAATGGTTCAATCGATGATCGATTCAATAAAGCAAACCCTAAAATCAATCGATTAGTTGGAGGAAACCCTAGTTGATCCAATCGGTTTCAAGCTGGTTTGGACCAAACGGTCTCAAATCGTTTAAGGTTCATTTGGTTTCAATAATAAATTGAGCAAACGGTTTCAAAACTGATTGAAGAAGTTAGAGCAAGACCGAATGGAGGTCAAGTACCTCAAGATCGTTTGGAGATACAATTGAACCAAGACCGTTTAAGGTCAAACGGTCTTCAAGACCGTTTGAAGGTCAAGTGACTCCAAGACTGTTTGAAGGTCAAGGCGGTCAAAACCATTTGATGGTTCAAAAGTAACAAAACCTTTTGGAGATCTATTAGTCTCAAAGATATGAACGATTAATAAACCCTATGATGGTTAATGAAGTTATCAAAGATAATTACAATGGTTGTACCTTAAACGTACTAAGGTAATTAGTACTTTTGAGAGGTTAACCTTTGATGCTTAAGGAAGCAATATCCCAACACACTATGCTAACCCTAAATGTGTGTACTTAAATGAGGGGTTGACCTAATGTAATCAAGTTTGAAGTAATTAACATCCTAGAGAGGATAAGAGAGAGAGAGAGAGGAATTCCTACATGAATGATAATCATGTAGAGGTTAAGCCTCAACACTTTCAACATGAATAAAATATGTAATTAGGGTATGATCCTTGATAAAGAGATCATGAAACCCTAATTGAGAAGGTTGATGAGCCCTAACTCTAATTAAGGGTAATGATGTAACCCTAATCTAGGGTAATGATGTAACCCTAATCTAGGGTAATGATGTAACCCTAATCAAGGGTGATGATATGAGAGATCCCAATTCAGGGTAATATAATGAAAAACCCTAATTTAAGAGGATGCTTCATGAAACTCTAATTAAGGGTGATGTCATGTGAAACCCTAATTAAGGGTGATGTCATGTGAAACCCTAATCAAGGGTGATGTTAAGTGAAACCCTAATGCAATGATGTGATGTGAAACTCTAACCCAAAGTGATGCTATGTAATGATATGTGAAACTTTGATATGAAATCCTAACCCTGATATAGGGTAATGGTATGTGAAGCCCTAATCTTGGGTTATAGTGCATGAAACCCTAATGTTGGGTAATATGATGATAAACCATAACCCTAATTTGGGTAATGGGATGAGTATTCTTAATTGACATGAATTGGGAAATCCTAACCCAAATGAGGGAATAGTGATGCTACTCTTACATTGCATAATGCTGATATGTAATCGATATAACTATTATCATGTTCCCTATTCATGCAAGTATCATGAGATGTTGGACATAGCCAGGTATGAGCTATGATGTTGTACTATTGAAATTGTTTTATGGGCCATGCGAGCCATAATATGTTGTGTTGCCTAACAAGAGGTAACAAGAGATTAATGGGCTTTAAGAGCCATGTGAAATACATGTATTGCAAATATCATGTTTACCTTGGTCAGATGACTTGAAGGTATTAGTTACCAGATAAGTGGTAACAAGTGTTCTTGTTGAATTGAGGGTTTAAATACCCATATTCCATAATCATGATGATGAGATGTTAAGGGATGAGAATTCCCCTAATGTGACAAGGGGATTGAGATCCCAAGGTTTTATAAAGCTTTGAAAAGGACTTGATAGAAGTAGTTCTCATTCTTTGTAGCATTTGTTATAATGATTTATGTTTGAAAACATGACTGATGCTAAAATAATATGGTTATTTACTTAATTAATCAAGTGAAATCTTATCATGTAGAGCCATGACCATAGATCCATCATCGTCAGTAGTTGGTGATGGTGAAACAGGTTTTCCTACGGGAACTCCTGGAGGGCATACGATTGAGTATGTGGGGGTTATGGGCGCAAATATCCTTACACCCTAATGGAGGAATTGATGTGAGATAAACATCATATCTCTCAATCGTTCATTATATATGCCGGGATGGATGTATCACTAATCTCCCGATACCGGGATGGATGTATCACGAATCTCCCGATAATTTTAATGCCAGATCGATGTGAGATAAACATGAAATCTCTCGATTGCGAAGAGAGTACAGTTGCCACTGTAACTCTATAGCGAAGTTGCCAGTATACCCTGGAAAGGTATTTAGCAGAGACACAAGATGTCCTGCATTTGGTCCTCACACTGACTGAGGAAGATGAGGTCATGGGAATCTGGCTCTTCCATTGACCTATGTATGGTACTGATTTCGATTTCACAATGGTCGGTTGGAGTATGAGTGGTATACCTCATCTCCTTAGGGCTTAAGTATGATTGTAAAATGTAATCATTTGTGTAGCATATTTGCTTAAGGTTGAAATTCGAGAATCACTGGTTGATGTTACCTTGGTTAGTATTTTTTAAATGGATAAGTGTTATACATGTTCTTCATATTCCTTTTTGGAAAAATGACATAATACTTTATCAAGTTACAAGTTGAAATGCTTTGAATAAGAACATTGTTCTAATATGCATAGACAAATGATTTATCTGTTGTTGAATACTTATGATTCCTCTGCTCAGTTTTATTCCATTAAATTGCAATAATAATATTTCTGGCAGAGAGTTATATCTCTCGTTGGGGCCATTACAATTGTCTCACCCCCGTGGGATCTAACTTTTTAGGTAGACACAGAAGAAGAGGCAGAAACCCTACTGCAGGGGAAGAGCAACAGCAACAACAGCAGGGACAATAGTGAATTCACAGGTGGAGACACTGGCTGTCATGTCTTGTATATAGAGTCCTATGTGTCATCTCTGTACTCTCATGTCCTCGGAGTCAGTAGTTAGTTTAATAAATCGATCTGATATTTTGGCTTGATGCCTCGAGGTTCTTATGCTGCTTATGTACAGTTTTAATAGGGAAGTCAATGTTTGTAATCCTCGAGAAGGAATGGTACAAGATATGTACTTGTATATGGTTTTAATTTTTAGTGATTTCCAGTAATTCCGCTTCTTATGTTTAATTCCGCAATTAATTACATTGTGACAGTCCGATCCAGTGTGGGGTCATCTCAGTTTAGTTGGTATCAGAGCTCTAGGTTCGCTGAGTCTACAGAGACATAGGATTAAGGTCATTGAGACTGTTCTAGTGTCTTCCAGTTATCTGATAGTGTCTTCTGCTCATATAGGAGGAGAAGAAGAACTTAAAGATGTCTGGATCACACGAAGAACATGCTGCTGAGAGCAGCATTGCTGCACCAGGAAGAGGTGCAAGGGACCAGAATAGGGATGAACCTGAACCTGAACATCCCCAGCTTAACCAAGTTGCACTGGAGAACCCAGCCTTCCATGATCTGTCTGGGCAGTTCATGGAAACCATGACGCACATGGCAGATAGGATGCCACCACCTGCACCTAGGGCACCAGCTCACCATGAAGGATAGGGAGATGGCAAGACATTTGAACGACTTCGTTGGGTTGGATCCATAGAATATGCTGGTACAGTTGACCCAACAGATGCTGACATGTGGCTGACTGAGATGGGGAAGGCCTTCAGAATCCTTAATATCCCAAAAGTTGAGAAGGTTAGACATGCAGTGTATCTTCTTAAAGGGAGTGATGGCCACTGGTGGACAACAGAAGAGGGCAAGAGGCCAGGTGTTGAGATCGGATGGGAAGTATTCCTATGAGAATTCGTCAGTAGATACTTCCCTAAGATGTTTCTAGATGAGAAGATCTCTCAGTTTGAGAGGTTAAGACAAGGACCAATGAACATTAGTGAGTATGAAGCTAAGTTCATGGAGCTTCTATGATTCTGTCCGCATATGGAAGCTACCGATGAAGAAAGAATTCGACATTTTGAGAAGGGGTTGAACGCTGATTTGACCACTCATGTGTCTACTTTAGAGAACAGGGAGAGGTTCACCACCTTTGTGGAGTCCGTAATAAGGATAGAAAGGTCGGTGATTGAGAAGCAGCAGACTAAGAGTAAGAAGGTGTATACTCCGTTCCAATGACAAGGGTCCAAAAGTTTCAAAAAACCAAGATTTTTTGCACCAATAGCACCACCAAGATTCAATACCCACACACAATGGATGTTGAGTAGGGGTAGAGGTTGTAGTTTACCACCAGAAGGAGCCCACATCTCAGCGTCACTGTCAGTAACAGGACCACCCAGGCCACAGTTGGGGAACAGAGGTTGTTTTATATGTGGAAAGATGGGGCATTTGATGAAAGATTGTCGAGCTAGAGAAGCAAGTGTGACTCAACCTCAGAGGCAGAGTCAGCAAGGCTCTTAGAGGCGACAATTCTCAAGTGGTGCTAGAGGATGTAGACAAGCATCCCAAGATGGATCATCGGCACCCAACAATCAAGCTCAGGGTCAACAGCAAGCAATGGTGAGATTCTATGCGATGAATCAACCCGAAGCAGTAGTCAACCCTCGAGTTGTGACAGGTCAGATGAAACTATTTCATTCTGATATGTCTTCATCCTACTTCATATCTGTTTTGATTGATCTGGGTGCTACACATTCCTTTATCACTCGAAGAGTGATCCATGACTGCAATATGACTGTCAGTCATAGAGCAGATAGTATGTTATTAGAAACCCCTTTGTTGGAATTTGCAGTGCTGCGGGAGGTGTGTTCTCCCTCCATTCTTTCTTTTTCTGAACATCACATTTAGGTGGATCTTATACCACTTGAGATGCACGGGTTTGATATAATTCTTGGGATGGAGACCCTAGAAAAATATAAGGTTGTCTTGGATTGTGATTCCAAGCAAGATGTGTTCACAGACGACGGTGACACATGGATCTTTCAGGGAGAGAGAAAGATTCTTCCAACCTATCTTGTGTCAGCTATGGTAGCTGAGAAGCTGACGAGATAAGGATGCTTTGCATTCTTGGCTCATGTGGTAGACACCAAAATGGAGAGTTCTAATCTTTCTAAAGTTCTGATAATTAGGGAGTTTGAAGATGTGTTCCCTGAGGAACTTCCAAGTGTACCTCCGCCCCGAGAGATTGATTTTGAAATTAATCTAATCCCGGGTACGCAACCAATAGCACAAACACCGTATAGAATGGCACCTACTAAGATGGCAGAGCTTAAGAAACAATTGCAGGAGTTACTTGAGAAAGGTTTTATCCGACCAAGTACTTCACCATGGGGTGATCCAGTTCTCTTTGTTAAGAAGAAGGACAGATTGATGCGATTATGCATTTATTACACGCAGTTGAATAAAGTAACCATAAAGAAAAAGTATGCTCTGCCAAGGATCGATGACCTATTTTGTTGTGTCTGTCTCGGAAAATGAGATCAACGAATTTAAACTAATGCGGAAGCGTTTCGTTAGCAGCGGAATTACTGAAAATCACTAAAAAATAAAACTTTTCGTAAAGAGATCTACAAACTGTGAAACTCTTTCATTAAGAAACAAGGTAAGTTATTTACAAGCTAATACATCAGCACTTCTCTGTATCATCACATCTCGAGGGTTACAAGCATCAACTGCCCTGTTAACTGTACAAGGCAAGATACAAACACTCGAGGCATTAGGCCAAAAATCTCAGATCTATATTAAACTATCTACTGACTCCTAGGACCTGAGAGTACAGAGACGACACATGGGACATTCTATCTACAAGACTTGACAGACAGTGTCTCCACCTGAGGATCATTGTTGTCTCGGATGTTGCTGCTGTTGCTGTTGTTGCTCACCCACTGAAGGGTTTCTTCGTCCTCGACGTCTACCTAAAAAGTTGAATCCCACGGGGGTGAGACAATTGAATAATTGTCCCAGTGAGAGTTATAACTCTTCGCTAGAAGCATTGTTATTGCAAAGATTAAAATAACAATGAGCAGTAGAACCATATTTATTCAACAACAGGCAATACATTGAATAAGCTAAGTAGAACAGTATTTTCTATGCAATCATTTCAATTATAACTTAAATTAATGACAAGACATATAATCAATAAGGAATATGAAGAACATGTATACTAGTTATTCAACTAGGATATTATAAACAATGTATCATCAATCATTGTTTCTCGTAGTTCGACCTAAGCAATTATGCTATACAGCTGATTACATTTTACAAACATATTTATGCCCTGAGGAGATGAGTTACACCGCTCATACTCCAACCGACCATTACGAAATCACAATCAGTACCATACATAGGTCATCAGAAGAGCCGGATTCCTATGACCTCATCATCCTCAGTCAGTGTGAGGAATAACATGCAGGACATCTTGTGTCTCTACTATAATAGCTTTCTAGGGTTTTCTAGCAACTTTGCTATTAGAGTTACAGAGGCATGTTGTACTCTCTTCACCATCGAGGGATTTCTTGTTTATCTCACATTGACGCGGCATTAACAACATCATCAGGAGATTCGTGATACATCATCCCAGCATAAACATATAATGAAGGATTGAGAGATAAAATGTACATCTCACATTAATTCCCTCATTAGGACGTAAGGATATTCGCGTCCATAACCCCCACATACTCAAAAGTATGCTCTCTAGGAGTTCCCTTAGGAAAACCTATTTCACCATCATTTTCCTTCTGACAATGATGGATCTATGGTCAGGGCTCTACATGATATCATTATACTTGATTATTTAAGTACATTATGGCATTCTTTTAGCACCAGGCATGTTTTCAAACATAAACCAATAAGACAGATGCTATAAAGAAAGAGTACTAATTATATCAATGTTCATTTCACATCTTGTTAACATTGGGATATCAATCCCTAACCATCTCATCATTATGATTCAGGAATATGGGTGTTCAAACCCTTAGATCATCAAAACACTTGTTACCAAGTAACTTATTGCCATTAAGTCATTTAACAGTATGAACATGATTGTAGTAATGCAGATATTTCTCATGGCTCATACAGCCTATCAATCTCATATGCTACCTCTCACTAGGAAACATAGCATATCATTACTTTCAAAGTTTATAAAGTGCTTTCAATGAATATGACATCATAGCTCTTACCTGGCTATGTTCACCATTTCATAAAGACCTGCATAATTAATACATTTGATAATAGGCACATTATCTCTATATCAGCACATTGCAAAACAAGGATAACTTTACTATTCAAGGGTTGTACCACTATGCCCTTACTAGGGTTAGGGTTTCCCTTTTTAATTCAATTAGAGTTAACCAACCCCTTTAGCTTAATTAGGAATAGTGTTTCCTCATTTCATAAATCAATCATAGAGTTTCATGCTTAAAAGCATAACCCAGAATTAGGGTTTACTGTTCACATTATCACATTACCCTAGATTAGGGTTTACTATTCACATTACATCACATTAAGATCATACCATCATCATGTATGAGGATTACTTCCATTAATGCCCTCAATTAAGGTTATGATTCATTAGCTGTCATAACTAGGGTTTCATGATCTCACTATCATGGATCATACCCTAATTAGGTATCCATCCATATTGGGAGTTCATTACTTGATTAATCATTCATATAAGAAGTATTCTCTCTCCTCTTTCTATAAGTTGATGTTTGCATCACCCTTGATTAGGCTAAGTCAATTCAACATTGACATCATGGGTTATCTCATTTCTATTGTGGTCATAAAGACTTACTTATTCAAGGGGTATTAGTCACTTTATCCCATCAAGGGTACCGTTGTTATCATCACCATTGATTACATCATGTATTAATCAACTAATTACTTGGCCCTTTAACCACTTTAAGTATTCATGAGGTTTAAGTTCATCAACCACTAAACCATCTTGACCACTAAGGCATCAAACGATCTTGACCTTTTTAGACCTCAAACGGTTTTGTACACTAAACCTCCAAACGGTCTTGGACTACCATTGAAACCGTTTGGTGATGAAGACCGTTTGACCAAGTGCACACTAAATACCGTTTGCTCAAGATGGGGTGAAGACCATTTGGTAAAGTTTGACTTTGAAACCGCATGGACACAACCGACCTTGAAACCGCATGAGACCAAATGGTTTGGGATCTTTTGGTCCCAAACGGTCTTGAGACCGTTTGTACTCAAACGGTCTTGAGACCATTTGGACCCAAAAATCCTTGAGACCATTTGGTCAAGACCGTTTGGACTCAAACGGTCTTGAGACCGTTTGGACCCAAACGACCTTGAGAACGTTTGGTCCAAACCACCTCAAAACCGCATGGACCAAAAAGTGTTTCAACCTCCTTAATTGAGTTAGGGTTTCCAATATTGAACCCCTCAATTAATCATGCACTTGTTAGCCACTCATCAATTGAGTCAATTAGGTCAACCCTCAACTGATTTGACACTCAATTGACACTCAATTGATCATCAATTAGGGCTTGTATCAATTGGATTAGGGTTTGGAATTGATTACCCTTCAACATGTTTCAATGTGAGTCTAATTGATTTGAAACCATTGAACCATCATTCAATTTGATCATGACCTGACCCCAAACGGTATTGGGATCGTTTGTATGACCTCCAAACGTTCTTGAGACCGTTTGCTCAAGTCAACATCAAAAACCAACTCAACCAATTAAGGTTTGGCTCATTTGATTGATCACTAGGTCAACAATCAATTACACTTCAACCTGTTACATTTAGATCTTCAACCACTTAACCATAGTCAAACCTAGACCTCCAAACGGTCTTGGGTGACCCCAAAACGGTCTTTGGATTGTTTGTATATCCTCCAAACGGTCTTGAGACCGTTTTCCTATTATTTCATCAAAAACCAAATCATTCATTTAGGGTTTGGATCCTAGGTTTGGTCACCAAATCAGCAATCGATTACTCATCAACTTGATATCATTAGATCCTCAATTGGTCAACCCTACTTAACCCTAGACCTCCAAATGGTCTTGGGTGATCACCAAATGGTCTTGAGACCGTTTGGGTGATCCCCAAATGGTTTTGAAACCGTTTGGGTCACTCAACCCAAACTTCAACTTAGTTCCATTATTGAAATCAGCAATTGACCCTATTAGGGTTTAGATGGTTGATGGGCCTTTGAATGGTGAACCACTTGGAATTAATTGATGATTTTTGGTAGGTGATTAGTATACATTATTCAAAACAGTCCTCCAAATGGTCAACGCCTGGTCAACACCTCCAAATGGTCTTGGACCGTTTGCTTCCATGCGTTCTTGTGAAACCGTTTTCATTTAAACGGTTTGAAACCGTTTGCTCCAAACGGTTTGGAAAACCGTTTGTGCAAGGTTGGGAGATCATTTGCTAAAGTGGATTTTGGTATAAACATAGGAATTAACGTCATCATCTTCTACCTCTATTCAACCAAGAACAGGGGTTGTTCTTCACGGAAATGATAACAAGAACACAAGAGAGTGTTTAAAGAAGAAGTATCAGCAATGATTTTAGATAAGAAGGATGCATTAACAAAGCTTAAGGGTTAGAGTTATAAAACCCACCTCTAGGACTGATCCAAAGCTCCAAGCTTCGTAGCTTTAATGGTGGCTTGAGCTTCAGTAGGTGTCCAAGGTCTGTTCTTCAAGTTTTGGATGGAGAAGATGGCTAGAAAGGAAAATCGTGTGAAGAACACCATAAATCTAACCTTATATAGTGGTTTCCACCATGAATTCGAGGTAGATGGTGATCAACAATTACCAAGTCAGCTTGGTCGTCCTTCCTCTGCTCCAAAGCTCCTTCTTGGTCAGTCAAAGCAAAGTGATGAGAAGAAAAGAACTAAGGAACGATCCTTTGGTGTGTGGAAAAAGATACCTTATATATTTATGGCCTTTTCAAAGCAAAAGGAAAAAGATAGTTATTTCCAAACATATCCACCAAGGCTTCCTCCATCCTTGGAAACGTTTCCATCATCTATACTCATGCATAACTCATCCATTATCCATGGTTTAAACATCTTTTAAAAGAGGTATATTAATATCCAACCTCATTGGATATTGCTTAATATATTATTAGTGTGAATAATTTCCATTTCTACCATAATCATTCAAATGAGGTGCCCCTCTCATTTTCTTTGCTCTAATTGGTGCCAAGAAACATGAGAGATCCTCAAGAGGGTATATTTTACATGTTGGACTCTAGGTTTTGGGTAAATTACACTTTACACCAAAACTAGGTTTTAAAGCACAAGGATTGCTCTACAAGCTATATCTTGGTGTTCAAGCTTGTGAAAACTGTACCACTTCATCATATACATTCTTATGAAGTCTCAACATCAGAGGAACATCTTTAACATGTGTAATTTGCAAGTTAACCCCTCTACTTGGTTAATTTGCATTTTAGTCCTTTATTAACAAAATAATGTTTCAACATTATTCAAAAAGGACTGAAATTGAAATATAATCTCCTTAAAAGCTTTAATTACTTTTCAAGAAAAGAAGGAAAGCATCTAATCAACTTTATTATGCAAAACACCTAGGGTTAGTACATAACCCAGGTCAGGGATGTTACAAATTATCCACCCCTTACAAGGATTTCGTCCCCGAAATCATTACAGAAACATATTAAGAGAAAAGAGTAGGGTATTTCCTCCTCATCTCTTCCTCTAGTTCCCACATAGCTTCTTCAATGCCACGGTGATTCCAGAGGACTTTCACAAGACTTATGTCTTTATTTTTTAGCTTTTTAATTCTTGTATCCAGGATTGACATAGGTCCTTCAACATAAGATACATCATCATTTAATTCTACTTCCATAAGTTGCAGAACTGATTCTGTGTCAGGATGACATTTCCTAAGCATGGAAATGTGGAACACTGGGTGTAACCTTTGTAACTCTGGTGGTAACTCTAGCTTATAAGCTACCTTCCCAATCCATTCAATGATTGGATAAGGCCCTATAAACCTAGGAGCTAACTTTCCTTTCCTTCCAAATCTAAGAAATGCTTTCCAAGGTGAGACCTTGAGGTACACTCTGTCTCCAACCTGGAATTCTAAAGGTCTATGACGCTTATCAGCGTAAGATTTCTACATATCCTGTGCAATCTTTATCTGTTGTTGTATTACTTTAATCTTCTCGGTGGTCTGCAACACTAGATCAGGACCTAAAAGTTGATACTCACCCATTTCATACCAACATAGAGGAGATCTACAATGTCTACCATACAAGGCTTCATAAGGTGCCATGTCGATGCTATGTTGATAGCTATTGTTGTAGGAAAACTCGATAAAACTTAGGTGCAGATCCCAACTCCCTATAAACTGAATAATACATGCTCTAAGCAAGTCTTCCAAAGTCTCTATAGTCCTTTCTGATTGTCCATCAGTCTGAGGATGAAATGTTGTACTAAACCTTAACTTTGTGCCTAAAGATTTATGAAGTCGATCCCAAAAACGACTCATAAACTGGGGACCTTTGTCAGAAACAATGGTAACTGGGACTCCATGCAGCCGCACTATCTCATCCACATACATCCGTGCTAACTTCTCAGCAGAATAGGTTGTTTTGACAAGTAAGAAATGTGTTGTCTTTGTCAACCTATCAACTATTACCCAAATGGAATCATGTCCTTTGGTTGTCCTAGGTAAACTAACCACAAAATCCATGGTTACATGATCCCACTTCCACTGTGGCATGGGTAAAGGTTGCATTGTTCCTGCAGGCTTCTGGTGTTCAGCTTTAACTTGCTGACACACAGGACACCTCATAACAAACTCAGCAATGTCCTTCTTCAAACCGGGCTACCAATACATATCTTTCAAATTACGATACATCTTGGTGCTCCCTGGATGCATAGCATACATCGAAGAATGATCTTCTTCCAAGACTAACTTCCTCAAGTTATCCACATCAGGCACTATCATCCTACCATGATAATAAGCTACTTGATCATCTGAGTCATGGAAACCTTCTCGTTTGTCACTTCCATACTCTGATCTAATCTGGTGAACTACAGCATCAACTTGTTGTGCCTCCTTAATCTGTTGTCTCAGGGTTGGTTTTATGTGCATCTCAGCTAACAAACATGATAACAACGATACTCTTAACTTTATATTGTCTTGTCTTAAAGAGATAAGCATATCCCTCCTAGAGCATATCAAGGAATTCAGTTGTGCTCTGTCTAAGGCTGGTGTTGCTGATTTCCTACTCAAAGCATCAGCAACTACATTGGCCTTCCCTAGATGGTAGTCCATTGTACAATCATAGTCCTTGATTAACTCCATCCAGCGACGTTGCCTCATGTTAAGCTCATGCTGAGAAAAGATGTACTTAAGGTTTTTATGATCAGTGAAAATCTAGAATGTCTCTCCACAAAGATAATGTCTCCAGATTGGAATGTCTCTCCATAAAGATAATGTCTCCAGATCTTCAAGGCATGAACTACAGTAGCTAGTTCTAAGTCATGTGTCGGATAATTCTCCTCGTGTTTCTTAAGTTGTCGAGAAGCAAAAGAAATCACTTGTTTATCCTGCATCAACACACATCCTAGTCCATTTTTAGAAGCATCACAGAAAACTATATATCCTTTCCCTTGCTTAGGTAACACAAGCACAGGTGCACTTGTCAACCTTTTCTTCAACATCTAAAACGATTGCTGACACTTATCACTCCAGGTAAAAAGAACATCCTTCCTGGTCAACTTAGTCAAGGGTAAAGCTATAGAATTGAAGTTCTTAATGAACCTTCGATAATAGCCTGCCAACCCTAAGAAACTTCGAATCTCTATCAATGTCTTTGGTTGCTCCCATTGCAGGACAAATTCTACCTTTTTAGGGTCAACACGAATACCTGAAGCAGATATTATGTGTCCAAGAAAAGAAACTTCTGGTAACCAGAACTCACACTTGCTAAACTTAGCATATAACTTGTGTTCTCTTAGCAAAGTTAGAGTCTGACGAAGATGATGTTCGTGTTGCTGAGCATCTCTACTATAGATCAGAATGTCATCTTTGAAGACAACAACACACTGATCGAGAAAAGGTCGGAAGATTCTATTCATGAGTTCCATAAATGCAGCTGGTGCATTAGTCAGTCCAAACGACATAACTGTGAACTCATAGTGACCATACCTTGTCCTAAAGGCAGACTTAGGTATGTCACCATCCTTAATACGCATCTGGTGATATCCCGACCTCAAGTCTATCTTTGAGAAGACAGTTGCACCACGCAACTGGTCAAAGAGATCATCAATCCTCGGTCGAGGATACTTATTCTTTATTGTTACTTTATTTAACTGTCTGTAATCAATGCACAACCGCATTGACCCATCTTTCTTTTTAACAAAGAGGGACGGAGCACCCCAAGGCGAAGTACTCGGTCGGATGAAACCCTTCTCAAGCAACTCTTGCAGCTATTTCTTGAGTTCTTCCATCTCAGCAGGTGCCATCCTATACGGTGTTTGTGCTATTGGTTGCGTGTTCGGAATTAGATTAATTTCAAAATCAATCTCCCGGGGCGGTGGTATACCTGGAAGTTCTTCAGGAAATACATCTTCAAATTCCCTGACTACAGGAACTTCAGCAGGATTAGGACTCTCCATGGTGGTATCTACCACATGGGCCAAGAATGCATAACATCCTTGCCTCATCAGCTTCTCAGCAACCATAGCTGATACAAGACAGGTTGGTAGAATCTTTCTATCTCCTTGAAAGATCCATGTGTCACTATCATTAGTGAACACAACTTGCTTGGACTCACAATCCAAGACAACCTTATACCTTTATAAGGTATCCATCCCCAGAATTATTCAAATCCGTGCATTTCAAGTGGTATAAGATCCACTTGAATGCAATGTTCAGAAAAGAAGAGAATGCTGGGAGAACATACCTCCCGCAACACAGCAGATCCCATTAAAGGTGTTTCTAGAAACAAACTATCTGCTCTATGACTTGTAGTCATGTTGCAGTCAAGAATCACCCTTCTAGTGATAAAGGAATGCGTAGCACCCGGATCAATTAAAATAGATACAACGCAAGATGTAGACATATCAGAATATAACAATTCCATCTGACCTGCCACAACCCGAGGGTTAATTACTACATCAGGTGGATTTATCGCGTAGAATCTTGTTGTTGCTTGTGGTTGATTCAGTGCTCGATGACTAGGTGGCGATGATCCGGCTTGGGATGCTTGTCCACGTCCTCTAGCATTACCTGGAAACTATCTCCTTTGAGAACCTTGATGACTCTGCCTTTGAGATTGAGTCACACTCACTTCTCTAGCTCTGCAATCCTTCATCAGATGTCCCATTTTTCCACATATGTAACAACTTTTGTTCAGTTGTTGTGGTCTAGGTGGTCCTGTAACTGACTCAGATGCTGAGCTATGGGCTCTTCCTGGTGGTAAACTTTGTCCTCTACCTCTATTTGACGTCCACTGTGTCTGGTTAATGAATCTAGGTGGTGGTGTAGGCACAGAAAACCTCGGCCTCTTGAAACCCTTGGATGAGGATCCTTGGAACTGGGGATACATCTTCTTGTTCTTGGTTTGTCTCTTTTCTGACACAGACCTCTCTACCCTTCTGACAGATTCACAAAAGTCGCAAACCTTTCCCTATTTTCCAGAGCAGACACGGGGGTGGTCAACTCAGCGTTTAATCCTTTCTCAAAATGCCTAATCCTTTCTTCATCTGTAGTTGCCATGTGCAGACAGAACCGCAAAAACTCCATGAACTTAGCCTCATACTCTCTAATGTTCATTTGTCCTTGTCTTAACCTCTCAAACTGAGAGATTTTCTCATCCAGGAACGCCTTAGGGAAGTATTTGTTGATAAATTCCCGTCGGAAAACTTCCCATTCAATCTCCACACCTGGCCTTTTCCCTTCCTCCATGGTCCACCAGTGACCAGCACTCCCTTTGAGAAGGTACACGGCATGTCTAACCTTCTCAGCTTCTGGGATGTTCATAATTCTAAAGGCCTTCTCTAATTCAGTTAACCACAAGTCAGCATCTGTTGGGTCAGCTGTTCCAGCATACTCCATGGCTCCAACTCAGCGAAGTCATTCAAAACGTCTTGCCGGATCCTTGTCCTTCTGGATGGGTAGGTGCCCTAGGTACAGGTATAGGCATCCTATCAGTCATATGTGTCATGGCAGTCATAAACTGCCCAAACATGGCTTGGACGGCTGGGTTCCCCATGTCAGTTGGATTGAACTGGGGTGGTTCAGGAACATGTTCTTCCCTCTCTTGGTCTCTTGCACCTCCTCTGGGTGCAGAGATACTACTCTCTGCAACATGTTCCTCGTGTGACCCAGACATCTTTAGTTTTATCTTCTCCTCCTATACGAGCAGAAGACACTATCAGATATACTTGAAGACACTAGAACAGACTCAACAACCTAAGTCCTATGTCTATGTACACTCAACGAACCTAGAGCTCTGATACCACTAAGTTGTTGCGTCCGTCTCGGAAAACGAGATCAACGAATTTAAACTAATGCGGAAGCGTTTCGTTAGCAGCGGAATTACTGAAAATCACTAAAAAAATTAAAACTTTTTGTAAAGAGATCTACAAATTGTGAAACTCTTTCATTAAGAAACAAGGTAAGTTATTTACAAGCTGATACATCAGCACTTCTCTGTATCATCACATCTCGAGGGTTACAAGCATCAACTGCCATGTTAACTGTACAAGGCATGATACAAACACTCGAGGCATTATGCCAAAAATCTCAGATCTATATTAAACTATCTACTGACTCCTAGGACCTGAGAGTACAGAGACGATACATAGGACATTCTATCTACAAGACTTGACAGACAGTGTCTCCACTTGAGGATCATTGCTGTCCTGGATGTTGCTGCTGCTGCTGTTGTTGCTCACCCACTGAAGGGTTTCTTCGTCCTCGGCATCTACCTAAAAAGTTGAATCCCACGGGGGTGAGACAATTGAATAATTGTCCCAGCGAGAGTTATAACTCTTCTCCAGAAGCATTGTTATTGCAAAGATTAAAATAACAATGAGCAGTAGAACCATATTTATTCAACAGCAGGCAATACATTGAATAAGCTAAGTAGAACAGTATTTTCTATGCAATCATTTCAATTATAACTTAAATGAATGACAAGACATATAATCAATAAGGAATATGAAGAACATGTATACTAGTTATTCAACTAGGATATTATAAACAATGTATCATCAATCATTGTTTCTCGTAGTTCAACCTAAGCAATTATGCTATACAGCTGATTACATTTTACAAACATATTTATGCCCTGAGGAGATGAGTTACACCGCTCATACTCCAACCGACCATTACGAAATCACAATCGGTACCATACATAGGTCATCATAAGAGTTGGATTCCTATGACCTCATCATCCTCAGTCAGTGTGAGGAACAACATGCAGGACATCTTGTGTCTCTGCTATAATAGCTTTCCAGGGTATTCTAGCAACTTCGCTATTAGAGTTACAGTGGCATGTTGTACTCTCTTCGCCATCGAGGGATTTCTTATTTATCTCACATCGACACTGCATTAACAACATCATCGGGAGATTAGTGATACATCATCCCAGCATAAACATATAATGAAGGATTGAGAGATAAAATGTACATCTCACATCAATTCCCTTATTAGAACGTAAGGATATTCACGTCCATAACCCCCACATACTCAAAAGTATGCTCTCCAGGAGTTCCCTTAGGAAAACCTATTTCACCACTATTTTCCTTCTGACAATGATGGATCTTTGGTCAGGGCTCTACATGATATCATTATACTTGATTATTTAAGTACATTATGGCATTCTTTTAGCATCAGGCATGTTTTCAAACATAAACCAATAAGACAGGTGTTATAAAGAAAGAGTACTAATTATATCAATGTTCATTTCACATCTTGTTAACATTGGGATATCAATCCCTAACCATCTCATCATTATAATTCAAGAATATGGGTGTTCAAACCCTTAGATCATAAAAACACTTGTTACCAAGTAACTTATTGCCATTAAGTCATTTAACAGTATGAACATGATTGTAGTAATGCAGATATTTCTCATGGCTCATACAGCCTATCAATCTCATATGTTACCTCTCACTAGGCAACATAGCATATCATTACTTTCAAATTTTATAAAGTGCTTTCAATGAATATGACATCATAGCTCTTACCTGGCTATGTTCACCATTTCATAAAGACCTGCATAATTAATACATTTGATAATAGGCACATTATCTCTATATCAGCACATTGCAAAACAAGGATAACGTTACTATTCAAGGGTTGTACCACTATGCCCTTACTAGGGTTAGGGTTTCCCTTTTTAATTCAATTAGAGTTAACCAACCCCTTTAGCTTAATTAGGAATAGTGTTTCCTCATTTCATAAATCAATCATAGAGTTTCATGCTTAAAAGCATAACCCAGAATTAGGGTTTACTGTTCACTTTATCACATTATCCTAGATTAGGGTTTACTATTCACATTACATCACATTAAGATCATACCATCATCATGTATGAGGATTACTTCCATTAATGCCCTCAATTAAGGTTATGATTCATTAGCTGTCATAACTAGGGTTTCATGATCTCACTATCATGGATCATACCCTAATTAGGTATCCATCCATATTGGGAGTTCATTACTTGATTAATCATTCATATAAGAAGTCTTCTCTCTCCTCTTTCTATAAGTTGATGTTTGCATCACCCTTGATTAGGCTAAGTCAATTCAACATTGACATCATGGATTATCTCATTTCTATTGTGGTCATAAAGACTTACTTATTCAAGGGGTATTAGTCACTTTATCCCATCAAGGGTACCATTGTTATCATCACCATTGATTACATCATGTATTAATCAACTAATTACTTGGTCCTTTAACCACTTTAAGTATTCATGAGGTTTAAGTTCATCAACCACTAAACCATCTTGACCACTAAGGCATCAAACGATCTTGACCTTTTTAGACCCAAACGGTTTTGTACACTAAACCTCCAAACGGTCTTGTACTACCATTGAAACCGTTTGGTGATGAAGACTATTTGGTCAAGTGCACACTCAAGACCGTTTGCCCAAGATGGGGTGAAGACCGTTTGGTAAAGTTTGACTTTGAAACTGCATGGACACAACCGACCTTGAAACCGCATGAGACCAAATGGTTTGGGATCTTTTGGTCCCAAATGGTCTTGAGACCGTTTGGACTCAAAAGGTCTTGAGACCATTTGGACCCAAACGGCCTTGAGACCATTTGGTCAAGACCGTTTGGTCCAAACCACCTCAAAACCGCATGGACCAAAAAGTGTTTCAACCTCCTTAATTGAGTTAGTGTTTCCAATATTGAACCCCTCAATTAATCATGCACTTGTTAGCCACTCATCAATTGAGTCAATTAGGTCAACCCTCAACTGATTTGACACTCAATTGACCCTCAATTGATCATCAATTAGGGTTTGGATCAATTGGATTAGGGTTTGGAATCGATTACCCTTCAACATGTTTTAATGTGAGTCTAATTGATTTGAAACCATTGAACCATCATTCAATTTGATCATGACCTGACCCCAAACGGCCTTGGGATCGTTTGGATGACCTCCAAATGTTCTTGAGACCGTTTTCTCAAGTCAACATCAAAAACCAACTCAACCAATTAAGGTTTGGCTCATTGGATTGATCACTAGGTCAACAATAAATTACGCTTCAACCTGTTACATTTAGATCTTCAACCACTTAACCATAGTCAACCCTAGACCTCCAAACGGTCTTGGGTGACCCCCAAACGGTCTTGAGACCATTTGCCTATTATTTCATCAAAAATCAAATCATTCATTTAGGGTTTGGATCCTAGGTTTGGTCACCAAATCAGCAATCGATTACTCATCAACTTGATATCATTGGATCCTCAATTGGTCAACCCTACTTAACCCTAGACCTCCAAATGGTCTTGGCTGATCACCAAATGGTCTTGAGACCGTTTGGGTGATCCCTAAATGGTTTTGAAACCGTTTGGGTCACTCAACCCAAACTTCAACTTAGTTCCATTATTGAAATCAACAAACCACCCGATTAGGGTTTAGATGGTTGATGGGCCTTTGAATGGTGAACCACTTGGAATTAATTGATGATTTTTGGTAGGTGATTAGTATACTTTATTCACAACAGTCCTCCAAAGGTCAACGCCTGGTCAACACCTCCAAATGTTCTTGGACCGTTTGCTTCCATGTGTTCTTGTGAAACCATTTTCATTCAAACGGTTTGAAACCGTTTGCTCCAAACGGTTTGAAACCGTTTGCTCCAAACGGTTTGGCAAACCGTTTGTGCAAGGTTGGGAGATCATTTGCTAAAGTGGATTTTGGGATAAATATAGGAATTAACGTCATCATCTTCTACCTCTGTTCAACCAAGAACAGGTGCTGTTATTCACGGAAATGATAACAAGAACACAAGAGAGTGTTTAAAGAAGAAGTATAAGCAACGATTTTAGATAAGAAGGATGCATTAACAAAGCTTAAGGGTTAGAGTTATAAAACCCACCTATAGGACTGATCCAAAGCTCCAAGCTTCGTATCTTTAATGGTGGCTTAAGCTTCAGTAGGTGTCCAAGGTCCGTTCTTCAAGTTTTGGATGGAGAAGATGGCTAGAAAGGAAAATCGTGTGAAGAACACCATAAATCTAACCTTATATAGTGGTTTCCACCATGAATTCGAGGTAGATCGTGATCAACAATTACCAAGTCAGCTTGGTCGTCCTTCCTCTGCTCCAGATCTCCTTCTTGGTCGGTCAAAGCAAAGTGATGAGAAGAAAAGAACTAAGGAATGATCCTTTGGTGTGTGGAAAAAGATACCTTATATATTTATGGCCTTTTCAAAGCAAAAGGAAAAAGATAGTTATTTCCAAACATATCCACCAAGGCTTCCTCCATCCTTGGAAACGTTTCCATCATCTATACTCATGCATAACTCCTCCATTATCCACGGTTTAAACATCTTTTAAAAGAGGAATATTAATATCCAACCTCATTGGATATTGCTTAATATATTATTAGTGTGAATAGTTTCCATTTCTACCATAATCATTCAAATGAGGTGCCCCTCTCATTTTATTTGCTCTAATTGGTGCCAAGAAACATGAGAGATCCTCAAGAGGGTATATGTTACATGTTGGACCCTAGGTTTTGGGTAAATTGCACTTTACACCAAAACTAGGTTTTAAAGCACAAGGATTGCTCTACAAGCTATATCTTGGTGTTCAAGCTTGTGAAAACTGTACCACTTCATCATATACATTCTTATGATGTCTCAACATCAGAGGAACATCTTTAACATGTGTAATTTGCAAGTAAACCCCTCTACTTGGTTAATTTGCATTTTAGTCCTTTATTAACAAAACAATGTTTCAACATTATTCAAAAAGGACTGAAATTGAAATATAAGCTCCTTAAAAGCTTTAATTACTTTTCAAGAAAAGAAGGAAAGCATCTAATCAACTTTATTAGGCAAAACACCTAGGGTTAGTACATAACCCAGGTCAGGGATGTTACAAATTATCCACCCCTTACAAGGATTTCGTCCCTGAAATCATTACAAAAACATATTAAGAGAAAAGAGCAGGGTATTTCCTCCTCATCTCTTCCTCTAGTTCCCACGTAGATTCTTCAATGCCACGGTGATTCCAGAGGACTTTCACTAGACTTATGTCTTTCTTTTTTAGCTTTTTAATTCTTCTGTCTAGGATTGACATAGGTCCTTCAACATAAGATACATCATCGTTTAATTCTACTTCCATAGGTTGCAGAACTGATTCTGTGTCAGGATGACATTTCCTAAGCATGGAAATGTGGAACACTGGGTGTAACCTTTGTAACTCTGGTGGTAACTCTAGCTTATAAGCTACCTTCCCAATCCGTTCAATGATTGGATAAGGCCTTATAAACCTAGGAGCTAACTTTCCTTTCCTTCCAAATCTAAGAAATCCTTTCCAAGGTGAGACCTTGAGGTACACTCTGTCTCCAACCTGGAATTCTAAAGGTCTATGACACTTATCAGTGTAAGATTTCTACATATCTTGTGCAATCTTTATCTGTTGTTGTATTACTTTAATCTTCTCGGTGGTCTACTGCACAAGATCAGGACCTAAAAGTTGATACTCACCCGTTTCATACCAACATAGGGGAGATCTACAACGTCTACCATACAAGGCTTCATAAGGTGCCATGTCGATGCTAAGTTGATAGCTATTGTTGTAGGCAAACTCTATCAAACTTAGGTGCAGATCCCAACTCCCTATAAACTGAAGAATACATGCTCTAAGCAAGTCTTCCAAAGTCTCTATAGTCCTTTCTGATTGTCCATCAGTCTGAGGATGAAATGTTGTACTAAACCTTAACTTTGTGCCTAAAGCTTTATGAAGTCGATCCCAAAAATGACTCGTAAACTGGGGACCTTTGTCAGAAACAATGGTAACTGGGACTCCATGCAGCCACACTATCTCATCCACATACATCTGTGCTAACTTCTCAGCAGAATAGGTTGTTTTGACAGGTAAGAAATGTGTTGTCTTTGTCAACCTATCAACTATTACCCAAATGGAATCATGTCCTTTAGTTGTCCTAGGTAAACCAACCACAAAATCCATGGTTACATGATCCCACTTCCACTGTGGCATGGGTAAAGGTTGCGTTGTTCCTGCAGGCTTCTGGTGTTCAGCTTTGATTGCTGACACACAGGGAACCGCAAAACAAACTCAGCAACGTCCTTCTTCAAACCGGGCTACCAATACATATCTTTCAAATTACGATACATCTTGGTGCTCCCTGGATGCATAGCATACATCGAAGAATGATCTTCTTCCAAGACTAACTTCCTCAAGTTATCCACATCAGGCACTATCATCCTACCATGATAATAAGCTACTTGATCATCTGAGTCATGGAAACCTTCTCGTTTGTCACTTCCATACTCTGATCTAATCTGGTGAACTACAGCATCAACTTGTTGTGCCTCCTTAATCTGTTGTCTCAGGGTAGGTTTTATGTGCATCTCAGCTAACAAACATGATAACAACGATACTCTTAACTTTATATTGTCTTGTCTTAAAGAGATAAGCATATCCCTTCTAGAGCATATCAAGGAATTCAGTTGTGCTCTGTCTAAGGCTGGTGTTGCTGATTTCCTACTCAAAGCATCAGCAACTACATTGGCCTTCCCTGGATGGTAGTCAATTGTACAATCTTAGTCCTTGATTAACTCCATCTAGCGATGTTGCCTCATGTTAATCTCATGCTGAGAAAAGATGTACTTAAGGTTTTTATGATTAGTGAAAATCTGGAATGTCTCTCCATAAAGATAATGTCTCCAGATTGGAATGTCTCTCCATAAAGATAATGTTTCCAGATCTTCAAGGCATGAACTACAGTAGCTAGTTCTAAGTCGTGTGTCGGATAATTCTCCTCGTGTTTCTTAAGCTGTCAAGAAGCAAAAGAAATCACTTGTTTATCCTACATCAACACACATCCTAGTCCATTTTTAGAAGAATCACAGAAAACTATATATCCTTTCCCTTGCTTAGGTAACACAAGCACAGGTGCACTTGTCAACCTTTCCTTTAACATCTGAAATGATTGCTGACACTTATCACTCCAGGTAAAAAGAACATCCTTCCTGGTCAACTTAGTCAAGGGTAAAGCTATAGAACTGAAGTTCTTAATGAACCTTCGATAATAGCCTGCCAACCCTAAGAAACTTCGAATCTCTGTCGGTGTCTTTGGCTGCTCCCATTGCAGGACAGATTCTACCTTTTTAGGGTCAACACAAATACCTGAAGTAGATATTATGTGTCCAAGAAAAGAAACTTCTGGTAACCATAACTCACACTTGCTAAACTTAGCATATAACTTGTGTTCTCTTAGCAAAGTTAGAGTCTGACGAAGATGATATTCGTGCTGCTGAGCATCTCTACTATAGATCATAATGTCATCTATGAAGACAACAACACACTGATCGAGAAAAGGTCGGAAGATTCTATTCATGAGTTCCATAAATGCAGCTGGTGCATTAGTCAGTCCAAACGACATAACTGTGAACTCATAGTGACCATACCTTGTCCTAAAGGCAAACTTAGGTATGTCACCATCCTTAATACGTAGCTGGTGATATCCCGACCTCAAGTCTATCTTTGAGAAGACGGTTGCACCACGCAACTAGTCTAAGAGATCATCAATCCTCGGTCGAGGATACTTATTCTTTATTGTTACTTTATTTAACTGTCTGTAATCAATGCACAACCGCATTGACCCATCTTTCTTTTTAACAAAGAGGGCTGGAGCACCCCAAGGCAAAGTACTCGGTCGGATGAAACCCTTCTCAAGAAACTCTTGCAGCTATTTCTTGAGTTCTTCCATCTCAGCAGGCGTCATCCTATACAGTGTTTGTGCTATTGGTTGCGTGTTCGGAATTAGATTAATTTCAAAATCAATCTCCCGGGGCGGTGGTATACCAGGAAGTTCTTCAGGAAATACATCTTCAAATTCCCTGACTACAGGAACTTCAGCAGGATTAGGACTCTCCATGGTGGTATCTACCACATGGGCCAAGAATGCATAACATCCTTGCCTCATCAGCTTCTCAGCAACCATAGCTGACACAAGACAGGTTGGTAGAATCTTTCTATCTCCTTGAAAGATCCATGTGTCACTATCATTAGTGAACACAGCTTGCTTGGACTCACAATCCAAGACAACCTTATACCTTTCTAAGGTATCCATCCCCAAAATTATTCAAATCCATACATTTCAAGTGTTATAAGATGCACTTGAATGCAATGTTCAGAAAAGAAGAGAATGCAGGGAGAACATACCTCCCGCAACACAGCAGATCCCATTAAAGGTGTTTCTAGCAACAAACTATCTGCTCTATGACTTGTAGTCATGTTGCAGTCAAGAATCACTCTTCTAGTGATAAAGGAATGCGTAGTACCCGGATCAATTAAAACAGATACAACACAAGATGTAGACATATCAGAATATAACAATTCCATCTGACCTGCCACAACCCGAGGGTTAATTACTGCATCAGGTGGATTTATCGCGTAGAATCTTGCTGTTGCTTGTGGTTGATTCAGTGCTTGATGACTAGGTGTCGATGATCCAGCTTGGGACGCTTGTCCATGTCCTCTAGCATTACCTGGAAACTGTCTCCTTTGAGAACCTTGATGACTCTGCCTTTGAGATTGAGTCACACTCACTTCTCTGGCTCTGCAATCCTTCATCAGATGTCCCATTTTTCCACATATGTAACAACTTTTGTTCAGTTGTTGTGGTCTAGATGGTCATATAACCGACTCAGATGTTGAGCTATGGGCTCTTCCTGGTGGTAAACTTTGTCCTCTACCTCTATTTGACATCCACTGCGTCTGGTTACTGAATCTAGGTGGTGGTGTAGGCATAGAAAACCTCGGCCTCTTGAAACCCTTGGATGAGGATCCTTGGAACTGGGGATACATCTTCTTATTCTTAGTCTGTCTCTTTTCTGACACAGACCTCTCTACCGCAAAAGTCGCAAACCTTTCCCTGTTTTCCAGAGTAGACACAGGGGTGGTCAACTCAGTGTTTAATCCTTTCTCAAAACGCCTAATCCTTTCTTCGTCTATAGTTTCCATGTGCAGACAGAACCACAAAAGCTCCATGAACTAGCCTCATACTCGCTAATGTTCATTTGTCCTTGTCTTAACCTCTCAAACTGAGAGATTTTCTCATCCAGGAATGCCTTAGGGAAGTATCTGTTGATAAATTCTCTTCGGAAAACTTCCCATTCAATCTCCACACCTGGCCTTTTCCCTTCCTCAATGGTCCACCAGTGACCAGCACTCCCTTTGAGAAGGTACACGGCATGTCTAACCTTCTCAGCTTCTGGGATGTTCAGGATTCTAAAGGCCTTCTCTAATTCAGTTAACCACAAGTCAGCATCTGTTGGGTCAACTGTTCCAGCATACTCCGTGGCTCCAACTTGGCGAAGTCGTTCAAACGTCTTACCGGATCCTTGTCCTTCTGGATGGGTAGGTGCCCTAGGTACAGGTATAGGCATCCTATCAGTCATATGTGTCATGGCAGTCATAAAATGCCCAAACATGGCTTGGACGGCTGGGTTCCCCATGGCAGTTGGATTGAACTGGGGTGGTTCAGGCACATGTTCTTCCCTCTCTTGGTCTCTTGCACCTCCTCTGGGTGCAGAGACACTACTCTCTGCAACATGTTCCTCGTGTGACCCAGACATCTTTAGTTTTATCTTCTCCTCCTATACGAGCAGAAGACACTATCAGATATACTTGAAGACACTAGAACAGACTCAACAACCTAAGTCCTATGTCTCTGTACACTCAGCGAACCTAGAGCTCTGATACCACTAAGTTGTTGCGTCCGTCTTGGAAAATGAGATCAACGAATTTAAACTAATGCAGAAGCGTTTCGTTAGCAGCGGAATTACTGAAAATCACTAAAAAAAATTAAAACTTTTCGTAAAGAGATCTACAAACTGTGAAACTCTTTCATTAAGAAACAAGGTATGTTATTTACAAGTTGATATATCAGCACTTCTCTATATCATCACATCTCGAGGGTTACAAGCATCAACTGCCCTGTTAACTGTACAAGGCAAGATACAAACACTCGAGGCATTACGCCAAAAATCTCAGATCTATATTAAACTATCTACTGACTTATAGGACCTGAGAGTACAGAGACGACACATAGGACATTCTATCTACAAGACTTGACAGACAGTGTCTCCACTTGAGGATCACTGTTGTCATGGATGTTGCTGCTGCTACTGTTGTTGCTCACCCACTGAAGGGTTTCTTCGTCCTCGGCATCTACCTAAAAAGCTGAATCCCACGGGGTGAGACAATTGAATAATTGTCCCAGCGAGATTTATAACTCTTCGCCAGAAGCATTGTTATTGCAAAGATTAAAATAACAATGAGTAGTAGAACCATATTTATTCAACAGCAGGCAATACATTGAATAAGCTAAGTAGAATAGTATTTTCTATGCAATCATTTCAATTATAACTTAAATGAATGACAAGACATATAATCAATAAGGAATATGAAGAACATGTATACTAGTTATTCAACTAGGATATTATAAACAATGTATCATCAATCATTGTTTCTCGTAGTTCAACCTAAGCAATTATGCTATACAGCTGATTACATTTTACAAACATATTTATGCCCTGAGGAGATGAGTTACACCGCTCATACTCCAACTGACCATTACGAAATCACAATCGGTACCATACATAGGTCATCAGAAGAGCCGGATTCCTATGACCTCATCATCCTCAGTCAGTGTGAGGAACAACATGCAGGACATCTTGTGTCTCTTCTATAATAGCTTTCCAGGGTATTCTAGCAACTTCGCTATTAGAGTTACAGTGGCATGTTGTACTCTCTTCGCCATCGAGGGATTTCTTGTTTATCTCACATCAACACGGCATTAACAACATCATCGGGATATTAGTGATACATCATCCCAGCATAAACATATAATGAAGGATTGAGAGATAAAATGTACATCTCACATTAATTCCCTCATTAGGACGTAAGGATATTCGCGTCCATAACCCTCACATACTGAAAAGTATGCTCTCCAGGAGTTCCCTTAGGAAAACCTATTTCACCATCATTTTCCTTCTGACAATGATGGATCTATGGTCAGGGCTCTACATGATATCATTATACTTGATTATTTAAGTACATTATGGCATTCTTTTAGCATCAGGCATGTTTTCAAACATAAACCAATAAGACAGGTGTTATAAAGAAAGAGTACTAATTATATCAATGTTCATTTCACATCTTGTTAACATTGGGATATCAATCCCTAACCATCTCATCATTATAATTCAAGAATATGGGTGTTCAAACCCTTAGATCATAAAAACACTTGTTACCAAGTAACTTATTGCCATTAAGTCATTTAACAGTATGAACATGATTGTAGTAATGCAGATATTTCTCATGGCTCATACAGCCTATCAATCTCATATGTTACCTCTCACTAGACAACATAGAATATCATTACTTTCAAAGTTTATAAAGTGCTTTCAATGAATATGACATCATAGCTCTTACCTGGCTATGTTCACCATTTCATAAAGACTTGCATAATTAATACATTTGATAATAGGCACATTATCTCTATATCAGCACATTGCAAAACAAGGATAACTTTTACTATTCAAGGGTTGTACCACTATGCCCTTACTAGGGTTAGGGTTTCCATTTTTAATTCAATTAGGGTTAACCAACCCCTTTAGCTTAATTAGGAATAGTGTTTCCTCATTTCATAAATCAATCATAGAGTTTCATGCTTAAAAGCATAACCCAGAATTAGGGTTTACTGTTCACATTATCACATTACCCTAGATTAGGGTTTACTATTCTCATTACATCACATTAAGATCATACCATCATCATGTATGAGGATTACTTCCATTAATGCCCTCAATTAAGGTTATGATTCATTAGCTGTCATAACTAGGGTTTCATGATCTCACTATCATGGATCATACCCTAATTAGGTATCCATCCATATTGGGAGTTCATTACTTGATTAATCATTCATATAAGAAGTCTTCTCTCTCCTCTTTCTCTAAGTTGATGTTTGCATCACCCTTGATTAGGCTAAGTCAATTCAACATTGACATCATGGGTTATCTCATTTCTATTGTGGTCATAAAGACTTACTTATTCAAGGGGTATTAGTCACTTTATCCCATCAAGGGTACCATTGTTATCATCACCATTGATTACATCATGTATTAATCAACTAATTACTTGATCCTTTAACCACTTTAAGTATTCATGAGGTTTAAGTTCATCAACCACTAAACCGTCTTGACCACTAAGGCATCAAACGATCTTGACCTTTTTAGACCTCAAACGGTTTTGTACACTAAACCTCCAAACGGTCTTGGACTACCATTGAAACTGTTTGGTGATGAAGACCGTTTTTTCAAGTGCACACTCAAGACGTTTGCCCAAGATGGGGTGAAGACCGTTTGGTAAAGTTTGACTTTGAAACCGCATGGACACAACCGACCTTGAAACCGCATGAGACCAAATGGTTTGGGATATGTTGGTCCCAAACGGTGTTGAGACCGTTTGGACTCAAACGGTCTTGAGACCGTTTGGACCCAAACGGCCTTGAGACCGTTTGGTACAAACCACCTCAAAACCGCATGGACCAAAAAGTGTTTCAACCTCCTTAATTGAGTTAGGGTTTCCAATATTGAACCCCTCAATTAATCATGCACTTGTTAGACACTCATCAATTGAGTAAATTAGGTCAACCCTCAACTGATTTGACACTCAATTGACCCTCAATTGATCATCAATTAGGGCTTGGATCAATTGGATTAGGGTTTGGAATCGATTACCCTTCGACACGTTTCAATGTGAGTCCAATTGATTTGAAACCATTGAACCATCATTCAATTTGATCATGACCTGACCCCAAACGGTCTTGGGATCATTTGGATGACCTCCAAATGGTCTTGAGACCGTTTTCTCAAGTCAACATCAAAAACTAACTCAACCAATTAAGGTTTGGCTCATTGGATTGATCACTAGGTCAACAATCAATTACACTTCAACCTGTTACATTTAGATCTTCAACCACTTAACCATAGTCAACCCTAGACCTCCAAATGGTCTTGGGTGACCCCCAAACGGTCTTGGGATCGTTTGGATATCCTCCAAACGGTCTTGAGACCGTTTTCCCATTATTTCATCAAAAACCAAATCATTCATTTAGGGTTTGGATCCTAGGTTTGGTCACCAAATTAGCAATCGATTACTCATCAACTTGATATCATTGGATCCTCAATTGGTCAACCCTACTTAACCCTAGACCTCCAAACGGTCTTGGGTGATCACCAAATGGTCTTGAGACCATTTGGGTGATCCCCAAACAGGTTTGAAACCGTTTGGGTCACTCAACCCAAACTTCAACTTAGTTCCATTATTGAAATCAGCAATTGACCCGATTAGGGTTTAGATGGTTGATGGGCCTTTGAATGGTGAACCAATTGGAATTAATTGATGATTTTTGGTAAGTGATTAGTCTACATTATTCACAATAGTCCTCTAAATGGTCAACGCCTCCAAATGGTCTTGGACCGTTTGCTTCCATGCGTTCTTGTGAAACCATTTTCATTCAAATGGTTTGAAACCGTTTGCTCCAAACGGTTTGGAAAACCGTTTGTGCAAGGTTGGGAGATCGTTTGCTAAAGTGGATTTTGGGATAAACATAGGAATTAACGTCATCATCTTCTACCTCTGTTCAACCAAGAACAGGGGTTGTTCTTCACGAAAATGATAACAAGAACACAAGAGAGTGTTTAAAGAAAAAGTATAAGCAACGATTTTAGATAAGAAGGATGCATTAACAAAGCTTAAGTGTTAGAGTTATAAAACCCTCCTCTAGGACTGATCCAGAGCTCCAAGCTTCGTATCTTTAATGGTGTCTTGAGCTTCAGTAGATGTCCAAGGTCCGTTCTTCAAGTTTTGGATGGAGAATTTGACATCCTGGTATACAGTAGAGATGCTCAACAGCATGAGCAGCACCTCCATCAGGCTTTAACTTTACTACAAGAACATAAGTTGTATGCTAATTTTAGCAAATGTGAGTTCTGGTTACCAGAAGTTTATTTTCTAGGACATGTAATATCTGCCTCAGGTATCCGTGTTGATCCTAAGAAGGTAGAATCTGTCCTGCAATGGGAACAACCAAAGACACCAATGGAGATTCACAGTTTCCTAGGGCTGGCAGGATATTACAGGAGGTTCATTGAGAACTTTAGTTCTATATCTTTACCCCTAACCAAGTTGACTAGGAAGGAGGTTCCTTTTGTCTGGAATGACAAGTGTCAACATTCTTTTCAGCTGTTGAAAGAAAGGTTAACAAGTGCACCTGTGTTGGTGTTACCTGAGCAAGGGAAGTGGTATATAGTTTTCTGTGATGCATCTAATAATGGCCTAGGATGTGTGTTGATGCAAGATAATCAAGTGATTTCTTTTGCCTCTCGACAACTTAAGAAACACGAGGAGAATTATCCAACACATGATCTAGAGCTAGCTACTATGGTCCATGCTTTGAAGATCTGGAGACATTATCTCTATGGAGAAACATTCCAGATTTTCACAAACCATAAGAATCTAAAATATATCTTCTCACAACTTGAGTAGAAATTGAGACAACGCCGCTGGATGGAGTTAATCAAGGACTACGATTGTACAATTGATTAACATCCAGGGAAGGCTAATGTAGTGGCTGATGCACTAAGTAGGAAATCATCATCACCAGCCTTAGATAAAGCACATTTGAATTCCTTAGTGTGCTTTAAAAGAGATATGCTTATATCCTTGAGGCAAAACAATGTACATCTTAAGGTATCATTGTTAGCCGGGTTGTTAGCTGAGATGCACATAAAACCTACTCTGAGACAGCAGATTAAAGAAGCACAACAAGTTGATATTGTGGTTCAGCAGATCAGGTCAGAGTATGGTAGTGAGAAACGGGATGGCTTCCATGAGTCATAGGATCAGGTAGTCTGTTACCATGGTAAGATACTAGTACATGCTGTCAATGACTTAAGGAAGTTAGTCTTGGAGGAAGCTCATTCTTCGATGTATGCAATGCATCCAGGGAGCACCAAAATGTATCATAACTTGAAAGATATGTATTGGTGGCCTGGATTGAAGAAAGATGTAGTTGAGTTTGTTATGCGGTGTCCGGTGTGTCAGCAAGTTAAAGATGTACATCAAAAGCCCGCAGGAACAATGCAACATTTGCCTATACCACAGTGGAAATGGGATCATGTGACCATGGATTTTGTGGTTGGTTTGCCTAGAACAACCAAAGGTCATGATTCCATATGGGTGATAGTTGATAGGTTGACTAAGACAGCACATTTCCTTCCTGTCAAAACAACCTACACTACTGAGAAGCTGGCACAGATATATGTAGATGAGATAGTGAGGTTGCACGGGGTTCCAGCTACTATCGTTTCTGATAGAGGTCCCCAGTTCATGAGTCATTTTTGGGAACGACTACATAAAGCTTTGGGTATGCAGTTAAGGTTTAGTACTGCCTTTCACCCACAGATAGATGGACAATCTGAGAGGACCATACAAACCATGGAGGACTTGCTTAGGACATGTGTCCTTCAGTTTGTAGGAAGTTGGGATCTACACTTGAGCTTGATAGAATTTGCTTACAATAATAGCTATCAGCACAATATTGATATGGCACCATATGAAGCATTATATGGTAGACGTTGTAGATCTCCTTTATGTTGGTATGAAACTGGAGAAAATCAACTTTTGGGTCCTGAGCTTGTACAGCAGACAACTGAGAAGATTAAAGTAATACAACAACAATTAAAGAGTGCATAGGATAGTCAGAAGTCGTACGCCGACAAACGGCGAAGACCTTTAGAATTCCAAGTTGGAGACAGTGTTTATCTCAAAGTCTCACCCTGGAAAGGTGTCCTTAGATTTGGAAAGAAAGGAAAGTAAGCTCCTAGATTTATGGGGCCTTATCCAATCATTGAACGGATTGGAAAGGTAGCCTATAAGCTAGAGTTACCACCTGAGTTGCATAAGTTGCATCTAGTGTTCCATATCTCTATGCTGAGAAAGTGTCATCCTGACACATAATTAGTTTTGCAACCTGTGGAGGTAGAATTAAATGATAATATATCATATGTTGAAGGACATGTGATGATCCTTGATAAAAGAATTAAAAAGCTGAAAAAGAGAGACATATGTCTTGTGAAAGTTCTCTGGCATCATCGTGGCATTGAAGAAGCTACGTGGGAGCTAGAGGAAGAGATGAGGAGGAAGTACCCTTCTCTTTTCTCTTGATGATTTCGGGGACGAAATCTCTGTTAGGGGTGGATAATTTGTAACATCCATGACCTGGGTTATGCCTTAGCCCTAGATGTTTTGCTTAATAAAGTTAATTATATGCTTGCTCTTATCTTTTGAAAAGTAATTAAGGCTCAAGAGGAACTTATGTTTCATTTTAGTCTTTTTTTAATAATGTTGAAATCAATGTTTTGCTTGTTCTGGACTAATGTGCAAATTACCCAAGTTGAGGGGTTAACTTGCAAATGTTACATGATAAAATGTTCCTCAAGTGTTGAAGCATCATAATAATGAGAATGATGCAGAGGTATGGCTTCCACAAGCCTGAGTACCAAGAAAGAGCTTGTTAAGCAATGTTGTGCATTAAAACCTAGTTTTGGTGTAATGTACAAATTACCCAAAACCTAGGGTTCAATATGCAAAATACCACCTCTAGAGAGTCCCTCATGTTTCTTGGCATCATGTAGAGAAAAGAAAATGAGAGGGGTGTCTCATTTGAATCTCTTTGGAGGAGAGAGAATCTTGATATTAAAATAATCAAGATTTAAGCATCATTGAAATCCTAATTCAATTTAATGCAAAAATAAATATATTAATGGAAGTGCCCTTCAACCAAAAATGAGATGGTTGAATTTGTATATGTGTTAACGTCTTTGTTCCTTGCAAAGGCCACGAAATATCTAAAGTGAGTGGAGAGCCCACTCACATTAGTTAACTAAAAAGTAATATCCACTCAATTTTGGATATTATTATAATAATGGTTAAGGTGCTTAATTTGTTTTCTTTAATTTATGGATAATGAAGAAGAATTACAAGTTGGGGGAGATGGATTCGTATGCAAGGGATTGAGGGGAGTATGTGGCACCAATTTTGGGGAGTTGAAGGAATTAATTATCACTTTCTCTCTCATTGAATTTCCTTATATACTATCCCATTTTCAACTCACATGAAAGGCTTTTTTCGATCCCTTTTTCTTTCCTTGCTTTGGCCGTGCACAAGGGAGATTAGGAGCAACAGGAGGACGTGCCCCAACATGTAGGTAAGCTCCATAGTCATCTTCAACCTTGATTTCATGGTGGAAAATGAAATTCAATGCTTAATTTCTTCTTTTCTTCATTCAATCTTCAACTCTAGCCAATCCTTTCACTCAAAGACTTGAGAACGGACCTTGGGCAGTTGTGAAAGCTTCATTCACCATTGAGGACGTGAAGCTTTAAGCTTGCATTCATCTTTGAAGGTGGGTTATATAACTTGAACCCTTAAATGTCATTATTGCTTGCAATTTATTCACTATGTGTTGAACCTTTCTTCTTTCTCGATTGCCTTTTGATTAATAGTTGAAATCACCATAAGAATCTCAACTGATTTTGAAGGTTTGAAGCTTGAAGATGATGATGTCATCTTAAGCACACACCTCAACAAAGGAAGGGGCAATCGTTTTTCAAAACCGATTGAGTTAATTTGGTTTCAAAACCGAATGAATTGATTCAGTTTCAAGACCGAATGGGCAATTGAGTTCAAAACCGAATAGGTAGTTGCACCCAAGACCGAATGGGTAATTGAACCCAAGAATGAATGCGTAATTACCCCAAACCGAATGGGTAAATAAGTACAAGACCGAATGGGTAATTAACTACAAGATCGAATGGGTAATTGGGTTCAAGACCGAATGGGTAATGGATCTTAAGATCGAATGGATAACTTGAACTTCAAAACCGATTGAGGTTAATTGCTGATGTGAAAGATGAAGATCCAACGGCTCAAATTGATTTGATTATAATGGATTCCAGAATGGGTGATCCATGGATTGCAAACCCTAATTGATTGATTCAAGAATTCCTAATTGAATTGGATCAATTTCTTGGTTGATGGTCCAAACGGTCTCAAGACCGTTTGAGACCAAATGGTCTCAAGACCGTTTGGAGTTCAAGGGTTGTGATGGATGATTGGAGATCCAAGGGATGTAATTGGATGTACTTTCAATGGTTCAATCGATGATCAATTCAATAAAGCAAACCCTAAAATCAATCGATTAGTTGGAGGAAACCCTAGTTGATCCAATCGGTTTCATGCTGGTTTGGACCAAACGGTCCTCAGACTGTTTGGAGGGAAAACGGTCTCAAACCGTTTAAGGTTCATTCAGTTTCAATAATAAATTGAGCATATGGTTTCAAAACTGATTGAAGAAGTTAGAGCAAGACCGAATGGAGGTCAAGTACCTCAAGATCGTTTGGAGATATAATTGAACCAAGACCGTTTAAGGTCAAATGATCTTCAAGACCGTTTGAAGGTCAAGTGACTGCAAGAATATTTGAAGGTCAAGGAGGTCAAAACCGCTTGAAGGTTCAAAAGTAACAAAACCTTTTGGAGATCTATTAGTCTCAAAGCGATGAAAGATTAATCAACCCTATGATGGTCAATGAAGTTATCAAAGATAATTACAATGGTTGTACCTTAAACGTACTAGGGTAATTAGTACTTTTGAGAGGTTAACCTTTGATGCTTATGGAAGCAATATCCCAACACACTATGCTAACCCTAAATGTGTGTACTTAAATGAGGGGTTGACCTAATCTAATTAAGTTTGAAGTAATTAACATCCTAGAGAGGATGAGAGAGAGAGAGAGGAATTCCTACATGAATGATAATCATGTAGTGGTTAAGCCTCAACACTTTCAACATGATAAAATATGTAATTAGGGTATGATCCTTGTTAAAGAGATCATGAAACCCTAATTGAGAAGGTTGATGAGCCCTAACTCTAATTAACGGTAATGATGTAACCCTAATCTAGGGTAATGATGTAATCCTAATCTAGGGTAATGATGTAACCCAAATCTAGGGTAATTATGTAACCCTAATCTAGGGTGATGATATGAGAGATCCCAATTCAGGGTAATATAATGAAAAACCCTAATTTAAGAGGATGCTTCATGAAACCCTAATTAAGGGTGATTTCATGTGAAACCCTAATTAAGGGTGATGTCATGTGAAACCCTAATCAAGGGTGATGTTAAGTGAAACCCTAGTGCAATGATGTGATGTGAAACTCTAACACAAAGTGATGATATGTAATGATATGTGAAACTTTGATATGAAATCCTAACCCTGATATAGGGTAAAGGTATGTGAAGCCCTAATCTTGGGTTATAGTGCATGAAACCCTAATGTTGGGTAATATGATGATAAACCATAACCCTAATTTGGGTAATGGGATGAGTATTCTTAATTCACATGAATTGGGAAATCCTAACCCTAATGAGGGAATAGTGATGCTACTCTTACATTGCATAATGCTGATATGTAATCGATATAACTATTATCATGTGCACTAATCATGTAGGTATCATGAGATGATGGACATAGCCAGGTATGAGCTATGATGTTGTAGTATTGAAATTGTTTTATGGGCCTTGTGAGCCATAATATGTTGTGTTGCCTAACAAGAGGTAATAAGAGATTAATGGGCTTTAAGATCCATGTGAAATACCTGTATTGCAAATATCATGTTTACCTTGGTCAGATGACCTGAAGGTATTAGTTACCTGATAAGTGGTAACAAGTGTTCTTGTTGAATTGAGGGTTTAAATACCCATATTCCATAATCATGATGATGAGATGTTAAGGGATGAGAATGCCCGTGATGTGACAAGGGGATTGAGATCCCAAGGTTTTATAAAGCTTTGAAAAGGACTTGATAGAAGTAGTACTCATTCTTTGTAGCATTTGTTATAATGATTTATGTTTGAAAACATGACTGATGCTAAAAGAAAATGGTAATGTACTTAATTAATCAAGTGAAATCTTATCATGTAGAGCCCTGACCATAGATCCATCATCGTCAGTAGTCGGTGATGGTGAAACAGGTTTTCCTACGGGAACTCCTGGAGGGCATACTATTGAGTATGTGGGGGTTATGGGCGCGAATATCCTTACGCCCTAATGGAGGAATTGATGTGAGGTAAACATTAAATATCTCAATCCTTCATTATATATGTCGGGATGGATGTATCACTAATCTCCCGATGATGTTAATGCCGGATCGATGTGAGATAAACATGAAATCTCTCGATTGTGAAAAGAGTACAGCTGCCACTGTAACTCTATAGCGAAGTTGCCAGTATACCCTGGAAAGCTATTTAGCAGAGACACAAGATGTCCTGCATTTGGTCCTCACACTGACTGAGGAAGATGAGGTCATGGGAATCCGGCTCTTCCATTGACCTATGTATGGTACCGATTTCGATTTCACAATGGTCAGTTGGAGTATGAGCGGTATACCTCGTCTCCTCAGGGCTTAAGTATGATTGTAAAATGTAATCAGCCGTGTAGCGTATTTGCTTAAGGTTGAAATACGAGAATCACTGGTTGATGTTACCTTGCTTAGTATGTTTTAAACGGATAAATGTTATACATGTTCTTCATATTCCTTATTGGATAAATGGCATACTACTTTATCAAGTTACAAGTTGAAATGCTTTGAATAAGAACATTGTTCTAATATGCTCAGACAATTGATTTATCTGCTGTTGAATACTTATGATTCCTCTGCTCAGTTTTATTCCATTAAATTTCAATAATAATATTTCTGGAGGAGAGTTATATCTCTCGTTAGGGCCATTACAATTGTCTCACCCCCTTGGGATCTAACTTTTTAGGTAGATGCAGAAGAAGAGGCAGAAACCCTACTGCAGGGGAAGAGCAGCAGCAGCAGCAGGGACAACAATGAATTCTCAGGTGGAGACACTGGTTGTCATGTCTTGTCTATAGAGTCCTATGTGTCGTCTCTGTACTCTCAGGTCCTCGGAGTCAGTAGTTAGTTTAATAAATCGATCTGAGATTTTGGCTTGATGCCTCGAGGTTCTTATGCTGCTTATGTACAGTTTTAACAGGGCAGTTGATGTTTGTAATCCTCGAGAAGGAATGGTACAAGATATGTACTTGTGAACCAGAATGTAATTGAATTACTTTGGTTCTTTTTGAAAGAGTTTTCCAATGTATGGATCTCTTTGTAAATGGTTTTAATTTTTAGTGATTTCCAATAATTCCAATGCTTATGTTTAATTCCACAATTAATTACACTATGACTTTCTGATCCAGTGTTGGGTCGTCTCAATTACGTCAAGTTCATATATTAAAACCATCAATTGGAGTATAGGTCCGACCATTGCATCAAATGACCCAAGAAACCATTGGTTTAAGGATTAATTGATGCTACAACTACATGCTTAACTCACCATAGGTTGTGGATACCTGATACACCATTAGTAGTGACCATTAAGTCACCATAGGTTGTTAGATCAGTACTATATTCATTAACCACCATCGAATATCAAACTAATATCACCATTGATTGATAGCATCATTAGGGTACTTAGTTATTAATCACTAAGCTTATAATTAGGCCAACACCTGACCTAAAGGGTGAACACCTGTTGAACCCTTGGTCACCACCATCAGTTGTCATGAAGAACACCATAGGGTTGTTGCAATGGTACCACCGTTGGGTCATGGGTTTTTAGAAGAAATCAGCTTTAAACCCTAAAATTGACCATTGGTTGATAGATGTTTAGCACCATAGGTTGTCAAACCAACCTGATACAAGTCATATTATACCTTAGGAATAACGTGCACATGATCACATATTCATCTAGAACTAAAATAAGAATAGGGAACATTATAAAAATCGAAATCCAAGTCAAGAATAGCTTTTTAGTGCATGGATCATCATTTAAAAGCAAGAACATGAGCTAGCAAGCTTATGGTAAGCAATAAATGTGGAGCAAGTTATAAAACTTGCCTCTAATTATAATATAAACTCCCAAACATATGAAAACACGAGTAGTTAGGGTAGAAAATCCAAGCATAAGATGTGAACTCGTCCATCTAGCACCTTTCTTCATCAAATGAGCAAACCCTAAGCATAAGGAGCAAGAAAGGTAGGGTTTTAGATATTTAGAGAAATTTCTACCATGGAACAGCAAGGTTCTGACCTGGAGAAAGGTAGGAGAAAG
The DNA here is from genome assembly GCA_963693085.1 of Alisma plantago-aquatica. Classification (NCBI taxonomy): domain Eukaryota; kingdom Viridiplantae; phylum Streptophyta; class Magnoliopsida; order Alismatales; family Alismataceae; genus Alisma; species Alisma plantago-aquatica. The sequence continues at coordinate 12,517,586 of OY856414.1, read as the reverse complement.
GATAAAAAAGAAATAAATGGAGGAAATAAGGGGATTCTTACTCTTTTAGGTCAAGATCACTAGAAGGAAGCTTTTTAAACCCTAAAAGGAAGTCAATTACAACCATATATTCTTTTTCCAAGAAGATCCCCACTTTCTTCTTCCTTGGATAGGAAATTCACAGAAGCATAGAGGGAGAATGAGATTCATAGGAGGGAAGTGGTGGAGATAAAATGGTTCGTTTGGGTGCTTAGGGATAAGTATATGAAACTTTAAGATAAAGAAAAAGAAAAAGTTGAAGTTCTAGTATCTTTCCAAGTGTCCATGGCCTTAAACTATTAATAATACATAAGCACACACACAAGAAGATCCCTCACCATACATATAGACCTTTTTATCTCTCCTTTGTTGAATTTCCAAGTCAATCAAATAATTCATTAGTTGATAGCTACTAAAGGTAGCTCATCCATGAAGGGGTAAACCCTAAAATACCCTTGAGGAAAACACCTTCAAAGCATGGCTCAACTAGGAGCCCCATGGATAAAAATATCAAGAATGATAATATAGCATGTAAGGAATATAATTTATGTGACAAATTGCAAAGAAAACCCCTCAATTGGGTAAATTGTAGAAAAGTCCAAAATGTACATAAAATTGCATAACTTGCTCAAACAGTGTCCAAATTGGACCAAATTTGAAACTTAAGCTTGTCTTATGATTTTAAAGCATATCACAAGTTATATTAGGGTTATAAGCATTCAATTACAGTAATTAATCTTATTCAACTCATTAAGCAAGTTCAGGGGCCTTACAGGTGTCACACTCATGCATAGGTTACAGACACTTAGGGCCAAAGGAGAGAAGTTGTTTGTTTCTTTTGATGACGTAATAAATCCAATAGGGGAGTCTTAGTGCTTTTATTCACTATTGTAGGGATATTGTTTGTAGCAAAGTGTCAATATTCACAAAATTTTGGTATGAAGTTGATGTTGCCCTAAAAAACTCATATGGAAGGATATAGTTGTGAGTTATATGCATTGATACTAAGCTTCTTAATTGCTTCTTAATCCTTTTTTCTCATTTCTAGAATTAGTATAACTCTTTTTAGGGAGTTTTCACCTTGAAAAAAACCCCATTGTAAATATGTGTTATATTGTTGTGGGGAGATGTGGAAGAATTTTAAGACTACTCGTGTTAGTGAATACATACATAGTGACAAGAGGAAGAAGTTTGCCATTGAGCAATATGTGTATCTTGATGCAGCAGTTGCAATCAATTTTGTGCTTCAAGGAAATGTAATGAGTTTAAGACACTAAGTAATTTAATATACACTTATTATAAATCAAATGAGTTCAAGGTATTAAATAATTGGCATACCTTTTGGTTTAACCAGACTATACATAAGGAACAAAAGGAAAGACATGCAAAGCATGTACATGAACATCGATTGGGTCCTGGTGGTTATGTATTTTGTTTCCAAAACATGGAGTAAGTGAAATCGTGTGTCGTAGAATCACACATAGATCAAATATACATCCACTATTCCAACATGAGGAGGGCATAAATGTTGGAGATAACATCTTCGGAGAAATCCCAACCCCACAACTGCTAAGGAGGGTCAAAAAATGATAAATCAAAATGCATATATATTTAGTTTTGATAGCTAGGTTTTATTGACTAGTTCCATTGATGATGATTAGTGGGAGCTTCATGAGCAAAGAAAAGAATACAAGTTCATCCTTGAGGGGTGAATGGATGAATTGACAGTTGGCCTTAGTACTCAAAAAATCATGGTCATGTTGGGGGTGTATGATTTAGTGTTGGAAAAGCATATTTTGTCTCATCAGAACATCTACACGTCTGCCATGAGCGGGGTGTAACGACCCTGACCTGGGTTATGAGGTAACCCCATTTGTTTTGGATAATGAAGTTTCTTAGAACTTTAATATACTCCTCTAAGGTGTTTTGATGTCATGTGAAACACTTATGTTTCAAGTTTGGTCCCGATTGAATGTTGTTTGAGCAATTTTCCTTTATTTTGGACCAAAGTGCAATTTACCCAAATTGATGAGCTATAATGAAAAATATCTTCACCAATTGCTTATTCATGGTGATTCTTTGCATATAGAGGAGTTGTGAAGTCCATATTCAACCTTAGGAACGTGGAACTTTGGAGCTTGGAGCTTTGAAGTCGTTCTTAAGGTGGGTTATATAACTTGAACTCAACCATGTTATTATTGTTCACCTAAATTGCTATACTTAGTGAAATACTTTTAATTCCGAAATTTCCTGGAATAGTTGGTGAGATTATGAGTTATAGTAGTTTCTTAGACCTGTTGACATGAACTATAATAGTTAGAACTAAGGTCTAGAGCTTGAAGATGGTGGTATCACTTTATAAAAGTGATATCGGGTGCAAGCACATAAACAATCACCTCTAACCCGATATGGTGATGCACCTACTCCATTAAAATTATATGGATATGATTGTATACCCTGTTGCACGATATGGGGGTGTAGTATACACCTCTTTCATGATAGGGAGTCAAGTATAGACTCCATACACGATACAAGGTTGAATGAATACTTATAAGTTGACATGAAACCCTAATTTGGGTAACCCGGTGTGAGTAAAGAATAGCAAATGCTATTGCACGATATGGTAGCCCGATACACAACCCTAGTTGATGCCTAGCCCGACATGGTGATGGCTTAATACCTCATGCATGACATGGGTAACACATATAACACCTCTAGCCCGATATGAATGGTGTGTATATACTTCTAGCCCGATATGTTGAGTGCCTATACATCTCCAACCCGACATGGTGAATATATGCACATGATTCAACCCTATACACCTTGTAAAGGAGACAGCAAGATACTCTTATAAGTAATGAGTGTAACACCAAGTAATGGTATGGCTAATACCTTGATAGGTGAAATACCTAGAGTGGTTGATAATGGTCAACCCTATATCAACAATGTCTTAACTTGAGATGAGTCCATATCATTAGCAATGGTTGTATATTCTAAATAAGTGACTTATGACCAATACATTACATGATAAATGTGATGAGCTAGTGCACAAAGTATTAGGAGGAGAAATACCCTAATACAAGATAAGTTTATGAACTTAAGTAAGTTAAAAGTGATGAGGGAAGTAATACATCACGACATGATAAATATCTCATCTAGCATCTCAAGGTTGATACAACTTGATGTTCCCTAAATCCAATATACTTGGACGAGTAACATATGAAGTGTGTCAGGTCAATTGTTACATTGAGATATAATGCACCTTGATGAATGTAGGCTAACATGCCTTATGAAAATGTTAATCCAAATCATTAGACTATGGTATAATCATATTCTGATAAAGATGAGAGAGAAACACATACTTTGTGTTGATAATACATTCAATGATGAATGATGAGAATAAATAAGTATGATTGAATACTTATGCTATCAATATTGGCTTCTAGTTGTGAGAAGCAATGAAATAGAGCTGATCATTAATAATATGATCTTAAGAACCTAAGAGGTTATTTATGGAAAACCCTAATGGAGGGTGCTGATATAAAAGAGGAACCATGAACCCTAAAGAGGAAGTAGTGGTATTACTTAGTGTTGTATGGTGCTGATATGAAAGCATTATAATTGTTATCATGAATATTAATCATGCAGGAACGATGAGATGAGAAGTATATCCAGGTATGGGCTATGATGCTTTGTTTATTGAGAATGTTTATAGGCTTTATAAGCCTTCATATGTTTTGATTGCTTAGTGAGAAGTAATCTAAAAATTTATGAGCCATGTGTGTCATATGATGTTTTAATTATTGAGCTTGTTTATGAGTTTTATAAGCCATAATATGCCTTATTTCTTTGAGGGGGTAATAAGAGGTGATATGAGCTTTGTGTACTATGTGCAATGCTTTATGTAACAAGAATCATTGAGCTTTGTGCAATGGTTTGTGTAACAAGAATCATTGAGCTTTTTGCAATGCTTTGTGTAACAAGAATCATTGAGCTTTGTGCAATGCTTTGTGTAGTAAGAATCATAATGTCCTTGGTCAGATGACCTGAAGATATTAAGTTACCTAATAAATGGTAACAAGTATCCTATGATAAGTTAAGGGCTCAAATACCATATTCTATAATCATGATAATGAACTTGTTAGGAAATGGAATTATACTTGATGAGTTGAGGGATTAAGATCCCAATACTTTGTGAAAAGAGTATGGCTACAGGCCATGACTCCACAATGACAATGCCATGCATTAGATATATGATCTAAGCCTGAAGAGAGTTAATGCTATGGAAATGAATCTATAGTGAATAAATGTTATACATGTTCTTCATATTCCTTAATGGATAAGTAACATGTTGCTCTTTCAAGTTATAACTGCAATGTTTTAGATAAGAATGATATTCTAATCTGTTAGACATTGAATTAACTGCTGTCAAACAAATATGATTCCTCTGTTCATATTTATCTTCTTTAGCTGCAATAATAATATTTCTGGCGGAGAGTTACATCTCTCGTTGGGGCAATTTACAATTGTCTCACCCCCGTGGGAACCACATTTTTAGGTGGATGCGGACGAGGAGGCAGGAATCCTTCAGTAGAAGAAGGACAGCAGCAGCAGGGACAGCAGTGAAGTCTCGGGTGGAGACACTGGTTGTTATGTCATGTATAGATTTATATAGCTAGCGTCCTATGTGTTGTCTCTATACTCTCAGGTCCTCGGAGTAGTAGTTAGTGCTTTCGAGATTTTGGCTTAGTGCCTCGAGATTTTACACAGCTTGTGTTTAGTTTAACAATGGCAGTTGATGCTTATAATTCTCAAAAAGAGATGATGCAGGTTATGTACCTTTTAACCATAATGTAAATGTGTTACTTTTGTTCTATGTGAGAAAGTTTTCATTTGATAGATCTCTTGGTAAAAAGGTTTTAATTTTTAGGTGATTTTCAGTAATCCACTACTTAGTGAACGCTTCCGCATTAGTTAATTATGTTTTTGTGAGTTGGATGTCACATTTAAGTGGTATCAGAGCTCTAGGTTTGCTGAGTCTACAGAGACATAGGACTAAGGTGTTGAGTCTGTGTTAGTGTCCTTCAGTATACCCTATAGTGACTTCTTCTTATGCAGAATAAAGGGTAAAGTTTATAAATGACTGGGGAACACGAGGAACACATTGCTAAGGGCAATGTTGTTGCACCAGGAGAGGGTGCATGGGATCAGGCAAGAGAAGAACAAGTGCCTGAGAATTCCCATCTTGACCTGATCAGGATAGAGAATCCTATGTTCATTCTCTTGAAGGGCAGGTTAGGACAACAGTGATGCATATAGAAGACTGGATACTAGTATTACAATCTAGGTTACCAGTCCTTAATGTGGAAACTTTGGGCTTTGAAAGGGTTCCTGAGTGACATGGACATGTCGGAACAGTGGAAATATGGGAAAAATTAACATATGGCGAGAAAGTAGACTCTGCCATAAGTTTAGACAGATAGTACATCTGTGATGGTAGTACCCAAGGAGGGGCAATAAGCTGAGATTTAAGGTAAGGTCTCTATAATTTTAGAGACATTTGCCTAGTTGTTCTGAAAAGCCAAAGGTTTTGGTGTCACCAGTGCAATAAATGCCTAGTGCACCTGGGCAGTAGCCACTAAGAGAAGGTAAAAGCAGCAACATGAAATAATTGGACACTATGTGTTGAAATCAACCGAATGTGGTAGGTGACCGTGAGGGGTAATACTTAGATGAAATATATTCATCCTGATACTTCATTTCATGATTTTATGTGCTAAAGATATGAAAGTAGTTGTTTTTGAACTTCCTTTGACTAGTCCTATAAGGACACAAGGGAGATGAGAACTTACATCTTACTCAGTGTTCCTTAAAATGCTTTATAATCTCCCTTATCTGTGTGCTAAAAGATGAGATATAGAAGTGATGCCTGAAGAAAATTCAAGAATGAAAAATCATGTGTGTATAATGATATGAAAAGTGAGGAATATGATGGCAATAAAAGTGCATACTACCTAATCTCAGTACTTGTATACCCTGGCCAGGTATATGATTATTGTAGATAAGGCAAGTATGAAACTCTTAGATTGTTACCTTTTTTATTACTCTGATCAAGTAGTCATTCTGAAACAATCTAGTGAGTATAATGAAATTAAATAGGAAGAGCTAAGTGAACTTTCTTAGTGAATTTTTCCAAGTGAATTGCTTAGTGCACATTCTCAGTGAATTAATTGCTTAGTGCACATTCTCAGTGAATGAATTTCTTAGTGCACATTCTTAGTGAATGAATTGCTTAGTGCACATTCTCAGTGAATGAATTTCTTAGTGAACATTCTCAGTGAATGAATTGCTTAGTGCACATTCTTAGTGAATGAATTTCTTAGTGAACATTCTCAGTGAATGAATTTCTTAGTGAACATTCTCAGTGAATGAACTGCTTAGTGCACATTCTCAGTGAATGAATTGCTTAGTGCACATTCTCAGTGAATGAATTTCTTAGTGAACATTCTCAGTGAATGAATTGCTTAGTGCACATTCTCAGTGAATGAATTGCTTAGTGCACATTCTCAGTGAATGAATTTCTTAGTGCACAGTCTCAGTGAATGAATTCCTTAGTGCACATTCTCAGTGAATGAACTGCTTAGTGCACATTCTCAGTGAATGAATTGCTTAGTGCACATTCTCAGTGAATGAATTGCTTAGTGCACATTCTCAGTGAATGAATTTCTTAATGAACATTCTCAGTGAATGAATTTCTTAGTGAACATTCTCAGTGAATGAATTTCTTAGTGAACATTCTCAGTGAATGAATTTCTTAGTGCACATTCTCAGTGAATGAATTGCTTAGTGCACATTCTCAGTGAATGAATTTCTTAGTGAACATTCTCAGTGAATGAATTGCTTAGTGCACATTCTCAGTGAATTTCTTAGTGCACATTCTCAGTGAATGAATTGCTTAGTGCACATTCTCAGTGAATGAATTGCTTAGTGCACATTCTCAGTGAATGAATTGCTTAGTGCACATTCTCAGTGAATGAATTTCTTAGTGCACATTCTCATTGAATGAATTGCTTAGTGCACATTCTTAGTGAATGAATTGCTTAGTGCACATTCTCAATGAATGAATTGCTTAGTGCACATTCTCAGTGAATGAATTGCTTAGTGCACATTCTCAACGAATGAATTGCTTAGTGCACATTCTCAGTGAATGAATTGCTTAGTGAACATTCTCAATGAACTTTCTCAGTGAAATTTTCCCAAATAATTCTCAGTGAACTTTCTCGGTGAACTTTCCCAAACAAATAAAGGATTGCTGAATGAATTACCTCTGTTAGATATATATGTTTCTGTTTTGGTAAAAATACTTGGGTAATAGAAGTATGTTCTTTTATGCTTCTTCCTTTCAATAATATGGACATCATATTTTAGGGGTTTATTTTCTACATAAACATAAGCATAAACATTGATAAGGTTGAATTAGTGAAAGGAACTTTGTGTGAATTACATATCTATGGTATCTCCATAACATTAAGAAGTTAGGTGGAGACTTGAGGGCATGATTAATGAATAATCTATCCCTCCTTTTTCTTGGGATTTTAGGGGCGAAATCCTTGTTAGGGGTTTATAACTTGTAACGACCCTAACCTAGGTTATGAGGTAACCACATTTGTTTAGGCTAATGAAGTTTCTTAGAACTTTAATATACTCCTCTAAGGTGTTTTGACGTCATGTGAAACACTTATGTTTCAAGTTTGGTCCCGATTGAATGTTGTTTGAGCAATTTTCCTTTGTTTTGGACCAAAGTGCGATTTACCCAAATTGAGGGGCTATAATGCAAAATATCACATGTTGAATATACCCCATGTGTTTTAGCATCATAAGAGAGAGAATGATGCTAAGTGGTGGTTTGTGGAAAGCCTAAATTCCAAGTTTGAACTTGTTTGAACAATGCTGGTGCATTGTGCGCCAATTTTGGTACAAACTATAATTTACTCAAAATGTGGGATTGATATGCAAATTACTACCTATAGAGTATTCCTACTCCCTCGTAGTATCATTTAGAGGAGAGAGAATGAATGAGACACCATGTTTGAATCAATTATGAGTGATGGTAATCTTGGTGATGAAATGACCAAGAAACGGGTTGAATATGAAAGCTTAACTTGAGTTGTATCAAGATGAAAAGCTTATATATGAGTGTCTATCGGCCAAGGAGCCCAAGGAGGTGTCCCATATCATTTTGTGAACTCTTGGAAAAGTCCATATCGTGCAAATCATCTCAAGGAGGTGAGGTGTGTTGGGTCACAACTTCCTTAGCAAAGTTGTGATGAGTTGTGAATAATGTGGTGATTTTGTTGATATATCTTATCCAAATGGATAAGTAATGGACGAATTTTCATCTCAAGATGATCCTCAACCATTTTGCAAGACAAGATAAATGTTGATGCATGCATGTACACGTGTCACCCATGCATGACACGTGGCACCTACTAGCTCAAAATGTTGACACCTCATTTTTTGCCCTCCTTCATGAACAACAAGTATATATACCCCTAGTTTCACCCCTTGGTGCAATTTTGCGACCCTTACCACCCTCCTACCCTAAGGTATCGTGCATAGAGCTCCCATATCGTGAAGGGATGCTGTGTTATCGTGCATAGGCCTTGGGATATCGCCCATGGCAAGAGCATATCGCCCAAGTAGGTGATATTGGCCATATAGGGTGATATCGGCCATAGAGTGAAGTTTTGACTCAAAGTGAGTGTCATATCGTGCAAGTGAGTGCCATATCGTGCAACAGGGGTGGCATATCGTGCAAGGACACTAGTGTATCGTTCAAAGGTGTTAAGGAGCAAGAAGGAGCTCATACTTAACCCTAAGGTGAGGATAAGATCATCTTCAACCTTGGATTGAAGCATGAATTTAGGGTTTTGATCTTCCTTTCTTTTCTTCTTCACTAATTGCTTATTCATGGTGATTCTTTGCATATAGAGGAGTTGTGAAGTCCATATTCAACCTTAGGAACGTGGATCTTTGGAGCTTGGAGCTTTGAAGTCGTTCTTAAGGTGGTTTATATAACTTGAACTCAACCATGTTATTATTGTTCACCTAAATTGCTATACTTAGTGAAATACTTTTAATTCCGAAATTTTCTGGAATAGTTGGTGAGATTATGAGTTATATTAGTTTCTTAGACCTGTTGACATGAACTATAACAGTTAGAACTAAGGTCTAGAGCTTGAAGATGGTGGTATCACTTTATAAAAGTGATATCGGGTGCAAGCACATAAACAATCACCTCTAACCCGATATGGTGATGCACCTACTCCATTAAAATGATATGGATATGATTGTATACCCTGTTGCACGATATGGGGGTGTAGTATACACCTCTTTCATGATAGGGAGTCAAGTATAGACTCCATACATGATACAAGGTTGAATGAATACTTATAAGTTGACATGAAACCCTAATTTGGGTAACCCGATGTGAGTAAAGAATAGAAAATGCTATTGCACGATATGGCAGCCCGATACACAACCCTAGTTGATGCCTAGCCTGACATGGTGATGGCTTAATACCTCATGCACGACATGGGTAACACATATAACACCTCTAGCCCGATATGAATGGTGTGTATATACTTCTAGCCCGATATGGTGAGTGCATATACATCTCCAACCCGACATGGTGAATATATGCACATGATTCAACCCTATACACCTTGTAAAGGAGAGAGCAAGACACTCTTAGAAGTAATGAGTGTAACACCAAGTAATGGTATGGCTAATACCTTGATAGGTGAAATACCTAGAGTGGTTGATAATGGTCAACCCTATATCAACAATGTCTTAACTCGAGATGAGTCCATATCATTGGCAATGGTTGTATATTCTAAATAAGTGACTTATGACCAATACATGACATGATAAATGTGATGATCTAGTGCACAAAGTATTAGGAGGATAAATACCCTAATACAAGATAAGTTGATGAACTTAAGTAAGTTAAAAGTGATGAGGGAAGTGATACATCACGACATGATAGATATCTCATCCAGCATCTCAAGGTTGATACAACTTGATGTTCCCTAAATCCAATATACTTGGAGGAGTAACACATGAAGTGTGTCAGGTCAATTGTTACATTGAGATATAATGCACCTTGATGAATGTAGGCTAACATGCCTTATGAAATGGTTAATCCAAATCATTAGACTATGATATAATCATATTCTGATAAAGATGAGAGAGAAACACATACTTTGTGTTGATAATACATTCAATGATGAATGATGAGAATAAATAAGTATGATTGAATACTTATGCTATTAATATTGGCTTCTAGTTGTGAGAAGCAATGAAATAGAGCTGATCATTAATAATATGATCTTAAGAACCTAAGAGGTTATTTATGGAAAACCCTAATGGAGGGTGTTGATATAAAAGAGGAACCATGAACCCTAAAGAGGAAGTAGTGGTATTACTTAGTGTTGTATGGTGCTGATATGAAAGCATTATAATTGTTATCATGAATATTAATCATGCAGGAACGATGAGATGAGGAGTATAGCCAGGTATGGGCTATGATGCTTTGTTTATTGAGAATGTTTATAGGCTTTATAAGCCTTCATATGTTTTGATTGCTTAGTGAGAAGTAATCTAAAAATTTATGAGGCCTGTGTGTCATATGATGTTTTAATTATTGAAGCTTGTTTATGAGTTTTATAAGCCATAATATGCCTTATTTCTTTGAGGGGGTAATAAGAGGTGATATGAGCTTTGTGTACTATGTGCAATGCTTTTTGTAACAAGAATCATTGAGCTTTGTACAATGCTTCGTGTAACAAGAATCATTGAGCTTTGTGCAATGCTTTGTGTAACAAGCATCATTGAGCTTTGTGCAATGCTTTGTGTAGTAAGAATCATAATGTCCTTGGTCAGATGACCTGAAGATATTAAGTTACCTAATAAGTGGTAACAAGTATCCTATGATAAGTTAAGGGTTCAAATACCATATTCTATAATCATGATAATGAACTTGTTAGGAAATGGAATTATACTTGATGAGTTGAGGGATTAAGATCCCAATACTTTGTGAAAAGAGTATGGATACAGGCCATGACTCCACAATGACAATGCCAGGCATTAGATATATGATCTAAGCCTGAAGAGAGTTGATGCTATGGAAATGAATCTATAGTGAATAAATGTTATACATGTTCTTCATATTCCTTAATGGATAAGTAACATGTTGCTCTTTCAAGTTATAGCTGCAATGTTTTAGATAAGAATGATATTCTAATCTGTTAGACATTGAATTAACTACTGTCAAACAAATATGATTCCTCTGTTCATATTTATCTTCTTTAGCTGCAATAATAATATTTCTGGCGGAGAGTTATATCTCTCGCTGGGGAAATTTACAATTGTCTCACCCCCGTGGGAACCACATTTTTAGGTGGATGCGAACAAGGAGGCAGGAATCCTTCAGTAGAAGAAGGACAGCAGTAGCAGGGACAACAGTGAAGTCTCAGGTGGAGACACTGGTTGTTATGTCATGTATAGATGTATATAGAGTCCTATGTGTCGTCTCTGTACTCTTAGGTCCTCAGAGTAGTAGTTAGTGCTTTCGAGATTTTGGCTTAGTGCCTTGAGATTTTACACAGATTGTGTTTATTTTAACAAGGGCAGTTGATGCTTATAATTCTCAGAAAGAGATGATGCAGGTTATGTACCTTTTAACCAGAATGTAAATGTCTTACTTTTGTTCTATGTGAGAAAGTTTTCGTTTGATAGATCTCTTGGTAAAAAGGTTTTAATTTTTAAGTGATTTTCGGTAATCTGCTGCTTAGTGAACGCTTCCGCATTAGTTAATTATGTTTTTGTGAGTTGGATGTCACACAGGTTATGTCACAAGAGGAGATAGATGAGTTGATACAATAGAGAATGCAAGAATCAATGAGAGCCTTTCAGCCATCTCAATCTCAACTTTCTTATACTATCATACACCACTCTTCTAGTGAGGTACATGAGAGTATTGGGAATACTCTCATGGACACAGTAGGTGTTACACCCCGATCTCACAATTTCCTCAAATCATGAGATTAGGACATAAGATAGGAATTATATGTAATACAAAGAACACCCTTAACTTTTTTTTTCTTTAAAACTCTTGTTTCTTCGCATTGAACAACATAAATCATTTTAACAAGGGAATCTGAACATTTCTTTTACTAAACAGACTTTAATAGTAAAGATACATGTATAAACATTCATGATGTCTCTCACACCTTATGCACATAAGACCTACTAATTAGCATACAATTTCAAAAGAGGAATGATATTACACATCGTAATTACAACTCTCTCTCTTATCTCTTACTGAGGACCTAGAGTGACAAGGACCGACTGACTCAACTAATCTTGTGCTTAACTCTTGTGGAAGATCTACACAGATGCTCTGACCATCTTCAAGTCCACGCGGTTAACCCTAAAATGTTTGAGTAGAGGGGTGAGCCTACTCGCTCAGTGAATGAGTACTTCAAAGAAACAGTCTAAGGCACTAATGTGATTACAGATATAACTTTGAGTAAACGTTATGAAATTTAACAACAATAAATACTACATTGAGCAGTTCTAAAACAATATAATTGAAATAATAAGAATGCAAATATTGCATCCAAAGAATAACTATTAGAAGACTATGCTCTAGTCTTCCTTAACTCTTTCATTTATAAGGAACTCTGTGAACCTATATGATCATATTTTAGCTTATGCCCTGATCTTATGCAGTGTACTCTGCATAAGAGACTCACAGTGCACTACGGCCACACCGTACAAGACTTAGTGACACATCTGGGAAATGCTAAGTCTGACTTTCCATCCTGGTCTGCTACAGGACCCACAGGCTCTCCGGCCTGACTCACAGGCTCTCCGGCCTCCTCTGCACTCACCATGAGTGCTCTGGACTCCTCCTCTAACCTGAGCACACAGGCGCAGGGAGTCAACACTGGGTTACCACCAGAATTACTCAATCGGTTGGTGTTGGATAACCCTTCTGTCCTCGGGCCACCAGAATTACTCAACCGATTGATGTTGGACACGAGTTTCACCCCTAAGGTGTAGACCTCTCAAAGGGGTTCTACGGTGTTCAGGGCACCTAAGTTTAACATTAACATTATGGGTAAATTTTAGACATAAATCATAACTCATTTAACATTTCTCACAAGGCTCACACGGCCTGCCATATCATATCATAAGAAACATCATAACTCATGTATTCAACATATATCATGTCTCAGTAACATCCCTTTCTAGGGCATGTCATATCTCATCACCTGCAATTTACGAGATATGTATTGAAAATAAGAAGCCCTACAGTATGTAGATATCAACTCAGAGAGAACAAGCATATAAAGTTGAATGCACTAGAAACATACAATTCAACAGTTACGCATCACCACATCTCATATCGAGACCTTTCATATCACCATAACATGATTCATTGAACACCCTATCCTTAGGGTTTCATTTGCCTTATTCATTCATCACATACTAACACCTTACTCTTAGGGTTTCATTCTCCTCATTCACCTTTTCATTTACCTCATTCACTTGTCACATGGCTCTCATAAGGATTTCATAGGATACAAGCATTCACTAAATAAATATTGTTTCCAACAAATCATATACAATCAATATAGATATGAAACCATGGAAATTTAACTAAATTTAGGTTTTCCATACCATTCACTGAGATATCATGTATCAAGAATAAAATTCAATTAAGATAACCCATGAGTTACATCCTAACCACTTATAGGATTACTAGTCCTCTTTATTTAACTTTGATCTTTAAGTGTTCAATTAGGGTTTGCTCCAACACGGTCATGGTGTCACCCCACGGCCGTGGCACAGGTCATTCGAGCTTAAACTAGTGAAATCAAAGTCATAGACTTAGTGATGAATCCCAAAGGTTTTAGATATTGAAATATGATAGCTTTAAGCTTGATTGAGAGCATTTAGACCTAGGTTTGGTTTAAGTCTAGATATCTCTTCAATTGGATTAAAACTCTAGTGAGATCTCAGTTAGGTTAAACCCTAATTACATCATACAATATGAATCCGAAAGGCATTCTTTCTAGAATGTGTTGTATACATTTCTAATATGATTCTATCATAAGAGAGTCTTTCAAACAGAGAAGGAGCCCATTTCATATCAAATTGCAACTACACAGAACAAATGGACATTCATGGTTTAAAATCACATACTAAGCAATTAGGGATTTGGATGCTATAATCAAATTTCGTGAATTACACTGTTTGAAGGAAAAAACCACTCACCCTAAGGTGTGAAAAAACCTCAAAACTGCAGCTCAACTCAGGGGATCTCGAACTCATATCAAATCCCTAGTAAATCTCCCAATTCTTCTTCCCTTCAACTAGGAAACCTTGAAAATGAGGGATTATGAAGAAAGGGTGAGAAAAGAGGGAATTTCGACATCATCTTGGATCAAATCAGAGCATGGACGGAATCTTGACATGAGAGAGAATATTCACCATAAAAGTCTATGCAAAGAATCCAAACTTACTTGATTTCACCATTCTGCGGACCGCAAAACCCTAGGTCAGCAATTCCTCCTCTTTCTCCACTCAAGCCCTTAACTCTCCCTCTCTCTCTAGATTTTTGTTTCTCTGGGGTGGATGACGAAGAATGAGAGCTGTGTGTGTGTGTGGTCGATCATATAAGTCAATTTGAGCTGCTTGGGTCAATTGCATATTGACCCAACACTCAACTTTAATTATATTGGCTGAATATTTAGTTTCACAATAGTTTCTGTAGTTCGCCTACTGAATGGCTAAAAGAAGCTCAAAAAATTCTGGAAATTTTATATGTTATACCTAATGAAGTTTCAGACCTCCAGTAAAAATTTGAGATCATTTCTAGTTACCAATAAATAATTACAAATCGAACAGTTCACTGCTATTTTGCAGTCTGCAGCATATTCGGTCGAGTTTGTCCTGCACAGAACTCGACCGACACCCTCATTGTAGAGATCAAAAGTCATCCAAAAATTACGAAAATTTAACATAGTGTCTAAAACTGTGTTTTTCAAGCACAGTTAAAATTTGAGATCAATTTAATATACCAATAAAAAGATAAAATTCAATTACCACACTGCTATATCAATCTGAAAATATGATCGGTCGAGTTTGAAACTCGACTGATAAACAGGTCAGAACATTCTTCAAAAAATATGATATTTTCCAATGTTGTTCAAATTATATATATCCAAATCATATCCAAATTTGAATTAAATCAGAGTTACACATAAAATACTAAAAATCATTTACTGAAACACTATGCTAATCAAATTTTGTATTCATGTATCATTAAAACCCTATTTTTGGGCCGATTACGGTCTATGCTTCTCAAACCCTAATTATCAAGACAAACGAACACTTAAACTTCTTATCATAGTTAAAACATTATCATTGGATTATCATTATTCATTAGATTTCAAGAGTGATCAGTCCAATTAATCATGTAATCATCTTGGTAACCCTAGTTTACCAATTAAGCTCAGATGGGGTCGTAACAACTCTTCCCCCCTTAGAATGTTTCATCCTCGAAACATAAACCTACAAGAAAGATACATTCAAGGTTATTCTAAGCTTCTAAAGCCTTCCATGTCATTATATTCTTGTATTTCATACCTGAATGTAGTTTTCAACATTAGATCTTTTAATTTTTTACTAAATCACAACATATTTCAAATAGTTCTCAATGATATCAAGCAAACTCTTTATGCCGCAGTCAAACATAGAATGCAAAGATAAACCACCACGCTTTCACTGTGCAACTCTGATACTCTGATACAACTATCTCAACTTATGCGGCTCAGAAAGTTCTATTGTTCTGTATCACCTTTAAGTGACAAAAGCGAGTTCACCATGCTGTTTTAAACTTTAATAAAGTGCTATTCAAATAGCAAAACAGTCTTGAATTAAAAGTCTAGATTCAACAATCAATTGCACAATACTACTCTTGGCATCCCCATTGGGTCATGGATGCATGAGGTGAAGCATTACCACCTCATTCCATACTATCATGTTTCGATCCTGGGACCTGTGGGTTATGGGCCCACACACAATTCAAAGTGTAACCATCGTATTATATCATTTTAGGGTTTCAACCATAGTAATAAAGTAATCCACAATTGTATCAGTCATTCAAGCATTAATCATACTCAATTACCATCACTCAGTTATATTAGAGCTAGGTATAACAAGCTACACCTCATTAGGGTTACTTGTCCAGACAATCTGATTATCATCCCTTTCTATTAATATGAGTGAATAGGTATAACTACCTTATTCAGGATATCCCTCCATGTCTTCTGTCATCATCCAAACTGTATCACCATATTACAAATACACAATACTAGGATGCATATCTGGTATGAATTACTACAACTATCATACACCTTTAATTAACATATAGCTTGCACAAATACACTAAAACCATACATAGAACCAACTTACATACCTTAGTATGCCTTCAACAAAGCATACCTCTAAAAATGAGTTCACATATTACACAAAGCTAGTGTTTTCCTTTATCTCTCTCCTCATTCTTTACTACTTATGTTTTGCTACCTCTCCTTCTCATTTTGATCATATACAATAAACATCCCTAACATTAAAACATTCAAGGTAAGAATAGATTATTCATCATTCTTGCTATCACACAAGAATTTATTTCTTATCGCACTTCATCGTAATGTATGTCACTATTATATTCACTAGATGACCCTACCAAGGTAGTTATGCATCATATATGATTCATTTTCTTATCATTTCATTCCCACCTTGCTATTGTTAAGGAATATATGAGAGAGAAGATGATTTTGAGACTTAGAATTCTTGTATTCAAACATTCCCTTAATACCTTAAATATTCTTCATTTTTAAATCAAAGGGATCATGCATGGATCAAACACAGTTTCTCTTCCAATCAAGTTTTCCCTCCTGAATATTGTCTACCCTTGTATGACTTATTCATTCGTTAAACTACACCTATGTTCTTCACTTAGGAACTAGTTTGTTGTTCTAGTCTTATGAATTATATGATCATATAATTCTCTTCACTTTTACTCTTTTGAAGACTCTTCACTTCTATGGACCTATTGAATGCTCAACTCTATTCTTCTACTCAGCCTTTGCTTTAGAGTTCATAAAAGCATTAAACTCAATTATATGATCCATTCTTCATGATCGATTCTTGCTATCTAGAACCATACATACATTTCATATATCTTTTCTATATTTCATATGTATAGCTCATATAATATTAATCAATAAACTAATTATGAACCTTATATCATGTTCCTTTATTCCCAATTAAGGGTTTCTCATATGAGGCCCCAAAATTGAATCTCAGATACCAGTTTCAACTGATTCTTAGTTGTTCTGATCTTGCCCATATGTTTCAACATCTTACTGTATGTACATTCTTCCTCTGATGTGGGTCTAATTATTCAAATTCTATTCTTATTATACTATTGATAGGATTCATTAGATCCTAGTAACGCATCCTACCAACCGGACCAAGCCAAACCTGAAGTCCTGAAGCCAAGAACTACAAAGGATTACTCAACTCCTATTCATCTCAGAAGTGTGGAAGAAAACTTATCCACTAACAAAAGCTCATTCAAAGGTCAATTCTAGTCTACTTGTTACAAAGAATGAAATCAATAAATGCTACACTGCATAGTGTACAACAGATATTAAAGACCCATATTTCAAAGTATTGAATATTTCAATTCAAACATATAAGAGCATTTCTATACATTTCCAACAAAAACAACATTATGAAATGTAAGTTCTATCTCCTTTTACATTTATGCTCTAAATTCTTGTTTCCTTTCTCGTTTTCTAACCCTAACATCTCTAGGTTTCCTCTCTAGCCCATTCTTCCACTGTATACCTGGCCAGGGTATACGTGAGAGAATAGACAGAGTAGCTTGTACTGGTTGATCCAAGTACTCAGATATCAGGCCAGGATATCCAAATACTCAAATACCCAAATCTAACATCAAAACATCTCCTATATGCCACACTTAGGACTCTAACTTACTAACTTAATGGTCCTTGACAACTCACCCTAATCTCTGATACCAAGCTGTTACACCCCGATTTCACAATTTCCTCAAATCATGAGATTAGGGCATAAGATAGGAATTATATGTAATACAAAGAACACCCTTAACTTTTTTTTCTTTAAAACTCTTGTTTCTTCGCATTGAACCACATAAATCATTTTAACAAGGGAATCTAAACATTTCTTTTACTAAATAAACTTTAATAGTAAAGATACATGTATAAACATTCATGATGTCTCTCACACCTTATGCACATAAGACCTACTAATTAGCATACAATTTCAAAAGAGGAATGATATTACACATCGTAATTACAACTCTCTCTCTTATCTCTTACTGAGGACCTAGAGTGACAAGGACCGACTGACTCAACTAATCTTGTGCTTAACTCTTGTGGAAGATCTACACTGATGCTCTGACCATCTTCAAGTCCACGTGGTTAACCCTAAAATGTTTGAGTAGAGGGGTGAGCCTACTCGCTCAATGAATGAGTACTTCAAAGAAACAGTCTAAGGCACTAATGTGATTACAGATATAACTTTGAGTAAATGTTATGAAATTTAACAACAATAAATACTACACTGAGCAGTTCTAAAACAATATAATTGAAATAACAAGAATGTAAATATTGCATCCAAAGAATAACTACTAGAAGACTATGCTCTAGTCTTCCTTAACTCTTTCATTTATAAGGAACTATGTGAACCTATATGATCATATTTTAGCTTATGCCCTGATCTTATGCAGTGTACTCTGCATAAGAGACTCACAGTGCACTACGGCCACACCGTACAAGACTTAGCGACACACCCGGGAAATGCTAAATCTGACTTTCTGCCCTGGTCTACTACAGGACCCACAGGCTCTCCGGCCTGACTCACAGGCTCTCCGGCCTCCTCTGCACTCACCATGAGTGCTCTGGACTCCTCCTCTAACCTGAGCACACAGGCGCAGGGAGTCAACACTGGGTTACCACCAGAATTACTCAACCGGTTGGTGTTGGATAACCCTTCTGTCCTCGTGCCACCAGAATTACTCAATCGGTTGATGTTGGACACGAGTTTCACCCCTAAGGTGCAGACCTCTCAAAGGGGTTCTACGGTGTTCAGGGCACCTAAGTTTAACATTAACATTATGGGTACATTTTAGACAGAAATCATAACTCATTTAAAATTTCTCACAAGGCTCACACGGCCTGCCATATCATATCATAAGAAACATCATAACTCATGTATTCAACATATATAATGTCTCAGTAACATCCCTTTCTAGGGCATGTCATATCTCATCACCTGCGATTTGTGAGATATGTATTGAAAATAAGAAGCCCTGCAGTATGTAGATATCAACTCAGAGAGAACAAGCATATAAAGTTAAATGCACTAGAAACATACAATTCAACAGTTAAGCATCACCACATCTCATATCGAGACCTTTCATATCACCATAACATGATTCATTGAACACCCTATCCTTAGGGTTTCATTTGCCTTATTCATTCATCACATACTAACACCCTACTCTTAGGGTTTCATTCGCCTCATTCACCTTTTCATTTACCTCATTCACTTGTCACATGGCTCTCATAAGGATTTCATAGGATATAAGCATTCACTAAATAAAGATTGTTTCCAACAAATCATATACAATCAATATAGATATGAAACCATGGAAATTTAACTAAATTTAGGTTTTCCATACCATTCACTGAGATATCATGTATCAAGAATAAAATTCAATTAAAATAACCCATGAGTTACATCCTAACCACTTATAGGATTACTAGTCCTCTTTATTTAACTTTGATCTTTAAGTGTTCAATTAGGGTTTGCTCCAACACGGTCATGGTGTCACCCCACGGCCGTGGCACAGGTCATTCGAGCTTAAACTAGTGAAATCAAAGTCATAGACTTAGTGACGAATCCCAAAGATTTTAGATATTGAAATATGTAAGCCTTAAGCTTGATTGAGAGCATTTAGACCTAGGTTTGGTTTAAGTCTAGATATCTCTTCAATTGGATTAAAACTCTAGTGAGATCTCAGTTAGGTTAAACCCTAATTACATCATACAATATGAATCCGAAAGGCATTCTTTCTAGAATGTGTTGTATACATTTCTAATATGATTCTATCATCAGAGAGTCTTTCAAACAGAGAAGGAGCCCATTTCATATCAAATTGCAACTACACAGAACAAATGGACATTCAGGGTTTAAAATCACATACTAAGCAATTAGGGATTTGGATGCTATAATCAAATTTCGTGCATTACACTGTTTGAAGGAAGAACCCACTCACCCTAAGGTGTGAAAACATCTCAAAACTGCAGCTCAACTCAGGGGATCTCGAACTCATATCAAATCCCTAGCAAATCTCCCAATTCTTCTTCCCTTCAACTAGGAAACCTTGAAAATGAGGGATTATGAAGAAAGGGTGAGAAAAGAGGGAATTTCGACATCATCTTGGATCAAATCAGAGCACGGACAGAATCTTGACATGAGAGAGAAGATTCACCATAAAAGTCTATGCAAAGAATCCAAACTTACTTGATTTCACCATTCCTCGGACCGCAAAACCCTAGGTCAGCAATTCCTCCTCTTTCTCCACTCAAGCCCTAACTCTCCCTCTCTCTCTAGATTTTCGTTTCTCTGGGGTGGATGATGAAGAATGAGAGCTGTGTGTGTGTGTGTGGTCGATCATATAAGTCAATTTGAGCTGCTTGGGTCAATTGCATATTGACCCAACACTCAACTTTAATTATATTGGCTGAATATTCAGTTTCACAATAGTTTCTGTAATTCGCCTACTGAATAGCTAAAAGAAGCTCCAAAAATTTTGGAAATTTTATATGTTATACCTAATGAAGTTTCAGACCTACAGTAAAAATTTGAGGTCATTTCTTGTTACCAATAAATAATTAAAAATCGAACAGTTCACTGCTATTTTGCAGTCTGCAGCATATTCGGTCGAGTTTGTCCTGCACAGAACTCGACCGACACCCTCACTGTAGAGATCAAAAGTCATCCAAAAACTACTCGAATTTAATAGCCTGTCTAAAACTGTGTTTTTCAAGCACAGTTAAAATTTGAGATAAATTCGACATACCAATAAAAAGATAAAATTCAATTACCACACTGCTATATCAATCTGAAAATATGATTGGTCGAGTTTGAAACTCGACCGATAAACAGGTCAGAACATTCTTCAAAAATTCTGATATTTTCCAATGTTGTTCACATTTTATATATCCAAATCATATCCAAATTTTAAGTAAATCAGAGTTACACATAAAATACTAAAAATCATTTACTGAAACACTATGCTTATCAAATTTTGTATTCATGTATCATTAAAACCCTATTTTTGGGCCGATTAGGGTCTATGCTTCTCAAACCCTAATTCTCAAGACAAACGAACACTTAAACTTCTTATCATAGTTAAAACATTCTCATTGGATTATCATTATTCATTAGATTTCAAGAGTGATCAGTCCAATTAATCATGTAATCATCTTGGTAACCCTAGTTTACCAATTAAGCTCAGATGGGGTCGTAACAGTAGGGCTACCCTATAATGTAATTTTCTTTGCGATATATTAGTCTTCCAATTCAATATATGTTGTATTACAAGTAAACAATACTATAGAAATTGTAGCTGGCTAGATTCAAATGTATATTCATGCCTCAAGTTTATGCCAAATTAGTCAATAAATAAAGATTTAGAATTTGAGGTGAAATTTACCCAGTTAATGTTCATAATGTGGCCTAATAATATTTAAATGGGTTTGATTTGATAATGTGGGGCTTTCCCCAAAATATGATCCTTTTTTGTAATTAGATATAATTGATTCTAATTTAATATGAAAAAGGAAGTAGAGATGTTTGAGTTAATCAAATAAGGACATCAATGATATATTTGGACTCCTCATGGTCCAATTAGGTAGTATGCAAAATTTGGTTAAGTTGCAACCTTCTTTGCTATCCCAATTTGAATGGAAAAGAAAATTAAACAAACATAAATTCCTATATAATTTTAACCTAATATAACTAAACATTAGGTTTGATTTTGTGACCTAAGTGTCATAAGGATCCTAACCCCAGTCTGGGTTGGACTCTAGGTCACAGATATTTGGCTAAGACATTGTCTCCTTCACCCGAGTTCAACGTTCATTAGAATCTACACAATCCATATCTATGTTGACTCCTAATCATGTTATACCTCTCTCTCCTTGTGTAATCACAGACACACCTGAACCCTTAGTTAGCTTCTCTGTAATGAGCCAAAGCTGAGACTTAGTATTAGGAACCAGGAAGTGTCCAACGAGGGTGAAACTTGAGACTCCTCGCCCCACTATGCTTCTGACCCCATAAGGTCTTCATGTTGGTCTTAGAATTATCTATATAAGGATTCTCTCACACCTTCTCAGTAAACATGGAAGTCACTTCAACCACTAGTCCTACCTCCTTGGATCCTCATAGGCCTCATCCTCCTCCGAGCGTTCTTGATCCCATCCTCCTTCCCGCCGTCATTGTTGAGTGTTGTTCTCACTTTAGATGGTGTTTCCTCAAAATACATGCCCCTGGACCATTCCCTAGTATGTCTGAGTAGTTCCCATTACTCGGTTGTTGACGTGAAGCCCCAACTTTTGCAACCGGTGAACTAGCATATGGGAGAAGTTTTGAGGAATAGGGATGGCAGAGAAAGCAATGGAAGTAAAAATTTTGTCCCTATTCCTTCCCAACAGATTGTGTCAACAATGATGTATCTAGGAAAGGAGGTAGCAAGAAGTATACCTGGTGCTAGAACAAGTTTAGTGACTACTCTTGCTTAGTGATGTGCACTCTTCACAAGATACACACAGACAACTATCCATGATGGCCTCCTGGTACAGTACCGCAAACAATGGTAGTTGTTGTCCTCCTAGTGTGGCGGCAACGGCCGCCACGGCTCTACATTATCGACACAGACCACTGGGAACTCCTCATTGCCCTTCCTAAATCCAACTGGAAGGAGTTGACCCTATGATGTCAACGTGCTAGCATTAACTAGTTCTCTATTATTGTCTCTCCCTTGATGTCTCTCCCTTTTACGGGTAAGACTTGATTGGGCTCTCATGTTACTACAACTATCAGAGGGCAATGTTTTTCAGCGCTTATTGTTGTGTCTTGTGAAAGCCTTGACTACCCCTCCATTTATAAGAGGGTCAGAGTCAGGGTTTTCAAATCAATTGGAAGTCGAATAGACAGATTTTCACAAATTTCTTGTTGTTGTAAATCACAAATCGGTCACTTCACTACTAAACCAGTCAGTTCAAAGTCGGTCAATTTAATACTTGAATCTGTCGGTTAACTATATTTCCTATTCACAAATATATTGGATTTCAATGTGATGATTAATACACAACATGACGTCAAAATCAATCATTGATCCAGTCTTATGGTTCACTCAACCAGTCAATTCACAATATGAACCGGTCGACTCACATTCTAAGCCGGTTGATTCAGTTTTGAACCGGTCGATTCACATTTTGAACTGGTCATTGCACTTTTGAACTAATTGATTCAAAATCTAGTTCAGCCAATGTACAACCATTGTTATTTAAATTGACCTGACACTTGAGTCGATCGACTCACATTCTCAGGCAGTCAATGTTCATCCAATGTTATTTAAATTGAATGTATAAACACTTTAGTAATCAAGTTAAACCCTATTCATGAGTAAGCTCCTTTTCCAGATGTATCCTATGTGTGTGACCCTATAGGTCCCAAGTTACGTTGGCAATGAATGTCCAAACTAAGTTATGACATGACAAGCACTAAGTGGTATCTAGCAACACAACATTGCTACCCAAGTAATTGGAAAGTTTGAGAATAACTTCAACCTACAATTCATGATCAATGTTACAATGATAGTATTGTTCCTTTGTCTCTAATATATGGATTGAACTTGAGGCATGGAATTGTCATCTTCTTAATGTTCAATCGATATTCCTTGAACTAGAGCAGAGTGTATGAGATGCATGTGAGCTCACATATTACATATTGAGTCACATGAGTATGACCATATGTTTCTCAGTCTCTCTTATCAAGCGGCAAGGATATCAATCTCCTATAGGAGGGACAAATCCCATCTACATCACTCACAATCAATCCCCATGTATCACAATGTACCTGTGACGTCTGTTGCCAAACATCGATTAAGATTAATGCGGAAGCGGTCGTTAACAGTGGAATTACTGAAAATTACTAAAAATTTAAAACTTTTTACAAGAGATCCATAAACGGAAAAACTCTTTCATAAAGAACCAAAGTCACTTATTTACATTTCGGTTCATCAGTACATCTCTTGTACCATTCCTTCTCGAGAGTTACAAACATCAACTGCCCAGTTAACTATACATAGGCAGGATAAAAATCTTGAGGCATCAAGCCAAAAATCTCAGATCAATATTAAACTAATTACTGACTCCTAGGACCTGAGAGTACAGAGACGACACATAGGACTCTCTATATACAGGACATGACAGCCAGTGTCTCCACCTGAGGATTCACTACTGTCCTTGTTGTTGTTGCTGTTGTTGTTCTTCACCCGCTATAGGGTTTCTACCTCTTCTTTGGCGTCTACCTAAAAAGTTGAATCCCACGGGGTGAGACAATTGAAAATTGTCCCAGCGAGAGATATAACTCTCTGCCAGAAACATTATTATTGAAAATAATAGAATAAAACTGAGCAGAAGAATCAAAAATATTCAACACAAGTCAAGTCAATGTATAAACATATTAGAGCAGTATTCTCTATTTAATTCCTTTCATCTATATCTTGATAAAGCAGCATGTCATTATGCAATAATGAATATAAAGAACATGTATATCACTTATTCGACTAAGACATACTAAGCAATGTATCATCAACCATTGATTCTCGTATTTCAACCCTAAGCAAATACGCTACGTGGATGATTACATTTTACAAACATACTTAAGCCCTAAGGAGATGAGGTATACCGCTCATACTCCAACCGACCATTGCGAAATCGAAATCGGTACCATACATAGGTCAATAGAAGAGATGGATTCCCATGACCTCGTCTTCCTCAGTCAGTGTGAGGACCAAATACAGGACATCTAGTGTCTCTGATAAATAGCTCTCCATGGTATACTGGCAACTTCTCTGTTAGAGTTACAGTGGCATGATGTACTCTCTTTGCAATCGAGAGACATTATATTTATCTCACATCGATTCGGAATTAACATCATCGGGAGATTAATGGTACATCCATCTCGACATTTATAATGAAGGATTGAGAGATTTAATGATTACCTCACATCAATTCCTCCATTAGGGCGTAAGGATATTCGCACCCATAGCCCCCACATACTCAAAAGTATGCCCTCCAGGAGTTCCCATAGGAAAAACCTGTTTCACCATCACAAAACTACTGACGATGTTGGATCTATGGTCAGGGCTCTACATGATACCATTTCACTTGATTAATTAAGTACATTACAATATTCTTTTAGCATCAAGCATGTTTTCAAACATAAATCATTATAACAAATGCTACAATGAATGAGTACTATTTCTATCAAGTTCTTTTCAAAGCTTTATTAAACATTGGGACCTCAATCCCTTATTACATCAGGGTATTCTCATCCCTTATCATCTCATCATCATGGTTATGAAATATGGGTGTTCAAACCTTTAATTAATCAAAACATTTGTTACCACTTCATTAGGTAACTTAATGCCTTCAGGTTACCTGGCCAATGTAAACATAATAATTATAGTGCAGGTATTTCACATGGCTCTTAAATCCCATTAATATCTCTTGTTACCTCTCACTAGGCAACACAGCATTTTATGGCTCACAAGGCCCATAAATCAATTTCAATAGTAAAACATCATAGCTCATGCCTGGCTATGTCCAACATCTCATGAAACCTGCATAATAAGTGCACATGATAACAATTATGTCAATCACATATCAACACCATGCATTGTAAGAGTAACATCACTATTTCCTCATTTGAGTTAGAATTTCCGAATTTATGTCAATTAGGAATACTTTATCTCATTACCCAGGTTTGGGTTATGATTTATCATCATATTGCCCAGAATTAGGGTTACATACACTATAACCCAAGATTAGGGCTCCACATATCTTTATTCTATAATAGTGTAGGATTTCATATCACAGTATCACATACCAGTACATAGCATTACCTTGAATTAGGTTTTACATCACATTATCATGATTTCATCTTGACATCACCCTTATCTAGGGTTCCACATGACATCACCCTCACTTAGGGTTTCATATGGCTTCACCCTTGATTAGGGTTTCTCATAACATCATCCTCAATTAGGGTTTACTATTCACATCCAATCAAGGTTTATCATTAAAATACCCTGAATTAGGGTTTCTCATGTCATTACCCTAAATTAGGGTCATACCATTACCATAGATTAGGGTTTCACCTATCAATGCCCTCAATTAGGGTTGGGACTCATCAACCTTCTTAATTAGGGTTTCATGATCTCTTATCAAGGATCATACCCTAATTACACAATCATTCTTGTTGAAAGTGTTGAAACTTAACCTCTACATGATTATCATTCATGTAGGAAGTTCTCTCTCTCTTATCTTCTATAAGATGATACCTACTTCAGACTTGATTAGATTAGGTCAACTCAACTTGAATGAAGGTTGACACAATGTATTATGTTATTTCTTCCATAATCATTAAAGATTAATCATTCAAAAGATACTAATCACCCTATCTTATTTAGGGTACAATTATTATAATCACCTTTGACTTACATCATGTAATGATCAATTAAACAATTGATATTTAATCACCTTAAGTGTCCATACGGTTTTATTTAATTATTTCCCAAACGGTCTTGGTCACTTAGACCTCAAACGGACTTGACAAACCAGACCTCAAACGGTCTTGCTTGAAAGTCCTTCAAACGATCTAAGACCATTTAGACCTCCAAACGGTCTAGGTCTAACGGTTTGGAATCGTTTAGAACTTTATGCTCAAAATCGTTTAACCAAAACATTCATGAGATCGATTGGGCCTCAAATGGTTTGGGATCGTTTGGTCCCAAATGGTCTTGAGACTGTTTGGTCCCAAATGGTCTTGAGACCGTTTGGACTCAAACGGTCTTGAGACCAATTGGACCAAAGAGGGTCTCAACCGCTCATATTGAATTAGGGTTTCCAAGATTGATTCCCTCATCGATTGAATTCATGTAACCACTCATCAATTGAACCTAAACACCATTCTTCAATTGAGCTTAATAAACCCTCCTTCAGTTGACTTAAATCTTCAATTGATCATCAATTAGGGTTTTGAACCTAATTGGATTAGAGTTTGAAATCAATGAACCTTCAATATTAGTCATTGTGGAACTAGTTACTTTGAAATCATTAGACCACCAATCCAATTTGGGCATGACCTGACCTCAAACGGTCTTGAGGTCATTTGGATGACCTCCAAATGGTCTTGAGACCGTTTGCCCCATCAATCATGAAAATTTGTGAAATTCAATTAGGGTTTAGTCCATTGGATTGATCACCATATTAGCTATTAGTTGCATTTCAACTTGACACCTTTGGATCTTCAACCACCCCATCATGCTCAACCCTAGACCTCGAAACAGTCTTGGTTGACCTCCAAACGGTCTTGAGACCATTTGGGTGATCTCCAAACGGTCTTGAGACTGTTGGGGTTAATCAACCCAAAGTCTTAACTCAATCAATTACAAATTCAGCACTTAACTCGATTAGGGTTTGGTACTTGATGGACCTTCAACTAATGAACCCTTTGAAATTAATCAATTATATTTAATGGATCATCAACCATCATCATTAACATCAAATCTCCAAACAGTCAACTGTGGTCAACTCTTCCAAACGGTTTGAAATCGTTTAGCTCCTAACGGTTTGATGAAACCGTTTAATTCCAAACGATTTTGTTGAAACCGAATGGACAACTTGTTGAAACCGATTGGAATAGGATTTCCTTGGGAAAAGTGTCCAAGATGATGTCATCATCATCTTCCTTCGTTCATTCAAAAGCTACTACCGTTTTCATGGAAATTACAGCAATGAATCAAGGGAGTTCCAAATAGAACAAATCGATTAACAAATAATGGAGAATTGAATACAATAACAACATTTAAGGGTTTAAGTTATATAACCTGCCTTCAAATCTGATTCAAAGCTTCAAGATCCATGACTCAAATGGTGGATGAAGCTTTAACAACTGCCCAAGGTCCGTGCTCAAGCTTTTGGATGAAAGGATTGGCTAGAGTTGGAAATCGAGTGGAGAAAACAAGAAATCAAGCATTGATTTTCGGTTTTCACCATGAAACCAAGGTGAAAGAAGGTCAAGAACTTACCAACAGGTTGGGGATCGTCCTTCTCCTGCTCCTAAGCTCTCTTGTGGTCAGCCAAAGCAAGAAGAGGAAGGAATTCTGAAAAAGAGTCCATGTATGGGTGGAAAATGAGATATGTATAAGGAAATCCAAGGAAAGAGAATATAGAATTAATTCTTTTAATTTCCAAAATTATTGCCACATTTTCCCCCTCAACTACTTGGCCACGAAGATATCTTCTTCCCCTTGCAAAACCTCTTCATTATCCAAAAAATTAAAGGGAAAGAAATTAAGCACCTTAATCATATTATACTAATATCCCATTTTAGTGGATATTACTTTTTATTAACTTAATGTGAGTGGGCTCTCCACTCACACAAGATATTTTCGTGCCTTTGCAAGGCACAAGCTCGTCCAACCCCTTTGCAAATTCATCCCTCAACTTTTTCTTGAAGGGATTTTCAATTAATATATTTCTTTTTGCATTAAATTGAATTAAAGTTCCATTTATGCTTAAATCTTGATTATTTTAATATCAAGATTCTCTCTCCTCCAAATTATTTCAAATGAGGTGCCCCTCTCATTTTATTTGCTCTACATGATGACAAGAAACATGGGGGACCCTCTAGAAGTTCTATTTTGCATATTGAACCCTAGGTTTTGGGTAAATTGCACATTACACCAAAACTAGGTTTTAATGCACAAAGATTGCTCAGCAAGCTCTATCTTGGTGCTCAAGCTTGTGGAAGCCATACCACTGCATAATTCTCATTCTTATGATGATTCAACATATGAGGAACATTTTATCATGTACAATTTGCAAGTTAACCCCTCAACTTGGGTAATTTGCACATTAGTCCAAAACTAACAAAATAATGTTTCAACATTATTCAAAAAGGACTGAAATTGAAATATAAGTTCCTCTTGAGCCTTAATTATTTTTCAAGAAATAAGATCAAGCATCTAATTACCTTTATTAAGCAAAACACATAGGGTTAAAACATAACCCAGGTCAGGGATTTTATAAGTTATCCACCCCTTACAAGGATTTCGTCCCTGAAATCATCAATAAAAACATTAAGAGAAAAGAGTAGGGTATTTCCCCCTCATCTCTTCCTCTAGTTCCCATGTAGCTTCTTCAATGCCACGGTGATTCCAGAGGACTTTTACAAGAAAAATGTCTTTCTTTTTCAACTTTTTAATTCTTTTATCAAGGATTATCACAGGTCCTTCAACATATGAAATATCATCGTTTAATTCTACCTCCACATGTTGTAGAACTAACTCTGTGTCAGGATGACATTTCCTTAGCATGGAAATGTGGAACACTGGATGCAACTTATGCAACTCAGGTGGTAACTCCAGCTTATAATCTACCATTCCAATCCGTTCAATGATTGGATAAGGCCCCATAAATCTAGGAGCTAACTTTCCCTTCCTTCTAAATCTAAGAACTCCTTTCTAAGGTGAGACCTTGAGATATACTCTATCTCTAACTTGGAACTCTAAAGGTCTTCGCTGTTTGTCGGCGTATGATTTATGTCTATCCTATGTAGTCTTTAACTGTTGTTGTATTACTTTAATCTTCTCAGTTGTCTGTTGCACAAGCTCAGGACCCAAAAGTTGATATTCTCCAGTTTCATACCAACACAAAGGAGATCTACAACGTCTACCATATAAAGCTTCATATGGTTCCATGTCAATACTATGCTGATAGCTATTATTATAAGCAAACTCTATCAAGCTCAGGTGTAGATCCCAACTTCCTACAAACTGAAGGACACATGCTCTAAGCAAATCCTCCAATGTTTGTATGGTCCTTTCAGATTGTCCATCTGTCTGGGGATGAAAGGTTGTACTAAACCTTAACTGTGTACCCAAAGCTTTGTGAAGTCGCTCCCAAAAACGACTCGTAAACTGGGGACCTCTATCAGAAACAATGGTAACTGGGACCCATGCAGTCGTACTATCTCATCTACATATAACTGTGCCAACCTTTTAGAAGTGTAGGTTGTTTTGACAGGTAAGAAATGTGTTGTCTTTGTCAACCTATCAACTATCACCCAAATGGAATCATGACTTTTGGTTGTTCTAGGCAAACCAACCACAAAGTCCATGGTTATATGATCCCATTTCCACTGCGGTATAAGCAAAGGTTGCATTGTTCCTGCGGGCTTTTGATGTTCAGCTTTAACTTGCTGACACACCGGACATCGCATAATAAGCTCAGCTACATCCTTCTTCAATCCAGGCCACCAATACATATCCTTTAAGTTATGATACATCTTGGTGCTTCATGGATGCATAGAATACATTGAAGAATGAGCTTCTTCCAAAACTAACTTTCTCAAGACATTGGCATCAGGTACTACCATCCTACCATGGTAATAGACTACCTAATCTTTTGACTCATGAAAGCCATCTCGTTTCTCACTACCATATTCTGACCTAATCTGCTGAACTACATCATCAGCTTGTTGTGCTTCTTTAATCTGCTGTCTCAGAGTTGGTTTTATGTGCATCTCAGCTAGCAACCCGGCTAACAATGATACTTTTAGCTGTACATTGTCTTGCCTTAAAGAGATAGGCATATTTCTCTTGGAGCACACTAAGGAGTTTAGTTGTGCTTTATCTAAGGTTGGTGTTGCTGATTTCCTACTTAATACATCAGCCACAACATTAGCCTTCCCTGGATGATAATCAATTGTATAATCATAATCCTTGATTAACTCCATCCAACGGCGTTGCCTCATGTTCAACTCATGTTGTGAGAAGATGTACTTTAGGTTCTTATGGTCTGTGAAAATATGGAATGTCTCTCCATAAAGATAATGTCTCCAGATTTTCAAGGCATGGACTACAGCAGCTAGCTCTAGATCGTGTGTCAGATAATTCTCTTTGTGTTTCTTAAGTTGTCTAGAAGAAAAAGAAATCACTTGCTTATCCTGCATCAACACACATCCTAGTCCATTCTTATATGCATCACAGAAAACCATGTACCCCTTTCCTTTCTCAGGTAACACCAACACAGGTGCATTTGTCAACCTTTCTTTCAACACCTGGAAAGAATGTTGACACTTGTCATTCCAGATAAAAGGAACTTCCTTCCTAGTCAACTTGGTCAGGGGTAAAGCTATAGAACTAAAGTTCTTAATGAACCTCCTGTAATAGCCTGCCAACCCTAGGAAACTGTGAATCTCTGTCGGTGTTTTCAGCTGTTCCCATTGCAGGACAGATTCTACCTTTTTAGGGTCAACACGGATACCTGAGGCAGATATTATGTGTCCTAGAAAAGAAACTTCTGGTAACCAGAATTCACATTTGCTAAACTTAGCATATAACTTATGCTCTCTTAGCAAAGTTAGAGCTTGACGGAGGTGCTGCTCATGTTGTTGAGCATCTCTACTGTATATCAAGATGTCATCTATAAAGACGACTACACACTGATCAAGAAAAGGTCAAAAGATTCTATTCATGAGTTCCACAAAATGCAGCTGGTGCATTAGTTAGTCCAAACGACATAACTATGAACTCATAGTGACCATACCTTTATCTAAAGGCAGACTTAGGTATGTCACTCTCCTTAATATGCAACTGATGATATCTTGACCTTAGATCTATCTTAGAGAAGATAGTTGCACCACGCAACTGATCAAACAGGTCATCTATCCTTGGCAAAGGATACTTATTCTTTATAGTTACTTTATTTAACTGTCTGTAATCAATGCATAACCACATCTATTTGTCCTTCTTCTTAACAGAGAACCGGAGCACCCCATGGTGAAGTACTCGGTCGGATAAAACCCTTCTCAAGCAACTCTTGCAGTTGTTTCTTGAGTTCTGCCATTTCAGCAGGCGCCATCCTATACGGTGTTTGTACTATAGGTTGCGTGCCTGGGATTAGATTAATGTCAAAATCAATCTCTCGAGGTGGAGGTATACCTGGAAGTTCCTCAGGAAACACATCTTCAAATTCCCTGACTACTGGAACTTCGTAAGGATTAGAACTCTCCATGGTGGTATCTACCACATGCGCCAAGAATGCAAAACATACTTGCCTCATCAACTTCTCAGCTACCATAGCTGACACAAGACAGGTTGGAAGAATCTTTCTATCTCCTTCAAAGATCCATGTGTCACTATCATTTGTGAACACAGCTTGCTTGGACTCACAATCCAAGACAACCTTGTACTTTTCTAGGGTGTCCATCCCAAGAATTATATCAAACCCATGCATCTCAAGTGGTATAAGATCCACTTGAATGCGATGTTCAAAAAAGAAAAGAGTGCAGGGAGAACACACCTCCCCCAACACTGCAGATTCCATTAAAGGAGTTTCTAACTTCAAACTCTTTGCCCTATGACCAACTGTTATATTGCAGTCAAGAATCACTCTTTTAGTGATAAAAGAATGCATACCACCCGGATCAATTAAAATAGATACGACGCAGGATGTAGACAAATAAGAATAAAATAGTTCCATCTGACCTGTCACAACCCGAGGGTTGACTACTGCATCAGGTTGATTCATCGTATAGAATCTCGTTGTTGTTGGATTTTAGGGGAGGCAGAGAAGGCAGCGGAAATTAAAAAAAATTCTCCTCCCCAAACCCAGAACAAGGAAACGCGTCAACGTCTATACAATAGGAAAGGATGGTTTGTGGAATCATACCTTGTCCCGAGGCTTGCTCGGCGACAATACCTCGCGGCTTGTGCGGTCTTCACCTCCGGTCTTGGACAGTGTATGTGCAGCTCCTGGTCGCACCGGGACTGACGACTCCTCCTCTAACCGGACTGTCGGGATTGACAGTTGTCCTCCTGAGCGGCAGAAACCTCCCGCCTCTGAAGTAGTCCACACAGACCACCTGGAACTCCACACTCCTTGTCCCACAAGGAGTTAGAAGGAGTTGCACCCTCCTGTCGATGTACTAGTCGCCAAAACACTCTCCTTCTACCAGTAGCAACTGCAGTTGCCCTTCCCTTGTTGCGCCTCCCTTTGCGGGTAGCACTTTCTCGGGCTCTCTCTCGGTTACCAAAACTAGAGAGAACGACAACTTTGCAGAGCAACTGGTTGCACTGAGTTGTTGTCTGAGAATCCCCCAATACCCCTATATATAGGAGGGTCATGGGACAGGGTTCTCCATCCCAGGCAATATGGGACTAAAGCAGGAGTAGAAGGGTTCGAGATTTTCCACCAAAAACAACCAACTCGCAACCTGAACCGATCGTTTCACAACTGAAACGGTCGGTTGGGGACCTGAACTGGTCGGTTGGGACACCTCAACCGGTCGGTTCACAAGTGAACCGGTCGGTTGGTGGTCCTGGTCGGTTCCCGATTGACTTTCCTTCTTTTGTTTCTAATTGGTATCGAATGCCAATCCTATTTCCCAATCAAATTGGGCAATTGAAACGAAAGGAAAATTCTCACCAATCCTATTTTCCCAAGTTGCTCGGTTGCACCAATTGAATCGATCGTTTCAACACTTGAAGCAATCGGTTCACCCTGATCATGAGTCGATCGGCTCAACACTTGAGCCGACCGGCTCACCAAGCTCAGCCGACCGGTTCATCACATGAACCGATTGGTTGGGAGTACAGGTTGTGCAGAATCAGTCAATTGTGATTTCAATCAATCTGATACTCCAATCAATGTGTCCAACACCTTGAACATTATCATATTGAGCTATCAATTGATTGAGTGTTTAATTGAACTACTAAACTCCTTTAGTAATCAATCTAATCATTGCTTGTGGACAAAACTCCTCTTCCAGGTTAAATCCTATGTGTGTGACCCTGTAGGTCCATTTCACATTGGCAGTGAAATTCCATAACACTTATGACATCACAAGAAAAGAGCGGTGCCTAGTCACACATCAGTGCTACCCAAGTGAAAGTAGAAGGTTGGAGAACAAATTTCAATCCTACAATCTGTGAAGGGTGTTACAGTGAATGTATAATTTCTTT
The DNA here is from genome assembly GCA_963693085.1 of Alisma plantago-aquatica. NCBI lineage: Eukaryota > Viridiplantae > Streptophyta > Magnoliopsida > Alismatales > Alismataceae > Alisma > Alisma plantago-aquatica. The sequence continues at coordinate 12,483,052 of OY856414.1, read as the reverse complement.
GTCACTGATATCCCGAATGAACTCGAGGCATGGAACAATCATCCTGTCAACGTTCATTCACTTTCTTGATCTCAGAGCAGATTGGAAGAGATATGTATGACATCAATATCACATACTGATTCACACATGCGTGCGCATGCCTATCTCAATCCTACTCATCAAGTGGCCTTGGATATCAAACTCCCTCAGGAGGGACAAATCCCATATCTATCACTCACCCCTCCAAAGCCCCATGTGTCAAAGCCACCCAATCATCACCTTTATAACAATCCATGTTTCAGGACTGCGTTTGATGATGTCAAAGTGTGCCCAACGACATCTGTTGATTGTAGTGATTTTAGGTCAAAGAATCACACTCACCACCATCACTGTGAGTACTGACTGTGACTACCATGTCATGGTTCCATGTGTCAAACTCAAGGTGGGTCTGTCTGGTACACTTGTTCTCTAACAAGTACCTATGTGTTTTGGTTTGATATCTCTATATCATGACTAATGAGATTCTGTCATCAACCAACACCACAATCTAGTCTTGTGTGTCATTGCTGTCTATCTACCTTCTACAATGACATCCGACTAGGGACATAATAAGAATGTACAAACTCTTAGCATCCGTATGATCTCATCGTTTAGGTCCTCAACCTGAAAGCATACGTCATTGAGTACTATCATTCTCTAGACATTCAATCTGTTCTATCACTATCTCATATGACTGAACCAGAAAGAATTGGAAGCTTGCCTTTGATGTTTATCAAATCAATCTTAATGTATCCCACCAATCATCCCATGATTGGCTCTCAGGGCATACATACCAACAGACTCCCACTTGCACTGTGAGCCAATCACCCTTGAATCATATTCATAGTGATCTTCAAACATGTCCCACATGTTACTGTGCTCTTGTGCCAACATAGTGAGTTATGGCAACATTTTGCCAAAGTCAGTATTAATTGCATGTCTCACATGTCTTCGCTGTACGTCACACGTATGAGATGGAGTTGCCGTAATATGCGATCCAGTATTCCTTTGCTAACCTTTAGCCACATTGCATGATCAAGGATTCCATACTTGTCATCAATGACCGAAATATATATAAGTTCATCTCATGAACTTCTAGATCCATATAGTATCCACTACTGTTCTCTAACATATGGATACTCGACATTTCCTTTTAAAAGGCTTTATTGGAACACTTCCAATTATTAACAAACTTTCACTTTTATATATCCTATATATATTTTGCGATTAATTTTCTATCCTTTCGGAAGTTCGCATCAATGTAACTCTTTACATTGAACTCTTCCTTATCTCCATAGAACTAGTACTTCTCAAGTACTTATCAAGTTCTCATGGTATTCCAGTAACCCTTACTGGAAGTAGACAGACATCCACTCGTCATGTCCCACATACAAGACGATGAATGCATTTTGTTCTTTCCATGTCGATACATGCAAGATAATGGGATGATTACATACATGATAGATCCATATCTATTCTTAGTGTTCCCATTCTTCATAAGAATTGGACACTTGGCTTTGGGATACTAACTCCATGTAATATGGACAGGTTTTCTCCCACTGAATCTGTGCATACTGAACCCTTCAGTACAGATTGCCAATGTATGCTTTCTCTTTTCAGGTCAAGAGGTTTTTCGAGAACTATCTCTATAGATCTCTATTCCTATCACATAGGAAACATCTCTATCTTCCTTAAAGATAATTTCCACTTTTGGATTTCCATTTTAGAACATTTCATTTCACATCAATATGTGGAATGCGAACACACTCCCACTAAATCATAGATCCCTTCTTTATTTTTGACATATCAGTCAAACCCTTTGACTATATCATCAAAGTAAAGATCCAATTCTAAGTTGCTTGTACTCAATCAATCACATTGATTAGTCTATTGTAACTTATGGACTTCATTTGCATTAGTGGATTCATAAACCTTATAGGTTGTGTCACGTACACATCCTTGTTTTATTCCTCATAGGAATGCGGTTTTAGTATCCATATGCCAAATGTCTTAGTCATTAAGTTGCAATTAACAAGAATCATCCTTCTCAAAATGTTATCCATGTGTCTTAACACTTAAGACTTATTTGCACTTATGGATTTCATCCAATGGGTGCTACCATCAAGGTCATACCTTATGTGTTACAACCCCAATTTTTTGGGATCATCTAGTGAGAAATGTAATTTCTCATATTAAAGATAATTGAACAAAGAATGGTATAATTTGCTTTGGATACATGGATTTCGTTTACAATAGCCTTGATGTTTGTGTTGTGGGCTTTATTGGCTATTGGGCCCAATAACAAGGAAATAACAAGGAAATTCAATTAGTAAATGGATAATTGAATTTTTAAGAAAAGAAATATGTAGAAACCTCTAGAAGGCAAATCCAAAAAGGATTTCGTGCCTCTTGGGTTCCTTGGGTACCAAGAAGTCCAAGGTTGCAAAAAGAAAACAATAAGAGAAGAAACGTTTAATTAAGTATTTCTTTATTAAGAAATAAATTGAAAATAATGATAAAATGTGGAAAATGAGTGGAAAGAGGCATAAAAGAGATTTCTTGGTGAAATTTCGTATCCATGAGGTTGCTAATACTAAAAGGAATGCCAATGAAAGAAAAATAAAAAGAAATGAAAAAGGAGTTCCATTTAATAAAGAATTTCAATGGGAAAATGGAATATATAAGAAAAGGAATAAAGGATGATTAAAAGGCTAAAATATATTTTCCCAAAATAAGTTTTTGAGTTATAAAGGATCCTTGGGGTTCAAGGAACTCAAAATAATTGAATAATGGTCAAGGAAATAAAGAATATGTGGAAAATACCATTAAATAAGAGATAACTTGAAACTGAAGTAAAGGACTCGTTTCCTTGGGATGATGACTCCAATTTTTTCACAATGAAAGATAGACGTATAAACTACTTTCCTTTAAAATTTGAGGCCAAAAGGACTTATGGATTGGGAGTTATTAAATTTTCAAGTTATCTTTAAAATAAGGACTTTCCTTGTATAATTGGGAATTTTTTTCCTTTTCTGTTTAAGCGGGGTAATTGTGTCCGTTGGATCGTGATCCAGCGGATCGGGCTCATCGTCTAGAGTCCCACAGGGACGCGGACTGTAGCACATTTACAGGAAGGGGAAACTCTCCCCACCGTTTTCTCACGATCCAGCGCTTGTGTGCTTGTGTAAACTTTCTCGTTGAGTCCGGGCGTGAGAAGAGAACCTTCTCGACCCTACTTTGTGGGGTTCTCGTTGCCTATTCACGAAACGCCCAATTGGGCTAGAAGTCTGTTGGTAGCGGGGTTAAGAAAACCCTAGAGGGGCCTTCGCACCCTATAAATAGGGGTCATCGTAGTTTGGTGCTCCTTCACGATCTAAAACGGTGGTTTTCTAAGCCCTATTGCTCGCTCTCTTCACCCAGTTGCTCGCACTCCGGCGAGAAGGTCTTCGCGGCGCCGCCGCTGGTTCTGTTTAGAAGTCAAGGGAGGACGACGAGCAAGGATCATCAAATCTTGGACCATCGTGCGCCTCCCAAGATCCAACATTGTTGGAGCAGCGCGCGGGTTTAGCTAAAGTGGGTGGAACGAGTCGTCGCTGACCGTTGATCAGGAGTCCATCGTGGACTCGGCAACATCTGACCGTTGGGCGCGACTTAGCCCACACACAGGACGATAGTGGGAGAGCGTGACGCGGACTGTTAGATCCGGACAAGGACCATCGGCGCACAGATCAAGCGGCTACCGAATTTTCGGTAAATTCTTCTCTCTGCCTAATAATCAAGATAAATGATTTTTCTTGTTAAAATCATAGTAATTGCTAGGAATCTCGAATAAAGAAACTTTATATATGAAAGTTGAGTAGAAAATTACAAGGAATCACCTGATTCCAGTTCGTTTTGCAAAAGTACTTTAATGACTAGTAAAATGCATTTCAAGTTATTTGAAAACCCTAATTGCATGAAAGAGATGTTTCTTTGTAACATAATGGGTTGAATAGAGGGTTATTAACCTAATAATTAATAATGTGGAGTTTTCATCCATTTTAATTGCAAATATGACTAAATTAGGGTTTAAGACTATGAATGAAATATGATGAACATGAAAACCCTAATTTAGGAAGGAAACCATGTTATTTTGATAAAGTGCTAAATAATGATCCTAAAATTTTTAGGAATATTAAAAGGAAATAATTTAAAGGTTTTACATGGATTTGATGAATTAGGGTTCATAGTAATTGAAAATGAAAGCAAAACCCTAATTTTCAAGAAAACCCTAAAATTGGATAGAAACCCTAAAGGACATAATGATATTGGATAAATATTAATAAAAGTAAATTTGTACTTTTATTTCAGGGTTTCTATGCCTTTGCTTGTTACTTGGATATTCTATTTCTTCATACTTGATTCTGTATCTGAAACTGCAATAAGAGGTATGTGGTTACATTTATGGCTATACCGCATAGTTTTTCGAGGATTTACCGACGTTTTCCTAAATGTGTGAAATAACTGTTGGATGTTTTAATTCCTGCCTCTATAAAGTGACTATGGCTATCACTATGAGTATATATGTATGACTAGCTAGATCCGAGTCCACCCCTGTGGCTATGTCAAGGCTAAGGATAACCTAGAGAAAGGTCTAGGGTATCATGAGTCAGAAACTGGGATACACATGTGTAGTGCCATGAGACTCTTAGCATACCATGAGTTAAGGAGTGGACTACCCACGGGTAGTGCCATGTGACTCAGCCCTAGAAATTGATTCACCTATTAGGTGAAGTCATGAGGGGTAAATTGGGAATCTACCATAAGGGAGGTAGTATCCAGGTCCACTGCAGGGATAGTGCAGGGGATAGGGTACACATGGATCGCGTAGTTATACTTAAAACGTAATATTTTTTGTTAATTGATAATTGAATGCAATAATTTGTTATAGATAATTGCACGATTAGTGAATCCCCCCACATACCAGCTTTGGCTGACCGACGTTTTGTTTGTCGGCGTTTTAGGTACAAAACGAAAATGACAAACAGTAATCCGTCATATTGTGAAATATACTAATTAAAGTCCAAGGAGGATTAGTTAGTTAGCCTGAGTTCTGGATAGAAGTTTTAGAATTCCAAATTTTCAAAGGTATGTAAAAGTTTTATTTATTACTACTTTTCAGTTTAGTCTAGTAGAATTTATTAATTGTTATCAATTAATTGCTGAACCTTGATCCGGAAATTATGTGTGCGGCTTTGACCTCTCGGTCTCCCTTAATTGGGGGTTATCAGAGGTGGGGTCGTAACATTTGGTATCAGAGCTGAGGTTCTCCACTTAATTGTTAATAATTATTAAATTTTACAAACTCCGTAGTACCCAAGGGAGTTATTAGAGGATTTTCCGAAAGACTGAGGTGTCTAGAAAAGGATCACTTCCGGGGGCTGGCAAAATTTTCCTCCGCGCCGCTAGTCGGAATACGAGGACTCCCGAAATGTGTGACTGCCTAGCCGATGTCCTAGGATTTGAATCGAAATAAGACACCTTTAGGATTTTCTCATCTTATTCATCCTTCTCATCCCAAATTCTGTTAAGGACCTTAAGGATTAGGGTTTTCTCTCTCCTCCACACCCTCTTGAGGTATGGGTAAGGTTAATAAGGTTTAAGGAATCCTCCACCAAATTAATGAAAGGCATGTAAATAAGATGTCATGGACATAAGCTTAATAGATTGAGCGCAAACTAAAGAATAGATACATGCTTAGGTCGTATGACATAAGTTGTCATGTCCTCAGAAGAGACCTGAGGCTAGACCTTCTTGACACGAGGATAAGTTAGTCTTGGAGAAAAAGATCTCCATTTCAAGTAGAGACCTGGCACATCCTCAGAGGATGATGCTAACCCTAACCCTAAGTGAAGGATAGAGATGAGTTGGACCAGGTGCTTAAAAGGACATGCCTTTGGGATGCCATATGACCCATGGGTGACCTAGCACCTTTGGCAACCCAACCCTGGGAAGGGTCGTGTATGTTAGGGTAAAGGATAGTTTCATAGATGAGGATGATAGTGAAGGACCTTAGAAACCCTATGAGCTTGTGCAAGTAGGGTATAGCTGGCACCTAGGGCACGTCATAGTGCTGACAGTAGGATGAAACCCTGGATAAGGATTTATGATGGAGCATGAAGGGTTATGGATGATCTTGAGCAAACATGAGTTCAACCCTAAGCTTCACCCATGTAGAGGATGTTTTTGAGGTTAATCCTTCATGAAGAGAGGACCTCTAATGGTGAGGTTGGTTGTAGGGTTATCTCTAGAGAGAGAGCAGGAAACCCCTCCAAGAAGGTCGTAAACCTAGACCCCGACACATGAGGAACAGTGAGGAGTTGAGGATCATGTGACCTAAGTGGATGATAGAGGTTGCCTCATGCATGATCCGACAAGGCTGTTGCCTTTAGAGAAACCAAACCCTAGAGAGTGAAGATGAAGCCTCTGGTGCCTATGTGCCTGCGGTATGCGTGTTTACCTTCTGAGGCAGGAAGAAGAGCTCCTTAGACCTAGAAAAGTTTAGTAGCAGGTTATGAGGCCTTGTACCTTGTTGGTTGTCCTTAAGGAGGACCCAACCCTAAGTGTTGCTCGAGTTGAAGGATGACAGGAAGTGCATGTCATGCCTTTTGCATGCTTGGTTCGTAGTTAAGAGATAGAGCATGTGGTTGGACACCTACAGGTGAACCTAGGGTTCCTAGGCCTAAGAGGGGAAGTGGTGTACCTAATGCTCATAATGAGAAGTCGAGTTCCTATAGAAGCGAGCATGGTACTCCTCATGAAAAAGGGGAAGTCCCTTAAGTTTAAGGTGTGTTTGATGGACCCCTCATAGCTAGGATGATGATAAAGGAAAGTATGATCTTGATCCAACATCGAGGAAAGAGGATAAGTATGACCTAGCATGGTATAGTAGGTGTTGCTTGTGCCTTAATAGCTTGCTAGGGTTAAGTAGGCTCATGTGGAGGTAAACCCTAGACCTAAGAGCTTTTGTGACCTTGTTGTCAAGAGATAGTTTTCCTCCCATCCTGGGAGAGGGACCCCTTTGGTAGGGTGTATATCAGTTTTTTTTGGTTTAAGGTAACCTGAAGAGGTCTCACCGGATCTTGAGAAGTTAAGTGAAAAGTACATGGTATGAGAATGAACCTGTAGACCCATAGATATCCATCTCTAATTGCATATGAATGTGTTACAATGGAGGTAACCGGTATGGGGCTTGACCAAGGTAGGCAGGTTGCCATGATCCCTATGAAAGGATGGGAGCTAGCCCATGAATGCAGAAAGAGAGATGATGAAGACTTAGGTAAATAACCCTTAAGGAGGACCCAACCCTAAGTGTTGCTCGAGTTGAAGGATGACCAGAAGTGCATGTCATGCCTTTTGCATGCTTGGTTCGTAGTTAAGAGATAGAGCATGTGGTTGGACACCTACAGGTGAACCTAGGGTTCCTAGGCCTAAGAGGGGAAGTGGTGTACCTAATGCTCATAATGAGAAGTCGAGTTCCTATAGAAGCGAGCATGGTACTCCTCATGAAAAAGGGGAAGTCCCTTAAGTTTAAGGTGTGTTTGATGGACCCCTCACAGCTAGGATGATGATAAAGGAAAGTATGATCTTGATCCAACATCGAGGAAAGAGGATAAGTATGACCTAGCATGGTATAGTAGGTGTTGCTTGTGCCTTAATAGCTTGCTAGGGTTAAGTAGGCTCATGTGGAGGTAAACCCTAGACCTAAGAGCTTTTGTGACCTTGTTGTAAAGAGATAGTTTTCCTCCCATCCTAGGAGAGGGACCCCTTTGGTAGGGTGTATATCAGTTTTTTTTGGTTTAAGGTAACCTGAAGAGGTCTCACCGGATCTTGAGAAGTTAAGTGAAAAGTACATGGTATGAGAATGAACCTGTAGACCCATAGATATCCATCTCTAATTGCATATGAATGTGTTACCATGGAGGTAACCGGTATGGGGCTTGACCAAGGTAGGCAGGTTGCCATGATCCCTATGAAAGGATGGGAGCCAGCCCATGAATGCATGGTATAGTAGGTGTTGCTTGTGCCTTAATAGCTTGCTAGGGTTAAGTAGGCTCATGTGGAGGTAAACCCTAGACCTAAGACCTTTTGTGACCTTGTTGTCAAGAGATAGTTTTCCTCCCATCCTGGGAGAGGGACCCCTTTGGTAGGGTGTATATCAGTTTTTTTTTGGTTTAAGGTAACCTGAAGAGGTCTCACCGGATCTTGAGAAGTTAAGTGAAAAGTACATGGTATGAGAATGAACCTGTAGACCCATAGATATCCATCTCTAATTGCATATGAATGTGTTACCATGGAGGTAACCGGTATGGGGCTTGACCAAAGTAGGCAGGTTGCCATGATCCCTATGAAAGGATGGGAGCCAGCCCATGAATGCAGAAAGAGAGATGATGAAGACTTGGGTAAAGTTCTAAGTGAACATGTACTATAATGGTGAATCTTAAAGTCTATCCTAGGATCAGGTAGGGATAAGACCGATGAAAGTAGGAGTTGCCTAATTCCCTAGTTGCACATGACCATAGGTTTGGGAGGTAACAGCTATCATTGTCTGAGGGCCATGGGTTAGGAGATTGATCACCTTCATGAACTCATGGGACCCAAAGGGCAGATGAGTAGGGCACTCTCTTGATGCATGAGGGAAGAGGGATGACCCCAAAAGATTTGGTACCCTATAGACCTAGAGGAGATGACCAAGGATATAAACCTCAGTAGGTTCAAGACTAGTTTTCCATGGAGGTAACTTTGATATCGAAATGATTGTGATGAAGAGACATATGTGGCACGTTGCAACTTAGATGTAAAGGTGTATTGGCAAGGTGGGATGTACCATCTCTACTCATGGAATAGGAAGAACTATGTATTTGGACTGCAGCCAAATGCTTATTTCCTCTTGTTATGGGGGTGAGAGATAGGACATTACGCATGTCGTACACCAAGGATAAGATATGATGTAGGTTGGAACGTTACCATAAGGAATGGGGATAGAGAAGATATCTTACCATGGTAAAGTGAATGATACATGGATGGTTTACTAGCACCAAGAGGAATGAGGTAGTCACTTTATGAGGATGTTACTAGCATGAGCTAAGTGGACCTTACAAGTTATACCAGGATGAGTTTGGTCACCATGATGATGAAATCAGAAAGTGTTCCTAATGGAGATAGACATGGAGTTTGAAGTAATATGAAAGTGAAATACATGGAAGTGTATGTCTTTAATACCTAAGAATGTGAGGTGGTAATGGATGCTCTGGTTGAGATACATATGGCTTGTTTGACTAGAAGCTAGAAGAGGTTGTTTGGCTAACCCTAAGTTTGAAAAAGAGAGGTGTTTGGACAACATTCAGATGTAACAAGATGTGTTGAAAAGTTAAAGGTTGTTTGGTTAGCCAGTCTAGTCTTTGATGCAATGAAAGGATGGTGGTAGAACCTCAGATGCACTTCTTTGGAAGAGAAGGTGACGAAACCCTGACTAGAGCGGTTTAGGGTTTCAGAGGATTTGATCTTGAAGGAATCATGACATACAAGAAATTATGGTTGAAGATCACCATACACCGTGGAAAATGGCAATAGCACTTTGGATGCTTAAGATGAAGTTGCATGTGGTTTATGGCCATGCAATCCAGGAGGTAAAGGACGAACCCCAGTAACCCAGTGTATCGATATAGAGGACAAAAGAGTCCCTGAGAGGGAATGGGAGTTCACCACTATGGATGTTGTGATAAGTCTCCCCCTTGACCAAGAAAGGTCGGTATGCAATATGGGTTATGGTAGGTCGCCTTACCTAGATGACATGAGAAGGAAAGAGTTTTGTTAAGGGACAGATCTAGTTGAACTACCCATGAGAGAGATGGTTCAACTACCCCATGAAGCGAGTTTAAAGGTTCTTGAGATTGACCTAAAGGTTCACTTCCAAAAATTGGAAGTAGGTACATGAAGAACTCAATGTTAGTATAGTCTATCACCCCTAACTATGGTTAATATGATCCAGACTAAAGGGTCTGATGAGGGCATGTATGCTCGTTCAGGGTGATATCTAGAGACAGTTCTTGTCCTATGAAAGATGTGACAATGACCACCATAGCCAGTATCGGGTTTATATGAAGCTTTGTAAGGGAGGTTGTGTCGGTCACCACTTTAGTAAGGTGATGTTGGTGAAAAGGGCCACATGATGGTTAGAAAAGGACCACATGATGGTTAGAAAAAGGGACCCCAGTGCGTGTAGATGAAGTCACTTTGATTGTGCAAGGGCTGAAAGGAGCCTAAAAACGATGAGAGTCATGAGCAGATGCAAAGTAGACTGACATACAAGTGACTGTGGGAGAAAATGTGACATGAAAATCCGACCCCTCTAAGTTTTAACTAAGAGAGCTAAGTCCCTGACACATGGGTCCATTAGAAATGGATGGGTGGAGAAGGTTAAGATTGACCTAACCCCTCGAATGTTTTTCCATGTGTCCAATTTAGAGCACTATGTGAGGTACCCCGACTATGTGCTGAGCAATGAACCTAGTGAGCCCCAAGGGAGGCTGAAATGGCTTGAGTCACCTGTGTAGTTTATAGACGCCAGGATGAAAGCACTCAGAGAAAAGAATATGTGATAACAAAGGTTCTTTGAAAATTCCATGGGTACGGCAAAGCCACATAGGGGCCAATGATGGACATGGAAAAGTCTTATCTTGAATTGTTTTCTTGCTTGATTGAATTTTGAGGACAAAATTTCTATAAGAGGGGAAGGATGTTACAACCCCAGTTTTTTGGGATCATATGGTGAGAAATGTAATTTCTCATATTAAAGATAATTGAACAAAGAATGGTATAATTTGCTTTGGATACATGGATTTCGTTTACAATAGCCTTGATGTTTGTATTGTGGGCTTTATTGGCTATTGGGCCCAATAACAAGGAAATAACAAGGAAATTCAATTAGTAAATGGATAATTGAATTTTTAAGAAAAGAAATATGTAGAAACCTCTAGAAGGCAAATCCAAAAAGGATTTTGTGCCTCTTGGGTTCCTTGGGTACCAAGAAATCCAAGGTTGCAAAAAGAAAGCAATAAGAGAAGAAAAGTTTAATTAAGTATTTCTTTATTAAGAAATAAATTGAAAATAATGATAAAATGTGGAAAATGAGTGTAAAGAGGCATAAATGAGATTTCTTGGTGAAATTTCGTATCCATGAGGTTGCTAATACTAAAAGGAATGCCAATGAAAGAAAAATAAAAAGAAATGAAAAAGGAGTTCCAATTAATAAAGAATTTCAATGGGAAAATGGAATATATAAGAAAAGGAATAAAGGATGATTAAAAGGCTAAAAGATATTTTCCCAAAATAAGTTTTCAAGTTATAAAGGATCCTTGGGGTTCAAGGAACTCAAAATAATTGAATAATGGTCAAGGAAGTAAAGAATATGTGGAAAATACCATTAAATAGGAGATAACTTGAAACTGAAGTAAAGGACTCTTTTCCTCGGGATGATGACTCCAATTTTTGCACAATGAAAGATAGACGTATAAACTACTTTCCTTTAAAATTTGAGGCCAAAAGGACTTATGGATTGGGAGTTATTAAATTTTCAAGTTATCTTTAAAATAAGGACTTTCCTTGTATAATTGGGAATTCTTTTCCTTTTCTGTTTAAGCGCGGGTAATTGTGTCCGTTGGATCATGACCCAGCGGATCAGGCTCATCGTCCAGAGTCCCACAGGGATGCGGACTGTAGCATAGTTACAGGAAGGGGAAACTCTCCCCACCGTTTTCTCACGTTCCAGCGCTTGTGCGCTTGTGTAAACTTTCTCGTTGAGTCCGGGCGTGAGAAGAGAACCTTCTCGACCCTACTTTGTGGGGTTCTCATTTCCTATTCATGAAACGCCCAATTGGGCTAGAAGTCTATTGGTAGCGGGGTTAAGAAAACCCTAGAGGGGCCTTCGCACCCTATAAATAGGGGTCCTCGTAGTTCGGTGCTCCTTCACGATCTAAAACGACGGTTTTCTAAGCCCTATTTCTCGCTCTCTTCACCCAGTTGCTCGCACTCTGGCGAGAAGGTCTTCGTGGCGCCGCCGCTGGTTCTGTTTAGAAGTCAAGGGAGGACGACGAGCGAGGATCGTCAGATCCTGGACCATCGTGCGCCTCCCAAGATCCAACGTTGCTGGAGCAGCGTGCGGGTTTAGATAAAGTGGGTGGAGCGAGTCGTCGCTGACCGTTGATCAGGAGTCCATCGTGGACTCGGCAACATCTGACCATCGGGCGCGACTTAGCCCGCGCACAGGCCGATAGTGGGAGAGTGTGACATGGACCGTTAGATTCGTATGAGGACCATCGGCGCACAGATCAAGCAGCTACCGAATTTTCGGTAAATTCTTCTCTCTGCCTAATAATCAAGATAAATGATTTTTCTTGTTAAAATAATAGTAATTGCTAGGAATCTCGAATAAAGAAACTTTATATATGAAATTTGGGTAGACAATTACAAGGAATCTGTTAAAAATGTTTGTAACACCTGATTCCAGTTCGTTTTGCAAAAGTACCTTAATGACTAGTAAAATGCATTTCAAGTTATTTGAAAACCCTAATTGCATGAAAGAGATGTTTCTTTGTAACATAATGGGTTGAATAGAGGGTTATTAACCTGATAATTAATAATGTGGAGTTTTCATCCATTTTAATTGCAAATATGACTAAATTAGGGTTTAAGACTATGAATGAAATATGATGAACATGAAAACCCTAATTTAGGAAGGAAACCATGTTATTTTGATAAAGTGCTAAATAATGATCCTAAAATTTTTAGGAATATTAAAAGGAAATAATTTAAAGGTTTTACATGGATTTGATGAATTAGGGTTCATAGTAATTGAAAATGAAAGCAAAACCCTAATTTTCAAGAAAACCCTAAAATTAGATAGAAACCCTAAAGGACATAATGATATTGGATTAATATTTGTAAAAGTAAATTTGTACTTTTATTTTAGGGTTTATGTGCCTTTGCTTGCTTACTTGGATATTCTATTTCTTCATACTTGATTCTGTATCTGAAACTACAATAAGAGGTATGTAGTTACGTTTATGGCTATACCGCATAGTTTTCCGAGGATTTACCGACGTTTTCCTAAATGTGTGAAATAACTTTTGGATGTTTTAATTCCTGCCTCTATAAAGTGACTATGGCTATCACTATGAGTATATATGTATGACTAGCTAGATCCGAGTCCACCCCTGTGGCTATGTCAAGGCTAAGGATAACCTAGAGCAAGGTCTAGGGTATCATGAGTCAGAAACTGGGCTACACATGTGTAGTGCCATGAGACTCTTAGCATACCATGAGTTAAGGAGTGGACTACCCACGGGTAGTGCCATGTGACTCATCCCTAGAAATTGATTCACCTATTAGGTGAAGTCATGAGGGGTAAATTGGGAATCTACCATAAGGGAGGTAGTATCTAGGTCCACTGTAGGGACAACGCAGGGGATAGGGTACACATGGATCGCGTAGTTATACTTAAAACGTAATATTGTTTGTTAATTGATAATTGAATGCAATAATTTGTTATAGATAATTGCACGATTAGTGAATCCCCCCACATACCAGCTTTGGCTGACCGACATTTTGTTTGTCGGCGTTTTAGGTACAAAATGAAAAGGACAAACAGTAATCCGTCATATTGTGAAATATACTAATTAAAGTCCAAGGAGGATTAGTTAGTTAGCCTGAGTTCTGGATAGAAGTTTTAGAATTCCAAATTTTCAAAGGTATGTAAAAGTTTTATTTATTACATCTTTTTAGTTTAGTCTAGTAGAATTTATTAATTGTTATCAATTAATTACTGAACCTTGATCCGAAAATTATGTGTGCGGCTTTGACCTCTCGGTCTCCCTTAATTGGGGGTTATCGGAGGTGGGGTCATAACATTATGGTTCACATGGATGTCATTTAGGATGTAATGGTCATAAACCATAGCTCAAAATTTGGTTTCTCATATTCATCTAGATTGTTGACTCATCACATGAACAACTCATCACATAGATAATTGAGGTGTATCTATCAAGGATATAAGAACTCACAAGTCCTTGTGATTCTCAATGTCCTTTATTAGTGAAGCATATTCTTTATTTAAGAAGAATTCAATTATTTGATAATCATTCTCTAACTCCTTAGAGTATGATTCCTTCTTGATTTAGACATCACCATGCCTTAATCATGAGTTCGCTATGATACATTATCATAATCACTCACAAGGATCTCAAACATTTGGTCCAAGTATTTCATTCATTGATCTCATCAAGAATTAACACTTTACCAAATTTGCACTTCATCTATGATAATCTTGAACACTTCAAGATATTCATATTGGTATTTCTCTAAACACCATTTGAAGTATTAGCATTTGTTCCAATAGGTATGTAAATACATCACATGTATTATACCTAATAGGATAATCACTCTCCCACTACATTAGTGAAGATTGATTTAATCATGTCCAAGATATTCATGTCTCTTACTGGTTCTCTAACCAAAAGAGTCTAGATTTATCCATCACATGGAAACTAGAAATGAATTTCTCATGATTGATGCTAATTTGATTTTTTGAGTTATCTATAACTTTTAGGTATCATTTTATCTTATGCATACCATGTATCACAAGATAAACAAGGCATTGCCACAAAGATCATATCTTTAAGATTGAAACATCAAATTTATTAATTGCAAACATTGTCATACAATATGCAAAATAAAGTGTTTCTATCTATTAGCAAAAATGAAATAGCAGTTCATAATTGTATTACATGCCTTATAGGCTGAAAATAAACTAAAGTACTCCTATCTATGGTGGCAACACTTGCCCCAATTATGAGTGCTTTACACTTTACATCTTGGTATCATATACCTCAAAAAAGTGTTACAAGTTTACTTTCATGACACCTTTAAGTAGAGACATCAGTCGCCTCCTTCTTCTTTTGTTCTTCCAGATAGAGAGGACAATTCCTTTTCCAATGTCCTGGCTTTTGACAATGGTGGCAATTTCCTTTCTTGGTCACGCCTCCCTTGGCCTTGAAAGCTGAAGACATCTTGGGATCCTAGCTAGCATCAGAACCTTTCTTAGCTTTGCCCTTGCGCTTGGACTTGCCTTTCTTGCCCGTGATCACCATCACAGACTTAGGCTTGTCCTTCTTCATCTGTATCTCGGTTGTCCTCAACATGCCCAACAACTCTGACAGTGGTTTATCAAAGTTGTTCATGTTGTAGTTCATCACAAACTAACTGTAAGATTCTGGCAACGATTGCAGTATCACGTCAGTAGCCAACTTTTGGCTCAGTGGAAATCCCAGTCTCTACAGGTTCTCTACATACCCAATCATCTTGAGTGTGTGAGGACCAACTGGATCTCCTTCTGTCATGACACACTTGAATAGCACCCTAGAAACATTGTATCTCTCTTGCCGTTCCTGATCTTCATACATGTTCCTGAGATGCTGAATCATCTCAATGACACCCATGTTCTCATGTTGTCTTTGCAACTCATGGTTCATAGAACATAACATCAAGCACTTTGCATCAATGGCATCATCAAAATGCTTCTTGTAAGCATCTCTTTCTGTCTTTGGTGCATTAGGAGTGGGTTCCTCTGCAATTGGAGTATCCAGGACATAGAGCTTACACTCTTGAGTGAGAACAATTCTCAATGTCCGATACCAGTCGTGGAAGTTTGTCCCATTTAGCTTGTCCTTGTCAAGGACCGATCGCAAAGAAAAGTGATTGTTGTTTGTTGCCATTTGAAATACAAAAGGAAAATATATGTAATTTTAGTCCAAAACTCTTTTGACTTATTTGATTGATTTGAAAAGTTGACGATAAAAATTAGGCCTTTAATTAATTATCGCTCCCACTATTTTAGTTCAAATTGATAGCCATCACCATCAATTCGGAAGATTGCAGCGTACAACCTTCTAGTGGGCAAGATCCATATTTCATCAAGTCATGAGTCAGCTTTGGCTGATCGCCCACAATCTTGACTATTTAGGTAGGCCATCATGCCAATTGCATCATATGCAACTCTTAATGAATGAACATGTGCAACACCTTGCCATGAACATTCCTTGCCTCTGGGCTTAGACGCTCTAAGAATCACCAGTTAAGTCTAACCCAAAAGCCGACACGGTAAACATGCACCCTGCTTTGGCAGAACCAACATGTCTACCCTTCACACTTCCACAAGATAGACGGCGCACCACGCTTTGGCGTAACCTACGCTTGGTCGATCGAGTTTTTCATGTGTCCCGCTAATGGAAGGCATATACGACTTAATATTTTAATGAGGGATTTGGTTTTTATATACATATACATATCTAATCACCACAATACATAGTATGTATCATATACATGATATATCCCACAGAAAACATGCAAAATGATAAAAGCGATGATTATGGCCATACTAATGTGATTCCTCGAGCCAAGAGGAATCACGGTCATCTAGGTCTACATCACATGCAACCTGAACAAGATGAACTCTATGCTTTGCCTTCGGAGTAGATCAACTCATCACATGATTGACTTGCTCATTCTGGCCTGGTCGTTTGGGTGCCACCAGCCGATCGGTTGGCTCCTCCAACTGATCGGTTCGCCTGGTCATCGTGCATCTCATCATGTCCACCACCCGCTCGTCTCACTCCTCGAACTGGTCATCAACCGATCGGTTCACACCTTGAACCGATCATCTGGAACGTCAATCGACCGTTTCACACCTTGAAGCGATCGTCTCAGCTGTCATCAGGATGTCTGCCGTTCTTCGACATAACAGGAAATAAAATCTATCCTAATTTTACATTGCTTAAAAAGGGAAACCCCGAGTTACATTCAGGGGGAGCAAAGGTAGGAAAGAAACTCGAATTATTTCGAGTTACATCGGAATAGGAGATGGAAGATCGGTGCACAGACCGAGATGCAAGCAACCACATACCACCATACACAGATAGGGTTTATTGTCCATAACCACGTTATACATCCACCACAAAACTCGTTTAAGGGTGACGCGTATCGAGTGCATTAATAATACATATCATATATGTAATTTGGGATTTTGTGGATTTAGGATTGGACATGCATAAAACCAATATTATTCACATCGTATGCAATAAATAAAGGCGACAAACCAAAATCGATCATATCGATAATCCCTAAAGTATAGAGCAGTTGACGTGGCTCTGAAACCACTTTTGGGTTTTAGGGGAGGCAGAGAAGGCAGCGGAAATAAAAAAAATTCTCCTCCCCAAACCCAGAACAAGGAAACGCGTCAACGTCTATACAATAGGAAAGGATGGTTTGTGGAATCATACCTTGTCCCGAGGCTTGCTCGGAGACAATACCTCGCGGCTTGTGCGGTCTTCACCTCCGGTCTTAGACGGTGTCTGTGCAGCTCCTGGTCGCACCGGGACTGACGACTCCTCCTCTAACCGGACTGTCGGGATTGACAGTTGTCCTCCTGAGCGGCAGAAACCTCCCACCTATGAAGTAGTCCACACGGACCACCTGGAACTCCACACTCCTTGTCCCACAAGGAGTTGGAAGGAGTCTCACCCTCCTGTCGACGTACTAGTCACCAACACACTCTCCTGCTGCCAGTTGCAACTGCAGTTGTCCTTCCCTTGTTGTGCCTCCCTTTGCGGGTAGCACTTGCTCGGGCTCTCTCTCGGTTACCAAAACCAGAGAGAACGACAACTTTGCAGAGCAACTGGTTGCACTGAGTTGTTGTCTGAGAAGCCCCCAATACCCCTATATATATAGGAGGGTCATGGGACAGGGTTCTCCGTCCCGGGCAATATGGGACTAAAGCAGGAGTAGAAGGGTTCGAGATTTTCCACCAAAAACTACCAACTCGCAACCTGAACCGATCGTTTCACAACTAAAATGGTCGGTTGGGGACCTGAACCGGTCGGTTGGGACACCTCAACCGGTCGGTAGATGCCATATGCGGACAAAACCGCAAAAGTTCCATGAACTTAGCCTCATACTCGCTAATGTTCATTTGTCCCTGCCTAATCCGTTCAAACTGAGTAATTTTTTCATCCAGAAAAGTCTTGGGAAAGTATCTACTAACGAATTCTCGTCCGAACTCTTCCCATCCAATTTCCACACCTGACCTCTTACCTTCCTCAATGGTCCACCAATGACCAGCACTACCTTTCAACAGGTATACAGCATGTCTCACCTTCTCATCCTCAGGGATATTAATGATTCTAAAGGCTTTTTCCAACTCGGTTAGCCATAATCTACATCAGCTGGATCAGTCGTACCAGCATAATCTATGGCCCCAACCCGGCGAAGTCGTTCAAAAGTCTTGCCGGCTCCGTGTCCTTCATGGTGAGCTGCTGCCCTAGGTGCAGGTAGTGGCATCCTATCTGTCATATGAGTCATGGCTGCCATAAACTGTCCAAACATGGCTTGGAAGGCTGGGTTTCCCATATCTGCTTGATTGAACTGGGGTTGTTTAGGTACAGGCTCCTCCCTATCTTGGTCTCTTGCACCTCCTCCAGGTGCAGCAACGCTGCTCTCAGCAGCATATTCATCGTATGATCCAGACATCTTTAGTTTTTCTTCTCCTCCTATATGAGAATAAGACACTATCAGATAAACTAGAAGATACTAGAACAGACTCAACAACCTTAATCCTATTTCTCTGTAGACTCAGCGAACCTAGTGCTCTGATACCACTAAACTGTGACGTCTGTTGCCAAACATTGATTAAGATTAATGCGGAAGCGGTCGTTAACAGTGGAATTACTTAAAATTACTAAACATTTAAAACTTTTTACAAGAGATCCATAAATTGAAAAACTCTTTCATAAAGAACCAAAGTCACTTATTTACATTCTGGTTCATTAGTACATCTCTTGTACCATTCCTTCTCGAGAGTTACAAACATCAACTGTCCGGTTAACTGTACATAGGTAGGATAAAAATCTTGAAGCATCAAGCCAAAAATCTCAGATCAATATTAAACTAATTACTGACTCCTAGGACCTGAAAGTACAGAGACGACACATAGGACTATCTATATACAGGACATGACAGCCAGTGTCTCCACCTGAGGATTCACTACTGTCCTTGCTGTTGCTGTTGCTACTGTTCTTCACCCATTGTAGGGTTTCTACCTCTTCTTCGGTGTGTACCTAAAAAGTTGAATCCCTCGGGGTGA
Source organism: Alisma plantago-aquatica (assembly GCA_963693085.1). NCBI lineage: Eukaryota > Viridiplantae > Streptophyta > Magnoliopsida > Alismatales > Alismataceae > Alisma > Alisma plantago-aquatica. The sequence goes on along the minus strand of OY856414.1, from coordinate 12,463,803 downwards.
GACAATTGAAAATTGTCCCAGCGAGAGATATAACTCTTCGCCAGAAACATTATTATTGCAAATAATAGAATAAAACTGAGCAAAAGAATAAAAAATATTCAAAAGCAGTTAAGTCAATGTATAAACAGATTAGAGCAGTATTCTCTATTTAATTCCTTTCTGCTATATCTTGATAAAGAAGCATGTCATTATGCAATAAGGAATATAAAGAACATGTATAGCACTTATTCGACTAAGACATACTAAGCAATGTATCATCAACCATTGATTCTCATATTTCAACCCTAAGCAAATACGCTACACGGCTGATTACATTTTACAAACATACTTAAGTCCTGAGGAGATGAGGTATACCGCTCATACTCCAACTGACCATTGTGAAATCAAAATCGGTACCATACATAGGTCAATAGAAGAGTCGGATTCCCATGACCTCATCTTCCTCAGCCAGTGTGAGGACCAAATGCAGGACATCTAGTGTCTCTGCTAAATAGCTCTCCAGGGTATACTGGCAACTTTGCTATTAGAGTTACAGTGGCATGATGTACTCTCTTCGCAATCGAGAGACATTATATTTATCTCACATCGATTCGGCATTAACATCATCGGGAGATTAATGGTACATCTGTAATGACAGTCGCCAAACCGACAAACAAATCGTTACTAATTAAGCGGAATTTAAACATAAACAGTGGATTAACAAAAATCACTAAAAATTAAAACCATTTTGCAAAGAGATCCATTTCTAGGTAAACTCTTTAAGGCAGAACCAAAACTTTATATACATCATTATTCACATTGTACATACACTGTACCATCTCTTCTTGAGGATAACTTATAACAGTTGCTCTATCAAAACACATACTGGAGCAACAGAAAACCTCGAGACATAGAAGCCAAAATCTCAGATTGATCATAAAACCAGTACAAACCAACTCCAAGGACCTGAGAGTACAGAGACGACACATAGGACTTTTATCTACAAGACATGACAGACAGTACACTCAACCTGAGATGTCACTGTTGTCCCTGCTGTTGTTGTTCTTTTTCTGTAGAAAGGTCTTCACCTCCTCATGCACGTCCACCTAAAAATTTGGATCCCATGGGGGTGAGACAATTGTAATTGTCCCAATGAGAGATATAACTCTCCGCCAACAATGTTTTTATCACAGTTAAATAGTATTAAACTGAGTAGAGGATAAGAAGTTTAGAATATTCTCATCTTTTAAAGCATTGCAAGTATCTGTGATAGAGCAGTAAGTCATGTATTCTCTTTACAAGGAATGGGAAGAACATGTATATCATTTACTCATCATACTATGTCAACATCTTAAGCTTATCCAGTGAAACTCATTATCATGGTATGTCATCCATGAATCATTCTCATTTCTATTTGTTGGCCTTAGCCAATCTGCTAACCAGATATTTAATTGTTCCAGTCATGTAAGTATACATCATCATATTATATTCAGGCATTGGACTATGCCAATCCTGTGCAACTATTTCAGGCATTGGACTATGCCAATCCTGTGCAAACATCACTGAATACCACATCAATTTTACTAGGCATTATACCTTGGCCAAGCCATCATGATTATTCACATCCTTTTTAGAAACAAGTATCCTTCTCATATATTTCAAACACTATAGACCTTATTTGGCTATAAGTATAAAGCATGTATGATCAAGATTTCATTATTATTATTGTATCCCTTTATTATTATCATTATATTACTAAGTTTCCATTTCTTAGTTTATTTTGTACATTATCATTTCTTACATGAGACTTTTATAAACAACTTGTTACTTCTCACTAGGCAACAACTATTCTCATGTCTCACAAGGCCCATTAAACATCTTGTCACCTCTCACTAGGAAACAACTAACCACATGGCTCATAAGGCCATTACTCATCTTGTCACCTCTCACTAGGCAACAACTAACCACATGGCTCACAAGGCCATAACACATCTTGTCACCTCTAACTAGGCAACAACTAACCACATGGCTCACAAGGCCATAACACATCTTGTCACCTCTCACTAGGCAACAACTTATTCTCATTGCTCACAAAGCCATAACACATCTTGTCACCTCTCACTAAGCAATAAAGCATATGAAGGCTTATAAGGCCTATGAAACATTTTCAGTATATAGTGCATTCTAGCCCATACCTGGCTATGCTCATCATCTCAACATACCTGCATGTTTAGTACTCATGATAACAATTATATATTAGTACCATGCAACACTAAGTAATACCATAACTCATCAATCGGTAATAGATCTTCACATAGGATTACTCTATTTTAAGACTTCACATAGCATTACCCTGTATTAGGGTTTCACATAGCATTACCCTGTATTAGGGTTTCACATCGCAAAGAATCAATATGGATTACATAAGTATTCAATCATACTTATTTATTCTCATCATTCATCCTTGAATGAATTATCAACACACAGTATGAGTTTCTCTCTCATCTTTGCCAAAACATGATTACATCATAGTTTATAGGTTTGGATTAACCTTTTCATAAGGCATGTTAGACTATATTCATCAAAGTGCATTACCTCTCAATGTAGCAATTGACATGACACATTTCACATGTCACACATCCAATTATATTGGACTTATAACACATCAAGGTATATCATTATTGGGGTGTTGGATGTGACATCTATCATATCTTGATGTATCACTTCCCTCAACACCTTTATCTTACTTGAGTTCATCCACTTAGTTTGTATTAGGGTATTCCCATCCTAATACTTTATGCATCAACTCATTACATTCATCATGTAATGTATTGGTCATAATTCACTTATTTAGAATATACAACCATTGCCAATGATATGGACTCATTTCGAGTTAAGACATTGTTGATATAGGGTTGACCATTATCAACCACTCTAGGTATTTTACCTATCAAGGTATTAGCCATACCATTACTTGGTGTTACACTCATCACTTCTAAGAGTGTCTTGCTCTCACCTTTACAAGGTGTATAGGGTTGAATTGTGTGCATATATTCACCATGTCGGGTTGTAGGTGTATAGACACCACTGTATCTGGTTGGAGGTGTATGAACAGTCACCATATCAAGTTAGGATTTGCACTTGTCTCCATATCGGGCATGATGTATCTTCTTGACCTCATATTGGGCACAAGGTATATGTATGTGTCACCCATGATACTTATGAGGTATCAACCCATCACCATGTCGGGCTAGAAGTACATTCAATCACCCTATCGGGTAGTCACCATCTATGGTTGGCCATGACGGGTTAGGGTTACCATATCATCTAGGGTTGTGTATCGTGCAACCCTATCGTGCAACCTTGTCGTGCAACCATGTTGTGCAACTATGTCATGCAACCATGTCGTGCAACTATGTCATGCAATAGCACTTGTTACACTTCACTTATATCGGGTTACCCAAATTAGGGTTTCATGTCAACTTATAAGTATTCATTCAACCTTGTATCGTGTATGGAGTCTATACTTGACTCCCTATTGTGCAAGAGGTGTATACTACACCCCCATATCATGCAACAATGTATTCATTGATATCCATATCGTTCAAGTGAAGTAGGTGCATCATCATATCGGGTTAAAGGTACTTTCTTGTGTGCTTGCACCCGATATCACTTTTATAAAGTGATATCACCATCTTCAAGCTCTAGACCTTAGTTCTAACTATTATAGTTCATTTCAACAGGTCTAAGAAACTACTAGAACTCATAATCGCATCAACTATTTCAGGAAATTTCGGAATTAAAAGTATTTCACTAATTATAGCAATTTAGGTGAAGAATAATAACATGGTTGAGTTCAACTTATATAACCCACCTTAAGAACGACTTCAAAGCTCCAAAGCTCCACGTTCCTAAGGTTGAATATGGACTTCACAACTCCTCTATATGAAAAGAATCACCATGGATAAGCAATTGGTGAAGAAGAAAAGAAAGGAAGATCAAAACCCTAAATTCATGCTTCAATCCAAGGTTGAAGATGATCTTATCCTCACCTTAGGGTTAAGTATGAGCTCCTTCTTGCTCCTTAACACCTTTGCACGATACACTAGTGTCCTTGCACGATATTCCACCCCTCTTGCACGATATGGCACTCACTTGCACGATATGACACTCACTTTGAGTCAAAACTTCACTCTATGGCCGATATCACCCTATATGGCCAATATCACCTACTTGGGCGATATGCTCTTGCCAGGGGCGATATCCCAAGGCCCATGCACGATACCACAGAATCCCTTCACTATATGGGAGCTCTATGCACGATACCTTAGGGTAGAAGGGTGGTAAGGGTCGCAAAATTGCACCAAGGGGTGAAACTAGGGGTATATATACTTGTTGTTCATGAAGGAAGGCAAAAATGAGGTGTCCACATTTTGAGCTAGTAGGTGCCACGTGTCATGCATGGGTGACACGTGTACATGCATGCATCAACCTTTATCTTGTCTTGAAAAACGGTTGAGGATCATCTTGAGATGCAAATTCATCCATTACTTATCCATTTGGATAAGATATATCAACAAAATCACCACTTTATTCACAACTCATCACAACTTTGCTAAGGAAGTTGTAACCCAACACACCTCACCTCCATGAGGTGATTTGCACGATATGGACTTTGCCAAGAGTTCAAAAAACGATATGGGACACCTCCTTGGGCTCCTTGGCCGATAGGCACCTATATATAAGCTTTTCATCTTGATACAACTCAAGTTAAGCTTTCATATTCAACCCTTTTCTAAGTCATTTCATCACCAAGATTACCATCACTCATAATTGATTCAAACATGGTGTATCATTCATTATATCTCCTATAAATGATACTATGAGGGATTAGGAACACTCTAGAAGTGGTAATTTTCATATTAACTCCACATTTTGGGTAAATTACAACTTGTACCAAAATTGGTGCACAATGCACCAGCATTGTTTCAAACAAGTTCAGCTTGGAATTTAGGCTTTCCAAAATCCACCACTTAGCATCATTCTCTATCTTATGATGCTAAAACACATAAGGAACGTTAAACATGTGACATATTGCAATATAACCCCTCAACTTGGGTAAATTGCACTTTGGTCCAAAACAAAGGAACATTGCTCAAACAACATTCAATCGGGACCAAACTTGCAACATAAGTGTGTCACATGATAACAAAAAACCTTAGAGGATTATATTAGAGTTCTAAGCAACTTTATTAGCCAAAGAAAATAGGGTTACCTCATAACCTAGGTCAGGGATGTTACAACATCCATCCCGGCATTTATAATGAAGGATTGAGAGATTTAATGATTACATCACATCAATTACTCCATTAGGGTGTAAGGATATTTGCGCCCATAACCCCCACATACTCAAAAGTATGCCCTCCAGGAGTTCCCATAGGAAAAACCTGTTTCACCATCACCAAACTACTGACGATGATGGATCTATGGTCAGGGCTCTACATGATACCATTTCACTTGATTAATTAAGTACATTACAATATTCTTTTAGCATCAAACATGTTTTCAAACATAAATCATTATAACAAATGCTACAAAGAATGAGTACTATTTCTATCATGTTCTTTTCAAAGCTTTATTAAACATTGGGACCTCAATCCCTTATTACATCAGGGTATTCTCATCCCTTATCATCCCATCATCATGGTTATGAAATATGGGTGTTCAAACCTTTAATTCATCAAAACACTTGTTACCACTTCATTAGGTAACTTAATGCCTTCAGGTTACCTGGCCAATGTAAACATAATAATTATAGTGCAGGTATTTCACATGGCTCTTAAAGCCCATTAATATCTCTTGTAACCTGACGTGTATTTTACTACGCGCTTGAACGCAAGTATACGCGTCGAGTAATATAGGCCTTGTGAGGCCCGAGTCGAACTCAGGGATACGTGAATTATTGGAGACTTCTACTAACTAATCGCAATCAGCTAGACCGATTAACAAAGTAGGGTTTTGTTGTTCAAATTAAAAGAAAATAAAAATCAAACAAAGAAAACAATCGATTAAAGGTTAATTTAATCAATAAAAAGGGATATCTTTAGGATGGCGGTTTCACCGCGGGTCAACATTGTATTAGATTTCATATAATTCCTCACACTTCTCTCTCTATCCGGGTAGTGGCCTGAAATGAGAATTACCCACTGTCGTGGTGTAATCCACTACTTAGATTTAGGTTGATTCCATCGTCATAGTAATCATTCCCCTAAACTAAGCGCATTAAGATCGGTCCCTCAGTTCCCACCATTAATTTTACAACTCCTTTGTCAAGGGTTTTATTAATTAATGTAGAATTCGTCTCTTTTCAACCGTTAATCCTTCTGTCGAAGTGATTAAGGGCATTAATTTATTATTATGGTGATCAAGCATAACAATAGCAATAGAGAAAACGAATTTATACCACGGATATGAGAGAAAAATATGAATTATCAATCTAAAATCATCATACAATGTATCCCCGGGCTACTCCCGGTCCTAAAGATTGAGGGTTTTAACCTCTCATGTTCATCTTACACAAATACATGGTAGAAATTGGGGAATTCATAAGAAAAACGTGAAATAGATGGGAAAAACCCCTGAACGGAGAAGAACCGGTGGATCCTTGGCGTAGAACACAAGCTTTCCCTGCCTGTCGGTGGTGGAAATTGTCTTCGGCAGCGTCCGAATCACCCGGGATGAGCTTCTCGGCCTCCGTTCTCCTTTCTCTCCTCCTCGGCACTCGTGCAATCCAAAAAATGAGATGATGATCACGTCTGGGCGGCCGTCATTAGGTATAAGTCCCTAATTAGGTCGTCAAATAACAACAGCCGTCCGATCGAAATCAAAACAAATCCAACGCATATCTGCCGGCGTCGATACCATCGACGCGAGTCGATGGTATCGACGCGAGTCGATGGTATCGACACAGCGGATTAGCGGCAGCTTTCCTTTCTTTTATTCTGAGCGCCTGTCATGATCTCGATACCATCGACTTGGGTGTCGATGGTATCGACTCCTTTAGCGTCGGTTGTTGTCATTTAGCGACGCTGTAGCTCTCCTAGTGTCGATGGCATCGACTTGGGTCGATGGTATCGACACTGTATTGCTTTTCTCGGCTGACAACCTGTGGCTTGGTCGATGGTATCGACTTCCGTCGATGGTATCGACGGAAGCAGATACTTGTTTTTCCTGAAATTTCACAACAAGACCAAGTAAATCCACACAATTTATAATAAGATAATAAATAATGCTTAAAATAGTGAAACAAAGGGGATTTGATATAAAATGATGGCAAAGACCAAATAAAGTGAATTATGCAATAATATCCATGAAAATGAGTAATTAAGGCACAAAACACATATGAAATCGGTCTATAAATGCGACTCAAAATCATCGCATCATTACCTCTCACTAGGCAACACATCATTTTATGGCTCAAAAGGCCCATAAAGCAATTTCAATAGTAAAACATCATAGCTCATACCTGGCTATGTCCAACATCTCATGAAACCTGTATAATAAGTGCACATGATAACAATTATGTCAATTACATATCAACACCATGCATTGTAAGAGTAATATCACTATTTCCTCATTTGAGTTAGAATTTCCCAATTTATGTCAATTAGGAATACTTTATCTCATTACCCAGGTTTGGGTTATGATTTATCATCATATTTCCCAGAATTAGGGTTTCATACACTATAACCCAATATTAGGGCTCCACATATCTTTATTCTATAACAGTGTAGGATTTCATATCACAGTATCACATACCAGTACATAGCATTACCTTGATTTAGGTTTTACATCACATTATCATGATTTCATCTTGACATCACCCTTATCTAGGGTTCCACATGACATCACCCTCACTTAGGGTTTCATATGGCTTCACCCTTGATTAGGTTTTCTCATAACATCATCCTCAATCAGGGTTTACTATTCACATCCAATCAAGGTTTATCATTAAAATACTCTGAATTAGGGTTTCTCATGTCATTACCCTAAATTAGGGTCATACCATTACCATAGATTAGGGTTTCACCCATCATTGCCCTCAATTAGGGTTGGGACTCATCAACCTTCTTAATTAGGGTTTCATGATCTCTTATCAAGTATCATACCCTAATTACACAGTCATTCTTGTTGAAAGTGTTGAAACTTAACCTCTACATGATTATCATTCATGTAGGAAGTTCTCTCTCTCTTATCTTCTATAAGATGATACCTACTTCAGACTTGATTAGATTAGGTCAACTCAACTTGAATGAAGGTTGACACAATGTATTATGTTATTGCTTCCATAATCATTAAAGATTAATCATTCAAAAGATACTAATCACCCTATCTTATTAAGGGTACAATTATTATAATCACCTTTGACTTACATCATGTAATGATCAATTAAACAATTGATCTTTAATCACCTTAAGTGTCCATACGGTTTTAGTTAATTATTTCCCAAACGGTCTTGGTCATTTAGACCTCAAACGGTATTGACCAACCAGACCTCAAACGGTCTTGCTTGAAAGTCATTCAAACGATCTAATACCGTTTAGACCTCCAAACGGTCTAGGTCTAACAGTTTGAAACTGTTTAGAACTTTATGCTCAAAACAGTTTAACCAAAACATTCATGAGATCGATTGGGCCTCAAATGGTTTGGGATTGTTTGGTCCAAACCTCCTCAAAACCAATTGGACCAAAGAGGGTCTCAACCACTCATATTGAATTAGGGTTTCTAAGATTGATTCCCTCATGGATTGAATTCATGTAACCACTCATCAATTGAACCTAAACACCATTAATCAATTGAGCTTAATAAACCCTCCTCCAATTGACTTAAATCTTCAATTGATCATCAATTAGGGTTTTGAACCTAATTGGATTAGAGTTTGAAATCAATGAACCTTCAATATTAGTCATTGTGGAACTAGTTACTTTGAAATCATTAGACCACCAATCCAATTTGGGCATGACCTGACCTCAAACGGTCTTGAGATCATTTGGATGACCTTCAAATGGTCTTGAGACCGTTTGCCCCATCCATCATGAAAATTTGTGAAATTCAATTAGGATTTAGTCCATTGGATTGATCACCATATTAGCTATTAGTTGCATTTCAACTTGACACCTTTGGATCTTCAACCATCCCATCATGCTCAACCCTAAACCTCTAAACGGTCTTGGTTGACCTCCAAATGGTCTTGAAACCATTTGGGTGATCTCCAAACGGTCTTGAGACCATTTGGGTTAATCAACCCAAAGTCTTAACTCAATCAATTACAAATTCAACACTTAACCCGATTAGGGTTTGATACTTGATGGACCTTCAACTAATGAACCCTTTGAAATTAATAAATTATATTTAATGGATCATCAACCATCATCATTAACATAAAATCTCCAAATGGTCAACTGTGGTCAACTCTTCCAAACGGTTTGAAACCATTTAGCTCCTAACGGTTTGATGAAACCGTTTAATTCCAAACGGTTTTGTTGAAACCGAATGGACAACTTGTTGAAACCAATTGGAATAGGATTTCCTTGGGAAAAGTGTCCAAGATGATGTCATCATCATCTTCCTTCATTCATTCAAAAGCTACTACCGTTTTCATGGAAATTACAGCAATGAATCAAGGGAGTTCCAAATAGAACAAATCGATTAACAAATAATGGAGAATTGAATGCAATAACAACATTTAAGGGTTTAAGTTATATAACCCGCCTTCAAATCTGATTCCAAGCTTCAAGATCCACAACTCCAATGGTGGATGAAGCTTTGACAACTTCCCAAGGTCTGTTCTCAAGCTTTTGGATGAAAGGATTGGCTAGAGTTGGAAATCGAGTGGAGAAAACAAGAAATCAAGCATTGATTTTCAGTTTTCACCATGAAACCAAGGTGAAAGAAGGTCAAGAACTTACCAACAGGTTGGGGATCGTCCTTCTCCTACTCCTAAGCTCTCTTGTGGTCGGCCAAAGCAATAAGAGGAAGGAATTCCAAAAAAGAGTCCATGTATGGGTGGAAAATGAGATATGTATAAGGAAATCCAAGGAAAGAGAATATAGAATTAATTCTTTTAATTTCCAAAATTATTGCCACATTTTCCCCCTCAACTACTTGGCCACGAAGATATCTTATTCCCATTGAAAAACCTCTTCATTATCCAAGAATTAAAGGAAAAGAAATTAAGCACCTTAATCATATTATACTAATATCCCATTTTAGTGGATGTTACTTTTTATTAACTTAATGTGAGTGGGCTCTCCACTCGCACAAGATATTTTCATGCCTTTGCAAGGCACAAGCTCGTCCAACCCATTTGCAAATTCATACCTCAACTTTTGGTTGAAGATCTCTTCAATTAATATATTTCTTTTTGCATTAAATTGAATTAAAGTTCCATTTATGCTTAAATCTTGATTATTTTAATATCAAGATTCTCTCTCCTCCAAATTAATTCAAATGAGGCACCCCTCTCATTTTCTTTGCTCTACATGATGCCAAGAAACATGGGGGACCCTCTAGAAGTGCTATTTTGCATATTGAACCATAGGTTTTGGGTAAATTGCACATTACACCAAAACTAGGTTTTAATGCACAAAGATTGCTCAGCAAGCTCTATCTTGGTGCTCAAGCTTGTGGAAGCCATACCACTACATCATTCTCATTCTTATGATGCTTCAACATCTGAGGAACATTTTATAATTTACAATTTGCAAGTTAACCCCTCAACTTGGGTAATTTGCACATTAGTCCAAAACTAACAAAACAATGTTTCAACATTATTAAAAAAGGATTGAAACTGAAATATAAGTTCCTATTGAGCCTTAATTATTTTTCAAGAAATAAGAGCAAGCATCTAATTACCTTTATTAAGCAAAAAACCTAGGGTTAAAACATAACCCAGGTCAGGGATGTTACAGTACCCAAGCATCACCTCTATGGCAACCCTTATTAATGGCCACGTTGGATGATGTCAAAATACATTGAACGACATGTGATAAGTGTAGTGACTTCAGGTCTAAGAACCAAAATCGCCACTTTCATTGTGAGAGAGGATTCTGACTACCATTCCATGGTGTCCATGTATCACTCTCAAGGTGGGTTTGTCCGGTTTACTATTCCCTAACAAGTGCATATGTGTTTGACTTGAAATCCCCTAACATGACTAATGAGACTGTATCATCAGTCAACACACATCTAGTTTTATGTATTATTGTTGTCTATTTTACTTCTACAGTAATATCTGACTAGGGACATAATAAGAACGCATGTACTCTTATCATACATATGATCTCTAGGTCCTAAACGTAAGACATATGTCATCAAGTAATATCATTCTTTAGACATCTACTATGCTTGCATCATCATCCCATGATTGAGATAAACATAATAGATGGAATTACCCTTTTTTATTATCAAATCAGGTATCTAATGCCCCATTACGATCATTGTATGATTAAATCTCTAGGCATACATACCAACAAGAAGCTAGAGCTCATCGTAGGTGTCTCATGTTCTTTTTTAACTCACAAAAAAATGTGGATCTTCAGTATATTTATTGAGGATCCTTCAACACCTTATGGGACTTCTCCGAAGGTAATTCTCAAGGTCCCAGTTCCTTGATTTTTTCTCTACCAATCAACAAAAACCACTTTTTTCCCTATTTTAGCATCACAGTGCAACCATGTTTTGTTTTTTCTCTTCCAATGTTTTTGCAATTTTTCTACCAATACACACTTGCATACTATGGGTCATCTGGTGGCTTACTAGGAATCTGATTTCTACAAACTAAGGAACGCATAAGGTTGAATAAGGGTCTGTAAGCCAAGGTTACATATTTGCCCTCTACCGTAATTCCTACCTATCACGCTACCATGGACATTTTTTGTCCTTTTCTTTTATTTTAGGCAAGCGGTACCATGTCAGATGGACATGCCTGGGTTAGCTGGATGAGCCTTACTGGGCCAAGTTAGAAGACTCCACCATGCCTTTGGCAAGTGTGTTTTCCACATAGATTTTTAATTTGATTTGATTGGTCCAACACTTAGAAAATTATAAGAAATTATCTATTGATTAGGAAATTTTGCAAAAAATACTCATTTGAAAGATAATGAGATAAGGAATAATAATATGGTAGTTTTAAAGTCTATTTGACTCCCAGATTTAATGAATAATTAAAGAACCACAAAATCCTAGAAACTAAGCAGAATATTATTGTTAATGAATGTTATTAGCAGGGTGATAATGGTTGAATAAACCCCAAGAACATGATTAGGATTCCTTCAACCCAAGAAGAGAAACTAAAATCTTCTCTAAGAGAGATGTAAGTGGATCATGCACTTTGAGTATCAATTAAGGGTCAAGGGCTTTTTATTCATTTATGGTTGTCAAATTGCTATTAATGGTAATTTTAAGATTAATGGTAATTTGGCTTGGTTAATTAATTAATTAATGCTCTTAGATGTTAACATTAACATGAACAAAATAGATTTAGCCAATTCAATTCTGTTTGATTATTAATGGTTGATTTGGTTAATAAATAACACTTGTATATCGATATAGTATACAATAAATTATAATCAATTACGGTAGTATAATAGTAGCTAGTTCATATTATTGTAAAGATGTAAAGTTTTACTAAAAGATAATTATGATATAAAGGGGAGTTCTTTTTTAAAACAAAGTACAATTGTTTAGGAATATATCGATGCAAGTTGGTTTATTCCAATAGGTTATTTTTTATTTAAACTTTATTTCATCTATTTGGTTCTTCAACCAAACACAGAATATATTTAATCAAACCATAAAATGTTTAAGCAATTAATAAAGTAACACTATGACCAAATTGATCAAATTAATCAATTGTACTAATAAATTCAACCATAAAAAATTAATCCATTCAATTAATTGATTATAATCAAATTATGATCACCTATAACTAATGGATCAACTTTTAACCAAACTAACTCTTATTTCAACAATGATAGAATGACCTCGGTTACATTAAGGACTATGAGTCCTAAGAGGAAGTAAACTCTGAAATTTAAACCTAATAATTTAAGTAAGGGTGAGCATGGTCTGGCCAAGTTTGGTATGACCCTAAAACCATAGACCATCACAAATATGGTGGTCTAAAAAATTTCAAACCAAACATGAATGCTATAAGGTTTTAGATAAAACTTAACTTGACCTATAATGTGGTTAAGTTTGGTTATGTATGGTCTAAAGCCACTACTTCCTAGTATTTACTAGACACACGTGTAAATGAAGAAAGATAAAAATTAGTGCAATAACAATTTGATTTAATTTTGATGTCAAGTTGTTTGTTCTCTTCAATAAAAATCATACTTTCATAACATGAAATTATTTTCATAGTCTAAACATATGATGGTATATATATTTTTATATACTGCATGCAATAAATAAATGTTAAATTATTTCAAAATGTTGTATATATGTGTGTGTAAAAACTGCAACATTTGTATAAAAGTCCCTTATTGCACAAATAACAAGTATTTTTTTTAGAACACAAGTAACAAGTATAATATTGAGATAGTTGAAATATCATCATACATCAATTAAATCATGACTAGAATAATATATTTCAACATATATAGACATAAATGTACGCATACATAGAGTTAGTTAAGTTTGATCTGATTGGTTAATCAATTGTCCAAAGTATGACTAGACCATCTAATGATGGTCTGAACTTTTCTAAGCCAAACTTGACAGTAAGACCAATCCAGACCAGACTTAGCCACTCTATTTGGTCAAGTTTGATCTGATGTTCAAGTTTGTTTTCCTATCCAGTCCTAAATTGAAGGAGTAATGATACACATACTCGATTCTAATTCCCCACCCAAACCGATTTTTGGAAAGGGAAGCAATTTTAACACATACAATGAACACTCCAACACATTAAAGGAGAGAGAGGAGAATGGAGAGGGGAAAGAACCAATTAATAATAATTAGTTACAATTATATAGAGGAGTAAAGGTAATTATGAGGAGAGAGGGAGGGAAGGAGAAGAGGAACGAGGAAAGAAATTGTTTCTAATTAACTTCAGTTATCATCCTAGAGAAAAGGGGAATGGAGATAATAATGCAACAAATGTCTAGAATTTTTATGCATAAAAAGTAGAATAATCTTGTTGTTTTCTTTAAAAATTAAAGTAGCAATATTTATTTATTAATGGGTTCATAGCATTATTATTTTCTAAGTCCTTTTAAATAAATCAATATATTAATTTATAATCTTACTAGAAAAGTGTATTTAATTAAAAGATGGTGTACATAAACTAAGGCTACATTATTATGTAGTAAAAATATGCATTATGAAATAGTACTTGCACACCAAAGTAATACTCAAAATAATAAATTTGTTTGTATATAATTATTAAAGTAAAAGATATTGTATATAAATGCATGCAACATATTTACATAGTAAAAATGATACTTACAAAGATAAATTTATATAAAAAAATATATACATAAAAATAAGTTTATGGTGGTTTAATTAATATATGTGTTATTTTTATAATTATATTTTATTTGTGTGTTTGTTTTATTATATTAGGATTTTTTATGACTTAATGAGTACTATTTGATCATAAAAGTATCTATCAATAAAATTAGTGTACACAAAGCAATACAAAATTATTTACAAAGTTAAAAATGTGGATGCTTCTATAATACTCACAAATATAGTACAAATTGAGAACTACTGTGAATTTATGTGTACTATTTTGATAATTATTGTTTGTTATTGGGGATCACTTTTATTAAATGAGGAATGTGCTATTAATTTATATAATGTTATCTTTTTTTGTTGCAAGACTATAGAGATTAACTATTATTCATCGCGGTCTCTACCCAGGTCTAAAAAGGTTCAAATTGAATTTAATAGTGAGCCAAGGAGGCGGAATAGAAGTAAACATAATTTTGATGTTGAGATGGAGAGAGTGTTTTTCTAGCATGTCTGTATGGACATTGTTCTCATGGGGTATGTGTATCAGCCATACCGAGGGAGACTTGAGAGAAATTTGTGACCACTTCTTGAAGTAGGGACTGAATCTAGCATCACTGTTGGCATTATTAAGAAGCTTTACATCTGTAGAGGAGTCTTAGGGTATGATCACCTTGTGCCATTTGTTAGAACATACCACCTCCATGGCTTGAAGGATGGGTATGATCTGCACTTTCAAAGTAGATGAGGCTCTGGAAGTGCCACTGGCTCTCAGAAGAAGTTTACCAACTCTTTTATTTGCAACGAAGCCAATATTAGAATAGCATATTTGAATAAAGTACAATGTACATAAATGCATGCAAAAGTACTTACATTGTAGAAAATGAAGATTGTCCATTATACATGCATACTAAACATAATAGAAACTGAAAAGTGTTTCTCAATTCATTTGTACTATATTTATAAGTATTATTAGTTTTCAATATATATATATATATATATATATATATATATAATTATTATATACTTATAAATGTTGTATAATAAATCAGTACTACCATGCTTATTATGTGTTGTATTGTTATTAATGAAATTTTTTTGTAAAGCTATGTATATTTTTAATGTAATTATATATGTAGTATATCTCTATTATGAATACGATTCGTTAATGAGTACTATCTATATATTTTATGAATTGCATTATCTACTTGTGAGTATTATCACACATATTTGTTTGTATATTATCTACATATTAAAAATTATAACACACATGCATACGGTCTCATATATCACCATATGTTGTCATCACCTTATATTATTGTTTTATATTAAATGTGCATAGTGTGTATATTTATGACCTTTAATCTACGGGAAGAAAAAAAATGAAAAAATTATCACATGTCCAAATTGTAGGGTACTGATACATATTAATGAATGTACATAACAACAGTTTTATAAAAATTATACTTTAACTTTTAGAGTAATGATACACATAAATGGATACACACACATATTTATATCTTTTCCCTTTTTTTCTTTTTCCCATTCACTACTTTCCCTCCGCACTATCTCACGTTACGCATAAATACTCCCCAATCAACTTTTCAATTGTTCTGTTGCAGGTTGATTGATCTCAAACGTTTTCCATTTGTGACGTTAGGAGGAAGTGAACTCTTGGAAATTAACCCACTGATTTGGACCGCCATGCTGTTGTTTCGAACCGGCACCGGAGGCGGGCAACAGACGCCAATTTCGTCTCACCGCCACCCTTTTCTACCCCCATCCTGTTGTATCCTTTCGCGCTATTTTCTCTGCCATCGCAGGTCTACTCGTTTCCGGTCATCGGCCTTTGAATCGTTCATCTTCATCTCCTCGTTTAGTTGCCGGGTCGATGTTTATGAGGGACACCTCACTGGCCTTCTGATTCCCTATCTTTGTCTACTTTCCGTTCTCAACCATGAGATCATTGTCTTCAATTCTCTGGTTTTTCTTTCCAATCCGATTCTTTCACGGGTACGCTGTGTCTCCCCTAGTTATCCGTCCTTTTGCCTTCTGGAAGTTGATTGAAAAGGATAGTCATGGTTTTGTCCTGTGGATTCTGGAATCACTTCTTAAGCCTCAAGTGGTATTTGAATTCTTCTTAACTTTCCAGGAGATGATTGATTCTGCCTGCAAGAGCTGCGTATCTAGGAGATGATCTATATTCTGTAATGACGTTGTCGAGGGATCTTGTTCATCCTATATTCTCGCCAATACTACCGGCCTTTACATGTGAGGTGCGCTCGCTTAGCCAGCCACTTTTGTTTGAATACAATAACTGTTTTTGGTTCTGGGTGTAGGAGATCGCACGGGCGGTTTTTATCTTTTTCCGACGGGCACACACAAAAAAGACACAATCTTAAAAGAATCCTTTAAAAATAATTTTAAATTGAATTCAACGGTTACAAGAATTTTCACCCAGTTTGACAAAATTAGTGAAACCTCTACATGTTGACGTCGGCCACCATCACCTTTCACTTCTCTTTATCTTAATTATCTTATGACGAGAGATGCACCTATTTTGATTCTAAGTACTTCCTAGTATCCTGCTTAAGACACATCCGACAAGCACCATGTCCGGATTGTCCAGCCAATTTGAGTCTGCTGCATTGCCGCCTCCAATGTATCAACCACCACCCACAATGGTAACTAGGGTAACCACTCCCAAGTAGGCAAGTACCGCCAAACAGTGGTAAGTTCTGCTAGTGTTTTTATCTGCGTTGAATTCATATTCTGTGCTCTTATATGAATGTGGCACTTGGTGTTTTGAATTAGTTGGTACGGATAACAATTTTTGCATATAATGGACTAATTGACGCTGATCCACGTCTTTAACATTGTAATTACATGTATATCTTTTGGACAAATTCTCTGCAACATATTCCTTTCATGTTAAGGGGTTGAGGAGTTAAGGCACATTTAGTAAAAAAAACAAATCTCAAACACAACACAAATAAAAAATCGAAAATTAGATTTGGTTTTTACGGTTGCCTGAAAGGAAAAGCAAGCCTTATACCAACAATTTTCTCGGCATTTAGAAACCGTCTTAACAACGATTCAGATGCCTCCTCTGAGTTGTTTCCATGTGTCATTCTATTAGGATACTTTTATTTTAAATTGAACTCTAGCAATTGATTGAGAATGACTTTGGCCGTTTAGGTGGCCCTTTTTTAATCACCGCAGTAGTCAACAAATTATGGGAGTTCAACTACCCGATTATCAAATACCAGAACTGTTAATTACATTGTTAATGCAACAATTGAGATAGGGCCGTGGAGCAGAACTCCCAATCCGAATGGACATTTTTATCGCACATTCTTAACATCCAGCTTCGCCTTGTACCAATTGGCAGCGGAATGGATGTGAAACTCTTTGATCCTCATGATGACGGTCCTGATGTACCAATCGACGAAGAGAAACAGCAGCGAGTTGAACACCCAGACGCCACCTTTCAGCGAGGACAAAAAGTAGAGCACCAGGACCCGGAGGTGGCACAGCAGGTGACAACTCAGGAGCATCATTGAGCACGACGAGAAAGCACGGCCAGGTAGGAAACCCAACTAAGGCCAATCCAGAACTTGTACCCATTGATGACGAGCATGGTCAACGGGATTGCCATGACTCAGAACGACTCGGAAAACTCTGTACAAGAACCACACGACCACGAGGGTGGAGTGCGTGACGGCGAGACCCTGGCTGGGAAGCAAAGGAGCCTGCGGAAGGTTGTGGTCCCCGTTCGCCTTCACAGCCACCGAGTATCGCAAATCTCGGCCGCCGGGGAGAGGAGGCCCAGGAAGATCACCGCGGAGATGATGGCCATGATTATGGAGTGGACGGTCGGGACGGGGTTGCAAAGGACCAGGAGGCGGCGGAGGATCAACTCCAGATTCTCGAATGCGTCGCGAACCACCACGAGCGAAGACCTAGTCGCCAGATTGGGAACAGGAATAATGAGGAGCAGTAGCAGCGGCGAAGGGAGATGGGGGAGGAGGCGATCCCGGGAGGGACAGTCGTCGGGGAGAAGAGAGGGATCGGGAGAGACGGAGATATCGAGGCGAGTCGGGGGAGGACCCTTCCGCAGCGGTTCTAAATAACGCCAATGCTTTGAAAGGGCCGTGGAATACACATGGGTGGAAATACCGTATTCTGAAGCCGACGGTCACAAAATCACGTATCACAACCCAAACGACCACACATTAAATGCAATAGTTAGAATACCAGATTCAATTACAAGACCGCTTCCAATTACTCCACCCAAACGGAAAATTTTAGTTAACTGATATGCTTTCTGAATTACAAAGAAAATCGTTGCAACTCTTTCCACCACCTCTTACGAGGATGAGATGAAGTGATGTGTCTTACACTACTATTATTATGTCTGTGTTCGTATAAATTTTCACGTTTTTATACAATTACAAATAAAAGGTTAATATTGGCAACTAATGTTAAATTTGTCATGTTAGGGAGTGTAGTAGCATTCTTTATCAGTTGCTTATTTTTTGAAAAATAGATGGATACATATGCATCACTAGAATGTATTTATTTTTTTTCTGAATGCATAGTGGGTATATCTAGTGGGCTTAGTTTTCTGGCCATGTGAATATATTAGCTTCTACTTAAAAGTTGTTGATCCTTAAATTTAACTAGTAAACGCACACCCGCATATGTACGTGTCATATTATGCGTGTTGAATTTATGTTGAAAATATCTAAAGTCTGAAATAGAATAATATCTGTTTTTACTTAGTTTTTAAAACCCATGGTTCTTTTAGTTATCCTGAAATATTCTGACTACATAGCATTGTAATCAATAGCTTTATTTAATGATCGATTGAAAGAAATATTTTTCCAAATATTGAAATATGTTTACTATTGTAGCATTATAATCAGTAGTTGTATAGTTTGTATCACCAAATAATACAAAATATTATATTTGCCTTTTATATTGCCTAAAATAAAAAAAGCCTCATTACCAACATTTTTTCTCGAAAGCCAGAAATGATTTCGGATGCCATGATCTTAGCGGTGATTCAGATGCCTCCTGTGAGTTCTTTCTTTGTATCATTTTTTAGAATATAGTTTGGTTTTAAATTGAGCTCTAGCAGTATTTTGAAGATGACTTCTACGATTTTAATTAGTTGGTATGTTTTCTAAAATTACAAAGAAACTCGTTGCAACTCTTTCCACCACCTCTTATGGGGGTGAGATGATGTTATGTGTCTTACAACAATTTTATTATGTATGTGTTTGTGAAAATTGTTACATTTTTTTAAAAGTTTATAGACAAAAGGTCAATATTAGCATCTAATGTCAAACTTTATCATGTTGGGAGAGTGCAATAACATTCTTTCTTAGTTGCTTGTTTTGTGAGAAAAAGATGGATACATATTGCATTACTAGAGAGTAGTTTTTTCTCTCTAAAGACATAGTGGGGTTAGCTAGTTGATTTAGGTTTCTGGCCATGTAAGTATATTAGCTTCTACTTGAAAGTTGTTGATCACAATGTTATAGTAAATGCGCACACTGCACATGCATGTGTCATATTATGCGTGTTGAATTTATGCTCAAAAACTAAAGTCTGAAATAGAATAATATGTATTTTTACTTATTTTTAAACCCCTTGGTTCTTTTAGTTGGCTTGAAAATTTCTAACTACATTGTATTATAATCAATAGCTTTATTTAATAACTGATTGAAAGAAATATTTTATAAATATTAAAATATGTTTGGTATTGTAGCATTGTAATCAATGGTTTTATAATTTGTTTGTCAAATATGACAAAAAAATGTCCAGGAGGGTGGTAAATCAAGGCGGCAGCTGAGATTCGAACTCAGGTTCCTTTGTTAGGAGACATCGTGCTTGACCACTTGAGCCACTCCTTGCTGGCAGTGAAATAGCGTTCTTTCTTGGTTGTTTGTTTTGTGAAAAAACAAAAGGATACATATGCATCACTAGAATGTACTTAATTTTTTTATGAAGGCATTTTGGGGTTATCTAGTGGGCTAGCTTTCTTCCCATGTGAATATATTAGCTTCTACTTGAAATTTGTTGATCATAAAGTTTAATGTGATTTGGGTGGCCACTGGTCTGTAGTTAGGATTGTTGTGTTTGGATGAGATCTCTACGTGTTAGTTTGGACACTTGTGTAAGATTTGATCTAGTACCTATTAGGCTCTTATTGTAGTTTGTTTTAGGTGTTTCAATTGCCACTGTGGATGAAGGTTATTTAGGCTCTAATATTGGTTCGGTGTAAATCACAAGTTATGTGGAACTCATTTCTTGGAAACTCTAGTTCACTTTCGTAATTTAAATCTCATTCAGTTCCATGTGATTAGTTTGTTATAATGTAAATATTAAATCAATCAAATAAATTGTTGATTTTATTTTGTAATATATAGTAAGGACGATAAATAAATAAAGAAATAATTATATCTATCACTAATCTTAATATTTTTAACCATAATAACCTCAACAAGGTTATCATGTGGATGTTGCTCCTTTAAAAATATTTTAATATGGTATAACTATAATTTATAAAAATATTATGGTTCAAATCACATCATTTTATTTTTATTTCACTTTGTATGTATAAGCTATTATAATGATATGTACATTTTATATGTTTGTAAATATAACTTTTGGTTCATCACTATTTAACAATATGTACAATATTAATTTTTAGTATATTCGTCGCGTGCTCTTATAGTTTATTATCATTTTTCACGTGATTATTTTTTCATGGTGTTTGTATGTTTTTAAATTATAGACCACAATGATAATGGTACATTTTACATAGTGTCATTTATAGTGTATAGTGTTTTCTCATATTATATTATGATTTTGACAATAAACAATATCCACACCGTTGACATTCTTAGTCATAAACATTTTACATGTGCCATTCATGAAGAGTGAAAAATATAATTGTGAAGAAAATATTGTTAGTTGTTCCAGAACTCATTTATCGCTCTTTTTAAGAGGGGACTTAGGAATTTTATTTTGTATGTAATTCTATAACTCACGGAAGTCACGAAACTCAACTCCCAACACTTGTTTTAAGTTCAAAATTTTTTAGACCAGTTACAACAAACCAATCTGATAACACCAAATTTTGTGATGTTTTTGGCCTTTATTTTGTTATCAAAACTGCCCTTTTCTGCTATTTTCCTCTCTTTTATATGCATTTTCACTATAATTGGCCAAGCACTGCTCTTAATCCAATATTTCCATCTTTTGTAGATTTTTTCCTCCTTTTGGTACAATAAGGCCATCCCGGCCCACAAGCGATAAGTCCAACCTGCATCGGCCTCCCAGCCGGCCCATACGCACGCTGCCTGGCAGGGTAGCGCGATACGACTACGCGCGATGCAAGGATGCCGCGTGAGAAGGTACCAATGGACGACACGCCTCTTTACCCGACAGCGAGCCGAGAACTCCGCGACTACTCAATGAGCCGCGCGATATCGACCACCCACCGGCAGGCGCCTCTCTCCACAATGCCCGACAGCCGACATCCTTGTGTCGGGCGACACTTGCGTCGGCCGACCACCAACTGAGCGGCAATAAGGAGGACACGTGGCGCCCTGTGCACCATAGTTTCTCCAACCAGCTGCCTATAAATAGCAGCTACAGGGAGCCAAAAAGACAGCTTGGTCAGCTTGGGGAGTTTGGATTTCGGACAGTCGAGTGATCTTCGGAGGGAGCTGCGAGAGCAGGTGTATCGCGCCCCAGTGCTCGTGACACTAGGTGAGCCCCTCCTCGCCCGAGAGGGAAAGGATGGTTCACTTAGTACCGTCCCGGGCGATACTGTGGGCCGATATCGGCCAACGATGACGCACGACACGAGTGCCCGACATAGAACGCGTCGCCCCATGCCCGACAAGATATCGAACCCGATACGCTTGCCCGTCATGCGCGCCGCCCGAGAGGGTGTGCCGCCCGACTTGAACGTATCGGCCATGGTCCTTGAGCGATACAGTCGCTCGTCACGGCGTGCCGCCCGAGAGGGTGTGTCGCCCAACACGGTTGTATCGGGATAGGCTCCGACCGGTATCGGGCGGGATGGTTACTGTAGCCTGTCGTCCTTCTACATCAAGAAGGCGACACATATCTTTAATTCCGTTATTTAATTCTTTACTTATGCATTGTAATTAAGACCTTTAATGTTTATAGAAATGGAAATGCTTAATTACTTGCTGCTCTATGCTTGGTGCAATATGTTGGATGATTGCTATGCTTGATGTCTGAACTCTAGCTTGCATGTTTGGATCGCATTTCGTTTAGCTACCGAATCGTGTTTTCCCATCGCAACAAGTTCAAGAGTCGTGTTGTGGCTCTAGTGTTCGGTCTGATTCTGGAGTACGAGAGTGCCTGGGACGGAGTTGTTTCAGTAACATTCCACTCTAACTTTGAGCCCAGCAACCTCGAGAGGGGTGCCGAGGCTTGGTTAGAGGTGCCCGCTCTGAGAGGAGGGGTGCAGGATGTTACTGGTGCCGCTTGTTTTGCAGTAGTTTTATCCTTCATACCTTTCTCTAGCTCTAGTTTTATCTTTCTGTTTCTGTTGCATGAAAACCCCTAAAAACTGCTAAATGACTAAAACCTTAAATCTTTCTAGTAACTCTGCTTGGAGATAGTTTTCTTGTTTTGTTTGTGACATCTTTATGATTCCCTTCTGGGGAATTTATCATCTCTTTATACCTACCGGAGTGTAGCGTGTCGATTCTGGGTTCTCAACACTACCCCACTTGTCAGTGTGTTCAACCCCGTATATCTACTTCGACCCCGTAAACAAAGTTGCGGGGGCCTAGAAGGATTCGGGTTTATAAATGTAAAAGCTCGACTACCTCAAATCCGCCTCCATTTTTAGGACGCGCGATTTAGGCCGGTCAACTTTTTGGCACCGTTGCCGGGGACAAGGCAAAAATGGTATTGTAGACGAATCTGAATCCACTAACTACACTCCCATGCCTCAAGCTTAGAAATGAGTTTGACAACACTCTTTTTCTTTTTCTTTTCCCTTACTATTATTCTTAGCCTAAAATTAATAATTCAATTTTCTAACTTGATTTTACATGCTCTTGCAGGAACCCTGAAAGCTGACCTGCTCCACCGAGTTTTGATACCATGTCTCGTTGTGGGCAGTCTCTTCCTGAAGGTGAATGTCAGGGCCGAGGCAAGAAGGCGAGCCAGCCCAGCTTGGTTGGTCAGCTTTCCGCCTACATAAAAAGACAGGACACCATCATCAGCAAACTGGTGCAGGGTGCGCTTCCCAGCCCTGGGGCTCAGAATTCCATGCAACACCAGATGGCAAGTCTGCAAATGCGCCAATGGGAAGTCGATCAACGATTGGCCCAAATGGCAGCACTGATGAAGAACCCTGCGGGAAAGACACTCTCCTACCCGGAAACTTCCAGAATGGCGGTACTAAGGTCTGGGAAGACGGTGGAGCGCGCAGCTGAAGCCGAACCAGAACCTGAACCGAGGTTTGAGAGTACCGTTCCAGCAGAGGGCGAAGGTGGACAAGCAGAAGCTCAAGAGCCTGCACATAAGCCTTCTGATGAGCTACCTGGTGGGAGGAATCCTTACGCTCCAAGGATGGCGTTTCCGTATAAGCAGATAAAGGCAAATCTGAAGAAGCGTCATGAGAGGTTCATGGACTCGATCAGGAAACTGCATCTTGAAGTCCCCTTCCTGGACGCTTTGGAGGAGATGCCTACATACGCCAAGTTCCTCAAGGACCTTATCACCAAGAAAAGAAGGGGAGGAAGGGTAGAGACAGTCCACCTAGCTTCTGCTTCCTCTGCCTTTGTAAAGCCCGACTTGCCTAATAAGAGGAGGGATCCCGGAGCTTTTACAATCCCATTTGCCATCGGGGACAATGTCGAGCGGAAGGGTCTAGCAGACTTGGGAGAGAGCATCAGCCTCATGCCCCTCAGTTTTACACGAAGAGTGGGTTTGACAGACATGGTTCGAACCAACATGCAGATTCAACTGGCAGACCACACCTTCAAGAGACCCGTTGGCATTGTAGAAGATGTGCCGATCAGGGTTGGAGATTTCTTTATCCCCTGTGACATAGTCGTCATCGACACAGCTGAAGACCCCCATTGCCCGATCATCTTTGGACGTCCTTTCTTGGCAACAGGAAAAGCGTTGATTGATGTCTCCGAGGGGATGATCACTTTGAGGGTCGGAAACAACCATATGGAATTCAAGCTGAAAGAGATCATGAGAAGCCCGTCCCTCTCTGAAATAGCATGTTTTGCAGATAGCTACAATAAATTCTGCGAGGAGATAGAGGAGGATATCCGGACAGTGGACCCCCTCGCGAGGGCCATAAGCTGCCAGGGGTCCGACTTCGAAAGTCCTGAAGTTGCAAAGTATCTCGACCTCTTCGACCTTTCTGACGAAGATCTGCAAGAAGAGGATAAGATGGTGGGGTCTGCGAAGTATGCCTCTCTCGAAGGTGAGCCTCAAGAAAGGGCGCCCAGGCCAAAGC
The DNA here is from genome assembly GCA_963693085.1 of Alisma plantago-aquatica. Classification (NCBI taxonomy): domain Eukaryota; kingdom Viridiplantae; phylum Streptophyta; class Magnoliopsida; order Alismatales; family Alismataceae; genus Alisma; species Alisma plantago-aquatica. Next base: position 12,438,770 of record OY856414.1, on the reverse strand, counting down.
CAGAGTTAAAAGTGTTACCTGAAGACCTGAAGTACACGTTCTTGGACGAAGAGCAGAGGAACCCTATCATCGTAAACGTCAATCTTTCAAGCAATCAGCTAGACCGACTCCTTGAGGAGTTAAGGCTCCACAAGGGGGCTATAGGATATTCAGTAGAGGATATCAAGGGCCTTAGCCCCGCCCTGTGCATGCATCGCATCATCTTAGATGAATCAGCCAAGCCTCTGGCTCAACCCCAGAGGAAGCTGAACCAGATGCTCAAGGAGGTCGTCAAGAAAGAGGTAATAAGGCTTAGGGATGCGGGGATTATTTACCCAATCAGCGATAGCAATTGGGTAAGTCCTATCCACGTAGTACCCAAGAAAGGCGGAATGACAGTGGTTAGGGGCGAGAAGGGTGACGAGGTGGCGGTAAGAACCATCACCGGATGGCAGATGTGTATTGATTACCGAAAGCTAAATCAGGCTACAAAGAAGGATCATTTTCCACTACCTTTTATTGATCAAGTTCTCGAAAGGTTAGCGCATCACGATTTCTTTTGTTTTCTTGATGGCTTTTCAGGTTTTTACCAGGTCCCCATTTTGCCTAACGATCAAGAGAAAACAACATTTACCTGCCTTTATGAGACTTATGCCTTCCGAAGGATGCCATTCGGGCTCTACAATGCCCCCACCACCTTTCAAAGATGCATGATATCGATGTTCTCAGACTTTCTAGAAGACATCGTTGAAGTCTTCATGGACTACTTCTCAGTCTATGGGAAAGACTTTGATAGCTGTCTGAAGAATCTGTCATTGGTCATTCAAAGGTGCGAGGAGAACAGCCTAGTCCTGAACTGGGAAAAATGCCACTTCATGGTGTGGGAGGGCATCGTTCTAGGGCATAAGATCTCAAAGCGTGGGATCGAGGTGGACACCAACAAGGTCAAAGCCATATCCAAGCTTCCTCCCATGAAATCCGTGATGGGAGTGAGGAGCTTCCTCGGGCACGCCGGATATTACCGAAGATTCATCAAGGACTTCTCGAAGATTTCCAAACCGCTGTCCAATCTTCTGGTAAAAGATGCTGAATTTGTTTTCTCTAACGATTGTCTAAGTGCTTTTCAAGCCCTGAAAAACGCTTTGATATCACCACCTATCCTTCAAGCACCAGAATGGGGTTTACCTTTTGAGCTGATGTGCGATGCTAGTGACTACGCGGTTGGAGCAGTCCTGGGGAAAAAGAAAGACAAAAAGCACCATGTGATTTGCTACGCTAGTCGCACGTTGGACGGGGCTCAAGTAAACTACACAACAACTGAAAAGGAGATGCTCACGATCGTCTTCGCGTTTGATAAGTTTAGGTCGTATCTCGTCGGAGCCAAGGTCAAGGTATACACAGATCATGGGGCAATAAAATACTTGATGCAAAAGAAAGATGCAAAGCCCAGACTGTTGAGGTGGGCCTTATTGCTCCAAGAGTTCGACCATGAAATTATCGAAAAGAAGGGCGCAGAAAATGTGGTCGCCAACCACCTATCAAGGATCGTGGCTGAGAGACAGGGAGGACCACCAATCAACGACGACTACACCGACGAGGCTCTCATGTTGGCCGAAGCTCAAGAGGAAAGTTTACCCTGGTTTGCAGACATCTGCAATTATCTTGCTTGTGGAGAATTGCCTCCTGACATCACGTACAATCAGAAAAAGAAGCCATTCGCGGATGCCAAGAACTATTACTGGGATGATCCTCTCCTGTTCAGAAGATGTGTTGACAACTTATACAGAAGGTGCATCCAAGAGGAAGAAACCATGGACATCCTGAAAGAATGCCACGCCTCCCCTACAGTGGACACCTGGGTAGCGAAAGAACAACGACAAAAGTGCTACAGTCAGGTTTCTACTGGCCCTCTTTATTTAAAGATGTTGCACAATTTGTAAAAGTCTGCAAAGAGTGCCAGTTTACAGGAAACATAGGGCGGAGGAATGAAATGCCAATGGCAAGCTGGATAGAAGTAGAAATATTTGACGTATGGGGGATCGACTACATGGGACCGTTTCCTCCATCCCGGGGGTATCAATACATACTCGTGGCAGTGGATTATGTATCGAAGTGGGTAGAAGCGGTAGCCACCCAAACCTGCGATGCCAAGTCGGTTATCAAGCTCTTCGAAAAGACCATCTTTCCTCGTTTCGGTGTACCGCGCACGGTTATAAGCGACGGAGGGTCGCACTTTGGAGAAAGACAGTTTGAAACACTCCTATGCAAGTACGGAGTAAAACACAAGATCTCTACACCATACCACCCACAGACGTCGGGGCAGGTAGAGGTTTCCAATAGGCAAATCAAGCAGATCTTGGAGAAAACTGTCAACCGAACAAGGAAAGATTGGTCCATGAAGCTTGACGACGCGCTTTGGGCCTACCGTACTGCTTACAAAATGCCCATCGGAACCACCCCCTACCGGCTTATCTACGGAAAGTCCTGCCATCTGCCTTTAGAGTTGGAACACAAGGCCCTTTGGGCAATCAAGTTCCTAAATATGGACCTCGACAAAGCAGGAGAAAAGAGATTTTTGCAGCTTCAAGAGCTCGAAGAGCTGAGGATAAACACCTACGAAAATGCAAAAATCTACAAACAGAGGATAAAATTGTGGCACGATGCCCACCTCAGGAGAAAGGATGTAAGCGAAGGATATAAAGTCCTGTTATTCAAGTCCTCTATTCGTCTTTTCCCTGGGAAGTTACAAACAAGATGGTCAGGACCGTTCACTGTGTCAAAGATATACCCATCCGGAATGATGGAGCTCTACGACAAGGACGATCCGACCAAAGTCTTTCAAGTAAATGGGCACAGGGTAAAAAGGTTCTATGAGGATGAGGCCTTTGTCAGAAGAGCAGAGATCGACTTGCGAGATATGGGTACAGTGAAGAGTTGAACGAGATGATCCTACACCGGTCGAGCTGGCGACGCAAACTTCAGCGCTCCTCGGGAGGCTGCCCGAGTTTTTCTTTCTCTCGTAGAGTAGGGTGCATTTTTCTTATTACCTGTAAAAACAAACTTTATAAATTGTAATAAGGCCCGAGTTGGTGCACGCGCCGAGCGCACCGACTCTCCTGTTTTATGGGCCACCGCTGTAATATTTTCTGAGGTCGGGGACTTAACCCTATACCGATGACGTTTTTCCTTCTCCTAGCTTTGGTTTTCGGCCGCCTGTTTTAAGCCGTGTCGGGCAGAGGCTCAACTGGCTGATGCTTGTATCAGGCTGCGATTTCTGGGGCACCGTAAGAGCCGTGGTGGATGGTATTCCCGAGCAACCATCATATCATGGATGGGAATAAATGCCCTATTTTAATTGACGTGACTGTCGTCTCGGGAGTTGCCTGACTCGTCGGCCGACGCGCACCCCAGAAATGCCTGTTTTACCCCCGGCTGAGCTTGCTATATATAGCAAGGTGGGCTCAACATGTCGGGCAGACTCACTTCTCTTTTTAGCCACATGTAGCACATGCAGTGATCAACCTTTACTCGTGTGTCGGCCAGCTTGCCTTCACCCTCGTATCGGGCGATGGCTCCTATGAGAAAAGGTATAGCCCGACAGTCTGTCGCCTGGTACGGGAATTCTTATTGCGCGATACGTGTCAGGTTGACGAACTTAGTTGATTTTTCTCTTATCGCCCGACAAGCTTATCGCTCAACACGAGTTTTTTTTTATATCGCGCGCTGCTTATCGGGCTTACGAGCCTAGTCAATTTTGTATCGCCCGACACTGTTAAGCCCAAAATAACGGCCGTTAGTGTTTGCCCGATACGCCATGTCGGGAGACACGTTTTTCATTTGTGACGTCCTGACGGGCAGATAATCTTTGGTGACCCTATCGCCTGATACCTCCTTATTGGAAGGTATGTTGTGCCGCGCAGCTATCCTCGTATCGCCCAATCTTGTATCGACTAGAGTTTCCTTTTGATGGACGATACCCGGATTTCGAAATAAGTCCAGTTTTATCGAGTTCCTTTAGCTTTTCCTATCTAACGTTTTAAATGGTTAAATGAACTTGATAACAGGTAGAACTACGGCCGCAGCTGAAGCAGCAACTGTCGGTCAGAAACGTCACAAGGGGCCACCAACCACCAAAAAGAGAGCAAGGGCAATTTTTCTTGATTAGGTAGCCTCAAAAGAGGCTCGCTTCTTTATCATAGTCTGTCTTCTGTAGTAGCCTGGGACCATCTACAGAGACAGCACGAGTACAGCCCCAGTGGCTATCGGGACAGCACAAGAGCTCTCTGTCTACCATAGACCTGTTTCCTTCTCAGGAGCTCCTACACATGTTTTCCCGGCTGAGCTGGGAAAGAAAATGGAGGCTGCAGCAAAGAAGCATATTGCAGCTTCTCCAAGTCACAAGCGAACCCGCTAAATAACCTTCACTGGACTAACATGAACTCACCCTCTTCTTCACTACTCTGGGACAGAGTATGGGATAAGTTTGGGGGGGGGGGGGTACCCATGTACCAGTGAAGGAGGTATAAAAATTCTCTTGTGCCATTTTTTCTTTTCCCCTATATCATGTATTTGTACCCTTGCTCATATAAAAATTTCAAAAATTTTTGCTTATTTTGTTCCCATGCATATGTACAAAGTAGCTATATTAGTAAAAAACCTGATGCAACTGCTTGCAAAGTTTGTTTTCTATGTGCTTAACGTGATGCAAGTTCTGTTATATCTTTTTGATAATGCTGCTTCAAACAAACAAGAAGATTACATTTTTCCATGCCAAATATTTCGAAAAATATAATAATCTCACAAACAGCTAAGAGACGAGTATGGAGAAGGAAAAAGCTGCCCAAACAACAAGAATCTTTTGTTTCCCTTCACCCAACAAAAATCCCAAAAAGAGAAAGAAGCCTTATGAAAGGGAATAAAAGCATGAGAGTTGTGCCCAATAAAAGAAAGAATATATATATATATATATATATACACACACTTGTTTTCCAAAAGTACCCATCTTTAGGCATGGTAGATCCGGGGCAGTGGTACGTAGGATGTCAAATCACTGCTCTAAAGCCAACTGGCTTGGACTGCAGGGACCACTTGCCCGTTAACGGACCCTTACCTGGATGGACTGATGGAAACAAGAAGAAAACCCAAAGAGCCTTAGCCTACCCTTTACACAACTTTCTGCCCTGAAAATAAAGCTGTTTGGTGTGGAAGCTAACTTCGGAATCATACACCAAAGTCTCGCTGAAGCTGTAGAGAAAAATTTTACTGAAATAATAAGGCAAGGAAACACAAGGTCTTTTGGTTGCAGTGCGGCAACATTATCTCTAAAGGCATTGCTATACTTGTTTTACCTCTTGGCCTGAAAGCTGTACCAAGCAAGAAGAAGCATCACAAAATAAAGTTTAGATATTGATTGAGGACAATCAAAATGCTAAGTTTGGGGGAGTTGATAACACCAAATTTTGTGATGTTTTTGGCCTTTATTTTGTTATCAAAACTGCCCTTTTCTGCTATTTTCCTCTCTTTTATATGCATTTTCACTATAATTGGCCAAGCACTGCTCTTAATCCAATATTTCCATCTTTTGCAGAGTTTTTCCTCCTTTTGGTACAATAAGGCCATCCCTACCCACAAGCGATAAGTCCAACCTGCATCGGCCTCCCAGCCGGCCCATACGCACGCTGCCCGGAAGGGTAGCGCGATACGACTACGCGCGATGCAAGGATGCCGCGCGAGAAGGTACCAATGGACGAAACGCCTCTTTACCCGACAGGGAGCTGAGCACGCCGCGACTACTCAATGATCGAGCTGCGCGATATCGACCACCCACCGGCGGGTGCCTCTCACCACAATGCCCGACAACCGACATCCTTGTGTCGGGCGACACTTGCATCGGCCGACCACCAACTGAGCGGCAATAAGGAGGACACGTGGCGCCATGTGCACCATAGCTTCTCCAACCAGCTGCCTATAAATAGCAGCTACAGGGAGCCGAAAAGACAGCTTGGTCAGCTTGGGGAGTTCAGATTTCAGACAGTCGAGTGATCTTCGGAGGGAACTGCGAGAGCAGGTGTATCGCGCCCCAGTGCTCGTGCAGGGAGACACTAGGTGAGCCCCTCCTCGCCCGAGAGGGAAAGGATGGTTCACTTAGGACCGTCCCGGGCGATACTACAGGCTGATATCGGCCAACGATGACGCGCGACACGAGTGCCTGACATAGAACGCGTCGCCCCATGCCCGACAAGATATCGAACCCGATACGCTTGCCCATCATGCACGCCGCCCGAGAGGGTGTGCCGCCCGACTTGAGCGTATCATCCAGGGTCCTTGAGTGATACAGTCGCTCATCACGGCATGCCACCCGAGAGGGTGTGTCGCCCGACACGGCTGTATCGGGATAGGCTCCGACCGGTATCGGGCGGGATGGTTACTGTAGCCTGTCGTCCTTCTACATCAAGAAGGCGACACATATCTTTAATTCCGTTATTTAATTCTTTACTTATGCATTGTAATTAAGACCTTTAATGTTTATAGAAATGGAAATGCTTAATTACTTGCTGCTCTATGCTTGGTGCAATATGTTGGATGATTACTATGCCTGATGTCTGAACTCTAGCTTGCATGTTTGGATCGCGTTTCGTTTAGCTACCGAATCGTGTTTTCCCGTCGGAACAACTTCGAGAGTCGTGTTGTGGCTCTAGTGTTCGGTCCGGTTCTGGAGTACGAGAGTGCCTGTGACGGAGTTGTTTCAGTAACATTCCACTCTAACTTTGAGCCCAGCAACCTCGAGAGGGGTGCCGAGGCTTGGTTAGAGGTGCCCACTCTGAGAGGAGGGGTGCAGGATGTTACTGGTGCCGCTTGTTTTGCAGTAGTTTTATCCTTCGTACCTTGCTCTAGCTCTAGTTTTATCTTTCTGTTTCTGTTGCATGAAAACCCCTAAAAACTGCTAAATGACTAAAACCTTAAATCTTTCTAGTAACGCCGCTTGGAGATAGTTTTCTTGTTTTGTTTATGACATCTTTATGCTTCCCTTCTGGGGAATTTATCATCTCTTTATACCTGCCGGAGTGTAGCGTGTCGATTCTGGGTTCTCAACACTACCCTCCTTGTCCCTGTGTTCGACCCCGTATATCTACTTTGACCCCATAAACAAAGTTGCGGGGGCCTAGAAGGATTCAGGTTTATAAATGTAAAAGCTCGACTACCTCAAATCTGCCTCCATTTTTAGGACGCACGATTTAGACCGGTCACAATGAAAGCTTTATTGTCTAAAGCCTAAAAGCAATTATTGAAGTACTAGGTGGTTTTTTACTATCTTGATTGCCATTGTGGATGAAGATTGGAATTTATTTGAAGAATCAAAATTGAAAACTCAGCCTAAATTCTTACTTTTTTTTGGAATTGAGAATTATATCATGTTCCAATCCGACTGCGCGTGAGAGACCTGTATGAGTTGGTATCTCAATCAATCATATCCGACAATATATATATATATATATATATATATATATATATATATATATATATATATAGTCAGGCATGCAAAATTTAAGCACATTTGGACATTTATAGGTCATGTTATAAAGACCGCAAAAATTATGCATTCCGAATTAGTTTCACGTGTCAATTTTGTTGCCCTTGGATGAGTGACACTCATCCAAATGGGCTCAAACTTTGTATGTAGCCTAGTTATTGTAACATCCCTGACCTGTGTTATGCCTTAGCCCTAGATGTTTTGCTTAATAAATTTAATTATATGCTTGCTCTTATCTTTTGAAAAATAATTAAGGCTCAAGAGGAATTTATGTTTCATTTTAGTCTTTTTTAATAATGTTGAAATAAATGTTTTGCTTGTTCTGGACTAATGTGCAAATTACCCAAGTTGAGGGGTTAACTTGCAAATGTTACATGATAAAATGTTCCTCAAGTGTTGAAGCATCATAAGAATGAGAATGATGCAGAGGTATGGCTGCCACAAGCCTGAGTACCAAGAAAGAGCTTGTTAAGCAATGTTGTGCATTAAAACCTAGTTTTGGTGTAATGTGCAAATTACCCAAAACCTAGGGTTCAATATGCAAAATACCACCTCTAGAGAGTCCCTCATGTTTCTTGGCATCATGTAGAGAAAAGAAAATGAGAGGGGCGTCTCATTTGAATCTCTTTGGAGGAGAGAGAATCTTGATATTAAAATAATCAAGATTTAAGCATAATTGAAACCCTAATTCAATTTAATGCAAAAATAAATATATTAATGGAAGTGTCCTTCAACCAAAAATGAGATGGTTGAATTTGCATAAGTGTGAAAATCTTTTTTCCTTGCAAAGGCCATGAAATATCGAAAGTGAGTGGAGAGCCCACTCACATTAGTTAACTAAAAAGTAATATCCACTCAATTTTGGATATTATTATAATGGTTAAGGTGCTTAATTTGTTTTCTTTAATTTATGGATAATGAAGAAGAATTACAAGGTTGGGGATATGTCTTCTTATGCAAGGGATTGAGGGGAGTATGTGGCACCAATTTTGGGGAGTTGAAGGAATTAATTATCACTTTCTCTCTCATGGAATTTCCTTATATACATCCCATTTTCAACCAACATGAAAGGGTTTTTTTCGATCCCTTTTTCTTTTCTTGCTTTGGTCGTGCACAAGGGAGCTTAGGAGCAACATGAGGACGTGTCCCAACCTGTAGGTAAGATCCATAGTCATCTTCAACCTTGATTTCATGGTGGAAAACGAAATTCAATGCTTAATTTCTTCTTTTCTTCATTCAATCTTCAACTCTAGCCAATCCTTTCACTCAAAGACTTGAGAACGGACCTTGGGCAGTTGTGAAAGCTTCATTCACCATTGAGGACGTGAAGCTTGAAGCTTGGATTCAGCTTTGAAGGCGGGTTATATAACTTGAACCCTTAAATGTCATTACTGCTTGCAATTTATTCACTATGTGTTGAACCTTTCTTCTTTCTCGATTTCCTTTTGATTAATTTTTGAAATCACCATAAGAATCTCAAATGATTTCGAAGGTTTGAAGCTTGAAGATGATGATGTCATCTTAAGCACACACCTCAACAAAGGAAGGGGCAATCGGTTTTCAAAACCGATTGAGTTAAATCGGTTTCAAAACTGAATGAATTGATTCGGTTTCAAGACTGAATGGGCAATTGAGTTCAAAACCGAATGGGTAGTTGCACCCAAGACCAAATGGGTAATTGAACCCAAGACCGAATGGGTAATTTACCCCAAACCGAATGGGTAATTAAGTACAAGACCGAATGGGTAATTAACTACAAGATCGAATGGGTAATTGAGTTCAAGACCGAATGGGTAATGGATCTCAAGATCGAATGGATAACTTGAACTTCAAAACCGATTGAGGTTAATTGCTGATGTGAAAGATGAAGATCCAATGGCTCAAATTGATTTGATTATAATGGATTCCAGAATGGATGATCCATGGATTGCAAACCCTAATTGATTGATTGAAGAATTCCTAATTGAATTGGATCAATTTCTTGGTTGATGGTCCAAACGGTCTCACGACCGTTTGGAGGAAAATGGTCTCAAGACCGTTTGGAGTTCAAGGGTTGTGATGGATGATTGGAGATCCAAGGGCTGTAATTGGATGTACTTTCAATGGTTCAATTGATTATCGATTCAATAAAGAAAACCCTAAAATCAATCGATTAGTTGGAGGAAACCCTAGTTGATCCAATCAGTTTCAAGCTGTTTTGGACCAAACGGTCTTGAGATCGTTTGAGTCCAAACGGTCTTGAGACTATTTGGGATCAAACGGTTCTCAGACCGTTTGGAGGGCAAACTGTTGGTATGTATGCCCATAGATCAAGTCATATGATGATTGTAATGGGATACTTTGTAAATGATTTGAATAATAATAAAGGCAATTTCCGATCTATATGTTTAAATTGTTTCTGAGATGATGGTGTAACATGATAGATGTCTAAAGAATGGTTTTACTCAATGACGTCTGCTTTTAGGTTAAGGACCTAAACGATGAGATCATGCGGATGTCAAGAGTATACATTCTTGTTTAGTCCAACTTTCTATTTCACTTGGGTAGCACTGATGTGTGACTAGGCACCGCTCTTTTCTTGTGAAATCATGAGTGTTATGGACTTTCACTGCCAACGTGAAATGGACCTGCAGGGTCACACACATAGGATTTAACCTGGAAGAGGAGTTTTTCCACAAATAAGGTTTAGATTGATTACTAAAGGAGTTTAGTAGTTCAATTAAACACTCAATTAATTGATAGCTCAAAATCATGGTGTTCAAGGTGTTGGATAGCTTGATTAGAGTATCAGATTGATTGAAATCACAATTGACTGTTTCTGCACATTCTGTACTCTCAACCGATCGGCTCATGTGATGAACCGATCGGCTCAGCTTGGTGAACCGATCGGCTCATGTGATGAACCGATTGGCTCATGAACACAGTGAAACGACCGGTTCAAGTGTTGAACCGATCGGCTCAACTGGTCCAACCGAGCATGTTGGGAAAGTGAGATTGGTGAGAAATTTCCTTTTTTTTCATTTCACTTGTCCAATTCGATTGGAACAAGGATTGGTATTCGATACCAATTAGAAACAAAAGTTAGAAAGTCAATTGGGAACCAACCAGGACCACCAACCGACCGGTTCAGCAAGTGAACCGATCGGTTGAGGTGTCCCAACCAATCGGTTGAGTGTCAACCGACCGGTTCAGGTCACCAACCGACCGTTTCAGTTGTGAAACGATCGGTTCAGGTTCCGAGTTGGTTGCTTTTTGTGGAAAATTCTCGAACCCTTCTACTCCTGCTTTAGTCCCATATTGCCGGGGCAAGAGAACCCTGTCCCATGACCCTCCTATATATAGGGGTATTTGGGGCTTCTCAAAGTACAACTCAGTGCAACCAGTTGCTTTGTAAAGTTGTCCTTCTCTCTGGTTTTGGTAACCGAGAGAGAGCCCGAGCAAGTGCTACCCGCAAAGGGAGGTGCATCAAGGGAAAGACAACTGCAGTTGCAACTGGAGGCAGGAGAGTGTGTTGGCGACTAGTACGTCGACAGGAGGGTGCGACTCCTTCCGGTTCCTTGCGCGACAAGGAGATCGGAGTTCCAGGTGGTCCGTGTGGACTACTTCAGAGGCGGGAGACTTCTGTCGCTCGGAGGACGACTGTCAATCCCGACAGTCCCGGTGAGACCAGGAGTCTTCAGTCCCGGTGCAACCATGAGCTGCACAGACACCGTCCAAGACCGGAGGTGAAGACCGCGCAAGGAACGAGGTACTGTCACCGAGCGAGCCTCGGGACAAGGTATGCATCCACAAACCATCTTTCCTATTGTATAGACGTTGACGCGATTCCTTTTGTTCTGGGTTTGAGGGAGAAAATTTTTGTTTCCGCTGCTTCTCTGCCTCCCCTAAAACCCAAAGGTGGTATCATAGCCACGTCAACTACTCTGTATTTTAGGATTATCGATATGATCGATTTTGGTTTGTCGCCTTTATTTATTGCATACGATGCGAATAAAATTGGCTTTATGCATGTCCAATCCACAAATCCCAATAATACATATATGATATGTAATATTAATGCACTCAATACGCGTCACCCTTAAATGAGTTTTGTGGTGGATGTGTAGCATGGTTATGGCCTATAAACCCTATATATGTGTGTGGTTGTTTGTGGTTGCTTGCATCTTGGTCTGCGCACCGATTCCCTTCTCCTATTCCTGATGTAACTCGAAATAATTCGAGAATTCTTTTCCTACCTTTTCTCCCCCTGAATGTAACTCGGGGTTTCACAATTCAATTGTAAATAGTAATAGATTTTATTTCTTGTTATGTCAAAGAACGGCGGATGACGACCTGAGACAATCAGTTCAAGGCGTGAACCGATCGGTTGGTGATCCAGACGACCAGTTTGAGGAGCGAGACGAGCGGGTGGCGACCTGAGGAGATGCACGACGACTGGTGAACCGATCGGCTGGAGGCGCCAGTCGATCGGCTGGTGGCACCCGACGACCAACTTGATGGCGAGCCGATCAGTCATGGAGATGAGCTGATCAAAACCAGAAAGGAAGGCACAAATTTCATCTTGTACAGGTTGCATGTGATGTAGACCTAGATGACCGTGATTCCTCTTGGCTCGAGGAATCACAATAGGATGGCCATAATCATTGCTTTTATCGTTTTGCATGTTTTCTATGGGATATAGCATGTATATGATACGTACTATATATTGTGGTGATTGGATATGTATATGTATATAAAAACCAAATCCCTCATTAAATATTAAATTTTAGATGCCTTCCAAATGCGAAACACGTGAAAAGCTTGATCGACCAAGTGTGGGCACGCCCAAGCGTGGTGCACCGTCTATCTCGTGGAAGCGTGAAGGATGAATGTGTGGGTCTGCCCAAGCAGGGTGCATGTTCATCGTGTTGGTTTTGGGTCGGACTTAACAAGGTGACCTAGATAGGATCTAGCACCTTGAGGCATGGAGATGATCATGGTAAGGAGTTGCATATGACATCTTTCAAGAGTTGCATATGATGCAATTGGCAAGAGTTGCCTACCTGGAAGATCTGATTTGTGGGTGACAGCCCAAGCTGGTCCATGGCTCAGAGGAATTCAGGATCTTGACCCACTAGAAGATTGTACGCTGCAATCTTCCGAATTGATGGTGAGGGCTGTCAATTTGAATGAAAATAGTGGGAGCCGTAATTAATTAAAGGCCTAATTAACTATCGTCAAATTTATTCAAATCAAATCAAAAAGAGTTTTGACAAATGCAATTTTCTCTTGTAGAATGGCAAAAGAATCATCTTTTAAAATGGGAAAATTAATTGAGAATAAATTCCATAACTGGTTGAGGACTGTGAGAAGTGTTCTACACAATCCAGATATACCAGGAGCCTTAGAATCCAATCTATGTACGCTTAATGCATTGGTGAAGAAGAAAGAAAGTTCATTGATAGAGATCAATGGAACGAAAGGTAAGGGAGAGAAGTGTTCTCTCGCCAAACCAATTTCTTCTACATGGAGAGGATGGAAGGAACGATGGAAGAAGAAGTCAGAGGTAGAGATCTCTACTTCTGGTGTATACATGATAGAGATTAACTTTACTACTTCTTCGTCATGGGTACTTGATACCGGATGCGGATCTCACATTTGTTCAAATGTGAAGGGTCTTAAGAGAAGTAGGCCTTTAGGGAAAGGCGAGGTTGAACTACGTGTCGCAAATGGGGCAAGAGTTGCCGCCAGTGCCGTAGGAACCTATGAGTTAACTCTACCAAGTGGGCTAATAATAGAGTTGAAGAACTGCTATTATGTACCTGCCATAAATAGGAATATCATTTCCGTCTCTTGTTTGGACAAAGATGGATTTGAATTTCTTATTAAGAATGGAAAATGTTCCATTTCTAAAGATGGGATCTTTTATGGCAGTGCCCCGATGTCTTATGGTCTATACTTGATAGATTTGAAGATAAGTGTATACAACGTAAACACCAAAAAGCAAAAACTCAACGACTCAAACGAAACATATCTTTGGCATTGTTGTCTAGGGCACATAAATGAGAAGCGCATTTCTAGACTCCATAAAGATGGTTATCTAGACTCTTTTGATTATGAATCAATAGAGACTGTGATTCTTGTTCGTTGGGAAAGATGACCAAGACTCCCTTTTCAGGTAAAGGTGAGAGAGCTAGTGATCTATTAGGACTCATACATACTGATGTATGTGGGCCTTTTAGAACTAATGCCAAAAATGGGTATCAGTACTTCATTACCTTCACTTATGATTTCAATAGGTATGGCTATGTGTACCTGATGAAGCATAAGTCATAAACCCTTGAAAGGTTCAAGGATTTCATGAATGAAGTACAGAACCAACTTGGTAAAAGTATTAAGGCACTTCGATCCGATCGAGGTGGAGAATACTTAAGCCAGGAGTTTGAGGACCTTCTGCGAGCCTGTGGTATTGTATCACAATGGACTCCGCCTGGAACACCACAGCATAATGGTGTGTCTGAAAGAAGGAATCGCACATTGTTAGATATGGTGCGATCAATGATGAGTTTTGCTGATCTTCCGATTTCTTTCTGGGGTCATGCTCTTGAAACCGCCGCGTTTACACTTAACCGAGTACCATCTAAATTGGTTCAAAAGACACCATATGAGATATGGACTGGGAAGCATCCCGATTTGTCTTTTCTGATGATTTGGGGTTGTGAGGCTTACGTTAGGAAAATGTTTCCTGATAAGCTTGGACCCAAATCCGATAAATGTTATTTTGTTAGATACTGCAAGGAAACGAGGGGATATTATCTATACCACCCTACTGACAACAAAGTATTTGTTGCCAGGACAGCTGTGTTCCTAGAGAAGGAATTTATTTCCAAAGGAAACAGTGGGAGGAAGATAGAGCTTGAAGAGGTTTAAGCCCAACAAGAAAACATTGAACCGGTAGATGTATGAGAGGAACATGAATATTCACAAGGTGTTGTGGAATCTTAGTCTCCTCAGGTAACACAAGGACCTCGTAGATCTAGTAGGACCTGCCTTGAACCTGAGAGGTTTGGATACCTTGTAACTCAGGAAGGCGGTGAGTTGATCATAGATGATGATCCAACTACCTACGTAGAGGCTATGGAGGGACCAGATTCTGAGAAATGGCTTGAAGCCATGAGATCCGAGATGGAATCCATGTACTCCAACAAAGTATGGACTTTGGTGGAACCACTCGAAGGGGTAAAACCCATAGGGTGCAAGTGGGTCTTTAAGAAGAAGACCGATGTAATGTTCGGGCCCACTGCCCTAGGCTCTAGTAGAGTTTCAGGAATGACGATTGGCCCCACAGACCACCACTAGCCTTAACTACGCAATTTTTCCACTCACGTGCAAGCCAGGATCAACTTCCCGACTGGTCACCCATCCTAGTACTACTCCAAGCTGAGCACGCTTAACTATGGAGTTCTTTAGTGATGGGCTCCCGGAAAAGGAGGTGCACCTTAGTGATATGGGTAGTCCAATCATTCCTTTTAAGATCATTATATCTGAGGCCTCAATTCTTGGGATGTTACAATCTCCCCCACTTAGACTCTTGACGTCCTCGTCAAGGCTCAACTATGTGACCTCATAACATATCCCCATTTCAGTGTAGACCCAACATGGCCCATGGACACCCAACTCCCGATCACGGAATACCAGCGCAAGGGTGGCTACATTACCATGGATAGCCCTTTCCAACATGCCTGGACCGCACGGCTCAAAGACTGGCATGCCATGCCCATCTGGGCCCCACCTACTGGAGGGGTTAGGCTCTGATACCATTTTTAACATTCGGGCCCACTGCCCTAGGCTCTAGTAGAGTTTTAGGAATGACAACTGGCCCCACAGACCACCACTAGCCTTAACTGCGCAATTTTTCCACTCACGTGCAAGCCAGGATCAACTTCCCGACTGGTCACCCATCCTTGTACTACTCCAAGCTGAGCACGCTTAACTATGGAGTTCTTTAGTGATGGGATCCCGGAAAAGGAGGTGCACCTTGGTGATATGGGTAGTCCAATCATTCTTTTTAAGATCATTATATCTGAGGCCTCAAATCCTGGGATGTTACAACCGACATGGATGGCAATGTGCAAACTTATAAAGGCAGATTGGTTGCTAAAGGATTTCGACAAGTTCAAGGTGTTGACTATGATGAAACTTTTTCACCAGTTTCCATGATTAAGTCCATCAGGATCATGCTTGCTATTGCAGCTTATTATGACTATGAGATTTGGCAGATGGATGTTAAAACCGCATTCCTTAATGGGAATATAAATGAGGATGTATACATGACACAACCTGAAGGTTTTGTAGATCCAAAGAATGCCAATAAAGTCTGTAAGATGCAAAGGTCAATCTATGGATTGAAGCAAGCATCTCGGAGTTGGAATCTTCTATTTGATGAGGAAGTCAAAGTGTTTGGCTTTATTCAAAATGAAGATGAACCTTGTGTGTACAAGAAGGTTAGTGGGAGCTCGACCACATTCCTTATATTGTATGTGGATGACATACTTTTGATGGGGAATGATGTCTTAGCCTTAGAGAAGGTAAAGACTTGGCTTGGGAATACTTTCTCAATGAAGGACTTAGGAGAAGCATCCTACATTCTAGGAATTAAGATCTATAGAGATAGATCTAGAAGGCTTCTCGGACTAAGTCAGAGCACGTACATCGACAAAGTGCTGAAGCGGTTCAGCATGGAGAACTCAAAGACAGGCAACATCCCCATGCTACATGGCGTCACCGTCTCTAGAGCTCAATGTCCCCAATCTTGTGAAGAGAGGGAGTGTATGAATGGGATCCCATATGCATCAGCCATCGGATCCATCATGTACGCTATGTTGTGCACATGCCCAGATGTCTCGTATGCTCTCAGCATGACGAGCAGGTACCAGTCAGATCCCGGTGATGCTCACTGGACAGCCGTAAAGAACATCCTCAAGTACTTGTGAAGAACTAAGGACCAGTTTCTTATTTACGGCGGCGAGGAAGAGCTGGTTGTAAAGGGTTACACCGATGCAAGCTTCCAAACCAATAAAGATGATTACAGATCGCAGTCAGGATTTGTATTTTGCCTCAATAATGGAGCTGTGAGCTGGAAGAGTTCCAAGCAAGAAACAGTTGCCGATTCTACTACAGAGGCCGAGTATATTGCTGCTTCACATGCAGCAAAGGAGGCTGTGTGGATCAGGAAGTTCATCTCTGAACTTGGTGTAGTTCCCAGTATCTGTGATGCAATTGAGCTTTATTGTGACAATAATGGAGCTATTGCACAAGCTAAGGAACCCAGATCACATCAGCGGTCCAAGCACATACTACGGCGCTTCCATCTCATACGAGAGATCGTACAATGAGGATATGTGAAGATTTGCAAGGTAGCAACTGAAGACAACATAGCTGATCCACTGACGAAGGCCCTTTCTCAGCAGAAGCATAATGGTCATGCTAGGTCACAAGGAATGAGATTCTAGGGTGACTGGCTCTAAGTGCAAGTGGGAGTCTGTTGGTATGTATTCCCATAGAGCAAGTCATATGATGATTGTAATGGGATACTTTGTAAATGATTTGAATAATAATAAAGGCAATTTCCGATCTATATGTTTAAACTGTTTCTGAGATGATGGTGTAACATGATAGATGTCTAAAGAATGGTTTTACTCAATGACGTGTGCTTTTAGGTTAAGGACCTAAATGATGAGATCTTGCGGATGTCAAGAGTATACATTCTTGTTTAGTCCCTAGTCGGTTGTTATTGTGGAAATTACCATAGACATCAATAACACTAAAGACTAGATTGTGTGTTGGTTGATGACAGAATCTCATTAGTCATGATATAGAGATATCAAACCAAGCACATAGGTACTTGTTAGAGAACAAGGTACCGGACAGACCCACCGTGAGAGTGACACATGGAACCATGACTTAGTAGTCACAGTCAGCTCTCACAGTGATGGTGGTGAGTGTGATTCTTAGACCTGAAATCACTACACTCAACACATGTCGTTGGGTACACTTTGACATCATCAAACGCGGTCCTGAAACATGGGTTGTTATAAAGGTGATGATTGGGTGGCTTTGACACATGGGGCTTTTGAGGGGTGAGTGATAGATATGGGATTTGTCCCTCCTGAGGGAGTTTGATGTCCTTGGCCACTTGATGAGTAGGATTGAGAAAGGCATGCGCATGCACGTGTGAATCAATATGTGATATTGATGGCACACACATCTCACTCAGTCTGCTCTGAGATCAAGGAAATGAATGAACATTGACAGGATGACTGTTCCATGCCTCGAGTTCATTCAGGATATCAGTGACAAAGGAATTATACATTCATTGTAACACCATTCACGGATTGTAGGATTGAAAGTTGTTCTCCAACTTTCTATTTCACTTGGGTAGCACTGATGTGTGACTAGGCACCGCTCTTTGCTTGTGAAATCATGAGTGTTATGGACTTTCACTGCCAACGTGAAATGGACCTGCAGGGTCACACACATAGGATTTAACTTGGAAGAGGAGTTTGTCCACAAATAAGGTTTAGATTGATTACTAAATGAGTTTAGTAGTTCAATTAAACACTCAATTAATTGATAGCTCAAAATCATAGTGTTCAAGGTGTTGGATAGCTTGATTAGAGTATCAGATTGATTGAAATCACAATTGACTGTTTCTGCACAATATGTACTCCCAACCGATCGACTCATGTGATGAACCGATCGGTTCAGCTTGGTGAACCGATCGGATCATGTGATGAACCGATCGGCTCATGGACAGAGTGAAATGACCGGTTCAAGTGTTGAACCGATCGGCTCAACTGGTCCAACCGAGCATGTTGGGAAAGTGAGATTGGTGAGAAATTTCCTTTTTTTCATTTCACTTGTCCAATTCGATTGGAACAAGGATTGGTATTCGATACCAATTAGAAACAAAAGTTGGAAAGTCAATCGGGAACCAACCAGGACCACCAACCGACCGGTTCAGCAAGTGAACCGATCGGTTGAGGTGTCCCAACCGATCGGTTGAGTGTCAACCGACCGGTTCAGGTCACCAACTGACCGTTTCAGTTGTGAAACGATCGGCTCAGGTTCCGAGTTGGTTGCTTTTTGTGGAAAATTCTCGAACCTTTCTACTCCTGCTTTAGTCCCATATTGTCGGGGCAAGAGAACCCTGTCCCATGACCCTCCTATATATATATGGGTATTGGGGGCTTCTCAAAGTATAACTCAGTGCAACCAGTTGCTCTGTAAAGTTGTCCTTCTCTCTGGTTTTGGTAACCGAGAGAGAGCCCGAGAAAGTGCTACCCGCAAAGGGAGGTGCAGCAAGAGAAAGACAACTGTAGTTGCAACTGGAGGCAGGAGAGTGTGTTGGCAACTAGTACATCGACAGGAGGGTGCGACTCCTTCCGGTTCCTTGTGCGACAAGGAGATCGGAGTTCCAGGTGGTCCGTGTGGACTACTTCAGAGGCGGGAGACCTCTACCGCTCGGAGGACGACTGTCAATCCCGACAGTCCCGGTGAGACCAGGAGTCTTCAGTCCCGGTGCGACCAGGAGCTGCACAGACACCGTCCAAGACCGGAGGTGAAGACTGCGCAAGGCGCGAGGTACTGTCGCCGAGCGAGCCTCGGGACAAGGTATGCATCCACAAACCATCTTTCCTATTGTATAGACATTGACGCGATTCCTTTTGTTCTGGGTTTGAGGGAGAACATTTTTGTTTCCACTGCTTCTCTGCCTCCCCTAAAACCCAACACAAACGGTCTCAAACCGTTTAAGGTTCATTTAGTTTCAATAATAAATTGAGCAAACGGTTTCAAAACCGATTGAAGAAGTTAGAGCAAGACCAAATGGAGGTCAAGTACCTCAAGATTGTTTGGAGATACAATTGAACCAAGACCGTTTAAGGTCAAACGGTCTTCAAGACCGTTTGAAGTTCAAGTGACTCCAAGACTATTTGAAGGTCAAGGAGGTCAAAACCGTTTGAAGGTTCAAAAGTAACAAAACCTTTTGGAGATCTATTAGTCTCAAAGTTATGAAAGATTAATCAACCCTATGATGGTTAATGAAGTTATCAAAGATAATTACAATGGTTTTACCTTTAAGGTACTAGGGTAATTAGTACTTTTGAGAGGTTAACCTTTGATGCTTAAGGAAGCAATATCCCAACACACTATGCTAACCCTAAATGTGTGTACTTAAATGAGGGGTTGACCTAATCTAATAAAGTTTGATGTAATTAACATCCTAGAGAGGATGAGAGAGAGATAGAGAGGAATTCCTACATGAATGATAATCATGTAGTGGTTAAGCCTCAACACTTTCAACATGAATAAAATATGTAATTAGGGTATGATCCTTGATAAAGAGATCATGAAACCCTAATTGAGAAGGTTGATGAGCCCTAACTCTAATTAAGGGTAATGATGTAACCCTAATATAGGGTAATGATGTAACCCTAATCTAGGGTAATGATGTAACCCTAATCTAGGGTAATGATATGAGAGATCCCAATTCAGGGTAATATAATGAAAAACCCTAATTTAAGAGGATGCTTCATGAAACCCTAATTAAGGGTGATGTCTTGTGAAACCCTAATTAAGGGTGATGTCATATGAAACCCTAATCAAGGGTGATTTGGTGATGATATGAGAGATCCCAAATCAGGGTAATATAATGAAAAACCCTAATTTAAGAGGATGCTTCATGAAACCCTAATTAAGGGTGATGTCTTGTGAAACCCTAATTAAGGGTGATGTCATATGAAACCCTAATCAAGGGTGATTTTAAGTGAAACCCTAATGCAATGATGTGATGTGAAACTCTAACCCAAAGTGATGCTATGTAATGATATGTGAAACTTTGATATGAAATCCTAACCCTGATATAGGGTAAAGGTATGTGAAGCCCTAATCTTGGGTTATAGTGCATGAAACCCTAATGTTGGGTAATATGATGATAAACCATAACCTAATTTGGGTAATGGGATGAGTATTCTTAATTGACATGAATTGGGAAATCCTAACCCTAATGAGGGAATAGTGATTCTACTCTTACATTGCATAATGCTGATATGTAATCGATATAACTATTATCATGTGCACTAATCATGCAGGTATCATGAGATGTTGGACATAGCCAGGTATGAGCTATGATGTTGTACTATTGAAATTGTTTTATGGGCCTTGTGAGCCATAATATGATGTGTTGCCTAACAAGAGGTAACAAGAGATTAATGGGCTTTAAGAGCCATGTGAAATACCTATATTACAAATATCATGTTTACCTTGGTCAGATGACCTGAAGGTATTAGTTACCTGATAAGTGGTAACAAGTGTTCTTGTTGAATTGAGGGTTTAAATACCCACATTCCATAATCATGATGATGAGATGTTAAGGGATGAGAATGCCCCTGATGTGACAAGGGGATTGAGATCCCAAGGTTTTATAAAGCTTTGAAAAGGACTTGATTAATCTTTGTAGCATTTGTTATAATGATTTATGTTTGAAAACATGATTGATGCTAAAAGAATATGGTAATGTACTTAATTAATCAAGTGAAATCGTATCATGTAGAGCCCTGACCATAGATCCATCATCATCAGTAGTTGGTGATGGTGAAACAAGTTTTCCTACGGGAACTCCTGAAGGGCATACTATTGAGTATGTGGGGGTTATGGGCGCAAATATCCTTACGCCCTAATGGAGGAATTGATGTGAGGTAAACATTAAATCTCTCAATCCTTCATTATATATGCCAGGATGGATGTATCACTAATCTCCTGATGATGTTAATGCCGGATTGATGTGAGATAAACATGAAATCTCTCAATTGCGAAGAGAGTACATCAGCCACTGTAACTCTATAGCGAAGTTGCCAGTATATCCTGGAAAGCTATTTAGTAGAGACACAAGATGTCCTACATTTGGTCCTCACACTGACTGAGGAAGATGAGGTCATGGGAATCTAGCTCTTCCATTGACCTATGTATGGTACCAATTTCAATTTCGCAATGGTCGGTTGGAGTATGAGTGGTATACCTCATCTCCTCAGGGCTTAAGTATGATTGTAAAATGTAATCAGCCGTATAGTGTATTTGCTTAAGGTTGAAATACAAGAATCACTAGTTGATGTTACCTTGCTTGGTATGTTTTAAATGGATAAATGTTATACATGTTCTTCATATTCCTTATTGGATAAATGACATATTACTTTATCAAGTTACAAGTTGAAATGCTTTGAATAAGAATATTGTTCTAATATGATCAGACAATTGATTTATCTATTGTTGAATACTTATGATTCCTCTGCTCAGTTTTATTCCATTAAATTGCAATAATAATATTTTTGGCAGAGAGTTATATCTCTCACTGGGGCAATTACAATTGTCTCACCCCCGTGGGATCTAACTTTTTAGGTAGACGCAGAAGAAGAGGCAGAAACCGTACTGCAGCGGAAGAGCAGCAGCAGCAGTAGGGACACCAGTGAATTCTCAGGTGGAGACATTGGCTGTCATGTCTTGTATATAGAGTCCTATGTGTTGTCTCTGTACTCTTAGGTCCTCGGAGTCAGTAGTTAGTTTAATAAATCAATCTGAGATTTTGGCTTGATGCCTCGAGGTTCTTATGTTGCTTATGTACAGTTTTAACATGGCAATTGATGTTTGTAATCCTTGAGAAGGAATGGTACAAGATATGTACTTGTGAACCAAAATGTAATTGAATTACTTTGGTTCTTTTTGAAAGAGTTTTCCAATGTATGGATCTTTTTGTATTTGGTTTTAATTTTTAGTGATTTCCAGTAATTCCGCTGCTTATGTTTAATTCCGCAATTAATCACACTGTGACGGTCTGATCCAGTGTTGGGTCGTCTCAGTTATAGTATGACGGTGAAGATCAATGGTTTGCATTTTGCAAAAAATAGTCTTGATATGCAAACACACTTGAGTGTATTTGTGCGATATGTACACTTAAGTGTATTCTATCCTGACTCTCTCTCTCTCTCTCTCTCTATATATATATATATATATACATATATATACATATATATATACATTGAAAGAGAGAGGTTAGGAAGCATGTGAGAGACCTATATGAGTTGGTATCTCAACCAATCATATCCAATAATGATATATATACATACTAGTGAATGCACACATGCACATGCACGTGACCTATTATACTTATCCAATTTATATTAGATTTATATTTTTCTAATAAGGTTGAAAGTGTTAATTTATACTTTTCAAATTTATATTAGATGGTGTATTTTCTAAACAAGTATAAAAGTACACATTTATGAGATATTTGAATTCTTTTATTTAGACATCAAGTATAGATATTCATGATTGTTTGGCATAGTTTAAATTATGTTAATTATGTACAAACGAAATATAAATCTAAGTTATTCATATTTTTCATAAGAATGATCAAAAGTGATGTTGATAATGTTTGTAAAATTTAGGAATAGTGAATCTCTTCATCCTTAATCAATAACTATGCGGAATAATTTGATATTTACTTGTTTATTTGTTGTTTCTTCATATTTATTTAAATGAAACTTTGATTTGAAATTTTACATTTTAAGGATGCCTTCAATAGGTATTGATCAAAATATATTATGTTAATCTGGAGATACTTACATACACAAAATAATTATATACATTATCTATATATTGTTTTTATTTGTTATTTTAAGACATTTCTTTTTTGGTTTATAGTATTATGTTTTAATAAAATGGAATTGGTCTAAAATTTATAAATCAAACATTTTTACCAATCATTATTTTCAACTAACCTTCTTTTTCATAGAGAAATAAAAATTAATCATATTTTTAATAAAAAATGTTAATACAATAAATATCTAATAAAGAGTTAAATTGTTTTAGTAGCACCAAGATCCATCACACTTGAATTTTTGAAAAATATCATTTTACTACTTTGTTCTCTATGCTACCTCAAGAAAATCTAGAAGATAAGATTTTTTTTATTGTCAAGTCACTTTATGCAAATGTTTGATAGATATTACATATTTTAAACAAAGTAACAATTAAATATACAAAACGCAATACATAATTTCCATAATTTTATAAACAAATTTAATGTATACTAATAATACAAAATATTTCTTAAAATTCACTATTTTATAGTATGATCAAGATCTAGTGTTCTTGCAAAGACGAAAATCTATCAGTATAATGTTATATTCAGTATGTTGGAATAGGCATTCAAAATTGTAGCATTGTAGGAAACACTTAAATTTTACTATAGGAACATTGTATTGATCTCCACATTAATGGGTATTTACATCCTTATCATTTTAGTAAATCTTATATTAGCATCACCACAAAATAACAACTTACAATGGTTTAAAATGTACAAATATTCTTTAAAAATGTAATAAATTTGTACTATTATACATTGTTAATCTTTTGTTCTTTGATGGTTACCATTAGGGCTGGCAATCGGATCAGGTCAGATCAGGTCCTGACCCGTAAAGTGAATTTTGGGTCCTAAATGGTGTTCATACTACAAAGTTTATGCAATTTGATAAATTATTAAATATCTGATTGTAGCATTGTTTATAAGACATGGTAAACATGTTATGAAGTATCAATATTTAATAAATCTTAATAAAATTCACCAAAAGGTACATTTTGGATCATTTCATGTTACTCTCGGGTTGAATGGATTGGGTTCGGGCTATTCAGGTCTATACATATTTTAAACAAAGTAACAATTAAATATACAAAACGCAATAGATGATTTCCATAATTTTATAAACAAATTCAATGTATACTAATAATATAAATTATTTCTTAAAATTCTCTATTTTATAGTATGATCAAGATCTAGTGTTCTTGTAAATTTGAAAATCTATCAATATAATGTTATATTCAGTATGTGCTAGCATTCAAAATGTAGCATTGTAGGAAATAATTTTACTGTAGGATCATTATATTGATCTCTACATTAATGGGTATTTACATCCTTGTTATTTTAGTAAATCTTATATTAGCATCATGGTAAAATAACAACTTACAATGGTTTAAAATGTAAAAATATTCTTTAAAAAATATGTAATAAATGTGTACTATTCTTCATTGTCAATCTTTTGTTCTTTGATGGTTACCATTAGTGTTAGCAATTGGGTCGGGTCGGGTCAGAGTCCTGACATGTAAAGTGGATTTCGGGTCCAAAATTGGGTTTGTACTACAAAGTTTATGCAATTCAAAAAAATATT
This sequence comes from Alisma plantago-aquatica, assembly GCA_963693085.1. Lineage (NCBI taxonomy): Eukaryota > Viridiplantae > Streptophyta > Magnoliopsida > Alismatales > Alismataceae > Alisma > Alisma plantago-aquatica. The sequence continues at coordinate 12,414,002 of OY856414.1, read as the reverse complement.
AAATATTTGATTGTAGCATTGTTTATAAGACATGTCAAAAAATTTATGAAGTATTAATATTTAATAAATCTTAATAAAATCCACCAAAAGGCAGATTTTTTTTTCATTTCAGGTTACTCTCGGGTTGAACGGGTCAGGTTCGGACTATTCAGGTTCATACAAAATAAAATTTGCACACATGTCTGAATTTTAGTTTGCAACTAAATTTGGGTTTAATTCGGTTCATTCTGAGTCAGAAATTTATGTGGGGTCTGAGATTGCCGGCCCTAGTTACCATACATATTTTACTAAGATGAAAAAAATGTCACATAAATTTAAATGTTGGGTAGGAATTTAAAAATTATAAATGTTGAAAGAAATACTAAAATTTTACCCTAAGATTTCTTTGAAGCTGAATAATAATGAAAATTTACACCAGTCTCACTGTAGTAGATCTCATACTATCATTACGCTAACAAATAATAGCAACCATATATGATTTAAAATCTAGAAAATATTAACAACGAGCAATTTTATCTACATTTTAATATGATTGAAGTCTATTATGTTGGGTAAAACACATTTGGTGAGATAGATAACTAATGTCGTCGGACATAATTCCCCCTTGCATTCTTTCTTATTTGCACCCATGGAGGTCTTATTAGCAATTACAAACTGCTACCCACTTATTTTTTGGTTGAAAGTAACTTGATTCTTCTCATTATAATTCATATGAGTTCTTATTCATGTTTACATTCCTTTTGTTCCCTTATAATCTTTAAATGATCACTCTAAGAGTTCTTTGTCTTAAGATGAATTTTAGACTATGAACTCCAATATCTTAGTTAAGAAATATCTCATTCAATCATGTCCTAAATTTCATAAATTAAGAGCATATTGCATCATCAGATGCAAGTTGACAAAGGTGTTCATATGGTGTGGTAGGAAATAATTTTTCTTTTAGTGGTTAGTTGCTAGTTCAAATTTTCAGCATGATCTCTGTTATGAAATTTATTGCATCTAAAATGTAAGTACTAAGAGATAAATTACATCAAAAAACTAATAACCACTTTATCAACTTGATCTGAATTCAACCCATCATGTTGCCCTTTATATGTGTAAATCATCCCATAATCATAAAAGGCGATGTGGCTCCATTGAGTTTTGGGAAGATTAAATATAATAAAAAGCTTACAAACAAGCCACATAACTTTATATTTTTATATGATTAGCCTTAGTTATTCCAATAATAATAATTTCAAACTTCACGGTAATGATTGGAAACACTTTGAAATGAGAGTGTGACAAGCAGATTTTAAAATGAGTAAAATGTCTACACAATTCAAGATACAAGCTAGAAAATAGATAACTCAAAATAGACTCCACAAGCAAGTAATGATGAATGCTAGAGATATGTATGGACAGTGACTTGAAATGTCCAACAAAATTTGTTACGACACCAAGATAATGTACGAATGACATTGATAGAAGCTGGCACATTCACTTTTCTTCTTGTTCTATTTCATGAAGTCGTTGAGTAGTAAACTATACTTATTATTGTGCAAACTGAAGATATCGATATGTAGTTTTTTTTGTTCAATTCTCTATGTAAATCATATGCCAATTGTTGAAAGTTATATAAGTACATGATTATTTAATAATATCCAAATACATATCTATTGTTTTTGTTTCCCTAGCACATATGCATGATTTGAGTATTACATAAAACCTAACTAAAGGTGAAACTATTTAAAAATCTCCAAGCTCAACAAAAAAGTTATATGTATAAATGTTATCACGGAAAAATTGTTTATGCCTCTATAATGGGTAATGTAGAAATGATTTGCCAAATGAAAGTATGAGTGACATGAAAACATCAGCCTTCGTCTCATTGTGGTTTTATCTTAAAGCTAAAACATTAAATTTTTTATCTTTGATTATTTTTCCTCTATGAATGGTGTTCCAACGTTGTAAATAACATACATACGAAGTATATTCATCCCACATATATGTTCAAGCATTAACAATCATTTACAAAGTTTCATCCTATATGTACAATATTACCTTGTTTACCAACACGACGCCATACCATATATGTTCCATTTGTATTCTTCGGTACTCAAGTCTAGCTGTGGGATCCAACTTATAAACCATGAGATAAACTCAGCGGAAGCATTCGATTAGAAGCGGAATACAAAAATCTCTAGAAATTAAAAACTTTTTAAGAAAAGCTCTTTGAAACTTTAAACTCTTTTATCATAAACAAGATAAATAGTTAACATCATGTTTTAACATTACATCTCTGAAGAATCACCTCTCGAGTGATTAAGTACATCCTGATACAAAATCTCGAGGTTAAAACCAAAATCTCAGACCTACTGACTCCTAGGACCTGAGAGTACAAAGACGACATAAGACTAACTGACTATAGGACATGACAGTCAGTAATCTCCACCTTAGATTTACTGCTGCTCCTGGTGTTGCTGCTGTTGATACTACTCACCCTCAGATTGGTTTCTCCATCCTCGACGTCCACCTAAAAAGTTGAAACCTACGGAGTGAGACAATCTGAATAACTGTCCCAGCGAGAGTTATAACTCTCCGCCAGAAGCTTTGTTATAGCAAATCAAGAAATAACATAAACAATATAAGCTTTAAGACAATCAACAACAAATTTGATATTTAAGTAAAGAAACATTTACTTAAGCAGTCACTTCATAAAAGCATATGAAGAACATGTATAATAGATATTTGAACAGATCATTAATGTAAACAATGTAACACCAATCGTTGTTTCTCGTAGTTCAATCTAAGCAGATATACTACGCGGTTGACTATGTTTTACAAACATTATTATGCCCTGCGGAGATGAGGTATACCACTCATACTCCAACCAATCACTACTAAGTCGCATCGGTATCATACATAGGTCATCAAAAGAGTCGGATTCTTATGACCTCATCTTCCTCAGTCAGTGTGAGGATTAACATGCAGGACATCTCGTGTCTCTGCTAAGATAGCTTACCAGGGTATTCTGGTACTTCGCTATTAGAGTCACAGTGGCATTCTGTACTCTCTTCGTCATCGAAAGATCTCTTGTTTATCTCTCATCAATGCGATATTTAAAGATTCCTTTGGGAGATTTGTGGTACATCACCCTGACATAAACATATAGTGAAGGGTTGATAGATTAAGGTACATCTACATCAATTCCTACACTAGGATGTAAGGATATTCACATCCATATTCCCCCACATACTCAAAAGTATGTGATCCAGGAGTTCCCTTAGGAAAACCTGTTTCACCATCAATTTGCTTCTGACAATGATGGATCTATGATCAGGGCTCTACATGATATGATTATACTTGATTAGTTAGGTACATTTCAACATTCTTTTAACATCAAGCATGTTCTCAAACATTAATCATTAGAACAACAGCTATGAATATAGAATACTAAATGTATCAGGTCTAATTCATATCAGTTATCATATATATGTCAATTCTTAATCACCTCATCATAAGTCATTTAATCAACATGACCTTGATGTTATTCATGTCTCTTACAACCTATCATTCTCATATGATGCCACTTACTAGGCAACATAGCATATATCTCTTATTCATAAAGCTAATAACATGCTTTCAATGAATATGATATCATATCCCTTACATGGATATGGTCATCCCCTTATAAGAACATGCATGGTTAATTCTTTTGACAACAATAAACAAATCATTTCCAGATCAGCAATTTATAAAGCAAAATCAATCTTTCAATTCAAGGGTTGTACCTTCATGCCTTTATTAAGGCTAGGTTCCCTTATTTACATCAATTAGGGTTATCCAATCCCTTTGTTATGATTAGGAATAATTATTCCTCATCTCATACTTAAACCATGAAGATTCATGCTTAAAAGCATAACCTGGAATTAGGGTTTATTGTATGTTTCAACACCTCACCCTTAATTAGGGTTTACTATTCAAATTACATGTTATTACCCTAGAATTAGGGTTTACTATTCACTTCATAGTGAATTGAGATTATAGCATCACCATATATAAAATTATCATCCTTGATGCCTTCAAATTAGGCTAAGATTCATTAATTATCATAATTAGGGTTTTCATGATCTCACATAAGTGGATCATACCCTAATCATGCACATTCATATACATTGAAGGTATTTTACTTGAGTTTCAACCATAAATGGAACCTTCTCTCTCCTCTTACTAATAAATAGTGATTACATCACTCTAGATTAGATTAGGTCAAATCAACTTTGATTAACATAAGCCATGTCACCACTATGATGATTATTAGGGTTTGATTAAACAATGGTGTCATCTACTTGAACCCTTTAAGGGTACATTGGTAAAGTACACCATTGATTCACAACATGGGTCAATCTATTAATCACTTATCCCCTTAAGGTCTTTAGGTATCATTAGGGTTTGGATTAGACCACCATTGGACCAATTAAACCTTCAAACTACTAAGCAATCACAGCCCTAAAGATCCCCAAACGATTACACACTTCAACCTCTAAACGGTCCTAAGACCGTTTGGGGGCGTTGACCATTTGGACACTATGACTCCAAGACCGAATGACACTCAAGACCGTTTGCCCTTAAACGGTCTTGGGACCGTTTGATTGCGTTAACCGTTTGATCAGAGTTGACTTTGAAACCGTTTGAACAAAATCACCTTGAAACCGTTTGATCTTAAATGACCTTGAAACCGTTTGGTTCCAAACGGTCTTGAGACCGTTTGGATTCAAACGGTCTTGAGACTGTTTGGTCCAAATGGCTCAAAACCGCATGGACCTCAAAGGTGCATCAAAGCTTATAATCGATTAGGGTTTTCAAGGTTGAAGCCCTCAATTGACCTCACATATCTTAACCACTTATCAATTGAGCCAATTAGGGTTAGCCTTAACCAAATGGACACTCAATTGACCCTCAATTGATAGCCAATTAGGGTTCAATCCAATCCAATTAGGGTTTGTAATCGGTTAACCATCAACATTGATCAACAAGAGTCTATTTGATGTTGAACCTATCAATTGACCTTCAATTGGGCCCAAACTTGGCCCAAACGGTCTTGGGATCATTTGGACACTCTCCAAATGGTCTTGAGACCGTTTGCCCAAAGTCACATCAAAATCTAAGTCAATTTGATAAGGGTTGAACCCTAATTAAGTCTCAAATCAACATTTTCAATTAATTCAACAATCTATTGTGATTGGAACTTCAATTAATCAAATTATCTTAACCCTAGACCTCCAAACGGTCTTGGGTAGTCACCAAACGGTCTTGAGACCGTTTGAGTGAACCCCCAAACGGTCTTGAGACCGTTTGGGCCCTTCAACCCAAAGTTCACCCAAATTGGTCATTGAAATCCGCAATTTCACCCGATTAGGGTTTAGAAGGTTGAGGTGCCTTCAACTTATGATTGGTTTTCAATTAGGTTACAATTCTTTGTAGATGTTTAATTCAACATATGTACAGTAGACCTCTAAATGGTCTTCCCTTGGTCAAACTTTCCAAATGGTCTTGAGACCATTTGATTCTAAACGGTCTTGCAAGACCGCATGAGATCAAACGGTCTTGAGACCGTTTGATTTCAAACGGTTTGCAAGCTGTTTAGACCAAAGGGCCCAAGGTCATTTGGTAAAGTTACCTAGGAAATCACGCCCATCATCTTCAACCTCAAAACAGGTCAGTTACTTCATGGATTTGCTTGCAAGAAAGCAAGGAAAGATGGGGAAGAAGAAGAACTAACTTCTAATTGCAAGAACAAGAATATGAATAAGAAAGCAAAAGGTTTAGAGTTATAAAACCCGCCTTAAGGTCGTTTCTTGAGCTCCAAGCTTCCAAGTTTCAAGCCTTTAATGGCGTCTTGAGCTCCACAGGTCGGCCAAAGGTGCATCTCCAAGGAAAGGTTGGGGAAAGTCGGCTAGAACAAGAAACCTAAAGAAGAAAAACCATAAACCAACCTTACACAAGGAATTCCTCCATGAATTCGAGCTAGGTGATGGTCTCTTCTTACCTTAGAACAGGTTGGTCATCTCCCTAAGCTCTAGAGCTCTGCCTTAGTCAGTCCAAGCAAGGGGATAAGTGAAGGAAGAAAGGAAACGTTTCTTTGCAAACAAAGGAAGGGTGTATATATACTTTGGGGTCATTTCCAACATAAGGACAATTGGTTTCTCCTTTTCTCATCTAGGTACCTCCTTTCTTCTTTGCACGTCCTTACTCCTTATTTATAAGGAAAAACTCCTTCTAAGACCAAGATCTAAAGGCAAAGAAGGTCAACTTATCACTAAGGTGTACATATATTTAAGGGTCTCCTTACTTACAACTTGGTGATTTACTTTCAAAGGTGTTCCTTATTATATGATTATTCAATTGAAGCACCCTCTTCATCATTTTTACTCTAAATGATGCCAAGAGTCATAAAAGATATATTAGAAAGTGTATTTTACAAGTTGCACCCCACATTTTGGGTAAATTGCACTTTACACCAAAACTAGGGTTTTAAGTACAAGGATTGCTCCACAAGCTGCATCTTGATGCCCAAGCTTGGGGAATCCATTATACTTCATAATATTCACTCTTATGATGTCTCAACACTAAAGGAACATATTAACATGTATAAATTGCAAGTTAACCCCTCTAATTGGGTAATTTGCACATAGGTCCATGTATTACAAAACAATACTACAACATTGTTTAAAAAGGACAGAAATGTAAACATATGTTCCTCAGGAGCTTAATTACATACCAAAAGATAATCACAAGTATCTTAATTACATAATTAGACAAAACACCTAGGGTTATCTTATAACCCAGGTCAGGGATGCTACAAATTATCCACCCCTTACAAGGATTTCGTCCCAGAAATCAACAAAACATATATTAAGAGAAAAGAGCAGGGTATTTTCTTCTCATTTCTTCCTCTAGTTCCCAAGTGGCTTCTTCAGCACCACGATGATTCCAGAGGACTTTCAAAAGGCTTATATCTTTCTTCTTTAGCTTTTTAATTTTGTTATCGAGGATTGACACTGGTCCTTCCTCATAATATATATCATCATTCAATTCTACCTCCATAGGTTGTAGAACTGACTCGGTATCAGGATGACATTTCCTCAACATAGAAATGTGAAACACAGAGTGTAACCTCTGTAACTCTGGTGGTAACTCTAGTCTATAGGCTACTTTTCCAACCGTTCAATGATTGGATAAGACCCCATAAATCTAGGAGCTAACTTCCCTTTTTTTCCAAATCTCAGAATTCCCTTCCAAGGCGAAACCTTGAGGTACACTCTGTCTCCAACCTGGAATTCTAAGGGTCTACGACATCTGTCAGCATAAGATTTCTACCTATCATGTGCAGTCTTTATCTGTTGTTGTATTACTTTAATCTTCTCCGTGGTTTGCTGCACAAGATCAGGACCTAGCAGTTGATACTCACCGGTCTCATACCAACACAAGGGTGATCTACAACGTCTACCGTACAAAGCCTCATAAGGTGCCATATCAATGCTATGTTGATAGCTATTGTTGTAGGAAAATTCTATCAAGCTTAGGTGTAGATCCCAACTCCCTGAAAACTGGAGAACACATGCTCTCAGCAAGTCTTCCAAGGTATGTATAGTCCTTTCCGACTGTCCATCAGTCTGTGGGTGAAAGGTTGTACTAAACCTTAACTGGGTGCCTAAAGCTTTGTGCAGTTGCTCCCAAAAATGACTCGTAAACTGGGGACCTCTGTCTGAAACTACAGTGACTGGAACTCCATGCAGTCGCACTATCTCCTCAACATACAATTGTGCTAACTTTTCAGCAGAATAGGTTGTTTTGACAGGCAAGAAATGAGCTGTCTTTGTCAACCTATCAACTATTACCCAAATGGAATCATGCCCTTTGCTTGTCTTGGGTAGGCCAATAACAAAGTCCATGGTTACATGATCCCACTTCCACTGTGGTATGGGTAAAGTTTGCATTGTTCCTGCAGGTTTCTGGTGCTCAGCTTTAACCTACTAACACACAGGACACCTCATCACAAACTCTGCAACATCCTTCTTCATCCCAGGCCACCAATACATATCTTTCAAGTTCCGATACATCTTGGTGCTCCCTGGATGCATAACATACATTGAAGAATGAGCTTCTTCCAGGACTAAAGTCCTCAAGTTATTCACATCTGGTACTATCATTCTTCCATGATAAACAACTACTTGATCATCTGAGTCATGGAAACCATCTCGTTTCTCATTACCATACTCTGATCTAATCTGTTGAACTACAACATCAACTTGTTGTGCCTCCTTAATCTGTTCTCTTAGAGTAGGTTTTATATGCATCTTAGCTAACAATCTGGCTAACAATGACACCTTCAACTGTACATTGTCTTGCCTTAGGGAGATAAGCATATCTCTCCTAGAGCATACTAAAGAGTTTAGTTGTGCTCCATCCATGGTTGATGTTGCTGATTTCCTACTCAAAGCATCTGCAACCACATTGGCCTTCCCTGGATGGTAATCAATTGTACAATCGTAATCCTTGATTAACTCCATCCAACGACGTTGCCTCATGTTAAGTTCATGCTGAGAGAAGATATACTTAAGGTTCTTATGATCAGTGAAAATCTGGAATGTCTCTTCGTAGAGATAATGTCTCCAGATCTTCAAAGCATGAACCACAGCAGCTAACTCCAGATCATGTGTCGGATAATTCTCCTTGTGTTTCTTAAGCTGTCGGTAATCAAAAGAAATCCCTTGCTTATCTTGCATCAGCACACATCCAGTCCATTCTTGGAGGCATCACAGAAAACTACATATCCTTTACCTTGCTCAGGTAGCACAAGTACAGGTGCACTTGTCAACCTCTCCTTCAACAGCTGAAAAGATTGCTGACACTTGTCACTCCCGACAAAAGGAACATCCTTTCGGGTCAACTTAGTCAAGGGTAAGGCTATAGAACTGAAGTTCTTAATGAACCTTCGGTAATAACCAGCCAACCCTAAGAAACTAAGAATCTCTATCGGTGTCTTCGGTTGTTCCCACTGTAAAACAGATTCTACCTTTTTAGGGTCAACACGAATACCCAAAGCAGATACCACATGTCCAAGGAAAGATACTTCCGGCAACCAGAACTCGCACTTGCTAAATTTAGCATACAACTTATGTTCTCTTAGCAAAGTTAGAGCCTGACGAAGATGCTGTTCATGCTGTTGAGCATCTCTACTATAAATCAGTATGTCATCTATAAAGACAACAACACACTGATCGAGGAAAGGTCAAAAGATTCTATTCATGAGTTCCATAAATGTAGCTGGTGCATTAGTTAGTCCAAACGACATAACTGTGAACTCATAGTGACCATACCTTGTCCTAAAGGCAGACTTAGATATGTCACTATCCTTAATACAGAGTTGATGATATCCCGACCTCAAGTCTATCTTTGAGAAGATGGTTGCACCACGTAACTGGTCAAAGAGATCATCAATCCTCGGCAAAGGGTACTTATTCTTTATTATTACTTTATTTAGTTGTCTGTAATCAATGCACAACCGCATTGATCCGTCTTTGTTTTTAACAAAAAGGACCGGAGCACCCCAAGGCGAAGTATTCGGTCGGATGAAACCCTTCTCAAGCAACTCCTGCAGTTGTTTCTTGAGTTCTACCATCTCAGCAGGCGCCATCCTATACGGTGTCTGTGCTATAGGTTGTGTATCTGGGATCAAATTGATTTCAAAATCAATTTCCCGAGGTGGTGGCACACCTGGAAGTTCTTCAGGAAATACATCTCTAAATTCCCTGACTACAAGAACTTCAACAGGGTTAGGACTCTCCATGGTAGTATCTACCACATGGGCTAAGAATGCATAACATCCTTGCCTCATCATCTTCTCAGCAACCATTGCTGACACCAGACAGGTGGGTAGAATCTTTCTCTCTCCTTGAAAGATCCATGTGTTGCTCTCATCAGCAAACACAACCTTCTTGGATTCACAATCCAAAACAACCCTATACCTTTCCAAGGTAACCATCCCAAGGATTATATCAAATCCTTGCATCTCAAGTGGTATTAAGTCCACTTGAATGCGATGATCAGAAAAGATAAGAATGCAGGGAGAACATACCTCCTGCAACACAGCAGACCCTCTCAATGGAGTCTCAAGCAACAAGCTATCTGCCCTATGACTGACTGTCATATTGCAGTTACGAATCACTCTTCGAGTGATAAAGGAGTGTGTAGCACCCGGGTCAATCAAAACGGATACAACACAGGATGTAGACATATCAGAATATAACAACTCCATCTGACCTGCCACGACCCGCGGGTTGATCACTACATCAGGTGGGTTCATTGCATAGAACCTTGTTGTCGCCTGAGGTTGATTCGGTGCTGACGATCCAGCTTGGGACGCTTGTTGAAATGACCGACACCAAACTGACAATCAAATTAAACGAATGCGGAAGCGATTAGCAGTGGAATTATCAAAAATCACTAAAAATTTAAAACTTTTGTAAAGAGATCTTTGAAAGATAAAAACTCTTTCATAAACAACATGATAGGTCATTTACAAACTGATCCATTGATACATCTCTGTAATAAACACATCTCGAGCATTACAACAAAACCCACCTTGTTAACTGTACAAGGTAAGATACAAAATCTCGAGGCATCATGCCAAAATCCTCAAACCTACTGACTCCTAGGACCTGAGAGTACATAGACGACATAAGACATGCTATCTATAAGACTAGACAGTCAGTATCTCCACCTAAGATTCACTGCTGCCCCTGATGCTGTTGTTGCTGTTGTTGCTCATTCTTAAATGGATTCCTTCGTCCTTGGCGTCTTCCTAAAAAGTAGAAACCTACAGGAGTGAGACAATTTGAATAATTGTCCCAGCGAGAGTTATAACTCTCCACCAGAAGCTTTGTTATAGCATATAAGGAATAACAGAAGCAAAGTAACTGAAAATATCAACATCAGGTTTGGTAATAAGTAAAACAACATTTACTTAAGCAATCACTTCATTAAAGCATATGTAGAACATGTATTCTAGAAACTTGAACAGACTATTAAAGTCAACAATGTAACATCAATCATTGTTTCTCATAGTACAACCTAAGCAGTTATACTATACGGCTGATTATATTTTTCAAACATCATTATGCCCTGCGGAGATGAGGTATACCTCTCATACTCCAACCGACCATTTATAAAAATCGCGTCAGTACCATACATAGGTCATCAAAAGAGATGGATTCTTATGACCTCATCTTCCTTAGTCAGTAAGAGGATTTACTTGCAGGACATCTTGTGTCTCTACTGTAGTAGCTATCCAGGGTATTCTAGAAACTTCACTATAGAGTTACAGTGGAGTTCTGAACTCTCATCGTCATTGAAAGATTTCTTGTTTATCTCTCATCGATGCGGTATTAGTAATTTCTTCGGGAGATTTGTGGTACATCACCCGGTATGAATATATAGTGAAGGGTTGAAAGATTAAAGTACATCTACATCAATTCCTACACTAGGACGTAAGGATATTCGCGTCCATATACCCCCATATACTCAAAAGTATATGCTCCAGGAGTTCCCTTAGGAAAACCTGTTTCACCATCATTTGGTCTCTGACAATGATGGATCTATGGTCAGGGCTCTACATGATATGATTATACTTGATTAGTTAGGTACATTCTAGCATTCTTTTAGCATCAAGCATGTTTCCAAGCATTAATCATTAGAACAATAGCTATAAAAGTAGAATACTAAATGTATCAAGTCTAACTCACATCAATTATCAATTGGATATCATTTCTTAACCATTTCATTACTATGATTCAAGAATAGGGTATTCAAACCCTTAATTCATCATAAGTCATCTTATTAGCATGGCCTTGATGTTACTCATGGCTCTCACAGCCTATCAATCTTATATGATGTCACTTAACTAGGCAACATGGTATATCACTATTCACAAAGCTAATAACATGCTTCCAATGAATATGATATCATAACCTTTATCTGGATATAATCATCCTTTTATAAGGACCTACATGGTTAATTCAATTGACAATAATAAACATTTCATTTCCAGACCAGCAATTTATAAAGCAAAATTAACCTTTCAATTAAGGAATAGTACCTTCATGCTTACACTAAGGCTAGGTTCCCTTATTTACATCAATTAGGGTTATTCAATCCCTTTCTTTGTGATTAGGAATAATGATTCCTCATCTCATACTTTAATCATGAAGATTCATGCTTAAAAGTATAAGTAGAGTTAGGGTTTACCCCACTCAATTAAGGTTATTGAATCCCTTTGTCTTATAAGGCATAAGAATTCTTATATTGTAATTAGTTCACAGGGTTTCATACTTTAAAGCATAACCCAGGACTAGGGTTAACATACCCCATCCTTCATTAGTTAGGGTTTGTATTCTTTTACTTCAACATAGGGTTATAGAACCTCTTAGCTCTCGAGGCATAAAGATTTCTCATATTACAACTTGTAATTAGGGTTTCATACTCAAAGGCATAACCCTGAATTACTCCATTTATCAGATCACCCTAAATTAGGGTTTACTATTCACGTTACATGTTATTACCCTAGAATTAGGGTTTACTATTCACTTCATAGTGAATTGAGCTCATAGCATCATTATATATGAAAATTATCATCATTGATGCCCTCAATTTAGGTTAAGATTCATTAATCATTATAATTAGGATTTCCATGATCTTACCTTGATGGATCATACCCTAATCATGTACATTCTTACATATTGAAAGTATGTTACTTGATTCTCATTCATATTAGGAGCCTTCTCTCTCTTCTTACTACTAGATGATGTTTAAATCACTCTAGGTTAGATTAGGTCAAGTCATCTTTGATTAACATAGATTAAGTCAACCCATTATAATCATTAGGGTTTGCTTGATCAAGGGTTGTTATCTACTTGAACCCTTCAAGGGTACCTTGGTAATCTTCTTTAATAATCATAACATGGGTCAATCTACTAATCACTTAACCCCTTAATGTCTTTAGGTATCATTAGGGTTTAGATTAAACGACCATTGAACCATCTAAGCCTTCAAGGCATTAAGCATAAAATGATTCAGGAACATGGTTATTCAAACCCTCAGATTATCATAACACTTGTTACCAAGTGACATATAAGCATCAAGTCATCTAACAACATGACCTTGATTGAAGCAATGTATATACTTTTCACATATCATTACTCTAAAAGCTTATAATTGTTTTCAAGGAATATGACATCATAACTCTTACCTGGCTATGATCACCTCATAATATCAACCTGTATGACTTATACAAATAAGGACATGCATATATAACAATGTCAACACAATACCAAAACTTTTCAATTTCTTTATAGGACACCACGGTCGTGCCACCTTGCATGGTCGTGCAAAGTAAGGCTACCACGGCCGTGCTCCCTTACACGGTCGTGCAAGTTAAGGCTACCACGGCCGTGCTCCCTTACACGGTCGTGCTACATAAGATCATTCCATGATTCATATTTATATATATATATATAAATATATGTATTCTAATCTTTCATTCTTTTAACTTGATTAGGTCACATCAACCCTTCAATCAAGTACATGCTACTATGGTTAACATAGTGTATCAAGCTATTAATCCTATAAACAATTAAGAATTCTCCCTTTAATTGGTTCTAATCACTTAGGTATTATTAGGGTTTCAAACTTCATACCTTCATTGATTATCATTACTAATCATCATTGGATCAATAGAACATTCATCATCTTAATTCCCAAAGATTTAATCACATTGGACCTCCATTACATAAGGTATCCAATTGAATTAGGGTTTCCAATGTTGATTACTTCAATCATTGAATTCATGGAACCAAACATCAATTGGACATATACTCATACCTCAATTGAGTTTAATAGGTAAACCTTCAACTGATTTGACCCTTAATTAACCCTCAATCGTTCATCAATTAGGGTTTGATTCAATTGAATTAGGGTTTGGAATCGATGATCCTTCAATACTAATCAATGTAAGACTAGTTACTTTGAAACCATAGAACCATCATCCAAATTGGGTATGACCTGACCCCAAACGGTCTTGAGGTCGTTTGGATGACCTCCAAATGGTCTTGAGACCGTTTGCCCATCATATCATCAAAATCCAAGTCAATCAATTAAGGTTTATATCATTGGATTGATCACCAAATCAACATTGCATTGTATATCAACTTGGTACCTTTAGACCTTTAAACACCTAACCATACTCAACCCTAGACCTCCAAACGGTCTTGGTTGACCACCAAACGGTCTTGAGACCGTTTGGATGAGCTCCAAATGGTCTTGAGACCGTTTGGCCCATCCATCCTTTGGATTCTAGTGAAAAATCATCAAGGATTGGTCTATCGAGTTGATCAACAATTCAGCACTTAATTGCAATATGATTGGTACCTTTGGACCTTCAATTGATCAACTATACTTGACCCCAGACCTCCAAACGGTCTTGGGGTGACCCCCAAATGGTCTTGAGACCGTTTGGGCTAATCAACCCAAAATCTCAAATTAACTTGTTGGAATTTCATCACTAATTTCAATTAGGGTTTTCCCAATTGATTAGCCTTCAACTCATGATTCCTTGAGAATTAACCCCTCAAATTTGGTGAGTTATTAACCAACATAATTAGGAACAGTAATATCAAACGGTCAATGCTTGGTCAACTCACTCAAACGGTCTTGAGACCGTTTTCCCAAACAGGTCAAGTTAATCAGGTTGAAAATCAGCACTTAATTCAATTCGATTACCTAATTGTTTAGCCTTTAACTCATGATTCCTTGGGAGTTAACCTATCAAATTTGGTAGGTCATTATACCACATCATTAGGAGCAGTAATCCCAAACGGTATACGCTTTGTCAATGCACTCAAACGGTCTTGAGACCGTTTTCCCAAAAAGTTCAAGTTAATCAGATTGAAAATCAGCATTTAATTCAATTCGATTTGCCTAATTGATTGGCCTTCAACCTACGATTTCTTTGGAGTTAACCCCTAAAATTTGGTGGGTCATTAGCCTACATAATTATGAACAGAAATCCCAAACGGTCAACGCTTGGTCAACACCCTAAAACGGTCTTGGAGACCTTTTTCTCCAACCTACCTTGTGAAACCGTTTGCCCTTCAAACGGTTTTGCAAACCGTTTGCCCCAAACCGTTTGGCCAAAGGGGGGAAAACAGGACCGTTTGATAAAGTAACATTGGTAATCATGCCCATATTCTTCTACCTCCAGATCAAGGTCTGTTCTTTGTGGTTTTAGTTGCAGGAAAGCAAGGAAGAGTGGGAAAGAAGAAGAACTAAGTACTAATTGCAAGAACAAAGATATGCATAAGAAAGCAAAAGGTTTAGAGTTATAAAACCCACCTTAAGGTCATTCCTTGAGCTCCAAGCTTCCAAGCTTCAAGCCTTTAATGGTGTCTTGAGCTCCACAGGTCTGCCAAGGGTGTTTCTCCAAGGAAAGGTTGGGAAAAGATGGCTAGAAAGAGGAAACAAGTAAGGAAGACCATAAAACCAACCTTGCACCATGAATTCCTCCATGAATCCGAGCAAGAAGATGACCAAAGCTTACCTAGAACTCCTTATCCGTCCTCCTCTGCTCCAGAGCTCTGTCCTAAGTCGGTCTAAGCAAGGGGATAAGAAGGGAAGTGAACGAAATGATCCTTGCTAAGTGAGAAAAGGTGTATATATACTTTGGGTGAATTTCCAACATAAGGACAACTTGTTTCTCCATTTATCATCTAGGTCCTTCCCTTATTCTAAGCCACGTTTATCCCTTCCATACTTAAGAAAAACTCATCTTAAACCCAAGGTCTAGAGGTGAAGAAAGCCAACTTTTTACTAAGTTGCACATATAGAAGTGTTATTAGGCTTATAACTTGATTATTTAATTTATAAGGGTTATCATTCTTATTTGATTATTCAATTGAAGTGGCCAATTCATCATTCTTACTCTAAATGATGCCAAGAGTCATAAATATACTCTAAAAGGTGTATTTTACAAGTTTCATCCCTCATTTTGGGTAAATTGCACTTTACACCAAAATTAGGGTTTTAAGCATAAGGATTGCCCCACAAGCTGCATCTCAGTGCCCAAGCTTGGGGAACCAATCACACTTCATCACATTCACTCTTATGATGTCTCAACACTAAAGGAACATCTTAACATGTGCAATTTGCAAGTTAACCCCTTTTAATTGGGTTATTTGCACATAGGTCCCTGTATTACAAAACAATATTACAACATTGTTCAAAAGGGACAGAAATGGAAATATATATTCCTCAGAAGCTTTAATTACATTATAAATAGATAACCACAAGCATTTAATCACATTATTAAGAAAAACATTTGGGGTTAGTTCATAACCCAGGTCAGGGATGTTACACTTGTCCACGTCCTCTAGCTGCTCCTTGAAACTACCTCCTCTGGGATCCTTGCTGACTCTGCCTCTGTGGCTGTGTCACACTGACAGGCCTATCTCTGCAGTCTTTCATTAGATGCCCCACCTTCCCACATATGTAGCAGCTTTTTTCCAGTTGTTTTGGTCTTGGTGGTCCTGTGACTGACATCGATGTTGAACTGCGAGCCCCTTATAGTGGTAGGCTTCGTCCTCTACCCCTACTCGGTGTCCACCGTGTCTGAGCACTAGGTCTAGGTGGTGGTGGTGTCGGTGCAGAAAATCTAGGCTTCTTGAAGTCTCTAGATGAAGATCCCTGGAACTGAGGATATCTCTTATGGGTTTGTCTCTTCTCTGCTACGGACCTCTCTATCCTTCAGACTGACTCAACGAAGGTAGCAAACCTTTCCCGATTTTCTAGGGTAGACACGGGAGTAGTCAACTCAGCATTCAACCCCTTCTTGAACCTTCTAATCCTTTCTTCATCTGTAGCATCCATATGCGAACAAAACTGCAACAACTCCATGCACTTAGCTTCGTACTCGCTAATGTTCATCAGACCTTGCCTTAACCTCTCAAATTGAGAGATTTTCTCGTCTAGGAATGTCTTAGGGAAATATCTATTGATAAATTCCCGGTGAAAGACTTCCCAGGCAACCTCCACACCTCGCCTTTTCTGCTCTTCCATGGTCCACCAGTGACCAGCACTCCCTTGAGAATATAGACAACATGTCTAACCTTCTCAGCTTCCGGGATGTTCAGGATTCTAAAAGCTTTCTCTAGCTCGGTTAACCACAAATCGGCATCTGCAGGGTCAGCTGTTCCAAAGTATTCAGTTGCTCCGACACGATGAAGTCATTCGAACATCTTACTGATACCTTGTCCTTCAGGTTGGGTAGGTTCCCTAGGTGCAGGCATAGGCATCCTATCTATGATGTGTGTCATGGAAGTCATAAACTGCCCGAACATAGTCTGAACAGCTGGGTTCTCCATGTCAGCTGGGTCAAACTGAGGTGGCTCCATAGGTGGCTCAGGTATAGGTTGCTCTATCTCTGGGTTCCTTGCACCTCCTCGGGGTGCAGCAACGCTACTCTCTGCCACATACTCCTCGTGTGGTCCAAACATCCTTACTTATCTTCTTCTCCTGAGGAGCAGAAGACACTATTAGATCTACTGGAAAACACTAAGAATAGACTCGACATCCTAAGTCCTATGTCTCTGTAGACTCAACGAACCTAGAGCTCTGATACCACTAATTGTGGGATCCAACTTATAAACCATGATATAAACTCAGCGGAAGCATTCGATTAGCAGCGGAATACGAATATCTCTAGAAATTAAAAACTTTTTAAGAAAAGCTCTTTGAAACTTTAAACTCTTTTATCATAAACAAGATAAACAGTTAACATCATGTTTTAACATTACATCTCTGAAGAATCACCTCTCGAGTGATTAAGTACATCCTGATACAAAATCTTGAGGTTAAAACCAAAATCTCAGACCTACTGACTCCTAGGACCTGAGAGTACAAAGACGACATAAGACTAACTGACTATAGGACATGACAGTCAGTAATCTCCACCTGAGATTTATTGTTGCTCCTGGTGTTGCTGTTGCTGATACTGCTCACCCTCGGATTGGTTTCTCCGTCCTCGACGTCCACCTAAAAAGTTGAAACCTACGGAGTGAGACCATCTGAATAATTGTCCCAGCGAGAGTTATAACTCTCCGCCAGAAGCTTTGTTATAGCAAATCAAGAAATAACATAAACAATAAAAGCTTTAAGACAATCAACAACAGATTTGATATTTAAGTAAAGAAACATTTACTTAAGCAGTCACTTCATAAAAGCATATGAAGAACATGTATAATAGATATTTGAACAGATCATTAATGTAAACAATGTAACACCAATCATTGTTTCTCATAGTTCAATCTAAGCAGATATACTACGCGGTTGATTATGTTTTACAAACATTATTATGCCCTGCAGAGATGAGGTATACCGCTCATACTCCAACCGATCACTACTAAGTCGCATCAATATCATACATAGGTCATCAAAAGAGCCGGATTCTTATGACCTCATCTTCCTCAGTCAGTGTGAGGATTAACATGCAGGACATCTCGTGTCTCTGCTAAGATAGCTTACCAGGGTATTCTGGTACTTCGCTATTAGAGTCACAGTGGCATTCTGTACTCTCTTCATCATCAAAAGATCTCTTGTTTATCTCTCATCGATGCGGTATTTAAAGATTCCTTTGGGAGATTTGTGGTACACCACCCTGACATAAACATATAGTGAAGGGTTGATAGATTAAGGTACATCTACATCAATTCCTACACTAGGATGTAAGGATATTCACATCCATATTCCCCCACATACTCAAAAGTATGTGATCCAGGAGTTCCCTTAGGAAAACCTGTTTCACCATCAATTTGCTTCTGACAATGATGGATCTATGATTAGGGCTCTACATGATATGATTATACTTGATTAGTTAGGTACATTTCAGCATTCTTTTAACATCAAGCATGTTCTCAAACATTAATCATTAGAACAACAGATATGAATATAGAATACTAAATGTATCAGGTCTAATTCATATCAGTTATCATATATATGTCAATTCTTAATCACCTCATCATAAGTCATTTAATCAACATGACCTTGATGTTATTCATGGCTCTTACAGCCTATCATTCTCATATGATGCCACTTACTAGGCAACATAGCATATATCTCTTATTCATAAAGCTAATAACATGCTTTCAATGAATATGATATCATATCCCTTACCTGGATATGGTCATCCCCTTATAAGAACCTGCATGGTTAATTCTTTTGACAACAATAAACAAATCATTTCCAGATCAGCAATTTATAAAGCAAAATCAATCTTTCAATTCAAGGGTTGTACCTTCATGCCTTTATTAAGGCTAGGTTCCCTTATTTACATCAATTAGGGTTATCCAATCCCTTTGTTATGATTAGGAATAATTATTCCTCATCTCATACTTAAATCATGAAGATTCATGCTTAAAAGCATAACCTGGAATTAGGGTTTATTGTACGTTTCAACACATCACCCTTAATTAGGGTTTACTATTCACATTACATGTTATTACCCTAGAATTAGGGTTTACTATTCGCTTCATAGTGAATTGAGCTTATAGCATCACCATATATAAAATTATCATCCTTGATGCCTTCAAATTAGGTTAAGATTCATTAATTATCATAATTAGGGTTTTCATGATCTCACATAAGTGGATCATACCCTAATCATGCACATTCATATACATTGAAGGTATTTTACTTGAGTTTCAACCATAAATGGAACCTTCTCTCTCCTCTTACTAATAAATAGTGATTACATCACTCTAGATTAGATTAGGTCAAATCAACTTTGATTAACATAAGCCATGTCACCACTATGATGATTATTAGGGTTTGATTAAACAATGGTGTCATCTACTTGAACCCTTCAAGGGTACATTGGTAAAGTACACCATTGATTCACAACATGGGTCAATATATTAATCACTTAGCCCCTTAAGGTCTTTAGGTATCATTAGGGTTTGGATTAGACCACCATTGGACCAATTAAACCTTCAAACTACTAAGCAATCACAACCCTAAAGATCCCCAAATGATTACACACTTCAACCTCCAAACGGTCCTAAGACCGTTTGGGGGCGTTGACCGTTTGGACACTTTGACTCCAAGACCGCATGACACTCAAGACCGTTTGCCCTTAAAAGGTCTTGGGACCGTTTGATTGCGTTGACCGTTTGATCAGAGTTGACTTTGAAACCGTTTGAACAAAATCACCTTGAAACCGTTTGATCTTAAACAACCTTGAAACCATTTGGTTCCAAATGGTCTTGAGACCGTTTGATCCCAAATGCTCTTGAGACCATTTGGATTCAATTGGTCTTGAGACCCTTTGGTCCAAATGGCTCAAAACCGCAAGGACCTCAAAGGTGCATCAAAGCTTATAATCGATTAGGGTTTTCAAGGTTGAAGCCCTCAATTGACCTCACATATCTTAACCACTCATCAATTGAGACAATTAGGGTTAGCCTTAACCAATTGGACACTCAATTGACCCTCAATTGATAGACAATTAGGGTTCAATCCAATCCAATTAGGGTTTGTAATCGGTTAACCATCAACATTGATCAACATGAGTCTATTTGATGTTGAACCTATCAATTGACCTTCAATTGGGCCCAAACTTGGCCCAAACAGTCTTGGGATCGTTTGGACACTCTCCAAATGGTCTTGAGACCGTTTTCCCAAAGTCACATCAAAATCTAAGTCAATTTGATAAGGGTTGAACCCTAATTAAGTCTCAAATCAGCATTTTCAATTAATTCAACAATCTATTGTGATTGGAACTTCAATTAATAAAATTATCTTAACCCTAGACCTCCAAACGGTCTTGGGTAGTCACCAAACGGTCTTGAGACCGTTTGAGTGAACCCCCAAACGGTCTTGAGACAATTTGGGCCCTTCAACCCAAAGTTCACCCAAATTGGTCATTGAAATCAGCAATTTCATCCGATTAGGGTTTAGAAGGTTGAGGTGCCTTCAACTTATGATTGGTTTGCAATTAGGTTACAATTCTTTGTAGATGTTTAATTCAAAATATGTACAGCAGACCTCTAAATGGTCTTCCCTTGTTCAAACTTTCCGAACGGTCTTCAGACTGTTTGATTCTAAACGGTCTTGCAAGACCGCATGAGATCAAACGGTCTTGAGACCGTTTGATTTCAAACGGTTTGCAAACCGTTTAGACCAAAGGGCCCAAGGTCGTTTGGTAAAGTTACCTAGGAAATCATGCCCATCATCTTCAACCTCAAAACAGGTCGGTTACTTCACGGATTTGCTTGTAAGAAAGCAAGGAAAGATGGGGAAGAAGAAGAACTAACTTCTAATTGCAAGAACAAGAATATGCATAAGAAAGCAAAAGGTTTAGAGTTATAAAACCCGCCTTAAGGTCATTTCTTGAGCTCCAAGCTTCCAAGTTTCAAGCCTTTAATGGCGTCTTGAGCTCCACAGGTTGGCCAAAGGTGCTTCTCCAAGGAAAGGTTGGGGAAAGTCGGCTAGAACAAGAAACCTAAAGAAGAAAAACCATAAACCAACCTTACACAAGGAATTCCTCCATGAATTCGAGCTAGGTGATGGTCTCTTCTTACCTTAGAACAGGTTGGTCATCTCCCTCAGCTCCAGAGCTCTGTCTTAGTCGGTCCAAGCAAGGGGATAAGTGAAGGAAGAAAGGAAACGTTTCTATGCAAACAAAGGAAGGGTGTATGTATACTTTGGGGTCATTTCCAACATAAGGACAACTAGTTTCTCCTTTTCTCATCTAGGTCCCTCCTTTCTTCTTTGCACGTCCTTCCTCCTTATTTCTAAGGCAAAACTCCTTCTAATACCAAGAACTAAAGGCAAAGAAGGTCAACTTATCACTAAGGTGTACATATATTTAAGGGTCTCCTTACTTACAACTTGGTGATTTACTTTCAAAGGTGTTCCTTATTATATGATTATTCCATTGAAGTGCCCTCTTCATCATTTTTACTCTAAATGATGCCAAGAGTCATAAAAGATATATTAGAAAGTGTATTTTACAAGTTGCACCCCACATTTTGGGTAAATTTCACTTTACACCAAAACTAGGGTTTTAAGTACAAGGATTGCTCCACAAGCTGCATCTTGATGCCCAAGCTTGGGGAATCCATTATACTTCATCATATTCACTCTTATGATGTCTCAAGACTAAAGGAACATATTAACATGTATAAATTGCAAGTTAACCCCTCTAATTGGGTAATTTTCACATAGGTCCATGTATTACAAAACAATACTACAACATTGTTTAAAAAGGACAGAAATGTAAACATATGTTCCTTAGGAGCTTAATTACATGCCAAAAGATAATCACAAGTATCTTAATTACATAATTAGACAAAACACCTAGGGTTATCTTATAACCCAGGTCAGGGATGTTACACTAGCCATGTTTAGAGTTATTGAAGGTGTCCTTAAAGAGTTGAAGTAGTAGTCGTACATCTGGTCCTGACGGACAATCTGGCCACTGGCTTTTTCTCACTGATAAAGTTACACACCCTGCATGGTAGATCATTAGGTATAATTAAGAATGTTAAAATCAAGGCTAAAAAACCGAAATGGCACATTTGCCAATTTTTATTACCTAAATGGCACGTTCTTAAACTTATTGCCCAAAATGACACATTTGGGAAACAATGCGTCACCTTCTGGGACGCATTGCCCTCCCGGGAGGCAATGCGTCCCGAAAGCGGATGCATTGGCCCCACAGGAGAGCAATGTGTCCCAGTTGGGGACGTATTTCCCTCCTGTGGGGCCAATGCGTCCGTTCCGAGATGCATTACCTCCCGAGAGGACAATGCGTCTCGGCAGAGAATGCATTGGCCCCACAGGAGGGCCATGCGTCCCCAAACGGGACACATTTCCCTCTGTAGGGCCCATGCGTCACGCGCGGAGACACCCCCAATTGCTAGAAATTGCCACGTGGGCAATGCGTCCGGGACGGGGATGCACTGCTCCCTGGACCGGCGCAACCCAACGACTATTTTGCCATTGGGGCCATGGCGCGGTGCCATGTGGGAGCAATGTGTCCCCAACCGGGACACATTTCTCCCCTATATATATTGGCCAAAATCAACCCCCCAAACTCACACCATTCTTCATTTCCTTACTCTTGATCTATACTCTCATTGCTCTGGAGTTTTTGCTCAGATTTCTACTGCTTGGAGGCGATTTCTAGCTTATTTCGGGCGATCTTGGAGCTGCTATCTTCTACTGCTTGGAGACGATCTTGGAGATTCTTCTTTCTCTTCTTGTATTCTTCGATTGTCAAGGGATAACTCTTCATTTGAGGTATTTATTCTACCAAAATTTTAATTTCCAAAACTTGAATTTAACATTAGTATGAAATATTACAACTGAAATAATTGTATTGCTACTCCTTAGTTCCACATTACTGAAATAATGATGTAGAAAATGACAATTGAAGGCTAATTAATACCTAAAAATTTATTGTTTGAAATTGTAAAATTGTTGTTCTGAAATGTTAATGTTACTAAAAAATTAGCAAAATTGTTGTTCTGAAATGTTAATGTTACTAAAAAAATAGTAGAATTGTTGTTCTAAAATGTTAACGTTATAGAAAAAGTAGTAAAATAAATTTAATTCCAAATTCAAAATTATTGTTCTAAAATCTTAACTATTCTTTTAAAAATGATGTCACTGCTCTAAAATATTAATTCATGTTAATATAACATTATAAAATATTAATTTCTTTCTGATGTTAATATAATATTCTAAAATATAGGAACATGGCATCTAGTTCAAATTCACGAATTGTCAAGATGTGATATGATGGGCAATTTCTCTCTGATGGGTCTTATTCTAGTCGATCTATTAGACCCATAAACATTTCACTTATTAATACCCTATCTGAACTAAAATCATATATCTATACAACACTTGACATCAATCCCAACAACTTCTCTATCAAAATATCCTATCTTTTCCCTAGAGAAAATCATATGCGCGTACAAGTTGATGATGATGATGCATACAGAACCTTGTTATCACTTTCAGTTGATGCCTATATTGATGTGTTTCTTGAAAAAACATCTATCCACCAACAACCTTGTTTAATGAGTCTATTGAATCAATTTCAATCTCAATTCCCTCACAATAATTTATGGAGTCAACCACCTCAATTCTCTCAAAGTCATTTAACTACTGAATGGAGTCAACCACCTCAATTCAGTCTTAGCAATTTAACTGCTGAATGGAGTCAACCACCTGAATTTTCTCAAAATCTTACTACTGAGAATATTGGTGTTGAGGGTGAGGAGGGAGATAATGATATTGATCATGAAGGTGATAATGATAGTGATCACGAAGGTGATAACAACAGTGATATTGAAGGTGGTAATAACAGTGAACCACCCGAGGATGAGTCAGTAACATCCCTGACCTGGGTTATGAACTAGCCCTAGGTGTTTTGCTTAATTATGTAATTAGATACTTGTGATTATCTTTTGGTATGTAATTAAAGCTCCTAAGGAACATACATTTCCATTTATGTCCCTTTTGAACAATTTTGTAATATTGTTTTGTAATACAAGGACCTATGTGCAAATTGCCCAATTAAAAGGGGTTAACTTGCAAATTGCACATGTTAAGATGTTACTTTGGTGTTGAGACATCATAAGAATGAATATGATTAAGTATGATGGATTCTCTAAGCTTGGGCACCAAGATGCAGCTTGTGGAGCAATCCTTGTACTTAAAACTCTAGTTTTGGTGTAAAGTGCAATTTACCCAAGATATGGGGTTCAACTTGTAAAATACACCTTATAGAGTACCTTTTATGACTCTTGGCATCATTTAGAGTAATAATGATGAAGAGGTCACTTCAATTGAATAATTAAATAAGAATGATAACCCTTATAAATTAAATAATCAAGTTATAAGCCTAATAACCCTTCTATATGTGCAACTTAGTAAGAAGTTGGCTTTCTTCACCTTTATACCTTGGGTTTTAGATGAGTTTTTCTTAAGTATGTAAGGGAGAAACGTGGCTTATAATAAGGGAAGGACCTAGATGAGAAATGGAGAAACAAGTTGTCCTTATGTTGGAATTTCACCCAAAGTATATATACACCTTTTCTCACTTAGCAAGGATCGTTTCCTTCACTTCCTTTCTTATCCCCTTGCTTAGACCGACTTAGGACAGAGCTCTGGAGAAGAGGAGAACGGCCAAGCAGTTATAGGTAAGCTTTGATCATCATCTTGCTCAAATTCATGGAGGAAGTGGAATTACAAGGTTGGTTTTATAGTATTCTTACTTAGCTTTCTCTTTCTAACCATATTTTCCCAACCTTTCCTTGGAGAAACACCCTTGGCCGACCTGTGGAGCTCAAGACACCATTAAAGACTTGAAGATTGGAAGCTTGGAGCTCAAGGAACGACCTTAAGGCGGGTTTTATAACTCTAAACCTTTTGCTTTCTTATGCATATCTTTATACTTGCAAAAGTAGCTTGTTCTTCTTTTCCCCATCCTTCCTTGCTTTCCTGCAACTAAAACCATGAAGAACAGACCTTGATCTGGAGGTAGAAGAAGATGGGCGTGATTACCATTGTTACTTTATCAAACGGTCCTGTTTCCCCCCCCCCCTTTGACCAAACGGTTTGGGGCAAACGGTTTGCAAAACCGTTTGAAGGGGAAACGGTTTCACAAGGTCGGTTGGAGCAAACGGTCTCCAAGACCGTTTGAGGGTGTTGACCAAGCGTGGACCATTTGGGACTTCTGTTCATAATTATTTAGTCTAATTATTCACCAAATTAGATAGGTTAACTCCCAAGGAATCATGAGTTAAAGGCTAAACAATTAGGTAACCTAATTGGATTAAGTGCTGTTTTTTCCAATCTGTTTAACTTGAACTTCTTGGGAAAACGGCCTCAAACCGTTTGAGTGCGTTGACCAAGCATGGACCGTTTAGGATTACTGTTACTAATGATGTGGTCTATTAACCCACCAAATTTGATAGGTTAACTCCCAAGGAATCATGAGTTAAAGTCTAAACAATTAGGTAACCTTATTGGATTAAGTGCTGATTTTCCAATCTGATTAACTTGAACTTTTTAGGAAAACAGTTTCAAACCGTTTGAGTGAGTTGACCAAGCGTTGACCGTTTGGGATTCCTGTTCATAATCATGTTGGTTAATAAACCTCCAAATTTGAGGGATTAACTCCAAAGGAATCGTGAGTTGAAGGCTAATTAATTATGTAAACCCTAATTGGATTAAGTGCTGACTTTCAACTTGATTGATTTGACTTTTTGGGTTTTCTTGCCCAAACGGTCTCAAGACCATTTGGAGGTCACCCAAGACCGTTTGGAGGTCTAGGGTTGGATATGGTTAAGTGTTTGAAGGACAAAAGATATGGTGTTAACCCTAATCGACTAAGTGTTGGTTTTTCATTGAATTGAGTTGATTGTTTTGGGTTGATTGACCCAAACGGTCTCAAGACCGTTTGGGGATCACCCAAACGGTCTCAAGACCGTTTGGAGGTCACCCAAGACCTTTTAGAGGTCTGGGGTCAAGTATAGTTGACCAATTGAGGGTCCAAAGGTACACAATTACAAAGCAATCAATTGCTGATTTGATGATCAACTCAATAGCTCAAACCCTAATGATTCTTCACTAGAATCCAAGGGTTGGGTGAGCCAAACGGTCTCAAGACTGTTTGGAACTCATCCAAATGGTCTCAAGACCGTTTGGAGGTCACCCAAGACCGTTTGGAGGTCTAGGGGTAAGTATGATTAAGTAATTGATGATCCAATGATACTAAGTTGGAATGTAATCAATTGATGTTTTGGTGATCAATCCAATGATCCAAACCTTAATTGGTTGACTTGGATTTTGATGATATGATGGGCAAACGGTCTCAAGACCGTTTGGAGGTCATCCAAACGACCTCAAGACCGTTTGGGGTCAGGTCATGTCCCAATTGAATGATGGTTCAATAGGTTCAAATCAATTAAACCCACATTGAAATATGTTGAAGGGTTATTGATTCCAATCCCTAATTCAAGTGAGTTAAACCATAATTGATGATCAATTGAGGGTCAAGTGAGGGACAAATCAGTTGAGGGTTGACCTATTAAACTCAATTAAGGTATGAGTATAGGTCCAATTGATGATTGGTTCCATGAATTCAATAATTGAAGAAATCAACATTGGAAACCCTAATTCAATTGGATACCTTATGAAGTAGAGGTCCAATGTGATTGAATCTTTGAAAATTAAGATGATGAATGTTCTATTGATCCAATAATGATTAGTAATGATAATAAATGAAGGTGTGAATATTGAAACCTTAATAATACCTAAGTGATTAAGAACCAATTAAAGGGAGAATTCTTAATTGTTTATATGGTTAATAGCTTGATACACTATGTTAACCATGGTAGTATGTACTTGATTGAAGGGTCGATGTAACCTAATCAATTTGAAAGAATGAGAAATTAGAATACATATATATAGATAGAAATATGAATCATGTAATGATCTTCTGTAGCACGACCGTGCAAGGGAGCACGGCCATGGTAGCCTTAGCTTGCACGACCGTGCAAGGGAGCACGACCGTGGTAGCCTTACTTTGCACGACCGTGCAAGGTTGCACGGCCGTGGTGTCCGATATAGAAATTGAAAAGTTTTGGTATTATGCTAACATTGTTATATATGCATGTCCTTATTTGTATAAGTCATACAGGTTGATATTATGAGGTGATCATAGCCAGGTATGAGTTATGATGTCATATTCCTTGAAAACAATTATAAGCTTTTAGAGTAATGATATGTGAAAAGTATATACATTGCTTCAATCAAGGTCATGTTGTTAGATGACTTGTTGTTTATATGTCACTTGGAAGCAAGTGTTATGATAATCTGAGGGTTTGAATAACCACTCTCCAGAACCACAATGATGAGATGGTTAGGGATTGATATCCCAAGGTTAACAATATGTGATGTGAACTTGATACAATAGTACCTTTTCTTTATAGAAATTGTTTTATTGGGTTATGTCTGAACATGTCTAATGCTAAATAATGTTGTAAGGTACTTAAATAATCAAGTATAATAATATCAAGTAGAGCCCTGACCATAGATCCATCATTGTCAGAAAATATATGATGGTGAAACAGGTTTTTCTAAGGAAACTCCTGGAGCACATACTTTTGAGTATGTGGGGGTAATGGACGCAAATATCCTTACGTCCTAATGTTGGATATGATTGGACATGTATCATTAATCTCTCAGTCCTTCATTATATGATTGTGCTGGGAAGATGTATCACTAATCTCCCGATGATTTTGTAATGCCGCATCAATGTGAGATAAACAAGAAATCCCTCGATGGCAAAGAGAGTACAGAATGCCACTGTAGCTCTGAATAGCGAAGTTGCCAGAATACCCTGGAAAGCTATTGTAGTAATGACACAAGATGTCCTGCATATCGATCCTCATACTGATTGAGGAGTGATGAGGTCATAGGAATCCGGCTCTCCTGATGACCTAGGTATGGTACTGATTGTGATCTAATGATGGTTGGTTGGAGTATGAGAGGTGTAACTCATCTCCTCAGGGCATAAATATGTTTGTAAAACATAATCAGCCACATAGCATAATTTCTTAGATGGAACTACGAGAAACAATGATTGACAATACATTGTTATAGTGATCTAGTTAAATAACTAGTACACATGCTTTTCATATTCCTCATTATTATATGCCTGATCTTTCAATTAAGCTATAATTGAAATGATTGCTCATAAGGATATTGTTTCACTTAGTTTATATAATGTTACCTGCTGTTGAATGTTATAATCCTACTGTTTATGTTGTTCTCTTTTTCATAACAAAGCTTCTGGCAGAGAGTTATAACTCTCACTGGGACAATTATTTAAATTGTCTCACTCCCGTGGGTTTCAACTTTTAGGAAGACGCCGAGGACGAAGGAACCCATCAGTGGGTGAGCAGCAACAACAGCAGTCTCAGGGACAACAGTGATCCTCAGGTGGAGACACTGCCTGTCATGTAGGGTAAATAGTATGTCCTGTGTCGTCTCTGTACTCTCAGGTCCTAGGAGTCAGTATATCTGAGATTTTGGCATGATGCCTCGAGATTTTATATCTTACCTTGTACAGTTAACAAGGTGGGTTTTGTGGTAATGCTCGAGATGTGTTTATTACAGAGATGTATCAATGGATCAGTTTGTAAATGACCTATCATGTTGTTTATGAAAGAGTTTTTATCTTTCGAAGATCTCTTTACAAAAGTTTTAAATTTTTAGTGATTTTTGGTAATTCCGCTGCTAATCGCTTCCGCATTCGTTAATCTGATTGTCAGTTTGGTGTCGGTCGTTACAAGTGGTATCAGAGCTCTAGGTTCACTGAGTCTACAGAGACATAGGACTTAGGATGTCGAGTCTATTCTTAGTGTTTTCTAGTATAGCTAATAGTGTCTTCTGCTCCTCAAGAGAAGAAGATAAGTAAGGATGTCTGGACCACATGAGGAGTATGTGGCAAAGAGTAGTGTTGCTGCACCCCAAGGAGGTGCAAGGAGCCCAGAAGTAGAGCAACATGTACCTGAACCACCTTTGGAGCCACCCCAGTTCAACCCAGTTGACATGGGAAACCCAGACGTTCAGACCATGTTTGGGCAGTTTATGACTGCCATGACACACATAACAGATAGGATGCCTATGCCTGCACCTAGGGCACCTACCCAACCTGAAGGACAAGGTATCAGTAAGACGTTTGAATGACTTTGCCGAGTCAGAGCAACTGAATACTTTGGAACAGCTGATCCGGCAGATGCCGACCTATGGTTAACTGAGTTGGAGAAGGCCTTTAGAATCCTGAACATCTCTGAAGCTGAGAAGGTTAGACATGTTGTCTATCTTCTCAAAGGGAGTGCGGGCCACTGGTGGACCATGGAAGAGCAGAAGAGGCCTGGTGTGGAGATTTCCTGGGAAGTCTTTTGTCGGGAATTTATCAATAGATATTTCCCTAAGACGTTCCTGGATGAGAAAATCTCTCAATTCGAGTGGTTAAGGCAAGGATTGATGAACATTAGCGAATACGAAGCTAAGTTCATGGAGTTTCTACGGTTCTGTCCGCACATGGCTGCTACAGATGAAGAAAGGATTAGACGGTTTGAGAAAGGGTTGAATGCCGAGTTGACTACTTCCGTGTCTGCCCTAGAGAATCGGGAAAGGTTTGCTACCTTCGTTGAGTCAGTCCGAAGGATAGAGAGATCCGTAGCAGAGAAGAGGCAAACCCATAAGAGATATCCTCAGTTCTAGGGATCTTCATCTAGAGACTTCAAGAAGCCTAGATTTTCTGCACCTACACCACCACCTAGATCCAATACCCAGACGCAGTGGACGTCAAATAGGGGTAGAGGACGAAGCTTATCACTACAAGGGGCTCGCAGTTCAGCATCTATGTCGGTTACAGGACCACCCAGACCTCAACAACTGAACAAAAGTTGTTACATATGTGGAAAGATGGGACATTTGATGAAGGATTGTAGAGCTAGAGACGTGAGTGTGACTCAACCTCAGAGGCAGAATCAGCAAGGATCTCAAAGGCGACAGTTTCTAGGTAATGCTAGAGGACGTGGGCAAGCATCCCAAGCTGGATCATCAACATCTAGTCATCAAGCACCAAATCAACCACAGGCGATAGTGAGATTCTACGCGATGAATCCACCTAATGCAGTTATCAACCCTAGGGTTGTGGCAGGTCAGATGGAATTGTTATATTCTGATATGTCTACATCTTGTGTTGTATCTGTTTTGATTGATCCGGGTGCTACACACTCTTTTATCACTCGAAAAGTGATTCGTAACTGCAATATGACAAACAGTCATAGGGCAGATAGCTTGTTGGTTGAGACTCTGTTGAGAGGGTCTGCTGTGTTGTAGGAGGTTTTCTCTCCCTGCATCCTTTTCTTTTCTGAATATCGCATTCAAGTGGATTTAATACCACTTGACATGCAAGGATTTGATATAATCCTTGGAATGGATACCTTGGAAAGGTATAAGGTTGTTTTGGATTGTGAATCCAAGCAAGCTGTGTTTGCTGATGAAAGCGACACATGGATCTTTCAAGGAGAGAGAAAGATTCTACCCACCTATCTTGTGTCATCTATGGTTGCTGAGAAGTTGAGGAGGCAAGGATGTTATGCATTCTTGGCCCATGTGGTAGATACTACCATAGAAAGTCCTAACCCTGCCGAAGTTCCTGTAGTCAGGGAATTTGAAGATGTATTTCCTGAAGAACTTCCAGGTGTACCACCGCCTCGGGAAATTGATTTTGAGATCAATCTAATCCCAGACACAAAACCTATAGCACAAACACCATATAGGATGGCGCCTGCTGAGATGGCGGAACTCAAGAAACAACTGCAAGAGTTGCTTGAGAAAGGATTCAATCGACCGAGTACCTCACCTTGGGGTGCTCCGATACTTTTTGTTAAAAAGAAAGATGGGTCAATGCGGTTGTGCATTGATTATAGACAACTAAACAAAGTGACAATAAAGAACAAGTATCCTCTGCCGAGGATTGATGATCTTTTTGACCAGTTGCGTGGTGCAACCATCTTCTCAAAGATAGATTTCAGGTCAGGATATCATCAACTCCGTATTAAGGACAATGACATACCCAAGTCTGCCTTCAGGACAAGGTATGGTCACTATGAGTTCACAGTTATGTCGTTTGGACTAACTAATTCACCAGCTGCATTTATGGAACTCATGAATAGAATCTTCCGACCTTTCCTCGATCAATGTGTTGTTGTCTTTATAGATGACATTCTGATCTATAGTAGAGATGCTCAGCAGCATGAACAACATCTTCGTCAGGCTCTAGCTTTGCTAAGAGAACATAAGCTATACACTAAGTTTAGCAAGTGTGAGTTCTGGTTACCGGAAGTATCTTTCCTTGGACATGTGATATCTTCCTCGGGTATCCGTGTTGACCCTAAAAAGGTAGAATTTGTCCTACAATGGGAACAGCCGAAGACACCAACAGAAATCCGTAGTTTCTTAGGGTTGGCTGGCTATTACCGAAGGTATATAAAGAACTTTAGTTCCATAGCCCTACCTTTGACAAAGTTGACCCGGAAGGATATTCCTTTTGTTTGGAGTGATAAGTGCCAGCAATCCTTCCAGTTGCTGAAGGAGAGGTTGACAAGTGCACCTGTACTTGTGTTACCTGAGCAAGGCAAAGGATACATAGTTTTCTGTGATGCCTCCAAGAATGGACTCAGATGTGTGTTGATGCAGGATAAACAAGTGATTTCTTTTGCTTCTCGATAGCTTAAGAAACATGAGGAGAATTATCCGACACGCGATCTGGAGCTAGCTACTGTGGTTCATGCCTTGAAGATCTGGAGACACTATCTCTACGGAGAGACATTCCAAATTTTCACTGATCATAAGAACCTTAAGTATATCTTCTCTCAGCAAAAACTTAACATGAGGCAACGACGCTGGATGGAGTTAATCAAAGACTACGATTGTATAATTGATTACCATCCAGGGAAGGCCAATGTAGTTGCAGATGCTTTGAGTAGGAAATCAGCAACACCAGCATTAGATAGGGCACAACTAAACTCTTTAGTATGCTCTAAGAGAGATATGCTTATCTCCTTAAGGCAAGACAATGTACAATTGAAGGTGTCATTGTTAGCCGGGTTGTTAGCTGAGATGCATATAAAACCTACTCTGAGAGAGCAGATTAAGGAGGCACAACAAGTTGATGTTGCAGTTCAGCAGATCAGATTGGAGTTTGGTGATGAGAAACAAGATGGTTTTCATGACTCAGATGATCAAGTAGCATGTTATCATGGAAGGATGATAGTACCAGATGTGGATAATTTAAGAAAGTTAGTCCTGGAAGAAGCTCATTCTTCGATGTATGCTATGCATCCAGGGAGCACCAAGATGTATCGAAATGTGAAAGATATGTATTGGTGGCCTGGGATGAAGAAGGATGTTGCTGAATTTGTTATGCGGTGTCCTGTATGTCAGCAAGTGAAAGCTGAACACCAGAAGCCTGCAGGAACAATGCAACCATTGCCCATACCACAGTGGAAATGGGATCACATAACTATGGACTTTGTTGTTGGCCTACCTAGGACAAACAAAGGACATGATTCCATTTGGGTAATAGTTGATAGGTTGACAAAGACAGCACATTTCTTACATGTCAAAACAACCTATTCTGCTGAGAAGTTAGCATAGCTGTATGTTGAAGAGATAGTGTGATTGCACGGAGTTCCTGTCACTATAATATCAGATAGAGGTCCTCAGTTTATGAGTCATTTTTGGGAGCGACTGCACAAAGCTCTAGGTACCCAGTTAAGGTTTAGTACAACCTTTCATCCTCAAACTGATGGACAGTCGGAAAGGACTATACAGACCTTAGAGGACTTGTTGAGAGCATGTGTTCTTCAGTTTACAGGGAGTTGGGATCTGCACTTAATCTTGATAGAATTTGCCTACAACAATAGCTATCATCATATCATTGACATGGCACCTTATGAAGCTTTATATGGTAGACGTTGTAGATCACCCTTATGTTGGTATGAAACCGGTGAATATCAACTGTTAGGTCCTGATTTTGCGCAGAAGACCACAGAAAAGATCAAAGTAATACAACAACAGATCAAGACTGCATAGGATAGGCAAAAATCTTATGCTGACAAGCGTCGTAGACCCTTGGAGTTCCAGGTTGGAGACAGAGTGTATCTCAAGGTCTCACCTTGGAAGGGAGTTCTGAGGTTTGGAAGGAAAGGGAAGTTAGCTCCTAGGTTTATGGGGCCTTATCCAATCATTGAACGGATTGGAAAAGTAGCCTATAAACTAGATTTGCCACCAGAGTTACAGAGGTTACACCTTGTGTTTCACATTTCTATGCTGAGGAAATGTCACCCTGATACTGAGTCAGTTCTACAACCTATGGAGGTAGAATTGAATGATGGCATATCTTATGAGGAAGGACCAGTGTCAATCCTTGATAAAAGAATTAAAAAGCTGAAAAAGAAAGACATAAATCTTGTGAAAGTCCTCTGGAATCACCGTGGTGTTGAAGAAGCCACATGAGAACTAGAGGAAGAGATGAGAAGGAAATACCCTGCTCTTTTCTCTTAATATGTTTTGTTGATTTCGGGGACGAAATCCTTGTAAGGGGTGGATAATTTGTAACATCCCTAACCTGGGTTATGAACTAACCCTAGGTGTTTTGCTTAATTATGTAATTAGATACTTGTGATTATCTTTTGGTATGTAATTAAAGCTCCTAAGGAACATACATTTCCATTTCTGTCCCTTTTGAACAATGTTGTAATATTGTTTTGTAATACAGGGACCTATGTGCAAATTGCCCAATTAAAAGGAGTTAACTTGCAAATTGCACATGTTAAGATGTTCCTTTGGTGTTGAGACTTCATAAGAATGAATATGATGAAGTATGATGGATTCTCCAAGCTTGGGCACCAAGATGCAGCTTGTGGAGCAATCCTTGTACTTAAAACTCTAGTTTTGGTGTAAAGTGCAATTTACCCAAGATATGGGGTGCAACTTGTAAAATACACCTTCTAGAGTACCTTTTATGACTCTTGGCATCATTTAGAGTAATAATGATGAAGAGGTCACTTCAATTGAATAATTAAATAAGAATGATAACCCTTATAAATTAAATAATCAAGTTATAAGCCTAATAACCCTTCTATATGTGCAACTTAGTAAGAAGTTGGCTTTCTTCACCTTTAGACCTTGGGTTTTATATGAGTTTTGCTTAAGTATGGAAGGGAGAAACG
This sequence comes from Alisma plantago-aquatica, assembly GCA_963693085.1. Classification (NCBI taxonomy): domain Eukaryota; kingdom Viridiplantae; phylum Streptophyta; class Magnoliopsida; order Alismatales; family Alismataceae; genus Alisma; species Alisma plantago-aquatica. Next base: position 12,379,080 of record OY856414.1, on the reverse strand, counting down.
TGGCTTATAATAAGGGAAGGACCTAGATGAGAAATGGAGAAACAAGTTGTCCTTATGTTGGAATTTCACCCAAAGTATATATACACCTTTTCTCACTTAGCAAGGATCGTTTCCTTCACTTCCTTTCTTATCCCCTTGCTTAGACCGACCTAGGACAGAGATCTGGAGAAGAGGAGAACGGCCAAGCAGTTATAGGTAAGCTTTGATCATCATCTTGCTCGAATTCATGGAGGAAGTGGAGTTACAAGGTTGGTTTTATAGTATTCTTACTTAGCTTTCTCTTTCTAGCCATCTTTTCCCAACCTTTCCTTGGAGAAACACCCTTGGCCGACCTGTGGATCTCAAGAAACCATTAAAGACTTGAAGCTTGGAAGCTTGGAGCTCAAGGAATGACCTTAAGGCGGGTTTTATAACTCTAAACCTTTTGCTTTCTTATGCATATCTTTGTACTTGCAAAAGTAGCTTGTTCTTCTTTTCCCCATCCTTCCTTGCATTCCTGCAACTAAAACCATGAAGAACAGACCTTGATCTGGAGCTAGAAGAATATGGGCATGATTACCAATGTTACTTTATCAAACGGTCCTGTTTCCCCCCCCCCCCCTCTTTGACCAAACGGTTTGGGGCAAACGGTTTGCAAAACCGTTTGAAGGGCAAACGGTTTCACAAGGTCAGTTGGAGCAAACGGTCTCCAAGACCATTTGAGGTCATTGACCAAGCATGGACCGTTTGGGATTTCTGTTCATAATTATTTAGGCTAATGACCCACCAAATTTGATAGGTTAACTCCCAAGGAATCATGAGTTAAAGGCTAAACAATTAGGTAACCTAATTGGATTAAGTGTTGTTTTTTTCAACTTGATTGATTTGACTTTTTGGGTTTCTTGCCCAAACGGTCTCAAGACCATTTGGGGATCACCCAAATGGTCTCAAGACCGTTTGGAGGTCACCCAAGACCGTTTGGAGGTCTAGGGTTGGATATGGTTAAGTGTTTGAAGGACAAAAGATATGGTGTTAACCCTAATCGACTAAGTGTTGGTTTTGCATTGAATTGAGTTGATTGTTTTGGGTTGATTGACCCAAACGGTCTCAAGACCGTTTGGGGATCACCCAAATGGTCTCAAGACCGTTTGGAGGTCACCCAAGACCGTTTGGAGGTCTAGGGTCAAGTATAGTTGACCAATTGAGGGTCCAAAGGTACACAATTACAAAGCAATCAATTGCTGATTTGATGATCAACTCAATAGCTCAAACCCTAATGATTCTTCACTAGAATCCAAGGGTTGGGTGAGCCAAACGGTCTCAAGACCGTTTGGAACTCATCCAAACGATCTCAAGACCGTTTGGAGGTCTAGGGGTAAGTATGATTAAGTAATTGATGATCCAATGATACTAAGTTGGAATGTAATCAATTGATGTTTTGGTGATCAATCCAATGATCCAAACCTTAATTGGTTGACTTGGATTTTGATGATATGATGGGCAAACGGTCTCAATACCATTTGGAGGTCATCCAAATGACCTCAAGACCGTTTGGGGTCAGGTCATGTCCCAATTGAATGATGGTTCAATAGGTTCAAATCAATTAAACCCACATTGAAATATGTTGAAGGGTTATTGATTCCAATCCCTAATTCAAGTGAGTTAAACCCTAATTGATGATCAATTGAGGGTCAAGTGAGGGACAAATCAGTTGAGGGTTGACCTATTAAACTCAATTAAGGTATGAGTATAGGTCCAATTGATGATTGGTTCCATGAATTCAATAATTGAAGGAATCAACATTGGAAACCCTAATTCAATTGGATACCTTATGAAGTAGAGGTCCAATGTGATTGAATCTTTGAGAATTAAGATGATGAATGTTCTATTGATCCAATAATGATTAGTAATGATAATCAATGAAGGTGTGAAGGTTGAAACCTTAATAATACCTAAGTGATTAAGAACCAATTAAAGGGAGAATTCTTAATTGTTTATAGGGTTAATAGCTTGATACACTATGTTAACCATGGTAGTATGTACTTGATTGAAGGGCCGATGTGACCTAATCAATTTGAAAGAATGAGAAATTAGAATACATATATATATAGATAGAAATATGAATCATGTAATGATCTGCTGTAGCACAACCGTGCAAGGGAGCACGGCCGTGGTAGCCTTAGCTTGCACGACCGTGCAAGTGAGCACGGCCCTGGTAGCCTTACTTTGCACGACCGTGCAAGGTGGCATGGCCGTGGTGTCCTATATAGAAATTGAAAAGTTTTGGTATTATGCTAACATTGTTATATATGCATGTCCTTATTTGTATAAGTCATACAAGTTGATATTATGAGGTGATCATAGCCAGGTATGAGTTATGATGTCATATTCCTTGAAAACAATTATAAGATTTTAAAGTAATGATATGTGAAAAGTATATACATTGCTTCAATCAAGGTCATGTTGTTAGATGACTTGTTGTTTATATATCACTTGGCAGCAAGTGTTATGATAATCTGAGGGTTTGAATAACCACTCTCCTGAACCACAATGATGAGATGGTTAGGGATTGATATCCCAAGGTTAACAATATGTGATGTGAACTTGATACAATAGTACCTTTTCTTTATAGAAATTGTTTTATTGGGTTATGTCTGAACATGTCTGATGCTAAAGAATGTTGTAAGGTACTTAACTAATCAAGTATAATAATATCAAGTAGAGCCCTGACCATAGATCCATCATTGTCAGAAAATATATGATGGTGAAACAGGTTTTTCTAAGGAAACTCCTGGAGCACATACTTTTGAGTCTGTGGGGGTAATGGACGCGAATATCCTTACGTCCTAATGTTGGATATGATTGGATATGTATCATTAATCTCTCAGTCCTTCATTATATGATTGTGCTGGGAAGATGCATCACTAATCTCCCGATGATTTTGTAATGCCGCATCGATGTGAGATAAACAAGAAATCCCTCGATGGCGAAGAGAGTACAGAATGCCACTGTAGCTCTGAATAGCGAAGTTGCCAGAATACCCTGGAAAGCTATTGTAGCAATGACACAAGATGTCCTACATATCGATCCTCATACAGACTGAGGAGTGATGAGGTCATAGGAATCCGGCTCTCCTGATGACCTAGGTATGGTACCGATTGCGATCTAATGATGGTCGGTTGGAGTATGAGAGGTGTAACTCATCTCCTCAGGGCATAAATATGTTTATAAAATGTAATCAGCCGCATAGCATAATTGCTTAGATGGAACTACGAGAAACAATAATTGACAATACATTGTTATAGTGATCTAGTTAAATAACTAGTACACATGATTTTCATATTCCTCATTATTATATGCCTAATCTTTCAATTAAGCTATAATTGAAATGATTGCTCATAAGGATATTGTTTCACTTAGTTTATATAATGTTACCTGCTATTGAATGTTATAATCCTACTGTTTATGTTGTTCTCTTTTTCATAACAAAGCTTCTGGTGGAGAGTTATAACTCTCGCTGGGACAATTATTTAAATTGTCTCACTCCCGTGGGTTTCAACTTTTAGGAAGACGCCGAGGACGAAGGAACCCATCAGTGGGTGAGCAGCAACAACAGCAGTCTCAGGGACAACAGTGATCCTCAGGTGGAGACACTGCCTGTCATGTAGGGTAAATAGTATGTCCTGTGTCGTCTATGTACTCTCAGGTCCTAGGAGTCAGTATATCTGAGATTTTGGCATGATGCCTCGAGATTTTATATCTTACCTTGTACAGTTAACAAGGTGGGTTTTGTTGTAATGCTCGAGATGTGTTTATTACAGATATGTATCAATGGATTAGTTTGTAAATGACCTATCATGTTGTTTATGAAAGAGTTTTTATCTTTCGAAGATCTCTTTACAAAAGTTTTAAATTTTTAGTGATTTTTGGTAATTCCGCTGCTAATCGCTTCCGCATTCGTTAATCTGATTGTCAGTTTGGTGTCGGTCGTTACAGAGTCATTGACTGAAACCGATGATGAGCACACACATCCATTCCCTGACTCTATTGCAGCATTGAGTTCTATTCCATCCATATTTGACAACCAATGGCCCCAACATGAACACATTGATTCCAACTATGAAGCTTTTCAAGATGATGACTGGGTGGAATATTTTCGTCATGAATTTCATCTCAATTACAATCCTTCCAGTACTATTATATATGAGGGTGCTTTATTTGCATCCAAAGTTGTACTGGTTGAGACGCTCCAAAAATGGTCGGTACAAAAGAATGTCCAGTACCGTACATTTCTCTCAAATAATCGTCATCTTAAACTTGTTTGTATCCATGATTAACGATGTCCTTGGAGATTGACCGCTTGCCAGTCCAAAAGAGTAGGTGGCATGTGGAAGATAAAATGTTGTAAAGCATGCCACAATTGTGAATTAACTGTTATGAATCATGATCATCACCAAGTCACATCATCTTATATTGCTCGAATGATAATGCCAATCCTAGTATCACGATTGGATATGTCGACCCGAGAAATTCGTGACAAGGTGAATGCTGAACTAAGGCTCCATATATCTTACAAGAAGGCATATCTAGCGAGGAGGAAGGTTGTTTGTAAAATATTTAGAGACTGGGAATCCTCATATCATAGTTTGTTGCCGTTCCTTATTTCTCTAACACAATATATTCCAAGAACTATATATGCCCACCTTATTGATGATTATACCCTTCAAACTGAAGGCACTCATAGATTCAAGCGAGTGTTTTGGGCATTTGGTCCAACTGTGAGGGGTTGGGCCTATTGCAGGCCTATTCTTACTGTTGATGGCACATTTTTAATAGGAAAATATACTGGCATACTTCTCATTGCATGTGGCATAGATGCTGATAATGGTCTATTTCCACTTGCTTTTGCTGTTGTCGAGAAAGAAAATAAGGACTTCTGGGAGTGGTTCTTTGGTTGTCTACAAACTTGTATTCCAATCATTCCACGACGTACAGACTTGTGTATTATACTTCTTAGGTAGTTACCTTATCCCAGATAGTACCAGGGACAGAGTGCATGTTAGGTACCTCCCTCTTGTGTCTGATTTTGCACGTTGTGGCACTCTATCTTGGGGTGCTGCAACTCTAGCTTTCTTATATAGGGAGTTGTATAAGGCAACCACCCGGCCCAGTAGAACTGCCCATCTGTCAGGTTGTGTCTGTCTATTACAGCTGTGGTGTTGGGAGAGGTTGGGAATTGGACGCCCAGGTACAATTGCTATGCACTGGGATGATTGGCCAGAAGATGTTCCCTTGGGTTACAGGTTAAAGATCTACACAATTAATTTTTATATTTGTCCAAACATTATGCAGTGTTTATTTAAATTTGGTTTGTCAATTTAATAGGTGGCCTACCTTTGTCCAAAGGAGTGACACTATCAGGGGAACAATCCAGTTTTACGATTCAGCATTTGACCAGATTTTGCCCTCACAGGTATAACTTACTTACCTCTACTAACATGTTGTATGGTATATGTTTTATTTATTTGTAATTTACTCCATTTTATATAATACATGTTGTCTATATGAATAACAGATAGAGTTGACTCCTTACACTGCTGATGTTCTCGAGAGATTGTCTGACATATGTAGAGAGGGTACTAATATTTGGTTGGCACGAGTACCTCTGTTGTGCTACACAATAGTGGAGTGGCACTTCCCCGACAGAGTACTTGGACAGTTCGGCTTTGTTCAAGTACAACTTACTCTTGAGCTGTCGTACCTTAGCTGGATAGATGGGAGGGGTCATGCGGCTGAGGATTGGATGCTTCATTTTAGGCGGGAGGTGCAGATGTGGAACAACAGACGTGAGAGCTTAGTTCCCGCTCCACCAGCTGATACAATCTTCAGTCCTCAGGTTCACTATGTCTGGTATCATCCCCAATACATCGTGCCCCCTCCATCTATGCCTCCAAGCACATACTACCCGCAAAGTTATCACCAACAAGAATTTGTGAGTATCATTATTATTTATTTTACAAACTATTATTATTTATCTTTGTTATTTGTAATGTATGTAATGGGTCTTTATTATGTGTACATACTTTGTTTTACATGTACAATCACAGGTGGCGATCCGAGCGGCATTAGAGCACGCCCCTGCACAAATCAGAGACGACATCTATAACATCCAGAGGAGTTACTTTGATAGTCTTCCTGACTATGCTCGGCCGTGGGATCCCATACCCACTCATACCACAGCCCCTGAGCCCACTCCTACTCCTACTCCTACTCCTACTCCTGTGATTACTACTGCTGAGCCCACTCCCACTCCCACTTCTCAGTTCATGTCATGGGGACCGACAGGGCCATATTTTTCAGGAGCTACTTCATATTCCTCATTCATCACCCCACCTCAACCAGCATCATACTATAGAGCAAGTTCTTCTTCTGTTCCATACACTCCATTCCCACCACCAATTATTCCTGAGAGCCGACCACCACCTTATGTCACATATTCACCTACTCCGTTTGATTTCTCAGGATGCACCCCACCTGATGCATTCTATCCTGATTTTCAGAGACCCCTCACCCCACCTCCACCTTTTCATTTCTTCCCTGATGCTCGCCAGCAACCTCCTACGCAGTTGTCCCCAGTTCAGGCGTCTCCAGACGACATTGGTACATAGGATCCAGATATAGAGGGAGGTGGGCGAGGACGTCGTGGGCGAGGATGACGTACTTAGTTTTTATATGTACAGAGGATTCAGATGTAGAGGGAGGTGGGCGAGGTGTACTGTTTTGTATGTATGCCTTTGTGAAGACATCTATTGTATGTGGATCTATCATATTATGATATCACATTGGTTCATTTTGGATCTATCATATTGTTCTGTTGTGTATTATTTTCTCGTCATGTTGGTTCATATTTTAACCTTGTTTTTAATTGCTATCTCATTTTTTTTGGATTAAGTTCTTATTATATAATCAATTAGGAACCAACTGATGTTGGTTGCAATACACTTATATATTCCATATGCATGTTACGAGCTATTGAAATTGACAAATTTATAATAATTGAGTATATTATAGACATCCAAATACAAGTGAACGAATTGTAAATGTACAAATATAATCAATATTGTTAATATACATATCAATAACCATGAAACAATATCAGTGACTGCAAAAATATGATTAAAAAATGTAATGCGTCCTGCATGGGGACACATTGGTGCAATGCATCCTGCATGGGGATGCATTGGTGCAATGCGTCCCCTCCTGGGACGTATTGCACCAATGCGTCCCGCCAGCGGACGTATTGGTCCCACAACAGAGCAATGTGTCCCGAACCGGGACGCATTGCCCTCCTGTGGGACCAATGCATCCGCCGCCGGGACGCATTGCCTCCCGGGAGGGCAATGCGTCCCAGCAGGGGACGCATTGCTCCCCAAATGTGTCATTTTGGACAATAAGTTCAAGAGCGTGCCATTTAGGTAATAAAAATTGGCAAATGTGTCATTTCGTTTTTTTGGCCTAAAATCAACCTGATTGTTCAGGACAAAACGACAACTGAAAGTTTAGGAAACAATGTCTAAACTTCTCCATTTAATAACTTTGATATATGATGGTTATCCTTGTGAATGCAAACTTGATGGTGTCCATATGAATTATTGGTAGTCTAGAAACTGGAACTTATGTTTGCAGGAAAAATCTTTTTGTTCGATATTAGAAAATAAGAAACCATAAAAAATTGGAAGAAAAAAAGACTTTTGGGCAACACCATACCTAGAAAGCCCGTGCAACTGTGGAGACGCCAAACTAATTGAATGGCAGTTGTTTTCAGCTCCCCTCACAATCCTGATCAGAGGAGTTGTTAATTCTTTTTCCCTTCCATGAAAATGATGCGACTTAATCTTGGTGGAGGCAAGCAGTTACGCCCGTCAATAGGGACAAGGCCTATAATGGCTTCATTCATTCTAACAAAGTACTTGTAAACACTCCTACATGATTCTTTGATAAAAATTGAATGGAGCGAACAACAGTGCTTGATAAACTGATGTATTATTCTAGAGTCGAGAAGGGTGACTGGGTGAGAATGAGACTATGACCTGTAGTTTTACAAAACCAGGTCACAAGCTTACAATCCCTTACTATTAGAACAACTGTAGAAGGTTGGCATTTACTTACTTGAGCATGTGAAGGTAGAAATAGAAAGTGTCCACAAAGCTACATTGTTGCCCAGTTTAGGAGGTCGGGGACACGACTACATGCAGCATTGCTTCCCGGTTTAGGAGGTCCGTTCATGACAATTGATAGAAGGCCAATGTGGAGAGATGTCAAGCTTAGGAAATAGTAGAAGGATTGAAGGCAGTCTCTTTGATCTTCACTGGGTTGTCAGTGCGCTCATTCCGAATGATGCGTGAAAATGCCTGCAGCGGTGGTGGAAGGCCATCATACCGGAATTTGTGTTTCCAGCTACTGTCACAATTCTTCGTCTCTTTGTCAGTTCCTAGGACGTACGCTGTCACCTCCAACTACAGGACGCTTTTGACCAGAGTCTAGCGGTAATTATTTGGTTTGTGTGTTGGGCAATCATATGACTTGGATATGTGCAATTCAGTTATGTTCTCGGTGGACGTCAGGACGTGTCAGTCGACTCAGCCCACAACACGTCCTCATTTTCTGTGACCTCTTTCCATGTGGCCCACGTCCTCATTTTCTGTGACCTCTTGCCATGTGAGAATGAGAGTAAAAGTGTGAAAAACCGCCTCCATCAAAATGTTTAAACGGATAGAAAAACTCAGTTAAATTCTCAAAAAAAGGGAGAAGAGAGAGAATCGACGAGAGGTTAGCATTTTGAAATTGGTGTGTTCTGATTGGCTGGTGTCAAAATTGTAATTCTTAGAAAAGATTCACCTTTTTTATAGTAAATATAGATATATGGGCACATATTCAATACCCTCACGGGTAGCTATCTGCCCCCTCTTTTTGTTACTTTTTGTAGTTTCTTATTTTACACATGTAGAGGGTTATTTTACCTTACAAATAGTTATTTTTCATGCATTAAAAGTTACATTTGTAACGTCTATAACAAGTATATAATTACATATATATTTGTTGTGTATTCTATCTGACTTTACTTTTTTAGTCGTATAGTTAATTTTTTGTCAATGTAGTTACTTTTTTGTCCAGAGAGTTACTTTTCTGACCATATGGTTACTTTTCAGGATACAATGGTAGCAAAAATCTAGAATACCCGCCAAACAATGAATGAATAGTATATATATATATATATATATATATATATATATATAGTGTTTTCATTGCCCGCGTGGGTACCATAGCGTTTGCTACCCGTGAAAGAAACACGGTGGCAATAAAAAAACAGCCATATAGAGTGTGTTTTCATTGCCCGCGTGGGTACCATAGCGTTTGCTACCCATGAAAGAAACACGGTGGCATCACCCGTAATTTCTGAAAAAAGGTCGTGCACCTAACCCGTCTACCTTCGACGCTTCAGCTCCTCTGCCTCAACACCGGAACAGATTCTCCTTCCACTCCAGGTCCAAAACCAGAGGGTGTTGACAGTGGTGGCGCGACCCTTCCTTGCTCCGGTGTCTTTCTTAGGCACTCCTATCTATACAACTTCTCATGTCCGGCTACATTCTATTTCCAGCAACATGAAGCCCTTTACGGCTCTTCCCACATGGTGTCGAAGTTTGCAGACCAAAAGGAGGATCAAGGTATGGCTGCTATGCTATCAGAGGAGGTCTTTGTCATGGAGTCTTACCGTCCGAAAGGTATGAACATCGTTGAGTGGCGCGAAACCTCACCACTACCAATGACGTATTACGCCGTTGTCTTGACGTTCCTGGATTAGTTGGACTCTCTGATGTCACCGTGAGTCGTTTACACATAATTGGGGCTCCCACCTCTTCCCCTGTGTACGACGAGGGCGAATCTGTCTCCTCCACGACCGCCATGGGACAAACACAGTTCATCGGCTGTGTTTTGTCATTCAAATTCCAGTGCCATGGATAATTTATGATGTTGAGTAGTGTTCCTTCTACTTCAGTTGGCATACGCAAAGGCGTGGAACTACCTGGAAGCTACTAACAAAATTGCAATTCAGTTGAGTAGTTAGGTTGATAAATGATCAAATATATTAAATGTTGCAAATGAATCAAGACATTCAACTGCAAACTGGTTAAGCAGAGCCCACTTGAGACGAACTCTGTTCAGATTTGATGATTTTGATTAGCATTGGGTTTGGCCCTTTTCCTTATGATCGGAGACAACTGATGTTTCTTATCCACCAATTTTATAGCTTACGTATGTAGCTGCAATTAGTGGAGAGGAACATCATTCTGTTGTTAGATTTTATTTTCTTTAGTAGTAACTTATCCACAAATTGATTGGCAATTGCTCGAGAAATCAATGAATATGAGGGACGATGGGGCATTGACAATTAATCATCTGACCGAAAGTAATAATAGGACAAACAAAGTAACTATATGACATAAAAATTAACCATTTGACATTAAAATATCATCATGATATAAAAAAGTAACTATCTCACACTGAAAGTAACATTAGGACAAAAAAAGTAACTATACGGTAAGAAAAGTAACTATATGACATTAAAAGTAATATCGAGACACAGAAAGTAACTATCGGACAGTGAAATTAACATCATGACACAAAAAGTAACTATATAGAAATGTTCGGTCATACTTGCAAAGTAACACAAAAAAGTAACTATATGGTAAGAAAAGTAACTATATGACATTAAAAGTAACATCGAGACACAGAAAGTAACTATCAGACATTGAAACTAACACCAGGACATAAAAAATAACTATATAGAAATGTCCAGTCATACTTGCAAAGTAACATCAAAGTCTAAGATACAACCAATAGGTAGTTGCATCATAGAAATGTCCGGCCATACTTGCAAGTTTCAAATGGTTGAATGCAAAATAATTTTTAGACTCAAGACATCGTGAATAATTGAGTCCACAAATACCAAAACCTTTCACTAGAAAATATCATTAGATGAATGTGCCTCAAAGTTCCATTTTTTCCTCTTGTCTACAGATTCATTTCTATTGCTTACATGAGAGAGAAGCCGGAGCCAAGTTGATGGCCAGAGCAGCAATGCAATCCCATGCCGCCACCTTGTCTTATATATCTTGTACAGACATAAGAGAGTTATGATCTTCTATATCTAGATTCACAAACTCAATTGGATCCCACCGCCTTGTCTTAAGTGTTGTATAATGTTTTGCTGCGAACGCAGTCTTGGTGATAGTTTAATAACAAATTATACTCCAATATAGAAGAGGCTAGACATATCGTTATGAAAGGTATGCTTCGATATGTCTTCTAGCTCTTGGTGATTTCCTAAGGCAGCTTCACCGTGATGGCGTGATGGAGAAGAAGACCAGCAGGAGCCCATCTGAGCTCGAACCAGGTACAACACCAGCGACGTCAGAGGGGAAGCTAATGATATGTTTCTCACATCGTTGTCCATTGATTCTTATTTATCCATAATAAAATCTGAGTCATATTTCCTAGGAAACGACATCTTAGGCCCCTATAAAATGAGCGATCTTTCCTTTTCAATATATCAGATTACAATTGTCTTCTTTGCATTCAACTATCATCACACTCTACACCGTAATAGCAGATCTCTTTAGTTATAAAACCATGTCATTCTGCATGTGGAATACCTCATGATGATGGAAGAACGAAGAAACAATACGAACGCGAGCTAGATAAGGTAACTATTTGATATAAACGATAACACTTTGTTACAAATCAATTACGAAAAGTAATAAAAATATTACATTTTACAAAAAGTATTTTGGGTATGGACAAAAAGTAACTACAATGTACAAAAAGTAACTATTCGACACAAAAAATAACTACATTGTATAAAAGGTAAATATCCGATAAGGAAAGTAACATCAAGACACAAAAAGTAACTATATGGACAAAAAACAACTATCTGACGTTAAAAGTCACATCATGACATAAAAAATAACTATCTGATACCGAAAGTAACATTAGGACACAAAAAGTAACTATATAGTATGAACAATAACCATCTGACATTAAAATTAACATCATGATAAAAAAATAACTACCTGACACTCTGGACACAAAAATTAACTATATGATATGAAAAATAATTATTTTTTATAAAAAGTAATATAGAGATACAAAAGTAACTGTCAGACAGTGAAAGTAACATCTGGGCGGAGGTATAGTACGCCACGCTGTGGGCGGCGTAGAACTCAGAAGGGGTCAGTGAGCCGAAGGGGCTCTTCTCATTGGCGTCTACCATGGGATGCTTCCCACACACCATCTTTGGCTGCCGCAACTGATGTGGATGTGGATTCTCTTTTGAACTTTTGATGACTTTGTGCTACTTTTTGGGCCAAATAGTTACTTTGTGTACCACATAGTTACTTTTCATAACTAGGTATTACTTTTTAGGTAAAATAATTACTTTTCGTACCACATATTTACTTTTGATGGTTGTGCTACTTTCTAAGACAAGTAGTTACTTTTTGGACCAAATAGATACTTTATGTACCATATAGTTACTTTTCATGACTAAGTATTACTTTTTGGGTAAAATAGTTATTTTTTCGTACAAAGTATTTACTTTTGATGGCTAAGTGTTACTTTGGAGCGGACGGGCGTTGCTGGCCTCTTCGGTCCACGCAAAGCTCCCCCACCCTCACACTGGCCATCAAAAGGCAGACAAGACTCCCACCACTCCCACTTAAACTCAGCTAGCCCATCATCCCTCTCTCCCTCCTCCTCGATGGGTGCTCATGTGGCCGTTTCCCCCTACTACTAGCACTGCAATAGTAACCTCCTCCTCTCCATTGATAGACCACAAGGACAATTGACGAGGCACTGGATATTGACTCCATATTCCCCCTCTCACATCAGAACAGGATAGCCGGATTTAGACCAGGGGCGGGAAAGGAGAAGGAAGTACAGTGGATGGTCATGGAAACTGAGGTGATGTCGCCGCTGTGCTCGCCGACGTCTTCTTCACTCCAGTGCTTGGAAGACCAGGAAGACGACGAGGAGGCCAGGTCACGCCTCACACCCCTCCCACCCTCCGTTGGTCTTGTACCAGTACCAACACCACCTCACCCCCACCCCTCTTCACATCTAGCCTCCTGCCTCCCCAGCAGTTGTGCCTCCTACCTCCCGCAGCTCGTGACCTCCGGGACTGCCAGTAGCCTTGCTATAACCACCACCCGCACTCTCACACTGCTCCCTCCGTCGTCGATTTCTAGCAAAGCCGCCCGACTGTGTGCCCTCTGAACGCCTCGTTGTTGTCTGTCAGCCTTCTCACCGAGTTCCTGGAGCGGTCCGTGAAAGCACTGGATGTTTGTACATTACAATGAAATATAAATAAAGGATTTCGAATACAAAGTAACAATGTATGATAAAAGAGCAACTGGTATGACAATTAGAGTAACTCAACAATGCCTAGAGTAACTACAAGAACATTGGAGTAACTATACGATAAGCTAGAGTAACTATAGAAAATAAGTTTAGTCGATGGACAATTCAAGAACAGTGAGCATATTTATATCAATTCTAGTGGGAAATACATAAGAGTCGTAGACATTTAGCAGTTTGAGAACTCCTTTTTATGTCATGATGTTACTTTAAGAGTCGATTAGTTACTTTTTGTATCATGTATTTACTTTTCATATTACATAGTTACTTTTTGTGTCCAGATGTTACTTTTGGAATCACATAGTTACTTTCCATACTACACAGTTACTTTTTACGTCAAATGGTTACTTATAACACCATATCTAATGAGCCATGATGTGCATTGGTCTATTTTCATTGCCTTGTACGGCTATGTTGTTATCATGTTGTGACTAGATCCAAGTCGACATGTCTTTTCATCCTTAATTGGTGTTAAATCATTCATAGATGTGATACATATAAGTTAGATATTGAATAAGTTGTGTTTTATTTTTTACACTTGACAAAATAACCAATTCTTACAATTCTTCGATATTGTCCATGAAGTAATGGACAAAATAGTCTATCGTATAGTTACTCCAGCTTTAAGACAGTTACTCTAGCCTATCGTATAGTTACTCTAAAATATTCACCAAACAAAAAATTTGTATTATGTTGCAGAAGGGTTTACATGTTAATGAGAACTAGTGCAATTAGAACTGACACATACTAGTATATATTTCAGACATTAATAATGAAATCCCTTTTGTTACGTTGCTGTCATGAGGTCTAAAAATCCAAAGCACGACATTGAAAAACTATGCAGAAACAAAGTTGATCGTTGTTGTCATGACCCATAATATCACAAACGTTCAACTGATCTGCATTGAATAAAGTAGCAATATGAATAGTTAAATGTTTGAATAAAGGAGCATATACATCCTCCATACAGTTCGTGCTATACTAATGCCTATGAGTACTGGTATATGGATTTTCACTCTAGTAACTATTTCTGTCCATACAAACTGCATTCAGAAATTTCAAACGCGTCAAAGATTCACCCTTCTAATGTATTTTACTCGTAGAACAAAGTGAGATGGATAGAACAGAGAAGACTGCAACATTGCAACTAGCTAAACTTCTAGATTGAAGTACAATCCAAGCAAGAAACTAAGAGGAAGCCAGACGATGTACTAGCAGTCACTGTTGATGTAGGCCACTAACGTATGTCACCTGAGAAGCTCAAACAACACACCATCTCAAACCAGCATCATTAGTAGATCGATTCTGGTTCAAGATCGATCACACTCTGACCATCCCTCTATGGGCTTGCTGACTTCTTTAGATGAGTAGGACACTCCAGACTTGGCGGAAAATCATGATCCTGACAGTAAAGAAAAAACAATTCTGGAGCCTTCTCAGACATTGGTTGTCGGTGATTTGTTGGTGTTGTCTCCCCTTCGTGACAAGAGAGCTTGAAGATGAATATAACGACCACAGACGCAGAAATCTAGGATGAGACATTTTGTATAGTCGCTTCATCTGGATGGCCGCGACGTGTACGGCTACGACGACGATGCTATTGTGGGGGTGCTGCCTCCGATGACTCTTCCGGTGACTTCTAGCGGCACACAACTTGCGGCCAGAATATCGACTGTCCTTTCTGGAGGCGGTGGTAATTTTGGGGATAAATGATGCAGTTGATTTTACTATCTAGGATGTTAATGCATATCTCTGCAAGCGATGTTAGTTGTATCGGCAGCAGCGCCGACAGGTGTGAACTCTCACCCAGAGGAAAGGGCGAAATCCCTCTAGATTTTTCAGGCAGGCGGGACTAAAGCTCCACATTGTGGTTGTGATGAGATTTACGCTGGTATTATTGAACTCAGCAGAGGTCTACCAGCTCTTCTGGTGTTGCGTTGCTCAGAGACGGCCAGTTAAGGCGCACGTAGATGGTGTTGACGGACCTGACCATCGCGATGCTCGACGAGAAGGACGCCGCAGCGGCGGGGTCGGCGGCTGATGCATACAACAATCGGTCGTTATTTATGAAAAATGCCACCGCGTCAAAGAGACGGGTAGAAGATCTACAGTACCCGCGCGGGTAATAAAAAAACAGCCATATATATATATATATATATATATATATATATATATATATATATATATATATATATATATATAGGGCATTCATTCATTGCCCGTGTGGGTAGCCTAGATTTTTGCTACCCTGCAGCCAAAAAAGTAACTATCCTGGCTAACAAAGTAACTCTGCTGTAAAAAAAGTAACTATAGTGTCAAAAAAGTAACTCTTCTGGCCAAAAAAGTAACTCTGTACAAAATATACAACAGATATATATAAGGATGGGTTTTTTTATTTTGGAGGGGCAAATGATATTATTTTTGGCTAAAATTTTTTGGAGAGCTAGACAAAATGGTCCTCTACAATTGCGAAATTTTTTTTTGAAAAAAAGTGGTGGGAAGGGTGGGCGGGTAGCTACCCGCGCGGGCAATAAAGATGGGACCATATATATATATATATATATATATATATATATATATATATATATATATATATATATATATATATATAAGGGTTTCGCTTAAATTTCATGTCACGGGTAACAGAGATAAGACAAGTAACTTTCTTAATCTACCTACACGTGTATCAAATATATATATATATATATATATATATATATATATATATATATATATATATATATATATATATATATATATATATGACCATTCATTCACTACCTGTACGGGTAATCAAGGTTAGTCACCCGTGCATCTATTTTGTAATAGGAAGGTACATAGTTGTAATGAGAAACCAACATTGTAATGAGATGAGTAAAATTATAACACAAAGATTCGTTTTGTAATACTATGTAAACTGCTGTTATAAATATTATTTTTATTATTATTAGAGGGAGAATAAAAAAAATTATTGTATTTACAAAATGAATCTTTGTATCATAATTTTAGTTCTCTCGTTATAATTAGGTGTCTTTCGATTACAAAATAGACTCACGGGTATCATAAGTTAGTTACCCGCATGTGCAATGAATATATACCCTATATATACATATATATATAGGGGGGGTTAGGAAGTGTTATCGGTCGCTACATGCAATTTATGTGTACCGGCCATGAAAAGGACATATGTGGAGTACATTTATTCAGTTCAACCTTATAGACTGAATCAAAATTCAATATATAAGATATGTTCAAAATTCACAATCATACCTCATGTATATCATGAGATATAATAATATATCATTCAACGATTTCTGCAACTTACTGTTGATTAGAATATATATATATATATATATATATATATATATATATATATATAGAGAGAGAGAGAGAGAGAGAGAGAGAGACTTCCCCGGATTTTCTAAAACTTAATCTGATGTGTGACGTCCAAGTTGAAACCCTCACCTCAGCGAAAATCCCAATTTAAACACCACACACTAGGCTAAGAAGAGAAAATCAAGGGAGTCAGAAGGAAACAATCAGTAGCACATGTACATGAACAATAATAAAACCATACACACATGTTCACCATTCAACATATAATTACAACATGAATTGTTACAACATTTGATATTACATATTGAACAGCAAACTATACATATACATGTAATACCACTAAACAACAAGATCTTAAGACAACATGTCCACCTATCATCAGCTCGCCACACAACTCTCACTATCCTGGATCTTTAGAGCATCACCACAACCTAGACAAAAGATTACATGCGGTACACGTCACCACAATATTCAAGAATATTGTATTGAGTACGCCTACGTGTCTTTTATATACCTCTCATCATATCTTGGCAATAAGATAAAACTAATACTTGGCAATAACAGAAGAAATATAAGAAAATCATATACTTGCATAAAAATTTTCATTAATAAAAGAGAACACATATTTTAAGCACATTTCCATTATATCGTTCATGCATTGACCTCCGAAGGTTGAATGCATTAAGGCCTTTATGATCACTACCAAAGAGTTGGAACATATGTACAATGTGACCACTACCAAAGAGTTGGGTCCAAGCACAATACCAAAGAATTGGTGCTTCCATATGTACAACGTGGCCACTACCAAAGAGTCCGGCCACTTCCAAGCACACTGCCATAGAGTTGGTGCTTTCATATAATGGAACATATATATTATGTTTGATGTGTTCATAGCAATACGTATGGAAATTTAAGCAACATATCATACAAGACAATCATTTCAATCAATACCATATACCAAGTCTTTACTACCATATAACACAAGCATATTGTATAATAAGCCAAGTGAGAGGTAATGACATACCTTCCAAAGAGACATCCTAAACCACATATTCCTGATATCAACTATATCCTCGGTCAAAACCTAATTAAGACAAGAGCATAAACCATCATCAGGTTCCCATCATCTTTAACCCTAGTTATATCTATTTTAGGGTTTACTTAACTCATTAGGATATTTCCATTATCACTTGCATTCTTGTCTTAGATTTATCTTAATGATGTCATATTCTAGATTATAGTTCATCAACTGGATATACTCATGTGCCACATTATTATGTGAACATATTTAACATTATGTCACTTTCATTACCCATATTAGGGTTACATCACATGTATTAAGGGTGCTCTTCATATAACATGGATTTCATGTATAAAACTGATATAATATTTACATATTATCTTCCAGTTACTGATATGAGGGTTTTCTGTAAATCTCATCATTTATTGAGCATGCATGTATTAATTGCATCATCTTTAGTGTTATTAGCCGTAATTAGACATATTAATCAAATTACATAATTTCGTACATCAATATGACCATATCTCACATCATATGCATTATAAACATGATTATAGACTTATTGACATGTTATCATAATTTTAGAACATCGTTTGATATTTATTATCCATGAAACAAGAATTACACATCTTACGTGATATCACTATTACTCGTGCATCAAAAGACTGGTATTAAGGTTTTATGTGGTTCTACACATTTTTCTGAGAATTTTGATACTTTACTTGTATATTTTTGATAAGCGATCTATTTACTACGAATTTTGTAAGATCTGAACATTACTAAATTGTTTACCTCTTTCGGCCACTCAGGACCCACCACGTGGCCACTAGGACACCTCCTGGCTTGCGCTGGGCCGGCTGGTTTGCTGGGTTAGGCCCGGTTTGCTACGCATTAGCCCTGGATGGATCGACGCCTAGGTTTCTCTCCCACTCGTGTCTCACCTGATTAGCAACACGAGCCCGTGCGATCTGTGTTTCTCCAGAGCAAGGCCGCCGCCGTGCTATGCTCATCCAGTTAGTGATGACCCTCGGCCAAAGAAGTTCCCAAGTTCTTCCATCCTCCAAGGTTCCACGGTTCCACGCCACATGGTATCGGCACCATAGGTCCTCCTCTACAGCCTCCAGGCTCGACACCGAGGCCCCTCAAAATGGACACCTGTGTTCCTTCCCGATCTGGGCGTGTGTTAGCGCCAGCCACGAGATCTAACTCTGACGACCCAAAAATGAAACAACACACCTCCTCGTCCTCATCTTATCCAGTTCAAATCTTTGAGTTTGTCCTCTCCATATCAGCACCCTCCTGTGTGCGTCACTGATCTCAGTGCCAGCGCCGCTTGGCCCAGCTACTCCGGTGAGGACCCGGTCGCCGTTTCCATCTCCTCATCAGACTTCCTACTCATACTCATCCTCTCAAAGATACGGTGGTGAAGTTGTTCGTGTCTCTTTCGTTTTCTTTGTGTGGTTGGGTTATAGAAACCGTCAAGACAAAACGAGAAGTACTGGAGTCTAGAGGCACGACTTTGCGATGCACCCACGATCATAACGTCGTGGTGATCCTTGCGAGCTGAACAAACATCTTCCCCCACGTTTCTTGTTGAACTAAAGGCAAGGGGATTTAAACATTTAAAGGTTAGGATGGTGCCACACTACCAATTTGTGGCCATGCTCTAGCAGTGCATATCCTAGGGAAAACTCTGCCCGCATGACATATCCAAGCAAAACGAGACCTAAGCTAAATCATCAAAACTTTGGTAAAGACATACACCAATGATCACATGATTACACAGTATTCAAACCTAAATAATTCCATCTAGAAAACTCCAATTTCCACCAAACTTTAACCATAGTTTTACTACCCCTCAAGTTACATTCTTGTGGGCTCTGATTTCCAAAACCATGATATAAACTTAGCAGAAGCGATTCGATTAACAGCGGAAGACAAAAATCACGGGAAATTAAAACTTTTCGAGATAAGAGCTTGAATCTATAAAAACTTCTTTCATAAAAGGAGATAAACTGTTTACATCTCAGATAATTACTTCTTGAGTAATTATATACAACATGATACAAAATCTCAAGAACTCAAAACCAAAATCTCAGACCAAAAGACTCCAAGGACCTGAGAGTACAGAGAACACATAGGATTGACTATCTAACTATACAACTCAGCAGTCTGAATCTCCACCTGAGATTTACTGCTGCTCCTGATACTGTTGCTGCTGATATTGGTCACCTAAAGATTGATTCCTTCGCCCTCGAAGACCACCTTAAAAGTTGAAATCTACGGGGTGAGACAATTTTAAATAATTGTCCCAGCGAGAGTTATAACTCTTTGCCAGAAGCTTTATTATAGCAACCAAGAATAACATAGGCAATAAAAGCTTTAAGGTAATCAGCAGCAGATTGTTATCAATTAGAACAACAACATTTAAGGAATATGAAGAACATGTATACTAAGTAATGTATCTTCAACCAATGTATTTCGTAGTTCAACCTAAGCAGATATGCTACACGGTTGATTATGTTTTACAAACATCATTATGCCCTACGGAGATGAGGTATACCGCTCATACTCCAACCGAACACTATTAAGTCGCATCGGTATCATACATAGGTCATCAAAAGAGCCGGATTCTTATGACCTCATCTTCCTCAGTCAGTAAGAGGATCAACATGCAGGACATCTAGTGTCTCTACTACTATAGCTTACCAGGGTATTCTAGTACTTCGCTATTAGAGTCACAGTGGCATTCTGTACTCTCTTTGCTACTGAAAGATTTCTTGTTTATCTCTCATCGATGCGGTATAAAAGATTTCCTCAGGAGATTAGTGTTACCTCATCCCGGCATAATACATAGTGAAGGATTGATAGATTAAGATACATGTACATCAATTCCTACACTAGGATGTAAGGAAATTCACATCCATATTACCCCACATATTCAAAAGTATGTGCTCCAGGAATCCCCTTAGGAAAACCTGTTTCACCATCATTTAACTCCTGACAATGATGGATCTATGATCAGGGCTCTACATGGTATGATTATACTTGATTAGTTAGGTACATTTCAGTATTCTTTTATCATCATACATGTTTTCAAACATTAATCATTAGCATAACAGCTATGAAGGAAGAATACTAAATGTAACAAGCCAAACTCTCATCAATTATCATTTCTCAATATTCTCATCACAAGTCATCTCTTAAAGCATGACCTTGATGGTATTCATGGCTCTCACAGCCTATCAATCTCATAAGATGCTATTAACAAGGCATCAGGATATATCACTATTCATAAAGCTAACAACATGCTTTCAATGAATATAGTATCATCATCCATACCTGGATATGATCATCCTCATAAAGGAACCTGCATGGTTAAATCAACTGATAACAGTAAATAACTCATTTAAAGAAGTTGTATCTCCCTACTCATACAAGAGCTAGGTTTCCCTGGTTTTCATCAATTAGGGTTTACTATTCACATTACATGTCATCACCCTATAATTAGGGTTTACTATTCACATTACATGTCATCACCCTAGAATTAGGGTTTACTATTCACCTCATGGTGAAATGATCTCATAACATCCTCATGTAAGAGAAACATCATCATTAAAGACCTCAGATAAGATTAAGATTCATCAATTATCATAATTAGGGTTTCCATTATCTCACATTAGTGGATCATACCTAAACTTGCACATTCATGTATATTGAAGGTATTTTACTTGAGTTTCCATTATAATTGGTACTTTCTCTCTCCTCTAACTAGTAGATAGTGATTACACCGATCTAGATTAGGTTGGGTTAAGTCCTCATTGATTAACACAAGTCAACTCATCACTATCATGTGATTAGGGTTTGATTAAAATAAGGTATCACTCAATTGAACCTTTCAGGGGCATTTTGGTAATTTACCCATTGACCATCATCATGGGTCAATTCATTAGCCACTTAGTCCCTTAACATCTTAGGTCACCATTAGGGTTTAGATTAGATCATCATTGAACCATTTACACCTTCAAGTGATTAAGTATAATCAACCTTGAAGGTCTCCAATTGGTTTAGGGTTTAACCTTCAACCTTCAACCCATTTGATTCTTAAACGACCTTGAACTTATTTAATCTCAAATGACCTTGAATCCATTTGAACCTTAAACGAGTGTGGACCCACTTAATCTTAAATGGGTGTGGACCCATTTAAGTCCAAACGAGTGTGGACCCGTTTGAGCCTAAACGAGTGTGAACCCGTTTGAGCTTAAACGGGTGTGAACCCGTTTGGACTCAAACGAGTGTGGACTCATTTGGACTCAAACGAGTGCGAACTCGTTTGGGCCTAAATGAGTGTGAACTCGTTTGGTCTAAACGATTGTTGGTCTAATTGGGTTCAAACCGCATGAACATAAAAGGTGACACACAGTTTATGCTTGAATAGGATTTCTTATGTTGAAGCTTTCAATTGGCCCAAGCCATGTTAACCATATACAAATTGAGTCAATTAGGATGAGCCTCAATCAACTGGACACCAAATTGACCCTCAATTGAAAGCCAATTAGGGTTAAATCTAACTCAATTAGGGTTTTCAATCGGCTAATCATCAATGTTTAACAATATGATTCAAATCAGAGTTGAACCTATCAATTGACCTCCAATTGGGCCCAAACTTGGCTCAAACGGTCTTGAGGTCGTTTGGATGACATCCGAATGATCTTGAGACCGTTTGCCCAAAGTTTGACCAAAAACCAAGATGATTTGATAAGGGTTGAGCCCTAATTAAATTTAAAATCAACACTTTTCATCACTTTATCAACATCTTGTAATTGGACCCTCAAACCATCAAATTTCTTTAACCTTAGACCTCCAAACGATCTTGGGGTGTCACTAAACGGGAGTGAGATCGTTTGGATGAACCCCCAAATGGGTTGGAACCCGTTTGGGTCCTTCAACCCAAAACTCAACAAAATCTATATTGAAATCAGCAACTTTCACCCGATTAGGGTTAGGTTATTGAAGTGTCTTCAACTCTTAATTGGTTAAGAATTAGATTACAATTCTTTGTAGGAATGAAATTCAATACATTATGAATAGACCCTCAAACGATCGTACCTTGGTCAACCCTATGAAATGATCTTGGGGTCGTTTTGATCCAAATGATCTTGCAGGATCGTTTGAGATCAAACGGGTTGAACCTGTTTGACCTTAAACGAGTTGCACCCGTTTGGACCAAAAGGGTTCAAGGTCATTTCATAAAGTGACCTAGGAATCCACGCCCATCATCCTCAACCTCTGTTCAGGTCGGTTCCTCCACCGTTTTGCTTGCAAAAGAGCAAGGAAGAAGGGAGGTAGAAGAAGATCTAATCATAGAAAACAAGAACAAAGATATGCATAATAAAGCTAAGGGTTAGAGTTATAAAACCCACCTCAAACGTGGTTCCTAGAGCTTCCAAGATTCCAAGCTTCAAGCCTTTAATGGCGTCTTGAGCTCCACAGGTCGGCCAAGGTCAATTCTTCAAGAAAAAGATGGGGATGGTCGGCTAGAACAAGGAACCTAAGTAAGAAAACTAGCAATTCAACCTTGTAATACGATTTCCTCCATGAATCCAAGCTAGAAGGTGGTGTTCTCTTACCTAGAATAGGTTGGTCATCCCGTTGAGCTCCTGAGCTTTGCTTTGTCCGGTTGAGAAAGATAATAAGTGAGGAAGTGAAGGAAAACGTTTGCTTGGTTTGGAAAGAAAGGTGCTTATATAGTTTAGGTTGATCTTCACCATAAGGACCTCTAAAGCATGTAACTCTCATCCAAGTCCCTCCTTATTTCTAAGGCACGTCCAATATCATCTAAAATTATGCAAAGCTCATGAAATCTCAAGATCTAGGGGTAAAGAAAGCCAACTTTCAACTAGGGTACATACATGAAAGGTTTCCTTACTCAAACTTAGTGAATTTTATGTACAAAGGTCATTTTTCTTATCTGATTATTCATTGATGTGTCCCTTTCACCATTTCTACTCTAAATGATGACAAGAGTCATAAAAGATATTCTAGAAAGTGTATAGCACAAGTTGCACCCCTCAAATTGGGTAAACTGCATTTTACTCCAAAATATGGTTTTTAAGCACAAGGATTGCTCCACAAGCTGCACCTTGGTGCCCAAACTTGGGAAATCCATCATACCTCATCATATTCCTTCATATGATGTCTCTTTACTAGAGGAACATCTTAACTTGTGAAATTTGCAAGTTAAACCCCTTACCTGGGTAATTTGCACATAGGTCCCTGTATTACCAAACAATACTACAATCATTGTTTAAAAAGGGACAGAAATGAAAATGTATGTTCCTTAGGAACTTAATTACATGCCAAAAGATAATCACAAAGATTCAATTACATATTTAGGAAAAACACCTAGGGTTAACTCATAACCCAGGTCAGGGATGTTACAAATTATCCACCCCTTACAAGGATTTCGTCCCCGAAATCGATAAAGCATACTAGGAGAAAAGAGCAGGGTATTTCCTTCTCATCTCATCCTCTAGTTCCCAAGTGGCTTCTTCGACACCACGGTGATTCCAAAGGACTTTCACAAGGCTTATATCTTTCTTATTTATCTTTTTAATTCTATTATCAAGGATTGATACTGGTCCTTCCTCATAAGATATGTCATCATTCAATTCTACCTCCATAGGTTGTAGAACTGACTCAGTGTCGGGGTGACATTTCCTCAGCATAGAAATCTGAAACATAGGGTGTAACCTCTGCAACTCTAGTGGTAACTCTAGTCTATAGGCGACCTTTCCAACCCATTCAATGATTGGATAAGGTCCCATAAATCTAGGTGCTAACTTTCCTTTCCTTCCAAAGAGAAGGACTCCTTTCCAAGGCGAGACCATGAGGTACACTCTGTCTCCAACCTGGAACTGTAACGGTCTACGGCGGTTATCAGCATATGACTTCTGTCTATCCTGTGTAGTCTTAAGCTGTTGTTGTATAACTTTGATTTTCTCTGTAGTTTGCTGCACAAGATCAGGACCCAACAACTGATGTTCACCAGTCTCATACCAACACAAGGGTGATCTACAACGTCTACCATACAAAGCTTCATAGGGTGCCATATCAATACTATGCTGATATCTATTTTTATAGGCAAACTCTATCAAGCTTAGGTGTAGATCCCAACTTTCAGTAAACTGGAGAACACATGTTCTCAACAGGTCTTCCAAGGTCTGTTGGCTAAATGGACATCTATAAATCCCTTTGTTTTGATTATGACAAACATTTCATTCTTATTGATCTAACGAGCTACTTGAGTGTGCAGGATTAAGGTGGATGACAAAGCAACTAGGGAAATCCATATGCCTACATGTTTATGTTTTCATGCAATGTAATCGCTTTGTAAAAACTTGTACAAATATATAATGTACAAGTACTTAGATTGCATGTAAATCAAGCGTTAGATCTTCCCTAGCTAAACACCACATTTAGACAGGTCATCCCCTTCAAATAGGATCACATTTGCACACTCATACATATAATTAGTGCCTAAATTGAAACATTAAAACAGGATCAATCTCGGTCGACAAACTCCTCGACCGAGACACTCTCGGTCGACAATCTTCTCGACCGAGAAAGATCCAAAGTAGCCGTTAGACACAACTGACAAGGTAGTTGGCAGTTGGAGATAAACGTTGCAAAACACTTGTTCCAGAGAGCCTGTCGGTCGACAAAAGTTCGACCGAGTAGGTGTCTCGGTCGACCATTCCTCGACCGAGATGGTCTCTGACAGCAACTGCAGAATTAATTAATTAGTCGTTGTTAAAGCAACAAACTTGTACCTAACGGCTAGTTAAGCACTTAGAAACCCCTAGAAGTTGTCTAGAACGTCCTTAAGCATCCTTAGGCCATTCCTATAAATAGGACAAGCCATAGGACACTCAAACATACTTGTTACACTTGAGAAATCCTTGAGCATACTTTGAGCAATCTGTTTGTGAGCAATTTGAGCATTGTGACAATTGGCTACTTCCTTCCTTAGATCAAAATTCGTGTCCTATAGGCTAGTATCTCCTACCCACTACAATCACAAGTCCACACACTTGGTTAGGAGATCTATATGCTTGATCTAGGCAAATCAAGCCTTGGGCTACAAAGGATAAGTTGTAATTTCCTTTTTCCTTTCTTGTTCTCTATTACCGTTTGTACTCTCCTTGCTACTCCTAGGTTGGAGGCTGCTGATTGGAGAGGGTGGAGATCTTCTTGGTGAAGAAGGTGACTTTGAGCTACTTCAGAAGGCTGGTGCAATGGGAGGTTACTTCTAGAGAGGAAGGCTACTTCAAGGGGGAGCTTGGAGTTACTTCAAGAAGGCTACCTCAAAGTTGGTGCACCTACTTCAAGTGAAGGCTGTTCAAAGGGTGTAAAGGAAAGTATTGTATTTTGTATAAATCCTTGAGAAGGTAATAAAATAAATACTTTCAAAATCCCGGTTGGGTAAGCAACTGGGTAGTGGACTGACAACTTTAGTAGTTGCTAAAGTTGGAACCACTCTAAACACCTGTCTCCTTCTTCCAATTTTCAATTGTGGTTGTTTGAGTTCAATAAATTTTTAAAATTATTTTAAAACTCTATTCACCCCCCTCTAGTGTTTTTCAATTGGTATCAGAGCAGGCTTCAAGGAACCCTAACAAGGTCTTGAAGAAATGGGTGATGGAGTGCTCAACAACCTTAACCTCGAAGGGACACTTGTTGCTAGGCCTCCAGCGTTCGATGGAACAAACTACCAATATTGGAAGAGAAGGATGCAATTCTACTTTCAAGGCATCAATTGGGACTTATGGAGAATGGTGTCAACCCCATATGAGCTCCCTCAAACTCAATTTGCAGAATTGGATGCAAATACGGTAAAGCTAGCTCAAATGAATGCAAAAGCTGTAAGCATTTTATATTGTTCTATATCGGTAGGAGAATTTAATAGAATATCTAATTGTGACACAGCCTATGATATTTGGCATAGACTATCCATAACCTATGAAGGAACAGTCCAAGTCAAAAATTCCAAAATTAGCATGTTTAAACAAAAGTTTGAACACTTTCATATGGATCCTGATGAATCTATTAGTGAAATGTTTGCAAAATTCTCTACTATTGTTAATGGTTTAAGTGCCCTAGGAAAACCTGTCCTTGAAGAAGATCAAGTATCAAAAATCCTTCGATCACTCCCTCCAAAATATAAGCCAAAGGTGACAGCCATTGAAGAAGCAAACGACCTCACTCGACTAAAAATGGAGCAACTTATTGGCAACCTAGAAGCTCATGAAGCAACCCTAGAAGAGGAGGAAAGAAGAGCACGTGAACTTCAGCAAGGAAAGAAGAAGGATGTGGCTCTAAAAGCTTCAAAAGTCGTCACACAAGAAAGTGAGGAGTCAAGTGAAGAAGAAGGAGAAGAAGCCTTGATCGTCAATGGTAAGAAATACAAAAGATTTAAATCTAACAAAATTTCCAGTTCTTCTTCTACCCCTCCTAGGTGCTTTGAATGTGGGAAGAAAGGGCATTTCAAAAATGAATGTCCTAAAGCAAAGAAAAGAAAGAAAAGCTCACACAAGAAGAAGGGAGAAAAAGCCTATAAAGCTGCATGGGACGAGTCAAGTGACAGTGAAAGAGGAGAAGAAACGGTGGATTGTCTAATGGCAAGAGAAGATGATGAAGACTCTCAAGAGGTAAGCCTACTTGATCTTCCGAAAGAAGAGTTAGTTACTAGTCTACAAGAAATTCATGATAAGTATGTTGATGTCAAGAAGAAACTAAAGAAGGTTATCAAATCAAATGATGAGCTAATTGCTAAATTAGATAATCTTTCTTCTGAAAAGAACAACATTGATCTTGAGAATTTATCTTTAAAAACATCTTTAGATGATTGCACTAGAAAGCTACTCACTTTAGAAACAAATGTTGATCTTCTTTCTAAAGAAAAGACTGAATTGTTAGCTAAACTAAAAGATTTTCAGACTCAACCTATATTGTGTAACCATCTAGACTATGATAATGTTGTAAAAGAAAGAGATTCATTGTTATCTGATTTAGATCAAGCAAGAAATGATCTACACAAAAAGATGAATGACATTGCTCAGCTGCAAAGAGAACTTTATGAGTTAAGAAGAAAAGATATACTTGATAACATTCTAAGCATTGGTACTGTTTTCAACGGAAGAAAGGGTTTGGGATATGCTCCAAAGAAAAATCAACCCAAAAGAACTCAAACTATGTTTGTACCCAAGAACACAATGGCTAGAAAGAGAAATGAAGTTGATTCTATTACTTGCCATTTTTGTTTATGTCTTGGACACTACTCCTTTTCATGCCCTTATAAGACTAAGGATTCTGAATTAGTTTGGGTCCCAAAACCTCAAACTTAATAGAGTCAAAAGGAATTTAGTTGAGATATGGCCAAACGCTCCATCTTGCTATTTATATTGTCTTATCTCAACTAAACAAAAGATTTCATGCATATTGTTAATCTTCTGCACTGTTGTACTAAAATAGAAACTTAGTCGGTCGAAGTATTGTCGACCGAACCATTAATCGGTCGAAGTATTGTCTACCGACCGGATGTCTGTAACATATCAAAATTTACAGCAATTATTTCGGTCGAAAATTGGTCAACCGAGCTAAATTTCTGTGTTTCTTTGTTTGTAATACAGTAATCTTCTCGATCGACAATTAGTCGACCGAGACATATGTCGGTCGAACAATTGTCGACCGACTGGATTTCTGATTCAGAACTCTTATACAAATCTGTACTTAAATGATTCTAACCATATCGGACCATCACATGGGTACCAAAATCTACATTTTAATGCAGGAATGGGTGGTTGAGAGTGGATGTTCCAAACATATGACTGGGAACAAGGATGCATTTCAAACCTTTGAAGAAAAGAAAAGTGGAACGGTCACCTTTGGAGACAATGGTAAGGGCAAAATCGTTGGAATAGGTAATGTTGGTACAAACCTCGAAATAAAGAATGTTCTACTCGTTGATGGTTTGCACCATAATTTGATAAGTGTCAGTCAATTATGTGATAGTGGTTATGATGTGTTATTTAACAAAACTTGCTGCAAGTTATTGATAGAAAACACTACAAATGTTGTTTATGAAGGAAATAGAGTTGGAAATCTTTATATCCTTAAACCTAACTCTATGAAATCAATAGTGGGAAAATGCTTGCTTGCAAATGAAAATACCTTACAACTATGGCATAAAAAGCTAGGACATGCTAGTTCACATGTTATTAAAAAGTTAGTGAAATATGATCTTGTTCGTGGATTGCCTACTTTATCTTTTGATCAAGTTGAAAACTGTGAACCATGCACAATGGGAAAGCAAACCAAAACCTCTTTTAAACCAAAACATGTACTTAGCACCAGTAGGTCCTTATAATTAATTCATATGGATTTATTTGGACCCATGAGGACACAATCTATTGGTGGTAAAAGATATTGTTTTGTTATTGTTGATGATTATAGTAGATACACATGGGTACACTTTATTGCAACTAAAGATGATACTATTCATGTTTTTATACAATTTTGTTCCAAGAATGAAAATCTATTACAAAGCAAAATATGTACCATTAGAAGTGATCATGGTGGAGAATTTGAAAATCATACATTTGAAGAATTTTGTACATCTCAAGGGTACACTCATAATTTTTCTGCTCCACGCACCCCACAACAAAATGGTATAGTTGAAAGGAAAAATCGATCACTACAAGAAATGGCTAGAACTATGATGCTTGAACACAACACACCCAAAACCTTTTGGGCTGAAGCTGTAAACACTGCATGCTATGTGTTAAATAGAGTAATTGTTCACTCTCATTTAAAGAAAACTCCATATGAAATAATACATTCTAAGAAACCTAGAGTTGACTATTTTCATACTTTTGGCTCCACATGCTATATTTTAAATACCAAAGATGACAGAGATAAGTTTGACTCTAAATCACACAAAGCATTCTTTTTGGGATATTCCACTTCTAGCAAAGCTTTTAGAGTATATAACACTATCTCTAGAAAAGTTGAGGAATCTATTCATGTTTCTTTTCATGAAGAGACCAAATCTGAAAATCTAGAAATCATAGATCTCACTAATCAATTCGAAAATTTAAACATACCAAATGATAGTGAGAGAGTTACTACAATAATCACCAAGCTGAACCACAACCTACACCTAGACTTATTAAGGATCATCCTCAAGAACTTATTATTGGAAATCCTAATGATAAAGTCAAAACTCGGTCTTCCTTCAAAGATGTTGCAAACATGGCTTTTGTTTCTATCATTGAACCTAAAAAGATATCTGAAGCTCTTAAAGATGATTATTGGATAATAGCCATGCAAGAAGAATTGAATCAATTCACTAAAAATGATGTATGGGATTTAGTTCCTAAACCATAAGATAAAACCATCATAGGAACTAAATGGGTTTTTAGGAATAAGCTAAATGAGCCAGGAGAAGTAATAAGGAATAAAGCTCGGTTAGTAGCACAAGGATATAATCAACAAGAAGGAATAGATTTTGATGAAACATATGCACCGGTAGCTAGACTTGAAGCTATTAGAATGTTACTAGCTATTGATGCACATAAAAACATCAAACTCTACCAAATGGATGTAAAAAGTGCATTTCTAAATGGCATTATTCAAGAAGAAGTATATGTTGCCCAACCACCTGGTTTTGAAATACCGAAAAAAGTGACTATGTTTATAAACTTAAGAAAGCACTTTATGGTTTAAAACAAGCACCCAGGAATTGGTATGAAAGGCTCAAGACATATCTCTTTGATAATAATTTTTCTATTGGAAATTCAGATTCTACTTTATTTTTCAAAACATATACATCTGATTTCCTAGTTGTGCAAATATATGTTGATGACATTATTTTTGGAGCTTCTAATGATTCATTGTGCACACAATTCAATGACATTATGCAAAAAGAATTTGAAATGAGCCTGATGG
Source organism: Alisma plantago-aquatica (assembly GCA_963693085.1). Classification (NCBI taxonomy): domain Eukaryota; kingdom Viridiplantae; phylum Streptophyta; class Magnoliopsida; order Alismatales; family Alismataceae; genus Alisma; species Alisma plantago-aquatica. The sequence goes on along the minus strand of OY856414.1, from coordinate 12,348,263 downwards.
GTGAACTAACTTTCTTTCTTGGTTTTCAAATTAAGCAAACACCTGCCGGAATATTCATAATCCAAGAAAAATATACTAAGGAACTCTTAAAGCGTTTCGGGATGGATCAGTGCAAACATGCTACTACTCCTATGGCTACTTCTATTAAAATTGATAAGGATGAAAATGGGGAACCTATTGATGACTCCTTATATAGAGCCATGATTGGTAGTTTGATTTACTTAACTGCTTCTAGACCGGACATTATGTTTTCCGTTGGTCTTTGTGCTCGATTTCAATCACAACCTATGCACTCTCATTTTCTAGCAGTCAAACGAATTCTTCGTTACCTAGCCGACACTACTTGTTTTGGTTTATGGTATCCAAAAGGACAATCCTTGGATTTTAAAGCTTATACTGATGCAGATTATGCTGGTTGTTGCCTTGATCGCAAGAGTACTAGTGGTGGTTGTTTCTTGTTAGGAAGAGCTTTAGTATCTTGGTTCAGCAAGAAACAAAATACGGTTGCCCTATCTACAACTGAAGCTGAATATATGGCAGTCGGGTCTTGTTGTGCTCAAGTGCTTTATATGCAACAAGTATTAAACGATTATGGTTTTACTCTTTCATCTACGCCTATTTTTTGTGACAACACGAGCGCTATAAACTTAGCACACAATCCTATTTTACACAACCGAGCTAAACATATTGAAATCCGTCATCACTTTTTAAGGGATCATATCTCCAAGAATCATGTTTCCCTTCATCATGTTGATACGGAAGATCAATTGGCTGATATTTTTACAAAACCACTTCCACTAGATCAATTTAACAAAATTAGGAAGCAACTGCTTATCACTCCTTTGATATTTGTGCTACTTAAACAAAAACTCTTACTTGCATCATGATATTTTGGCTTTTAAATGGACATCTTTTTCATTAGATTTGATGGGACATCTAATTAAGGGGGAGTTTTTTTATTTCTAATGGATATCTTTTTGAAATGAAAAAGGGGGAGAAATAAATATAAAACTAAAACTTAGTAATTATGAAACACTCAATCAATGAGTTTCATAAATAAACTCTTGGCTTTACATTGAAAGTTGCTATATTCCCTAGTGAATTGGATTTCATGTTCCATAATTCAAGGGGAATAATAAGCACACATTTTATAACCAAGAGGAAAAGCTACAAAAGGTAATCTAAAGGTATGAAACTCATATGGTTTATATTTCCTTTATTTATATTTTTGGAAATGTTTGTCATCTTCAAAAAGGGGAAGATTGTTGGCTAAATGGACATCTATAAATCCCTTTGTTTTGATTATGACAAACATTTCATTCTTATTGATCTAACGAGCTACTTGAGTGTGCAGGATTAAGGTGGATGACAAAGCAACTAGGGAAATCCATATGCCTACATGTTTATGTTTTCATGCAATGTAATCGCTTTGTAAAAACTTGTACAAATATATAATGTACAAGTACTTAGATTGCATGTAAATCAAGCGTTAGATCTTCCCTAGCTAAACACCACATTTAGACAGGTCATCCCCTTCAAATAGGATCACATTTGCACACTCATACATATAATTAGTGCCTAAATTGAAACATTAAAACAGGATCAATCTCGGTCGACAAACTCCTCGACCGAGACACTCTCGGTCGACAATCTTCTCGACCGAGAAAGATCCAAAGTAGCCGTTAGACACAACTGACAAGGTAGTTGGCAGTTGGAGATAAACGTTGCAAAACACTTGTTCCAGAGAGCCTGTCGGTCGACAAAAGTTCGACCGAGTAGGTGTCTCGGTCGACCATTCCTCGACCGAGATGGTCTCTGACAGCAACTACAGAATTAATTAATTAGTCGTTGTTAAAGCAACAAACTTGTACCTAACGGCTAGTTAAGCACTTAGAAACCCCTAGAAGTTGTCTAGAACGTCCTTAAGCATCCTTAGGCCATTCCTATAAATAGGACAAGCCATAGGACACTCAAACATACTTGTTACACTTGAGAAATCCTTGAGCATACTTTGAGCAATCTATTTGTGAGCAATTTGAGCATTGTGACAATTGGCTACTTCCTTCCTTAGATCAAAATTCGTGTCCTATAGGCTAGTATCTCCTACCCACTACAATCACAAGTCCACACACTTGGTTAGGAGATCTATATGCTTGATCTAGGCAAATCAAGCCTTGGGCTACAAAGGATAAGTTGTAATTTCCTTTTTCCTTTCTTGTTCTCTATTACCGTTTGTACTCTCCTTGCTACTCCTAGGTTGGAGGCTGCTGATTGGAGAGGGTGGAGATCTTCTTGGTGAAGAAGGTGACTTTGAGCTACTTCAGAAGGCTGGTGCAATGGGAGGTTACTTCTAGAGAGGAAGGCTACTTCAAGGGGGAGCTTGGAGTTACTTCAAGAAGGCTACCTCAAAGTTGGTGCACCTACTTCAAGTGAAGGCTGTTCAAAGGGTGTAAAGGAAAGTATTGTATTTTGTATAAATCCTTGAGAAGGTAATAAAATAAATACTTTCAAAATCCCGGTTGGGTAAGCAACTGGGTAGTAGACTGACAACTTTAGTAGTTGCTAAAGTTGGAACCACTCTAAACACCTGTCTCCTTCTTCCAATTTTCAATTGTGGTTGTTTGAGTTCAATAAATTTTTAAAATTATTTTAAAACTCTATTCACCCCCCTCTAGTGTTTTTCAATTGGTATCAGAGCAGGCTTCAAGGAACCCTAACAAGGTCTTGAAGAAATGGGTGATGGAGTGCTCAACAACCTTAACCTCGAAGGGACACTTGTTGCTAGGCCTCCAGCGTTCGATGGAACAAACTACCAATATTGGAAGAGAAGGATGCAATTCTACTTTCAAGGCATCAATTGGGACTTATGGAGAATGGTGTCAACCCCATATGAGCTCCCTCAAACTCAATTTGCAGAATGGGATGCAAATACGGTAAAGCTAGCTCAAATGAATGCAAAAGCTGTAAGCATTTTATATTGTTCTATATCGGTAGGAGAATTTAATAGAATATCTAATTGTGACACAGCCTATGATATTTGGCATAGACTATCCATAACCTATGAAGGAACAGTCCAAGTCAAAAATTCCAAAATTAGCATGTTTAAACAAAAGTTTGAACACTTTCATATGGATCCTGATGAATCTATTAGTGAAATGTTTGCAAAATTCTCTACTATTGTTAATGGTTTAAGTGCCCTAGGAAAACCTGTCCTTGAAGAAGATCAAGTATCAAAAATCCTTCGATCACTCCCTCCAAAATATAAGCCAAAGGTGACAGCCATTGAAGAAGCAAACGACCTCACTCGACTAAAAATGGAGCAACTTATTGGCAACCTAGAAGCTCATGAAGCAACCCTAGAAGAGGAGGAAAGAAGAGCACGTGAACTTCAGCAAGGAAAGAAGAAGGATGTGGCTCTAAAAGCTTCAAAAGTCGTCACACAAGAAAGTGAGGAGTCAAGTGAAGAAGAAGGAGAAGAAGCCTTGATCGTCAATGGTAAGAAATACAAAAGATTTAAATCTAACAAAATTTCCAGTTCTTCTTCTACCCCTCCTAGGTGCTTTGAATGTGGGAAGAAAGGGCATTTCAAAAATGAATGTCCTAAAGCAAAGAAAAGAAAGAAAAGCTCACACAAGAAGAAGGGAGAAAAAGCCTATAAAGCTGCATGGGACGAGTCAAGTGACAGTGAAAGAGGAGAAGAAACGGTGGATTGTCTAATGGCAAGAGAAGATGATGAAGACTCTCAAGAGGTAAGCCTACTTGATCTTCCGAAAGAAGAGTTAGTTACTAGTCTACAAGAAATTCATGATAAGTATGTTGATGTCAAGAAGAAACTAAAGAAGGTTATCAAATCAAATGATGAGCTAATTGCTAAATTAGATAATCTTTCTTCTGAAAAGAACAACATTGATCTTGAGAATTTATCTTTAAAAACATCTTTAGATGATTGCACTAGAAAGCTACTCACTTTAGAAACAAATGTTGATCTTCTTTCTAAAGAAAAGACTGAATTGTTAGCTAAAATAAAAGATTTTCAGACTCAACCTATATTGTGTAACCATCTAGACTATGATAATGTTGTAAAAGAAAGAGATTCATTGTTATCTGATTTAGATCAAGCAAGAAATGATCTACACAAAAAGATGAATGACATTGCTCAGCTGCAAAGAGAACTTTATGAGTTAAGAAGAAAAGATATACTTGATAACATTCTAAGCATTGGTACTGTTTTCAACGGAAGAAAGGGTTTGGGATATGCTCCAAAGAAAAATCAACCCAAAAGAACTCAAACTATGTTTGTACCCAAGAACATAATGGCTAGAAAGAGAAATGAAGTTGATTCTATTACTTGCCATTTTTGTTTATGTCTTGGACACTACTCCTTTTCATGCCCTTATAAGACTAAGGATTCTGAATTAGTTTGGGTCCCAAAACCTCAAACTTAATAGAGTCAAAAGGAATTTAGTTGAGATATGGCCAAACGCTCCATCTTGCTATTTATATTGTCTTATCTCAACTAAACAAAAGATTTCATGCATATTGTTAATCTTCTGCACTGTTGTACTAAAATAGAAACTTAGTCGGTCGAAGTATTGTCGACCGAACCATTAATCGGTCGAAGTATTGTCGACCGACCGGATGTCTGTAACATATCAAAATTTACAGCAATTATTTCGGTCGAAAATTGGTCAACCGAGCTAAATTTCTGTGTTTCTTTGTTTGTAATACAGTAATCTTCTCGATCGACAATTAGTCGACCGAGACATATGTCGGTCGAACAATTGTCGACCGACTGGATTTCTGATTCAGAACTCTTATACAAATCTGTACTTAAATGATTCTAACCATATCGGACCATCACATGGGTACCAAAATCTACATTTTAATGCAGGAATGGGTGGTTGAGAGTGGATGTTCCAAACATATGACTGGGAACAAGGATGCATTTCAAACCTTTGAAGAAAAGAAAAGTGGAACGGTCACCTTTGGAGACAATGGTAAGGGCAAAATCGTTGGAATAGGTAATGTTGGTACAAACCTCGAAATAAAGAATGTTCTACTCGTTGATGGTTTGCACCATAATTTGATAAGTGTCAGTCAATTATGTGATAGTGGTTATGATGTGTTATTTAACAAAACTTGCTGCAAGTTATTGATAGAAAACACTACAAATGTTGTTTATGAAGGAAATAGAGTTGGAAATCTTTATATCCTTAAACCTAACTCTATGAAATCAATAGTGGGAAAATGCTTGCTTGCAAATGAAAATACCTTACAACTATGGCATAAAAAGCTAGGACATGCTAGTTCACATGTTATTAAAAAGTTAGTGAAATATGATCTTGTTCGTGGATTGCCTACTTTATCTTTTGATCAAGTTGAAAACTGTGAACCATGCACAATGGGAAAGCAAACCAAAACCTCTTTTAAACCAAAACATGTACTTAGCACCAGTAGGTCCTTAGAATTAATTCATATGGATTTATTTGGACCCATGAGGACACAATCTATTGGTGGTAAAAGATACTGTTTTGTTATTGTTGATGATTATAGTAGATACACATGGGTACACTTTATTGCAACTAAAGATGATACTATTCATGTTTTTATACAATTTTGTTCCAAGAATGAAAATCTATTACAAAGCAAAATATGTACCATTAGAAGTGATCATGGTGGAGAATTTGAAAATCATACATTTGAAGAATTTTGTACATCTCAAGGGTACACTCATAATTTTTCTGCTCCACGCACCCCACAACAAAATGGTATAGTTGAAAGGAAAAATCGATCACTACAAGAAATGGCTAGAACTATGATGCTTGAACACAACACACCCAAAACCTTTTGGGCTGAAGCTGTAAACACTGCATGCTATGTGTTAAATAGAGTAACTGTTCACTCTCATTTAAAGAAAACTCCATATGAAATAATACATTCTAAGAAACCTAGAGTTGACTATTTTCATACTTTTGGCTCCACATGCTATATTTTAAATACCAAAGATGACAGAGATAAGTTTGACTCTAAATCACACAAAGCATTCTTTTTGGGATATTCCACTTCTAGCAAAGCTTTTAGAGTATATAACACTATCTCTAGAAAAGTTGAGGAATCTATTCATGTTTCTTTTCATGAAGAGACCAAATCTGAAAATCTAGAAATCATAGATCTCACTAATCAATTCGAAAATTTAAACATACCAAATGATAGTGAGAGAGTTACTACAATAATCACCAAGCTGAACCACAACCTACACCTAGACTTATTAAGGATCATCCTCAAGAACTTATTATTGGAAATCCTAATGATAAAGTCAAAACTCGGTCTTCCTTCAAAGATGTTGCAAACATGGCTTTTGTTTCTATCATTGAACCTAAAAAGATATCTGAAGCTCTTAAAGATGATTATTGGATAATAGCCATGCAAGAAGAATTGAATCAATTCACTAAAAATGATGTATGGGATTTAGTTCCTAAACCATAAGATAAAACCATCATAGGAACTAAATGGGTTTTTAGGAATAAGCTAAATGAGCCAGGAGAAGTAATAAGGAATAAAGCTCGGTTAGTAGCACAAGGATATAATCAACAAGAAGGAATAGATTTTGATGAAACATATGCACCGGTAGCTAGACTTGAAGCTATTAGAATGTTACTAGCTATTGATGCACATAAAAACATCAAACTCTACCAAATGGATGTAAAAAGTGCATTTCTAAATGGCATTATTCAAGAAGAAGTATATGTTGCCCAACCACCTGGTTTTGAAATACCGAAAAAAAGTGACTATGTTTATAAACTTAAGAAAGCACTTTATGGTTTAAAACAAGCACCCAGGAATTGGTATGAAAGGCTCAAGACATATCTCTTTGATAATAATTTTTCTATTGGAAATTCAGATTCTACTTTATTTTTCAAAACATATACATCTGATTTCCTAGTTGTGCAAATATATGTTGATGACATTATTTTTGGAGCTTCTAATGATTCATTGTGCACACAATTCAATGACATTATGCAAAAAGAATTTGAAATGAGCCTGATGGGTGAACTAACTTTCTTTCTTGGTTTTCAAATTAAGCAAACACCTGCCGGAATATTCATAATCCAAGAAAAATATACTAAGGAACTCTTAAAGCGTTTCGGGATGGATCAGTGCAAACATGCTACTACTCCTATGGCTACTTCTATTAAAATTGATAAGGATGAAAATGGGGAACCTATTGATGACTCCTTATATAGAGCCATGATTGGTAGTTTGATTTACTTAACTGCTTCTAGACCGGACATTATGTTTTCCGTTGGTCTTTGTGCTCGATTTCAATCACAACCTATGCACTCTCATTTTCTAGCAGTCAAACGAATTCTTCGTTACCTAGCCGACACTACTTGTTTTGGTTTATGGTATCCAAAAGGACAATCCTTGGATTTTAAAGCTTATACTGATGCAGATTATGCTGGTTGTTGCCTTGATCGCAAGAGTACTAGTGGTGGTTGTTTCTTGTTAGGAAGAGCTTTAGTATCTTGGTTCAGCAAGAAACAAAATACGGTTGCCCTATCTACAACTGAAGCTGAATATATGGAAGTCGGGTCTTGTTGTGCTCAAGTGCTTTATATGCAACAAGTATTAAACGATTATGGTTTTACTCTTTCATCTACGCCTATTTTTTGTGACAACACGAGCGCTATAAACTTAGCACACAATCCTATTTTACACAACCGAGCTAAACATATTGAAATCGGTCATCACTTTTTAAGGGATCATATCTCCAAGAATCATGTTTCCCTTCATCATGTTGATACGGAAGATCAATTGGCTGATATTTTTACAAAACCACTTCCACTAGATCAATTTAACAAAATTAGGAAGCAACTGCTTATCACTCCTTTGATATTTGTGCTACTTAAACAAAATCTCTTACTTGCATCATGATATTTTGGCTTTTAAATGGACATCTTTTTCATTAGATTTGATGGGACATCTAATTAAGGGGGAGTTTTTTTATTTCTAATGGATATCTTTTTGAAATGAAAAAGGGGGAGAAATAAATATAAAACTAAAACTTAGTAATTATGAAACACTCAATCAATGAGTTTCATAAATAAACTCTTGGCTTTACATTGAAAGTTGCTATATTCCCTAGTGAATTGGATTTCATGTTCCATAATTCAAGGGGAATAATAAGCACACATTTTATAACCAAGAGGAAAAGCTACAAAAGGTAATCTAAAGGTATGAAACTCATATGGTTTATATTTCCTTTATTTATATTTTTGGAAATGTTTGTCATCTTCAAAAAGGGGGAGATTGTTGGCTAAATGGACATCTATAAATCCCTTTGTTTTGATTATGACAAACATTTCATTCTTATTGATCTAACGAGCTACTTGAGTGTGCAGGATTAAGGTGGATGACAAAGCAACTAGGGAAATCCATATGCCTACATGTTTATGTTTTCATGCAATGTAATCGCTTTGTAAAAACTTGTACAAATATATAATGTACAAGTACTTAGATTGCATGTAAATCAAGCGTTAGATCTTCCCTAGCTAAACACCACATTTAGACAGGTCATCCCCTTCAAATAGGATCACATTTGCACACTCATACATATAATTAGTGCCTAAATTGAAACATTAAAACATGATCAATCTCGGTCGACAAACTCCTCGACCGAGACACTCTCGGTCGACAATCTTCTCGACCGAGAAAGATCCAAAGTAGCTGTTAGACACAACTGACAAGGTAGTTGGCAGTTGGAGATAAACGTTGCAAAACACTTGTTCCAGAGAGCCTGTCGGTCGACAAAAGTTCGACCGAGTAGGTGACTCGATCGACCATTCCTCGACCGAGATGGTCTCTGACAGCAACTGCAGAATTAATTAATTAGCCATTGTTAAAGCAACAAACTTGTACCTAACGGCTAGTTAAGCACTTAGAAACCCCTAGAAGTTGTCTAGAACGTCCTTAAGCATCCTTAGGCCATTCCTAGAAATAGGACAAGCCATAGGACACTCAAACATACTTGTTACACTTGAGAAATCCTTGAGCATACTTTGAGCAATCTGTTTGTGAGCAATTTGAGCATTGTGACAATTGGCTACTTCCTTCCTTAGCTCAAAATTCGTGTCCTATAGGCTAGTATCTCCTACCCACTGCAATCACAAGTCCACACACTTGGTTAGGAGATCTATACGCTTGATCTAGGCAAATCAAGCCTTGGGCTACAAAGGATAAGTTGTAATTTCCTTTTTCCTTTCTTGTTCTCTATTACCGTTTGTACTCTCCTTGCTACTCCTAGGTTGGAGGCTGCTGATTGGAGAGGGTGGAGATCTTCTTGGTGAAGAAGGTGACTTTGAGCTACTTCAGAAGGCTGGTGCAACGGGAGGTTACTTCTAGAGAGGAAGGCTACGTCAAGGGGGAGCTTGGAGTTACTTCAAGAAGGCTACCTCAAAGTTGGTGCACCTACTTCAAGTGAAGGCTGTTCAAAGGGTGTAAAGGAAAGTATTGTATTTTGTATAAATCCTTGAGAAGGTAATAAAATAAATACTTTCAAAATCCCAGTTGGGTAAGCAACCGGGTAGTGGACTGACAACTTTAGTAGTTGCTAAAGTTGGAACCACTCTAAACACCTGTCTCCTTCTTCCAATTTTCAATTGTGGTTGTTTGAGTTCAATAAATTGTTAAAATTATTTTAAAACTCTATTCACCCCCCCTCTAGTGTTTTTCAAGGTCTGTATGGTTCTTTCCGACTGTCCATCAGTCTGTGGATGAAAATCTATACTAAACCTTAGCTTGGTGCCTAAGGCTCTGTGTAGCTGCTCCCAAAAGCAACTTGTAAACTGGGGACCTCTGTCAGAAACTATGGTGACAGGAACTCCATGCAAACGCACTATCTCTTGAACATACAACTGTGATAACCTTTCAGTATAAAAGGTTGTTTTGACAGGTAAGAAATGCGCTGTCTTAGTCAACCTATCAACAACTACCCAAATGGAATCATGTCCTTTGCTTGTCCTGGGTAGGCCAACAACAAAGTCCATGGTCACATGGTCCCACTTCCACTCTGGTATGGGTAAAGGTTGCATTGTTCCTGCTGGCTTTTAGTGTTCAGCTTTAACTTGCTGACACACAAGACACCTCATCACAAACTCTGCAACATCCTTCTTCATTCCAGGCCACCAATACAAATCTTTCAAATTTCGATACATCTTGGTGCTCCCTGGATGCATAGCATACATCGAAGAATGAGCTTCTTCCAGAACTAACTTCCTCAAGTTATCCATATCCGGCACTATCATCCTCCCATGATAACATGCTACATGATCATCTGAGTCATAGAAACCATCTCGCTTCTCATTTCCATACTCTGATCTAATCTGCTGAACTACAGCATCAACCTGTTGTGCCTCCTTAATCTGCTCTCTTAGGGTAGGTTTAATATGCATCTCAGCCAACAACCCAGCTAACAATGACACCTTCAACTGTACATTGTCTTGCCTTAAAGAGATAAGCATATCTCTATTAGAGCATACTAAAGAGTTTAGTTGTGCTCTATCCATGGTTGATGTTGCTGATTTCCTACTCAAGGCATCTACAACTACATTGGCCTTTCCTGGATGGTAATCTATTGTACAATCGTAGTCCTTGATTAACTCCATCCAGCGATGTTGCCTCATGTTAAGCTCATGCTGAGAGAAGGTATACTTAAGATTTTTGTGATCTGTGAAAATCTGGAATGTCTCTCCGTAGAGATAATGTCTCCAGATCTTCAGGGCATGAACCACAACAGCTAACTCCAGATCGTGTGTCAGATAATTCTCTTCATGTTTCTTAAGCTGTCGTGAAGCAAAAGAAATCACTTGCTTATCCTGCATCAACACGCATCCGAGTCCATTCTTGGAGGCATCACAGAAAATTATGTATCCTTTTCCTTGCTCAGGTAACATAAGCACATGTGCACTTGTCAACCTCTCCTTCAACAGCTGAAAAGACTATTGACACTTATCTCTCCAGGTAAAAGGAACATCTTTCCGGGTTAACTTGGTTAAGGGTAAGGCTATAGAACTGAAATTCTTAATAAACCTTCGATAATAACCAGCTAATCCCAAGAAACTTCGAATCTCCGTTGGTGTCTTCGGTTGTTCCCACTGTAGAACAGATTCTACCTTTGTAGGGTCAACACGAATACCCGAGGCAGATATCACATGTCCAAGAAAAGATACTTCCGACAACCAGAACTCACACTTGCTAAACTTAGCATATAGCTTATGTTTTCTTAGTAGAGTTAGAGCATGTCGGAGATGTTGTTCATGCTGCTGAGCATCCTTACTATAAATCAGAATGTCATCTATGAAGACGACAACACACTGATCAAGGAAAGGTCAAAAAACTCTATTCATGAGTTCCATGAATGCAGCCGGTGCATTGGTTAGTCCAAACGACATAACCGTGAACTCATAGTGACCATATCGTGTCCTAAAGGCAGACTTGGATATGTCACTATCCTTAATACGGAGTTGATGATATCCAGACCTCAAGTCTATCTTTGAGAAGACTGTTGCATCACGCAACTGGTCAAAAAGATCATCAATCCTCAACAACGGGTACTTATTCTTTATTGTTACTTTATTGAGTTGTCTATAATCAATGCACAACCGCATTGACCCATCTTTCTTTTTAACAAAAAAAATCGGAGCACCCCACAGTGAAGTGCTCGGTTGGATAAAACCTTTCTCAAGCAACTCTTGAAGTTGTTTCTTGAGTTCTGCCATCTCAACAGGCGCCATCCTATACGGTGTCTGGGCTATAGGTTTTGTATCTGGGATCAAATTGATTTCAAAATCAATTTCCCGAGGCGGTGGTATACCTGGAAGTTCTTCAGGAAACACGTCCTTGAATTCCCTGACTATAGGAACTTCAGCAGGGTTGAGACCTTCTTTGGTAACATCTACTACATGTGCCAGGAATGCATAACATACTTGCCTCATCATCTTGTTAGCAACCATAGCTGATACAAGACAGGTGGGCAAAATCTTTCTCTCTCCTTGAAAGATCCATGTGCTGCTATCATCAGCAAACACAGCCTGTTTGGATTCACAATCCAAGACAACTCGATACCTTTCTAAGGTATCCATCCCGAGGATTATATCAAATCCTTGCATATCAAGTGGTATAAGGTCCACTTGAATGCGATGATCAGAAAAGAAGAGGATGCAGGGAGAGCATACCTCCTGCAAAACGGCAGACCCACTCAACAAAGTCTCCAAAAACAAGCTATATGCCCTATGACTAATTGTCATATTGCAGTTACGAATCACTCTCCGGGTGACAAAGGAGTGTGTAGCACCCGGGTCAATCAGAACAGATACAACACAGGATTTAGACATATCAGAATATAAAAGTTCCATCTGACCTGCCACTACCCGTGGATTGACCACTGCATCTGGTGGGTTCATAGCATAGAACCTCGCTGTCGCCTGGTGTTGAGGTGGTGATGATGATCCAGCTTGAGACGCTTGTCCACGTCCTCGAGCTGCTCCTTGAGATTGCCTTCTCTGTGATCCCTGTTGACTCTGTCTCGGAGGCTGTGTCACACTGATAGGACTAGATCGGCAGTCCTTCATCAAATGTCCCACCTTCCCACAGTTGTAACAGCTCTTCTCCAGTTGTTGTGGTCTGGGTGGTCCTGTAACTGACATTGATGTTGAACTGTGAGTCTCTTGTAGTGGTAGGCTTCCTCCCCTGCCTCTACTCGGTGTCCACTGTGTCTGAGCACTAGTTCTGGGTGGTGGAGGTGTAGGTGCAGAGAATCTAGGCTTCTTAAAGTCTCTAGATGAAGAACCCTGGAACTGCGGATATCTTTTATGGGTTTGTCTCTTCTCGACTACGGATTTCTCTATCCTTCGGACTGACTCAACGAAGGTAGCAAACCTCTCCCGATTCTCTAGGGCAGACACGGGAGTAGTCAAGTCGGCGTTTAAACCCTTCTCGAACCTTCTGATTCTTTCTTCTTCTGTGGCAGCCATGTGCGGACAAAACCGCAATAACTCCATGAACTTAGCTTCATACTCGCTAATGTTCAACATGCCTTGCCTCAATCTCTCAAACTGAGAGATCTTCTCGTCTAGGAAGGTCTTTGGAAAATATCTATTGATAAATTCCCGAAGAAAATCTTCCCACGAGATCTCCACTCCAGGCCTCTTCTGCTCTTCCATGGTCCACCAGTGACCAGCACTTCCCTTGAGAAGATAGACAACATGTCTAACCTTCTGAGCTTCTGGGATGTTGAGGATTCTAAAAGCTTTCTCCAACTCGGTTAACCACAGATCGGCATCTGCAGGATCAGCTGTTCCAAAGTATTCGGTTGCTCCGACACGACGAAGTCGCTCGAACGTCATACCGATACCTTGTCCTTCAGGCTGGGCAGGTGCCCTAGGTCCAGGCATGGGCATCCTGTCGGTGATGTGTGTCATAGCAGTCATAAACTGCCCGAACATAGTTTGAACAGCTGGGTTACCCATGTCAGCTGGGTTAAACTGAGGTGGTTCTCTGGGTGGCTCAGGTATAGGTTTTTCTATCTCCGGGTTCCTTGCACCTCCTTGGGGTGCGGCAACACTACTTTCTTCCACATACTCCTCGTGTTGTTCAGACATCCTTAATTATCTTCTTCTCCTGAGGAGCAGAAGACTCTATTAGATGTGAAAGAAATACTAAGCATAGACTCGACATCCTAAGTCCTATGTCTCTGTAGACTCAGCGAACCTAGAGCTCTGATACCACTAATTGTGGGCTCTGATTTCCAAAACCACAATATAAACTTAGCGGAAGCGATTCGATTAACAGCGGAAGACAAAAATCACGGGAAATTAAAACTTTTCGAGATAAGAGCTTGAATCTATAAAAACTTCTTTCATAAAAGGAGATAAACTGTTTACATCTCAGATAATTACTTCTTGAGTAATTATATACAACATGATACAAAATCTCAAGAACTCAAAACCAAAATCTTAGACCAAAAGACTCCAAGGACCTGAGAGTACAGAGAACACATAGGACTGACTATCTAACTATACAACTCAGCAGTTTGAATCTCCACCTGAGATCTACTATTTCTCCTGATACTGCTGCTGCTGATATTGGTCACCTGAAGATTGATTCCTTCGCCCTCGACGACCACCTAAAATTTTGAAATCTACGGGGTGAGACAATTTTAAATAATTGTCCCAGTGAGAGTTATAACTCTTCACCAGAAGCTTTATTATAGCAACCAAGAATAACATAGGCAATAAAAGCTTTAAGGTAATCAGCAGCAGATTGTTATCAATTAGAACAACAACATTTAAGGAATATGAATAACATGTATACTAACTAATGTATCTTCAACCAATGTATTTCGTAGTTCAACCTAAGCAGATATGCTACGCGGTTGATTATGTTTTACAAACATCATTATGCCCTGCGGAGATGAGGTATACCGCTCATACTTCAACCGATCACTATTAAGTCGCATCGGTATCATACATAGGTCATCAAAAGAGTCGGATTCTTATGACCTCATCTTCCTCAGTCAGTAAGAGGATCAACATGCAGGACATCTAGTGTCTCTACTACTATAGCTTACCAGGGTATTCTGGTACTTCGCTATTAGAGTCACAGTGGCATTCTGTACTCTCTTCGCTACCGAAAGATTTCTTGTTTATCTCTCATCGATGCGGTATAAAAGATTTCCTCGGAAGATTAGTGTTACCTCATCCCGGCATAATACATAGTGAAGGATTGATAGATTAAGATACATCTACATCAATTCCTACACTAGGATGTAAGGAAATTCACATCCATATTACCCCACATATTCAAAAGTATGTGCTCTAGGAATCCCCTTAGGAAAACCTATTTCACCATCATTTAACTCCTGACAATGATGGATCTATGATCAGGGCTCTACATGGTATGATTATACTTCATTAGTTAGGTACATTTCAGTATTCTTTTATCATCATACATGTTTTAAAACATTAATCATTAGCATAATATCTATGAAGGAAGAATACTAAATGTAACAAGCCTAACTCTCATCAATTATCATTTCTCAATATTCTCATCACAAGTCGTCTCTTAAAGCATGACCTTGATGGTATTCATGGCTCTCACAGCCTATCAATCTCATAAGATGCTATTAACAAGGCATCAGGATATATCACTATTCATAAAGCTAACAACATGCTTTCAATGAATATAGTATCATCATCCATACATGGATATGATCATCCTCATAAAGGAACCTGCATGGTTAAATCAACTGATAACAGTAAATAACTCATTTAAAGAAGTTGTATCTCCCTACTCATACAAGAGCTAGGTTTCCCTGGTTTTTATCAATTAGGGTTTACTATTCACATTTCATGTCATCACCCTATAATTAGGGTTTACTATTCACATTACATGTCATCACCCTAGAATTAGGGTTTACTATTCACATCATGGTGAAATGATATCATAACATCCTCATGTATGAGAAACATCATCATTAAAGACCTCAGATAAGATTAAGATTCATCAATTATCATAATTAGGGTTTCCATGATCTCACATAAGTGGATCATACCTAAACTTGCACATTCATGTATATTGAAGGTATTTTACTTGAGTTTCCATTATAATTGGTACTTTATCTCTCCTCTAACTAGTAGATAGTACTTACACCAATCTAGATTAGGTTGGGTTAAGTCCTCATTGATTAACACAAGTCAACTCATCACTATCATGTGATTAGGGTTTGATTAAAACAAGGTATCACTCAATTGAACCTTTCAGGGGCATTTTGGTAATTTACCCATTGACCATCATCATGGGTCAATTCATTAGCCACTTAGTCCCTTAACATCTTAGGTCACCATTAGGGTTTAGATTAGATCATCATTGAACCATTTACACCTTCAAGTGATTAAGTATAATCAACCTTGAAGGTCTCCAATTGGTTTAGGGTTTAACCTTCAACCTTCAACCCATTTGATTCTTAAACGACCTTGAACTTGTTTAATCTCAAATGACCTTGAATCCATTTGAACCTTAAACGAGTGTGGACCCACTTAATCTTAAACAGGTGTGGACCCATTTAAGTCCAAACGAGTGTGGACCCGTTTGAGCCTAAACGAGTGTGAACCCGTTTGAGCTTAAACGGGTGTGAACCCGTTTGGACTCAAACGAGTGTGGACTCGTTTGGACTCAAACGAGTGAGAACTCATTTGGGCCTAAACAAGTGTGAACTCATTTGGTCTAAACGATTGTGGGTCTAATTGGGTTCAAACCGCATGAACATAAAAGGTGACACAAAGTTTATGCTTGAATAGGATTTCTTATGTTGAAGCTTTCAATTGGCCCAAGCCATGTTAACCATATACAAATTGAGTCAATTAGGATGAGCCTCAATCAACTGGACACCAAATTTACCCTCAATTGTAAGCCAATTAGGGTTAAATCTAACTCAAATAGGGTTTTCAATCGGCTAATCATCAATGTTCAACAATATGATTCAAATCAGAGTTGAACATATCAATTGACCTCCAATTGGGCCCAAACTTGGCTCAAACGGTCTTGAGGTCGTTTGTATGACCTCCAAACGATCTTGAGACAGTTTGCCCAAAGTTTGACCAAAAACCAAGATGATTTGATAAGGGTTGATCCCTAATTAAATTAATAATCAGCACTTTTCATCACTTTATCAACATCTTGTAATTCGACCCTCAAACCATCAAATTTCTTTAACCTTATACCTCCAAACGATCTTGGGGTGTCACTAAATGAGTTTGAGATCGTTTGGATGAACCCCCAAATGGGTTGGAACCCGTTTGGGTCCTTCAACCCAAAACTCAACAAGATCTATATTGAAATCAGCAACTTTCACCCGATTAGGGTTAGGTTATTGAAGTGTCTTCAACTCTTAATTGGTTAGGAATTAGATTACAATTCTTTGTAGGAATGAAATTCAATACATTATGAATAGACCCTCAAACGGTCGTACCTTGGTCAACCCTATGAAATGATCTTGGGGTCGTTTTGATCCAAGCGATCTTGCAGGATCGTTTGAGATCAAACGGGTTGAACCCGTTTGACCTTAAACGAGTTGCACCCGTTTGGACCAAAAGGGTTCAAGTTCGTTTCATAAAGTGACCTAGGAATCGACGCCCATCATCCTCAACCTCTGTTCAGGTCGGTTCCTCCACCGTTTTTCTTGCAAAAGAGCAAGGAAGAAGGGAGGTAGAAGAAGATCTAATCATAGAAAACAAGAACAAAGATATGCATAACAAAGCGAAGGGTTAGAGTTATAAAACCCGCCTCAAACGTGGTTCCTAGAGCTTCCAAGCTTCAAGCCTTTAATGGCGTCTTGAGCTCCACAGGTTGGCCAAGGTCAATTCTTCAAGAAAAAGATGGGGATGGTCGGCTAGAACAAGGAACCTAAGTAAGAAAACTAGCAATTCAACCTTGTAATACAATTTCCTCCATGAATCCAAGCTAGAAGGTGGTGTTCTCGTACCTAGAATAGGTTGGTCGTCCCCTTGATCTCCTGAGATTTTCTTTGGCCGGTTGAGAAAGATAAGAAGTGAGGAAGTGAAGGAAAACGTTTGCTTGGTTTGGAAAGAAAGGACGTGCTTATATAGTTTAGGCTGATCTTCACCATAAGGACCTCTAAAGCATGTAACTCTCATCCAAGTCCCTCCTTATTTCTAAGGCACGTCCAATCTCATCTAAACTTATGCAAATCTCATGAAATCTTAAGATCTAGGGGTAAAGAAAGCCAACTTTCAACTAGGGTACATACATGAAAGGTTTCCTTACTCAAACTTAGTGAATTTTACGTACAAAGGTCATTTTTCTTATCTGATTATTCATTGATGTGTCCCTTTCACCATTTCTACTCTAAATGATGACAAGAGTCATAAAAGATATTCTAGAAGTGTATATCACAAGTTGCACCCCTCAAATTGGGTAAACTGCATTTTACTCCAAAATAGGGTTTTTAAGCACAAGGATTGCTCCACAAGCTGCACCTTGGTGCCCAAACTTGGTAAATCCATCATACCTCATCATATTCCTTCATATGATGTCTCTTTACTAGAGGAACATCTTAACTTGTGAAATTTGCAAGTTAAACCCCTTACCTGGGTAATTTGCACATAGGTCCCTGTATTACCAAACAATACTACAATCATTATTTAAAAAGGGACAGAAATGAAAATGTATATTCCTTAGGAACTTAATTACATGCCAAAAGATAATCACAAAGATTTAATTACATATTTAGGCAAAACACCTAGGGTTAACTCATAACCCAGGTCAGGGATGTTACAATTCTACTCAAATTTGGGGACAAAACTCCACCATATGCTCATCAACTTAAACACTTCAAAAAGGCATAAGGTTAAGGATCTTATTCAAGATATCAACATCAAACAATAAAGCAACCGTACCCAAAAAGCTTGTAATTCCCGATATTATAAACTAAACACATGGATTCACTTATGTCCTTGATATTTAGGATCTCAATAGTCCACTCTATCACATCCTACACACCTTAAAAGAAATTTTGTCCTCGAAATTAAGCCAGAAATCTAGTCTTTCACATCATATACATCTTAAAAGAACTTTCGTCCTCAAAAGTACACCATACTCACACTTCCAGGGAAAACCTTATCTTGCTCTCATCCACGTGTAGGCACCATTCTATGTGAAAACTAACCAAATAAAAAACTCCATAACCATCTCCAAACTACCATTGAGAGGTTTTAAAACATCTAAGGAGAAACACCCCTTCATAAAAGATTGAGACCATGACTTAGAAACTCTAATTATGTCATGACATATCTCATATGTAAGGGTTGCATCCTTATCTTCACTCATGCGTTAGGGTTTCCACATCATATTACCCTGTTCTGAAGGAGTTAACTAAAGTTAACCCATTATATCAAGGTGTTATAATCGTTATGTTGTGCTATCTATCAAACTATATTTTCCATCTTTGTTAAGCACTAAGATTAACACCTCGTGTAACTTATTTCATTGTTCATACTAAATTGCATCATTTACTAGTGAATCATCACAAGATTAAACAACAGTTTCACATTAATCATTATTATTTAGGTACATGATTAACCATTTGTGCATTTCCATCTATTAAACCATCTCTAGGTTTCCATCTTATCATGTATATATATCACGTCTTGAGATTAGATCACATATTACATAAATTATATCATGATTGTGCTAACAAATTTATACAAGTGGCTCGTGAAACATGTATCAAAACTTTATATCGTCCAAAAGCGGTTCCTCTAACCCATACCACGAGGGTAGTGTCATGCTCAGTTTCTCTGAGCTAACTCAACCCTATGAGTATCTCATACGCATATACTTTATCTTACCTCTCCTGGTCTAGGGTTCTTAGATTGCCTCATTGGCACTAGTGATTAACTTCACAAGATCTAGCCACATAAGCACAAACCAAAACATACTATGACATCCTCTTCATAGGTCTCTACCCATGAAACATGCTTACCCAAAACTCTCTTATACATACACCACTAGATTCCTATGTGGAAAACCACTAACCCGAGCATGAGGCTTCACAGAAACAAACATAGCTACCTCCTCCAGGGTCTTGGGCTCTCTCCCTCACCTAGATGGCAGGTTCTCATATTCATGCTCACATATGCACACATATAACGAGCCTCTCTCTATCTCTAGGGTTTGGTCCTCCCAAGGACATCTAGGGTTCAAGAAAACTATAGGAATCATACATAGAGCGACTCAACTCAATCACTCAGGAGTAGTCTAGTTTAGGACATATCATATCACATATCTCATAATTCTCATATCTTGGCATTTATGTTCTCTAACCTTCTCCCAATGGGTCTCACTCTCTCTGGAGCTAACCCCGAAACTGGTCCTAACACTAGAGGTCCTCCTTCGTAAAAGAGACTGAGGCTCTTGCTGACTCACAACTTGTCTCAGCTTAATCTATCTTATTTCATAAAAGCCTAATTACTTGCATTATCAAAACTTATCTTGCTTCCTTAAAACTGAACTTAAGTCCTCAAGGACAAACACAGATCATCATAAACCATCTTATGTCATCTATATAAGACTTGCATCATATCATCAAAACTTATATCATCTATTCCATCTATCATATATATCAAAAAGGCTCTAGACATCTAATCTAGAACTACTCTCTCTTCTAGACGGATGTCATACAGTTTCACTTGGCTTGCATGGTCACCTCCTACTCGTACACGTGTGGGGACACATTTTTTTAATACATATACATAATAAAATATTATATAGTTTTTCTCCGATAAAACAAGTGTCAGAGAAAACTATTGAGGTTCGATCCGTTTGGAATCAAAAACCAAATCCTAAAAATGAGTGTCCCACATATAGTAGAGAGTACAGTGTCATGAAAACTAGTGAAAAGGGTGAGAACAAGGGGTAGACTAGTGTAGCTACTCTAGACAATGTGCGCAATATGTCTAGGGTTTCTCTTCCTTTTATGCACGTCATTTCCAAATAGTGCAACGTCCCATACCGCTGCACTACAAGGAAAGAACGACATCTAAGGACTTGCTACTCAACAAGCACCGATCTAGACCTAGTTCTCGGACATCTAGGTGCTAACCTAGAGGCTAGGTCAGATCTAATCTCAAAAAGATGACTAATCTAACCCTAAAGATTTGTTTTAAGTTCAAGGTTCTTAGTTTGAGTTGCATAATGAGCAAATGTCAGGCTTTGCTATTGTTCATGCTCTGATACCACCTGTGACGTCCCCGGATTTTCTAAAACTTAATTTGATGTGTGATGTCCAAATTGAAACCCTCACCTCAGCAAAAATCCCAATTTAACACTAGGCTAAGAAGAGAAAATCAAGGGAGTCAGAAGGAAACAATCAGTAGCACATGTACATGAACAATAATAAAACCATACACACATGTTCACTATTCAACATATAATTACAACATGAATTGTTACAACATTTGATATTACATATTGAACAGCAAACTATACATATACATGTACTACCACTAAACAACAGGATCTTAAGACAACAGGTCCACCTGTCATCAGCTCACCACACAAATCTCACTATCCTGGATCTTTTGAGCATCACCACAACCTAGACAAAAGATTACATGCGGTACACGTCAGCACAATATTCAAGAATATTGTACTGAGTACGCCTACATGTCTTTTATATACCTCTCATCATATCTTGGCAATAAGATAAAACTAATACTTGGCAATAACATAAGAAATATAAGAAAATCATATACTTGCACAAAGATTTTCATTAACAAAAGAGAACACATATTTTAAGCACATTTCCATTATATCGTTCATGCATTGACCTCCGAAGGTTGAATGCATTAAGGCCTTTATGATCACTACCAAAGAGTTGGATCATATGTACAATGTGACCACTACCAAAGAGTTGGGTCCAAGCACACTACCAAAGAGTTGGTGCTTCCATATGTACAACGTGACCACTACCAAAGAGTTCGGCCACTTCCAAGAACACTGCCATATGCTTTCATATAATGGAACATATATATTATGTTTGATGTGTTCATAGCAATATGTATGGAAATTTAAGCAAAATAGCATACAAGACAATCATTTCAATCAATACCATATGCCAAGTCTTTACTACCATATAACACAAACATATTGTATAATAAGCCAAGTGAGAGGTAATGTCGTACCTTCCAAAGAGACATCCTAAACCACATATTCCTGATATCAACTATATCCTCAGTCAAAACCTGATTAATACAAGAGCATATACCATCATCAGGTTCCCATCATCTTTAACCCTAGTTATATCCATTTTAGGGTTTACTTAACTCATTAGGATATTTCCATTATCACTTGCATTCTTGTCTTAGATTTATCTTAATGATGTCATATTCTAGATTATAGTTCATCAACTGGATATACTCATGTGCCACATTATTATGTGAACATATTTAACATTACGTCACTTTCATTACCCATATTAGGGTTACATCACATGTATTAAGGGTGCTCTTCATATAACATGGATTTCATGTATAAAACTGATATAATATTTACATATTATCTTCCAGTTACTGATATGAGGGTTTTCTGTAAATCTCATCATTTATTGAGCATGCATGTATTAATTGCATCATCTTTAGTGTTATTAGCCCTAATTAGACATATTAATCAAATTACGTAATTTCGTACATCAACATGACCATATCTGACATCATATGCATTATAAACATGATTATAGACTTACTGACATGTTATCATAATTTCAGAACATCGTTTGATATTTATTATCCATGAAACAAGAATTACACATCTTACATGATATCACTATTACTCGTGCATCAAAAGACTTTTCATGTGGTTCTACACATTTTTCTGAGAATTTTGATACTTTACTTGTATTTTTCTGATAAGCGATCTATTTACTATGAATTTTGTAAGATCTGAACATTACTAAATTGTTTACCTCTTTCGGCCACTCAGGACCCACCACGTGGCCACTAGGACACCTCCTGGCTTGCGCTGGGCCGGCTGGTTTGCTGGGTTAGGCCCAGTTTGCTAGGCATTAGCCCTGGATGGATCGACGCCTGGCTTTCTCTCCTACTCGCGTCTCACCTGATCAGCAACGCGAGCCCATGCGATCTGTGTTTCTCCAGAGCAAGGCCGCCGCCGTGCTGTGCTCATCCAGCGAGCGATGACCCTCGACCAAAGAAGTTCCCAAGTTCTTCCATCCTCCAAGGTTCCACGGTTCCATGCCACATGGTATCGACACCATAGGTCCTCCTCTATAGCCTCCAGGCTCGACACCGAGGCCCCTCAAAACAGACACATGTGTTCCTTCCCGATCTGGGCGTGTGTTAGCGCCAGCCACGAGATCTAACTCCGACGACCCAAAAACGAAACAACACACCTCCTCGTCCTCATCTTATCCAGTTCAAATCTTTGAGTTTGTCCTCTCCATATCAGCGCCCGCCTGTGTGCGTCACTGATCTCAGTGCCAGTGCCGCTTGGCCCAGCTACTCCGGTGAGGACCCGATCACCGTTTCCATCTCCTCATCAGACTTCCTACTCATACTCATCCTCTCAAAGATACGGTGGTGAAGCTATTCATGTCTCTTTTGTTTTCTCTATGTGGTTGGGTTATACAAACTGTCAAGACAAAACGAGAAGTACTGGAGTCTAGAGGCACGACTTTGCGATGCACCCATGATCATAACGTTGTGGTGATCCTGGCGAGCTGAACAAACATCTTCCCCCACGTTTCTTGTTGAACTAAAGGCAAGGGGATTTAAACATTTAAAGGTCAGGATACCAATTCGTGGCCATGCTCCGGCAGTGCAGATCCTAGGGAAAACTCTGCCTGCAAGACATATCCAAGCAAAACGAGACCTAAGCTAAATCATCAAAACTTTGGTAAAGACATACACCAATGATCACATGATTACACGGTATTCAAACCTAAATAATTCCATCTAGAAAACTCCAATTTCCACCAAAATTTAACCATAGTTTTACTACCCCTCAAATTACATTCTACTCAAATTTGGGGACAAAACTCCACCATATGCTCATCAACTTAAACACTTTAAAAAGGCATAAGGTTAAGGATCTTACTCAAGATATCAACATCAAACAATAAAGCAACCGTACCCAAAAAGCTTGTAATTCCTGATATTATAAACTAAACACATTGATTTACTTATGTCCTTGATATTTAGGATCTCAAAAGTCCACTCCGTCACATCCTACACACCTTAAAAGAAATTTCATCCTCGGAATTAAGCCAGAAATCCAGTCTTTCACACAGAGAGAGAGAGTCAAGCTAGAATACACTTGAGTGTACAGATCGCACGAATACACTCAAGTGTGTTTGCATGTCAAGACTATTTTTTGCAAAATGTAAACCATTGGTCTTCACTGTCATACTATAACTAGGCTACATACAAATTTTGAACCCATTTGGATGAGTGTAAGCCACTCATCCAAGGGTAACAAAATCAATGTGCGAAACTAATTTGAAATGCATAATTTTTGTGGGCTTTATAACATGACATATAAAGGTCCAAATGTGCTCAAATTTTGCGTACGATCTATTCACAAGATGTTTAAGAAGATCAATGGATTAGATTTTTGAAAAACATATTGCATCATGAAAAACTACTTGAGTGTATTCTGCTCCAAATATACTCGAGTGTATTCTAGCCTGACTATATATATATATATATATATATATATCCATTCATTCTATGATCTAAAAACAATAGTTTGAAGTGATTTTTGATACACATGTTATCTAAGGGGTATGCATCACAACCATAAGGTTGGATTGCATTTTATACTTTTGTAATCATCACAAATTAAGATGGGTATGTGTAAGCTATATGTACTCAGGTATATAATTCTTTTAGCCTATAATTTTATTAGTATTTGTTTGTGTAAATTTTCACATTTTCAAAACAAATTATAGACAAAAGGTTGGAATGTTTTATTTAACTTTAGTTTTTCAATATTACAAACAATATTGTTGTGTTTATATATAAAAAGTTGGGCATCGTACTTCATTTTGAAACTTAATGATAATATTGGACATGGTAGTCTAAAATGATAGTCTTATTACCTATTACATGTTATTGTTGTCTAGTTTGGTCTACTATGAATAGTATCTATTATGTCCACAATCCTGACTCCACCTATGATTTATGATATACTATTAATTTGAATAGCAAATTCATGTCACCATACTAAAAATCACATATACAAAATATTGATTGATATATTATGACTAGATAGATGTTCACTCAGCCTGCTCTACAATTTTAGCGGCCCTTTGTAACAAGGAAAGGTTGTATACAATTATAACATACCAAATTTTGGAATATAAACATATTTTAAGCTATCGAATATTTTTTTTATCTCTTGAAAACCTCATTTTTTCATCTAAAATTCTATTTCAATTTATCATGTATCGCCTTCAATATTGTGCACACAATTTAATAATTGATTTGCTGGTCCGGTGAAATTAGATTAGGACTCGCTCTAAACTGGCTTGACCCCAGTTAAGAGCTATTGGCTTTGGTATGAAATCAAAATTCTATTATAATAATAGTTGTTAGTTTTTGAATGACAATTTCATCTAAGTTGGTAGCATAGAGAAGTGTTGATTACATATTTTTATGTACAGGTTACCATATGTTTAAATGTTAAATTGAAGAAGTTTGTATTGATGAAAGACAACATTTACTCTTATTCTTTTTAGCTGAAAATGTAAAAGTACACAGTAATAACTATGCAACACTATTTCCAATCATCTCATTTGTCTATCTCTACGTTATATATATGTATTAGTTATTGAGTTACCCACTTCACCACTTTACATGTCCATTCTTTTTGTCTTTTCACATTTCACACTGACTCTATTCTCTTCTTTAATATTCATGAATTAATTTTATTGAGCTAACCATTTAACCATTGTAAGCGTCCATTTCCACTTTTTTCACATTCCTACTTAGTCTAACTGTCTTCTTTGTATCCATGAATAATTATTAAGATATCCACTTTACCACTTTAAGCGTTCGATCCCACTCTGTCTTTTCAAAATCCCACCTAATCCAACCTATCGTCATCTTCTATCTTCATAACACAATTTGTTGGTAGTAAATGAAAATAAAATCACTGGTTTCCTGTTGTTGGCACTTGGACATTAATATTGTCTTGCCTTACAATTATTGTGTCTGTATCTTTTTTCTTGTCATTTCCATTTCTACTATTAAAACTATATAACGCCAGTTGGTATGAATAGTACTATGCCTGAAATTTCCATTCCATTGAATTGTTTGTCAATATGCGAGACAATTTATTGAAGTACTTTGTTCATGTCACATCATCAATAGAGGACACCCAAACACATTAAAATGTTCCAACTCTCTCCCTCTTTTATTTGTAATGCATGAATTTGTTTTGGTTTCCTTCGTATACGATGAGACATGAACAATATATAATCTGCCTCGTATACTAGTAGATAGTTTTAAGGATTGACAATTTTAATATAATACAATTTGTACCAATTGCACGCTACATTGGAATAATAGTAGAAACTTAAGAGACAAGAAATATGAATGAACTAAGTAATTTTAAAGCAATATAATATTGATATGGCCAAATGTTCACATGAGGAAATTGTCAATTTTATTTTCCATTTACTAGCAATCAATTGTGTTGTGGAGATAGAGGATGGTGAAAGAGTTTATTAGGTGCGAGTGTGAAAAAACAAAGTAGAAATAGATTTAAAGTGGTGCAAGTATAACCTAATAATTAATACATGGATATAAAGAAGAGGGTAGACTAGGTCGAATGTGAAAAGACAAAAAAGGAATGGACATTTTGAGTGATAAAATGCATAACTCAGTAATTAATATTTGAATATGAAGAAACAATAGAGTGGGTTAGATTGTGAAAAAATAAAGTCGGACATGAGTTTAGTGTGGTGAATCGGTAACTAAATAATCAATACATGGATACAAAGAAGAATGTAGAAGAATGGGGTGATTGGAAATAACTACTCATAGTTGTTAGTATGTATCCTTACCTTCTCTAACCAAAAAGGTTCTGATTGAATGGTTTCTTTCATCAATACATCCTTATTCAATTTAACATTCAATTTTTTTTACATGTATGTTAAAATATTTATTCAAACAAAATTATGTTACCAACTCAAATCCAATTATTTCTCAATGAACAACACTTAGTATTTAAATAATATTTTGGTTTCATGACTAATTGGGTGTGACACCCTGTGTGGCATCCAAATCACGAAAACAAGATTAACTAATTTAACTAATGCGGAAGCATTTCGTTAGCAGCGGAATTACTGAAAATCACTAAAAATTAAAACCTTTTATAAAAAGATCCATTACCAAAGATTCTTTAAACAAGAACCATAGTAGTATATTTACATACTAGTCCACATTGGACATTCCATGTATCATCAAACCAAAATATCGGGTTGATTATAAAAACACTATCTACTGACTCCTAGGACCTGAGAGTACAGAGACGACACATATGACTTTATGTATAAAGCCTGACAACCAGTATCCCCACCTGGGATATTACTGTTGTCCTTGCTGTTGTTGTTTTTGCTCTTCCTCTGCTACAGAGGTTCTGCCTCTTTGTCTGCGTCTACCTAAAAACGTTAAATCCCACGAGGGTGAGACAATTATAAAATTGCCCCAGCGAGAGATATAACTCTCCGCCGTAACATTGTTATTGCAGTTTAATAGAAATAAACTGAGCAGTGGAATAATATAATTTAATAGAAGATAATCACTATCTATGTAGGTTAGAGCAACATTCCTATTCAAGTATTTCAGTTATAACTTGACAAGGTAGCATATCTCTTATTCAATAAAGAATTAAAGAACATAAATAACATTTATTTATCAAGAACATGCTAAGCAGGATAACATCAACCAGTGGTTCTCGTATTTCAATCTTATGCAAATATGCTACACGGATGATTATATTTTTCAAACATTCTTAAGCTCTCAGGAGATGAGGTATACCGCTCATACTCCAACCGATCACTGCGAAGTCAATATCGGTACCATACAAAGTCAAATGGAAGAGTCAGCTTAAATGACTTCCCACATCTCGGTCAGTGCGAGATTACATGCAGGACATCTTGTGTCTCTGCTTACATAGCTTGCCAGGGTATAGTGACATCTAGCTATAGAGCTACAGTGGCGATTGCACTCTCTTTGCGATCGAGAGATTTCATATTTACCTCCATCGATCTGGCATTAACATCATCGGGAGATTAGTGATACATCCATCCCGGAAGCATGAAGGATTGAGAGGTTTAATGTTTACCATCCATCAATTCCCTCATTAAGACATAAGGATATTTTCGCCCATCGACCCCCACATATTCAATAATATGCGAACTCCAGGAGATCTCGTCAGAAAACCTGTTTCACCATCACCCGCTTCTGACGATGATGGATCTATGGTCAGAGCACTACATGAATAGCTTTCATTTGATTAATTAGGTACATTATCATATCCTTTTAGCATCAATCAAGTTTGCAAACATAACTTATTAAGACAAATGCTATAAAGAAATATGTACTATTTTCATCAGTTACTTCTCAGTCTCTAAAAGACATTGGGATCTCAGTCCCTCACATAAACATATGGTTCTGGGTATTCAAACCCTCATCTCATCACTGAGCACTATTACCCCTGTTTTAGGTAATCATCACCTTCAGGTCATCTGACCAAGGTAAACATGACACTTGCTACACAAGCATCTCATCTGGCACTTGAGGCCCATTAACTCTCTTATCACCTCTGACTAGGCAATAAGGCATATTATGGCACACAAGGTCTAATAAATAATATCAATAAATAAAGCATCATAGCTCATACCTAGCTATGTTCATCATCTCAGGATATCTGCATGGTTAGCACACATGATAACAGATATATCAATCATATTTCAATTCCATGCTATCCCAGGGTAATACCACTGTTCCTATACCAAGGTTAGGGTTTCCCATTTTATAGCAATCATGGTTACTCATCCCCCTTTTTATTCAATTAGGACTAATGATTCATCATTTCATAGTCCAGGATTAGGGTTCCATGCTAAATAGCATAATCCAGAATTAGGGTTTACTATTCACATCACATCACCCTAGATTTAGGGTTTATGTTCAATAACCAACAATTAGGGTTTACTATTCATCCCAATTAGGGTTTTACATCAAAATACCATGAATTAGGGTTACTTATGTCATTACCCTAAATTCATATCACATTAACTTCCTAGATTAGGGTTTCATTCAGAATTGCCCTAATTTAGGGTTTGAATTCATCATTCAACTCAATTAGGGTTTCATGATCTCTTTACCAAGTAGCATACCCTAATTGTTCATCACATTTATTTTTAATGTGTTAGGCTTGATTTCTACATGATTATCTTACATGTATGAATCTCTCTCTCTTATCCTCTTCTAGGATGTCCAGAAGATTTGATCAATTGAGCCTTTAATCACATGAGTATTCACATGAATTGACCAATTGAATCTTTAATTAAAAAATATATATCCAATTAGATTAACCCTTTTGAACCTCAAATGGTCTTACCTACTTAGACCTCAAACGGTCTTGGGTTCTCAAGGTTCAAATGGTTTGAAACTGTTTGGGCATATTGCCCTTGAAACCGTTTAAGCAATCATTGCCTTGAAACCAAATGAGCTAGAAAGTGTTGAAACCACATGAGCTTGGGTCTCCAAATGGTTTGGGATCATTTGGTCCCAAACGGTCTTCAGACCATTTGGACCCAAATGGTCTTGAGACCGTTTGGTCCAAACCCTCTCAAAACCGAATGGACCAAAAAGGTGTTTCAATACTTAATCATTTCAAGGTTCCAATCCATGAACCGGTTATCAATTGACTCCTTGATTCATTCATCAATTGAACAATAGAATCACCCCTCAATTAGACCATTAATTAGGGGTTTGAACCCAATTAAACTAGGGTTTATGATCAAGAACCCATCAATTAGGGTTTGGGAATTGAGGAACCATCATTGGTTATCATTGTGGAACTAATCCAATTGAAACCAATGAACCACCATCAAATTATAAAGTGACCTGACCTCAAACGGTCTTGAGGTCGTTTGGATGACCTCCAAACAGTCTTGAGACCGTTTGCCTCATCCTATCCTTGGATTTTGTGAAATTTCATTAGGGTTTAGATCATTAGTTTGATCATCAAATCAGCACTTAATTGCATTTCAATTTGGTACCTTTGGACCTTCAATTACTCATCCATACTTAACCCTAGACCTCCAAATGGTCTTGGGTGACCCCCAAACGGTCTTGAGACCGTTTGGGTGACCTCTAAATGGTCTTTAGACTATTTGGGCTCAATCACCCAAAAATCTAAGTTAACCAAATTGAATTTCAGCACTTAACCCGATTAGGGTTTACTAATTGATTAACCTTCAACTGATGAACCCTTTGGAATTAATCAATCAAATTTGATGGGTAATAAACCATTAGTATTAGCATCAATTTTTCCAAACGGTCAACCCTGGTTAACTCTCACAAATGGTTTGAAACCGTTTAGCTTCAAATGGTTTGAAACCGTTTAGCTTCAAACGGTTTGATGAAACCGTTTGCTTTCAAACAGTTTTGTTGAAACTGAATGAGAAACTTGTTGAAACTGAATGAAGTACAATTTCTTTGGGAAATGTGTCCAAGATGATGTCATCATCATCTACCTTAGTCCCTGAAGATCTTATTACTTCTGATTTCATGGAATTACCAATTTCAACCAACAATTAATCAAGAAGATGAAGGAATCAACAAAATTGCAAGATTGATAATTGAATAACAATGTAAAGGGGTTCAAGTTATATAACCCACCTTCAATTGAGCTTCAAATCTTGGAGCTTCACGTCAACAATGGTGGAGGAAGCTTTTCCACACCACAAGTATCATTCCTCAAGCTTTTGAGTGAAAAGGAATGGTTAGAAGTGAAGATGGGATCGAGATATGAAGAAATTATGCATTGATTTGTGATTTCCACCATGAAATCGAGATGAATGAAGGTCAAGAAACTTACCAACAGGTTGAGGGTCGTCTTCCTTCTGTCCCTAGATCCCTTGATCATTTTTGCAAGCAAAGGAAAGAAATGGATCCGAAAAAGTCCTTGGTTTGAGTGGTAAAAGGTCTTTTATAAGGAAATCAATGAGAGAGAAAATGCCTCATCTCAATCCTTTAATTCCAAAATTGTGCCACATCTTCCTCCTCATTTCCGTGCATGCAAAGATATATTCATTATCTCCAAATTCCCTTCCATTATCCATGAATTAAGGGAAAAAATTAACCACCTTAATCGTATTATATTAATATCCCATTTTTAGTGGATATTACTTTCCATTAACTTAATGTGAGTGGACTCTCCACTCAAGTTAGATATTTTCGTGGCCTAGAAAAGGCACAAAGGTATTCACACTTGAAAAATCCAACCATCTTGTTTTTTTTTGAAGGGCTTTCAATTATTTTATTTATTTTTGCATGAATTTGGGATAAAGTTCCATTTATGCTTAAATCTTGATTATTTTAATATCAAGATTCTCTCTCCTTCAAAGTAGCTCAAATGAGATTCCCCTCTCATTTTCTTGCCTCTAAAAGATTTCACTAATATTAGGGACCTTATTGAAGTGGTAAATTGCATATTGAACCCTAGGTTTTGGGTAAATTGCACATTACACCAAAACTAGGTTTTAATGCACAAACATTGCTTTATTAGCTTTTTCTTGGTACTCAGGCTTTCACTAGCCTTAACTATGCATCATCTTCATTCCCATGATGCTTTAACACATGAGGAACATATTATCATGTAACATTTGCAATTTAACCCCTCAACTTGGGCAAATTGCACTTTAGTCCAACACAAGCAAGACATTATTTTCAACATTATTCAAAATAGACTAAGATTGAAATATAAGTTCCTCTTGAGCCTTAATTACTTTTCAACAGATAATATTAAGCATCTAATTATCTTTCTTAAGAAAAACACCTAGGGTTAAACCATAACCCAGGTCAGGGATGTTACACCCTGACCACAGCAAAATGAGATTACTCAAAATAAAGCGTGGAATTAAAACTAATCATCCAGATTATTAGAAAATATAGTAAATTAAAAATTGATT
The DNA here is from genome assembly GCA_963693085.1 of Alisma plantago-aquatica. Lineage (NCBI taxonomy): Eukaryota > Viridiplantae > Streptophyta > Magnoliopsida > Alismatales > Alismataceae > Alisma > Alisma plantago-aquatica. Next base: position 12,316,468 of record OY856414.1, on the reverse strand, counting down.
CTTATGTACCCACAAAAGCAGAAACATGTTACATTTGAGTCCATTAGAAGCACCACATGTATTACATATCATGTCATAAGATGATAACTGTCCATTTGGCCAACTTGCCACAACTTGTTACATATGGTAATTGTGGCGTCCGATTCACAAAAACAAGATTAACTAATTTGACTAATGTGGAAGCATTTCGTTAGCAGCGGAATTACTGAAAATCACTAAAAATTAAAACCTTTTATAAAAATATCCATTACCAAAGATTCTTTAAACAAGAACCACAATAGTATATTTACATACTGGTCCACATTGGACATTCCATGTATAATCAAACCAAAATCTTAGGTTGATTATAAAAACACTATCTACTAACTTCTAGGACCTGAGAGTACAGAGACGAAACATAGGACTTTATGTACAAAGCCTGACAACCAGTATCCCCACCTGGGATGTTACTGTTGTCCTTGATGTTGCTACTGTTGCTCTTCCTCTGCTACAGAGGTTCTGCCTCTTTTTTTGCGTCTACCTAAAAATGTTGAATCCCACGGGGGTGAGACAATTATAAAATTGCCCCAGTGAGAGATATAACTCTCCGCCGTAACATTATTATTACACTTTTAATAGAAATAAACTGAGCAGTGGGATAATATAATCCAATAGCAGATAATTACTATCTATGAAGGTTAGAGCAACATTTCTATTCAAGTATTTCAGTTATAACTTGACAAGGCAACATGTCTCTTGTTTAATAAAGAATTAAAGAACATAAATAACATTTATGTATTAAGAACATGCTAAGTAGGATAACATCAATCAGTGGTTCTCGTATTTCAATCTTATGCAAATACGCTACACAGCTGATTACATTTTTCAAACATTCTTAAGCTCTGAGGAGATGAGGTATACCGCTCATGCTCCAACCGATCACTGCGAAGTCAATATCGGTACCATACAAAGTCAAATGGAAGAGCAGGCTTCCATAACTTCCCACATCTCGGTCAGTGCGATATTACATGCAGGACATCTTGTGTCTCTGCTTACATAGCTTGATAGGGTATAGTGGCATCTAGCTATAGAGTTACAGTGGCGGCTGTACTCTCTTCGAAATTGAGAGATCTCGTGTTTACCTCCATCGATCCGGCATTAACATCATCGGGAGATTAGTGATACATCCATCCCAGCAGCATGAAGGATTGAGAGGTTTAATGTTTACCTTCCATCAATTCCCTCATTAGGACGTAAGGATATATTTGCCCATCGACCCCCACATATTCAATAATATGCGAACTCCAGGAGATCTCATAAGAAAACCTATTTCACCATCACCCGCTTCAGACGATGATGGATATATGGTCAGAGCACTACATGAATAGCTTTCATTTGATTAATTAGATACATTATCATATCCTTTTAGCATCATTCAAGTTTGCAAACATAACTTATTAAGACAAATGCTATAAAGAAACATGTATTGTTTATATCAATTACTTTTCAGTCTCTAAAAGACATTGGTATCTCAGTCCCTCACATAAACATATGGTTTTGGGTATTCAAACCCTCAGCTCCTCACTGAGCACTGTTACCACTTTTTCATGTAATCATCACCTTCAGGTCATCTGAACAAGGTAAGCATGACACTTGCTACACAAGCATCTCATCTGGAACTCGAGGCCCATTGACTCTCTTGTCACCTGTTACTAAGAAACAAGGCATATTATAGCACACAAGGTCCAATAAATAATTTCAATAAATAAAGCATAATAGCTCATACCTGGCTATGTTCATCATCTCAGGATATCTGCATGGTTAGCACACATGATAATAGATATATCAATCATATTTCAATTCCATGCTATACAAGGGTAATATCACTATTCCCATACCAGGGTTAGGATTTCTCATTTTATAGCAATCAGGGGTACTCATCCCCCTTTATTTAATTGGGACCAATGATTCATCATTTCATTGTCCAAGATTGGGGTTTCATGCTAAATAGCATAATCTAGAATTAGGGTTTACTGTTCACATCACATCACCCTAGATTTAGGGTTTATGTTCAATAACCCACAATTAGGGTTTATTATTCATCCCAATTAGGGTTTAACATCAAAATACCATGAATTAGGGTTACTTATGTTATTACACTAAATTCATATCACATTAGCTTCCTAGATTAGGGTTTCATTCAAAATTGCCCTAATTTAGGGTTTGAATTCATCAATCAACTCAACTAGGGTTTCATGATCTCTTTACCAAGGATCATACCCTAATTGTTCATCACATTTATTTTAAATGTGTTAGGCTTGATTGCTACATGATTATCTTACATGTATGAATCTCTTTCTCTCTCATCCTCTTCTAGGATGTTCAGAGGATTTGATCAATTGAGCTTCACTCACATGAGTACTCAAATGAATTGACCAATTGAATCTTTATATATCCAATTAGATTAACACTTTTGAACCTCAAACGGTCTTACCTACCCATACCTCAAACGGTCTTGGGTTCTCAAGGTTCAAACGGTTTGAAACCGTTTGGGCATATTGCCCTTGAAATCGTTTAAGCAATCATTGCCTTGAAACCGAATGAGCTAGAAAGTGTTGAAACCGCGTGAGCTTGGGTCTCCAAACGGTTTGGGATCGTTTGGTCCCAAACGGTCTTGATATCGTTTGGACCCAAACGGTCTTGAGACTGTTTGGTCCAAACCTTCTCAAAACCGAATGGACCAAAAAGGTGTTTCAATACTTAATCATTTCAAGGTTCCAATCCAAGAACCGACTATCAATTGACTCCTTGATTCATTCATCAATTGAACAATTAATCCATCCTTCAATTAGACCATCAATTAGGGTTTTGAACCCAATTGATCTAGGATTTCAACTCAAGGAACCTTCAATTAGGGCTTTGAATCGAATATCCATCAATGATCAACATTGTGGAATTGATTCCATTGCAACTAATGAATCATCATCAAATTTTTGATATGACCAGACCCCAAACGGTCTTGAGGTAGTTTGGATGACTTCCAAATGGTCTTGAGACCGTTTTCCTCATCCTATCCTTGGATTTAGTGAAATTCCATTAGGGTTTAGATCATTAGATTGATCATCAATTCAACACTTAATTGCATTTCAATTTGGTATCTTTGGACCTTAAATTACTCATCCATACTTAACCCTAGACCTCCAAACGGTCTTGAGACCATTTGGGCTCAATCACCCAAAAATCTAAATTAACCAAATTGAATTTCAGCACTTAATCCAAATAGGGTTTGCTAATTGATTAACCTTCCAACTGATGAACCCTTTGGAATTAATCAATCAAATTTGATGGGTCATCAACAATTAATATTAGCATCAATTTTTCCAAACGGTCAACCCTGGTCAACTCTCCCAAATGGTTTGAAACCGTTTAGCTTCAAACGGTTTGACGAAACTGTTTGCTTTCAAACGGTTTTGTTGAAACCGAATGAAGTACAATTTCTTTGGGAAATGTGTCCAAGATGATGTCATCATCATCTACCTTCGTCTCTGAAGATCTTAGTACTTCTGGTTTCATGGAATTACCAAATTCAACCAACAATTAATCAAGAAGATGAAGGAATCAACGAAATTGCAAGATTGATAGTTGAATAACAATGTAAAGGGGTTCAAGTTATATAACCCGCCTTCAATTGAGCTTCAAACCTTGGAGCTTCATGGCAACAATGGTGGAGGAAGCTTTTCCACACCACAAGGATCGTTCCTCAAGCTTTTGAGTGAAAAGGGATGGTTAGAAGTGAAGATGGGATCGAGATATGAAGAAATTATGCATTGATTTGTGATTTCCACCATGAAATCAAGATGAATGAAGGTCAAGAAGCTTACCAACAGGTTGAGGGTCGTCTTACTTCTGTCCCTAGCTCGCTTGATCGTTTTTGCAAGCAAAGGAAAGAAGTGGATCCAAAAAAGTCCTTGGTTTGAGTGGTAAAGGGTGCTTTTATAAGGAAATCAATGAGAGAGAAAATGCCTCATCTCAATCCTTTAATTCCAAAATTGTGCCGCCTCTTCCTCCTCATTTCTGTGCATGCAAATCTATCTTAATTATCTCCAAATTCCCTTCCATTATCCATGAATTAAGGGAAAAGAAATTAAGCACCTTAATCATATTATATTAATATCCCATTTTTAGTGGATATTACTTTCCATTAACTTAATGTGAGTGGACTCTCCACTCAAGTTAGATCTTTTCATGGCCTAGAAAAGGAACAAAGTTGTTCACACTTGAAAAAATCCAACCATCTCGTTTTTGGTTGAAGGGCCTTCAATTATTTTATTTATTTTTGCATTAATTTGGGATAAAGTTCCATTTATGCTTAAATCTTGATTATTTTAATATCAAGATTCTCTCTCCTTCAAAGTATCTCAAATGATATGCCCCTCTCATTTATTGCCTCTACAAGATTCCATGAATATTAAGGACTTTATTGAAGTGGTAAATTGCATATTGAACCCTAGGTTTTGGGTAAATTCCACATTACACCAAAACTAGGTTTTAATGCACAAACATTGCTTTATCAGCTCTTTCTTGGTACTCAGGCTTTCACTAGCCTTACCTCTGCATAATCTTCATTCCCATGATGCTTTAACACATGAGGAACATATTAGCATGTAAAATTTGCAAATTAACCCCTCAACTTGGGTAAATTGCACTTTAATCCAACACAAGCAATACATTATTTTCAACATTATTCAAAATGGACTAAATTGAAGTACAAGTTCCTCTTGAGCCTTAATTACTTCTCAAAAGACAATATTAAGCCTATAATTATCTTTCTTAAGCAAAACACCTAGGGTTAAAGCATAACCCAGGTCAGGGATGTTACAAATTATCCACCCCTTACAAGGATTTCGTCCCCAAAATCATTAATAAAACATCAAGAGAAAAGTGTAGGATATTTCCTCCTCATCTCTTCCTCTAGCTCCCACGTAGCTTCTTCAATGCCACGGTGATTCCAGAGAACTTTTACAAGACTAATGTCTTTCTTTTTTAGCTTTTTAACTCTTCTGTCAAGAACCAACACAGGTCCTTCAACATAAGATATATCATCATTTAGTTCTACCTCCACAGGTTGCAGAACTAACTCAGTGTCAAGATGACACTTCCTCAACATGGAGATGTGAAACACTGGGTGCAATCTATGCAACTCAGGTGGTAACTCCAGCTTATAGGCTACCTTTCCCATCCTCTCAATGATCAGATAAGGCCCCATAAATCTAGGAGCTAACTTCCCTTTCTTTCCAAATCTCAGGATACCTTTCCAAGGTGAAACCTTGAGGTACACCTTTCTCCAATTTGGAATTCTAAGGGTCTATGACGCTTGTTAGCATAAGATTTCTGTCTATCATGGGCATCTTTCAACTGTTGTTGTATTACTTTAATCTTGTCAGTTGTTTGCTGTACTAGCTCAGGACCCAAAAGTTGATATTCACCAGTTTCATACCAACATAAGGGAGATCTACAACGTCTACCATACAAAGCCTCATATGGTGCCATGTCAATACTATGCTGATAGCTGTTATTATACGCAAATTCTATCAAGCTCAGATGTAGATCCCAACTCCCTACAAATTGAAGGAAACACGCCCTAAGCAAGTCCTCCAACGTTTGTATATTCCTCTCAGACTGTCTATTTGTCTGGGGATGAAAGGCAGTACTAAACCTTAACTGTGTGCCCAAAGCTTTATGGATTCGCTCCCAAAAACGACTCGTAAATGGGGGACCTCTATCAGATACAATTGTAGCTGGAACCTCATGCAAATGCACTATCTCATCTATGTATATCTGTGCAAGCTTCTCAGCTGTGTAGGTTGTTTTGACAGGTAAGAAATGTGATATCTTTGTCAACCTATCAACTATTACCCAAATGAAATCATGACTTTTGGCTGTTCTTGGCAAACCAACCACAAAGTCCATGGTTACATGATCCCATTTCCACTGCGGTATAGGAAGAGGTTGCATTGTTCCTGTGGGTTTCTGATGTTCAGCTTTAACCTACTGACACACCGGACACCGCATAACAAACTCAACAACATCTTTCTTCAATCCAGGCCACCAATACATATCTTTTAAGTTATGATACATCTTGGTGCTCCCTAGATGCATAGCATACATAGAAGAATGAGCTTCTTCCAGAACTAACTTTCTTAAGTTATCAACATCAGGTACTACCATCCTACCATGGTAACAGACTACTTGATCATATGAATCATGGAAGCCATCCCTCTTTTCACTACCATACTCTGATCTGATCTGCTGAATCACCATATCAGCTTGTTGTGCTTCCTTAATCTGCTCCCTCAGAGTAGGTTTCACTTGCATCTCAGCTAAAAGCCCGGCTAACAATGATACTTTAAGCTGTACATTGTTTTGCCTCAAGGAGATATACATATCTCTCTTAGAGCACACTAAGGAGTTTAACTATGCTTTATCTAAGGCTGGTGCTGATGACTTTCTACTCAGTTCATCAGCCACTACATTGGCCTTCCCTGGATGGTAATCAATTGTACAATCGTAGTCTTTGATTAACTCTATCCAGCGGTGCTGCCTCATGTTCAGCTCATGCTGTGAGAAGATATACTTTAGGTTCTTATGGTCTGTGAAAATCTGGAATGTCTCTCTATAGAGATAATGTCTCCAGATCTTCAAGGCATGGACCATAGTAGTTAGATCGTGTGTCGGATAATTCTCCTCGTGTTTCTTAAGCTGTCGAGAAGCAAAAGAAATCACTTGTTTATCCTACATCAACACACATCCTAGACCGTTCTTGGATGCATCACAGAAGACTATGTACCCCTTTCCCTGCTCAGGTAACACCAACACAGGTGCACTAGTTAACCTTTCTTTTAGCAGCTGGAAAGATTGTTGACACTTGTCATTCCAAACAAAAGGAATATCTTTCCTGGTCAACTTGGTCAGGGGTAAAGCTATAGAGTTGAAGTTCTTAATGAACCTCCTGTAATAGTCTGCTAGTCCAAGAAAACTACGAATCTCCGTCGGTGTCTTTGGTTGTTCCCATTGTATGACAGATTCTACCTTCTTAGGATCAACATGAATACCTGAAACAAATATTACGTGTCCAAGAAAAGAAACTTCTGGTAGACAAAACTCACATTTTCTAAACTTAGCATATAGCCTATGCTCTCTTAGCAAAGTCAAAGCTTGACGAAGATGTTGCTCATGTTGTTGATCATCTCTACTATAGATCAAGATGTCATCTATGAAGACGACTACACACTGATCAAGAAAAGGTTTGAAGATTCTATTCATGAGTTCCATGAATGCAACTGGTGCATTAGTTAGTCTGAACGACATAACTGTGAACTCATAGTGACCATATCTTGTCCAAATGAGAGATTTAGATATGTCACCCTCCTTGATACGCAACTGATGGTATCCCGACCTCAGATCTATTTTAGAAAAGATAGTTGCACCACGCAACTGATCAAACAGGTCATCTATCCTTGGAAGAGGATACTTGTTCTTTATAGTTACTTTATTTAACTGTTTGTAGTCAATGCATAACTGCATTGACCCATCTTTCTTTTTAACAAGAAGAACCAGAGCACCCCAGGGTGAAGTGCTCGGTCGGATAAAACCCTTCTCAAGCAACTCTTGCAGTTGTTTCTTGAGTTCTGCCATCTCTGCAGGTGCCATTCTATATGGTGTTTGCGCTATTGGTTGCGTGTCTGGGATTAGATTAATCTCAAAATCAATCTCTTAGGGCGGAGGAACACCTGGAAGTTCTTTAGGAAATACATCTTCAAATTTCCTGACTACCGGAACTTCAGAAGGATGAGGGCTCTCCATTGTGGTATCTACCACATGAGCTAAGAATGCAAAGCATCCCTGTCTCATCAACTTCTTAGCTACCATAGCTGACACAAGACAAGTTGGAAGAATCTTTCTGTCTCCCTGAAAGATCCATGTGTCACCATTGTCTGTGAATACAGCCTGCTTGGAGCTACAATCCAAGACAACCTTATACTTCTCTAAGGTGTCCATCCCAAGGATTATATCAAAACCCTACATCTCAATTGGTATAAGATCCACTTGAATTTGATAACCAGAAAAGAAAATATTGTAGGGAGAACACACCTCCCGCAACACTGTAGATCCCAACAAAGGGGTTTCTAGCATTAAACTATCTGCTCTATGACTGAAAGTCATGTTGCAGTCATAAATCACTTCTCGAGTGATAAAAGACTACGTAGAACCCAGATAAATTAACACAGATACGAAGCAGGATGAAGACATATCAGAATAAAACAGCTCCATCTGACGTGTCACAACCCGAGGGTTGTCTACTGCTTCGGGCTGATTCATGGCATAGAATCTAGTCGTTGCTTGTTGTTGACCCTGTGCTTGGTTGTTGGGTGCCGACGATCCAGCTTGGGATGCTTGTCCACGTCCTCTAGCATTGTTACTGAACTATCGCCTCTGTGAGCCCTGCTGACTCTACCTCTGGGGTTGAGTCACAGTTCTGACTTTCTCAGGACAATCTCTCTTCAAGTGTCCTGACCTCCCACACTGATAGCAGTTGTAGTTTCCCAAACTCTTCCTGGGTGGTCCTGTCACTGATGCTGATGTTGTACTGGGGGCTCTACTTGGAGTAAAACTACGACCCCTACCCCTACTTGACGTCCACTGCGTCGGGGCATTAAACTTTGGTGGTAGTGGCGGTGCAGAGAATCTTGTCTTCTTGAAACTCAAAAAACCTTGTCCTTGAAACTGAGGATACACTTTCTTATTACTGGTCTGTCGCTTCTCGATCACAGACCTCTCAATCCGCCTCACGGACTCCACAAAAGTGGCTACCTCTCCCTATTCTCCAGAGCAGACACATGAGTGGTCAATTCAGCATTCAACCCCTTCTCGAAATGTTGAATCCTTTCCTCATCAGTAGCTGCCATGTGCGGACAAAACCGCAACAGCTCCATGAACCTAGCTTCATATTCGCTAATATTCATTTTTCCTTGCCTCAACCTCTCAAATTGAGAGATCTTCTCATCTAGACACGTCTTAGGAAAGTATCTAGCAACAAACTCATGTCGGAATTCATCCCATCCAACTTCAACACCGGGTCTCTTGCCTTCCTCGATGGTCCACCAATGACCAGCACTGCCCTTCAGTAGGTAGACAGCATGCCTCACCTTCTCATCTTCAGGAATCATAAGGATTCTTAAGGCTTTCTCCAGCTCAATTAACCATAAGTCAGCATTCTCTATGGCTCCTACCCTCCGAAGCCTTTCAAAGGTCTTTCCAGCTCTCTGTCTTTCATTGTGGGTTGGTGCCCTTGGTGCAGGTAGTGGCATCCTATCTGTCATGTGAGTCATCGTCGCCATAAACTACCCAAACATGGCTTGGAAGGCTGGGTTCCCTAATGCAGCTTGATCAAGTTGAGGAATCTCAGGTACAGGTTCCTCCCTAGCTTGATCCCTTGCACCTCCTCCCGGTGCAGCAAAGTTGCGCTCTCAGCAACATGTTCATCATGCGATCCAAACATCTTCAAGTTCTTCTTCTCCTATACGAGCAGAAGACACTATCAGATAAACTGGAAGACACTTAGAACAGACTCAACGACCTTAATCATATGTCTCTGTAGACTCAGCGAACCTAGAGCTCTGATACCACTAAACTTGTGGCGTTCGATTCACAAAAACAAGATTAACTAATTTGACTAATGCGGAAGCGTTTTGTTAGCAGCAGAATTACTGAAAATCACTAAAAATTAAAACCTTTTATGAAAAGATCCATTACCAAAGATTCTTTAAACAAGAACCACAATAGTATATTTACATACTGGTCCACATTGGACATTCCATGTATCATCAAACCAAAATCTCAGGTTGATTATAAAAACACTATCTACTGACTCCTAGGACCTGAGAGTACAGAGACAACACATAGGACTTTATGTACAAAGCCTAACAACCAGTATCCCCACCTGGGATGTTACTGTTGTCCTTGATGTTGCTACTGTTGCTCTTCCTCTGCTACAGAGGTTCTGCCTCTTTGTCTATGTCTACCTAAAAATGGTGAATCCCATGGGGGTGAGACAATTATAATATTGCCCCAACGAGAGATATAACTCTCTGCCGTAACATTATTATTACAGTTTTAATATAAATAAATTGAGCAGTGGGATAATATAATCCAATAGCAGATAATTACTATCTATGCAGGTTAGAGTAACATTTCTATTCAAGTATTTCACTTATAACTTGACAAGGCAGCATGTCTCTTGTTTAATAAAGAATTAAAGAACATAAATAACATTTATGTATTAAGAACATGCTAAGCATGATAACATCAACCAGTGGTTCTCGTATTTCAATCTTATTGAAATACGCCACACAACTGATTATATTTTTCAAACATTCTTAAGCTCTGAGGAGATGAGGTATACCGCTCATGCTCCAACCGATCACTGCAAAGTCAATATCGGTACCATACAAAGTCCAATGGAAGAGCCGGCTTCCATGACTTCCCACATCTCGGTTAGTGCGAGATTACATGCAGGACATCTTGTGTCTCTGCTTACATAGCTTGCCAGGGTATAGTGGCATCTAGCTATAGAGTTACATTGGCGGCTGTACTCTCTTCGTAATCGAGAGATCTCGTGTTTACCTCCATCGATCCGACATTAACAACATCGGGAGATTAGTGATACATCCATCCCGGAAGTATGAAGGATTGAGAGGTTTAATGTTTACCTTCCATCAATTCCCTCATTAGGACGTAAGGATATTTTCACCCATCGACCCCCACATATTCCATAATATGCGAACTCTAGGAGATCTCGTAAGAAAACCTATTTCACCATCACCCGCTTCTGACAATGATGGATCTATGGTCAGAGCACTACATGAATAGATTTCATTTGATTAATTAGGTACATTATCATATCCTTTTGGCATCAGTAAAGTTTGAAAACATAACTTATTAAGACAAATGCTATAAATAAACATGTATTGTTTATATCAATTACTTTTCAGTCTCTAAAAGACATTGGGATCTCAGTCCCTCACATAAACATATGGTTCTGGGTATTCAAACCCTCAGCTCCTCATTGAGCTATGTTACCACTTTTTCATGTAATCATCACCTTCAGGTCATATGACCAAGGTAAGCATGACACTTGCTACACAAGCATCTCATCTGGCACTCGAGGCCCATTGACTCTCTTGTCACCTCTTACTAGGAAACAAGGCATATTATGGCACACAAGGTCCAATAAATAATTTCAATAAATAAAGCATCATAGCTCATACGTGGCTATGTTCATCATCTCAGGACATATGCATGGTTAGCACACATGATAACAGATATATCAATCATATTTCAATTCCATGCTATATAAGGGTAATATCACTATTCCCATACTAGGGTTAGGATTTCCCATTTTATAGCAATCAGGGGTACTCATCCCCCTTTATTTAATTGGGACCAATTATTCATCATTTCATTGTCCAAGATTTGGGTTTCATGCTAAATAGCATAATCTAGATTTAGGGTTTACTATTCACATCACATCACCCTAGATTTAGGGTTTATGTTCAATAACCCACAATTAGGGTTTACTATTCAGCCCAATTAGGGTTTTACATCAAAATACCATGAATTAGGGTTACTTATGTTATTACCCTAAATTCATATCACATTAACTTCCTAGATTAGGGTTTCATTCAGAATTTCCCTAATTTAGGGTTTGAATTCATCAATCAACTCAATTAGGGTTTCATGATCTCTTTACCAAGGACATACCCTAATTTTTCATCACATTTATTTTAAAGGTGTTAGGCTTGATTGCTACATGATTATCTTACATGTATGAATCTCTCTCTCATCCTCTTCTAGGATGTTCAGAGGATTTGATCAATTGAGCTTCACTCACATGAGTACTCAAATGAATTGACCAATTGAATCTTTATATATCCAATTAGATTAACCCTTTTGAACCTCAAACGGTCTTATCTACTTAGACCTCAAACGGTCTTGGGTTCTCAAGGTTCAAACGGTTTGAAACTGTTTGGGCATATTGCCCTTGAAACCGTTTAAGCAATCATTGCCTTGAAACCGAATGAGCTAGAAAGTGTTGAAACCGCATGAGCTTGGGTCTCCAAATGGTTTGGGGTCGTTTGGTCCCAAACGGTCTTGAGACCGTTTGGTCCAAACCTTCTCAAAACCGAATGGACCAAAAATGTGTTTCAATACTTAATCATTTCAAGGTTCCAATCCAAGAACCGACTATCAATTGACTCCTTGATTCATTAATCAATTGAACAATTAAGCCATCCTTAAATTAGACCATCAATTAGGGTTTTCAACCCAATTTATCTAGGATTTCAACTCAAGGAACCTTCAATTAGGGCTTTAAATCGAATAGACATCAATGATCAACATTGTGGAATTGATTCCATTGCAACTAATGAATCATCATCAAATTTTTTACATGAACAGACCCCAAACGGTCTTGAGGTCATTTGGATGACCTCCAAAGGGTCTTGAGACCGTTTGCCTCATCCTATCCTTGGATTTAGTGAAATTCCATTAGGTTTTAGATCATTAGATTGATCATCAATTCAGCACTTAATTGCATTTCAATTTGGTATCTTTGGACTTTCAATTACTCATCCATACTTAACCCTAGACCTCCAAACGGTCTTGGGTGACCCCCAAACGGTCTTGAGACCATTTGGGTGACCTCCAAACGGTCTTGAGACCGTTTGGGCTCAATCACCCAAAAATCTAAATTAACCAAATTGAATTTCAGCACTTAATCCAAATAGGGTTTGCTAATTGATTAACCTTCAACTGATGAACCCTTTGGAATTAATCAATCAAATTTGATGGGTCATAAACCATTAATATTAGCATCAATTTTTTCAAATGGCCAACCCTGGTCAACTCTCCCAAATGGTTTGAAACCGTTTAGCTTCAAACAGTTTGATGAAACTGTTTGCTTTCAAACGGTTTTGTTGAAACCGAATGAGCAACTTGTTGAAACCGAATGAAGTACAATTTCTTTGGGAAATGTGTCCAAGATGATGTCATCATCATCTACCTTCGTCCCTAAAGATCTTAGTACTTCTGATTTCATGGAATTACCAAATTCAACCAACAATTAATCAAGAAGATGAAGGAATCAACGAAATTGCAAGATTGATAGTTGAATAACAATGTAAAGGGGTTCAAGTTATATTACCCGCCTTCAATTGAGCTTCAAAGCTTAGAGCTTCACGTCAACAATGGTGGAGGAAGCTTTTCCACACCACAAGGATCGTTCCTCAAGCTTTTGAGTGAAAAGGGATGGTTAGAAGTGAAGATGGGATCGAGATATGAAGAAATTATGCATTGATTTGTGATTTCCACCATGAAATCAAGATGAATGAAGGTCAAGAAGATTACCAACAGGTTGAGGGTTGTCTTCCTGCTATCCCTAGATCCCTTGATCATTTTTGCAAGCAAATGAAAGAAGTGGATCCGAAAAAGTCCTTGGTTTGAGTGGTAAAGGGTGCTTTTATAAGGAAATAAATGAGAGAGAAAATGCCTCATCTCAATCCTTTAATTCCAAAATCGTGCCATCTCTTCCTCCTCATTTCCATGCATGCAAATCTATCTTCATTATCTCCAAATTCCCTTCCATTATCCATGAATTAAGGGAAAAGAAATTAAGCACCTTAATCATATTATATTAATATCCCATTTTTAGTGGATATTACTTTCCATTAACTTAATGTGAGTGGATTCTCCACTCAAGTTAGATCTTTTCGTGGCCTAGCAAAGGCACAAAGGTGTTCACACTTGAAAAAATCCAACCATCTTGTTTTTGGTTGAAGGGCCTTGTGACAACCTCAATTTCCTCTATCTTCTTTTGTACTACTCCTCTCTCATCAAGTGCCCCTTATTCAATTTGATATTAAATACATAATTGGATAGTTGTTCCAATTTGGTGACTACCATGATCAATTTTGCAATGTGTGACTTTAATTTGTACTTTTAACTAAGTATCTCGCTATTACCATGTCACCTTCTTGTATCTAGTTTTAAATATCAACACCTTGATCTTTTGTCTTTCTAATATGCACCACATTGTAGTGGATTCAATTACAAATCCAACGGCACAAAAACCACCCTAATCGGACCTTTGTAGCATGAGTTATGCCAGCTTCAAGATGCTTTGATTTACCTTGATTTTATGTACCCTTTTCTCTATTGGGTTGGCCTACATAGGCCCAAATCCACACGTGTCCCATTTTCCTGTTCCCTCATCCCTTTCCTCTTTAGGAAACCAGTGAGGCGACTGGAAAAAGGAAGGATTCTCCGCCTCCACCCAGTTGAGTAACGGAAGGGAACCATGTCTCACAACCCTAACTTGTTTCTTATAAACCCCCTCCCATCTAACCCTAGGCTCCCCTTCCTTACCTCTCCTTGATTTTGTTTTCCCTGCAAGTCGCCGCACTCATCTTCTCCCCATCCTGTACAGACTGGCGCCGTGCCAAGATGTTGCTCGAGCCGTCCCTTCTTGCTGTCATCGAAGGTGCAAAGGGGTGGGGGTTGGGGACGAACCCTAGGATCAGGGTCGTAGGCGGCGCCCTCTAGACTCCAACCACCTGGATCGGCCATCTCCTCGGCTCCTGCAACCGCTTCAATGTCGGAAAGCAAAGGGGGATGTGTCCCCTGTTCGTGTGTTGTTCAGGTTGCAACCAAGCGGGGTCGCGAGAGATCGGCGCAATGTCGAGCTGGGGGTCCGTGACCTCACGTCTGCGGTGGGTGGCGGGCGAGGGAAAGCCATCTTCGTGGGCGGATCCCTTGGAGCGGTGGTAGCCGGCGGCGCTATCGGCAGATGGCTCCCCTGTTCTAGCCCCAGAACAGAGGAATCGCGAGGATGGGGAAGACCGCCCGATTGGGCTGGGACCAGCAAGGCCAAGGCCCAGTCAAGGGACAAGACTGAATCTGTAGCAAAAATAAGGTATTGTTCCCCTTTTTATAGACCAATTCTTGGAAATATGATAATTCCTAGACCCTAAGTCCAAAATGCACGAACCAATATATCGTATTGATCCTCTCAAAAAGATTTACAACATGAGCTTATTTCCAGACCCCGAATCTTCTTCTAGTTTCATTATTTTGCTAAAGATGTAACCTTTGACTACTTTGAATATGCTTAATGCATGATTATGATTAATGATTGGATTTTGATTCTCAATCTACCCCGATCCTTAAAATCAGTACTTGTGATATATACTTGAACTAAATGTAGGTCCTACTCTCCCCATTGCTCATCATGACCCTTTTTGTACATATGTGCTTAGTTTGGACTTTAATGATAAACGTTACCCCAAATTGCTAATCTTGTTGCTAATGGACATCCACCTAATCTTGATATATGTTTTCTTACGACCTTATATTGCTGATCTAGATCATCTTTTAAATATAGACCTCTTGACTCGATGAATCATGATCTAGGGTGCCCGATTGTGAGTCTTTTGACCCTAGAATACATGTAAATGCCTTAAACCTTGTTATGATCATAGAAAGTGCATGGAATGTCATAATGACATGGAACTTGAACCACACTCCTATGATGACCTCTAGATCAATACAATATCATATAATGAACCAATAAGCAACTTGGAACCCATCTTGGCCAAAACCCTAAAATGCATCTAATTTGGGTTAATGATAATAATCTAATGCATATATGTAATCTTATTCTTAATCAGGTTTGGCATGTGGCTAGATGGTAATGGATGTGTTAAGTTAAGAATCTCTAAATCAGGTATGGGCCTTATCTAGTTATATGACTACTGCTTTCTTGCTTGAAAAGACATATATTATATGCTTGTTTGTCTATTTTCTCAAATATTGTCGTGTAGTATTACTATGTCATACTCGATGTTTGCTTCGTCTGTTTTATAACTTGAACACATATATATATGGAACTCCATTATGATATTGTTGATAAAGGGCTCTTGGTTACGACCTTGAGGTCCCTCTCGTATAAAAGGGTTAGCTAAGCTTGAGCACCCTTACGGACCCTTCCGACGGGAAGTTGGTCAAAGGCCTTTAACATGTTTGATATTGTTGGTATAATGGAGTGAAATGACATAAAATATGACTTCGCATTGGTTAAACAATTAACATGATTATTCTTGTTCATTTAGTCTTGAAATCTTTTCAAAATTATGCAAAGCTTATATATATGTGTATCTTTCAGCCCCATACTCAACACCTCGTGTGTTGACCCATTTCTCATATGTTGTTTTTAGGTTCAGAGATGGCTAGAAGGTTGATGGGATTGGTGAGCTATGCTAGGTGTACTTGTTGTAAGATCCAGATATAGTATACATGAGCAGACTTGTACAAAGTGACTCTTGAACATGTAATTCAAATCATGTAATATAAAGATGTTTCTTTATATATATATTGTTGATTGTTGAGAATATGTTGGTGCCTTTATCTTGTTATCTGTTCATGTGTGCTAAGCTTTACGCTTCCGCATTTTGCCTTTGGTATACGTTTGGTTCATGGGACTAGGATTCCGGTTCCGTGACAGATGGTATCAGAGCATGAACAGTAACTAAACCAAACATTGCTCACATGAAACACAAACTAAACTCACCTTACATCTCAACCCTAGAAACTTAATGTAATATCCTTGTGGATTAGGTTGACTTAGCCTCTAGGTTAGAACCTAGATGTTCTAGAACTAGGTGTAGACTTGTGTAAGTTACCTCCCTAGACATGATTCGCGACATGTGCTTAGGATGTCTACATAAGTGTGCACCATGTTTTTACTAGTTCTCTAGGTATCATGATACTAGATTGCCTAATGAGTGTGGTAACTCGTTTTAGTTTTGGTTTTATTCGAATGGAGTATGGTGGTTTTCATCGAATGTTTCAACATTGGAGAAAATCTATTTCAAGTACTAGTATATGTACCTATAAAAATGTTACCACACCCAGAAAGGCAGTGAGTGTCTATGTAACCTAAGAGAAAGAGATGTAACATCAAGTCTAGATGAGAGAGTTTAGATGATAGTGATAATCTCTAGAGTTGTCTAGAGCCATGATATAGGTTAGGCAAGTGAACAACCTAGAAACCTAAGATGATGATTATGATATTGATGATGATGTTGATGTTTTATAGGACCCAAGATGTTTGAGGAAGGTTAAGTATGTTTGACGATATGAGATGAGTTTGACCATGCAACCCTAGCTAAACCTAGCACCTTGTAAGATACATACCACTTGGTTGATGTGCTAAACATAGCTAGTGGGTGGACATGCTTGCTTGTACCTAGTCTTGTATGTGTGGAGATATGATATATGGTTCGAGACCAACACGGGCCTCAATCTCTTTACAAAGGAAGGCCTCTAGCATGGGACATATGAATAGGAAGACATGTTGATATGAGTTGACCCGTACCGGGAAAAGGTTAGAGTACCTAAACTCCAAAATATTTGAAATGTTGAATAATATGAATGATGAAATACTTGATGATGAGTCCCTAGCTAGAATACTTCTAAGTATATGAGTTGAGTGACCTAGTGGACGGTTTCCTTGAAAGTTTTGAACCCTAGATTTCCTATTAAAGATCTAACCCTAGAGAAAGAGGCAATTGAATAATTGATGCTTGATATATATGTGAGGGAGATGTCCCAAGACCTAAGATGATGTATATGATGTGTGATATCCATGATGAGCCTCATACTCGGGTTAGTAGTTGTATATAAAGGAATCTAGTGGTTACCCTTAAGATGGGTAGAAATTTATGTTACGGGTAGAAAATTGTGGTTAACATGTCTTGTTGGACACATATATGTCTTAGCTTCAGTGGCTTGAGGCTCTTTCTAGATACAAGTGAGAAGGATTACAAAACCTCGATATTGATGACAATTTTGTTCCTCGAATGATGCTTGATACATGAAATATCTCACTTATGTTTAAAAACTGATATATGCTAGATGATCACTCACATAACATGAAATCATACTATATAAGACGTAGCCTTGAAATCATGAAATTGATATGATGTTGTCATAAGATCTTAGCCTGAATAATCAGGGGTAACGTGCCTAATCTCATACTCAAACGATCAACTCGATATGACAATACTCTTGGAGTCATAACTCAGATGAACATGATGAATAAATTGTTTAATTTTAGATTTAAAAGTAAAAATAATGAACATAATTGATTAGAGTTGGTGGAAATTTTGGGGAAAACATAAATATGCATGAAATCTAGTATAATGATGAGATATACACATTTAGTGAGGATGAAATTTAGAAGTCATAATTGAGTACATGTCCCTTTGTGAATTTATAACCTAGATTTTGATGATACACCTTGTTCCCATATGAAATTATGAATACGAACCATAATTCAAGGATACTAGGGATGGGTAAACCCTGATGCCATGATGATGTCACGTTATGAAGGAACAGTAAGTGATATGTATATAATCAGGATGAGTACATCCTTGACTACGATAGCCTAGTGTGCATCCCATTGTGCGGAATACCTTGAAAATCATGGTGGAATACCTAGACCCGATGGTTTTACCCTGACTCTTGTTTATGATCCTGGATAAATTTCGAGGACGAAATTTCATGTAAGGAGGGAAGGATGTGACAACCTTAATTTCCTCTCTCTTCTTTTGTACTACTCCTCTCTCATCAAGTGTCCCTTATTCAATTTGATATTAAATACATAATTGGATAGTTGTTCCAATTTGGTGACTACCATGATCAATTTTGCAATGTGTGACTTTAATTTGTACTTTTAACTAAGTATCTCACTATTACCATGTCACCTTCTTGTATCTAGTTTTAAATATCAACACCTTGATATTTTTTCTTTCTAATATGCACCACATTGTAGTGGATTCAATTACAAATCCAACGGCACAAAAATCACCCTAATCGGACCTTTGTAGCATGAGTTATGCAAGCTTGAAGATGCTTTGATTTACCTTGATTTTATGTACCCTTTTCTCTATTGGGCTGGCCTACATAGGCCCAAATCCGCACGTGGCCCATTTTCCTGTTCCCTCATCCCTTTCCTCTTTAGGAAACCAGTGAGGTGACTGGAAAAAGGAAGGATTCTCCGCCTCCACCCAGTTGAGTAACGGAAGGGAACCATGTCTCACAACCCTAACTTGTTTCTTATAAACCCCCTCCCATCTAACCCTAGGCTCCCCTTCCTTACCTCTCCTTGATTTTGCTTTCCCTGCAAGTCGCCGCACTCATCTTCTCCCCATCATGTACAGACTGGCGCCATGCCAAGATGTTGCTCGAGCCGTCCCTTCTTGCTGTCATCGAAGGTGCAAAGGGGCGGGGGTTGGGGACGAACCCTAGGATCAGGGTCGTAGGCGGCGCCCTCTAGACTCCAACCACCTGGATCGGCCATCTCCTCGGCTCCTGCAACCGCTTCAATGTCAGAAAGCAAAGGGGGAAGTGTCCCCTGTTCGTGTGTTGTTCAGGTTGCAACCAAGCAGGGTCGCGGGAGATCGGTGCAATGTCGAGCTCGGGGTCCGTGACCTCACGTCTGCGGTGGGTGGCGGGCGAGGGAAAGCCATCTTCGTGGGTGGATCCCTTGGAGCGGTGGTAGCCGGCGGCGCTATCGGCAGATGGCTCCCCTATTCTAGCCCCAGAATAGAGGAATCGCGAGGAAGGGGAAGACCGCCCGATTGGGCTTGGACCAGCAAGGCCAAGGCCCAGTCAAGGGACAAGACTGAATCTGTAGCAAAAATAAGGTATTGTTCCCCTTTTTATAGACCAATTCTTGGAAATATGATAATTCCTAGACCCTAAGTCCAAAATGCACGAACAAATATATCATATTGATCCTCTCAAAAAGATTTACAACATGAGCTTATTTCCAGACCCCGAATCTTCTTCTAGTTTCATTATTTTGCTAAGGATGTAACCTTTGACTACTTTGAATATGCTTAATGCATGATTATGATTAATGATTGGATTTTGATGCTCAATCTACCCCGATCCTTAAAATCAGTACTTGTGATATATACTTGAACTAAATGTAGGTCCTACTCTCCCCATTGCTCATCATGACCCTTTTTGTACATATGTGCTTAGTTTGGACTTTAATGATAAACGTTACCCCAAATTGCTAATCTTGTTGCTAATGGACATCCACCTAATCTTGATATATGTTTTCTTACGACCTTATATTTCTGATCTAGATCATCTTTTAAACATAGACCTCTTGACTCGATGAATCATGATCTAGGGTGCCCGATTGTGAGTCTTTTGACCCTAGAATACATGTAAATGCCTTAAACCTTGTTATGATCATAGAAAGTGTATGGAACGTCATAATGACATGGAACTTGAACCACACTCCTATGATGACCTCTAGATCAATACAATATCATATAATGAACCAATAAGAAACTTGGAACCCATCTTGGCCAAAACTTTAAAATGCATCTAATTTGGGTTAATGATAATAATCTAATGCATATATGTAATCTTATTCTTAATCAGGTTTGGCATGTGGCTAGATGGTAATGGACGTGTTAAGTTAAGAATCTCTGAATCAGGTATGGGCCTTATCTAGTTATATGACTACCGCTTTCTTGCTTGAAAAGACATATATTATATGCTGGTTTGTCTATTTTCTCAAATATTGACATGTAGTATTACTATGTCATACTCGATGTTTGCTTCGTCTGTTTTATAACTTGAACACATATATATATGGAACTCCATTATAATATTGTTGATAAAGGGCTCTTGGTTACGACCTTGAGGTCCCTCTCGTATAAAAGGGTTAGCTAAGCTTGAGCACCCTTACGGACCCTTCCGACGGGAAGTTGGTCAAAGGCCTTTAACATGTTTGATATTGTTGGTATAATGGAGTGAAATGACATAAAATATGATTTCGCGTTGGTTAAACAATTAACATGATTATGCTTGTTCATTTAGTCTTGAAATCTTTTCAAAATTATGCAAAGCTTATATATATGTGTATCTTTCAGCCCCATACTCAACACCTCGTGTGTTGACCCATTTCTCGTATGTTGTTTTTAGGTTCAGAGATGGCTAGAAGGTTGATGGGCTTGGTGAGCTATGCTAGGTGTACTTTTTGTAAGATCC
Source organism: Alisma plantago-aquatica (assembly GCA_963693085.1). Classification (NCBI taxonomy): domain Eukaryota; kingdom Viridiplantae; phylum Streptophyta; class Magnoliopsida; order Alismatales; family Alismataceae; genus Alisma; species Alisma plantago-aquatica. The sequence continues at coordinate 12,295,303 of OY856414.1, read as the reverse complement.
AGATATAGTATACATGAGCAGACTTGTACAAAGTGACTCTTGAACATGTAATTCAAATCATGTAATATAAATATGTTTCTTAATATATATATTGTTGATTGTTGAGATTATGTTGGTGCCTTTATCTTGTTATCTGTTCATGTGTGCTAAGCTTTACGCTTCCGCATTTTGCCTTTGGTATACGTTTGGTTCATGGGACTAGGATTCCGGTTCCATGACAGATGGTATCAGAGCATGAACAGTAACTACACCAAACATTGCTCACATGAAACACAAACTAAACTCACCTTACATCTCAACCCTAGGAACTTAATGTAATATCCTTGTGGATTAGGTTGACTTAGCCTCTAGGTTAGAACCTAGATGTTCTAGAACTAGGTGTAGACTTGTGTAAGTTACCTCCCTAGACATGATTCGCGACATGTGCTTAGGATGTCTACATAAGTGTGCACCATGTTTTTACTAGTTCTCTAGGTATCATGATACTAGATTGCCTAATGAGTGTGGTAACTCGTTTTAGTTTTGGTTTTATTCGAATGGAGTATGGTGGTTTTCATCGAATGTTTCAACATTGGAGAAAATCTATTTCAAGTACTAGTATATGTACCTATAAAAATGTTACCACACCCAGAAAGGCAGTGAGTGTCTATGTAACCTAAGAGAAAGAGATGTAACATCAAGTCTAGATGAGAGAGTTTAGATGATAGTGATAATCTCTAGAGTTGTCTAGAGCCATGATATAGGTTAGGCAAGTGAACAACCTAGAAACCTAAGATGATGATTATGATATTGATGATGATGTTGATGTTTTATAGGACCCAAGATGTTTGAGGAAGGTTAAGTATGTTTGACGATATGAGATGAGTTTGACCATGCAACCCTAGCTAAACCTAGCACCTTGTAAGATACATACCACTTGGTTGATGTGCTAAACATAGCTAGTGGGTGGACATGCTTGCTTGTACCTAGTCTTGTATGTGTGGAGATATGATATATGGTTCGAGACCAACACGGGCCTCAATCTCTTTACAAAGGAAGGCCTCTAGCATGGGACATATGAATAGGAAGACATGTTGATATGAGTTGACCCGTACCGGGAAAAGGTTAGAGTACCTAAACTCCAAAATATTTGAAATGTTGAATAATATGAATGATGAAATACTTGATGATGAGTCCCTAGCTAGAATACTTCTAAGTATATGAGTTGAGTGACCTAGTGGACGGTTTCCTTGAAAGTTTTGAACCCTAGATTTCCTATTAAAGATCTAACCCTAGAGAAAGAGGCAATTGAATAATTGATGCTTGATATATATGTGAGGGAGATGTCCCAAGACCTAAGATGATGTATATGATGTGTGATATCCATGATGAGCCTCATACTCGGGTTAGTAGTTGTATATAAAGGAATCTAGTGGTTACCCTTAAGATGGGTAGAAATTTATGTTACGGGTAGAAAATTGTGGTTAACATGTCTTGTTGGACACATATATGTCTTAGCTTCAGTGGCTTGAGGCTCTTTCTAGATACAAGTGAGAAGGATTACAAAACCTCGATATTGATGACAATTTTGTTCCTCGAATGATGCTTGATACATGAAATATCTCACTTATGTTTAAAAACTGATATATGCTACATTATCACTCACATAACATGAAATCATACTATACAAGACGTAGCCTTGAAATCATGAAATTGATATGATGATGTCATAAGATCTTAGCCTGAATAATCAGGGGTAACGTGCCTAATCTCATACTCAAACGATCAACTCGATATGACAATACTCTTGGAGTCATAACTCAGATGAACATGATGAATAAATTGTTTAATTTTAGATTTAAAAGTAAAAATAATGAACATAATTGATTAGAGTTGGTGGAAATTTTGGGGAAAACATAAATATGCATGAAATATAGTATAATGATGAAATATACACGTTTAGTGAGGATGAAATTTAGAAGTCATGATTGAGGACATGTCCCTTTGTGAATTTATAACCTAGATTTTGATGATACACCTTGTTCCCATATGAAATTATGAATACGAACCATAATTCAAGGATACTAGGGATGGGTAAACCCTGATGCCATGATGATGTCACGTTATGAAGGAACACTAAGTGATATGTATATAATCAAGATGAGTACATCCTTGACTACGATAGCCTAGTGTGCATCCCATTGTGTGGAATACCTTGAAAATCATGGTGGAATACCTAGACCCGATGGTTTTACCCTGACTCTTGTTTATGATCCTGGATAAATTTCGAGGACGAAATTTCTTGTAAGGAGGGAAGGATGTGACAACCTTAATTTCCTCTCTCTTCTTTTGTACTACTCCTCTCTCATCAAGTGTCCCTTATTCAATTTGATATTAAATACATAATTGGATAGTTGTTCCAATTTGGTGACTACCATGATCAATTTTGCAATGTGTGACTTTAATTTGTACTTTTAACTAAGTATCTCGCTATTACCATGTCACCTTCTTGTATCTAGTTTTAAATATCAACACCTTGATCTTTTGTCTTTCTAATATGCACCACATTGTAGTGGATTCAATTACAAATCCAACGGCACAAAAATCACCCTAATCGGACCTTTGTAGCATGAGTTATGCAAGCTTGAAGATGCTTTGATTTACCTTGATTTTATGTACCCTTTTCTCTATTGGGCTGGCCTACATAGGCCCAAATCCGCATGTGGCCCATTTTCCTGTTCCCTCATCCCTTTCCTCTTTAGGAAACCAGTGAGGCGACTGGAAAAAGGAAGGATTCTCCGCCTCCACCCAGTTGAGTAACGGAAGGGAACCATGTCTCACAACCCTAACTTGTTTCTTATAAACCCCCTCCCATCTAACCCTAGGCTCCCCTTCCTTACCTCTCCTTGATTTTGCTTTCCCTACAAGTCGCCGCACTCATCTTCTCCCCATCCTGTACAGACTGGCGCCATGCCAAGATGTTGCTCGAGCCGTCCCTTCTTGTTGTCATCGAAGGTGCAAAGGGGTGGGGGTTGGGGACGAACCCTAGGATCAGGGTCATAGGCGGCGCCCTCTAGACTCCAACCACCTGGATTGGCCATCTCCTCAGCTCCTGCAACCGCTTCAATGTCGAAAAGCAAAGGGGGATGTGTCCCCTGCTCGTGTGCTGTTCAGGTTGCAACCAAGCGGGGTCGCGGGAGATCGGCGCAATGTCGAGCCGGGGGTCCGTGACCTCACGTCTGCGGTGGGTGGCGGGCGAGGGAAAGCCATCTTCGTGGGCGGATCCCTTGGAGCGGTGGTAGCCGGTGGCGCTATCGGCAGATGGCTCCCCTGTTCTAGCCCCAGAACAGAGGAATCGCGAGGAAGAGGAAGACCGCCCGATTGGGCTTGGACCAGCAAGGCCAAGGCCCAGTCAAGGGACAAGACTGAATCTGTAGCAAAAATAAGGTATTGTTCCCCTTTTTATAGACCAATTCTTGGAAATATGATAATTCCTAGACCCTAAGTCCAAAATGCACGAACCAATATATCATATTGATCCTCTCGAAAATATTTACAACATGAGCTTATTTCCAGACCCCGAATCTTCTTCTAGTTTCATTATTTTTCTAAAGATGTAACCTTTGACTACTTTGAATATGCTTAATGCATGATTATGATTAATGATTGGATTTTGATGCTCAATCTACCCCGATCCTTAAAATCAGTACTTGTGATATATACTTGAACTAAATGTAGGTCCTACTCTCCCTATTGCTCATCATGACCCTTTTTGTACATATGTGCTTAGTTTGGACTTTAATGATAAACGTTACCCCAAATTGCTAATCTTGTTGCTAATGGACATCCACCTAATCTTGATATATGTTTTCTTACGACCTTATATTGCTGATCTAGATCATCTTTTAAATATAGACCTCTTGACTCGATGAATCATGATCTAGGGTGCCCGATTGTGAGTCTTTTGACCCTAGAATACATGTAAATGCCTTAAACCTTGTTATGATCATAGAAAGTGCATGGAACGTCATAATGACATGGAACTTGAACCACACTCCTATGATGACCTCTAGATCAATACAATATCATATAATGAACCAATAAGCAACTTGGAACCCGTCTTGGCAAAAACCCTAAAATGCATCTAATTTGGGTTAGTGATAATAATCTAATGCATATATGTAATCTTATTCTTAATCAGGTTTGGCATCTGGCTAGATGGTAATATACGTGTTAAGTTAAGAATCTCTGAATCAGGTATGGGCCTTATCTAGTTATATGACTACTGCTTTCTTGCTTGAAAAGACATATATTATATGCTTGTTTGTCTATTTTTTCAAATATTGTCATGTAGTATTACTATGTCATACTCGATGTTTGCTTCGTCTGTTTTATAACTTGAACACATATATATATGGAACTCCATTATAATATTGTTGATAAAGGGCTCTTGGTTACGACCTTGAGGTCCCTCTCGTATAAAAGGGTTAGCTAAGCTTGAGCACCCTTACGGACCCTTCCGACGGGAAGTTGGTCAAAGGCCTTTAACATGTTTGATATTGTTGGTATAATGGAGTGAAATGACATAAAATATGATTTTGCAATTGTTAAACAATTAACATGATAATTCTTGTTCATTTAGTCTTGAAATCTTTTCAAAATTATGCAAAGCTTATATATATGTGTATCTTTCAGCCCCATACTTAACACCTCGTGTGTTGACCCATTTCTCGTATGTTGTTTTTAGGTTCAGAGATGGCTAGAAGGTTGATGGGCTTGGTGAGCTATGCTAGGTGTACTTGTTGTAAGATCCAGATATAGTATACATGAGCAGACTTGTACAAAGTGACTCTTGAACATGTAATTCAAATCATGTAATATAAAGATGTTTCTTAATATATATATTGTTGATTGTTGAGATTATGTTGGTGCCTTTATCTTGTTATCTGTTCATGTGTGCTAAGCTTTACGCTTCCGCATTTTGCCTTTGGTATACGTTTGGTTCATGGGACTAGGATTCCGGTTCCGTGACAGGCCTTCAATTATTTTATTTATTTTTGCATTAATTTGGGATAAAGTTCCATTTATGCTTAAATCTTGATTATTTTAATATCAAGATTCTCTCTCCTTCAAAGTAGCTCAAATGAGATACCCCTCTCATTTTCTTGCCTCTACAAGATGCCATGAATATTAAGGACCTTATTGAAGTGGTAAATTGCATATTGAACCCTAGGTTTTGGGTAAATTGCACATTACACCAAAACTAGGTTTTAATGCACAAACATTGCTTTTTTGTGTGAAGGAAACAGCTCAAAATCATTCAAAACAAGCCATACGGCATCTACAAGATAGTAATCTCACACCAAAGTACCAAACATGACTCCTTTGAGAGACCGACATACCACACAGGCTCAGATTGGGAAGCGGTAGGTAAATTACATGCATGAACCCTCTACGTTGTGGCTGTCCAAAGCAGCTATCAATAAGGGAAACCTTCAATCTGCACAAGCCCTTGAGGATATCAGAGAAGGAGGTAGCAGTACACCCAACAGAGATCACCAACTCATACATGCTTAAGCCCACCAGAATGACGTGAGTTCGACCAGAACTACAACCAGCTAGACGCCTACAACAAAACGCAACAACACAGAAAAGAAAGCAATGCAGACAAAGCAAAAACTCACACAGACAAAAGACCAAACAGATAGAGTGCAACCCAGGCAATGGGCGGACTGACGACCAAAACCCAGAAGGTCAAGCGCAGATAGAAGGGGGACCTTGGTGGGTGAAGGGTGGGGGTAGGGAAAGCGCGGGGAACCCCACCACCACTCACAAACCACCTCGACATTCCCTCCACACTCAAGCAAAAGCTTGAGGAGGACGAAGAAGGCCGCAGGGTGGTAAATTGCATATTGAACCCTAGGTTTTGGGTAAATTGCACATTACACCAAAACTAGGTTTTAATGCACAAACATTGCTTTATCAACTCTTTCTTGGTACTCAGGCTTTCACTAGCCTTACCTCTGCATCATCTTCATTCCCATGATGCTTTAACACATGAGGAACATATTAGCATGTAACATTTGCAAATTAACCCCTCAACTTGGGTAAATTGCACTTTAGTCCAACACAAGCAATACATTATTTTCAACATTATTCAAAATGGACTAAACTGAAATACAAGTTCCTCTTGAGCCTTAATTACTTCTCAAAAGACAATATTAAGCCTATAATTATCTTTCTTAAGCAAAACACCTAGGGTTAAAGCATAACCCAGGTCAGGGATGTTATAGTAACAAAGACATATACAATACATATCTATACAACCATGGCCTACTTCCTAAGCTCATGTAGATATATAAGATCTACAAAACTGTAAGGGCCCTGACCTTCATTTTGGGCTTACCCTGTTTGTTTTTCCTAAACCTTGTGCTTGGTTGCTTGCTAATCACCTTTAGTAGTGATTAGGGTTTGCTTGTGCTTTGTTGAGAGTTAGAGGTGCTACTTGCAAAATAACCTGAGATTGGGTTGGAGAGAAAGTTTGTCACCTTGAGAGATGCCTTTCTCTCTCTTTGCTTCCTCTAGGGTTGAGAGGAAGGTTTGGGTTCGTGCCTTGAGTTGTCTTGTGCTTGGTTGAGCTCTTTTGGGCCTTGTTTTCCCTTGTTTGGGCCTTGCCTTGCTTGGTTGAGCCCTGTATCGGGCAAGGATGCTTTGTGTCTGTGGCATACAACTCATGAAAAACATAATTAACTAATGCGGAAGCATTCACTAAGCAGCGGATTACCAAAAATCACTAAAAATTAAAACCTTTTTTATCTAGAGATCCAATAAAGGAAAACTTTCTCACATAGAACCAAAGTAACACATTTACATTCTTGTTCGAAGGTACATATTCTGTATCATCTCTTTCTGAGAATTACAAGAATTAACTGTCCTATCAAGCTAAATACAGGCAGTATAAAAATCTCGAGGCATTGAGCCAAAATCTCGAAAGCACTAACTACTACTCCGAGGACCTGAGAGTACAGAGACGACACATAGGACTCTTATCTACATCTATACAAGGTACAACATCCAGTGTCTCCACCTGAGACTTTACTGTTGTCCCTACTGTTGTTGCTGATGTCCTTCACCTACTGAAGGGTTCCTGCCTCCTCGTCTGCGTCCACCTAAAAATGTGGTTCCCACGGGGGTGAGACAATTGTAAATTGCCCCAGCGAGAGATATAACTCTCCGCCAGTAACATTATTATTGCAGCTTAATAAGTTAAATATGCACAGAGGAATCATATTTGTTTGGCAGCAGTTAATTCAATGTGTAACATATTAGAATATCATTTTCATCTTAAACATTACAACTATAACTTGAAAGAGAAACATGTCACTTATTCATTAAGGAATATGAAGAACATGTATAACATTTATTCACTACAGAATCATTACCACAGCATTAACTTTCTTCAGGCTTAGATCATATATCTAAAGCCTGGCATTGTCATTGTAGAGTCATGGCCTATAGCCATACTCTTTTCACAAAGTGTTGGGATCTTAATCCCTCAACTCACCAAGTACATTTCCTCTTCTTAACAAGTTCATCATCATGATTATAACATCTGGGTATCTGAACCCATATCTCACCATAGGATACTTATTACAACTTGTTAGGTAACTTTTACCTTCAGATCATCTGTCCAAAGACATCATAATTCTTGCTATACAATGTATTTTACATAGTACACAAAGCTCAATGATTCTTACTACACAAAGCATATGAAAGCTTATAAAGCCTATAAAACATTCTCAATAAATAAGCATCATAGCCCATACCTGGCTATGCTTCTCATCTCATCATCCCTGCATGATTAGTATTCATGGTAACAATTATAATGATTTCATATCAGTATCATTCAACACTAAGTAGTGTCATCCCTTTTTAGGGTTCATGATTTCTCTTTCACATCAGTACCATACAACACTAAGTAATACCATTGTTCCCTCTTTAGGGTTCATGGTTTCTCTTTTATATCAGCACCCTTCGTTAGGGTTTTCCATAAATAACCACTCGGGTTCTTAAGATCATATTATTAATTATCAGCCTTATTCCATAGCTTCTCAAAGCTAGAAAACCAACAATAGATATCATAAGTATTCAAACATACTTATATATCCTCGTCATTCATCATTGAAGGTGTTATCAACACAAAGTATGAGTTTCTCTCTCATCCTTATCAGAATATGATTGTATCATAGTCTATTGATTTGGATTAACCTTTTCATAAGGCATGTTAGCCTATACTTAACAAAGTACATTACATCTCAATGTAACAATTGTCATGACACATTTCATGTGTCATCTATTCCAATTATAATGGACTTATAACACATCATGGTATATCAGAATTGGGGTGTTGGATGTGATATCTATCATATCTTGATGTATCACTTCCCTCAACACCTTCATCTTACTTGAGTTTATTCACTTATCATCTCATAAACATATATAGTTTTCTCCTAGAATCACTCTTCATTAGAGTTTCACATAACATTCTTCTATATCAGGGTTTCACCTAGTATTATGTGAAATTAAGGTTTCACAACACATCACCCAGTGTTAAGGTTTCACATTAGCATTAATAGCACTACCCTATATTAGGGTTTCATATACCTTTATCCCATTTTAGGGAATTAGGGTTTACCATTCACATCCAAGTGGGGTTTCTCTTTCCTCATACCCAAATTATGGTTAGGAAATACAATTCCCATTAAATTAGGGTTTCCTTCATTGTTACACTAAGCTAGGGTTACATCTTCACCCTAGATTTATAATAACACTCAGCTTTGCCCTAGATTAGGGTTTCACACATAGCTTTACTCTAATTAGGTTTTCACACATAGCATTGCTCTAATTAGGGTTTCACACATAGCATTACTCTAATTAGGATTTCACACATAGCATTGCTCTAATTAGGGTTATGGCTCATTGATTAGGGTTTCATGATCTCATTATTATGGATCAAACCCTTATCACATAGTTTACTCATCATGAGAGAATTAGGGCTTAATTATATAAGCATTCATCCCTCTCATTCTCTCTCTCATCCTATTTAGGATGTTAACTACTCCAAGATCAATCTAGGTCAACTCTTCACTTGAGTACACATAGCTAGGGTTAACCTTCACAATCATCATGGGTCTACATCTTGAATAATCACATAGCTTATTGACCTTTGATCATATTAGATGTCCAAATGGTCTAATCAATTAAACCATCAATTATATAAGGAATTCAAAAGAATTGATCAATTAAACTTTCAATTCCACAAAATGATCAATTGGGTTAACCATTGAAATCTTCAAATGCATTAAGTATCTAAATAGGTTCACCATATTGGACCTTTAATTACATGAGATATTCAAATTGATTAACCATGTTGATCTTCACAAAGTTAATTACTTAGACCCTCAATTATCTTGGTTCTCATACATCAATTGATTGAAAACCATTTGAACAAGTTGTACTTGAAATCAATTAGACAAAGTAGGTATTGAAACTGTTTGCACTTTGGGTCTCCAAACGGTTTGAGATCGTTTGGTCCCAAACAGTCTTGAGACCGTTTGGAATCAAACGGTCTTGAGACCGTTTGGACCAAACCCTCTCAAAACCTCATGGACCAAAAAGGCACTTCAACACTCAATCGACTCAATGTTTCAATCCATGAACCAATTATAAATTGAACCACTAGAGAATTCATCAATGGGACCACTGGATCATCATTCAATTAGACCTTCAATTTAGGTTTTTGAACCCAATTGAACTAGGTTTGATAATCAAGAAACCATCACTTAGGGTTTGAAATCGAGAATCCATCAATGGTTGACATTGTGGAATCAAATCAATTGAAATCAATGAACTATCATCATCACATGATGTGACCTGACCTCAAACGGTCTTGGATGACCACCAAACGGTATTGAGACCATTTGGTTGATCTCCAAATGGTCTTGATACCGTTTTCCCATTCCATCATCAAAAACCATGACATCCAATTTGGGTTTTGAACCATTGGATCGATTATCAAATCAGCACTTAGTTGCAAATAAATTTGGTTCCTTTGGACCTTCAAACACTTAGCCATACTTAACCCTAAACCTCCAAACGATCTTGGGTGAGACCGTTTGGGTGATCCCCAAACGGTCTTGAAATTGTTTGGGTCAATCAACCCAAAACATCATCTCAATCAGTTTCAAAATCAGCACTTAGCCGATTAGGGTTTGCAATTAAGGAATCATTCACAATTGAATCCTTCAAGATCAACCAATTGAAACCATTGGATCAAGATCCAAGAACCACAACATATATCTTCAAATGGTCAACCATCTCAAATGGTCAACCATCCCAAACGGTCTTGGAACCCAAACCACCAAATGGTTTGCAAACCGTTTGGTCACCAAACAGTTTGGTGAAACCATTTGGACCCAACATTGAAACCGTTTGCCCTAGATATTTGGGGAGGTGTGTGCTTATGATGATGTCATCATCATCAAGCTCCAAACTCACGAAATATTCTGTGATTTCCATGGAGATTGCATCAATCAACCAAACTTAGTTTTGGAAATGTAGAAATGATCACCAATTGATAAGGAATTGATTGCAATAATAAAATCAAGGGTTCAAGTTATAAAACCCACCTCCAATTGAGCTCCAAAGCTCCAAGATCACGGCAACAATGGTGGATGAAGCTCCTTTCACTTTTCCAAGGGTCGTCCTCAAGCTTTGAGTGAAAGGAATTGGTTAGAATTGAAGAGGGGATCGAGTTATGAAGAATTCATACATTGATTTTCAATTTTCACCATGGATTCAAGGTGAAAGGAGGTCAAGAACCTTACCAACAGGTTGGGGGTCGTCCTCCTTCTCCTCCACAGATCCTTAGTCGTTTTCCAAGCAAGGGAAAAGAAAAGAATCCGAAAAATCCTTTGTTTTGGCTTGGAAAGGATACTTTTATAAGAAAATTGATGAGAGAGAAAATCTCTTATAAAAGTCTATTAATTCCAAAATTGTTGCCACAACTCCCCCCTTGTTTTATTACATGAAAAGACATCTCTATACCACCCAGATCCCTTCCATTATCCAATAATTAAGGGAAAAGAAATTAAGCACCTTAACCCTTATAATAAGAATATCCATATGTTAGTGGAAATTCTTTTCCTTATAATAATGGTGAGTGGGATTTCACCTCCTTAGGATATGCTCGTGCCTTTGCAAGGCCTTAGGATAATCCAAACACATCTGAATCCAACCATTTTAATTTTGGTTGAAGGCCCTTTAATTAATACATTCATGTTTGCCCTAAATTGAATTAGGGTTTCAATTAGGATTAAATCTTGATTATTTTAATATCAAGATTCTCTCTCCTCCAAATTAATTCAAATGAGGCGCCCCTCTCATTTTCTTTTCTCTACATGATGCCAAGAAACATTAGGGACCTTATTGAAGTGGTAATTTGTATATTGAACCCTAGGTTTTGGGTAAATTACACATTACACCAAAACTAGGTTTTAATGCACAAGGATTACTTTTCAAGCTTAATCTTGGTGCCTAAGCTTGTGAAGACCATACCACTACATCATATTCATTCTTATGATGTCTCAACATCAGCGGAACATCTTAGCATGCAACATTTACAATTTAACCCCTCAACTTGGGTAATTTGCACTTTAGTCCAAAATAAGCAAACATTGCTTCAACATTGCTCAATCAGGACCAAAATTGAAACATAAGTTTCTCAGGAGCCCTAATTACTTTTCCCAAGATAATATTAAGTGTCTACTCAACCTTATTAGGCAAAACATCTAGGGTTAAAATATAACCCAGGTCATGGATGTTACAGTGTCGGCCAGGGGGTATCACCCATGGTGGTGTGTCGGCCATGGGAGGTGGTGTGTCGGCCTTTGACCTTTGTTGACCTCCTTGCCTTGTTTGTGTCACCTAGCTTGGACATGTGGTCGATCCTTGGTTGAGTTGTGGCATGGCATGTGCATGTGTTTTCCAAGGTGGTTAAACGTGTGGACAAGTGTCCCTTGGTAAGGTGACACCTTGCCTTGGTTTAAACTTGACCCTCATTTATATATGCCTTGCCTTTCTCTTCCTTGGGAACCCTTTAGCTCTTTTGTTGCTCTCCCCTCCTTGTGTGCACGACTCAACTTCCTTGGAGAGCTTGGTGGCTAACACTTTCCCCTTGGTGGAGATCTCTTCTTCTTCCTCTAGCTTGGTGGACGAACCCTAGGTGGGTCTTGTTCTTTGGTAAGCATCTTCCCTCTCTCGTTAGCATCTTCTTCTCCATCTTGCCTACCCTTCGGCCATGGTGGTTATGATCCTTGTTCCTTTTCTTGAGGTGGCCAAAAGTGGTGTGCTTGGAGCTAGGATCTTGAAGCTTGGAGCTTTGGAGCTTGAGGAGTTTGCTTAAGGCAGGTTACATAACTTCTAACCCTAGCTATACTACCTTCTTTATGTTGCATGTTTCATACATGTTGATGATCGGCCATTGCATGTTATGTTTCTTGCTCTAATATATGTCGTTGACCTTATGGATATAGTGAGCATGATGTTGTTGATGGGTTACAAACCTTTGGATCTAGTTGGCCGAACCACAGTTTAGGGTTTTCTTTGGTAGCAACACCCCTTTCTCTCCTTGGTCTAGAGAAGTGAGTTTGAGCTCTAGTAATGCAGGCAATTCCCCTCTCTCGTTTTAGTTGAGAGGTGAGTCTACATTCTAGTTGCTTGGGCAACACCCTCCTCTCACCATGGATTTGAGAGGTGAGCTTTTGAGTAGATGATGACCTATGTTGAGATGGATCCTTGTGGTTGCTCTATTTGTGATAGAGGTTGTGCAAAACCCTTCTCTCTTGGTTGTTGAGAGGTGAGCCGATCTTCTTGATCAATTAGGGTTTGGTGCCTTTGTGCTTAAGGTTGAAGATGACCTTATAGGGTTGTTCCTTGCACGATATGCCATGGAGTAATGCTGCCTAATAACCTTCTTGTTTTGGGTTGTAACCTTGGTCGTTACACCTAGTTGGGGTTTGGTTGGTGCTCGATATGGTTCCCTTGGTCGACACTTAGTGGAGATGAAGCTTGGGCATTACACCTTGAGATTGTGCTCTGAGCGACACACTCTGAAGTAAGGTTTCACGATTCCCCCTGCCTTGTGTTGGTCTTGGCCGATATGCTTTGTTGAGCCTTGGTGGCCTGATGCCCGGTATGCCTTAGCCGAGATGACCCTTGTCTTGGATGTGCTTTGACCGATATGATGTCTAATAGCTTTCCTTGTGTTGGGCAATATGAAGTACTCTTGTGATGCCCGATATGATGGTTGTATAGAGAACCCTAGATGGTGCCTTAGTGGTGGCCGATATGAGTAGCTTGACCTAGATGGACAATAGGTTTGTGTCGTACATGGGGTTGTGTTGCCTGATGCACCCCTAGTGGAGTTGGTAGAGATGCTGCTTGTTTAGCCATCTGGTCCATGCATGATATGGCACCTTGGGTGATAGGGTGCCCTGGTCGATATGAAGGACTCTTGGACGATATGGACAAGGTTGGATGATGGGGCGCCTTGGGCGCTATGCCTTCGGCCGTTATGGTCTTTGTTGAGGGTTAGCCGATAGAGAAACCCTAACCCTAACCTTGATCTTTTTGTGTGATAGTCCTTTGGCCGATAGCATCTGCTGATGCACGTTTCATCCTTAGGACTGGTTGCCCAACACCTTGTGAGCTAGTTGCATGATAGGTTGAGGTGTGGTTGGTCGATATGATGGCACAAGTGCTCTGGGGTTTGGAACCCTAGTCGTTACACCCCTTCGTGAGGGTTGGCGCTGCTCGCCATACCTATAGTGAGGGTTGCATTAGCTTTGGTAAGGGTTCTGATAACCTGCAAAGTATATAGTTGATAGTTCTCTATTAATAATGATAATACAAGTGACATGATGTGATCACCTTGAATCCTGCAAATATGATGATGAGTTTAAATGATAGGTTGTGAACCAGGAAGCTTGGAAGCATATGATGTTGCTTCACATGATGGTGTGACACATGCCTATGATCACAAGTATGGGGCATGAGCTATGTTTATGATTAATGATAAAACTATGACTTCTACAACTTATGTGTAATATACTTATGGATGTTGTTTCATACTTGGTAGCATGATAATTCTATTAATCCATGATGGCTTCAATTATCTCTATGGGTGTGTATACTAACGATGCAGGTACTTCATGTGGATTCATAGCCTGGTAAGAGCTATGAGATGTATGTACTGTAATAGCACCATGTGGTAATGAGGCAACAAGTTGATAGGTCTGAGGACCTGATAAAGGATGAGTTCCTAGTTGAGGTGTCATCCTCTGATGATGAGTTAAGGGATGCGTTCCCAGAATGCTAATGCATTATTGTGATGCCTTGAGAGGCAGCAGTTGATATCATGAGGGATTGAGGTCCCATGACAGTATGGTGATGGCAATAATGATGTAATCCTATATAGCTATGTTTATACTTTGATTGCCTCAACAATTGGCTTAAAATATACTAATGAATTATAGATGAACATATCATGTAGTTCACCCTGGCATAGATCCATCATCGTCAGTACTTGGTGATGGTGAAATAGGTTTATCCTGCGGGATTACCTGGAGCGCATATTGTTGAATATGCGAGGTTTCCCCTGGCCTAAAATAGGAGGGTTGAGTGCAACTGTGGTTGCAGACTCAGGATATATGGAGCATGGTGAATAGGCCCATGGATCAGGATATGTGATGATGAGCATGATGTGTTCATGGCTCGGATGAATGTACTAGCACCTATGATGAGGTGAGCTAGAGATATGGGTAGCTTGTGGAGTTGACCCAGAGGCTGAGGTTGTAACATCCCTGACTTGGGTTATGTGTTAACCCTAGATGTTTTTCCTAATAAGGTTGAGTAGATGCTTAATCTTATCTTGAGAAAAGTAATTAGGGCTCATGAGAAACTTATGTTTCAATTTTGGTCATGTTTGAACAATGTTGAAGCAATGTTTGCTTATTTTGGACTAAAGTGCAAATTACCCAAGTTGAAGGGTTAAATTGCAAATGTTTCATGATAAGATGTTCCTCTGATGTTGAGACATCATAAGAATGAATATGATGTAGTGGTATGGTTTTCACAAGCTTGGGCACTAAGATTAGGCTTGTAAAGCAGTCCTTGTGCATTAAAACCTAGTTTTGGTGTAATGTGCAATTTACCCAAAACCTAGGGTTCAATATGCAAATTACCACTTCAATAAGGTCCATAATGTTTCTTTGCATCATTTATATCAAAGAAAATGAGAGGGGCGCCTGATTTGAATTAAGTTGGAGGAGAGAGAATCTTGATACTAAAATAATCAAGATTTAATCCTAAGTGAAACCCTAATTCAAATTAGGGCAAAAATGAATGTATTAATTAAAGGGCCTTCAACCAAAATTAAAATGGTTGGATTCAGATGTGTGTGTATGAGCCTAAGGCCTTCCAAAGGCACGAGCATATCCTAAGGAGGTGAAATCCCACTCACCATTTTTATAAGGAAAAAGAATTTCCACCCAAATATGGATATTCTTATTATAAGGGTTAAGGTGCTTAATTTCTTTTCCCTTAAATCTTGGATAATGGAAGGGATGTCGGTGGGATAGAGATGACTTTTCATGTAAGAAACCAAGGGGGGAGTTGTGGCAACAATTTTGGAATTAAAAAACTTTTATAAAAGATTTTCTCTCTCATAAAAAAAGTACCCTTTCCAAACCAAAACAAAGGCTTTTTCAGATTCTTTTCTTTCCCCTTGCTTGGAAAACGACTAAGGAGCTGTGGAGGAGCAGGAGGACGACCCCCAACCTGTTGGTAAGGTTCTTGACCTCCTTTCACCTTGAATCCATGGTGAAAATCAAAAATCAATGTATGAATTCTTCATAACTCGATCCCCTCTTCAAATCTAACCAATTCTTTTCACTCAAAGCTTGAGGAAGAGCCTTGGAATAGTGAATGGATCTTCATCCACCATTGTTGTCGTGAGCTTGGCGCTTTGGAGCTCAATTGGAGGCGGGTTTTATAACTTGAACCCTTAACTTTATTGTTGCGATCAATTCCTTATCAATTGGTGATCATTTCTACATTTCCAAAATTAAGTTTGGTTGATTGATGAAATCTCCATGGAAATCACAGTAGATTTCGTGAGTTTGGAGCTTGATGATGATGACATCATCATAAGCACACACCTCCTCAAATATCTAGGGCAAACGGTTTCAATGTTGGGTCCAAACGGTTTCACCAAACCGTTTGGTGGTTTGGGTTCCAAGACCGTTTGAAATGGTTGACCGTTTGAAGATATGTGATGTAGTGCTTGGATATTGATCCAATGATTCCAATTGGTTGACCTTGATGGTTTCAAATATGATTGATTCCTTAATTGCAAACCCTAATCGGCTAAGTGCTGATTTTGAAATTGGTTGAGATGATGTTTTGGGTTGATTGAACCAAATGGTTTCAAAACCATTTGGGGATCACCCAAACGGTCTCAAGACCGTTTGGGGGTTACCCAAGACCGTTTGGAGGTCTAGGGTTAAATATGGCTAAGTGTTTGAAGGTTCAAAGGTACCAAATTGAATTGCAACTAAGTGCTGATTTGATAATCAATCCAATGGTCCAAAACCCTAATTGGATGTCATAGATTTTGATGATGGAATGGGAAAACGGTCTCAAGACCATTTGGAGATCAACCAAACGGTCTCAAGACCGTTTGGTGGTCATCCAAGACCATTTGATGTCAGGTTATATCATGTGTTGATGATAATTTATTGATTTCAATTGATTTGATTCCACAATGTCAACCATTGATGGATTCTCAATTTCAAACCCTAAGTGATGGTTTCTTGATTATCAAACCTAGTTCAATTGGGTTCAAAACCCTAAATTGAAGGTCTAATTGAATAGTGATTCAGTGGTCCAATGGTTGAATGCTTTAGTTGTTCAATTTATAATTGATTCATGGATTGAAACATTGAGTCGATTGAGTGTTGAAGTGCCTTTTTGGTCCATGCAGTTTTGAGAGGGTTTGGACCAAACGGTCTCAAGATCGTTTGAGTCCAAACGGTCTCAAGACCATTTGGGACCAAACGATCTCAAACCGTTTGGAGACCCAAAGTGCAAACGGTTTCAATACCTACTATGTTTAATTGATTTCAAGTACAACTTGTTCAAATGGTTTTCAACCAATTGATGTATGAGAACCAAGATCATTGAGGGTCTAAATATTTAATTTTGTGAAGATAAACATGGTTAATCCGTTTGAATATCTCATGTAATTGAAGGTCCAATATGGTGAACCTATTTAGATACTTAATGCATTTGAAGATTTCAATGGTTAACCCAATTGATCATTTTGTGGAATTGAAAGTTTAATTGGTCAATTCTTTTGAATTCCTTATATAATTGATGGTTTAATTGATTAGACCATTTACACATCTAATATGATCAAAGGTCAATCAGCTATGTGTGAAACCCTAATTAGAGCAAAGCTATGTGGGAAACCTAATCTAGGGCAAAGCTGAGTGTTATTATAAATCCAAGATGATGATGTAACCCTAACTTAGTGTAACAATGAAGGAAACCCTAATTTAATGGGAATTGTATATCCTAACCCTAATTTGGGTTTGAGAAAAGAGAAACCCCACTTGTATGTGAATGGTAAACCCTAATCCCTAAAATGGGATAAAGGTATATGAAACCCTAATATAGGGTTGTGCTACTAATTCTATGTGAAGTCCTATCACTGGGTGATGTGTTGTGAAATCCTAATTTCACATAATACTAGGTGAATCCTTGATATAGAAGGATGACTATGTAAAACTCTATTGGAGAATAATACTATGTGAAATCCATAAATGTATGGAATATTCTATGTTAATCCTCAAATTATAAATATGGAGAATACTATTCCTAATAATGGAATAGTGATTAAGGTTATGACAAATGTAACACCTAGAGAGATTGATAATGGATATCCTTATATTAATAGTTCCTAATTTAAGGATGAGTCCATAGTATTGGCAATAGTTGTATATTCTAAGTGAGTGACTAATGATCACTACTTTACATGATAAATGTGATGAACTAGTACATAAAGTATTAGGATGGGGAATACCCTAATACAAGCTAAGTGTATGAACTCAAGTAAGATAAAGGTGTTGAGGGAAGTGATACCTCTAGATATGATAGATATCACATCCAACACCCCAATATTGGTATACTTTGATGTGTTATAAGTCCAATATAATTGGATGAATGATACATGAGATGTGTCATGTCAATGGTTACATTGAGATGTAATGCACTCTGTTGAATGTAGGCTAGCATGCCTTATGAAAAGGTTAGTTCAAACCTATAAACTATGATGTGATCATATTCTGGTAAAGATGAGAGAGAAACTCATGCTATGTGTTGATAATTCATTTAATGAGGATTGATGAGAATAAGTAAGTATGATTGAATACTTATGATTATCCATATTGATTCCTTGCTATGTGAACTCTAATACAAAGCAATGCTATGTGAAACTCTATTACAAGTCAATGCTATGTGATTTTTAATACAAGGTAATGATATGTGAAATCCTATGACAAGTTAATGCTATGAGAACCCTAATATAGGGTATTACTATGTGAAATGCTAACACAGGGTAATACTATGTGAAGCTCAAATACAGACTAATGGGTTATGAATATAATAAGATAACCCTCGTACTGCATGATATTGATATGTAATTGTGTCATGATTACTAATTATGTAGATATGTTGAGAATATGAGCATAGCCAGGTATGGGTTAATGATGCTTTGTTATTAAGAATGTTTTATAGGCTTTATAATCCTTCATATGCTTTGTGTAGTAAGAATCATGATATCCTTGGTCAGATGATCTGAAGGTATTAAGTTACCTAATAAGTGGTAATAAGTATCCTATGGTGAGTTATGGGTTCAAATACCCAGATGCTATAATCATAATGATGAACCTGTTAAGAAATGTAATTGTGCTTGGTGAGTTGAGGAACTAAGATCCCAACACTTTGTGAAAAGAGTATGGCTACAGGCCATGACTCCACAATGACATTGCCAAGCTTTAGATATCTAATCTAAGCCTGAAGAGAGTAAATGCTATGATAATAATTCTATGGTGAACAAATGTTATACATGTTCTTCATATTCCTTAAAGGATAAGTGACATATTATTCTATCAAGTTATAACTGCAATCCTTTTGATAAGAATGATGTTCTAATCTGTTAGACATTGAATTAACTGCTGCCAAACAAATATGATTCCTTTGTGTATATTTATCTTCTTAAGCTACAATAATAATGTTACTAGCTGAGAGTTATATCTCTCACTGGGACAATTCACAATTGTCTCACCCCCGTGGGAACCACATTTTTAGGTGGACGCGGACGAGGAGGCAGGAATCCTTCAGTAGGTGAAGGACAGCAGCAGCAGCAGCAGGGACATCAGTGAAGTCTCAGGTGGAGACACTGGCTGTTATGCCTTGTATAGATGTAGATAGAGTCCTATGTGTCATCTCTGTACTCTCAGGTCCTCAGAGTAGTAGTTAATGTTTTCGAGATTTTGGCTCAGTGCCTCGAGATTTCCATACTGCCTGTGTTTAGCTTAGTAGGACAGCTGATGCTTGTAATTCACAGAAAGAGATGATACAAGATATGTACTTTTGAAAAATAGAATGTAAATGTGTTACTTTTGTTCTATGTGAGAAAGTTTTTTATTTGATGGACCTCTTGATAAAAAGGTTTTAATTTTTAGTGATTTTTGGTAATCGGTTGCTTAGTGAATGCTTCCGCATTAGTTAATTATGTTTTCATGAGTTGTATGTCACAATTAAGTGGTATCAGAGCTCTAGGTTCGCTGAGTCTACAGAGACATAGGACTAAGGTTGTAGAGTCTGTTCTAAGTGTCTTCCAGTTTATCTGATAGTATCTTCTGCTCACATAGGAGAAGAAGAACTTGAAGATGTCTAGACAACATGAAGAACATGCTACTGAGGGCAGGACCGCTGCACCAAGAGGAGGTGCAAGAGACCAGAATAGGGAAGGGCATGTACCTGAACAGCCCCATATTGACCCAGCTATGATAGAAAATCCACCCCTCCATGCTCTATTTAAGAAGTTCCTGATAGCCATAACACATATGGTAGATAGGATGCCACCACCTGCACCTAGGGTACCAACCCATTATGAGGGTTATGGAGCTGGCAAGACTTTTGAGAGACTTCGCCGGGTTGGAGCCATAGACTATGTTGGTACATCTGATCCAGCAGATGTTGATCTGTGGCTGACAGAGCTGGAAAAGGCTTTTAGGATCCTTGATATTCCTGAAGCTGAAAAAGTAAGACATGCTGTGTATCTCTTAAAAGGAAGTGCTGGTCATTGGTGGATGATAGAGGAAGATAAGAGACCAGGTGAAGAAATTGGATGGGAGGTTTTTCAATGAGAATTCATCAGTAGATACTTCCCTAAGACGTATTTAGATGATAAAATCTCTCAATTTGAAAGGATCAAACAAGGACAGATGAACGTTAGTGAATATGAAGATAAGTTCATGGAGTTGTTGCGGTTTTGTCTGCAAATGGCAGTTAGTGATGAGGAAAGAATTCGACGTTTTGAGAAGGGGTTGAACGCTGAACTAACCACTCCTGTGTCTGCTTGAGAGAATAGGGAGAGGTTTGCCACTTTTGTAGAGTCAGTAAGGAGGATAGAGAGGTTTGAAGTCGAGAAACGATAGACTAGTGATAAGAAGGTGTACACCCAGTCTCAAGAACAAAGGTCTGAAAGTTTTAAGAAGTTGAGATTTTCTGCATCGGCAGCATCATCAAGATTCCATACCCAGACACAATGGATGTCAAGTAGGGATAGGGATCATAGTAATGTTCCAAATAGAGCCTCTGACATAGCATCAACATCGGTGACTGGATCTCGTTGACATTTTGCGCCAAGAATCGGTTACCAATGTAGACAACCGGGACATCTGGCAAAGGATTGTCTAGGCGGGAACACGATGATGACTCAACCTTAGGGGCAGAGTCAGGAAGGCTCACAAGGGAGGCAATTCCCTAGTAACAATAGAGGATGTGGACAGATGTCCCAAATAGGTCAGATGAAATAGTCTTGTTTTGATATTTCATATCATGATTCTATGTGCTAAAGATATGAAAGTAGTTGTTTTTGAATTCCTCTGACTAGCCCTATAAGGACACAAAGGAGATGAGAACTTATACCTTACTCAGTGTTCTGTAAAATGTTTTATAATCTTCCCTATCTGTGTGTTGAAAGATAAAATATAGAAGTGATGCTTGGAGAAAATCTAGAAATGGAAAATTTTGTGTGTATAATGATATGAAAAGTGAGGAATATGATAGTAAATAAATTGCATACTACCTAATCTCAATACTTGTATACCCTGGCGAGGTATATGATAATTGTAGATTAAGCAAGTATGAAACTCCTAAATTGTTATCTTTTTTATTACTCTGATCAAGTAGTCATTCTGAAACAATCTAGAGAGTATAATGAAATTAAATAGGAAGAGCTAAGTGAAATTTTCCAAATAAACTACTTAGTGAACATACTCAGTGAATTTGTTCAGTGAATATCTTCAAAACAAAATACTTAGTGAACATACTTAGTGAACATACTCAGTGAACATACTCAGTGAACATACTTAGTGAACATACTCAGTGAACATACTTAGTGAACATACTTAGTGAACATACTCAGTGAATTTTCTCAGTGAATATCTTCAAAACAAAATACTTAGTGAACATACTTAGTGAACATACTCAGTGAACATACGCAGTGAACATACTCAGTGAACATACTCAGTGAACATACTTAGTGAACATACTCAGTGAACATACTCAGTGAACATACTCAGTGAACATACTCAGTGAACATACTCAGTGAACATACTTAGTGAACATACTCAGTGAACATACTCAGTGAACATACTCAGTGAACATACTTAGTGAACATACTCAGTGAACATACTCAGTGAACATACTCAGTGAACATACTCAGTGAACATACTTAGTGAACATACTCAGTGAACATACTCAGTGAACATACTCAGTGAACATACTCAGTGAACATACTCAGTGACCATACTCAGTGAGCATACTCAGTGAACATACTCAGTGAACATACTCAGTGAACATACTCAGTGAACACACTCAGTGAACATACTCAGTGAACATACTTAGTGAATATAATCAGTGAACATACTTAGTGAACATACTTAGTGAACATACTCAGTGAACATACTTAGTGAACATACTTAGTGAACATACTCAGTGAACATACTTAGTGAACATACTTAGTGAACATACTCAGTGAACATACTCAGTGAACATACTCAGTGAACATACTTAGTGAACATACTTAGTGAACATACTCAGTGAACATACTTAGTGAACATACTCAGTGAACATACTCAGTGAACATACTTAGTGAACATACTTAGTGAACATACTTAGTGAACATACTTAGTGAACATACTCAGTGAACATACTTAGTGAACATACTTAGTGAACATACTCAGTGAATATACTCATTGAACATACTTAGTGAACATACTTAGTGAACATACTCAGTGAACATACTTAGTGAACATACTCAGTGAACATATTCAGTAAACATACTCAGTGAACATACTCATTGAAACTTCTCAGTGAATATTTCCAAAACAAATTACTTGGTGAACATACTCAGTGAACCTTCTCAGTGAATAATTCCAAAACAAATTACTTAGTGAACATTGTTAGTGCACTTTCTCAGTGAATTTTCCCAAACAAACAAAGGATTGCTGAGTGAAATATCTGTGTTAGGACATATATGTTTCTCTTTCTTATTCTTAGGTGATGATAGAAGTATGTTCTTTTATGCTTCTTCCTTTTAATAATCTGAGCATCACATGTTAGGGATTTATGCTCTACATAAATATAAATATTGATAAGGTTGAATTAGTGAAAGGAACTTTGTGTGAATTATAGATCTATGGTATCTCCATAACATTAAGATGATATGTGGAGACTTGAGGGCATGATTAATGAATAATATGTCCCTCCTTTTTCCTGGGATTTTGAGGACGAAATCCTTATAAGGGGGGGATAATTTGTAACATCCCTGACCTGGGTTATGTGTTAACCCTAGATGTTTTGCCTAATAAGGTTGAGTATATGCTTAATCTTATCTTGAGAAAAGTAATTAGGGCTCATGAGAAACCTATGTTTCAATTTTGGTCCTGTTTGAACAATGTTGAAGCAATGTTTATTTATTTTGGACTAAAGTGCAAATTACCCAAGTTGAAGGGTTAAATTGCAAATGTTGCAAGATAAGATGTTCCTATGATGTTGAGACATCATAATAATGAACATTATGTAGTGGTATGGTTTTCACAAGCTGGGCACCAAGATTAGGCTTGTAAAGCAGTCCTTGTGCATTAAAACCTAGTTTTGGTGTAATGTGCAATTTACCCAAAACCTAGGGTTCAATATGCAAATTACCACTTCAATAAGGTCCCTAATGTTTCTTGGAATCATGTAGAGCAAAGAAAATGAGAGGGTCGCCTCATTTGAATTAAGTTGGAGGAGAGAGAATCTTGATATTAAAATAATCAAGATTTAATCCTAAGTGAAACCCTAATTCAAATTAGGGAAAAAATGAATGTATTAATTAAAGGGCCTTCAACAAAAATTAAAATGGTTGGATTCAGATGTGTGTGGATGAGCCTAAGGCCTTGCAAAGGCACGAGCATATCCTAAGGAGGTGAAATCCCACTCACCATTTTTATAAGGAAAAAGAATTTCCACTCAAATATGGATATTCTTATTATAAGGGTTAAGGTGCTTAATTTCTTTTCCCTTAAATCTTAGATAATGGAAGGGATCTCCGTGGAATAGAGATGCCTTTTCATGTAAGAAACCAAGGGGGAGTTGTGGCAACAATTTTGGAATTAAAAGACTTTTATAAAAGATTTTCTCTCTCATCAAAAAAGTACCCTTTCCAAGCCAAAACAAAGGCTTTTTCAGATTCTTTTCTTTCCCCTTGCTTGGAAAACGACTAAGGAGCTGTGGAGGAGAAGGAGGACGACCCCCAACCTGTTGGTAAGGTTCTTGACCTCCTTTCACCTTGAATCCATGGTGAAAATCAAAAATCAATGTATGAACTCTTCATAACTCGATCCCCTCTTCAAATCTAACCAATTCGTTTCACTCAAAGCTTGAGGAAGAGCCTTGGAATAGTGAAGGGAGCTTCATCCACCATTGTTGCTGTGAGCTTGGAGCTTTGGAGCTCAATTGGAGGTGGGTTTTATAACTTGAACCCTTAACTTTATTGTTGCAATCAATTCCTTATCAATTGGTGATCATTTCTACATTTCCAAAATTAAGTTTGGTTGATTGATGAAATCTCCATGGAAATCACAGTAGATTTCGGGAGTTTGGAGCTTGATGACGATGACATCATCATAAGAACACACCTCCTCAAATATCTAGGGCAAACGGTTTCAATGTTGGGTCCAAACAGTGACCAAACGGTTTGCAAACCGTTTGGTGGTTTGGGTTCCAAGACCATTTGGGATGGTTGACCGTTTGAAATGGTTGACCGTTTGAAGATATGTGATGTATTTCTTGGATCTTGATCCAATGATTCCAATTGGTTGAACTTGATGGTTTCAAATATGATTGATTCCTTAATTGCAAACCCTAATCGGCTAAGTGATGATTTTGAAATTGGTTGAGATGATGTTTTGGGTTGATTGACCCAAATGGTTTCAAAACCATTTGGGGATCACCCAAACGGTCTCAAGACCGTTTGGGGGTCACCTAAGACCATTTGGAGGTCTAGGGTTAAATATGGCTAAGTGTTTGAAGGTTCAAAGGTACCAAATTGAATTGCAACTAAGTGCTGATTTGATAATCAATCCAATGGTCCAAAACCCTAATTGGATGTCATGGATTTTGATGATGGAATGGGAAAACGGTCTCAAGACCATTTGGAGATCAACCAAAGGTCTCAAGACCATTTGGTGGTCATCCAAGACCGTTTGAGGTCAGGTTATATCATGTGTTGATGATAATTTATTAATTTCAATTGATTTGATTCCACAATGTCAACCATTGATGGATTCTCAATTTCAAACCCTAAGTGATGGTTTCTTGATTATCAAACCTAGTTCAATTGGGTTCAAAACCCTAAATTGAAGGTCTAATTGAATAGTGATTCAGTGGTCCAATGGTTGAATGCTTTAGTGGTTCAATTTATAATTGATTCATGGATTGAAACATTGAGTCGATTGAGTGTTGAAGTGCCTTTTTGGTCCATGTGATTTTGAGAGGGTTTGGACCAAACGGTCTCAAGACCGTTTGGGTTCAAACGGTCTCAAGATTGTTTGATTCCAAACGGTCTCAAGACCGTTTGGGACCAAATGATCTCAAACCATTTGGAGACCCAAAGTGCAAACGGTTTCAATACCTACTTTGTTTAATTGATTTCAAGTACAACTTGTTCAAATGGTTTTCAACCAATTGATGTATGAGAACCAAGATCATTGAGGGTCTAAATATTTAACTTTGTGAAGATCAGCATGGTTAATCCATTTGAATATCTCATGTAATTGAAGGTCCAATATGGTGAACCTATTTAGATACTTAATGCATTTGAAGGTTTCAATGGTTAACCCAATTGATCATTTTGTGGAATTGAAAGTTTAATTGGTCAATTCTTTTGAATTCCTTATATAATTGATGGTTTAATTGATTAGACCATTTACACATCTAATATGATCAAAGGTCAATTAGCTATGTGTGAAACCCTAATTAGATCAAAGCTATGTGGGAAACCCTAATCTAGGGCAAAGCTGAGTGTTATTATAAATCCAAGATGATGATGTAACCCTAACTTAGTTTAACAATGAAGGAAACCCTAATTTAATGGGAATTGTATATCCTAACCCTAATTTGGGTATGAGAAAAGAGAAACCCCACTTGGATGTGAATGGTAAACCCTAATCCCTAAAATGGGATAAAGGTATATGAAACCCTAATATAGGGTTGTGCTACTAATTCTATGTGAAGTCCTGTCACTGGGTGATGTGTTGTGAAATCCTAATTTCACATAATACTAGGTGAATCCTTGATATAGAAGGATGACTATGTAAAACTCTATTGGAGAATAATACTATGTGAAATCCATAAATGTATGGAATATTCTATGTTAATCCTCAAATTATAAATATGGAGAATACTATTCCTAATAATGGAATAGTGATTAAGGTTATGACTAATGTAACACCTAGAGAGATTGATAATGGATATCCTTATATTAATAGTTCCTAATTTAAGGACGAGTCCATAGTATTGGCAATAGTTGTATATTCTAAGTGAGTGACTAATGATCACTACTTTACATGATAAATGTGATGAACTGGTACATAAAGTATTAGGATGGGGAATACCCTAATACAAGCTAAGTGTATGAACTCAAGTAAGATAAAGGTGTTGAGGGAAGTGATACCTCAAGATATGATAGATATCACATCCAACACCCCAATACTGGTATACGTTGATGTGTTATAAGTCCAATATAATTGGATGAATGATACATGAGATGTGTCATCTCAATGGTTACATTGAGATGTAATGCACTCTGTTGAATGTAGGCTAGCATGCCTTATGAAAAGGTTAGTTCAAACCTATAAACTATGATGTGATCATATTCTGGTAAAGATGAGAGAGAACTCATGCTGTGTGTTGATAATTCATTTAATGAGGATTGATGAGAATAAGTAAGTATGATTGAATACTTATGATTATCCATATTGATTCCTTGCTATGTGAACTCTAATACAAAGCAATGCTATGTGAAACTCTATTACAAGTCAATGCTATATGATTCCTAATACAAGGTAATGCTATGTGAAATCCTATGACAAGTTAATGCTATGAGAATCCTAATACAGGGTATTACTATGTGAAATTCTAACACAGGGTAATCCTATGTGATGCTCAAATATAGACTAATGGGTTATGAATATAATAAGATAACCCTTGTACTGCATGATATTGATATGTAATTGTGTCATGATTACTAATTATGCAGATATGTTGAGAAGATGAGCATAGCTAGGTATGGGTTATGATGCTTTGTTATTAAGAATGTTTTATAAGCTTTATAATCCTTCATATGCTTTGTGTAGTAAGAATCATGATGTCCTTGGTCAGATGATCTGAAGGTATTAAGTTACCTAATAAGTGGTAATAAGTATCCTATGGTGAGTTATGGGTTCAAATACCCAGATGCTATAATCATAATGATGAACCTGTTAAGAAATGTAATTGTGCTTGGTGAGTTGAGGAACTAAGATCCCAACACTTTGTGAAAAGAGTATGGCTACAGGCCATGACTCCACATTGACATTGCCAAGCTTTAGATATCTAATCTAAGCCTGAAGAGAGTAAATGTTGTGATAATAATTCTAAGGTGAACAAATGTTATACATGTTCTTCATATTCCTTAAAGGATAAGTGACATATTATTCTATCAAGTTATAGCTGCAATGCTTTTGATAAGAATGATGTTCTAATCTGTTAGACATTGAATTAACTACTGCCAAACAAATATGATTCCTTTGTGTATATTTATCTTCTTAAGATGCAATAATAATGTTACTGGCTGAGAGTTATATCTCTCCCTGGGACAATTCACAATTGTTTCACCCCCGTGGGAACCACATTTTTAGGTGGACGTGGATGAGGAGGCAGGAATCCTTCAGTAGGTGAAGGACAGCAGCAGGGACAGCAGTGAAGTCTCATGTGGAGACACTGGCTGTTATGCCTTGTATAGATGTAGATAGAGTCATATGTGTCATCTCTGTACTCTCAGGTCCTCGGAGTAGTAGTTAATGTTTTTGAGATTTTGGCTCAGTTCCTCGAGATTTCCGTACTGCCTGTGTTTAGCTTAGTAGGACAGTTGATGCTTGTAATTCACAGAAAGAGATGATACAAGATATGTACTTTTGAAAAATAGAATGTAAATGTGTTACTTTTGTTCTATGTGAGAAAGATTTTTATTTGATGGACCTCTTGATAAAAAGGTTTTAATTTTTAGTGATTTTTGGTAATTCGCTGCTTAGTGAACGCTTCCGCATTAGTTAATTATGTTTTCATGAGTTGTATGTCACAGAGGCCCTATAAGCATAAGACTGCGGTCTTGCTTGATGATTTGTGTACTGACCATGAGAAGGTGAGGTCATGGAGTCCGGATCTCCTTAGACCTTGTATGGCACCGGATTGGGCTTCGCATCCAATGGTTGGATTTGAGCAGGGAAGGGTCACTTCCTCAGGGCATAATAAAACGCAATCCAGCCGAATAAGTATATCTTGCTTAGAGAAAAATACGGAACATTGTTTGAGGCCTTGCTAATATAGCTGATCTAGTTATACCTTGCAGTTGTGTGTACGATACTTATATTTTGTGATAAGTTCTTATAAAGCTTATCTTGTCAATCATGTTCCATAAAGAAATAATTGGTTATATACCTCCTGGATATCTTGGTAAGATTGATGGTAATAATAGCCTTGCTCAGTATACTGCTCTTGTTATACACTTTATTTTTTACCTACTGTTTTTGCCTTAACCTTCTAAGGTTTATAGTTTCGGTGGGGAGTTATGTTTATCACTGGGACTGTGTGTCTCACCCCGCTGGTTTACACCCTTTTTAGGTGATCGCTCTAGACGTGGTGATGGTCGTGAGGTTGCGGCTGAGCAACAAGAAGAGCAATAGAAGGCAAGAGTTAGACATGCTGCTGTTTTGGTGGTTTTGTAGTAGCGTCCTAGAGTCATCCCTATACACTCAGGTCCTCAGAGGTGTTTGACGACGTTTCATGATGACTAGCTATTGTAATTTTTGTATATCCTGCTGCAGACAGTACATAGCCGTTATGTATGTATAAACATGTGTTGAACTCTGGTGCTGACAGTACAGCTGGTTTTGATAAGCTGTGGACCTATAACAAGGCTTGTGAATGTTTATATAACATGTTTCTCTGTAGGATCTGGATGCAAAAGTTCTCTCATGTATGCTTTTCGCAATCGGTTTTAATTAACCCGTGTTTTTAATAATGTGAGGTTTCGCATGTTTTCGCGTGTCACCTCATTGTTTGTGTGATGGAGGGGTGTCACAATTGGGTTGGTATCAGAGCCAGGTTCACTGAGTCTATAGGGATCTAGGACTAGGTTTGTGTTTGTTCTTGTGAGTCTTCTAGATTTTCTTACGATAACCTTCTGCTCTCAGCGGAAGATAAAGCTTAAACATGTCTGGAAACCATGAAGAACATGCTGCCGAGAGCAGCGATGCTGCATCAGTTGATGGAGCAAGAGGGCAGGCACATGGAGATCGGGTGTCTGAGGTCCCCCAACTTGACCCAGCCATTCTCGAAAATCCTGCCTACCAACAACTTATGGGGCATTTGATGGCTATGATGAATCACTTGGTAGAATGAGTGCTAGTGCCTTAGCCCAGAGCACAGGCTCCCCATGGTGAATCATCAGGCATTGGGAAGACCTTTGAGCGGATTCGCTGAGTCGGAGCTTCAGATTATGCTGGAACGGCTGATCCGGCAGATGTTGATCTGTGGCTGACAGGTCTTGAGAAGGCCTTCTGGATCCTCGACATCCCCAAAGAAGACAAAGTCAAGCACATTGTCTACCTTTTGAAGGGTAGTGCTGGCCACTAGTGGGCCATCGAGGAGAATAAGCGACCCGGTGAGGAGATCAGTTGGGAGATCTTCCGGCGAGAGTTCGTCAGCAAATACTTTTTGAAGACATATCTGGACGAGAAGATCAACCAGTTTGAGCGTCTACGTCAAGGAGCGATGAGCATCACCGAGTATGAAGCCAAGTACATGGACATGCTGAGGTTTTTTCCTCACATCGCAATGACAGATGATGAGCGGATCAGGCAGTTTGAGAAAGGTTTGAGTGCTGAGTTGTCAACACCTGCTGCTGCTTTAGAGAATCGGGAGCGGTTTGCCACATTCGTGGAGTCCGTCCGCAGGATTGAACGATATGTTAAGGAGAAAAGGGAGTCCATGACAAGGAAAAGGCATGTTCAGTTTCAGGGATAGAGATCTGGTGGCTTCAAGAAGCCAAGGTTTTCATCACCTTCCGTAATGTAGAGTTCTCGTACACCATATTAGTGGTCTCCGAGTAAGGGGAGAGGTTATGTTTCTTCACGGTCAAAGGTTCATAGTACAGCTTCTGTGGTAGTGACAAAGCCATCTAGGCCACAGACAGAAGGCAGGTCATGTTATCACTGTGGGCAGACTGGGCACTTGAGGTCAAATTGCCCAAAAAGAGATGTTGAAGTAACACAACAGCCAAGGCAGAATCCACAAGGGTCAGACAGACAGCAGCCCAGTGGTAGCAGAGGGCGAGGATGCGGTCAAGTGTCGCAGGCAGGATCGTTTGCTCAAGGGAGCAGAGGACGTGGACAAGCAATTATTCGATTATATGCTATGAGTCAGCTGGAGGCAATAGTCAACCCGCGAGTGGTGATAGGTCAGATGGAGTTATTTCATTCTGATTTGTCTTCGTCTTGCTTTATATCTGTTTTGGTTGACCTGGGTGCAACACACTCTTTTATCGCCCATAGTCTGCTTGCTAGTTGTCCTTTACCTGTTAGTTGTAAGAATGATAGCATGTTGTTAGAAACCCCTCTTGATGGTTCTTCGATACTTCGAGAATAGCGTCTGTCTTGTACCCTATCTTTCTCAGGAAACAGTATACAAGTGGATCTTATGCCACTTGAGATGCATGGATTCGATGTGATCATTGGGATGGATACCTTAGAGAAGTATAAGGTTGTGTTGGATTGTGGTTCCAAGAAGGCAGTGTTTGATGACGATGGGGGGAAGTGGATCTTCCAAGGAGATAGGAAGATTCTTCCGACATGTCTAGTGTTAGCAATGGTGGTAGAAAAGTTGTTGCGGCAAGGTTGTAAAGCATTCTTAGCTCACGTCGTGGATACCAAGGCGAAAGGTACTAGCCTTGAGGAGGTGACAGTTGTTTGAGAGTTTGCAGATGTGTTTCCTTATGAGTTCCCTGGTGTTCCCCCACCCCGAGAGATTGATTTTGAGATCAATCTGGTACCAGGAACATAGCCAGTTGCACAGACACCGTACAGGATGGCTCCAATAGAGATGGCAGAGTTGAAGAAGTAGTTACAGGAGTTGTTGGAGAAAGGTTTCATATGACTGAGCACGTCGCCTTGGGGTGCTCCAATGTTGTTTGTTAAGAAAAAGGACGGGTCGATGCGATTATGTATAGATTACCGACAGTTGAACAAAGTCACGATCAAGAATAAGTACCCATTGTTGAGGATAGACGATCTGTTTGATCAGTTGCGTGGTGCTATAGTGTTCTCAAAGATCGATCTACGGTTTGGATATCATCAGTTGAGGATTAAAGCAGACGACATACCAAAGTCAGCGTTTAGGACGAGGTATGGTCACTTTGAGTTTGTGGTTATGCCGTTTGGGCTAACCAATGCACCTGCTGCTTTCATGGATCTGATGAACCGAGTGTTCCATCCGTTTCTAGATCAGTTTGTTGTAGTTTTCATAGATGACATCTTGATCTATAGCCGAGATAGGCAAGAGCATGAACAACATCTTCGACAAGCGTTGACTCTTCTTCGTCAACACCAGTTATATGCCAAGTTCAGTAAGTGTGAGTTCTGGTTAAAGGAAGTGACTTTCTTGGGTCACGTGATATTTGTAGAAGGAGTCAGAGTAGACCCTAAGAAGGTGAAGTTAGTTGCAGATTGGGAGCAACCGAAGACGCCGACGGAAGTTCGTAGTTTTCTGGGTTTGGCAGGATACTACCGGAGGTTTATCAAGGACTCTAGTGCAATCGCGTTGCCGATGACAAAGTTGACCAGGAAGGATGTACCTTTTGTCTGGGATGATCGTTGTCAGCAAGCTTTCCAAAGTTTGAAGGATAAGTTGACTAGTGCTCCAGTGCTAGTGCTTCCAGAGCCTGGGACGGGCTATGTTGTTTTCTGTGATGCTTCCAAGAAAGGCCTAGGTTGCGTGTTGATGCAGGAGGATCATGTGGTTTCTTTTGCTTCACGACAGCTTAAGAAACATGAGGAGAACTATCCTACACATGATTTGGAGTTGGCAGTGGTGGTCCATGCGTTAAAGATGTGGATACATTACCTTTATTGTGACGACCGTCTCGTGAAAACATGATTAACTAATTTAAACTAATGCGGAAGCGATTAATTAGCAGCGGAATAACTGAAAATCACTAAAAATTAAAACTTTTTGTAAAGAGATCTACAAACTGTGAAACTCTTTTATAAATAAAACATGATAAGTTATTTACAAAGTGATCCATCATTACATTTATGTAATATCACATCTCGAGGATTAACATCATCAACTGCCCTGTTAACTGTACAAGGCAAGATACAAAATCTCGAGGCATTACGCCAAAAATCTCATATCTATTTAAAACATCTAAAGACTCCTAGGACCTGAGAGAACAGAGATGACACATAGGACATTCTATCTACAAGATTTGACCAACAGTGTCTCCACCTGAGATTCACTGTTGTCCCGGATGTTGCTGCTGCTATTGTTGCTGTTCACCCACTGAAGGGTTCCTTCGTCCTCGACATCTACCTAAAAATTTAATCCCATGGGGGTGAGACAATTGAATAATTTCCCCAGCGAGAGTTATAACTCTTCTCTAGAAACTTTGTTATTGCAAGGATTAAAATAGCAATGAGCATAAAAACTATAATTATTCAACAGCAGGCAGTTCATTTAATAAGTTAGGTAGAACAGTATTTCCTATGCAATCATTTCAATTATAACTTGAATGAATGACAAGACATATAATCAATAAGGAATATGAAGAACATGTATACTAGTTATTCAACTAGAACATTATAAGTAATGTATCCTCAATCATTATTTCTCGTAGTTCAACCTAAGCATTAATGCTACACGGCTTATTACATTATTCAAACATATTTATGCCCTGAGGAGATGAGTTACACCTCTCATACTCCAACCGACCATTATGAAATCGCAATCGGTACCATACATAGGTCATCAGAAGAGCTGGATTCCTATGACCTCATCATCCTCAGTCAGTGTGACGAAACAATATGCAGAACATCTTGTGTCTCTGCTATAATAGCTTTCCAGGGTATTCCGGCAACTTCGCTATTAGAGTTACAGTGGCATGTTGTACTCTCTTCGCCATCGAGGGATTTCTTGTTTATATCTCATCGATGTGGCATTAACAACGTCATCGGGAGATTCGTGCTACATCATCCCGGCATAAACATATAATGATGGATTGAGAGATTAAATGTACATCTCACATCAATTCCATCATTAGGACGTAAGGATATTCGCGTCCATAACCCCCACATACTCAAAAGTAAGCTCTCTAGGAGTTCCCTTAGGAAAACCTATTTCACCATCATTTAACTTCTGACAATGATGGATCTATGGTCAGGGCTCTACATGATATCATTATACTTGATTATTTAAGTACATTATGGCATTCTTTTAGCATCAGGCATGTTTCAAACATAAACCAATAAGACTGGTGCTATAAAGAAAGAGTACTGATTGTATCAAGTTCATTTCACATTTTGTTAATCATTGGGATATCAATCCCTAACCATCTCATCATTAACACATTGCCATTAAGTCATTTTAACAATATGAACATAATTGTAGCAATGCAAATATTTCTCATGGCTCATACAGCCTAACAATCTCATATGTTACCTCTCACTAGGCAACATAGCATATCATTACTTTCAAAGTTTATAAAGTGCTTTCAATGAATATGACATCATAACCCTTACCTGGCTATGATCACTTCTTAATGAAGACCTGCATGACTAACACAATTGATAACATGCACAATGCAAAGCATAGATAACTTTACTATTCAAGGCTTGCATCACTAAGCCCTTACTAGGGTTTAGGGTTTTCTTTTTCTATTCAATTTGGTTAACTAACCTCCTTAGGTTAAATGGGAATAGTGATTCCTCATTTCATTCTTTAATCACAGAGCTTTTATACTATAAAGCATAACCTAGAATTAGGGTTTACTATTCATATTTCATCATATTACCCTAGATTAGGGTTTACTATTCACATCATAGTGAATTAAGATCATACTATCATTATGTATGAGGATTACTTCCATTAATGCCCTCAAATTAGGTTAAGATTCATTAACCATCATAATTAGGGTTTTATGATCTCACTATGAAGGATCATACCCTAATTAGGTATATTCTTACATATTGGAAGTGTATTACTTGATTCTTATTCATATAAGGAGTCTTCTCTCTCCTCATTCTATTAAATGATGTTTACATCACTCTTGATTAGGCTAAGTCAAATCAACCTTGTCACCATGGTTTATATCATTACTATTATGGTCATTAAGGCTCACTTGTTCAAAGAGTATTAGTCACTCTATCCCATCAAGGGTACTTTTATAATGATCACTATTGAGTGTAACATGCACTAATCCACTAATTACTTAGTCCCTTGATCACTTTAGGTATCTATGGGGTTTAGGTTAATCAACTACTAAACCATCTTGACCACTAAGGCATCAAACGATCTTGACCTATTTAGACCTCAAATG
This sequence comes from Alisma plantago-aquatica, assembly GCA_963693085.1. NCBI lineage: Eukaryota > Viridiplantae > Streptophyta > Magnoliopsida > Alismatales > Alismataceae > Alisma > Alisma plantago-aquatica. The sequence goes on along the minus strand of OY856414.1, from coordinate 12,260,520 downwards.
GTCTTGCACACTAAACCCCCAAACGGTCTTGAACAAACCTTGAAACCGATTGGTGGTGTTTATCGTTTGGTTTTGTTGACTTTGAAACCGTTTGGTCATGAAGACCGTTTCACCAAGTTGACATTGAAACCGCATGGACACAACCATTCTTGAAGCCGCATGAGCACCAAATGGTTTGGGATCGTTTGGTCCCAAACAGTCTTGAGACCATTTGGTCCAAACCACCTCAAAACTGCATGGACCAAAAAGTGTCTCAATCACTTCAATTGAATTAGGGTTTCCAATGTTGAACCCCTCAATCGTTCATGCACTTACTAGCCACTCATCAATTGAATCAATTAGGTCAATCCTCAACTAATTTGGCACTCAATTGACCCTCAATTGATCATCAATTAGGGCTTGGATCAATTGGATTAGGGTTTGGAATCGATCACCCTTCAACATGTATCAACATGAGTCTAATTGACATTGAAACCATTGAACCATCAGTCAATTTGGTCGTGACCTGACCCCAAACGGTCTTGGGATCATTTGGAAATTCTCCAAACGATCTTGAGACTGTTTTCTCAAGTCAACATCAAAATCTAACTCAACCTATTAAGGTTTGGCTCATTGATTTGATCATTAGGTCACTAATCAATTATACTTCAACTTGTTATCCTTAGATTTTCAACCACTTGACCATAGTCAACCCTAGACCTCCACACTGTCTTGGGTGACCCCCAAACGGTCTTGGGATCATTTTGATATACTCCAAATGGTCTTGAGACCGTTTTCCCATTATTTCATCAAAAACCAAGTCATCCTCTTAAGGGTTGAACCCTAGATTTGGTCACCAAATCAGCACTTAATTGTTCAACAATTTGACATCATTGGACCCTTAATTGGTCAACCCTTCTTAACCCTAGACCTCCAAACAGTATTGGGTGATCACCAAACGGTCTTGAGACCGTTTGGGTGATCCCCAAACGGTTTTGAAACTGTTTGGGTCACTCAACCCAAACTTCAACATGATTGTATTATTGAAATCAGCAATAGACCCGATTAGGGTTTAGGTGACTAATATGCCTTCAATTGATGATTCTCTTGGAATTAATGGATGATTTTTGGTAGGAAATTAGTCCACATAATTCAAAACAGACCTCCAAATGGTCAATGCCTGGTCAACATATCCAAATGGTTTTGGACCGTTTGCTTCCATGCGATCTTGGTTGAAACCGTTTGCTTTCAAACGGTTTGAAACCGTTTGCTCTCAAACGGTTTGGGAAACCGTTTGAGCAAGAGGTTAGAGACCGTTTGATAAAGAAAGTTGTGGATAAAGTTTGGAATTAATGACTTCATCTTCTACCTCAAGAAAAGGGACTGTTCTTCACGGAATTACTTGCAAGAACACACAAAGGTGTCTAAAGAAGAAGAAAAAGCAACGTTTCTAGGAGAAGAAGATGCATTAACAAAAATTTAAGGTTTAGAGTTATAAAACCCACCTTTGGTATGATATAGAGCTCAAATATTCGTAGCTTTAATGGTGGATGAAGCTCCAAATGTTGTCCAAGGTTCATTCTTCAAGATTTGGATGGAGAAGATGGCTAGAAAGAAGAGTTGTGTAAGGAAAACTAACAAACCAACCTTGTATTAGGGTTTCCACCAAGAATGCGAGCTAGGTGATGATCCATACTTACCAACTTAACTTGGCCGTCTTCCCCTGTTCCAGAGCTCCATCTTGGTCATTCCAAAGCAAGAAGATGAGGAGAAATAACTAAAGGAACGGTCCTTTGCTTTGAGGAAAAAGGGTGCTTATATATTTTTGGGTATTATCAAGCCAAAGAAAAAGATAGTTATTTCTTTTATTTCTTAAACCCATCCACTCATGCTTGATCCACCCTTGGCCACGTTTCTTCCTCCTTTTCACATGCAAAACCTCTCTCTTATCCAAGGTTAAAGGAAAAGAAATCATATATCTTAATATGCTATATATATATGAAAGGCCATTTTGCTTAAAACTTGGTTATTTAGATATTAAGGTTATCTTTCTTATTTAATCATTCAAATGAGGCGCCCTCCTCATTTTCTTTGCTCTACTTGATGCCAAGAAACATGAGAGATACTTTAGAGGGTATATTTTACATGTTGCACCCTAAGTTTTGGGTAAATTGCACTTTACACTAAAACTAAGTTTTTAAAGCAAAAGGATTGCTCTACAAGCTATATCTTGGTGCTCAAGCTTGTGAAAACTGTATCACTTTATCTTATACATTCTTATGATGTATCAACATTAGAGGAACATCTTAACATGTGCAATTTGCAAGTTAACCCCTCTACTTGGGTAATTTGCACTTTAGTCCAATATTAACAAAACAAAGTTGCAACATTGTTCAAAAAGGACTGAAATGGAAATATAAGTTCCTCAAAAGCTTTAATTATATTTCAAAAGATAAACACAAGCATCTAATCACATATTTAAGCAAAACACCGAGGGTTAGTTCATAACCCAGGTCAGGGATGTTACAAATTATCCACCCCTTACAAGGATTTCGTCCCCGAAATCATTACAAAAACATATTAAGAGAAAAGAGTAGGGTATTTCCTCCTCATCTCTTCCTCTAGTTCCCACATAGCTTCCTCAACACCACGGTGATTCCAGAGAACTTTCACAAGACTTATGTCTTTCTTTTTCAGCTTTTTAATTCTTCTGTCAAGAATTGACATGGGTCCTTCAACATAAGATACATCATCGTTCAATTCTACCTCCATAGGTTGCAGAACTGATTCTGTGTCAGGATGACATTTCCTTAACATGGAAATGTGGAACACTGGGTGTAACTTTTGTAACTCTAGTGGTAACTCTAGTTTATAAGCTACCTTCCCAATCCGTTCAATGATTGGATAAGGACCTATAAATCTAGGAGCTAACTTTCCTTTCCTCCCAAATCTAAGAACTCCTTTCCAAGGTGAGACCTTGAGGTACACTCTGTCTCCAACCTGGAATTCTAGAGGTCTACGACGCTTATCAGCGTAAGATTTCTACCTATCCTGTGCAGTCTTTATCTGTTGTTGTATTGCTTTAATCTTCTCGGTGGTTTGCTGCACAAGATCAGGACCTAAAAGTTGATATTCACCAGTTTCATACCAACATAGGGGTGATCTACAACATCTACCATATAGAGCTTCATAAGGTGCCATATCAATGCTATGTTGATAGCTATTGTTGTAGGAAAACTCTATCAAGCTTAGGTACATATCCCAACTCCCTGTAAACTGAAGAACACATGCTCTGAGCAAGTCTTCTAAAGTCTGTATAGTCCTTTCTGACTATCCATCAGTCTGGGGATGAAAGGTTGTACTAAACCTTAACTGTGTGCCTAAGGCTTTATGGAGTCGCTCCCAAAAATGACTCGTAAATTGAGGACCTCTGTCAGAAACAGCGGTAACTGGGACTCCATGCAGCCGCACTATCTCATCTACATACAACTGTGCTAACTTCTCAGTAGAAAAGGTTGTTTTGACAGGTAAGAAATGTGTTGTCTTTGTCAACCTATCAACTATTACCCAAATGGAATCATGACATTTGGCTGTTCTAGGTAAACCAACCACAAAGTCCATGGTCACATGATCCCACTTCCATTGTGGTATGGGTAAAGGTTGTACTGTTCCTGCAGGTTTCTGGTGTTCAGCTTTAACTTGCTGACACACAGGACACCGCATAACAAACTCAACAACGTCCTTCTTCAAACTGGACCACCAATACATATCTTTCAAGTTACGATACATCTTGGTGCTTCCTGGATACATATCATACATTGAAGAATGAGCTTCTTCCAGGACTAACTTTCTTAAGTTATCCACATCAGGCACTATCATCCTACCATGATAACATGCTACCTGATCATCTGAGTCACAGAAACCATCTCGTTTCTCACTACCATACTCTGATCTAATCTGTCAAATTGCAACATCAACTTGCTGTGCCTCCTTAATCTGTTGTCTCAGAGTAGGTTTTATGTGCATCTCTACTAACAACCCGGCTAACAACGATACTCTTAACTATACATTGTTTTGCCTCAAGGAGATAAGCATATCCCTTCTAGAGCATATCAAGGAATTTAGTTGTGCTCTATCTAAGGTTGGTGTTGTTGATTTTCTACTCAAAGCATCCACTACAACATTGGCCTTTCCTGGATGGTAATCAATTGTACAATCATAGTCCTTGATTAACTTCATCCATCGGCATTGCCTCATGTTAAGATCATGCTGAGAAAAGATATACTTAAGGTTTTTATGGTCTGTGAAAATCTGGAATGTCTCTCCATAAAGATAATGTCTCCAGATCTTCAAGGCATGAACTACAGCAGCTAGTTCTAGATCATGTGTCGGATAATTCTCCTCGTGTTTCTTAAGCTGTCGAGAAGTAAAAGAAATCACTTGTTTATCCTGCATCAACACACATCCTAGTCCATTCTTTGAAGCATCACAGAAAACTATATATCCTTTCCCTTGCTCAGGTAACACAAGTACTGGTGCACTTGTCAATCTTTCCTTCAACGTCTGAAATGATTACTGACACTTATCACTCCAGGTAAAAAGAACATCCTTCCTAGTCAACTTAGTCAAGGGTAAAGCTATAGAACTAAAGTTCTTAATGAACCTCCGATAATAGCCTGCCAACCCTAAGAAACTTCGAATCTCTTTCGGTGTCTTCGGCTGCTCCCACTACAGGACAGATTCTACCTTTTTAGGATCAACACGTATACCTGAAGAAGATATTATGTGTCCATGAAAATATACTTCTGGTAACCAGAATTCGCACTTGCTAAACTTAGCATATAACTTATGCTCTCTTAGCAAAGTTAAAGTCTGACAAAGATGATGTTCATGCTACTGAGCATCTCTACTATAGATCAGGATGTCATCTATAAAGACAACAACACACTGATTGAGAAAAGGTTAAAAGATTCTATTCATGAGTTCCATAAATGCAGCTAGTACATTCGTTAGTCTGAACAACATAACTGTGAACTCATAGTGACCATACCTTGTCCTAAAGGCAGACTTAGGTATGTCACCATCCTTAATATGTTTTTGGTGATATCCCGACCTCAAGTTTATCTTTGAGAAGACGGTTGCATCACGTAACTGGTCAAAGAGATCATCAATCCTCGGTAGATGATACTTATTCTTTATTGTTACTTTATTTAATTGTCTATAATCAATGCACAACCGCATTGATCCATCTTTCTTTTTAACAAAGAGAACCGGAGCACCCCATGGTGAAGTACTCGGTCGGATGAAACCCTTCTCAAGCAACTCTTGCAGTTGTTTCTTGAGTTCTGTCAATTCAGCAGGCGCCATCCTATACAGTGTTTGTTCTATTGGCTGCGTGTTCGGAATTAGATTAATTTCAAAATCAATCTCCTGAGGGGGAGGTATTCCTGGAAGTTCTTCAGGAAATACATCTTCAAATTCCCTGACTATAGGAACTTCGACAAGATTAGGACTCTCCATGGTGGTATCTACCACATGGGCCAAGAATGCATAACATCCTTGCCTCATCAGCTTCTCAGCAACCATAGCTGACACAAGACAGGTGGGTAGAATCTTTCTATCTCCTTGAAAGATCCATGTGTCACTTTTATCAGTGAACACAGCTTACTTGGACTCACAATCCAAGACAACCTTATACCTTTCTAAGGTATCCATCCCCAGGATTACATTGAATCCATGCATCTCAAGTGGTATAAGATCCACTTGAATGCAATGTTCAGAAAATAAGAGGGTGTAGGGAGAACATATCTCTTGCAATATAGAAGATCCCATTAAAAGTGTTTCTAACAACAAACTATCTTCTCTATGACTTTTTTTTATAGAAGCCAGGGGTCGCTTTTATTCATCCCACACCCCTCTTGTGGGCTAAATCATCAAAAAATATACAACTCCCGCTCTTATAACTCGGGTATCATCCCCCCATCCCCACAGGAACAACAAAAAAAATCCCAGAGACAAACAAGCATCTAGATATGACCCCCTACGAGATGGAGACATAGGGCACACCCCTCTTATCCATGATCATCATCCCCCTGATCTTCATAGGAAGAAAGGTAGCGTCAACGCAAACGAAAGCATCATCCCTGTTGCATCCCCAACGCCCGAGCTCAACAACAGAGGAATTGACCACGTCGTCCACTAATGAGCCGATGATGTCATATTCTTCCATCACATGTCTGAGCTCTCTAACCATCGCGGTGTTCTTCCAAGGTTCACCCGCTCCCTGCCAAAGGATGTGAAAAGCTCTACTATGACTCATCTCCAGGATCGATAAACGAATGTTGGGTTCGTTAGCAATCCTGATGCCAATCACACAGGCCTGGAACATAGCCGTCATGTACTCAGTCGCCCTGATCCAATACCTGAAAGCCACCCGAAGCAATCCATGGGAGTTGCGGGCTAGGCCATCCGCCCACCATCTCTTGTGACCTTGAACATCCACATACTTACCAACCGCAAGGTTCATCTTGATGTTGGTTAGATCCGGCAAAATCCATTTCATCAACCTGATCGTTCTAACCTTGTGATCAGGTTCTAGGATGTTGAAACTCCGCAGATGTTGGTAGAACTCCGGAATCTCCAGGCGTGAAGAGGACTGTTTACTCATCATCTTATTCAGATGGAAAGAGATGAAGTTCCATTCCGTAGCCGCTGCTATGCCTCTGTCGTCATATCTAGTTGTACAATGCAATTTCCAAATGGAGCAAGGGATCAGCGCCGCCATTCTACGTGTGATCCAGACCTTCGCGGAATCTGTGTGGGATACAGAGCAGAAATCAAGAAGCGAAGGGATGTCTACAGGAGCCTGCCTATCCACAATCACCGAGAAGATTCTCCAAAAGTCTTTGGCCAGATCACTTCCGAAGAATAGGTGCACTAGCGTCTCCGTTTGAGGTGTACTACAACAATTACATCTCGAAGCCATCTGAATGCGACATCTAGCTATATTGTCATCCGTGGGCAAAGCTTTGTTGGCCATCTTCCAAAATAAAGCACCGGCTTTAGGACTACCAAGCTTCCAAACATGGGCAAGATTGTATCAACTATGGATATCAGTGCCTCGAAGAAACTTCTTGGCCGATCTGAGAGAGAAGCCTCCATTCTGTTCCGGAGTCCAAACTATCTTGTCTGGCTCATTCGAGATCATGATGTCAGCTACTCTAATGACTTGTAGCCCCTCTGCAGTAACAATTTCACCGAGCGCTTCCCAATCCCAGCCTTCCTCAAAATTCCAGAAGTCATTTGGCTTGAAACACTACTACAGAAACGGCCTTTGGCGTCGGTCGTTTAACCCCATTTGGCGTCAGTTTCCGACCGACGCCTATGTGGGCGCCGCTAAAGGTCGAACACTTCGGCGTCGGTTTTTTAACCGACGCCTATTTAACTATAGGCGTCGGTCGTTTAGTAGATAACCGACGCCAAAAGGGTTCGCGCCACAGAAAACGGCATCATCTAGGGCACTTTCTGCGTCGGTGTTTTAGTAAATAACCGACGCCACTAAGGAATATAGCGTCGGTCTTTTAGTAGATGACCGACGCATAAAGTGCCCTAGATGACGCCATTTTTTGTGGCGCGAACACTTTTGGCGTCGGTTATATACTAAACGACCGACGCCTATATGTTAAATAGGCGTCGGTTTGATATGAATATCCGACGCCATTTCCAGGACTGCTTTGGCCACATCAGGCGTCGGTTTATTGAAAAAACCGACGCTGTAGGTCTTTCCTGACGGTTTTCTATAAATAACCGACGCCTATTTATATTTTTTTTTTTTCATATCAGTTTGCAGGCCTGCTGTGGCTGGTCAGCAGGATGAGAACCTGCAGTTCAGTTTTCTGAACTGCAGGTTTACGACATCCATTGATATCAGCCTACAAACAGGCCGCAAACCTGCAAAAGTCACAAGCAAAATTCTACACAAGTACATACATTCAGACATCAATTCAATTCTCACATTCACACACATATAGAAACATTCAAATACATGTATTAACATTCAGAAATATTCATTTACATAGTATCATTCATTATCGCTATCAACATCCCAATTATATCTTACAGTTGCCACTGCTTGTATGGCTTTTGCCCATTCTTCTCTTACTTCATTTAATGCTTCCATCGTATATGGAGCATGTATATTTTTTAAACGTTTACCTGTAGTGTTGTCAGTTTTAAACACCTGCAAAGAGAATGATGTATATATATAAGTAATAATATAAAAATAATATAAGATTGATATATTGCATACTAACTAATGAGAATATATATAATACCTCATGTATGGTATCGATGTCCAATGCGGCATATTTGATAATCATCTGCATAAATCGCATCACATAGTATGCGCATGCCCATCCATTGTCTTGTGTAGCACACTATAAATTGAAACATACAAAATAATACAACTAAGCACAATTCACATCAATAATATATATATTTGAGTCGGGAACTTACTTGTACGTTCTGCCAATTTATTGGCTGGTTCTTTTTCCTTGGGACCGTTCCTCCAGCCTTTTTGAATGCATCTAAACCCCTACATGTTAATATAACACAATAAATTGCATAAGTAAATAGTAATGTAATAAAAGATGTTAACGGATATAAAAATGAAATATTTCTCACCAGAATAATGGCATTCTCATTACGTGTCCAATTTTAGTGTTCAATGTACTCCCCGCAGGATCTAGATAATAAATAGTGAATGTCCCGGGGACAATGACTAGTAACTCCCAATGTCTACCGCTAGAAGTAAGAAGTTAACAATTAATAACTCAAAATGCAAAATAAAAATGGAATTTTCTTAAGTCCAAATTATAAATAAAGTAAACTTACTTGACATTGAATGGAGCTATTATTATCGTCTTCTTTTGCTGACCAAAAATTGTAAAAGCATCTATACAGTATTGTTGAACATTATCAGGGTCTTTAGCTACCAAACTAATCAATGATGGAATCAAAAATCCCACATGATCAAATGCAAATTGTTTGCAATGATCTTCGACTAGGTAGCTGCAAAACATATAGGCGTATGCATTAATATATAAGAAACCAGATCACCGGATCTTACACAAGGTATATGGATGTATAAACAAGATCTCACCTTATCCATGTCTCTATCATTGATGTATTCAGCCAATCATACATAAACAGCTCAATAATATCTTGTATAAATAAAGAGCTATCGTATGATTGACCTGCATAATCTGCATCTAAAGAAATAATTATAGGGCAATGTACATTATGTGCCCGTAGCCAACATGCCATTCCCCTACAAGCAGGACCTAACGGGTATGTTAGGTCAGTTGGAACCCAATCGGGTAATGCGGGAAGTGGAAGTGGAGGCCTAGGTGCTCCTGGTGTCTTCTTTTTAACCTGTACATATAATTTCAGATCAGTTGACATCATATATACACATTAACAGTCTAAATCAATGTAAATTTATCTTACAATTTCAGTCGTGTAGACGACATCTGCTTTGGGCCACAATATCACCCCGCCTTCTGCATCAGCAAGTCTATCAATATCCGGGTGGGGATATGGTAATGTAGCTTCTCTCCAATCAGGTAACACACGTATCGGGCTCACACGAACGTAGCCCTGTGGCATTGGAGTCCCGTGAAACATTGCCCCAGGAAGGGACGGGTAAGCCTGCGCCTCTGCAACAACGTAGTCTTGCATTCTTAAGCGGCATGGCTTCAATGCCTACAAATTTACGTAAAGAATATTATACATATATACATATCATCTTGAAAACATAACAACTTGAAAAGACTAACTACAATGTCATAAACAATACTTACAGCAGACGTGCTAGGCGATGGGTCTCCAGGATTACTCGCAGTCTGTGCATCAGGAGAAGAGTGGGTCGCCATAGGCGTATTGGAAGCCTGAGATGCCTGCCACCGCAGCAATTCTTCCTTGACCTTCTCAGCAACTACATCGTTGATCTTCTTAGCAACTAAATCCTCAACTCTCTTATTCTCCTATACATGGATAAAAGAAACATTAGCTTCTTATTAATGAATTTCCTTTTGCAGTAACATTCTAAAAAAAGAATAGGTTACCTCTTCTTGAGAAAGTCCCGCTCTGGGTTTGCGCTGGGATGGCCCAAAGAATGCTTTGATGCCAACACCAGCGCCGGCACCTCTAACACGTCCAGGATGCTCTGGGTTACCCAGAGCAACTGTCAATTCATCCCTTGTGCCCTGAGGGATGAACGTGCCTTGTTTCCTCTGCTCGTGCAGCTCCCGCTAATCACCATAAACAGAAATTGGTAAGTTAACACCACAAATAATCAATATTCAAACGATTTCTCTAAGAGTTGTATTTTACCATTTTTGCAGCCGCCTCAGCAGTTACAGGCTTCTTTATTTCACCCTTCTTGTTTTGCCTGCCAGCTATCCAGATATCATGGCGAGGCATGGGTGTGGCAGACTCCTGAGTAGGAGCAGACTCCTGAGTAGCCGCAGACTCCGCCTGTAGTCTTTGGCGAACGCTTGCATAGCCTTTTGGACCCATAGTGTGGTCATGCACATTCAGTGCACGCCTTGCTTTTTGTGCGTCACTGAGGGCCTAGTTAGTATGCACATTAATGATTTGGTTAGTAGCACTAAATGCTAATCTTGAATAGGTGAATACAATGTATATTAATTAAATTAGGAGTGACGCCTAATACCTTGAATTCTTCAGATTTTCTTGAAGCAACAAAATTGTCCCAATCTTCTTTGTCCAAGAAGTTCCATTGTTCAAGGGCTGACTTCTTCTTCTTATCACCCTCTTTTATGTATTCTCTGTTTAGATTTGTCCTATAATTCCTAAGCATCTTTCCAGCGCGTTGCATCACATTTTTACGATGCAACTTCTCATCCAATGCAAACAGATTCTGTAAAATAGAAATGTTATTAACTAGTATCCAAAATAGAATTGCAAATAATAGAATTTGTAATCTACAAAATAGAATTGCAAATAATAATAACTCACGCATAAATCCTTCCATATCAAGTCTTTTTTCCCTTGAGGAACTTTATGCCAATTGTCATACTTAACACCACAATGGCTCCGAGTGGTACACCCAAGATAGTTCACAAAATTATTGCGGTTCACTCCAATTGGATTTCCTCCATTATCAAACTCCACCACCAATTTAGATCCACTACCACTTAGCGCTAATAACTTCTTCAACAGAGTGATGCCCCTTTTCTTGTTAAGTGTCTGGTGTTGCGCATCAAGTTGCTCCAGTGCTTCAGTGGGTACAGGTGCATCAACCTAAAATTTGACAAAAATAAAACACACTAACTTAGCCCAATATAGAAATATAGGATATATGACATAACTAGAAGATAATGAATTTTATAGAAATACAAGATATGTTTTTAGAACTTACATTAGTATCCTCGCCATGCTCGTCATGGACAGCATGCTCATCATGGACTTCATGCTCATCATGGACATCATGCTCATCATGGTCAGCCATCTAAAAATGTCATTAAAAAGGAAAACATTTAGCATTTCTATTAACTAGAAAAAGGCAAACATTTAGCATTTGTATTAACTAGAAAAAGGCAAACATTTAGCATTTGTATTAACTAGAAAAAGGCAAACATTTAGCATTTGTATTAACTAGAAAAAGGCAAACATTTAGCATTTGTATAAACATACATGTCTCTAAAATTGTGATCTTTTATCAATTAACAATCCTTCATTGTGATCTCCGCGCACATATAAGTCATCATTAGCTTCAATATTTTGTGGAGTTGGCAACCCAACTGAGAATGGACTGGAGTCATCATACTTATCATAGTACTCTTCTTCATCTATAGGATCTTCAATGAACTGTCTTTTACCATGAAGAACAACCAACCATTTCTCATTTGCAGGATCATCGATATAGAATATTTGTTTCGCCTGTGATGCCAATATGAATGGTTCACCCTTCTCGCCAATCTTTTCAAAGTTCACCAAAGTGAAACCCAATTCATCCACTATAACTCCTTTGGTGTTATCAACCCAATTACATTTAAAGAGCGGAATTTTGAAATCTATGTAGTCAAACTCCCAAATGTCCTCAATGACACCGTAATATGACATTTTAGCTTCACGTGGACTCTTATCCTTTGCACTTGCAAAGTACATAGTCGACGCTTGAAGAGTGACCCCACTATTTTGGACGACACTCTTATCATCTTGGCGCTTTGTGTAATATGTGAATCCATTAATGTCAAACCCTTCATAAGACATAACATTCGGTTTTGGTTTAAAGGCGAGGCATTTGATAGTTTCTGTAATATCATGTGGTGTTTGAGATAGTTGATGTAAGACTTTATCTTCAAACCACTTAGTAAAAGTCTTATTATGCTCTCTAGCAAGCCACATTGAACTTGCTCGAGGATGTTGTCTCTTTATGAAATTGGTATGTTCCTCGATATAAACACTCACTTCATCCATATTGTGTAAAATATACAAGTGAGCTTGTTCCAACTGCTCACGGCTGATTACTTTCACCCGTGATCCCAAAATTCCTTTGCCCTCCTCAATATTCTTGTCATTATCAGGAGTGTCATTACCACTGAGAAAGTCATTGCAAAAATCCATAACCTCTCTCGCCACATAACCTTCAATAATACTCCCTTCAGGCCGATAACGGTTTCGAACATCACCTTTAAAAACGCTCATGTATCGTTCAAAGGGATACATCCAATGCAAGAAAACTGGTCCCAACATTTTCACTTCCCTAGTCAAGTGGACAACAAGATGTACCATGATATCAAAGAACGAAGGAGGGAAATACATCTCAAGCTGACATAGGGTAACAACCACTTCTCTTTGCAAATTATCGAGAGTATCAGGGTCAATAACTTTGCTGCATAGACTGTTGAAAAAGAAACAAAGTCTGGTAATCGCAAACCTTACATGCTTCGGCAATATAGATCGAATTGCCACGGGCAATATTTGTTGCATTAGAGTGTGACAATCATGAGATTTAAGACCTATCAACTTCAGATCTTTCATTGATACCAATCTACGGATGTTGGATGAGTAACCATGTGGCACCTTAACATTTACCAAGCATTCACAAAAAGTTTTCTTCTCCTTTCTAGACAACGTGTAACAAGCGGGAGGTAAGTATGTTCTTTTATTACCCATTTCACGTAATTCTGTTAATTCTGACCTTATTCCCATTTCACGTAGGTCCAGTCTGGATTTTATCCCATCTTTAGTCTTACCTGGTATATTTAATAGAGTACCAGTGATGCTATCACAGACATTTTTCTCAACGTGCATTACATCGATACAATGCCTGACTGTCAAAGAACTCCAATAAGGAAGATCCCAAAATATTGACTTCTTCTTGAATGAAGAATTGTCACTCCGTGTGGCCATACTACATTGTGATTTCTTACCAAATTCATTGACAATGTCTTTTACTCTTTCATAAACAACATCCCCTGGTATAGGTTTAGGTGCACTTCGTTCATCATTCCATCCATTGAATGCTTTGCGCTTCCTACGATACGGATGGAATTTTGAAAGAAACCTTCGATGACCAAGATATACAGTCTTGCCGCCATGTTTTAGTCTTATTGAATCAGTGTTTTCTTCACATATAGGACACGCTTTAGCTCCTTTGACACTATATCCAGACAAATTCCCATATGCTGGAAAGTCATTAATAGTGCAAAACAACATAGCGTGCAAACGAAATGTCTCTCTTGCTGAAGCATCATAGGTCATCACACCTTCAGCCCAAAGTTTCTTTAAGTCATCAATCAAAGGTTCAAGATAAACATCGATATCATTTCCGGGTTGTTTAGGGCCCGATATCAACAATGACAACATAACATACTTATTTTTCATACACATCCAGGGAGGAAGATTGTATATAACAAGCATGACTGGCCAAGTGCTATGTTGGCTGCTCAATGTCCCGTACGGATTCATTCCATCTGTACAAAGCCCAAGTCTTAGATTCCTATCTTCTTCACCAAATTTAGGGTACAATAGATCAATCTTCTTCCACTGTGGGGAATCAGACGCATGTCGTAGGATCCCATCATTATTTTTCTTAACATCTGCATGCCACCTCAGATTCTTCGCATCTTTCGGATTTGCAAACAAGCGTTGAAACCGTGATATTATAGGTAGATACCACAACACCTTGGCAGGAGAACCAGTTTTGGACTCCCCCGAAGTCGTCAATTTATACCGTGACGCACCACATTTTGGACAATCTTTCAAATCTACATAGTCCTTTTGAAATAATACACAATCATTCGGGCATGTGTGTATCTTCTTGGCCTCCATTCCCATTGGGCACAACATTTTCTTTACCTGGTATGTTGAGATTGGAAGCTCGTTTCCTTCAGGAAGCATTTCTTTCAACAAAGTCAACAATGAAGTGAAGCTTTTGTCGCTCCATCTATTGTTAGCTTTCAACTTATACAATCTCAAGACAGCGCTAAGCTTCGTAAACTTAGCACAACCTGTGTATAACGGTATCTCAGCATCATGCACAATGTTTGTAAAGATAGGAGGTGGATCGGTGTGCTCTACCCTACAACTATCCAGCATCGCATCAACGATGTCTGCTGGAACTGGTTCGTTCACATTTACGTCATCAGAGGCAATTTCTTCTTCCACCCAAGCACTGCTATCGACATCTACTGGTTTCGATTTTGAAATCTCTCCATGCCAGTGCCATTCTGTATAGCCTTGTACAATCCCGTTGCACATGACATGACTTTTGATTTCCTCACCAGTGTTGACTTTCAAGTTGTTACCGCAATGCCTACATGGACAGTAGAACCTATCTGTAGGTTTTTTCCTATGTTCCTCGGCAAATCTAATAAACTGATCAAGACCAGATATAAACTCTGGGGTGCAACGATTACGAATCGACATCCATGATCTATCCATTCTATGATCAGAGAAAACAAGTATATATTAGGAAAAGATTAGGCAACATTTCCCTAGTATATAATAAATGTGTACCACCTATCCCATCCTTGAACACCTAATCTCACTAGTAAGTGTATAATGTGTATTGGGTTTTCGAGAAAATTTCGGCAGCATTTCCCCGCTGTTCTCTAAGTACATATGTACTTAGAGAACAAACGGGGAAATGCTACCAAAATTTTCTCGAAAACCCAATACACATTATACACTTACATCCTAAGTGAGATTAGGTGTTCAAGAACAGTCCCAAACCGGGGACTATCCAAGATTTACTCCTAATGAGTCAATCTTGGATGGGTTTCTAGGCCAACAATAATAGATATCTACAATGAAGCCGGATTCCATACAAACAGTATATAATTTAGTGATTGTTCATTCTAATTTATACCAATGTACAAGTAATATAAAAAACAATGATTGTTCACATTCTAGGCCAACAAACACATGTGATGTCATTCTTATATATAATAAATGTGTACCACCTATCCCATCCTTGAACACCTAATCTCACTAGTAAGTGTATAATGTGTATTGGGTTTTCGAGAAAATTTCGGCAGCATTTCCCCGCTGTTCTCTAAGTACATATGTACTTAGAGAACAAACGGGGAAATGCTACCAAAATTTTCTCGAAAACCCAATACACATTATACACTTACATCCTAAGTGAGATTAGGTGTTCAAGAACAGTCCCAAACCGGGGACTATCCAAGATTTACTCCTAATGAGTCAATCTTGGACGGGTTTCTAGGCCAACAAACACATTTGATGTCATTCTTATATATAATAAATGTGTACCACCTATCCCATCCTTGAACACCTAATCTCACTAGTAAGTGTATAATGCGTAATTGGTTTTCAAGAAAATTTCGGCAGCATTTCCCCGCTGTTCTCTAAGTACATATGTACTTAGAGAACAAACAGGGAAATGCTACTGAAAGTTTCTCAAAAACCCAATACACATTATACACTTACATCCTAAGTGAGATTAGGTGTTCAAGAACAGTCCCAAACCGGGGACTATCCAAGATTTACTCCTAATGAGTAAATCTTGGACGGGTTTCTAGGCCAACAAATACATGTGTTGCATTCTTATATATAATAATTGTCTATAAACTACATGCAACATGGTTAATCCTAATCAACAGAGCATTATTAAATAATAAATCAAGAAATCAATAGTTTCAAACAAAAGGTCTAGGAATCTTTACTAGACATTATATGTATCCCTAATCATCATATTTAACATACTACATTATTTTGAACATCCAGATCAGATTAAGATCATACTATGTTATAACATATTATCGAAGGAAACATATTCTTCATGTAGTGTTGATTCTAGAAGTCTAAGAAGGGAATCTGAGAATTTTAGATGCTTACAGTCTCTAAGGGATAGAAGTAAGGAATAATTTATACCTTTTCTAGTTAAGGATTTTGTAGATACTTGGACTAGTCCTAAATGAAGAAAGTTGTATCTTAGATTATTTTTTATCATGTTTAGATCTCTTTCAGATAGAAGTTGTATGCATTCCTATGAAGGTGTAACTCATATAGTTTTTTCAGTATCCTTAATGTAATAATTAGATATCAAATGAAAACTATCTTTTGAGTAAATGGTGGCGTAGGAAGGTCCAGTTTTGCATTGGAATGAATGGTGACATAGTAAGGGGCAATTTACATTTGGATAATCGATAGAAGTGAGTGACTAGAGGTGAATTAGGGTTTGTAATTAAAGGGTGTATAATTTTCTTAGGATTTAAAGGAGAATATCTACATAAAATTGCAATAAAAAACAACAACATGATGAACATGATGAATATGATATCAAATGAAAACTACCTTAGTCAGAGATAAAGATGTGTCTAAGAACAGTTATCAAAATTTCTAGTATATAGTTCTTTTTTTATAATTGTCTAAGAACACTGACTCCAAAAAACCAGTTGGCGCATACCTGTTGGCGCGGGAGGCAGCGGGAGTCAGGTGGAAGCTGATGGCGTGGCGGCGAGCTCCAGGTGTCAAGCAGGCGTCGGCGGCGCCGTCGGCGGCGAGCTCCAGTCAGGCAGGCCGCGGCGGCGATCAGCTCCAGGCGTCAGGCAGGCTGAGGCGGCGAGCTCCAGGCTCGTCAGGCGTCGGCGGCGAGCTCTAGCAGCAGTGGCGGCGGAGAAGGGGGCGCCGGAGTAGCAGTGGCGGCACGACGGCGCTGTCGTGGAGAAGAAGGAGAAGAGAATCGACGGCGACAGGGTGGGAAATCGACGGAGAAGCAGAAAAAGGGCTCGCAATGAAACAGAAGAAGAGGAAGAGTCGGGCATCGCGGGTTATAAAGTCCCAAATAGCGTCGGTTTTTTACAACAACCGACGCCTAAACGTCTTTAGCGTCGGTTGTCTGAGAAAACCGACGTCCAACTGGGCGATAATTTCATGAAATTGTTTGGCGGGAACCACCTTCAGCGTCGGTTATCCTTTAATCACCGACGCTGAAGGTGACACTTTTCGCGCAAATTTTCATCAGACATAGGCGTCGGTTTCTACCTAAATAACCGACGCTGAAAAGGACACTATTTTTCGCGGGCGACTTTAAGCGTCGGTTTGTTATAAACAACCGACACTGAAGACAAAGCGGTACCCGTGTCTGGCTGGTCTTCGAATATAGACGTCGGTTTTCGTAAACAACCGACGCCTAACATAGAAGGCGTCGGTTTTTCTTAATAACCGACGCCCAGAAAAGTGTCACTGAATGCTATTTCTGTAGTAGTGAAATCATGTCGAAGATCAGAATCATGCCTAACATAATCAGCCAATCTATGATCGCACCATCGATCATACCAGAAGGAAACATTCCCCTCGCCTAACATCCATCTACACAGGGGTAGAATGGTTGGAAAACTCTTCCAAATCTTTTTCCAGTAGGGGGATGCGGTAGAGCTCAACTTCAGGAACGGGGGATAACATCATGTATGATGGCACAAAGTACTTTGATATTTCTGCCTACAGAAAGAGCTCCACGATGACGATCCGCTCATAATCTCCCATGTTGCTTTAAACACATAAGCTTGGTTCAAGAGAGCGATGGGCTCAAGATCCAGCCCCTCCTGCTCCGCCGACTTCGCCACTCTCTTCCAGACCACCCAAGTCTTGCGTCTATGGTTCTCTCTATCCGTCCATAAGAAGCGAGAAAGGATCGATTCAATCCTATGATCTATGCCTACTGGAATGCCCAAGGAGGCTGCAGTATACGTGAGAGTA
This sequence comes from Alisma plantago-aquatica, assembly GCA_963693085.1. NCBI lineage: Eukaryota > Viridiplantae > Streptophyta > Magnoliopsida > Alismatales > Alismataceae > Alisma > Alisma plantago-aquatica. The sequence continues at coordinate 12,242,286 of OY856414.1, read as the reverse complement.
GAAGAAAGCACATGACGAATCAGCATCCTTCTGCCGGCGAAAGACAACAGCTTCGTTTTCCAAGAAGCAACCTTATGATTTATCTTGCGAACCAGGTATTCAAAATGCTCCACCTTGCTCCGACTAGCAGATAACGGGACGCCCAGATATGTGAGGGTCTCCACAGGTTCAGCCACCCCAATCGCGTTAGCAATCTCCATGGCAGTGATCAGATCAGATGTGCCCACTACACAAACCGATTTGGCCTGGTTCACAGCTTGTCCCGTGGCTAAAGAATAGGCTGAAAAGGTATCTCTAATCACATTCCTGGTCTCCGGAGAAGCGTTGATGAAGACGAGGATGTCGTCAGCATAGAAGAGGGCTGGAGGTGTCGTCGCATTTCCTCTAGTATGATAGGGGGCAATGGATTGCTCACGAGTCAGCCTATGCATCCTTCTCAACAGCAGCTCTTCAAAGATAATAAAAAGAAAGGGGGGTAACGCATTCCCTTGCTTCAGGCCTCTACTCATCTGAAAGAAACCTACAGAGAAATCACCCAAAGCAACTGATGCCCAAGCTTGTTTTGAGAACCGAAGCAACAGGTCGATGACATCTTGCATAAAACCAAACTTGTGCAGAACTTGTCGCAGCACTCCCCAGTGAACATGATCAAAGGCTTTTGTCATGTCAAACTTAATCACCGCATTAGGAAAAGGTTGACCTTTCTTGATGTCGTGCATCAGCTCTTGAGCTAATCTGATGTTGTTTGTGATGTCCTTTCCTTGTACGAAGGCTCCTTGAGACTCTGAGATAATCGAAGGGATAATGGGTGTGATTCTCGAGATGATCACCCTGGCTAGAATACGGAGCACCACATTCTCAATACAGATCGGGCGGAAGTCAGTAGTAATCTGCTTCGGGTCATCAACCTTGGGAATTAACACAATTTGGCTGCAAAAAATTCTCCTGTGGCAGGGTTGGCCCTTGAAGAAGGTCTCCGTCAAACTCATGATGACATCTGCTATAATATCCCAAGTAGCACGGTAAAACGGAACCGTGAACCCATCCGGTCCAGGGGCGGTGTGATGATCCATGGCGAAGATAGCACGACGTATCTCCTCCTTATCAGGGATGCGGGAGATCGAGATGTTGTCATCAGAAGTCAACAAATATGGGATATCAGTGATAAAATCCTCTAGGACATGTTCATCGATGCTCATCTCCTCATTGTAGAAAGTTTGAAAAAAGGAAGTAGCAGCCTGAGCCATTTGTAGCTGGTCAGTAATGGTGTCGCCATCAGGAAGAACTAAAGACTGAATTTGTCTATCCCTTCTTCTCTTCTTCACCACAGTCTGATAAAAGCTAGTGTTCTGTTCCCCATCGAGGAGCCAGCTAGATCGAGCCTTATCTTTCCAAATCGTTTCCTCCATATCAAGAACATTCTGCAGCTCTAGCTCCGCCGCCCTTAATGTTGCTTCATTAATCACCGTTGGATTCTCATCAAAGGAGATCTGTGCAGTATGCACCACATCTTCTAGGTCTTTTCTCTTCTGACCCAGGTGACCAAACGAGGATCTGTTCCATTCTTTCAGAGCCGTTCTAACATGCTTCAGCTTAGTGTAGAAGACAAAGGAAGGATGTCCAATAATCTCCGCATCCCAGTAGCTTCTGATCAACTCCAGGCACTCCGGCCGTTGGAGCCACGCGGTGAGGAAGGAGAAAGGGGGCAGCGGCTTATGCTGTATCCCATTGCCCAAGGATGTCAAAATAGGGTAGTGGTCTGAAACCCTGTATCTCGTCAGATGGGAAGAACTCATAGCAGGAAAAGAATCACACCAAATCGAGTTAAAGAGCACACGATCGAGGCGCTCCCAAGTCGTCGACGAAAAATGCTGTTTGTCGACCCAGGTGAAGCGGCTGCCCTCAAAGGGACATTCATAGAGGCCGGCATCTCCAATAAAGCCATTGAAGTCCAGCATATCCTAGAAAGGAGTAGGATCGCCTCCCCTCTTCTCATCCAAAGATCGGATGACGTTGAAATCTCCACCAACAATCCACGGTTTCTCCCCAATGTCATCAGCCAACGCCAGAAGAGATTCCCAAAGCAAGCGTCTGGCTCGGCAATCACAGCTAGCATAGATCGCAGAGACAAAATGAGTAGAATCATCCACCCCCTTGATCTTTACAGTCAGATGCTGGCGATGCACTTGAACCACCTCAGGTTGCAGGGCTCCATCGCCAAAGAACCAAATCTTGCCTCCTTCGCATTGATTATCCGTCACCCAATCCAGGTTGACGATGTCCATCAACTCCTCCGCCCGATTAGCATGAAGAAAGGGCTCGAACAGGCATATCAAAGAAGGTTTATACCTGGAGCAAATCCTCCTCAACACCTTCCGTGTCTCACCATTAGAAGCACCTCTAATATTCCAGAAAAGAAAGTGACAGTCCATGATCATATGGGAACACAGAGAAAAAACACCCAACGACAGGGAATTACCAGCTATCCCTCCTACGCATATCCTCCATGTCGTCGCAAGAGTCTCCTACATAGAAAGGACTCTATGAGCGAGGTCGGAGAGGGGACCTACGCCTATGTCTGGCACCACTCCTGAAACTCGGGCGGTCGAAATCTAGGAGTTCATCTCCCCAGTTTCTTCGTCTCGACCTGCTCCTCCTCAGTTGTCTAACTAGATTGCGATCTTCAAAACAGATAAAATCATCTAACCGTCTATTAGTCAGGATCGCCCTATCACCATCTTTATCCATGACCATGCGACGGTGTGGCCGGTCACCTTCAGGATTCGAATCATAGGTCCGCTGAGGCCCTGCAAGGGTATCGACCCTTTCAGTCTGTAGCGTCCGCCGATGCTGATCGCCACTTCGTGATTCACTTGAATTGCCTACTCCATCCAACAGAATCCCAAGCGGGATATCAAGACATCTGCCATCTTCAGTAATGGCGAAATCCTTCGACCCAAAATGGGCCCTCACAACCATACGCAGTTGAAGATGTGAACGGATGTTGCCAAAGGATAGGGCGATGAACTGGGGGATATCTTCATTAAAGGCCTCCACCTGGAATAGACAACCAGTCATGTCGTCCGTGTCCCTTCGCCACTCTGAAACAGTCACCAGCTTACCGAAAGACTCGGCCACCGTCTGGATAACATGATGACCACGGTATACAATAGGTACGCCGGAAAGCCAGAACCAAAAGGTTTCCTTCTGCACTCCCAAGGACTCTAAACCCATAGGTTTAACCAGTAACTGGGCACCCAAGTGGTTGATCGATCCATTACCCATCGCCGAATGAGCTTCTCCAGGGCTATGGAAGAAAGCAACCGCTTTTCTATCATGGAATCTGTATATATCAAGAGCATTCGAGAAAACCTGCTTGAGGGTGACAACGATATCTGCCCATCTTAGCACTTGCTGCCAGGAAATCTCCAGGGCGGATTGTAGAGACCGTATCCTTTGTGAACGGTCTTCATCATCAGGTTGCGAACGGTCTTCATCATCAGGAAATCTGCCAGGAAATCTTCTCTATGACTTGTAGTCAGATTGCAGTCAAAAATCACTCTTCAAGTGATAAAGGAGTGCGTAGCACCCGGATCAATTAAAATAGATACAATGCAAGATGTAGACATATCAGAATATAACAATTCCATCTGACCTGCCACAACCCTAGGGTTGACCACTGCATCAGGTGGATTTATCGTGTAGAATCTTGTCGTTGCTTGTGGTTAATTCGGTGCTCGATTTCCTGGTGCCGATGATCCATCTTGGGACGCTTGTCCACATCCTCTAGCATTACCTGGAAATTGTCTCCTTTAAGAACCTTGCTGATTCTGCCTTTGAGGTTGAGTCACACTCACTTCTCTGGCTCTGCAATCCTTCATTAGATGTCCCATCTTTCCACATATGTAACAGCTTCTGTTCAGTTGTTGTGGTCTGGGTGGTCATGTAACCAATTCAGATACTGAGCTATGGGCTCTTCCTGGTGGTAAACATTGTCCTCTACCTCTATTTGACGTCCACTGCATCTGGTTACTGAATCTAGGTGGTGGTGTAGGCACAGAAAACCTCAGTTTCTTGAAACCCTTGGATGAGGATCCTTGGAACTGGGGATACATCTTCTTGTTCTTGGTCTGTCTTTTCTCTGCCACAGACCTTTATACCCTTCTAACAGACTCCACAAAGGTAGCAAACCTTTCTCTGTTCTCCAGAGCAGACACAGGGGTGGTCAACTCAGCGTTTAATCCTTTCTCAAAACGTCTAATCCTTTCTTCGTCTGTAGTCGCCATGTGTGGACAGAATCGCAAAAGTTCCATGACCTTAGCCTCGTACTCACTAATGTTCATTAAACCTTGTCTTATCCTCTCAAATTGAGAGATTTTCTCACCCAGAAATGTCTTAGGGAAATATATGTTGATAAATTCTTGTCAGAAAACTTCCCACTCAATCTCCACACCTGGCCTTTTTCCTTCCTCCATGGTCCACCAGTGACCAGCACTACCCTTGAGAAGATACACAGCAACCTTCTCAGCTTCTGGGATGTTTAGGATTCTAAAGGCCTTCTTTAGTTCAGTTAACCACAAGTCAGCATCTGCTGGGTCATCTGTACCAGCATACATTGTGGCTCCAACTCGGCAAAGTCGTTCAAACATCTTACCGGCTCCTTGTCCTTCAGGGTGAGTAGGTTCCCTAGGTGCAGGTATAGGCATCCTATCAGTCATGTGTGTCATGGCAGTCATGAACTGCCAAAACATGGCTTGGATGGCTGGGTTCCCCATGTCAGTTGGATTGAACTGGGGTGGTTCAGGTACAGGTTCTTCCCTCTCTTGGTCTCTTGCACCTCCTCTGGGTACAGCGACACTACTCTCTGCAACATGTTCCTCGTGTGACCCAGACATCTTTAGTTTTATCTTCTCCTGCTATACGAGCAGAAGACACTATCAGATATACTGGAAGACACTAGAACAAACTCAACAACCTAAGTCCTATGTCTCTGTAGACTCGGCAAACCTAGAGCTCTGATACCACTAAACTGTGACGACCGTCTCATGAAAATAGGATTAACTAATTTAAACTAATGCGGAAGCGATTAATTAGCAGCGGAATTACTGAAAATCACTAAAAATTAAAACTTTTTGTAAAGAGATCTACAAACTGTGAAACTCTTTTATAAAGAAAACATGATAAGTTATTTACAAAGTGATCCATCATTACATTTATGTAATATCACATCTCGAGGATTAACATCATCAACTGCCATGTTAACTGTACAAGGCAAGATACAAAATCTTGAGGCATTACGCCAAAAATCTCAGATCCATTTAAAACATCTAAAGACTCCTAGGACCTAAGAGTACAGATACGACACATAGGACATTCTATCTACAAGATTTGATCAATAGTGTCTCCACCTGAGATTCACTACTGTCCCAGATGTTGTTGCTGCTGCTGTTGCTGTTCACCCACTGTAGGGTTCCTTCGTCCTCGGCGTCTACCTAAACATTTAATCCCACGGGGGTGAGACAATTGAATAATTGCCCCAGCGAGAGTTATAACTCTTCACCAGAAACTTTTTTATTGCAAGGATTAAAATAGCAATGAGCATAAAAACTATAATTATTCAATAGCAGGCAGTTCATTGAATAAGTTAGGTAGAACAGTATTTCCTATGCAATCATTTCAATTATAACTTGAATGAATGACAAGACATATAATCAATAAGGAATATGAAGAACATGTATACTAGTTATTCAACTAGAACATTATAAGTAATGTATCCTCAATCATTGTTTCTCGTAGTTCAACCTAAGCATTTATGCTACATGGATGATTACATTATTCAAACATATGTATGCCCTGAGGAGATGAGTTACACCTCTCATACTCCAACCGACCATTACGAAATCACAATCGGTACCGTACATAGGTCATCAGAAGAGTCAGATTCCTATGACCTCATCATCCTCAGTCAGTGTGAGGAAACAATATGCAGGACATCTTGTGTCTCTGCTATAATAGCTTTCCAGGGTATTCTGGCAACTTCGCTATTAGAGTTACAGTGGCATGATGTACTCTCTTCGCCATCGAGGGATTTCTTATTTATCTCTCATCGATGTGGCATTAACAACATCATCGGGAGATTCATTCTACATCATCCTGGCGTAAACATATAATGATGGATTGAGAGATTAAATGTACATCTCACATCAATTCCCTCATTAGGACGTAAGGATATTCACGTCCATAACCCCCACATACTCAAAAGTATGCTCTCCAGGAGTTCCCTTAGGAAAACCTGTTTCACCATCATTTAACTTCTGACAATGATGGATCTATGGTCAGGGCTCTACATGATATCATTATACTTGATTATTTAAGTACATTATGGCATTCTTTTAGCATCAGGCATGTTTCAAACATAAACCAATAATATATGTGCTATAAAGAAAGAGTACTCATTGTATCAAGTTCATTTCACATTTTGTTAATCATTGGGATATCAATCCCTAACCATCTCATCATTAACACATTGCCATTAAGTCATTTTAACAATATGAACATAATTGTAGCAATGCAAATATTTCTCATGGCTCATATAGCCTATCAATCTCATATGTTACCTCTCACTAGGCAACATAGCATATCATTACTTTCAAAGTTTATAAAGTGCTTTCAATGAATATGACATCATAACCCTTACCTGTCTATGATCATTTCTTAATGAAGACCTGCATGACTAACACAATGGATAACATGCACAATGCAAAGCATAGATAACTTTACTATTCAAGGCTTGCATCACTAAGCCCTTACTAGGGTTTAGGGTTTTCCTTTTCTATTCAATTTGGTTAACCAACCTCCTTAGCTTAAATGGGAATAGTGATTCCTCATTTCATTCTTTAATCACAGAGCTTTTATACTATAAAGCATAACCCAGAATTAGGGTTTACTATTCATATTTCATCATATTACCCTAGATTAGGGTTTACTATTCACATCATAGTGAATTAAGATCATACTATCATTATGTATGAGGATTACTTCCATTAATGCCCTCAAATTAGGTTAAGATTCATTAACCATCATAATTAGGGTTTTTATGATCTCACTATGAAGGATCATACCCTAATTAGGTATATTCTTACATATTGGAAGTGTATTACTTGATTCTTATTCATATAAGGAGTCTTCTCTCTCCTCATTCTATTAAATGATGTTTACATCACTCTTGATTAGGCTAAGTCAAATCAACCTTGTCACCATGGTTTATATCATTACTATTATGGTCATTAAGGCTCACTTGTTCAAAGAGTATTAGTCACTCTATCCCATCAAGGGTACTTTTATAATGATCACCATTGAGTGTAACATGCACTAATCCACTAATTACTTAGTCCCTTGATCACTTTAGGTATCTATGGGGTTTAGGTTAATCAACTACTAAACCATCTTGACCACTAAGGCATCAAAAGATCTTGACCTATTTAGACCTAAAACGGTCTTGCACACTAAACCCCCAAACGGTCTTGAACAAACCTTGAAACCGATTGGTGGTGTTGACCGTTTGGTTTTGTTGACTTTGAAACCGTTTGGTCATGAAGACCATTTGGCGAAGTTGACTTTGAAACCGCATGGACACAACCGTTCTTGAAACTGCATGAGCACCAAACGGTTTGGGATCATTTGGTCCCAAATGGTCTTGAGACCGTTTGGTCCAAACCACCTCAAAACCGCATGGACCAAAAAGTGTCTCAATCACTTCAATTGAATTAGGGTTTCCAATGTTGAACCCCTCAATCGTTCATGCACTTACTAGCCACTCATCAATTGAGTCAATTAGGTCAACCCTCAACTAATTTGACACTCAATTGACCCTCAATTGATCATCAATTAGGGCTTGGATCAATTGGATTAGGGTTTGGAATCGATCACCCTTCAACATGTATCAACATGAGTCTAATTGACATTTAAACCATTGAACCATCAGTCAATTTGGTCATGATCTGACTCCAAACGGTCTTGGGATCATTTGGACATTCTTCAAACGGTCTTGAGACCGTTTGGTCAAGTCAACATCAAAATATAACTCAACCTATTAAGGTTTGGCTCATTGATTTGATCATTAGGTCACTAATCAATTATACTTCAACTTGTTATCCTTAGATTTTCAACCACTTGACCATAGTCAACCCTAGACCTCCAAACGGTCTTGGGTGACCCCAAACGGTCTTGGGATTGTTTGGATATACTCCAAACGGACTTGAGACCGTTTTCCCATTATTTCATCAAAAACCAAGTCATCCTCTTAAGGGTTGAACCCTAGATTTGGTCACCAAATCAGCACTTAATTGTTCAACAACTTGACATCATTGGACCCTTAATTGGTCAACCCTTCTTAACCCTAGACCTCCAAACGGTCTTGGGTGATCACCAAACGGTCTTGATACCGTTTGGGTGATCCCCAAATGGTTTTGAAACTGTTTGGGTCACTCAACCCAAACTTCAACATGATTGTATTATTGAAATCAGCAATAGACCCGATTAGGGTTTAGGTGACTAATATGCCTTCAATTGATGATTCTCTTGGAATTAATGGATGATTTTTGGTAGGCAATTATTCCACGTCATTCATAGCATACCTTCAAATGGTCAACGCCTGGTCAATGCATCCAAACGGTCTTGGACCGTTTGCTTCCATGCGATCTTGGTTGAAACTGTTTGCTTTCAAACGGTTTGCAACCGTTTGCTCTCAAATGGTTTGGGAAACCGTTTGAGCAAGAGGTTAGAGACTATTTGCTAAAGCAAGTTGTGGATAAACTTTGGAATTAACGAAATCATCTTCGACCTCAAGAACATGGACTGTTCTTCATGGAATTACTTGCAAGAACACACAAAGGTGTCTAAAGAAGAAGAAAAAGCAACGATTCTAAGAGAAGAAGATGCATTAACAAAACTTTAAGGTTTAGAGTTATAAAACCCGCCTTTGGTCTAATCTAGAGCTCCAAGATTTGTAGCTTTAATGGCGGATGAAGCTCCAAAGGTTTTCCAAGGTCCGTTCTTCAAGATTTGGATGGAGAAGATGGTTAGAAAGAAGAGTTGTGTAAGGAAAACTAACAAACCAACCTTGTATTAGGGTTTCCACAAAGAATTCGAGCTAGGTGATGATCCATACTTAACAACTTAACTTGGCCATCTTCCCCTGTTCCAGAGCTCCCTCTTGGTCGTTCCAAAGCAAGAATATGAGGAGAAAGAACTAAAGGAATGGTCCTTTGCTTTGAGGAAAAAGGGTGCTTATATATTTTTGGGTATTATCAAGGCAAAGAAAAAGATAGTTATTTCTTTTATTTCTTAAACCCATCCACTCATGCTTGCTCCACCCTTGGCCACGTTTCTTCCTCCTTTTCACATGCAAAACCTCTCTCTTATCCAAGGTTAAAGGAAAAGAAACCATATATCTTAATATGCTATATATATGAAAGGCCATTTTGCTTAAAACTTGGTTATTTAGATATTAAGGTTATCTTTCTTATTTAATCATTCAAATGAGGCGCCCTCCTCATTTTATTTGCTCTAATTGATGACAAGAAACATGATAGATACTTTAGATGGTATATTTTACATGTTGCACCCTAAGTTTTGGGTAAATTGCACTTTACACCAAAACTAGGTTTTTAAAGCACAAGGATTGCTCTACAAGCTATATCTTGGTGCTCAAGCTTGTGAAAACTATATCACTTTCTCTTATATATTCTTATGATGACTCAACATCAGAGGAACATCTTAACATGTGCAATTTGCAAGTTAACCCCTCTACTTGGGTAATTTGCACTTTAGTCCAAAATTAACAAAACAAAGTTGCAACATTGTTCAAAAAGGACTGAAATGGAAATATAAGTTCCTCAAAAGCTTTAATTATATTTCAAAAGATAAACACAAGCATATAATCACATATTTAAGCAAAACACCTAGGGTTAGTTCATAACCCAGGTCAGGGATGTTACATTTATGGGGAGGTGTGTGAGATCTTTTCAGATCATAAGAACTTGAAGTATATCTTTTCGCAGAGTGAGCTGAATATGCGACAACATTGTTGGATGGAGCTAATCAATGATTATGATTGCACCATTGAGTATCATCCTGGTAAGGCAAATGTGGTAGCTGACGCGCTTAGCCGAAAGTCTTCTTCTCTTCATATGGGGAAGGCACAGTTGAGTTCCTTGGTATGTCATAGGCGGGATATGTTTGTCTCCTTGTGGCAGATGAATGTACAGTTGAAAGTTTCCTTGTTGGCAGGACTGTTGGCACAAATTCAAGTCAAGCCTACACTGAGACAGCAGATCAAAGATGCACAATAGGCAGATGATACATTGCAGTTGATCAAATCAGAGTTCGGCAGTGAAAAGCATGATGGGTTCCATGAGTCTGAGGATGGACTAGTTTGCTATCATGGTAGAATGGTAGTCCCCAATGTTGATAATCTATGGAAGATGGTGATCGAGGAAGCACACACGTCGATGTATGTTATGCATCCAGGAGTCACCAAGATGTATCATAATCTAAAGGACCTGTATTGGTGGTCTGGCTTGAAGAAGGATGTAGCCGAGTTTGTGGCTAAGTGTGTAGTATGTCAGCAAGTTAAAGCTGAGCATCATAAGTTGGCCGGTACATTGCAACCCATGCCGATACCACAATGGAAATGGGATCATATAACTATGGACTTCGTAGTTGGTCTACCAAAGACAGCTAGGAATCATGATTCCATTTGGGTAATAGTGGAAAGGTTGACAAAATCTGCTCATTTCATACCGGTAAAGACGGCGTATACAGTAGAGAAGCTTGCTTAGGTGTATGTAGACGAGATAGTGTGTTTGCACAGTGTCCCAGTAACGATAGTCTCTGACAGAGGCCCCTAGTTCATGAGTCGTTTCTGGGAACAGTTGCACAAAGCGTTGGGAACCCAGTTGAGGTTCAGCACCGCCTTCCACCCGTAGACAGATGGGCAGTCTAAAAGGACTATTCATACTCTGGAGGATCTTCTCTGAGCATGTGTTTTGTAGTTCCTAGGCATTTGGGACATGCATCTCAGTTTGATAGAGTTCGCTTACAATAATAGTTATCAGCGGAGCATTAACATGTCTCCTTATGAGGCTCTATATGGAAGGAAGTGCAGGTCCCCTTTATGCTGGTATGAGTCTGGTGAGTATCAGCTTTTGGGTCCTGAGTTAGTACAGCAGACAACAGAAAAGATCAGAGTGATACGACAACAGTTGAAGGTGGCATAGGACCTTGGAAAGGTGTGCTAAGGTTTGGTCGGAAAGGCAAACTGGCACCCAGGTATATGGGGCCATATCCAGTAATAGCATGTGTTGGCAAGGTAGCTTATAAGTTGGAGCTGCCGCCAGAGTTGCACAGGTTACATCCGGTGTTCCATGTCAGCATGTTAAAGAAAAGTCATCCAGACATAGGGACAGTGATACATCCATTTGAGGTTGAGCTTGATGAAGATGTGACCTATGAGGAAGGTCCAGTGGCGGTCCTTGACAGAAGAATAAAGAAGCTGAAGAGAAGGACCTGGTTCTTGTGAAGGTTCTTTGGCATCATCGTGGTGTTGAGGAAGCCACGTGGGAGCTTGAGGAAGAGATGAGGCGGAAGTATCCCTCGCTTTTCTCTTCGAATTTTGGGGACAAAATCCCTTTTTAGAGGTTTATGGCTTGTAAGGACCCTGGCCTTCGTTTTGGGCTTACCCTGTTTGTTTTGCCTAAACCTTGTGCTTGGTTGCTTGCTAATCACCTTTAGTAGTGATTAGGGTTTGCTTGTGCTTTATCGAGAGTTGGAGGTGCTACTTGCAAAATAACCTGGGATTGGGTTGGAGAGAAAGTTTATCACCTTGAGAGATGCCTTTCTCTCTCTTTGCTTCCTCTAGGGTTGAGAGGAAGATTTGGGTTCGTGCCTTGAGTTGTCATGGGCTTGGTTGAACTCTTTTGGGCCTTGTTTTCCCTTTGTTTGGGCCTTGCCTTGCTTGGTTGAGCCCTGTATCGGGCAAGGATGCTTTGTGTCGGCCATGGGGTATCGCCCATGGTGGTGTATCGCCCATGGGAGGTGGTGTGTTGGTCTTTAACCTTTGTTGACCTCCTTGCTTTGGTTGTTTCACCCTAGCTTGGACATGTGGTCGATCCTTGGTTGAGTGGTGGCATGGCATGTGCATGTGTTTTGCAAGGTGGTTAAACGTTTGGACAAGTGTCCCTTGGTAAGGTGACACCTTGCCTTGGTTTAACCTTGACCCTCATCTATATATGCCTTGCCTTTCTCTTCCTTGGGAACCCTTTAGCTCTTTTTTTGCTCTCCCCTCCTTGTGTGAACGACACACCTTCCTTGGAGAGCTTGGTGGCCGATCCTTTCCCCTTGGTGGAGATCTCTTCTTATTCCTCTAGCTTAGAGGCCGAACCCTAGGTGGGTCTTGTTCTTTGGTAAGCATCTTCCCTCTCTCCTTAGCATCTTCTTCTCCATCTTGCCTACCCTTCGACCATGGTGGTTATGTTCCTTGTTCCTTTTCTTGAGGTGGCCGAAAGTGGTGTGCTTGAAGCTAGGAGCTTGAAGCTTGGAGCTTTGGAGCTTGAGGAGTTTGCTTAAGGCGGGTTACATAACTTCTAACCCTAGCTATACTACCTTATTTATGTTGCATGTTTCATACATGTTGATGATCAGCCATTGCATGTTATGTTTCTTGCTCTAGTATATGTCGTTGACCTTATGGATATAGTGAGCATGATGTTGTTGATGGGTTACATACCTTTGGATCTAGTTGGCCGAACCATAGTTTAGGATTTTCTTTGGTAGCAACACTCCTTTCTCTCCTTGGTCTAGAGAAGTGAGTTTGAGCTATAGTAATGTAGGCAATACCCCTCTCTCATTTTAGTTGAGAGGTGAGTCTACATTCTAGTTGCTTGGGCAACACCCTCCTCTCACCATGGATTTGAGAGGTGAGCTTTTGAGTAGATGATGACCTATGTTGAGATGGATCCTTGTGGTTGCCTGATTTGTGATAGAGGTTGTGCAAAACCCCTCTCTTGGTTGTTAAGAGGTGAGCCGATCTTCTTGATCAATTAGGGTTTGGTGCCCTTGTGCTTAAGGTTGAAGATGACCTTATAGGGTTGTGCCTTGCACGCACTACTACAGAAACAACATTCAACGTCATTTTTCTGGGCATCGGTTATTAATGAAAACCGATGCCTATAACATTCAACGTCGGTTATTAATGCAAACCGACGTCTATATTCGAAGACCAGCCAGACACGGGTATCGCATTTTATTCAGCGTCGGCTGGACAAAAGAAACGGACGCCTAAAATCGCCCGCAAAATCCAATTTTTGAGCAAAAACAAAATTGGCCCCAAAGTGTCACATATAGCGTCTATTTTTTTATATAAGAACCGACGCCTATATAAGATAAACATTTGCACGAAAAGTTCCAATTTTGGCGTCGATTATTGTTTGATAACCGACGCTAATAATGGTTCCCCGCCAAATAATTTAGGGTAAAGATTGACCAATTGGACGTCGGTTTTTACTATCAACTGATGCTTAAGATGTTTAGGTGTCAGTTTTGTAGACAACCGACGCCTTTTACAAACTTAATAGATCTGCGATCACCCGACTCTTCCCCTTTCTTCTGTTTCATTGCTAGAATTCTCCTGCTCTTTCCGCCGCTACTGCTGGTTCACCCGGCTCAACCCCCACCTGTCTGCATTCAACCTTGTGCACTGCCACCGCTCCCCTGCTCCTTGTGCGCCGCCGACGTCTCCGGTCCCTAGTCGCCGCTCCAATTTCCGGTCCCTAGTCTCTGATGCCCTGTTGCCGCTGTGCCTGCCTGCCCTGCGCCTGCTGGTTTTGGAGCTCGCCGGTCACAGTTGCACCTGCCTGCCCTGCCGCCGCTGGTTATGAAGCTCATTGTCCGCCGCTACTGGACCGCCACGCCGCTTGTGGAGCTCACCGGCTACCGCTACCACTGCTGGAGGTCCGTTGTTGTTGCTCCCCTACTTGTCCGCCGTCGCTACTGAAAGGTATGCTTCCTCTAGTACTGCTCCGCCACTGTTGTCTAGTTGTGCATACCTGGGAGTTATCAGGAACACCTAAATGAATGTCTAACACCTAAATAAATATCTAGTTGTGTATCTAATTTGGATGTATATGCTGAACCTAGATTTAGAGAGGACATGCTATAGTATTTTCCTAGTATGGTGAAAGATTCTGAATCGTGTGTATCACATGGGATTCTTATCCTCAACACAATGGACTGCAATATATGCATCGAATGCCTTAAATGGAAGACTCGAATGTTAAAAAATCCCATCAAAGTAGGTAGAAACAACTAATATATATTCATATCTTAATAATTCCATGAAGTGCACATTATCTTACTCAGGAAAAGTATGTGTATAATGTGGGATTAGTTCCATATAATGGTTCTATTTTAGTAAGTCTATTCGCAAGGTCTGTGTGTGATAGAAAAGCTCTTTACTCTATGTCAAATTCAAATGTTGCTTTTGTTATATATTGGGCATGCTACTTAATTTTCTATCACGAGTTTTGTTACAAATATCTGAATATTAGGTTAAGGACATGTTTCTGTTGTGACATGTTGAGTTTTTTGCTATGTTATACCCACCACGATTCGTGTTATAAAATAAAACATTGGTTAATTTAGGAAGCATTTATATGTTGTTATGGCTATCCACGAGTGTTTTTATAAGAAAATTGTGTGTTGAATGGGGTTGTGGACAAGGACTGGTGTTATATTTTGTTGGCCTAGAAACCCGTCCAAGATTTACTCATTAGGAGTAAATCTTGGATAGTCCCCGGTTTGGGACTATTCTTGAACACCTAATCTCACTTAGGATGTAAGTGTATAATGTGTATTGGGTTTTTGAGAAAATTTTGACAGCATTTCCCCGTTGTTCTCTAACTGCCGAAATTTTCTTGAAAACCCAATACACATTATACACTTATTAGTGAGATTAGGTGTTCAAGGATGGGATAGGTGGTACACATTTATTATATATAAGAATGACATCATATGTATTTTTTGGCCTAGAAACCCGTCCAAGATTTACTCATTAGGAGTAAATCTTGGATAGTCCCCAGTTTGGGACTGTTCTTGAACACCTAATCTCACTTAGAATGTAAGTGTATAATGTGTATTGGGTTTTCGAGAAAATTTTGGTAGCATTTCCCCATTTGTTCTCTATGTACATATGTACTTAGAGAACAGTGGGGAAATGCTGCCGAAATTTTCTCGAAAACCCAATACACATTATACACTTACTAGTGAGATTAGGTGTTCAAGGATGGGATAGGTGGTACACATTTATTATATATAAGAATGACATCACATGTGTTTGTTGGCCTAGAAACCCGTCCAAGATTTACTCATTAGCAGTAAATCTTGGATAGTCCCCGGTTTGGGACTGTTCTTAAACACCTAATCTCACTTAGGATGTAAGTGTATAATGTGTATTGGGTTTTCAAGAAAATTTCGGCAGCATTTCCCCGTTTGTTCTCTAAGTACATATGTACTTAGAGAACAACGGGGAAATGCTGCCAAAATTTTCTCGAAAACCCAATACACATTATACACTTACTAGTGAGATTAGGTGTTCAAGGATGGGATAGGTGGTACACATTTATTATATATAAGAATGACATCACATGTATTTGTTAACCATAGACCCTAATCTTGTCCTAATATATACTTGTTTTCTCTTTGATCATAGAATGGATAGATCATGGATGTCCATTCGCAATCGTTGCACCCCAGAGTTTATATCTGGTCTTGATCGGTTTATTGGATTTGTCGAGGAACATAGGAAAGAACCTAGAGATAGGTTCTACTGTCCATGTAGGCATTGCGGTAACAACTTGGAAGTCAGCATTGGTGATGAAATCAAAAGTCATGTCATGTGCAACGAGATTGTACAAGGCTATACAGAATGGCACTGGCATGGAGAGATTTCAAACTCCAAACCAGTGAATGTCGATAGCAGTGTTTGGGTGGAAGAAGAAATTGCCTCCGATGACGTAGATGTGAACGGACCAGTTCCAGTAGACATCGTTGATGCGATGCTGGATAGTTGTAGGGTAGAGAACACCGATCCACCTCCTATCTTTAGAAACATTGTGCATGATGCTGAGATATTGTTATACACATGTTGTGCTAAGTTTACGAAGCTTAGCACTGTGTTGAGATTGTATAAGTTGAAAGCTAACAATAGATGGAGCGACAAAAGCTTCACTTCATTGTTGACTTTGTTGAAAGAAATGCTTCCTAAAGGAAACGAGCTGCCAATCTCAACATATCGGGTAAAGAATTTGTTGTGCCCAATGGGAATGGAGGCCAAGAAGATACATGCATGCCCGAATGATTGTGTATTATTTCAAAAGGACTATGTGGATTTGAAATATTGTCCGAAATGTGGTGCGTCACGGTATAAATTGACGACTTTGGGGGAGTCCAAAACTGGTTCTCCTGCCAAGGTGATGTGGTATCTACCTATAATATCACGGTTTCAACGCTTGTTTGCAAATCTGAAAGATGCGAAGAATTTGAGGTGGCATGCAGATGCTCAGAAAAATAATGATGGGATCCTACGACATGTGTCTGATTCCCCACAGTGGAAGAAGATTGATCTATTGTACCCCAAATTTGGTGAAGAATATAGGAATCTAAGACTTGGGCTTTGTACATATGGGATGAATCCGTACGGGACATTGAGCAGCCAACATAGCACTTGGCCAGTCATGCTTGTTATATACAATCTTCCTCCCTGGCTGTGTATGAAAAATAAGTACGTTATGTTGTCGTTGTTGATATCGGGCCCTAAACAACCCAGAAATGATATCGATGTTTATCTTGAACCTCTGATTGATGACTTAAAGAAACTTTGGGCTGAAGGTGTGATGACCTATGATGCTTCAGGAAGAGAGACATTTCGTTTGCATGCTATGTTATTTTGCACTATTAATGACTTTCCAGCATACGGGAATTTGTCTGGATATAGTGTCAAAGGAGCTAAAGTGTGTCCTATATGTGAAGAAAACATTGATTCAATAAGACTAAAATATGGCGGCAAGACTGTATATCTTGGTCATCGAAGGTTTCTTTCAAAATTCCATCTGTATCATAGGAAGCGCAAAGCATTCAATGGATGGAATGATGAACGGAGTGCACCTAAACCTATACCAGGGGATGTTGTTTATGAAAGAGTAAAAGACATTGCCAATGAATTTGGTAAGAAATCACAATGTAGTATGGCCACACGGAGTGACAATTCTTCATTCAAGAAGAAGTCAATATTTTGGGATCTTCCTTATTGGAGTTCTTTGATAGTCAGGCATTGTATCGATGTAATGCACGTTGAGAAAAATGTTTGTGATAGCGTCATTGGTACTCTGTTAAATATACCAGGTAAGACTAAAGATGGGATAAAATCCAGACTGGACCTATGTGAAATGGGAATAAGGTTAGAATTAACATAATTACGTGAAATGGGTAATAAAAGAACATACTTACATCCCGCTTGTTACACGTTGTCTAGAAAGGAGAAGAAAGCTTTTTGTGAATGCTTGGTAAATGTTAAGGTGCCACAGGGTTACTCATCCAACATCTGTAGATTGGTATCAATGAAAGATTTGAAGTTGATAGGTCTTAAATCTCATGATTGTCACACTCTAATGCAACAAATATTGCCCGTTGCAATTCGATCTATATTGCCGAAGCATGTAAGGTTTGCAATCACCAGACTTTGTTTCTTTTTCAACAGTCTATGCAGCAAAGTTATTGACGTTGATACTCTCGATAATTTGCAAAGAGAAGTGGTTGTTACCCTATGTCAGCTTGAGATGTATTTCCCTCCTTCGTTCTTTGATATCATGGTACATCTTGTTGTCCACTTGACTAGGGAAGTGAAAATGTTGGGACCAGTTTTCTTGCATTGGATGTATCCCTTTGAACGATACATGAGCATTTTTAAAGGTGATGTTCGAAACTGTTATCGGCCTGAAGGGAGTATTATTGAAGGTTATGTGGCGAGAGAGGTTATGGATTTTTGCAATGACTTTCTGAGTGGTAATAACACTCCTATTAATGACAAGAATATTGAGGAAGGCAAAGGAATTTTGGGATCATGGGTGAAAGTAATCAGCCGTGAGCAGTTGGAACAAGGTCACTTGTATATTTTACACAACATGGACGAAGTGAGTGTTTATATCGAGGAACATACCAATTTCATCAAGAGACAACATCCTTGAGCAAGTTCAATGTGGCTTGCAAGAGAGCATAACAAGACTTTTACTAAGTGGTTTGAAGATAAAGTCTTACATCAACTATCTCAAACACCAAATGATATTACAGAAACTATCAAATGCCTCGCCTTTAAACCAAAACCAAATGTTATGTCTTATGAAGGGTTTGACATTAATGGGTTCACATATTACACAAAGCGCCAAGATGATAAGAGTGTCGTCCAAAACAGTGGGGTCACTCTTCAAGCGTTGACTATGTATTTTGCAAGTGCAAAGGATAAGAGTCCACGTGAAGCTAAAATGTCATATTACGGTGTCATTGAAGACATATGGGAGTTTGACTACATAGATTTCAGAATTCCTCTCTTTAAATGTAATTGGGTTGATAACACCAAAGGAGTTATAGTGGATGAATTGGGTTTCACTTTAGTGAACTTTGAAAAGATTGGAGAGAAGGGTGAACCATTCATATTGGCATCATAGGCGAAACAAGTATTCTATATCGATGATCCTGCAAATGATAAATGGTCGGTTGTTCTTCATGGTAAAAGACAGTTCATTGAAGATCCTATAGATGAAGAAGAGTACTATGATAAGTATCATGACTCCAGTCCATTCTCAGTTGGGTTGCCAACTCCACAAAATATTGAAGCTAATGATGACTTATATGTGCGCGGAGATCACAATGAAGGATTGTTAATTGATAAAGGATCACAATTTTAGAGGCATGCATGTTTATATTTTTTTATTGAAGCTAAATGTTTGCTTTTTTAATATCAATATCATTTTCATATTTGATGTTTCATTATATTCTAGTTAATACAAATGCTAAATGTTTTCCTTTTTAATGACATTTTCAGATGGCTGACCATGATGAGCATGATGTCCATGATGAGCATGAAGTCCATGATGAGCATGTTGTCCATGATGAGCATGGAGAGGATACCAATGTAAGTTCTAAAAATATATCATGTATTTCTATAAAATTCATTATCTTCTAGTTATGTCATATATCCTATATTTCTATATTGGGCTAATTCAGTGTGTTTATTTTTGTCAAATTTTAGGTTGATGATGCACATGTACCCACTGAAGCACTGGAGGAACTTGATGCGCATCACCAAAAACTTAACAAGAAAAGGGGCATCACTCTGTTGAAGAAGTTAATAGCGCTAAGTGGCATTGGATCCAGATTGGCTGTGGAGTTTGATAATGGAGGAAATGCAATTGGAGTGAACCGCAATAATTTTGTAAACTATCTTGGGGTTGTCACTCGAAGCCATTGTGGTGTTAAGTATGATAATTGGCATAAAGTTCCTCAGGAGAAGAAAGACATGATATGGAAGGATTTATATGTGAGTTATTATTATTTGCAATTCTATTTTGTAGATTACAAATTCTATTATTTGCAATTCTACTTTTGGATACTAGTTAATAGCAATTCTATTTTACATAATATGTTTGCATTGGATGAGAGCTGCATCGTAAAAGCATGATGCAACGCGCTGGAAAGATGCTAAGGAACTATAGGAAAAATCTCAACAGAGAATACATAAAAGATGGTGATAAGAAGAAGTCAGCCCTTGAACATTGGAACTTCTTGGACAAAGAAGATTGGGACACGTTTGTTTCTTCAAGAAAATCTGAAGAATTCAAGGTATTAAGTGAGGTGCAAAAAGCAAGGCGTGCACTGAATGTGCATGAGCACATTGTGGGTCCAAAGGGCTATGCAAGCATTCGCCAAAGACTATAGGCGGAGTCTTCTGCTACTCAGGAGTCCTCTACTACATGTGCCACACCCATGCCTCACCATGATGTCTGGATAGATGGGAGGAAAAACAAGAAGGGTGAAATAAAGAAGCCCGTAACTGCTGAGGCGGCTGTGAAAATGGTAAAATACAACTCTTAGAGCAATCATTTGAATATTGATTATTTGTGGTATTAACTTACCAATTTCTGTTGATGGTGATTAGCGGGAGCTGCACGAGCAGAGGAAACAAGGCACGTTCATCCCTCAGGGCATAAGGGATGAATTGACAGTTGCTATGGGTAACCCAGAGCATCCTGGACGTGTTAGGGGTGCAGACACTGGTGTGGGCATCAAAGCATTCTTTGGGCCATCCCAGCACAAACCCAGAGCGGGACTTTCACAATAAGAGGTAACCTATTCTTTTTTTAAATGTTACTGCAAAAGGGAATTCAATAATAAGAAGCTAATGTTTCTTTTATCCATGTATAGGAGAATAAAAGAGTCGAGGATATAGTTGCTAAGAAGGTCAAGGAAGAAATGTTGCGGTGGCAGGCATCTCAGGCTTCCAATCAGCCTATGGCGACCCGCTCTTCTCCTGATGCACAGACTGAGAGTAATCCTATAGACCCACTGCCTAACACGTCTGCTGTAGGTATTGTTTATGACATTGTAGCTAGTCTTTTCAAGATGATATGTATATATGTATAACATTCTTTACGTAAATTTGTAGGCGTTGAAGCCATGCCGCTTAAGAATGCAAGACTATGTTGTTGCAGAGGCGCATGCTTACCCGTCCCTTCCTGGGGCAACATTTTATGGGACTCCAATGCCACAAGGCTACGTTCGTGTGAGCCTGATACATGTATTCCCCGATTAGAGGGAAGCTACATTGCCATATGCCCACCTGGATATTGATACACTTGCTGAGGCAGAAGGCGGGGTGATATTGTGGCCCAAAGCAGATGTCGTCTATACTACTGACATTGTAAGATAAATTTACATTACTTTAGATTGTTAATGTGTATATATGAGTTCAATTGATCTGAAATTATATATACAGGTTAAAAAGAAGACACCCGGAGCATCTAGGCCTCCACCTCCACTTCCTGCATTACCAAGTTGGGTTCCAACTGACCTAAAATACCCGTTAGGTCCTGCTTGTAGGGGAATGGCATGTTGGCTACGGGCACATAATATACATTGCCCTATAATTGTTTCTTTAGAAGCGAATTATGCAGTTCAATCATACAAAAGCTCTTTATTTATACAAGATATTATTGAGCTGTTTATATATGATTGGCTGAATACATCAATGATAGAGACATGGATAAGGTGAGATCTTGTTTATACATCCATATACCTTGTGTAAGATCTGGTGATCTGGTTTCTTATATATTAATGCATACGTAATACATGTTTTGCAGCTACTTAGTCGAAAATCAATGTAAACAATTTGCATTTGACCATGTGGGATTTTTTATTCCATCATTGATTAGTATGGTAGCTAAAGACCCTGATAGTGTTCAAAAATAATGTATAGATTCTTTTACAATTTTTAGTCAGCAAAAGAAGACGATAATAATAGATCCATTCAATGTCAAGTAAGTTTACTTTACTTATAATTTGGACTTAAGAAAATTACATTTTTATTGTGGATTTTGAGTTATTAATTTTTAACTTTTTTACCTCTAGCGGTAGGCATTGGGAGTTACTAGTTATTCTCCCTGGGACATTCACTGTTTATTATCTAGATCCTGTGGGGAGTACATTGAATACTAAAATTAGACACGTAATGAGAATGTCATTATTCTGGTGAGAAATATTTCATTTTTATATCCGTTAACATCTGTTATTACATTACTATTTAATTATGCAATTTACTGTGTTACATTAACATGTAGGGGTTTAGATGCATTCAAAAAGGCTGGAGGAAAGGTCCCCAGGAAAAAGAACCAGCCAATAATTTGGGAGAACGTGAAAGTAAGTTCCCGACTCAAATGTATATATTATTTATGTGAACTGTGCTTAGTTGTATTTTTTAATATTTTGTATGTTTCAATTTATAGTGTGCTATACAAGACAACGGTTGGGCATGTGCATACTATGTGATGTGATTTATGCAGATGATTATCCAATATGCCGCATTGGACATTGATACCATACATGAGGTATTCTATATAGTCTCATTAGTTAGTATGAAATGTATCAATCTTATTTTTATATTATTACTTATATATACACATCATTCTCGTTGTAGGTGTTTAAAACTGACCACACTATAGGTAAACACTTAAAAGATGTACATGATCCATATACGATGGAAGTATTAAATGAAGTAAGAGAAGAATGGGAAAGAGCCATACAAGCAGTGGGGACTGTAAAATATAATTGGGATGCTGATAGCGATGTTGAATGATATTTTGTAAATGAACATTTCTGAATGTTTATACATGTCTGAATGTTTCTACATGTATTTGAATGTTTCTACATGTGTGAATGTGAGAATTGAATTGATGTCTGAATGTATATACTTGTGTGAAAAGTATATTTGTTGATTTTGCAGGTTTGTGGCATGTTTGTTGGCTGATATCAATGGATGTCGTAAACCTGCAGTTCAAAACTAAACTGTAGGTTCTCATCCTACTGACCAGCCACAGCAGGCCTGCAAACTGATAAGAAAAAAAAATTAAAACATAGGCGTCGGTTATTTATAGAAAACCGTCATCAAAGGCTTACAACGTCAGTTATTGGATAAAAATTGCCGCCTAATGTGACAAACAACTCGACCGTGCAGGAAAGCACAGTCGTGGTGGGAAATGGCGTCGGTTATTAGTATGAAATCGATGCCTATAGTACCACGTCCGTGGCATGTGGGAATACGGCGTCGGTTTTTTAGTTGCAAACTGACGCAGATAGTGTCCTAGATGGCGCCTTTTTTGTGGCGCGAAGCCTTTTGGCGTCGGCTTACTATAAATAACTGACGCCTATCGGTGCCCTGCTGGCGCATTTTTGGTGACGCGAAGCCTTTTGGCGTCGGTTATAAAACCGATGCCTAAGAGTTCGACCTTTAGCGGCGCCCACATAGGCGTCTCTTTAGAACCGTCTCTAAAAGGGCATAAACAACCGACGCCAAAGGCCTGTTTTGTAGTAGCGACGATATGCCTTGGAGTGATACTACCCGATAACCTTCTTGTCTTGGGTTGTAACCTTGGTCGTTACACCTAGTTGGGGTTTGGTTGGTGCTCGATATGGTTCCCTTGGTCGATACTTAGTGGAGATGAAGCTTGGGCGTTACACCTTGAGCTTGTGCTCTGAGCAACACACTCTGAAGTAAGGTTGCACGATGCCCCCCTCCCCTTGCCTTGTGTTGGTCTTGGCAAATATGCTTTGTTGAGCCTTGGTGGTCTGATGCCCGGTATGCCTTGGCCGAGATGACCCTTGTCTTGGATGTGCTTTGACTGATATGATGTCTAATAGCTTTCCTTGTGTGGGGCAATATGAAGTACTCTTGTGATGCCTGATATGATGGTTGTATAGAGAACCCTAGATGGTGCCTTAGTGGTGGCCGATATGAGTAGCTTGACCTAGATGGATGATAGGTCTGTGCCGGACATGGGGTTGTGTTGCCCGACGCACCCCTAGTGGATTTGGTAGAGATGCTGCTTGTTTAGCCAACTGGTCCATGCACGATATGGCACCTTGGGCGATAGGGTGCCCTAGTCGATATGAAGAACTCTTGGATGATGGGGCGCCTTGGGCGCTATGCCTTCGGCCGTTATGGTCTTTATTGAGGGTTAGCCGATAGAGAAACCCTAACCCTAACCTTGATCTTGTTGCATGATAGTCCTTTGGCCGATAGCATCTGCTGATGCACGTTTCATCCTTAGGACTGGTTTCCTGACACCTTGTGAGTTGGTTGCACGATAGGTTGAGGTGTGGTTGGTCGATACGATGGCACAAGTGCTCTGGGGTTTGGAACCCTAGCCGTTACACCCCTTGGTGAGGGTTGGCGCTGCTCGCCATACCTATAGTGAGGGTTGCATTAGCTTTGGTGAGGGTTCTGATAACCCGGAAAGTATATAGTTGATAGTTCTCTATAATGATAATACAAGTGACATGATGTAATCACCTTAAATCCTGCAAATATGATGATGAGTTTAAATGATAGGTTGTGAACCAGGAAGCTTGGAAGTGTATGATGTTGCTTCACATGATGGTGTGGCCCATGCCTATGATCACAAGTATGGGGCATGAGCTATGTTTATGATTAATGATAAAACTATGACTTCTACAACTTATGTGTAATATACTTATGGATGTTGCTTCATACTTGGTAGCATGATAATTCTGTTAATCCATGATGGCTTCAGTTAACTCTATGGGTGTGTATACTAACCATGCAGGTACTTCATGTGGATTCATAGCCTGGTAAGAGCTATGAGATGTATGTGTTGGAATAGCACCATGTGGTAATGAGGCAACAGGTTGATAGGTCTGAGGACCTGATAAAGGTTGAGTGCCTAATTGAGGTGTCATCCTCTGATGATGAGTTAAGGGATGCATTCCCATAATGCTAATGCATAATTGTGATGCCTTGAGAGGCAGTGGTTGATATCATGAGGGATTGAGGTCCCATGACAGTATGGTGATGGCAATAATGATGTAATCCTATATAGGTATGTTTATACTTTGATTGCCTCAACAATTGGCTTAAAATATACTAATTAATTATAGATGAACATATCATGTAGTTCGCCCTGGCCATAGATCCATCATCGTCAGTACTTGGTGATGGTGAAACAGGTTTATCCTAGGGGATTACCTGGAGCGCATATTGTTGAATATGTGAGGTTTCCCCTAGCCTAAAATAGGAGGGTTGAGTGCAACTGTGGTTGCAGACTTAGGATATATGGAGCATGGTGAATAGGCCCATGGCTCAGGATATGTGATGATGAGCATGATGCGTTCATGGCTTAGATGAATGTACTAGCACCTATGATGAGGTGAGCTAGAGATATGGGTAGCTTGTGGAGCTGACCCAGAGGCTGAGGCCCTATAAGCATAAGATTGCGGTCTTGCTTGATGATTCGTGTACTGACCATGAGAAGGTGAGTTCATGGAGTCCGGATCTCCTTAGACCTTGTATGGCACCGGATTGGGCTTCACAGCCAATGGTTGGATTTGGGCAGGGAAGGCTCACTTCCTCAGGGAATAATAAAACGTAATCCAGCTGAATAAGTATATCTTGCTTAGAGCAAAATACAGAACATTGTTTGAGACCTTGCTAATATAGCTGATCAAGTTATACCTTGTAGTTGTGTGTACGATCCTTATATTTTGTGATAAGTTCTTATAAAGCTTATCTTGTCAATCATGTTCCATAAAGAAATACTTGGTTATATACCTCCTGGATATCTTGGTAAGATTGATGCTAATAATAGCCTTGCTTAGTATACTGCTCTTGTTATACATTTTAATTGTTACATGTTGTTGCCGCCTTAACCTTCTAAGGTTTTATAGTTTCAGTGGGGAGTTATGTTTCTCGCTGGGACTGTGTGTCTCACCCCACTGGTTTACACCCTTTTTAGGTGATCGCTCTAGACGTGGTGGTGGTCGTGAGGTTGCGGCTGAGCAGCATGAAGAGCAGTAGAAGGCAAGAGATGGACATGCTACTATTTTGGTGGTTTTGTAGTAGCATCCTAGAGTCATCCATGTACACTCAGGTCCTCAGAGGTATATCCTGCTGCAGGAAGTACATAGTCGTTATGTATGTATAAACAGGTGTTGAACTCTGGTGCTGATAGTACAGCTGGTTCTGATAAGTTGTGGACCTATAACAAGGCTTCTGAATGTTTATATAACATGTTTCTCTACAAGATATGGATGCAAAAGTTCTCTCATGTATTCTTTTCGCAATCGATTTTAATTAACCCGTGTTTTTGGTAATGTGAGGTTTTGCACATTTTCGCGTGTCACCTCATTGTCTGTGTGATGGCGAGGTGTCACAAAAACACCCCCAAGGACCTGAGAGTAAATGGACGACACATAGGACTCTGCTACAAACACTAGTAGTGTATCCAACCTTTAACAGCTATTTCTCTTCTTGTTGCTTAGTCTCAACCGCACGATCTCTACCTCGTCGTGCATGACCACCTAAAAGATATGAAAACCCACAAGGTGAGACCAGCGTCCCAGTGAGAAATATAACTCTTTGCCAACCTCTATTATGAAAACTGATAAGTTAAAATAGGTAGATAACAATATCATCAGGTTGAGCAGATTCAGCTAAATGATACGAGTAAAGCAATTAACAATATTTAAGTAATTCTGGCATCTACAACTGAGCAGTAGAATATCTTATACTTTTAGAAGGAATATGAAGAACATGTATAACAATTGATTTCTCTTACCGCATTATAAATCAACTAATCAGTACAAAGATAAGGTAAAGGGTCATCCAATGTGATTTGTATTTTACCCTAAGCAAATATACTATGTGGTTGTGTTATGTCTTTTATAATTCCTTGAGGAGATGAGGTATACCACTCATGCTCCACCTAACCACTACTAATTCAAAATTTGTACCATACAAGATCTAAGAGGAGCCAGACTCCTATGATCTCCCACACCCTCAGGCCGAGTCTGCCACAGTGACATAAATTCCAACTACAAAACAACCTAGTCTACCATGGTATATCAACACAACACTAGTGAATATTGAGGTCCGATCATAGCCACACTCCTACCAAGGTATGACTGTAATCCATCCTCAAAACATATCATATACATGTATTGAATCACATTGCAGAGATACGACCTCGACTGTTGTCCTGCCAGGGTTCGACTGCTGCCAATCCTATGAAATGCATATACTCAATAGTATACGACTTTGAGCTTCCACTAAAGGAGAACCTGTTTCACCATCCAACAAGTACTGACGCAAAAGATGGATCTATGGCACAAGGCATCTACATGGATAGGGTTTCACTTGATTGATTAAGCCAATTGAGTATTTATTTTTTAGCATCAATCAAGTTATAACGTACAAACCGTAAACAAACTCTACAAAGATAAGGGTATGTTGCAACATCAGAAGATATATAACACATGAGGTATACTTGTCACGTCACCTCATAATACCACTGCCATACACGGCCATCAATATCATCACATCACTAGGGAATAGCAATCCCTTGTCTCATCACTAGAGGTTATCATCTCACATTAGGTATAAGCAGCTGTCAGGTCATAAGACCCAAATCACATATTTCTTGCACATCATTGCCATCTCATCATGCCTCATAAGGGCTTACAATCATTACCATGTATCATGTCAAACACATCATAACATTCACTAGATATGTTATTCATTCCATCTGCAAGGTTAGGATTACACAAATAGGAGAGATAAAACATTATCTCAAGTTATTTACTTCAAGCAAGCTCCACAAGTACATCATACAATTGAAATGAGGGCTAGGATTTCTCATCTAGTCGATTTCCTTACATGTGTTTGTTTTGGACCTAATTGCAAATAACCCATGTTTAGGGTTTATCCTATAATTGCCACATGCTTGTTGTGTCTCACATGTTTTTACATCATGATGGAGAGAGTAGTGCCTTAAGGAGACTTGTTGTACCTTGGTTTGATAAGGTTGCATCATGTGTTGATGTTTTAGGGTTTGCTTGGATGCCCTAGTTTGGTGTTAACCATATGTGTTGACCAATGGATTCTCTTGGTTTTCAGCGACCATCATGTTGTTCCTTCGACCGTGCTCTCTGTGGTCAAAGAGTTTTTTAGTATTCCTAGTGGTCTCTTTGGTCGATGAGCCATTAGTATTCCTAGTGGTCTCTTTGGTCAATGAGCCAAGAAACCCAAGATGGAGTCCTATGTGATCGATGACCTTTTCATTCTCTTCGATTGTTTAACTTTTATGACCAAGCTTTCTTCAACCGATGGCTTTCATGGACAAAGATGGTCGTTGAGTTTCCTAGGTTTTAACGACCTTTGTTGCATACATATTGTAACGACCCTGACCTGGGTTATGAGGTAACCCTATTTGTTTTGGCTAATAAAGTTGCTTATAACTTTAATATAATCCTCTAAGGTACTTTGTTATCATGTGACACACTCATGTTTCAAGTTTGGTCCCGATTGAATGATGTTTGAGCAAGTTTCCTTTGTTTTGGACCAAAGTGCAATTTACCCAAAATTGAGGGGATATAATGCAAAATGTCACATTTTGAACATGCCTCATGTGTTTTAGAATCATTATAGAGAGAATTATGTAAGTTGGTGGCTTGTGGAAAGCCTAAACTCCAAGTTTGAACTTGTTTGAATAATGTTGGTGCATTGTGCACCAATTTTGGTACAAATTGTAATTTACCCAAAATGTAGGGTTGATATTCAAATTACCACCTCTAGAGTGTTCCTACTTCCTCTATGTATCATTTAGAGGAGATAGAAACAAGGAGACACCATGTTTGAATCATTTATGAGTGATGGTGATCTTGGTGATGAAATGACCAAGAAAAAGGGTTGAATATGAAAGCTTAACTTGAGTTGTATCAAGTTGAAAAGCTTATATATGAGTGCCTATCGGCCAAGGAGCCATAGGAGGAGCCTCATATCGTTTTGCGAACTTTTTGCAAAGGCCATGTCGTGCAAAGCACCTCAAGGAGGTGAGTTGTGTTGGGTTACAACTTCCTTAGTAAAGTTGTGACGAGTTGTGCATAAAGTGATGAATTAATTGATATATTTTATTCAAAGGGATAAGTGATGAACGAATTTGCATCTCTACATGATCCTCAACTATTTTTCAAGACAAGATAAATGTTTATGCATGCATGGACACGTGGCACTTACTAGTTCAAATTGATGACACCTCATTTTCACCTTCCTTCATGAGCAACAAGTATATATACCCCTAGTTTCACCCCTTAGTGGAATTTTTCGACCCTTACCACCCTCCTACCCTATGGTATCTTGCATAGACTCCTTGTATCATGCATTAGTTCTGTGGTATCGTGCAAGGGCCCTTGGGTATCACCCATGACAAGATCATATCACCCAAGTAGGTGATATCGGCCATATAGGGTGATATCGCCCATAGTGAAGTGTTTTGATCATAAGTGAGTGGCATATCATGCAAATGAGTGTCATATCGTGCATGGGTGGTGGCATATCGTGCAAGAGTAGTATGGTATCGTGAAAGGGTGCTAAGGAGCAAGAAGGAGCTCATACTTAACCCTAAGGTGAGGCAATGATCATCTTCAACCTTGGATTGAAGCATGATTTTAGGGTTATGATCTTCCTTTCTTTTCTTCTTCACCATTGCTTATCCATGGTGATTCTTTGTACATAGAGGAGTTTTTAAGTTCATCATCAACCTTAGTAACGTGGATCTTTGTAGCTTGGATCTTTGAAGTTGTTCTTAAGGCGGGTAATATAACTTGAACTCAACCATGTTATTATTCATCACCTAAATTGCTATACTTAATGAATTACTTTTAATTCCAAAATTTCCTGAAATAGTTGATGAGATTATGAGTTATAGTAGTTTCTTAGACCTGTTGACATGAACTATAATAGTTATAACTAAGGTCTAGAGCTTTAAGATGATGGTATCACTTTATAAAAGTGAAATCGGGTGTAAGCATACAAACAAGCACCTCTAACCCGATATGGTGATGCACCTACTCCATTAAAATGATATGAAAAAGATAGTATACCTTCTTGCACGATATGGGGGTGTAGTATGCACCTCTTGCCTGATAGTAAGTCTATTATAGACTCCATGCACGATACAAGGTCAATTGTATACTTGTAAGACGACAAGAAACCCTAATTTGGGTAACCCGATATAAGTGAAGAGTAACAAGTGCTAATGCACGGTATGATCATATGATACATCATTGGTACTTAGTATCATGAGGCCTACATGACCTTGCAAGACATGGTTGCACGACACATGACCTTGCACGGTAGGGTTGCACGATACACAACCCTAGACAATATGGTAGCCCGACATGGTGATGAGTTGATACCTCTTAAGCATCATGGGCGACACATATATGTACCATGTGCCCATCACAATCAACCCTAACCTGACATGGGTGTTCCAACCTAATGTTTGATGGTGTAGCCCAATATGATTTGGTGCCCTACACTCCAATTAACTTGTATATTGGGTTGAGCCCGATATGGCAAACCCTAATCCATCACAGCCAACCCTAGATGGTGTGCCACCCGATATGGTGATTGAATGCACCTCTAGTCCGACATGGTGATGGTTTAATACCTCATGCACGACATGGGTAACACATACAAACACCTCTAGCTCGATATGGATGATGGTCATATACCTATAGCCCAATATGGTGAGTGCTCATACACCTCCAACCCGATATTGTGGTGCCTATACACTTACAACCTGATATGGTGAACATATGCACACTTCTAACCCGAGATGCCTTGTAAAGGTGAGGGCAAGACACTCTTAGGAATGATGAGTGTAACACCAAGTAATGGTGTGGCTAATACCTTGATAGTTGAAGCATCTAGAGTGGTTGATAATGGACAACCTTATATCAATAATGCCTTAACCCGAGATGAGTCCATATCATTGATGATGGTTGAATAATTCAAATGTGTGACTTATGATCAATACATTACATGATAAATGTGATGAGATAGTGCATAAAGTATTAGGATGGTATATACCCTAATACAAGATAATATTATGAACTTAAGTAAGTTAAAAGTGATGAGGGAAGTGATACATCAAGATATGATAAATATCACATCCAACACCTCAAGGTTGATATACCTTGATGCATTTTAAATCCAATATACTTGGATAAGTAACACATAAAGTGAGTTATGGTAATTGTTATATTGAGATATAATGAGTCTATTGCACTTTGATGAGTGTAGGATAACATACCTTAAGAAAAGGTTAAGCCAAGTTAATAAAGTATGATGTATTCATACTCTGGTAAGGATGATAGAGAAACGCATACCTTGTGTTGATATTCATTTAATGATAAATGATGAGAATAAATAAGTATGATTGAATACTTATGATATCAATGTTGGCTCCTAGATGTGTGGAGCAATGAATTAGGGTTTGATCATTGATAATATGATCTTGAAAACCTAAATGGTTAATAATGGAAAACCCTAACCCTAATGAAGGGTGATGATATGTAAGAGAAACCCTAATCAAAAAGAAAGGGAAACCCTAACCCTAATGATGGGAAGGTTGTAACTCTTTTATTGCATAAGCCTTGTAAGGCATGTTAAATACTTGTATGAAAAGTGTAATGATTAATGGCCTTGTGAGCCATGTGAATAAGTTGTTACCTAGTGAGAGGTAACAAGATGTGCAATGGCCTTGTGAGCCATGTGAATAAGTTATTTCCTAGTGAGAGGTGACAAGATGTGCAATGGCCTTGTGAGCCATGTGAATAATTTGTTTCCTAGTGAGAGGTGACAAGATGTGTAATGGCCTTGTGAGCCATGTGATAATTTGTTGCCTAGTGAGAGGTGACAAGATACTTAATGGGCCTTGTGAGCCATGTGAGATGCTTGTGTAACAAGTATCATGTATACCTTGGTCCTAAGACCTAGAGGTAATAGTTACCTGATAAGTGGTAACAATGTTTAGTGATGATCTAAGGGTTTGAATACCTAGATCCAGTAATCATGATAATGATGTGAAGGGATGAGAATTCCCAGTAATGTGATAAGGGATTGAGATCCCAGGTATCATGTGTTTTAAAGATTTGAAAAGTACTTGATAGATGTATTACACATTTCTTTGTAGCATTTGTCATAATAATTCATGTTTGAAAACTTGACTGATGCTAAAAGAATACAGGAAAGCACCTAATTCATCAAGTGGAATCTTATCATGTAGTGCCCTGACCATAGATCCATCATCGTCAGCAGTTGGTGATGGTGAAACAGGTTTTCCCATGGGATCTCCTGGAGACAGCATATTTTTGAATATGTGGGGTTGATGGGCAAAAATATATGTATGCCCTAATGTTGGATTGACATGAGATAAACATGAGATCTCTCAATCCTTCATTATAAAGACCGGGATGGATGTATCAGAGATCTCCTGATGATGATTAATGCCGAGATTGATGGTAGATAAACATGAGATCTCTCAAACGCCGAAGGAGTGCAGCCGCCACGGTAGCTCTATAGTGAAGTTTCCAGTATACCCTGGAAAGCTATGTAATCAGTTGACATAGTTCTGCTTGTGGTCTCGTACTGATCGAGACAAGGGAGGTCTTGGAAGCTGGCTCTGCCATTGACCTTGTATGGTACCGATTTTGACTTCGCAGTGGTCAGTTGGAGATGAGTGGTATACCTCATCTCCTCAGGGCATAAGTGTGTTTGTAAAATGTAATCAGCCGTATAGCATGTTTGCTTAAGGATTGAATATGAAAATCAATGGCTGATGTTACATTTCTTTTATGCATCTTTAGTAGATAGATGATATATATGTTTCTTTACATTCCTTGTAATCAGATAGTTGATTTAAAATTCTACCATGGGTAGATGCAAAATTCTCCTTAAGAAAGGAGATTATCTTATTCTGATCATACAATGATTAATATTGCCTGTTAATATAAACAGAACCTCTGCTCAGTTTATAAATGCTTAATCTGTGATAATAATATGGTCGGCAGAGAGTTATATCTCTTGCTGGGACAATTGTCTCACCCCGTGGGATCCATATTTTTTTTAGGTGGACGTGCACGAGGTGGAGAAGATCTGTCTGCAGAGGTACATCAACAGCAGTAGGGACAGCAGTGACAGCTCAGGTTGAGTGTACTGTCTGTTGTGTCTTGTAGATAAAATTCCTATGTGTCGTCTCTGTACTCTCAGGTCCTTAGATTTAGTACGTGTTGGTTTTATGAACAATCTGAGATTTTGGCTTGTATGCCTCGAGGTTTGATGTTGCTTTAAGTATGTATTTTGATAGAGCAACTGTTATATGTTATCCTCGAGAAGAGATGGTACAGTGTATGTACAATGTGAACAATGATGTATATAAAGTTTTGGTTCTTCCTTAAAGAGTTTTTCCTAGAAATGGATCTCTTTGCAAAATGGTTTTAATTTTTAGTGATTTTTGTTAATCCGTTGTTTATATTTATTCCGCTTAATTAGTAACGATTTGTTTGTCAGTTTGGCGACTGACGTCACATGTTTTGGTATCAGAGCTTAAGGTTCGCTGAGTCTACAAAGACATAGGACTAATGTGTTGAGTATGTGTTAGTGTCCTCCAGTATACCCTATAGTGACTTTTGCTTGTGCAGAAGAAAGGGTGAAGTTTATAAATGAATGGGGAACACGAGGAACACATTGCTGAAAGCAATGTTGTTGCACTAAGAGAGGGTGAAAAGGATCAGGCAAGAGAAGAACAAGTGCCTGAGAATTCCCATCTTGACCTGATCAAGATAGAGAATCCTATGTTTATGCTCTTGTTGGGCAGGTTAGGACAACAGTGATACATATAGTAGACTGGATACTAGCATTACAACCTAGGTTACCAGTCCTTAATGCAGAAACTTTGGGTTCTTAAAGGGTTCCTTAATGACATAGTCATGTTGGAACATTATAAAATGTGGGAAAGATTAACATACGGCGAGAAAGTAGACTTTGCCATAAGTTTAGACAGATAAGTATATCTGTGATGGTAGTGCCCAATGAGGGGCAATAAGCCAAGAATTAAGGAAAGGTCTCTACAATTCTAGAGACATTTGCCTAGTTGTTCTAAAAAGCCAAAGTTTTTGGTGCCATCAGTGCAATAAATGCCTAGTGTACCAGGGCAATAGCCACGAAGTAAAGGCAAAGGTCCTAACTTTCTACCTGTAAGAACCCATGGCTTAGTCTCTACGTCGGTAATAAGACCGATAAGACCATGGTACGAGGACAAGACATGATATAGATGTGTACATGTTGAGCATACTAAACCCTTTTGTTTAAAAATAAGGAAGGAAATGACTCAACAACCGAGGAAGACTCGGTAGGGCTTACGTAAGTTACAGCCCAATAGTGTAAAAAGGCAAAAGCAACAACATGAAATAGCTAGACTCTGTGTGTTGAGTCAACCTAAAGCGGTAGATGACCGCGAGGGGTAACAGTCAGATAGAGCTTTTTCATTTAGATATGCTTTATTTTGACGTTATCTGATAATCATAAAAGGATTGTTGTTATGGACTTCCCTATTGATTATGGGGACATAGGGAAGAAATGATGAGAACTAGAATTTATATTCTGTTCATTATTCTTTTAAATGCTCTATAATTGCTCTTATCTGTGTGAAAGAGGATGAGATATAGAAGTGATGCCTAGAGAAAATCCAGGAATGTTAAATCTTGTGTTTATAATGATATGAAAAGTAAGGAACATGATAGTAAATAAAGTGCATACTACCTAATCTCAGTACTTGTATACCCTGGCCAGGTATTCAACTATTGATGATAAGGTGAGTATGGAACTCTTAGATTGTTATCTTTCTGATTACTCTGATCAAGTAGTCATTCTGAGACAATCTAGTGAGCATAATGAAACTATAAATATGGTATGGACATTTGTATCACATCCTAAGTGCAATAAAGTGGAATATGAGATGATCTCAGATCAATTTGTGAGTATGAGGAAGTAAAAAGTATAATCCTCATGATAAGAGAATGAGAACAAGGGAGATGATCCATGTTTGATAAAGCCTATGTGAATAGTAAAGATCTTTTCCCATGATGTGGAAATGGGAAATTTGATGAAATCACAAAATTCTCATGAACATATTAGACAATAACAAAGAAAGGAATAATGACATGTAATCATCCTTATAATCCCTATGTTGATGGCAAGGAACCTAGGATGAGACAAGAGTAAATGACTCATGAATAGTTGAAAGTTCATGCAATAATTAGAGGAGATGATAATCCCTTCTCTTTGATAAGCAACCCTGAGTGATGATGGGGTGATAAAAGGAATATGTTCCTTTGTGTTCTTTCCCTTCAGGGAAATGACACTTGATGTGCATAAGTTAAAAACGTTCAATTGATGGATACTTAGAAAAGTATCAGTTTGTCTTGGACTTTGGGTCCAAGATAAAGATATGTGTAACAACTAATGTCCCAAAATGAAAGAAAGATGAGGATGTGATGTGTTTTCAAAACATGTGATGGATACCAAGGTAAGAAATTCTGGTATCTAGGAAATATCAGGTGGTATGGAAAGTGAAAACATAACTCCTAATTAGATGATTGATGTTGGTTGCCTGGAATGGCCAACTGTGAAATCAGTCTAGTTATATAAAATAGTATGGACATCACATGTTAGGGGTTTATGCTCCGCATAAACATAACATCGATAAGGATGTACTAATTGAAGGAACAATTGTAAAATCATTGTGGGAAAAGCTTATCAAGCTAAAAATAACTCCATAGAATACCCCTACCTAGATCTGTTAAGGCAGCTTATACATAACATCTAAAGATACCCCTAAGATAAGTTCTTAATTGATAAATAACCTCCCCTGATGAAAAGAGAATGTACAACTAATGAGATAGTTGGTACAAGTCATAAGAAAGTTTGGTGTTGTGTCAACATATGACACAACAGATGTATGATAAGACTTGGAGTCCCAAGTGGGTGACAGAACGTAACACTGGTTTTTCCTTGGAAGTGAAATTACTAAACTGAGTAAGGAGTATGGAAGACTCCCTAGAATCAAGAATTTTATCACATAAAAGATGTGAGTCAATAAGTGTTGACACCTAAATTATTCAAAATTAGAATAGTACTTCTCTAACTAAGAAAAGTATTACTTGACACAGAGTTGACTCTACAGTCAAGAATGAAAAGGACAGTGGAGTATGTGTCCTGTGTGATAGGTTCTATGATAACCTTGCATGGAAGAACTTTGTGTTGATAAAAGTTCTATGGCATCTTCATGACATTAATATGTTATGTGGATACTTAATGATATGATGAATGAATAATATCTATCTCCCTTTACCTGGGATTTCGGGGACGAAATCCTTATTAGGGGTTTATAACTTGTAACGACCCTGACCTGGGTTATGAGGTAACCCTATTTGTTTTGGCTAATAAAGTTTCTTATAACTTTAATATAATCCTCTAAGGTACCTTGTTATCATGTGACACACGCATGTTTCAAGTTTGGTCCCGATTGAATGTTGTTTGAACAAGTTTCCTTTGTTTTGGACCAAAGTGCAATTTACCCAAAATTGAGGGGCTATAATGCAAAATTTCACATGTTGAACATGCCTCATGTGTTTTAGCATCATTATAGAGAGAATGATTTAAGGTGTTGGCTTTTGGAAAGCCTAAATTCCAAGTTTGAACTTGTTTGAACAATGCTGGTGCATTGTGCACCAATTTTGGTACAAATTGTAATTTACCCAAAATGTAGGGTTGATATGCAAATTACCACCTCTAGAGTGTTCCTACTTCCTCTATGTATCATTTAAAGGAGAGATAAACAAGGATACACCATGTTTGAATCAATTATGAGTGATGGTGATCTTGGTGATGAAATGACCAAGAAAAAGGGTTGAATATGAAAGCTTAACTTGAGTTGTATCAAGTTGAAAAGCTTATATATGAGTGCCTATCAGCCAAGGAGCCATAGGAGGAGCCTCATATCGTTTTTTGAACTTTTGGCAAAGGCCATTTCGTGCAAAGCACCTCAATGAGGTGAGTTGTGTTGGGTTACAACTTCCTTAGTAAAGTTGTGACCAGTTGTGCATAAAGTGATGAATTAATTGATATATTTTATTCAAAGGGAAAAGTGATGGACGAATTTGCATCTCTAGATGATCCTCAACCATTTTGCAAGACAAGATAAATGTTTATTCATGCATGGATGCGTGTCACCATGCATGGACACGTGGCACCTACTAGCTCAAATTGATGACACCTCATATTTACCTTCCTTCATGAGCAACAAGTATATATACCCCTAGTTTCACCCCTTAGTGGACTTTTTCGACCCTTACCACCATCCTAACCTATGGTATCATGCATAGACTCCTTGTATCGTGCATTAGTGATGTGGTATCGTGCAAGGGCCCTTGGGTATCTCCCATGACAAGATCATATCGCCCAAGTTGGTGATATCGGCCATATAGGGTGATATCGCCCATAGTGAAGTGTTTTGATCATAAGTGAGTGGCATATCGTGCAAATGAGTGTCATATCGTGCATGGGTGGTGGAATATCGTGCTAGAGTAGTGTGGTATCGTGCAAGGGTGCTAAGGAGCAAGAAGGAGCTCATACTTAACCCTAAGGTGAGGCAATGATCATCTTCAACCTTGGATTGAAGCATGATTTTAGGGTTATGATCTTCCTTTCTTTTCTTCTTCACCAATTGCTTATCCATGGTGATTCTTTGTATATAGAGGAGTTTTTAAGTTCATCTTAAACCTTAAGAACGTGGAGCTTTGGATCTTGGAGCTTTGAAGTTGTTCTTAAGGCGGGTTATATAACTTGAACTCAACCATGTTATTATTCATCACCTAAATTGCTATACTTAATGAATTACTTTTAATTCCAAATTTCCTAAAATAGTTGATGAGATTATGAGTTATAGTAGTTTCTTAGACCTGTTTACATGAACTATAACTGTTATAACTAAGGTCTAGAGCTTGAAGATGATGGTATCACTTTATAAAAGTGATATCGGGTGCAAGCATACAAACAAGTACCTCTAACCCGACATGGTGATGCACCTACTCCATTAAAACGATATGAACAAGATAGTATACTTTCTTGCACGATATGGGGGTGTAGTATACACCTCTTGCACGATAGGAAGTCTATTATAGACTCCATGCACGATACAAGGTCAATTGTATACTTGTAAGATGATAAGAAACCCTAATTTGGGTAACCCAATATAAGTGAAGAGTAACAAGTGCTAATGCACAGTATGTGTAAGGACCCTGACCTTCGTTTAGGGTTTACCCTGTTTGCTTTGCTTAACCCTGATGCTTAGTTGCTTGCTAATCACCTTTAAGTGGTGATTAGGGTTTAGTTGTGCTTTGTTGAGAGTTGGAGGTGCTACTTGCAAATAAACCAAGTCTAGGGTTTGTGGGCAAGTTTGCCACCTTGTGAGGTGCTCCTCTCTCTCTCTCTCTTTGCTTCCTCTAGTGTAGAAGAGGAAGGCTTGGGCTCGTTGCTTGGAGTTATTTTGGGCTTGGTTGAGCTTGTTGGGCCTTGAGGTGCCTTGCTTTGGTTGAGTTGGCCTTATATCGGCCAGGAGGTGGTTGTGTCACCCAAGTGTGTCGCCCATGATCTTTGACCAAGATTTGACCTCGTTTGTGTCACCACTAGTGGACACTTGGTGCATGATGCTTGCATGTGGCCAAGGTCGTGGACATGTGTTTACAGCATGCTAGAGTGGTGGCTCGTGCACTAGGACAAGTGTCCCTAGGTGGACGACACCTTGCTTGGCTTTGCTTTGTTTTCTCCACCAACCCCTTCTATATATGCATTCTTTCTCTCTTGCTAGGGATCCTTTAGTCTCTTGGTCTCTTCTCCACCTTGATGTGCATGATACCCTCCTCCTTAGCAGCTTGGTGGACGATACCCCTTGGAGGAGCAATATTGGTGGCCGATCTACCTTGGAGCTTCCTTCTTCCTTGGTGCTAGGAGCTTGGAGCTTGCTTAAGGCGGGTTGCATAACTCCTAACCCTAACTATTCTACCTCCCTTTTATGTTCTTATATGTTGCTAGCTTTGTTTCTTGCTTAGTATCCATGTTGGCCGATCCTTGTGTTCTAGGGTTCTTGGTGAGAAATACTCCCTTCTCTCCTAGGTCTTGAGGAGTGAGCTTGAGCTCTAGTAGCTTAAGCAACACCCTCCTCTCACCATGGACTTGAAGGGTGAGCTTCGTACTAGTGGTGATATTTTCTAGGTTTGTCCTTGTGTTGGCCGTTTGGTGGCAAGAGATGTGCAAGACCCCTCTCTCGTTTAAGTTGAGAGGTGAGCCATCTTCTTGACTCTTTCTAGGGTTACGGGTGTCCTTGTGCTTGAGGTGGAAGATGATCTTGTGAGTTTTACCTTGGACGTTGTGAACTTGGGGAGGTGCTGCCCGACAGTCCTCTTGACCTAGACCCTTGGACGACATGTTGTAGTGGTATTGGACGATATCTTGGTTCTTGATTTGTTTGTGATGGGAATCACTCCATACTTCATGATCTTCTTGATACCCTTCCTTTGGTTTGGCTTTGGACGACACACCTTGAGGTTGTGACGGGCGTCACACCACCACCCTGCCTTGTGTCGGCCGATAGGCCATTAGTTAGTTGGCTAGACAATAGTTCTGTGATGGTAGCTTGAGCAGTGCCCGTGGACGATACCTCCTGTGGGATAACCTTGCCCGATATTCACCCTGTGACGGGCGTTGCAGCTGAAGCCGTTGCCCGATAGGCAAGGTGCACGGCAGACTCTAACGCAGCGTTACGCGTTGCTTGGTGACAGCCATTATATGATGAGCGTCATGGGATGGACATTAGATGAGGGCATGCTTCCCGGCACAGTCCTTAGTGAGGGTGCTTGATGCTTCTAATGAGGGTCTTGTTTATCATGGAAAGTTGATTTGTTGTATATGTTCTTGTTTAGCACGATGATGACTTCTTGCATGCTTAATGACATTTATTATGGTAATGTTAGTCCTTTTAACTTAGCATGGCTACACACATGAATGTGATCTCCTTGATTATCTGTATAATGCTAAGGATAATATTAAGCATGTAGTGTGGTTTGCTTAATAATGTACCTTATGCATATGATCATAAGTTGATGCATGATTGAGAGAGTATATCTAATCATTGATGTCACCCTATAGTGATAAGCATGGTCTTTCTGTTAAGCCTATGATTATTGTGTACACTAACCATGCAAGTGATGCATAGACAAGAAAAAGGCTATGAGGCATATATGATGAGTAATGTGTTTGTTCCATAATGATGATGTAAGCCTTGAGAGGCAGTGGCAATACATGATGAGGGATTGAGATCCCATGGTATGTGGTGATCCTTGAGATGGATCTGGATGATTGGCAAGAGGCCAAGTGTTAACATGTGATGATTGGATCCTTGAGATGGATCAGGTTGATGTGATTACAATAAAAGCATAATGTTGAGTTGTATGTTGTTTATTTCCTGTTATAGTTTTCATGTTATACAACTGGGTTGAATCTTGCAATCCATATAAAAGATACTAATTAATCACAGTGGAATATATCATGTAGTTTGCCCTGGCCATAGATCCATCATCGTCAGGAGCTGGTGATGGTGAAACGGGTTCTCCTACGGGTTAACCCAGAGCGCATATTGTTGAGTATGTGAGGTTTCTCCTAGCCTAAAATAGTGAGGATTTGAGTGCAGCTACGGTTGCAGACTCGGGATATGTATAAGAGCATGGTGAACAGGCCCATGGCTCAGGATATGTATAGAGCACGGTGAATAGGCTCGTGGCTCAGTTGTACTAGCACCGAGACCTGTACAGAGGCAGGCTAGAGGATGGGTAGCCTATGGAGCTGACCCTGTGGTTGAGGCCACTGAAGCACGAGACTGCGGTCTTGCTTATGTTGTTCTCATACACTAACTACGAGGGGGAAGGTCATGGAGTCCGGCTCTTCCATGTGACCTTGTATGGCACCGGATCCGGGTTTCGCAACCGTCGGTTGGATTTGAACGGTACGGTTCACTTCCTCAGGGAACAATAAAACGTAATCCAGCCGAATAGTATTTCTTGCTTAAGGCAAAAACATGGAACATTGATTGAGGCCTTACTTGCGTAGTTAATCTTGTTATATCGTGCAGTTGCTTATATGTTCTTCATATGTGGTAAGACCTTATAAATCTTATCTTGTCAATCATGTTCCAGAAAGAGATAAGTGGTGATATGCTTTGTGTACATCTTGGTAAGCATGATGGTACGAATAGCCTTGTTATATAAACTGTTACTATTCTACGTTATACTGTTTAACTACTGTTGTTGCTTTATCCTTCTGGTTTTATAGTTTCGGCGGGGAGTTATGTTTCTCTCTGGGACAATGTTCAATTGTCTCACTCCGCTGGTTTTCAGGTGTTCGTGCTAGGCGTGGTGGTGGTCGCAGAGTTGCGGCCGAGCAGCAAGAAGAGCAGTTGAAGGCAAGAGATGGATATGTTGTTGTTCTGGTGTTTTGTAGTAGAGTCTAGAGTCATCCCTGTACTCTCAGGTCCTTGGGAGCGTTTTGATGATGTTTCATGATGTATGGCTGTTGATCCTCTGTATATCCTGCTGTTGGCCGGATGTGGGCCTTTATGTGTATATATAACAGGTGATGAACTCATGTGATGACACGACAGCTCTAAGTTGTGGACACGTATCAAGGCTTGTATATGTTTAGATAACATGTTTCCTTGCAGGATGAGGACCTATATGTAATAGTTTCTCAGTTTATCCGTTTTCCGCAATTGGTTTTAATTAACACGTGTTTTGGTAATATGTGGTTATGGTGATTTCTACACGTTTTCTCATAACACCTCGCTGTCTGTGTGATAGTGGGATGTGTTGCCACAGTATGATCATATGATACATCATTGGTACTTAGTATCATGAGGCCTACATGACCTTGCAAGACATGGTTGCACGACACATGACCTTGCACGATAGGGTTGCACGATACACAACCCTAGACAATATGGTAGCATGACATGGTGATGAGTTGATACCTCTTAAGCATCATGGGTGACACATATATGTACCATGTGCCCATCACAATCAACCCTAACTCGACATGGGTGTTGCAACCTAATGTTTGATGGTGTAGCCCAATATGATTTGGTGCCCTACACTCCAATTAACTTATATATTGGGTTGATCCCGATATGGCAAACCCTAATCCGTCACAGCCAACCCTAGATGGTGTGCCACCCGATATGGTGATTGAATGCACCTCTAGTCCGACATGGTGATGGTTTAATACCTCATGCACGACATAGGTAACACATACAAACACCTCTAGCCCGATATGGATGATGGTCATATACCTATAGCCCGATTGGTGAGTGCTCATACACCCGCAACCCGATATGGTGGTGCCTATACACTTACAACCCGATATGGTGAACATATGCACACTTCTAACCTGATATGCCTTGTAAAGGTGAGGGCAAGACACTCTTAGGAGTGATGAGTGTAACACCAAGTAATGGTGTGGCTAATACCTTAATAGGTGAAGCACCTAGAGTGGTTGATAATGGACAAGCTTATATCAATAATGCCTTAACCCGAAATGATTCCATATCATTGATGATGGTTGAATAATTCGAATGTGTGACTTATGACCAATACATTACATGATAAATTTGATGAGCTAGTACATAAAGTATTAGGATGGGACATACCCTAATACAAGATAAGATAATGAACTTAAGTAAGTTAAAAGTGATGAGGGAAGTGATAAATCAAGATATGATAAATATCACATCCAACACCTCAAGGTTGATATACCTTGATGCATTTTAAATCCAATATACTTGGATAAGTAACACATGAAGTGTGTTATGGAAATTGTTATATTGAGATATAATGAGTCTATTTCACTTTGATGAGTGTAGGATAACATACCTTAAGAAAAGGTTAAGCCAAGTTAATAAAGTATGATGTATTCATACTCTGGTAAGGATGAGAGAGAAACTCATACCTTGTGTTGATAATCATTTAATGATAAATGATGATAATAAATAAGTATGATTGAATACTTATGATATCAATGCTGGCTCCTAGATGTGTGGAGCAATGAATTAGGGTTTGATCATTAATAATATGATCTTGAAAACCTAAATAGTTAATAATGGAAAACCCTAACCCTAATGAAGGGTGATGATATGTAAGAGAAACCCTAATAAATAAGAAAGGGAAACCATAACCCTAATGATGGGAAGGTTGTAACTCTTTTATTGCAGAAGCCTTGTAAGGCATGTTAAATACTTGTATAAAAAGTGTAATGATTAATGGCCTTGTGATCCATGTGAATAAGTTGTTACCTAGTGAGAGGTAATAAGATGTGCCATGGCCTTGTGAGCCATGTGAATAAGTTGTTACCTAGTGAGAGGTAATAAGATGTGCAATGGCCTTGTGAGCCATGTGAATAATTTGTTTCCTAGTGAGAGGTGACAAGATGTGCAATGGCCTTGTGAGCCATGTGAATAATTTGTTGCCTAGTGAGAGGTGACAAGATGTGTAATGGCCTTGTGAGCCATGTGATAATTTGTTGCCTAGATCCAGTAATCATGATAATGATGTGAAGGGATGAGAATTCCCAGTAATGTGATAAGGGATTGAGATCCCAGGTATCATGTGTTTTAAAGATTTGAAAAGTACTTGATAGATGTATTACGCATTTCTTTGTAGCATTTGTCATAATAATTCATGTTTGAAAACTTGACTGATGCTAAAAGAATACGGGAAAGCACCTAATTAATCAAGTGGAATCTTATCATGTAGTGTCTTGACCATAGATCCATCATCGTCAACAGCTAGTGATGGTGAAACAGGTTTTCCCACGGGATCTCCTGGAGGCCGCATATTTTTGAATATGTGGGGGTGATGGTTGAAAATATTCGTACGCCCTAATGTTGGATTGACGTGAGATAAACACGAGATCTCTCAATCCTTCATTATAAAGACCAGGATGGATGTATCATGGATCTCCTGATGATGATTAATGCCAGAAGTGATGGTAGATAAACACGAGATCTCTCAATCGCTGAAGGAGTGCAGCCGCCACTGTAGCTCTATAGAGAAGTTTCCAGTATACCCTGGAAAGCTATGTAAGTAGTTGACATAGTCCTGCTTGTGGTCTCGCACTGACCAAGACAAGGGAGGTCTTGGCAGCCGGCTCTGCCATTGACCTTGTATGGTACCGATTTTGACTTCGTAGTGGTCGGTTGGAGATGAGTGGTATACCTCATCTCCTCATGGCATAAGTGTATTTGTAAAATGTAATCAGCCGTATAGCATGTTTTCTTAAGGATTGAATACAAAAATCAATGGTTGATGTTACATTTCTTTTATGCATATTTATTGGATAGATGATATATATGTTTCTTTACATTCCTTGTAAGCAGATAGTTGATTTATAATTCTACCATAGGTAGATGCAAAGTTCTCCTTAAGAAAGGAGATTATCTTATTCTAATCATACAATGATTAATACTGCCTGTTAATATAAAAAGAACCTCTGCTCAGTTTATAAATGCTTAATCTATGAGAATAATATGGTCGGCGGAGAGTTATATCTCTCAATGGGACAATTGTCTCACCCCGTGGGATCCACAT
Organism: Alisma plantago-aquatica; assembly: GCA_963693085.1. Classification (NCBI taxonomy): domain Eukaryota; kingdom Viridiplantae; phylum Streptophyta; class Magnoliopsida; order Alismatales; family Alismataceae; genus Alisma; species Alisma plantago-aquatica. The sequence goes on along the minus strand of OY856414.1, from coordinate 12,197,859 downwards.
TTTTTTAGGTGCATGTGCACGAGGTGGAGAAGATCTTTCTATAGAGGTACATCAACAGCAGCAGGGACAGCAGTGACAGCTCAGGTTGAGTGTACTGTCTGTTGTGTCTTGTAGATAAAAGTCCTATGTGTCTTCTCTGTACTCTCAGGTCCTTAGATTTAGTATGTGTTGGTTTTATGAACAATCTGAGATTTTAGCTCGTATGCCTCGAGGTTTGATGTTGCTTTAAGTATGTGTTTTTATAGAGCAACTGTTATATGTTATCCTTGAGAAGAGATGGTACAGTGTATGTACAATGTGAACAATGATGTATATAAAGTTTTGGTTCTTCCTTAAAGAGTTTTTCCTAGAAATGGATCTCTTTGCAAAATGGTTTTAATTTTTATTGATTTTTGTTAATCCGTTGTTTATATTTATTCTGCTTAATTAGTAATGATTTGTTTGTCAGTTTGGCGACTGACGTCACACATATGTTCAGTGCTTTGATGGCCTAGTTTTGGGAGGACAAGTGACATGCTTAGTTGGACACCTAACCCTCTTTATCAGACCGAGCACTTCCCCTTGGGGTGCTCCCGTGTTGATCATGAAGAAGAAAGACGAAATTTGAGGTTTTGCATAGTTTATAGACAGTTGAACAAGGTGACAATCAAGAACAAGTACCTTTTCCGAGGATAGACAGTCTATTTGATCAGTTGAAAGGTATGTAGTTTCTCGAAGATAGATCTGAGGTCAGGATACCATCAATTTTGGATCAAAGCATATGACATACCCCAATCATCTTTTAGGACTAGGTATGGTCATGATGAATTTGTGGTTATGTCGTTTAGGATAATCAACACACCAGCAACATTTATGAACCTGATGAATAGGGTGTTCATGGTGTATCTTGACCAGTTTGTGGTTGTGTTCATCGACAACATCTTGATATATTCTAGAGATAGCCAGTAGCATGAGCAACATCTATGACAAGCTTTGATTCTATTGAGACAACACAAGTTGTACGCCAAGTTCAACAAGTGTGAATCTTGGATGAAGAGGTGTCTTTCCTTGGTCACGTGATATCTGCTATAGGTGCTTGTGTGGATCCGAAGAAGGTGGAGTCCATGTTAGAGTGGGAGCAGCCTAAGACATCGACTGAGGTTTGTAGTTTCCTAGGCTTGGCAAGATACTACAAGAGGTTTATCAAGAACTTCAATGTTGTGGCATTATCCCTAACCAAGTTAACAAGGAAAGGTGTACCTTTTGTGTGGGATGACAAGTGTCATCGTTCTTTTTAGCTTTTGAATGAGAAGTTGACTAGTGCACCAGTGTTGGTTTTGCGAGAGCAAGGAAAAGGCTATGTCGTTTTCTGTGATGCGTCGAAAAATGGTTTAGGATGCATGTTGATGTAGGACAAGAACATGATTTCTTTTGCTTCATGATAGCTTAAGAAAAACGAGGAGAACTACCTGATGCATGATCTAGAGCTTGCAGTTGTGGTCCATGCTCTAAAGATCTGGAGGTACTACATTTATAGTGAGAAGTGTCAGATCTTCACCAACCACAAGAACCTTCATTATGTCTTCTCAGAGCAGGAGTTGAACATGCGGCAAAGATGATGGGTGGAGTTGATAAAGAACCATATTTGCACAATATACTACAATCCATGGAAGATCAACGTGATGGTAGATGGGTTGAGCATCTTCTTCTTCATCATTTGCAGAGGGAACAATTATGTTCCTTGGTGTGCCATAAGCTAAACATGTTCGTATCATTGTGCCAGATGAACATTAAACTGGAAGTCTCCTTGTTGGCAGGCTTGTTAGTACAATTGCAAGTGAAGCCTACCTTGATACAATATATCAGAGATGTGCAGAAGGGTGATACTATGATACAACAGATCTGATCAAAGTTTGGAAGCGAGAAGTGTGATGGTTTCCATGAGACAGAGGATGGGACAATTTGTTTCCACGTAAAGATAGTGGTTCCAAATGGTGATGGCTTGAGGAAGTTGGTTCTTAAGGAGGCTCATTCGTAGATGTACGTGATGCATCCAGTAAATACCAAGATGTACCATAGCTTGAAAGATCGGTATTGATGGCTTGGCATAAAGAATGATTTGGTAGAGTTCGTGGTAAGATGTCCAATGTATCAGCAAGTCAAGGATGAGCATCAAAAACATGTAGGGACATTGCAACCGATGCCTATACCATAGTGGAAATGGGATCATATCACTACGGACTTTGTGTTTGGTCTTCCTAGGATAGCCAAAGGTCATGATTCCATTTGGGTGATAGTTGATAGGTTGACCAAATCAACTCACTTCTTGTTAATGAAGATGGCATATACAACAAAGAAGTTGGCATAGATATATGTGTATGAGATAGTGTGTTTGCATGGAATCCCAATGACCATAGTGTCTGACAGAGGTCCTCAGTTTACCAGTTATTTTTGGGAACGTTTGCACACAACCATGGGTACACAATTGAGGTTCAGTACAACATTTCATCTGTAGATAAATGGCCAGTCTGAGAGGACTATTGACTTTAGAGGATCTATTGAGAGCTTGTGTTCTATAGTTTTTGGGCAGTTGGGATGTACACTTGAGTTTAATAAATTTTTCCTACAACAATAGTGTAACATCCCTGACCTGGGTTATGTGTTAACCCTAGATGGTTTGCTTAATAAGGTTGATTAGATGCTTTCTTATGTCTTGTAAAAAGTAATTATGGCTCATGAGGAACTTATGTTTCAATTTTAGTCCTTTTTGAATAATGTTGAAACAAAGTTTTGTTAGTTTTGGACTAAAGTGCAAATTACCCAAGTTGAGGGATTAACTTGCAAATTATGCATGGAAAAATGTTCCTTTAGTGTCGGAGCATCATAAGAGTGAGAATGATGCAGGGGTATGGCTCCTACAAGCCTAAATAACAAGAAAGAGCTTGTTGAGCAATAAAACCTAGTTTTGGTTTAATGTGCAATTTACCCAAAACGTAGGGTTCAATATGCAAAACGTCACTGCTAGAGGGTCCCTAATTATTCTTGGCATCATGTAGAGGCAAGACAATTAGAGGGGAACCTCATTTGAATCACTTTGGAGGAGAGAGAATCTTGATATTAAAATAATCAATATTTAAGCATAATGGAACTTTACTTCAATTTAATGCAAAAATAAATATATTAATTGAAGAGCCCTTCAACCAAAAGGTGAGGGGTGATTTTGCAAAAGGTTGGACGAGCTTGTGCCTTGCAAAGGCACAAGAATATCTTAAGTGAGTGGAGAGACCACTCACATTAAGTTAATGAAAAGTAATATCCACTAAAAATGGGATATTAGTATAATATGATTAAGGTGCTCAATTTGCTTTTCTTTTAAGTTGAGGATAATGAAAGGAAATTAAAGGCAAGAGAAGGTGCCTTCATTCACAAGGGAAAGAGGGGATTGTGTGGCACGTTTGTAGAGTTGAAGGATTTTCTTTCAACTTTCTCTCTCCTAGAAATTCCCTTATATATACTCTCTTTTCCACTCAGCCAAGGATCTTTTTTCGGATTTTCTTTCTTGCTTGCCTTGGACGAGCTCAAGAGGATAAGGAGCAACAGGAGGACGAGTTCCAACCTGTAAGTAAGCTTCTTGATCACTTTCAACCATGATTTCATGGTGGAAATCGAAAATAAATGATGGATTTCTTCTTTTCTTCCATCAATCTTCCTTTCTAGCCAATCCCTTTCACTCAAAAGCTTGAAGAACGAACCTTGTAAAGTGAGAAAGATTCTTTCACCATTAGGGACGTGAAGTTGTAGCTTTGAAGCTTCATTGAAGGCGGGTTATATAACTTGAAACCTTGAATATTGTTATTGATTTCATATCTCTAACTATTGTTGAAGTTTTCTCTATCCTCCAAATTTTATTTGATTGATTGATGAAATTACCATGGAAATCACAGCAAGATTCGTGGGTTTAGATCTTGATGATGATGACATCATCATAAGCACACACCTCCATAAATATCCTTTGCAAACGGTTTCATGAACTTGAGACCAAACAGTCTCAAGATCGTTTGAAACCAAACGGTCTCAAGAACGTTTGGAATCAAACGGTATGAGACCGTTTGGATCTCAACTAATGATGTGATGGATGATGATCCAATGGATTGAATTGAATTGGTTTCAACAAGGTTCAATATTGAAGGTCCATCAATTCTCAACCCTAGATCGGGTCATTAGTGAAACCCTAATTGAATTCCATAAGTTTTCCTTGTTTGGTTTGGGTCAAACGGTCTCAAGACCGTTTGACACCAAATGGTCTCAAGACCGTTTGGGGCCAAATGACCTCAAGACCGTTTGAGGTCAGGTCATGCCCAATTTGAAAGCAATTGGTTCCATAATGACCAATATTGAAGGTTCATCAATTTCAAACTCTAATCCAATTGGGTTCAAAACCCTAATTGATGATCAATTGAAAGTTGAATCAATTGAAGGATGATTCATTAGCTCAATTGAAGTATGGTGCATAAGTTCAATTGATGAGTGGTTACATGGATTGAATTGACGTGGGTATTAATCTTGGAAACTCTAAATCATTTTGAATGGTTGAGACCATTTTTGGTCCAATCGGTTTTGAGGAGGTTTGGACCAAACAGTCTCAAGACCGTTTGGGACCAAACGGTCTCAAGACCGTTTGGGACCAAATGATCCCAAACCAAATGAGACTCAAATGATCTCAAGTATCTTTGCACTAAATGGTTTCAAGAACCAACTTCTCTAAACAGTTTCAAACTGTTTGAACTTAATTAACCAAGACCGTTTGAAGGTCTAAACGGTCTTAGACCGTTTGAGGGTCAATCTATCAAGATTGTTTGGGATCTAGATGGTCAAGACCATTTGGGGTCTAGGTGACCAAAACCATTTGAAGAGTAACTAACTTAAACCGTTTGAACACCCAAATTGATTAAAGGTCAAGTAATTATGTGATTCTTAATGATGTAAATCAAGGGTGATTACATTAGTTGTAACCTTAATGAGTTAGGGTAATTAGTACCTTGAAAGGGCTAATCTTTGGAGATTATGAAAGAGAAATCTTAACACACTACTCTAACCCTAACTGGGTGTATTGAAATAAAGGAAATTGAATTGACCTAATTAAGTCAACTTTGAAGTACTCAACATCCCAGAGAGGATGAGAGAGAAAGTAGTGCTTATATGCAAATGCAAGCCTCAATTCCTTCATTATGATTAAAATATGTAATTAGGGATTGATCCATGATGATGAGATCATGAAACCCTAATTAAGAAGATTAGTGAGTCTTAACCCTAAACCAGGGCAATACAGGGTGTAACCCAAATTTTGGGACAATTGTAGATGTAACCCTAACTAAGGCTGATGCTAAGTGAAACCTTAATCCAGGGTAATGGAGTAAACCTAATTTGGGTAAAAGGATATGATAAACCCTAATTTGATGTGAATGGTGCATTCTAACCCTAAATTGGGTAATGGGATATGAGAAATCCTAATCTAAAGTGAATAGTAAAACCTAACCCTAATAAAGGATTAGTGGTGTTAAATTGCATGGTGTTGATATGTAATTGATATAATTGTTATCATAAATACTAACCATGCAGGTATCATGAGATGATGAGCATAGCCAGGTATGAGCTATGATGTTTTATTATTGAGAATGTTAATGGGCTTTGTGAGCCATGATATTGCTTTATTGCTCAGTAAAAAGCAATAAGAGTTGAAATAAGCTTGGTAAGCCATATGAGATGTTTGTGTAATAAGTATCATGTTCACCTTGGTCAGATGATCTGAAGGTATTAGTTACCTAATAAGTGGTAACAAGTTCTCTATGATGAACTAAGGGTTGAATACCATATTCCGTAATTATGATGATAAGTTGTTGAAAAATGAGGTTGCATCCGATAAGATGAGGGATTGAGATCTCAATACTTTATTAAAGATCTGAACAGTATTTGATGAAAGCATTCCACATTCTTTATAGAAATGGTTATATTAAATTATGTTTGGAAACTTGATTGATGCTAAAAGGAATATGGTAATGTACTTAATTAATCAAGTGAAATCTTATCATGTAGAGCCCTGACCATAGATCCATCATCGTCAGAAGTTTGGTGATGGTGAAATAGGTTTTCCCAAGGGATCTCCTGGAGTGCATACTGTTGAGTATGTAGGGGTAATGGGCGTGAATACCTTATGCCCTAATGTAGGATTGATGGTAGATAAACATTAAATCTCTCAATATTTCATTATATGTACTGGGATGGATGTATCACGAATCTCCCAATAATGTTAATGCCGGAATCGAGGTGAGATAAACATGAAATATCTTGATTTGCAAAGAGAGTGCAGCTGCCGTTGTAACTCTATAGCGAAGTGCCAGTATACCCTAGAAAGCTATAGGTAGAAAAGATACAAGATGTCGTGCATAGTGAGCCCACACTGACTGGGAGGAGATGAGGTCATGGAGTCTGACTCTTCCATTGATCTTATGTGGTACCAATTTCGACTTCTCAATGGTCGATTGGAGTATGAATGGTATACCTTCATCTCCTCAGGGCTTAAGTTTGATTGTAAAATGTAATTAGCCGTGTAGCATATTTGCTTAAGGTTGATATACGAGAATCATTGATTGATGTTACATTGCTTAAACAGATCCTAGATGGATAGTTTTTACGCATGTTCTTCATATTCCTTATTGAATAAGTATTATGTTGGTTAGTCAAGATATAGCTGAAAAGCTTTATTGACCTAATTTGATTAGTATTTATTCTAGCTACTGTTCAATATATAATTCCTCTGCTCAGTCTTATACTGTTGTTTATTTCACCATAATAATGTTCTTGGTGGAGAGTTATATCTCTCGCTGGGACAATTTTCAATTGTCTCACCCCCGTGGGATCCAACTTTTTAGGTGGACGCAGACGAGGAGGCAGGATTCCTTTAGTAGGTGAAGGACAGCAACAGCAGCAGTAGAAGAGAACGGTAGTGATTTCTCAGGTGGAAACACTGGCTGTCACATTTTGTATATATGTAGATAGAGTCATATGTGTCGTCTTTGTACTCTTAGGTCCTCATAGTCGGTAGTTGGTTTTAAAGAAACGATCTGAGATTTTGGCATAATGCCTTAAAGTTTTTATGTTGCTTATGTATAGTTCAACAAAGCAACTGTTAATGTAATTTGAGATGACATGGTACAAGACATGTATATGTGAACCAATATGAAACTGAAGTACTTTGGTCTTTTATGAAAGAGTTTTCCCTGGATTGGATCCCTTTGTAAAAGTTTTTAATTTTTAGTGATTTTCAGTAATCCGCTGCAGATTATTCACTTCTGCCTAAGTAAATCGTGTTTTTGTAAGTTGGACACCACAAATAGTTATCAAATGAGTATAGATATGACACCTTATAAGGGTTTGTGTGGGAGGCATTGTTAATCACTGCTTTGTTGGCATGAGACAGGTGAGTCAGCTTTTGCATCCTGAGCTAGTACAATAGACTATAGAGAAGATCAAAGTGATACATCAACAACTGAAGGCAGCCTAGGACAGACAACAGTTATATGTTGATAATCTTCATAGGGCTTTGGAGTTCCAAGTGGGTGACAAGTTGTATCTGAAGGTCTCTCCTTGGAAAGGTGTGTTAAGGTTTGGGGAAAAAAAGTAAGTTGGCTCCCAGGTTTATGTGGCCTTACCCTATGATATCACGTGTTGGGAAGGTGGCTTAAAGGTTGGATCTACCTTCGAAGTTTCATAGGTTGCACCCTATTTTCCATGTTTCCATGTTGAGGAAGTGTCATCCAGACATAGCGTGAGTGTTGCATCCTATGGAGGTTGAGTTGGAGGAGGATGTCTTGTATGTGGAGGGTCCTATGTTGATCTTGGATTGGAGGGTGAAGAAGTTGAAGAAGAAATATATAGTGTTGGTTAAGGTTTTGTGTCATCACTATGGTGTGGAGGAAGCCACTTGGGAGTTATAGGATGATATGCGTAGGAAGTACTAATCCTTGTTTGCATAAGATTTTGTGGGTGAAACTGTAACATCCCTGACCTAGGTTACCCTTTAACCCTAGGTGTTTTGATTAAGAAAGATGATTATATGTTTAATCTTATCTTGTGAAAAGTAATTAGGGCTCATGAGAAACTTATGTTTCAATTTTGGTCATGTTTGAACAATGTTGAAGCAATGTTTGCTTATTTTGGACTAAAGTGCAAATTACCCAAGTTGAGTGGTTAAATTGCAAATGTTGCATGATAAGATGTTCCTCATATGTTTAAGCATCGTGAGAATGAAGATGATGCAGAGGTATGGCTTGTGGTAGCCTGAGTACCAAGGAAAAGCTGATAAAGCAATGTTTGTGCATTAAAACCTAGTTTTGGTGTAAAGTACAATTTACCCAAAACCTAGGGTTCAATATGCAAATTACCACTTCAATAAGGTCCCTAATGTTTCTTGGCACCATTTAGAGAAAATAAAATGAGAGGGGCACCTCATTTGAATTAAGTTGGAGGAGAGAGAATCTTGATATTAAAATAATCAAGATTTAATCCTAATTGAAACCCTAATTTGATTTAGGGCAAAAATAAATGTATTAATTAAAGGGCCTTCAACCAAAATTAAAATGGTTGGATTCATATGTGCGTGTACATCCTTTAGCCTTTCAAGGACCACGAAAATATCCAAGGGAATAGATAACGCACTCACAATTTTATAAGAAAAAGAAATATCCACTCACATATGGATATTAATATTATATGATTTAAGGTGCTTGATTTTATTTTCTTTAAATCATGGATAATTGATAGGAATAAGAGGCAAACAAGATAGCCTCGTTACTAAGGAAGATGAGGGGGAAGAGGCGGCCATATTTTTGGGATTAAATGGATTTTTACAAATCATATTCTCTCTCATTGAATTTTTTATAAAAAGACCTTTTACAAGCCATATGAAAGGCTTTTATGACCCCACTTCTTCTCCTTGCTTGAGAAACAACCAAGGGAGCTTTGGAGGATCAGGAGGACGACTCCCTACCTGTTTGTAAGCTTCTTGACCTTGGTTCACCATGATTTCATGGTGGAAATCACAAATCAATGCATGATTTCTTCCTATTTCGATCTCCTCTTCAATTCTAACCATTCCTTTTCACTCAAACCTTGAGGACGAGCCTTAGAATGGTGAAATGAGTTTCATCCACCATTGTTTCCGAGATCTTGGAGCTTTGGAGCTCAATAGGAGGCGGGTTTTATAACTTGAACCCTTGATTTTGTTATTGCATTCAATTTCTTATCAAATAATGATCATTTCTACATTTACAATAATTGATTTGGTTGATGGATGAAATCACCATGTAAACCACAGCAGGTTTCGTGAGTTTAGAGGTTGAAGATGATAAGCACACACCTCTCCAAATATACAAGGAAAACGGTCTTGATTGAGTTGCTCAAACGGTTTCCCAAACCGTTTGGGAGCAAACGGTTTCAAACCGTTTAGTAGCAAACAGTTTCACCAAACCGCATGAGACCAAACGGTTTCAGACCATTTGGTTATGTTGACCAGGTTAACCGTTTGGGGACTTGTTCATAATGATCTAGGTTAATGACCCATCAATTATTATTGATTAACTCCAATCAGTTCATGAGTTGAAGGTCCATCAATCACCTAAACCCTAATCGGGTTGAGTGTTGATTTCATAAGTGATTGAGTTTGAAACTTGGGTTGATTGACCCAAATGGTTTCAAAACCGTTTGGGAATCACCCAAACAGTCTCAAGACCGTTTGGGGGTCACCCAAGACCGTTTGGAGGTCTAGGGTTAAGTTTGGTCAAGTGTTTGAAGGTCCAAAGATACCAAATTGAAATACAATTAAGTGTTGATTTGGTGACCAATCCTAGGATCCAAACCCTAATTGAATGACATGGTTGATGATGATATGATGGGAAAACGGTCTCAAGACCATTTGGAGGTCATACAAACGATCCCAAGACCATTTGGGGGTCACCCAAGACCGTTTGGAGGTCTAGGGTTGACTATGGTTAGGTGTTTGAAGATCTAAAGGTACTAAGTCGAAGTGCAATCAAATGCTGATTTGGTGATCAATCCAATGATCCAAACTTTGATTGATTGACTTGGATTTTGATGTTTACATGGGAAAACGGTCTCAAGACCGTTTGGAGGTCATCCAAACGACCTCAAGACCATTTGAGGTCAGGTCATGTTCAATGTGGATGATGGTTCAATGGTTTCAAAGTAACTAATATTACATTGATTAATGTTGAAGGATCATCGATTCCAAACCCTAATTCAATTGATTCAAACCCTAATTGATGACCAATTGAGGGTCAATTGAGGGTCAAATTAGTTGAAGGTTGACCCATTTAACTCAATGGAATTATGATGATAGGTCCAATTGATGATTGGTTACATGAATTTAATGATTAAAGGAATCAACATTGGAAACCCTAATTCAATTTGATTAGTTGAGACCATATTTGGTCCATGCGGTTTTGAGGAGGTTTGGGCCAAACGGTCTCAAGACCATTTGGGACCAAACGATCCCAAACCGGTTGAGTTTATGCGATTTCAAAAAGGTGCTTTAGCAAATAGTTTCAAGTACTTGCTTTAGCAAACGGTCTCAAGCACCACCTTTACCAAACGGTTTCAAACTGTTTGAACTTTGAAAGACCAAGACCGTTTGGGGCTCAAGTAGTCATAATGTAATTGAGGACTGAATTGGTTAATCCACATGGACACCTATTGTAATTGAAGATTCAGTTGGTCAATTCAATTGGATACCTTATGTAATGGAGGTCCAATGTAATTGAATCTCTTGAGAATTAAGATTATGAATGATCCATTGATCCAATGATGATTAGTAATGATAATCAATGAAGGTACAAAAGTTGAAACCCTAATAGTACCTAAGTGATTAGTGCCAATTAAGGGATAAACCCTAATTTCCTATAAGAACAATGACTTGGTACATTATGTTAATCATAATTGTATGTACTTGATTGAAAGGTTGATGTAACCTAATCAAGTTGAGAGGATGATGGAAAGGAATTCATACATGAATATTGATCATGTGATGAATAGGGTATGATCCTTAATAAGAGATCATGAAACCCTAATCAAGAAGGTTGTTGAGCCCTAACCCTAATTTAGAGCAATATCAGATGTAACCCAAACCCAGAGTAATGTTGTGACTCTAAACCAAGATAATAAAATGTGAATCCCTAATTGAGGTTGATTCCATGAGAAACCCTAATTGAATATGATGCCATGAGAAATCCCTAGTTGGGATGAATAGTAAACATTAAGTATAGGCAATGAGATGTGGAAGCCTAATGAAGGGTGATGCTATATGCAATCCTAACCCTAATGAAGTATGATAGCATGTGAAATCCCAAAGCCCTAATAAAGGGTAAAGGTATGTGAAACCCTAATTGAAGTTATAATACATGAAGCCTTAATCTTGGACAACATGATGACAACCCAGAACCCTAATAATAAAATAGTGGGTAAAACCTTATAAGGGTGAAATATCATAAATGGTTGATTATAGGCAAGCTTATTGTAATCAATGTCTTAACCTGAGATGAGTTCATATCATTAAAGATAATTGGACCATTCATATGTGTAACCTATGCACTTCATGGTAAGAGTGATAGGTTAGTGGATGAAAGGATTAAGATGGGAAATGCCTTAATCCAAGATAAGCTGATAACTTAAGAAAGTTGGAAGTAATGAGGTAAGTGATACATAAAGATATGAAAGACTTCACAGTTAGCATCTCAAAGTTGATATACTTTGATAACTATGAAATCCTAATGTGAGATGGGAAACCTTAACCCTAAATTGGGTAATGGGACATAACAAATCATAATATGATATGAATAGTAAGCCCTAACCCTATTGAGGGAATAGAGGTGTTACTATTGTATTACATGAAGTAATATGTTATGTTGCCTAGTGAGAGGTGACAAGATGCTTTATGGGCCTTATGAGCCATGAGAGCAATTATGGCATAGTGAGAGGTACCGAAATGATTATAAAAGTTTATTATAAGAAAGGATAATGTTTTAATAAACTTAATAAGAGGAACAACTGTATTCAATAAAGAATGTGTAAAGCTATGTAGGCTAACCTCAGGTTTCAGAGCCTAAAGCAGTATGAGATGATCAATGATGAGTTAAATGAATTAAATTCCATGAACTGTGTAATCAGGATTGGTTAGAGTCCATATGCCTGGTTGTGAAATCAGGATTGGTTAAAGTCCAATGCCTGGCTGTGAAATCAGGTTTGGTTAAAGTCCAATACCTGGCAGAGGTGTAATGCCTGTAATCAGGATTGGTTAAAGTCCAATGCCTGGTTGTGAAATCAGGATTGGTTAGAGTCCAATGCCTGGCTATGAAATCAGGATTGGTAGTGTCCAATGCCTGGCGGTGTAATCAGGTTTGGAAGAGTCAAATACCTGGAAGAGGCTAAATGCCTATAATGATAACACAGGATTGGTTAAATCCCAATACCTGGAATAATAACACAGGATTGGTTAAATCCCAATACCTGGAATAATAACACAGGATTGGTAATAACCCAATACCTGGAATGGTTACATAGGATTGACATAGTTCAATACCTGGAATAATAACACAGGATTGGTAATAACCCAATACCTGGAATGGTTACACATGATTGACATAGTTCAATACCTGGAATGATAACACAAGATTGGTTAAATCCCAATACCTGGAATGATAACACAGGATTGGTTAAATCCCAATACCTAGAATAATAACATAGGATTGGTAATAACCCAATACCTGGAATGGTTACACAAGATTGACATAAGTTCAATACTTGGAATGGGTACACAGGAATGATATAAATCTAATGCTTATACTAGTTGCACAGGATTGGTGTAGTCCAATGCCTGGAATGTTTATACAGGATTGGTATAAACCAATGCATGGGTAAGACATGATGGTGTACACTCTCATGTCCAAAATAACCAAAATCTATTTAGCAGATTGGCTAAGGACAATAGGTTGAAACAAGAATGTTTCATGGGTGACATTTCAAGATAATGAGTGTGACATGATGGTACAATATGATGAATAAATAATATACATGTTATTCCTATTCCTTATTAAGAGAATAGTTGATCTATTGTTCTATCATGAATAGTTACAATGCTTTAAGATGAGAATGCTTTAAACTGCTTATCCTCTGCCTAGTTTTATATCATTAAACTACAATAACAATGTTTTGGCAGAGAGTTATATCTCCCGCTGGGGCAATTTACAATTGTCTCACCCCCGTGGGATCCAACATTTTTAGGTGGACGCAGACAAAGAAGCAGATACTCTTTTGCAAGAAAAAGAAAGAAATAGCCTGGACAGCAGTGAGATCTCAGGTGGAGATCATGACTGCCAAGTCATATAGTTAGAAGTCCTATGTGTCGTATTTGTACTCTCAGGTCCTCGGAGTCTATAGTTAGTGTTTTAATGAATCGATTTGAGGTTTTGGCTTGATGCCTCGAGGTTTTATGATGTCTGTATATAATGTCATAAGACATCTGATGTTGTATTTCTCAAGAAGAGATAGTACAATACATGTACTTTGAAACATGATGTAAATGTTATTCTATGGTTCTTGTTGAAAAGATTTCCTATGATTGGATTTCTTTGCAAAAAGTTTTAATTTTTAGTGATTTTCAGTAATCCGCTGCAAATGATTCGCTTCCGCTTAGTTAATCTATGTTTTGTAAGTTGGATGCCACAGAAACCTTGTTAGGGGTTTATGGTTGTAAGACCCCTGTGTTGGTATGTATGCCCATAGAGCAAGTCATGTGATGATTGTAATGGGATACTTTGTAAATGATTTGAATAATAATAAAGGCGATTTCTAATCTATATGTTTTAACTGTTTCTGAGATGATAGTGTCACATGATAGATGTCTAAATAATCGTTTACTCGATGACGTATGCTTTTAGGTTGAGGACCTAAATGGTGAGATCATACGGATGTTAAGAGTATACATTCTTGTTTAGTCCCTAGTCAGTTGTTATTGTGGAAATAACCATAGACATCAATAACACTAAAGAATAGATTGTGTGTTGGTTGATGACAGAATCTCATTAGTCATGATATAGTGATATCAAACCAAGCACATAGGTACTTGTTAGAGAACAAGTGTACCGGACAGACCCACCGTAAGAGTGACACATGGAATCATGATTTGGTAGTCATAGTCAGCTCTCATAGTGATGGTGGTAAATGTGATTCTTCAACCTAAAATCACTACACTCAACACATGTAGTTGGGAACACTTTGACATCATCAAACGTAGTCCTGAAACATGGGTTGTTATAAAGGTGATGATAGGGTGGCTTTGACACATGGGGCTTTTGAGGGGTGAGAGATAGATATGGGATTTATCCCTCCTAAGGGAGTTTAATGTCCATGGCCACTTGATGAGTAGGATTGAGAAAGGCATGTGCATGCATGAGTGAATCAATATGTGATATTGATGTCACACACATATCACCCGGTCTGCTCTGAGATCAAGGAAATGGATGAACGTTGAAAAGATGATTGTACCATGCCTTGAGTTCATTCAGGACATTAGTGACAAAGGAATTATACATTCATTGTAACACCATTCACGGATTGTAGGATTGAAAGTTGTTCTCCTACTTTCTATTTCACTTGGGTAGCACTGATGTATGACTAGATACCGCTCTTTGCTTGTGAAGACATAAATGTTATGGACTTTCACTACCAATGTGAAATGGACCTGTAGGGTCACACAAATAGGATTTAACCTGGAAGAGGAGTTTATCCACAAATGATGTTTAGATTGATTACTAAAGGAGTTTAGTAGTTCAATTAAACACTCAATCAATTTATAGCTCAATATCATAGTGTTCAAGGTGTTGGACCGATTGATTAGAGTATCAGATTGATTGAAACTATGATTGACTGACCTGCTGCCTCAACCAATCGGCTCATGGAGATGAACTGATCGGCTCAGGCTGGTGAGCCGAGCGGCTCAGGTCATGAACCGATCGGTTCACTTAGTTGAACTGGTCGGCTGACCAACCGAGTTTGTTTCACTTGTCAAATTTGATTTGGACAAGGACTAATAGTTGATTAGTTGGAAACAAACAAGGAAAGTCAATTCGAGTTGGACCAGGAGCATGAACCAATCGGCTCAAGCATGAACCGATCGGCTCAGATGCCCCAAACGATTAGTTCATGTGTGAAACGATCAGCCGAGGTCACCAACCGACCGTTTCAGGGTTGAAATGATTGGTTCAACTGGCGCAGTTGTCTGATTTTGTGGAAAATCTCGAACCCTTCTACTCCTGGTTTAGTCCCGCATTTCCCGGGGTAGAGAACCATGTCCCATGACCCTCCTATATATAGGGGTATTGGGGGCTTCTCAAAGTACAACTCAGAACACCAGTTGCTCTGTAAAGTTGTCATTCTCTCTGGTTGTGGTAACCAGGAGAGCCCGAGCAAGTGCTACCCGATAAGGGAGGCACAGCAAGGGAAAGACAACTGCAGAAAGGCAACTGGTTGCAGGAGGTGTGTCGGTGACTAGTACGCCAACAGGAGGGTGCGACTCCTTCTGATTCCTTGTGGGACAAGGAGATCGGAGTTCCAGGCAGTCTGTGTGGACGACTGCAGAGGCAGGAGACTTCTACCGCTCGGAGGACAGCTGTCAATCCCGACAGTCCCGGTGAGACCAGGAGCTGCACAGACACCATCCAAGACCAGAGGGACGCGATTCCTTCTTTTTGGGTTATGGGGAGAGAAACTTTTTATTTCTGCTGCCTTCTCTGTCTCCCCTAAAACCCAACACCCTGACCTAGCTTTCTTGTTAATCTTGCTTGCTTAGAATAATTAGATGCTTAAACCTTAATCTAATCATGAGATGTTTGTTAATAACATGTGAAGGGCTTATGTTTTTAGTTTGGTCCACTTAATATGTTCTTTGAGTTAGTTATGCTTACATGTTTTGTTTTGGACCTAATTGCAAATTACCCATGTTTAGGGTTTATCCTGCAATTTTCACATGCTTGTTGTGTCTCACATGTTTTGACATCATGATGGAGAGAGATGTGCCTTAGGGTGCCTTTTTGTACCTTGGTTTGATGAGGTGGCGTCATGTGTTGATGTTCTAGGGTTTGCTTTGATGTCCTAGTTTGGTGTTGACATGTCTGTTGATTGATGGTTTCTCTTGATTTTTAGCTACCATCATGTTGTTCCTTTGTCCATGATCTTTGCCGTCAAATAGGTTTTGAGTGTACCTAGTGGTCTCTTTGTTTGATGAGCCAAGAAACCCTAGATGTAGTCCTATGCGATCGATGACCTTTTTATTCTCTCTGACCGTTTAGCTTTTTGGTTCAAGCTTTCTTTGAATGATGTTTTTCATGGACCAAGAAGTTTAGTGAGTTTCCTAAGCTTTAATGACCTTTGTTGAATGCATATATTTAGTGCTTGCATGGTTGAGTTTTGGGAGGACAAGTGACATGTTTAGTTGGACACATGACCCTCTTTACCTTTCTCTACCCTTGGGTATATATACCCCACTCTTTGCATGCAAGTGATCCCTTTATACCCTCTTTCTTTCTCTCTTCTCCTTGTAGCTCTTCCCCCCTTGTGTTCTTGGTGGAGAAGGTGATGCTTGAGCTTGGAGAGGTGATCGAACACCTTTCATGTGGATCTAGGATTTTAGAGCAATCCTTCTTTGGTGATCCTTTAGTGTTCGCCGATCTTGGTAAGTGACCCCTCTTGCTTGATCTTTGTTTTCTTTCTACCATACCTCCCTTCCTACTCTACTTGGCTGAACCATGGTGCTTCATGGTAGTGCCTAAGTTAGGGTATGAAGATCTTTTCTCTTCTTGGTTGAATCTATGATTTTTCATGGCAGTGCTTGAGTTGAGTTGAAGAGATTCCCTTCTTGTCTTTTTAGTCTAGATTTTTGTTCTCTATCTTGTACTCCTTTAACATAGGTTTTTGTTTCTATCTTTGAGGTGGTGCTTGTTTGTCCATGAGGTGGTGGTCAAGCTAGAGTTCCCTCTCTTTCCTTGGAGCATCTTGTTGTTCGAGTTGTTCTTCCCTTTTAAGGTGAGTTATATAACTTTCTCCTCGATTATTGTTGCACTTAACTTTGCATGCAAGTGATTGATAGCACTTTGTTTTATGCACTTTTTGTATACATTTTATGCCTTCCTAGCATATCTTTTGCTAACTTTCCCCACTATTTTAGCATATTATGTCAAATACTTCACTTACCCATTCTCCCCTTGATTTCAGGTACGTACCTAGGCCAAGTCGCGGTCATCACCTCGAGCGCGACCCATTCACCCAGCATGGACCATCTCATCATGGTCGAGGTCTCCAATCTCACCCTAATGCCTTGTGCTCACGGTCAATTTGCACTCAAGCTCTTCAGGACCGCGATCAATATGGGACCACGACCAACTTAAAGATCGCGACCTCGATTTCTCCAAAGCAAGTTACACCTCAACAGCTGTCCTAATAGAAGGTCTCCCAACTGGACCACGACCGAGGGAGTTGTTAAGCCAACTATGGTTGCGATCCTCACCCAAGAAGGCGACATCGAGACCGTGATCGAGGAAGGGGGTTCAACCGACCTCGACCGATGAGAGATTGACAACAAAGCCTCGACCACGATCAAGCTCCAATCATGACCGCAATCGCGGTGTAGACCACGGTCGAAGGGTTAAGTCGGTGTAGTGTGCCTATAAATAGGCCACCCACCCGACCTATCCAATCATCAGATCATAGATCAGATCTAATAGTACCATGAAGTGCTGCCATTTCCCAGACTCATCTCCATCCACTCATCCAATCAGTCTTGGATCTCTAAAGGCAAAAGTTGAGGAGAGAGAAGATTGAAGGCTCCATCTTCTTCAAGAGAAGAAGATCGTCCGCGCCATCAACCTTCCATATCTAGATCTGAAGAAGTACTGAGTTGTATCATGCTCTTCTCTCTCCATCTAGATCTATCGTTTCTATCTCAATGTACTTCCCTCATCACTTTGTGGAACTTGATGTATCTATCTTCTTGTAACACTGTTATGCTGCCAGTGAACATGTGTGGCTAAACATCTTAACTTGGATTGGGAGTAGCCACTAAGGCTCTCCCAACATGTATATTGTCTCTTCGTTTTGAATATACATATACTCTTGTCAAGATTATCTCCATGCACCAGTTTTAATGCTTCACTTGTATGCTTAGCTACCATCTTGTGATGTTTGATTGTTGATATCTCAAGAGAGTAATATCACTTTTATCTTGTGTTATGGAGTAACATGAATGCATGATAATGTTGGAATGCTAAAGCTTGAGATCATATGTTCTGTTATGTGGTTTTTGTGTAGTCATTTCGAGAGAGAGGTTACCCCTAGACTTAGATCTATCCTTATCTCAAGAGAGAAGGGAATAGACACCATGTTTTATTGCTTGTAATCTTGATAGGAGTATACGAGAGGGAGAGATGATGTTGCATGTTGGTGAGAAGTATTAGTAGGTGAAACCTGATCCAAGTTTCCCCTCCATATCTTTGTTTCATTTCCATCTTATTTTGTTATGCTTTGTTCTTCTTATCATTGTTTTATTTGTTTTACTTTGGTCTGAGTACCATCGTTCCGTTGGGAATACCCATTTAACTACCTCTTTATCTGGAGCATATGAGTGTGAGACCTTGCTTGCTTAACACTTGCTAACCTAGTCCATGTGGTTCGACCCCGATTACTACATCAGACCCCGTGTAATAGTTCTGGGGGCTTAAGTGTCGGGTTACTTTCTTAAAAGTCTGACTCCTCTAGATTCACTCCTTTTTGGGTGTGAGATTTAGGCCGGTCAACTTTTTGGCGCCCTTGCTGAGGATAAGGCAAAATGGCACTGCTAAGAACTTGAGTCCACTCATTATACTCCCGTGCCTCAAGCTTAGTATTAAGCTTGACCGCACCGTCATTTTAAGTCTTCTACCATGCGTTTGTGTAGAATAGTTCATTTTAACACGTCTAGTTTACTAACTCAAATGTGCAGTCTATTCAGGCACCCCGAAGGAAGCATACTCATTTGACTTTTTCTCCCTAACCTCGAGTTACCATGCCACCTCGAGTGGATGTTACTCTCATTGGGGATGAGCGGGTGATAACACCAAATTTTGTGATATTTTTGGCCCTTATTTCGTTGTCAAAACTGCCCTTTTAAACTGTTTTCCTCTCCTTTTTGTCATGTTTTTGAATAAATAGGCCACGCTACACTCTTAACTCGTCTTTATCATCTTTTGTAGGGCTTTCCTCATTTTTCCACTCTTTTATCAGCAAAAAGCCCGTCCCGGCCCATGAATGTGTTTCTACCTGCATAGGCCTCCCTACCGGTCGGCCGATACGCTCACACCTCACCACAGCAGCCCGATACGGATGCTGCACGACACGGGTGTGCTGCGCAAGAAGGCTCTGACGAGCGACACACCACTTACCCGACAGGGAGCTGTACCCGCCACGACTACCGAAGCGTGTCGTGCGATACAAGCCACCCACCGGCAGGTGCCTAGCCCGACATGATGCCCGATATGCTTGCTGAACGACACTCGTTGTGCCGGGCGATACGCACGTCGAGCGTCCCTGGAGCTGAGCTGATAGGGCCAATAGAGGACACATGGCACCCAGAGGACCGCAACCTCTTCCAACCGCTGCCTATAAATAGCAGCTATAGGACCTCGATGGGACGGGTCGAAATCTCGCGAAAGCTAACTTGGGAAAGAACCTGGAGCTAGTGTGTCGCGTCCCAGAGGTGTACCGGGTGATACTAGGTGAGCACTTCCCTGACCTGAGAGGGTGGGAATGGTTCACTTAGAATCCGTCCCAGTCACCACAGCAACCTGATATCGACCAACAAGGGCACCCGATATAAGTAACCCAACACCCTAAGCGGTCTCTAGCCCAACACGATACCGAGCCCGATATGAATCACCCGTCACGGTGTGTCGCCCGAGAGGGTGGCATCCCGTCACGATCGTATCGTGCAAGGGCGCTTTGGTCGGTACGTCTGCCTGTCATGGCCTATCGCCTGACAGGGAGTGCCGCCCGACACAGGCGTATCGGGTAGAGCCCCAAACTGGTATCGGGCTAGAGGGCCCTTAGGGGTCTGATGCCGCATGTCGCTCTTCTACATCAAGGAGGTGATACTTATCTTTCTTTTTCAGTCATTTACTTTCTTTACTTACGCAATGTAACCAAACCCTTTTATATAATGATTATGCTAATGGAATTAGAGAAGTTTTAAATATCTGTTAGCTTTATGTTTGGTTCCTTTTTGTTGGATGATTACTTTGTTTAGCATCCAAACTCTAGCTTGTATGCTTGGATCATGTTTTGACTAGCTATCGAATCGTGTTTCCCGCTGCAACTCCCTCGAGAGAGGTGTTGTAGCTCTAGTGTTTGGTCCGATCAGGGAGTACGAGAGTACCCAGGATCGGAGTTGCTTCAGTTATCTCTCCACTCTAACCCAAGTCCAGCAACCTTGAGAGAGGTGTTGGTGCTTAGTTAGAGGTACCCTCTTTGAGAGAAGGGGTAGTGGATGTTCCTGCTGCCGCTTGTTTTACTGAAGTTTCCTCCTTCGTTCCTTACCGAAGCAACAGTTTTATCTCCTCTGGTCCTGTTGTGTAAAACCCCTAAAAACCGATAAACGCTTAAAACCTTAATTTTCCTTGTAACTCCAGTTGGAGATAGTTTTCTTTTAGTTTATCGATCTTAGCCTGTTGTTCCCTTTGGGAACTTTATCCTCACCTTGCCTTTACCGGAGTGTAATGTGTTGATTCCGAGTTCTTAACACTACCACCCTTGTCCCTGTGGTTCGACCCCGATCACTACTTCGGACCCCGTCATCGTTGCGGGGGCCTAAGAGTCGGGTAATTTAAAAGTCCGACTACTTCAAATCCGCTCCTTTTAGATGCGCGATTTAGGCCGGTCAGCGGGATGCGAGGAATCAACACAACCCACCACCACTAGGGTCAGATGAAGACAGAGATGGTTGTTACAATGATGGACGTCAATGTGAAGACGAACGTAGGGATGAAGATCGTCGTGATGACGATCGTCGCGAAGAAGACCAGCGCAACGAAGAACAATGCTACAGACTTCGAAGAAGACACCACCATAACCATCACGACAATGAATGAGAGTGTGATGATCAGGATAGCGAAAATGAGGACGGTGAAGAAGGGAAGACTCTTACAGAATTGGCAGCAACAAGGGCCAACGAGTCTAGATGCCCGATCATCATACCACACTTCAACGCAGCAAATTTTGAGTTAAAACCAGCTGTCATCTCAATGATCCAGAATAAACCTTTTTGTGGGAATTCAAGGAGTGAAAATGCATACCATCATCTCGATGCATTTAAAAATATATGTGACGCCATCAAGATGAGGGGAGTCTCGTAAGAGGTGATATATTGTAAAGGATTCAACTTCTCTTTGGAAGACAAAGCTCTATCTTGGTACCCCAATCTCCCTCACCAATCTATAGATGGGTGGAGACCCCTGGCAGATGCTTTCATTACTAAGTTTTATCCTATAGAGAGGACAATCCGCAACATGCAAAAGATTACCTCTTTTGCACAAAAGCTAGAAGAGAACTTGCATGAAGCATGGAAATGTTTCCAGGAGTACCTCAGGGATTTCCCACACCACAATTATCGTAAGGGTTCCTCGTGACCACTTTCGATAATGGGCTAACTCCTACGGAAAGGACTTCGTTAAACGTAGCCGCTGGGAGTGCTTTCCTCAGGAAGAAGCCAAGCAGAACCATGAAGATAATAGAAAACATGGTTGCGCTACAAGCATGCATAGACTATGAAAGGAATGATAGAGGACCAACGAGAAAAGTAGAGTCTGGAGGACCGTCTATTGAAGCCAAAGCTTTAGAGACCATAACGGTACAGATTCTGAAAATAGCAACTAATGTGAAGCAACTGAAAGATACTAGAGTTAAGGGAAAGAAGCATACTAAGAAGGTCATGAAGTGTGTCACATGTGGAGAAGGAGGACATGGGGTTGATAATTGTATCTACACCATGCCAGGGGAAAGTGAAGAAAGTGAAAGTGAAGAAGAGACGCAGAACATTTGCTATGCCAATTTCAAGAGGCCAGACCACCCTGGTTTCAGCTACGGAAACAAAGATGCAGCTGAGAATTCGCACCAACTCAACAACTCATAAAAACCACCCCCAGGGTTTGAAAAGAGAAGCAGACAGATCCAATATACACGAACAACAAACCATCAGACAAATAAGAACAACTATCAGGGTCAAGGAAAGAATATGAACCGTCAAGGCATAGGACCGACTCAAGCCCAGAACCAAAACCAAAGGTCAGATCCGGGGCAAGATAATAAGTAGCCAAATTTAGTTTCCCAGCTATTTGATTTTGCTAAAAGGCAAGCTACAGTGAATGATCAGTTAGCTCAGAGCACTCTTGTTAACTTTGGAGTTTTAACCACTATGTAAGTTCAGATGGCCAACATGCATACCCATTAATGTCAAATTGACCAACAGCTGGCGCAGTTGGCAGAGGTGGTAAAGAATCCTCCTAGGAAAATTCCATCAAACACTGAAACTGTAAAGATGGCTACCCTCCGATCTGAGAGGATGATAAGTAACTCAGGAACTGGAAGCAACAATAAGGAAAGAAGAGAAGATGAACAACCACCTGAGAAAGAGGTTGCTTCTGAAAAATCTATTGATAAAGAATAAGTGGAAGAAAGCAAGGAGAAAGACAAAAAAAGTTAGGAAACCTGATGATGTCGAAGAGATTTTTGCGAAGAAGAGTCCATATGCACTAAGAGTCCCATTCCCATATAATTTTATTAAAGCACACCTAAAGAAAAGACATAAGAAGTTCATGGAAGCGGTAAAGAAATTGCATCTAGACATTCCGTTCCTGGATGTTATAGAGGAGATTCCGACCTATGCCAAGTTCTTTAAGGATCTCATCACCAAAATGAGGAGAGGGGACCATATAGAGATAGTGTGGTTAGCTAATATGTCAAGTGCTTTAATCTAGGAAGAGTTGCCAATAAAGAAGGACCCGGGAGCATTTAATATACCATTTGGTGTTGGGGACCATGTAGAGAGAAAAGGTCTGGCAAATTTGGGGGCAAGCATCAGTCTTATGCCTTTGAGTCTATCCCAAAGACTTGGGTTGATAGATATGGTTAAAACAAACATGAGAATTGAATTGGTTGATCACATTTTCAAACGACATGTTGGAATAGTTGAAGACGTGTCCATTCGCGTCAGAAAATTATTTATTCTCTGTGATATTGTGGTGATTAACACAATCGAAGACCCAAAGTGCCCGATGATATTTGGAAGACCATTCTTGGCAACTGGAAGAGAATTGATAGATGTCATGGAAGGGATTATTACCCTACGCGTGGGCAATGACCACATAGATTTCTGAGTCCAATATGCCATGAAGGGACCATCTCTTTTCGAGTCGGTCTACTTTATGGATAGTTACAACCAGTACTGCGAGGAAGTGCAAGAAGAACAGGAAATCATGGACCCCCTGATGCGAGCCTTGAACAACCCCAATCCAACTGTAGAAGACCCTGAGGTGGTTGAAATCCTCGACTATCTGAATCAAGATGAAGGAGACCTTAGTGACAAAGAAGAAATTATCGAAATAGTTAAGTACGCTTCACTCGAACAATCTCCCGAAGAGCAAAAGGCACCTAAGCCGAAACCTGAATTGAAACCACTTCTGGAAGGGATAAAATATGAGTTTCTAGACCATGAGGAGAGGAACCATGTTATTGTGAATGCAAGCCTGATAGAAGAACAAATGGAAAGACTGCTAAAGGAGCTGAAAGAACATAGAAAGGTGATAGATATTTTGTAGAGGACATAAAAGGGCTTAACCCAGCTCTCTGGATGCATAGAATACATTTGGAAGAGTCTGCTAAGCCTCTAGTTCAGCCCCATTGAAAGCTAAACCAAAAGTTGAAAGAAGTTGTAAAGAAGGAAATCCTGAAACTGCAAGACGCATGAATTATCTACCTGATTAGTGATAGCGATTAGGTGAGTCCTATTCACGTCGTGCCTAAGAAGGGAGGAATGACAGTAGTGAAGGGAGAGAATGGTGATGAATTCGCTACTAGAACTATTATAGGATGGCAAATGTGCATAGATTACAGGAAAGTGAATGTCGCTACAAGGAAGGATCACTTCCCCCTGCCATTCATTTACCAAGTTCTAGAAAGGTTGGCTCATCACGACTATTTTTGCTTTCTAGATGGCTATTCAAGTTTTTGCCAGGTCCCCATTCACCTGGATGATCAAGAGAAAATAACATTCACGTGCATCTATGGCACATATGCGTTCAGAAGAATGTCGTTTGGACTGTGCAATGCACCCGCAACATTCCAGCGGTGCATGATCTCAATGTTCTCCGACTTGTTGGAAGATATAATGGAAGTCTTTATGGATGACTTCTCGATTTATGGTATAGATTTTGACGCATGTTTGAGAAATTTGTCCCTGGTCCTGAAAAGATGTGATGAGAAACATATGGTTCTAAATTGGAAAAAGTGCCACTTCATGGTACGGAATGACATAGTCATGGGACACAAAATCTCTAAAAATGGGATCGAAGTAGACGTGAGTAAAATAGAAACCATATCAAAACTGCCACCACCAAAGTCTATAATGGGTGTGAGAAGTTTTCTTGGTCACGCCAGATACTACATGAGGTTTATAAAAGACTTCTCGAAGATTTCGAAACCCTTGTCCAATCTTTTACTCAAGGACATTGAATTCGATTTCAACAACGAATGTTTTGAGGCTTTCAATACCCTGAACGAAGCATTAACAACTACGCTAATCCTACAAGCTCCGGATTGGGAGTTGTCATTCGAGATAATGTGCGACGCTAGTGATTATGCAATAGGTGTCGTCCTAGGTCAAAAGAAAGATGAGAAGCACCATGTGATCTGCTACGCCAGTCACACCTTAGATGAGGCACAGGTAAACTATACCACAACTGAGAAGGAGATGTTAGCAATAGTTTTTGCTTTTGAAAAGTTTAGGTCATACTTAATAGGGTCAAAGGTGAAGGTACATATGGACCACAGAGCAATTAAATACCTGATGCAGAAAAAGGACACTAAACCACGACTTTTGCGGTGGGCTCTACTGTTGCAGGAATTTGATAATGAAATCATTGATAAGAAGGGAAGAGAAAATGTGTCACAGACCACTTGTCCAGAATAGTTTTCGATGAAGAAAATCAGTTACCCGTGAATGAAAGTTATGCTAATGAAGCCCTATTGATGGCTTATTCCGATGAACATCGTCGATATCTGTAACTATTTAGCCTGTGGCCAACTGCCACCAAAGATTACATACAATCATAAGAAGAAACTATTTTCTGACATCAAGAACTACTACTAGGATGACCCCTTATTGTTCAAGAGGTGTGCTGACAATCTATACCGAAGGTGCATACCAGAGGTTTGAGGCTCCTATGATTTTGAAAGAGTGTCACTCTTCACCATATGGTGGGTACCATAGTGGAGAAAGAACTACAGCAAAAGTACTTAAATGTGGGTTTTATTGGCCCACACTCTTCAAGGATACAACATCTTTTGTTAAGGCATGTAAAGAATGTCAGCTCACTAGGAATATAAGCAAGAGGAATGAGATGCTCATGGAAGATTGGGTGGAAGTTGAAATCTTTGATGTTTGGGGAATTGACTATATGGGACCTTTCCCCTCATCAAGGGGAAACCAGTACATTCTTGTTGCTGTCGATTATGGTTCAAAGTGGGTTGAGGCGGTGACCACCCAAACATGTGACTCCAAGTCAGTGATTAAGCTATTTGAAAAGACTATCTTCCCACGCTTTGGGGTGCCACGCATCGTCATAAGTGATGGGGGTCGCATTTCGGTGAGAAACTATTTGAAGTGTTGCTGACAAAGTATGGAGTGAAGCACAAAGTCACTACACCATACCATCCCCAAACATCAGGGCAGGTAGAAGTATCAAACAGACAAATCAAGCAAATTCTGGAAAAGACAGTGAGTGAGACAAGGAAGGATTGGTCAATGAAGCTAGACGATGCTCTATGGGCTTATCCAATTGCGTACAAGACACCTATAGGGACAACACCTTACAGGCTTATCTATGGAAAGTCTTGTCATTTACCGCTTGAGCTCAAACACAAAGCTCTATGGGCCATCAAATTCCTGAATATGGACCTTGACAAGGCATGCCAGAAGAGATTTCTACAGCTTCAATAGCTTGAGGAACTAAGATTACATGCCTATGAGAATGCAAGAATTTATAAACAAAGGACTAAGGTCTGGCATGATGCATACTTGAAAAACAAGGATGTTCATGAAAGGGATAAGGTCTTCCTATTTAACTTGAGCGTTAGATTGTTTCTAGGAAAGCTAAGAACAAGGTGGTCAAGACCTTTCTCAGTAGTAAAGATATACCCATCAGGAATGATGGAAATTTCAGGAGAAAAGACTGGCATTTTCAAGGTTAATGGACATCGGGTAAAAAGATTCTATGAAGATGAAGCCTTTGTGAGAAGATCAGGAATTAGTTTGGGGGAACCCAGCCAGCCAAGAAATGAAGAGAACCAGGAGGCATCACAGTCAGTTGAGGAAATCGAGAAGTGAATGATTAGGAAGTCGAGCTATAGACTCTAAACAAGCGCTTCTTGGGAGGAAACCCAAGCTTTAGCTGATTTCCTGAGTTTATGTTCTTTCTTTGTTTTGAACTCTTGTTTACCCCACTCTTTAGTTTGATTGGTTTCCCCCTTATCTAGTAAGATTGTATATATCTTATGTTCTCTTTGAATATGGTTTAGTTGGAGGATCAAGTTCATGTTTTAGTTTTAGTTTTAGTTTCGAGTTGGTTTGAGTGGACCACGGGTCGCGGTCATGATCGCGGTTGAGGTGTCAACCTTGCTCAAGGCAGGTAAAAGCACTACGACCACAGAGCTTTCCTTCCTTAGACCAACCGAACCGCGACTGCAGTGTTTTCCCTTAGATAAACCACGATCGCGGCATTCCTGCTATTGAAAGGGCCGACCGCGACTGCGGTCCCTATTTGTGTCGCGAGTCGCGTGTCTCTCCTATATATTCTAAAACTGTTGATACACTACCCTCTCGCCTAAATTCTCAGTTTCCCTCGAACCAAAGAATGAATCGTCTGTGCAATCGTAAATGACACCAACGCCAACCGAACTCACTCTGCCGCCGCTGTAACACGAATCGCCGCCGTTGTGCTAATCCTTCACCCCGCATTTTGTCGATTCTCTCTTTCCGCCGCCAATGTAATCTTCGAAATGCTTTTATTTCATCGAAATTGCCTTTTTCCAGGTAAATAGATGAGGAGACCACCAGAAGGTGGTACCCTGGTTCCAAAAAATACATGACATGGGAAACGTGACCCAGAGGGCCACGACCCATCCGTACCCAACGGCTCCACATAGGAAGCCCAACCTTACACTCAGGAAGTATCATCGGGGGGTCCCCGAAAGGACGAGACCCTAGCTAAACCAAGGAACAGAAAGGCCCTCGTAGGGGTCAGTTTACAAAGGTAGGACCCATGCAGGGGTCATCTCTATAAACAAGGGAAAAGGAGCAGCCTATTTTCACTACTTGTTGCCATGACAAGCTGGGGATGATAGGTTGCGTCCACCTGGCCAAGGGGCCCAAGATGCGGCAAGCACCTCAGCAAAAAACACCAAGGAGTGGCCACCACATAGTCACAAGACTAGGAAGGAGGAAGGGGGGGCTCTATCCCAAAGGCAAGGGCAGCCGGAGGTGCACACCAGCACCAGCCACCACACCTTCCCCCCCCCCAAGCGCCAGGCAAGGATTCCATGGTGGGTAAAAGGATCTAAGGCCCAGAAGGGGTGACTAGTCCCACCCAGGCCAAACAAAGACCGTACCAAGGTCAAGGTTTAGATCATACCCGTCTGCCACCGGAGGGAAGCCCAAAGAGGGTCGGAACACCTATAAGCACCACAGAGTTAAGTAAATGGGAATAGTGTTATGATGCAATAGGCGGAGAGCGAGTGGAAGCCCCTCCGAAGAGACCACTCCATCGTAAAACCAAGGAGGGCATCATGTCCGGCCAACGGATCAGCCAGTCCTACCCACCCCACCCCAACGCGGAACACGGCCCAAGGGCCCAACAACTCGACATGCCACACGGCCCCGCCAGGTAGGGAGAAACCTGGGGTTAGGGTGGAATGAGAAGGGGGTGAGGCAGGGGTTCAACGATGCACAGGGTACAAGCCCCCTAACAACAAAAAAGTGGGCAACCCAGCCCACGCCAAGGCACAGAGCCTTAGTGTGGCTGGGTATGAACCCACGGCCCAAACCGCATTACAAGGGCCAAGAGCAGTAGAGAAAAGACCCCCGGTCATAAGGCAAGAACTCGGATCACACCACCCGCACCCCGAAGGATGCAGGGGCCCTCAAGCTAGCCACCATCGAGGTGGAGAACTCCGCAGCAAAAGGATGCACAGGGGGCACCCACCCAACGAACGTGAAACGCCAAAAAGTTGGCCCAACCACCGGTCGTAAGATGGATCAGCACAGGGAAAAGCATCGACCCCTCACCGAGAATGAGGGGGAGACCATGTCGTCAGTCACCAGCGTTGTGGCATCCAACTTAAAAAAACACGATTTACTTAAGAGGAAGCGAATAATCTATAGCAGATTACTGAAAATCACTAAAAATTAAAAACTTTTACAAAGAGATCCAATCAAGGGAAAACTCTTTCATAAAAGACCAAAGTACTTCAGTTACATATTGGTTCACATATACATGTCTTGTACCATGTCATCTCAAATTACATTAACAGCTGCTTTGTTGAACTATACATAAGCAACATAAAAACGTTAAGGCATTACGCCAAAATCTCATATCGTTTCTTTAAAACCAACTACCGACTCCGAGGACCTGAGAGTACAGAGACGACACATAGGACTCTATCTACATATATACAATATGTGACAGCCAGTGTTTCCACCTGAGAAATCACTATCGTTCTCTTCTACTGCTGTTGTTGTTGTCCTTCACCTACTGAAGGATTCCAGCCTCCTCGTCTGCGTCCACCTAAAAAGTTGGATCCCACGGGAGTGAGACAATTGTAAATTGTCCCAGTGAGAGATATAACTCTCCGCTAAGAATGTTATTATGGTGAAATATACAACAGTATAAGACTGAGCATAGAAATTATATATTGAACAGCAACTAGATTAAATACTAATCAAATTAGGTCAATAAAGCTTTTCAGCTATATCTTGACTAAACAACATAACACTTATTCAATAAGGAATATGAAGAACATGCATAAAAACTATCCATCTAGGATCTATTTAATCAATGTAACATCAATCAATGATTCTCGTATATCAACCTTAAGAAAATATGCTAAACGGTTGATTACATTTTACAATCAAACTTAAGCCCTGAGGAGATGAAGGTATATCGTTCATACTCCAACCGACCATTGCGAAAACAAAATCGGTACCACACATGATCAATGGAAGAGCCAGACTCCATGACCTCATCTCCTCCCAGTCAGTGTGGGCTCAATATGTAGGACATCTCGTGTCTCTGCTACATATAGCTTTCCAGGGTATACTGGCACTTCGCTATAGAGTTACAGCGGCGGCTACACTCTCTTCGCAAATCGGGATATTTCATGTTTATCTCACGTCGATTTTGGCATTAACATTATTGGGAGATTTTTGATACATCCATCCCAGTACATATAATGAAAGATTGAGAGATTTAATGTTTATCTACCATCAATCCTACATTAGGGTGTAAGGTATTTGCGCCCATTGCCCCTACATACTCAACAGTATGCACTCCAGGAGATACCTTGGGAAAACCTGTTTCACCATCACCAAACTTCTGACGATAATGGATCTATGGTCGGGGCTCTACATGATAAGATTTCACTTGATTAATTAAGTACATTACCATATTCTTTTTAGCATCAATCAGGTTTCCAAACATAATTTAATATAACCATTTCTATAAAGAATGTGGAATGCTTTCATCAAATATTGTTCAGATCTTTAATAAAGTATTGGGATCTCAATCCCTCATCTTATCGGATGCAACCTCATTTTTCAACAACTTATCATCATAGTTACAGAATATGGTATTTAACCCTTAGTTCATCATAGAACACTTGTTACCACTTATTAGGTAACTAACACCTTTAGATCATCTGACCAAGGTGATCATGATACTTATTACACAAACATCTCATATGGCTTACCAAGCTTATTTCAACTCTTATTGCTTTTTACTCAGCAATAAAGCATATCATGGCTCACAAAGCCCATTAACATTCTCAATAATAAAACATCATAGCTCATACCTGGCTATGCTCATCATCTCATGATACCTGCATGGTTAGTACTTATGATAACAATTATATCAATTACATATCAGCACCATGCAATTTAACACCACTAATCCTTTATTAGGATTAGGTTTTACTATTCACTTTAGATTAGGATTTCTCATATCCCATTACCCAATTTAGGGTTAGAATGCACTATTCACATCAAATTAGGGTTTATCATATCCTTTTACCCAAATTAGGTTTACTCCATTACCCT
The DNA here is from genome assembly GCA_963693085.1 of Alisma plantago-aquatica. Lineage (NCBI taxonomy): Eukaryota > Viridiplantae > Streptophyta > Magnoliopsida > Alismatales > Alismataceae > Alisma > Alisma plantago-aquatica. Next base: position 12,167,150 of record OY856414.1, on the reverse strand, counting down.
GGATTAAGGTTTCACTTAGCATTAGCCTTAGTTAGGGTTACATCTACAATTGTCCCAAAATTTGGGTTACACCCTATATTGCCCTAGTTTAGGGTTAAGACTCACTAATCTTCTTAATTAGGGTTTCATGATCTCATCATCATGGATCAATCCCTAATTACATATTTTACTCGTAATGAAGGAATTGAAGCTTGTATTTGCATATAAGCACTACTTTCTCTCTCATCCTCTCTGGGATGTTGAGTACTTCAAAGTTGACTTAATTAGGTCAATTCAATTTCCTTTATTTCAATACACCCAGTTAGGGTTAGAGTAGTGTGTTAAGATTTCTCTTTCATAATCTCCAAAGATTAGCCCTTTCAAGGGTACTAATTACCTTGACTCATTAAGGTTACAACTAATGTAATCACCCTTGATTTACATCATTAAGAATCACATAATTACTTGACCTTTAATCAATTTGGGTGTTCAAACGGTTTAAGTTAATTACTCTTCAAACAGTTTTGGTCACCTAGACCCCAAACGGTCTTGACCATCTAGATCCCAAATGGTCTTGATAGATTGACCTTCAAACAGTCTAAGACCGTTTAGACCTTCAAACGGTCTTGGTTAATTAAGTTCAAACGGTTTGAAACCATTTAGAGAAGTTGGTGCTTGAAACCGTTTAGTGCAAAGATACTTGAGATTGTTTGAGCCTCATTTGGTTTGGGATTGTTTGGTCCCAAACGGTCTTGAGACCGTTTGGTCCAAACCTCCTCAAAACCTATTGGACCGAAAATGGTCTCAACCATTCAAAATGATTTAGAGTTTCCAAGATTAATTCCCTCGTCAATTGAATCCATGTAACCACTCATCAATTGAACTTATACACCATACTTCAATTGAGCTAATGAATCATCCTTCAATTGATTCAACTTTCAATTGATCATCAATTAGGGTTTTGAACCCAATTGGATTAGAGTTTGAAATCGATGAACCTTCAATATTGGTCATTGTGGAACCAATTGCTTTGAAATTATTGGACCACCTTTCAAATTGGGCATGAACTGACCTCAAACGGTCTTGAGGTCGTTTGGCCCCAAATGGTCTTGAGACCCTTTGGTGTCAAACGGTCTTGAGACCATTTGACCCAAACCAAACAAGGAAAACTTATGGAATCCAATTAGGGTTTCACTAGTGACCCGATCTAGGGTTGATAATTGATGGACCTTCAATATTGAACCTTGTTGAAACCAATTCAATTCAATCCATTGGATCATCATCCATAACATCATTAGTTGAGCTCCAAATAGTCTGAGACCGTTTGATTCCAAACGGTCTTGAGACCGTTTGGTTTCAAACGATCTTGAGACCGTTTGGTCTCAAGTTCATGAAACCATTTACAAAGGATATTTGTGGAGGTGTGTGCTTATGATGATGTCATCATCATCAAGCTCTAAACCCACGAATCTTTCTATGATTTCCATGGTAATTTCATCAATCAATCAAATAAAATTTGGAGGATAGAGAAAACTTCAACAATAGTTAAAGATATGAAATCAATAACAATATTCAAGGTTTCAAGTTATATAACCCGCCTTCAATGAAGCTTCAAAGCTCCAACTTCACATCCCTAATGGTGGAAGAAGCTTTCTCACTTTACTAGGTTCGTTCTTGAAGCTTTTGAGTGAAATGGATTGGCTAGAAAGGAAGATTGATGGAAGAAAGGAAGAAATCCATCATTTATTTTTGATTTCCACCATGAAGTCATGGTTGAAAGTGATCAAGAAGCTTACATACAGGTTGGAACTCGTCCTCCTGCTTATCCTTAGTCCTCTTGAGCTCATCCAAGGCAAGCAAGAAAGAAAATCCGAAAAAAAAACCTTGGTTGAGTGGAAAAGAGAGTATATATAAAGGAAATTTCTAGGAGAGAGAAAGTTGAAAGAAAATCCTTCAACTCTCCAAATTGTGCCACACACTCTCCTCTTTCCCTTATGCACGAAGGCACCCTCTCTTGCCTTTAATTCCCTTTCATTATTCTCAACTTAAAAGAAAAGCAAATTAAGCACCTTAATCATATTATACTAATATCCCATTTTTAGTGGATATTACTTTTCATTAACTTAATGTGAGTGGGCTCTCCACTCACTTAAAATATTCTCGTGCCTTTGCAAGGCACAAGATCGTCCAACCTTTTGAAAAAATCATCCCTCACCTTTTGGTTGAAGGTCTCTTCAATTAATATATTTATTTTTGCATTAAATTGAAGTAAAGTTCCAATTATGCTTAAATCTTGATTATTTTAATATCAAGATTCTCTCTCCTCCAAAGTGATTCAAATGAGGTGACCCTATAATTTTCTTGACTCTAAATGATGCCAAGAATAATTAGGGACCCTTTAGAAGTGACATTTTGCATATTGAACCCTAGGTTTTGGGTAAATTGCACATTACACCAAAACTAGGTTTTAATGCACAAACATTGCTCAACAAGCTCTGTCTTGTTATTCAGGCTTGTAGGAGCCATACCTCTACATCATTCTCACTCTTATGATGCTCTGACACTAAAGGAACATTTTTCCATGCACAATTTGCAATTTAACCCCTCAACTTGGGTAATTTGCACTTTAGTCCAAAGTAAGTAAAACATTATTTCAAGATTATTTAAAAGGACTAGAATTGAAACATAAGTTCCTCATGAACCATAATTACTTTTTACAAGACATAAGCAAGCATCTAATTAACTTACTTAAGCAAAACATCTAGTGTTAACACATAACCCAGGTCAGGACCTCCTCATCTCTTCCTCTAGTTCCCACGTAGCTTCTTCAATGCCACGGTGATGCCAGAGAACTTTTACAAGACAAATGTCTTTCTTTTTCAGCTTTTTAATTCTTTTGTCAAGGATCATCACTGTTCCTTCAACATATGATATATCATCATTTAATTCTACCTCCACTGGTTGTACAATTAATTTTGTGTTAGGATGACACTTTCTCCGGATGGAGATATGGAACACTGGATGCAACTTATGCAGCTCGGATGGCAATTCTAGCTTATACGCTACCTTTCCAATCCTTTCAATGATTGGATAAGGTCCCATAAATCTAGGAGCTAACTTTCCCTTCCTTCCAAATCTAAAGACTCCTTTCCAAGGTGAGACTTTGAGATATACTTTGTCTCCAACTTGGAATTCTAAGGGTCTACACCGTTTGTCGGTGTATGACTTCTGTCTATCTTGTGCAGTCTTTAACTGTTGTTGTATTATTTTAACCTTCTCAGTTGTCTGCTACACAAGCTCAGGACCCAAAAGTTGATTTTCTCCTTTTTCATACCAACATAAAGGAGATGTACAATGTCTACCATATAATGCTTCATATGGTGCCATGTCAATATTGTGCTGATAGCTATTATTGTAAGAAAATTCTATCAAGCTCAGGTGTAGATCCCAACTTCCTACAAACTGAAGGACACATGCCCTAAGCAAATCCTCCAAAGTTTGTATGGTCCTCTCTGACTGTCCATCTATCTGTGGGTGAAAAGTTGTACTAAACCTTAACTGTGTACCCAAAGCTTTATGTAGTCGTTCCCAAAAATGACTTGTGAACTGGGGACCCCTATCAGAAACAATAGAAGTTGGAACCCCGTGCAACCGCACTATCTCATCTACATATATTTGTGCCAGCTTCTCAGCAGTGTAGGTTGTTTTGACAGGAAGAAAATGTGATGTCTTAGTCCACCTATCAACTATCACCCATATGGAATCATGACCTTTGGTTGTTCTAGGCAAACCAACCACAAAGTCCATGGTCACATGATCCCATTTCCACTGTGGTATAGGCAAAGGTTGCATTGTTCCGGTGGGCTTTTGATGTTCAGCTTTAACCTGCTGACAAACTGGACACCGCATAACAAACTCAGCAACATCCTTCTTCAAACCAGGCCACCAATACATATCCTTCAAGTTATGATACATTTTGGTGCTCCCCAGATGCATTGCATACATTGAAGAATGAGCTTCCTTCAAAACCAACTTCATTAAGTTATTGGCATCAGGTACTATCATCCTACCATAGTAACAAACTATCTGATCTTTTGACTCATAGAAGCCATCCCGTTTCTCACTACCATACTCTGACCTGATCTGTTGAACCACAGTTCATCTTGTTGTGCTTCTTTGATCTGTTGTCTCAGAGTAGGTTTTACTTGCATCTCAGCTAATAGCCCGGCTAACAAAGATACTTTAAGTTGTACATTGTTTTGCCTCATAGAGATAAGCATATCTCTCTTAGAGAACACTAAAGAGTTCAACTATTCTTTATCTATGGCTGGTGATGAAGACTTCCTACTTAAAGCATCAGCCACTACATTGGCTTTCACTGGATAATAATCAATTGTACAATCGTAGTCCTTGATTAATTCCATCCAGCGGCATTGTCTCATATTCAACTCATGTTGAGAGAAGATATATTTTAAATTCTTATGGTCTGTGAAAATATGGAATGTTTCTCCATAGAGATAATGCCTCCAGATCTTCAAAGCATGAACCATAGCAGCTAGCTCTATATCATGTGTCGGATAATTTTCTTTGTGTTTCTTAAGCTGTCGAGAGGAAAAAGAAATCACATGATTATCCTTCATCAACACACAACCTAAACCACTCTTAGATGCATCATAGAAAATTATGTATCCCTTTCCTTGCTCAGGTAACACCAACACAGGTGCACTCATTAACCTTTCTTTCAACAGCTGGAAAGAATGTTGACACTTGTCATTCCAGACAAAAGGAACCTCCTTCCTGGTCAACTTGGTCAGGGGTAAAGCTATAGAGCTGAAGTTCTTAATGAACCTCCTGTAGTAGCCTGCCAATCCTAGGAAACTGCATATTTCTGTCAGTGTCTTTGGTTGTTCCCATAACAGGAAAGACTCTACCTTCTTAGGATCAACACGAATACCTGAGGCAGATATTACATGTCCTAGAAAAGAAACTTCTGGTAGCCAGAATTCACATTTGCTAAACTTAGCATATAGCTTATGCTCTCTTAGAAAAGCTAAAGCCTGACGGAGGTGTTGCTCATGCTGTTGAGCATCTCTATTGTAGATCAAGATGTCATCTATGAAGACTACTACAAACTGATCAAGAAGAGGTCGAAAGATTCTATTCATGAGTTCCATGAATGCAGTTGGTGCATTAGTTAGTCCAAACGACATAACTATGAACTCATAGTGACCATACCTTGTCCTAAAGGCAGACTTAGGTATGTCACCCTCCTTGATACGTAACTGAAGGTATCCTGATCTCAAATCTATCTTAGAAAAGATAGTTGCACCACACAACTGATCAAACAAGTCATCAATCCTTGGTAAAGGATACTTGTTCTTTATATTTACTTTATTCAACTGCTTGTAATCAATGCATAACCGCATCGATCCATCCTTCTTCTTAACAAAGAGAACCGGAGCACCCCATGGTAAAGTACTTGGTTGGATAAAGCCTTTCTCAAGTAACTCCTGAAGTTGTTTCTTGAGCTCTGCCATCTCAGCAGGTGTCATTCTATATGGTGTTTGTGCTATTGGTTGCGTGCCCGGGATTAGATTAATCTCAAAATCAATCTCTCGGGGTGGAGGAACACCTGGAAGTTCCTCAGGAAACACATCTTCAAACTCCCTGACTATCGAAACTTCATAAAGATTAGAGTTCTCCATTGTGGTGTCTACCACATGAGCCAAGAATGCAAAGCATCCCTGACTCATCAACTTCTCAGCTACCATAGCTGACACTAAATAGGTTGGAAGGATCTTTCTGTCTCCCTGAAAAATCCATGTGTCACCATCATTTGTGAACACAACCTGCTTGGAACCAGAATCCAAGACAACCTTATACTTTTCTAGGGTGTCCATCCCAAGAATTATATCAAAACACTACATCTCAAGTGGTATAATATCCACTTGAATGTGATGTTTAGAAAAAGAAAGAGTGCAGGGAGAACACACCTACCGCAACACTGTAGATCCCATCAAAGGAGTTTCTAACTTCAAACTCTCTGCCCTATGACCAACTGTCATATTGCAGTCAAGAATCACTTCTTGAGTGATAAAGGAATGTGTAGCACCCAGATCAATCAAAACAGATACGAAGTAGAAAGAAGACATATCAGAATGAAATAGTTCCATCTGACCTGTCACAACTCTGGGATTGACAACTGCTTCAAGCTGGTTCATTGCATAGAACCTCGTCGTTGCCTTCAGTTGACCCTGTTCTCGGTTATTGGTGTCGATGATCCAGCTTGTGACGCTTGTCCTCGTCCTCGAGCGCTACTAGAAAATTGTCTCCTCTGAGAGCCTTGTTGACTCTGTTTCAGAGGTTGAGTCACCACTGTATTCCCAACTGGACAATCCTTCATCAAATTCCCCATCTTCTCACATTTGAAACGACTTTTATTCTCCCACTGTGGCCTGGATGGTCCTGTTACTGACATTGCAGCTGAACTTTGGGTTCTAGTTGGAGAAAAACTATGGCCCTTACCCCTACTTGACGTCCATTGCGTCTGGGGATTAAATCTTGGTGGTGGTGGTGTATAAAACCTTGGCTTTTTGAAACCCTTGGACCTCTCTCCTTGGTATTGGGTAAACACCTTCTTGTTACTGGTCTGTCGCTTTTCAATCACAGACCTTTCTATCCTCCTCACAGACTCCAAAAAAGTGGCAAACCTCTCCCTTTTCTCCAAAGCAAATGTGGGAGTAGTCAAATCAGCATTCAATCCTTTCTCAAAATGCCTAATTCTCTCCTCATCATTGGTTGCCATATGCAGACAAAACCCCAAAAGTTCCATGAACTTAGCCTCATATTCGCGAATGTTCATCTGACCCTGCCTGATCCTCTCAAATTGAGAGATCTTCTCGTCTAGAAACGTCTTAGGGAAGTATGTAATGACGAATTCTCACCGGAATTCTTCCCATCCGATTACTACACCTGGCCTATTGCCTTCTTCAATAGTCCACCAGTGGCCAGCACTCCCCTTGAGGAGGTATACAGCATGTCTCACCTTCTCAGCTTCAGGAATATCAAGGATCCTGAAAGCCTTCTCCAGCTCTGTCAGCCATAAGTCTACATCTGTTGGGTCAGCTGTACCAACATAATCTATGGCTCCAACCCGGCGAAGTCTCTCAAAGGTCTTGCCGGATCCATGTCCATCATGATGGGCTGGTGCCCTCGGTGCAGGTGGTGGCATTCTATCTGCCATGTGTGTCATGGTCGTCAGGAATTTCCCAAATACAGAATGAATGGTTGGGTTTTCTATTACAGCTGGGTCAATCTGGGGATGTTCAGGTACCGGCTCCTCTATGGGCTGGTCCCTTGCACCCCCTCTTGGTGCAGCAACGCTGCTTTCCGCAGCATGTTCGTCGTGTGATCCAGACATCTTTAGTATCTTCTTCTCCTATAAGAGCAGAAGCCACTATCAGATAACTGGAAGACACTAGAATAGACTCAACAACCTTAACCCTATGTCTCTGTAGACTCAGCAAACCTAGAGCTCTGATACCACTAAATTTGTGACGACACAACTAACTGAACAAGGTTAATCAAAAGTGGAAGCGTTTGTTAGCAGCAGATTATTGAAAATCACTAAAAATTAAAAACTTTTACAAAGAGATCCAATCAAGGGAAAACTCTTTCATAAAAGACCAAAGTACTTCAGTTACATATTGGTTCACATATACATGTCTTGTACCATGTCATCTCAAATTACATTAACAGTTGCTTTCTCGAACTACACATAAGCAACATAAAAACTTTAAGACATTACGCCAAAATCTCAGATCGTTTCTTTAAAACCAACTACCGACTCTGAGGACCTGAGAGTACAGAGACGACACATAGGACTCTATCTACATATATACAAGATGTGACAGCCAGTGTTTCCACCTGAGAAATCATTGACGTTCTCTTCTATTGCTGTTGTTGCTATCCTTCACCTACTCAAGGATTCCTGCCTCCTCGTCTGCGTCCACCTAAAAAGTTGTATCCCACGGGGGTGAGACAATTGTAAATTGTCCCAGTGAGAGATATAACTCTCTGCCAAGAACATTATTATGGTGAAATATACAACAGTATAAGACTGAGAAGAGAAATTATATATTGAACAACAACTAGATTAAATACTAATTGAATTAAGTCAATAAATCTTTTCATCTATATCTTGACTAAATAGCATAATACTTATTCAATAAGGAGTATGAAGAAAATGCGTAAAAACTATCCATCTAGAATCAGTTTAAGCAATGTAACATCAATCAATGATTCTCGTATATCAACCTTAAGCAAATATGCTACACGGCTGATTACATTTTACAATCAAACTTAAGCCCTGAGGAGATGAAGGTATACCGTTCATACTCCAACCGACCATTGCGAAGTCAAAATCGGTACCACACAAGATCAATGGAAGAGCCGGACTCCATGACCTCATCTCCTCCCAGTCAGTGTGGGCTCTATATGCAGGACATCTCGTGTCTCTGCTACATATAGCTTTCCAGGGTATACTGGCACTGCGCTATAGAGTTACAGCGGTGGCTGCACTCTCTTCACAAATCGGGATATTTCATGTTTATCTCACCTCAATTCCGGCATTAACATTATTGGGAGATTCGTGATACATCCATCCCAGTACATATAATGAAAGATTGAGAGATTTAATGTTTATTTACCATCAATCCTACATTAGGGTGTAAGGTATTCGCGCCCATTACCCCTACATACTCAGTATGCACTCTAGGAGATCCCTTGGGAAAACCTGTTTCACCATCACCAAACTTCTGACGATGATCGATCTATGGTCAGGGCTCTACATGATAAGATTTCACTTGATTAATTAAGTACATTACCATATTCTTTTTAGCATCAATCAGGTTTCCAAACATAATTTAATATAACCATTTCTATAAAGAATGTGGAATGCTTTCATCAAATACTATTCAGATCTTTAATAAAGTATTGAGATCTCAATCCCTCATCTTATCGGATGCAACCTCATTTTTCAACAACTTATCATCATAATTACGGAATATGGTATTCAACCCTTAGTTCATCATAGAACACTTGTTACCACTTATTAGGTAACTAATACCTTCAGATAATCTGACCAAGGTGATCATGATACTTATTACACAAACATCTCATATGGCTTACCAAGCTTATTTCAACTCTTATTGATTTATACTGAGCAATAAAGCATATCATGGCTCACAAAGCCCATTAACATTCTCAATAATAAAACATCATAGCTCATACCTGGCTATGCTCATCATCTCATGATACCTACATGGTTAGTACTTATGATAACAATTATATCAATTACATATCAGCACCATGCAATTTAACACCACTAATCCTTTATTTGGGTTAGGTTTTACTATTCACTTTAGATTAGGATTTCTCATACCCATTACCCAATTTAGGGTTAGAATGCACTATTCACATCAAATTAGGGTTTATCATATCCTTTTACCCAAATTAGGTTTACTCCATTACCCTGGATTAAGGTTTCACTTAGCATTAGCCTTAGTTAGGGTTACATCTACAATTGTCCCAAAATTTGGGTTACACCTTGTATTGCCCTGGTTTAGGGTTAAGACTCACTAATCTTCTTAATTAGGGTTTCATGATCTCATCATCATGGATCAATCCCTAATTACATATTTTACTCATAATGAAGGAATTGAAGCTTGTATTTGCATATAAGCACTACTTTCTCTCTCATCCTCTCTGGGATGTTGAGTACTTCAAAGTTGACTTAATTAGGTCAATTCAATTTCCTTTATTTCAATACACCCAGTTAGGGTTAGAGTAGTGTGTTAGGATTTCTCTTTCATACTCTCCAAAGATTAGCCCTTTCAAGGGTACTAATTACCCTAACTCATTAAGGTTACAACTAATGTAATCACCCTTGATTTACATCATTAAGAATCACATAATTACTTGACCTTTAATCAATTTGGGTGTTCAAACGGTTTAAGTTAATTACTCTTCAAACGGTTTCAGTCACCTAGACCCCAAACAGTCTTGACCATCTAGATCCCAAACAGTCTTGATAGATTGACCTTCAAACGGTCTAAGACCGTTTAGACCTTCAAGCGGTCTTGGTTAATTAAGTTCAAACAGTTTGAAACCGTTTAGAGAAGTTGGTGCTTGAAACTGTTTAGTGCAAAGATACTTGAGATCGTTTGAGTCTCATTTGGTTTGGGATCGTTTGGTCCCAAACGGTCTTGACTCAAATGGTCTTGAGACCGTTTGGTCCAAACCTCCTCAAAACTGGTTGAGACCATTGATTTAGAGTTTCCAAGATTAATTCCCTCGTCAATTGAATCCATGTAACCACTCATCAATTGAACTTATGCACCATACTTCAATTGATCTAATGAATCATCCTTCAATTGATTCAACTTTCAATTGATCATCAATTAGGGTTTTGAACCCAATTGGATTAGAGTTTGAAATCGATGAACCTTCAATATTGGTCATTGTGGAACCAATTGCTTTGAAATTATTGGACCACCTTTCAAATTGGGCATGAACTGACCTCAAATGGTCTTGAGGTCGTTTAGCCCCAAACGGTTTTGAGACCATTTGACCCAAACCAAACAAGGAAAACTTATGGAATTCAATTAGGGTTTCACTAGTGACCCGATCTAGGGTTGCTAATTGATGGACCTTCAATATTGAACCTTGTTGAAACCAATTCAATTCAATCCATTGGATCATCATCCATCACATCATTATTTGAGCTCCAAATGGTCTAAGACCGTTTGATCCCAAACGGTCTTGAGACCGTTTGGTCTCAAACGATCTTGAGACCGTTTGGTCTCAAGTTCATGAAACCGTTTACAAAGGATATTTGTGGAGGTGTGTGTTTATGATGATTTCATCATCATCAAGCTCTAAACCCACGAATATTTCTATGATTTCCATGGTAATTTCATCAATCAATCAAATAAAATTTGGAGGGTAGAGAAAACTTCAACAATAGTTAAAGATATGAAATCAATAACAATATTCAAGGTTTCAAGTTATATAACTCACCTTCAATGAAGCTTCAAAGCTCCAACTTCACGTACCTAATGATGGAAGAAGCTTTCTCAATTTACAAGGTTTGTTCTTCAAGCTTTTGAGTGAAATGGATTGGCTAGAAAGGAAGATTGATGGAAGAAAAGAAGAAATCCATCATTTATTTTCGATTTCCACCATGAAGTCATGGTTGAAAGTGATCAAGAAGCTTACCTACAGGTTGGAACTCGTCCTCCTGCTTCTCCTTAGTCCTCTTGAGCTCGTTCAAGGCAAGAAAGGAAGAAAATCCGAAAAAAAAATCCTTGGTTGAGTGGAAAAGAGAGTATATATAAAGGAAAATTCTAGGAGAGAGAAAGTTGAAAGAAAATCCTTCAACTCTCCAAATTGTGCCACACACTCCCCTCTTTCCCTTGTGCACGAAGTCACCTTCCCTTGCCTTTAATTCCCTTTCATTATCCTCAACTTAAAAGAAAAGCAAATTGAGCACCTTAATCATATTATACTAATATCCCATTTGTAGTGGATATTACTTTTCATTAACTTAATGTGAGTGGGCTCTCCACTCACTTAAGATATTATCGTGCCTTTGCAAGGCACAAGCTCGTCCAACCTTTTGCAAAAATCATCCCTCACCTTTTGGTTGAAGGGCTCTTCAATTAATATATTTATTTTTGCATTAAATTGAAGTAAAGTTCCAATTATGCCTAAATCTTGATTATTTTAATATCAAGATTCTCTCTCCTCCAAAATGATTCAAATGAGGTGCCCCTCTAATTTTCTTGCCTATAAATGATGCCAAGAATAATTAGGGACCCTCTAGCAGTGACATGTTGCATATTGAATACTAGGTTTTGGGTAAATTGCACATTACACCAAAACTAGGTTTTAATGCACAAACATTGCTCAACAAGCTCTTTCTTGTTATTCAGGCTTGTAGGAGCCATACCTCTGCATCATTCTCACTCTTATGATGCTCCGACACTAAAGGAACATTTTTCCATGCACAATTTGCAATTTAACCCCTCAACTTAGGTAATTTGCACTTTAGTCCAAAGTAAGTAAAACATTATTTCAACATTATTTAAAAGGACTAGAATTGAAACATAAGTTCCTCATGAACCATAATTACTTTTTACAAGACATAAGCAAGCATCTAATTAACTTACTTAAGCAAAACATCTAGTGTTAACACATAACCCAGGTCAGGGATGTTACAAGTGTGGCTGGAGCAGACCCAAGCAGTAAGCAAAGGGGGGCACAAGGGCCAACCCACCACGTCGAGGGCCCAGGAAGGGGCAAAGTAAGGCTGCATGAGGCCAAGCCACGAAACCTCCGGTCATAAGACAAGAGCTCGGAATGAACCCCCTGCACCCCAAGGGGTGCAAAGGGCCCTCAAGCCAGCCACCAGCAAGGTAGGGAACACAGCAACTATAGGATGCAAAGAGGGCACCCACCTAAGGAACACAAAAAACCAAGAGGGTGGCCCAACCACCGGTCGTAAGACGTACAAGCATAGGGTTAAGCATCAACCCCTCACCGAGTGTGAAGGGGAAAACCCTGTCGTCAGCCACCAGCGTGGTTGGGCATACCCAAACATAAGACAAAGGGAGGGCATGAAGGCCCACCCACCACAGAGAAGGCCCAGAAGAGGGGGCGATACAGAGCCGAAGCCCGAGACCCACGCAGGGGCAAAGTTCCATAAGGAACCAAGGAGGGCCAAAGCCCGAAAGCCACGCAGGGCGTAAGGGGACCCGATACTAGGTCGGGCCACTGTACCCTCACAGGGGTACCAACAAGAGGCGCAAGGACACCAAATAGTATGCGAACAAGGCCTAAAGCACGGCCCAAAAAAGGAAAAAAACACCCAGCTCGTAAGAGCAAAATAGACCAAACAGGGGCCCCGCCTAAAGGAGAATGTGACCCCAATAACACACCAAAGACCAAGCCGAGCCGACCGCAACCCCAGCGAGCCAAGGGGGGCCAAGCAGACACGTGTGTAGTGTGTGCCCACCAAAAGATGCCCTAACCCTAGCTGAGTCGCAACAGCACGGGTGCAGCCGTCGAGGCAGCCAAGCAAGCAGGGGCCCACCAGGCGCACACCCACCGAGGGGTAGCAGGCCCGTGACACAGCGGAGGAGCAACCACAGCGTCGCCGCGAGTAGTGATGATGCCCAACCTACATCAAAGAGAAGACCACACGGAACGGTGAAGAAACGCGAGAAGATCGCACGGCCTGACAGCCGGGATCGCCCCACCAAGGCGGAGACCACAGAAAGGGGGCCACCAGGAGCACGACACCAGCCGGTGGGGTGGGGCAAGGCTTGAGGACGGCAGCCACGGTGGTGAGGGAAGAAGGAGCCCGCCACAGAACCGCACATCCATCGGGGGTGGAACCCGCAGGGTTCTAGCAACTCCCCCGCCAAGGGAACAACTGCACCACCGCAAGGGAGGGACAATCGCCGCAGCGAGGAGGCTGCTAGGCCCTGTGATGAGAGCACCAGAGAAACCAGACTCCAGCGCGGGGGGGAGGGGCGCCCGGAGGGGGCAGGCTTCCGAACAGCATTAAACAGCAACCAACCGGTCCGCCGGGAGGGGATCCCAGAAGGAGCGGACCCGAACTAGCGGCGGGCCATGGAGGGCCAGGCCGGTTGGTGAAGAGGTGTAGGATCACGCTCCCACTGTGAGACCACCTGGAGAAGGAACACGGAGAGGCGAACACCACCACGGAGGGTCGCCCAAAACCACCACCAAGGGTCACCGGGACCCAAGGAGCAGACAGGCCCATCGGAGGGGGGCAGAAGGCGTGATCAGCAACACTCAACGCCGCCCGAGCCAACCCGCCCACAGGTGGAAGAGGCAGAGGTAGCAAGGCGGGGAGGATCTGAGCCAAGGGGTCCCAGGGAACCACCGAAGGTCAGACCACAAACAGGGACCCAACAGACCGCCGAGGAGCACCAAGAGCAGGCTGCTAGCGGAGCACTAAGAGCATGCCGTAAGACGAGCCACCAGGGGAAATAGGCCAAGGGGGTGGAGAAGAAGGTAGAAAGGAAGGAAGGGAAAGGAGATCGTGGAAGGGAAAGGGCTAAGGGGAGGGCACACCCAGAAGCGGCGCCCCTCCCCCCAGTGGGAGGGAAACCCTAGAGAGAAGCGAGAGTGGGAGCTCGTGTTCTAGAGAGAGAGCGGGAAATCATGACTGAGAGCTCTTTCATGATCAACGACTCCACCGATCATCTTTTTCCCTGAGAGCGGGGGATCATGGCTTTTATTTCATGTTGCTATGACTCTGCGCTCACTGCCACAACCATCATCGGACCCAACCCACTCTTTCGCTCGCCATTTTTTGTACGGCTTTACCCCGCCCACTAGTCCAAGATTCACCACATCATCAACGGCTCCGCCGATCATCTTTTTCCCTTTTTCCTCACCGATTGGTTTTGTGGCATCCGCACCCACCCTAGGGCAACATTTGCAAGCACATTTCATGTCGTTTCGGCTACCCTCATCAATCAACCACAATCGAAACCTCAAACATAAGCCCAACCCTCATTCCCAATGGAATAGGTCAACCTCTGCTTTGCGATCATAGTACAAGAACCAAGACCGTGACCGTGGACCTGGTTTTCAACCGTGAGTCATAGTGCTCTCGAATAGCTGATAATAAGAGTATTTTTAACCGCGGTCGCGGTGTTGACCGCGTGCCGCAGTCTCCCTTGGTTGGTTCCTTTGACTGTGACCGCTTCACTTCCATCTTGAACCACGGTCGCGGTGTTCTTCATGTCATAAGTAATGACTGCAGGCCGCTGTCTCAAGGAAATGGCTAAAAATATACAACATACAAATGCATAGGAGAAAAATTAAATAGAATCATTGATGAATGGGAAGATATATTAAATCAATTTGAAAATTTACATGATGTATGCTTCAACTAACGACTCACTGGCAAGGAGGGCAACCTAATTAAAAGAGATAGAGATGATTGTAGAAAAGATGGTGAAGGCCTTGGAAACCAATATAAGCCTGCCACCAGCCAGGAGGCTACAACTGTAGCTATAGATGGAGCAATATTAGAACATTCTGGGTCACCACTCACCAGAAAAGTCAGAGTCTTCATAGAGTGCAGTACAGACAGAAACTTCATAATACCAGCCCACAGAGTCTGAGCTAAGAATTCTGGGCAAAAGGAAGGCTGAGCCTAAGGCAACCAAAATTAGCAAGAAGGTAAAAGCGATAGCTACTAAATCAACAAAAGGGCAAGAGACAGAGACAACCAACAAGGAGGGAGAAGATATTGTAGAGGCAGTCCAAGAGCAGAGTGGGCCTACCTTTGTACCAAGAGACGTTGTGCACTAGTCACAATATGATTGGATGTCACATGTCAAGATCTTCAGGCCCACAAGGTACTTGAACATAGACGACTTCAAAAAATATGGGGGTCTACGACAGGGTCATTAAGTTCTTAGAGGGCGCAAACATGTGCACCCTATGCACCTATGAAGCCTCGTCCTCAAAGCAGTTGATGGCTGAATTCCTATCTTCCCTGGAGAAGGTCCCAGTGGATGAAGAAGAATGCAAAAAGGGGTTGGATACCACAAGATGTATGCGAGACTAGGGGGAAAGTCTCACACAATCACAGAAGCGACGCTGAATACTATCTTCACAAAGACAACAGTAGAGGCCCAATCCTACTCCGCCGCCCTAGGAGAGAAAGAGATCGTCGAGTATGATAGCCATAAGATGTAGGAAGACCTGACGGGAGAAGATAAACATAACTCCAAGAACTCCAAGACTACCCTGATCACCTCATGCTTTATCAGGGTAATACAAAAGATAACATCCAACACGATATATACAAGGTCAGAAACAAGGGGAGTAACAAAAGGAGACATGTTCATGATCTGGTCGATGATGAAAAGGAAGCTTGTAAATATAGGAAAAATACTAATCAAAAGGCTATCAACCGCCGTGGGAGGAGAGTCCAAGCAGAACCAGGAGTTCTGCATGGGAGGCCAGATAACAAAGATAGCATACCATTTTATGGGTGCATATGTGTTGAAAAGTTATAAGACAATAGAGAGACATACAAATATGGACATCAAGTCCCTCCTCAACGTAGGAATCCTAGCTCAGAAAGGAGATAAGTTGTACTATAAGCAGAGCAACTCAAAGAAACTCCTCCCCTCCCAGAGATGGCGTATTACGACGCCCACAAGTTGTGGCCACCCAAGATGAAATCAATAATATGTACTCAGGGGCCATCCGCAATGTCACGAAAAAGATATTAGTAGTTGAAGAAGCAAGCAATAAGGACAAACCTATAAAAGTAGAGAAAAAGAAGCCAGAAGAGAAGAAAAAGTTGGCAATAAGGAAAAAGAAGGAAGCGGTAGAAAAGCCTACTGCTCTGAAGACAACCTCACCTCTGATAATCACTGAAACAATAGTGATCAAGAAATGCTAACTGAATGAAAAAACAATAGAGCATAACGTCCAGGCAACCTCGGACGACACACTAAGCAAAAGCCCGCACCCTAAGGCAACAACCGCCAAACAACCGGTGACGGGAGAGCAAGACTCCCACCAGGAAAGTAGGGACTCCAAAGTTGTACCCAAGATGGCGACTCCAGTAGTAATCCTTCTGATGCCAGGGCAGCCAGATCATGGAGTGCCCAGCTCGACATTTCCAACTCCACCGCCGAAGGAACCACAAGCATCCTCGACATGTGTGGAGCCACAACCACACCAACTTCCAACCTTCGGCGACATACTGGGTAATAAGTTTGATGCACTATGGAAACACATGCATCAAACATCTAAATTTAATTCAAGTATAACCTCCACCCTGTGTACACTAACTACGTAGTTGCAAACACTAAACGAGAGCACCAAGGCGCTACCTCAATTCATGCAAGGAGTGCTAAACACCCAGAACACTATGATGGGAGCGTTGAAGGCCCTCACGAATGAAATGGAATCCCTCGGGAGAGAAAGGGACGTTGTGCGGGATGATAGAGACCGCTTAACAAATGGATATGAGGTGGCGATGCACGACCTCGACCTAGAGTGCCAGCAATTAGAAGTTGACCGCCAAAAGCTGGAAGTCGAACGCAAGGAGCTCGACAGCCAACAACGTAAGAAGAAGAAGAAGAGAAAGCATGTGGCAGGTCCATCGGCATCACAAGCTTCATCAAGCCCTCCGAACCTTGATGATGACGAAGACAACATGGGAGGGACATGTGCAGGTTCAGCGTGAAAAGAAGAAAGCGCCAATGTAAAAACCACCTCAACAGCTGAACCTAAGACAAAAGAAGCACCACCACTGTCTAATTCTCCCAAAGACAACAAGACAAAGAAGAAGACAGTTGCGTCATCGAGGGATCTAGATATGAGCAATAGTCCTGAAGAGGACAAGGAAAAATATGAAAAGAAGAAGGGGGTACCAGCAAAAGACAAATCTATCCTGACCATAAGAAATTCAATGCAAGCAGTTGTCACCAGAGCAGAGAGTGTAAGGACGGAAGATCTGACGTCCAAAGAGCTCAGGGACATAGATGCGTTGTTGTCCAACTTAACATCTGGGATGGAAATGTGCAGTGGTTTCCTGCACTCGCCAATTCACAATGAGCAGAATGACCACATCTATGATGAAAAAATGGAAGCAACACTAGCAAAACTGGCAGCTACCAAGCTAGGTCACCCATCTGAAGAAAGCAATGTCAAAGATGGAACAGCTGTAGAAGCTTCCTCAGAGGTTGCAGTAATGGTGACTGCACCGATACCAGCTAGCATAGAGGCCACGTATACAACCATCCCCGCAACACAGGATGGGACCTAAGAGGATGAGAAAGGGGGGCTCACTGCTTTCTTTACGAACGAACCCTCCAGAGAGCGGAGCACCGGTTAAAGACACAGAATTAGGTGTATCTCCTCCTAAGATGACCCGATTACAAATCAAGTCATCACCTGTAAAAATGTGGAATTATCATAAACAACATAGTTAACAAAAACCATTAAAAATTAAAATCATTTTGCACATAGGTCCATCTTCCAGAAAAACTCTTACACAAAGAGCCAAAGCTTCATATACACATGGTTCTCATTATACATTTTGTATCCTATCTCTTCTCGAAGATTACAAGTACTTGTGTCTTTACTTTAATACACACAGTAGCAACATAAAAACCTCAAGATACGCAAACCAAAATCTCAAGTCGTTCGTGAAAACCACTAAGACTATCTCCCAAGGACCTGAGAGTACAGAGACGACATATATACTTCTATCTACAAAACCCTGACAGACAGCGTACTCAACCTGAGATACTACTGCTATCCTTGTTGATATGATCCTTCTTCTAGAGTCTGGTTCCTAGTCCCTCGTCTGCGTCCACCTATAAAATTGTGGATCCCACGGGGTGAGACTATTGTCCCAGCGAGAGATATAACTCTCTGCCAACAATATTATTATCACAAAATATAATATAAAACTGAACTATAGGTATTGCATTGATTAATAGATATATCTTTAAGGCATAGATATTGATAACAAATCTATAAATCATCTTTTGCTTGAAAAGGAATATGAAGAACATGTATACCATCTATCTACTCAGATGTATAAAAGTAATAGGGCATCAACCAATGTTTCCATATTTGATCCTTAAACAAATATGATATATGGCTGATTACATATTCACATTCACAATTATACCCAGAGGAAATGATATATACCGCTCATACTCCAACCGACCACTAGTAAGTCGAAATCGGTACCATACAAGGTCGATGTCAGAGACGGCTGTCAAGACCTCTCCTTTCTTGGTCAGTACGAGAATACTTAGGTAACACTTAGGTTTAGCATGACATCTTGTGTCTGTAGTAAGTAGCTATGCCGGGGTATAGCGGCATCTTCGCTATAGAGTTACTATCGTAGCATGTACTCTCTTCGGGAGAAGACCACTTAGTTTTCCCAGATTATCAGGATGACCACTGAGCGATCCTATTTTGATTTTATCAGGAAGTACACTGAGCAGCCTAATGTATTTGGGGAGTCCACTGAGCACCCCTATTTAGTTTAGGAGTCCACTGAGCACCCTTATATTATCGCATATTCAAAAATATGTGTTCCGAGTAAAAACTTGTTTCACCATTCAGCAAATGCTGACACTGAATGGATCTATGGTTTGGGAAACTACATGATAATGTTCATCTTGCTTAATTAGGTATATTACGGTATCTTTTAACATCAACCAAGTTACAATCAAGAATTACAACAAATGCTACAAAGAAAAGCATAATTGCATTTATCAGATACTTTCATATTCACTAAAACACATAGATCACTTAGATTCTCAATCTTTTGTCGTCATCATACTTGGGTATTAAAACCCTTCATTCATCACTGAGTACTGTCACCACTTAGCAGATGATCATTGCCTCTAGGTCATCAAACCCAGATATTTGTTCACATAGTCCGCATAGCTCATTGAATCTATATTACATAGCCACATAGCTTATTGACTTTGTATCACATAGCCACATATCTCTTACTTAGTCATGCTTATTACTTTAAAATACTTGCATGATTATCATATCATGTTATCAACAATTTCAACATATGTCTTTAACCATGAAGTACTAAGGAACACATCCTCCTAATGAATTAGGGTTATAATCAACCGATTAGGGTTTCAAGATTACATTAGCAAGGGTTAAGCCCTAACTCATACTCCATTCATCTCAGGAGTATTAGTGTATGCATACTACTCTTTTCAATCATAATTTCTCTCTCATCCCTACAAAGATGTAAATTACTTGATTCTCATTTTTAAGGTCTACTAGCTCATCATTAACAAATTGAATTACACTCATTGTGTCTCAATATTGCATTATTCATATTCATCACTTAGACAAGCTTAATAATTATGTACATGCCTACCATATCAAGTAGCATGATTGATAATGTCATTTTATCGTAATTAGAGATGCATATATCATCTTAACAAGATATCAATTGATCATGTGGTGAAATCACATCCTTATATCGGATATAGGGCATATCCCTTAACATCATATCGTATAATAATGTAGTTAGGTATCACTTTATCTTTTCTCATATCAAGTCAATCTCGTATCATGTATGGGTTAAATCATTATTCTCATATTGGGTATGAGAGTGTATTGGGTCCTCATATCGTGTACTAGAGTACCTCATATCGAGTATACCATTATGGTTATACCATATCTCATACAACAATATTGTTTTTGTTCTTCACTTTGGTTGGCCACATTCATTCTTAAACTTCCATATTGGTCTCTCATCATATCGGGTAGCCTTTTGGATTTCCATGTCGGGCTCCATCTTAGGTTATCATATCGTGCATCCTCATTGGATGTCATCCTATATTAAGTGGTATCATGATTGCCATATCGTGTTTCTATGCTTTCCATCATATAGGTTTACCTACCTTAGATATCATGCCGGGTTATATGCATATTGGGCACCATATCGGTCATGTATATTGGGCATCATATCGGTCATGTATATTGGGCATCATATCGGTCATGTATATTGGGCATCATATCGGTTTGCCTCATGGATTCACCATACCGGGTACCCATATAAAGTGGTATCTGATTACCCTATCGTGTGGCCATTAATGATAAAACCCCTAAACTCAAGACAAGACAAGATGGATACCAAGTCGTTCTTTAACTCGACACAAGGTAAAGAGAGAGTATCAAGTTTTAAAGGATAAAAGCATATCGGGTTCCTAGGGTTTACTCATATCGGGCAAAGGTAATGCTTGACCCTAGTGTCATATTCAAGGTAATACATAGGGGTCTTCCATATTGTTCATAGGGCTTGTCTTACAAGGTATGACCTACTTTCATATCGAGTAGACCCCATATCGAGTTCCATATCAGTTTGCAAGATCTTCAACCCATGTCGGGTTGCAAGAGTCCTCAACCCATATCAGGTTGTCCATGAAGATGTCATCATCACCATCCTCAAAATCATTAATTGGTTCAAACCTATGGATAACAGTCCTAATTACATATTGGAACTCATGTTTATATCAATTGATCAAAGGAAATCTGAATTTTGTATTTAATCAACAAATTGAACAACATTGAAGAAGGATAATAATATTGAAGGGTTTAAATTATATAACCTGCCTCTCAAAGAGCTTCCAAGCTTCAAGCTTCAACTCCACACATTCCAAGGTTGAAGATGAGCCTTCTCCAAGCTCCAAGACTTGAGCTTCAAGCTCTTGCATGATATCTCCAATCACCTTTGGCGATATCACCTCACTTGGTTGCTTCAACCTACCTTGGTCGATATCTCTACTTCTTGGCCGATACCAAGCCTCACCTTTCTACTCTCTTCACTATGGGTGACACAAGGAAAGGTTTTGCATGATACAAGAGGAAAGGCACTTGCTAGATCTGAAAATCTTGCCAACAAATGAAGGTCAAGGTATTTATACTTGAGGTTTATAGAAAAGAGTGTCATAGGTGACATCAACTTAAGGTACTTCATGCCACCTAGCCATGAAAGGTCGACACATACTCTTGCATGCATGCCACTACTATCTTACCATGCAAAAGTAAAAGTCCATGGATAATGTAGGGAATAAGAGACGGCTCTTTGTCTTCTAGAGCAAGTCTCCTTCCACTAACTTATTATTATATTCAACTCCATCATTTCCAAGACAAAAGAAAATTGATGCTTTATCATTTCCTTGAAGTGCCTTTCTCGTCATGGACAAACCAAAGCTTCCACAAACTTATGGGATGCTCTCCCTATGGCTCTATGGCCGATAGGGACTTCCTTCTAAGTCCACAACTCGACATGGCTCATGTACATAGCTTCAACTTATGTATTTTCTTGGTTTCTTCATTTATTAAGAGTACTAACACTTCAAGATGTTTCAAACATATTGTCTCCTCCTTTCTCTTTCCTCTAGATAATACTAGTTAAGAGTAAAAAAAATCTAGAGGAGGTAATTTGCACATTAACCCTACATTTGCATATATCACAATTTATTCATCAAGCACTTAGCATTGCTTACGCAAGTTCCTACTTAGACTTAGGCTTTGCACAAGCCACCACTTAGTATCATATTCTTCTTCATGACATTCAAAACACTTAGAATACATTCATCATGTGACATTTGCAACATAACCCCTCATCTTGGGTAAATTGCACTTTTCACTTAGATTATCATATAATGCACACATAGTTTGCATATAAGCTCAAATTTTGAAAATAATACATCACAAAGGCCTTAATTACTTTTCAAAAGATAAAAACAAGTTTTAAGCAACTTACTTAAGCAAAATATCTAGGGTTAGGTGATAACCCAAGTCAGGGGCGTTACAATTATCAACCCCTAAAAGAAGGATTTTGTCCCCGGAATCTCAAGAGAAAAGAGAAAGGTATTTCTTCCTCACTCTTCCTCTAAATCCCATGTGGCTTCTTCAACACCACAGTGATGCCAGAGAACTTTCACAAGAACTATATCTTTCTTCTTCAACTTCTTGACTCTTCTGTCAAGAATCATCACAAGGCCTTCCACATAGGATATATCTTCATTCAATTCAACCTCTACAGGTTGCAACACCATCTCTGTATCGAGATGACATTTCCTCAGCATAGACACATGAAACACTAGATGTAGTCTATGTAGCTCAGGTGGCAACCCAACCTATAAGCTACTTTCCCGATCTGTGCTATCACTGGGTAAGGTCCCATAAATCTAGGGACTAACTTACCTTTCTTCTGAAATCTGAGAACACCTTTCCAAGGAGAGACCTTGAGATACACTCTGCCTCCAACTTGGAATTCTAAAGGTCTACGATGTTTATCAGCATAAGACTTCTGTCTATCTTGTGCAGCCTTCAGCTGTCGTTGTATAACTTTAATCTTTTCGGTTGTTTGTTGTACTAGCTCAGGACCCAAAAGTTTGTATTCTACAATTTCAAACCAGCATAATGGAGATCTACAACGTCTATCATATAACGCTTCATATGGTGCCATATCAATACTGGCCTTATCACTATTATAAGAAAACTCAATCAAGCTCAAGTGTAGATCCCAACTTCCCACAAATTGAAGAACGCATGCTCTAAGTAATTCCTCCAAGATCTGTATAGTTCTTTCAGACTGTCCATCTGTCTGAAGATGAAAAGCTGTACTAAGCTTCAACTGAGTACCCAAGGCTTTATGTAATCGTTCCTAAAATGACTTGTAAATTGGGGACCTCTATCAGATATGATCATAGATGGAACTATGTGTAACTGCACTATCTCATCTATATAGATCTGTGCAAGCTTCTCAGCAGTGTAGGTCATCTTAATAGGAAGAAAATGTGTTGTCTTAGTCAACCTATCAACTATCACCCAAATGGAATCATGACTTTTGACTATCCTAGGAAGACCAACCACAAAGTCCATTGTCACGTGATCCCATTTCCACTGAGGTATAGGTAGGGGTTGTAACATTCCTACAGGCTTCTGGTGTTCTGCTTTAACTTGCTGACACACCAGACACTGCATAACAAACTCAGCTACATCTTTCTTTAAACCGGGCCACCAATACATATCTTTTAAGTTATGATACATTTTAGTGCTCCCTAGATGCATTGCATACATGGATGAGTGAGCTTCCTCTATTACTAACTTCCTCAAGTTATTACTATCAAGAACTATCATCCTAGCATGGTAACAAACTGAGTCATCCTCTGACTCATGGAAACCATCTCATTTCTCACTGCCCAACTCTGACCTAATCTGTTGAATCATAGTATCAGCCTATTGTGCCTCTTTGATCTGTTCCTTCGGAGCGGGTTTCACATGCATCTGAGCTAACAACCCTGCTAACAAAGATACTTCTAACTGCACATTCATTTGTCTCAAAGAGACAAGCATGTCCCGTTTACAGCATACTAAGGAATTCAACTGTGCATTATTTGAGGGTGAAGACAAGGATTTCTTACTGAGTGCATCAGCCACTACATTGGCTTTTTCTGGATGATAATCAATAGTACAATTGTAGTCCTTGATTAACTCCATCCAACGACGTTGTCTCATATTCAGCTCATGCTGAGAAAAGATGTATTTTAAGTTTTTATGATCTGTAAAGATCTGGCATGTCTCTCCATAGAGATAATGCCTCCAGATCTTTAACGCTTGAACCACGACATCTAGTTCTAGATCATGTGTTAGATAATTTTCCTCATGTTTCTTGAGCTGTCAAGAAGCAAAAGAAACTACATGATCATTCTGCATCAACACACAGCCTAGACCATTCTTAGATGCATCACAGAAAACAACATATCCTTTTCCCTCCTCAGGTAGAACTAAACATGTGCACTAGTCAACTTTTCTTTCAACAACTGGAAAGAATGCTGACACTTGTCATTCCATACAAAAGGAACTTCTTTCCTTGTCAACCTGGTTAAGGGTAATGCTATAGAGCTGAAGTCTTTGATAAACCTTCTGTAATACCCTGCCAAACCTAGGAAATTACGAACCTCAGTCGGTGTCTTAGGTTGTTCCCACTCCACAACAGACTCTACTTTCTTAGGATCAACACGAATACCTGAAGCAGATATAACGTGTCCAAGAAAAGATACTTCTGATAACCAAAACTTGCACTTGCTAAACTTAGCATATAACTTATGTTGTCTCAACAAGGTCAAATCTTGACGAAAATGTTGTTCATGTTGTTGGCTGTCTCTACTATATATCAAGATGTCATCTATAAAAATTACTACAAACTGATCAAGGAAAGGCCAAAAGATTATATTCATCAACTCCATGAATGCAGCTGGTGCATTAGTTAGTCCAAACAACATAACTGCGAACTCATAATGACCATACCTCATTCTAAAGGTTGATCTAGGTATGTCACTCTCCTTGATGTGTAACTGATGATACCCTGATCTCAGATCAATCTTAGAGAACACCGTTGCACCACGCAACTGGTCGAACAAATCATCAATCCTTGGTAAAGGGTATTTGTTCTTAATGTCACCTTATTAAGTTGTCTATAATTTATGCATAATCTCATAGACCCATCTTTCTTCTTAACGAAAAGAACTGGAGCACCCCACGGTGAAGTACTCGATCGTATGAAACCTTTCTCAAGCAACTCCTATAACCATTTCTTAAGTTCTACCATCTCAGCTGGTGCCATCCTATAAGGGGTTTGGGCTATAGGTTGCGTATTTGGAACAAGATTAATCTCGAAATCAATCTCTCAAGGTGGAGGAACACCTGGAAGTTCCTCAGGAAACACATCCTCAAATTCCTTGACAACCGGAACATCATAGAGGCTAGGGTTCTTTATTCTGGTATCTACCACATGTGCCAAGAATATGAGGCATCGTTGTCTCATCAACTTCTCTGCTCCCATAGATGACACTAAGCAGGTTGGAAGAATATTTCTTTCCCCCTGAAAAACCCATGTATTATCACCATATGTGAACATAGCCTGCTTGGAACCACAATCCAAGACAACTTTGTACTTCTCTAAGGTATCCATCCTGAGAATTACGTCAAACCCATGCATTTCAAGTGGTATTAGATCCACTTGAATGTTGTATTCTGAGAAAGAAAGAACACATAGAGAGCATACCTCCCGCAACATCACATATCCGACTAACGAAGTTTCTAGTAACAGAGTATCCCGCCTAGGATTAACAACCATAATACAGTCATGAATCACTTCTCGAGAGATAAAGAAGTGTGTAGCACCCAGATCAATCAAAATAGATATGAAACATGATGAAGACATATCTGAATGAAATAATTCTATCTAATCTGTCACAACTCATGGGTTAACCACTGCCTATGGCCAATTCATAGCATAGAATCTTATCGTCGCCTGCTGCCGACCTCACCCTCTATTGGTCGGTGCAGATGATCTTGCCTAAGATGCTTGCCCATGTCCTCGATAACCACTACTGAACAACTGTCTTTAAGAGCCCTGCTGGCTCTGCCTCGGTGGTTGGGTTACTTCCATGTCCCTGACTAGACAGTCCTTTATTACATGCCATGTCTACCTATACTGGTAGCAAACTCTGTTATCCCACTGTGACCTAGGCGGTCCTATTACTGAAATTGATGCTGAGCTCTGAGCTCATCTTGACAGAAAACTATGGCCTCTACCTCAGCTAGACGTCCACTGTGTCTGAGTATTGAACCTCTATGGTTCCACAGTTGCAGAAAACCTCGGTTTCTTAAAACTACCAAACCTCTGATTTTGTGACTGTGCAGGTGCCTTCCTACTGTTCACCTATTGTTTCTCTGTCACATACCTTTCTATCTATCTAACTGACTCCACAAAGGTAGCAAACCTCTCTCTATTCTCTAAATCAGATACAGGTGTGGTCAATTCAACATTCAGGCCCTTCTCGAAATGTCGAATTCTCTCATCATCTGTGGTGGCCATATGCGGACAAAACCGTAGAAGCTCATAAACTTAGCTTCATACTCACTAACTTTCATCGTTCCTTATCTAATCTGCTCAAACTGTGAAATCTTCGCATTAAGATAAGTCTTAGAGAAGTAAATATTGACAAACTCTTTTCGGAATTCCTGCCATCTGACCTAAACACCCAGTCATTTCTCTTCTTTGATGGCCCACCAATGGCCAGCACTTCCCTTCATAAGGTATACAACATGTTTAACCTTGTCATCTTCTGGGATATCAAGGGTCCTAAAGGCTTTCTCTATCTCAGTAAGCCATAAATATGCATCTGTTGGGTCAGCTGTGCTAGCATATTCAATGGCTCCTACTCGACGCAACCGTTCAAAAGTCTTTCCAGCTCCATGTCTTTCACTAGACCCTGATGTCCTTGGGGCTGGTGTTGGTATCCGGTCAGCCATATGCGTCACCATATTCATGATCTTCCTGAAAAGATCATGAAAAGCTAGGTTTTCTAACAGAGATTGATCAGGCTGGGGATTCTCAGGCACTGGTTCATCTCTAGCATGATCCCTTACACCACCTCCTGGTGCAACAACACTACTCTCAATAGCGTGTTCTTCGCGCACTCCAGACATCTTTGGTTTCTACTTCTTCTCCTATACGAGGAGAATTTACTGTAAGATATAATGGAGGATACTAGAACAAACTCAACAACTTAATCCTATGTCTTTGTAGACTCAGCGAACCTTAGGCTCTAATACTAAAACTTTGTGATGACCCGATTACAAATCAAGTCATCACTAGTAAAAATGAGGAATTATCATAAACAACAGAGTTAACAAAAACCATTAAAATTAAAATCATTTTGCACATAGGTCCATCTTCCAGAAAACTCTTACACAAAGAGCCAAAGCTTCATATACACATGGTTCTCATTATACATTCAGTATCATGTCTCTTCTCGGAGATAAAAAGTACTTGTGGATTTACTTTAATACACATAGCAACAACATAAAAACCTCGAGATACGCAAACCAAATTCTCAAATCATTCATGAAAACCACTAAGACTATCTCCCAAGGACCTGAGAGTACAGAGACGACATATAGACTTCTATCTACAAAACCCTGACAGATAGTGTACTCAACCTGAAATACTACTTTTGTCCTTGCTAATACGATCCTTCTTCTGTAGTCCAGTTCCTAGTCCCTCGTCCGCGTCCACCTAAAAAATTGTGGATCCCACGGGGTGAGACTATTGTCCCAGTGAGAGATATAACTCTCTGCCAACAATATTATGATCACAAAATATAATATAAAACTAAACTATAGGTATTCCATTGATTAACAGATATATCTTTAAGGCATAGATATTGATAACAAATCTATAAATCATCTTTCGCTTGAAAAGGAATATGAAGAACATGTATAACATCTATCTACTCAGATGTATAAAAGTAATAAGGCATCAACCAATGTTTCCAAATTTGATCCTTAAAAAAATATGCTACATGACTGATTACATATTCACATTCACAATTATGCCCAGAGGAGATGAGATATACCTCTCATACTCCAACCGACCACTAGTAAGTCGAAATCGGTACCATACAAGGTCGATGGCAGAGCCGGCTGTCAAGACCTCTCCTTTCTCAGTTAGTATGAGAACACTTAGGTAACTTTTAGGTTTAGCATGACATCTTGTGTCTTTAGTAAGTAGTTATGCCAGGGTATAGCAGCATCTTCGCTATAGAGTTTGTAACATACTCAATCCCAGGCACATAAGCTTATCCTTTGTTCTTCTAGACCCCTATTTAATTATGTGGATATCCAATCTCCCTTCCCCTTTTTTTCAGTTGTCTACCTTTGAATATCTAAATTTCACTGTGTTAGCATAAACGAAACCATATTTCGATCTTCAAACCCTAGATTGACTCATTTAGGGATCCATGGAGTTGAAATCACATGATTTTCCTAGTTTCATATTTCAATTAGGAAACTTATTAACAATAATGATAATCTAGATTACTTTACCCTATATTTGTGAATTAGGATTGACTTGGGTATCCTATAGGACAAGAATCGAGTCTAGGTGGAAGGTTTGACCATTTTTTACCATTAGATCTAATTCATTTCATTAACTGAATGATTTATGCACTATGGTTAAATAATAGCTAAATTAACCTTATAACCCAAATCTAAGCCCTTAATTGAGTTCCTCATAACTTAATTAGTCAACCCTCAAATTTTGGGGCCATTTGGACATCAAATGCACCCCCAATTAGACCCTATTAGATTATGTATGCTTTTAACCCAAAGTTTGGTCGATTTAAATCGAAATTATTGACACGGACTGGACTTTAGTCCAAGCCCAGATTTCTTCTATCATGCTGGTGCTCGGGTCAGGCAGCTGGGTAATCAGGTAGTGGGACTTAGTCGTCTCCTACCTCCGGCTTTTGTACTCTAAATAGATTAGAACCATCATATCTTAGCTTTGTACATGAATTTGACCAATTAAAATCATTAAGGATCATAATTACCACAGTTAGGGTTCAAGGTTCATTAAATCATATGGAACCCTAAATTAATCAAATTATGCATGAAGATCATCCTTTTAGATCTAATATGCCCTTTTTATTAACAACAGGTTAATATATATTTTAAACACTCATAACCCCTTTCTAATTCATTAATCATCAAAGGTTAGGGTTTTTCAATGATTAACTATTAAAGATAGCATCTTGATATACTTTTTGAATAGAAATCAAAATTAGGCTTCAACAATAATTTCTTTGTTTTCCTCTCGTTCTGAGGATCAATTTTCATATATTACTTGTCCTAATTGGAGTTACCAATATTTAATTACGAATTTAGCAAGATTTACCTTTGTGGACCTATGGCAAGCTGCCACGTTGGCCTCTCCCATGCAATGTTTGTTTTGGGAACATTTCGAAATGACTCATATGCCCTTGGTTAAGTTGAGTGCGTCTTCAGCCCGTGGAGGGGCAGAACGGTCCAACACCCCCTCCTTCATCTTCTACCTCGCGCCACCTACCCTAGCCGCCGGCAGCTGCTCTCCCGCGGCCTGCCTCTTCTTCCTGGAGGCTCGAGGACATTTGCAAGTCAGGGCCCTAGCTTCTCCGCACCTTGGCGCGCGCGAGGCACCCCCAGAGGGCGGCCAGGATGGCTACTCCCAAGCACAACCAGCCCTTGTTTGCTGTTGTGCCGGCTGCACTTTTGCAGGCCTACGGCTGGAGCTGCGGGGAAGTAAAGGCATTGGGTTGGTAGTTGATCATCTCAAGGTTGTCGTGGGAGCTTCCCACCTCTAACATGACGATTCCACCACCCCTTGCTTGCTCTAGGATTGTTCTACCCTCTCGGTTTGGGTTTTGCGTGCAATAAACAAGAAGAAGGGAGAGAGGAGTGTGTGGGATCTTTCTGGACTCGGCCAGAGTTCAACTCTTTATATAGGGGTGGTTGTCCACACCCTAAGACGCTTGCCCATGAAGAAACAAGGTTCTTTTCATTTAGGAATCCAATTCCTTCATGAGGAAGCAAGATTCTCTCTCCTACTTACCTCTTTAATATTCTTTATTACTTGGATATATAGGAATATGAATCCCTTATTTTCATTATTCTTTCCTTTTAATTCATTGGCCACAAAATTATATTTCCTTAAGTGGAAAATACTTCCTTCTTAACAAAACCATGTAATCCATTAATAATGTATTCACATTATCCTTTTATTTTGCAATTTTGGTATTTTCTCTTTCTTTCCTCTTTATTGGGGCTCCTTGGACCCCAAGAAATTATAATATTTCGAAATCCCTTTTCAAGAATACTCATTATCCTTCTAGATGCATCTATATGCATTATTTTTCATTATCATGTTTATTTCTTATTAAAATAGCTCTTTTTGAGGATTTCTCTTTATCTTTCTTTTATTTTCCTCATTGGTATTCCATTTAATGTTAGGAATCCTTGGGATACGAAATTCCACCAAGGATAACTCAATTCTACCTCTTTTCACTTATTTTCCACATTTTATCATTTTTTCAATTCCTTTCTTAATAAAGAAATATTTAATTGATCTTTTCTTTTCTTATTGCTTTCTTTTTGCAACTTTGGACTCCTTGGAACCCAAGGAACCCAAGAGGCACGAAATCCACCTTTGGATTATATATATCTGCCTTCTAGAGGTTTCTACATTTTTATTTTCTCCATTTCTTATTAATAATGGAGTTCCTTTTTGTCTCTTCCTTGTTATTGGGCCCAATAGCCAATAAAGCCCACAAAAAAATCATCAAGGCTATTGTAAACGAAATCCATTTATTCAAAACAAATCATATCTTTATTTGTTCAAATATCTTTAATAAGAGAAATCACATTTCCCACCAAATGAACCCAAAATTGGGGTTGTAACATCCTTCCCCTCTTATAGGAATTTTGTCCTCAAAATTCCATCAAGCAAACAAACACTTCAGGATAAGACTTTTACATGTCCATTATTGGCCTCTATGTGGCTTTGCCCTATCCATGGTGCTTCCAAAGAACCTTTATCATCACATAATCCTTTCTCTGAGTTCTTTCACCTTGGCATCTATAAATGTCCTCATAAGTGACTCAGGTCATTTCAGCCTCCCTTGGGGCTCACTAGGTTCATTGCTCCGCACATGGTCCGGGTACCTCACATAGTGCTCTAAATTGGACACATGGAACTCATTACACATGACTCTATCCTGAGGGGTAGGGCAAACTTTAACTTTCTCCACTAAACCATGTCAAAAGAACTCATGCATCGGGGACTCAGCTCTCTTAACTATAACTTAGAAGGGTCGGATTTTCATGTCACATATTCCCCCCACAATGAACTACATGTCAGTCTACTTTGCATCTGCTTACAACTCATGTCGTCTCTCTTGACCTTCACGAGGTCCCTTCACCAACATTATCTTAATGAAGTGGTGACCGACTCAACCTCCCTTACAGAGCTCCTTTACATCCCGACACCGACTATAGTGATTATCATCACATCTTATAGAAGACAAAAATTGTCTCTAGATATCACCCTGAACGAGCACACATACTCTCATCAGACCCTCGAATCTGGATCATATTAACCATTAGTTAGGGGTGATCAACTATACTAACATCGAGTTCTTCATGTACCTACTTCCACCTTATGGAAGTGAACCTTTAGGTTATACTCAAGAACTTTTGAACTTGTATCACAGTGTAGTTGAACCATCTCTCTCATGGGTAGTTCAACCAGATCTGTCCCTTGACAGAACTCTTTCTTTCTCATGTTATCTAGGTAAGGCAATCTACCATAACCCATCTTGCATCTTGACCTTCCTTGGTCTAGGGGAGACTTACCACACATCCATAGTGATCAACTCCCATTCCCTCTCAGGGACTCTTTTATCCTCTATATCAATACACTGGGTTACTGGTGTTCGTCCTTCACCTCCTGGCTTGCATGGCAACATACCACATGCAACTTCCTCTTAAACATCCAAAGTACCACTGTCACTTACTATCTTTGTAGTTCCATGGTGTATGGTGATCTTCAATCATGATCTCCTGTATTGTCATGATTCCTTAAGATCGATTCCGCGGAAAACCCTAAACCACTCTAATCGGGGTTTTATTACCTTCCTATCCAAAGAAGTGTATTTGAAGTTCTATCACCATCCATTCGTTATATCAAGGACTAGGCTAGCTAACCAAACAACTACTAAATTGTTTAACAGATCTCGTTACATCTGAGTGTTAGCCCAAACATATCTCTTTTTCCAATTGGGGGTTAACCTAACAACCTCTTCTAGCCTCTAGCTAAACTAGGGAGCTATATCTCAACCAGAGCATCCATTACCACTTCACATCCTTAGGTATTAGGTAATGTGGAAGACATACACCCCCATGTATTCCACTTATCATCTCATCTCATCTCTAAGTATATCTTCATCGAGAAAACTCTGAGCTCATCCTCTTGATTTTTGAACTCAACCTTGTATGACTCATAGCTCATGATAATAAAAAAAACATCCTTATAAGATGACTACCTTATACCTTTTATTATTTGCAAACCATCCATGTATCATTCACTCTACCAAGGTATGTTATCATCTCTGTCCTCATACCTCGTAGCAACGTTCCAACTCGCATCATCTTTTATCCTTGGCGTATGGAATGCGTAATGTCCCATCTCTCCCTCCCATAACAAGAGGAAATAAGCATTTGGCAGCCGTCCAAACACAAAGTTCTTCCTGTTCCAAGAGTAGAGATGGTACATCCCACATTGCCAGTACACCTTCAAATCTAATTTGAAACGTGCATCTTATGTCTCCACATCACCATCATCTTGATATCAAAGTTGCTTCCATGGAAAACTAGTCTCGATCCAACTTGGGTCCACACCCATTCCTTGGTCATCTCCTCCAGGTCTATAGGGTGTTGGCACTTTAGGGGTCATCCCTCTTCCCTTATGCATCCAGAGAGTGCCCTACTCATCTACCCTTTGGGTCCCTTGAGTTCATGAAGGTGATCAATCTCCTAACACATGGCCCTCAGACAATGATAGTTGTTACCTCCCGACCCTATGGTCATGTGCAACTAGGGAATTAGGCAACTCCTACTTCCATCGGTCTTATCCCTACCTGACCCTAGGATAGACTTAGGATTCTCTTATAGTACATGTTCAACTTAGAACCTTACCCAAGCGTTCATCATCTCTCTCTCTGCATTCATGGCTGACTTTCATCCTTTCATAGGGATCATGGCAACCTGCCTACCTTGGTCAAGCCCCATACCGGTTACCTCCATGGTAACACATCCACATGCACTTAGAGATGGTTATCTATGGGTCTACAGGTTCATCCTCATACCATGTACTTTTCACTTAGTTTCTCAAGATCCTATGAGACCTCTTTAGATTACTTTAAAACCACCATGACTGGTATACACCCTATAAAAGGGTCTCTCTCCTAGGATGGGAGGAACTATATCTTGACTACAAGGTCACAAACGCCCTTAGGTCTAGGGTTTACATCCACATGCTTAACCCTAGCAAGCTATTAAGACACAAGCAGACCACCTACTAAAGCAGGCTAGGTCATACAGGTTCTCATTCCTCAGCATTAGATAAAGATCATACCTTCCCATGTCATCAACTTAGCTGGGAGGGGTTCGCCAAACATACCCTAAACTTAAGAGGGTTTTCCTTTTCTCTAAACATAAGGAGTACCATGCTCGAATCTATAGAAACTCAAATCTTGTCATGAGCATCAGGTACACCACTTCCCCTCTTAGGCCTAGGAACCCTAGGTTCACCTTTTTCATATGTTCAACTGCATGCTCAACTTTTAACCACGAACCAAGCATATCCAAGGTATGTCATGCGCTTCCCATGATCCTTCTATTCGAGCAACACTTCTGAGTTGAGTCCTCCTCAATGAGAGTCAACAAGGTACAAGGCCTCACAACCTATTACTAAACCTCTTCAGGTCTAAGGAACTCTTCTTCTCATCTATACCAAAGGTACAGAGGTACCAGCAGACTCATCCTCTCTCCAGGGTTTGGTTCCTCTCATGGCAACCAAGATGTCATCAGCCTCCAGGGATCAAGCATGAGGCTACCACTATCATCCACTTAGGTCGCATCATCCTCAACTCCCCACTGTTCCTCATATCTCAGGTTTTTAGGCTCCCAACCTTCTTGCTTGGGTCCTGCTTTCTCTCTCTAGAGCTAACGCCACATCCAGCCTTACTACTAGAGGTCCTCTCTCCATGAAGGATCAAGCTCATAAGCATACCTCTACGTGGGTGAAGCCTATGCTCGAACTTATGTCTGCTCAAGATTATCCATAGCCCCTTATGCTTATCTCATAAGCCATCCATCATGTCCTTCTGGCCTCTATTTTAACCTACTGCTCATATTCCGGATGCACTCTGGGTGTAAGCTATCCCCTACTTGCAAAAGCTCATAGGGTTTCTATAGGTTCTTCTCTAACCTCATCCATGAAGGAGCAATCCTTCACTCTATCATGCATGCCCCCTTCTAGGGTTGGGTCGCCAAAGGTACTCAGTCATCCAACCTCTCATGGCTCATATGGCATCTAAGGCATGTCTATCCAAACACCTGATATACCATGACATCTAACTCTTCATGTCATCTCTCTCTAACCCTCACTTAAGGTTAGGGTTAACATCATCCTCAAAGGATGTGCTAGGTCTCTACTTTTAATGGAGGTCTCTACCTCCAAGACTAACTCTCTCTACTCATCCTCCTGACAAGGAGGTCTATCCTCAAGTCTCTCCTGAGGGCAATGACAACTATTGTCATATGACCTAAGCATGTATCTATTCTTTAGTTTACACTTACTCTATTAAGCTTATGTCCATGACATCTTATTTACATACTTTTCATTAATTTGGTGGAGGATTCCTTAGACCTTATTAACCTTACCCATACCTCAAGAGGGTGAGGAGAAGAGAGAAACCCTAATCCTTAAGGTCCTTAACAAAATTTGAGTTGAGAAGGGATGAACAAGATGAGAGATTCCTAAAAGTATCTTATTTCAAGTCATACCCTAAGACATCGGCTAGGCAGTCACACAATCTAGGAGTCCTTGTATTCCGACTAGCGGTGCGGAGGAAAATATTGCCAGCCCCCGGACGTGATCCTTTTCTAGACACCTCAATCTTTCAGACAATCCTCTAATAACTCCCTCAGTTCTATGGAATTTGTAAAATTTAATAATTATTACTGATTAGATGAGGAACCTATGCTTTGATACCAAATGTAACGACCCCGTCTCCTGGTAACCCCCAATTAAGGGAGATTGAAAGGTCAGAGCCATTAACCAATAACCCGGATCAAAGGTTCGACCAATAATCAATAACAATTAATAAATTTTACCAACTAAACTGAAAACTGGTATAAAATAAAACTTTGCATACCTTTTAAAAACTGGGATTTCTAAACTTCTATCCATGAAGATATTAATCTAACTAATCCTCCTGTACACGTTAATTCTCATTTAATTCCACATATGCCACTTTACAGTTTGTTCTTTTCATTTGTACCTAAAACGCCGACAAACAAAACGTCGGTCAGCAAGAAGCTGGTGTGTGGGGGAAACAATAATCGTGCAACTATGATAACAATGTAATCAGCCAATTATCATTTAACAGCCAAGATTACATTTTAAGCAATACTACTCAATCCTTACCTATCCCCTATCTCTGTGATATCCCTGCAGTGGACCTGGATGCTACCTTCCTCATAGTAGATCACCATTAAACCCCACATGATCCTACCTAACAGGTAGACCAATATCTAGGGTTGGGTCGCATGGCACTACCCATAGGTAGCCCAATCCCTAACTCATGGTGTGATAAGAGTCGCATGGCACTACCCATAGGTAGCCCAATCCCTAACTCAAGGTGACTTGATGGACCTATCCCATTGGTAGCCATATACTAAGTCATCCAATGACCTGATGGACCTACCCCATAGGTAGCCATGTACTAGGTCAAACTATTAAGCCACAGAGGGGACCATGATCTGAGCTAGTAGGCACATATCTTAAGTGATAGTCATATCCACATTATAGTTTGCATGAGTTAAATTCATCCAACAGTTTAATTCATGTCATCGAGGAAAACTTCAGAAAACCTCGAAAAACTAATTCGGGATATTCATAAGCATAACCACATACCTGTCAGGCAGACTCAGATGCAGGAATAGTCCAAACAAGCAAGTAATCCAGAATCAAGCAAGTACACAGTTCAATCCTGAAATATACATCCAATTCCTTTTTATCAAAAACATTCCAAACCATCTTGCTACTTATGGTTTCTATTCATTTTTAGGGTTTCTTTCTCTTTTTAGGGTTTACTTTGCAATTAGGGTTTCACTTCATTTACTATTTAAAACCCTATTTCTATACAATTACTTACAAACCCTAATTTCGGATTAAAGGCACACTTAAACATTAATTAAGCCCATTATGCCTCTTTTATATTAAAACTACCATTTTTATCCTTTTAATCCATGACAAGGTCATTATGCTCATTCATCATCAATTCAAAGTTCATTATGGTCTAATCACATATGAACTCGATTTGCCATAATTCTACCGTTTATTCATGAGAAAACCATAATTACTACATTTAGGGTATTTGTCCAGATTTAGGGACTTTTGTACTCTAAATAGATTAGAACCATCATATCTCAGCTTTGTACATGAATTTGACCAATTAAAATCATTAAGGATCATAATTACCACAGTTAGGGTTCAAGATTCATTAAATCATATGGAACCCTAAATTAATCAAATTATGCATGAAGATCATCCTTTTAGATCTAATATGCCCTTTTTATTAACAACATGTTAATATCTATTTTAAACACTCATAACCCCTTT
Source organism: Alisma plantago-aquatica (assembly GCA_963693085.1). Lineage (NCBI taxonomy): Eukaryota > Viridiplantae > Streptophyta > Magnoliopsida > Alismatales > Alismataceae > Alisma > Alisma plantago-aquatica. The sequence continues at coordinate 12,130,249 of OY856414.1, read as the reverse complement.
CTAATTCATTAATCAGCAAAGGTTAGGGTTTTTCATTGATTAACTATTAAAGATAGCATCTTGATATACGTTTTGAATAGAAAGAGAAATTAGGCTTCAACAATAATTTCTTTGTGTTCCTATCATTCTGAGGATCAATTTTCATATATTACTTGTCCTAATCGGAGTTACCAATATTTAATTACGAATTTAGCAAGATTTACCTTTGTGGACCAATGAAAAGCCGCCACGTCTGCCTCTCCCATGCAATGTTTGTTTTGGGAACATTTTGAAATGACTCATATGCCCTTGGTTAAGTTGAGCGCGTCTTCAGCCCGCGGAGAGGCAGAACAGTCCAACGCTCCCTCCTTCATCTTCTACCTCGTGCCACCTACCCTAGGCGCCGACAGCTGCTCTCCCGCGGCCTGCCTCTTCTTCCTGAAGGCTCGAGGACCTCCGCAAGTCAGGGCCCTAGCTCCGCCGCACCTTGGCGCGCGCGGGGCACCCCTAGAGTGCGGCCAGGGTGGCTGCTCCCAAGCGCGACCAGCCCTTGTTTGCTGTTGTGCAGGCTGCACTTTTGCAGGCCTACGGCTGGAGCTGTGCGGAAGAAAAGGCATTGGGTTGGTAGCCGATCATCTCAAGGTTGTTGTGGGAGCTTCCCACCTCTAACATGATGATTCCACCGCCCCTTGCTTGCGCTTGGATTGTTCTACCCTCTCGGTTAGGGTTTTGCGTGCAAGAAACAAGAAGAAGGGAGAGAGGGGTGTGTGGGATCTTTCTGGACTCAGCCATAGTTCAATTCTTTATATAGGGGTGGTTGTCAACACCCTAAGATGCTTGCCCATGAAGAAACAAGGTTCTTTTCTATTAGGAATCCGATTCCTTCATGAGGAAGTAAGATTCTCTCTCCTACTTACCTCTTTAATATTCTTTATTACTTGGATATATAGGAATACGAATCCCTTATTTTCATTATTCTTGCCTTTTAATTCATTGGCCACGAAATTATATTTCCTAAAGTGGAAAATACTTCCTTCTTAACAAAACCATGCAATCCATTAATAATGTATTCACATTATCCTTTTATTTTGTAATTTTGGTATTTTCTCTTTCTTTCCTTTTTATTGGGTCTCCTTGGACCCCAAGAAATTATAATATTTCGAAATCCCTTTTCAAGAATACTCATTATCCTTCTAGATGCATCTATATGCATTATTTCTCATTATCATGTTTATTTCTTATTAAAATAGCTCTTTTTGAGGATTTCTCTTTATCTTTCTTTTATTTTCCTCATTGATATTCCTTTTAATGTTAGGAATCCTTGGGATACGAAATTCCACCAAGGATAACTCAATTCTACCTCTTTTCACTTATTTTCCACATTTTATCATTGTTTTCAATTTCTTTCTTAATAAAGAAATATTTAATTGATCTTTTCTTTTCTTATTGCTTTCTTTTTGCAACTTTGGACTCCTTGAAACCCAAGGAACCCAATAGGCACGAAATCCACCTTTAGATTATATATATCTACCTTCTAGAGGTTTCTACCTTTTTATTTTCTCCATTTCTTATTACTAATGGAGTTCCTTTTTGTCTCTTCCTTGTTATTGGGCCCAATAGCCAATAAAGCCCACAAAACAATCATCAAGGCTATTGTAAACGAAATCCATTTATTCAAAACAAATCATATCTTTATTTGTTCAAACATCTTTAAAAAGAGAAATCACATTTCCCACCAAATGAACCCAAAACTGGGGTTGTAACACTCACCTATGATCCCCTGCGGCCAATTTCGATCATGGTCACGTGGAGGGCTCAGACGGCGGTCATCTTCCCCAAAGCAAAAACCTGAAGCTCTGGAATATGGAGAAACCTCGGTGCAATTCCACTTGAGGTAACCATCTCTGACACCCGCTCTTTCTTTCCATGTGGTCGGTTTATCGTGAGACGATCTCATCTGTTCGGTCGACAAAATGCCTTTGTTTTCTCCTGTTTTGACCTCTATATGTCAATGGGTCCTGTTGCTGTGCTTGGACCTGCAATACACCCAACTCAGCGATCATCTCCTATTCTATTAGTTGCACCCTAAACCACAAGACTGCCTCCATTGTGATTGATACACCTGCTGGATCTCATGGCTTTGTGTTTGGTTTTATCACAATGAGGTTGCAGTTCGTCTGGTCAGCGATGGTCTCTATCGCTCCTGACATTTCCGGCCTTCCACTTGCCTGCTTCTTCGCAAACCTCTCTTAGAGGTGGTTCCCTATCGATTCATAGCCCTACAGGCTAATTGTCGTGAGGTTTCCCTCGCCTTGTCTTCACTGAACCATCTGTGGTCATCCCCTCGGTGGGACTCGCCCCCGACTTCGGCCACCGCAGGACCTGAGCATAAGTTCCGCAGGTCCAGGACGAAGAGACGAAGCTGACGTGCCTTCTTGCCACTCACCATGAGTCTCGGATAAAAAGATTGTACCTTGGCTCGAGCTCTGTGGAGCAGCCATGGCACTGAACGCAGGGGTTTCAATCCCTGGGACGAAAGTCCAGTTCAGCCCATGGTGGCCAATATATCATTGTCACGCCCATGAGGGCATATTGGTAATTTTCGCTTTCATGTAAATCTGTCGACCGAACTTAGGTCCCCTTTTTATTTCTCCTTAGTCCGCATGATAGCGATCCCTGATGATTCACATTTCATTCAAGGGTAAAACCGTCATTTGACAATTCCATTTTGTATTTAGCCAGAAATGACTTAAACTTGTAAAATTCATAAGAAATTACCCGTTTAACCAAATAGGGCATATATATACATTTTTGAAATCAGAAAAATATGACTAATTTACTGGGATAGGTTTCACGCCCAGATTTTCAACCTACTATAAGGTCAATTTCTAAGCAAAAGATTTAATGCATTTTATATTAATTGAATGCACACATATTATGACTAGGTTGAGATAACCCTGACCCTGTGCTTAGGCAGTGTTAGTGAATATCTAGGTCTGATCATAAGGTATGTACATCCTCTATTTTAATTTGGGCATTATTTGATTGAAACCTACATTCATTTTAATGAGGCATCTCTTGAGCTCTTAATTTCTACATGAAATCATTTACTTGGACTTTCATATTTCATGTTCTTGATTCATTATGTTTGACTAGAATATCTAGAATAGTGGTACTTATGTACAACCATACTTATATAGGGCGTGCGTTTTCTGCCCGTGGTGTGCGTTTCCACCCTTATTTCTTTTTAGGCCATGATCCTATGGTGTTATGGCCCTATTTTAGATATATTTAGTCTACATTGTTATGCATGCAAATGTTTGTTGTTTTAATATGAATATGTGGATGATTGTTATGGCAAGACACTCTTTATTATCATGCTTATAGTCTGAATTTAATATGCCTCATTTCTCTTGTTATATTCCTTTTGAACTTATCTAATTGCAAATAGCCCCCTTCTTGTGGGAACATCTCTTTTTGCACTTTTACCCCGATATAATGCCCAAAGTTCATTATGTGTACATACTCAGCCTTTACTGACCTCTATGTTGTTTCCTATGTTCTGGCTGATGTTCCTTTCCACCCAGGTTTAGGTACATTGGAAGACAAGAACTCCAAAAATTCACCAACATGACTTTGACTTAAGGATAGCTTGGAATGGCTGGGTTACCCTCTGCTACTGGATTTAGTTGTACTTAATTCAAGTTTTTTGTTAAATCACCTATTATGGTGAGGAGCAATTGTATGAATGAATCATGAAGTAACTTTGTAATAGTTTTGTTTCTCTTGCTTTATTATTACATGGCTCTTGTATTATATCATTTTGAGTGGATCCCCTTTCGGGTATCACTCTTTACAAAATGGTATCAGAGCCAAAAGCAGTCGGTAACTTGACTATTTCAAGTTATCCTACATTGTTCCTTAATTAGGTGCTTAGGCGACCTTTTAGAGGTTATTGTCAAACCTATTTCTTTGTAGTGGTTGACCAATTAGTATTTCAATCCCTTCTAAATTGGTATATACATCTTCTTACAACACATCAGTTGTGGAAGCATAGTATGTGACAAACCAAGACTACCCTACCCTCTCTATGGGGGTGTAATGAAACTACACTGGAATTGACTTTTCTAGTGATATACCCCCTGATTTATGGGAGTCTATCTAGACTACATTATGTGTAGGTTGACTTGGACATTCATAGCTAGGTGTAACCCTAGTTATCACATGTGACCCCTTTTATTTGAAGTTGATCTAGCATGCCCAACATATATTCACTTGGTTACTAAGCATGTATGAATGTAAAATACAAAATCCTAAATTAAGATTAGGGTTAAGATTCCTTTGACGTTAAGTTTGTCCTAAACTAGATCAACTTTATTCATAGCATGCCTTGTCCTCAATGTGAGTATATTAGGATAGATATTCCCTGATTCCATCCCCTCAAGGGCTAAATTCCACCCTCCTTGGGATTGTTATTCTTGTGCATGGAATCGATTGATGGAGCTAAATGTTTTAGTAGGCATACTTAAATTATCACCTCTCTCAGAGTACTTGGTTTACCTAGTGATTGAGATGGGTATCTAGACTATATAGGTAACCTTATCATGTAAAGGAACTACGGTGGCTAAAACCCTAAATCACTACCTATCATGTTGGGTAATCTCATGTTTCATTTAAGACTTGGGATGTGGTAGTGGGGATTATGAGTAAGAATGATGTGGGAAATGGTGGATGTCATGCTTGGGTAGGTTTTGACTGATTATTGGCTATGAGCAATATACTCCCTTCTCTCTCATTTCTTGCATATTAGAGAATTCTCACATGACCCTTTTAAGTGACAGGAGGATCAGACCTCTTTTGTAGAAGGAAGTGGTTATAGGATAGTAATATATGTGTCATGTTGTGTAAGGTATCTGACTTGGTTCTCGGATTGATTTTGGCGCCAACTTTGCATCTTCATCGCCAGTCCTTTATCGCTAAAACTTATTTTCATTATTAAATTATATGTACAAAGGATTTATTTTTCTTTTTATGATCTCATTGATGATTTTCAGAACCAAGTCATCACCACAAGTAAGTTGAGTAGTAGAGAAGCTCTTTAGTGAAGTACCTTTGGTTGACATGTTCAACCCTAATACCCTAGGACTAAGACTGACATAGCTAGTTTTAAATATATATATATATATTAGACCTAGTGGATCCACCCTTTTTCCCCTCTATGATATGCCCTAAGTGATAGTTTAAGCCTTTTAAGAGGTGGAGTTCCCGTACGACCTAGTTAATAGGCATAATCAGGATTAATAAAAGCTACAATAAGTAAAACTTGGATAACTCCAAGTAATAATGTCAAACATATGTAGAGGCTACCAAACTGGGAATTCTAGACGAGCCTTACTAATCATACAATCCTAAATGTTACTTAGATGATTAAAATAAATTTTAAAATTTTATCTTGAGTTATCCTTAAAGGATGTATTTAAGTCAGATAGGGGTAAAAGTAAAATTTCACTTAAAAGCTCAAAATTAATATCCTATACCCCACATCGCTAATAATTAAGTGGTGAGGATGACTATACAATATAGGCTAGGGTGAACATACTAAATATGATGGAATTTCTGAACATTTCCATTTGACCATGATAAATAGATGTGATAGGGGATTGACTACACATTAATCAAAACATGTCTAGTGTATATGTAAAGTTAACTCATGAATGAGAAATTCAATAAGTTGCATTCAACACACTATAGTGCTCAATTATGAATGAGAAAGGTTATTGAAAACGAAACCCTAAACTCACACCTCAACCCTAATATGCCTATTACAGTATAAGTGTTGTCTTAGTCATGTAACACATCATAATTTGACCCCCTTGATAAAATCTATATATAAAATTTGATTTAAGATATAACCCTAATACAGAAGGAAAACAAGACATATGTGCGTGTCATACATAAAGTGTCTATTATAAATAATTCTGTTAATGATGTTTATGATGATGATGAGTGGGTGATGATGATGTTGTTGACGATGATGATGATGATGATGATGATGTTTATGATGATGATGAGAGGGTGATGATGATGTTGTTGTTGATGATGATGATGATGTTTATGATGATGATGGTGGGTAGATGATGTGATGATGTTGATGATGATGATGATGTTGATAATGATGATGATAACAAGGAAAATGATGAGGATCATGATCAGAGAATGGCAAAATTATGATAACATTTAGGTAGCCCTAATGGATGCAGAGTGGTCGACATAATCCTAGGTCGTGTTGAAACTTTTCTAGCCCGACATCTAACATAATCAAATTAATGGATGCATGACACATGGAGACATATAGTTTCACTTTGAGAGTAGACTATAAGTGTGACATAAGTAGTATGTTATGACCCCGTACATGAAGTACACTATAAATTTATAACTTGGTTAAAAGTATAACTTAGCATACCATACCACAAGTGGATGGATTTCGGGGACAAAATCCCTTTTAAGGTGTGGAGTGTTGTAACATACTCAATCCCAAGCACATAAGCTTATCCTCCGTTCTTCTAGACCCCTGTTTAATTATGTGGATATCCAATCTCCCTTCCCCTTTTTTCTCAGTCGTCTACCTTTGAATATCTAAATTTCACTGTGTTAGCATAAATGAAACCATATTTTGATATTTAAACCCTAGATTGACTCATTTAGGGATCCATGGAGTTGAAATCACATGATTTTTCTAGTTTAATATTTCAATTAGGAAACTTATTAACAATAATGATAATCTAGATTACTTTACCCTATATTTGTGAATTAGGATTGACTTGGGTATCCTATAGGACAAGAATCAAGTCTAGGTGGAAGGTTTGACCATTTTTTACCATTAGATCTAATTCATTTTATTAATTGAATGATTTATGCACTATGGTTAAATAATAGCTAAAGTAACCTTATAACCCAAATCTAAGCCCTTAATCGAGTTCCTCATAACTTAATTAGTCAACCCTCAAAATTTGGGGTCATTGGGACATCAAATGCACCCCCAATTAGACCCTATTAGATTATGAATGCTTTTAACCCAAAGTTTGGTCGATTTAAATCAAAATTATTGACACGGCTTGGACTTTAGTCCAAGCTTAGATTTCTTATATCACGATGGCGCCCGGGTCAGGCAGTCGGGTAATCGGGTAGTGGGACTTAGTCATCCCCTACCTCTGACTTTCTCGCGCGTGCGAGGTGTACAACGCTGAGATCTTTCCCTGATCTCTCTCGCACGCTAGGTTGAATGCTTCCTCACATTTTCTATGCCAACGGAATCCTCTTGCTCCCCTGAGTCCAAAGAGCCCTCATACACCCCTTGTTGCGTCCTAAATCTAAAATGCCTAATATGGGCCCCGTACAGCCGCGTTGCTCTTTCCCCCTATCCCTTGACTTTTTGTTTTAGATCCACTTCTCCATTCTTCTCTGTTCAGGACCTAACCTCGATGATTCACCTGTGATCCCCTACGACCAATTTCGATCATGGTCACGTGGAGGGCTCAGACGGCGGTCGTCTTCCCCAAAGCAAAAACCTGAAGCTCCAGTAGCTAGAGCAACCTCGAAACAATTCCACTCGAGGTAACCGTCTCTGACACCTGCTCTTTCTTTCCATGTGGTCGGTTTATCGTGAGATGATCTCATCTGTTCGGTTGACAAAATGCCTTTGTTTTCCCCTGTTTTGACCTATGTATGTCCACGGGTCCTGTTGTTGTGCTCGGACCTGCAATACACCCAACTCGACGAGCATCTCCTATTTTATCAGTTGTGCCCTGGACCATGAGACTGCCTCCATTGTGATTGATACACCTGTTGGATCTCATGGCTTTGTGTTTGGTTTTATCACAATGAGGTTGCAGTTCGTCTGGTCAGCGATGGTCTCTATGGCTCCTGACATTTCCGACCTTCCACTTGCCTACTTCTTCACGAACCTCTCTTTTAGGTGGTTCCCTACCGATTCATAGCCCCGCAGGCTAATGGTCGTGAGATTTCCCTCACCTTGTCTTCACTAAACCATCTGTGGTCGTCCTCTCAGTGGGACTCGCCCCCGACTTCGGCCACCGTAGGACCTAAGCAGAAGCTCCGCAGGTCCAGGACGAAGAGGCAAAGTCGGCGTGCCTTCTTGCAACTCGCCAGGAGTCCTAGATCAAAGGATTGTACCTTGTCCCAAGCTCTGTGCAGCAGCCATGGCGCTGAACGTAGGGGTTTCAATCCCTGGGACAAAAGTCCAGTTCAGCCCATGGTGGCCAATATATCAATGTCACGCCCATGAGGGCATATTGGTAATTTTCGCTTTCATGTAAATCTGTCGACCGAACTTAGGTCCCCTTTTTATTTCTCCATAGTCCGCATGACAATGAACCTTGATGATTTGCATATTCATTCAGGGGTAAAACCGTCATTTGACAATTCCATTTTGTATTTAGCCAGAAATGACTTAAACTTGTAAAATTCATAAGAAATTATATGTTTACCCAAATAGGGCATATATATACATTTTTGAAATTAGAAAAATATGACTGATTTACTGGGATAGGTTTCACACCCAGATTTTCAACCTACTTTAGGGTCGATTTCTAAGCAAAAGATTTATTGCATTTTATATTAATTGAATGCACACGTATTATGACTAGGTTGAGACAACCCTAACCCTGTCCATAGGCGGTGTTACTGAATATCTAGGTCTGATCATAAGGTATATGCATCCTCTATTTTAATTTGGGCATTATTTGACTGAAACCTACATTCATTTTAATTAGGCATATCTTGAGCTCTTAATTTCTACATGAAATCATTTACTTGGACTTTCATATTTCATGTTCTTGATTCGTTATATTCCATGTGGTTGTTGAACTACTTTGTTATATAGGTTCTTGGATCCCACTTGCTACAATTGTCTTTTTATGAGAAATTCACTGAAATGATAGTCTTGCTACTCTATTTATGCATGCTACATGTTTGACTAGAATATCTAGAATAGTGGTACTTATGTACAACCATACTTATATAGGGTGTGTGTTTTCCGCCCGGGGTGTGCGTTTCCACCCTTATTTCTTTTTAGGTCATGATCCTATGGTGTTATGGCCATGTTTTAGATATATTTAGTCTACATTGTTATGCATGCAAATGTTTGTTGTTTTAATATGAATCTATTAATGATTGTTATGGAAAGACACTCTTTATTATCATGCTTATAATCTGAATTTAATATGCCTCATTTCTCTTGTTATATTCATTTTGAACTTATCTAATTGCACATAGCCCCCTTCTTGTGGGAACATCTCTTTTTGCACTTTTACCCCAATATAATGCCCAAAGTTCATTATGTGTACATTCTCAGCCTTTGCTGACCTCTATGTTGTTTCCTATGTTCTATGTGATGTTCCTTTCCACCCAGGTTTAGGTACATTGGAAGACAAGAACTCAAAAAGATCACCAACATGACATTGACTTAAGGATAGCTTGGAATGGCTGGGTTACCCTCTGCTACTGGATTTAGTTGTACTTAATTCAAGTTTTTTGTAAAATCACCTATTATGGTGAGGAACAATTGTATGAATGAATCATGAAGTAACTTTGTAATAGTTTTGTTTCCACTACTTTATTATTACATGGCTCTTGTATTATATCAATTTTGAGTGGATCCCCTTTCGGGTCTCACTCTTTACAGAGTTACTGCCATATCATGTACTCTCTTTGGAAGAAGACCACTTAGCTTTCCCGGATTATCAGGATGACCACTGAGCGATCTTGTTTTGATTTTATCAGGAAGTACACTAAACAGCCTGATGTATTTGGGGAGTCCACTAAGCACCTCTATTTAGTTTGGGAGTCCACTGAGCACTCTTATGTTATCACATATTCAAAAATATGCGTTCTGAGTACAAACTTATTTCACCATTCAGCAAATGCTGACACTGAATGGATCTATGGTCTGGGAAACTACATGATAATGTTCATCTTGCTTAATTAGGTATATTATGGTATATTTTAACATCAACCAAGTTACAAGTAAGAATTATAACAAATGCTACAAAGAAAAGCATAATTGCATTTATAAGATACTTTCATATTCACTTAAAAACATAGATCACTTAGATTCTCAATCTCTTGTCATCACCATACTTGGGTATTCAAATCCTTCATTCATCACTGAGTACTGTCACCACTTAGCAGATGATCATTACCTCTAGGTCATCAGACCCAAATATTTTTTCACATAGTCCACATAGCTCATTGAATCGGTATTACATAGCCACATAGCTTATTGACTTTGTATCACATAGCCACATAGCTCTTACTTAGTCATGCTTATTACTTTAAAATACTTGCATGATTGTCATATCATGTTATCAACAATTTCAACATATGTCTTTAACCATGAAGTACTAAGGAACACATCCTCCTAATGAATTAGGGTTATAATCAACCGATTAGGGTTTCAAGATTACATTATTAAGGATTAAGCCCTAACTCATACTCCACTCATCTCAGGAGTATTAATGTATGCATACTACTCTTTTCAATCATAGTTTCTCTCTCATCCCTACAAAGATGTAAATTACTTGGTTCTCATTTTTAAGGTCTACTAGCTCATCATTAACAAATTGAATTACACTCATTGTGTCTCAATATTGCATTATTCATATTCATCACTTAGACAAGCTTAATAATTAAGTACATGCCTATAATATCAAGTAGCATGATCGATAATGTCATTTTATTGTAATTAGATATGCATATATCATTTTAACAAGTATTCAATTGATCATGTAGTGAAACCACATCCTTATATCGGATATAGGGCATATCCATTAACATCATATCGTATAACCATGTAGTTAGGTATCACTTTATATTTTCTCATCTCAAGTATGTCTCGTATCATGTATGGGTTAAATCATTATTCCCATATTGGGTATGAGAGTGTATTGGGTCCTCATATCGTGTACTAGAGTACCTCATATCGAGTATACCATTATGGTTATACCATATCTCATACAACAATATTGTTTTTGTTCTTCACTTTGGTTGGTCACATTCATTCTTAAACTTCCATAAAGGTCTCTCATCATATCAGGTAGCCTTTTGGATTTCCATGTCGGGCTCCATCTTGGGTTATCATATTATGCATCCTCATTGGATGTCATCCTATATTAAGTGGTATCATGATTACCATATTGTGTTTCTATGCTATCCATCATATCGGTTTACCTACCTTAGATATCATGTCGGGTTATATACATATTGGGCACCATATCGGTCATGTATATTGGGCATCATATCGGTCATGTATATTGGGCATCATATCGGTCGTGTATATTGGGCATCATATCGGTCATGTATATTGGGCATCATATTGGTTTGCCTCATGGATTCACCATATCGGGTACCCATATAAAGTGGTTTTTGATTATCATATCGTGTGGAAATTAATGATAAAAAAACCTAAACTCAAAACAAGACAAGATGGATACCAAGTTGTTCTTTAACTCGACACAAGGTAAAGAGAGAGTATCAAGTTTCAAAGGATAAAAGCATATCGGGTTCCTAGGGTTTTACTCATATCAGGCAAAGGTAATGCTTGACCCTAGTGTCGTATACAAGGTAATACATAGGGGTATTCCATATCATTCATAGGGTTTGTCTTACAAGGTATGACCTACTTTCATATCGGGTAGACCCCATATCGGTTTGCAAGATCTTCAACCCATATCGGGTTGCAAGAGTCCTCAACCCATATAGGGTTGTCCATCATGATGTCATCATCACCATCCTAAAAATAATTAATTAGTTCAAACCTATGGATAACAGCCCTAATTACATATTGGAACTCATGTCTATATCAATTGATCAAAGGAAATCTGAATTTTGTATTTAATCAACAAATTGAACAACATTGAAGAAGGATAATAGTATTGAAGGGTTTAACTTATATAACTCGCCTCTAAAAGAGATTCCAAGCTTCAAGCTTCAAGTCCACATGTTCCAAGGTTGAAGATGATCCTTCTCCAAGCTCCAAGACATGAGCTTCAAGCTTGTGCATGATATCTTCAATCACCTTGGGCGATATCACCTCACTCGGTTGCTTCAACCTACCTTGGCCGATATCTCTCCTTCTTGGCCGATACCAAGCCTCACCTTTATACTCTCTTCACTATGGGTGACACAAGGAAAGGTGTTGCACAATACAAGAGGAAAGGCACTTGCTAGATATGAAAATCTTGCCAACAAATGAAGGTCAAGGTATTGATTTTTGAGGTTTATAGAAAAGAGTGTCATAGGTGTCATCAACTTAAGGTACTTCATGCCACCTAGCCATGCAAGGTCAACACATACTCTTGCATGCATGCCACTACTATCTTACCATGCAAAAATAAAAGTCCATGGATAATGTAGGGAATAAGGGATGGCTATTTGTCTTCTAGAGCAAGTCTCCTTCCACTAACTTATTATTATATTCAACTCCATCATTTCCAAGACAAAAGAAAATCGATGCTTTATCATTTCCTTGAAGTGCCTTGCCCATCATGGACAAACCAAAGCTTCCACAAATGGATAGGATGCTCTCCCTATGGCTCTATGTCTGATAGGGACTTCCTTCTAAGTCCACATCTCGACATGGCTCATGTACATAGCTTCAACTTATGTATTTTCTTGGTTTCTTTATTTATTAAGAGCACTAACACTTCAAGATGTTTCAAACATATTGTCTCCTCCTTTCTCTTTCCTCTAGATAATACTAGGTAAGAGTAAAAACAATCTAGTGGTGGTAATTTTCACATTAACCCTACATTTTACATATATCACAATTGATTCATCAAGCACTTAGCATTGCTTATGCAAGTTCCTACTTAGACTTAGGCTTTGCACAAGCCACCACTTAGTATCATATTCTTCTTCATGACATTCAAAACACTTAGAATACATTCATCATGTGACATTTGCAACATAACCCCTCATCTTGGGTAAATTGCACTTTTCACTTAGATTATCATATAATGCACACATAGCTTGCATATAAGCTCGAATTTTGAAAATAATACATCACAAAGGCCTTAATTACTTTTTAAAAGATAAAAACAAGTTGTAAGCAACTTACTTAACCAAAACATCTAGGGTTAGGTCATAACCCAGGTTAGGGGAGTTACACCTCCTCTGTCGTGCAAGATGACATGAATGGACATGATTGCGCTGTCAAGAATCACATGCATAGATGTCCACATCTTAGCAGATATACTCGACGATAATATACCTGGAACAGATGTCCTATATCACAAAAAGGGTAGAAGTATAACTAGAGAACACTTTAGAGGGATCTTCTTAAAAAGGGCATGAGTACACAAGAAACTATTTAAAGTGATGTGCGCCACCCTACTCGAAGAGTTTCTACACTCAGATAAGGTGCATGTAGTGTTCAATGACACCATGCATCTAGAAATCCTCTTATATAACAAAGACTACGCGGCCACTGATGTGACTAAGCTTAAAGAAGCGGTGCATAGAAAGGGAACAAGGTTTGTAGTCCTACCCATAAGGAACGTGAAGCACTGGGCCCTGATCGTGGTCGATCTATATGAGCGAAAGATGACAGTGCTCAATTGCTGTGTGGCCGAACTAGATAGTATTGCTCTGATATATAAAAGGAAGGAAGCAAGAGATGCACTAAAGATATCGCTACATATGCAGAAAGTGATACAATCAGCAGATGACATATTCAAGGGCATCTGGAAACTATTTTCTATCTGTAAGAAAGTGACACAAGAAGAAGCTGACACAGGAGATTACACCTTCATCATACTTAGGATGATGGAAGCCATTAACAAAGGCATCCCTTTGGAGGACTTATGTGAGGAAAATCTACACAGGTTGTGTGGTATTTATACATGGAGGCCATCTACAATTGCCGCTTCTTTAGCGACCCGGTGATGCCTTCAGACGCAATACCGCAAAGGCTTCATAAGGAGATCCCTCTACCTGAAAAGGTAACTTGGAGGGAACAACTAAAAACCCTATGGCTCAATCCAACAGAACTAGCCAGGGTTGAAGCATGGAAAGAAGGCTGGAATTTAGACACTGGAGCAGCTGCAACAAGCATACTAGAAAAAGAACCTCAACAGCCTCCGGTGATAGAAGACAAAGCAGAACAACCTTCAGCAAAACAACCAGAAGAAGGAGAAGTGGAAGATTATGATCTGTCAGAAGAAAGACCAGATGGACCGGTGGGGGAGATAATACCCACTTCCAAGGACTTTGATAGATGGAGCTATGTCATCTTATCTTCAAAATCACTAAACATCATAATGAAGTCCTTGAAAGATGATGACTAGCCGACAGAAGCTATTTTTGAAAGAGAAGGGATATGTGTGCTGAAGGACGACCTCTGAGACACGCTCTGAATAGGAGGATACCTATCAATAAACACAATATTAGCCTACTAGGCCCTATTGAGCGACAACATGCCAAACGTACATATGGCATACTTCCTGCTGGTAGATGACATCATAAAAGATAAAAGATCAGGTGAGAAAGAACGCCTTGTGACGTCCCTACCAGAATACATCTTTCTGCCAATTCTTCATGACAATCATTGGACTTTGCTGGTGGTCGACATCATAAAAAGGACTGCAGTATTATATAACAGCTTAGACACAACCTTTGGATTAAACAAAAAGACAAACATGACTACTGCAAAGACCCCAACAAAAGAAAATTTTGTCACATGTGCAGAGGTGATTGTTGGTATGCTGAAAAGTCACGACAAGGGGTATAATCATACAACAGGTAAAGACTTCAAGAAGACACGATTCTGCCACAGGAGCCCTCGGAAGGTGCTTCTGTCAAGTGACTGTGGCTTCTATTGTCTATCCTGGATGACGGCCCTAGCCAACTTGAGTACAAAAGTGGAGGGGATGCAATACGAGCAGTATCATCCGCTGCGAGGAGTGTACGCAAGTATGCTACTCGAGTCCAAGTGGGCCTCCAACACCGACAAACAACAATAAAGAAAGCTTGTTTATATGTCTCACTCAAATTCTAATACCTTGGGTCGGGGTGGAGGATAAGTTTAGGGGAGGGGTTATAAACGGGCTAGAGAAGTACAATTTTGTCACCATTTTACCTCTCAAAGTTTTCAAAAAAATTCATATTTCCACAAACTTTACATGTACATATTTTAGTTCTGCTAAACCTCTCATCCCTTTTTGTCTAAATTTTTTGTGAAGTTACCGTAGAATTTAGAATTTAATCTATCTTCTTGCTAAAAGTTGTAGTACTATCATTTTCCTAGAGAGAAATATACGAGCATCTAATATACATAAAGGTAAAATGAAAAACATAGAAATACTGCTCTATCTCATTCTTGCAATAAGACATTGTGTATGCAATAACCCTAAACTTGTGAAACCCTTGGAAACTAGAGAACTTCACCTAGCCATACCCCTGACCAACCACCCTCACCTGACGATTCCAACCAGAAATTTGTATCTCAGTAGAGAAGGAAACAACTACCCTTTCAAGTGAATGCATCCCCGCTTGGGACTAAAAAAAGAGGCTTGGCTACCCAGAAGACTGCTTAAATCCCTCCCACCCAAGCCAGAAAGGAGGTGTAAAAAGCGAAAAAGAAAAAAAATAATGAGAGTTGTGCCCAAAAGATGCCAAAAGTTTCCATGCGGCTGGTGCATTGCTGCACTCACAAATGCAGATATATCGTATCCGTAAGTGGAAACTTGAAGCCAATCTTACCCACCTCTGATCCAGAATGAAACTCACAAAACCACTTGACTTAAAGTCAGGCACTCAAAAGGGCAACACTATCCTTACGACAGTTGTGGGTGAGGGAGCTCAGGAGAAGAGGAAAACACTTAAAGCCTAAGACCCACCCAAACACATTAGCATAGGGCCAACTGAAAATAAAGAAAGAGTGTGAAAGCTACCCCTCGAGGAGATGTTTTATTAGTATGGTTGGTAACCTAAAGGGAAAGGGTGATACGTTGAGAAGGAGAAACCTTTTACAATTGAAGGCAATGGCAAGAACTAGAAGTTGTGCAACTCTAGATATAAGGGGGAGGAATGATACTTTAAGGGGTGAGAAAGCATACCACGACAGTCTTGATGCAAGAATGAGATAACTCAGTAGTGTTAAGTTTCGCAAAATTTTGTCACACAATTTGCTCCTTCTCTCTATGATTTCGAGCCTACACTTAGCCTGAGGACAGGCTTGATTCTAAGTTTGGGGAAGTTGATAACACTTTGTTTTACTCAATTTTTGTATACATTTTATGCCTTCCTAGCATATCTTTTGCTAACTTTCCCCACTATTTTAGCATCTTATGTCAAATACTTCACTTACACATTCTCCCCTTAATTTCAAGTACGTACCTAGGCCAGGTCACGGTCATCACCTCGACCGTGACCCATTCACCCAGCATGGACCATCTCATAATGGTTGAGGTATCCAAGCTCACCCTAATGCCTTGCGCTCGTGGTCAATTTGCACTCAACCTCTTCAGGACCGCGATCAATATGGGACCGCGACCAACTTAAAGATCGCGACCTCAATTTTTCTAAAGCAAGTTACACCTCGACAGTGGTCCTAACAGAAGGTCACCCAACTGGACCGTGACTGAGGGAGTTGTTAAGCCAACCATGGCCGCGATCCTCACCCAAGAAGGCGACATCGAGACCGTGACTGAGGAAGGGAGTTCAACCGACCTCGACTGAGGAGAGAATGACAACAAAGCCTCGACCGCGATCAAGCTCCAATCATGACCACAATCGCAGTGTAGGCCACGTTTGAGGGGTTAACTCAGTGTAGTGTGCCTATAAATAGGCCACACACCCAACCTATCAAATCATCAGATCATAGATCAGATCTGATAGTTACATGAAGTGTTGCCATTTCCCAGACTCATCTCCATCCACTCATCCAATCAGTCTTGGATCTCCAAAGGCGGAAGTTGAGGAGAGAGAAGATTGAATGCTCCATCTTCTTTGAGAAGAAGACCATCCGCGCCATTGACCTTTTGGATCTAGATCTGAAGAAGTACTGAGTTGTACCACGGTCTTCTCTCTCCATCTTGATATATCGCTTCTATCTCGCTATACTTCCCTCATTACTTCATGGAACTTGATGTATCTATCTTCTTGTAACACTGTTATGTTGCCCGTGAACATGTGTGGCTAAACATCTAAACTTGGGTTGGGAGTAGCCACTAAGGCTCTCCCAACATGTATATTGTCTCTCCATTTTGAATATACATATACTCTTGTCAAGATTATCTCCATGCACCAGTTTTAATGCTTCACTTGTATGCTTAGCTACCATCTTATGATGTTTGATCGTTGATATCTCGAGAGAGTAATATCACTTTTATCTTGTGTTATGGAGTAACATGAATGCATGAGAATGTTGGAATGCTAAAGCTTGAGATCATACGTTCTGTTATGTGGTTTTTGTGTAGTCATCTCGAGAGAGAGGTTACCCCTAGACTTAGATCTATACTTATCTCAAGAGAGAAGGGAATGGACACCATGTTTGATTGATTGTAATCTTGATAGGAGTATACGAGAGGGAGAGATTATGTTGCATGTTGGTGAGAAGTCTTAGTAGTTGAAACATGATCCAAGTTTTCCCCCATATCTTTGTTTTGTTTCCATCTTATTTTGTTATGCTTTGTTCTTCTTATCTTTGTTTTTTTTCTTTAGTCTGAGTACCATCGTCCCGTTGGGAACACCCATTTAACTACCTCTTTATCCAGAGTATATGAGTGTGATACCTTGCGTGCTTAACACCTGCTAACCTTGTCCTTATGGTTCGACCCCGATTACTACATCGGACCCCGTGTAATAGTTGTGGGGGCTTAAGTGTCGGTTACTTTCTTAAAAGTCTGACACCTCTAGATCTGCTCCTTTTTGGGTGTGATATTTAGTCTGGTCAGTGATCTACTCTTAAAACATGGTTCTAAGTAGTTTGGTGATAATATCTATGCTCTAGGATTCATGTTTCATGGTGATCTTAAGTGGATGATATTTCTTGACTAACCCTAATCTTGTACCCAAAATCTTGTTTGTTGATGGAGGTTTTGGAAACATTTGTATTGTTCTAAATATTTGGTTTTCTCTTCTCATGATTATGGTTTTACTTGTTTCTTGATGATGGATGAAATTAAGGTTTTGGATTGGTTTCTCTTCATGAGTTTTACACCTTGATGTTGCAGTTTCATGGTGATGATCAACCTTTAGATCTTATGGTTGAAGAGTTTCTCTCTCTTCACGAGGTCGCCAAGGATGTTGATGTTTTGAGTGGTCGCCAAGGTTTTCTCTTTCTTTAAGTGGTCAATGAGTTTTCACCCTCTTGGGATCGATGAGTTTGTTGATTTAATGGTCGTTTGGGATGGTGATCTTCTCATTGACTGAGGAGGTTTCCAAGCGCTTTTGGTTACTAAGAATGGACCTATGTTTAGTCATTGAACATTGGATTTCTCAGCAACCAATGAAGGGTGTTAAACCCTGGTTTTTCAACAATCACTATTGTGAACGACCTTCAGGGGTCGATGAACATGTGTGGTCTGGTTTTTAGCGATCAAAGAAGATGGTATGTCCATGTGTTTTTAGCGATCAATGAGAATGGGTTGACCTAAGTTTTCAACTTCCTATGGTGTGTATGATCTTATGTGACCGATGATAATTTCTAGTCTATATGGATTACCATGCTTTGACGAAATTGATGTTGTTGTTGTTGACCTAATGTGCTTTCAAGAATGTTGGATATGGTGGTAGTTAGGGTTTACTTCTCCTTGTTGTTTGAAACCCTAATTCGGACTTGTTTAAACCTAATCCTAAATTGCAAGTACATAATGAAGTTGCTTAGCTTGGTTGAGTAATAAACATGATGATAACATATTTATCTCTCTCTCTTCTGATATGGCGACCCTAATTTGTTTTTGAATGAGCATCATAGCTAATGATTGATTTTGGTATTACTTATGTGACACTTGTATGGTGGGAATGATGAGCCTTGATGAGGCTTGGAGAGATTATGATGATTTTGTAGGAAACCATGTGAATGGTCTTTTGACCCTAGAAGTGGCTTTGTGTAAGTCATTGGAATAGTAACATGTGATGATATGACAAGTTTATACATTATATGTTTTATATCTTCAGAAGTTGTAATCTACCTTATATGTTGTTGAATCCTTATAAGGTTTTGCTTGTAACTTGATTGATGCAGTTAAAAGATACCCAATTGGCTTAACTGATCGAGAGGAACCCTAATCATGTAGTTTTCCTGGCCATAGATCCATCCCAGTGTCAGAACTTGCTGGATGGTGAAATGAGTTTTCCCAAGGGAAACTCGGAATACATACTGTTGAGTATGCGGGGTGCTTGGAGAGAACATACTTGGCATTCATATCCCAAGGTGTTTTGAGAGAAGATGTGGCCGTGTCTCGGTGTTATATATGTGATATGTGAGGATGACAGTGAGAATAGTTGTGGTTGTGCATCAGATGATACATGTGTGTGTAACTTGGTTTCTAGATTTGTGACATGTATCAAGGTGGACTAAGTGTTTTGAACGAGATTATATGTCACTGGTGGCAGTTGACCAATATGTGATTATAGTGCTGACTCGTATTGACCGAGTAGGAGAAGATCTTGGATTCCAACTCTTCCTAGATCGTGTATGGCACTGATTTTGAATTAGTAGTGGTTAGTTGGATTTGAGTGGTATGATTCAAATCCTCAAAAGACGTAATACAAGCATGTAGTGTAATTTCTTTAGGGTTAAACACAACTCACATTGGATGTTTACCTTGTTTTGTTTCTTATACAGCTTAGTTGTCATAACATGAGGTAAGAGAAATCAATCGTTATACATGTTCTTCATATTCCTTCTTATCATGTTGCTATGCTTATCTGTTGTACCTGCTCAATCTGCTTAACCTGTGTAATTAATTTAAATAATTCATTTAGATGAATATGCTCATCTTGTTTTATAATAATATATCATGTTGAGTATTAACCGTTAGTTGAGAGTTATATCTCTCGTCGGGACATGAATCTTTCCCTCATGGTTCACAACATCTTTTTAGGTGGTTGTCAAGGATGTGGGCGGGATCGTGTTGATGAGGAAGAGAAGCTTGGAAATTAGTATACAGGAGAAGGTTGGATGTTTCTAGTGTTATAATAGAGTCCTATGTGTCATTCTTGTACTCTTAGGTTCAGGAATGGTTGTGTTTTGTAGATGGTCTGTACACCGATACATGGTTTTGGTAGTACGCATGTGTTGTGTTGTGGCTTTTATATATGTGAACATATATCTTTTTTGTAACAGGTGTGTGGCAGATGTCCAAGTGAACATATGTAGATAGGTGATATCGTATGTGATATGGTACAGTTTGTGGATCTTGATGTAATATGTTTCCGCTTGAGATGGTTATATGAGATCAATTTTAATTTACCGACTTTCATGGTAATGTGCTTGTTTAGCTGTTGATCGTGCTTTTTTTTAAGTTATCTTGTTTGTGTGGTGTTGGGGCGTCATAGAGAGTCATGTTTATTCTAATTTCTAAAATCCACCTTCAATTTCTCAAATGCTTCTTTAGTAGATTTCTCCTTGTCAGATGTGTCTTCCTTTGGTGGAGGTAGATCTGTCAGATGTTCTAGTTTTCCTGAGGAGTGTGCGTAGATTCTAAAACAAGTGTGCCCATAGGACATAGTTGGAGCCATGACATTTTACAATAGTTATAGACTTGGGGTGTGTTTTGGACATCCCAATAGTGGAAGAAGATGACCCAATAATGTACCAATATAAGGTATAATGGAGCAACAAAGGAAGAGTATAAATAGGAGTAGACAGCCATTGACACGTCATGGCAGGAAGTGACACATCATGCCACTTGCAGTATAATAGAACTAAAAGTTTCATACATGTCGTGTCAAAGGTCAATACGCTATGTCAATTGCGGAAGATTTCAACAATAAGATATTCACCATAGCAACGGGTGACGACACACCGTGTAGGTAAGGCACACTTGTATGTGACGGAAAATTAGAGATTTTGCCTAGAAAAAAATCCAGGATAGATGATGAACCTTATGGATCACCAAGGGAAATAGATATATGTTGGAGGGATCCAATCATATCTAATAATATGTTGATAAAGACCTATAGAAAGTGGTCATAGATGACCATAAAAGGATGTCATACAACTTTTCAAACAACTAATCTTTAGGGCATAAGACCGACGGAAGTCTGTAGGAAGTCTTCTTAGATCCTTTTGTTGGGAAGAGAATAGGGCTAGAGAGGAGACTAGATCTCCCTTGGTGTGATCAACAACGGTAGAGAAGAAAGAAGATGATGAGTGGAGATGGGGGAAGAGACCGGCAATGTGATGCCCAATCACGCTAAATGAGATTACTCAAAAACACGTGATCAACTATTAATCAACCACATATCTGGAAAAGAGGATAAATTGAAATATATTTGAACATTACCATTATGTGTATAAACATTACATAAAGGTCCAACAACTTGCATATCAACTCATACCATATCAGGTATTCACATGTTTGTTCAATGTCTATCTGCCACAACCTGTATACAAAAGATATTGTTCCACATATACATGCCATATACAAACGTTGACACACTGCCAAAAACTCAAGTTGATGTACATATCATTTACAAAAAACATCCCTTGCCTGGACCTGAGAGTACATGGATGACTCTAGGACCTACTAACAACTAGCCAACCTTCAACTTCAACTACTCTCCAAACTTCTCTTCCTTACCATTATGATCCTGACGACGTTGATGACGATCACATAAAAAGATGTGGTGACCCACAAGAGTAAGACTCATGTCCCAGTGAGAGATATAACTCTCAATAACGGTTATTTATTACAACAGATTATGATATATAAAACAAGTTAAGCAGATTAAGAAAGTTAACTGACAATCATAGCAACAGGCATGATTAACACACACACACTATATATATATATATATATATAAAGGAACAAATAAAACTAATATTTACTAAGCAGTTAACAACTCCTATTGCATCATCTAACAACTAGAATCATAGGAAACAAAGAAAGAGTTAACAACCAATGTGAATAATGTTTAACCCGAAGGAAATGTACTACACGTTTGGATTACATCTTTTATAAAGCACTGAGGAGTTTGAGGTATACCACTCAAACTAAAACTGACCACTACTAAGTTGAAATCAGTTTTGTACAAGATCTAGGAGATCCAGAATCCTAAGATCCCATCCCCTCTCGGTCAGTACGAGTCTGCCATAGTGACATATAAGTCAAGCTGCAAAATAACCTAGTCTACCCTTGGTATATAGGTCACAACACTAATGATCCAGGATATACACAACCCTATCATCTGAGGCACAACCACAACTATCCTCAATCACATCACATATATTGAATTATAATCATTTGAGATATGAACTCGACCGTTCTCCTATCGAGGTATGACCACAACCATCCTAAAAAACATACATACACTCAACAGTATACAACTCTGACTTCCATTATAGGAATACTCATTTCACCATCCAGTAAGTCCTGACACTGGAATGGATCTACAACATAGGGAACTACGTGATTAGGGTTTTACTTGATTAGTTAATGCCAATTAGGGGAGTTGAGGCTGCATCAATCAAGTTATATATAAACTCTATAAGAGTTCTACAAAAACATGGGTAGATTGCAATTTCAGAAGATATAAAATGTATGAGACATAATTCTTATCACATCATCACAAGATACTAATCCATGTCACATTATGAAGAAGATCACACCTCCATAAGAGCTCAACCATGCCCAAGGGTCATTAAGACCATCACATTATTCCTGCAACAACATCATTATCCTTCCATGCCTTATTAAGGCTTATCAATCATCACCATACATGTGACATATAAGTTTGACATAATATTGCATTTAGGGCTTATGATGTTCATATGGAAAATAACAGGGTTACTGGTGACCGGACCACACCCTCTCATGCCTCGAGAGTTTACCATGTCAGCTTCGCCCAGGGTGGGTTCTCTCAGTCATAAAAAAAAACATAACAGTGTTACAACAACATTGAGGGAAAGAGAGAATATCCTCATTATACTAATCACATAAGCAAGCTAAGTATTATTAATCATCATCACCTATTAGCATTAGTGTTAGGTTCAACGAGATGAGTTGATTTAATTATACAAAACAACACTCAAGGATAAACCCTAATTCATAACATTATCATAGGATTATGAATGTATAAGGTTAAACATCACCATCTGGTTTCATACAACCCAACTCATAACCCATACTCATAGGATCAAAAAACTCATTGTTCATAAATTAGGAAAACACATCAACCACCTAGGTTAGGAATTCTCATCGACCACATAGGTTAGGAACCTTGGAGACTGCTAGGGTTAGAATTCTCAGCACCACTAGTGTTACTAAATATAGAGACCACTTAGGTCAGAAAAGTTGGCGACCACTAGGGTTACAAAACATTAGCGACCGTCAAAGTACAAAAACTTAACGACCATAGTGGGTTCAAATCTTGGCAACCACTATAGCTCAAATCTCATCGACCACATAAGGGTTCAAAACTTAGAGACCCTCATGTCCAAAATCTCATCGACCACTTGAGATACATAATCTTTGGCGACTGGATAAGAGCAAAATCTCATCGACCACTTGAGATGCACAATCTTTGGCGACCGCATAAGTGCAACATGTCATCGACCACATAAGATACAAAAACTGATCTACCACATAAGGTACAAAACTTGGTGACCATCAAGATAAAAAATCTTGGCGACCACTCACAATGTCAATATCTTAGCGACCATAGAGAGTTCAAATCTTGGCGACCATGAAGAGACCAAAAATATCGTGAGTCCAAAACATGTTAGTTACCACCAATAAGAATCCTAAAGGCCATCAAGTTGCATCATAAGGAGGAAGATCATTTCAAAACCCTAATTAGCAACCATCATTAGAGAGAGAAAAAGCCATCATTTCCACAAGCATGCAAGGACCAAAAACTCTCCTCACTAAAGAAGGTCTGCGCATAAGTTTTAGGATTCATCTAAGAAGGTACTTGATGCACTCAGTAATTGTTGTTCTCACAGGTTGTTTATTGTGAATTTTTGTGCACTTATTTCTCATTTTGATATCTTTTGTGCATTATTTATCTTCATCATCATGTGATGATTAATTGCAACAAATAGATGTATTTTTAATGTTCCTGATGGATTCATTATTATTTGGGATCTATGTTTTTTTTTGGAATTTCATGTGAATCTACAAGAAACTGCACAGCTTGGTACTACCGACCTACAAGTCAGTGGTACCGACACTTGAACAGAAGAAACAAGTGAAATCATGAAAACTCGATAGTACTAACGAAGAAGTCAGTACTATCGACAACCTTACATAGAGGACTCAAAAATCTTGAGAAATCTTGGTACTACAAACATCAACTCGGTAGTACCGATAGGCTCACAGAGGTCTGTGACTTATTGAGGGTGTCGATAGTACTCATACCTAGTCTGTAGTACCGACTTAGCGGGATCAAGCAAGATTAAAAATCATAGTTAATCTGACGATTGGGAATTAATGACGCCCTAAGTTGTGTCTATGAATTAGGGGGAGTTCGGACAAACCTAATTGTCATGTCCTATTCAGTTGTATGATAGAGGAGAGCGGAGAAGAGAGAAAGGAGAGGAGAAAGCAACATTCTGAGCGGTTCATGCACTTTCGATGGCCCGATTTGCAGTCAGAAGACGACAAATCACCGCATTCGTCGGTAGGAACCATCCATATCATCTTTCTCTAGTTTTTTTCCTTGTTCTTGATGTTTTCATCATTTATTTCTTCCTTTTCTATGTGTAAAATCAGTGAAATCATGTGGGGATAATCCCCTTGTTCTTTAGGATCCCAGAGTAGCCCCATTTTGCATTGTAATTGACAATTATGATTTAATATACATGTTCCTCTTAATTTCTGGACATAAATCTATGGGAGCATCACGAATTATCTATGCTTGATCATCATAGGTAGTTCGTTAGACCATGAATTGATTCGAGAGAGGGAATAAGGGTTGGAAAACTCATAGATTTACATATTTTATATCGCACCTTAAGAAAGGGCTTACAAATGTGAAGAGAATAGCCCAGTGATTTTGGTAAAACACCTAACTAATAATATAGTTTCTATGAGAGTGGGATTGGTATTAGAGTAGGTAGTGAATTACGTTGTGAGAGTGGGTAATTCTTGATATAGGTCTCTTTGTCCAGAGTTAGGAGAGATTAATATTAATGAAATGATGTTAATTGCAATGTGAGCCGTGGTGAAACCACAATCCTAAGGAATTTATTCCACTTTTGATCACAAATAGTAATCTTAGTTTTAATTCTTGAAAATTAGTTATTAATTCACCCAAATCACTCTTTTTCTTAGGACTAGCTGATTAGGTCATTGTTCGTAGTAGTTTCCGGGTACACATTTTTCCTGTGTTCAATATGTGGGCCACTTTATGCCTGTATCACATTTATACATGCACTTGCATTTTTTACATGTAGTTTATGCGCATCAGTAAACTACTCAAGAATCACCATACAAACACAAACCGTAGGTAAATATATCATCTTTCTACTTGGAACAACATTTTTGGGCAACATCATGTGCATGCAAGGTAAGAGTAAAAAATAATCATGAAGAAAGTTATATAACTCATTTTAGAGAAGATGAAGAAGCTCCAAATAGCAAGGTATCTTGAAGGAAAGAGAGAAGAAACCATATATTGAGCACTTCACTCAGCCAAGCTAGCTCCTCCTCCAAGAAAGGAAGCAAACCCTAGGTCAAGGAAGCAAGAAAGGGATGTTCTTCAACCTTTAAAACAAACTCCACCTCCGAACACCATGGATCCGACGAAGAAGAAGAGATGATAAAGTAGGACAACAAGGAAAACGAACGTAAAGAGAGAGATATTACTTACCAAGACCAAGGAACAAAGCAAAGAAGATTCACAAGCACAAGGAGAGTGTAGATTCGAACCCTAGATGCACATGAAAGGTAGATCAGCCAAGCTCCTTCAACCTTGAGCTCATTCTTCACCACCAAGAAAGGGGGGACAAGCTCCAGCAACAAGGAAGAAAGGGGAGAAAGCTAGGTGTGTAAAGAGCTTGTTTTCATGCAAGGAAAGAGACATGCATATATAGGGTTCAAGGTGAAAGAAGGAAAGGAGAGGTGTCCAACCATGCATGCCATGTGTCCAAGGTCCACACGTCTTGCCCATGCAAGCACCTCACTCATGCAACCAAGTTGATCATGTTGACCATAAAACCATCAATCACAACAGGAAAACTCAGCAATCAAGGTCATCAGAAAACCTAGCGACCGCATGGGATTCTCAACGACCAAGCTAGTCAGAAAAGCAAATGACTGTCAACCCTAGAAACGTTGGCGACCAAGAGAGATACAAAATCTGATCGACCGCCAACCCTAGATGGCTTGCAAGAGATCTTGGAGACCTACAACCCTAGATACGTAATCCTTGGTGACTGCCAACACTAGGTGGTTCAACTCCTAAGGTCAACTGCATGAGTTTGGGCATCCATGAGAGCAAACCCTAATCATAATCATGGCTAGTTGCCACCACTCAAGTCCAATGTATAACAAGGTGCCCAAAGCACAAATACATCAAACATGGTATGAAAACATGTGAGGCACAACAAGCATGTAACAAATTGCAAGAAAAACCATAGATGTGACTATTACTCACATCTATTTTGGGCTTTTGTGACAAATTGCAAGAAAAACCATAGTTGTAATATTTATACTAAGTGAAAAGGAAAATTAAATTAAAGGTAAGATTACAACTAAAGATAAATATATATCTCAATAATGTCTTTATTATTGAGTACATTATCTCATATATTGTTACTATGGCATTATATTATGTGTTTTCGGAACATTATAAATAGAATTATGCTCAAATAAAACTTATGCCAATTTAAATAGAAATCAAAATATATGTTATGTGTAATGTAAAACATGTAAATTTTATGTAGATTTCATCTTGTAAAAGGACCATATATTGTTGAGCACAAACCTTAGAAAACCATTAATTACACTGAAAGGAACCATTCAGATCAAATATGTACTAAACATGGTTAGAGATAAATTTTCAAAATTGAGTTACTGACAAATAAATCGACTGAAGGGTTGTCCGTTAAACTTTTAGTTCAAACCATAGAGGTCCATTGAGAAGTTAAGACACTGAATCCTTCTTAGTTATAGATAACCAAGACTAGAACCCAGAGTTGCATTTTATAATGATTACAAGATACAACATGTACATAGTGCATAACATATAATAATTGAACCACTCAATACTATTCTTTTTTTAACTCTAATAAAACTCTAAAACATGTCTAACATAATATTGATGCGAACTTAAATTATTGAAATTTTCCAATATAGGATAATATATAATTGAACTTAGTCACTTACTGGTCTAATACGACATAATCCAATCAAAATTTAGTGTTCCAAGACAAATTTAGGTTTCAGAGATCAAGCATATATATGTATGTATGTATGTATGTATGTATGTATGTATGTATGTATGTATGTATGTATGTATGTATGTATGTATGTATATATATATATATATATATATATATGAGCATACACTGGCTGCATGCACGGGTACAGTAATTTGGCTACCTATGCCTCCGCGTTTTTTGATTTTTCATCTTATTTACCAATTTTGCCATCGCGTTCTTTAGACCTCTTTTCGCCGCGTAGATGGGTGTTCCCGCTTGGTCGCAAGCTGATCTTCCTCCTGTGTTACTTCTGCCGATTTTAGGTGCTCCTCCTCCGTTGCTCCCTTCTCTCCTCTGGTGTTCCCTCTTTCTCTCTACCGCACTCGAGGCGAGTTGGGGGCATATCCACAGCCGTGGACCTAGTGACGACATCCCACGCTGAGATTAGAGGTTTGGTTTATAGAATCTTCAATCCAAGAGAGAAGAGTAGCGGTGGCACTAGGCGAATAAGGTAATCCTCTTATTCGTTGATGATCTGGTGTCAAACATTGCTTCCAACCTTAGCAATCTCCCAACTACCCACTGTAAAGAGGTCCATTTGATCTGTACCATCGTCGCCTGGGCTCCGTTTGCCCCAAATCGTCGTTCAACTTGGGTGAATATGTCACTTGTTGCTGGCTAGTTGAGTAAACAATTACACAACTCCTCCTTTTCAATGTTTCTAACTGAACAACTCTCCCTCATACTCATCCGTTCTTGTTTCCTTCCTCCCGACTTCTTGCTTTCACATCATCTGCCGACACTTCCTTACACTTTCCTGCTACGCGGGTGGTAGACCATTGCTTTTGTGTGTCTGATGAGGTCAGTAGTCACCAGTTGTCCACACGACCAAGCCCCAGTCCAGGACTTCTAGGGCTTTAAACCTAGTGCTTAGCCAGCTTGTGCAACCTTATCTCTCTCTCTACTTGGGAACTTGATGTCCAATGTAGTTCCTCTACTTTTATATTTTAATGATACAATGCACATACTTCAGAACTTCACATTACCTCCTTAAGAATTCTCTACCACAATACGGTGATTTCTATTGCTGTCTATGTGTCCTATTATAATGCACTGCTTTCATTTACAAAATGTGTGTCTCCATTTCAGTTTTCTGCCTTGGTTTTATTGTATGTGTGTTCTCATTGCAGTACTTTTTTTTCTGTTTACTCTTTGTGTGGTTCTATCACATTACACTATTTCGATTACTGTCTCTGTGTCCTATTACAATGAACTATTTTCATTTACATAATGTGTGTATCCATTATAGTTTGCTGCCTTGGTTTTACTCAAGGCTTATCTGCATTACAGTTTGCTCCCTTGGTTTTACTCAAGGCTTGTCTGCATTACAGTTTGCTGCCTTGGTTTACTGAAAGTGTGCCACCCTCACCTTTTATGTAGGTTTTTGTTTGTGAGACTGTTACTGTTATGGATCCCATACTTGATATTGATGCTAGCAATGCTATAACTGACTATGGTGATAATCTGCATTCTTCTTCATCTGTTGACTGTGAGGTCCTTTTTGTAGCTGATATCCCTAGGATTGGACTTAGTTTTGGAAGTTTAGATGATGGTATAGCTTTTTATTGTAGATATGCTGGTTTGATTGGTTTTAATGTAAGGAGAGATGGTAATCGTTATCAAGGCCGTACTAAGGTTTTGATGGCAAAAGATTTGGTTTGTGATAAATAAGGAGAAAATAGGTGTTCTAAGAGATCTAGTGGTCTATTGAGTCCTATTTGCAATGATGTTGGTGATCTACATGAGAAGCTTTCCAAGAAATATAAACGTTCAATGAAAAGGTGTGGGTGCAAAGCCATGATCCGACTGACATTGGACACGTCCTCCTCCATATGGGTTGTTAGTGCATTTTTTGAGGATCATAATCATTATCTTGTTGATATCGCTCACTTGCGCTATTTGAAGTGTAATTCATCACTTGACCAGAGTAAAAAAGACATGATTTCTTCTATGAGTCAAGCCAATATACCTGTATCTAAGCAGCTTGCATTAATAGCATCTGAGTATGGTGGTTGTGACAAGTTGACATTTACAAGTAGACAAGATCATGGACACCTCAGTTGGAAGAGAAAAGAGTCTGCTGATCATGATGTGGATATGGTTTTGGATCGTTTTGCAAACTTCAAAGTCTTAGATTCTAAATTCTTTTATGAGTATCAAAAAGATTCTGATGGTTGTTTGATGCACTTGTTTTGGTATGATCCGATCTCTGTTGATGACTGCATTGTTTGGTGATGCGATCGTATTTGATACCACTTATCGTACCAATAAGTATTCCATAGTTTTTGGCATGTTTGGTGGTGTGAATCACCATCGCAAGATAGTGTTATTTGCCTCAGCCTTGTTGGAAGATGAGAAGTACGATTCTTTTATATGGGTTTTCAAACAATATTTACTGTGTTTTGGCAAAGAGCCTATCTCCATCATTACTGATCAAGACCCAGCAATGACTGTTGCTATTATTACTATTTTTCCAGCTTGTAAGCATCGTTTATGTAGCTGGCACATTCTACAGAAACTCCCATCTAAGCTTGGTGGAGTTCCTAACAAGGATCAAATCATTAGTGCGTTGAATGATTGTGTTTGGAATATAGATGATATAGACAATTTTGAAGAGAAATGGAGTTTTGTAGTTGAAGAGAATGGCTTATTGTTCATTAGTTGGTTGTGTGATGTGTATGCTATGCGGTGCCAGTGGGTGCCATGTTTTATGCAGGATTCCTTCTTTGTTGGCATGAAGACAACGCAAAGAAGTGAGAGTCTTAATGCATTCATTAGAAGCCATGTCAACATCAAGAAAACTCTCTTTGAACTTGTTTGTAGCTTGGAGATTGCTTATTCTCATGTGTGGGAGATAGAAAACTTCAAGGATTTTGATGACAAGTACAACAATCTACTTTTGGCTTCATTGTGGCCTTTGGAGGAGCAAATGAGAGGTATATACACAAAGTCTATTTTCAAGATCTTTCAATCTGAAGTTCATCAAATTATGGTGTATAACATGAAAGAAACTTCTGATGAAGGTGTGTTTGAGGTCTATCATGTTGATGGTTCTAGTTGTCCTTGTGTTTTGAAAAAAGATTCATCTACGGATATGTTATCTTGTAATTGTTTCACGTTAGAATGTAAAGGAATTCCATGTAGGCACATTATTGCTTATCTAAAGAGTCGTGATTTTTGTACTTTTCCTAAGCCATATATATTAATGAGGTGGAGCAAAGGATATAGAGATCACCCTTTATTTTTTAGCAAATCATCTGTGCATTCGTCCACAAGGTGGACACTTCAGCTTGTTTCTGCTTGTAATTTAGTTGTCAACATGGCTTGTAGGAACAATGCCATAGACCTTTGTCATGAAAAGCTTATTGCTTTGCAAAAGGAGCTGTCGGAATTGGATATTGCTGATGTTGGTATAACTGGTTCTAATACAGCTTCTTCTTCTGCTGTCAATGTCCATATTCTTAGTATTTGCAAAATGAAAGGCAGACCTAGAGCGACTGATGTGCGGTATAAATTTGGAGTTGAAATTTCCCAGTCTAAATCAAGGCAGTGTAAGAATTGCTTACAATACGACGTCAATCATGATAGCAGAAACTGTCCTTTAAAGAAATAGGTGTGTATGTTACCTATTTTGCAAATAAATATTGTAAATCTATAACATTGTCATTCTGTTTTGGAAGTTGACTATATAAGCAAGAACTGAGTAGGGCTTCTATTTGTATATGTGTAGGAACTGAGTAGGGTTTCTATTTTGGAAGTTGACAAGGTCTTCATACTGAAGAAGTTGCTGCTATGGTGGATTTGAAATTCTTCTACTGCTTTTGGACTTGATGCTACTGCTGTATTTGTACTGGTCCTTCTGGATTTGTAATGGAATTGTTGGATTTCTAATGGTGCTTCTGTATTTGTACTGGTGCTTCTGGATTTGTAATGGTCCTTTCTAGATTTGTACTGGTGCTTTTGGATTTGAAATATAATGTAACCGTGTTGAGTGAGAC
Source organism: Alisma plantago-aquatica (assembly GCA_963693085.1). Classification (NCBI taxonomy): domain Eukaryota; kingdom Viridiplantae; phylum Streptophyta; class Magnoliopsida; order Alismatales; family Alismataceae; genus Alisma; species Alisma plantago-aquatica. The sequence goes on along the minus strand of OY856414.1, from coordinate 12,098,602 downwards.
TTATATACTTCTTCAATTTTATAATGGCATATGTGCCCTGGGTTCTTATGTGCTTGACTTATATACTTCTTCAATTTTATAATGGCATATGTGCCCTGGGTCCTTATGTGCTTGACTTATATACTTCTTCCTTTTATTTGTGTTTGTATCAAATTCAACTGTGTTGGACGGCCTGCTACATTTGTAATGTTCTGCTGGATTTGTAATGGAGTTGTTGGATTCGTAATGGTGTTGTTGGGTTTGTAATTGTGTTGTTGGGTTTGTAATAAAACTGCTGGATTCGTAATGGTGTTGTTGGGTTTGTAATAAAACTGCTGGATTCATAATGGTGTTGTTGGGTTTGTAATTGTGTTGTTGGATTTGTAATAAAACTATTGGATTCATAATGATGTTTTTGGGTTTGTATTTGTGTTGTTGGATTTGTAATAAACTGCTGGATTTGTAAGGGTGTTGTTGGGTTTGTAATTGTGTTGTTGGGTTTGCAATGGAGTTTTTGGATTCGTAATGGTGTTGTTGGGTTTGTAATTGTGTTTTTGGATTTGTAATAAAACTACTGGATTCGTAATGGTGTTGTTGGGTTTGTAATTGTGTTGTTGGGTTTGCAATGGAGTTGTTGGATTCGTAATGGTGTTGTTGGGTTTGTAATTGTGTTGTTGGATTTGTAATAAAACTGCTAGATTCATGTGTACCTGAACGGATGGGTTAGCTCTTCCTGGAAGATCTATAATGACTTGAGGCCTCAAAACATAATGAAAATCTATAAGAAAATCTCATTCAGTCTAAATGCACAAACGCCAGTGTTGGTGTATCCTCAGCATTAAATGTTTGAATTTGGTAACCCATGTTATACCGGCAAGTCTTTTTAACAAAAAACTGAGTCCACTGTTCGAGGAACAAAACTAAAATAGATGAATATATAGTAGGAGAAATAGTAGTGATTTGCAAATTGAGATTGTTAACATATGTCTGATGATTAAGTTTTATTGCATTAACATATAGACTAGTCAATTTTTTTTATATAGATCATTCAGATGATCATATGTAGAACTGCCATCTAAAGAACTGCTATTACTACCAAGATCGGCATTTTAGAGGACAAAAAGGATTAACAAGCTTAGGAGAGATGACCGACTTGATCATAGGCAAAGGATGACAGATACTATATTACATAAAGAAAAGAAATGATAGTCGTACATGCACCCATCTGTACTCAAAATTTTTGGATCCCACTACAAGAATTTGTAGAATTTTTGGATCGAAGTCAAAAATCCTTTTCCTGACAGGAATAAAGTCAAACACCAGAATCTACAGCTGAAACTCAGATGATTACCAAAGTAACAGGTTCAATAGATTCATATGTACATCAGATGATTACAAAAAACTAAGGTTCTACTAGAAGACTAACGAGTTCCTATCTTCTTGTACAGAAGGAAGCTGAAACTCATATGATTACCAAAGTAACATGATCAATAGATTCATATGTACATCAGATGATTACAGAAAACTAAGGTTCTTGTAGAAGACAACTAAGTTCCTATCTTCTTGAAGCTAAAAATCATATGATTACATAAGCTGCTGCTGAACTTTGGTCAAATCACAGTTAGTTTCATATGTACATCAAACATCACAAAAAAGATCATTTTTGCTCTTCCCCTTTGACTCTTGAATGTCTTCACTACTGCCCTTTGACACTTTCATTTCTTCAATTCTCCCCTTTGACTCTTGCATGTCTTCACTACTTCCCTTTGACACTTTCATTTCTTCAATATTCCCCACTGACTCTTGCATTTATTCAATGCTCTTTAATTTCCCAAATGTCATCATCTTGTGAAATATATCACCTCGTATTGTCGGCATGTCTTCATTTGTAAAGGTCATACTATGTCCATTAACTAAGCATTCCAAATATTTCATAACAAACACGCCACAATCCACCTCATTTTCTGCCTGTTGTGGGCAGTCAACATATTCAACTTCCCATTTAGACATTTGACTCCCTCTATCAGACAGTCCTCTTAAGTATTCCAATAGCCATCCAACCTAAAACAAAATAACATATCTATGTCATAAAATGTATTTACTTTACAATCTTGTGGATAATTTTCTTCAAAAAATGCTTGATACTTACCCATCTTTGCACCTCTCTCTTGTAAGATGAGTTTCTAGAAAGAGAGTTAAATGCCCTGAATTTCCGTTGTATGAAATTAGCTTCCAGCAGATGCCAGTGCGTGTCATTGTTCAGAATAGTGAACAATGAATCCATCTTATCAAAAGCACTTGGTCTGATGTTGAACAAACTTAGTAGTTCACTTATTATGTCCAATGTAATGCTCTGCACACCGATGTGTATTTTTTGCTGCAAGAAACACAAATTTACATCAGTACATAATTTACACAAGCAATGCCATTAGTCTGTAAATTTACATTAGTACATAAACTATGCTTGTAATTCATTCTTACCGGGACATATGTTTTCAAGCAATGCCATTTGATTTCTTTCTTTCTTTTCTTACTTGAAGTTGCCTTGAGCATGTCCACAAAGCTTTCAATCACTTGTTCATTATAACTGAACATTAGTACATAATTTAAATGGAAACTTTGTATCTGTATTAGATCTTGAGGTGTCAACGTTACAGGAGATTCGATCATTTAGTTCTTGAAAAGCAGCCTTGATAGTTGTTTTCATGTGCACCATGTTTCATTTCCAAAATGCCATTCCCTTCTTGACCTATAAATAAAATTTAGTCCAATATATTAAATAAGGTTGAGTATATGTATGTATCACATAATTCTTCTCTTGTGTTCTCTTACACTTCATCGATGTTTTCCTTGAAGTTCTTTACTTCTTCTTTCCACTGATCACCCTTGAAGTGTTCATATCCAATGAAGTTTGCATTCCTTTCCTGTATATATGTTAGATTACAAGGATTATAAATATTTGTTTGCACTTCCTATAAAACAAGGAAAGATGAATTTAGCTTACCATTGGATCCCTTTTAATCTTTACATTTTCTTCAATGCTTCCAAGTTTTGAATTTAGTTTCTTTTTCTTCTTGGAAAACATCTTCATTTCCTTTTTTTCTGGTGCAGGTTTTTCTTGTTTCCCTGATACTGGAGCTTCTTTTATTGATGGAGGTGTATGTTCTGCAGAGATGAAATGCAGTGGAGTGTACTGTGGTGATTCCTCTACAGAGCTGAATTGTCTCTTAAAATTTTTGTTCTCTTCCTCCAATTCATGAACCGTTACTTTCAACTTCTTATTTTCCTCCATTACCTTAGCAAAACTTGTGAGAGCATTCATTGAGCACATATCCTTGTGCTTTGCTAGATCATCCTCAAGACACTTGACTCCATATACCAAGTTATCATATCTTATGTCAGGCTCTTCATCTAACTATTTTCTTTTTCCTTTGACTCCACATTGGTCCTCCCTTGGTGCATACACTTGGACTTGAAGTGTGGGAACTTTTTTCCATGTGATGTAAAATGGGATATCTTTTAACTCTTTGATCACTTCCCAGTCACCACTGCGGTCCACCTTCATCTTTTTTAGAACATGTATGGACTGTAACAGAGACAATGTTTCAGTAATACAAACAGAGTTTATGTAATGAAGACAAAGCTTATGTAATTTGAAACATGAAAACTGTAACAGAGACAATGTTTCGGCAATACAAGAACGTAGTTTGTAATGAAGACAGAGGTTATGTAATTGTAAACATGAAGATTGTAACAGAGACAATGGTTCAGTAATACAAGAACGTAGTTTGTAATGAAGATAGAGGTTCAGTAATATAAGAACATAGTTTGTAATGGATACAGAGGTTATGTAATATGAACTTTGTACCTCATCTTTTCCTATTGCTGACAGTTCTTTTGTCCTATTCACTGGAGCTTCCCATTTCTTAATCCTCAGTTTTGCATTCTTGTATTTGGGTTTGGCAATGTTTGTCATCTCCAGTGCCCAAACCTACACTCAATCTTTTATAGTTAGTACATTTTCAATTTGATTGTCTTACTTACGAAGGAAAAACTAAAAAGTAAATATGGTTTTCATACTTACATATAAGCACACCATACAACCGGTGGCATAAAGGGTCTTCTTCGTCGTCATTTCACCTGATTTCCTTGTCCTAATCTGTCCTTTCATGAACTCTATCCGCTGGAAAATTTGCTTGTGTACCAGCTTTGCCCAATTTAGGGATGGAGTTGTTGTCGCATCATTGAGATACTGCAAGATATACAGCGGTGCATTGTACCCTGTGTCTGGTACAAGGAATGTGACCATGAGGTACAACATCCAACACCTACACATATTTTGGCAATCAAGCTCAGTATCACCAGTCATCATTCTTTGCCATGTCTTGGCAAGGTTTTCCTTGTGAAGCAGCTCAAGTCCTTCATCCTTTTCTCCTGAAATGCCTACTTCCTCTCTTCCTTGTTTGTCATCTTGGAAAACTTTTCCTCCCCAAACATCTCCTCCCCAACCTTCCTAACTACCTATGAGTTCTTGATTGGCACTATATCAATGCACACATATGGTATTCCTAGCATGACACCAACATCTTGTACTGTCATACTCACTGTTAAACCCTTCTCCAATTCAAACTCATCACCACCAACATATTTATCAATTATGTCCTGTAAAACTCCAGTCTCAGCTTTTAGTTGTGGCATATTGATTAAGTTGGCAAATGATGTACTCTTCATCATTTTAAGCTGATTCTCACTAAAAATCAATCCATTCCTAATTTGTATATATCCATTGATGTAACACCGATGATTTAAAAATTGAATATCTGCATTTGTATTACAAAAGCTTCATTTAGGGTAATGGAGACAGAGTTTATGTAATTCTAAACATGAAAACTGTAACAGAGGCAATGTTTCAGTAATACAAGAAGACAATTTGTAATGGAGACAGAGTTTATGTAATTCGAGACATGAAAATTGTAAGGGAGATAATGTTTTAGTAATACAAGAAGATACTTTTTAATGGAGACAAAGTTTATGTAATTTGAGACATGAAGACTGTAAGGGAGATAATGTTTCAGTATTACAAGAAGATAGTTTTTAATGGAGACAGAGTTTATGTAATTCGAGACATGAAGACTGTAAGGGAGATAATGTTTCAGTATTACAAGAAGATAGTTTTTAATGGAGAGAGAGTTTATGTAATTCGATACATGAAGACTGTAAGGGAGATAATGTTTCAATTATGGTCATTATATCTTTTAGATATAAGGGGCAAACAGTCCCTCAGGGCCAATCATCTCCCATATTTTAAATGTTAAACTAGACTAACAGTAGCTTGATTTGTAGAACAAATCATTGCACACAAGAGCCGACTCAATGTAGCATTTTGTAGAACAAATCATTACACACAAGAGTCGAAAGCAAACTCAATGTAGCATTTACCTCAGGATTTACTGACCAATCCTCCAACGTCAGCCCTGCCTTCATCGTCAGCTATACCCTCAGCGTCAACCCTTCCTCCAGAATCAGCACTGCCTTCATCGTCAACTCTTCCTCCAGAGTCGGCCTTTCCTCTAGAGTCAGCCCTTGCTTCATCTTCAGTAGATATGGCTCTTTTGGAAACGACATTCCGTTTCCCCCCTTTATGCTTGCCCTTAGATTTCCTCATAATTGTGGAGTCATCCCTTGCTTCATCAATGACCATATCTTGAGCGTCGACCATTGCCTCAGTCCTGCTTTCATCAACGACCATATCTTCAGTAGATACGTCTCCTTTGGAAACGACATTCCATTTTCCCCCTTTCTGCTTGCCCTTAGATTTCCTCATAGCTGTGATTTGAATGGGGAAAGAGGGAGCAGGGTAATGGAAGGAAGGGGGGCAGGGTTTGTATCAAGTTCAAGGTAGATCGCCTTCGCCAGTGCCTTCTCTACAGAATCGCCTCCGCAGCATCTTCTCCGCCCGCGACGCGTCCCTACCAAAATGATTAGGAGGGGCGCGGGTAGTAGTGCCACTCTAAAGAGGTCCAAAGAACGCAGTGGCAGAATTGGTAAATAAGATGAAAATAAAAAAATACTGAGGCACGGGTAGCCAAATTACTGTACCCGTGCAGGAAGCCAATGTATTCCCTATATATATATATATATATATATATATATATATATATATATATATATATATATATATATATATACTCACACACACATATATATATACTTACATACATTCATACATACAACTTGGGTTTGTGTGGCTACATAGGAGATATATGCTATGTGTTTTAGATTCATAACAAGCACATGTGGTGGTGTTAAATTTCCATTATTTTCAAAGACTATCAATATTATTATCGATGCTTCATTGATGGGTTGTATAAGCCCTCAACACTTTTAACTACCTTTTATGGTTTTATGCATGCATTTCTATGGATTGATGTCTATAGAAAAATGTTTTAGGATTCAAAGGAGGGCTCATTTATAGCCCACCAACACTTCAATTCTTATGGATCCTTCTCTAAGAAACCTCCTTCACCCCAAATGAAAAAGTTGCAATTCATAAGAAATAAAATCTTATTTAATTCAAGAATTTCGGTGACAACCTTTGTAAGGTTGGTGATCATGTATCAACTACTTATTTGAAATATCCTTTATTACCTTCTTGCAACCACAAAAATGATGTTACACTATGTGTTTGAACTCTCATTCTAATTGGAATAAGTGTACGATGTAGACCATATAACAACTTGTCAAATAGGAGCTAAATTATGTGTGCAATTTGTGGCATATAGATATACAATATATCTAACTTGTCAAAGTTATAAGCTCCATGTGTAAGTTGACTTTACGGTTTAGAACTTTTCTTATGCATGAGTAACCAATCATAGAAAAGGAGAGTCCACGTTGACCATATTCTTTTTTATGTTCCACATTCGTATTTTTTACTTCAACTTTGATGCCAAATCCATGTTTTTGTGTTAGCTATGAAATATCAATGGCCTCATGTAGTACTTTAAGTGTATTATGACTCTTTACTCCTTAAATTATTCTCATTGAAATTTTGATGTCAACCCATTATGTTTGGGATTCATATTTTAATGTAGTGAGGATGAAAATCTATTAAGTACCATTGACTATTTATCAAGTACGAGATAATAAAATGGACGTGAGAAGAGAAAATGGTTGGCATATGTTATAAACAGATTTTCATATGATGCATGCTACATATAACCAATTCAAGATCAGGAAGAATCATTAATGGAAAGACAAATACCTATAATAGATGACCCATAATTTGGTAAGCAGGTAGAATTGACATCCACATCTTATTGATATCTATATTAGATAATGATAATTAATATGTAGAAATGTAAGAGTCGACTGCAGAAAGTTTTACAATTATAAGTAAGTGCATTATTTGTGCTATACAATCAACAAGTAATTTTGTAATTGTGATTGACTACCATAATATTTTTGTGACACAAAATTACATATTATAAAAAAATAAAGTTTATTGAAATGATTATAAAATTTTAAGAGGTGCTAAATTGGAAGTTAAATGAACAAGTTTGTACGTTTCTCTAAACGAAAAATTGCTTGAAGGATATCACTACACTGACATGACATGTTATCCATATGTATATGTGTCCATATGTGTGTTAATTTTACTTAAATATATTAAGTTTGTTGTCATTATTTATATGCTACCTTACTATCGTAGCTCACTTATAACTCATCTACTTAATACACTTAAGCTATTTTTATAATTACTATAAAGAAGGGTTGGAGTTGCAATGCATGCATATCTCGACACTTGCTATGACGAGGAGTGAGAGGACAACAAAATGATGCGAAGTTGGAACTTTGATAAAGGAGTGAGACGACAACACAACCGGATCTATACTATATAAGAAGCCCCGTTGGGGATTTATCGTGCAATTTTTTTCCAAACCTTTATTGAATTATAGATAAGTCATTTTACTTATATACATGCCGTCCAGGGTTACACGTGCAATATTTTCCAAACTTTTACGGAACTACACGTAACTCCTTTGTGTGTATTGGCTACACAGCAAAACAAAATGGAAAAGAAACGCTGGAGGTGTTCTCTACAATTGTTGCGCAAGTTAATCACGATAAGAGTCCGTCCACGATCATTTCTTCTCATCATCAATTGCCTTCTTAGGTTCTAGGGTTCGTTTATCTGGGTGGGTTCTAGCCGACGATTTGGTGCTACAGTTAGGTTACAAAGGCTCTGCTTCACGAGAATTATGGCTGATGACTTAGGTGCGGGAACCGAAGCAATATTTGCAGGTAAATTCCTTTTTTCTCCTAATAACGATTTTCGTCAATGGGTAGGCAGCCGTTTTGCCTCTTCACACAGTCGGTTAACTCGTTACCTTTACCTTTTCTTCCCGTTTCACCTAATACGGTTGCCGTCAGCCATGAGCGCCAACGTGATGGCCGCCATGGTGGCTAGATCCGATCTATTGATGTGCAAACGAATGAGGGCAGTGAACTGGCGAGAACCCTAGTTGGACCTAAGGCTGCAGCAGAGTAGGAAAGGGGGGAGTGGGGAGAAACCCTAGAAAGGAGGGAAAGGGGGAGAAGGCAAAGAGCGGGACGAAAGGCAGGGGAAGGGTCTAAAAGGAGTGGTGGTGTGTGGCGGAGAGAGAGTGTATGTATGATAGTTCTAAATAGTTGTGAGTGCTTTCATTTTATTTTGTCAGAGCTCTGTGCAGTTTCAATGATCTTTTTTTTATAAACTGCTGCTAATTATGAGGACGATACATTACAAGTGTTTGGGTCCTGCTAGCACTTCTCTTGTCGTATTATGTACTGAAGAATTTCTATGATGAAATCATGAAACCTCTGACAATTTGTCTCCTGAAACAAAGTATAAAATACTCACTTTATATGAACATAGTTTTATGTGTTGCCGTCCTTAGTGTGTCATTTGGCCAAACAATATTTATCAGAAATGGCTAGCGCTCAAGGTGTTGGTACTACTCCATTAATAAATTCCCGTCTAATGGAATTTGTCGTTGGGGTTTACTGCTGTCGAAATCGAGAGCAGTCTTGCGTAAGAAAAAAATGATATTCAAGAACTATTTTGGGTCACATCGAACAAGTAAATTCAGTGGACACTATAAAATCATCTAAAATTCATTTCGACTATCCAATTTTTAATTGAATATTAGGTTATTTGTGTACTTTTCCTTTATATATCAACAAAAATATTTTGTTACTAAACGTAAAATAACGTTATAATTAGCTAACTATTTTGAACTTTTTTGTAATAGGTTGAAAGTTGATTTCACTCATGGCAAGCTCATCTTCTCAAGGTTTGTATTTTTAAAACTTACATATTTTTGTTAGTACAAAAGCCATCCGCGAAGCATGTTCAATAGTAGATTTTTTCAATTGATTTCTTATTGCAGAATTTTCATATGTAAGTTAATAGTTTATTATAAATAAAAAAAATAAATGTAATAAATATATTTACATTGGTTATAGGTGATTGTAATCATGAAAGAAGTAGGAAGCATTTACGGAGTTATCTATCAGATGCTAGGATTCCACAAATAGATCGAAGTAACTTCCATGCAAATCTACATATACTAAAATAAAAATAATATTTAATTATAAATGATGGTTTACACACATGCAAATTTCAAAGAATGACATTACTTACGATTTCCTTTATGTATTTGCATACATTGTGATGCATACATGTGGTTTGAGGAAAGAGTTATAAACAAAGGTGATCAGATTCCACATTTTCATTCATGTTGTTGGGATGGAAAGTTTAAATTACCAATGTTGCACTCTATCCCCTCTTACCTTGATGATTTACTTAAAAGAAGTTCTAAGGAAGGAAGACATTATCGCAAATACATTCGCCAATACAATAATGCTTTTGCTTTCACATCGATGGGTGTATTGCAAGACACATCAATTATTGATGGCAGAGGTCCTTATAATTTTCCAATTCATGGACAAATGTATCACCTTATTGGTTCACTTTTACCTTCTAATGATAATCAACATATATATGCTCAACTTTATGTATATGATATGGAACATGAAGACATCAATATGTGTAATGTGTTTTCAAATAATAAGAATGCTCGAAAGTGAATACATCTATGATTATTAGATTGCAGAAAATGATTAATGACATAAATCCTTATGCTATGATATTTCATTTTATTAATCAGTGGATACAAAATAATTCTATTAATGAACTTTCATTACGTTTGATTGCTAGCAGAATCAATGTTAATGCTCAATATTCATAAAAGAACGGTGGACAACATGTTCAAGTTATAAAACCGACTCCGTCCCGTCGTCTCTAGGGCTCCGGGCGATTGCTTTCCGCATGCCTGGAGGTGCCGGCGGCGGCCGTGGAGGCCGCGGAACTGGGCGTGGATTGTTCCACAATTCTCACCGCGTGAATCAAGGTTGGCTTAACACTGATGTCTCTGAGCCGTCGGCACTGCTGGGCGGTGAGGGGAACCAAGAAGGCGGGAGTGCCATGGATGAAGGAGAGCAGACGGCGGGGCACAACTCAGGCGGAGTTTCCTTCCGTGACGCCGTCACTGGTGGTGTCACGATGCCTGTGATCAAGCCTGCTTCTCTCGATGCCCTGAAAGCGTCAGATATACAAATTGATAAGAGCGGGGTCCTACCTAATATCCATATCAACCCTAGCGCGCTGACGCCGTTGCTGGAACCATGGAGGTTTGCGGTAGTGGTGAAGGTCGTCGGAATCACTGTTGGATTCACAACGCTAGTCAACCACGTCATGGCCTTGTGGCAACTCACCGAACAGTTTCGAGTAATCGACTTGGAGATGGGGTACTTCATCTTCCAACTCAGTAGCAAGGCGGCGTTCGAGCGAGCCTTGACCGAAGGGCCATGGACGATCTTTGGGAACTATCTTGCTGTTCAATCTTAGTCGGCAGATTTCCGCTCGGTCGATCACATCCCCAAGAAACTTGTAGTTATAGGTGTGTCATTGCACATGTACTTGCTACGCATAACACGAACCCAAAGAACATCTCTGTTGTTTATGAAGTGCCACACATTACCAAGCATTAGAGCTTGATTCTGAGACCGTGCATCCTTGATGCCCAGACCGCTGTCGGATTTAGCCATAGTAACCTTCTTCCACGAGACCAGAGAGAGACTGTGGTGGGATCGGCTGCCAGACTAGAGAAAATTCTTTATGTGCTTGTTAATATCATCACAAAGCGCTTGTGAGAGTTGCACTGATTGCATAGTGTAGCTGGGAATGGCTTGGAGAGTGGATTTTATAAGAGTGATTCTGCCAACTAGAGACAGTTGTCTTGCTGACCAGCTCGTCATGCTGTCCTTCATAGTATCAACAATTGCAGCATGAGTTGATTTGTTGACTCGGTAATGAAGAATGGGAACACCAAGGTAGCGACCCAAGTCACTGGTGTGTGGAATACCAAGGCGCCTGCAGAAAGCATCCCGGACCTGGCGTGGGGTATTAGGAGAGAAGAAGCAACGTGACTTGGCCTTAGACACCCGTTGCCCAAATGCTCACCCAAAGGCTTGGAGAACTTTGTTAATTCTCTTAGCTTGCCCATCAGAAGCCTCTGCCAGTAAGAGTATATCATCGGCAAAGAAGACATGTGATAATAGCGGGCCCTGTCTGGAAAGACGAATAGGCTTCCATGCTCCTTGGTTTATGGATTGCAAGATGGCTTGACTGAGTCTCTCCATACATAGAACAAAGATGTGGGGCTGATTGGGTCGCCTTGGCGGACTCCTTGTGAGGTTTTGAATGACTCAAGAGGGAAGCCTTCCCAGAGAATCGAAGTGCACCCTTTAGTGATGATTTGCATAATGAGATTAACCAAAACAACCGGAATACCAGTCCTCTTGATGGTGTCGTGGATGAACGCCCAACTCATCTTATCAAAGGCTTTAGCAAGGTCTATCTTGATGCAAGCAAGCGCCTTGCCATTAGTCCTCGTACGCATGGTGTGGATAACCTCCTAGACAAGAATAATATTATCAGTGATGCGTCGGCCCGGTAGGAAGCTAGATTGAGTTTCAGAAATCCATCCTTGTAGGAGAGGCTTGATGCGTTCCACAATGATCTTGGATATCATCTTGAAGCATGTGTTATTAAGCGAGATAGGACGGAGATCGCTGCAAGTTTGGGGTTGTCTGGTCTTCAGAATCAGACACATAAAGGAGTCAGCAAGCCTGTCTTCAATGGTCCCCGATGTGAAGGTATCTTGCACGGTGCGAATATAGGAATAGCCAACTGTGTCCCAGTGCTTTTGGACGAATGAGTTGCAGATGCCGTCGGGCCCGGGAGCTTTGTTAGGCACCATCATGAACATGGTGCACTTAATTTCAGCAGCAGAAGGGAGGGCGCTAAGGTTGCGCATAGTGGCCTCGCAAGGCTTCTCGAAGGTGCCAATGAAGCTAGCAACAGCAACAACTCTGCGAGCGCTGGGTGGCGGGGCAGTCATCAAATCAAGAAAGAAGGTTCGCACATGCAACCTAAGGGAAGCTGGATCTTCTACCCAATTGTCAGTGCTGTCCTTGAGCCTTGTAATCTTGTTGAAGAGGCAGCGCACCTTAACGTAAGTATGAAAGAATTTTGTGTTGGCGTCGCCAAGACGGATCCAATTAATGTTAGCTCACTGCCGCCAATCAGCCTCCTCTTGAAGGAGAATATTGCTGTATTCATCTTGCAAATATTCCAAAGTGGAGTCAGAGGAAGTATGAGACAAGTTGGTAGAGGATACCTGGATGTTGTTTATCCGACGCATGATTTTATTTTTGCGTTTGCTGTTGGAATTTTAAAGCTTGGAGTCCCATGCAGATGCCGCCTCATGGAAGGCGGGAAGAGTGTCGAGGAAGTTCTTTGTCGGATCCCAAGATTGAAGAATGACTTCTTTAAATCCAGGGGTCAGCGACCAAGACTCTTTAGTTCGGAAAAACTTATTGCGAGCCTGGCGTTGTGTGGAATCATGAATGAGTAACGGGCTATGGTCACTGTAAAGCCTAGGAAGGACAGTCACTGATGCAGAGGATGCCATAGACAGCCAGTCGTCGTTGGAGATGACTCGATCCAGCCTCTCTAAGAGTTGGAGTCGCTTGAATGTATAGAAGGGGCCGTTGGCCTTGATGTCTGCTAAGCCAGTGTGCATGAGAAGAGAATTGAACTTCCTACTCGAGCGGCGGTCAAAGGAACACCCGTTGTGTTTTTCAGAGATGTCCAACATGGTGTTGAAATCACCGATGACAGCCCATGCACCATGAATAGAGTTGGAGATGTCTTGCAAGCGGTTCCACAGAAGGTCTCTCCTACCCGGATTAGGAGCACCATAGACGAACGTTAAGTGCCAGGAGTCATTGATGCAGTAGCGTATGAACTGTCTGTGGTTGAGGACGAATTGGATGGAGCAGCGAGCATCATCCCATAACACCCAGATTCCACCCGAAAAGCCAACAGCCTCAACCCGGTGAGAAGAAGGGAAACCCAATTGCTTAATGACGCCATCAGCCTTGGACCCACTTATACGTGGTTCAATAATAGCCATAATATGAAGCCTATGTCTTCTTCGGAGATCCTTGAGAAGACAGATTTTCTTCTTGAAACAAGCACCTTGAATATTCCAGCAGAGGATGTTCAGCATAAAAAACACTTAGAGAGAGAGAGGGGTGTGGGCAACTCAAACAATTGCCGCACGGAGGCCGACGGATTGATCATCGTCGACCATAGTATCATCTGGAGGTTCCGATTCGTTGATGAAGTCAATGGCGCGCTTAGCCGCCGAGCCTTGCTCAAGGTTGCCGACTAATTGGGCAAGCTTTCCTTTCTTCCTTTCTCTACCAGGGCTGACCGTCTGATAGACGACTTTTCTATTTCTAAGTAAGACTCTGCTGCCTCCACCTTTGTCCCCCCAGTGGAACGAACATTGGGAGACATCTTTGGCAATGTCGATGGCTGTGAATTGGAATGACGTGTTGTCTCCCGTCTCCTGCGTTCGACCCTCACAGGTGTCATCATTAAGAAGGATGACGCTTGTGTTGCTTGGATTGGTTACATTACTCCCGGTAGGCGGGCCCTTAGGCGGGAGATCTTGTCCTGCTCCGGAGTGTGCGTGCAACTTCGACTTAGCCTTCTTCTTGTGCTTCCTGGATTGGACAGTTTGCCACTCCTCTCCGGTTGCTTCATGGACTTCAGTTGTGGGATGGGGCTGCTGTTCCTTGGTCGTGTCCACACTTTCAGCAGTGGGCGGCTTCTCCAGTATCCTACTATCAGACGGTGATGATCCTCCCTTCTTTTGAGAGGTTGCACGCTTCTCTGGCTTCTTGGCATGAATCTGAGGCGTGTACTACACCTCCTTAAGGAGAGGGGGATCCTATGATGAAGGTGCTTCAGTAGGGGAGAAGGGCTTACTGAAGTTGCAAGCCGCATCATCATGTCCCACTCTACTGCACTTCATGCAAATAGTGGGTAGATTCTCGTATTCCAAACGGAAGTACTCCCCGTTAAGGTAGACTGCCGGTAACAAGGGCTTGAGCGTATCGACTTCAACTACTAGCCGTGCAAATTTACCACGGTGGCCTGACAGCGTGGTGGTGTCGACTTTAATCATTTTGCCAACAGCATCGCCGATGCTTTCTAGGAGCTGATATTGATATAGGTACACTGGGAGTTCTGGGATACGAAGCCATGTTCCTCGGTGTGGGCTTTTATTAGGAAGCACATGCCAGCCATCCTTCAGGACTCGGCCGTAACTATCAACAACGGTGAATCTGCTAATGTTTGGAGCGACAAATGGCTTCATGGCCTATCTATTAAAGACATTGACCCCTCTCTTATGTCGCCGCCCGACCTCGCAAATCTTACTGTCTCAGCCATGGGCATGGATGGCAATGGCTGGGACTGGGACTTCATCCATAGCTATCTTCCGAGTAGTTCCTGGCTGCATATTCAACATGTCTTTCCGCCCTCTCCGTCAGCTGGCCATGATACTCGCCATTAGCCTGGGTCGCCTACTGGCCTTCTTACCACCAAGTCTGCATACAAATGGCTCCGCACGGACATTGAGTTGCCCCTGCCTGGGAAATGGGATGCTATTTGGAGATTGCCGGTTCCGCCCCGTGTTTGCACTTTTCTATGGCTTCTGGTCCACAAGGCGTTGCTCACCAATATGGAGAAGTCCCGCCGCCATATCCCAGTCAACGACAACTGCCCGGTTTGTGCAAATGCAAGTGACACCCTGGTGCATGCTCTCCGCGACTGCAATCTCAGTAGGGAAGTGTGGGTTGCCTGTCGAATGGACCCATCCTTCTTCCTTCTTCCCGAGGATGAATGGATCGATGTGATCATCTCTTCTAAAGGCACTGACACTCCATCCATGTTGCCTCTAGTGGCTTGTTGGGCAATCTGTTCACAGAGAAATGAGTTTGTACACAACAGGAAGCAACAACCTCTCCAAACGCGGGTATCCTTCATCAAGGACTGAGTTCGAGCCATCTTGGAAACCCCGACCTTGTTCTCGACACACACGACGGGATGCAGCCAAGCCAGAATCCCCCTACTCTCCGTGACATTGCTATTTTTGTTGATGCCTCTCATCATGCTGAATCCTCTCGCACTGGGATAGGTATTCATGCGGTGGACAGCCATGGAGGCTTCCTTCTGGGCCACGGACTGCCCAGCCATGCCACCTCAGCATTGGAGGCAGAGATACAAGGCATCATCTGGGCCTTAGCACTCTGCGAAATTACAGGATGGCGTGCACCCACCATTCTGTTTGATGCTACCTCTGCGGTATCCATTATCACAAAGGCTGCATCTGCAACAACCATGTTCCTCCCGCACATGCGCCGTCTTCAACAGCTCCAGAATGAAGTCGGTCTCACTTCCATAGTTCATGTTCCTAGAGTGCATAATAATGTAGCGGACTGTATTGCTCGCTTTTCAATTTCTGTTAGTACTGCTTTTACCTTCCAAAATGTGGCGCCCCCGTGGCTCACAAGTAATCTAGATGTTAATTTCTCTAACATTTGGCCTACAGTAGAGGGCGGGATGAATACAATCTGATCTCTATGATTTCCCAAAAAAATGCTCAATATTCATTACCTACTGCGAATGAATTGGCAATGTTAGTTGTTGGTGGAGATGAAGGAATTTCTTAATGTAGAGACATTATTGTCTGTCTAAAGGATAACACATTAAAAAGAATTAGCGAAAAAATCATGCTTATATGCCACGACAATATCCATTACTTTTCCCATATGGCGAGGATGGTTGGAGATCTGAGATTCAATGTAATCAAAGTGGAAGTAACCATAAACGAAAAACAGTCAGCATTCTAGAATTTTATTCATATTGATTGCATGATCGTGATGTTGAAAGAAATAATGCTTTACTTAGAAGTGGAAGGCTTTTACAATAGTTTATAGTTGATGCTTATGCCTACATTTAATATGATCATTTATCATGGTATAAAAATAATCAGGATAAATTCCGAGTAGATACATATGCTAATATCAAAGATTCACATTCTTCTGGAATTAATAATGCAATGAGTATAGACAAACATATTATCTTGCCGACATCATTTACAGGAGGACCACGATATATGAAACAAAAATTTCATGATGCAATGGCTTTATGTGCATGGGCAGGTCCACCTGATCTTTTCATAACATTCACATGTAATCCAAAATGGCCTGAAATACATGAATATATCTAGGGGTGAGCAGAATTTGGTTAATAACCGATTAACAGAACGGTTAATTCGGAATGATTAATTTTATTGGGTCAATTTGGTTAATTCGGTTAATTTGGTTAATTTATTTCGGTTAATTGGTTAAATGGTTAATTTGACGGTTAAAGATATTTTTAGTTTGGTTAACCGAATTAATCGAATAGTCAGAATTTATTCATAAATAATATCCTACACATGCATAAATACATATATACTTGTACTTTTATTTCAAAATACTTCCCCATATATATAGTAATCAAGTTTTTACGAGCCATACAAAATTAAATTTACAACAATACTACTATAATATAATAATATTGTCCCAAATTCTATGACAATTTCAAATAATATTATTACACGAGTGTTATTTGGTTAACCAAATTAACCGACCGAATTAACCATTAACCGATTGGACAATAACCGAATTAACCGACTCAATTTGGTTAGGTTAATGGTTAAAATCTCAAACCACAAATTAATCGTTTAATCGAACCGAATTAACCGTAACCGATCGAATTAACCGAATGCTCACCCCTAAATATATCCAACATTTTGGTGGAAAATCAAGTGAAGATCGACCAGATATTGTATCTAGAATCTTTAATATTAAGCAAAAACAATTAAAAGATGATATCATCAAGAAGCAACTATTTGGAAAAGTGATTGCATGTATACATATTTATAGTCATTATTTTATTTATATAATATAATAAATGATTTTTTTATTTAGATCTTTCAGTTATAGAGTTCCAGAAACGAGGACTACACACATGCATTTGTTGATCACTCTTGATCATCATAGTAAATTAGATCTGCAGAACATGTAGACCGCATTATTTTGGCTGAGATACCTTATATTCATGTCAACCCTTTGGTGTATGAAACTGTTTGCAGATGTATGGTTCATGGTCCTTGTGGTGTTTTATAATAAAAACTCTCCTTGTATGTTTAAAAAAAGATGCAGTAAATTCTATCCAAGAAAATTTAACGAAACAACTACTTTTGATTCAGATGGTTATATAATATACCGAAGAAGAAATAACGGGAGACAATTCACTTTGAACTCAGTAAGTATAGATAATCGTTAGATTGTACCTCATAATATTCAGTTGTTAAATAAATATGATGCACACATATAAATGTAGAAATATGTAATCAGGCACAAGCTATTACATATCTACACAAATACTTACATAAAGGTCATGATAGGGCTACCGCTGCTGTACAAAATGGGAATGATACAAGTGTTGATGAGATAGCTGCCTATCTAAATTGTCAATATATATCTACTTCTGAAGCATCATGGAGAATATTTGATTTCTATATTCATCAACGTAGTTCTTCTGTCTTACGTTTAGATATACATTTGCCTACTGAAAATCATGTAACTTTCATAGATGACGAACCAATTAAAAGTGTAATGAAATGACCATTTGTTAAAAAGACTATGTTGACTGAATGGTTCGAAACAAATACAAAAATAAATATTTCTAGAAATTTGACATATGTAGAATTTCCACAACAATGGACATGAGATAGTAATAAAAAAGTTTGGTCAATACGCAAGGGGGCTTTTTCAATTGGCCGACTACCCCATGTTAATCCATGTATTGGAGAATTGTATTACTTAAGATTGTTACTGTGTAAAGCTCCTGATGCAAAAAATTATACAGAATTAAAAACACTGAATGGTCATCTATGTAATAATTTTAGAGAAGCATGTCATGAGATGGGTTTGCTATCAGATATGTATGAATGTGAATATGCTTTCATTTATGCTATTACATGAGCTACAACTTGGCAACTACACCATTTATTTTGTTCTCTACTACTATGTACTGAAATAAATAATCCAAAAAAGATATGGAATGATTACTGGAAATATTTAATTGATGATTTTAGAAATAGAATTCCTATTGATTCTAATATGCCAAAAGAAATAGATGATGAATCTGATTTCAAAAACAAAGGGTTACTACACATTGAAGAAATCTTGAACAAAAATAGAAGGTCTTTAAAAGACTTTGTTGGGTTTCCATTGCCAATACTCTTAGATGAAAGATTATCAGATAATAGACTAATTCGTGAAAAGTTGATGTATGATCATATAAATTTATATGCTGAATTTAATGAAAGATATAATAAGTTAAATTAGAAACAACTTCTAATTTTCAATGATACCATCCGATCATGCTACTCTCCTATTGATTCATTTTTCTTTGAGAGTGGTAGTGGAGGTACGGGGAAAACATTTTTGTAGAATACATTGACAGCAAAATTGTGAAGCGGTGGAAAAATAGTTTTGTTTGTTGCTTTGTCAGGAATTGCAATACTATTATTGCCAGGTGGACGCACATCTCATTCTAGATTTAAAATTCCATTAGAATTGGATGAAAACTCAACATGTGCTATACCATTGAAGTCAGATTTGGCTAAGTTGATTAAAAAAACAATGTTGATAATTTGGGATGAAGCACCTATGATGAGTAGATATGCATTTGAAGCATTAGATAGAACTTTAAAAGATATTATGCATCCTATAAAAGAAAATCCAAAAGATCATTTATTTGGAGGCACAATTGTTGTTTTGGGTGGTAATTTCAGACAAATTTTACCTATTATACCTAAAGGAGGACGATCCGATATTACCAATGTAACTATTAGTCAATCCAAACTTTGGAATCAATGTCATATTTATGCACTGTCAACAAATATGCGTGTTGAACATACAAGTACAAACTTTAATGATGATAGAAAAAAGTTTATTGAATGGTTATTAAAAGTACGTGACGGTAACATTCCATATGTACATGTAAATGATGAATATCATGATAATTAGATTGAATTACCTCAAGAAATATTGCTAAATGAGCCAACCACTATACAAACTTTAATTGAATATATTTATCCAAATTTTGATGTGAAGCATACAAATCCAAACTACTTCAAAATGTGTGCTATACTTGTACCTAGAAATGATGAAGTTGATGATTTAAATTGTTTTTTGTTAGACTGTTTACCAAGAATTTCATCCTTATGTTATAGTTTTGACACCACAGAGACACTTGATAATAGCAAAACAATTGATCATACTTTATATTCTGATGAATATTTACATTCTTTGAAATTTTCAAGTATTCCAAATTACACTCGATCATTAAAGGTTTGTATGGCATCATCACTTGTGAACTCTTTAACATCTAAATTTTAGCAAAGCTAGTTGGTTGTAAAGAGTGATATGAATATTCTCTTAAGAAGAAAAAGCGTATATGAATTTTAGAGTGTCGATCTCACATGAAATTTGCAAATTGTACTTAAATAATGACTACTTAATATTTTAAAAAATAATGATTATTTTACATATACAATTTTCTAAGATGATTATATAGGAAAAAAGTACATAAAAACAATTATAACAATAGAAATAAAAATTTTAAATTAAAAAGCATACCTAAAGACAATATCTTTTCCATATGAGCTCCCTTTAGATGACAAAAATTAACATTTTCATGTAGGAGGAGCTTTTCTATAGCTATATATGCACGCATACATATATACATATATGTACATTATGATAGTAAATTCATTCAAAAAGTATTATTCCTGCATAATAAAGCAATGATGATATGAGAATATGTTTTACTTTTCATCATGTGAATTGTTCTTTAAAAATGAGTATAGAAAACTGGTTAGCACACATTCTATTGTGTTGTCTACATAACATTTATAAGGGATAATATTATGAGAAATTTTTACTGATTAGAATATTCACATAACCAAGTAATAGTTCTATATGTACTCAGGGCATGTATGCTTGTCTGTTCTTGAATAATTTTTTTCTATTGAATCACTAAGAACAAGCCAAACGAACAGAATGTAAACAGAATTTTGGCGATACTATTTAGAGTAGCCATGCTCATTATCTCCTACCCATCAGCGTTAGTTATGCACCAGCTCAATTTAGTGAAATAATGTGAACAAAGTGCAGGCACACATAACATTTATAAGGGCTAATGTTATGAGAAATGTTTAGTGACCAGAATGTTCATATAACTATGCAATAGTTCTGCATGTGTTCAGGGCATGCATGCTTGTATGCTCCACAAACACAAATTCTCTAAAACAGTCCTTTGTTGCTTTGCTATATAATCATGCACGCAGATCGTCTGAAGTTCTATCCAAAGGCACACCTATACCAATTTCGGTAGTAACATAAATTCCCAAAAGCATATAAAAGCATATAAACTCATTTGAACTACAATACAACTTATAGAAGTGAGCCACTTTATTTGATGGGAAGGTAGTCGTAATAAAATACACACAGAGGTCATATATCTGTAATGTGACGTTGTTGTTTTTTTACTCACATCTTATCATATTAACATGACATTCAGAATAATGTATATCTTGCAATATGTACATAAAAATGGAATAGATAGTTGATGGTCTGATAGTTGTATAATTTATAGAGTATCAAAATAAGATTTAGAATGGGCTGGGTGAATTTAGCAAATCCTCTTACCTATAAACCAACATCATTTTAACTTCTCTCAGATGATTTCTAATGTGTCACCTCTTCTCCATAGGGCATCCAAGAATAAGAATAATGAAGGTGTATAACATAATAACCTTTCTATCTAGCTTCATATTTTATTCTCCTTATTGAATTAAGATTCCAAATCTTAGTGATTCCATCTATAGGGTTTCTCAGTTCTTAGAATAATTCGCCTGCTATTTCTGAATCCTAAATATCAATCCTTGACCTACTGACTATTATTGCATCATTTCTCTATAAAAATGTTGTATTTTTTTCAAAAAATAAAAGAACAGAAAATCATCATTGTTTCCAAAGACGTAGGAATAGATATATGTAAAAATCTAAAGTAGGAATCAATTGAAGAAATAAAAAGGAAAAAAGAAATTCTAAAAAAAAACTTTGCTTAAATAAAGATTACATGATTACAAATCATGTTTATGCCTAGTGATAAATGAGAAACTGTAGGTATGTGTATGACTACATTTAAGTTTTATAAAAAAATATATAATGTATTGTTAGACAACATACACAGTGTCAGTAGTTCATAAGAGAAAATGATAAATTAATGTTAACGTGAGCTGAGGGGTCATTAATGTCACTATTTTAAAAAAATGACTACCAAGAAGATTGTGAAATTACAACTAAAATGAATATTGTCATAAAGGTTATTCTACATTGTATGTATTAATTTAATCCTTCATCTTTTGAATCCACAAACACATTGTAAAACCTTGTGAAAAAGTTAGTAGGGATGTCATAGAAACGATTGGAATTCACTTTGATGTTATGTTAGTGCGGAAGTGTAAGAAAATAGTAAACTATATACTTAATCACGGATTGGTTGGAATAACATTAATAAACAAAGGTATATATGTTTCTAAAATAATTGCTTGTGTCATATCACATACATGTCTAACAGAAGACACCAAGATGGTTAGACAATTAGTTTGTTAGCGATAGGTCCCAGGATTGAGCCCAAGCCACGGGATGAATATGGCCAATTTTTTTTAAGTCATATCACATGCATGTAGGTCAAGAATATAGAGCTGAAAATGACATCAGCCAATGAAGCAGTAAAATTTAACATGATCTATGACCAGGTTTTTCCGTTTTGAAAGACATGTTGGTGAAATAGTATTTTGATTTTGATGTGCTTCTCACCTCTTGGGGAGTCTAACCACCGTTTTCTATTCTTACCGGTGTAGAAGTATAAAAGAGATACCATATGGAATCTTATTTTCTTTATTTCAAAAAATGATCATATACTTGTCATCTTGATGAGGTCAATGCAATTAAAGGTTTCAGAGAAGCAGAATGATAAAATGTTTGAATTACATAAAAACATAATATATACTATATGCTACCGTCTTTAATGATATAGTAAAAAGAAGACGTACCAGTCAAAATTTACTCCCTTGTTCCACTAAAGAAAAAGACGGTCAACGTGATTAGTAGGTTCCTTTCATAAGGTAGCTTGACTTTCCTATATTGACTTATCAAAATAAAGTCATGCCTTTGATCTAAAAATGAAGATTATTTGTAAGTTAAATTAATGTTAATAATAAGTTATATATATATATTGTATTAGACTATAACAAGCATTGAAATGAATTACTGAATTCTTCATATTAAACATCATGACTCTAAAGAATAGCTTTTGATAAATTCATTTGTTTGAGGTCATAGATGTATATGTTTTGATACTATGTTCTTAGTGATCTACGAATAATATATATACTTTAATATAAAGGTTGTTTTTGTATAGGTTTATAGTATAGATTGAGGTACATTTAAATTTTTACATAAAAAAAGATTTACAATAAGAAGAGTGATAATATTGTGAGTAGAATGATGCATATTTGTATTGGTTTTATTTCAACGTATAGGAAAAGGATGGGATGAAAAATAGACTTTGAAGATTGTATTCTATCTTTCGACAATTTTTTTGAGAGAAGTAGTAGTATGAAAGAGAGAGGTAAAATATCAATAGTCATTATCATTTTATTCCATATGTATGTAAGATTCTTAGTGTAAGACATAAGATGAAATATTTATCCTAAAAACATACACTTCTATTTATATAGTTCTCTTTAGTACGGAAGTCAAGTGTTGTGAAATATGTTCTTAATTAAGAGATGTTTATGAAAACCAACATCACTGATATTCATGTATATTCATCATCTTTTATTGTTGTATATGCAAAATGATGTGGAGCTTACTACTTAATTTTTGCTAGAGAAACTGTAACAAACATGAAAATTTGGTACAATAGGTTATATTTTCATTTTCTAAGTATGAGTGTTTGTATGGCGTCATCACTTGCGAACTCTTTAACATCTAAATTTTAACAAATCTAGTTGGTTGTAAAGAGCGATATGAATATTCTCTTAAGAAGAAAAAGCAAATATGAATTTTAGAGTGTCTATCTCACATGAAGTTTGCAAATTGACTTGAATAATGACTACTTAATATTTTAAAAAATAATGATTATTTTACAGATACAATCTTCTAAGACGATTATATAGGAAAAAAGTACATAAAAAAATTATAACAACAGAAATAAATTTTTTAAATTAAAAATCATATCTAAAGACAATATCTTTTTCATATGAGCTCCCTTTAGATGACAAAAATAACATTTTCATGTAGGAGGAGCTTTTCCATAGCTATATATGCACGCATACATATATACATATATGTACATTATGATAGTAACTTCATTCAAAATGTATTATTCCTACATAATAAAGCAATGATGATATGAGAATATATTTTACTTTTCATCATGTGAATTGTTCTTTAAAAATGAGTATTTTATAAATTAAAAAACAATTATTTAGCATGTTTTACCTTGTACCAGAGTGTCATTTGTTTTTCCATTGATCAAAAGAAGTGACTGTAAAGTCGCCATTCATTGTGTAGAGTTGGTTCTCTCTACTCAATCGTAACTAAAAAGTAAATGTTTTTCCAACCGGTTCCTCAAATATTTTGTCAAACAACATTTTGTCTTTCATCCTAACAAAATATTCATTAGCAACGTATATTACTCGATTTAGCTCTAGATTTGATAATAATTACTTGTGTAGATGTAATTATGCTAAACTATCGATTAACCTCAGTGAAGAGTTGTAATAGTCTTTCAGTGGTGACACATAGAAACAAATTTGCATTTCTCCAAATAGGGTAACGTATGCGTCTCCACTTTCATCAAGAATCTTGGCTTTTATTTTCAACCTAATAGGAAACATTTTTTTATAACTATACATGTTTGTTAGAACATTATATGTCAATTGAGTGTACATTAACGATTACCTTATTATTGGAACACAATCAATAACACCACAGTGATAGCATCTTGTATTGTCTGTTGCTAACTTGTACTTCTTTGAGCATGATTGGCAGCAATCATTAAATATTTCATCTTCAGAAGATACATTTGCAACTATGCCTTTTATTGTGAAGTAAAGAGGTTGTAATTAAAAAATAAAAATAAATTCAATCTATGAGTTTACGACATGAATATAGGAGTTCAAAATAACAATTTTACTAAATTATATAATTACCTTATCAATGATAGATTGTGCATGGAGAACAACGTCACTAATAGTCACAAATTGAGTGCTTCTCTCCGTTTTTTTTGTTGCTATATATACGGATTGATGTTGAAAATTCGTCCTTCAATTTATCCTTAGAAAACCTACAACATGTAAGATAATTAGTAAGGCACTATAAATTATATTATCTTCTTTGTTTTTGAAATATGAGTATTTGTTTGACATCTTCAACCATTACTAACCACTTTTTCAGTTTTTCAATTTTATTAAGGCCAGCTTATTCTATATAGTGATCTGAATAATCAATGCTTGCAATGCAATACTCATCTATGAAGGGAAATTTTGTTAGGAATACATTTATTAGAATGAAAATAGAGTTATATGTTGTTATGTACCATTGTATGTATCAATTTTGACTTCCGTTGCAAGAAGAACATCATTATTCTTTGCTGTAATGACCAAGTCATCATCATATTTTTTTGCAAGTTCATTCCACACGGTCAATCAGATGCAACAATTACTATGTCACAAATGAATACACATTATTTACATTAGAAACACATATTTATTTAAGGTAATCATTATAAATCACCTTTGATCTATAATATGGAGACTGATACAGGAGTTTCTTGACATAGTTCTTGATTCTAATTTCTAGATAATTCCAACCACATCTAATAAAGAAAATAGTTAAGTTCGTATACAATAAGCATCAAACAATGTTATAATTTAATAACTTACCAATTAAAGCTCGATTTTCAGGTTTCAATGAGCTTATTTCATCCAATGGTGTGATGTGGTATTTAGGATATGGTATTGTTTGATCATCTTGCACCTCAACACCAATTGAGCGGTCATTGATGAATATGATAAAATTATGAGGCACAATCCGAAAGCCAAATTGGATTTTTCTAATGCTTACAGATTTCAACACCAAAGTATTACCTATAGTAAGAAACTGATCCCATTTAGTTGGCTTTGAATGAACAATTTTTTCTTGCATTTCATCACCCTAGAGAAATTCACATTTTCTTATAAAATATACAGGTAATGTTAAAATAACATAATGCAAAGTAAATTAAAAAATACCTCAGAATCTATGAGAGTAACTACAAATGACTCCATTTTTCCAGTTGGTTTGTCAATTGTACGCCTCCATTTGTTTGCAACACGAAAAAAAGTACTACTTCCTGTTGGTTTGGGCATATCATATGAAATAAAGATGGCTTGCGTCCTTGTAAGACAACATGTAATGATTTCTTCATCTCTTATGTATAAATTTTTATATGTAAGATCATTTACATATAAGATCATTATTTTATTTGTAATAACTAACCAAAATGATAATAATATATTGTACCATCTTGTGGAGGCATAGAAGTCTTTTTTGAAGGTATTGAAGAAAATTGATCAGATGGAGCTTTCGGTTTTTTAATATTTCCACTTCGTTTATCAGTTTGAAAGTCTGTAATTCTTTTAGATATAACTATTTCTTTTGCTGGTGTTTTGGGACTGATTTCTTTGAGATTGGAACTCTCTGTACCTGCAAATTATTGTTTAAAAAGTTATTTACAAAGTAGGCTAAAATGAATAAGATGTACGATTCCTTTGATTTTATTTTGGCATAAAATGTAATTGATACTATTTATGTATAGGTTAATAATATTGAACTTATGTTCTATAGTACTTTTACTACTAAGTTGTTTGTTAGTAATTTGACCTGCACCCGATGAACACATACCAGAAGAAATAGAAGCATGGATAAGAGTTTATCTAGAAATTGTTTTATAATATAAATACAGGAATGTATTGTCAAACTAATTTTGTCATAAAAATAAATTGATTGTATTTTTTTTATCATATGACATTTGCTTTTTGTTGATGTTGTGTGTTATCTTACCTTTTGGAATATCATAAGTTGATTGCTTAATTTTGAAATCACTCATAGTTTGTATTTCATCACCTATAGAGAAAAAAAGTAGAGATTAGAATCATATAAAGAAAAAAGTAAGTAATCCAGAAAATGAAAATATAACCTACTGCACCAAGTTTTTATGTTTGTTACAGTTTCTCTAGCAAAAATTAAGAAGTAAGCTCTACATCATTTCATATATACAACAATAAAAGATGATGAATATACATGAATATCGGTGTTGTTAATTTTCATAAACATGTCTTAATTAAGAACATATTCCACAACACTTGACTTTCATACTAAAGAGAACCATATAAACAAAATTGTATGTTTTTAGGATAAATATTTCATCTTATGTCTTACACTAAGAATCTTACATTCATATGGAATAAAATGATAATGATTATTGATATTTCACCTCTCTCTTTCATACTCCTACTTCTCTCAAAAAAATTGTGGGAAGATAGAATACAATCTTAAAAGTCTATTATTCATCCCCTCCTTTTCCTATACACTGAAATGAAACCGATACAAATATGCATCATTCTACTCACAATATTATCACTCTTCTGATTGTAAATCTTTTTTATGTAAAAATTTAAATGTACCTCAATCTATACTATAAACCTATACAAAAATAACCTTTATTTTAAAGTATATATATTATTCGTAGATCACTAAGAACATAGTACCAAAACATATACATCTATGACCTCAAACAAATGAATTTATCAAAAGCTATTCTTTAGAGTCATGATGTTTAATATGAAGAATTCAATAATTAATTTCAATGCTTCTTATAGTCTTATACAATCTATATAGAATTTATTATTAACATTAATTTAACTTACAAATAATCTTCATTTTTAGATTAAAGGCATGACTTTATTTTGATAAGTCAATATAGAAAAGTCAAGCTACCTTCTGAAAGGAACCTACTAATCATGTTGACCGTCTTTTCCTTTAGTGGAACAAGGGAGTAAATTTTGACTGGTACGTCTTCTTTTTCCTGTATCATTAAAGATGGTAGCATATAGTATTTATTATGTTTTTACGTAATTTAAACATTTTATCATTTTGCTTATCCGAAATCTTTAATTGCATTTACCTCATCAAGATGACAAGTATATGATCATTTTTTGAAATAAAGAAAATAAGATTCTATTTGGTATCTTTTTTACACTTCTACACCGGTAAGAAAAAAAAAATGGTGGTTGGACTCCCCAAGAGGTGAGAAGCACATCAAAATCAAAATACTGTTTCACCAACATGTTTTTCAAAATAGCAAAACCTGGTCATAGATCATGTTGAATTTTACTGCTTCCTTGACTGATGTCACTTTCAGCTCTATATTCTTGACCTACATACATGTAATATGACACAATCAATCATTTCAGAAACATAAATACCTTTGTTTATTAATGTAATTCCAACCAATCCGTGATTAAGTATATAGTTTACTATTTTTTTGCACTTCCGCACTAACATAGCATCAAAGTGAATTCCAGTCGTTTCTATGATGCCCCTACGAACTTTTTCACAAGCTTTTACAATGTGTTTGTTGATTCAAAAGATGAGGGATTAAATTAATACATACGATGTAGAATAACTTTTATGACTGTATTCGTTTTAGTTGTAATTTCCTAATCTTCTTGGTAGTCATCCTTTTTAAATAGTAGCATTAATGACCCCTCAGCTCATACTAACATTAATTTATCATTTTTTCTTATGAACTACTGACACGTTGTATGTTATCTAACAATACATTATATTTTTTTTCATAAAACTTAAATGTAGTCATACACATACCTATAATTTTTCACCTATCACTAGGCATAAATATGATTTGTAACCATATAATATTTATTTAAGCAAAGCTTTCTTCTATTTTTTAGAATATCTTTTTTCCTTTTTATTTCTTCAATTGATACCTGCTTCAGATTTTTACATATATATCTATTCCTACGTCTTCAGAAACAATGATGATATTTCTAAGAGATTGCAGGTCACAGTGTGGGAGAGGGGTTAGACATTAACATGGTGGGATATTTGAACATGGTAGGGAACGATACATCCACAATTCAGACTAACGAACGTAACTTCTTGCTAGCGACAATCATCCTAGAATTTTGATCCTTTATTTTCTAGGCGAACTGGTTTTGACTTCCTGTAAATCTTTTTATGTTCTTTTGTTTTTTGGAAAAAGTACAATATTTTTATAGAGAAATGATGCAATAATAGTAAGTAGGTCAAGGATTGATATTTAGGATTCAGAAAGAGTTGGCTAATTAATCTAAGAACTGAGAAACCCTATAGGCTCCATGGATGCAAAGATTCACTGACTTCATGTGGAAGCACTAAGATCTGGAATCTTAATTCAATAAGGAGAATACAATATGAAGCTAGATAGAAGGCTTATCATGTTCTACACCTTCATTATTCTTATTCTTGCATGCCCTATGGAAAAGAGGTGACACATCAGACATCTATTCCATTTTTATGTACATATTACAAGAGACACATTATTCTGAATGTCACGTTGATATGATAAGATGTGAGTAAAACAAAAACGACGTCGCATTACAGATATATGACCTTTATGTGTATTTCATTACGACTACCTTCCCATCAAATAAAGTGGCTCGCTTCTATAAGTTGTATTGTAATTCAAACGAGTTTATATGCTTTTATATGCTTTTGGGCATTTATGTTACTACCGAAATTGGTATAGGTGTGCCTTTGGTTAGAACTTCCGACGATTTGCGTGCCTGATTATATAGCAAAGCAACATAGGACTGTTTTAGAGAATTTGCGTTTGTGGAGTATACAAGCATGCATGCCCTGAACACATGCAAAACTATTGTGTGGTTATATAAACATTCTGGTCACTAAATATTTCTCATAATATTAGCCCTTATAAATGTTATGTGTGCCTGCACTTTGTTCGCATTATTTCACTAAGTTGAACTGGTGCATAACTAATGTTGATGGGTAGGAGATAATGAGCATGGCTACTCTAAATAGTATCACCAAAATTCATTTTACATTCTATTCGTTTGGTTTGTTCTTAGTGATTCAATAGAAAAAAATTTATTCAAGAACAAACAAGCATACATGCCATAAGCACATGTAGAACTATTGCTTGGTTATGTGAACATTCTAATCAATAAAATGTTCTCATAATATTAGCCCTTATAAATGTTACACAGACAACACAATAGAATGTGTGCTAACCAGTTTTCGACAGCAAATACTTTCAGTGGTTCCTTAAAAAGGCACGATTATTCTGAATATCATCACCAGAATTCAGTTTACATTGTGTTCGTTTGACCTGTTCTTGCTTAATGATTCAGTAGAAAAAATCTTTTCACAAAAGTGCTTTTGTTAGCTAACAACTACCGAAAGAAACCTATCCCATTGAGTCGATTGGAAGTTCACGGTTGTGGTTTATAAACTGACTATATCCAGTACAATCATCAAATTTTACTTTTCATACTTTTTATTACTATATTTGCTTTATCATTTCAACATATTGGTCTTATATCCGTCCTTTCCATGTACATATAATAATACAAATGCAAAAGATTCACTTAGTTTCTTCAACTTATGAACATGTCTATCCACCGATGATCAAAAAGTGACTAAGCAACTGAACGTGGAGACGGAGTTAGTCAAAGAAATGATGTCAATTACTCGAACAACTGGCCGCCACATTGCTCCATTTTAAAGTTCTGGCTGATGATTTGGTGCTACAGTTAGATTACAAAGGCTCTACTTGGAGAGAATTGTGGCTGATGACTTAGGTGCGGGAACTGAAGCAATATCTACAGGTAAATTCCTTACAATATACATTAAACTATCTACTCCAGCAGTGATATAATTCCAAGTCAATGGGAAGAAAGAGAGTGATGAACAATTTATTTCCCAACTTGCCAAAAGATCAAAGCTTTACTAAAAAATAAAAGGGTAGACAGGAATTTTCATTCACATCAGCATATGGCTCTTAGCTTTTCCTTTGGTGGTATTTGTTAATGATCTTTTCTTCCTCAAATGGTGTGTACATTTTTTAATAACTACTAGAGATTTTAATTAAGTCTACTATCGTCTACTGCAATACCGGAGGGAACAAAACAAAAGCTTTTCTGTCTTTTTATTATATATATCCAACCATCGTATTCTTCACCATAAAACAATATGGCGTCCCACTTAAAATATCCTTTGCCACATCATTAGCATTTTTCAATTTTATGAAGGCCATAAAATTTTAACTTATCAAAATATTCTTGCAGAATACAAAAGAAGACAACCAAGTATGCACCATGAGTACTCTAGCACACTATGTTAGATCAACCGTATCCAATTAAAGTAGGTCATCACCTGCTACTACTTAAAGTGGACATGTTAGTGTAATGTATATACACGAATAACTATTGTGTGTAAGTGAGTTATCTACTTTGTTGTGAAGAAAAGCTTCTACGAAGCTATGTTTTCTTATTTGAAGTTGGAGGTTCTATGAGAATTTTGGCAAAATGTGGTTATATATAGTGTACTTATATATATAATGAATGGCTTGGTTCCTTTTTGTGATTTTTTATAGTTTTGATGGTTTTCTTTATGTAATCTCCATGTCTTTTTGTTTCTTATGAGTAGTTTTGTACTAATTCTTGGGTAGTCCTTTTGAGGAAATCATTTGAACCGCCTCCCTTATACACATATGTACAGTTTGCAAAATAGAAAATTAAAGAGCATGACAATTTTTGATAAAAAAGAATGTGTAATGTAGTGACGCATAAAGCTGCATGGCCGCTGTGCTTATAATTTCAATGACCTTATTTACTATTAGTTATAAAAAAACTAAACTTCTCATTATGTTGGAAAGGTGGCAAGAGAGCTTGTGCCTGCTTTTGTTATATTTCACACTGAAAGAAGTGTTTTGGAATCTGAAGTTTGGCGATTAATGCAGGCCATTCATTTTCTGCAAACCATTAAATTGATATTGTTGTTGAGTTTGAGTTGGTAACATTCATACTTACAACTGTTTTGCTGATATGTTTACATCTGTCGATGTGAGTATTTATCCGGCTACTTGATGCAATTGGAAGGGTGGACTTGTGCATAAAGTTGGAATTGCTCTATTCTAATTGAATTCTCTCCTCAAATACTCATCTTTAGATCGTCCACCTTATTTTAGTTAAAGAAACAACAAACGTGATGGTCTCGGTTATGTGTTTTTAGGAATTTCAATTATTGGTGTGGATGTAACGAAAGTCTTGCTACAGAATTTGCTGTTAAAATAGTATTATAAGATAATCTGTTGTTCTCACATCCGTGCATTGCACGGGTTTTAGTCTAGTTTATACAAGTTATCCATACTTTATATTTATTTTTAAGAAATTAAATATATTTGTTCACATTACGCGCGACTCAACTGAAAACACACACAGAACCTGATCGCGCCAGTTGCAATCCAGTCCACTGGGATACCAAAAAAGAAAGTCAAGCCGTCAAAGGGGCGACGCCGGAGCAAAAGAGTACCCACAGTCATTATTCGCCTGACGGCGGAGAATCCGGTGCCTCCAAGCAATCGCCCGCTGGTGGCGGTGTTCTTTTTCGCTTCCATCCGCCTCTGGTTTGGTCCGCCGCTTCTTTTAGCTCGATTTGCAGTCGTTGGGGTTGCGGCGTTTCTTCATCGCCGCAGTTGTACGGTACGTACGAGCTATGGAATTGCTGGGGAGGAGATCCAACTACAGCAACTACTCCCCTATACCTCAATTCCCTGAAGACAACCTCCACCAGCCTCAGCAGCACCACCGCCGACTCCCTTCTTCGGACCCCACCGCCACAGCTTCCGACAAGACCCGCTTCATCGCCACGCACACCCCTCCAACTGGTTTCGACTGGGCCACGCCCAACCCCGCCGTTGCCCCCGTCGACAATTACCGCCCTGGAAGAATCCAGCGCCAATCGAGCGACAGCAGCTACGGCGAGAGCTCTCTCTCCGGTGACTACCATCTCCCCGGTACTCTAACCACTAACCCGGACACTGACCACGAGGCTTTCCCCGCCCTTGCCCTAGCTGGACCGCCCCCAACCGCCGTCGCAGCTGCTTCTGCTGCTTCGGATCGTGATGTTGTTGTCGACGGTTACGACCACGAGGATGACGCCGCCGCTCCAGGTTCTAGGCGCACGCCCCATTCTTCCTCCTCACTTGCCAAGAGCTGGGCTCAGCAGGCTGAAGAGGCGTACCAGCTGCAGCTAGCACTAGCTCTTCGACTGTGTTGTGAGGCTACTTGCGCTGACGACCCCAACTTTCTGGAGCCCGCTGATACGGCTACAAGTACTGCTAGTATTACGGCTACCACCACCAGTACTAGAATCTCTACCCCTGCTTCTTCCTCCTCCACTACTGCTTCTCCGCAATCCATGTCTCATCGATTCTGGGTATGGAATGGTTCTCCACTTATTAATTAATCATTTCCCCACTGCTTTCTTTTCTTGGTCAATCCCACTGACTGTTATTGTTACCATCAACCGGTACTATTGCCATAGGTGAATGGATGCCTTTCTTACCACGACAGAGTTCCTGATGGATTCTACATGATTCAAGGAATGGATCCCTATGTCTGGACTCTCTGCACCGACTCCCAGGAGGAAAGCCGCATCCCCTCCGTTGACTCTCTCGTCAATGTCAACCCCGCAGATGCATCTATCAATGTAGTCCTCGTAAACAGACAGCTCGATCCTGATCTTAGAGAATTTCAGAACATGATCGTTGGATTGTCATGCACTTGTACTGCTACAAAAGACGTGGTGGATCACCTCGCTAAACTAGTTTGCACTAGAATGGGGTAACGGCTAATTTATATTACCTATCATCGTTATCTTCTTTTGATGACCATTACCCCACTCTTCTGTACTGATGATGATCGTTTTATATATTTTTTTATAACCATTAACCAACAACAGTGGTGTTGCTTCGTCTGAAGAATATGATTTATTGCCTCGCTGGAAGAACGCCATGGAGCTTCTCAGGGCTGCGTCTGGTTCTATTGTGTTCCCCATAGGCAAATTCTCTGCTGGACTATGCAGGCATCGTGCTTTGCTCTTTAAAGTATACTGTAACATCATCCATCTCTGGTTTCTGTGCATACTTATTTCGTATTTTTGCTGTCACATATGCTTGTGAACTACTATACTTGAAAAAAATATTTGGCATCTTGTGTTTTGTGCGCATTCATTATCGTTACATACTATACAGATGTTCTTGGCACATCTCTAGGATCCAGCGTGTAATGCTGCTTCATGGTGTGGCAGGTACTGGCAGATGCAATAGAATTGCCTTGTAGAGTCGTGAAAGGTTGCAAGTACTGTAAAAGCAGTGATGCCTCGTCCTGCCTGGTGAGATTTGGCACGGACAGGTACATGTTTCCAGAGCAGCATTGTTATTATTATATTTTCTAAACATTCATGAGTCTCGGATTACAATATAACCATTTAGCCGCCTCTTAATGTGTAACCTTAAGACAATTGTTTTCCCTTGATTTTTATATCTGTCTTCCCTAATAGAAATAGTGATGGGCCTGTAATTTTTTTCTTTATTCTGTTTGTTTGATTAAAAACATTTAGGAGCTGTTCTAAATTTCTATTTTGCCATGATATAATTTTTATAGGGAGTATCTGGTTGATTTGGTTGGGAATCCCGGAACTTTAGCTGACCCGGATTCCGTTTTGAATGGTCCTACTTCTATATCAATATCTTCTCCTTTGCACCCACCTAAGTTCAAGCCAGGCCATGTCGCTGAAAATTTCAAGTCACTGGCCAAACAGTTTTTATTGGATTGCCAATCACTGAACCGCATTTTTGGTGATTCTTCAGAAGGTAAATTTCACCTTGTCTCTATTTCCCTTATATCAGTTCTGTAGATTTGAATGCACTCATCTGCTATATTGTTATTATTAGTATGTCATACACTATGCCTCGAACTACACCTCATTTATAGTCAATTTTATAACTAATACTTCTGCCTCAAAAGCTTTTTGCTCTCTTGTTGCAGTACCGGTCCGTCTGGAATTGGCCTATGCACCGTGTGCTTCCAAATATAGAAATTGGAAAATCTATTCTTCGGTGTCGAAATTATTTTTAGTTGTTATATGCAATGACATGCTCTTAATATACTGCTAGCACTATTTAATAAAAGTGGATTAATAGAAGATATGCAATAAGGGATTCATATCCTATAGGATTCTTTGGAAAGTTAGAAATGAAAGTGTGGGGAGGAAATTCTCTCGGTGTGTAGTGAATTGAAATAAAGCATCCTTAGTTGTAGGGGACTGGGCAGACATGCAAAGTCCAATTACACAGTTTGTGACCAATAGTTACAAGGTAGCATAATTGTAAATACATGGATGATAGACTATTACTACCCCCTCCCCAACCCAACATAGATATTACTGCTGAACTACTTGCTACGTAGATGGTGCAAGGTTTTTGTTAGGGGTGAGCAAATAATGGTCCAGACCGCAAAACCGGACCGGACTGCTCAATTCGGTCCGGTCCGGTCCGCGGTCCACGAATTTTAGTGAGTTCGGTCTTCGGTCCGCTCCGGTCCAAAATCGGTCCGACCGTAACTTTTATATAAAATACATGTATATTTGTAGGTATATTATGAAACAAGTACAAATAAAGTACATGTATAAGCACTAGTAATGTAAATGTTTGCTATCAATGTTAGTTAGAAGTGACTAAGATTATCAACTTTTTACAATTAAACAAGTAAAAAAATGTAAAAAAGGCTGATTACGGTCTAAACGGTCCGGTCCCGGTCCCGGTCCGGTCCTGCTTCCAAACGGTCCGGTCTACGGTCCATAAATTTATACAAAGTCAGTCCTCGGTCCGGTCTGGTCCGGTTCTGGACTGATGCTCACCCCTAATTTTTGTGCTAGTGGTTTAGTCAAGAATAGTGGAGTCGGAGGAGATTAGAGGGGACAAGGTCACTGCATGGCTCATGGGTCTGAGGTGAGGCTATTTCAACCTATTTTTTTTTGAGTTAGGGCTTAGGGCGTCGATAAACTATTTCGGGTTTAGTTTCTTAAAATCAAAGCTGAGTAAAAAATATATTAGTTATTGACTGAAAAAAACTTGAAATAGAAAAGAATCAATGGAAAATATTTTCATACGCTTTTTAAGGAAGAAATTTGTCAATATTGTCAAAGACTGGTGTGCTATGGATACAAGAGCTATCACTTACACATGAAGAGGCATGGAAGCTTGACGTTATCCCTATTGATGTGTGCAAGAGTATGGGGGAGAAAAGAGTTATTTGATTAGTGACTTTCTCTAACAAGATTATAAGGACAAACAAATGACAACTGAGTGGAGAAACAATACCACAATTCCCATGCACTAAACATGAGATGTGAAAGCTGCACAAACTATATAGGTTTCATTAGAACTTGTACTCCTGCATAGTTTGTAGTTGGGGACAGTGGTATTGTTTGTCCACTCATCCTGACAAAGAAATGCCACATGAGTGGAGAAACAATAACATAGTCCCATCACTAGAGAAGTACTAAAACAAATGCATGTATGGGGGAATTCTCTTGACGTAATACACTATTGAGATCTCATGTATATATATATGCAAAACACTATACTAGCAGGTCCCTGATCTTTTGCGCAAATACAAGCGGGCCCTATATATTGACACACCCCCTCAAGCTGTAGCATATATATCATGTCCCCGACTTGGTACATAAGAAATGAATCTGAAACTCACTAAGAGCCTTTGTAAATAAATTGGCAAACAACATCCTCAGGCAGAACAAGTAACAAATGAAGCTGATTCTCTTGGACCTTCTCTCGCAAAAGATGACTACTTCAATATGTATAGCTATTTCATGAAAGACATGATTTTGGCAATGTTGACAATGCCTAATGATCAAATTTCAAATCCATAGAACATCCTGTGTGAAGCCAAGCTCCTCCAAAAAAGTCAGATCCATGGCAACTCACATGTTGCTAGACCCATAGCTCTGTACTCAGACTCCATCGAATCTCACTACAATTCTATGCTTCTACTCTACGAAACAAAATTTCCTCCCACAGAAACATATACTAGAAGGGGACCTCCTGTCAATGTTGGACCCAACTCAGTTAGCATATGAGAAACCCTATACCTACCTTAGTTATCAAAGCGCCCGCCTAGGCTAGGCGCCTCAAACTAGGCGCCCAACCTATTAAGTGCATTAAGTGGGCGTCTAAGGTCTATTAGGCCCAAGTTAAGCCATTTAAAAGCTAAATTAACATGAATCGAGTCTATATTTGGTCAAATTAGATCACCTTGAGTCATTTTATAGTTGAAATAGGTCTGATTTAGGCCAAATCAGGTCAAATTTTGGCAAATTAGGTCTGATCTGGGAGGAAAACATGTCTGATTTGGGGAAATTAGGTCTGATTTGGGCCAAATGTCTGTTTGTTAAATTTTTCTATTTCCTCACATGTCTGTTTTTCTTGCTTCTTTTTCTTTTTTTACCCTTTCTCCTGCATTTTATTCCTAAATCCTACTGCTGCTGTATTTTTTTGTGAGTTATTCCTCCTATATCCCCTCCTACTATGTGAGTATGTGCATATTTCTTATTTCAGATTTTGTCCTATATTTCCTGCTCCCAAATCTACTACGATTATTTCTGATTTCTTCCTCCTAAATCTCCTCTCTCAGCATCTGTTGTTTGCATGTTTGCATTTATTTTTACTTAACTGCTACTAAGATTACTTTCACGAGTAGGCACAATTGTAGCCAAATTGATTATCTTCTTACGAGGCGAGTGGATCGTAAACTATGCAAGGATTGTAAAGTGATTCCTGGCGAAGAACTCAAGACCCAACATATGTTGGTTGTTTTGGATATTGACATGAAGATCAATAAAGGCAAGCATAACAGAAACCAAGATAGCAAGATCAAGTGATGGAATCTTAAAGGAGAAAAAAAATTGACTTTTCATCATAAGCTCATCAAGTAGGGAACTTGAAACTTGGAGTTTGATGTTAATACTATGTGGCATAACATGAGATTCTGCATAACAAAAATTGCCAAAGAGGTTTTGGGGGAATCCAAAAGTTGTGGGCCTCCACAGAAAGAGACTTGGTGGTAGAATGATGAAGTACAAAAGACTATTAAACTGAAAAGCGAGATCTATAGGAGCTTGCCCAAATCTCGAGATGATGCAGCGTTCCAGAGATACAAGCAAGCAAAGAAAGAAGCTAAAAGGGTTGTTCAGGAGGCAAGGTCTAGATACTTTGATGATATTTATAAGAAGTTGGATACAAGAGAAGGGGAATATATATATATATATATATATATATATATATATGGAAATGATCCAGTGAGAAACATATCTGGTGAGAGCATGAGAGGCATTTGAATAACTCTCCACATAGATCAATTTTTCATAATCCAACCGTACAAAATACAAGTATACCTTAATATCTACCTTCCTATAAAATTTTATCACCATCCAATTTGTAGATCATTCACAACAAATAAATATTTTTCGACGCTCTATATTGAATTTCAGGCTGACTGTTGGATGTAAAATGTGTATATTGTACATATGGACATGTAAACAATGTCTGATTGCAATAATTTTTTGCGACAAGGTAAATGAAATGATGCTTTTTCCATCTGTACGGTTGGATTTTAAAAAATAGTTACTAATTTGTAGTTATTCAAATGCCTCTCATGCTCTCACCGTAGGATGTTTCTCACTGGATCGCTACCTATATATATATATATATATATATATATAAAATGGCTCGTATAAGAGAAAGGAAAGGAAAGTAAAATGCATTAAGAATGAAGATGGTAGAGTGTTGGTGAAAGACAATGCTTTTCAATGGAGATACTGTAAATAATGTCAACGACTCGTGTGACATGAATACAAGAGATATCATTTACACACGACGGGTTCACTATTTGAGGTCAAGAATACTTTGAAAAATATGAAAATAAAAAAGGCATGCAAACCAGACGGTATTCCCATTGATGTATGGAAGAGTATGGGGGATGGAGGAGTTTATGTGGTTAACAAATTTCTTTAACAAGATCATGAAGACCAAGAAGATGCCGGTTCGTGGAGAAATAGTACTATAGTCCCCATCTACAAGAACAAAGGTGATGTTCAGAGCTGCATAAACTACAGAGGTATTAAGTTGATGAGTCACACAATGAAGCTTTGGGAGAGGATTATTGAGCAGAGGCTAAGATCTATAACGCAGATATCAAACAATCAATTTGGTTTCATGCCTGGAAGATCAACAACAGATGCTATCTTTCTAATAAGGAGGCTTATGGAGAAGTATAGAGAAAGTGTAACGACCCCGCCTCCCGGTAACCCCCAATCAAGGGAGACCAAAAGGTCAGAGCCACTATCCCAATAACTCAAGATCCATGGTTTGATATTTAATCAAAAATAATTATCAAATTCTACTAAAACTAAACTGGAAAGCTGGAATAAAATAAATCTTTTGCATACCTTGTAAAATTTCGGATCTAGACTTCTATCCACAGAAAGAGTCTATCTAACTAATCCTCCTTGAACTGATTAATTGTATCTTCACAATATTTCGATTTACTGTTTGTATTTTCAGAATTGTACCTAAAATGCCGACAAACAAAACGTCGGTCAGTATATTGCTAAACTGGTATGTGGGGGACAAACACAATTTCACAAATTTGTTATAACAACCTAATTATAGCAAATAATTGATTAACAATCCAAATTACGCTTTCAATGTGACTTCCCAACCGCTTTTGCCCTAAACCCTGGATTACCCTCTCTTAGGGTTTTGTCCTTGCAAGGGACATAAGGCCACCTTCTCCATCCTGAGCTTGGTGCCTGGGGTCACCTCTCGAGGTGTCCAATGGTCTTCCCTCCGGGGCTTGACCAAATCAGACCTTCCCTCCGGGGCTTGGTCTTGCAACATACATCAGGGTGGCATGTAGGTTCGAGAAACACATTCATATTTAATTGTGATACTCATAGGGACTTTATATGATTGCAGAATTGAACATCCAACAGTTTAGGTTGCAATCAATTGAGAAAACATTCGGGAAACGTCGTGAAACTAAAGGCGATTATTCATAAAGTAACCACATACCTTATGCCACTGTAGAAACCATGCAGAACATCATATACTTTACGAGTGTATCCAAGCAACCAAGCATATAATAAAAAATATCTGAAACATGCATACTACATATGTGTCACCATGTATTCACATTACATTACTCAGATCTAGATTCGCTCCTAAACTAGGGTTTTAGCTTACCTCATGTTCGGATTAGGGATTAGGGTTACAAACCCTAATTCCATCATATCGTGGTTTCCCAAATTACAAATTCCGTTATGCATAATAGGTTACTCAGGATACCTAGATCACATTACTAACATTATGATCATAGCAAGATGTCTATATTGGTTTTAAAATCCTAAATCAGTATTAACCAGATTATTAATCCATTACTCATAATTATCAGGGATTTCTTCATTATACATAACAAAATCAGGTATTAGCTCAACATAAACTAAACTACTCAATTAAGCATCATATTAACCAAACTTTAGGTTTCCCTTTATACTATTACTAATCATATCAACACATGTATTGCACCTACTTTTGAAACAGGAAGCATAATCAGACTCTGATAATATTTTATTTGGATTCCTCTCATTTTTCTAAGCAAATTTCATATATAACTTGTTTAATTCTGAATTACCGATTTATTTCTAGAATTATTTGAAGTTATCATTATCTGGACCAATCCTTTGCTGCCACGTCAGCAGAAAATAGATTACCTTGTATTAATCGGACTCGACTCTTGATTAGGTGTGAAAGGACTCCCGTGCCCTTGGTTGTTGAACACGCATGTTTGGGCAGAGGAGTCATTGGACTCTTATCCTCTTTCCCTCACGCGACGCCCGCGACGGCGTGAAGCCGTGCAGCACGCTGCCGGCTCCGCAGGCAGGGCACCGACTCCAGATCCTGCGCCAGCTTAACAAGCTCCGCCGCCCCTTCCTCGTGGTGTCACAGAGGTGATCTTGGCATGCCGAGCCTCCCAAGGCTGAGGGCGTCGTTCCCCCAGCTTTTTCCCTGTCGCCCGTACTCTCGGCGTCTGCAACATGTTCCGCGACGCACCGTCGCGTTCTCAGCGCCTAGGACGGGCGCCGCCGTCTCCAAGACTGGGCACCCACCTCGCTTGCCTCGCAGGGAAGTCAGACGGTGCCAGGGTGTCCTCGCAGAGTTGACTTGCCGTCCTTGCCCAAGTATACCTGAACGACAGCCTAAGGTCCCCGTTATCTCTGCAAGACGCCCCGACCCAACCTGCTACGGTGATAGCAGCACAAGTAGGGTATTTGTGACATGGTTGCAAAGATCAACCTTGGTCCGTCCTCGACGCCCCCTCACCCTTCTCCCACTGCTCCCTCGTCTCCCTTTGTCATGGCCGCCAATGCCTCGACACCGAGAGGTAACGGTGGCTGGCTACCCAGGGTTCCTTCAACCTAGAGTTCTGGCTTCGGGAAGGCCTACTTGTCACTACCAGGAATCCAACAGATTCATACGAGATAGAAGAACAACTGCCTAGACTAGGAGTAGATGAGGGGGGAGAAAGGTGAGGTTCCCTCTACGTGAAGGGATGGGGTCTATCCCTATATATATATAGTCCGTAGCACTTAGGGTTTGTGAGTCTGCGTGGTTCTAGTTTCCTTAGATGTTTATACATAACTTGGCAGTCCCAACGTCAAACAAGGAAAGGATATTAGAGGATTCCATCCCACTTTCCTTATTGGATATTTTGCCAACTTCTCATTAAAGTACTTGGTTAGCAACCCATTAAAGGTGAAACACCTATTCTAGATTGCTCTCCTATTTAATTATCTTGGGTTTCCGTACATAATCATATATATAGAAAGAGTCCTCCTCTATCTTACTTCTTAATCCAAAAGTGGCAAGGAGTATTACAACTATCCGTAGACTCAATTTTCCAAGATTATTTAATCTTAACACTAACGAGGAAAGAAAATACTCCTTTATATAAACCCTTTGCTTTTATTCCAAAAGGCCACGAGAGGCACCACCATATGATTTCCACATAATTCTTATCTTTTCCTCATTATTTCAAATTTCGTTCTTAATATTGCATTATTTGATTTCTTCTTATTCTTTTAATCATATTGGACTCATTAACATATTATGATCCACGAAATCACATGTACAAAGGAAATATTGCAAAGGAAATCCGTTCAATACACATAAATCATACAATTCCCATACTCATACATTTATTGGGAAAATTGCATTTCCAACCATATGAACCCAAAAATTGGGGTTGTAACATCCTTCCCCTCTTATAGGAATTTTGCCCTCAAAATTCCACCAAACAAAAAAAATTCAAGATAAGACTTTTCCATGTCCATCATTGGCTCCTATGTGGCTTCATCCTCTCCATGGTGCTTCCAAAAAACCTTTATCATCTTATATTCTTACATCTGAGTTCTCTCTCACCTTGGTATCTCATACCCTCGTAGGTGACTCAGGATATTTTAGCCTCCTTGGAAGCTCAATAGGTTCATGGCTTCGCACATGGTTAGGATACATCACATAGTGCTCTAAATCGGACCCATGGACCACATCATACATCATGTTATCCTGAGGGGTAAGGCTAAACATAAGCATCTCCATCAATCCATCTCAAATGGACCCATGTATCGGGGACTCATCTTTCTCAGCTATAGCTCAGAGGGGTCTGGTTTTCATAACACATGTACTCCCACAATGCACTTCATGTCAGTCTGCTTCACATCAACTCACGACTCTTGTCGCCCCTGAGCTTTCTCAGCCATTGCACGATCAAAGTGACTTCATCTGCACACACTGTGGTCTCTCTGACCTTACAAGGTCCTCTCACCGACATCATCCTAATGAAGCGGTGATCGACACGACCTCCCTTACAGAACTTCTTACATCCCGATACTAGCTATAGTGGCTATCATCACAAGCAAACTCTCTTAGGGAAGGAACTGACCCTATGTATCACTCGGACGAGCACACACGCTCTCATCAGACCCTCTAGTCTGGATCATGCTCTCTTGACCGTCTATCAGTCAGGGGTGATAAGTTGTGCTAAACTTCAAGCTGGCATCGAGTTCTTCATGTACCTACTTCCCCCGCATGGAAGTGATCTTGAGGTCATGCTCCAGATATTGAACTCGATCGTGGTGTAGTTGAACTATCTCTCTCTCATGCATATAGTTCAACCCAATCTCTCATTTTGACAACGCTCTCTCTCTTAGGCAAGGGGTTATGTCAACTTGGTAAGGCGATCTACCATAACCCATACTGCATCCTGACCTCTCTTGGTCCATGGGAGACTCACCACAACGTCTATGGTAATCCACTCCCATTCCCTCTCGGGGACTCTTCATTATCGGTAGTAACTCACTGGGTTATTGGTGTTCGGCCTTCACCTCCTGGCATGCATGGTGACCAGCCACATGCAACCCTATATACTTCTTCATCTCAGGCATTTCAAGGTAATTCTGCACATTTTTGCTATCCTAGTAGTACCACGATGCAAGGTGTACTTAACATCCCGAGCTCGTGCATGTCATGATTCCTCAGGGTTAACTCCTCATAAACCCTAAAACACTCTAGTCACGGGTTCCATCACCTTCCTTTTCGGAGAGGTGTATCTGAGGTTCTCCAACCATCCATCTATCCCATCAAGCTCTAGGCTGGCTAACCAAACAACCACTAACTCGACCAACTAGTCTGGTTGTATCAGAGTGTTAGCCCTATATGTCTCACAAATTTAGGGTTCACCTAACAACCTCTTCTAGCCTCTCTACTGGCTAACAAGACATCTGCGTCTCGACAAAGAGCATCCATTACCACCTTACATCCTTATGTGCTAGGCAACGGTGAAGACATAAACCTTCATATCATCCTCATCTCAGATTTAGGTCTAACTGAGTCAAGAAAACTCCGAGCTCATCATCTTGGTTATCAAACTCAAACTTATATAACTCATAAATTCCATACTGCCCTTGATAAGAACGTCCTCATGATGACTATCTTAGTTCTTCTCGTGTTTGTAAACCATCCATTCTATGTACTCTCCAAAAAAGTATGATACTTTCTCTATCCTCAAACATCATAGCAACATTTCAACGCACGTCATCTTTATCCTTAGTGTATAGCATGTGTTTTGCCCTATCTCTCACACCCATAACGAGAGGAAATAAGCATTTGGCTGTAGTCCAAATACAAAGTTCATCCCGTTCTAAGAGTAGAGATGGTGCATCACACATCGCCATCGCTCTTTCCATTCTAAGTTGAAACATACTTCACATGTCTTCCACACCATGAAAATCTCAAAACTATTTTCACATCTATGGAAAGGTTGCTCCCAAACACTTTCGGGTTTTAAATATCTCTCTTTTATGTACAATCCTTAGTCGTTACTTCAAGGTCTCTAGGATGCCAACACTTTTTGGGGTGATCTGACCCTTATGCATCTAGGGAGTGCCTATCACATTTACCCCTTAGGTCCCATGAACTCATGAAGGTGGCCAACCTCATAACCCATGGGCCTCGGGCAAAGGTAGCTGTTACCTCCCGACCCTATGGTCTTGCGCATTCAGGGAACAGACAACTCCTACTTCCATCGGTCTTATCCCTACCTGACCCTAGTATTGACTTAGGATTCTATCATGATACATCTCAAACTTGAATCCTTACCCGAATCTGCATCATCTCTCTGGGCGCTCATGGTCAAACTTACATCCTTTCATAGGGGTCATGACAACCTACCTACCTCGGTCTGGCCCCATAAAATTACCTCTATGGCAACATATCTTTACGCCCTTAGAGATGATCACACATGGGTCTATAGATTCGTGCTCATACTATGTGTTCTCTACTTAGCTCATTAAGCT
Source organism: Alisma plantago-aquatica (assembly GCA_963693085.1). Lineage (NCBI taxonomy): Eukaryota > Viridiplantae > Streptophyta > Magnoliopsida > Alismatales > Alismataceae > Alisma > Alisma plantago-aquatica. Next base: position 12,053,854 of record OY856414.1, on the reverse strand, counting down.
CCTATGAGAGACCTCTTTAGGTTACCTCAAACCTAAACAAAAGCTGATACTCACCCTACACAAGGATCCTTCCCCAGGATGGGATAAAACTCTCTCTCGATAGCAACAAAGGTCACAAACGTCCCTACGTCCAGGGTTTACATCAACATGTGCATGCTTAGCCTATCAAGCCACTAAGGCATGTAGCTAGCAAGAAGACCACCTACTAAGCCATGCTAGGTTTCCTTGGTATGTCATACTAGTTCCTATTCCTCAACATTGGACCAAAATCATACATGCATATGTCACCAACCTTTGCGTGAGGGGTTCATTAATCATATACCTTAGTCAAGGGGTTTCCTTTTCCTCTAACCCGAGGGGTGTCATGCTCGAATCCGTAGGAACTCAAACATCTTCGTGAGCATCAGGTGCACCGGGTACTACTACTTCCCCTCTTTGGTCTAGGAACCCCAGGTTCACTACCTAGGCCTCAATTGTCTAACTACATGCTCAACTTTTCAATCACGAACCAAACATGTACAAGGTATAGCATGCACTTCCTACTATTCTTCCACGTGAACCATACCTCAGAGTCCTACACAAGGATAACCAACTAGGTGCGAGGCCTCACAACTTGTTATCATACCTCCTCGGTCTAAGGAACTCTCCTTTCTACCCCTATAAGGTAAGGTAGGCACCTATAACGTCCGTACATCGGTTCCGGAAGCCTCTTTCTCATTCTAGGGTTTGGTTCCTCTAAGGCAACCAAGGTACGACTAGCCTCCAAGGATCATGCACGAGGCAACCACAACTATCTACTCAGGGTCGTATAAAACAGGTCATAACATACCCATCTTCTCATGATTCTTCATGTCTCAGAGCCAAGGTCTCCAACCTTCTTCATCTGGTCTTGCTCTCTCTCTAGAGCTAACCCTACAACGGATCTCGCCTTTGAAGGTTCTTTCTTAGAGGATGGGTCAAGCTCTTAAGGATACATGTCTACACCTACCTGGATGAAATGTACTATCAAGACCTATGTCCAACCAAGATCATCCAAAGTTCTGCATGCTCGTCTTATGAACTATGAGGCATAACTCTACTGGCCTAGGTCTCAAACCCGGTGCCAGTTTTGATGTCGTTCTCTTCTATGTAGGTGCATGCCTCATCTATGCTCCTATTTGCCCGTTAGGGTTCCTATATGGTCACCACTAACTTGTTCAATGAAGGAGCTATCCTTCACTCTAACAGGTACGACCCTTCCAAGGTCGGGTCACAAAAAGACACTAGGTCAACCCATCACGCATAGCTCATGCCTCTCGTGCGTACACTAAACCTATATGCATGTCAGCCTACGCACATACTTGCATGATTAACTACGATATCCAACTCATCCTGTCATCTCTTCCTCAAACTCCACTTAGGGTTAGGGTTAGCATCGTCCTTAGAAGATGCGCCAGGTCTCTACCTCTTCCTGGAGGCCTCTGCCTCTAAGACTAACTGTCTACTCATCCTCCTGACAGGAAGGTCTGACCTCAGTGCTCTCCTGAGGGCACGACAACACACTCCATGCAACCTAAGCATGTAACTAATCTTTAGTTTACGCTTAAACTATTAAACTTATGTCCATGACATCTTGTTTACATGCTTTTCATTGATTTGGTGGAGGATTCCTTAATCCTTATCGTACTTACCCTGACCTCAAGCGGGTGGGGAAGAGAGAGAAAAATCCTAAATCCTAGAATCCTTAATTGAATTAGGGTTGAGAAGGGACGAAATAGATGAGAGGGTCCTAAAGGTATCTTATTTCGAGTCAAGACCTTAGACTTTGGCCAGGCAGTCACACCGCATTCGGGAGTCCTCGTGACCGACTAGCGGGGCGGAGGAAAATATTGCCAGCCCCCGGACCGTGATCCTTTTCTAGACACCTTCGTCATCGGAAAATCCTCTAATAACTCCCTTGGTTCTACAAAGTTTGTAAAATTTAATAATTACTAAGGATTAAATGAGAAACCACGACTCTGATACCAAATGTAACGACCCCGCCTCCCGGTAACCCCCAATCAAGGGAGACCAAAAGGTCAGAGCCGCTATCCCAATAACTCAGGATCCATGGTTTGGCATTTAATAAAAAATAATTATCAAATTCTACTAAAACTAAACTGGAAAGCTGGAATAAAATAAATCTTTTGCATACCTTGTAAAATTTTGGATCTAGACTTCTATCCACAGCAAGAGTCTATCTAACTAATCCTCCTTGAACTGATTAATTGTATCTTCACAATATTTTGATTTACTGTTTGTATTTTCAGAATTGTACCTAAAACGTCGACAAACAAAACGTCGGTCAGTATATTGCTATACTGGTATGTGGGGGACAAACACAATTTCACAAATATGTTCTAACAACCTAATTATAGCAAATAATTGATTAACAATCCAAATTACGCTTTCAATGTGACTTCCCAACCGCTTTTGTCCTAAACCTTGGATTACCCTCTCTTAGGATTTTGTCCTTGCAAGGGACATAAGGCCACCTTCTCCATCCTGAGCTTGGTGCCTGGGGTCACCTCTCGAGGTGCCCAATGGTCTTCCCTCCGGGGCTTGACCAAATCAGACCTTCCCTCCGGGGCTTGGTCTTGCAACATACATCAGGGTGGCATGTAGGTTCGAGAAACACATTCATATTTGATTGTGATACTCATAGGGACTTTATATGATTGCAGAATTGAACATCTAACAATTTAGGTTGCAATCAATCGAGAAAACATTCGGGAAACACCGTAAAACTAAAGGCGATTATTCATAAAGTAACCACATACCTTATGCCACTGTAGAAACCATGCAGAACATCATATACTTTACGAGTGTATCCAAACAACCAAGCATATAATCAACAGTATCTGAATCATGCATACTACATATGTGTCACCATGTATTCGCATTACATTACTCAGATCTAGATTCGCTCCTAAACTAGGGTTTTAGGTTACCTCATGTTCGGATTAGGGATTAGGGTTACAAACCCCAATTCCATCATATTGTGGTTTCCCAGATTACAAATTCCATTATGCATAATAGGTTACTCAGGATACCTAGATCACATATGATCATAGCAAGATGTCTATATTGGTTTAAAACCCTAAATCAACATTAACTAGGTTATTGATCCATTACTCACAATTATCAGGGATTTCTTCATTATACATAATAAAATCAGGTATTAGCTCAACATAAACTAAACTACTCAATTAAGCATCATATTAACCAAACTTTAGATTTCCCTTTATACTATTACTAATCATATCAGCACATGTATTGCACCTACCTTTGAAACAGGAAGCATAATCAGACTCTGATAATGTTTTATTTGGATTCCTCTCATTTTTCTGAGAAAATTTCATATATAACTTGTTTAATTCTGAGGGCACCTCTCTTGGCATGCCGAGCCTCCCCAAGGCTGAGGGCGTCGTTCCCCCAGCTTTTTCCCTGCCCCCCGTACTCTCGGCGTCTGCAACATGTTCCGCGACGCACCGTCGCGTTCTCAGCGCCCAAGACGGGCGCCACCGTCTCTAAGGCTGGGCACCCACCTCGCTTGCCTCGCAGGGAAGTCAGATGGTGCTAGGGTGTCCTCGTAGAGTCGACTTGCCGTCCTTGCCCAAGTATACCTGAACGGCAGCCTAAGGTCCCTGTTATCTCTGCAAGACGCCCCGACCCAACCTGCTACGGTGACAGCAGCACAATTCGTGACACGGTTGCAAAGTTCAAACCTTAGTCCGTCCTCGACGCCCCCTCACACTTCTCCCACTGCTCCCTCGTCTCCCTTTGTCATGGCCGCCAGTGCCTCGACACCGAGAGGTAACAGTGGCTGGCTGACAAGGGTTCCTTCAACCTAGAGTTCTGGCTTCAGGAAGGCCTACTTGTCACCACCAGGAATCCAATAGATTCATACGAGATAGAAGAACAACTGCCTAGACTAGGAGCAGATGAGGGGGGAGAAAGGTGAGGTTCCCTCTACGTGAAGGGATGGGGTCTATCCCTATATATATATATATATATATATATATATATATATATATATATATATATATATATATATATATATAGTCCGTAGCACTTAGGGTTTGTGAGTCCGCGTGGTTCTAGTTTCCTTAGATGTTTATACATAACTTGGCAGTGCCAACGTCAAACAAGGAAAGGATATTAGAGGATTCCATCCCACTTTCCTTATTGGATAATTTGCCAACTTCTCGATTAAAGCACTTGGTTAGCAACCCATTAAAGGTGAAACACCTATTCTAGATTGTTCTCCTATTTAATTATCTTGGGTTTCCGTACATAATCATATATATAGAAAGAGTCCTCGTATCTTACTTCTTAATCCAAAAGTGGCAAGGAGTATTACAACTATATGTAGACTCAATTTTCCAAAATATTTAATCTTAACACCAGCGAGGAAAGAAAATACTCCTTTATATAAACCCTTTGCTTTTATTCCAAAAGGCCACGAGAGGCACCACCATATGATTTCCACATAATTTTTATCTTTTCCTCATTATTTCAAATTTCCTTCTTAATAATGCATTATTTGATTTCTTCTTTTTCTTTTAATCATATTGGACTCATTAACATATTATGATCCACGAAATCACATGCACAAAGGAAATATTGCAAAGGAAATCCATTCAATACACATAAATCATACAATTCCCATACTCATACATTTATTGGGAAAATTGCATTTCCAACCATATGAACCCAAAAATTGGGGTTGTAACAGAAAGCAAAAATGATTTTCATATGGTTTTATTGATTTGGAAAAGGCTTATGACCGAGTACCCAGTGAAGTGTTGTGGATGGTTTTGAAGAAAAAAGCTGTGCCAATCCAATACATTGACTTGATTAAGACATGTATGATAACTCTACTGCAAGTGTGAAGACTCCTAGAGGAGAGACACCAACTTTTCCTATCACAGTTGGGGTACACCAAGGATCCACACTCAACCCATATATGTTCGTTCTTGTTATGGATGGGTTGACGAAGAATGTTCAGCATGATGTTCCTTGGTGTATGTTATTTGCTGATGATATTGTATTGATTGATAAAACTAAATATGGATTGAATAATAAGTTGATCTTTGGAGAAAGGCATTGGAATCAAATGGATTGATGATTAGTAGGAGCAAAACTGAGTATATGCATTGCAATTTCAGCCAATCTCACAATGTGAATGGTGAAGCCAAGTTGGACAAAGTGGACATACCAAAATGTGATAAATTTTGTTACTTGGGTTCTATTATTCAAATAGATGAGGATGTCTAAAATGATGTTTGTACAGGATCACTGCAGGATGGTTGAAGTGAAGGAGTGCAACTGGAGTATTATGTGATCGGATGATCCCTCTCAGATTAAAAAGCAAGTTTTATAGAACTGCTATACGACCAACCATGCTTAATAGGAGTGTATGTTGGGCTGTGAAGAAACAAGGTCTCAACAAGATGAACGCGATTGAAATGCGTGTGCTGAGATGGATGTATGGGAAGACAAGAAAAGATTGCTTGAGAAATGACTATATCATGAATAAAGTGGGGGTGGCAAGCATTGAGGACAAGTTCCGCGAGGGCCGAATCAGATGGTATGGACATGTGCAACGCAGACCGACTAATGCGCCTATACGAAGTAATGCTATTGAGTCAAGCACAATCAATAGTAGAAGAGGAAGGCCTAAATTAACATGGGAAGAGTTTATAAAGAGAGATTTTGAATCTCTACATCTCGACCAGCCCATGATAGAGTGGAATGAAAACGAAGGATCTATGTAGCCGACTCCAACATAGTTGGGTCTGAGGCTTAGATGATAATGATGATGATGATTCTTCCTTCCTCTATATTTTCTATTTCATCACATGCTACTGCTTTTTTTATTTTATTTTGTTGAATATTCCTCCTCTTCCAATCTCCTTTTACTACCCTTGTGTTTGTCTTATTCTGACTTCTTCCTGCACAACTCCTATTGTTTGCATTTTTTTGTATCCCGTTTTCTCTCTCCAACTCCCTACTCATCTTCCTCTTATTGTTATTTCTTTTTCTTCCTTTTACTTCTCTTGCCCCTGTTTCTCTTATAGTTATCAATTCAAATTAGACTTATAATAACATTTAATGAATAAACAATTAAAATATCACATATAGTATCATGTGTACAAACATTTAAATATGTAATTGAAAAAAGTAAATAAAAGCCCAGAAAAGCCTAGGCGCCCCTTGGCTTAAACCCACTGCCTAGACGCCTTGTCAAGTACAAATGATCATAATTCTAATACAGAATTCCCTTGTCGACAGACTTCTTGAAATACCTCAAGATATACATCACAACCTCTAAATGACCCCTGAAGGATTTCTCAATAAACAGACTCTACATTATTGACACACAAGTAAGCCAAATTTAGTTTTCCAACTAGCCATCTATATATCCAAAGATCAACAAGTAACTCCCCTTGTTCCACATACAATTTGACTTCATGATCCTTTGGAGTGTCAATAGGTGTAGTCCTAAGCATCCTGGCCTTAGTGAGTATATCTATAACATACTTTTGCTCTGAGATCACTATCCCAAAACTCGACTTGGCAACTTTAGTACCCACAATAACTTTGTGATTGAAAGTCATTTGTTTAATACTTTCCTTGTAGAAAACTCTTCAAATGTACAATGCCATGCTTATCATCACCAATAATCATGATGCCATCAACACATAACACCAGAAAGGGACAATCGGAGCTTTCTCACATGTAGGAGGCTGAGTGATGCATACATCTTTGGAGTCAAAACTCAAAAATAACACTATTGACCTGCCAAACCATGCAAGAGGAGAATGCTTCTACTGATATATAGACTTATTAAGACGACATATTTGAATAGACACCTTTGAGCAAAAACCTTGATCACCATTTAGAAATGCATTCTTGATGTCAAGATGATGTAGGAGAAATGGTCTATGAAATGTCCAATGTAGCCCTCAACTAACAAACATGCGTTAAGTTGATCAACGCGCCAACCTACACCAACCTTAGTAGTGCAGACCTAACGAAAACCAAGCACAAACTTGCCTTGTAGGCTTTGTACAAGGGACCATGTCTGGTTTGAATCTGGATAAGGCACCTCCTCTTCTATAGCATGATATTAACCTGGGTTATCATGTACAATCGAAACAAATGTAGGGTAGAAACATGAGTAGATGAAATAGAGGTATAATATGCATACGAAAGATGGTTATATGAAGCAAAATTAGAGATGTGTAAGACCAAACCCCTTTACTCAGGGCAGTAGGGAGGTCCTGGGGAAAAGGCTAGGAAGCACAGACACTTCTCGGAGGCTGCCGTGTCCGTGTCCAACATGGACACACCTTGGACACTCCTGGACACGTGGCGGACACGCCTACGTCGTGTCTGCTTTGAATTTTTTTTATTGCAATGTCGGACACGGCTTGGACACTCCGTGGACACATCTAAGACATGCCATCCCAACCCATTTAAGCACAAGTATATGAAAAGAAATCCAAACCATCTCTAAATCCCCATTTCTAGTCCTCCACTACTCCTTGCCCTACTAACATTAGGTGGTTCAACGTCAGCTACTACATGCAAGTTGATGACGCACATCTTTAACAACTGAAGCAACTATCATTAGCGATATCATCTCCAGATTCTTCACCAACTATTGCAACATTTAGAGACTGCCACATCAACCACAAGGAGGAAAGTTGTTGATTTCACCTCCTTTTCTTCCAGTTCTATGTAATTCTTCTTCCTTTGTGTACACCCCCTCCTTCCTGCTCCTTGTCCACTCTTCTTTTTTCCTACTTTTAGCTACAGTAGTTGCAAAAATGTCCTTCACCTCCTCTTTATCCTGGTCCTCGATTTTTGCTTTTTCCTCATCTACTTTTCCTTCTTCCCCTCTTTTCCCTCTTCTCATTCCTGCTCGTTCTCTTTTTCCAATTTGAATGTGGCAGAAGCCACTCTCCAACCCGTCCTCTTATTTCACGTTGGTCCTCTACTTCTCCTTCTACCTTCTCTCGCCACTCCTCCCCCTACACTTTTCTTGCTCCTTCAAGCAAAATTAGCATAGTATTGTCCTCCATACGTATATTCTTTTTTTTTGCTTCTCTACATCTCCATCTCCCCTCCTTTTTCTTGCCCCTCCATTTTAAATAGTTGTCCAATGGATTCCCCTCCTTTTCTTCCCTCTCAACCTCCAAGGCACCTTCATTTTCACCTCCTCCACTACCAGCAACTTCATATTTCCTCACCCCTCCCCTTCTTCATCTTGATAATAAATCTTGTTCACCATTACTTCCGCCAACAATAAAACTATGGATATACATATATCAACTATGTGTCATAATATGTTCTACAAATATATGTGTTTATTTATATATTTGCCGTGTCCACTGCCGTGTCCTGTCCTATATTTTTGGAAATCGCCGTGTCCCATGTCCATGTCCGTGTCTACATCCGTAGCTGTATCCGTGTCCGTGCTTCCTAGGGAAGAGGTGGAGAAGGGCTTGCATCTATGTGGGTTTCTGACGGAGAGTCTGTCGGAGGAGTTAAACTAGAAGGACCCTCTGTACCACCTGTATCAATACCTGTGCGTCGAGTATATACCTGAGTAATTGAGGGTCTTGTGGAGTTGAGCAGAACCAGAACATGAGAATTGTTACATTATATATTTCCTGTTTTACATAAGCATGCTATTTGTTTTGTTATTTTCCTTTATATATGGACCTCTCTGTAATTGTCTCAGTTATATATATATGAGGGTGCACACGTTGTGCAACCCTGAGCTTTCTGCAATACCTGACTCTGTCACATGATATCAGAGTAGGCTCTAACCTAGCCTCCCTCCCTCCCTTCTCTCTCCTCCCCCCCCCCCCCCCCCCCCCCCCAGCGCCCGCCGCCTGCCAGGCCGCCCGCCCGCCGCCGGCAACAGCAGGCCGCCGGTCGGCAGCAGCAAGCCGCCGGTTGGCAGCAGCAGGCCGCCGCCGCTGGCTTAGCCAGGGCCGCCGCAGCTCCGGCCGGTCGTCTCCACCGGGCAGCAGGTCTCTCCGTGGGTTCTGTGGTTCCGTCTTGCCTCCTGGCGTGGTGCACCGCTAGTGCTTGAGCAACCGTAGTTGTTGTTCGCACAGCAGGTGCGCTGCTGGGTGGTCGTGTTCTACGGGACCACTGACCCACTGGTAGATCTGGACTAGATCAGTAGTCAGGGGGAGATCGGCGCGTTGTTCGTCTAAGGGGTTACCGTCGGTTCGTGCTTCTTTGTGCCTGCCTGCCCGTGTAGGCTTCGGCCTCCGGGTTCTCTGCTACGCCTTGGCGTAGTGCGTATGTGAGAGGTCCACCGTGACGTGTCTCTGCCTACTTCTACCTGCCTGACGGCGTAGTCCGTCCTCTGTCTGTGCCTACCTGTGCCTGTGCCGGCCTTCTTGCATATTCTCATGGCGTCTTCCGGGGATGACATGTGGAGAGAGTCGCGCCGTCAAGTCACTACTGTCAAGCTTGACGGGCGCAACTACCAGCTGTGGGTCTGTTCTTTTGTGATCTTTGCCAAATCACAAGGGAAGTACTCTCACTTGATTAGGACGGGTCCACCTTAGCCTGCAGCGGAGGCGGATGAAAAAGATATCAAGGCTTTTGATGACTGGGTTCGTGATGACTCGACTGTCATGACGTGGATTCTCAACAGCTCTGTTGAGAAGATTAGCGTCACTCTTCTTCAGCTGCCTACGAAGAAGCAGATGTGGGATCAGCTCGCCAGTACCTACTCACACAGTGAAAATCCGAAGAAGGTCTTTGATATCACAAAGCAATTGGGGCGTCTGTAGTTTACTGGTTCTGACATTTCAGATTACTTCTCCACCTTCACTGGTCTGTGGGGTGAATTGGAGATGTATCACCCGCTGTCCACTGATTTAGCTACTATGCAGAAACAGCGGGCGGAGCTTCATCTTATTCAGTTTCTCAGTGGTTTACCTGAGTCCTATACTGGAGTGGTAGATCAGATTTTGGCGAGTGATCCACTCCCTACCTTGCAGACTGCCTACAAGCGTCTCCAGCGCCTTCCGTCATCGACACCGTCTCCGTCTCCTGAGACTGGAGACTCTACTGCTTTGGCCGCTTGGGGCGGGCGTGGTCGTGGCCGTGGCCGTGGCCGCTCCAGTGATGGCCGTCCTCCCCTGGGTGCAGGCCGGGGGCGTGGACCTGGTGCTGGACGAGGAGCTCCTCCTGCTGCCCCGCCCTCTGCTGCTGCGCGTCCTCAGCAAGGACAACACTTGTGTACTTTCTGTGGCCGGTCCAACTATATTGAGGAAAAATGCTGGGAAAAGTATGGTAAGCCGGCATGGGCCAATGCTGCGGCTGATTCTTCTGCGTCTGAGGGTGCTACTCAGACACCTGCACCAGAGCCTGCGGGGGCTACCGCAGACTACATCCGAGCTGAGGTGGAGCGTCTTCTTCTTGAGCGTGCTGGTTCCTCTCCTGCTGCATCTACGAGTGGAGCACATGCTGCCTTTTCTGGTTATGACACTGCCTTCCTGAGCTCCTCCTCACCTTCTACTTCTGGTAATACCAAATGGGTGATAGAATCGGGTGCATCTGCACATATTTCTGGAAATAAATCTTTGTTTAAACGTATATCTGCACCTGCCCGACATTCTTCTGTTATGCTTGCTGATGGCTCCAAGTCCTCGGTCCTTGGAGTTGGTGATATTGTTTCTCAGTTTCTCCTCAGATCTGCCTTATATGTGCCCAGATTTCCTCTTAACTTATTGTCTGTCAGCAAAATTTTAAGGAGTTTAAAATGTAGTCTGACATTTGTTCCTGGTTCATACGTTTTTTAGGACCTTCGCACGAGGATGAAGATTGGTGGGGGGTATGAAGGTGCTGATGGGCTCTTTTACTTGGACCAGTTACCTCGATCAGAGAAAGCTGCTGTGATATCTACATTATCTGCTTCTGTTTCTGCGCTACAGTGGCACTACAGGCTGGGCCATCCCTCGTCAAAGAAGCTGCGTAGTTTAGTTCCTGATATTGGCAGTTGTCGTTTTCAGTGTGAATCATGTCAGCTAGGAAAACAGACTCGTACTGTGTATCCTAGACGTAGTACTGTGAGCAGTAAAAACATTTTTGATTTAGTCCACTCTGATGTATGGGGTCCACGCCATGTACCAAGCTTGTCTGGTTACAAGTATTTCATTCTTTTTATTGATGATTTTTCGAGGACTACTTGGTTGTTTCTGTTAAAAAGTAGGTCCGAAGTGCTGTCTACTATTAAATATTTTTTTGCTGAAATAAAGACGCAGTTTGGCTTGCCTATTAAAACTTTTCGCACTGATAATGCTTTAGAATTTGTTAAGCAAGATGTGGCTGTGTTTTGTAAATCTGTGGGTACTCTTCACCAAACCTCCTGTGCTTATACCCCACAGCAAAATGGTGTTGCTGAGCGAAAGAATAGGCACTTATTAGAAGTTACCAGAACAATAATGATGCATTCTCATGTGCCCCGCTCTTATTGGCCTGAAGCTATCTTGACTGCATGTTTTCTGATTAATAGGATGCCATCGTCTGTTATTGGGAATAAAATTCCCTTCCAGGTTTTGCACCCTGACATCTCCATGTTTCCTGTGCCTCCTAGAATTTTTGGGTGTACCTGTTTTGTTCAGTTGCTTGGACCTACTTCTGATAAGCTATCTCCTCGAGCTACTAAATGCATTTTTTTGGGCTATTCTCGCACTCAAAAGGGTTACAGATGCTATAATCCCAGCACTCGGAAGTGGTTTACTAGTAGTGATGTTGTATTTTTTGAGGATACACCTTATTATTCCTCAGCAGGAGATAGTCTGCAGACAGATATTCTGGCTCCTCCTTTACCTGTTATTTCTGACTGTGTGCCTGACCGGACAGATACTGAGACTACTGCTAAGCAAGACCCTCCTCTTATTGTTTATCATCGCAGGAATAAAGCACCTTCCACACATGTACCCCCCCAAGACAACCAATCTTCTCCTCCAGAAGGTTCTGCTGCTCCCGAGGTAAACTCTGATCTTGACATTCCTATTGCTCTTCGTAAGGGTACTCGTTCTTGCACTTCTCATAGCATTGCTCAGTGTGTGTCTACTGCTCATCTAAATACTCATTCCAGCAATTTTGTATCTGCCTTATCTGCTGTGGCTATACCTAAGAATGTTCAGGATGCTTTGCAAAGTACAGCTTGGACATCTGCTATGAATGATGAGATGCTTGCTCTTACTGACAGAGACACTTGGGAGCTGGTGGATCCACCTCCTCAGTGTAAGCCTGTAGGCTGCAGGTGGGTTTATGCAGTCAAATACCAACCTGATGGTACGGTTGAGAGGTTGAAGGCAAGGCTTGTTGCCAAGGGATACACCTAGACTTATGGCATTGATTATTTTGAGACTTTTTCTCCTGTTGCTCGCCTTAACTCTGTCAGGATTCTGTTATCTGTTGCTGTGAATCTAAACTGGCCTCTTATGCAGCTTGATGTGAAAAATGCCTTTCTGTATGGTGACTTATAGGAGGAGGTGTATATGGAGCAACCTCCTGGGTTTGTTGCTCAGGGGGAGTCTCACAAAGTTTGCAGGCTTAAGAAGTCTATCTATGGGCTCAAGCAGAGTCCTCGTGCCTGGTTTGATAAGCTGAGCAGGATTATGATTGATTTTGGCTTTCTGAGGTCACAAGTTGACCATTCTGTCTTCACTAAAAAGACTTCTGCTGGTATTACTGTTCTGATTGTATATGTTGATGACATTATTATTTCTGGCAGCGACACTCTTGGTATTCAGGCTACCAAAGATCATTTGGGCAAACATTTTGCTACCAAAGATCTAGGCAGGCTCAGGTACTTTCTTGGCATAGAAGTCTCTAGAAATTCTAATGCCTTGGTTCTTTCGCAGAGAAAGTATGTTCTTGATATCCTGCAGGAGACTGGTATGCTTGGTGCAAGACCTGCATATACTCCTCTTGATCCCAATGTCAATTGGGATGATGATTCCTCTGCTATGTTTACTGATCATAAAAAATTCAGGAGGCTGATTGGTAAATTGATCTATTTAACTGTTACTCGTCCTGATATTGCTACTGCTGTAGGTCTTCTTAGCAGATATCTAGACAAACCCAGACAATGCCACTGGGATGCTGTATGCCAAGTCTTGAGATACTTAAAAAAATCTCCTGGCAAAGGACTTCATTATAAAAAGAATGGGCACTGTGTTCTTGAAGGATATTCTGATTCTGATTATGCAGGCAGCAAAGTCGATAGAAAATCTACTTCTGGCTACTGTACTTTTGTAGGGGGCAATCTTGTTACTTGGAGGAGCAAGAAACAGAATGTAGTGGCCAGATCTAGTGCTGAGGCTGAGTACAGGGCCATGGCCCATACTGCTTGTGAGTTGCTGTGGGTGCGTTCTCTTCTGAAAGAATTTGGGATTGAGTCTTCATCGGCCATTCCTATGCATTGTGATAACAGAGCTGCCATCTTCATTGCAAATAATCCTGTCTATCATGAGCGCACCAAACATATTGAAGTTGATTGCCACTTTATCAGAGAATCTATTCTTGCTGGCAAGATATGCACTCCATTCACGAGATCTGAAGACCAAGTTGCTGATATCTTCACCAAGCTCTTGGCTAAGAAACAGTTCTGCATGCTGCTGGACAAGTTGGGCATGATTGACATCTATGCTCCAACTTGAGGGGGAGTGTTACATTATATATTTCCTGTTTTACATAAGCATGTTATTTGTTTTGTTATTTTCCTTTATATATGGACATCTCTGTAATTGTCTCAGTTATATATATATGAGGGTGCACACGTTGTGCAACCCTGAGCTTTCTGCAATACCTGACTCTGTCACAAGAATTATTAGTACTAGTCAATGAAGGAACACGAGATTCAATGATAACATGAAGGGGTAAGAACTCCACAACTACCGGTGTCAAAACTGTCATCCGATAAAGGCATGTCTTTAGTGAATGGAAAATGTTTCTATTACTGTGATAATGAAAACAAGCATAGACCCTCTCCACATATAAGATAGGAAAGGTCAGTGAATACAAAGTTCACCAATATGTGATAAAAGACTAGATGCCAAAGAGCACAAAGTAAATAACATAAAATTAAATATATTAACACTCTCCCTCAAGGTAGAGCATAGATATCATGCATGCCCAACTTGTCCACCAAAGAGATAAATTTTGTCTTTGGCAGCGGTTTTGTAAAGATATCTGCAAGCTGAGCCTCGGTCCTGATGTATGGAGTAGATATGCTCCTGGATATAAAGACTCCCTGGTGAAGTGACAATCTACCTCAATGTGCTTGGTGCGCTCATGGAATGTGAGATTACTTGCAATGAAGATAGATGCTTTATTATCATAATACATAGGTGTAGGCTCAAAATCATAGATACCAAATTCCTTTTATAAGCCTTGAACCCACATCAATTCACAAGTAGTATAAGCCATGGCTAGATATCTAGCTTCAGAACTGGATCTAGCCACAATAGTTTGTTTCTTCTCTGAGTGACAAGATTATCACCTACAAAGGTGTAGTAACCTGAGGTAGATTTACGATTAGCCCTGCTGCCTTTATAGTCAAAATCAGAAATTCCAGTAATCTTGCAGTTCCCATTTTTCTTGTCTAGAAGACATTTTCCAGGAAGTATTTGAGAATGTGACAAACAACATCCCAATGACATTGCCAAGTTTTATCCATACTCCTACTGATAAGTCTAACAACTGATGTAACATCTGCTCGGGTAACTGTCAAGTAAATCAATTCACAACAAGTCTTTTATATTGCTTACTATCAGGGTATGAAGGAGAAGAATCATCATCCCAATCAGTGTAGAGGTGTGTTTACTCGCTTAGCGCCCATCATTCTTGTAATAAATCAAAAATTTACTTGCGCTGAGATAGACATATTCTAGAAGAGGAATGTGATACTTCATTTCCCAGAAAATAGTGCAATTTTCCTAGATATTTCATGATAAAGTGTTTGCTTAAATATTCCTTGGTAGCTTGAAAACCCTGATGGTCACTCCCAAATGATAATATCATCGACATACACAATCAGGATAACTTGCACAATACTAGTTGTTTTCACAAACAAAGAATGATTAGAATGTGAGTGTTTAAAGTCAAACTTAGCAACAATGTGACTTAATTTGTCAAACCAAGTTCTTGGACTTTGTTTCAGTCCATAAATGACTTTCTTTAGTCGGAAAACTTTAGAACACTCCCCCTCGAGCAACAAATCTAGAGGTTGCTCCATATACCCTTCCTCATCTGGATCGCTATATAAGAAAGCATTTGACGTCTAGTTGAAAAAGCGAAAGCCCGTCCTCGGTGACTTGCGAGCAAATGGATGTGGGTGAGTACGGTCGCCCCCCGTGCCCGAAGCGCCGACGGAGCGGGGAGGTGGCCTCCTTGGGGCTCTGGCGCCTGAGGATCTCCTTCATGGTACCTTGGGTCCCTGGCAGCGTGGCTCCAGCGGTGTGCGCGAGCGTCGGATCCGCCCGCGACTTGCAGGCAGAGAAATCTGGTGCAGTTGATGAGGGTGAGTCCCCTCTTTCGGTGGCGTGCTGCGGTGGGGAGCTTCTCGTGAACGGACGACGTCGACGACCTGCCTCATACTGGTCCGGGTGCTGTGGGGCGGCGACGGCGAGGGGTTCTCCCTGGGGTCATGCCCCCCTACTCAACCATCTCATCTTTCCATCCACCTGCGACTCCCCTTCCATCTCTGACTTCCGGATGAGTTTCCTTGCTTGGAAGTCCCACGCTGTGTTGGGACTTGGGCCATGGTCGTCCCTTGGCGGGCTGGTGGATGACAACGAGCACAAGAAGGGAGCCGAGGACAATGGTGGTCTGGGTGCTGCGAGCGTGGATGAAGTTTGTGTTGCGAGTGTGGATGGATTTGGGGACGGGTCTGCTGGCGTTGGAATAGCGTTTGTTGCTGATCGTGCTCTGCGGTTGGAGGTGGGCGATGCCCATGTGGTAAACCGAGTTGCCTCTTGCCGCTCGGGTGATTTCTTCTGGGTTGGTGATCTTCGTGTCCCCTGTACGACGACCTCGGAGATTGGAGGTGGTCTGTGTCGGACCACACCTTCCCAATCGCGAGCTGCCCTGACTGTGGTTGTGAGGGAGGCTCACGGCCTTCGTGTCCCCAAGGACATTCATTTTCGGTGCCTTCGACGAGGTCACTGGAAACACCAATGTTCTGTCGCGACGACCTGCTTCCGGTGTCGTGCTTCGGGCCATCTGGCACGAGATTGCGAGGCCAGGAGGCCGAACAGGAGGCTTCCCTCCTCTCGGGGGCCATGGTGTTCTCGATGCCTTTAACGTCGACACTGGAGAAGACTTTGCTCATCCCCGACAACCTGCTTCCACTGCCCACTTGGCGCGGGAGTACCAGAATCACAACTCTGCTGCAGGTGTCCTTCGGCCAGAGGCTGCTTTCTTGCTAGGACCAGAGTTTGCGGGTGGAGAGTTCGATGGTGCCGGGCCGACAACGTTGATCGTCTTCAGAGCGGGGAGAGGATGGCTGATGCCAAAGGATGACCGGGTTTCTAGATGGGTGCTTGATTCAGCCGACTCTCTTAAACGTCTGCCTCAGAGAAGTCTTCATGATTTCTTTGAGGATCGTTTGGGAGGTCCCCCCCCCGAGTGGGTGCGTTGAGCAATCCAGTTGCTCTTCAAACATGTATGTAGACGTTTCTTCCTGTGACGATGCTTCTGCAGGTGACTTTGAGGAGGGCGACTTTGACATCTTCCTTGACCACTCTGGGGATAAGAAGAGAGGAGGATGGAACTTATGAGATGATGTGAGTGTGCTTTGATGATGTGCTTTGAGGTGAGCTATGAGGAGGGTATGATAGGTGGATGTTCTCGATGAGATGTATTGCAAAAAAAAAGGTACCAACTTTTATTGACAAACACATAAATACGAAGAAGAACAGAGTTAAGACGATCAACAAGCAAAAAAGTCTCAAAGTAATCTACGACATAAGTCTATGTATAAACTTTCACAACAAAACGAGCTATAAGGCGTTCAACCCTACCATTCAGTTGATATTAAACAGTAAAGATCCATCTACATCCACAGGAGAGGCATGAGCCGAGGCATCTACCAAGTCCCATGTATGTTGTGTATGAAGAGCGTCCATTTCCACTTCCATCACACAATGCCAGACAGTTGGTTGTAGGGCTTCAACTGCAGTCTTAGGAACAAAGACAGTGGAAAGAGCACCAGAAAAATTGGCAAAACTTGAACCCAAATTAGCATTAGAGCAGAAATTGCCTATAGGATGTATAGTACAAGAGCAGACCCCTTTTCGTAAGCCAATCAAAATATCCAAGTCAAAAGGTACCTGATTCGTGTCCTGATCCGGCGAAGAAAATGGAGGATTGGTTAAGGGAGGGGCCATAGATGGAGTTTAGTCTTGCGACATCTTTGATAATCCTTGAGAGGAACAAACACATCAACATGCTCTGGAGAATTTGACCCAACAGGAACAGGAAGTGGGGTATCAACTAGCAAATCCGTAGATAGAGTTGAACCCATATCAGAAAAGTACGGTGTATCTTCAAAAATCATTGCACCTGCACTAACAAACCATTTCTTAATGGCCGGATCATAACATCTGTACCCAGTCTGAGTTCTGGAGTACCCCAAGGAGATACACTTAGTTGATCTCAGGTCAAGTTTGTTAACTCAGTCTGAAGGTTGCGCACAAAACATGTACTGTCAAAAATTGTAGGGGGCACAAAAAACAGAGTAGCTTCATGGTACAAGATACTAGACAGGACTTGGTTGTCAAAGACAGACAAGGGCATGCCGTTTATTAGAAAACAGGCAATGGAAACAACATCAACCTAAAACATCTTATGAACATGATAGTGAAACATAATTGTCTGAACAACTTCTAAAAGATGTTGGTTCTTGTGGTCGAAAACACCATTATGTTTAGGAGTGTAGGAACATGAGGTGCCGGGCCGACAACGTTGATCGTCTTCAGAGCGGGGAGAGGATGGCTGATGCCAAGGATGACCGGGTTGCTAGATGGGTGCTTGATTCAACCGACTCTCTTAAACGTCTGCCTCAGAGAAGTCTTCATGATTTCTTTGAGGATCGTTTGGGAGGTGTGCCCCCCCCCCCCCGAGTGGGTGCGTTGAGGAGCAATCCAGTTGCTCTTCAAACAGGTATGTGGACGTTTCTTCCTGTGACGATGCTTCTGCAGGTGACTTTGAGGAGGGTGACTTTGACATCTTCCTTGACCACTCTGGGGGTAAGAAGAGAGGAGGATGGAACTTATGAGATGATGTGAGTGTGCTTTGATGATGTGCTTTGAGGTGAGCTATGAGGAGGATATGATAGGTGGATGTTCTCGATGAGATGTATTGCAAAAAATAGGTACCAAATTTTATTGACAAACACATAAATACAAAGAAGAACAGAGTTAAGACGATCAACAAGCAAAAAAGTCTCAAAGTAATTTACGACATAAGTCTATGTATAGCCTTTCGCAACAAAACGAGCTATAAGGCGTTCAACCGTACCATTCGGTTGATATTAAACAGTAAAGATCCATCTACATCCACAGGAGAGGCATGAGCTGAGGCATCTACCAAGTCCCATGTATGTTGTGTATGAAGAGCGTCCATTTCCACTTCCATCACACGATGCCAGACAGTTGGTTGTAGGGCTTCAACTACAGTCTTAGGAACAAAGACAGTGGAAAGAGCATCAGAAAAATTGGCAAAACTTGAACCTAAATTAGCATTAGATCAGAAATTGCCTATAGGATGTATAGTACAAGAGCATACCCCTTTCCGTAAGCCAATCAAAATATCCAAGTCAAAAGGTACCTGATTGGTGTCATGATCCAGCGACGAAAATGGATGATTGGTTAAGGGAGGGGCCATAGACGGAGTTTTAGTCTTGCGACATCTTTGATAATCCTTGAGAGGAACAAACACATCAACATGCTTTGGGGAATTTGACCCAACAGGAACAGGAAGTGGGGTATCAACTAGCAAATCCGTAGATAGAGTTGAACCCATATCAGAAAAGTACGGTGTATCTTCAAAAATCATTGCACCCGCACTAACAAACCATTTCTTAGTGGCCGGATCATAACATCTATACCCAGTCTGAGTTCTGGAGTACCCCAAGGAGATACACTTAGTTGATCTCAGGTCAAGTTTGTTAACTCAGTCTGAAGGTTGCGCACAAAACATGTACTGTCAAAAATTGTAGGGGGCACAAAAAACAGAGTAGCTTCATGGTACAAGATACTAGACTGGACTTGGTTGTCAAAGACAGACAAGGGCATGCCGTTTATTAGAAAACAGGCAATGGAAACAACATCAACCTAAAACATCTTATGAACATGATAGTGAAACATAATTGTCTGAGCAACTTCTAAAAGATGTCGGTTCTTGTGCTCGACAACACCATAATGTTTAGGAGTGTAGGAACATGAGGTTTGATGAATGGTGCAAGGTTTTTGCAAACAATATGGACAGAATGTTGCATGAATTCAAGGGCATTATCTGTTCGAAAGATTTTGATGGGCTTATTAAATTGAGTTTTAATTTCAGCAAAAAGGCAGTAATGGTGTCAAGAACATGTGCCCTGTCTTTAAGAAAAACAATCAAGTAGCCCGAGAATAATCATCGATAAAGGTCATAAAGTAACAAATCTTGCGACACTCATTATTGAACATGGTCTCCATATATTAGCATGTATAATATCAAAAACAAATTTTGAAGAAAGATTCATTTTTCTAGGAAGAACACTTCTAGTTTGCTTTCTTAATTGGCACGCTTCACATTTAAATAGAGTCTTAGACTAAGAAGCACGGACACGGACACGGATATGGACACGGACACGGACACGGATACGGACACGGGACACGAAAATTTTAAAAAATATAGGACACGGCGTTGGACACGGCTATATATACATATATACATACATATATCTACATTAATAGATACAGTTAAAGACATATATATGTATAGAATTTATTTGTAAACACAACAAGCTCCATAACTCTTAACAACAAGCAGAAACAACGATCACCATGATATCCACTTTATATTCACATTTGTATTCAAACCCACTATGCTGATGCTAAAAATTTAGCATACAAAATAATATATTAAAATCAAGAGGAAGAAGAGGGAATGAGTTCCTAGAAAGGGAAGGAAGTTGCTTCTAATGGCTGCTGTAGGTGTTGGCAGCTCCAGCTGCAAATGGCTGTCACAAAAGGCTGCTGCTTATGGTGGCTTTAGCTCCTACTGGTTGCTGATGCAAAGGCTGCTAGTAGCAGCTCGATCTCTTTACGGTGGCTGCTTGCAGCAACTTCAGGACCTAGCTGCTACTTGCAGCAACTGCTGCTAGAAGCGGTTTCATTCGCTCTTTACATGAACAACAACAATTAGAGGGTGAGGGTAGTTGGTCACAACACTTAGTTGATCTCAGGTCAAGTTTGTTAACTCAGTCTGAAGGTTGCGCACAAAACATGTACTGTCAAAAATTGTAGGGGGCACAAAAAACAGAGTAGCTTCATGGTACAAGATACTAGACTGGACTTGGTTGTCAAAGACAGACAAGGGCATGCCGTTTATTAGAAAACAGGCAATGGAAACAACATCAACCTAAAACATCTTATGAACATGATAGTGAAACATAATTGTCTGAGCAACTTCTAAAAGATGTCGGTTCTTGTGCTCGACAACACCATAATGTTTAGGAGTGTAGGAACATGAGGTTTGATGAATGGTGCAAGGTTTTTGCAAACAATATGGACAGAATGTTGCATGAATTCAAGGGCATTATCTGTTCGAAAGATTTTGATGGGCTTATTAAATTGAGTTTTAATTTCAGCAAAAAGGCAGTAATGGTGTCAAGAACATGTGCCCTGTCTTTAAGAAAAACAATCAAGTAGCCCGAGAATAATCATCGATAAAGGTCATAAAGTAACAAATCTTGCGACACTCATTATTGAACATGGTCTCCATATATTAGCATGTATAATATCAAAAACAAATTTTGAAGAAAGATTCATTTTTCTAGGAAGAACACTTCTAGTTTGCTTTCTTAATTGGCACGCTTCACATTTAAATAGAGTCTTAGACTAAGAAGCACGGACACGGACACGGACACGGACACGGATATGGACACGGACACGGACACGGATACGGACACGGGACACGAAAATTTTAAAAAATATAGGACACGGCGTTGGACACGGCGTTGGACACGGCTATATATACATATATACATACATATATCTACATTAATAGATACAGTTAAAGACATATATATGTATAGAATTTATTTGTAAACACAACAAGCTCCATAACTCTTAACAACAAGCAGAAACAACGATCACCATGATATCCACTTTATATTCACATTTGTATTCAAACCCACTATGCTGATGCTAAAAATTTAGCATACAAAATAATATATTAAAATCAAGAGGAAGAAGAGGGAATGAGTTCCTAGAAAGGGAAGGAAGTTGCTTCTAATGGCTGCTGTAGGTGTTGGCAGCTCCAGCTGCAAATGGCTGTCACAAAAGGCTGCTGCTTATGGTGGCTTTAGCTCCTACTGGTTGCTGATGCAAAGGCTGCTAGTAGCAGCTCGATCTCTTTACGGTGGCTGCTTGCAGCAACTTCAGGACCTAGCTGCTACTTGCAGCAACTGCTGCTAGAAGCGGTTTCATTCGCTCTTTACATGAACAACAACAATTAGAGGGTGAGGGTAGTTGGTCACAACACTTAGTTGATCTCAGGTCAAGTTTGTTAACTCAGTCTGAAGGTTGCGCACAAAACATGTACTGTCAAAAATTGTAGGGGGCACAAAAAACAGAGTAGCTTCATGGTACAAGATACTAGACAGGACTTGGTTGTCAAAGACAGACAAGGGCATGCCGTTTATTAGAAAACAGGCAATGGAAACAACATCAACCTAAAACATCTTATGAACATGATAGTGAAACATAATTGTCTGAGCAACTTCTAAAAGATGTCGGTTCTTGTGCTCGACAACACCATAATGTTTAGGAGTGTAGGAACATGAGGTTTGATGAATGGTGCAAGGTTTTTGCAAACAATATGGACAGAATGTTGCATGAATTCAAGGGCATTATCTGTTCGAAAGATTTTGATGGGCTTATTAAATTGAGTTTTAATTTCAGCAAAAAGGCAGTAATGGTGTCAAGAACATGTGCCCTGTCTTTAAGAAAAACAATCAAGTAGCCCGAGAATAATCATCGATAAAGGTCATAAAGTAACAAATCTTGCGACACTCATTATTGAACATGGTCTCCATATATTAGCATGTATAATATCAAAAACAAATTTTGAAGAAAGATTCATTTTTCTAGGAAGAACACTTCTAGTTTGCTTTCTTAATTGGCACGCTTCACATTTAAATAGAGTCTTAGACTAAGAAGCACGGACACGGACACGGACACGGATATGGACACGGACACGGACACGGATACGGACACGGGACACGAAAATTTTAAAAAATATAGGACACGGCGTTGGACACGGCGTTGGACACGGCTATATATACATATATACATACATATATCTACATTAATAGATACAGTTAAAGACATATATATGTATAGAATTTATTTGTAAACACAACAAGCTCCATAACTCTTAACAACAAGCAGAAACAACGATCACCATGATATCCACTTTATATTCACATTTGTATTCAAACCCACTATGCTGATGCTAAAAATTTAGCATACAAAATAATATATTAAAATCAAGAGGAAGAAGAGGGAATGAGTTCCTAGAAAGGGAAGGAAGTTGCTTCTAATGGCTGCTGTAGGTGTTGGCAGCTCCAGCTGCAAATGGCTGTCACAAAAGGCTGCTGCTTATGGTGGCTTTAGCTCCTACTGGTTGCTGATGCAAAGGCTGCTAGTAGCAGCTCGATCTCTTTACGGTGGCTGCTTGCAGCAACTTCAGGACCTAGCTGCTACTTGCAGCAACTGCTGCTAGAAGCGGTTTCATTCGCTCTTTACATGAACAACAACAATTAGAGGGTGAGGGTAGTTGGTCACAACACTTAGTTGATCTCAGGTCAAGTTTGTTAACTCAGTCTGAAGGTTGCGCACAAAACATGTACTGTCAAAAATTGTAGGGGGCACAAAAAACAGAGTAGCTTCATGGTACAAGATACTAGACAGGACTTGGTTGTCAAAGACAGACAAGGGCATGCCGTTTATTAGAAAACAGGCAATGGAAACAACATCAACCTAAAACATCTTATGAACATGATAGTGAAACATAATTGTCTGAGCAACTTCTAAAAGATGTCGGTTCTTGTGCTCGACAACACCATAATGTTTAGGAGTGTAGGAACATGAGGTTTGATGAATGGTGCAAGGTTTTTGCAAACAATATGGACAGAATGTTGCATGAATTCAAGGGCATTATCTGTTCGAAAGATTTTGATGGGCTTATTAAATTGAGTTTTAATTTCAGCAAAAAGGCAGTAATGGTGTCAAGAACATGTGCCCTGTCTTTAAGAAAAACAATCAAGTAGCCCGAGAATAATCATCGATAAAGGTCATAAAGTAACAAATCTTGCGACACTCATTATTGAACATGGTCTCCATATATTAGCATGTATAATATCAAAAACAAATTTTGAAGAAAGATTCATTTTTCTAGGAAGAACACTTCTAGTTTGCTTTCTTAATTGGCACGCTTCACATTTAAATAGAGTCTTAGACTAAGAAGCACGGACACGGACACGGATATGGACACGGACACGGACACGGACACGGATACGGACACGGGACACGAAAATTTTAAAAAATATAGGACATGGCGTTGGACACGGCGTTGGACACGGCTATATATACATATATACATACATATATCTACATTAATAGATACAGTTAAAGACATATATATGTATAGAATTTATTTGTAAACACAACAAGCTCCATAACTCTTAACAACAAGCAGAAACAACGATCACCATGATATCCACTTTATATTCACATTTGTATTCAAACCCACTATGCTGATGCTAAAAATTTAGCATATAAAATAATATATTAAAATCAAGAGGAAGAAGAGGGAATGAGTTCCTAGAAAGGGAAGGAAGTTGCTTCTAATGGCTGCTGTAGGTGTTGGCAGCTCCAGCTGCAAATGGCTGTCACAAAAGGCTGCTGCTTATGGTGGCTTTAGCTCCTACTGGTTGCTGATGCAAAGGCTGCTAGTAGCAGCTCGATCTCTTTACGGTGGCTGCTTGCAGCAACTTCAGGACCTAGCTGCTACTTGCAGCAACTGCTGCTAGAAGCGGTTTCATTCGCTCTTTACATGAACAACAACAATTAGAGGGTGAGGGTAGTTGGTCACATCTCGAGGGAAGGGATGAGGGGTTTGGTGAGGAGTTGGGGTTTGGTTGAGGAGTCTACGGGTTGGGTCTTATTTTCTCTTTTCTTTTTAGTTAGATCTTATGTGGGTTGGGTTGGTCGTGTCCAGTAAGCGTCCTAGATGTGTCCACGCCGTGTCCAGCTTGCAAATAAAAAAAAAATGAAACTGGACACGTTGGAGGAGTGTCCGCCGCGTGTCCACGCGTGTCCGAGTTCGACACGTGTTGGACACAGACACGGAAGCCTCCAGGAAGTGTATGTGCTTCCTAGGTCTTAGACAAAGAAGGATGAGCTTGGAGGTTGACAAATGACCTAGACGATAGTGCCAGTGAAGTCCTGAAACAAACAAAGATAGCAACGCAACAGTTTGTGGAGCATCAAATAGTATAATCCATCTGGTTCCTTATGGCCCGAACCAGTCCTCATCCTCGTGTGGAGATCCTAAAAGATACATCCATCAGGGTCAAACATAATAGAGCATTGAGTTGTTTGGCTGTTATACTAACAAAAAGAAGGTTTAGAGGAAATCGAGGAACATATAAGGCCGATCAGATTAAAAAAAATTCGATGTTCTAATATTTCCAACCCTATGACTAGGGATTGAGTACCGTCCAATACAGTGACAGGGCGATAGTAGATGTAGTAGTCATTTCAGAAAAGAGTTTAGAATTGCTAGAAATATGAATAAGTGCACCAGAGTTAATGAACCATTTATTTTTACCATATAGAGCCGAGGAAGCTAGAAAAGCATAATCATTACCATAACATGCAACCGTAGTTTGAGTAAGGAGTCTCTCTTGATACAGTTTTTCAAATTCAACTTAGACCCAATTCGCAAAAGCAATGGAGGTTTGTATAGGTTCATCCTCGGTGTAATCAGTAGATGCCTGATTAGCTGTTGTGTTCGAATAACCATGTTTTGCCCAACAACGATCTTCATTGTGATAATTTCAACCATAGAAGTTATAGTGTCTTGATCTCGGAGGGGGACCGTTGCTAGGTTCAGTGGAGGGCTGACCGCGTCCCAATGCAGGCTGGGGCTGGCCACGTTCAGGTCCAGATGACTCAAAATGACAACGTCCTCTACCACGGCCACGACCTCTGCCATGGCTAGTCACTAAAATGGACTGCGAGAGCCGACACCTCAAGGGAACCAACAAGTGATGAAGAAACAGACGGGAGGCGTTGTACTCTCTTTTTAGAACATCACAAAGTTTAGGTAGAGGACCACTGGACAATATCTGATCCACGACTCCCGCAAAGGAAGCACGCAATCCAATAAGGAACTGGACAAGTTGTAGTTCATTTCACAGTCTTTGGATTTCAATAATGTCAAATGATAGGGGATGGTAAACCTCGTAACTCATCCCAAAGAGCACAACATTAGTTATAATAATCTTCAACTGAGTTATCGTAGAGAATTATTTTTAGCCAGATTGGGTTTTGTTGATGTGAATAAACATGAGATAATCGATCCACATGGCCTTAGCAGTTCAAAGTCTTAGGACTTAGGAGGGATTGACTTATTTTAGAATTTGTACTGTAAACTATCCATGTCATTACTCCTAAGTCTTCCTTGACCCACAAGTCACAAGCAAGGAAGAAAATGTCCGATTTCGATGCTGTTTCGGTGGCCACGAAAACAGAAATTTCCACAAATTTCAACAGAAATTTTGATAAATGCGTTCCTAGCGTTTCGACGGCAAAATAAACGAATCAATTTATGAAATTTTACCAGAATGTGTAGATCTACTCAAATATGTAATAATATTTCACATTGGATATGTGGGGGGTGGGGTCTCATCATTTTTGAGTGAATGACCCTGAATTGTTTCGATGGGAATTTTTGATGTTAATATTCAATGGTAAAATCAATGAATTAAGTCATTATAATTTGCAAGAACAATATATAGATTTAAAAACACAAAACTGTGCAAAAAAGTATGCTCCAGGTAGTACATAGTATATGAAAAAGTAGAAAAAAATCGATGATCTGCCTGTTTCGAGAGTTTCATCAGCCAATTTCGATGTCCAATTGCCACCGAAACAGAAATTTCGGCCGAAATTTCGACAATTTTGTCAAAATTTTGAACATTGCCAGAAGACTGCTTAGTTTTCTCATCAATAGTATGGCAGGAGTAGCAGGTGCATTAGATGAGAGTACCAAACTTGGGCCTTGACTTACACTTAAAGAAGCAGATCACACATGGTAGTTAGAACCATCCAATTTTACTGTGGTCACACAAAGTGTTCTTAAGTCATCAATTGAGGCCATGATGGAATCCAGTTTGTGCTCAGTTCACACAAGTTACAAGAAAGATGTGGTAGAGCAGCAGCCCAGACAGAGGGAGATGAAGCATCAACCCCAAATAAAAGCAGTAGAGCTCGGAAACCCAATACATGGGCATTAAAAAAGTTATCAAGGACCAATACCACACCGTCAATCATGCCGACATGTGACAAAGGTAGAAGGGAGGGAACAAGTCCCTCCTTAAAAATAAACCGAACCAAATTAGAGGTGTTCTATGCCAGGAACAACTTGGGAAGGTAGATCAAAGGCAATGAAAAGGGAAAGGCAAATTCTGAAAGGTGGACTAGAGAAACGAAGTTTGAGGATAGTTTCGATGGGTAGTGGATCAATGGTGTTACAAATGTAGGGGATAGGGGATGGCAGCGATTGGCAGGTGGCTAGGAGAGCAGTGGGTTGCGGGTGGCGAGGGAGGATTGCGGGTGGTTAGGGGGGTCGGGGGCTGGCGGGTGAGTCAGCGCGCCGACCAGAGGCAACCGGTTGGGAGATGGTAGCGACGGGGTGTAGCAGGGGCTTGGGTGGGGTGTAGCAGGGACGGGGTGTACGACGGGCGGGAGGTGCTGTTGATGAAGAGCAGGCGGCGACACTGTGGAGAAGGGTTGTGGGGGCTGGCGATGGCGGGTGAAGGAGAGATTAGGAGGGCCAGTGGGATGAAGGGTGAAAGGTAGACAGCTGTACGGAGAACCAGAAGGGAAAAATTGGGCTGCAGGTGGTGGAGAAGGAACAAAGAGGAGTGAGGCATGGACGGCGGGTGGTAGAGAAGGAAAGGGAAGGAAGGAGATGGTGGCAGCTAAGAGAGGGGGATGGGAAGCATTACGCTAGGAGAGGCTTAGGGGGGATCAAACCGCTCTGATACCATGTGAATAGAAAATGATTCTATTATTGTGATAAAGAAAACAAACATAGACCCTCTATATATAGGATAGGAGAGGTCAGTAAATAAAAAAGTTCACCAATATGGGATAAAAGACAAGATACTAAAGAGCACAAAGTAAATAACATAAAACTAAATATATTGACTATAGAGATATGTTGTGTTTTTTGAGTGTCATGTGCCTAGCATGTGCCTCACTTATGGTTTTACTTCAGTACTTTAGTCCCATATTGCTTATCTCTACTTTAGCTTCTACTCTCTTCTGTTATATAAGAGACTGTACTGTACACTTGTTAAATAATCAAATAAGCAATTCCCAGTTTCTCTATATAGTATCAAGAGCAGGTCCGGTTCCTCGAGTTGCAATTTCCCACCCTGCCCCTATGCCCTAGCCCTCCCCCCCCCCCCCAGCGCGTCGTCGGCGCTAAATAAAAGCAGCGCAATGAACTACAACTTGTCCAGTTTTTGGCTGCCCTTCCTACATCTTTTTCTGGCATGGTCGATCAGATTCTATCTAGCGACCCCTTGCCTACTCTTCGCGATGTTCTAAAGTGAGTTCAAAGACTTTCGTCGGTGACCTCCAATCCTGTTATTGAGCATCCTGCTCTAGCTGTTCACACTACTGATTCTGGACGTAGACGCGGTCGAGGCCGTGGCCGTGGCAGACATCTACCTCCTACTGGTGGACGCGGATCCTCTCTTGCTCCTGGTCAAGGCCAAGCTACTGGGCCTCGCTTCTGCAACTGACGTGGTCGTGATAATAACAATGAAGATAGGTGCTGGATCAAGCATGGTAAACCAGCCTGGGCTAACCAAGCATCTACCGAGACCTCGACTGATACTACATCCGATCAACAATCTGCCCCACCAACTACGGAATGGCTTCGCTCGAAGTTCGAGAAGTTTTTCCAGGAGTGCATGACTCAGCTACCTTCGACATCTACTGCGGGTTCCTCCGCCATGCTTTCCTCTTCTTCTGCTGGTAACAATAAATGGTGCATTGATTCTGGTGCGTCTGCCCATATGGCTGGCGACATCCAATTATTTTCTGCTCTGACTAAAACCTCTATTATTCCATCTGTCACTGTTGCAAATGGCTCTAAGACCCCTGTTCATGGCATTGACACTGTTCTTCTATCTCGAAAGTTGCATCTCCAATCTGTTTTATATATACCACAATTTCCCGTTAACTTATTATCTGTCAGTAAAACTATAAAACAGCTTCAGTGCTCTATTAGATTTGATCCCTCTGGTTGTGTTTTGAAGGATCTCCGTACGAAGACGAGGATCGGTTCGGGCCATGAAGGACCAGATGGACTCTACTATTTGGATGGACTTCCTATAACATCTTCTCTTCTGTCTACATCAGTCACAGGACTTCAGTGGCACTTCCGGCTGGGTCATCCGTCTGCTACAAAGTTGAAGCATTTATTTCCTGCATTATCTGAAAACACTTTTTGTTGTGCATCTTGTGTTTTGGGAAAACAAACGCGGTCTGTATTTCCCGCTAAAAAAGAAATTGATTCTAAGACACTTTTTGATATTGTTCATGCGGACATCTGGGGTCCATGCTCTGTTGCGAGTCATTTTGGTGTTAAATATTTTCTGACTTTTATTGATGATTATTCCCGTGCTACTTGGCTTTTTTTACTCAAAGATCGTAGCACTATTTTGGACAATATCAGTATCTTCTTTTCTAAAATACAGACCCAGTTCAATAAACCAATTAAAATTTTCCGCACCAATAATGCCCTATAATTTATGCAAAAGTCTGTCACATCATTTTGTTCTGTTTGTGGCACCATCCATCAAATCACTTGCCCTTATACTCCACAACAAAACGGTGTTGCTGAACGGAAAAATTGTCACTTATTGGAGGTTACTCGCACTCTTCTTCTTCATTATAAAGTCCCTCACCGTTTTTAGCTTGAGGCGGTTTCTACGGCATGCTATCTTATAAATCGTATGCTATCCTCTGTTCTACAGAATCGTACCCTACACCATTCTGTTTCCTGATGCACTTCTGTTCTCTATCCCTCAAATTTTTGGGTGTACCTGTTTTGTTAAAAATTTACGCCCAGGGATGACGAAACTTGATCCTCGCTCTACTAAATGCATCTTTTTGGGATATTCTAGAACTTAGAAAGGTTATCGCTGCTTTGATCCGGTACTCAAGCAATGGTTTGTCAGTGCGGATGTGATTTTTTTGAGCATATGCCCTATTTTTTTGATGATGGGGCAACATTCTCCAGTGATATGTTGGCACCCACGCCTCTAACAGATGTTGTTGAGGACTTGCCTTTTTCTGACTAGCCTCAAGGTCGCCCTTTGTAAGTGCACAAACGCCGGCCAAAGACAAACACTCCTTCCATGGCCCCTTTACAACCAATTCCTCTGTCTGTGGATGATCAAACAAACACTGAGGTAACTTCTGACTTGCACCTTCCTATCAGTCTATAGAAAGGTGTTTGCTTCTGCACTAAACATCCTATCAGTCATTACTACTCTTCTGCTAATCTGCATAACAGTTTTGCATGCTTCACTTCTGTAATTTCTGTTGTCACTATTCCAAAGACTGTTGCAGAAGCTCTAGTTATTCCTGCACGGAAACAGGCTATGGGTCAAGAAATGCAGTCACTTTGTGATCGCAAGACATGGGAACTTGTAGATCGCCCTCCTCCATGCCCTACTGTTGGCTTCCGCCACCATTAAGTATCAACCTGATGGAACAATTGAACGCCTGAAAGCTCGACTTGTTGCAAAACGGTACACGCAGACATATGATATCGACTATTTTGAGACCTTATCTCCTGTTGCACGATTAAATTATGTTCGAATTCTGATTTCTGTTGCTGTTAATAAAGACTGGTCCGTCTTTCAGTTAGATGTTAAAAATACATTTCTCTATGGAGATCTACAGGAGGGAGTATACATGGAGCAACCACCCGGTTTTGTTACTCAGAGGGAGTCTGCCTTAAAAGTGTAAACTGAAAAAGGCCATCTATGGTCTCAAACAGAGCCCACGTGCTTGGTTCGACAAACTTAGTTAGATCTTAGTCACTTTTGGCTTCCATCGGTCTCACTCAGATCATTCAGTTTTTATCCGCAAAACAGTGGCTGGACTAGTCATTCTTATATTTTATGTTGACGAAATTATTTTATCTGGTAGTGATATCGTGGGTATACAGACAACTAAAACCTACCTAGAAAAACACTTTGTCACTAAAGATCTTGAAAAACTGAGATATTTCTTAGGCATTGAGATTTCCAAATCATCTGCAGGCATGTGTCTCTCTCAACGGAAATATGTACTTGATCTCTTGCAGGAAATCGATATGCTTGGCTGCAAACCAGCCAACACTCCCCTTGATCCAAATATGGATTGGGACGATGAAAATTCTCCTCCCTATGCTGCTCATCACCAGTTCAGAAGGCTGGTAGGCAAGCTGATTTATCTGACGGTCACAAGAGCTGACCTCACTGCTGCCGTAGGATTCATCAACATGTATCTTGATAAACCTCAGCAGTGTCATTGGGATGCTATATGTCACATTCTGCGGTATCTTAAAATCTCTCCAGGAAAAGACTTGTTGTATAAGAAGCATGATCACTGTAATCTATCTGGTTTTTCAGACTCTGACTATGCAGGAAGTCATTCTGATCGTAAGTCTACATCTGGATATTGTGCATTTGTGGGTAGAAATCTTGTTACCTGGCGAAGCAAAAAGTAGACTGTTGTAGCCAGATCCAGTGCAGAGGCAGAATATCGAGCTATGGCTCATACTGCATGTAAACTTCTGTGGGTCCAGAGTTGCTCCAGGAGTTCGATATATCCTATTCCAACCCTATACCGATGTTTTGTGACAACAGGGCCTCCATTTTTGTTGCGAGCAACCCCACTTTTCATGAGCGAACAAAACATATTGAGGTCGAATGTCACTTTGTTCGAGAAACAGTTCTTTCTGTCCGGATTTGCACTCCATATCTCAGCACTGAAAAGTAAGTAGCGGACATCTTCACCAAGATTCTTCCAAAAGCTCATTTTCAGACTCTAGTGGACAAGCTGGGCATGTTCGACATCTACGCTCCAGCTTGAGGGGGAGTATAGAGATATGTTGTGTTTTGTTGAGTGTCACGTGCCTAGCATGTGCCTCACTTACGGTTTTACTTCAGTAGTTTAGTCCCATATTGCTTATCTTTGCTTTAGCCTCTACTCTCTTCTGTTATATAAGAGACTATACTGTACACTTGTTAAATAATGAAATAAGCAATTCCCAGTTTCTCTATATTAACATCTTGAAAGAAGGTGACGTTAGCATATACAAAGAAACGACGTAAGGTAGGGCTATATATTTATACCCCTTTTGTACTCAAGAGCAACACAAGAGACTACACTTAGCGGACTTGGGATTCAACTTATCTTTTCTTTGATCGAGATAACGGACAAAACAAACACACCCAGAAACTTTAGGTGGGACATTGTACTTTTGGAGTTAATAGTATGAAAACTTTGAGCATGTGTAGGGTATTGGATGACAGATGGATTGCAGTCCAAGTGTTAGTGAGCACAACATCCGCACAAGACATCTATGTGGACATGCATATTTAGAAGAGTTCAAGCATTCTTGATAATAGGACACATTTCTCTTCCAGCCACTCCGTTGTGTTGTGGTGTATGTGGGCAAGATGATTGGTGGGTAATACTATTTGCGGAAGTGAACTAGGTCAAATCATGACTTAAATGTTCTTTGGCATTCGTAGAACGACGTGCACACTTATTTAAAATTTGTTTTTATTTCCACACAGAAGGACTTAAAAATAGATAAAAGTTCAGATCTTTCTTTCATCAAATAAAGCCATGTAACACGAGTAATCTTCCACAAAATAACAAACCAAGTTTTGAAGTAAAATGGCTCAGACCCCATGTATTTGAATGTGTTAACTCAAAAGTAGACACTGTCCATTCAGGCTCGTGCTGAAAGACTATTAGGCATCTGTCAGATTTTTTTTTGAAATTCACTTATGTAATTTGCTTAAATTATATATATGTTTCATCAATATCCCAGAAATATTTTGCAATAAATTTAGGATTCTAATAGCTTCTTAACCACTTTGTCGTAACTGCTATGCAGATTGATGTTTAGGGATCTACATTATATTGTTAAGACTTCACACTTATCTAAAATTTTGCATAGGTATCAATGGCGGCCATGCAGATGAGCTCGATCCATCTTTCTGCAGACGTGACGATGTTAGGCCTCTGGATTTAAATCCGTTGCCAGCTATTCTGGATAGCAATGCGGAAACTTCTGAGAGGTCTCGGCCTCTTATTCAAAAGGTTGCTCGGTACATTGCTTTTGATGAAAATTATCAAGCAAAACAAATGCAGAATCCATTAAAAAGTGTAATAAATCTGAAACAGATTCCCCAGGATACAATTCCGTTCAAAGACATCCTTGAAGATGGGAGTAAGTTTTTTCTCAAACTTATCCTAAGTTCCTAACTATTCCATCTTGTAGAAGATAGAATTTCTCATTTTATTAGATAACATAGAATTAACTGAATAATGTTTACATTCCGGAACAGATGATTTGATCATTCCATGGAGTGATCTAATCTTGAAAGAAAAAATTGGAGCAGGTAATTTGTCATAAAATTGTAATACAATATCTCTAGAGTGGTTTTTGAATTGCTAAAAGTTACAGGGCACAAGATATTATGCCAAGATGCTTCAGAGAATTTGATATATCTAATATTCTTCTTTCTAGGTTCTTTTGGAACAGTTCATCGTGCTGATTGCCGTGGTTCAGTGAGTGTTTCCTTTCTTCCGCATGGAATTGTCACTGTCGTTGATTGATGGATATTTTACTACTGGATTAGTGTCTTTTCCATGGATGTTATGCTTGTTATTATCTTTAGCTTGGTATTTTTACATATAAATATTACTGGAATGACTGGTATGGTGCGTCAATGCTGATTAATTGGCTTTTGTCCATGCAATTTTGTTATTTGTCCCTTCTGATTTTGTTGCTTAACTGCTAGACCTCTAGTTTTTTTGTAACAACCTCAATGGTTATTCATGCGATGAGTTAATCTTTGTTTATGTAGATAATGTATTTAGAATTAATGTGATGCTTAATCAAATCCAGCGAATAATAGAAATAAGAGATATTGGATAAAAGAAAAAGAGAGACACATAACAAGACAAAAAATAAAGCACATATATCAACCCCCCCCTCAAGCTAGAGCATAGATGTCTCGCATGCCTAACTTGTCTACCATTATAGTAAATCTGATCTTTGGAAGCAACTTTGTGAAGATGTCAACATCTGATCTTCAGTCTTGATATAAGGAGTGGAAATGCATCCAGACATAATTGATTCCTTAAGAAAGTGACAATCCACCTCGATGTGCTTGTTACTCGCATGAAAAGTGGGATTGTGAGCAATGAAGATGGTTGCTTTATTTCCACAAAACATAGAAATAGGTTCACGATTGCAAATGTCAAATTCTTTCAGAAAACTATGAACTCACATAGCCATAGCTCTATACTCAGCTTCAACCCCCTTGAACGCGCAACAACCATCTGTTTCTTGCTATGCCATGTAATTAGATCCCCCCCCCCCCACACACACACACACACATGTAATTAGATCCCCACATCTGATTCCTTAACAAAGTGACAATCCACCTCGATGTGCTTGTTACTCGCATGAAAAGTGGGATTGTGAGCAATGAAGATGGTTGCTTTATTTCCACAAAACATAGAAATAGGTTCACGATTGCAAATGTCAAATTCTTTCAGAAAACTATGAACTCACATAGCCATAGCTCTATACTCAGCTTCAACCCCCTTGAACGCGCAACAACCATCTGTTTCTTGCTATGCCATGTAATTAGATCCCCCCCCCCCCCCCCCCCCAACACACACACGTGCAATAACCAGAGGTAGATTTTCGATCAATTCTACTGCCAACATAATAAAAAACAGAATAGGTAGTGGGTTTGCAATGCCCATGTTGCCTGCATAGTAGACCTTTCCAAGGAGAGCTCTTCAAGTATTTGAGAATATGATAGGCAACATCCTTGTGACATTGTCGAGGCTTATATAGATACATACTGACGAGTCCTATTGCAGAGTAATATTACTCTAGGTGTCAGTTAAATAGATCAACTTACCAAAAGACTCCTGATTGTCAGGTAATGGAGGAGAGAAATCATCATCCCAATTTGTATTGGGATCTAGAGGAGTATAAGTAGGCTTGGTTCCTAGCATATGCTCGTTTCTTGTAAGAGATCAAGGAAATACTTGCATTGTTCTAGAAAGACTCCAGAAGAAGAGCTTGAAACCTCAATACCCAGAAAATAATCTTTCCTAAATCTTTGGTAGTAAAATATTTTCCCTCTTAATGCCCTCCTTATAACTACCGGAAAGAATGATATCATCCACATATACAATCTAAATAACAAGCCCAAAAATAGTCTTCTTAATAAAAATAGAATGATATATTGAGAGCGTCTGGAATTGAGTTTAACAATAATTTGGCTCATTTTATCAAACCATGCTCTCAGGTTCTGTTTCATGCCCATAAATAGCCTTGTGAAGCCTGCAAACATTAGAACACTCCCTTTGAGAAACAAATCTAGGAGGTTGCTCCACATATACTTCTTCAATTAGACACCATATAAGAATGCATTCTTCACATCCAATTGATAAGGGCCAGTCATTATTGACAACAACATAAATGATCACCCAGACAAAATTCAGATGAGCAACATGAGAAAAGTTTTCACTGTAGTCAAATCCATAAGTTTGAGTGTATCCTTGGTCAACCAAACGGGCTTTTAGTCTTTCAGTAGTACCGTCAAGTTATTACTTAGGAGTAATTATCTATCGACATCCCACAAGAGAGCTATCATCATGTTGATCAACCAAACCCCATGCACGTTGATTAGTAAGAGCACATTTCAGCTCCATTGCATGGCACATACTGGATTTTGCAGTGTTTGGGCGGGCAGTCTTGGGAACATTTATAGCAAAAAGGGTAGAGATAAAGCAAGCAAAGTTTGGGCCCATGTTAGCAGTAGAGCAAAAATTACTTATAGGACGCATAGTACAAGAACGAACACCTTTCCATAAACGAATCGGAAGGTCTAAAGTAGAAGTTGCTCGGGTGGTGTTTTGATTTGCTAGAGGATTGGGCAAGGGAGGGGTCAAGGAGGGAATTGCAACTTTAGATCTTCTCGTATACACCTTGACGGGCTTAGTGTGAATTATAGGTAAAATAGTATAATCGAGGAGATCAGTAGATAAAGAAGATTCTCTCTAAGAGTAGCACGACATGTGTTAAAAAAAGACCACACACACTCAAAAACCACTGCTTGGCAGACGAAGCATAAGACCAGTACCCTTTCTGAGTTCTAGAGTACCCTTGGAAAATGCATTTTGTAGACCTCGGGTCGATATCTATCAAACCAGGACAAAGATTTTTAACGAAGCACATATTGCAAATAATTCTAAGAGGAACAGAGAAAAGAGGTGCATTTGGATACGAAAGGGTACAAGGAACTTGATTATTCAAAACCAATGAAGGCATCCGGTTGATCAAGTAGCAAGTAATATAGATTACCTCAGGCCAAAAATTTTTGGGTGCATAGTAATGAAAAAGTATAGGTCGGGATACCTCCAGAAGGTCACGATTCTTCCTCTCATCCTAGAGTGTACAACACTGGTTGAAGTAGTCTTCGACTGAGCCATCAACAACGTATCCTTTCTTTGCTAGGTTTTTGAAAATCTCAAACACCGTTTTTGGATTCTGTTGGTGAGAGTAGATAAAGAAGTTAATCCTACATTACTTTGGCAGTCTAGGGATAAAGAAGAAACTGACTTATTTTAGGTTCAACACTATTCACCATGTAGGTCATTATGCTAGAGTCTTTTGTAACCCACAAATTATGTCTGCTTGGATTTATCATTAGTAGTCACAACAGGTCTAAAAAACAAGTTTTATAAAATTGCTATACGGCCAGCCATGCTCTATGGGAGTGGATGTTAGGCGGTGAAGAAACAAGAACTCAACAAGATGAACGTGGCTGAAATGCGTATGCTGAGATGGATGTGTGGGAAGACAAGAAAAAATCGCTTGAGAAATGACTATATTAGGAATAAAGTGGGGGTGGCGAGCATTGGGGACAAGTTGCGCGAGGGCCGACTCAAGATGGTAGGAACATGTGCAACGCAGACCGACTAATGCGCCTATACGAAGTAATACTATTGAGGCAAACACAATTAATAGAAGAAGAGGAAGGCCTAAATTAACATGGGAAGAGCTTATAAAGAGAGATTTTGAATCTCTTCATCTCAACCAGAATATGACCCATGATTGAGCTGAATGGAAAAGAAGGATCCATGTAGCCGACCCCAACATAGTTGGGATTGAGGCTTAGTTGATGATGATGATGATGAGTCACAACAGGTGGAGATGCAGGTGGAGTAACAGTAGTGGAGTGAGTAGCGCCCTTGTGCCTTCATGCACAACTCGAATGAAGTAGACTAAGTATAATAATTTGGTGCTGTCCAATTTAACGTTCATAACACACAACTAGCGGTATCAGTTAAGAGAATACATGCGACTGGTAAGGAGTCTGGCTTAACACACAAAGTAGTAGTAGGAATAATAACATAACGTAGCACACCAAGCAGAATAGAAGACCAGTTGTTGAAATAATCCCCTAAACATGGGCAACAATAGAGAGAAATATGTAACCTACTTCACTATGTCATACTTAATTGGGCATAGGACGTAGGCAGAGAGGGGTCAATCCTTCAAGACTAACATGGACACTGAGGCTAAAAGGTTATTGGTTTAGAAAGGGAAAAGTAAAGAACTGGGATCAAGACACTGGATGGGTGATGTTGATGTTGCAACTGGTGATGGAGAGATGCTTGGTAGTGGCAGGGAGATTAGGCGGAAACGGTGTTGGGTGGAAGAGGTGTTGACAAGGGTGGCTGCTGGTGTAGGTGGTCTTGGCGGCGATAATAGGGTGGTGGAGGAGAGGGTGGCGCTGGTGGCTGGTGGTGGGGAGGGGTCTGGTGGCAGCACGACTGGAGGCGTCAGAAAGGGAGGAAGGAGGGGGGTGGGCGACAGAAAGGGAGGAAGGAGGGGGGTGGGCGACAGAACGGAAGATGGGGGAAGGACTGGCAACAATGGAATGAGATGTTGGCAGGGAGAAGGAAAAAGGAAGGGCATGTGGCATGGATAGCAGGAGGCTGAGGGGCTGGCGGTGGAGAGAGATGGCTGGGAAGGAGTCACTGGCAAGGATAGGGAAGAGGGAAGACGATGACTAGAGGCTATGTAGGGGTGGTAACACAACAACAGGTAGGAGGCAACGACAGGTAGGGTTGAGGGAGGGAGGGGTGGCAACACAAGAGCAAGGTTAGGGTGGGAGGTTCTACGACTGTGGAGAGATAGGGAGGGTTAGGGTGGATCGAATATGTATGATACCGTGTTGATTATGTAATAAGGATTAATGTGATGCTTAATCAAATACAAATCACTCTCTTTTATAGGATAAGAGAGGAGAGAAATAACAAAAATAAGAGATATGGGATAAAAGATAAAGATACACATAACAAGACCAAAAACAAAACATAGACATCAACAATTTAAGTATCACATTAGTTAGTGGCAAGGAGTATGGCTTCTTAAGATATCCCCAACATCTGAAATTATAAATCAAAACTTTACTTATTATTGAAGTCCTAATCAAAGCTTCAAATTTCCAAGAAATCATTGAAATTTCTACTAAAATCTCCATGAATATTGGAGACATGCGAAATGGCTGGTTTACCAACTGAGAATTACATGTAAACATTGGTATGCTGGTCAACAAACCGACCATACCGGTACAAACTTCACTAAAATCAATCGAAAAACAAGCTAGTGTCAAAGCAAAGCATTTTGGATTATATATCCCTTTGTTTTTATAAACTTGTGTAATATTTCACATCCAATAGTCAATACATACCTACAGACTACTACATGTTTTAGGCTTCGGACACTGGTTTATAATTTTATTAAGCCTGATTTAAGTGGTTCTTCAATGAATATTGTGGGTTGAATGTATGTTTTTTGTATATATACTATCCTAGAATTTCATATTGAATTTCCATAATATGCATTGAGTTTCTAGGTTTTTGTACTATCAATATTTCTCGACATATTGGTATTTCTCAAAGCTAGCAGATGTACGTGCCAAGCATGATAATGTAGTTAAATTGGCACAATAAAATAGCATGCATGTGAAAACAGCATAGATGGCATATACATAAGAAAACAATATAAGTGTATACACAACAAAACATTATTCTTCTGATACCATTTTAAAATTGATTGATATAAACAATTAGCTACTTTTGTAGCAAAATATGAATGCAAAAATAGTTCAATTAATCAATATTTTCATATAATATTTATGTAATTTTAACTCATCTGGCTTTATTTACATTGTATGAATTTGACAAAAAACTTTATATAAATCAAATTTCATGTATTCCTTTTAAAAATGTCAAACTCACTTTTGCACGATTGTATATGAAAATGTATGTTGCAAGCTACCATTTCATAGAATGGAAGAACATTTGAAGCACTTTATCTGATTTCTTTTATAACATAAGGTTACTGCTTAGTAATAGAATAATTTTAAAAATTAAATATCTGAAAGTAGACATTACTGCTAGATTGTTAAGCACTTATCGAGTATAACTAAAAAAAAACATTCTATCCTACACCTCAAAGATTACCACAACAAAATGATTGAAAGAGCATAAACTGTGCATTGTACATATGCTTGATGAAATATTATAAAAAGAGATTATGCTCTATTGATATCAATATCATTCGGTTTCCCTCTTTGTCTGCCTATACGTGTGTTTGTCACATTTAAAAAGCAGAGACTTTTTGGTTGTGAAGAAAAATGTAGTGACATGTACTGATCATCCCCCAAAACAGATTGTGATAAAGAGCTTGTCGCACCATGAACCATCTTCTAGCAAAAACAATTGAGATGTTGACATCTTAGTTTAGTTTTCTTGGTTGATATTTTTCTTAGTTGTATGGTAGTACTTGTTATGTTTGCCAAACTTTTGCATCGGCATGGTTGTTAATGATTTCATCGTGTTTTAGTAAAAGAAAATTCAGAAAATACAAAAAGTGACAATACGAGGATATATGTGCTGGTTTTTTCAGAAAGGTTGCACAATAGAA
Organism: Alisma plantago-aquatica; assembly: GCA_963693085.1. Taxonomy (NCBI): domain Eukaryota; kingdom Viridiplantae; phylum Streptophyta; class Magnoliopsida; order Alismatales; family Alismataceae; genus Alisma; species Alisma plantago-aquatica. The sequence goes on along the minus strand of OY856414.1, from coordinate 12,013,954 downwards.
TTATAAAAGTTTTCCTGAATTGAACCTATACTGCGGATCCATCATAGCCATTATATGCCGATATATTAAAGACAGAGGGATATCGGGTATACCTTAGCACACACTAGTTGTCAAATAACTAGACACATTATGTCGATGTCGATCTCGTACTTCGCTATCTGGATTTGAATTTGGTGTACTGCAGCAACAAAATTGTCCTCGCAATAGTAGTAGGGAGAGAATTCAGTCTCCTTGATGATGAAGCTTGTACCCAATCCTCCACACGTGCTTCGACCTCTACACTGTCCATGCGGATGTAGGGAGCACCTGATGCGCCACCTTGGCCTCCAAGTGGAAGCGAAATTCGATTGTGGACATGCTAGCGTGGATTGCTCATTTCCTTCTAGTGTGGGGTGTTGATCTTGGGATTGCTCTCTCTCTCCAAAGGGAGAAATTCATGATCCACTTGTGTATCTCGTCCCCTGGATATCATCTCCTTTATATAGGAGATGCATCGGTTAGGGTTTCCGAAAAACCCAATACTTTTCATAGATGCAATCTTCAATTGATCACTAAATAAGCAAAACTCGGACAAAACTTGGACAACTCCAGTCAATCGAATGGGAATCCATTGGATCATCTCACCTGCTCTAACTTGTGCAAACTACTCATCAATCGACCGATTGACAACTTAGCGGAATGGTTGATGTGTTCAATCAAGCGGTTGACTATTTATTTAGTCCATCGGTTGACACTTTGCACTTTCCCCATTCCTTGTATTAGTCGATTGATTGACCTTCAATCTGTCAATTTTCTCAACCATGAGCCGATAGATGAACATCTCTATTGATCGATTGGTTTAGCAATCAACCTATCTTTAATGTAGAACCATTCTAATTATGTGATTACAAAAATCTCTTGAGCATCGTTATGGGTGTAACCATGTAGGTTCCACATTATGGTTGCAATGATGCCAAAGACCTTACAAGCAAGCGTGGTATCTAGAGCACATCATTGATGCCAAGTAATTGAAATAAGTTGGAGAACAAATTCAACCTATAAGTGACCTATGTTACCATGACTGTATAATCCCTTTGTCACATATATCCACATTGAACCCGAGCCATGGAGCGATCATCCTCTTCATATTCAATCTATATTTCTTGATCTAGAGTAGACTATTGAGGTACAATGAACTCAATATCATATATTGAATCACATGCGCATGGTCATGCATTTCATAGACTCACTTGTCAAGTGGCTGAGGATATCACTCGAATAGGATGGAGAAATATCTACGTCGCTCACAAGAATCAACATGTGTCACAGACTCACAGTGCACCCAAATCACCACTTGTATAGTAACCCTTCTCCAAAGCTATGCTGAGTGGTGTTACAATTTATTGAATAACAAGTGATCACTGTAGTGACTTCAGGTCTAAGGATCACAGTCACCATGGCCACATTGGGTTAGATTTTAACCTCCATAACATGGCTTCCATGTATCATTATCAAGGTGGTATGTCAAATACAACTTATTCTTTAACAAGTACCTATGTATCTAACTTGATATCCAACCTCATGACTAAAGAGACAGTCATCTGTTAACACACATAATAGTCATATGATTATTGTTGTGCAGAATACTTTCACAATAATATCCGACTAGAGACTTACCAAGAATGAATAATCTAAGTATGCATACAATCTCATGTTCAGGTTTTCAGTCCAAATCATATGTTATTTAGTTAAAATATTCTTAGGAGTTAGGACATTATTACATTTAATCATTATATCAATACTGAAACAAACATAATAAGTGCAATTTTCTTTCATTAATAATCAATTCATGTACTAAGTATCCTATTACAATCATCATATGACGGACTCTCGAGGCAAACAACCAACAATGTGGGGTACAAAATCTACATTTATCTTATATCATATTTTGATATGTTAATGTTTGTCTATCATGACATTAAAACAAAAGCTTGCTGTTATAGTCTAGGCAAGAGACTTGAGATTCATCTTTATTAAAAAATGACAATAAATTAAATGATTTAATAGATATGCTTCTCGGTCATATGCATGTATGAATTTCATGCAACATAACCTCAACCTAATTTAGTTTGGATAAAATATACAAACACAAATTTTTTCTCATTTCAACAACACATTATTGGCTACTCCATACATTGCTGAGGTGGCATGCGGAAGGGGTGGTTGGTTTGTTTATACTCAGTTTGTCTTGTGACGTGTATGCGGTTGGATGATTCTTGAAGACTCTTGAATAGACCTGTAAACGGATCAAAATCAAACTGGATACCTATATTTCTGATATTTGAATCTGATTTTTTCCATCAGATCCGAAATCGGATCCGATACCCGTTAAATATGGAAGACTTACCGAATCCAAATTAGAAACTGTCAATTTGAATTCAAATAATATCAAATCCGATGTCTGAATCTGAATTTGCCATTTTTTTAATTTCATATAGTATTCAAATCCAATTTTTATTTTGTAAAAGTAGCACTGTTAGTCTGATATTCAAAATTAATGAAAACTATTACAATAAGTTTGAAACAAGTTGATCACTCCCATCTTCAAATTCATTTTAATCCTTATACATACTATAACCAAGTCTAGTGATTTTCAATATCATAAATATATATTTTTTTCTTTCAATTTCTCGTTACAGCTTAATAATTCTGTGTCTCCAGAAAAGACCATTTCCTTTAATTGAGAGCATCACTATCCAGCAGCAGAGCAAGCCCACAACAGAATCGTTGATGAAATCAAGAATAGCACACTTATTAGCATTTCACATGGTTCTGTTTGCACTAACTTCTTAAAATGATAACAAAGGTTGGAAATGACTATAGTACAAAGTTACTAAGCATTCACCGACATGCAGTTTGAACATCAAAAGAAATAATAACCAAATAAAGACTAAATGTAGAAACTTTATTCATATTCTTTTATTTACAAATCTTTTTCACATGACCCTTCACAAGGTTATCTGACAAAGTACATGATTTAATAAGTAAATCACATATGCTGATATTTACAAACATTGTTTGTTCGATCTCAGTAGGTGAGAATACTCAAGGGACTGAAGTATGAGGAAACTTGCATATCTAGCAAAGTTTCAGATTTCTTTAGTTTGTTCCAATCAGATGTTCCAGAATTTTCACAAAGTCGAATGTTTGTACTACGTGCGAATTCTAATGATCTGGAAATGTGGCAAGATATCCCATTTCAAGTCAACAACACACATGCACACAATACAAAAAGTAATAAAGGTAAGAACAAACACAAATATTCAGCCCATGTCAAGATCATAGTAGGATTTCCATGTGCACAACCACCTGTCTCAATCGTAGGAATATCAGCAATATTGCTGCAAGAAGAGGGTTGGGTATCTCAGCAATAAAATCAAAGATCTTATACTAATAACAAAAAAAATCAAATCTTGTGTCCGCTTATTTAGTGATTTGTACTCATAATAGATAAAGAAAAGAGTATGAAGCTATAAAATAAAAGGGTGTGTTTATTTGATGTGTCTAAAACCATGGTACTAAACATCCTCGACATCTGGCGATATATCCTCGATGTTACATATGTCTATGCTTGTCGATGTCAAAACCTAGTAAACTTCCTCGACATCGATGTTGCCTACTTGTTGACATGTGTCAATGAATTCAGCCTACTTGGTGATGAAATTGACTTATCTAGCTCAAAGCCTCCCATCTTCTCGATGATCTTTGTAGTTATTATTGTTGCACACATGGTGAAGGCATAAAGAACTTGTTGGAAACCATTCTTCACATTGAGATGACTATTTCTTTGGTTTCTAACTAGAGAGTAATGATAAGTTTATTCCTCTACTAAATTTCCACAAGTTTTGCAAAATTTGGTGTAGACCTATTAAAATTTCACCAATGTTATTTTTCTCCCTCTTGACAAATTGATGTATTTGAAAATAAGCTCATGTTTTTTAATTCTAGAATGTGATCCAATTGGGATTTCTGTACATACAAAGCACATATATAGAATAAATCTAAGTTTTAAACATTTCATATAGAAGATTATAGACGGAGTATGTGTTTTCTAAAAATATGATGTTTTATGCCAAATTCCCTCACAATCTCACTATTTTTTAGCTTATTTTGCGTCGAAGTGTTAGTCCAAAATTTCCTCAAAGTTTCCTTACATGTTCCACAAACTTTCACTTTCTTGCCTGTCAAAGTTGACACTAAGACGACGTCTTTTACAGTTGCACATGATTGTGTTTTTCTTTATATGTAAACATGTATGGATGACTATATATATACATATATTTAGTTTTCAAGATAGATTTGATGAAATCTATCAAATTTCATCATGAAATCACTACTTTGAAATTAATTTTTGCCAAAGGTGTGTTGAAGTTTGGTTGTAAAAATCCTCGAAGTTTCCTCGATGTTTCCACAAACTTCCACTTCCACACCTGTCGAAGTCAACTCGAAGTCGAAGTCCTATTCCATGTCTAAAACAATTACTGTGCTCTCTCTTTTATAGGACAAGAGTATAAAACATAAAACACGGATAAGTGATATGGGATAAAAGAAAGGCTAATAGACAAGAGAAGTCTAAAGCCCATAACACAAAAAACATAACATAATAAAACCAGGAAAATATATATACTCATACTCCCCCTCAAGTAGGGGCATAAATATCAATCATGCTTAGCTTGTCCATCATGGTAGTGAATCTGGCCTTCAGAAGAAGTTCGGTGAAGATGTCTGCTACTTGATCAAAAGTATGTGTATATGGAGTAGAGATCTTGCCAGACAAGACAACTTCCCTCACAAAGTGGCAATCCACTTCAATATGTTTGGTGCGCTCATGAAAGGTAGTATTGCTAACAATGAATATAGCTGCCTTGTTATCACAATACATGGGAATAGGCGTAGAATCAAAAATACCAAATTCTTTCAGAAGACCACGGACCCATAAGAGTTTGCAAGTAGTATGAGCCATTGCTCTATACTCGGCTTCAGCACTAGATTAGGCAACGACAGTTTGTTTCTTGCTCCGCTAAGTAACCAGGTTACCTCCTACAGAAGTACAATAGCCAGATGTAGATTTGCAATCTATCTTGCTTCCTGCATAATCAGAGTCAGAGTAGCCTATGAGTTTACAATGCCCATGTCTCCTATAAAATAAGTCTTTTCTTGGAGAACTCTTCAGATACTTTAGAATGTGACAATCAGCATCCCAGTGACACTATCTAGGTTTATCTTGGTATCTGCTGACACGACCCACTGCAAAAGTGAGATCTGCCCTGGTAACAGTAAGATATATAAGTTTCCCTACCATTCTTCAATATTGTTGATGGTCAGGGTATGGGGGAGAGCTGTCATCATCTCAGTTAGTATTGGAATCTAAGGGAGTAGCAGCAAGTTTTGCCCCAAGCATTCCTGTTTAAGACAAGAGATCTATAGCATATTTTTGTTGTGATAAGCAGAGACCTGAAGACGAGCTAGAAACTTCAATGCTCAGAAAATATCTTAATTTTCCTAGATCTTTGGTGATAGTGTTTTTCCAAGTATTCTTTTGTGGCCTGGATGCCTGCTTGATCACTGCCAAATAATATGATATCATCAACATAAACAATCAGAATAACAAGACCATATGGAGTTTGCTTGATAAAAACAGAATGATCAGACTGAGATCGATGGAAGTTGAACTTTTGAAGAAGAGTACTCAGTTTGTCAAACCAGGCACATGGGCTCTATTTCAGGCCATAAATGGCTTTTCGCAGACGACATACTTTGGAAGACTCCCCCTGAGTAACAAATCTAGGAGGTTGTTCCATGTAAACTTCTTCATGTAGATCTCCATATAAAAAGGCATTTTTAACATCTAATTGGAGTAAAGGCCATTCAGAATTTATTGCTATAGAGATAAGCACACGAACAGAGTTTAGGCGAGCTATAGGCGAAAAAGTCTCAAAGTAATCAACACCATATGTCAGAGTATAGCCTTTGGCTACAAGGCAAGCTTTTAACCGCTCAATAGTGCCATCTGGTTGATATTTGATCGTAAAGATCCAACAGAAGCCAACAGGTGAGCAAGCATTAGGTTCATCAACCAAGTCCCATGTATACGATCGTTAAGAGCTTGCATTTCAGTTTCCATAGCTTGACGCCATGCAAGATGCTGAAGAGCCTGACCATCAGTTTTAGGAATAGAAACAACAGATAGAGAAAAAGTGAAGTTGGCAAAATTTGTTCCCAGGTTCGCATTAGAACATAAATTTCCAATGGGATGTTGAGTGCAAGACCTAATCCCTTTGCGCATGCTAATAGGAATATCCATATCATAAAATACATGAGGTATAGGTGGATCCACCGACGAGGATGAAGGAATTGGAGGGGCCATGGAGGGAGTTGTAGCTTTCGGTCTTCTTTGATATACTTTTAGCGGAGTCGGTGCAACAATTGTATCCAATAAGTCAGGATCATCAATCACATGTAGAGGGGTAGCAACAAGTAAATCAAATGTCAGAGTAGAGCCTGCTGTAGAGTAGAACGACATATGCTCAAAGAAAACTACATCGACACTAACCATCCGCTTCTTTGTAGAAGGATCATAACAGTGATACCCTTTCTGAGTTCTAGAGTAGCCCAAGAAAACACATTTGGTTGCACGAGGATCAAGTTTGGTCAAACCAGGGCGCAAGTTTTTAATAAAACATGTACTTCCAAAAATCCGAGGAGGCACAACAAAGAGAGGGGCATCAATATATAAATTTTGATATGACACTTGATTGCCAAGAACAGAAGAAGGCATGCGATTAATTAGGTAACATGCAATAGATATGGCTTCCGACCAAAAAAAATGGGCACGTTATAGTGAAAAAGAAGGGTGCGGGCGATTTCAAGGAGGTGTCGATCCTTAAGCTTCACAACCCCATTCTGTTGGGGTGTGTATGCATAAGAGGTTTGATGAATGGTACCCATTTTTCGAAAAAACTGATTGACAGAAGATTACATAAATTCAAGGACATTATCAATGTGGAAGATTTTTATAGGTCTATCAAACTGGGCACGGATCTTAGCAAAAAAGGCTGTGATAGTATCTACTATGTGAGATCTGTCCTTTAACAAAAAACAACCATGTAGTTTTAGAGAAATCATCAATGAAGCTCATAAAGTACCGAAATCTAGAAATACGGGGAACAGAATAGGGGCCCCAAATGTCAGCATGCACAATATAAAAAATTTGTTTTGAGCCAATACAGTTTCTTTTAGAAAAAGTAGAACGAGTTTGTTTGCCCAACTGACATGTTTCACAATGAAAAACAGACTCTGAAATATCAGGTAATAAATACTTCAACTTAGCAGGAGAGGGATGTCCCAATCTATAGTGCCACTGGAGGCATGTCACAAACGCAGTCAGTAGAGCAGCATTCTGCGGCACATCCAAGTAGTATAAGCCGTCTAACTCCTCATTGCCCGAACCAATCTTCATCCTCGTGCACAATTCCTGAAAGGCAACGCCATCAAGATCGATAGAGCACTGTAGGCTCTTAACAGTTCTACTAACCGATAACAAATTGATTGGGAATTTTGGAACATATAGAGCTGAGCACAATAAAAGTCGACCAAGCTTGCATTTATATTCTCAATCCCAGAAATGGGCCTTTGAGACCCATCAACAAGGGTAACAGGCGGAATAGTGGAAGTCTTATGTAGTTCACAAAATAATGTATGTTTTCCAGAAATATGTGAGGTGGCTCCAGAGTCAATCACCCAAGTATGTTTACCAGATAGTGTAGGAGAGGCAAGTAGAACAGAACCTCCATCAGTAGAGGCTTCAACAGAGGAAGCCAGGCGAGCTTGAAGTAGCTTCTCAAATTCAGAGCGGATCCAATCTGCAGAAGGTGGGGCAGACGAGGATGTGGCAGTGTCAGGCTGGTCCGACGTGACTTCATTTGCCCATGCAGGTTTGCCATGTTTGATCCAACAACGGTCTTCATTTTGGTTTGTGCGCTTACAAAAGTTACAACAACGTTGTTCAACAGAGGATGTGTCAGATCCAGATGAGTAAGATCCTCGACCGGGTCCAGCAATAGAGCGACCACGACCACGATAAGAATCTCCAGAACGAATGACCAGTGCAGCTGCATCTGAGGAATCAGGAGGTACTAGAGAGACAAATGGCAATCGCTGAACTTGTTTGAAAACATCAGGCAATGTAGGCAGAGGATCACTGGATAGGATTTGATCAACGATGCCAACAAAGGAGTGCGATAAACCAGCAAGAAACTGGACTAGCTGAAGTTCATTGTGCTGACGTGGGATTTTTGTAATATCAACAGAGAGAGGATGATATATCTCAAATTCATCCCAAAGCACACAACATTGTTTGTAGTAGTCTCCCACATAATTAGTATTAGAGTACTCTTTGGCCAAGTGTTTGGAGATTTCAAACACTTTCTTCGGGTTTTCTTGATGAGAGTAAATGTGGGAAAGCTGATCCCACATGTCTTTAGCAGTCCGAGGTTGAATAAGTGACTGGATGATCTTAGGCTCAACACTGATGACTATAGAGGTCATGTCAACGGAGTGTTCCTTCGTCCATAGGTCTTAGCCCTGCTTCGCTTTATCATCAAAATTTGCAGCAGGAACAACCGGGGCAGTAGTAGTAAGATGACAGTAGTGACCTTGAGCTTGAACATAAAGTTCGAAGGAGGCCGACCAGGTATGATAGTTGGAGCCATCCAACTTAACCGTAGTGACACATAGGGTTCGGAGCGGATCGGCGGACACCATTAGACAAGAAGTGCAAAAGAGAGGAGGAAACAGAAGTAGGCCGGAGGAGCATGACGCAAGGGCAGTAACAACAGTAACAACATGCAACAGGCATACACAATAGTCAGTAGACAATAGAAGCAGTAGAAACCCAACACATGGGCAGCAGAAACTTCGATCAGCAAAACCGACAAAACTGGCACAGGGGTAGAACTAGAAAGCACCAACATGGGATCTGAAGCATCAGATCCAGAAAACCAGCAGAGGGGCAGTAACAAATACAGAAAAACCTACGCCACCATGTAGAATAAATCACTCAACCATGAGGCACACACATATAGCAAACCTAGAACGTTTTAAAAACGTCAACATGCTATTTTAAAAAGTTCCCGTAGACGTAGATGAAGAAGAAAGGAAGAAGGGAGATGGATGTGGAGGCTAGATGATGGTGAGGATAGTGGTGGATGCGTGAATCAAGCAGAGGACAACAATAGGGAGGGAAGGATGGTGGGGATTGGCGGCGGCAAGGTGGAGGGAGGGGGGTGGCGGGCGGCAAGGTGGAGGGAGGGGGTAGCAGTGACGCTAGGGAGGGGGTTGGGCTTGGCGGCGGTTGATGGTGGCGGCATGGCGGGAGAGGGAGGCGGCGGGGAGAAGGCTAGGGAGAGGGCAGGGGCAATAACGGGGGGGGGGGTAGGAAGGAGATGGGGGGGTGGCGGCTATGTTGGAGGAAGCATCAGGGCTAGGGTTGAGAGGAGGGAGGGCTAAGGGGGATTGAAAAGCTCTGATACCATATAAAATAAAAGGGTGTGTTTATGAAATGGGATAAAAGAAAGGCTAATAGACAAGACAAGTCTAAAGCCCATAACACAAAAAACATAACATAATGAACCTAGGAAAATATATATACTACCACCCGCCAGCTATCCGGGCTATGGCTGGGCAAAGGACGCGGGGGCAGCCTGTAAAGGTTGTCATAATCCTTTTGAAAATATATATACTAAAAGAAGAAAACCTGAAGTTGAGTGGAGAAAAAGAAAAGTCAATGGGAGAGATAATAGTTACTATAGAAATAGATGGAAGCTTTGATTGCAAGCTCTAACTACACAATCGTGTTTGATCAATAGTGATTGGATTTCTACTATTCACATCTCAGCCCGTATGGATATATGCTTGGCATCGATACTTATTCGTAGCGTAGTTGCGAAACTCTGGCCTTGCTTGAAGATGCACATGTATCCCAACGGAGATGGTCTGGCCATGCCAAAAAAATGCAAAAAGGGCAATCAGTGTCACTCGACTCTAGGCGCTAACTGCTAGCAGTTGTGTGATTGGCTATACGCCTAGCCTCTAGGGTTTGTGGGTAGGCGAATGAGAGGGAGGGGGCATGTTTGAGAATTGAGTTGGGGGTGTTTTATATTGAGGGTAAGGTTTTTAAAGATGAAAAAAATGATTGTTTAATACTATCTCTCCAACAAGTTGTGATGAAGACAACAACATTGCGTGAAAATGGAATTGTGAAGAATCCAATGTTGTGAATACTGCTGGACCAAGGTTTTATATAAATTTACCACATATAACATATATATACAGATTCAAATACTTCTCGGAGCGCATATCCGTATATTCGATATCCGCTCCTAGAGATCCAAATACTATATTCGGTATCCAAATCGGGTTTGAAGATGTCAAATACATAATTTTTTTCTTGATTTTCCAACTCAAATGCGAATCGAATTAGTGGATTCTGGATATCCATTTACAATAAACTCATGAATATGTGGTACTCTTAGCTAAGTGGTATGCAAGAAATGAGTCTTGCAATTTACTACATTTAGAAGTGTGTCTAATCATATATGAGTGATAAGGTTTGATTCTAGTTGGTTGTTGGACAACTAAGTTTCATATTTTACTATATGATTCCTTAATATAAGCAGCTCATAGTTTAACAATTTCACCATGGCAACATGCATGTGCTGCAATAACTCTAATATAACATGACATGGCTTCTGGATGCTAGAGTCCAACTGACACAAAAATGCCTGACAATATATTATCAACCTGGGTTAGTAACGGGTTTGACAGTTGATGTTTGGATTTAAATTGTGTCGATTGTGGATTGACTCATCCTCAGCATCATCATTAAGCCTCAATCCCAAACCTGTTGGGGTCGCCTATATGAATCCTTCTTTTTCGATTAAATTCTGTTATGGGTCTCATGATATAAAGATTCAAAATTTATCTTTATAAGCTCTTCCCAAGTTAATTTAGGCCTTCCGCTCTTCTTTATCTACTTCAAATAGACACATTAGTTGGTCCGCATTGCACATGTCCATACCATCTCAAACGACCCTCGCACACTTGTCCTCAGTGCTCGCCACCCCCACTTTGTTTCTGATATAGTCATTTCTAAAGCGATCTTTTCTTGTCTTCACACACGACCGTCTCAGCATATGCATTTAAGCCGCATTCATCTTGTGGAGACCTGTTTCTTCACCGCTCTAGATTCACTCCCATATAGTATGACTGGTTGTATAGCTGTTCTATAAGACTATTTTTTAATCTGAGAGGGATTCTTCCGATCATATACCATTCATGGTGCACCCCTCCATTTCAACCATGCAACTGTGATCCTATGAAAAACATCATCTAGGGCATCACCATCAATTTGAATAATCCTAAGAAAGCAGGCTAAATCAATATATCTTTCCATTAGTAAAACTATAAAACTAATTTTACACTTCATCATAATATATGTTATTATCAATATATGATTGCCTATGTATATTTAATCTTTTTTAGAAACTCCTGGATTAACTATATATAATTATAGAATAGGGTGTTCTAGTACTAGGTTGTGCATTACAGAATTGGGTATGGTTCTAAGTTCAGTAGTCAACTAAAATTTGAGTATGTGGTTGAGCGACTCTGAACCAGCCTTAATTAGTATTTTCACACGTTTGTAAAAACTAACTTTTTTGTGTTCGACTTTGGATCTTGATGAAAATTGTAATGTGTTAAATTATAATTGTTGCTGATGAAGACATGCCACTTTTCTTTACTTATAGGTCATTATTAAAATATGAATGCTGATGCATTATTTCCTCTGAACCGATCTTGAGTATGTTATCACTTGTCAGGTTGCACATTATAGAGCGATGTCCAGGTCTGAATTTATACTCTGCTAGGAATCTGAATACATAATCAACCAACTGTGAACCGACCTCATATAGTATTTACATACCACAGTAAAATATATTATCATGGTGTTTGCTACCTGTCAATAGTCAACACATGTACATATATAAAAATATTTGTAGACACCATGAAATAGCATGTAACCTGTTCTAATATGTAAAAAATTGAAGAAAAAGAAAAATGAATTAAATAGGTCAAGTAAACAGGCAAATAATTAGATTAGCTTGCAAGAAGGCGTGTCACTTGTCTCTCATTATAGTGTACTAGATGATAATGCATCATTTAATATATATTGATAATAATTTGATTAACTTATGTACTTATGGAATTAGGTGTTTGGTACCATGTTTCACATTATAAAATTAGGCCTAGTACCCTGCTAAATATGTGTATGTAGTTCACCGACTCTGAATCGACCTTAATTAGTATTTTCACACTCCAATAAAATGTATAATCATTTGATGCTTGGGATCTAGATGAAGACAGTGAAATATTAAATTCTGATGGTAGATACTTGACAAACTCAAAAAAGTATGGAGAAATAATTTTGGACACTGCAAAATAGCATAAAAGCAACTCTAATATCAAATGATTAAGCTATAGCTCAAGAGGGAAGGCTTACTGTTAAATTAATGCCAATAACCATGTCTTTAAAATCTATAACACTTTGATTGACTACTATATATAGTTATGGAATCGGCGTTTGGCATCAGGTTGCACATTATAAAATGCCGCCTGGGTCTGAGTATATCACTCTAAAAATCTGAATAGGGAGTTGATCGAGTGTGAACCGACCTTGTCTCAATATTTTCACACCCCAGTAGAAGGTGTAATCATGGTGGTTGCTACCTGCCTACGGTCAACATGATACATATGAAATTTTTTTTGTAGACACCACATATTAGCATATAATCTACTCTAATATACAAATTATTGAAGAGATTAATTAAGCAGACAGACATTTGGCAAGTGGGCATGCCGTTTGTCTTTAGTTATAAGGTAGTAGATTTTCATAAAAAAATTGACAAACTTTTATTTCCGCTCCCGGCATAATGGCATTGAAACCGGTGTCAAATCTTTAGTCCTAATTGAGTGAAGTGAAGCATTTACAATATGTCATATGTCGATACTGACCAAAAGATTTGCCTGCTCAAGTATTAGATAGTCAGTGACATGTTTTTGTTTTTCCATTCATTAATTTGTTCATTTCTTACTTTCCTAGTGCTAACATTGAAAGATAACGATTCATGGCTTATTTACTTGTCTTAATTAAGGACTATAAAGTAAGATATGGTTTCTTTGAATGAAATGGTTGGTATATAGGACATTCTCTTAGTGTGTGTTACTGAAGCTTCTATAAATCTATGCCTATGACTACAAAAATTACAATCAGATCAATATAACCTTATTAGTTACTTCTTAGACCCATATCTATTGCTGATACTACATGGGCCATATGAACATGGCCCATATGGCCATATGAACATGGCCCATATGGCCATATATGAAACCTAGCTCATGACTTCATGTTGACTATGTACAATTATTTTATAAATGGTTCTCTGCATGATATTACATATTTTAATAGTTAAGGAATTACCCTAGTGCTTCTTTTATCGAACATTAGATTTATTGTCTAATATGACCTACTACATGCAATAGCTTTATTATTAACTTGTTGAATGTGTCGATGAGGTATTACTTTTTATGATAGATATTTTTGTTTGTGCCGGCCTCTTGGTGATTTTATTTGTACACATTTAGCTGTATCCAAGGAGAAGAAGTATGCTCAGATATTCTCCAGATCAAACAAAGAGAATAAGAGCATCCATTTTCCAAACAAACACTATGATAGAGAAAGAAAAGCCATTGCTACAGTGCTCTTTTCCCCTATCTAACTCATTGGCGGCTGCGTGCTGCCTCACCTTTCTTACCTCTCTTTGCCTAGGTTTTTTCCATTCATGAAGGAGTACTACACCTACACCTTATTCTTGCTATGGATGATCTCATCGTGTTTGGGAGGTCTTCAAACAACATTTGCATTCTTTTCTCAATATCACACATGAAAGTGAATGAGGGATAAGCAGGCCGTAAGCCACACATACATAATAGCACTGATGCGCTGATGTGGGAAAATGTCTGTCTTCACTCAACTCGTAGAATTTATTTGTTTATCGTGCTAGCTTAGATGCCCATCTAAAGTTTTGTTTTCAAGCATTACATGTGCCCGCAGTTTCATTTCTCAAAACTTCACTTCACGTTGATCTCTCGTATGTACATAACAATCATCTGTGCATGTATACACAATCACTGCTGTCATGCTGATTACCATTCCACCTTTTTGTTCACCATCTACTTTGAATAGTTGTGTTTTTGTCCACCCGAACCACTCCCAGTTTCTTAGTAGTTAGTTTGATGGGGATATACAAAGTAGTGTGAGAAGGATGATAGAAAGGAGTGATGCGGCGAGAAGAAAATATGAATTTTTTTCTGGAGAAGATTCCTTTGCATGTTTCATCAAACTTATATGGAGTTTTGGCATTTGTTTCATCTTTAGTGCATCACGGGCGACAATTCTTCTCTATATGTGTTCTTTGTGTAAACATGCAAGCCAATAGCAAATTGCATGATGCAACAACCTATGTCCAAGACATGTCTTACACGCCACTGCTTCATGTGATCATGGACAAGCCGTGTGCATACTGCCTGCCTATTACCAACGATCTCTGGTTTCTCTACCTAAGGTGTCGAAAAAGTTATTTCAGCTCCAATCCTCTTATATCTTACCCTCAAACATTTCAATATTGTAAGACATGCAGCCTTGCTGGCCATATAAACGGTGACAAGGAAATTTTAATATTTGTCAATGTATAAATATGTGAATTCTATAGTTGGATTGTTGGGGATCCCATTTCATTCTTTGTTGTTTGACAAGAGATGAAATTCCAGGATGTTGCTGTAAAGATTCTTGTGGATCAGGATTTCCATCCAGAACGGTTGAAGGAATTTCTAAGAGAGGTATATTTGTAACAAATGCCTTTTTTACATATATTACTATTATATCATTGCTTTGAATCCAAGAAGCGAAACCTTGAATTAACATATGAAAGTCTCTATAAGTGGAGCTAGGAAGATGGTAGGTAATGAGAAACTTTGATCAGACTTTAACTTTAAAAAGCCCCTTAATTTTTTTTTTCAGTTCCACTACAATCTAATTTCCTCTCAGCTAGATAATGATATCAGACAAGCAAATTTGTTACAAAAGATAAAAATTCCAAAATGCTAGATAGAATCCTAAGATGAGCAATGATATCTTTATTATTTCCCAACCTGTAGATTCTGGGCATACGAATCTAAAGATAAAACCACACCATTAGTGTGTAAAAAGCTATCCAGGCGCCCCAGACCCTTGGCCGCTCAGTTTAACCTTTAGGCTCCTGCAGCTCTGCATTAAGCGCCTAAAGCCTTCTCAGCCTGCTTAAGCGGCCTCCTGAGCACTGCTTCTGGGCGCCCACGTGAGGCCACTTAAGGGACAAGCAGGAGCTTGGACCACTTCTTAGTCTCAAAATGAAATTGTAATGTAATACTTAGTATGTGACATTAGACTATTGATATTGTAACATCATTTAACATGTTAATATTATACTATTGTTTTAAACGACTAAGCATGTATCTAAATACTGTACAGTACTTGACTACTGTGTAATTCTACACTGATGTTGCTGCTACTATGTAATACTAACTGCTACGTACTATTAAGTCTATTGTCGCAAATAATACTATGTATATGTATTATGTAATTAATACTATGTGACTATGCCATGAATCAGTAATATTATATTGTTTTAAGTTTTAACTTACTAATTACTAAGTATGGAACATTAAATTAATAAAAAAAATCACTTTGTAAATTTAATTTAATTATAACATGTAAAATCACGTGAAGTTTGTATTACTATATTATACTAACTACTAAGAATATTATATGATGGTATGATAGTAGTATACTACCGTGTGTAATAGATACTACTACATATGGTACTAATTAATAAGTAGGTTGCATGATAGTATGATAGTATACAGTTCTATGTATTACGTGTATACTAATGCTCCATCTGTTGACTGTTGGTAGCTATTAAGTCACGAAATTGTTGTGTGGGGTGATTTTTACACTACTGCACGAGTTTATTTAAGTATACAAGTTTCTAGAAAATGATTATATAAATGTGTGTATTTTTGTATAAAATAATATAAATAATTAGGCATCTACTTTTTCAAAAAGCGCCCTCCTGGCACTCAAGCGGCCATAAGGTCCTGACTGCACGCCTGCTTCCCGCTTTCTAAAATATTGATAGGAGCCTACATGCTAGCAAAAGGTAGTGATATCAAAGGTTGTAGGCAGAGGAGTAATAACCCACGATGCTATTTTCATATGAAAAACTACTTATCCAAATATAACTTAATAATAAATAAAGATAGTTGGATAGAATATACTAATGTATGGGGACATAAATATAATGGGAAGGGAGACTGAGACAAAGGTGTCTCTCATGCAGTGTGGCCAATGTTTCAGTTCCAAATAGAATGGATAACAAAAGAGCATCACCGAATATGTAAACAGGTTGAATCAATTTGAGCATGAAGTGTGGCCAAGGTTTCAGCTCCACGAAACATTAGCAGGCTTGAGAACACTTAGAAAAGGTAAGATGGAAAGAGCCCTATACAACGACCGGCCTTGTGGTCATGAGATTTGTTTTCACCAGGTTTCAACTAGACAAAGCTCAAACTAGAAAAAATATTTTGTATCAAGGGCATTGGTTAGACATCCAATATAGGACTAGTCCACATGGATATATTGTGGAGGTATAAATCTGCAATTGGTTACACTGTCTTATATCTGCTTCAGGTAACTTGCCATCCCACTTTTCTGTATGCTCATACTATGTTAATTATTTCGTCTGCAATCATTAGGTTACAATAATGAAGACCCTGCGACATCCTAATATTGTGCTCTTTATGGGTGCTGTTGTTCAGCCTCCAAATCTCTCCATTGTTACTGAATATCTCTCAAGGTACATAAGCTATATGATCTGTTACATGTACTTTTTATCTGATTACATATTCATGTTTTGCCATTTTTTTCCTATTTCAGAGGCAGTTTATATAGACTCCTACATAGATCTGGTGCCAAAGATGTGCTTGACGAGAGACGCCGTCTGAACATGGCATACGATGTGGTATATCATCCATCTCTATTACATCAAAAGGTTTGCAGCGTAGACAAGAAAAGTGATTGTTTATTGACAGGCAAAGGGAATGAATTATCTTCATCGGCGCACACCTCCAATAGTCCACCGAGATTTGAAATCTCCTAATCTTCTCGTTGACAAAAAATATACAGTCAAGGTATGATTGGAAGTAGAGGGAGCTACAAAAAATCCCGCATGTAGTGCATTATATAATTGTATTATTCACACAACACTAGTGTATTCTAAAATTATCTGAAGGTTTGTGTATGTGAAAGTACTTTTTGTCGTTGTGCATAGTAAATTGAAATTCCTCAGATAGTTAAAATTGGGGAATACTTTCAAGAACCCCTGGATGCAATAATGACTCATTAAAAGAAGACACTCTTGGTTATGAAAGGCCCCAGTGCAAGACACACCAGTAATAATACCACTAAGTTTCTGCTAGCTATATGATGTTTTTTTTTCCAAGTTTGGATGGCTTGGTTGAGGCCAGAATTCTCATTTATGATCTAGATGAATGGTGCTGTACAATTCAACCAAAAGAATGTGCTTGTGAGGAAATCTCGTTATGGCCTAAAGCAATCACTCAGGCTTGTAAGAAATTCCATAGCTTTATATTCACACTAAATTATTGGTAGGAGTTCCTATGACATCCTTACTATCAAGGAGTTTCATGATGGTTCTTGTAGACTTTTTTTTAGCAACATGTAAGATGATATGCAGACACTAGCAAAGAGCAAGTATATGACCAGTCTCTCATTAAGTGGTGAGTTTGGTGGGGAAATTAGTAAGCTACAGATGTATGTTATATACAAAAATACAGGGAGAGGGTAGTACTCGACATAAAACTGTAAGAGGTGTAAGCAAAGAGCAAGTACTATCAAGGAGTTTGATGATGGTTCTTGTAGACATTCTTTTTGCAACATGTAAGATCATATGTATACACTAGCAAAGAGCAAGTATATGACCAGTCTCTCTTTAAGTGGTGAGTTTGGTGGGTAAATTAGTAAGCTACAGATGAATGTTGTATACAAAAATACAGGGAGATGGTATTAGTCGATATAAAACTGTAACAGGTGCAACAGTTATTGTATACTAGTCCAGGCCCTTGAATACCTGACGCCATATACTAAGTAATAATATTGGACCTTATATATGGCACACCCGCTCAAACTAGAGAATTGGAGAATCCCATGCTCATCTTGGGCATTTAGACTCAAATAAAGGACACATGATGATGAAGCAAACTACATCCCTGAAACATGATAAAATCTGCTTGAAAATGTAATTGCAAAAGCAGATAGGTGATGGATGCTCCTCTTGAAAGAATGATGGTGGTTGCAGTAGTAATACCTATCTGGAGAAGTGTACCTAGTATAACAATTGTGGCAGTTTTAATAACTATGTAGCAAGCAAAACTAGTAGTAGCATAGATCTTCATAGTTGCTAACATTATTTTCGGCCTAAGAGTGTCAGTAATGCCTGGCAGAATCTAGAAAGTGTTGATGTACAGACAAGAAGTGATGAGACATAAGTATGAGCAGCTGTATTCGTATAGCCTAATGATTTAGACATGCTTGTGAAGCTCCATGCTTAACATGGTCTAGAAAAAAGCCACAAAAATAAAAGATCAAAATTCTCGGGATCCACTGAAAACCGAATTAGACAAAAGCTCCACGAGATTGTTGGATCCTAGATGGGTGATTAGATGCTCTAGAGGGGGGTGAATAGAGCTGAAAACACTTAAACAAAATTCATTAGACCTTCAAGATATATCACAAGATAAGGTTGCTAAATAGGAAATTTGTGTGCAACTAAAACATACATAGCAAGGGAGAGAGAAATTGAACATGCACCAATTAGACAAGCTATTTAGAGTGGTTCCACACTTCAAACTAGAAGTGTGTCAGTCCACTTACCTAGAGAGGTCAACCTCTAGGATTTCCTAACCATTGCATTCTTATATTCATTCATAAGACTTACAATACATGACCAAACAAAGGACTTACCTATCCAATACAAAGAGTCTTCAACCTTACCAAGGACTTACCCACTTTGCAAGGAGTATTCTGCCTTCTTCTAAGGACTTACCTACTCTTGCACAAGTCTTCAGCTTTGTAGGAATTACCCACTCTTCTTGGATCTTCCGCATTTGACTTCACCTTCACTCGGAGAAGCTTCCACCAAGGACTTATCCACTTGAGCAAGGAGTCTTCTGCCTTCACCAAGGGCTTACCCACTCTAGCTCCAAGTCTTCATCCTTGATCTTCACCAAGGGACTCCTTCCCTTGTTCTTCTTCACCTCTCTTAGCTAAGAGAGAACCTTCATCTTCATGATTGAAAAGAGAGATGGGAAGGTGGTGGAAGTGAGAGCCTCACAAGATGTACATGTAGGACTAGCTCTCTTACAGATTTCCTACTCACTCTAATGGATTTAGCAAGTGATTAAGCTTAGAGAGAGAGAGGAGGCTGTAGGAAGCACTCAACTATAGAATAAGAACCTCACATAGAGTTTGCATTGAATGCTCAACCTTGGAATGAAACCCAAGGGGTCCTATTTATAGCTGGGGATGCCTCTTAGCCTTTGGGAACACTTGGGGCCGAAAACTAGCCGTTTTGTGGCTTGCAACAGATATATTTTCACTTGTTGCAACTCCACAACGGCTAGAAACACTTTTTTGCACTTTTTCGTACAGTGCAATCGGTCGAGTTTCTATAAGGGTAACTCGACCGATAGAGTAAAAGACAAAGCTGATATTCAGACCATCGGTCGAGTTTGTTCTGGGGAAACTCGACCGACCAATGAAAATCGAATTGGTCTGGTACTCCATCGGTCGAGTTCTGTGTAGTGTAAACTCGACCGATCAAAAGTCATTTTCAAGATCTAATCAGGATCGGTCGAGTTTGCAACTCACAGAACTCGACCGATGAACAACCTGATTTGAATTTTGGAAAATGGCTTTTGAGTGCTTAAACATTCGATCTAAGTGCTCCTGATTTTTTCTAAGCTTAATTACAAGTCATACAATCATTACAAGTGATTTACAACATGATTCTAATGGATTTACATCATATTACAAAAACGTGCACTTGTATGACTTTGACTTGTCTTTTCTCCAATTGAGATGCGCAAGTTAGGGCATTTGGAGTGTGTCTATACCTAATATGAAAACACTCAAGTAGAGACATTAGACACCAATATGTGGAATGGTTAATCATCATCAAAACATGGGTTTAGTCAACTTAGACGTGAGTCAACATTGACCTAATTGACCTTGAGTCAACATTCTCCCCCTTTTTGAAGATGACAAACCATTCCATAAATGTATGGAAAGCTTTTAAGTAAAATCATACCTTTAGAGAAACCTAGGGGTTTCAATAGGACTGGGCTCATATGCTCCCCCTCAATTGATGCTAGTGGAGTTCTCATACTCCCGCTCAATTGATGCTATTTCTCCTGCATGGTTAGCTTTCATAACATTTATAGAATACTATGTTTTCTGCTCATATATGTTCTACACATATATGTCTTCTCCCATTTACCTTCTCCCTTTACATGGACATACTTCTCTTCATGTAAGACATGCCTTCTTCGTTTTTTAAAAGAAGACATACCTTTCTCCCCCTTTGTCATTTCAAAAAGTGGGGTTATGAAGAAAATAAGAAACATCACTTGTTAAAGAGAAAGGAGATAACACAAATATATATATAAGGAGATAGGGTCTTGTCCAAGCATAGAAAGAAAAGCAAGTTAAATCATATACTTGAACAACCCAAAAATGTAAGATAAAGTGGGGTTATGAAGAAAATAAGAAACATCACTTGTTAAAGAGAAAGGAGATAACACAAATATATATATAAGGAGATAGGGTCTTGTCCAAGCATAGAAAGAAAAGCAAGTTAAAGCATATACTTGAACAACCCAAAAATGCAAGATAAAGTGCTGCAAAATAACAATAAATCGCAATTTTGACCTTCAAGATGACAGAATTTGCCCAAAAAGTGCCAGGGCTCATGGCGAAGCGATGAGCCTTGCTCAGAAGGTCGTTTCTGCATGAAAAACACTAGTCTTGCACCAAAAACTGAAACTGGAGCAAAATCTGCATAAAATCCAAAAAATACTCTAATTTCTACATATAATGTAAATCTATGTACCCTGCATCACAATGTTATGCAAGCAACTCAAGATAGTAGATATGCAATTCAAGGAACAAGCTTGAGCATGTATGAGACAAGATACAAGCATAGCATATAGATGAGCAAAGATGCCAATTTTAAATAAGGCTAGAACTATATGTATATGAACTATTAGTAGATGTTATCACAAGTTAGGACTACTAGTAGGATCTAGATCATAGCAAGAGATACCAAAAGATACACAAGATAAAACAAACTATGAGTAGATGTAGAGATATATCCAAACAAAGAGATATGCAATTTTAGAAGCATGAAAGGACATAACTCACTACAAATATGCATCATTACCAAAAGATGATCACCACTAAGAACCTCAAGGTTGTATCAACACAAGATATACACCTATATAGATGTAGCAAGTTAGAGTACAACAGAAGCAATTTTTAGACACAACCAAGAGATCCAAAGAGATCATCATCGAAACCTGCAAAACAACTCAAAGCAAGTAATTGCAAGATATAGATATACCAATTTAGAGCAATTAGAAAGATAGAGTTGTGACCAAGATAGACAATTTAAAGCATGGCAATATGCACATATAAAGGTACCAAATGAGAGTGCCAAAGAATAAGGCTATTGGTTGAGAAAATCTAGTTGAGAGAGAAATTCTCATTCAATAAGCCAAATGTATATTCTGTGCACAGTGTTATCGGTCGAGTTCTGTGCATTGACAACTCGACCGATGACAACTGTTGGCAACACCCACTCGTGCCTATCGGTCGAGTTTCAAACAGGGCAAACTCGACTGACAAAGCAGCTATCAAAAAGCACATATATTTCATAAAAACATATTAAGCATTAAAACAATTTTTGAGCAAGAGTGTGAAGAGAATCACAAAATACCAATTTTGACTCAAAAACCATATGTATAGTGCACACCATCTTGACAAAACAAGTTAGGATTGGTTATAAGCAAGAAAAACATTACCTTTGTTCTTACCGTTCCTTTTTCCACTTGTTGTCACCCTTTACACATCTCACCTTTCTTCTTTCATGTGGATTGAGAAGTCAATTTGCAATTCAATAGCTCAAGTCAATCCATTTGCAAGTACCTACAAGAAGAAAGATGAAATGGTCCCCAATCATGTTTTTGGGTCCGGAGGGGTTAGTTTAGCAACCCAAGTCCTATTGCTCTTGGGTGCTTTCCTAAAAGGATAACAAGTAGAATAATGACCAATTTCATTGCAATAGTTGCATGTGCCCATAGTTTTGGAACTAGAGGATTCTCCATGGAATATTGGAGGTCCTTTACCTTTGTTGTTCCTTTGACTACCATCATATCCTAACCCTTGTCTATCAATTTGTTTAGTAGTATGGTGTAGGATATTATTAAGACTCTTCTTACCAACTAAGAATCTTTGCAAAGAAGATCTCAAACTATCATTATCATGCATAAGAGAAGTAATAGTAGAAGACAAATTATTGATATTATCTCTAGCATGCACAAGATCATTTTCTAAGCAAAGAGCTTTAGTTAAATAAGAATCTCTATCAATATGAAGAGCAACAACATCATTCTCTCTACTAGTAGAACTAGAACAAGATTTATGCACATTGATTTTAGCAAGCAAGGAGACATTTTCTGTTTCTAATTCTTGCAAAACAAAATCTTTGTCCTTATTTTCAGATTTAAGAACATCAATATCATGCATGAGGGAATCAATAATTAAAGTATGCTCTTCATTAGAACTAGGTATAAGAGGTTGAGCTTCTAGAAATCTAATCTTATCAAGCAAATTAGCATTTTCAAGTTTAAGAGAATCTACTTGACTAAGACAATCATTTTTATCATCAAGCAAGCAAGAATTAGCATGTTCAAGATCATCTAGTTCTACATGCAAATTATCAACAATTCTAGCAAGCTTTTTCCTTTTCCTTTTAGAAGACTTAAGAGAGACACAAGTATCATGAATAATAGCAATCAAAGATTCTTTATCTAAAGAGTTTAGATTTACCTCACTTGAGTCCTTACTTGTTGATGCTATAAGAGCAAAATGGCATTCTCCTTCATCACTAAAGCTTGAGCTTGATCCTTCACTTGAATCTTCACTTGAGCTTGAGTTGGAGGAGCCACTTGAGCTTGAGTTGGAGGAGCCACTTGAGCTTGAGTGCCATTTCTCCTTCTTCTCGTGAAGATGGGTCTTCTTGCCTTTGTAGAATCTACCCTTGGAGTACATGGCATCTTCTTTAACTTGAGAGGATGGAGAGACTTGTTGCATGATAGCTTCAATTTGAGCCTTCATTTCAGCCTTCTTCATTCTCTTTAGCTCTTTCTTCTCTTGTCTTTCTACTTCCTCCCTCTTGTCAAGTGTGGCTTCATGTGCTTGTAGATTTCCAATGAGCTGTTCAATAGGGATATCCTTAAGAGACCTTACTTCTTCAATGGAAGTCACCTTGGGTTCCCATCTCTTGGGGAGAGTTCTAAGGATCTTTGAGTTGATCTCTCCACTAGACATAGGATGTCCTAGAACAACAAGACCATTCACAATGGTGTTGAGCCTTGAGTACATGTTTGCTATCCTCTCCTCCTTTCCCATCTTGAAGTTCTCAAGCAGCCCTTTGAGCATGTAGACTTTGCTATCCTTCACCTGATCCGTCCCCTCATAGGTGATGCATAGCTTTCTCCATACCTCATAGGCCGTCTCACAAGAAGAAATCCGGTTGAACTCGGTGGGGGTCATGGAGGCATAGAGGATGTGCATGACTCTAGCATTCAAGGTTGCTTTCTTCAAGGTAGCTTCATCCCATTCTTCAATCTTTGTCCTTGGTAGCATGTATGGGTTGTTCACCATTTGCCATATCTCAAGACTTGATCCTTGGATGTAGAATTGAAGCCTTCTCTTCCAATAGAGGAAGTTGCTCCCATCAAAGATTGGTAGGCTGATCAAGTATCTCCCTCCTTGGTAGTCACCCATCTTCTCCTACTTGTTGAAGTATGCTTGGAGAAGCCCCGCTCTGATACCAATTGTTGAATCCTAGATGGGTGATTAGATGCTCTAGATGGGGGTGAATAGAGCTGAAAACACTTAAACAAAATTCATTAGACCTTCAAGATATATCACAAGATAAGGTTGCTAAATAGGAAATTTGTGTGCAACTAAAACATACATAGCAAGGGAGAGAGAAATTGAACATGCACCAATTAGACAAGCTATTTAGAGTGGTTCCACACTTCAAACTAGAAGTGTGTCAGTCCACTTACCTAGAGAGGTCAACCTCTAGGATTTCCTAACCATTGCATTCTTATATTCATTCATAAGACTTACAATACATGACCAAACAAAGGACTTACCTATCCAATACAAAGAGTCTTCAACCTTACCAAGGACTTACCCACTTTGCAAGGAGTATTCTGCCTTCTTCTAAGGACTTACCTACTCTTGCACAAGTCTTCAGCTTTGTAGGAATTACCCACTCTTCTTGGATCTTCCGCATTTGACTTCACCTTCACTCGGAGAAGCTTCCACCAAGGACTTACCCACTTGAGCAAGGAGTATTCTGCCTTCACCAAGGGCTTACCCACTCTAGCTCCAAGTCTTCAGCCTTGATCTTCACCAAGGGACTCCTTCCCTTGTTCTTCTTCACCTCTCTTAGCTAAGAGAGAGAACCTTCATCTTCATGATTGAAAAGAGAGATGGGAAGGTGGTAGAAGTGAGAGCCTCACAAGATGTACATGTAGGACTAGCTCTCTTACAGATTTCCTACTCACTCTAATGGATGTAGCAAGTGATTAAGCTTAGAGAGAGAGAGGAGGCTGTAGGAATCACTCAACTATAGAATAGGAACCTCACATAGAGTTTGCATTGAATGCTCAACCTTGGAATGAAGCCCAAGGGGTCCTATTTATAGCTGGGGATGCCTCTTAGCCTTTGGGAACACTTGGGGCCGAAAACTAGCCGTTTTGTGGCTTGCAACGGATATATTTTCACTTGTTGCAACTCCACAACAGCTAGAAGCACTTTTCCGTACAGTGCAATCGGTCGAGTTTCTATAAGGGTAACTCGACCGATAGAGTAAAAGACAAAGCCGATATTCAGACCATTGGTCGAGTTTGTTCTGGGGAAACTCGACCGACCAATGAAAATCAAATTGGTCTGGTACTCTATCGGTCGAGTTCTGTGTAGTGTAAACTCGACCGATCAAAAGTCATTTTCAAGATCCAATCAGGATCGGTCGAGTTTGCAACTCACAGAACTCGACCGATGAACAGCCTGATTTGAATTTTGGAAAATGGCTTTTGAGTGCTTAAACATTCGATCTAAGTGCTCCTGATTTTTTCTAAGCTTAATTACAAGTCATACAATCATTACAAGTGATTTACAACATGATTCTAATGGATTTACATCATATTACAAAAACGTGCATTTGTATGACTTTGACTTGTCTTTTCTCCAATTGAGATGCGCAAGTTAGGGCATTTGGAGTGTGTCTATACCTAATCGGAAAACACTCAAGTAGAGACATTAAACACCAATATGTGGAATGGTTAGTCATCATCAAAACACGGGTTTAGTCAACTTAGACGTGAGTCAACATTGACCTAATTGACCTTGAGTCAACAGAGATGGTATCACAGAACATCTCCCAAGAGAAACCACCCATATTTTCTTCTCAAACATCCCATTCTTTTATCATTTCTCTATCTTCATTTATATCTCCTCATGCCAATAGATACAAAAAAAATCTGAAAGTAGCCGTGGTAAAGAAAACACTGACTACCTGTTGATGATAAACAATGGGGGAACAGGTAGGGTTGGAGAGGTTGGGAGTATTTGCAAGGAGAAGAGGACTTCAGACAGTCTCTATGTGCTTTCCCTGTAAAAAAGATTATGAAAGCATCCATCACATTCTATTGGATTGCTCGTTTGTTGCAGAGTTGTGGGATTTGGCAAGAATGGATACTGGTCTGAATGTCGAGGTATATGCTGGAATGATTTGATTAAGTTCACTGATGATAATAAAATACTCTGCATGCACATTTATTATAATGCTTTCCGCGAAAGAAACTTAAAGAGTTGATGATAGCAAAACTCACACTGCTAAGATTGTTTGGAACAATATCAAGTGTGATTTCCTTGGGTTTATTGGTGGATCAGAAACTCCAAGCTCCTGATCCTACCCTTGGTCTGATGTATGATCTCTTTCTAGTGATATCAGTTTCTTGGGCAATTCTATATGTCTTCTCAATCTAAATGAGATCGGCTTGGAGCATCAGCCTGCTCTATGTTGGGTCTTCCTTCACAAGCTAAGAGTTGCTGCTGAATTCTTTTCTCAGGCAGTGTGTTGTTTGAGATGCAGTTCATTGTATATCTTTCCTCGAATGTAGCTACTTTCTCTTTTCTTTATTGGGCTATTGATTCTTAGCCTCATTACTCTTAATTAGCTGTATGCCTTCGGGTTTATAGAGACTCCCCCTTCCCTGTATAGCTCACTTGTAAATACTCTGCATACAGAAATACAAAAAAAGCACCAAGAATTTTGATTAACAAAAAAAAAGAGGCGTTGGAATATTGCAGCGAAAGTTGAGTAAGACAGTAGTAGCACATGAGAAAAACTGTGGAATAAAGAAGGAAGTGGTATATGCCTCTGAATACATTCTTCTGTTATAGAAAGAGATAAGCAAGCTCAAGTAATAGGCTCATTTAAGTGATCCAAAAAGGACTAGGTCCATTTAAGAACAGCAAATAGTGTAGTTTTTATATCAGCTTGGAGTGTTAACAACTCCTTAGAAAATCAGAGCAGAAGTCATAGGTGTAGTAAATCAATGTAATAAAAAAATGAATAGGAATTTAATAAGAGTGTTGGATAAATAAGGTAATGAACTAATGAGTATGGTGGGTTGTACGCAGGAAAAAAAGCTAATCTGAGCTCAGTCTTTTAATAGACAACAGACATATGAGCAGACTGGGCTAGGTGCAATAGATTAGATTTGAGGAAACACTGCTGCTATGATGCAGTTTCTTTTTTGTTATTGGTTCAGAGCTGGAGAGCCCCAGATTGCAGCAATGTAACTGGCGAAAGAACATAATAATGGATAAATTAAAAGGCTACAAGCTAGTTATCTCCGTCTCCACATGCCAAAATGAGAACAAGCAGCTCTACTTCACAGAATTTAGACTACGGTTAGTGTGCCTCAAAAAACACTTGCTCTGATGTCATGTTGAGGAATGAGTAAGAGAGAAATGTATGTCCTGCACAATAATGTTCTCCCTCCTTGTATGTATAAGGAGTAGAGGGAGGACAGTGCATAACCTAATAGACATAATAATTAATAGGCCGATAGCCTGTGCCCATGGTATATGAACTTCCAAGTCCTCATTAAACTTAAAGTATTTAATGTAAAATTATGTGTGAAATGAAAGATCTTGGCACCTAAGGAACAATTTGTGTAACTAGAGAAGTTTGTTGGGATCAGGTGAGGCCAGCCTGTACCCACCGTGTTCACCCAACTACTAATAGATCAAGGGTAAGATCTAACCATATAGGATGGGCGGCCAACCTCCTAGAGAGAGCGATGCAGCATCGTTACTCTTAATTAGCTGTATGCCTTCGGGTTTATAGAGACCCCCCTCTCTGTATAGCTCACTTGTAAATACTACATACAGAAATACAAAATAAAAAAACATCAACAGTTTTGTTGGCCAAAAAAATCAGGAGGGGTTGGAATATTGCAGTGATGTGAAAAACTGTGGCATAAAGGAGGAAGTGGTATATGCCTCTGAATACATTCTTCTATTTTGAAAAGAGATAAGTAAGCTCAAGTAATAGGCTCATTTAACTGATCAAAAAAAGCACTAGGTCCATTTAAGAGCAGTGAATATTGGAGTTTTGATATCAACTTGGAGTGTTAGCAACTCTTTAGAAATCAGAGCAGATGTGATGGGTGTAATGAATCAATATTATTAAAAAATGAATAGGAATTTCATATTCCTATTTAGTCTTAACTTATAAATGGATCTTAGAAACTCCAATATGAGAAAATATGGAAAGGAAATTTGACCTTCTGTACTACAAAAGTCAGAGCTGGGTATTCTTTCTTAGAAATAGAACAAGTGCATTTCGAGATATAAAATTTAGGTGAAAAAGGGCTGAGGCATGGTCAGAGTGTTGGGAATCTTGGGATAAATAAGGCAATGATTATGGTGGGTTATACACAGGAAACAAAGCTAATCTGAGCTCTGTCTTTTAATAGACAATAGGCATATGAGCAGACTGGGCTAGGTGCAGTAGATTAGATTTGAGGAAACACTGCTGCTATCATATGGTTGCATTTTTGTTTTCTGTTCAGAGCTGGAGAGGCTGCAGAAGCCCCAGACTTGCAACAATTCTAACTGGCGTGAGAACATGATACTGGATAAATTAAAAGGCTACAAGCTAGTTATCTCCGTGTCTCCACATGCCAAAATGAGAACAAGCAGCTGAGTCACCACCATAAAGATCATGTGTCCAGATGTTTTTAGTACAAAATAGCCTAGAAAGATATATATGATCATCAAACTAGACTAAAAACTAAGAACATCTAGATATCTAGGTTCCGTCTGAAGGTGCAACATCTCCTTCATCACCGGAGTCACCACCAGAACCATCACCATCATCAGATGCAGCACCAGCATCCTCATCAGCATCAACAGTCTCGTCATCAGCCTGGTCCGACATCTCTTCATCCACAGAAGGTCTGAAGCGACGACCGGGCCAACGAGCATTCTGCTCATCCCAAGTCATACCACGAGCATAAAGCTCATTGACCTGAGGAAAGGAAGGAGCAGAATCGCCAAGACTGACAAGTAGAGTGGCCAAGGGGCCAGCAGGCAGAGGCAGGATGACTGGAGCAGGTCCACCAGCAGCAGAGGGTGTGGGAGCAGCAACGGAAGGCTCAGGTGCAGGTGGAGGGGCATGGTAGAAGTGATTGTATGCATAGGATGCATAATCATTACCGGGGTATGACTGGTAGGTGGGGTATGGGTGTACACATGATAAGTTCATGTTAAATATGATTGAACATAAATCCTGGTGCAGATGCTCCTGGACCTAGAGGTTGTATGCCTGTTGGTGTATCATATAACCCATGATGGCTTCATTGGACACACAAAACGAGGCACGACTACGTTGGGTAGGCTGAGGAGGTGGAGAAGCTCGGGTTGAGGTAGAGGCAGGTGCAGCTGAGGCAGAGGCAGAGGGTGAAGCACCGGGTGTGGTGTAGGAAAGGATAGACACGAATTTCTGAATAGTGGTCTTACTGATACACACTCCCTTCCTGGCAGGTCTGTAGTTGAAGTCAGAGAAGAGTGATTTCTCAGTGGCGAACTGGAAAAGACCACATATCAGGGCAGGATATGGAGGATGGGTGCCACGGGTGTTCTTGCCAGAGTCAAAGTAAGTTATGTGGTGGAGGATGTATCTAGACCACTTGACTCCGACATTCTCTAAGATGCAGTACATTATCATCGCAGTGAACTCTGCAATATCTGTTTAGTTTTTCTTGGGGTGGATGTTGCAGTTGACTACTAGGGCTAGTATACGCTTCTTGAGATCTAAGGAGGAGGAGGGTAGGTACTTTTCTTCTTATAGGAAACCCCAAGTTTCTTCAAGTAACGATGGATCGTATTGCTTGTAGAAACCTTCGGGGTCAAACAGGTCAAAGTATTCACCATAATCCTTACGCCGTGTATCATTCTCATCGACTCTTGAAAAGAAGATATTCAGGATATCCTCCGAGATTTAGAATTTCTTTCCGGCATCATAGAAGTAAGGATAACTTGAGTATTAGGAGGTACAAGAGTGCCATAATTCCAACGCAAATTTGCGTAAAATTCGTGAACGGCCTTTGTGCTAGACATGGAATTGTGAAAGCAGTCACACTCGACACCCAGGGCAGATAGGTGATGCACGGAAAGCAACTTAGCCACTTGATCGATGATATCTTGACCCCTAGGACTAGACTCAAAAAGGGCTCTAAAAGGAAAAGGACTCTGTGAAAGAAGACCCTTATACGGATTTATAGCCTCATTTGAGACAAAGAGGGTCTCATCGAAAGGAATCAAGCGGGAAGATGAGGAGGATGATGCATTGCTAGGGGCCGCTCTCTTTCTTCTATTTGAAGCCATGGAGGCGAAATGGAGAAGAGATCAACAACACCAAACACACCACCAAAAACGTTCACACACCTAGGTTAAGCTAGGGGGAAGGTCTAGGAAGGTCTCCCTAGGTCGGATTAGGGCTAGGTGAGGGAAGGGAAGGTCGAGGGTTGAGAGCTTAGGGCTCTAAAATTGTTAGAAGTGTGTTTTAGAAACAATGTAGAATCCACTTTGCCCATGATATAACCATTATCTAACAAAAAGGTCTTTAATTTCTCATACCAAGCCTTTAGTGCTTGTTTGAGTACATAGAGAGCTTTTTGCAACAAATAAACATGGTTAGGTAGACTATCATGTTCAAAGCCCGGAGGTTGTGCAACATACACTTCCTCCTCAATTGTACCATTCAAAAATGCAATTTTAACATCCATTTGATACAAAAGAAAGTTTTTATGATTAGCAAAAGCAAGCAACATACGAATAGACTCAAGTCTAGCTACATGTGCATATGTTTCATCAAAGTCAATACCTTCCTGTTGATTGTAGCCTTGAGCCACTAACCTTGCTTTGTTTCTTACCACTTTGCCACTTTCATCTAGCTTGTTGCGGTAGACCCATTTGGTGCCAATGATCTTTCTATCACTCGGTCTTGGCACAAGGGTCCAGGCTTTGTTCTTCTCGAATCGTTCCAGCCCCTCTTACATAACTAGGATCCATTCTTCATCCCAAGAGCTTCTTTGACATCTTTAGGCTCTAGTTGTGAGTTGAAGGCGTTGTTGGCTTGTTCTTTGTTGAATGCAGCCCGCGTCTTTACTCTCTCAAATGGATCACCTAAAATCAGCTCCTTACGATGATTTTTTGCAAACCGGGGAGTTGGATCATTCTTTTCATCATCTTTGTCTTCTTCTTGAGCAACCACCTCTTTTCCCTTTTGGGTGATGTTGAGTTCTTTAAGGATAGGAATTACTTTATCTGCAACATCACCATTTGAAACAATATCTTTGGGAATAGAGGGGTTAGTCTCAATAAACTTTACATTAATAGATTCTTCTACCTTAGCAAGATCAACATTATAAACTCTATATCTAGTAATGCTATAGCCAAGAAAGAAAGCTTTGTACGATTTCGGATCAAACTTGTCAAGAGAGTCTTTCGTATTCAAAATAAAACAAGGACATCCGAAAACGTAGAAATACTCGATAGAAGGATTCCTACCACACCATAACTCATATGGGGTTTTCTTAAGCGAAGGATGAGTGAAAACACGGTTTTGCACAAAACAAGAGGTACTGACAGCTTCAGCCCAAAACTTTTTAGGAGTATTATACTCAAGAAGCATGGTCCTAGACATCTCCTGTAGAGACCTATTCTTCCTCTCTACAACCCCATTTTGTTGAGGTGTTTGAGGTGAAGAAAAGTTGTGCATAACCCGATTCCTGACAAAAATGCTCAAAAAGCTCATTTTCAAATTCTCCCCCATGGTCACTACGGATGGAAACAATCCGGCAAGAAGCTTCACTCTCAACTCGTTTGCAAAAACTTGAGAAAACATCAAGCGTATCACTCTTTGAAATGAGAAAGAAGGTCCAAGTATATCTAGAGAAATCATCGACAATAACAAGACAATACTTGGAACAACGAAGCGATTGCGTTCTCATTGGTCCAAATAGATCAATATGAAGAAGCTCAAGAGCTCTCTTAGTGCTAAGGACTCCTTTGGATTTGAAGGAGGACTTGGTTTGCTTTCCTTTGTACAAGGTTGGCATTCTTCATCCTTTTCAAAATCCAATTTAGGAAGTCCCTTGACTAAGTCCTTTTTGCTCAACTTCTTTAGTTGATTCATATTTACATGACCAAACCGGCGGTGCCAAAGAGAAATATCATTCGAGTTGGCTACAAGACATCTGCCAACCACAGGCTTAATAGAGTTAAGAACAATAACATAAAGATTTCTACTTCTAGTTCCTTATATATAGCTTGGTAGGTGAGGGAATCTAGAATCAAACATTAAAAAGCAGTAAATAGTACAAGGTAACCATTATCACAAAGTTGACTAACATTTATTAAATTGTGATGTAGGCTATCCACAAAAAGAACATTCTTGATGCATAAGGATTCACCTACATCACCCTCACCTTTGACTTTACCTTTCTTGTTGTCCCCAAAGGTGACGGATCCTCCTTTCTTCTTTGTGAAATTGTTGAAATGGCTTATGTCACCGGTCATGTGCTTTGTGCAGCCACTATCAACAATCCATCTATCTTTTCCCTACAAGAAATGAGAATGTCGGTTCCCAACTCAAACTTTGGGATCCGGAGTTAGCTTGGGGACCCATTTCATCTTTGAGTTGGTCCCCTTAGGCTTGTAAGGACAATAAGTGGAATAAATAGATCACCACATTTGTAATGAGAACAAACCATATGATTCTTAGTGCTCGAAGATTCTCCTACAAAGAAAGAGATCTCGTTGCTCTTTTTCTTACCTTTGGCCTTACTTTTGCCATTTGAGGCTCCCCCTACAAATCCCAAACCATTAGTACCACTTTGTTTAGTAGAATGGTCAAGGATTTCATTTAGGGAGTTCTTCCTTTTGAGGAATTTCTGTAGGGATGCTCTCAATCTATGGTTATCGTCATTCAAAGAAATAATAGTAGAAGATAAACTAGATATGTCATCCCTAGCATGCACAAGATCATATGGTTCACCCATTATATCACCCAAATTATCCCACAAGGTTAAAGACATGCAATTAAGAGAGAGAAGAAATAAACTCACATTGTAGTTATACATGCACCACAACTATATCCTGCCCTAGGGTTAGGGTCAGTATTCTCCACATACAACCAATTAGGGTTTCACATCATGATTATATTATCAAACCCTAATTACACCACTTCCCATATCCATGGAACTGATTTAAGATTTGAACTACATTAATTGAGTACAATTAGAGCCTCAAGACATAATGCTTTAGCAAGATATGAATCTTTTTCTAGAGAGATAGAAGCAACATTAACACTAGCCAACAAGGGTCTAGAGGATAGATCATATACTTGACTAAGCAACCTAGCATTTTTAGATTTTAGCATTTGAATCTCTTTGAGATAGACATCTCTCTCTTCTCTACGAGCATCAATAAGAAACTTAAATTCAACATTTTCAGTTTTAAGCAATTCAAGTTCTTTTAGGCAATTTTGGTTCTCTTCCTTAAGATTCTTAATGTTCTTAAGGTAGATACCATTCTCAACTTCAACCCCATTGTAGTGGAGTTCAAGATCAAGGTATTGCACTTGCAAATTATCAATACTCTCAAGGTTGGTTTTCTCATTCAATTCTAAAATCTCAAGCTTAACATAAAGATCATCGATAATTTTTCCTAACCATTTTCTCTTAGATTTACATTTAGCAAAAGAATGGGTAGTAATAAGCATGCCAATAATAGCTTCTTTAGGCAATTCATGCAAACTTACCTCACTTACCTCACTTACCTCACCAATGTCTTCACTTGTAGAGGCCATGAGAGCAAGGTGACACTCTCCATCTTCTTCGGAGCTAGAGTTGCTTGAAGATGAAGCTTCCCAAGCCGCATGAGCTGCATTCTTGTGTCTCTTCTCCTTCTTGTCTTTCCTCTTATGCTTGCTCTCCTTCTTGTAATCGTCTTCTTTCCTTGAGATGCTCTTGTGGTGAGACTTTCTTGAATTTGGGCATTCACTCTTGTAGAGTCCCTTTTGACCACACTTGTAACATCTCGGAGTAGAGGAGAAGGCTTGCTTTCCCTTGAAGTGCTTGCCCTTGATGTAGTTGGCTTCATGCTCACTAGGACCTTCATCTTCACTAGAGGAGGGAGAAGTCCGGCAAGCAAGTTATTGTTGAAGGGTGACAACCTCCACTTGTGCTTTGAAAGCACTATCTTTGATCTTCTTGGCCTCCTTCTCTTCTTGTTTAGCTTCTTCTTCTTGCTTGTCAAGTCTAGGCTCATAGGCTTGAAGATTGCTAATAAGTTCTTCAGTTGGGATGTCACCAAGGCTCCTCACTTCTTCAATGGAGGTGACCTTTGACTCCCATCTCTTTGGAAGAGTTCTCAAGATCTTTGAGTTGATGACGCCTCTATCCAAAGTGTTGCCCAATGCAGCCAGCCCGTTGATGATGACATTGAGCCTTGAATACATCTCCGCAATGCCTTCTTTCTTTCCCATCTTGAAGTTTTCTAGGAGGTTGTTCAACATGTAGATCTTTTCCTCCTTGATTTGCTTTGTGCCTTCATATGTGATGCACAACTTGTCCCAAATCTCATAGGCGGTGTTCCATGATGAGATCCTGTTGAACTCTGTGGGAGTGAGGGCTGCGTAGAGGATGCTAATGGCCTTTGCATTGAGTTGAGCCTCCTTGAGAGCAGCTTCACTCCATGTTGCAACAACTCCGGTTGGCTCCTTGTAAGGTGTGACCATCACCTTCCACATATCAAAGTTCATCCCTTGAATGTAGAACTTCATCTGCCTCTTCCAATAGAGGAAGTTGGTGCCGTCAAAGACTGGAGGACGCATGGAGAAGCCTCCCTCTAGGTTGAGTGAACCATGTAGGTTGTCGCCCATCTTCTCGTCTCGTGGGAGATTGTTGGAGAAGATCCTTAGCTCTGATACCACTTGTTGGATCTAAGGGCTCTAGAGGGGGGGTGAATAGAGCTACACAAATTCTCACAAAACAGATTAAACTTTCAAATTATATCAATTTGGAGCAATAGCTAAATGGAAATTTGAAGTCCTATCTAAACAAGCAGGATGAGAGAGATTGATAGCAAGCACTTGACAAAGGGATGCAGAGTGGTTCCACACTTCAAACTAGAAGTGAGTCAGTCCACTACCTAGAGAGGTCAACCTCTAGGACTTTGCAAGTGCTTTTCTCTATTATATCACCAAAGAGATTTACAGCAAAAGACCACCAAAGGACTTACCCATCCAATCACAAAGAGATCTTTACCTTACCAAGGAACTTACCCACTTAGCTTGAGTCTTCGGCCTTCACCTAGGTCTTACCCACTCAAGCTCAAGTCTTCCGTCTTGAAAGACTCTGCTTCTCCTCTTGGATCTTCAGCCTTTGCCTTCTCCTTCACTTAGAGAAGATCACCACCTCTTCAACAACCTTGAAGGGGAACACTTAGGGCCAAAATATAGCCTTTTTGCACAAGGCAACCGATCTATTTTCGCCCAAACAAGTCACCAACGGTTATAATTACTTTTTTTGCGTTTTCTGTACAGTGCATTCGGTCGAGTTTCAATAAAGGTAACTCGACCGATCGACTAAAAGTCAAACCCAATTTTCAAACTATCGGTCGAGTTTGTTCTGGGAAACTCGACCGATCAGCCAAAATTACATTTGGTCAGAAAGTCGTTCGATTGAGTTCTATGAGTGCACAGCTCGATCAATTGCTATTTTCAGAAA
This sequence comes from Alisma plantago-aquatica, assembly GCA_963693085.1. Taxonomy (NCBI): domain Eukaryota; kingdom Viridiplantae; phylum Streptophyta; class Magnoliopsida; order Alismatales; family Alismataceae; genus Alisma; species Alisma plantago-aquatica. Next base: position 11,978,020 of record OY856414.1, on the reverse strand, counting down.
ATCCATCCATGGGATCGGTCGAGATTGTAACTCGACCGATCAACAGCCTGTGATCGATTTTTAATTTGGCAAATAAGTGATTAAAACTTGATATTAAGTGTCCTACATATTTTTCTCATCTTAGTTACAAGTCATATCATCAATACAAATGATTACAAAAAACTTCTAAGGTCGTTTGAAGTGATTTCCTTAATAGCACACTTGCATTGCATTTGACTTGAACTTTGACAAACTAGGGCTTGTGTAAATTGGTCCTTTTCATGTACCTAAAACATGAGATCAATCTTGAATACACATATTAGATACATATGAATGGAATAGTTAAGTCATTATCAAAATATGGACAGTGTATAACCTCTATGTCAACAAGTTCCTCTATAAAAGTCATTTTATGGTATGAAACGATCTCCTAAAAAGTGGCTGAACATATTAGTTTAGTCTTCAAAGATGTCGTGATGATAAATGGTCTTCTTTCATCTGCCATTACCGGGTTGCATTGTTCTAGTTGTTTGTGTTACATGGTGACTACTAGTACTTATTAACGAAGAATCTCTCAGCTTGAGAGTTTCTCACAAAGGCATTTTCAAACAAGAGATCTTTTCAAGATGAAGTACTTCTTGGGTTCTAAAGGTTGCATGGCCATAGGAGGGCATTGTCATCTCTAAAAGAAAGTATGTAGTAAACTATCTTGAGGAGATTGCTATACTTGGGTTCAAAATTATGATTATTGATGGGTCCTAGTTATAAATCGAAAACATTATAATGGAGTTATTTTAAAATATCCTTGTGGATACATGTATTCAGTATACAAATTCAATTACTTAATTGTCAACATGTCTGATTCTCATTTGTAGCTAATGATGTAAGTTTATAATGAGTACATGTTTTCTTATATGTCGAGCATATAGATTCCGTCAAGTAGTATGGTGACGAGAGTATGTATCTGTTTCTTATCTGCACCACAATTAGGTGAAATTAGCTAAAGAAATCTTTCAATTAACATTAACTAAATTGCAAAATAAATGACGATCAACCGCACTTAGGAAAATCAATAGGCAATAGGCTTCTACGACTTAGGATTACCAAATTGATGCCTTAATACAATCTATCAATTTGGTGGAATATTTGAGGCCCTATTTAGAACCACTTTCCTCAGTGGATTGGTAGTTGTTGTGCCTAAACTAAGTAATCCTAACTTCTACCAAAAAAACTAGTAAACTTGAATCATGTTGCAAATTGTCCTGGAACGGTTAGAACTATAAATCACAACAATGATCATGGATATCTTGCTACAATTGTCCCACCTCTCCAGGGTCTAAATTCTAAAATCCGGATTTTTTGTTCTAATTTATGTGTTTACCTTTAAGGAATTCACCTAAATATCCAATATGCTTGATTGTTTGCAACACTGACGGTAAACATGATACAAATACAAAATTGGATAAAGAGATTTCCAAACCAAATTGATCAGTATAATCCCTCCTACATGTTATCACATCATTGTGTTATCCCTAGTAAAATAGATATGAGGCAGAGGATATCCCAAGGCTGTGTTGGTACATAGAGAAAATTTAGAGAAGAAAGGGACAATGAAAGGGACGGGAAAGGGAAAAAAGGGGAAGGGAACTATTAAATACAGTTGTTAAGTTACAGAAGTATGGGGTGACCTGTCACAACGCGTTTGGTCCCCGGGTTTAATCTGTCAGGTTGTGTGCGAGGGGTTCTGTGACACCAAAAAAAAGTATGGGGAAAGGGAAAGGCTGATAAATTAAAAGGAATTGTTTGTGACATGAGTATGATGAAATCGAAGCAGAAAAAACTCTTATGTTGGGAAAGGAAAATAATAAAATAGAGACTATGTGGAGTCCGAATTTATGATGACCATGTTTACTTAGAGGGAACTGAATTATTGGCAGGAAATTTGTACTTGGAGGGCAAGAATGTGACTAGTTCTTTACTTGGAGGAAACACCATTCTTGGTGGGAAATTCATACATGGAGATTTTTTTTCTTCTTGAAAGGGAATATTATTATATGGGAACTAGATATTTAATGATAACGTTCTATTTCCTAGCAAGAAGTTATGTATGGAGTGTAACAAATTTGTTTTGGTAAAGTTTTACTTAAAGAGGAACAAGTTCTTGGTGTAAAAGTTGAATTTGGAGGGAACCAACCAATCTGTGGTTGAGATTTCAGCCCAAAAAGATCTTGTTGGAAATTTTTTCGTTCTTGGTAGGAAATTTTCCTTGGGAGGGAACAAATTCTTTATGGAAAAAATGAATAAATTTGCAGGAACCCGAATCTTGGTACTTGCCAAATGCTTGATGGAGACCCGAATTGCTTGGCAGAATCTTTTGCCCGTCTATTCCGTTCCACTTTTGGGGGGAGAAAAGTGAAGGCGTGATTTTCCATGTATTCCCACCTACAATTTTTCCTTTCCCATGATCTTGGTAACCTACCAGATATGAATGACTTCTCTCCTTTCCCTCCATCATCATTCCCTGCATACAAAAAATTAAGAGCACAGGGACCATGGATAGGGAAAAAACAAGGTAGAAGATAGTGACAGGAGACATCACTCATCGCGATGGCTTCTTCTGGTACCTACTCTGATGTTAGATTGTTTCTCCACTTTGTATGTTTCCTTATGTGTGGAGATAGTATCATAGTAGAATGATCTCCCTACCCTAAAAAAACATATAATTTGCTGAGACATGGGAATGACTGTTTATATAGCTTTGTGTGATTACAATGAGTTTCAACTGATTGCCAAAAATCCAGGACAATAGACTTAGCTTACATGTTCCAACTGTAGATAGACACTTGGGTGCTCTTCCAACTGCTAGGTAAATTCATGGCTTTGACCTACATGTTTGTGGTCATGTTGTCATGGCTCCTGCTTCTAGAATGGACTGGTCATCGCCACAACTCATTAAACATTCATTATCTTGGTGTTGGACTATGGGCATACGTTTGCATTCAGTGGCCTAGCAGATACAAGCCACGAATTGACCATTCATGGTCGTGTCAATGGGTCTTTTAGCTTCAGAGGCTTCTGACCATAGCTGTAGCCAGTGATTGGATCTTTCATAGTTGTAGCATATGTTTCCCTTTCTTCTTTCGTCTATTTTTCTCCATCCTTGTTTGAAGTTCTTGGTTGGGACTAGTTTCTTGGAAGTCCTCACTTCACATGCTTTTTCAAATAGTATGTCCATTGTGTACCACCTATTAGGAACTCAACACCTAATTGCTGAGGGTTGACAATTGACATATTTGACATCTTTTTCATATCCAAATTTCTTTTTATCACGGCCCTGTCTATTGAAAAGTCTATGATGGTTATCTTTCACTTATTCTATATGGGAAACTAATGGATTTGTACAGTAACTCGTTTTTTATTGCTAACAAGTAGTGACTATAGCACTGTTAGTTCGTTTTCTTTAAAACGCGGTCAATTCTAGAGACGAAAACGTTTTCTTTCCAAGTAATGGGTGAGTTTATATTTGCAAGGAGAAGTAGAACTTTCCTGACCACGATGTCTTGCTTCTCATTGTTTAGGTTTGTGATTTCGGTCTATCTCGTCTGAAAGCAAATACATTTCTTTCATCAAAATCTGCAGCTGGCACTGTAAGTTCCATTCTTTTGTGCGTTTCTTCTTGCATATACATAGAGATGATCCTTTCACATGTAACTGCATGTCACCTCTAGCCTGAGTGGATGGCTCCAGAAGTTCTCCGCGATGAACCATCGGATGAGAAATCCGATGTCTACAGTTTTGGTGTAATCTTATGGGAGATAATGACACTACAACAGCCATGGAGTAACTTAAATCCCGCACAGGTTAGTTTTTTTTTTCTTCAAGTTTCAACTAAACTTAGAAACTCTTGCAAGCTAATTATTGTATAGATAACAAAAAATATATTCTGATATACTTTTTGGTAAAATCTAAAAGAGATAAGACTAATTTTTTGGTTACTCCTGCCATCAATGTATGCTTTTTAATGGCTCTTCAAACTTCAATATGAAAACCGATCCATTCCGGTTTTTCCATCTCAAAATAAATTCTGTTAGTGTATCATCTACCTGAAATGTCATAGCAATTTAAATCAATACATTTGAATCACTACTTTGAAAGAGTTCTGGGCGGCTGCTTAAGCGCCCTAAGGCCTAGCTGCTTTATTTGTCCTTTAGGCAGCGATTAGTGTCCGTTCTTACCTCACTTTGTAGACTTAACAGGCTGCCTAAGAGCAGATTCTATGCGATCGCCTAAGGCTACTTAAAGCAAGTTAGCAGGTAGGCCCAAGCTATACCTTCTACATCCCTAAACCATACTTTGCTACTTCCATACATTTATAGTATGTAACGCTAAGTGTATAATGTACTCTGTTATTAAAATATGTAGTGCTTCTGTATAATAATATAATTACTGTCGGTATATGACCTCCTGCGTAACAAGAATCATGAATAAAGTGTTTGGGGAAAAGGTTGTTGGACTCCACAAAAAGAGGCTTAACGGTGGAATGACGAAGTACAAAAGGCTAGTAAACTTAAAAGGATATGTATAAAAGCTTGCTAAAATCTTTAGATGATGCAACTTCTTAAAGATACAAGCTAGCAAAGAAAGAAGTTAAGAAAGCATAACTAGAGGCTAGAGCTAAACACTTTGAAGAGATAACAAAAGAAGTTGGATACTGTAAAAACCAATTTATACAAAACCAAACTTTGACATAATATTGTTCTGAAGCAAATACAACAATCTTGTACATCATATATTTAATCGGAGTACACTGCAGCTCTAGAATTCTAAATTGGAACTAGTAGTAAATAAATTTCAACACTTATTCCTGTCTTATCTCCAACACACAGGGTATCTCTCGAATAATTCACGTTGTCTCTTATAAGTCGTATTAGAACACATGATATTTTCATGCATTTCCCCCAAGAAAATATATATACGCTACACATGAACCATAAAAGGAATGGGTACAGCAACGAGGATCAATACAAAACTAATTATTTGAAAAGTAACCAAATTATGCCACTAAGTACGAGGAATTTTCAATATGCAAGAAATTCAACATACATGCAAGTATCAAGTCCTAAACATGGTTACCAAAATCAATAAGATTCAATTTCAATTTCATATTTAAAACTAGGAGTTCAAGATATTAATAGATAACACACGTCAATGTCTATTTTGTTGGGGAAGCCACGTGTTCTCTCCCTAGAGAATGACAACACACAAACTGTGTTTTTTCAGTATACAGAGGGACCTCATGTCCTTTCTCTGCATAGATTCATGGCAGCGTAATTCGACTTACTAGTGAGCATCAACCTGCCCTTTTCAACATTTAAACAGTGTTGAGAGAGTGTCTCATGGCAGCGTAATTCGACTTACTAGTGGGCATCAACCTGCCCTTTTCAACATTTAAACAGTGTTGAGAGAGTGTCTTAAACTCTCTAGAAAAGCTTCCTTGATGAACATGACGTCTACACCAAGCCTCAGTATCTTCGAGATGCGTTTTCGGCACCTACAGGTGTATTTACGGTCATTACTCCAGACCATATATGGTCTGCCTGGAGGCCCTGAATTGTATTTGTATTTACGGTCCAACCGGACCGTATATAGTCCAGTTGGACTAAATATTGCTGATTTGGAAAAATAGTCTGTGTTACGGACTGTATACAGTCCCTGCCGGACCGTAAACGCCGTCGGAAAACAATATAATGACTTTGGGACTTTGGATATGGGTTCTATTCTTATAAATAGACTCCCTCAACTCGTCTCAAACATGAAGAACAACGAAGAGACATCAAGAGACGTCATTTTTCGAAGACCTAAAGCCACAGACGGACCTAGGGCTTTCCTTAGGGTTTCACGCCTTTAAGAGCTCCTCTCCAAGCAACCGTCTTCTTTCACAGATGGCTTTCGGGTGTAAAAGGGGATTGGGTTCTTCTTCTCTCTTCTGTGATCATCATCTTTGTAATCTCTCTATCAATAATATCATCTCTGTCAATGGATGTAGGCTCCCACATTGGGAATTTGCCGAACCACTATAAATCTCGTCTTTGTAGTTGCTTGCTTGTTCGAAGTTGATCTTTGTCGTACGTATTCGGTTTGGATTGCTCGATCTCACGCTTCCACATCTCCACAACAAGCTCGTTGGGCCTTGTTGTTTGGGTCTCTCATCACCACAATATCCCAACAAGTGGTATCAAAGAAAGTTCTACCTCCGGATCTCTACCATGACGTCGAAGTACAACATCGAGAAGTTCGATCGCCTGAAGAGCTTCTCTCTCTGGCAAGTCAAGTGTGAATTTTGCCTCACGCAAGGAGTCCACAAAGTTCTTCTCGGAAAGGAGAAGAAATCGGAATCCATGATAGATGACCGGTGGGAGGAGATTGATCAGAAGGCACGTACATGCATCTTTCTCTGTTTGGAGGATGAAGTCCTCCGTGAGGTCGTCCATACGAAGACCGCCAAAGACGTTTGGGATGAACTTGAAGCACTCTACATGAAGAAGTCCATCACCAACGAGCTTGCGCTAAAGAAGCATCTTTTCATGCTTCGCATGAAAGAAGATGGTTCCTTGATGGCTCTTCTCGATGAGTTCAATGAAATCATCCACGACCTCGGGCGGATCGATGTGAAGATAGAGGACAAGGATCAAACAATTTTGTTGCTTTGTACCCTTCCACCATCCTACAAGAATCTTCGGGATATGATGATATTCCATGAGTCAGAGACTATCTCACTCCATGAAGTCAAAATGGCATTGACGTCTCAAGAGAAATTAGAGAAGGATCTTACTTCATCAAAAGTAACGGATGAAGCTTTGGCCGTTAGAGGGAGTGTCCACGTGACAAAGATCCTAAAAGTTCAAAGCAAAAGAAGGACAAGTCAAAGTCACGTCAATCAAAGAGGTGCAACTATTGCAAGAAGACATGTCATACCCGTGATGAATGCTACAAATTGCAAAACAAACAAAAACATGAGAAATCAAATGATGCTGCAACTCATGCAAAGGTGGCTGATGGAGGCTCTGAAGACGACGTCTATGTTCTTGCTTCATCGCCGTCCTATGACTACAAGAAGGATTGGGTTCTTGATTCAACAAGCACATACCACATAACCGAGCGTAAGGATTATTTCCATACCTATGAGTCACATCAAGATAGAGATATCCTTATGGGTGACGATCGTCCTTGCAAGACGATTGGTGTTGGCATGGTGAAGATCAAGATGTTTGATGGTGAAGTCAGAACATTGACGGACGTCCGACATGATGTCGGTTTGAAGAAGAATCTCATCTTTTTGGGCACACTTAAAGATAAGGGCTGCAAGTTCTCCAGTGAAAACAGAGTTCTTGATGTTCTCAACATTGATCGGGTCCTCATGAAGGCAGTGAGATATTCACACAACCCGTACATCTTACAAGGTTCCACTATCTCAAGCTCCATAGCGGTTACAACTTCATCTAAAGACACCACAAGGCTCTGACATATATGTTTGGGACACATGTCTGAGAAAGGGATGGTGCTTCTGAGCAAGAGATGGTTGTTGTGTGGAGAAAGCACTGGAAAGTTAGATTTGACAAGCATTGTGTTATGGGGAAGGCCAAATGCAATAGCTTCGACACAACAATTCATTCTTCCAAGGATGCTCTAAATTATGTTCACTTTGATCTATGGGGCCCTTCTCGTGTTCCTTCCAAAGGTGGTGCTAAATATATGAAGACCTTCATTGATGATTGCACAAGGAAAGTTTGGGTTTATTTTATCAAAAGCAAGGACGAGGCGTTCTCGACTTTTAAGCAATGGAAGGCTCTTGTTGAGAATCAAACCGACAAGAGCATAAAGACTTTTCGGACTGATAACGACTTAGAGTTTCGTTCTAAGGAGTTCAATAATTTATGCAGTGATCATGGGATCAAAAGACATTGTACAGTGCGACACACTCCCTAGCAGAACGACGTAGAAGAAAGAATGAACAGAACATTGTTGGAAAAGGCTCGATGCATGCTTCTCAATGCGAGTTTGGATAGATCTTTCTGTGCTGATGCTATATCAACCTCTTGTTATTTGGTGAACCGTTCTCCATTGTTTCTATTAATTTCAAGACTCCTGAAGAAGCTTGGTTTGGTAAACGTGTTGATTATTCGAATCTGCGGATATTCAGTTGCCCTGCTTATGCACACTATGATACTGGAAAATTAGAACCTAGAGCTATCAAATGCATATTCCTTGGTTATGCTTCTGGGGGTGAACGGATATTGCCTATGGTGCAAACATCCTTCTTCACCCCGTTTCTTGGTAGAGTGCAACATTACTTTTAATGAATATGCCATGGTGTCTTCTATGTAAGACACAAATAACTCTTCTACAGGTTCTCTATAGGGTGTCTCACAACTGGTGGAGACCAAAGAAGATGTCGGCTCACAGGTTGATGAACAAGATCCCTCTTCTACACCATAATTTTTAGTGCCTACTAAAGATAAAGAGGAGATTCCAGAAACTTCTTGTAGTGTAGCTAAAGGCGGCAAACGAAACGTCAAACCACTCCAACGCTATGGCTTTGGTGACGCCATGGTAGCCTACGCCCTTTCCAACGCCGTTGATGTGGATATTGGTGATGACCCAACCAATTTTTGTGATGCAGTCGTAGGTCATGATGCTCCGCAGTGGATTGCTGCAATGAAGGAAGAGATGGAATCTCTTCACAAGAATCAAACTTGGGAGTTGGTGGTATCCCAAACAAGAAAGTAGTGGGCTGCAAGTGGATCTATAAGAAGAAAGAAGGTGATAGATACGAGGCACACCTTGTTGCAAAAGGCTACAATCAAATTGAAGGCATTGATTATAATGAAGTCTTCTCACTCGTCATCTTCTTTCTTTGGTAGCCATTGAAGACTTAGAGTTGTAACAGCTAGATGTAAAGACAACTATTCTGTATGGTGAACTAGAAGAAAAGATCTACATGCAACAACCAGAGGGTTTTGAAGACAAAGAGAGCCATGTGTGCTTTCTCAAGAGGTCACTCTATGGGATGAAGCAATCTCCTAGACAATGGTACATGAGATTTGACTCTTTCATGATGCACAATGGATTTTTCAGGAGTAGCTATGACGCTTGTGTCTACTACCAAGGGATGGATGACGATTCCTTTGTTTACCTATTGCTATATGTTGATGACATGCTGATCGCTTCTAGACACACATCTGAGATTGCCAAGGTGAAATCTCTTCTAGGTGGAGAATTTGTTATGAAAGACCTAGGTGATGCTAAGAAGATTCTTGGCATGGAGATTCAAAGGGACTCAGAGTATGCAAGCGACCTCGACAAGAGGAGATCTCTCACAGGTTACATGTTCATGGTGGGATCTACAACTGTTAGTTGGAAAGCCACTCTACAAAGTACCATTGCTTTATCTACTACGGAAGCAAAGTACATGGCGACAACGAAAGCCGTGAAGGACGCTTTATGGGTCAAGGGCTTGATGAATCAGTTAGGCATGATTCAAGAACAAGTTATTGTTCATTGTGACAGTCAAAGTGCTATACGTCTTAGCAAAGATCAAATGTTCCACGAGAGAACGAAGGACATTGATGTCAAGTACCTCTTGTTTAGAGAGGTCACAGCTGATGGCAAGATTCAAATAAATAAAGATTGGTACGTCGGAGAATCCAACTGACATGATGACGAAGACTCTTTCGTTAGCTAAGTTTGAGCTTTGCTCAAAATTAGCTGGTCTTCTTTCTAACTGAGCTTTTCCCATGCAGGGCATGTGGAGGAGATGGTATTCTTAATCAGTTTCTGATATTGGAGAAGATTGCAAGTGTTGTTCTACTTCCATCGTTTTCGAGTTGAAGACAAGGTGGACTTTGTTGAGAGAGTGTCTTAAACTCACTAGAAAAGCTTCCTTGATGAACCAGACGTCTACACCAAGCCTCGACATCTTCGGGATGCGTTTTCGGCACCTACAAGTGTATTTACGGTCATTACTCCAGACCATATATGGTCTGCCTGGAGGCCCTGGACTGTATTTGTATTTACAGTCCAGCGTTGGACTGTAAATGTTGCTGATTTGGAAATACAATCCGTGTTACGGACCACATACAGTCCCTGCCGGGTAAACGTGGTCGGAAAACAACCTAATGACTTTGGGACTTTGGATATGTGTTCTTTTTATAAATAGACTCCCCCAACTCGTCCCAAACATGAAGAGCGACAAAGTGACATCAAGAGACTTTTTTTTCGAAGACCTAAAGCCATAGACAAACCTAGGGCTTTCCTTAGGGTTTCATGCCTCTAAGAGCTCCTCTCCAAGCAACCGTCTTCTTCCACGGTTGGCTTTCGGGTGTAAAAGGGGATCAAGTTCTTTTTCTCTCTTCTGTGCTCATCATCTTTGTAATCTCTCTATCAATAATATCATCTCCGCCAGTGGATGTAGGCTCCCACATTGGGAATTTGCCGAACCACTATAAATCTCGTCTTTGTGGTTGCTTGCTTGTTCGTTGTTGATCTTCGTCGTACGTATTCGGTTTGGATTGCTCAATCTCACGCTTCCGTATCTCCGCAACAAGTTCGTTGGGCCTTGTTGTTCGGGTCTCTCATTACCAACATATCCCAACAAATAGTGTGCTACTATTCCAAGAATACAAATATTGAAGACTTTTCAAGAGAAACACTAGGGTTTTGAAACAAATTCAAGCCATCCAACTTGTTACCATGCATGCATTCAAGAGGGAAATAACTTTTCAAATAGAGATAGTAATTTTGTACCTTAAATTCAAAAGTACGAAAATTCAAATAAGCAAGCATGGAGCTCCGTGAACCATTCACAAAGGATCTACAAGTGTAGAGAGAAATGGCTACTGTTGTTTTGGAATCTTATGTTTCATATGTTCATTTGTGCTGCTAGTGATGAAGTTTTCCATCTAGGAGCATTGCTCACCGATCTTCATATTCCTAGTCTAAGTCATATATGACCATAGTCCCATAATCATGTATGACATCATAACGTCATTTGGTCATGCAATTTGCCCTAATGTCATAATATTACATTATGTTATGAACACATGAGTAGATTGTAGATCTAGGGTTTTAATCTAACATATTTCCATGTACAATCAATGGAAGCTTATATATTAATGTTTAGGTCTTGAACAAGTATATGGTTACAAGTATGTCTCCTAGTATTGTTTGAGAGGAAGTACCTTCTGTTATAGTTTACAATGGCCTTTTTATATTTGTTTCCTAAAAACCATATATGGAACGTTCATTATAACCCATGATTTCGTTGCATGTCTAGATTATATCAACTATATATCTATATCTAGGGTTTAATTCCATATTTGAGATAATATCAGTATGTGGGGTATCTGTATAGGCCAACACCGAAATTACTAATACATCAATAAAACTGAATTAGAAATTTTTGTTAATTGCTATATATATGGTTAGATATCAAATTTAAAAGGGAGGTATATATGAGCTTGCCCAAATCTCGAGATGATGCAACTTTCTAAAGATACAAGCAAGCAAAGAAAGAAGCTAAACAGGTTGTTCAGGAGGCAAGGTCCAAATACTTTGATGATATTTATAAGAAGCTGGACACAAGAGAAGGGAAAAAAGATATATATAAAATGGCTCGTATAAGAGAAAAGAAAGGAAGAGACTTGAGTCAAGTAGAATGCATCAAGAATGAAGATGGTAGATTGCTGGTGAAGGACGACGATATCAAGAATCAATGAAGAAATTATTTTCATAAGCTTTTCAATGGAGATATTGTAAACAATGTTAGATACTCGTGTGACATGAATACAAGAGATATCATCTACACACGACGAGTTTCACATTTTGAGGTCAAGAATGCTTTGAAAAAGATGAAAATGAGAAAGGCATGCGGACCTGACGGTATTCCCATTGATGTATGGAAGAGTATGGGGGATGAAAGAGTTATGTGGTTAATGAATTTCGTTAACAAGATCATGAAGACCAAGGAGATGTCAGATGAGTGGAGAAATAGTACTATAGTCCCCATCTACCAGAATAGAAGAGATGTCCAGAGCTGCACAAACTACAGAGGTATCAAGTTGATGAGTCACACAATGAAGCTTTGGAGAGGATTATTGAGCAGAGACTAAGATCTATAACGCATATATCAAACAACCAATTTGGTTCATGCCTGGAAGATCAACAACAAATGCTATTTTTTTGATAAGGAGGCTTATGAAGAAGTATAGAGAAAGCAAAAAAGATCTTCAGATGGTTTTAATTGATTTGGAAAAAGCTTATGATCGAGTACCCAAGGAAGTGTTGTGAATGTTTTGAAAAAAAAGGGTGTGCAAATCCAATGATTGACTTGATTAAAGACATGTACGATAGCTTTACTTCAAGAGTGAAGACTCCTGTAGGAGAGACACCAACATTTCCTATCACAATTGGGGTACACCAAGGATCCACATTCAACCCATATCTGTTCGTTCTTGTTATGGATGAGTTGACAAAGAATGTTCAGGGTGATATTCCTTAGTGTATGTTATTTGCTGATGATATTGTGTTGATTGACGAAACTAAAGATGGATTTAATGATAAAGTTGAACTTTGGAGAAAGACCTTAGAATCAAATGAACTGATCATTAATAGGAGAAAAACTGAGTACATGCATTGCAATTTCGGGCAATTTCGCAGTGTGAATGGTGGAGCCAAGTTGGACAGAGTAGATATACCAAAATGTGATAAATTTCGTTACTTGGGTTCTATTATTCAAATAGATGGGGATGTCCAAAATGACGTTTGTCATAGGGTCACTGTGAGATGGTTCAAATGGAGGAGTGCAACAAGAGTTTTATGTGATTGGAAGATCCTTCTCAGATTGAAAAAACAAGTTTTATAGAACAGCTATACGACCAACCATGCTCTGTGGGAGTGAATGTTGGACGGTGAAGAAACAAGGTTTCAACAAGATGAACGTGGCTGAAATGTGTACTGAAATGGATGTGTGGGAAGACAAGAAAAGATCGCTTGAGAAACGACTATATCAGGAATAAAGTGGGGGTGGTGAGCATTGAAGACAAGTTGCGCGATAGCCGCTCAGATGGTATGGACATGTGCAACACAAACCGACTAATGTGCCTGTACGAAGCAATGCTATTGAGTTAAGCGCAATTAATAGAAGAAGAGGATGGGATAAATTAACATGAGAAGAGCTTATAAAGAGAGATTATGAAATCTCTACATCTCGACCAGATTATGACCCATGATAGAGCTGAATGGAAATGAAGGATCCATGTAGTCGACCCCAACATAGTTGGGACTAAGGCTTAGATGATGATGATGCTATATATTGGTAGATATCAATATGCATACTAATATAATTACCATTGAGCTATTTGATTAGTTAGTCTAGGTTAACATCACAGCTCATCTTGATAGTATCTAATATTTCATTTCTGAATAAATTTTCTGAAATTAGGAAGTACATTAGATTAATACAAGAAATCAAACTGCTACCTATCAAGAGGAATATACACACAGACTATCATGATTAGTAATAAGGAATCAAACTATTTATTTCCATTATAACTATGTTATAAAATGTGAACAATTCCGATCATTATCTATTCTTCTAGTTAAGATATTTTTTAATTAATTTCTGGAATTAGAAGCTGCATGAACACGAAACTTGTGGATGGTTTTAGAGAAAACCCTATCTATCTGGAGATATACCTGAAAGCAAGGAAGTGCATCACGGGTGTGGGGCACTACCGCTTATCCTTTCACACAACAATAACACGAGCAACATTATGTCCTCAAGTATCTGCTCTAGTAAGGAAATAGGTGAACAAGTCTGCTATTTCTGACTTTCAAATTGAAGAAAAGGGTGTGCCAATCCAATACATTGACTTGATCAAATACATGTATGATGGCTCTACGGCAAGTGTGAAGACTCCTGGAGGAGAGATAATAACTTTTCCTATCACAGTTGAGGTACACCAAGGATCCACACTCAACCCATATCTGTTCGTTCTTGTTATGGATGAGCTGACAAAGAATGTTCAAGATGATATTCCTTGGTGTATGTTATTTGTTGATGATATTGTTTTGATTGATGAAACTAAAGATGGATTAAATGATAAAGTTGAACGGTGGAGAGAGGCTTTGGGATCAAATGGATTGATGATTAGCAGCAGCAAAACTAAGTATATACATTGCAATTTCAGCCAATCCCTCAGTGTGAATGATGGAGCCAAGTTGGACGGAGTAGACATATCAAAATGTGATAAATTTCGTTACTTGGGTTCCATTATTCAAATAGATGGGGATGTCCAAAATGACGTTTGTCACAGGATCACCGCAGGATGGTTAAAATGGATGAGTGCAACTGAAGTATTATGTGATCGGCAGATTCCTCTCAGGTTAAAAAGTAAGTTTTGTAGAACAGCTATACGGCCGACCATGTTCTATGGGAGTGAATGTTGGGCGGTGAAGAAACAAGGTCTCAACAAGATGAACGTGGCTGAAATGCGTATTCTGAGATGGATGTGTGGGAATACAAGAAAAGGTCGCTTGTGAAATTGATTATATCAGGAATAAAGTGGGGGTGGCGAGTACTGAGGACAAGTTGCGCGAGGGCCAATTCAGATGGTACAAACATGTGCAATGCAGACCGACAAATGCGCCTATACGAAGCAATACTATTGAGTCGAGCACAATAAATAGAAGAAGAGGAAGACCTAAATTAACATGGGATGAGCTTATAAAGAGAGATTTTGAATCTCTACATCTCTACCAGAATATGGTACATGATAGAGCTGAATGGAAACGAAGGATCTATGTAGCCGACCCCAACATAGTTGGGACTGAGGCTTAGATGATGATGATGAACACGAAAATTAAATTACATACATATTCTATCTAAATTTTTATATATATTAGCATACTTATATACAACTAAGATATAAATAACCGATCAGAACTGAGTTGTAATAAGGTTATCCATGTCATATATATTACTATAGAATTTATGCCTTAATGAATTTCTGAAATCGGAAAACACACTAAGCTATAGCGTCTATCTACTATTTGTAGAATGCTAACGTGAATCTATCTTATTACCCATTATCTTGTCAACTAAACTTAAGTGTTATATTCCAGAATTGTTATCAAATCTCCTATCCATTAACTTATCAGCTAATTCTTAAAGTCTGTGCTACAGGAATGGGTTGACTCTCCTATGGTTGTAGTATATTCTTTTGTAGTCGATGATCAATATCGGCTTGGCTGTTGGAGAAGGTGGGTTCCGGACATGTTTTTGGCTTAATTATCAAGGCGCCCTAGGCGTTAGACAAGGTGCCTCAAACTAGGCGCCTATCCTATTCAGTGCATTAAGTGAACGTCTAAGGTCTTTTAGGCCCAAATTAAGCCATTTAAAGGCAAAATTAGCATGAATCGAGCCTAGGTTTGGTCAAATTACATCACCTTGAGTCATTTTATGGTTGAAATATGTCTGATTTAATCAGGTCAAATTTGGGCAAATTAGGTTTGATCTCGGGAAAAACAGGTCTGATTTGGGAAAATTAGGTCTGATGTGGGCCAAACTGGTAAGTCCTCATGGGGTTGTTTGTTAAAAAAATTCTACTTCCTCATATTTCAGTTTTTCCTGCTCTTATTATTATCCTTTCTCCTGCATTTTATTCCTGAATCCTATTACTGCTGTGTTTCTTTCTCCTATATCCCCTCCTACTAGTATGTGAGTCTGTGCATATTTCTTATTTCAGATTTGTCCTATATCTCCTGCTCCCAAATCTACAACTACTATTTGCATATATTTGTTCTTTTTTCTGATTTCGTCCTCCTAAATCTCCTCTCATAACTACTGTTGTTTGCATGTTTCCATTTATTCTTACTGACCCATTCTTCCTTCCTCTATATTATCTATTTCATCACCTGCTACTGTTGCTTTTTATTTTGTTTTGTTGAATTCTTCCTCCTCTTTCGATCTCCTTTTACTTCCCTTGTGTTTGTCTTATTCTGACTTCTTCCTGCCCAACTCCTACCATTTGCATGTTTTTTTTTAACTAGTTTTCTTTCTCCAATTCCTACTTATCTTCCTTTTACTATAATTTCTATTTCTTCCTGTTAATTCTCTTGCCCCGATTCTGTTATAGTTATCAATTCAAATTAGGTTTATAATAACATTTAACGAATAAATAACTATATTATCACATACTGTATCATGTGTACAAACATTTAAATATGTAACTGAGAAAGAACTAAAAAAATGCTCAGAAAAACCTAGGCGCCCCTTGGCTTAAACCCACCGCCTAGGCCCCTTGACAAGTATGATCTTTGGCCTGCTAGGATCAGTTGTAGGTGTTTCCCACATGACAATCTCAGTTTGTAATCCCATTACTTCATGGTCTTCTGCAACATCTAAAACCCCATTTGCAGAGTTTAGAGGTGTTTCCTTTGTATATGATAAACTAATGTAAGTAGTCGAGTTAGGATAAGAATGTGAAGAAGGAAAGCAAACCTAAGATCGAAACAGTCCATGCCATAATATGAGGTGACGGAAGAATAGAGTATCATGCACTACAAGGACCTACTGTGAAGCTCAATATGTTGTGTATGGCCATGTAGAGATAGAATTAAGCATTTGCAACTTGAGTCCTTTTGATATCCTTCACTGTTAGTTCGGCAAGGAGGGCATGGCACAACCCTTGCATCACAATATTCCCGACATCGAGCACCTAAAATCCCAACACAAACACTTGGATAACTTCTGACCCCTTTTTCCTTATCAAGGCGCCTACATCTCCTGAGAACTCCACTAGTAGTACGGAAAGCGCGATCCTAGTGATCCTGACAACGATGAAGGGCTGACACTGACCGTAAGGGTTGCTGGATCGATTGCTCATGTGTCTAGCGAGCGGTTGCATGACCAACCTGGACACGTGGCCACAAAGCCAGCTAAGGCTCGCCTACTTGAGTGAGACCCCGAGCTCTTGGATGTAAGGTGTGAGGAACGATAGCTGCGACACCCAACCAAATTGTACCTAACAGGAAACCGAGCCCATGCAGAGTAGGAGGTGTAGAGGAGTGCGAGCTTGGGGGTGGCAGATGCCCCCAAATTTTTTTATTCGGTTCACATACCACATTGAGTCCGATTATCAGTTCTACTACTACTTCTTCCTCACCGAGTCAACCTCTCTGAAGCACCATGAAGTCTTATACTCACATGTGTGATGCAGTTCACTCTCAGGCATCAAATCAACCTCTCTCATGTGCGAGGATTCATCCATGTCAAGCACAATATCAAGCTTTCTTAAGTGTGAGGTGAAGTTCTCAATCCTGTTGAGCAGTCCAACACACAACTTCTCCAACCATGTCAAACAAATCCTTCTCCAGTCATTTCTTCCCTCTCCACCCCATGTCTCCTAATGTCACAGGGGTAATTCTCTGTCCTTGTTCACCCCAACCACTTTCATCCTTTCTTCGTGGTTCGTGTGCAGGGGTGAGATAGAGGAGATGAGAAGAGGAGGACGAGGAGAAGAGTTCAGTGCATATCTCAGAAGAGGAAAGAGAGAGAAGAACATTGTCTACATATGGAGTTTTTTGTACTTAATGTGTTGTCCAGATCTCACTCTCCAATTCAAGGCCAATGTCCATCCTCGCCATTCAAATCCCGAGTTGCCAAGCATTGATATGCCATTCAGAATTCATCTTCTCGCATCGTCAGCTGAAGAAGACGATTTCTCAAATCAATTGGATGTCATTGTTGCTCTACATCAGGCGAATATGTTTCTTCATCGACCATGTCTTTGTCATTCTACTATGGTAACAATTCGGTCTTCTAGTATTGGTGCATCTTAGATTGTATGCACATTTAGTTGTGTGCCGATTCGACACACCTATCTTCTGCATTCAGTTGATTATGTCATCTATGTTTCCTTCTTGTTCGTCTGTGCCCTGTAAAGCACGTTGAGTCCACGTTGATATTCGTTTGTGCCATGTCCAACACATTGATGTTTGTCTATGAGCACGTTGATGTTCGTTCCTACCCCTTCAAGCACGTTGACCGTCTACTACAGCCTAGCCTTTGTGTGGCACATATCCTGAAAACTATTTCAGCGACAGTAGCAACTGAGTTCGTGACTGAGATGATTTTTGCATATTCCTTCAATATGATTCAAGATACAACCTCCAACCTAGTCAAAGCTCTTAAAGTTTTAGAGATACGATGCGTATCAATCTGGGGTGTTTATCAATCTCAAGGGAAGCTTCGAAGTCAAAAATGCCAAAGATATTAGAAAAGGGAGGAGTTCACATGTCGTGCTAAGTCAAGAGGATATCTATCATGTTTTAGCCATAACTTTTTTTTTCTTGTCTTGTTTCTGTCTATCATCCAATCTGGACATGTGATTCTCCCATGCTCCAGCTTGCGGGGGAGTGTTAGAAATATAAGTCATATCATATATCGTCCAGAGTCTGTAGGCCCATATAGAGTCTAGTATAGTCTAGTCAAGTCTAGTCAGGATTGGAAGTCTCTAGAGTCATGTCCACCTTCTGCTATATAAAGGAGAGGGGTCTCTCTTATAACATAACATCATAACATAATGCTGTGAATATTATAGTCCATCCATTATTTCCAACAATTTGCAAAAGATACATGGGTTTCCTTACATGTGAGAGTAAGCATTACCATGTGCCACAAGTACAAGATAAAGAAGAAAATAATGTTAGGAATACAATAAGCCCGCTAAGCCCATATAATCCAAATAACTGTAGCAGATACGTAATAGATTTTTTGAAATATAATAATTGGCAACAATCCTTATTTTATCTATGTGTATGTGTGTCAAGGCTATTAATAATCATTTTAGTAGTCATAGCAAATTTACTTGAAAATATACTTAAGAATAGGTTTTCCTCTTAAATACTGTGCGAGTGGATGTTTTTTTAACCTGCATAATGAATTCAATAATCAACAGAAATTCTCCGAACATTTTGCTTTTGGTTATCCCCCCCTCTCAAGTTCCAGTCTTTTAAATTTCTCCTATTGCCTGCTCTTTGCATTTCGGTATATAATGTCACTAAGTTCTGATAGATACTAAATTTGATTGGCATGCACGTTGAAAGCACATCTTGTTACCTGTCACTGTCAATTGTAGGTTGTTGTTGCTGTTGGTTTCAGACACAGAAGGCTTGAAGTTCCCATTGATTTGAATCCCCGTGTGGCTGGTTTGATTGAGGCTTGCTGGATCAAGTATATTAAGATACTTTTAGTGCGGTTCTGTACTTCTGTTGACAGTCTTCTTATGTCTGATTATTTTATTGTTATCTCATAAATGCAGTGAACCCTGGAAAAGGCCTTCGTTCTCCAGTATTATGGATACCTTAAAGCCATTGATCAAAGCATTGACCCCACAGCTTGTTCACGCTGAATAAATTGCCGATGTCACAAGACACACCTGTATTTGTAAATTAATATGCCACGGTGCATTTCCCTTTCTTGTAGTGACTGAATGCTAGTGCATTTTTGGTACAGATAGGAAAGATATTTAATGCTACCACAGGCTTCAACTGGGAAAGGACTGACTATAAACGTCTTTAAAAATTGCGGTGAAATCTCCGGCTAAGAAACTTGCACTCTCTTGCGTTGATCGACTGCCTTCACTTCATGGACCTGGCCTAGGAGCTGTGGACGGCTGTCAAGATTCAGAAGAATGACTCATCAGATTGATGACTGACTTCGATCTTGCTGTCATCTGTAGAAATCATGAGCATGCAACGGTATCATGTTGTTGTAGCGTCTGTATTATTGTAATACTAATTGCAGGGTGTACTGTTACTGCACATGCGTTGCAATCATTGTTATATATAATCCTTCTTTTATAACAGTTATTTACAATTTCAGTAACATTGTTTTGTATATACTCCCTGATATATATGAAAGGGAGGTTAGTATCCACAACCATGTATCCTTGTTCATTTGTTAATAAAGGATCCATTGTCAATGTAAAAAACAAACCTTCTTCTCAGTATTAATGTTGCAGCTAGATTGAAGTTATACAGATATTACTGCGCTCTGTCAAAGTCTATGCAGAATGTCGTGGAAGTCATGATGTTGGAGCGCCGTTCCATTCCCCACTAAGTTTGTATTTGGCATTACCATTAATGTCAACAAGACCCAAAAGAAAAACGGAACACTTGTACCATAGAATCATTGTGGCGGCAGCTACGGAGAGAAGAGGTCCTCAGCGTGGGCCTTAGCAGCTGGAGGTGGTGGTGGCACGAGATGTGTCCCAAAGTAGCCGTGGTTCCAACAATGATAAAAAAAGGCTGGGCTTAATTCTCTACCCTCGCCATTCGATCATGTTAATGCATAGGGCTGAAACATAGCCTCATGGTGCTCGAATATGCGTCCCTGAATTATTTCGGATGCCTTTTGTGGCTTATTAGTCATAAATCATGACCTTGAAGACCTATCGGCAGTGACCTGGCAGTTGGGGGAACTGAATGACAATTGCAGGCAGCACCGTAGTTGTGGTATTAGAATACCCCACTGCACAGTTTTACACACTATTTTCCTATATTCTCCATTCCGGCATCTCCTAGTAACAATGAGGGATGGACTGTGGGTCCTTGGTAGCTGTAAACAATTTTCCCTTCTCAATGGTTTGAAATTTCACTAAAACATGCAAGCCTTTTTAGCATGTGTGAGAAAAATAAAGCTGCCATCTTCCCAATACATTTGTAACTACGCCACTACAACCAAGGGATGGACGCCAGGCCAAGTGGGCAATGGAGTGTGGGCTCTAATCCATTTCTTGGATCGTATTATGGTAAAAGCAGATAATTAAACTCGTGGTATATTCATGATTTTTCCACCACATTAGAAGAGGGGGAGGAAGTGAGTCAAAAGAAACATGAGGGTTGGGGGCTTACCTTAATTTGGCAATGGGGTGTAAGTTGGATAAGAATATTGAGCTATGATCCATATTGAAGGCTCATTTAAAGACGTTACATACCACATGATTAGCTTGTTACAAGAGTTGTTGGATTGTGACCTTGTGACGTGTTGATCTAACATCAATTGTCCTTTGTTGTGGCATATGTAAAACCATCTTCTCTTATATCACTTATCGGCTTGAAGACAAAGTTCAAACTATATTTCTGGTGATTTTCCAGTCACCTATATGACAACCTATATCTTGAGACAACTTCATAGTCCGAAAGTTTAGTACCTTGGTTTTGTCATGGATGTGACGTTAGCATATGGTATTATATATACCCAGAGGTGTTTATGCAAATATGTTTGTACATATATTTACTACGTTTGTGTGTATGTCTAAATCTATTATATGTCAGCATGAGATGATAAATCATGAAACTTAGAACATACAAAATCAAGCATCAATATACGCATCAACAATCTGACGGTTTTGCAATGCTTGAAACATGTTACAAATAGTTTAGTAGGTGAATATTTCAATTTATGGAATATTGAGGTTGAGTAGAGGGGGGTTGAAATCGTCCACATGACCATTTGGAGAGGTTTTTTTTCACAAAACTTGGCTCAATCTTTGACCCAAAGGTTGGGTCATTAGGCTGGCAATTGAACATGCCAGGTCACAAGATCAAAGTCGAGTCTTGGCCAAAAATGAGCTTCAACCCCATCGGATTGGGCTGGTGATTGCACTGGTCGAATCACATGGTCAAAGAAGAGTCTTGGCTAACATGAGTCCCCTCCCGATCCGCTAGAGATGCTGAATGGTGGTTGAACCGATCGGGTTGGCTCGTATTTCAAAACATCGATCTTACGTAATATATCAATGAATGTCTTCCTCTTCTTTGTTAATATAAATATCCATATGTAAATATGATCATGTGTGGCCCTTATAATCTATGCTGACTCTTATTTAATTTGTATCCATATGGATGGGAAGTTAATCTTTGTGGTCTTGAACATATGTGAAAGAAGGATAAACTTATGATGCCTATCTATCACTGCAAACTTTTGTTACTGATGTACTTGGCCCTATAATGTTTTAACCATCTCCTTCATTATGTAATAGTTAGAATGTTAATTTCCATTCACCTATAGGGATGTTGTATGAGTTAACAAGTATTAATCAAATCATCGTTGCATTTTGTAAGATTAAGAAGTTGGATATGGCGTGGTCATGCCAGGCCTTGATATGATGATCATCTTTTATCACCTAAGTTGAAACTTCATCAAAGATTTTGGTCATGTAGTTTGATCTTGATACATGTGTAGTTAGATTGTTGGGATGTTTAATTGTCTCCTCATACTTTTTCATAAGATGACAAAGACAAAGCTATGCGTTGCTTTTTACCATTTCAAATATATGTCAAAAATAGCTTGAGATTTATGATCTCGTCACTTTGATTATTATTTAAACCTTAGTGCTTTTGCATGATAAATAAAACATAGTGTCATTCATTGTTCTTGAAAGAATGTGGAGCTAAAAGTTGAGATCCCTGTCATGATGAACTATTCACTTCTTTTGGCACTAATTGAGTATCTACAGACATTTTGATTTAGACTATTTTCCTCTCAAATTTGGATTTTGCATTCAAAACATTTTTATGTACGATGTGTCAACTTGTGCCTAGAGTTTATTATTAAAGCAAAAATAGTTTAGGCCATTGAATCATGTACTCAAAACAATGGAATTCCTAAGTTTCACTAAAAATAGCAAACTAACGATATCTTGTTTTTGTCAACTTTAACAATCAAAATATAAATTTTGGACTCATCATGAACTAACTTTTATGGTCTCCATCACAAAAGAGGATTGATCTCCTATTTATGAGCCATGTAAAACCTAAATCAACTTCTAAATAAGGAGTGTGAAGATAAGGATTTTTTGTTCCTAGCTTTATATTCCAAAAGCCACTTATATATCACCATATTTTTAACTAATTTAAATAGTTTGATCATGTAAAATTAAACATTAACGGGATTAAGTAAAATATGCAGAAAAATGGTGAAAAGAATAAAAATAAAATCATCAAATATTCACAGGAAATGTCGTGATAAATTGTTCAAATACAAAGTTACAACACCCCCAGATGACTATAGGATCAAACTAAAGGGGGAATGTAGTTTATCAGAATCAATCCTACACAAGATAACATGTACTTATCTCTACTAAAAATCATGATAGAACGATCCAACAAGTTCCTAACTTTTCATCCTCCTCCACTGACACTCTCTACTCTAGGTATTATAAAGATGTGCTGATAGGAAAATAAAAGGCCACATGAATGGTATGTAGTGTAAAACAAGATATGTGTAACATGCTTTTGTTGTTAAAAGAAGAGGAACACATAACATATTCTTTATATGAAATGTGTTTAATAAGAGGAGAATTGATGTCAAAAAATGTAAAGTCTAAACAAGCTCATTTCCACATGTCTACTTTCAAAGAAGTCAACTTCCAACCTTGAAGTATAAATATGTGTGCATCAAGTAACAACTATTCAAATATACATGAATACAATCATGGAATTAATCATTAGAGAAAAAATATCAAACAATTGTAAATTTGAGATAATATAATATCAAGATAGGTGATAGGGATCTAAGTGGGAAATAGTTTGCATCTATGGATGATGTGTTTTTACTATGATATTTTCCAAGTCATTATCAACTGCTAGGATGATAATGTAATAGTATTCTTTGGAGTTAGTGTTGGTATGTATGCCTTGAGAGCCAATCATGGGATGATTGGTGGGATACATTAAGATTGATTTGATAAGCATCAAAGGTAAACTTCCAATTCTTTCTAGTTCAATCATATGAGATAATGATAGAACAGATTGAATGTTTAGAGAATGACAATACTCAATGACGTATGCTTTCAGGTTCATGACCTGAATGATGAGATCATACGAATGCTAAGAGTTTGTACATTCTTATTATGTCCCTAGTCGGATGTCATTGTGGAAGGTAGATAGACAACAATGACACACAAGACTAGATTGTGGTGTTGGTTGCTGACAAAATCTCGTTAGTCATGATATGGAGATATCAAACCAAACACATATGTACTTGTTAGAGAACAAGTGTACCGGACAGACCCACTGTGAGTTTGACACATGGAACCATGATATGGTAGTCACAGTCAGTTCTCACAGTGATGGTGGTGAGTGTGATTCTTTGACCTGAAATCACTACACTCAATACATGTCCTTGGGTACACTTTGACATCATCAAACGAAGTCCTGAAACATGGGTTGTTATAAAGGTGATGATTGGGTGGCTTTGACACATGGGGCTCTTGAGGGTTGAGTGATAGATATGGGATTTGTCCCTCCCAAGGGAGTTTGATATCCATGGCCACTTGATGAGTAGGATTGAGATAGGCGTGCACGCATGTGTGAATCCGTATGTGATATTGATGCCATACATATCTCCTCCAATCTACTCTGAGATCAAGAAAGTGAATGAACGTTGACAAGATGACTGTTCCATACCTCGAGTTCATTCGGGATATCAGTGACAAAGGAATTATACATTCACTATAACTCCATTCACGGATTTTAGGATTGAAAGTTGTTCTCCAACTTTCCTTCACACTTGGGTAGCACTGATGTGTGATTAGGCACCGCTCTTTGCTTGTGATGTTATAAGTGTTATGGACTTTCACTGCCAACGTGAAATGGACCTGTAGGGTCACACACATAGGATTTAACCTGGAAGAGGAGTTTATCCACAAACAATGTTTAGATTGATTACTAAAGGAGTTTAGTAGTTCAATTAAACACTCAATCAATTGATAACTCAGTATCATAGTGTTCAAGGTGTTGGACCGATTGATTAGAGTATCAGATTGATTGAAATTGCAATTAACTAATTTTGCACAGTCTACACTCCCAACCGACCAGATCATGTGATGAACCGATCGGCTCAAGTTGGTGAACTGATCGACTCATGTGATGAACCGATCAGCTCAGGACAGGCTGAACCGACCGATTCAAGGGTTGAACCGATCAGCTCAACTGGTCCAAAGGAGCGAGTTGGGCAAGTCAGGTTGGCAAGATATTTCTCTTCATTTCACTTGTCCAATTTGATTGGGACAAGGATTGGTATTTGGATCAATTCGAAACAAAAGAGGAAAAGTCAATCAAGAATTGATCAGGACCACGAACCGATCGACTCATGCTTGAACCGATTGGCTCAGGTGTCCCAAGTGATCGGTTCAGGTATGAACCGATCGGCTCAGATCCCCAACCGACCGTTTCATGCTTGAAACGATCGGTTCAGGTGGCGCAGTTGGTTGTTTTGTGGAAAATCTCAAACCCATCTACTCTTGCTTTAATCCCGCATTGCCCGGGGTAGAGAACCCTGTCCCATGACCCTCCTATATATAGGGGTATTGGGGGCTTCTCAAAGTACAACTCAAAACACCAGTTGCTCTGCAAAGTTGTCGTTGTCTCTGGTTGTGGTAATCGAGAGAGCCCGAGCAAGTGCTACCCGATAAGGGAGGCACATCAAGGGAAAGACAACTACAGAAAAGTGACTGGTTGCAGGAGAGTGTGTCGGTGGCTAGTGCGCCGACAAGAGGGTGTGACTCCTTCCGATTCCTTGTGGGACAAGGAGATCGTAGTTCCAGGTGGTCCGTGTGGACTATTTCAGAGGCGGGAGACTTCTGCCGCTCGGAGGACAATTGTCAATCTTGACAGTCCCGGTGAGACTAGGAGTTGCACAGACACCGTCCAAGACCAGAGGTGAAGACCGCGCAAGCCGCGAGGTAATGTCACCGAGCAAGCCTCGGGACAAGGTATGTCTCTACAAACCATCCTTCCTACTGTATAGACGTTGACACGATTCCTTTATATTGGGTTCGGGGAGAAGAATTTTTTTTTGTTTCTGCTGCCTTCTCTGTCTCCCCTAAAACCCAACAGTGGTATCAGAGCCACGTCAACTGCTCTATACTTTAGGATTATCGATGTGATTGATTTTGGTTTGTCGCCTTTATTTATTGCATACGATGCGAATAAAATTGGCTTTATGCATATCCAATCTTAAATCCACAAATCCCAATATACATATATGATATGTAATATGAATGCACTCGATACGCGTCGCCCTTAAATGAGTTTTGTGGTAGATATATAGCGTGGTTATGGCCAATAAACCCTATGTATGTGTGCTTGGTTGAATGTGGTTGATTACATCTTGGTCTGCGCATCGATTCGCTGCCTCTTTATTCTTGATGTAACTCGAGATAACTCGATATTTCTTTCCTACCTTTGCCCCCCCGAATGTAACTCAAGGTTTCCCAATACAAATATAAAATAGGACATATCTTTTATTTCCTATTATGTTAAAGAACGGAGGACAACCAGATGAAGATTGAGACGACTGGTTCAAGGCGTGAACCGATCGGTTGGCGTTCCAGACAATCAGTTCAAGGACTGAACTGATCGGTTGTTGACCGGTTCATGGAGCGAGACGACCAGGTGGCGGCCATGAGGAGATGCACGATGACCGGGAGAATTGATCGGTTGAAGGAGTCAACCGATCGGCTGGTGGCACCCAGACGACTGGCCAGGGTGAGCAGGTCATTCATGTGATGAGTTGATCAACTCGGACGACTATAACACTTCATCATGGACAGGTTGCATGTGATGTAGACCTAGATAACCGTGATTCCTCTTGGCTCGAGGAATCACATTAGGATGGCCATAATAATTGCTTTTATCATTTCACATGTTTTCTGTGGGATATAGCATGTATATGATACGTACTATGTATTGTGGTGATTGGATGTGTATATGTACCTATAAAAACCAAATCCCTCATTAAATATTAAACTTTAGATGCCTTCCAAATGCGACACACGTGAAAAGCTTGATCGGCTAAGTGTGGGCACGACCTAGCGTGGTGCACCATCTATCTCGTGGAAGCATGAAGGATGGATATGTGGGTCTGCCCTAGCAGGGTGCATATTCATCGTGTTGGCTTTGGGTCGGACTTAACAAGGTGACCTAGATAGGATCTGGCACCTTGAGGCATGGAGGTGATCATGGCAAGGAGTTGCATATGACATCTTTCAAGAGTTGCATATGATGCAATTGGCAAAAGTTGCCTACCTGGAAGATCTAAGTTGTGGGTGAAAACCCTAGCTGGTCCATGACTCAGAGGATTTCAGGATCTTGACCCACTAGAAGATTGTACACTGCAATCTTCCGAATTGATGGTGAGGGCTATCAATTTGAACAAAATAGTGGGAGCAATAATTAATTAAAGTCCTAATTATATCGTCAACCTTTCAAATCAATCAAATAAGTCAAAATTGAGTTTTGGACTAAATTGCATATATTTCCTTTTGTAGTACAAATGACAACAAACAACAATCACTTTTCGTTGCGATCGGTCCTTGAAAAGGACAAGCTGAATGGGACTAACTTCCACGACTGGTTTAGGACATTGAGAATTGTTCTCACTCAAGAGTGAAAGCTCTATGTCCTGGATACTCCAGTTCTAGAGAAACCTGCTCCTACCGCACCAAAGGCAGAAAGGGATGCTTATAAGAAGCATTCTGATGATGCCATTGATGCAAAGTGCTTGATGTTGTTCTCCATGAACCATGAGTTGCAGAGACAACATGAGAACATGGGTGTCATTGAGATGATTTAGCATCTCAAGAACATGTATGAAGATCAAGCACGACAAGAGAGATACGATGTCTCCAGGGCGTTGTTCAAGTGTGTCATGGCAGAAGGAGATCCAGTTGGTCCTCACACACTCAAAATGATTGGGTATGTGGATTACCTGACAAGACTGGGATTTCCCCTGAGCCAAGAGTTGGCTACTGATGTGATACTGCAATCGTTGTCAGAATCCTACAGTCAGTTTGTGATGAACTACAACATGAACAACTTTGACAAGCCGTTGATAGAGTTGTTGGGCATGTTGAGGACAGCTGAGGCACAGATGAAGAAAGATAAGCCTAAGTCTGTGATGATGATCAACAATAAGAAAGGCAAGTCCAAGTGTAAGGGCAAGGGCAAGGCTAAGAATGGTTCTGATGCTATCCAGCAGCCCAAGTCGTCTTCAACTCTCAAGGCCAAGGGAGGCGTGACCAAGAGAGGCAATTGCCACCATTGTCAAAAGCCAGGACATTGGAAAAGGAATTGTCCACTCTATCTGGAAGAACTAAAGAAGAAGGAGGGGACAAACATCTCCACTTAAAGTTGTCATGAAATAAACTTGTAACATTTTTGAGGTATATGATGCCAAGATATAAAATGTAAAACACTCAATAAATGGGGCAAGTGTTGCCGCCATAGATTGGAGTACTTAAGTTTATTTTCAGCCTTGAAGGCATGTAATAGAGTTATGAACTGCTATTTCGTATTTGCCAATGGATAGAAACACCATAGTTTTTGCATATTGTATGACAATGATGGCTATTAATAAAGTTGATGTTTCAATCTTTGCGGCAATGCCTTGTTTATCTTGTGGTACTTGGTATGCATAAGATAATATGATACCTAAAAGTTATTGATAACTCAAACAATCAAATTAGCATAAATCATGAGAAATTCATTTCTAGTTTCCATATGATGGATAAATCTAGACTCTTTTGGTTAGAGAACCAGTAAGAGACATGAATCTCTTAGACATGATTAATCAATCTTCACTAGTGGTAATGGGAGATTGATTATCCTATTAAGTATAATACATGTGATGTATTTACATACCTATTGGAGTTAATGCTGATACTTCAAATGGTGTTTAGAGAAATACCAATATGAATATCTTGAAGTGTTCAAGAATATCATAGATGAAGTACGAATTTGGTAAAGTGTTAATTCTTGATTAGATCAATGAATGAAATACTTGAACCAAATGTTTGAGATCATTATGAGTGATTATGATAGTGTATCATAATGAACTCATGATTAAGGCATGGTGATGTCTAAATCAAAAGGATTCATACTCTAAGGAGTTAGAGGATGATTATTAAATAACTAAGTTCTTCTTAAATAAAGAATACCCTACACTAATAAAGGACATTAAGAATCACAAAGAGTTGTGAGTTCTTATATCCTTGACAGATACACCTCGATTATCTATGTGATGAGTTGGTCATGTGATGAGTCAACTATCTAGATGAATATGAGAAACCGGATTTTGAGTTATGGTTTATGACCATAACATCCTAAATGACTTCCATGTAAACCATAAGGCATGACCTTGATGGTAGCACCGTAAGTGCGAATGAGTCTTAAGCGTTAAGACACATGGATAACATTTTGAGAAGGATGATGCTTGTTAATTGCAACTTAATGACTAAGAGATTTGGCATATGGATACTAAAACCACATTCCTATGAGGAATAAGACAAGGATGTGTACGTGACACAACCTATAAGGTTTATGAATCCATTAATGCAAATGAAGTCTATAAGTTACAATGGACTAATCAATGTGATTGATTGAGTACAAGAAACTCAGAGCTGGATCTTCACTTTGATGATATAGTCAAAGGGTTTGACTGATATGTCAAAGATAAAGAGAGATCTGTGATTTAGTGGGAGCGTATTCACATTCCACATGTTGATGTGAAATGGAAATGTTCTAGAATGGAAATCCAAAGTGGAAATTATCTTTAGGGAAGATAGAGACGTTTCCTATGTGATAGGAATAGAGATCTATAGAGATAGTTCTCGAAAACCTCTTGACCTGAAAAGAGAGAGCATACATTGGCAATCTATACTTAAAGGCTCAATATACACAGATTCAATGGGAGAAAACTTGTCCATGTTACATGGAGTTAGTATCCCAAGGCCAAGTGTCCAATTCTTATGAAGACTGGGAACACTAAGAATAGATATGGACCTATCATGTATGTAATCATCCCATCATCTTGCATGTATGGACATGGAAAGAACAAAATGCATTTATCATCTTGTATGTAGGACATGACATTATGATATGCTCATCCTGATAACTTGTATGTGGGACATGACGAGTGGATGTCTGTCTAGTTCCAGTAAGGGTTACTGGAATACCATGAGAACTTGATAAGTACTTGAGAAGTACTTGTTCTATGGAAATAAGGAAGGGTTCACTATAAAGATTTACACTGATGCGAACTTCTGAAAAGGACAGAAAATTAATCGCAAAATATATATGGGATATATAAAAGTGAATGTTTGTTGATAAATGGAAATGTTCCAATAAAGCCGTTTAAAAGGAAAAGTCGTGTATCCGTGTGTTAGAGAACATTAGTGGATGCTATATGGATCTGGAAGTTCATGAGATGAACTTATAGATATTCCAGTCATTGATGACAAGTAAGGAGTACTTGGTTATGCAATGTGGCTAAGGGTTAGCAAAGGAATACTGGATCGCATATTACGACAACTCCATCTCATACGTGTGACGTACAATGAAGAGATGAGAGACATGCAGTTAATACCGACTCTGGCAAGGTGTTGCCATAACTCACTACGTTAGCACTAGATCATAATAACATGTGGGATATGTTTGAAGATCACTATGAATATGATTCAAGGGTGATTGGCTCACAGTGCAAGTGGGAGTCTGTTGGTATGTATGCCATGAGAGCCAATCATGGGATGATTTGTGGGATACATTAAGATTGATTTGATAAGCATCAAAGGCAAGCTTCCAATTCTTTCTGGTTCAATCATATGAGATAATGAAAGAATAGATTGAATGTCTAGAGAATGACAATACTCAATGACGTATGCTTTTAGGTTCAGGACCTGAACGATGAGATCATACAGATGCTAAGAGTTTGTACATTCTTATTATGTCCTTAGTCGGATGTCATTGTGGAAGGTAGATAGACAACAATGACACACAAGACTAGATTATAGTGTTGGTTGATGACAGAATCTCATTAGTCATGATATGGAGACATCAAACCAAACACATAGGTACTTGTTAGAGAACAAGTGTATCAGACAGACCCACCGTGAGTTTGACACATGGAACCATGACATGGTAGTCACAGTCAGTTCTCACAGTGATGGTGGTGAGTGTGATTCTTTGACCTGAAATCACTACACTCAACACATGTCGTTGGGTACACTTTGACATCATCAAACACAGTCTTGAAACATGGGTTGTTATAAAGGTGATGATTAGGTGGCTTTGACACATGGGGCTTTTGAGGGGTGAGTGATAGATATGAGATTTGTCCCTTCCGAGGGAGTTTGATATCCATGTCCACTTGATGGGTAGGATTGAGATAGGTGTGCACACATGTGTGAATCAATATGTGATATTGATGTCATACATATCTCCTCCAATCTACTCTGAGATCAAGAAAGTGAATGAACGTTGATAGGATGACAGTTCCATGCCTCGAGTTCATTTGGGATATCAGTGACAAAGGAATTATACATTCACTGTAACACCATTCACGGATTTTAGGATTGAAAGTTGTTCTCCAACTTTCCTTTTCACTTGGGTAGCACTGATGTGTGACTAGGCACTGCTCTTTGCTTGTGAAGTTATAAGTGTTATGGACTTTCACTGCCAACGTGAAATGGACCTGCAGGGTCACACACATAGGATTTAACCTGGAAGAGGAGTTTATCCACAAATGATGTTTAGATTGATTACTAAAGGAGCTTAGTAGTTCAATTAAACACTCAATCAATTGATAGCTCAATATCATAGTGTTCAAGGTGTTGGACTGATTGATTAGAGTATTAGATTGATTGAAACTGCAATTGACTAATTTTGCACAGTTTGTACTCCAAACCGATCTGCTCATGTGATGAACTGATCGACTCAAGTTGGTGAACCGATCAGCTCATGTGATGAACCGATCGGCTCAGGACAGGCTGAACTGACCGGTTTAAGGGTTGAACCGATCGACTCAACTGGTCCAAAGGAGTGAGTTGGGAAAGTCAGGTTGGTAAGCTATTTCTCTTCGTTTCACTTGTCCAATTTGATTGGGACAAGGATTGGTATTTGGATCAATTCGAAACAAAAGAGGAAAAGTCAATCGGGAATTGATCAGGACCACAAACCGATCGACTCATGCTTGAACCGATCGGCTCAGGTGTCCCAACCGATCGGTTCAGGTGTGAACCGATCGGCTCAGATCCCCAACCAACCATTTCATGCTTGAAACGATCGGTTCAGGTGGCGCAGTTAGTACATGTTCTTAAGATGTGTTACCATCTCAATAACATCCATGTTCTCATGTTGTCACTACAACTCCTAGATCGGGAAACCACCTATGGGTGGAAGATGTTGGTCACTTTCTCTTTACAGTTCGCTGTAGATTGATCTTTGAAAACACTGTAGCACCACGCCACTGATCAAACAGATCATCCAGGCTCTCTCAGTTACCACAACTAGAGAGAACGACAACTTTGCAGAGCAACTGGTGTTCTGATTTGTACTTTGAGAAGCCCCCAATACCCCTATATATATGAGGGTCATGGGATAGGGTTCTCTACCCAAGGTAATGCGGGATTAAAGTAGGAGTAGAAGGGCACCAACAGGAGGGTGCGACTCCTTCTGATTCCTTGTGGGACAAGGAGATCGGAGTTCCAGGTGGTCCGTGTGGACTACTTCAGAGGTGGGAGACTTCTACTGCTCGGAGGACAACTGTCAATCCTGACAGTCCCGGTGAGACCAGGAGCTGCACAGACACCGTACAAGACCGGAGGTGAAGACCGTGCAAGCCGCGAGGTAACGTCGCCGAGCAAGCCTCGGGACAAGGTATGTCTCTACAAACCATCCTTCCTACTGTATAGATATTGACACGATTCCTTTATACTGGGTTCGGGGAGAAGATTTTTTTTGTTTCCGTTGCCTTCTCTGTCTCCCCTAAAACCCAACAGTAAGCGACCTAACTTAACGTCCATACAACATAACATAATAGATTCCTTACATAAATAACATCATGATACTTCAACCATGTGATGCTTCCCAATTTTTGTTGGGAATGCAATAGTCCAACAATAGTCATAATTTAGACTCATCTAGGAATCACATTGAAAATAAGGATACAAGTAAAATGTTTACTTATTGGATTCATTAGTATCCGTACTATACAATTAGAGTTTAAGAAGGATACAATATGCAAATAATTATATTATGTTTTTTCAATGATTAAAATTGATTTCAAATAGATACATGATGATTAAATAAAAAGGCCAAGTTATATAGAAGCAAAGAGGAAAAGTAACAAGATAAATTGGCTATTCTTCCATGATACTTTGAAAATAATTGAATCTCATCATTCTTAACATCCTCATTATGTAGCTCATCATATCAATCAATCTAACATTGTTTAGAACAAATTATTGACTTTAGGATTTAGAGACTCTAGAGGAGTGTGTTAAGGGGACCCCTTATCTCCTTTTTTGTAATTAGAAGGATCATCCAACATATAAAAAAAGATGTGAAGAAGGGAAATCAGAAACACACACACACACACACACACACACACATATATATATATATATATATATATATATATATATATATATATATATATATATATATATATATATATATATACACACACACACAGAGAGAGAGAGAGAGTCATGCTAGAATACACTCGAGTGTACATATCGCACGAATACACTCAAGTGTGTTTGCATATCAAGACTAATTTTTGCAAGATGTAAACCATTGATATTCATTGTAATACTATAATTAGGCTACGTACAAATTTTGAGCCCATTTGGATGAGTGTAAGTCACTCATCCGAGGACAACAAAATCGACGCACAAAACTAATTTGAAATGCATAATTTTTGCGGTCTTTATAACATGACCTATAAATGTCCAAATGCGCTCAAATTTTTTATATGAGTTATTCACAAGATGATTAAGAAGATCAAAGAATTAGATTTTTGAAAAAAAATATTGCATCATGAAAAACTACTTGAGTGTATTCTACTCCGAATACACTCAAGTGTATTCTAGCCTGACTCTCTCTCTCTCTCTCTCTCTCTCTATATATATATATATATATATATATATATATATATATATATATATATGGCTTTGAAGGAAGATATAAGTGGATGTAGGTATGTGTAATGTTTTTGAAGATATTCAACCGACTTACTCTTTACCATTAAAATAGTAGGTGTTTGGATTATATCTTTAGGAGTAATTTGCATAGCCACTATTATTATGTGAACTAGAATTAGTTGGTAATATTAGCATTTGTATAATACTAATCTCATTTTAGTCATTTCTAACTATAGTACTTAACATATTTTGGTTTGGTTCAGATTCTGCCTTGTCCAGTACATAATTATTGGTTACTCAGTGCCAAGAAACCATGATTTAGTATTATAAATGTTTTAGTAATCAAATAGTGAAATTTGATAATTCTACCAAGTTAAATTTTCATAAACATATAATTGAAGTGGATATTTTGAATAATGACATGTTATAACCCTTAATCAATACACATAAGAGTTTTATTTAAAAATGATTAGAACTGAGTGAAAGTATTAAGATATGTTTTAAATAAGATATTACAAATAAAATAAGAATTGGTTCTAGTTTTGATTGGTCTAAATGCATAAAATAATATATGGGTACTTCCGTAGTCTTCAAATTCAGAGGTGGATACTTTGAATTATAGCATGTTGTAAACCCTAATCAAGACACATAAGATTTTTTTAATGAATAATCAAAGTTGAGTGAAAATATCAAATATAAGTCAACAATAGTCACATTCAACAATGATAATTACATGAATGCCTTTCTAGAAGCCCAGACAACAAATTGGGTTGCCAAGCCTTTCTGGATGGAAAAACTTATGGATCTAAATACGTAATTATTGAATGTAGATAAAGGTAGCATAACATTCCTATTTGTTATGCGTTGAATGTGCTTAAGAAGAGAAACATCATCATCAGCAAGAGCCCCAAACGTATCAAAAGTTGAAGGCAAGAAATGATGGTGATTTGCCTCACAAGCTGCTCCATGCTTATGAAGCTTTCTTAATGCGGCATTAGAGGTTGCGTGACCTACTTCAAAATTGTTTAATATGACACCTGTCAAGGGAGAAACTCCAGTGAGGCCAACACGTGTGTCTTTCATCTTTCCAATCAAATAATAATGTATCAACATGTCTTTGGGAGTGAAGGCGGTTACACCTTGTTCCAAGGAAGGCCATAGGTGCTTCCTTCACGACCTTTAACCCAGAATGAGAGACAACATCAAAGAGAGCATCACGAATGACGTTATAACAAAACTTATAACTAGTCCGTGTGTAAATATGAATAGCATGATCACCGTAGGCATCGAGGTTGGAAATTTTGCAAAGAGTGCACCACTTATCATCGAGGTACAAGGGGATCATGAGCCGATAACAAAGGATAGCTCAATACTCAATAGGTAACATTGACATGTTGAAACCATCAACGGGAACTGCAAGAAGGAAGTCTTGTGCATGGTTGTCTTATAGGAGAAGTAAGAACAACTTGTTGTCACGGGGATAAGACACTTGCAACAAACTACTGAATGATTGTTTTATAGTAAATATCTATCAAAATAGACTGGGTCTTTAGGGTGGCAGAAGGGGTACATGAAAACTTAGACCAGAAAAATGATGGCAAGATGTTACACATAACCTCATGTGCAGCGGTAAAGGAGATTCCTGCATGACTAAAGCCAAACTCACGTAGAATATGTTTTATAATTCTATAGAGTGAAGATAAGAGGAAACTATAGGGAAATTTGGCATCAGGCAACAGACATAAAAAAATTACTGCCATATCCCCCTAGAAGAGCACATAGCATCATCAACTATAGATCAGGAAGGGAGGTTGCAAGGCATATGCTTGGTCCTGGAGCAAGTCCAATGACTATCTTTGTTGCAAAATACTTCTTTTCAAGTTGTACCTAGATGGATGTCTATGTCAACCTCCTAGCCTGGCACCACAGATGGCGGTTGACGATGTCCTCCTAGCGGGTGGAAAATGCCTTCTCACCTTTATGTAGTCCATGCGAACCATCAGAAACTCTTGTTGTTCTTTTAGAACAGACAAGAAGGAGTTATCCCTTCTAGTAAGCGTGCTAGCGTCGACTTGTTCTTCCTTGTTGTGTTGTCTCTCCTTTTTACAGGTAAGACTTGTTCGGGTTCTTATGTTACCACAATTTGTTAGAAGACAAAACTTGTTAGAGCGTATTGTTGTGTTGTCTGAAAGCCTCGACTACCCCTCTATTTATAGGAGGGTCAAGGTCAGGATTTCATTATTAATTAGGAGTCGAAGAGAAGGAATTTCATGATTTTTTTGGAACCTATGAATCATGAACCGGTGGGTTCACCATTGAACTGATTGGTTCACATGTGAGTCGATCGGTTCACCATGTTTCCTATTTGCAATCACATTGGATTTCAATATTCAATTAATTTACAACATGATGTCAACATCAATCCTTTGATCCAATCTTACTTACTAACCAACCAGTCAATTCACAACCTAAATCGGTATTCATACATCTGAACCGGTCAGTTCACTTACTGAACCATTCATTTTAGACTTTTGATTCCCAATCTTGTTATATTGAATACCTAACACTTTGGTAATCAAGTTTAAACCATATTTGTAAACTCCTTTTCTAGGTGAATCCTATATGTGTTACCCTATAGGTCCCAAGTTATGTTGTAAGTGAATGTCCATAACTGATTTATGACATCACAAGCAATAAGTGGTATCTAGAAACACATCATTGCTTCCTAAGTAACTGGAAAGTTGGAGAACAACTTCAATATACAATCTGTTATTAGTATTACAATGATCATATAGTTCCTTTGTCACTAATATCCAGATTGAGCTCGAGGCATGGAATTGACATCCTCTTCAATGTTCAATCCATGTTCCTTGAACTAGAGAAGACTGTATGAGATATATGTGAGCTCAAAATCATATATTGACTCACATTAGCATGTCCATGCATTTCTAAGTCTCTCTTATCAAGTGGCTGGGATATCAAACTCCTATAGGAGGAACAAATCCCATCTACATCACTCATTGTCATTCCTCATGTGTCACAATGTATCCAAGCATCACCTTTATGGTAAAACTTATTTAAGGTCACATTGGATGATGTCAAAGTACATTGAATGACATGTGATGAGTGTAATGAATTTAGGTCTAATGACCACAATCACCACCTATCACTATAAGAAATGATTCTGACTACCATTCAATGGTTTGCATGCATCACTCTCAAGGTGGGTCTGTCCCATACACTCTTCTTTAACAAGTATTTATGTGTTTGGTTTGATATCACATATAATGACTAATGAGATTCTATAATCAAACAACACACACTCAATTGTTGTGTATTACTATTGTCTATTTTGCTTCCACAGTAATATCCGACTATGGACATACCAAGAATGTATATACTCTTAAAATTTGTATGATCTCATGGTTCAAGTCCTCAACCTGAAGACATACGTCATCAAGTAAAATCATTTTTAGGAAATTATTATGTTACATCATTATCTCATAACTGAATAAAAATAGAATAAATAGAATTTCCTTTTGTAATTAATCAAATTTCTTACAAGATATGCTATTACAATCATCATATGATTGGATCTCTGGGCATACATACCAACATACTCCCACTTGCACTTAGACCCAATCACCCATGAACTTAACCACAAGTGATCCAACATGGCCTTCATGCTTTTGCTACGAAAGTGCTTTTATCAAGGGGTCAGCCACATTGTTTGCAATTGACACTCTACAAATCTTCACATTTCCTCATTGTACGATCTGTCGTATGAGATGGAATCGTCATTGTATGTGCTCGGAATGCTGATGCGATCTGGGTTTTAGCTCCATTATTGTCACAATATAGCTCTACTGCATTGTTGATGATTAGAACCACCCCAAGTTCAGAAATGAACTTCTTGATCCAAATAGCCTCCTTTTCTACATTGGATGCAGAAATATACTCGACCTCCACTATAGAATCAACAATTTTCTCTTGCTTGGAACTCTTCCAACTTACAACTATGTTGTTTAGGCAAAACAAAAATCTAGATTGGGATTTATAGTCATCTTTGTTAGTTTGGAAGCTTGCATTAGTGTAACCCTTTACCACCAACTCTTCCTCATGACCATATACATAGAACTGGTCCTTAGTTCTTCTCATGTGCTTAAGGATGTTCTTTACGACAGTCTAGTGACTTTCAATGTGATATGAATGATGTCTGCTAGTCATACTCAAGACATGAGACATAAGAGAGAGTACATAACACCGAGTGCATGATAGATCCAATTACAGATGCATATGGAATCTTACTCATGTGCTCCCATTTTTCTACCAGAACTAGGATGTTGAGATCTAGAGATACTAACACCATGAGACATGAGTAAGTTTCCTCTCTTTGAGTTCTCCATTTTGAACCTTTTCAACACTATACCAATATATGTGCTCTGGCTTAAGCCAAGAAGCCTTCTAGATCTATCTCTCTAGATCTTGATTCCTAAGATATAGGAAGCTTTGCCTAAATCCTTCATAGAGAATGTATTCCTAGCCAAGTCTTTACCATTTGTAAAGTAGGGATGCCATTCCCCATTGATAGTATGTCATCCACATACAATATGAGGAATACAATCATGCTCCCACTAACCTTCTTGTGAAGACATGTTCATCTTAATTTTGACTAAAACCAAACTCTTTGATTGTTTCATCAAATCAAAGATTCTAGCTTCGAGTTGCTTGCTCCAATCAATAGATTGACCTTTGTAGCTTACATACTTTATTTGCATCATTTGGATTTATAAAACCCTCGGGTTTTGTCATGTACACATCCTCAAGTAAATTCATGTTAAGGAATGTGGTTTTAACATCTATCTTCCAAATCTCATAGTCGTGATATATGCAATAGCAAGCATGATCTTGATAGACTAAACCATGGCAACTAGAGAAAAAGGTTTTGTCATAGTCAACACCTTGAACTTGTTTGAAGCCATTTGAAACCAATTGACCTTTGTAAGTTTGTACATTACCATCCATGTCAGTCTTCTTCTTGAAGACCCACTTGCACCCTATGGGGTTTACCCCTTCAGGTGGATCCACCAAGGTCTACACCTTGTTGGTGTACATGGATTCCATCTCAAATCTAATGGCCTCAAGACATTTCTCATATTCTGGTCCCTTAACAACGTCTAGGTAGGTTGTTGGCTCATCATCAATGACCGACTCATTGCCTTCTTGAGTCACAAGAACCAAATCTTTCTGGCTCAAGGCGTGTTCTACTAGATATGTGAAGTTCCTGTATTACATGATGAATTTGAGATTCCACAATAGTTTGTGACTCTCTTTGTTCCTGTTGACCTCTATAGGTTCAATCTTTTCTTGTTGGTCTCGAACCTCTTCGAGTTCTACTTTCCTCCCACTAATTTCTTTGGAAATGAATTCCTTTTATAGGAATACAACATCTTTGGAAACAAACACTTTAGTGTCTGATGGAGTATAAAAGTAGTATCATTTGGTTTCCCTAGGATATCCAAAAAAATAACATTTATTTGATTTGGGTCCAAGCTTTTTGAGAAACTACTTTCTCACATAAGCTTCACATCTCCAAATCTTCATAAAAGACACATTGGGACGTTTCCCATACCATATCTCATATGGTGGACTTTGAAAAAATTTAGATGGTACACATTTAGTGTAAACATTGTGGTTTCTAGAGCATAACCCCAGAAAGAAGTCAAAATATCAACAAAACTCATCGTTGATAACACCATATCTAGAAATGGGTGATTTCTTCTTTCTGACACACCATTATGTTGTGGTGTTCTAGGTGGAGTTCATTGTGATATGATACTATGGTCTTGCAAAAGGTCCTCAAACTCTTGTCTTAAGTATTCTCCACCTCTAGCAGAATGAAGTGCCTTAATACTTTTACCAAGTTGGTTTTGTACTTCATTCATGAAATCTTTCAACTTTTCAAGAGTTTTTGAATTATGTTTCATCAAGTAAACATACCATACCTACTGAAATCATCAGTGAAGGTTATGGAGTACTGATAACCACCTCTAGCATGTGTTCTAAAAGAGCCACATACATTATTACTCCTAATAGATCACTATCCCTCTTGCTATTACAAGTGAAGGGAGTCTTTTCCATCTTGTCTTAAAAACAAGACTGACATGTCTCTATTTATTTGAAATCAAAAGAGTCTAGATATCCATCTTTGTGGAGTCTAGAAATGTGTTTCTCATTGATGTGCCCTAGAAGAAAATGCCAAAGATATGTTTTGTTTGAATTATCGAGTTTTAATAGTTTGGTGTTTACATTATAAACACTTGTCTTTAGATCTAACAAAATAAATACCATATGACATTTGGGTACTGCTATAAAAAGATCTCATCTTTTAAAATAGAATATTGATTGTTCTTTATATGAAATTCATATCCATCCTTCTCCATATAAGATACTAAAATAATGTTTCTATTAAAGGCAGGTACAAAATAGTATTTTTTTAACTCTATTACAAGCCATGTGGGAAGAGAGAAGCTATAGGTTCCAACTACAGTGGCATCAACTCTTGCTCCATTAACAACATGCACTTCACCCTTTTTTAAAGGCTTATATATTTTTAGATCATGATTATTTGAACATATACGTGAGATCCACATCCGATATCTAGTACACATGATGAAGAAGTACACATATTTATCTCGATAAAGTATATCCCTAAAGGGGACATCTCTAACCGCTCCTTCTTCTTCCTCAATTCCTCTAGGTAAAGAGGGTTTAGGCTGGTGACACTAGTGACAATTGCCTCCCTTTACTTTGAGTGCAGAAGACTTGGGTTTCTAGACATATTTAGAACTATTCTTAGCTTTGGCTTTACCATTGGACTTCTCCTTTCCTTTGTTGATCATCATCACGGATTTGAGTTTTTCCTTCTTCATTTGTGCTTTAACAGTTCTCAACATGCCAAGCAATTCTGTCAAAATTGTTCATGTTGTAGTTCATGACAACCTGGTTGTATGATTTGGGCAGTGACTGTAAAATTGCATTTGTTGCCAACTCTTGACCCAAGGTAAATTCCAGTCGAGCAAGGTTCTCCACATACCCAATTAACTTAAGCACATGGGGACCTATTGGATCTCCTTCTACTGTATTATACTTGAACAACATGTTGGAGACATCATATCTCTCTTATCTGGCTTGAGATTTGTACATGTTCTTAATATGTGCTACCATATCATTAACATCCATGTTCTCATGTTGTCTTTACAAATCATATTTCATTGAGCATAGCATCAGGAACAACATCCACAACATCTTTAGAGTGCTTCTTTAAAAATCCTTGTCAGTGGGAGAAGGTTCATCTGGCTCTGGTGTCTCCAGGACATAGAGCTTGCACTCTTGTGTGAGAAAAATTATCAACGTCCTGAAGAAGTCATGAAAATTATTCCCATTCAACTTTTCCTTCTCAAGTACCGACCACAAGGAAAATGTATTATTGGTTGTCATTTTATTCTAAAAGAAAATTTTGCAATTTGTCAAAACACTTTTGATTTGATTTAATTTGATTAAAATAAATTTTGATGTTATTAATTAGGCCTTTAATTAAGTATGGATCCCACTATTTTTTTTCAAATTGATAGCCCTCACATATCAATTTGGAAGATTGCAACATGCAACCTTCTAGTGAGACAAGACCTAAAACAATTGAGTTATTACCCGGCCAACGCCAGCGTCCATAGCCAATTATTAAGGTAGGACACTTTTGCCAATTTCATCTCATACAATTGTTGGATATATGGTATGCACAACTCCTTTCCATAGTCATTTGCATGCTTATAAGCACTTAATCTCATTAAGGTTACCTAGTTAAGTCTGACCCAGAAGCTAACATGATAGTAATGCACCCTAATTGGAAGGCCCACATGACTATCGTCACACTTCCACTAGATGGATGACACACCACGCTTGGCGTGCCCACGCTTAGTCGATCAAGCTTTTTATGTGTCTTACTTATGCAAAGCATCTAAGACTTAATATTTGATTGAGGGATTTTATATTTATATAAATACATATACATATCTAATCATGAGATACTTATATGTATCATATACATACTATATCCACAAATAAAACATGCAATTATTAGACACGAATGATGGTTGTGGTCATACTAATACAATTCCTTGGATCCACAAGGAATTGCTACCACCTAAGGTCCACTTCATATGTAGCAGTCTATTTTTGAAGAGGATTTCTGCTAGAACCAGTTCGAGTCAATCGATTTAAGTCTTGAATCGATCAGTTGGCCTCCTGATCATTTTTTGGTTTCTAAGATCATTCGAATGGTCTTTGGTACAAGTGACATATGGACTCCTCCATTCGATATGTCATCTTTTCCAGTCATCATGCCTCCTCAGTCCTCTAATTGATTGGTTTGGCTTCTAATTCGAATGGTCCGTCTGGTGCAGAATGCCTTCTTTGCCATAATAGGAAATAAAAAAATATCATATTCCTATTAAACTTATTATATTATAATAGGTAAACCTTGAGTTACATTCGAGGGGAGCATAGGAAGGAAAGCATTAATACTTTTGCATATGAAAAGGAGAAAGAGGCTCGGTATGCAAACCGGGATATAAATTGGAATAACAACCATCCAACCAAGCACAAACATCCAGGGGGTTATTGTCCATAACCACACTTACATCCACCATCAAAATTAATTTTAGGGCGACACATAGAATTTGCATATATATATATATCATATCACGCCATATATATACATGGATCGTATGAGGTATTGAATTGGATATGCACATTAGCCATTTAAATATTCACATTGCATGTAATAAATAAATGAAAAAATAGATCTTGTCATATCGATTAAATTTCAAAACATAGTAAATTGACGTCGATCTAATACCACTATAGGGAAATATTACATCATATATGGTAGTGGAAACAAAAGATTTATTGTCATATTCCCCTAGAATAGCTGATCGTGTCAACAATTATAGATTTAGAAGGGAGGTTGCAAGGCATATACCTAGTTCTGGAGCAATTCCAACGACTATCCTTGCTGCAACAACCTTCTTTTCAAGTTTCACCTGGACGACTGTCAGCGTCAGCCTCCTAGTATGGCACCATAAATG
This sequence comes from Alisma plantago-aquatica, assembly GCA_963693085.1. Classification (NCBI taxonomy): domain Eukaryota; kingdom Viridiplantae; phylum Streptophyta; class Magnoliopsida; order Alismatales; family Alismataceae; genus Alisma; species Alisma plantago-aquatica. Next base: position 11,934,849 of record OY856414.1, on the reverse strand, counting down.
GTAGTTTACGACATCCTCCTAGCAGGCGGTAGAGGCCTTCTTGCCTCTACATAGTCCACACGGACCACCAGGAAATCTTATCATTCTTTTAGAATAGATGGGAAGGAGTTCTTCCTTCTTGTCAATGTGTTAGCATCGACTTGCTCTCCCTTGCTGTCTCTCTCTTTGACGGGTAAGACTCACTCGCTTTCTCATGTTACCAAAAATTACGGAAAGACTATAATTATCAAAGATTATTGTTATATCTTTTGAAAGCCTAGACTACCCCTTTATTTATAGGAGGGTAAGGGTCATGATTTCTAGATCAATAGGGAGTCGAAGAGACGTAATTTCATGAATTTTTGAAACCTACAAACCATGAACTGGTTGATTCATCATTGAATCAATCGGTTAACAAGTGAGTCAATCAGTTCAACTCTTGAATCGATCAGTTCACCATGTTTCCTATTCACAATCAAATTCAATATTGATTAATGCACAACATGACCTCAACATCAATCCATTGATCCAGTCTTATTGATCAACCAACTGGTTAGTTTACAACTTGAACTGGTCGGTTCATACATCTAAACTGGTCAGTTCACTTACTGAACTATTTGTTTCAAACTTCTGATTCCCAATCTTGTTTAAATTGAATACATAACACTTTAGTATTCAAGTTTAAACCATATTCATGAGTAAACTCCTTTTCTAGGTGTATCCTATGTGTGTGACCCTATAGGTCCCAAGTTACATTGCCAATGAATGTCCATAACTAATTTATGACATCACAAGAAATGAGCAGTGTCTAGCAACACATCATTGCTACCCAAGTAACTAGAAAGTTGGTAAACAACTTCAATCTACAATCTGTTATTAGTGTTACAATGATCATATAGTTCCTTTGTCACCAATATCCAGATCGAATTCGAGGCATGGAATTGACATCCTCTTCAATGTTCAATCCATGTTCCTTAAGCTAGAGCAGACTGTCTGAGATATATGTGAGCTCAACATCACATATTCACTCACATGATCATGGCCATATATTTCTCAGTCTCTATTATCAAGTGTCTGGGATATCAAACTCATATAGGAGGAACAAATCCCATCTACATTACTCATAGTCATTCCCCATATGTCACAATGTTTCCGAGCATCACCTTTATGATAACCCTTATTTAGGGCCACGTTGAATGATGTCAAAGTACATCAAACAACATGTGATGAGTGTAATGGTTTTAGGTATAAGAACCACAATCACCATCTATCACTATGAGAGTTGATTCTGACTACCATTCAATGGTTTCCATGCATCATTCTCAAGATGGGTCTGTCTGATACATGGTATTTTAACAAGTATTTATGTATTTGGTGTGATATCACATATCATGACTAATGAGATTCTATCATCAACCAATACACACTCTAGTTTTATGTATTACTATTGTCTATTTTTCTTCCACAACAATATCTGATAAGGGACATACCAAGAATGTATATACTCTTAACATCCATATGATTTCATTGTTCAGGTCCTCAACGTGAAGATATACGTCACCAAGTAACATCATTATTTAGACAGTTATCATGTTACATGATTATCCCATAACTGAATAAAACAAAATAAATGAAATTTGCTTTTATTATTAATAATATTATTTATAAGATGTGCCAATACAATCACCATATGATTGTCTCTGGGCATACATACCATTAGAAACATAGGCATATTTGCTGACATCATCGAAAGACTTTATGCCTAAACCGTCAAGATGCATAGAAGGTATGGCCAAGTGCCATTGAAGGTCTCCGAATCATAGGTCGTCACTAACAACAATAAGAGATAGACAAGGACAAAGGTGCACGATCAAAATCATCTAATGCAGACACAATAGAAGTAGGGGGTGTTGTTCAAAGGCCAAATAAAGCATTGGGAATTCCAACACAAGACCGTAAAAGGATCTCACATTGTGGATCCTGAAGAAAGGACAAGCTATCCATCATGTCAAGACTTTTGGCCACATATTTCTTGAAAAGCTCCTTGGCAAAAGTTAGTTTTGTGGTAATAGGACCACCTAGAATCTTCACTCCATGTTCTGGTTGGGAAATGTCGATAGGAAACAAGCCTGACTCTAGATCTCATTTGGGGTCAACATAAGGCCAAACTGTTGGGAAATATGGGTACAAAGTATAGTAGTAGAAATAAAAATTTATCTATCAGTATTCCTATAACAGCAAGATCACGCCAACTACTATGAAATAGGAAGGATGGTTTAGGGGTCCTGGAGCAAGTCCAACGACAAAACTCACTTCAATGCAACTATGAACAAGTTTTCCTTGGACGGTGGTTGTGCATATCCGGGTCTTCACCGCAAACAACGAACATGACAGCTTCTGCAGCACCTCTGTGGTCTCACCATGGATTGTAGGCTGCAATTGTCCTCCTTAACAACAGCCAAAGGACTCCTTCCTCTAGAGTAGTCTATAGGGACCAACTAGAACTCCTCTTGTTTAGCTAGAACAGATAGGAAGGATTTTTCCCTCCTGTTGGTGTACTAGTCACCAACTTGCTATCCTACAATGACAACTCTCAATTGATCTCTCCTGTAGCTATACCTCCCTTTTCAGGTAGGACTTGCTTGGGCTCTCTCGATTATTACAACCAGAGAGGACAATAGTTGTCAGAGGAACTAATTCTTAGTTTTCTGTGTTGTGCTCTGGGAAGCCCCAAGTACCCCTCCTTTTATATGTGAGGTTTGGGTCAGGGTTCCCAGTATGTACATGATTTGTGCGGGAGTGGAAGGGACCGAAAGATCTTAATGTTTTGCAACATGCGACCATCAAAATGGCGTTCTGGTGACCCAGATAGTCGTATGGTCACTCGAGACGGTCATCTCACACTGCTAAATGGCCGTTTAGCAGTTTCCCAATTACACACGAATTTGGTAATTTTAATTCCAATCAATATCACATATTAATTCCTTGCACCCCAAGTAATGTGCAAACGAAACTATTTAGGAAACAACCAGAATATTCGTTCGGCCCAACCGAACCATCTCACCCAAGTGAGATGCCCATATCACTCACCCAGACAGCCGTCTGGTGAGTTTGAGATGAGCCAGTTGGTTCAATCACATTGAACCGGTCGGTTTAAGGACAGAACCTAGAAATTCGAACTCTGATTAGCCCGACAATCCAAAAATCCATCTCAACTCTTGAGATGCCCATATGGCTGCCCAAATGCCCATCTCACTCAGTGAGATGGTCGTTTGGTAGTCCAGTCAGCCATCAGTTGATCTGTTGCATGAATTAAATACCTAAACACTTTAGTAATCAATCCTCTTCTAGACGAGTTCCTATGTGTCACCCCTATAAGTCCCATATCACATGATAGTGAATGTCCATAACTAGTTTATGACATCACAAGCAAGGAGTAGTGCCTAGACGCACATTAGTGCTACCCAAATGAATGGAAGGTTGGGGAACAACTTCAACCTACAATCTGTGTAAGGTGTTACAATGATTGTATAATTCCTTTGTCTATGATATCCAGGATGAACTCGAGGCATAGATGGTCATTCTATTAACTTTGAATCCATGTTACTTGAACCAAGAGTAGATTATCGAAGATAATTTGACCTCAATATCATATATTGATTCACATGTGCATGCATTTGCATTTCTCAATCTCGCTTATCTAGTGTCCAGGATATCATACTTCAGTAGGAGGGACAAATCCCATATCTATCACTCACAGTCTATCCTTGTGTGTCAAAGTCACCCAATCATCACATTTATAACAACCCATGTTTCAGGACTGCATTTGACGATGTCAAAGCACACCCAATGACATGTGATGAGTTTAGTGATTTTAAGTCTAAGAATCACAATCACCACCTTCACTATGAGAGATGACTATGACCACCAAATATGGTTTCCATGTGTCATTTCAAGGTGGGTATGTTTGATACACTATTCCCTAACATGTATATGTGTGATTGGTTTTATATTGCCATATCTGTGTGTATCATAACATGTATCAACCACCCCACACTCTAGTATTATGTGTTACTAGTATCTATCTACCTTCCACAGTAGCAGCCGACTAGGGAGATAATAAGAAACTCTTAACATCCGTATGATCTCATGCTTCCAAGTCACGTACTTGAAGACATACGTCATTGAGTATTATCACTCTATAGACATTCACTATGTATTTTCATTATCTCATAACTGAGTAAAACATATGAATGGGAAGCTTGCCTTTATGAGTATTAATCAAATCCTTTATGGTATATGCCATCTCAATCATTACATGATTTTCTCTATGGGCATACCTTACCAACAGATTCCCACTTGCACTTAGAGACAATCACCCATGAATCACATTCTTAGTGATCTTAACATGTTCACCATGTTTCTATTGCGCTAGTGCTAATTTAATGGCTTAGAAACACTTTGCTTATAGTTGGTATATTGCACGTTTCCTTGTCTCTTCACTGTACAATTTCTCATATGAGACAGAACAGTCATAATATGGTATCTGATATTCCTTTCCTAACAATTAGCTCCATTGTTGTCACAGTATTACTACTGATTCATCAATGGTTGGAACAACTATAAGTTCATGATATGAACCTTTAGCTCCATATAGTATTACTCTATGTTCATAACACAAGTATACTTGGCTTCTATTATAGAATATAATTAATGGCTATTAATTTGGAACCTTTCCAACTAATCAACACTTCTTCTTTTAAATCAAACATTTAATTTGAAATCACTTTTTTCATAATTAAAACTTGCATTGATGTAACTCTTTACATAAAACTCTTCCTTTATTGCTATCCTTATTGACCAACAATCTATCCTTAAGTACTTCCCAAATACTAATGGATATCTTTAATGACATTCCAATAACCCATATTGGAATTAATATCATCTTGTCATGTCCAATACATACAAGATTTATATGAGGTAAGTACATTTATATAATTCATGTTAGATCCATCATATGTCATCTTATTCATGTTATTTCCATTCTTCACAAAAATGGGAACATACGGTTCATGAGAGGCTAATATGAAGTATCCATTATTGAATCCATTCGTGTTGAAATCCTTCAACACATTTCTATTGTATATGTTTAAACTTCCATTTGTGAAACATTCAAGAACTATCTCATAGGTCTTCATCCTTATCTTATAAGACGTCTCACCTTATTCTTCATTACTGAATATGTTTTCCATGCCAGTTCTCAATTTCCAATATTGATTTGTTATTCCTCATCATATGTGGAATATTCATATATTCTCCCACTAAATCTTTCGTAATCACATATTTCATCTTTTACCTTGATTCAAGTCAAACTCTTTGACTATCTTGTCAATTCAAAAGATCCCATTTCTGAGATGCTTGTTTCAATCCCAGATTGAACCTTGTAATTTATAGACTTTATTTGCATTCTTGAAGTTATGAAAACTTTTAGGTTATGTCACATACACATACTCTAAAGTATTCCCTTACGGAATCTGGTTTCTATCTTCATATGCTAAATCTCTTGGTCTATTTTAACTACAAGAACAAGCATGACAATTGGTAAATGAATTTCTATCACGTCCAACAAATTGAACTTGATTTGAAATTATTATTGAACTAATTATCCATGTAGGTCTTTGTCATAAGACCCTATTGCATCAATTAGGTATTAACCCTTTAGGTGGATCTTATGAAGGTCCTACCTTGTTAGCTTACATGGATTCCATGTTACTCAGAAATAGCTTTTAGTTGACTAGTTGGCTCATCCTGTATGACCAACCCATTTGAATTGTTGGATTCACAATCTTGCAATCTCAAATGTGTTCTACTAGAAATATTTTATATAGTGTTACATGATGAACCATAGATTCCACAACAACATGTGATTCTCATAGTTCTCATTGTACCCATTGTTGACCTCAAACATTTCAAGTTCTAATTTTACTCTCACTGATTCTTTAGGAATTCAATTATCAAAAAAATAATTTTGTTATGGATTGGGACTAATAGTAATATTAAATAGTCATGGATTTGGATAAACCTTCTCAAGAAACTACTTTCTCAATGTAGGTTTCAATCCCTTAGACATATTGGGACATTCCCAAATCATATCATATATGATGTCTTTATAAACTATTTAGAAGGTACATTATTTAGTGATAGGTATATATCAATCACAGTATAAGAAGACTAGATTAATTGATAGTCATATGATGACTCGTCATGATATAATCCTTCATTCTGACCCATCTCTATATTCAAATAGATTTGACTTGTGATACACTATCACAATTCTTTCCTTGAAGCTTCTCAAGATATCAATGTAAAGTATTTCAACACTTGATCTCATCAAGGTTTCTTAATGCTTTCATTAAATTCATACTTCATTTATAATATCCTTGAACACTTCAAGAGATTTATGTTTCTATTTTACTTGGTTCATATCATCATATTACCAATAAATGAAATGAAGTATAAGTAATTATCTATAACATTCATTCCATAAGATCTTCATGCATCATATATATGAGGTCTGATGGAAGTCATATCCTCCTACTAATTTTAGTGAAGGATGACATGTCATTTTGTGTGTAAATAAGGCTCTGCATGTTTCGTTAGGTTCATTAACCAAGTGAATTTAGATTAACATCAACATGTATTTTAGACAAGCATTTCTTACATATACATGCAAGATGACTTATGCTAGTGATAGTCTTGAGTTATCAATTATATTCCTTTGGTATTAACATTACAAATATTCATCTCAAGATCTTTCATATAAAGACTATTTAGATGTTTGGGCATTGCCATGCAAGATCATATTTTTTGAAATAGAAGTTCTACTAACTCTATTACATGCCCATTGGGCTAAGATAAATTTAAATCTAGACTAAGGATTCCACAACTCTTGCTCCGCCTTGTCCATCTTTGTCCTTCCATGAATTCCTTTACTTCTTTTCAGATCCTACACATCATTATGTCAGATCTCTTCTTGGTATCACATACCAAATGAAGAAGTAATCAAATTTATCTTATAACATTATACCTGAAGAGAGGACTCAATGCCTTCCTTCTTCATCTTTAGTTCCTCTAACCAGAGTGGGCAATTTTTTTTTCAAATGTCCAGGTCAGTGACAATGGTCGCAATCACCTATTACTTTCCTCACACCTCCCTTTACATTGAGATCTGAAGACTTGGGCTTCTGGCAAGCTTTAGAACCTTTCTTAGCTTTGCCTTTTCCTTTAGATTCCCCTTTGTCTTGTTGACCATCATCACAAACTTGGGCTTGTATTTCTTCATTTGCGTCTCAACTGTTCTCAACATGCTCAACAACTCTGTCAACAGTTTGTCAAAGTCGTTCATGTTGTAGTTCATGACAAACTAACTATATGACTCTAGCAGGGGCTGCATAATCACGTCAGTGGCCAACTCTTGACCCAAGGGGAATCCCAATCTTACTAGGTTCTCCACATACCCAATGAGCTTGAGTACATGAGGACCTACTGGATCACCTTCTTCCATGTTACATTTGAACAGTGCCTTGGAGACATAAAATCTCTCCTGTCTTGCCTGATCTTGGTACATGTTCTTGAGATGTGTGACCATCTCAATCACACCCATATTCTCATATTGTCTCTACATCTCATAGTTCATGGAGCATAGCATCAGGCACTTAACATCCACGACGTCTTCAGTGTGCTTCTTGTAAGCATCCCCGTCATCCCTTGGAGCATTCTGAGGTAGTTCCTATGGTTCTGGCATTTCCAGAACATAGAGCTTTCACTCTTGTGTGAGAACAATTCTCAGCATCCTGAACCAATTGTGGAAGTTATTCCCAGTTAGTTTGTCCTTCTTGAGGACCGATCATAGAGAAAAGTGATTGTTGTTCGCTTCCATTTGATTCTACAAAAGAATTTTTGTCAAAAACTCAATTTTGATTTTATTTGATTTGATTAAAATTTGGGCGATAATAATTAGGTTTTTAATTAATTATCATTATCATTATTTTATTCAAATTGATAACCCTCAAGTATCAATTTAGAAAATTGCAGCGAACAAAGCAAGATCCAAGATAATTCAACTATTGCCCGACCAATGCTGCAAACACAGTTAATTACTAAGGTAGGCAACTTTTGACAATTGCATCATATGCAATTCTTGATAGATGATATGCACAACTCCTTGCCATAATCACCCGCATGCTTTTGGGCCCAGACACTTAGAGAATCACTAGTTAATCCTGACCCAATAGCCGTTACGATAATAATGCATCCCACGGAGGCGTAACCTACAATATTACCATCACACTTCCATGAGGTAGACAGCGCACCACGCTAAGGCATAATCTATGCTTAGTCGAACAAGATTTTCATGTGTATTGATATCGGAAAGCATCTGAAACTTAATATGTTTTATTGAGGGATTTTATATATATCATATATTTACATATAATGTATACAATCACCACATATATAGTATGTATCATATACATGCTATATCTCACAAAGTAAAGATGCAATATAAAACAAAAGGCAATGGCTATGGCCATGTCTACTTATAATTCCTTGGAGCCATAAGGAATTACTACCACCTATGTCGATCATCACATCATATGTATGAACTTCTTGTCGGTGTAGACCTATGCTTGCCAATCTGAGTAGATTAGTTCAACCCTTAAACTGGTCATCTTGCCTCATGGCCAGTTGGTTGGTCATCAGGGATGGTCGTCTGGCCTCCTGTCCAACTGATGTTTGGACTCTTTCCAAACAGTCAGTTGGGTCCACCAGGCGGTCATCTGGTTCCATCATTTTGTCCTCCATGGTCCTCCAAATGGCCGAATCGCCTTACAAATGGGTCATCTTCTTGACGATGAACACCTTCTTCATCATTGCAAGAAAAGAACCTATCCTATTACTACTTTATTACATTAATAAAGAGAAACCTCGAGTTACATTTGAGGGGATCAAATGTAGGAAAGAATTAACTTTACATTGGGAAGAGAGATGTAGAGGCTCGATGCACAGATTGAGATAAAATATGAATAAAATCATACCATACAACCACACACAGATTTAGAGTTTAGTGCATAACCATGCTACACATCCACCATCAAAACTATTTTTAGGGCGACATGTGTAAATTGCATATATATCATATCATATCATATCATATCATATCATATCATATATATATTAGTTTGGGATTATGTGGTCTTTTATCGTATACACATATGAGGCGGTTTAAATGTTTGTATAGAATGCAATAAATAAATAATTAAACCAAAAATCCAATCATATCGATTATCCTAAAACATAGTAAATTGACGTAATTGTGATACCACTTTTGGGAAATACAGACACATAGTATAGCAACAGAAATAAAAATTTATCTATCTGTATACCCATAATAGTAAGATCGTGTCAACTACTATGAAATAGGAAGGATGGTTTAGCGAGTTATACTTGGTCCTGGAGCAAGTCCAATGACAAAACTCACTTCAATGTAACTGTGAATAAGTTTCCCTTAGACGGTGGTTGTGCAACTCCTGGTCTTCACCTCAAATAATGAACACGACAGCTTCTGCAACACCTCTGTGGTCTCACCACAAACTGTAGGCTATAGTTGTCCTCCTTAGCAGCAGCCAAAGGACTCTTGCCTCTAGTGTAGTCCACATAGACCAACTAGAACTCATGCCATTCAATTAAAATAGACATGAAGGAGTTGTTACTTCTGTTGGTGTACTAGTCACCAACTTGCTCTCCCACAATGACAACTCTTAGTTGTTCTCTCCTGTAGCTATCCCTCCCTTGTCGGGTAGGACTTTCTTGGGCTCTCTGGGTTATCACAACTAGAGAGGACAACAGATGTCAGAGGAACTGATTCTGAGTTGTCTATGTTGTTCTCTAGGAAGCCCCCAATACCCCTCCTTTTATAGGCAAGGTTTGGGCTAGGGTTTCGGGTCCTTACGGGATTTGTACGGGAGTGGAAGGGACCATAAGATCTTGAATTTTCACAACCTACAACCATTAAAATGGCCGTTTGGTGACCCACACAATCGTCTAGTCACTCGAGACAGTTGTCTCACTCTGCCAAATGGCTGTTTCTCAACCGCACACAAATTCGACAATTTTGATTCCAATTAATATCACACATTAATTCCTTACACCCCAAGTAATGTGCAATCGAAACTATTCGGGAAACATCCAGAATATTCGTTTGGCCCAAATGAACAATCTCACCCAGGAGAGACACTCATCTCACTCACGAAGACGACCATATGGTGAGTCTGAGATGAGCCACTTGGTTCAATCACATTGAACCAGTCGATTCAATCACATTGAACCGGTTGATTCCAGGGAGGAACTTAGTCAATTCGAGCTCTGATTATCCCAAAAATCCAAATGACCATCTAAAATCTTAAGACACCCGTCTGGCTATCTAAATGCCTATCTCACTTAGTGAGATGGTTGTTTGGCAGTCCAGTCAACCAATCAGTTGATATGTTGCATGAATTGAATACCTAAACACTTTAGTAATCAATCCAATCATCATTCAAGATGAACTCCTCTTCTAGATGAGTTCCTATGTGTGTGATCCTATAGGTCCCATATCATTTTGGTTCTATAACTAGCTTATGACATCACAAACAAGGATTGGATCCTAGTCACACATCAGTGCTACCCAAGTGAATGGAAAGTTAGAGAACATCTTCAACCTACAATATGTGTAAGGTGATACAATGATTGTATAATTCCCTTGTCTCTAATATCCAAAATGAATTCGAGGTATGGATGGTCATCCTATTAATGCTCAATCCATGTACCTTGAACCAAGAGCAGACTCTTTGAGATAATGTGACCTTAATATCATATATTGATTGACATGTGCATGGGCATGCATTTCTCATTCCACTTATCAAGGGGACATGATATCATACTCCAAAAGGAGAGACAAATTCCATATCTATCACTCATATTTTAACCCCATGTGTCAAAGTCACCCAATCATCACCTTTATAACAACTCATGTTTCAGGATTGTGTTTGATGATGTCAAAGTGTACCCAACGACATGTGACGAGTGTAGTGATTTTAGGTCTAAGAATCACAATCACCACCTTCACTACGAGAGATGACTATGACCACCAATTATGGTTTCCATGTGTCACTCTCAAGGTGGGTCTATTCGATACACTGTTCCCTAAGATGTATCTGTGCTTGGTTTGATATTTCTATATCATGACTAATGAGATTCTATCATCAACCAACCCACACTCTAGTCTTATATGTTACTAGTGTCTATCTACCTTCTACAGTAACAACTGACTAGGGACATAATAAGAATGTACATACTCCTAACATCCGTATGATCTCATCCTTCCAAGTCACATACTTGAAGACATACATCATTGAGTATTGCCACTCTATAAACATTCACTTTGTATCCTCATTATCTCATAATTTAATAAAATAGATGAACTGGAAGCTTGCCTTTATGAGTATTAATCAAATCCTTTATGGTATATTCCATTTTAATCATCACGGGATTTGCTCTATGGTCATACCTTACCAACAAAAAGATATTCATCTTCTTAACATTGAGATGAAGACCAAAGGTTGAACCTTGGGAATAGATAAGAGATAAGGCCTTAGACACCTTGTCGGTGTCCCCAATGAGGCTTCCATCATCAATATAGAAAGCAAGCAAGTCCAAGTGACATTCATCCTTCAGTTATAATATAAGAGGGTGAATTGCCAAAGAAAAAATAAGGGATTGCAATATATCACCTTGTTGGACACTGACTGCCGATAGAGGAGGCTCACTCTAGTCTATGTAGAAGAGAGTTGGGGAGCTATAGAAGAACTCTACCCAACATGCAATAACAGAATAGTGAAGATGAACCTCTTGAAATATAGTTAGATCTATCAATCATATTGAAGGCATTGTTGAAGTCAACCAAGGCCATTGTAACAGTGATACAATGTTGTCTGTCATGGACAAGGCAAGTGACGACATGTAGAAGGGCCTCAACATCACCAAAAATACTAACACCAAATTTGATGATACTTAAGATAAGGGACAACATCTTAACAAGACACCCTTCTTTGCAACCTTAGAGACAAGGCAATGTTAAATTGTACCCATGGGGATAGGCCGTATTCCATTGTATGGCTTGAGTGAAGGAGTCAAAGGAGAACTAGAAACATAGGGTGCTAGAGAGGGAGGACAATGACTAGCAAGCCAAAGATTGACAACAGTGGAAACTGCATTCACAAACTCATCTTTGACAGCTGCAGTTGCCCCACGCACGACATCAATAGGTATTGTGCATGAAGGCTGTCACATGAACAAGTGGTCCCTTTCTAAAATTATAAGATGTCATCTTCAAACATAGAACTACATTCCACAAAGGGGGGCAAGAGATGCCAGATGAAGGTAGCACCATAGGTTGGGGAAGTTGGGATGCTTAGCTTTAAGATCTAGATGAGTATCTAAAATTAATAGAGGCAACACCACTAAATGAGAGAACTCAGGTGGCAACAACAAATTGGTCATCTTTAATTTTATACTTGGCATGAAGAACCACAACTTCAATAGATTGTTCACAAACAGAAGGACGTTGGTGGGTCAATATTTGAGTAAGGGGTTGTTGAATACCATCAGGACTTGAACTCCAAGTTTAGATAGCTTTAAGGATCATAAGATCTTGAAGCAAGGCGTGCTTTCGAGAAGAATGTTCTTGAGCAGACTCGGGGGAGAAATGGTAGAGAACACATGCTAGGAGCAATAAAAGGCAAACCCAAGTATGAATGGAACATGGGCAAGAGGCTACCTGGTGTAGACGATGAATGCATATTCATCTTAGTTTTAGTCCCCATTTTTGGCCCTGTTTTGCACTGAAAGCTCTGATATACCCATTGAATATGCTTATACACAGTTTTCCTCAGTTTCAGATGATTATTTGGAGTTTTGATCATATCCATTCATCTCCATTACAAGATTAAGCATCACAATATGTGTACCAGTGTAGGAGGTGGTGGTCCCGCTAACCGACTAGCGGGCCTAAGAAACTTTCGATAATTTGGACCCTATTTTTGATGGGTAGTTCCTTCATCAGAAAGCATCCTCATAAGTCAGAGAATTCATCGACGCATTCCCATCCACCCATAGCAATACCCCCTCGACGGGGGTGGGCTTATTTAGGGTCGTGACCACGACATAAGGAGGGCCGCAACCACGACATAAGGATGGCCGCGACCGTAATGTAAAAGGGTCGCGACCGTGGTCAAGATGTAGCCTCGACCGACACTTGGCACGACCGAGCCCACCTCGGCACAGTCGGGCCGAGGCGAAGGTAACACGACTACGGCACTCCATTGTGACCGCGACCAAGAACACCACCTTGACTGCGACAAACACATCGACCGCGAAACTCGCCTCAACCGTGGCAAATACCTCGTGACCGTGCCCCCCAGCACGGTCGGGCACACCTCGACACGATCATGCCGAGGAGTACCGCGACCGATACCGAAGGCCGTGACCGCGGCAGTTAAGACAGTGCTCCATAGACCTACATCTATAAATAGACGATCCCCTCCTTCAATTGGGCATCTCTTCCGCTCCATCCACGTCGATAGATTGCCGCTCTGTGACCAGCCAAGGAAGACGATCTCCGTCGCCAAAGACTACCTCCGTGATGTCCTTGCTACTCCGCCATCTCCGCTCCATCAAGATCTACTTTGTAGCCACGAAAGTGGTGGGTTTCAGATCTGTAGCACCTTCATCCATCAACCATCTACCGCTCCACCTCCGGTGAACAAGAGCACGAGAAGAGAAGGAAGGAGAGAAGATCATCCTCGTCTGTCTTGGTGTTCTTCCCCTCCTCATCCAGTCCTGCCCCACCATCGTGTAGAAGACTTTTTCTCTACCGAGCCGCGACCATCTTCTTCACCATAACCATGGCGAAATCTTCCCTCTCTCTTGTTCTTCTTATTTCTATTATGAGGAGCGAGTAGTCCATTTTGCCAGGGTGCGGGGACTAGTCCCGCTACCCATGCTTACATGTTCATCTTATAACATTCCATAGCTTGTATATAACTTTCAATTTTATTATTAATCGTTTAATGCATGCTTTGTAGATTGATCACCTGTCTTGCATGATCTATTATATTCCTTTGTTGCGAAAACTTTAATACTTAGGATTTGAATATCAATTAACATGGTTGATGTCTGGACGAGAACTTCCGAAGAGATATCTTCAGAGTAGTAAGTGTGTGATCCGTGGGTAACAAGACATCGAGCCTACAGAGATGCTTACACAAACTCTATTTCCTAACATATGGTTTGCTATTCCATTTGGATAGTTGTATCTTGCATGGATGTGTTTTGGATATGTTTGCATGTGTAATGGTGGTGAAGCCCGATTCCACCCCAGTGATTCCCATCATTAATCTAAACTCAGTTTAAATCCCGCTCTTTTACTTTCGTTGCAATTAGTTTAACTAAATCCAAATCAACTCTTTGTTCTAAATATTAGTCTTAGTTGATTTAGATTCAACTAGAAAGATTCTTAAAAACGTTGTCCCTTGGGATTTGATCCTTAACTATACTGCGATCAAACCCGTCCGCTTGTAGGTGGTACTATTGTACAAGATTTTGGTAAAAACTTAGAGATTTCAACTCTAGGTGGATTTGTTAGTGCAGCAAAAGCCACTTCAGTAGAGCAGCACGAAGGGTGTCAGGTAAGGGCGGACGATGAACACCCATGCGTAAAACAACATCCAGCTCAAGGCAGTCAGTAGGAGGAGGTGGTGGCTCTCAGCGGGCCATCAAGGTGAAAGAATAGGGACCACAAAGCCAGGCTTGATGGGCACATGCAATCCAACTACCAAGTCGAGTGGCACCACACCAGGGTGACGAGATAGAGATGTAGTGGCGTCGGAGCCATCAGAAGCCCGATGACGACATGCCTTAAAGGCTTAAACCAAGGTTGGATACCTAGGCAGAAACCACACATCCAATGATTAGAAGAACAAAGAGATGTCACTAAATCTTCTCATACATTATCATACTCCAGCACCTTGCGGATCTCATTGACACACGTTGGCGAAGATAGATGCATCGGCTCGAAGATGATTGGAAAAATTAGTTGAGGCACAAGGCTTGCCACAACATGTATAGAGACTCTTAAAGGATATATAATATGCATAGATGACTCAATCATGCATGAGATTGGCGGCTTCCCAAAAGAGGGACAACCTGTTGGGGTTGGCGTCTGTTGGTTTGATTGGGAGTGTCTAATCCATGTTTCCGGATCCTCATCTGAATCCTAGGAGAGCTTCTTGTCAACTGCGCCATAGGATGCCCCTTTAAATTGTCAACCAGAGTGGTAGGAATCACCATCCCGATTCCAGTAAGCAGTGAAGAAGGTTGGGATCGCAGACGGGGCAGGCAGGGAATGCTCAATCAAAGCACCAAAGCTTGACTATCGTACGTGTGGAGGAAAAGATGGGGAGGCTGTTGTTCAAGCATGGCCCGACTTTCTTGCTTTAAAACAGGCAGCCTACGGCTCAAGCACAAAAATTGACGCGCGCTCAGTCAGCTGCTTACCGCTGCAGCGAGCAACCTGGCACGAGAGCAAGGGCAACTGTGATGAGAGAGCAGCGTCATTTGCGAGAGAGACAGTAGAGCGGGGCGAGTTTCATCCTTGCGCCGCGACCGCGATGCAGAAAAAGTACGGGATACGTGGGACGCGATGCAGAAGGGACGGATCCGCGAGAGTCTTCCAGTCATCATGATTTCGGTCGTCGAGATGCCAAAAAGGGACAATTTTTGCCCGTTTAAGAACCCTGGGTCAGTTTTGATTTTGCGATAACATCCATTAGCACTACTGTCCTGGTAAAAACCCGATCTGTAGGGCGGTGACGAGTGCGTATGCGTATAAGAAGTCCCTAACCATGATTAATAGAACGAATCCACACCCCCAGTTTGCGTCACGGTTGGGAGCTGCGGCAAAGGCCACGCCAGGAAGATCATACCCGAGGATCTTAAGGTATCATGTGGTCAATGGATGAGATGTACAGTGTCCTAGGATCACAAATGTATTTATGCACTTGATTGACCAAGATTCAATGATCAATGGAATTTCATTTAAGGTTTCTACACCTATTCCTGAGGTTATTTGTAGACTTTATTTGCTTAATCATATAATGGAGTTCTAGTCTCAAACTATTATGAATGAGAGATGTTACGATGCAAGAGTCATGTCTCGAGTTTCATGATGACTAGTGGTTTCTATAAAGAGATATAAGTATTTGAAGTTGAATACATTTAATGATATTTATATTGTCAAACTTTATCACACTAGCTCACTATATTTCTGGTTGAATATGACCCAAATCTTGGAAACATGGCCCGATCAGACTATTCCCTATACTAATATGAGAATGAAGACTTCACCCCACCTCCCATTTCTACGGAGGAGGCAGCCTGGAGCTAACACAACAACACCAACGCAGCATCAAATCTAGGGACTGACTTCTAGATATCTCAAACTGGGTGTTGTTTTACAACACTAGCCAGATCTGCCGACCCCTCAAACCAACCCTTTGGTCCTGAATTGAAGAAGTTCAAACCCTCACTCACCCTGCTTTCTCCAACCACCGTGGTAGGTGGAGGCTGGAGGTGGAGTAGTAGAGGTAAGCTTGAAAGCCATCTAGGTAGTTAAGTCTATCTCTAATGGTAGAAGTCGATGGAGAGGTGTTTTACGTGACTCCATAAGTGGCATCTACAAAGACCAACTTAGTCACCAAAGAAGGAGAGCTGGTTCTAGGTGCTCTGCTATCATGCACCACCATCTAAGGGTTGGGACGAGTTGCAGGAGGCATTGGAAGCTTCCCTAACATTGTTGTCTTGAGTTTCAGACTCTAGGGTAGAAAACCTTGCTACACTACTCCTTCCCTCCACCAAGATGAACTATCACTTGCACCTAGGGGTGGATCTAGGGGGCTCTAGCTCCCCTTCCTAAATCTAAAAATTAAAATGTACTTACAAGATTATACTAAACTATATCATATTTAATATATGTTTCAATACAAAATATTAACAAACAAGGTTTGTAGTTGGACTGGTCTGTGTTTCTTAACTTTTTTCTAGTGGTTTGAGTTCAAATCTCATTCACAAGATTTTTTTAAGTTAAAATCACCCCCTTAGTATAGCTCAACCCCACCTTATGTCAGTTTTTGGATCTGCCACTTCCAGCAACAACTTAGTTTTGATGGGGAGATGCACGACGTTGTCTAGCAAACCTGACTTTAAGAAGACCCACAGACCTTAAAGACGCAAAAAGGATCATACATGGAGGATTACTTCTCTTTAGTTAGCTCATTAGTGCCCCCTCGTGGTGACAAGGAGTGTAGAGTAGACACACCTCTTGTTGGGAATTGGTGTTGGTAAGGACGAAAGGAGCGAAGCAGATCTTTTCTAACTCTCGTCCTCAGAGGAGAGACTAAAAGATCATACATTTGACTCGCTCGAGATCCAACATTGTGATGCCTCTTTCTTCACACAAATAGAAGAGAATTGGATTCTGAGAACTCATGTTCATGGTGCATTGAAGTGAGTGAGGAGAGGGTTGGGTCGGATTCTTAGCCAGTGAACCGTAATAGTTCAATCCAACATGATATCCAGCTCAAGAGAAACCCAATAGAGGACCACGACCCTCCTATGGTCTACCTGGTGACTATCCCCGGTCCTCCGTAGAGAGATCCAATGCCTATAGTTTATCTTCAAAAAGCAAATCCTTATATCATCTCAAAAAATAGATTAATCTTAAAGAGTTCATTAGAGATAGCTCTCATGGCCAATAAATCCCCTAAAAATACCCGTGGACTTAGAATAATGTCTACTTTTTTTTTGAAACCATGATATCAGACCTTTGAGCCTAGCGTTGTTGATGATTTCTAACTTATATGATAATGTTCCTTTTTAAGCTTTATATAATTGAAATAAATAGTATACAGTCGATATGAATTCTTGTTAATTTCTTGTATTACACTAAATAAGATTGAAACTCAATTGAAATATGAATGTAGTAATATTCCCCTATAATAGGTATTTTCATATTAAAGACTAGTTAGATACTTTAAACCTCATATTAATTCTAGAAAATAGATAATGCATCAGAAAAATATGCAAATTGAATGAGACCTAATCAGTGACCTCCTAATCACTATAAAAGTACTCAAGATGCATTTAAGATCAATGGAACCTAAGTTTGGCTAAAACCCTAATTTGGATCTAAATATCAACAAGAAATATGAATCATGTATTAATGATGATTAATTGTTATTAATAAGGTGATTGCCAGATTATTTGGATGGTCATGGACGTATGAAGAATCTCTAAATCGAGGTAAATGGATTTTATCTAAGCATATGACTATTTTTCTTGTGTGAAACTTAGCTATGTCCATTTTTTTCTTAGTTGAGAATGTTGATTGGATGCGCTATGTATGTAGTATTGAATCTTTACAATGTCACCAAGACAAACATAGAAATGGATGAATTGTAGTTACTAAGTGTTTATACTCTCTCTCCCCCTCTAAATATAAGGTCAGCACATCCCCATAGCCCAAGGGGAGGGAAGGGCCCAACATAAAAGTTATTATGGTGTTGATACCACTTGGTAGTATGTTCTCATCAAAAGGCTAATAAAAGAATGATTTCCCTGATTTCCACATTAAAAAATGATATCTTTTACTCTTTCTTTTCTTTTATCAAATTATTCAAATATGCAAGCATATATGTATGTATCTTTCTACCCACGTAGACAACACCTCATGTGTTCATCTGTTGTTTCACATCTATTTTAGGTTTAGAGCTAGCATGGGAGAGAAGATGGAAACTGAGCATTATGTAAGATCCTAGTAGCATACATGATGTTATAGTTGTAAAATATACTTTCAGTACATAATTGTAATTCAAGTTGCAATAAGTCATTTTGTAATATATATACATGTTGAATGTTGATAACTGTGGTGTATGCTTGTGGTTGTGTGTACATGTATGTGCATGTTGCTTCTGCAACACACTGATACAATTGATTAACATTTTTAGATTTTTTTTCTTCTCATCACCATAAGATTTTAGGAAGGCAAAATCTATGGACATTATAGGATCTTACTTCTAAGCTTCACTCCTTTTCAAATAGGCTAGGTAGTGAGCTCTAGTTCTTGATTCTAGGAGGTTAGGGAGTGGAATTTGTATCACTTTGAGATGTTACTTGAGTTTAGTAAAGTCTTGAAAGCCCAAATCACTTGATTGAATGGTCAAAAGGGGAGTCATATTAGGATCACTAGAGAAGAAGGTTTAGGATCTATTGATGGTCTTGATCTCTAGAACCTAAATGGATCTTTGTGTGAAGGATCATCAAAACTAGTCAGAATGATTAAGATATGAGCTCAGGTTTTTTGAGGAAGGTCAAACTTAGTATAGGTGATCGTTGAGATGGGAATTAGGGGAGTTGTTTTTTGGGTAATTTTTTTTGTGGCAGCAAGATAAAAAATATAGAGTTGAGCATGAATCTCTATGTATCTTTTTAGGTCAATAGGTGGCTTGAAGGTAGGTTCTCTAGTTGCCATTTCAACATCTTATATATTGGATTTGGAGGATTCCTAATTTGGTTAGCTCCATAGTCGAGGGTGGCATGTGTGGGTCACTCACCTTCTCTCATGGATACAAAGACACGACCTATGTTAGAGTTGCATGGGTGGATCCTATCCTAGAATCTAAGGTTGCCTCAGGATCAATTTTCCATTCCCAAAGAAGTTGTACATAAGCCATCTCTTTCCACCATTGTTATCAGATTGAGTAATGGTTGGGTGCTTTCCTATGGATACATGAGTTCTTCAAAACTGGCCCCATTGTATTATAACCCAAGGGTCATTAAAAATGTGTGGGATAGCAATTTGATAAGAAAATGGCCATTTTGCAAGGGTCTATGTGTTATTTATCCTATGTAAAATATAAATTCCAAATAATTTATAAATTTTGCTCGAACTTAGGGTTAAACACACATTAACTATATCTATCATAGGAATAATATTGATCATCAAATATGGCTGAGAGATACTAATACCCAAAAAAATGATTTATTTGAAAACACTAATAAGAATTCATTTGAATTTAATATTGATATCAAACTTTAGGAATCTAGTCTGATTGTATTAAGATCATGAACCAAAGTCAAGAGGTTGTGATCTTAACATAGATCAAAATTAGAATCCTAGAAGACTGTAAAAATGACCTTGAGTATTATAAAATTAAATTTGAAATATGAAACTCACTTTGTTACAATATTTAATCTTAGAAGGAACTTTCCCTCAAAATTAATCCACCAAAAAATGTAAATGTCACTCATAAATATCATGTTAAGCTACCATGTTGAATCATCAACATCTCACGTTGTTTCCAAAGAACTTATATTATCTCTAAACTTGTAACTAAAGTTCCTAGAATTTATGATCCCAAATTCCCATTGGTGTCTCCTAATAGGCTAGATCTTGCTTTAGAACTAAATTCTGAACATGACTCAATTTATTGAAATACTTATTTATATTACTGGTAGGAAAAACATAATGCATGTGATTATAAAGTAAGAGCATATATGTACCATATATACATTTCCCAAGGACTACAAATGGTCCCAGACAACTAGTATTCATATTCCCCTTATTTCTTTGTAAACACTCTCAGGGGTAGTTTTTAGAAACACATGATTTCCTACTAGGAAATGATAACCTTTGTATGACTTTTGTCATCTTAAGACGTCTTCATTTTATTCTTGATGAAAGTCACATCATCACCATATATATGCAATTCTTCCAAGTTACTAAAAGTTTGCTCCCCAACTTCTTACCCATGAAGAGGTGCTTCCAAGTTCTATGATATATTTCTTTGTATGGAAGCATATCAGTGATCTCCTAGTTGTTATTATTATATGCTAATTCTATCATTGGTGTATAATTATTCCATAAACCATCCCAAAAAAAATATGCAAAGGATCCTCTAGGATTAATAGGTCTCTCAGATTGGTCATTTGCTTGCAGATGATATGCAACATTTAGCCTCAATTTGTTAGATAGATCCTCTTATACTTGGTTCTAAAAGGGAGAGGTGAGCTTTGGATCACCATGAAGTTGGATGATATCATGGATATAAGATCAGCAGGGCTACAAACTTTAGTATTCATCTAAGAGGTCAAAGATATTTGTCTTCATTAAGCGATCAACTACACCACATTTCACAAACATATATTCTTGTACTATGTAGAATTAACCAAACATAGTGATTTGATCCCATTTTGACTTTGGAATTTCTAAGACTTAAAGAAAGCCATACATTAGGTGAGGTGCCTTAGACATTATTGGCTCAAGGGAATTATTCAAACTGGTTTTGATGAATGACATATTTCCTCTTTTTTTTTTTTGAAAAACCATTACCATCCATTTCATCATAAAAGAGCTTACAAATAACAAGCTAAAACGAATGTGATTAAACATGGTATTATCAGTACCATTACAATTATTATCTCCTAAACTAAGGATAGACCTTGGGTCCACCAACCTCTCAAAGATCTGAGAGAAGAAGTGGGTTTTAGAATGATGATTAACCAAGCTCCTTTGAACTTGGATGGCTTCACGTGCCAATTGAGTCTTTAGTAGCTTGAAAGAGTAGTAGTAGGAAGGCCTAAATGACTGAATCATAAATATGTATAGACTAGTATAGACCTTAAAATGCATTAGTTTCAATGTGATCCTCTTGATTAATTCTATATCCATTCCTCAGGTTGTACAAACTGACATTGATGTGGTTGAACATGGATCCACTTCAAAGGTCACTGCCGAACTCTGAATATCCTCAATCTCTTCTCTTAATGATTTATTTGTCAGTCTTGGGCTTCGCCTATTGGCCTCACTATTGTTTCTCATTGTCCCACTCCTCTTTATCTTTGTGCCGCTTCCTTTAATTCTCCTACCTGCTAATTGCTTTGGTGTGACATCCAGTTTGGCTGCCTTGCTTTCGTTTACTACATGGGTTTGAAATGAATGCTTATTTATGTGTGAGACATCTTTCTCTGCATCATCTTGGACAGTTACCACTTCTATTACTTCGTCCAAGTCTGGGTAGACTACTGTGTGATTGCTAGTTTTATCCACCCGATCCACTAGCATGGCTTCTTCAGCCTGATGGACATTGCATACATTGCTAACTATCTCAATTAACATGACACATTTCTAGTCAGCAGTCTCCACCTACGTAGACATCTTCTTTTTCTTCCATACTTTTGCTATCTTGGTAGGCATCTCATTTTTCCTTACTTGACTAGTCTCCATGATATGCCTAACATCATGTGTCTCGGAATTCTCCTCCTGGAACAAGTTGTCAAACGTGTTAGTGATCGGGATTGTATCATGCATTTTATCTGTGTCCTTCCCAAGTCCTCTCCAAAACTTTCCTCGGTTCCGTTGTATCTTCCATTTGCTAGTGTCGGTTTGTGATCGGGTGATAGACTGAATGTTGGACTCATGTTTTGAAGGTTCTTCTGTCCTCTCCTCCTGTTGAAACTTTTCTTTGCAGTACTTTGATATATGACCCTCCTTACCACATAGTTGACAAGTGAAAGGAAATCCTTCATACTCTATCTCATATTGGATCCAATTAATAAGTATAGCTGGTATAAGATTCTTCCTTGTATTGACTTTCACAGCAAGCCTAGCGAACCTGCTACGAGTCTGACTAGCTGTATAAGTATCTACCTTCATCAGACCACCCATGACTTGACCTCTTATTTTTTCTTATAACTAGTTTATTAAGTATTTAATGAATATATGAGTTAATAGAATACATAATGGGCTTACATTTATGATGAAATCATCATTTGCAATAATGCAATTTTCTGATGTATTGCAAATTATGTAATATATCATCTATTTTTATCTTGCATAAGGCTTATTCTGAATAAACCACAAGTCATTTTTGGCTCAAGGGAATTATTCAAACCAGTTTTGATGAATGACATATTTCCTATTATTTTTTCTAATAATAATTTATTAAATATTTAAGGAATATATGAGTTAGTAGAATACATAATGGGCTTACATCTATTTTAAAATCATCATTTGCAATAAATGAAATTTTCTAATGTATTGTAAATTATGTAATAAACCATTTATTTTTATCGTGCATAATGCTTATTCTAATTAAAACACAAGTCATTTTTGGCTCAAGGGAATTATTCAAACCATTTTCGATGAATGCCATATTTCCTCTTATTTTTTCTTATAACTAGTTTATTAAGTATATCATGGATATATGAGTTAGTAAAATACATAATGGGCGTACATCTATGATGAAATCATCATTTGCAGTAAATGGAATTTTCTAATGTATTGTAAATTATGTAATAGACCATTTATTTTTATCTTACATAAGGCTTATTCTAATTAAACCACAAGTCATTTTGATCTTACTTCAGACCCTTGGAAGTCATGAGAATGATTTTCATTTTTTTCAAAAATGTCTTCATCTAGAGATATTCTTGTGTCATCTAGGTCAATAATATTTTCAGGAAAAAACCTCATTTGATCGAGTTGGTGTCAGTCAAATTTATTTTTCAATATGGAGATGGTGTTTGAGCATTGTGGTCGAATGTATCCCTTGATTAAAATGTAAGTTTTAATGAGTATCATCCCAATCAACCTCTTTCTTGAATTGAAGGGTAGTCAAATTGACTTATTGATGAATGCATTTTTGTCACATTTCATTGCACATTCTAGACTAGTTTGCTCGTTTCAAGTAGTCAATTGTTGTTAATTTGTGTTATTTAGTTGTTTGATTTTATCTCAAACTATTAGGATTTTGATAAGATTTCTCACTTGTATGCAGGCAAAAGCACCACTTAACTCGAGATCATAGCAGTGGTCCTTCCCCGATTCCATGTCTCAAGTTTGTAGGGAACTGGAAGGCAAAAAGAGGCAATTCAATATTTTCATCTAGGCTAGTCGGTCGATAGATTCCCCAATTGTCTGATTGGCCCAACTAGCTGAAGGCACCTCCCAAACACAATCCAGTCGACCGACACACTTCACCAGTCATCCAATTGGAATACATGCCCTCCAAGTCAGTAATCAATAGGGATGTCATTCCTAATGATTGACTTATCTTACGATTCAGCTGACTGGAATACAATTCTCCCAAAGTCAGTGAGGAAAGAAGGAAATTGCATCCTCTTCATGGAGCCATTTGGAATGACATCCCTATTGTACAAATTCAATTCGGTGGGTTCGGGGCCATTTGTATAAAATGAGAATTCAATTTGAACCTCATTTTTGGTGCAAAAGCGAGAGAAAAGAAGGAAATTTCACCCTCTTTGGAGAGTTTGCTAGACCTACAACTATTGGAGAGGAGTTTGCAGTCAGAGAACACCATTGTTTTTTCTTCACCCTCTTTAGTGACATGCCCTCTTCTCTCCTTTCTTTTTTTCATGCTTCTTCTATGGAAATGAGTGAATAAACTTCATTGTTGGGTTATTTGAAGTAGCCACATCGCCTATATTTTATCCCAAAGGTTATCAAACTCAATATTTCAAATAAATAGATTGTTCTACATTTGCTTCATTTTTTGATGTTCAAAGTGATGATTTGATTTTCATTTTATATATAATCATAAGCATAGAGATCCCAAAACTTAGGATGACATCCTTGAATGCATAAAATTATGAATGAGTTCACAAAATGTGCTCTATGGGATGATTGGGCTATAATGTGTGGGTAACTACACCTCTAGCCCATAGGGAGTTCAATCCTTGCGCAAATATGTGTTCCAAAAAAGGTTGATTCACATGGTCCTAGATAATTCCTCATACTTGCTGTAGTTAGGATGAATATGCATGTGATGTTGATGAAAATCAAATGCTCTAATGGATGTTAAATAATGTTATCAATACACTTTGAATCATTTCCTTGTAATTGCAATCATTAATTCAGTCTTAGTTAATCATCACTCTAAACAATTGGTTCTAAATGTTGCTCTTAACAACTAGTTTGTAAGCAATTTCTTAATAAAGTTGTCATTTGGGTTCGACCCTTTTAGCTATTGCAATTGACACGTCTGCTTGCGGGTGAGTGATATTGCTTTTGGGAAAATGATTAAAACATGGGGTTAATTTATTGTAGGAAATTCCTTAGTGCATTAAAACTCACATCAAATTATGGCTTCGTTGTCATGGATAATGAAATATCCTTTGAACATAGTCATTTTGAACAATGAGGACTTTTTGTTCAATTTAAATCCATTCACATATACTTGAATTTTTTTCCTCCATTTTGACTTGTTAATATCTTTTCAGGTACTAGTGGTGTATGCGACGCTCCACAAACGTTGGCTTCATACCCTTGCACTTTGACCTTCAGTTGACAAGACTATCCATTGTCTGAACCCAGCTTATGGAAACGAGATGAATGAGGTAGAAGTCACCCAACCAGGTGAACTGGGATCTTGAATCCTAGAGAGAGACTCTCTGGCATGAAACAAGAGACTCCATAGTAAAGGAGAATATAGCTAGAGAGGTCGACGCTCTTGGTGCCAAATGACAAAAGCAGCTAAATGGACTTCTCTATACCTAAGGCTATTGATGATCATCACCCGGTGGTTCCTCCCACTATCACCACCCATTAGTTTGAGAGTAGCTCCTAGTGGGTCACCATGATGCAAAGTAGTGCCTTTGGTGGTAACAAAGTCAAGGATCGCCAAGAAAATTTGTAGTGGACGTGGATTTTTGCAAATTGAACAAACATCCCAAAATATCAGAAGATGCTATCAAACTCCCGCTATTAATACATTATTTTAAAAATAAAGCAATAATATGATACAATGCCATGGAGGGTGACAACAATGTGACATGGGAAGGTATCCTTACCAAGTTTTTGTGAGAGCACTATCTTCCATCTCTCAAGTATCAAATATGAGGCCAGATCACACAATTCTCCATGACCCAAAGAAAGACTCTTACAGAGGCTTGGGAAAGACATAAGGATCTTCAACACTGATGCTCACATCAAGGCATCTGACCGGTGAAGATGATAGATACTTTCTGTCGGCATTGATGATGACGCTAACAAGTGCCTAGACTCCTCATTAGGAGGAAATTTCATGATTAAGAACATTGACTGGGGGTTGTTAGAAGAGGTTATGAAAACTATTCCAATTCTGGTAGGGGAATGGAGGTGTTCTCAAAGTGGCTAAAGCTAAAGATTATTCTAACCTCAACCCATAGCAAAGTCCTTGAAGTTGTTAGATTTTAAACCGGAGGGTCTAGAATCCTCTTTCAGTGCCTATAGAAGAAGAGGACAACCACAACCTATTCAACGACATACTAAGTTAGAAAATATGTCTTGTGAAGCATGCAAGGGCAGTGATAATACCACTCTAAGTTGCCAACTTATCTACAGTGTCATGGTAACAATGCTCGAGCACAAGATGAAGAAGGCGAAATAAAAGATTTTAGTTCTATCCATAGCATTCCTGGCCAAGGCTACTAAAGTCCCAACCAAGCTAGAAATTGCTCGAGTTTCCAATATGGTAATCCAATGGGAGCATAGAATGCATCACATCAATGTCCATCACAAGTGAACACTTAGGGTCATGCTCCCTCTTATTTTTAATTCAATCAATAATAAAGTTTTAGGAACTAAGGAAATCATAGGGGGAACTTCCAAAATTGTAGCTACAATCAACGACAATGATTTTAGAATCCAAATCAAGTGCCACAAATTTCCTACCAAACCCTCCTTTGGAAATGACAAGTTCTCTTCCACATAGAAGATTCTCCAACTCAGCAATCCATAATTTCTAGTCACTAGACAATACTCTCAAATCAACAAGCCTATCAGAAGTCTATTGACTCATAGCTGACCCATCTTTTTGATCCTCTATGTCCTTCTCCAAGACTTTTAATTGAGAAACTTGAAAATAATCCTAAACATCTCAAGAAGATGAAGGCCATCTCTACACATTCAGGAAATGTGCATGCACTGCCACCTCCGGTAACACCATCCATCATTACTATTGGCTTCGATGGTGATGATATATTGATGGTAAAAACTAAACAAGCATAGGACACCACTATTGATAGAGATGCAAGAAAGACAAGTAATGTTGATAAGGTGTAGGTTGATGTTGTTGAACCAGACATGTCGGTTTACAAGACAAGACCACCATACCAAGCATGTTTAGGGCAGATAATGTCAAGACCATGTTCATGAAGTTCAAGGAAGTTATGAAGAAGATTCATGTGGACATCCCTTTCTTGGATGCCCTTTATGAGATACCAACATGTTCAAAGTATCTAAAGACTCTCTTGACTAAGAAACACTACTGATGAATAAAAAACTATGAAGCTGGATAGGTTAACTTCAGACATTGTTGTCAACAAGATGCCTAAAAAGTAGAAGGATCCCGACTTTTTTGGGATTGTCTTCTACCTTGGTGAGAACTTTTGGTATGTATGCCCATAGAGATAATCATATGATGGTTGTGATGGGGCATCATATAATTGATTTGATAATGATAAATGTAATTTTGTCTATTAATTTTTGTCTTAATCATGAGATGATGACATATATATAATAGATGTCTAAGGAATGATGCTACTTGATGACATATGTCTTTAGGTTGAGGTCATGAACAATGATATCATATGTAAGATAAGAGTACATACATTCTTGTTATGTCCCTAATCAAATATTACTGAGTAAGGAAAATAGACAGTAGTAATACATAGTATCAGAGTGTGTGTTAATGTATGATAGAGTCTCATTAGCCATGATATGTGATATCAAGTCAAGAACACATTTACATGTTAGAGAATAGTGTATCAGATACACCTACCTTGAGAGTGATACATGGATACCACGGAATGGTAGTCAGAATAAGCTCTCATAGTCATAGTGGTGATTGTGGTTCTTAGACCTAAAATCACTACACTCATCACATGTTGTTTGATGTGCTTTGACATCATCAAATGTGACCTTGAATAAGTGTTGCCATAAAGGTGATGCTCAAATGCATTATAACACATGCATATTAAGTATCAGAATGTAGATGGGATTTTTCCCTCCTACAGGAGACTAATATCCATGTCACTTAATAAGCGAGACTAAGATATGTATGGCCATAATCATGTGACTCAATCTATGATATGTGAACCGAAATGCATCTCAGACAGTCTACTCTAGCCCTACGAATATGGACTGAACATTGAGAGGATGACATGGAAACAATGAGATGATGGAGTTTCCATGCCTCAAGTTCAATTTGGATATCAAAGATAGAAGAATTATACAATCACGGTAACACTGATCATGGATTGCACGTTGAAGTTGTTCTTCAACTTTCCAATTTAATTGGGTAGCAATGATGTGTTTCTAGATACTACTCATTTCTTGTGATGTCACAAATAGGTTATGGACATTCATTGCCAACATAATTTAGACCTATAGGGTCACACTCATATGATACACTTGGAATAGGAGTTTATTCATGAATGATGTTTAACTTGATTACAAAAGTGTTTCATTATTCAATTTAAACAACTATGGTTGAAAATTGATTGACTGGATAGTGAACCGACCAGTTTAAGAGTTTAACTGATCGATTCAAGTGTCAGGTCAATTGGAAGAAACATTGGTTGAACAATGCTTGACCTAGGGCATGAACTGAGCAGTTCACTTAGTGAACTAACTGGTTCAAGGTCTGAGATGACAGGTTCATATAATGAACATGCTGGTTCAATGATCAATTTGTTTGGATCAAGGATTGATGTGGACATCATGTTTTGCATTTATTGAATATTGAATGCCAATGTAATTCAAGATAAGAAGGCATATGAACCTACTGATTCACCTGTGAACCGACTGGTTCATCATTCACAGCTTCTAGAAAATTCACAAAAATCCATCCCTTTGAATCCCACACAGACTAGTATCCCTGACCCTGACCTCCTATAAATAGAGGGGTGGTGTAGGGCATATGGAGTCACAATGATAAGATTTGACAATTGTTGTTCTCTCTGGTTTTGGTAACCAAAATAGCCCGAGCAAGTCCTACCCGTCAAGAGGAAGGATAGAAAGGGAAAGATAATTGGGAGAGCAAGTCGATGTTAGCACGCTGACTAGAAGGGACAACTCCTTCTTATTCAGTCATCTATAATGACATGAGTTCCCGGTGGTTTTCATGAAGTATTCTAGAGGTGAGGAGGCTTTGCCGCCCGCTAGGAAGATACATACAATCATTGTCCATGGTGATCAACCAGGAAGTCTCTATTGTTACCATCCAGGTGCAACTTGAAGAAAGTTACATATTGCTACAAGGGATTGTCACTGGACTTGCTCCAGGACCAGGTATAAACCTTGCAACCTTCATTCCTATTAAATAGTTGTTGACGAGATCTACTATCTATAGGGGAATCTAGAAGTTACTTTTTTTGTTTCCTCTACCGTATATGATGCCATATTTCCTAACAAGAACCATGCAAGAAGGGACTAGTAGATCTGGGTGCTAAAATTCCAATCATGTTGTACACTTTTTGTGAGATATTAGGATTCACCAAGCTATCGCCAATGACAGTGACCATTCAACTAGTTGATTCCTCCATGAAAAAGCCTATAGGGACATAGAGGATGTTCTATTGAAGGTTGGAAAAGATACTACATACCTTGCAATTTTATGATCATGAACATCAAGGAGGATCATAGATATCCTCTCATCTTTGCCCCCCCAATTTCTAGCCACAACCCAAGCTCTATTTAATGTAGACACAAACATCATTTTTCTAAGGTTAGGGACATAGACACTTGAGGTCAGGGTGTTTGACAGCTTCAAGGTGCCTAAAATTCACGAGGAAGTATTTTACTTGACTACATTGATATATTATCTTTGATTAGACAAGAAAGTGAAGAATCTGAAGACCCTCTACAAACATCCCTCACCATTCAAAATGGTTCATATTTTGATGACGTGCAAGTTGGTCAATTTCGGCTTCACTTAGACACCTCTAAAAATGAATCAAATGTTGAATTCAAAGAGATTAAAATGATACTCTGTGGTTGAAGAAGAAGAAGAACCCATGACACAAGAGACGAAGACCCTATCCAAAGGGTTGAAGTATGTGTTCCTTGATGAGAAAAAAGTTTGTCCCATGATTATCGATTCTAATGTCACTTAGAAGCAGGATGACATGTTGATGACTGAGCTAAAGAAAAGGAAGGTATCCTTGGGATACATGATGCTAATTTGATGGGTATCAACTTGGTTATTTGTATGCACAAGATCTCAATGGTGGATGATTATAAAACATCTAAAGACCCCCCGCCCCAATGTAAACTAAATCCCAATATGAAAATTGTGGGTTTTCTAGAAGTCATAAAATTGTTCAAAGTTGGGATCATCTAACCAATTTTGGATTCTCCTTGAATAAGGTTGTTCTAATGAAAGGTGGCACCACTATTGCAAAGAATGACAATAATGAGCTCATCCCCACCAACACAATCATGTGGTGGAAGATGTCCATTGACTATAGAAAGTTTTTGTATATATGTAAGACATGAGTAGACATGAGTCTATCTCATTCAACCCATACCCCTCAAGTGGGTCAACTTTGCCACACAGTTACATTGATGGCCTAGGAGAACATGGCCACAAGAAAACTCCCCTCTATACATCATATCATCTACAAATTTAATCAGAAATAAAAGTTTAGTCTTATGTATAGAACCCCTCTCCTATAACCTTCTTGAACCTCTTTCCATCTCCTGACAACAAGGATACATGGAAAAATCACTTCCCCCTCCTCTTCCTTGACCCAATTCTAGAATGTCTGGCACATCAAGCATTCTTTTGTTATTTAAGTGGTTACTCTATCTTCTATCTGATTCCAATTAACACTGACGACCAGGAGAAACCCACTTTGATCTGTCCTTTTGGCACTTATGCTTTTAGAAGGATGCCCTTTGGATTGTGCAATGCTCCACTACTTTTCAGTGTCACATGGATCCATTTTTGTAGGATTGACAAAAATAGTGATGGAGGTGTTTATGGACGAGTTTTCTTTGTATGGTGACTCCTTCGACTCTTGTTTGCATCACCTTCCTATTGTGTTAGCAAAGTTTGAAGAAACATGTCTGGTCCTAAATTGGGAGAAGTGTCACTTCATGGTGAAGGATGGCATTGTTCTCCATCACAAAGTGAGCAACATGGGGATAGAGGTAGACAAGGCAAAAATTAAAACCTTCTTGGGTCATCTATAGTGAAAGAAGTTTGTGCCTTCTTGGGTCATGCAGGTTTCTACCACAAATTTACCAAAGATTTCTTGAAGATTGCAAAGTTGATGACAAACCTTCTTTTAAAGGATGTTACCTTCTCTTTGATGTTGCAAGCATGGAAAGTTTCACAGATTTGAAGCCTTCTCTTGTTACCACACACATCATTTAAGCAGTGGATTGGTCTCAACCTTATAAGATCATGTGTGATGCTAGTGATTATGTAGTAGGATTAATTCTGGGATAAAAGATTGACAAGAGGCACCATGTGATATATTATGCCTCAAAGACATTAGACAAATCATAGAAAAATTATGCCACCATTGAGAAGGAGATACTAGACATTACGTAAGACTTTGATAAATTCATATTATATCTTATTGACTCAAAGGTGATAATCTATGCCAACCATGCAATAATTCGCTATATGATGATGAAGAAGGATTCTAAGCCTAGATTAATCTGGTGTGCCTTATTGTTGTAAGCATTTGATCTAGAAATTTGTGATGGAAGAAAGAACGTGGAGGTTGATCACCTTATGCACATTCATCTTCCTGATGGTGATAGAAAGCAAATTTATGATTATCTTCACAATGACCAACTAATGAAGATATTTTTTGACATTTCTTGGTTTGCAGACATTGTAAACTATCTAGTTGTTGGATTTCTACAGTCAGAGTACACATGTCACTCTAAGAGGAAGTTCATGTATGACATCAAGAACTACTACTAGGATGATTCGTATCTCTTTTGACTTGGAGTTGATGGTTTATATAAAATGTGTGTCCCGGAGGAAGAAGGGCACACTATTCTTGAGTAGTGTCACTTAGGTCCAATGAGTGGCCACATGACTGCAAAGAAAATTGCATTGAAAGTCTTGTGTGAATTCTACTAGCCTACAATCTACAAGGGTGCATATGAATACATTTTCTCTTGTGACCAATGCCAAAGATTCCTAAACATATTTAGAAGGGATATAATTCCCTTAACAATTTAGCAGGGGGTCAGAATTTTTGATGCTTGGGGTGGACTACATGGGATCTATTTCCCCCATCTTGCGACTACTCTTACATTTTAATTGCAGTAGATTATGCCTCTAAGTGGGTAGAAGCAATCCCCACCATCTTCAGTGACTCCAAGCATCAAGGAAATCATCTTTTCTAGTTTTAGGGTACCATGCACAATTATCTTTGTTGTCATATCTCATTTTTTGGAGAGGAAGTTTGAACATTTTCTGAAGATATATTGTAAGATGCCTAACCTTGCTTAAATGGTTTAACATGTTTAGTTATCATAATTTTCTATATAAACATTAATAAAACCATATTAGTTTCTTTTATATCATATGATAAGCTTAAGTTTCAAGTTTGGTCCAGTTTGGACACTATTTGTGCAAGTTATGCAATTTTGTGCACATTTTGGGCTTTTCTACAATTTACCCATAGATGAGGTTTTCTTTGCAACTTGTCACATTCTCTATATTTCTTATATGTTTTATTATCATTCTTTAGCTTTTTGGGCCATAGGGTGCCTAGTTATACCTTGGTTTGGTGGTGTTACCCTTCTAGGGTGATTTAGGGTGTACCCCCTTATGGATGAGCTACCTTCAGAGGCCATCAAATGATGGTCCTCCTATTTGAGTGACATATTTTGGTCATCATTAGGTTGTGGGAACTTATAGTGATCTCTAGATGTGGTAGGTCTATGGTTTTATCTCTTAGGTTCCCTTGGACCGGTGGTTCACTTAAAGGAGGTGATCAAACAATGGTTCACCACTTAGTGGCCTAGGGTTTCAAGAATCAATGGTCACCATGTGTTGTAAACCAATGGTGTAATATACTAGATCTCAGACCCTACCCTATAAGTTGACATTTTGGACATAGACAAACAAGGTTGAAGGTTATACCTAAATAGATGTTTAGTATAACCCCAATGAGCTAATACATGAATTTATCACCCTAATGTAGACTAATGTTTTCACATTAGTCTTAGGTTAATAATGCATACATAAAATAAGCCACATAACTCATTTTGGTTGTAATATGAAGATAAGGAACTTAATTGGATGAATAATTTAGATAATGGGTTGTTAATGGGCCATATGACATATCTCATAAAAAGAAGTCTCAAAATTGGAAAAAAACTTCAAATTTGTAATCTACATATCAAAATTAGCCTACATATCAAATTTCATCTAATTTGGACAACCTTGAAATATTAGGATAAGTTTAGGAGAGAGAAAATGAGTAAAAGGCATAAGTAATGAATAATGTGATTATATAACTTCAAAATATGAAAATAATGTCAAATTTGTATTCAACGCATCAAAGATAACTTGTGGATGAAGTTTCACCAAATTTGGATGTTGTTTGTGCAAGTTATGCAATTTTAGCTACATTTTGGACTTTTCTACAATTTACTCAATTGGGAGGTTTTCTTTGCAAATTGTCACATGCATTATAATCCTTATATATTCCCTTACCGTTCTCGAGTTTTTGAACCATGGGGCACCTAGTTGCACCTTGGTTTGAAGGTGTTTCTTTCCAAGGGCATTTTATGGATTACTCTCTTTATAAATGAGCTTATCTTTAGAAGCTATCAACCAATGGGGTTATTTCTTTTATTGGAGGTCAGTGGGATGGCCAATAAGTGTCCATAAACTAACATTTGATATTCAAGAAGCCTCTACGAGTTTTCCTCTTGCATGACCATGAAATCCCTAGGCTAAGGACAAAGCTCCATGGACACCTCATGCTTGACTTCTTCCTTATCCGTAAAGATTTGCATGTCCATAGGCACCCTTAGCATTGGACACATGAAAAGTAACTTGACACCTCGTGTTTGACTTCTTCCTTATCCATAAAGGCTTGCATGTCCATGGACACCCTTATACATGACACATGGAAAGTCTCATAAACATCTCATGCTTGACCTCTTTCTTTATATAGCCATATCTACCCCTTCCCAACTCCAATTTCGAAAACTCTTGCTCTCGTTTATTTCCTCTAGCTTATAGCATCATTCCTACTTTATTTTTCCACGAAGGTGCTGTCCCAAGGTAAAAGGAGGTGCCTACCTTGGTGAAGAAGGCTCCCAGGGTTCCAAATTTTCTCTATTTAGGGTTTCTAAAGCTCCTCCTTGGTTATTTTGACCAAAACTAGTAAGTTTTCTCCTTTCCTTCCCTATTTTCATGTTGTTAGTCTTCCTTCCACCTTCCTCCAGGCCGGAACCCTAGTTTTCCATGGTGAAACTCCACCTAGAGCCCTTAAACACCCTATTTCCATGTTCTTTTGTTAGGGTTTTTCACCTCTAAAGTGGATAAGGTGCCTCTTGCTCGAGATAGGAGCTTTGTTGGAGAAACCAACCTCTCTAAGCTTGGGAACCTAACTTATTGGACTTGTCCACCTTTCCTAGAGGTTCTTTGGAGGCCTAGGATTGACTTGGACTATTTAGACTCTGAAGTTGAGGTATGGTGTATCCCCTATTCTTCTATGTTGAGCAATTCACCTATGCTTATTCATTCCCTTGGTCATATGGACAATAGTATACACATTTCTCTTATCTTTTGATATCATGGTTCTTGTGAACTATCTTTTTTTTGGTAATCTTGGATATTCTCTCAACTCTTATCTTGTGCCTTGGTGCATGTTGGACTTTTGATGATATGTGCCCACTATGATGTGGATGTTTATTTGTGGACG
This sequence comes from Alisma plantago-aquatica, assembly GCA_963693085.1. Taxonomy (NCBI): domain Eukaryota; kingdom Viridiplantae; phylum Streptophyta; class Magnoliopsida; order Alismatales; family Alismataceae; genus Alisma; species Alisma plantago-aquatica. The sequence goes on along the minus strand of OY856414.1, from coordinate 11,899,752 downwards.
TGTGATGTCTTTTTCCCATTATGAGGTGGATGTATATTTTGGTCAGTTTTGCGGTGACTACTTTATGTAATCTGACTATACTTTCTACTTGTCTCCACATTTTACATGCTATGTGATTCATTAGCACTAGAGTAGTATAATTGCATTGGTTTTTGTTCATTGTGAATGATGGCAACATTGTGATATTTTTGGGATGGAGGATGTATGATTCCCCATACCCGGGCAAGATGTATGATTCTTGGCCCGTGTTATATACATTTGGGTGGTGGATGTATGATTCCCCATTCTCGGGCAAGATGTATGATTCTTGGCCCATGTTTCATCAGGTTCAAGATGTATGATTCTTGGCCACCTTTTTCTTTATATTGTTCTAGGGCTATGTTTATCTCACATGCATGCATGTTGATGATATGGGGTGTGTGCCTTAATTCTTTACATGTGCTTGTGTGGCACAATCTTTATATTTTATTAATGGCAAGTATTCTTTTGTTATCATATGATTTCAATTCCTTTTCTCTTGATACCCATTTGGGTGGTCCTTATCCTTTCTATGGGAAGCCTTTTATATTTGTTGTCCTTTATTCCATATATAGCTCAATTTTCCTATTTAGTATGCACATACCAGCCTTTGCTGATGTCATCAATTTTCTCTTCTTGTTGGGGTATCCTTCCAACCCTAGGCGAAGGACGTGGATGACAAGGCATGAAGTTTTGGACTAGCTTAAGGAATTAAAGCTTGAAGACAAAGTTGTTATGGTTTAGATTTCCCTCTACTTAGATCCTTATATTGTATCATACATGTAAACCCTTAGGGGATATTATGATGTACTTTTGTAATAACCTTGTGATAAATTGAATATAGCCAACATTTTTATTCCACTGCTATACTTTGGTTGTTTTGAATACCATTTATTGAAATTTGAAAATGTTACACCTATTCCAACATACCTTTGAGTGTGTTTGGAATGGATTTTTTAATTCTTCAAATTTTTTTATTAGGGAGTAAATCCCACTCCTTACAGCATGGTATCAGATCCCATGGTAGTCGGAATCTGACTGATTCAATTTTGCCTCCCTAGTTAGAATACTTGCCTTACCTTTACATGACATGTTTGCCTTGGAGTTGATCAATAGATGATGAAGGGTTGATTTAGGATCCTATAGTTTCACATTAGAATAATGATGAATAGATCCCTAAAATACTTACAAATAAAAGATGCATAAGTAACCATAGTAACTTGAGGTTGTTTATCTTGGCCTTTAGGCAACTACTAAGACATGAAGTTGAAAACAAAGGTGTCTATAAAGGATCAAGTTTTGGGGGTTGGAAAGATTTTCCTCCACACCACTAGCTTGGTTTAGGAGGACTCCGGAATCCATATGATACCGGCCTGGCCTGAGCTGATATGAATTGTTCAAAATAGCATGCTTTTAGGCAATAGTAGACTTAAACATCTATATGATTTATCTTTAGGGACCCTAATGTGTTGAACTAGTCTCCCAGGTGTAAAGACTTGTTTGAGGATGGACAAGAGCAAGTTAACCCATAGTTCATAGTTAGTCTTTATAAGTTATGTTTTTTTTGCATGACACTTATGTAGTTGGATGTAAAGAAGTGTAGTTGAACCTTTTGTACCTAAAGAATATTTTTGACTTAATAAGATGAATCCTTTAAGGGGTGGTGAATAAATTGTTTTCTTATATGTGGATGTTTTGATTTCGAGGATGAAATCCCTTTAAGGGGTGGTGTGTTGTAACATACTAGATCTCGAACCCTACCCCGGAAGTTGACATTTTGGACTTAGCCAATCATGGTTGAAGCTTAGACCTAAATAGATGTTGTGACAGGGTGAGTTTTTCTGTATATATTATTTATTTTCTCTCTCCAACAATTTTAATTATTCCTTTTATTCCCTCAATCATTTCTCACTCCATGTTGATTAAATACTCTATCAATTTCATATAATGACTGTTCTAGTATCATACAAACCATATTAAATGCAAATGACATTTAGACTTTTGACATAGTCAACAATCGAAATTTTAACTCCAATCTTGCACCATAGCTACATCATAGCATTATAAAGCTATGCCTGAAATCTCATTACAATTGGAAGTACCAATTAGGAGTTATTCACAATAGAAGATTATGTGTATTATGTCACCTAATATAGTCTAGGACCTAGGTTCTCGCATCATTTGATCAAAATGATGTGTCACGCCCTCATGTTTTGGATGGGCGTGACTTCTTTAGTTAGGGATGAGCTTGGACCGTCCTATTAAGGGGACGCATATCCGCTCAGGATCCGAGGGTGAAGACCTCGTCTTCTACCTCCACCTTCTTCGGTCCCGACCCCCCCAACTGTACAACAGACCTTCCAAAAGATCTAGCGCTTGAATCTCGTCACCTCAGCATGAGATATTTGGAGGATAGACTCCTCTCACCGAGACGAGTTCAACGACCCTCTACTCACCTCCCCTCATCCACGGATCAGGGAGAACCAACTTCCCCCCCTTCTCGTGCCTTCCACCGGCGGCGACACCCATTTTAGGGCTCCATTCCCTCGACCACCCCGTGTCTTTTAAGACCCCCAAAAGCTTCTCCGACCTCCCTTTAATCAGTCCGCACTACCAATTTCACCAGAACTCACATCCATCTTCCCAACCTTGAGAAAGCTCCGCCCCAATTTTCTCGACCTGTACCTCACTCCAGTTACCCTCTCCGTTCGATCCAACACAACTGAACCATCGTGGGACCTCGGCGAGGAGATCCCCACTACTCGTTGGAGCTGCGGAAGGCCAGGGAGTCGGGTCGACGAGCCGTGCAACCAAGCTCCAAGATCTTCACCGCCGGTGAGGTTGGAGCCTTCTAGGAATCGAGGGAGGATCGCGAACACCTCAGCAGACCTCTGCGGAGCTTTTGACTCCCTCAATCCAGCCCAAGGGAAGGTAAGGAGCCATACTCACTTTTCTGTTGTTTGTACCTGTGAGAAACCATTCTCGACCTGTTGTCCACCTCCGATCGAGTTGTTGAGCTCATCAAACTAGGGGGAACCTCACGAAGAGGATCCACCCATCCTCACGCTCCCAGGAACCCACCTAGCTGCTTCAACCCATCGCCATCCTTGCCTGCAGTCATCGTGCTCCACTGCCATGGCGTGAGAAGTAATCAAAAGGGTGATTTTCCCTTTTTTACCCATGCCCTGTCACGAAGCACAGGTGACCCTTAGGGGCAGTGGCATCCATGGCATTACGCCTTGACCCCGGTTTGACCGAGGTTGGCTCGTAGGTTAAGGAGATGATCCGCGGAGTCGGATCCCTCCCCTAATCCACGAAGCCGACAACCCCTTTTTTTCGTTTATTGCTTTAGGAAATTACCTAATTGGTCAGAACTTATGAAAACCCTAGAAATTGACTGGATTATCAAAAAATATCAAACCAATATACCATTTTCATAAGAAAAATCCAAGCTATCTAAATAAAATATAAACATGACCTGTATCTGAGCCCTTTTCAAAAAGTATGGCCTACCATCACTAATGACCTTTTAATGTATTTTGTGTAATAAAAGTCTCCCCCATGTTTAGATCTGACTTATAGGCATCTTAAACTTAGATTGGGGTCCCTGATCATCATGATATTCAAAACCCTAATCTATGAAGGAAATTAGATTCAATAGTTAAGAAAAACCTTAATTTCTAGTTTTTCTCACCTTATTATGAATACTATATACAATTTACGTAAAACCCTAATAACTTAAATGTCCTTGAATAACCTTGACGACTCTAACCTCAGAACCCAACTCTGAATCATATGTATCCTAAAGTGATATCCCAAATAACCTAAACCCTTATTATAATAATGCTTAATGTGATTGATGAGAACCCATGGTGACTTTAGGGTTTTGCTATATTTCAGGGTGATCTACTATCTTTCTCATAATCTAGGACTTGTGGAATTCAGATCTGAGAATTTAAGGTACGTGGATATAATTATATGACTACATTTTACTGGATGCTAAATATATGTACTTGCTTGCATGTAATTGAGCTACATTGATGGATGTGGATATATGAATAATTGATAATTTACCGCCTTGAATATAAAAGAACATAATTGAAGATAAGTGAAATGTAGTTACTAGTGGTGATCATTAAACTCCCTATTAGAGAGGGAAAGCTTTAATGTTGACTAGCACCTCCCTAGAGTACATGGTATACGGGGAGATCCCTAGAGTACAAGGTACATGGGGAAGGGCCCACCATTTATGTTTGTGCTAAGCCCACAATAGTAATGCATATTCATTATAAATGAGGCTAATAACTTGGGATTACCTGATTTTCCGCCTTTAAATATTGTTTTCATTCTCTTTATCCAATTTCAAGTATTTTATATACCTGCATAGTATAGCTTTTAATTCCACATACCAAATTTGTTGATGTTTTTGTTTCTCATATTTTCTAGGTACAAGGAACAATTGACAATATATGAAGCACTTCAAAGTACCTAAAGCCACTAAATAATGATCATGGAGGATATGAGATAGATCTCCACTTCTCACCTTATTCATTTCAGTTAGATAGTTTTTATTCTTCTAGATGATGTAATAGGATACTATAGATCCTATGTAATAATCATATTTTCTTTTTCATAGACTTATTCTCCTCCCTTCTCGAGTATTAATATGTATGACTTTATCTTTTATCAATGGATGAATTGTTGTGTGGCTATCTAATGATGATGTGAACATGATCTTGGCATATCTCTGATTTTAGCTGACTATCTTGATTTCTTATATTTTCCCTTTTGACATTTATAGATATGAGTGTACGCATATCTGTGTATGTCACTAAGGAACGTATATGGAAATTGGGGTCATCACAGTTGGTATCAGAGCCAATGTTCATACATCATAGTCACATGACTTTCATTCACCCTATTATGAGTCTAGGGTAGTCCTTGAGTTAGGGATGTGAAGGGTTGATGTGACTAGGATAGCATCTACCTAAGGTCTGGCTAAAGTCTCCGAGCCACTTTGCTTGGCAATCACGAGGCTACCTATAAGGCAGTGTGAGTCTACCTGGACGATATCCTAAACGTCCCCTACTTCTTGGGCATACCTTAAATTAGGATCCTTCTCATTTATAAAAATTCCCTCTCATCTTTTCTATAGGAATATTTTCCCCCTTATCTCAAATTAAAAAAAAATCCTTTTTTTTGTGATATAAGATTAGGAAAGAGTCTCTCTATTTAGAAAGTCTTAAGGACCGACTAATAAGGACTTTTAGGGTATCCTCCACAAATTATAACATTGAGAACATTAATAAATGATATATGAGAATAATGAAACATCATGTGATAATAATAATGATAATGACAAATATAATTGTTGAGTAATAAATCTAATATGTCCAAATTAATTTCAGGATGCCTCCTAAGACTCGCAACTCAAAGGCCTCAGAGGAATCGTCCTCTAAGAAAAGAAAAGAGCCTGAAACCTCTAAAGTGCCTGATACCAATGCTGCGGCCAAGGAAAGGTGGGAGGAACAGAAGAAAATCCTTCTAGATTTTATGGAAACCCTTGCCACAAAAGGAACCCCTGAACCTAGTTCCTCTTGGAAGAAAGAAGTGACGGCGATAGACTTTATTAAACTTAACATTGATTCCTTTTGGGGGGAAGATCAGCCTGAGGTCATGGACAAGGATGAGGCCTAGATTTTATCCATATAAAATGGTTTTCATACCCTAGACGTACCCAATGAGAAGAAGGTCAAGTTCACCACCCACATGCTTGAGGGAGGGGCAAAAATCTGGTGGGAGAACTATGGCGGAAATAGGGGAGAGGAAATAGATAACATGGGGTGGGAAGCCTTCCAAACCCTCTTCACTGATCGTTTTATTCCCATAGTCGAGAGGAAGAGGAAGGAGAAGATGTACATGGAGTTAAGGTAGGGTAGTCTTTCAGTAGATGATTACACTCGGAAGTTTAGGCTTCTGGAGCGTTATGAACCCATCAGGACTGAAAATTGCCTTACTGAACACTATGTTGACTGCCTCTCAACTCACCTAAAAACCCTAGTCATAGCCTCTCGTCCCAGAATCATAGATGAAGCCCTAGATATGGCCCTCAAGCAGGAGAGAGAGCAGGGCATGCAGAAACCTTCCAGCATGGGGTACTTAGGGTTAACCACAACTGAAGAGGACAAGTTTAGGAAGTTCAACCCAGGCCATAACAATAAGGGATCAGGGAAAGGAGGAGGTTCAGGAAAAGGAGGACAGAAGCACAACCGAAATCAACAGAAGATAGTCCACCCGAAGTGTAAGACTTGCAGATGACACCATGGTGGAGTATGCTGCCACACCAAGCCAGTCTGCTTTAACTGCAAGAAGGAGGGTCATTTTGTCGCCAAGTGCACCACTCCCTTCATCTTTGGCAATCCTTCCAGCAGGTGCTCCGCAGCCACAGGGACACCGCAATGGTAGGGTATTTGCAGTGAATGTAGAAGAGGCTAAGGCAAATCCAAACCAACTCTATGAAGGTAACCAAATTTCTTTATAATTCAATATCTTATTCAAGCCTGCAATGATTCATAACTTGATTATCATGTGTAGGCATTGTAATATTAAATGGCCATCCTGTTAAGGCCTTATTTGACTATGGATCTACAAATACATTTATTTCTTGAACCCTGGCATCTATTTTAAACCTTCATATAAGGGACTTGGGATATATTTAAGATGTGTCTACTCCTAGTGGCAAAATACTCACAACTCTACAGAAAACTGATGAACTTTCTCTGAAATACGAAAATCATGATATGCCCTTTGAATTCATTCTCTTAACTATGGAAGACTTTGATGTTATACTTGGTATGGACTGGCTACACACATACCATGCTCACATTGATTGTAGAAACAAGACGGTCGTTCTCTCTCAACCTCATTCTTATCCGGTGAAAATCCCTAGGGGAAGCGGATTCTGTAATAATATTATAATCTCCTCTCTTAAATCTAAAAAGCTCATTTCTAAACGATGTAAAGTCGTCCTCACATTAGTCTCAGAGACCAGTCCTAGTAGCGGGCCTGTAGAAAGTCTGGAGGTGGTACGTGACTTCCCTGATGTTTTTCTGGAGGAGCTTCCTGGGCTGCCTCCAAATAGAGACATTGAGTTCTCCATAGATCTTCTTCATGGAACCACTCCGATTTCTAGGGCACTGTATAGGAGGGCTCCTGCTGAGCTTATGGAGTTGAAGAAACAGCTGCAAGAACTTCTTGACAAAGGTTTCATTCGTCCTAGTGTTCCCCCCCTAGGGTGCTCCTGTTCTCTTTGTTAAAAAGAAAGATGGTTCTATGCGTATGTGTATTGATTACCGCATGTTGAACCAAGCTACTATTAAAAACAAGTATCCTCTCCCTCGTATTGATGACCTCTTTGATCAACTTCGTACTGCTAAAGTTTTCTCAAAGATTGATCTTCATTCTGGCTACCATCAACTTAAAATCAAGGATTCTAATATTTCTAAAACTGCCTTTCGAACTCGTAATGGGAATTATGAATTTCTAGTGATGCCATTCAGGTTGACCAATGCCTCGGGTGTGTTTATGAATCTGATGAACAAAGTCTTCCAACCCTATCTTGATGAGTTTGTGGTCGTCTTCATTGATGATATCTTGATCTATTCTGATTCTATGGAAAAACACTGGGAACACTTGCGAGCAGTTCTTAACATTCTCTGAACCCAGAAGTTCTATGGCAAGCTTTCTAAATGTGAATTCTAGATTGACAAAGTCATGTTTCTTGGGCATGTCATTTCTGGGGGTAGTATATCTATTGATCCCATCAAAGTCTCCACTGTACTTGATTGGCAACCTCCTTGTAATCCTTCTGAAATTCGGAGTTTCTTGGGTCTAGCCGGATACTATCGTCATTTTATTCCAAATTTCTCCAAAGTGGCACTTCCTCTGACTAATCTTACTCCGAAGGATGATCACTTCATCTGGTCAGCTGGTTGTGAGTCCAGTTTCCAGCAGTTAAAGAAGAAGTTGACGTCAGTTCCTGTTCTTGTGTTACACTCTGGCAATGAAGGGTTTGTAATTTTCACCGATGCTTGGAGGAATGGGTTAGGGTGTATCTTGCAACATAATGGTAAGGTAGTGGCCTTTGCGTCTAGACAGCTAAAACCCAATGAACTTAATTATCCCACCCATGATTTGGAATTAGCTACAATCATTCATGCCCTCAAAATCTGGAGGCACTACCTGTACGGGGCAACATTCGACATCTTCACCGATCACAAAAGCCTAAAGTACATCCTGACTTAGAAGGACTTGAATCTACGTCAACGCCGATGGATTGAATACCTGAAGGACTACGATTTCACTATTTCCTATCATCCGGGTAAGGCAAATGTAGTCGCTGATGCCCTTAGTAGAAAAGGGCAGTGTGTGCATCTCTTTCTGTTCCTGAATGGAAGAACATGGAGGATCTAGTGGGCTGGAAACTGCAGTTTCCGTCTGATCGTGTGCATGTTAATAATATCTCCATCACATCCAATTTGCATTTCGAACTTCTCGAGGCACAAAAGGATAGTTCTGATCTTACAGAGCTCTCTTCTCTCTTATCGAAGCCGCAAACACATCTGTCTGTGGGTCTTGATGGTGGTCTTCGATACAGGAACCGTATGTGGGTGCCTGAGCAGTCAGCTGTAAAGACAACAATTCTTAGTGAGGCACATGGGTCAAAGTACACAGTTCCTCCCGACACGACGAAGATGTACAAAGACCTACAATGTCAGTTCTGGTGGAGGGGCATGAAGCGTGATATTGTCGATTTTGTGTTCAGGTGTCTGACATGCCAAAGGATCAAGGCCGAACATCAGAGACCAGGCGGTCTACTATAACCCCTTGAGATTCCGGAATGGAAATGGTAACACATCACCATGGATTTCATGGTGGGGTTACCCAGGACCAGGAAGGGATACGATGTTGCATGGGTCATAGTGGATCATCTCACCAAGTCAGCTCATTTTCTTCCTGTGAAGACTACTGCGAAGGTTTCTGAGTTGGCTGACCTCTACATATGAGAGATTGTACATTTGCATGGAGTCCCATCATCTATTGTCTCGGACCGGGACCCGAAGTTCACATCAAAGCTATGGAAGCAGGTTCAAGAGGAATTGGGCACCAAGTTGAACTTCAGTACAACCTACCCTCCGCAAATAGACGGGCAGTCAGAGCGTACTGTATAGATTCTGGAGGATCTTTTACGAGCTTATGTGCTTGATTGGGAAGGCTCGTGGGACTACTACTTGCCTTTAGCTGAGTTTGCCTATAATAATAGCTATCAGGAAAGCATTGGGATGCCTCCCTATGAAGCTCTTTATGGCCGACCATGCAGATCACCATTACACTGGGATGACGTCAGAGAACATACCATGATGAAATCTGAGGAGATGCAGTTGTATACTGATAAGGTTGCTCTAATCAGGCAGAGGATGAAGTAGGCACATGATAGGCAGAAGTCCTATGCAGATGCTCACCGACAGGAACGTCAGTTCAAGGAAGGTGACCATGTTTTTCTGAAGATCCGACCAATTCGAGCTATGGCCAAGAACAAAGGAAAGCTCAGTCCTCGTTATGTTGGACCCTTTGAGATTCTGGAAAGGGTTGGTGAATGTGCCTATCGTCTTGCTTTGCCACCTCAGTATAGTGCCATGCATAATGTCTTTCATGTATCTAATCTGAAGCCCTATGTCAAGGACCCCAGTCACATTTTAAATCATGAGCCTCTCGAATTGAAGGATGATCGATCATATGCTGAGTCCCCAGTCAGAATTCTCGACTTCAAGTCAAAGGAGCTTCGCAATAATCGTCATATTGAAATGGTGAAAGTTCTTTGGAGTCACCATGATCAAGCTGATGCCACATGGGAGCTCAAGTCAGAGGTCGAGCAGAAATATCCACATCTTTTTTAGGCTGCTTGAATTTTGGGGACAAAATTCTTAAAAGGAGGGGAGAATGTGACAGAGTGAGTTTTTCTATATATATTATTTATTTTCTCTCTAATACAATTTTAATTATTCCTGTTATGCCCTCAATCGTTTCTCACTCCATGTTAATTAAATACTCTATCAATTTCATATAATGACTGTTCTAGTATCATACAAACCATATTAAATGCAAATGACATTTAGACTTTTGACATAGTCAACAATCAAAATTTTAACTCCAATCTTGCACCATAGCTACATCATAGCATTATAAAGCTATGCCTAAAATCTCATTACAATTGGAAGTACCAATTAGGAGTTATTCACAATAGAAGATTATGTGTATTATGTCACCTAATATAGTCTAGGACCTAGGTTCTCGCATCATTTGATCAAAATGATGTGTCACGCCCTCATGTTTTGGCTGGGCGTGACTTCTTTAGTTAAGGACGAGCTTGGACTGTCCGATTAAGGGGATGCATATCCGCTCAGGATCCGAGGGTGAAGACCTCATCTTCTACCTTCGCCTTCTTTGGTCCCGACCCCCCCTAACTGTACAACAGACCTTCCAAAAGATCTAGCACCTGAATCTCGTCACCTCAACACGAGATATTTGGAGGATAGACTCCTCTCATCGAGACGAGTTCAACGACCCTCTACTCACCTCCCCTCATCCACAGATCTGAGAGAACCAACTTCCCCCCCTTCTCGCGCCTTCCACCGACGGCGACACCCATTTTAGGGCTCCATTCCCTCGACCACCCCGTGTCTTTATAAGACCCCCAAAAGCTTCTCCTACCTCCCTTTAATCGTTCCGCACTGCCAATTTCACCAGAATTCGCCTCCATCTTCCCAACCTTGAGCAAGCTCCGCCCCAATTTTCTCGACCTACACCTCACTCCAGATACCCTCTCCGTTCGATCCAATGCAACTGAACCATCGTGGGACCTCGGCGAGGAGATCCCCACTACTCGTTGGAGCTGCGAAAGGCCAGGGAGTTGGGTCGGCGAGTCGTGCAACCAAGCTATAAGAGCTTCACCGCCGGCGAGGTTGGAGCCTTCTAGGAATCGAGGGAGGATCGCGAACACCTCAGCAGACCTCAGCGGAGCTTTTGACTCCCTCAATCCAGCCCAAGGGAAGGTAAGGAGCCAGACTCACTTTTCCGTTATTTGTACCTGTGAGAAACCATTCTCGACCTGTTGTCCACCTCCGATCGAGTTTTTGAGCTCATAAAACTCAGGGGAACCTCGTGAAGAGGATCCACCCATCCTCACGCTCCCAGGAACCCACCTAGATGCTTCGACCCATTGCCATCCTTGCCTGTAGTCATCGTGCTCGACTGCCATGGTGCGAGCAACAATCAAAAGGGTGATTTTCCCCTTTTTACCCATGCCCTGTCATGAAGCACAGGTGACCCTCAGGGGCAGTGGCGTCCTTTGCATCGTGCCTTGACCCCGGTTTGACCGAGGCTGGCTCACGTGTTAAGGAGAGGATCCGCGGAGTCAGATCCCTCCCCTAATCCGCAAAGCCGACCACCCCTTTTTTTCATTTATTGCTTTAGGAAATTACCTGATTGGTCGGAACTTATGAAAACCCTAGAAATTGATTGGATTATCAGAAAATATCGAACCAATATACCATTTTCATCATAAAAATCCAAGATATCTAAATAAAATATAAACAAGACATGTATCTGAGCCCTTTTCAAAAAGTATGGCCTACCATCACTAATGACCTTTTAATGTATTTTGTGTAATAAAAGTCACCCCCATGTTTAGATCTGACTTATAGGAATCTTAAACTTAGATTGGGGTCCCTAATCATCATAATATTCAAAACCCTAATCTATGAAGGAAATCAGATTCAATAGTTAAGAAAAACCCTAATTTCTAGTTTTTCTCACCTTATTATGAATACTATATACAATTTATGTAAAACCCTAATAACTTAAATGTCCTTGAATAACCTTGATGACTCTAACCTCAGAACCCAACTCTGAATCATATGTATCCTAAAGTGATATCCCAAATAACCTAAACCCTAATTATAATAATCCTTAATGTGATTGATGAGAACCCATGGTGACTTTAGGGTTTTGCTATATTTCAGGGTGATCTACTATCTTTCTCATAATCTAGGACTTGTGGAATCCAGATCTGAGAATTTAAGGTACGTGGATATAATTAGATGACTAGATTTTGCTGGATGCTAAATATATGTACTTGCTTGCATGTAATTGAGCTACATTGATGGATGTGGATTTATGAATAATTGATAATTTGCCTCCTTGAATATAAAAGAACATAATTGAAGATTAAGTGAAATGTAGTTACTAGTGGTGCTCATTAAACTCCCTATTAGAGAGGGAAAGCTTTAATGTTGACTAGAACCTCCCTAGAGTACATGGTATACGGGGAGATCCCTAGAGTACAAGGTACACGGGGAAGGGCCCACCATTTATGTTTGTGCTAAGTCCACCATAGTAATGCATATTCATTCTAAATGAGGCTAATAACTTGGGATTACCTGATTTTCTGCCTTTAAATAACGTTTTCATTCTCTTTCTCTAATTTCAAATATTTTATATACCAACATAGTATAGCTTTTAATTCCACGTACCAACTTTGTTGATGTTTTTGTTTCTCGTATTTTCTAGGTACAAGGAACAATTGACAATATATAAAGCACTTCAAAGTACCTGAAGCCACTAAATAATGATCATGGAGGATATGAGATAGATCTCCACTTCTCACCTTATTCATTTCAGTTAGATAGTTTTATTCTTCTAGATGATGTAATAGGATACTATAGATCCTATGTAATAATCGTATTTTCTTTTTCATAGACTTATTCTCCTCCCTTCTCGAGTATTAATATGTATGACTTTATCTTTTATCAATGGATGAATTGTTGTGTGGATATCTAATGATGATGTGAACATGATCTTGGCATATCTCTGATTTTAGTTGACTATCTTGATTTCTTATATTTTCCCTTTTGACATTTATAGATATGAGTGCACGCATATCTATGTATGTCACTAAGGAACGTATATGGAAATTGGTGTCGTCACAGTTGGTATCAGAGCCAATGTTCACACATCATAGTCACATGACTTTCATTCACCCTATTATGAGTCTAGGGTAGTCCTTGAGTTAGGGATGTGAAGGGTTGAGGTGACTAGGATAGCATCTTCCTAAGGTATGGCTAAAGTCTCTGAGCCACTTTGCTTGGCAATCACGAGGCTACCTATAAGGCAGTGTGAGTCTACCTGGACGATATCCTAAACGTCCCATACTTCTTGGGCATACCTTAAATTAGGATCCTTCTCATCTATAGAAATTCCCTCTCATCTTTTCTATAGGAATATTTTCTCCCTTATCTCAAATTTAAAAAAAAATCCTTTTTATTTTTGTGATATAAGATTAGGAAAGAGTCTCTCTATTTAGAAAGTCTCAAGGACCGACTAATAAGGACTTTTAGGGTATCCTCCACAAATTGTAACATTGAGAACATTAATAAATGATATAGGAGAATAATGAAACATCATGTGATAATAATAATGATAATGACAAATATAATTGTTGAGTAATAAATCTAATATGTCCAAATTAATTTCAGGATGCCTCCTAAGACTCGCAACTCAAAGGCCTCAGAGGAATCGTCCTCTAAGAAAAGAAAAGAGCCTGAAACCTCTGAAGTACCTGATCCTGATGCTGCGGCCAAGGAAAGGTGGGAGGAACAGAAGAAAATCCTTCTAGATTTTATGGAAACCCTCGTCACAAAAGGAACCCCTGAACCTAGTTCCTATAGGAAGAAAGAAGTGACGGTGAAAGACTTTATTAAGCTTAACCTTGATTCCTTTTTGGGGGAAGATCAGCCTGAGGTCATGGACAAGGCTGAGGCCTAGATTTTATCCTTAGAAAATGGTTTTCATACCCTAGAAGTACCCAATGAGAAGAAGGTCAAGTTTACCAGCCACATGCTTAAGGGAGGGGCAAAAATCTGGTGGGAGAACTATGTCAGAAATAGAGGAGAGGAAATAGATAACATGGGGTGGGAAGCCTTCAAAACCCTCTTCACTGATCATTTTATGCCCATAGCCGAGAGGAAGAGGAAGGAGAAGATGTACATGGAGTTAAGGAAGGGTAGTCTTTCAGTAGCTGATTACACTCAGAAGTTTAGGGTTCTGGAGCGTTATGAACCCATCAGGACTGAAGACCGCCTTATTGAACACTTTGTTGACTACCTCTCCGCCCACCTAAAAACCCTAGTCATAGCCTCTCATCCCAGAAGCATAGATGAAGCCCTAGATATGGCCCTCAAGTAGGAGAGAGAGCAGGGCATGCAGAAACCTTCCAGCATGGGGTACTTAGGGTTAACCACAACTGAAGAGGATAACTTTAGGAAGTTCAACCCAGGCCATAACAACAAGGGATCAGGGAAAGGAGGAGGTTCAGGAAAAGGAGGACATAAGCACAATCGAAATCAATAGAAGATAGTCCACCCGAAGTGCAAGACTTGCGGACGACACCATGGTGGAGTATGCCGCCACACCAAGCCAGTCTGCTATAACTGCAAGAAGGAGGGTCATTTCGTCGCCAAGTGCCCCACTCCCTTCATCTTTGGCAATCCTGCAGCAGGTGCTCTGCAGCCTCAAGGACACCACAATGGTAGGGTATTTGCAGTGAATGCAGAAGAGGCTAAGGCAAATCCAAACCAGCTCTGTGAAGGTAACCAAATTTCTTTATAATTCAATATCTTGTTCAAGCCTGCAATTATTCATAACTTGATTATCATGTGTAGGCATTGTAATATTAAATGGCCATCCTGTTAATGTGACGTACAAACTCATAAAACATGAGATAAACTAAGTAGAAGCGGTTTATTAACTGGCAGCAGAATTAAGAAAATCACTGGAAATTAAAACTTTTTAAAGAAAAGATCTTTAAAGCATAAACTCCTTTATCATAAATAAGATAAACAGTTTACATCATTGTGAAATCACCTCTCGAGTGATTATATACGTCTAGATACAAAATCTCGAGGCTTAAAGCCAAAAATCTCAGACCTACTGACTCCTAGGACCTGAGAGTACATAGACGACATAAGACAAACTAACTACAGGATTTGACAGTCAGTATCTCCACCTGAGATTCACTGCTGCCCTTGGTGTTACTGCTGTTGATACTACTCACCCTCAGATTGGTTTCTCCGTCCTCGACGTCCACCTAAAAAGTTGAAACCTACGGGAGTGAGACAATTTAAATAATTGTCCCAGCGAGAGTTATAACTCTCCGCCAGAAGCTTTGTTATAGCATTTAAGGAATAACATAAGCAAAATAACTTAAATCATTCAACAGCAGGTTTGATAATGAGTAAAGCAACATTTACTTAAGCATTCATTTCAATAAAGAATATGTATACTAGATACTTGAGCAGACTATTAATGTAAACAATGTAATCATCAATCATTGTTTCTCATAGTTCAACCTAAGCAAGTATGCTACACGATTGATTATGTTTTACAAACATTATTTTGCACTGCGGAGATGAGGTATACCGCTCATACTCCAACCGATCACTACTAAGTCACATCGGTATCATACATAGGTCATCAAAAGAGCCGGATTCTTATGACCTCATCTTCCTCAGTCAGTGTGAGGATCAACATGCTGGACATTTCGTGTCTCTGCTAAGATAGCTTACCAGGGTATTCTGGCACTTTGCTATTAGAGTCACAATGGCATTATGTACTCTCTTCGCCATCGAAAGATCTCTTGTTTATCTCTCATCGATGCGGTATTCAAAGATTCCCTCGGGAGATTTGTGATACATCACCCTGGCATAAACATATAGTGAAGGGTTGATAGATTAAGGTACATCTACATCAATTCCTACACTAGGATGTAAGGATATTCACATCCATATTCCCCCACATACTCAAAAGTATGTGATCCAGGAGTTCCCTTAGGAAAACCTGTTTCACCATCATTTAGCTTCTGACAATGATGGATCTATGATCAGGGCTCTACATGATATGATTATACTTGATTAATTAGATACATTTCAACATTCTTTTAGAATCAAGCATGTTTCCAAGTATTTTAACTATTTAAACACTACTATATAAGAAGAATACTAAATGTATCAATTCTAACTCACATCAGTTATCAAAGGAATATCAATTCTTAATCATTTCATCATAAGTCATCTAATCAACATGACCTTGATATTACTCATGGCTCTTATAGCCTATCAGTCTCATATGATGCCATTTAAACTAGGCAACATAGTATATCACTATTCATTAAGCTAACAACATTCTTTCAATGAATATGATATCATAACCTTTACCTGGATGTGATTACTTCTTGCTAACCACCTGCATGATTAGTATAATGGAGGATATGCATATATAACAATATCAGCATCATACCAAAATTTATCAATTCTTTATAGTACACAACGGCCGTGCTCCCTTGCACGGTCATGCAAGAGAAAGTTACGACGGCCGTGCTCCTTAGCACGGGCGTGCTAAGAATCAGCATATCACAATTTATTTCTAGGGTTTGGATTTAATCATTTCAACCTAAGGTTATTGAACCTCTTAGCTCACAAGGCATAAAGATTCCTCATATTACAACTTCTAATTAGGGTTTCATACCCAGAGGCATAACCCTGAATTACTCCATTTATCAGATCACCCTAAATTAGGGTTTACTATTCACATTACATGTTATTACCCTAGAATTAGGGTTTACTATTCACTTCATAGTGAATTGAGCTTATAGCATCATCATGTATGAAAATTATCATCATTGATGCCCTCAAATTAGTTTAACATTCATTAAACATCATAATTAGGGTTTCTATGATCTCACCTTTATGGATCATACCCTAATCATGTACATTCTTACATATTGAAGGTATGTTACTTGATTCACATTCATATTAGGAGCCTTCTCTCTCCTCTCATTACTAGATGATGTTTACATCACTCTAGGTTAGATTGAGTCAAGTCAACTTTAATTAACATAAGTCAAGTCATCACCATTGTGGACATTAGGGTTTGCTTGATTAAGGGTTGTTATCTACTTGAACCCTTCAAGGGTACTTTGGTAATGTTCACCATTAACCATAACATGGGTCAAGCTACTAATTACTTAGTCCCTTAATATCTTTAGGTATCATTAGGGTTTAGGTTAAACAACCATTGAACCATCTAAGCCTTCAAAGCATTAAGCAATCTTAACCCTGAAAGTCCCCAAACGATTTCACACTTTAACCTCCAAACGGTCTTAAGACCGTTTGGAAGAGTTTACCGTTTGGTTATAGTTGACTTCAAGACCGCATGACACTCAAGACCGTTTGCCCTTAAATGGTCTTGAAACCGTTTCAACATGTTGACCGTTTGAACATAGTTGACTTAGAAACCGTTTGAAGTTAAACGACCTTGAAACCGATTGAGTCTAAACGACCTTGAGATCGATTGAGCCCAAACGGTCTTGAGACCGTTTGGTCCAAACATCTCAAAACCGAATGGACCTAAAAAGTGCATCAACACTTGCAATCGATTAAGGTTTTCAAGTTTGAACCCTCCAATTGAACTCATATATGTTAATCACTTATCAATTGAGCCAATTAGGGTTAACCTTAACCAATTGGACACTTAATTGACCCTCAATTGATAGCCAATTAGGGTTGGAATCAATTGAATTAGGGTTTATAGTCGATCAACCATCAATGTCCATCAACATGAGTCTAAATGAAGTTGAACCCATCAATTGACATCCAATTGGGACATGACTTGGCTCAAACGGTCTTGGGATCATTTGGACATCCTCCAAACGGTCTTGATACCATTTTCCCAAAGTCTCATCAAAATCTAAATCAATTTGACAAGGGTTGAACCCTAATTAAGTTTCAAATCAGCATTTTCAATTAATTCAACAACCTATTGTGATTGGACCTTCAATTGATTAAATTGACTTAACCCTACCAACAAATGGTCTAGGGGTGTCACCAAACGGTCTTGAGACCGTTTGGGTGATTCCCAAACGGTTTTGAAACTGTATGGGTCACTCAACCCAAAGTTCAACAAGATTGGTCCTTGTAATCAGCAATTAATCCAATTAAGTTTACCTAATTGATTAGCCTTCAACTCATGATTCCTTGGGAGTTAACCTATAAAATTTGGTGAAATATTAACCAACATAATTAAGAACAGGAATCACAAATGGTCAACCCTTGGTCAACTCAAGCAAACGGTCTTGGAGACCATTTGCTCCAACCGACCTTGTGAAACCGTTTGACCTTCAAACGGTTTTGAAACCGTTTGCTCCAAACGGTTTTGCAAACCGTTTGGCCAAGGGGTGCAAGACCGTTTGCTAAAGTGGATAAGAACCAACATTGGGATTAACTCCCATCATCTCCTACCTTGAGATTAAGGCCTGTTCTTCATGGATTGCTTGCAAGATTGCAAAGGAAGATGGGAAAGAAGAAGAACTAGCTACTATTTACAAGAACAATGATATGCATAATCAAAGCAAGAGGTTTAGAGTTATAAAACCCACCTTAAGGTCGTTCCTAGATATCCAAGCTTCCAAGCTTCCAAGCCTTTAATGGAATCTTGAGCTCCACAGGTCGGCCAGGGGTGTTTCTCCAAGGAAAGGTTGGGAAAAGTCGGCTAGAAAGAGAAAGCTAAGTAAGAAAACCATAAAACCAACCTTGTAACCCAACTTCTTCCATGAATTCGAGCAAGATGATGGTATCTTCTTACCTTAGAACAAGTTGGTCGATCACCTCTGCTCCAGAGCTCAGCCTTCAGTTGGTTTATCAAGGGGATAAGTGAAGGAAGAAGGGAAACGTTTCCTTTGGTTTGCAAAGGAAAAGAGTATATATACTTTGGGTGAAACTTCAACATAAGGATATCTAGTTTATTGGTTTCACATCTAGGTCCCTCTATCCTTTAGGCACGTCCCTCCTCCTTATTTCTAAGGCAAAACTCTTTCTAAAACCAAGGGATAAAGGCAAAGAAGGTCAACTTATTACTAAGGTGCACATATATCAGGGTCTCCTTACTTACAACTTGATGATTTAGTTACAAGGATTATCATTCTTATTTGATTATTCAAATGAAGCGCCCCCTTCATCATTATTACTCTAAATGATGCCAAGAGTTATAAAAGATATTTTAGAAAGTGTATTTTACAAGTTGCAACCCACATTTTGGGTAAATTGCACTTTACACCAAAACTAGGGTTTAGAACACAAGGATTGCTCCACAAGCTGCATCTTGGTGCCCAAGCTTGGAGAACCCATCGTAATTCATCATATTTATTCTTATGATGTCTCAACATCAAAGGAACATATTAACATGTGCAATTTACAAGTTAACCCTTCTAATTGGGTAATTTGCACATAGGTCCCTGTATTACAAAACAATATGACAACATTGTTTAAAAAGGACAGAAATGGAAACATATGTTCCTCAAGAGCTTTAATTACATGCCAAAAGATAATAATCAGTATCTAATTACATAATTAAGCAAAACACTTAGGGTTAACTCATAACCCCGGTCAGGGATGTTACAAATTATCCACCCCTTACAAGGATTTCGTCCCCGAAATCAACAAACAAATAAACTAAACATATTAAGAGAAAAGAGAAGGGTATTTCCTCCTCATCTCTTCCTCTAGTTCCCATGTGGCTTCTTCAACACCACGATGATTCCAGAGGACTTTCACAAGACTAATATTTTTCTTTTTCAGCTTTCTAATTCTGTTATCAAGGATTGACACTGGTCCTTCCTCATAAGTTATATCATCATTTAATTCTATCTCCATAGGTTGTAGAACTGACTCGGTATCAGGGTGACATTTCCTCAGCTTAGAAATGTGAAACACATGGTGTAACCTCTGTAGCTCTAATGGCAACTCTAGCTTATAGGCTACTTTTCCAATCCGTTCAATGATTGGATAAGGCCCCATAAATCTAGGAGCTAACTCCCCTTTTCTTCCAAATCTCAGAACTCCCTTCCATGGTGAGACCTTGAGATACACTCTGTCTCCAACCTGGAATTCTAAGGGTCTACGACGTCTATCAACATATGATTTCTGCCTATCTTGTGCAGTCTTAATTTGTTGTTGTATTACTTTAATCTTCTTTGTGGTCTGTTGCACAAGATCAGGACCTAACAGTTGATATTCACCGGTTTCATACCAACATAAGGGTGATCTACAACGTCTACCATACAAAGCTTCATAAGGTGCCATGTCAATGCTATGTTGATAGCTATTGTTGTAGGAAAACTCTATCAAGCTTAGGTGTAGATCCCAACTCCCTGTAAACTGGAGAACACATGCTCTCAACAAGTTTTCCAAGGTCTGTATAGTCCTTTCCAACTGTCCATCAGTCTGTGGATGAAAGGCTGTACTAAACCTTAATTGGGTGCCTAAATCTTTGTGCAGTCGTTCCCAAAAATGACTTGTAAACTGGGGACCTCTGTCTGAAACTATAGTGACAGGAACTCCGTGCAGTTGCACTATCTCTTCAACATATAACTATGCTAACTTCTCAGCAGAATAGGTTGTTTTGACAGGTAAGAAATGAGCTGTCTTTGCAACCTATCAACTATTACCCAAATGGAATCATGCCCTTTGCTTGTCCTGGGTAGGCCAACAACAAAGTCCATGGTTACATGATCCCACTTCCATTGTGGTATGGGTAAAGGTTGTATTGTTCCTGTAGGCTTCTGGTGTTCAGCTTTAACCTGCTGACACACAGAACACCTCAGAACAAACTCAGCAACATCCTTCTTCATCCCAGGGCACCAATACATATCTTTCAAGTTTCGATACATCTTGTTGCTTCCTGGATGCATGACATACATCGAAGAATGAGCTTCTTCCAGGACTAACTTTCTCAAGTTATCCACATCTGGTACTATCATCCTCCCATGATAACAAGCTACTTGATCATCTGAGTCATGGAAACCATCTCGCTTCTCATCACCATACTCTGCTCTAATCTGTTGAACTACAGCATCAACATGCTGTGCCTGCTTAATCTACTCTCTTAGGGTAGATTTTATATGCATCTCAGCCAACAACCCGGCTAACAATGACACCTTCAACTGTACATTGTCTTGCCTTAAGGAGATAAGCATATCTCTCCTAGAGCATACTAAAGAGTTTAGTTGTGCTCTATCTAAGGTTGGTGTTGCTGATTTCCTACTCAGAGCATCTGCAACCACATTGGCCTTCCCTAGATGGTAATCAATTGTACAATTATTGATTACAACATATTACTTAATGATAAACAAACTGCAAGAAGGAGGGTATGCCGCCACACCAAGCCAGTCTGCTATAGAAGAGGAGCATCCTGGTGATGAAGGGGGCGCTTCATTTGAATAATCAAATAAGAATGATAATCCTTGTAACTAAATCATCAAGTTGTAAGTAAGGAGACCCTGATATATGTACACCTTAGTAATAAGTTGACCTTCTTTGCCTTTAGCCCTTGGTTTTAGAAAGAGTTTTGCCTTAGAAATAAGGAGGAGGGACGTGCCTAAAGGATAGAGGGACATAGATGTGAAACCAAGAAACTAGATACCATCCAGGGAAGGCCATCCAGGGAAGGCTGAGATGCACTGGAACACTGCCAAAAACTCATGTCGGCACATGTATATCATCTACAAAACACATCCCATGCCCATACCTAAGAGTATAGGGATGACACTAAGACTCTAGCACTAAAACTACTAGTGTCCAACCTTTAGCATCTACTCATCACCAGGATGCTCCTCTTCTGTTGCACGATCTAGACCACGTCACTGACGACCACCTAAAAAGATGGGTGACCCACGAGGTGAGACTCGTGTCCCAACGAGAGATATAACTCTCTACAACAATTATTGATTACAACATATTACTTAATGATAAACAAACTGCAAGAAGGAGGGTATTCCGCCACACCAAGCCAGTCTGCTATAGAAGGAGGGACGTGCCTAAAGGACTTGCGGACGACACCATGGTGGAGTATGCCGCCACACCAAGCCAGTCTGCTATAACTGCAAGAAGGAGGGTCATTTCGTTGCCAAGTGCCCCACTCCCTTCATCTTTGGCAATCCTGCAGCAGGTGCTCTGCAGCCTCAAGGACACCACAATGGTAGGGTATTTGTAGTGAATGCAGAAGAGGCTAAGGCAAATCCAAACCAGCTCTGTGAAGGTAACCAAATTTCTTTATAATTCAATATCTTGTTCAAGCCTGCAATTATTCATAACTTTTCTTTAAAAAATTTAATTTCTAGTGATTTTATTAATTCCACTTCCAGTTAATAAACCACTTCCGCTTAGTTTATCTCATGTTTTATGATTTCGGACATCACATTAACAGGATGGCCATTTAATATTACAATGCCTACACATGATAATCAAGTTATGAATAATTGTAGGCTTGAACAAGATATTGAATTATAAAGAAATTTGGTTACCTTCACAGAGCTGGTTTGGATTTGCCTTAGCCTCTTCTGCATTCACTGCAAATACCCGACCATTATGGTGTCCTTGAGGCTGCAGAACACCTGCTGCAGGATTGCCAAAGATTAAGGGAGTGGGGCACTTGGCGACGAAATGACCCTCCTTCTTGCAGTTATAGCAGACTGGCTTGGTGTGGCGGCATACTCCACCATGGTGTCGTCCGCAAGTCCTTTAGGCACGTCCCTCCTTCTATAGCAGACTGGCTTGGTGTGGCGGCATACCCTCCTTCTTGCAGTTTGTTTATCATTAAGTAATATGTTGTAATCAATAATTATTGTAGAGAGTTATATCTCTCGTTGGGACACGAGTCTCACCTCGTGGGTCACCCATCTTTTTAGGTGGTCGTCAGTGACGTGGTCTAGATCGTGCAACAGAAGAGGAGCATCCTGGTGATGAGTAGATGCTAAAGGTTGGACACTAGTAGTTTTAGTGCTAGAGTCTTAGTGTCATCCCTATACTCTTAGGTATGGGCATGGGATGTGTTTTGTAGATGATATACATGTGCCGACATGAGTTTTTGGCAGTGTTCCAGTGCATCTCAGCCTTCCCTGGATGGCCTTCCCTGGATGGTATATAGTTTCTTGGTTTCACATCTATGTCCCTCTATCCTTTAGGCACGTCCCTCCTCCTTATTTCTAAGGCAAAACTCTTTCTAAAACCAAGGGCTAAAGGCAAAGAAGGTCAACTTATTACTAAGGTGCACATATATCAGGGTCTCCTTACTTACAACTTGATGATTTAGTTACAAGGATTATCATTCTTATTTGATTATTCAAATGAAGCGCCCCCTTCATTCTTACTCTAAATGATGACAAGAGTTATAAAAGATATTTTAGAAAGTGTATTTTACAAGTTGCAACCCACATTTTGGGTAAATTGCACTTTACACCAAAACTAGGGTTTAGAACACAAGGATTGCTCCACAAGCTGCATCTTGGTGCCCAAGCTTGGAGAATCCATCGTACTTCATCATATTTATTCTTATGATGTCTCAACCTCAAAGGAACATCTTAACATGTGCAATTTACAAGTTAACCCTTCTAATTGGGTAATTTGCACATAGGTCCCTGTATTACAAAACAATATGACAACATTGTTTAAAAAGGACAGAAATGGAAACATATGTTCCTCAAGAGCTTTAATTACATGCCAAAATATAATCATCAATATCTAATTACATAATTAAGTAAAACACTTAGGGTTAACTCATAACCCAGGTTAGGGATGTTACAGTTAAGGCCTTATTTGACTCTGGATCTACAAATACATTTATTTCTCGAACTCTGACATCTATTTTAAACCTTCATATAAGGGACTTGGGATATATTCTGGATGTGTCTACTCCTAGTGGCAAAATACTCACAACTCTATAGAAAACTGATGAACTTTCTCTTAAATACGAAAATCATGATATGCCCTTTGAATTCATTCTTTTAACTATGGAAGACTTTGATGTTATACTTGGTATGGACTGGCTATACATATACCATGCTCACATTGATTGTAGAAACAAGACGGTCGTTCTCTCTCAACCTCATTCTTATCCGGTGAAAATCCCTAGGGGAAGCAGATTCTGTAATAATATTATAATATCCTCTCTTAAAGCTAAAAATCTCATTTCTAAAGGATGTAAAGTCTTCCTCGCATTAGTCTCAGAGACCTGTCCTAGTAGCGGGCCTATAGAAAGTCTGGAGGTGGTACGTGACTTCCCTGATGTTTTTTCGGA
Source organism: Alisma plantago-aquatica (assembly GCA_963693085.1). Classification (NCBI taxonomy): domain Eukaryota; kingdom Viridiplantae; phylum Streptophyta; class Magnoliopsida; order Alismatales; family Alismataceae; genus Alisma; species Alisma plantago-aquatica. Next base: position 11,875,494 of record OY856414.1, on the reverse strand, counting down.
GGAGCTTCCTGGGCTGCCTCCAAATAGAGACATTGAGTTCTCCATAGATCTTCTTCCTGGAACCACTCCGATTTCTAGGGAACCGTATAGGAGGGCTCCTGCTGAGCTTATGGAGTTGAAGAAACAGCTGTAAGAACTTCTTGACAAAGGTTTCATTCGTCCTAGTGTTTCCCCCTGGGGTGCTCCTGTTCTCTTTGTTAAAAAGAAAGATGGTTCTATGCGTATGTGTATTGATTACCGCATGTTGAACCAAGCTACTATTAAAAACAAGTATCCTCTCCCTCGTATTGATGACCTCTTTGATAAACTTCGTACTGCTAAAGTTTTCTCAAAGATTGATCTTCGTTCTGGCTACCATCGACTTAAAATCAAGGATTTTGATATTTCTAAAACTGCCTTTCGAACTCTTTATGGGCATTATGAATTTCTAGTGATGCCATTCGGGTTGACCAACGCCCCGGGTGTGTTTATGAATCTGATGAACAAAGTCTTCCAACCCTATCTTGATGAGTTTGTGATCATCTTCATTGATGATATCTTGATCTATTCTGATTCTATGGAAAAACACCAGGAACACTTGCGAGCAGTTCTTGACATTCTCCGAACCCAGAAGTTCTATGGCAAGTTTTCTAAATGTGAATTCTGGATTGACAAATTCATGTTTCTTGGGCATGTCATTTCTGAGGGTAGTATATCTGTTGATCCCGCCAAAGTCTCCGCTGTACTTGATTGGCAACCTCCTTGTAATCCTTCTGAAATTCGGAGTTTCTTGGGTCTAGCCGGATACTATCATCATTTTATTCCAAATTTCTCCAAAGTGGCACTTCCTCTGACTAATCTTACTCGGAAGGATGAGCACTTCATCTGGTCAGCTGCTTGTGAGTCCAGTTTCCAACAGTTAAAGCAGAAGTTGACGTCAGCTCCTGTTCTTGTTTTACCCTCTGGAAATGAAGGGTTTGTGATTTTCACCGATGCTTCGAGGAATGGGTTAGGGTGTGTCTTGCAACAGAATGGTAAGGTAGTGGCCTTTGCATCTAGATAGCTAAAACCCAATGAACTTAATTATCCACCCTTGATTTGGAATTAGCTGCAATCATTCATGCCCTCAAAATATGGAGGCACTACCTGTACGGGGCAACATTCGACATCTTCACCGATCACAAAAGCCTAAAGTACATCCTGACTCAGAAGGACTTGAATCTGCGTCAACGCCGATGGATTGAATACCTGAAGGACTATGATTTCACTATTTCCTATCATCTGGGTAAGGCAAATGTAGTCGCTGATGCCCTTAGTAGAAAAAGGGCAGTGTGTGCATCTCTTTCTATTCTTGAATGGAAGACATGGAGGATGTAGTGGGCTGAAACCGTAGTTTTTGTCTGATCGTGTGCATGTTAATAATATCTCCATCACATCCAATTTGCATTTCAAAATTCTCGAGGCACAGAAGGCTAGTCCTGATCTTACAGAGCTCTCTTCTCTCCTGTCAAAGCCGCAAACACATCTGTATGTGGGTCTTGATGGTGGTCTTGGATACAAGAACCATATGGGGGTGCCTGAGCAGTCAGTTGTAAAGACAACAATTCTTAGCGAGGCACATGGGTCAAAGTACACAGTTCATCCCGACATGATGAAGATGTACAAAGACCTACAACGTCAGTTCTGGTGGAGGGGCATGAAGTGTGATATTGCCGATTTCGTGTCCAGGTGTCTGACATGACAAAGGATCAAGGCCGAACATCAGAGACCAGGCGGTCTACAACAACACCTTGAGATTCCGGAATGGAATTGGGAACACATTACCATGGATTTCGTGGTGGGGTTACCCAGGACCACGAAGGGATACGACGCTGCATGGGTCATAGTGGATCGTCTCACCAAGTCAGCTCATTTTCTTCCTGTGAAGACTACTGTGAAGGTTTCTGAGTTGGCTGACCTCTACATACGAGAGATTGTACATCTGCATGGAGTCCCAGCGTCTATTGTCTCAGACTGGGACCCAAACTTCACATCAAAGTTGTGGAAGCAGGTTCAAGAGGAATTGGGCACCAAGTTGAACTTCAGTACAGCCTACCATCTGCAAACAGACGGGCAGTCAGAGTGTACCGTACAGATCTGGAGGATCTTTTACGAGCTTGTGTGCTTGATTGGGAAGGCTCGTGGGACTACTACTTTCCTTTAGCTGAGTTTTCCTATAATAATAGATATCAGACAAGCATTGGGATGCCTCCCTATGAAGCTCTTTATGGCTGACCACGTAGATCACCATTACACTGGGACAACGTCAGAGAACATACCCTGATGAAATCTAAGAAGATGCAATTGTATACTGATAAGGTTGCTCTAATCCGGCAGAGAATGAATCGGGCACAGGACAGGCAGAAGTCCTATGCAGATGCTCACCGACAGGAATGTCAGTTCAAGGAAGGTGACCATGTTTTTCTGAAGATCTGACCAATTTGAGGTTTGGCCAAGAACAAAGGAAAGCTCAGTCCTCGTTATGTTGGACCCTTTGAGATTCTGGAAAGGGTTGGTGAATGTGCCTATCATCTTGCTTTGCCACCTCAGTATAGTGTCATGCATAATGTCGTTCATGATCTAATCTGAAGCCCTATGTCAAGGACCCCAGTCACATTTTAAATCATGAGCCTCTCGAATTGAAGGATGATCTATCATATGCTGAGTCCCCAGTCAGAATTCTCGACTTCAAGTCAAAGGAGCTTTGCAATAATTGTCATATTGAAATGGTGAAAGTTCTCTGGAGTCACCATGATCAAACTGATGCCACATGGGAGCTCAAGTCAGAGGTCGAGCAGAAATATCCACATCTTTTTCAGGCTGCTTGAATTTTGGGGACAAAATTCTTAAAAGGAGGGGAGAATGTGACAAAGTGAGTTTTTCTGTATATATTATTTATTTTCTCTCTCCTAAAATTTTAATTATTCCTTTTATGCCCTCAATCGTTTCTCACTCCATGTTGATTAAATACTCTATCAATTTCATATAATGACTGTTCTAGTATCATACAAACCATATTAAATGCAAATGACATTTAGACTTTTGACATAGTCAACAATCAAAATTTTAACTCCAATCTTGCACCATAGCTACATCATAGCATTATAAAGCTATGCCTAAAATCTCATTACAATTGGAAGTACCAATTAGGAGTTATTCACAATAGAAGATTATGTGTATTATGTCACCTAATATAGTCTAAGACCTAGGTTCTCGCATCATTTGATCAAAATGATGTGTCACGCCCTCATGTTTTGGCTGTGCGTGACTTCTTTAGTTAAGGACGAGCTTGGACCGTCCGATTAAGGGGACGCATATCCGCTCAGGATCCGAGGGTGAAGACCTCATCTTCTACCTCCGCCCTCTTCGGTCCCAACCCCCCCAACTGTACAACAGACCTTCCAAAAGATCTAGCGCCTGAATCTCGTCACCTCAGCACGAGATATTTGGAGGATAGACTCCTCTCACCGAGACGAGTTCAATGACCCTCTACTCACCTCCCCTCATCCACAAATCAGGGAGAACCAACTTCCCCCCCTTCTCGCGCCTTCCACCGATGGCGGCACCCATTTTAGGGCTCCATTCCCTCGACCACCCCGTGTCTTTATAAGACCCCCAAAAGCTTCTCCGACCTCCCTTTAATCGTTCTGCACTGCCAATTTCACCAGAACTCACCTCCATCTTCCCAACCTTGAGCAAGCTCCGCCCCAATTTTCTCGACCTGCACCTCACTCCAGTTACCCTCTCCGTTCAATCCAACACAACTGAACCATCATGGGACCTCGGCGAGGAGATCCCCACTACTCATTGGAGCTGCGGAAGGCCAGGGAGTCGGGTCGACGAGCCGTGCAACCAAGCTCCAAGAGCTTCACCGCCGGCGAGGTTGGAGCCTTCTAGGAACCGAGGGAGGATCGCGAATACCTCAGCAGACCTCCGCGGAGCTTTTGACTCCCTCAATCTAGCCCGAGGGAAGGTAAGGAGCCAGACTCACTTTTCCGTTATTTGTACCTGTGAGAAACCATTCTCGACCTGTTGTCCACCTCCGATCGAGCTGTTGAGCTCATCAAACTCAAGGGAACCTCGCGAAGAGGATCCACCCATCCTCACACTCCCATGAACCCACCTAGCTGCTTCGACCCATCGCCATCCTTTCCTGCAGTCATCGTGCTCCGCTGCCATGGCGCACAACAATCAAAAGGGTGATTTTCTCCTTTTTACCCATGCCCTGTCACGAAGCACATGTGACCGTCAGGGGTTGTGGCATCCTTTGCATCGCGCCTTGACCCCGGTTTGACTGAGGCTGGCTCGCGGGTTAAGGAGAGGATCCGCGGAGTCGGATCCCTCCCCTAATCCGCGAAGCCGACCACCCGTTTTCTTTTTTATTTATTTTTCATTTATTGCTTTAGGAAATTACCTGATTGGTCAGAACTTATGAAAACCCTAGAAATTGATTGGATTATCAGAAAATATCAACCCAATATACCATTTTCATTAGAAAAATCCAAGCTATCTAAATAAAATATAAACATGACCTGTATCTGAGCCCTTTTCAAAAAGTATGGCCTACCATCACTAATGACCTTTTAATGTATTTTGTGTAATAAAAGTCACCCCCATGTTTAGATCTGACTTATAGGCATCTTAAACTTAGATTGGGGTCCTTGATCATTATGATATTTGAAACCCTAATCTATGAAGGAAATCAGATTCAATAGTTAAGAAAAACCCTAATTTCTAGTTTTCTCACCTTATTATGAATACTATATACAATTTATGTAAAATCCTAATAACTTAAATGTCCTTGAATAACCTTGACGACTCTAACCTCAAAACCCAACTCTGAATCATATGTATCCTAAAGTGATATCCCAAATAACCTAAACCCTAATTATAATAATCCTTAATGTGATTGATGAGAACCCATGGTGACTATAGGGTTTTGCTATATTTCAGGGTGATCTACTATCTTTCTCATAATCTAGGACTTGTGGAATCCAGATCTGAGAATTTAAGGTACGTGGATATAATTATATGACTAGATTTTGCTGGATGCTAAATATATGTACTTGCTTGCATGTAATTGAGCTACATTGATGGACGTGGATATATGAATAATTGATAATTTACCGCCTTGAATATAAAAGAACATAATTGAAGATAAGTGAAATGTAGTTACTAGTGGTGCTCATTAAACTCCCTATTAGAGAGAGAAAGCTTTAATGTTGACTAGCACCTCCCTAGAGTACATGGTATACATGGAGATCCCTTGAGTACAAGGTACATGGGGAAGGGCCCACCATTTATGTTTGTGCTAAGTCCACCATAGTAATGCATATTCATTCTAAATGAGGCTAATAACTTGGGATTACCTGATTTTCTGACTTTAAATAATGTTTTCATTCTCTTTCTCCAATTTTGAGTATTTTATATACCAACATAGTATAGATTTTAATTCCACGTACCAACTTTGTTGATGTTTTTGTTTCTCATATTTTCTAGGTACAAGAAACAATTGACAATATATGAAGCACATCAAAGTACCTGAAGCCACTAAATAATGATCATGGAGGATATGAGATAGTTCTCCACTTCTCACCTTATTCATTTCAGTTAGATAGTTTTTATTCTTCTAGATGATGTAATAGGATACTATAGATCCTATGTAATAATCGTATTTTCTTTTTCATAGACTTATTCTCCTCCCTTCTCGAGTATTAATATGTATGACTTTATCTTTTATCAATGGATGAATTGTTGTGTGGCTATCTAATGATGATGTGAACATGATCTTGGCATATCTCTGATTTTAGTTGACTATCTTGATTTCTTATATTTTCCCTTTTGACATTTATAGATATGAGTGCACACATATCTGTGTATGTCACTAAGGAACGTATATGGAAATTGGGGTCATCACAGATGTTTAGTATAACCCCATTGAGATAATACATGAATTTTTCACCCTAATGTAGCCTAATGTTTGCAGATTAGTCATAGGTTAATAATGCATACATAAAATATGCCACATAACTCATTTTGGTGGTAATATGAAGATAAGGAACTTAATTGGATGAATAATTTAGATAATGGGTTGTTAATGGGCCATATGACATATCTCATAAAAATAAGTCTCAAAATTGGAAACAAACTTCAAATTCGTAATCTACATATCAAAATTAGCCTACATGTCAAATTTCATCTAATTTAGACAACCTTGAAATATTAGGATAAATTTAGGAGAGAGAAAATGAGTAAAAGGCATAAGTAATGAATAATGTGATTATATAACTTCAAAATATGAAAATAATGTAAAATTTGTATTCAACGCATCAAAGATAACTTGTTGATGAAGTTTCACCAAATTTGGATGTTGTTTGTGCAAGTTATGCAATTTTAGGTACATTTTGGACTTTTCTACAATTTACCCAATTGGGAGGTTTTCCTTAAAAATTGTCACATGCATTATAATTCTTATATATTCCCTTAGAATTCTAAATTTTTTGAACCATGGGGCACCTAGTTACACCTTGGTTTGAAGGTGTTTCTTTCCAAGGGCATTTTAGGGATTACTCTCTTTATAAATGAGCTTATCTTTAGAAGCTATCAACCAATGGGGTTATTTCTTTGATTGGAGGTCGGTTGGGATGGCCTATAAGTTTCCATAAACTAACATTTGATATTCAATAAGCCTCTATGAGTTGTCCTCTTGCATGGGCATGAAATCCCTAGGCTAAGGACACATGGAAAGCTCCATGGACACCTCATTCTTGACTTCTTCCTTATCCATAAAAGTTTGCATCTCCATAGGCACCCTTAGCATTGGACACATGGAAAGTAACTTGACACCTCTTTATTGACTTATTCCTTATCCATAAAGTCTTGCATGTCCATGGACACCCTTATATATGACACATGGAAAGTCTCATCGATCCCTCATACTTGACCTCTTTCTTTATATAGCCATATCTACCCCTTCCCAACTCCCAATTTGAAAACTCTTGTTCTCCTTTATTTCCTCTAGCTTAGAGCATCATTCTCACTCTTTTTTTCCACGAAGGTACTGTCCTAAGGTAAAAGGAGGTGCCTACCTTGGTGAAGAAGGCTCTTAGGGTTCCAAATTTTCTCTATTTAGGATTTCTAAAGCTCCTCCTTGGTTATTTTGACCAAAACTAGTAAGCTTTCTCCTTTCCTTCCCTATTTTCATGTTTTTGGTTTTCCTTCCACCTTCCTCCAGGTTATAACCCTAGTCTTCCACGGTGAAACCCCACCTAGAGCCCTTAAACACCCCATCTCCATGTTCTTTTGTTAGGGTTTTTCACCTCTAAAGTGGAGAAGATGCTTCTTGCTCGAGATAGGAGCTTTGTTTGAGAAACCAACCTCTCTAATCTTGGGCACCTTACTTTTTGGACCTGCCCACCTTCCCTAGAGATTTTATGGAGGCCTAGGCTTGACTTGGACTGTTTATACTCTGAAGATGAGGTATGATGTATCCCCTATTCTTATATGTTGAGCAATTCACCTATGCTTATTCATTCTCTTGGTTCTATGGACAATAGCCTATACACATTTCTCTTATCTTTTGATATCATGGTTCTTGTGAACTATCTTGTTTGTGGTAATCTTGGATATTCTCTTGACTCTTACCTTGTGCCTTGGTGCATGTTGGACTTTTGATGATATGTGCCCACTATGATGTGGATGTTTATTTGTGGACATGTGATGTCTTTTTCCCACTTATGAGGTGGATGTATATTTCGGTCACTTTTGTGGTGACTACTTTATGTAATCTGATTATACTTTCTACTTGCCTCTTCATTTTACATGCTATGTGATTTAGTAGCACTAGAGTAGTATGATTGCATTGGTTTTTGTTCATTGTGAATGATGACAACATTGTGATATTTTTGGGATGGAGGATGTATGATTCCCCATACCTAGGAAAGATGTATGATTCTTGGCCCATGTTTTATACATTTGGGTGGTGTATGTATGATTCCCCTTGCCCAGGCAAGATGTATGATTTTTGGCCGCCTTTGTCTTTATATTATTCTAGGGCTATGTTTATCTCACATGCATGCAGGTTGATGATATGGGGTGTGTGCCCTAATTCTTTACATGTGCTTGTGTGGCACAATCTTCATGTTTTATTAATGTCAAGTATTCTTTTTTTATCATATGATTTCAATTCCTTTTCTCTTGATACCCATTTGGGTGGTCCTTATCCTTTCTATAGGGAAGCCTTTTATATTTTTTGTTCTTTATTCCATATATAGCTCAATTTTCCTATATAGTATGCACACACCAACCTTTGCTAATGTCATCTATTTTCTCTTCTTGCTGGGGTATGCTTCCAACCCTAGGTGATGGACTTGGATGATAAGTCATGAAGTTTTGGACTAGCTTAAGGAGTTAAAGCTTGAAGAGAAAGTTGTTATGGTTTCGATTTCCCTCTACTTAGATCCTTATGTTGTATCATACATGTAAACCCTTACGGGATATTATGATGTACTTTTGAAATAACCTTGTGATAATAAATTGAGTATGGCCAACATTTTTATTCCGTTGCTATACTTTGGTTGTTTTGAATACCATTTATTGAAATTTAAAAATGTTACACCTATTCCAGCATACCTTTGAGTGTTTTTGGAATGGATGTTTTATTTTTCAATTTTTTTAGTAGGGAGTAAATCCCACTCCTTATAGCATGATATCAGAGCCCATGGTAGTCGGAATCTAACTATTTCAATTTTGTCTCCCTAGTTAGAATACTTTCCTTACCTTTACATGACATGTTTGCCCTGGAGTTGATCAATAGATGATGAAGGGTTGATTTGGGATCCTATAGTTTCACATTAGAATAATTATGAATAGATTCCTAAAATACTTATAACTAAAAGATGCATAAGTAACCATAGTAACTCGAGGTTGTTTTGCTTGGCCTTTAGGCAACTACGAAGACATGAAGTTGAAAGCAAAGGTGTCTAGAAAGGATCAGGTTTCAGGGTCTGGCAAGATTTTCCTCCGCACCACTAGCTTGGTTTATGAGGACTCTCGAATCCATATGATATCGGCCTGGCCTGAGCTGATGAATTGTTTAAAATAGCATGCTTTTAGGCAATAGTAGCCTTAGACATCTATCTTTAGGGACCCTAATATGTTGAACTAGTCTCACAAGTGTAAAGACTTGTTTGAGGATGGACAGGAGCAAGTTAACCCATAATTCATAGTTAGTCTTTACAAGTTATGTTTTTTTTGCATGATGCTTACGCAGTTGGATGTAAGGAAGTGTAGTTGAACCTTTTGTACCTAAAGAATAGTTTTGACTTAATAAGATGAATCCTTTAAGGGGTGGTGAATAAGTTGTTTTCTTATATGTGGGTGTTTGGATTTTGAGGACAAAATCCCTTTAAGGGGTGGTGTGCTGTAACATACTAGATCTCAGACCCTACCTTGAAAGTTGACATTTTGGACTTAGCCAAACAAGGTTGAAGGTTAGACCTAAATAGATTTTTCGTATAACCCCAATGAGCTAATACATGAATTTATCACCCTAATATAGCCTAATGTTTTCACATAAGTCTTAGGTTAATAATGCATACATAAAATATGCCACATAACTCATCTTGGTGGTAATATGAAGATAAGAAACTTAATTGGATGAATAATATAGATAATGGGCTGTTAATGGGACATATGACATATCACATAAAAAGAAGTCTCAAAATTGGAAACAAACTTCAAATTCGTTATCTACATATCAAAATTAGCCTACATGTCAAATTTCATCTAATTTGGACAACCTTGAAATATTAGGATAAGTTTAGGAGAGAGATAATGAGTAAAAGGAATAAGTAATGAATAATTTGATTATATACCTTCATAATATGGAAATAATGTCAAATTTGTATTCAACGCATCAAAGATAACTTGTGGATGAAGTTTCACCAAATTTGGATGTTGTTTGTGCAAGTTATGCAATTTTAGGTACATTCTGAACTTTTCTACAATTTACCCAGTTGGGAGGTTTTCTTTGAAAATTGTCACATTCATTACAATACTTATATATTAACTTATCATTATCGAGTTTTTGAACCATGGGGCACCAATTTGCACCTTGTTTTGAAGGTGTTTCTTTCCAAGAGCATTTTAGGGATTACTCTCTTTATAAATGAACTTATCTTTAGAAGCTATCAACCAATGGGGTTATTTCTTTGATTGGAGGTCGGTTGGGATGGCCTATAAGTGTCCATAAACCAACATTTGATATTCAAGAAGCCTCTATGAGTTGTCCTTTTGCATGGCCATGAAATCCCTAGGCTAAGGACACATGGAAAGCTCCATGGACACCTCATGCTTGACTTCTTCCTTATCCATAAAGGTTTGCATGTCCATTGGCACCCTTAGCATTGGATACATGGAAAGTAACTTGACACCTTGTGCTTGACTTCTTACTTATCCATAAAGGCTTGCATGTCCATAGACACCCTTATACATGACACATGGAAAGTCTCATAGACACCTCATACTTGACCTCTTTCTTTATATAACCATATCTACCCCTTCCCAACTCCCAATTCAAAAACTCTTGCTCTCCTTTATTTCCTCTATCTTAGAGCATCATTCCTACTCTATTTTTCCACAAAGGTTCTGTCCCAAAGTAAAAGGAAGTGCCTACCTTGGTGAAGAAGGCTCCTAGGGTTCCAAATGTTCTCTATTTCAGGTTTCTAAAGCTCCTCCTTGATTATTTCGACCAAAACTAGTAATTTTTCTCCTTTCCTTCCCTATCTTTATGTTGTTAGTCTTCCTTCCACCTTCCTCCATGTCGAAACTCTGGTCTTCCATGGTGAAACCCCACCTGGAGCCCTTAAACACCCCATCTCCATGTTCTTTTGTTAGGGATTTTCACCTCTATAGTGGAGAAGGTGCTTCTTGCTAGAGATAGAAGATTTGTTGAAGAAACCAACCCCTAAATGCTTGGGAACCTTACTTATAGGACCTGTCCACCATCCCTAGAGGTTCTTTGGAGGACTAGTCTTGGATTGGACTGTTTAGACTCTGAAGTTGAGGTATGATGTATCCCCTATTCTTCTATGTTGAGCAATTCACCTATGCTTATTCATTCTCTTGGTCCTATGGACAATAGCCTATACACATTGCTCTTATCTTTTGATATCATGGTTCTTGTGAACTATCATGTTTGTGGTAATCTTGGATATTCTCTTGACTCTTATCTTGTGCCTCGGTGCATGTTGGACTTTTGATGATATGTTCCCACTATGATGTGGATGTTTATTTGTGGACATGTGATGTCTTTTTCCCACTTATGAGATGGATGTATATTTCGGTCACTTTTGCGGTGACTACTTTATGTAATCTACTATACTTTCTACTTTCCTCTAAATTTTACATGCTATGTGATTGAGTAGCACTAGAGTAGTATAATTGCATTGGTTTTTGTTCATTGTGAATGATGGCAACATTGTGATATTTTTGGGATGGAGGATGTATGATTCCCCATACCTGGGAAAGATGTATGATTCTTGGCCCATGTTATATACATTTGGGTGGTGGATGTATGATTCCCCATGCCTAGGCAAGATGTAAGATTCTTGGCCCATGTTTCATCAGGTTCAAGATGTATGATTCTTGGCCGCCTTTGTCTTTATATTGTTCTAGGGCTATGTTTATGTCACATGCATACAGGTTGATGATATGGGGTGTGTGCCCTAATTCTTTACATGTGCTTGTGTGGCACAATCTTTATTTTTAATTAATGGCAAGTATTCTTTTGTTATCATATGATTTTAATTCCTTTTCTCTTGATACCCATTTGGTTGGTCCTTATCCTTTCTATGGGAAGCCTTTTATTTTATTTTTTCCTTTATTCTATATATCGCTCAATTTTTCTATTTAGTATGCACATACCAGCCTTTGCTGATGTCATCTATTTTCTCTTCTTGCTGAGGTATGCTTCCAACCCTAGGTGAAGGACTTGGATGATAAGGAATGAAGTTTTGGACTAGCTTAAGGAGTTAAAGCTTGGAGACAAAGTTGTTATGGTTTAGATTTCCCTCTACTTAGATCCTTATGTTGCATCATACATGTAAACCCTTATGGGATATTATGATGTACATTTGTAATAACCTTGTGATAGTCAACATTTTTATTCTATTGCTATACTTTGGTTGTTTTGAATACCATTTATTGAAATTTGAAAATGTTACACCTATTCCAGCATACCTTTGAGTGTGTTTGGAATGTAAATTTTATTCTTCAAAATTTTTTACTAGGGAGTAAATCCCATTCCTTACAGATGACCAACCTGGGAGGTCATCATCCAGTGGCCTAACAGACTTCAACAACCGGTGGATCTTCTGCTTTCATTCTCGTGAAAGCTATAGGCCATGGATACATAGAAAACCTACTAGGACACCTCAAGCTTCTCTTATCCCTTATCCATAAGCTTTATATACCTCTCCTTTAGCACCCAAACGAAACCTTTGGATACTTATTACTTCCCTTTTGTCTAGATCTTCTTCTTCCCCTATTTTGTGGAGAAAAGGGTGCCCAAGGTAGAAGAAGGTATCCGACCTTCTTGTTTGAGCAATTAGAGCTTGGGATCTACTCTTCTTTAGGGTTTGTGGAGCTTCTTTTGGTTGTTCTTGACCTAAGTAAGTAAGTTCCTCCTCTCTCCTTCATTTCTCTTTCTATTCTATCTCCTTCCTCCTTCTTCTAGAACGGAACCATGGTTTTTCACGGTGGAACTTGCTCTAAAGCTTAAAGAACCTATCTTTCTTGCTTCCTTGACCTAGGGTTTGCTTACCTTATGGAGGAAGAGCTAGATTGGCTACGTTCAGAGCTAAATCTAGGTTTTCCTACCCCCTTTTGTCGAGATACCTTGTTGTTTGGAGCTTGTTCTTATCCCTAGAGGCGATTTATATAACCTTTCTCACATTTATTCCTAGTACTACCTTGTATGATCAAGTACTTGCTTAAAAACAAATCTATAACATTAAAGAAGCAATCTTTGCCTAGGGTTTAAGATTAAGTGTTGTTCTTTAAGTAGTTTATAGACATAAACAAATTTGAAAACTTGTGCACAACCTTTCTAAGGTAGAGGAAGGCTTATATCTTTCTTACATGTCAAATTATGGTGCTTAGTACCTCTCAAACGATGGGTTACATAGGGTTTGTGGGTTGTTTTCCACCTTAGTGCTTAACCTGATTAATTTGTTGTTTTGTTGTTTTGCTTAACTCTTGTGCAACAACTGATGGTGGTCTTGTTACTTCTATTTAGATGCTTTCTCTTGAACACAAACGATGGATATGTAGATGGTTAAGGTTCCATGATCTGATGGCCTCAACCGATGGTGATCATGGACAACACAACCGATGGTAGGACTAAATGTTATGTGATGTTTTTTATAAGCTCTAATCTCATGGTTTTCTTAGTTATATGATTCAAGGGTTAGACTTCTGCTTCAACTGATGGTTTTGAATGAAGAACTTGATCCAAGGGTTAGGATTTGATGCCTCAACATCTGATGATTTTGGGTGAAACCCATAGTGTGATGTTTGGGCTTTGGTGTTGTGATTTCGATGGTTGAATGCTCTTAATATTGTAGTCTTACCTTTGCCCTCATGTGAAAATAATTGATAATCACCATTATGTGTTGATATGCAACCTTAATAAAGTATAAATTGTTACTCCTAACCCTAATGTAACTAAGTGTTGGTGAATATGATCAACCTTCTTGAGTAATTACTATGATAATGGAATAGTCTCTTATTGTGGTTGAAACCCTAATATGGTGTTATCTGAACATCATAGTTCTTTGCTATGTTAAAACTTATGTGTAACAGGTGTGCTCATGACATGTTCAAACTTTTTCTAAGACGTAGAAAGATAATGATGATCTTACAAGGAATGAAGTGATGGTCTTAATGACCTTTGGACATGGTTGAGCCTTATTGGAGGTGTAATACTCTTCATAACATGATAAGGGTTGGAACCCTGGATTAATGTGATGTGTAATTGTATCTTGTGTGATATGGTGACAATTGTGATCTCATGAATAGCAATCAAGATTAATAATTATACCTCATGTGTTCTATATATTCTAAAGTTGTTATAATTAATTGCTTGCTAGAAATGAATTAGGGTGTGTATGTCCACTTGATTTGATGCAACCTTAATTTACCTAATTGGTATAAATAATCAAGTGAAACCCTAATGATGTATTTCCTTGTGCCGTAGAACAATCTTCAACGTCATAAATTGTTGAATGGTGAAATGAGTATTCCTACAGGAAACTCAGAGCGCATATTTTTGAGTATGCAGGGTGCTTGTCACCCTAACCCCAAGTGTTTAGGGAGGATGGCTGCGGTCATGCCTATCCCTCTTTTTTAGAATGGTTGTGGTCATGTCTTGGTGATTATATATGTAATGTGACTGGAGGACAACTGTAGTTGTACTTCAGTGGTAGGGTTTTGCTTTGCATACCTTGGTGGCTAGTGTCATGACCTGTACCAAGGGTGGACTAGGTGTTTTCAGCTGGACTATATGTTGTTGTTGGCAGTTTGACTGATATGTCACTACGGTGCAGACTCATACTGATTGAAAGCAGACAAGATCTTATATTTTGGCTCTTCTTAGATCTTATACGGAACTGATTGTGACCAAATGTTTATTGCATACTACTACCTTGTATGCTCAAGTACTTGTTTAAAAATGAAGCTCTACACATAAAGAAGCTATCTTTGCCTAGGGTTTAAGCTTAGGTGTTGTTCTTTAAGTAGTTTACATTCATATAAGAACCTAAAACCTTGTGCATGACCTCCTAAGGTAGATGAAGGCTTAGACCTTTCTTACATGTCAAACAATGGTGCTTAGTACCTCTCAATTGATGGGTTACACTTAGGGTTTGTCAGCTGTTTTCCACCTTAGTGCTTAATCTGATGGATAAATTCTTTTGCTATTTTGCTTGACTCTTATGCAACAACTGACAGTGGTCTTGTTATTTATGTTTATATGCTTTCTATTGAATGCAACTGATGGATATGCTTTCCCCTTGACAACCAATGGTTAAGGTTCCATGATCCCGATGGCCTCAACCGATGGTGACACAAAGTGTCACATCCGATGGTGGTCCTGGACACCACAATCGATGGTGGTCCTAGACACCACAACCAATGGTAAGACTGAGTGTTATGTTATGATTCTTTTAAGATCTAATCTGTTGGTTTTCTTAGTTAAATGATTCAAGGGTTAGACTTGTACTTCAACTATTGGTCTTGAATGAAGAACTTGATCTAAGGGTTAGGATTTGATGTCTCAACATTGGATGGTTTTGGGTGAATCCCATTATGTGATGTTTGAGTTTTCATAGTGTGCTTTTTTGGGTTCAATGCTCTTGATCTTGTAGTCCTACCTTTGCCCTTATATGAATATAATTGATAATCACCATGATGTGTTGATATGAAACCTTAATAAAGTATATCTTATTACACCTAACCATAAGAGTTGGTGATTGATTATGGTCAGCCTTCTTGAGTGATTACTCTGATAATGAAATACTCTCTTATTATGGTTGAAAGCCTAATATGGTGTTATCTAAACATCATAGTCCTTTGCTATGTTAAAACTTATATGTCACATGTGTGATGATGACATGTTGAGCCTTGTTCTAAGGCATAGAAAGATAATTATGATCTTACAGAGAATGATGTGATGGTCTTAATGAACTTTGGGCATGGTTGATCCCTATTAGAGGTTTAATTATCTTCATAACATGATCTGCGTTTGAACCTTGGATTAATGTGATGTGGAATTGTATCTTGTGTGATATGGTGCAAGTGTGATCTCATGAATAGCAATCAAGATTAAGAATTATACCTCATATGTTTTATACTTTATAGAGTTGTTATATTTAAATGCTTGCTAGAAATAAATAGGGGTTCTATGCCCACTTGATTTGATGCAGCCTTAATTCACTCAATTGGTATAACAAATCAAGTGAAACCCTAATCACATAGTGCCTTGTTTCGTAGAACCATCTTTACTGTCAGAATTTGTTGAATTGTGAAATGAGTATTCCTACGAGAAACTCAGAGTGCATATTGTTGAGAAGGTGGGGTGCTTGTCACCCTGACCCCAAGTGTTTAGGGATGATGGATGTGGTCATACTGAGCCCTTTTTTGAGAATGATTGTTGTCGTGTCTCAGTAATTATATAAGTAATGTGATTGGAGGACAACTGTGGTTGTACCTCGGTGGCAAGGTTTTACTTTGCATACCCCAGTGGCTAGTATCGTGACCTGTACCAAGGGTGGACCAGGTGTTTTCAGCTTGATAATATGTCATTGTCAGTGGTTTGACTGATATGTCACTGCTATACAGACTCGTACTGACCGAGTATGGAAAAGACCTTGGCATCCAGATCTTCTTAGATCTTGTACAAAACTGATTATGACGAAACCCAAACTCCCCAGGGCATAATAAAAGATGTAATACATCTGTGTTGTATATCTTCTAGGGTTAAATATGATTCACAATGGATGTTAACCCTTTCCATGTTTCCTATAATGCTAAATGTTATATAAACAATTAGAGAGGTCATTTGTGAGTAAATGATAAGTTTCACTTGCCCTCTTATATATCTTGTTGATCCTACATGTTGTTGTGCTTAATTGTTTAGTTACTTAACTGCTTAACTTGCTTAGTATGCTAGAATTGTTCGAAGTGCTCAATTACTTATTGAATACTCATCCTGCTCAGTTTGTTTATCATTAAGTAATATGTTGTAATCAATAATTGTTGTAGAGAGTTATATCTCTCGTTGGGACACGAGTCTCACCTCGTGGGTCACCCATCTTTTTAGGTGGTCGTCAGTGACGTGGTCTAGATCGTGCAACAGAAGAGGAGCATCCTGGTGATGAGTAGATGCTAAAGGTTGGACACTAGTAGTTTTAGTGGTAGAGTCTTAGTGTCATCCCTATACTCTTAGGTATGGGCATGGGATGTGTTTTGTAGATGATATACATGTGCCGACATGAGTTTTTGGCAGTGTTCCAGTGTTTGTATATATATGGCATGTGCATGTGGAATATCTCTTTTGTATACAGGATGTGGCTGAGGCCATTGAATATAGATGTAAATACCTATTATGGTATATGAATTTATGGAAAAGATGGACCTTTATGTAATAACATGTTTATAATGTTGGAGTCGATTTTAATTATTCCTTTTCTAGGAAATGTGATTAGTTAGTTGATGATCATGTTTTATGTTTTGAGTAATCTCGCTCAGTGTGAGGATGTGTCACATCTATGGCATTCATCATCGATTAGCCGTTTCGTATCATCCTTAAATCAATGACCAAATAGAAATTTTAAGTAGACATATCAAGGCCATCCTTGAAAATACTATGATATGCACAAGCAAGGATTGGCATTGAAACTTAATGATGTTATATTGACATACCATATATCTTTCAAAACACCATTGGGCACTACTCTATTCCATCTAATATATGAAAAAACTTTACTTATCCTCTTTGAGATGGAAAATAAAGCTATATACATGATTTGTTTTCTCAATTTTGATCTATCTCTTGTTGGAGACAAATGATTACGACAATTGCAAGAGCTGGAAGAATTGTGTATATCTGCATATGAGAACACATGCATCCATAAAGAGCGACAACCACTTAAATAGGAAAGACATCTAAGTGTGAGATCAAGCCTTGCTCTGCAATTCTTAGCTGAGGTTGCTTCCCTAAAAATTAAGATCTAGATGGAATGATCCACACCTAGTAAAGAAGACCTATTGGAATGGAAGTCTCACATTATGGAACAAGGACAAGTATGAATTCATGATGAACATACATAGACTAGATGGATACCTCACATCTAAAGATTTCACTATGAAGGAAGAAACACCAGTTCCCCTTTCCAGTTTGGTCTCCATTTGAGAACTTAGGTGTCGAGTCAACAACATTATATAAGATGCTTTTCTGGAGGCAATCCAATTGTTATCTAGTTAGATTCAAAATTGTGCTTTAGGAGTATTTTGATTGTACTTCAATTCCACTGTTTCATGTTCTTAGTTGCATTTTGTAGATAAGCACCTAGTTGATATGAATTTTCATTTGCCATTATCTACGAGTTGAAGTCCAACTAATTGGAACTCTGCCAACCCCCTTATCGAGAGACTGGGTCACCCAATTGACTAGGAGGATCACCTTTTTGCTCGAGAATGGATGTAGTCATGTCAGTGGATTGGAAAACCCAATCGGTCAGCCCACTTGTAGTAGGAATTTTCCCCCATTTCTAGTCGGTCGACACACCGATCTAACCACATGACTGGAATGCATGTTCAACGTCTAGTACTTCCTAGATCAACAATTGCATTTCAAATGAGCTAGTTTGCCTCACTAGTCAACCTACTAGAAGGAGCATTCAAACTCCTAGTAGCTGATGGAATCTTGTGATGCAATTCCATTTGCATGACTCTCCTAGTGAGTTGACCAATTGGCTTGGGACAACTATCATGCTTTAATTTCTTAGTTAGATGAACAGAGTCCATCGAGTTGGGTGACTGATGATTACTCTTCAACACCAGATATGGGCACCTATTTGGGTGACTCTAAGCCATTGAGTAGGACAACTAGCTTCCAGTTGCCATTACAAATGACATTGGGGGAAAGGAAGTTGACATCGAGTCTTATTCCTCCCTTGCCCTACCATTGCACCGTGCTTTCCCATCGAGCTTTCTCCTTTCCTCCCTTCCTAGAGCTATTGGCACCCCTACTCTATTCGGGTGACACCGCAACAATCTTCATCCCCAATTAGCTAGCCATTCTACATCTTCACTAGCACCTAATTCACCCCTATCTCTCCAAGTAGGGCCTTCTTCCCAAGCATCATCCAACTCGTTCTACGATCAAGAGATTTACGCCTCCCATCACCTCCAAAAGACAAACTGGCTCCCTTATCATTTTCTAGTTCACCTTCCCCACAAAAGGCAACCCCCTTCCCTTATAGTTTGATGCCAGACACCCCAACCAAGTGACAATAGAAGCAACAACCTCTGTCCACTTCACTCTCCAGTCAGGTGATGACAATAGCGCATTCAACCAGTTGCCCAACTCACATAATGTCAAATAGCCCCTTCTACTTTTCTATCTGGCCGATCCATCCAGTGAGTTTCTCGACTCGAGTTCGCTAGCCCCCCTGAATTTCTAATTGTCCGATTCACTCAAAGAGTCATATGATCAAGCTATAATAGACTCCCACACCTCATATCTAATCGTTGGACCCACCCTTCCCTTCAGCTAATGGGTTTCCCATCTGCCATCCACGATGCCACCTGCTAGAGGAAGTGGATCAGATCAACCAACACACAACTCTAATCGTAGTCTCCTTCAAGATCTCAATCCCTTTATCTCTAAGAAGGGAGAGGTCAAGGCAACTCAAGAACTCCATTTTTCTCCCGCTCGTAGTTAACTTTCCATGCCCCCACAGGTGGCATTAATTCAGAAGAGATGCACCGAGGATGACCTATACCTTCTAGATGCTATGGAGGATGATGATGTCTATGAGAAGGAGGTTATGGATTTTGACACAATCATAGTTGAGCAGCTCATCAGCGACATTGACACTCAACACAAAGCCATCACCCTTCATGCCACTGGCTCTTCTTATTGTTCATGTAGGGAGTTCACCAGCAGACGACACCCTCTTCTTCCCCACTGACCTTCCCCATTCACCTTTCCCCTTTCCCAACAAATACAAGGATTTTGTCATGCCCAAGCATAGGAATATGTACAAGATCATCGAAGCTCTCATGTAGCTTCTTCAATGTGCGTATAAGCCACACTCAAGGCTCTTGGCATTTAGGAGGCACTTGAGTCCATGATTCTCTATTCTTGTACTCTCTCTTTCCCTTTAGAGTGCGGCCAGTCCTCTAGAGCTCAAATTTGAGTTAGTTGCCACCTTTGAGAGGCAGCCCAACATAGACTAGATTCAATTTCTCTTCTATATTTTCAGTGAGGAGAACTCCCTCGACAACATTGACCTCACCACTCTCATCTTGGATGTCAAAAAGGAGTGGTAGGATAAGTGAGATGAAGGAAACCAAAATTAGTACAACAAGAAGTTCATTGCTAACAAGTTCTAAATAGAAATCGGCATGTATAGCTCCCTTCCTTCTGAGCATGAAGTAAGCGTCATTCATTTACAACTTGATGACTTGTTACCTACATTGCATTCTTGCATGTGCCATTTTTAGTTGGAATGGCACATTAGGAATTGTCATCATCATTTACCATTACTTCTTATGGTGCATGATGAGCCACAAGACCTTCAACTGGGGGAGTGCACTCGTTGATCTTTTACGCATCTACCAACAACAAAGCACTGGTTTTGGACTCTATCAGGGTTGTTCATCATGATGATCTTCTCCTACCTTGACTACACCCACATCACATTCACAACAAACAAGACATCTTACATGATTGATATCAAGTATTTAGTGTCTTTGACATTGGTCAAGATAGCCAAGGAGGATGGCATCTACTACTGCCTATTTTGAGGTAGACCCTCCATGCTTGTGCTGCCCGCTCATGCTTTATTTTCTGGTAGTGAACCTTATCTATGACCTCAACGATCTGAATGTGCACATCCAGCATTACATGGGGGAGAATCCCCCTATTGAGGGTAAGATTTCTAGGCCTTCAACCAGATAATGTAGTGCTTCCATAGAAGCAAATGACAAAGAATTTGTCCCTTCACCCCTACCTTTGAGATGTCACACCAAGTGAGTAGGTCCTATTTTGGGTCAATTCAAGTTAGATCAAATATACTTGACTCAAATCTAACCCAAAAATGATTTTGGGTCATACATGCTTGACCTGAGCCCAAAATTCCTATTTGTGGGTCTGACCTAATGGACTCAATGGACCAAAAAAACCATATCATATGCAAACCTGAAAAAAAAACAAAAATCCAAATCTAAAATAGAAAAAATACAAACCCATTACAACTAAATTTGCTACAAATTTGTTGCCTAATTGTTGTTTTGTAAGAAAAGACTTGTATGAAGTATCATAAACTAAAATATAATAATCATATAGGCATTAATATTTTATATGGCTACAACAAGAAAAATATATGTATATATGTAGATATAATTTTTAGTCAATCAGTTCTATGAGTTGCAAACCCAGACCTGACTTGCAAATAATTTCAAGTTTTTTGGGTTCGGGTTATTTTGATCGAGTTGAAAAAATCAAGACCCAAACCTTTTTTGATCAGATGGGGTCGGTTCGGGTCGATCAGGCAGGGTCTAGTTTTTCCATCCCTTATGCCAGACAGTGCAGGGCCATATGGGCCCTTTGACTTCTCTGAGATGTAGTAGAAACTGAACCACATCGAAAATACTCAGACCTGCATGGCTCCCTTGAGTAGGAGGAATAGGGCCTCTAGCTCAACTATATGCACTTGATGCAGCAGGTTCATGAGCAATGGCATGTAGGTAGGGGTGACTACACGCAAACCTAAACCTAGTACATGGACAATAGTGTAGGACATACCTATCCTTCCCTTGCCTCTTGGTATTAGAGAAACTAGTATATGGAGCCTTTTCTATACAAAGAGACATCATAGTTATCCATGATCCTAGACTGGTCTGATCAGCCATCCTGGGAATATTTTAAGACTCAATAGCCCCACCTCCATGTTGGCCTAAGTGCTACACATTGTCCATATTTTGATAATGACTCAACCATCCCATTCATCTGTAGCTAATGTGTTTGTTTCAGATTGTTTTCAGGAATTAGGTACATGAAAAGGATCAAATCTATCAAGCCCTAGCTTGTTCTAGTTCATATCAAAAGCAATGCAAATGCACTTTTGTGGAAAACACTTCAAATCACATTAAATGATTTTTGTAACCATTTGTATTGATGATATGACTTGTAACTAAGATGAGAAAAAATCAAGAACCCTTAATTCAAACGGTGAATCACTCAAAAGGAATTTTCCAAAATTCATTACATGTTGTTTGTCAGTCGAGATACAAACTTGACCAATCCCTTGATGTATTTTGAGAATACCTTGGTTGGGTCGAGTTTCACTTTCACAAAACTCGACCGATCCCTACACTGAGAAAAACTAATTTCAAGTGATTGGTCGAGTTTCACTCAGGACAAACTTGACTGATTCTTCAAATTGGCTTTGTCGCATAGTGCAACCGATTGAGTTACCTTCATGAAAACTTGACTGAGTGCATTGTACGTAAAGCATAGAAAAAGTTATTCCAATCGTTGGAGTGTTGTAAAACTTGAAATTATATTAGTTGCAACACCCCAAATGGCTAGAAAATGTTCTCAAGTGTTCCTACCCTCTAGTGGACACCCCCAACTATAAATAGGACCTCTTGGAGTTCATTCCAAGATTTCTCATTCATGCTATCCAAGGTCCTTGCTATAGTTGAGTGCATCTAGTCCACTTGAGTCCCTTTCTCTCTCTTTATTACACTTCATTTCCTCTATATGAGTGAGATAGGATATGTGTGAGAGAGATACTTCATTTTATACTTGTAAATCTCTCAAAGATTCTCTTTCCCCAACCCCTTTCTTCAAGATCAAGTTGGTTAATGATTCTCCAAGTGAAGGAGAAGGTGCTAGATTCTTCAAGTTGAGAAGAAGGTGCAAAAATCTTCTTCGGGTGAAGGAGGAGGACAAGGCTGAAGATCTAGGAGTAGGGTGGGTAAATGCTCCAAGGCTAAAGACTCATTGCAAAGAAGGGATCTCCTTAGTGAAGGTGTCCAGCTTCTAGCAAGAGTGGGTAAGACCTTGGTGAGGTAGAAGACTCTAGCTATGGATAGATAAGTTCTTGGTTGTAAGGTTATTTGGCTCCCTTGACCTCAAAGGGAAGATGTTATCCTTGTTCCAGAAAAGGAAGGTCAATTTGTATGTTTTATAATGAAGTATAAGTATACATAGGTTGTAAAATCCTAGGGCTTAACCTCTCTAGGTGGTGGAGTGACTATGTCCTAGTTGGAGAGTGGAACCACTCTAAACAGCTTGTTCAAGTGCTTGTTTCAATCTCTCTCATCCTTGCTATGCATGTTTAGATTGCCATGAAATTCACTATTTGCAATTGTTCCTAGTTGAAGTAACTTGAAGGTCTATCGAATTTGGTGCAAGTGTTTTTAGCTCTATTCACCCCTCCCCTCTAGATCCCTTTTGATCCAACAAATGCTATCAGAGCCATAGTCTTATTCAAAACATCCCCTACAAGATGAGAAGATGGATGACAACCTACTTGGGTCCCTCAACCTAGAGGGAGGCTTCTCCTGGAGACCCTCGGTCTTCAATGGCATAATTTCCTCTATTAGAAACATAGGATGTAGTTCTATTTTCTATGACATGTAGAAGGTGATGATTCTTCCATACAAGGAGTCAGTGGGTGATGTAGCTACTTGGGATGAAGCTACACTCAAGAAGGCACAACTGAATGCTAAGGCAATAAACAACATCTATGTTGCCCTCACTCCCTTTGAGTTCAATCGGATATCATCTTGGGAAACAAACCATGAGATTTGGAACAAGTTGTACATTGCCTATTTAGGCACACAACAAGTCTAAGTCAATGATCTACATGCTCAATGGATTGCTTGAAAACTTCAAGACGGGAAAGAAGGAAAGATTGGTTGAGATGTATACAAGGCTCAACACCATCATCAATGGGCTTTCTTCCTTGGGCCACACCTTTGATAGAGGGACTATCAACTCCAAGATCCTAAGGTCTCTTCCCAAGAGATGAGAATCCAAGGTGGCTTCCATTAAAGAAGTTAGAAGTCTCAGTGACTTAGCCAACAAGGAGCTTACTGGCAACCTTCAAGCTCATGAGCCAAGACTTGACAAGCAAGAAGAAGATGACAAGTAAGAGGAGAAGGAAACAAAGGAGATCAATGACAATGCCTTCAAAGCTCAAGTGGAGGTAATGATTTTCCAACAACAACTTGCTTGTCAGTCCTCTCCTCTCTCCTCAAGTGAAGATGATGTCCCTAGTGACCATGAAGCCAACTACTCCACGGGCAAGCACTTGAAGGGAAAGTCTTCCTCATCATCTACTCTTAGATGCTATGAATGTGGTCAAAAGGGGAACTACAAAAATGATTGCCCCAAGGCAAAGAAGGTGTACCACAAAAGCAACCACAAGAAGAAGGATGACTACAAAAAGGAAGGTAAGTACAAGAGGAAGGACAAGGACAAAAGGACCAAAGATGCAGCCCATGCCGCATGGGAAGTGTAACGAGCCCGCCTCCCGGTAACCCCCAATTAAGGGAGACTAGAAGGTCAAAGCCATTATCCCAATTAACAGGATCAAAAGTTTGACAAATAATCAATAACAATTATTAAATTCTACCAACTATACTGAAATGTGGTAAAAAATAAAAACTTTGCATACCTTTTGAAAACTTGGATCTCTAAACTTCTATCCACATATGAATTCTACTCTAACTAATCCTCCTTGAATTTTAATTCATGTATTTCACAATACGATGATTTACTGTTTGTCCTTTTGGCTTGTACCTAAAACGCCGACAAACAAGACGTCGGTCAGCATAAAGCTGGTATGTGGGGGAAACAATAATCATTCAACTATGATAACAATGTAATCAGTCAATTGTGATTTAAACAAACAACTTTACGTTTTCCGCATAACTGCTCAATCCCTACATACCCTATCCTCTGCGTTGTCCCTGCAGTGGACCTGGATGCTACCTTCCTTATGGTAGATCCCCATTAAACCCCTCATGATCCCACCTAATAGGTGAACCAGTTTCTAGGGTTGAGTCACATGGCACTACCCGTAGGTAGCCCACTCCTTAACTCATGGCATGCTAAAGAGTCTCATGGCACTACACGTGGGTAGCCCAATTTCTAACTCACGATAACCTAGACCTTGTTCTAGGTTACCCCTTTTTAGCCTTTGCAAAGCCACAAAGGTGGACCAGGATTTGAGCCAGTCATGTATACACATTTATAGTGATAATCATAGTCACTTTATAGTTGCATGAAATAAATAGGCATCCAACAGTTATTTCCAAGCAACTGATAAAATGTTCGGGAATCCCTGTGAAACTAGAGTGATTATTCATAAGCATAACCACATACATGTCAGGCTGATTTGAGACAGAATAACCCATGCAAGTAAGAAATCCAAGCAAGCACACATACAAGATCCTGAAATAACCATACAATTTCCTTTGATTACTTAGGTCATCAAGATCTATTAAACCTAGCTCGCTTCCTAGGGTTTCTAGTTCACTTTTAGGGTTTCCATTGCAATTAGGGCTCCCCCTAATTTTATACCATTACTCATAAACCCTTATTATCTTATCTATTCTTCAATATTAAGGTTATCTTAACAACATATAACCCTATTTTCATATTTAAAGGCACCATTAACCATCAATTAATTTCATTAAGCTTCTTTTACATTAAAGCTACTATTTTTATCCTTTTAATCCATGACAAGATCATTATGCGCATTCATCATCAATTCATAGTTCATTATGGTCTAATTCACATATGAACTCTATTTGTCATTAATTCTACCTTTTATTCATTAGACAACCCTAATTACTACAATAAGGACATTTATCCACAAATTAGGAACTTTAATGCTCGAAATAGCTTAGAGTCATTATAGCTTAGCTTTATTCACGATTTTGAATAATTAAAACCATTAATAGTCGCATTTACCAATAATAGGGTTTCAAGGCCCATTAAAGTATATTCATGCACACGAAACTCCAATTAAACCAATTACATGCAAATTTCATCCTTTTTATTCCTAAAGTTCCTTTTTATCATTAACAGGTTAATACCAACTTTAATCATCCATTAAACCCTACTAAATATATTAATCATCTCAAAATAGGGTTTCTTAATCTTTAATTCATCAAAGTTGATAACTTACACTACTTTTCGAGTTTCAAGAGGAATTATGTTCTAAATATATTTTTATTAGATTCCTCTCATTTTTCTGAGCAAAAAGCATATATTATTTTCTACCATCAGAGTTACGGATTAAAAGATATGATTTTTGTATTATTCCACTTGACCAATTAGAGGATGCCACATCGCCTCCTTTACCATGCAAAGCGCTCGACGAGATTATATTTGAAAGACGGTTTTAACCCCCACTTGAGTGGCTGTCTCTTTAGCACGTGGAGGGTAAAAAGGTCCAATGGGCATCCAGCTTCTTCAACCTCGCGATCCCTTCCTGCCGCCGACCTGCAGCCCTAGGCATGGCTCTCCTGCTCCATTCTTGACCTCGAAGGTTGCCAGGGAGGTTCGCCCTGGATCCATCGCGCCCCCATGCAGGCGAGGGACCTATTGGGCTGTGGCCATGATGGCTAGTTTGAGCTTTCTAGCTTTGCAGCACGCAGATGTCCCATGGCTGTCCTGCTGGTTTTGCACACGAGCTAGGGCACAAGGTTGATAGCTGTGTTCCTCCTAACATCGTGGGAGCATCTTGCTTCCACCGAACTCTAGTTCAGGGCCCCCCTATTGCCCTGGGGCCGAACTACCCCTATTGTTAGGGTTTTGCCAAAGAAGATGAAGAAAGAAAGAAGAAAGAAAGAGAGGAGTGTGTGGGATTCTTCTCCAACTCGACCCTGGGCACTACCCCTTTATATAGGGGTGGGAAATGAAGCCCCAGGTTGGCTTATACACGACTCAAAGAGTCCTTTTACAAATGAAACCAATTCCTTCCATGAGAAGAAACCTTCTCTCTCTTCTGTATCTTTTTGATATTCCTTTTTCTTTAAATATTAGGATTTCGAAAATTTCTTCCTTTATCTTCTTTGTACTTGCCTTTTGATTTATTGGCACAAAATTATATTCTCTTTTAGTAGAAAATATCTCCCTTTTAATAATACCATGAAATTCATTCATTATGCATCACATTCTCCTCTTATTTTGCTTTATTGGTATTTTCTCTTTCTTTTCCTTTATTGGGGCTCCTTGGACCCCAAGAAATTATAATATTTCGAAATTCCTTTTTAAGGAATACTCATTGTCCTTCTGGATGCATCTATATCCACTATTTCACATTATTTTGTTTATTTCTTATTAAAATATCTCTTTTTGAGGATTTCTCTTTATTTCTCTTTTATTTTCCTCATTGGTATTCCTTTTAACATTAGGAATCCTTGGGATACGAAATTCCATCAAGGATAACTCAATTATACTTCTTTCCACTTATTTTTCACATTTTATCATTGTTTTCAATTTCTTTCTTAATAAAGAAATACTTAATTGATCTTTTCTTTTCTTATTGTATTTTCTTTGCAACTTTGGACTCCTTGGGACCTAAGGAACCCAAGAGGCACGAAATCCACCTTTGGATTACATTCTTTTTCCTTATAGAGGTTTCCACATCTCTCTTTTCTCAAAAACTCAAATATTCATTTATTAATTGAATTTTCTTGTTATTGGGCCCAATAGATAATAAAGCCCACAACACAATCATCAAGGCTATTGTAAATGGAATCCATTTATTCGAAACAAATTGTATCATTATTTGTCCAAATATCTTTAATATGAGAAATTACATTTCTCACCCAATGAACCCAAGAATTGGGGTTGTAACATCCTTCCCCTCTTATAGGAATTTTGTCCTAAAAATTCCATCAAGCAAACAAACAATTTAGGATAAGACTTTTCCATGTCCATCATTGGCCCCTATGTGGCTTTACCTTATCCATGGAGCTTCCAAAGAACATTTATAATCACATATTCTTTTCTCTGAGTTCTTTCACCTTGGCATCTATAAACCTCACATGTGACTCATGTCATTTCAGCCTCCCTTGGGGCTCACTAGGTTCATTGCTCCGCACATGGTCCGGGCACCTCACATAGTGCTTTAAATTGGACACATGAAACTCATCACACATCACATTATCCTGAGGGGTAAGGGCAAACTTAACCTTCTCCACCAAACCATGTCAAAAGAACCCATGCATCGGGGACTCAGCTCTCTTAACTATAACTTAGAGGGGTCAGATTTTCATGTCACATATTCCCCCACAATGAACTGCATGTCAGTCTACTTTGCATCTGCTTACAAGTCATGTCATCTCTGGGCTCCTTTCAGCCATTGCACGATCAAGCGACTTCATCTGCACACACTGTGGTCCTTTCTTGACCTTCACGAGGTCCCTTCACCAACATCATCTTAATGAAGTGGTGACCATCACAACCTCCCTTACAGAGCTTCTCTACAACCCGATACTGGCTATGGTAGTTATCATCACATCTTACAAAGGACAAAAACTGTCTCTATGTATCACCCTGAACGAGCACACATGATCTCATCAGACCCTCTAGTCTGGATCATACTAACCATTAGTTAGGGGTGATAACCTATACTATCATCGAGTTCTTCATGTATCTACTTCCACCTCCTGGAAGTGAATCTTCATGTTATACTCAAGAACTTTTGAACTCACATCATGGTGTAGTTGAACCATCTCTCTCATGTGTAGTTCAACCAGATCTGTCCCTTGACAGAACTCTTTCTTTCTCATGTCATCTAGGTAAGGCGATCTACCATAACCCATATTGCATCATAATACCATAACCCATATTGCATCATAACCTTCCTTGGTCTATGGGAGACTTTCCAAAACATTCATAGTGATGAACTCCCATTCCCTCTCGAGAACTCTTTATACTTTATATTAATGCACTAGGTTACTGATGTTCATCCTTCACCTCTTGGCTTGCATGGCCACATGCAACTTCATCTTAGGCATCCAAAGTCCTACTGTCACTTATTATCTTGGTAGTACGGTGTATGGTGATCTTAAAATCATGATCTCCTGTATGTCATGATTCCTCGAGATTGATTCCTCAGAAACCCTAAACCATTCTAATAAGGGTTTCATCACCTTCCTTTCCAAAGAAGTCCATTTGAGGTTCTACAACCATCCTTTCATTGCATCAAGGCCTAGGTTGGCTAACCAAACAACTACTAAATTGTTCAATAGATCTCGTTACATCTGAGTGTTAGCCCAAACATATCTCTTTTCTAATTAAGGGTTAACCTAACAACCTCTTCTAGCCTCCATCAAAACTAGGCAGTTGTATCTCATCCATAGTATCTATTACCACTTCACATCCTTAGGTGTTAGGTAATGTTGAAGACATACACCTCCATGTATTACACTTATTATCTCATCTCAACTCTAAGTCTATCTTCCTCAAGAAAACTCTGAGTTTATCATCATGATGATCAAACTCAACCTGGTATAACTTGCAAGTTCCACATAGCTCATGATAAAGATGTCTATCTCATTTCTCTTAGTGTTTGCAAACCATCCATTTATCGTTCACTCCACCAGGGTACGTTATCATCTTTGTCTTCATACCTCATAGCCACATTCCAACTTACATCATCTTTTATCCTTGGTGTATGGCATGCGTACTGTCCTATCTCTCACTCCCATAACAAGAGGAAATAAGCATTTGGCTACAGTCCAAATACAAAGTTCTTCTTGTTCCAAGAGTAGAGATGGTACATCCCACCTTGCCAGTACACATTTAAATCTAAGTTGAAACGTGCCACATATGTCTCTACATCACAATCATATTGTTATCGAAGTTACTTCAATGGAGAACTGGTCTCGAACCTATTTGGGTCCACACCCATTCCTTGGTCATCTCCCCTAGGTCTATAGGGTACCGACACTTTAGGGGTCACCCCTCTTCCCATATGCATCTAGAGAGTTCCCTACTCATCTGCCCTTTTGGGTCCTATGAGTTCATGAAGGTGATCAATCTCCTAACCCATGGCCCTCAGACAATGATAGTTGTTACCTCCCGACCCTGTGGTCATGTTCAACTAGGGAATTAGGCAACTCCTACTTCCATCGGTCTCATCCCTACCTGACCCTAGGATAGACTTAGGATTCTCTTATAGTACATGTTCAACTTAGAACCTTACCCAAGCCTTCATCATCTCTCTCTGCATTCATGGGCTGACTTTCATCCTTTCATAGGGGTCATGGTGACTTACCTACCTTGGTCAGGCTCCATACCGGTTACCTGACCGGCCTTTTTCACGCGTTCGGAAATGAACGCGGGACAAAGGAAGGAATCAAGCTTTAAATTTATAACCCGAAACATTCTAGGCCCCCGCAACTTGTATTACGGGGTCGAAGTAGATATACGGGGTCGAACACAGGGACGTGGTGACGTTTAGGACGCAACAGATTTTTGGTCTATAGTCAGATAAGCCAAAACGATATGCGATAAAAGTAATTGCTAGAACTAGTCTAGCGGGTTGTCACGATATAAAACAAAACAAAGGAAAGAAAACAAAAAAAAACAGAGCTCGTGAGTCTACTAAATAGAGAAAGAGAGTTCTTGGCTATGTAACCACAAACGGGGCAGTCTATGCACTCGTTCTAGGGCATAGACAACCCGCGAACACCCAAGCAAGCATCTAGTGCGCACAGTGGCATCTGTCCTGTGGGTCGTCCCACTCGCTCTCGCGATGCGTGACTA
Source organism: Alisma plantago-aquatica (assembly GCA_963693085.1). Taxonomy (NCBI): domain Eukaryota; kingdom Viridiplantae; phylum Streptophyta; class Magnoliopsida; order Alismatales; family Alismataceae; genus Alisma; species Alisma plantago-aquatica. The sequence continues at coordinate 11,844,887 of OY856414.1, read as the reverse complement.
AAACCATCAATGATATGGCATCGACCCTCTCTCAAGGAATGACATATCAACACCTCGGAATATACTAAGTTCCCTCTCAGGTCTTAGGAAATTCCGGGGTGTTAGGAACAGAATACCTCAGATCTTCCCCCTCTCAGGTTCGGATCCAAACTATTGTCTCTTAGCTATTCCTACAACGGATCTCTCGATACAGGCAGAAACAACAGTTCAAGTGAGTAAGAGATCAACCAAACTAGCAATCATAACTTGGAAAGAGAAAATAGAACATGCAACATACTAGATATGATATGAATCTACTTGCTTAGGCAAAAGTATATAAACATGCCCAGATCGGGCCACATAGCCAAGAAGGAGCTAACTAGCCATAGACAAGCATAGCTGGCACCGAACAAAGACGGATAAACATCGTTTGTACAAGAAACAAATGAATGCAGTAGAATGAAAGAGAAGAGGGAAGAGATATAGCCCGTAGAGGAGAGGTGGCTCTCACTCCTCGGCATCTGTGCGGGTCGGATCTCGACCCTTGGGTCTTTTCTTCGTCCCTCTGGACTCCTCAGCTATCTCTCTCTCTAGACCATGTCGGGCGGTGGGCGTATCGGGCGGCGGGTGTATCAGTTTACGGGCCTATCAGGCGGCGGGCCTGTCGGTCGGCGGGCCTATCGGTCGACGGGCATGTCAGGCGGCGGGCCTGTCAGGCGGCAGGCGTATCGGGCGGCGGGCCTATCGGTCGGTAGACTCTTGGGGAACTCGACACACTAGTTCCTTGGTCTAGGAACTAGCCCTTGTAGGGTCCTCCCTCCGGCTCCTCTTTGAGAGCCCGCTCTTGTACGTAGGCAACTGCTATTTATAGGTAGCGAGCTGATGGGAGTTGTAGCTTTTATTGGTCCACGTGTCCTTCATTCGTGGCTTCAATCTTGAGGCATCAGGTGGGCCAATATGACTGTCGCCTGGAGACTATGTCGGGCAGGGGGAGTGTCAGGCAGCTGTATCAGGCAGGCCATATCGGGCAGCGGCCGTATTGGGCGGCGGCCGTATCGGGCGGAGGCCGTATCGGGCGGCACAACTGTTTCAGGCAAGACCGTATCAGGCAACCGTATCGGGCGGAGGCCATATCGGATAGACCATGCAGCTACTGGAATTCTTGTCTTTTCTGGTTCGGTATTTGAGAGTCCCAAAATTGGCTAGTTTCGGTGCCTGCAAGTCTAAAACAGGCTAATTAGCTACATTATTGGCTATTTTCACTACATTATCTAATGGAGAGACAGAAAACATAAAACATGAACAAAAGGGTGCATATTAAGACTAAAGTGGCACAAAACTATAGATAAAATGCAAAGAAAATATGCACTAATTTGGGTGTTATCAACTACCCCAAGCTTAAAACTTGCTTGTCCTCCAGCAAGATTGGGCTCAAAGAACAAAAGATAACATATGAATTAAGCTTGGCAAAAAATGCTAAGGTTAAGAAAAACAGTTTAAAACATCAATTCTCCTGATCCATGTCATTTCAGAACAAACCCCCACCAAACAAGCACAATCCTGCCAAAGCAAGATCAAAGAGTGTCCAAGCAAGATTAAGCGAATTAACTACAGCCTGTCGATACTCATGAGGGTTTGAACCATAATTATTTAAACATGAAAGAGCTGTCACACAGGTGATCACACGGGTGATGAGCAATGAGCCATCACCATGAATCCATGCAAACCAATCAGGAATACCACGCCTCTCACTTATTCATGTCCTAAGAAACAAAGCAAAAAGACTCTAATGACTCCTGAGGATCCCGATCTGCATCAGGTTGGTCCATGTAGCGAGCAACAGTCCCTGCAGTCCGAACCAGTTGGTCCAAAGCAGTGAGACGAACTCCTCGTACTACGCTCGAACCAACCCTTCTACTGAGATGATCTCATATGTCTCCTAGGGGTTCCTAGTGGCTCTCTAATGAGCATTTGGAGTGATACTACCAGGCGCGACATATCCGCGTTCATGAGCGCAGTCATACACCGGCTGGGCACCATCCTCAACTCTCCTGAAAGAGAAAACAAGCGCTCATTTATTGTTCACACTCAGGATTTTATCATCTGCATTCTATTTGTAGGCTTGGGTGAGAACTATATAGATATTTTGGGATTTTGTGGGCGGCCAAGCCTCTTTTGCACATTTTTATATTTTTCATCTTTTTGACTCAATCTAATGTGAGAAGGCATGTAGTCCATCAAGGAAAAGCACTTCACCTTGATCATGGATCAAAAATCATCATGATCCACTTGATACATGTGTGAAAAGTAGCAATTATGATTCAAGAATCCTTAGAATAGAGGCAAGCTTGTGAAATTCGCAGCTAGGAGACTTTAATCATGTTTTAGCTCATTCCAACGGTCCTTTACCATGGATTTTCCATACACGACATAGATCAAGGGAATTTAGCTTTAAGCTATGAAAAAGGGACATAACCTTAGATTTATTACCAAACTCAAGGAAAGAGTCAAAGATCAAGTCAAGCAAGAGGTCAATCAATTTTTAAGATGAAACATGTGCAATTAGGCATAAAGTCAAGCATTTATCTATTAGAGTCGCACCACATAGCCATAATTGCAAAGATAAAAAGCTGAAAATTTTGAAAATTTAAGACTAAATGTAGGAAATAGACATGCATGCAAGAAGGGTGAAGAGAAAAGAAGGGTGAAGCCTACCACCCCAAGCTTAAAATTTTGCTCGTCCTTGAGCAAGACTCAAACTTGAAATAGTGAGGCTGGAATGCAAGGATATAAAAACAGTTAGAGGAAATAAACTAACTAACAAGAACATGAAAGTCAAAATTTATTGTAATAAAAGGGCGGGAGGGTGGGTAAAAGAAAAGGGGGTGGTTGCCCCACGATACCAACACTAGGATCCCAAATCCTAAGTTTTGGGACCAGTGTCACCTGTGTCTTGTCGATGGGTTCCACCACATAATACGAGTAGAATAGGCGTATGTGTTGGCCCTGTCGAGTCTGAAGAAGAAAAGTAAAATTTGGTGACTCGGTGAAGTCATCTTTGTGCTGGAATTGATTTGGGCTGCACTGGGATGAATTCTTCAGCATATCATCCTCAGGGTACCTTACATTATATGAATCTGAATATGACGGTCCTGGGATGTCTACACAGGATAAGATAGATGAGAGAGGTTGGATGTCATCCTGAGGACTCATATCTTCTCTCTCCATCTCTACACTTGAGGTTGGATGCTTAGATAAATCTTCATGTACTGTCTGAGTCATCCAATCATCTTCTGAGCAAAAAGTACCCCCTGAAGAATCTATTTGTAGTTCTACCACCCCAAGCTTATCACCTGGCATGGAGTCAGGGGTGTCTTCATGCTCAACAGCCATGTTGTAGTGAACTGTCCATCCTACCCCCTTGATGTCGACCAGGCCTTGTAAAGGTATGGTGGCGAATGATGGCTCATGCTGCTCCAACTCGTCTTCGTTACTATACTCACTGCTCCATGTCGAGCAGCTGTCGTCGTCATCGTCGAACAAATTGTCCCAAACCATGGTTGGTGTACTGCTCAAAGCGAAATGAAAAGTCTCAATATGAGAAATGTCACTCTGGTCTGGTTCAATATCTGACTCTGGTTCCTCAAACCAACCTTCTGGTTGTGAGGTCGATTGGCTTTTTGAGTCTTCATCATCGTCATCATAGACCCATTCATGTCTATGACTCATTTCTTCCATTGGTTCATCAGCTGGGTCATCTAGATAGAATGAAGGGCTTCCCCAAGTGGGTTGGTCTTCACAGAAAAATCCTGGTGAATCCAGTTGATGGTCTGAATAGGATGATGGTGCATACTCCACTTCAGACCCAATGGAATGGTCTTGATGACTAATGTCTTTATTGTCTTGTGATGGCAGTTGTAACTAAATTGTAACCAGATCAATGAGCTCTTGGAGCCTCCTGCCTTGTTCAACATCTTTATCATGAAGTTGTTGTACTTGAGCAGTAATGCTTTCGAGACCCGTCGGTTCTACCATGCACATATAAGGGGGACCCGCTGTATCAAACTGATGCTTTAGGATGAATCCTTGTTCAACAGTTTGAAGTAGACTTCTACTGCGGTCTGCAGCCTCTGTGGCTACTTTGAGATGATGCTCCTGCTTGTCTAATAACTGCTGGAGCGGATCGATGTTTTCTTGGAGATGAGGAACTAGGGAGGTGGGTGCTTTGACACTTTCTCCAACTAATTCCACCATCTTAATCAATTCTTGATCCCATGATAGCATGGGGTTCGAGGGCTGACTGACAGTCTCCGTTGTTGGAATTTCAACATATGACGACAGTGGAGGTGAGTATAACTTGACTAGTTGCAGAGCACGTCCTTCAATTATTTGCCAGCAGTCGAAACTGTGGAAAAACTCGGGAGGACAGGTGGACAAGATGACTTGTCTTACGGAAGCAAGGTCCATGGCTGAAAAAGGTATGAGAAAAAGAAAAGTGATTTAGTATATATGAACAAGTATGTGTAAAGCAAGAAGAAAACTATGCATGTATATACATACTTATAGTGACAGAACAAAAATCTACTAGGCGTGTAAACGTGGAAAACCACGTCCCCGGCAACGGCGCCAAAAGTTGACCGGCCTTTTTCACGCGTCCGGAAACGAACGCGGGACAAAGGAAGGAATCAAGCTTTAAATTTATAACCCGGAACCTTCTAGGCCCCCACAACTTATATTACGGGGTCGAGTAGATATATGGGGTCGAACACAGGGACGTGGTGACGTTTAGGACGCAACAAATTTTTGGTCTATAGTCAGATAAGCCAAAATGATATGCGATAAAAGTAATTGTTAGAACTAGTCTAGCGGGTTGTCATGATATAAAACAAAACAAAGGAAAGAAAACAAAACAAAACAGAGCTCGTGAGTCTACGAAATAGAGAAAGAGAGTTCTTGGCTATGTAACCACAAACGAGGCAGTCTATGCACTCATTCTAGGGCATAGACAACCTGCGAACACCCAAGCAAGCATCTAGTGCGCACAGTGGCATTTGTCATGTGGGTCGTCCCACTCTCTCTCGCGATGCGTGACTAAAACCATCAATGATATGTCATCGACCCTCTCTCAAGGAATGGCATATCAACACCTCAGAATATACTAAGTTCCCTCTCAGGTCTTAGGATATTCCGGGGTGTTATGAACAGAATACCTCAGATCTTCCCCCTCTCAGGTTCAGATCCAAACTATTGTCTCTTAGCTATTCCTACAACGGATCTCTCGATACAGGCAGAAATAGCAGTTCAAGTGAGTAAGAGATCAACCAAACTAGCAATCATAACTTGGAAAGAGAAAATAGAACATGCAACATACTAGATATGATATGAATCTACTTGCTTAAGGCAAAAGTATATAAACATGGCCAGATCGGGCCACATAGCCAAGAAGGAGCTAACTAGCCATAGACAAGCATAGCTGGCACCGAACAAAGACGGATAAACATTGTTTGTACAAGAAACAAAGGAATGCAGTAGAATGAAAGAGAAGAGGGAAGAGATATAGCCCGTAGAGGAGAGGTGGCTCTCGCTCCTCGGCCTCTGTGTGGGTCAGATCTCGGCCCTTGGGTCTTTTTTTCATCCCTTTGGACTCCTCAGCTCTCTCTCTCTAGACCGTGTCGGGCGGCGGGCGTATCGGGCGGCGGGCGTATCGGTCGACGGGCCTATCGGGCGGCGGGCCTGTCAGTCGGCGGGCCTATCGGTCGACGGGCATGTCGGGCGGCGGGCCTGTCGGGCGGTAGACTCTTGGGGAACTCGACACACTAGTTCCTTGGTCTAGGAACTAGCTCTTGCAGGGTCCTCCCTCCGGCTCCTCTTTGAAAGCCCGCTTTTGTACGTAGGCAGCTGCTATTTATAGGCAGCGAGATGATGGGAGTTGTAGCTTTTATTGGTCCACATGTCCTTCATCTGTGGCTTCAATCTTGAGGCATCAGGTGGGCCAATATGACTGTCGCCCGGAGACTGTGTCGGGCAGGGGGAGTGTTAGGCAGCTGTATCGGGCAGGCCGTATCGGGCAGCGGCCATATCGGGCGGCGGCCGTATCGGGCGGCGCGACCGTATCAGGCGGTGCGACCGTATCGGGCAGTGTGACCGTATCGGGCAAGACCGTATCGGGTAGCCGTATCAGGCGGCGGCCATATCGGCTAGACCATGCAGCTGCTGGAATTCTTGTCTTTTCTGGTTCGGTACTTGAGAGTCCCAAAATTGGCTAGTTTCGGTGCCTGCAAGTCTAAAACAGGCTAATTAGCTACATTATTGGCTATTTTCACTACATTATCTAATGGAGAGACAGAAAACATAAAACATGAACAAAAGGGTGCATATTAAGACTAAAGTGGCACAAAACTATAGATAAAATGCATAGAAAATATGCGCTAATTTGGGTGTTATCATTACCTCCATGGTAATACATCCACATGCACTTAGAGATAGTTATCTATGGGTCTACAGGTTCATCCTCATACCATGTACTTTTCACTTAGCTTTTCAAGATCCTATGAGACATTTTTAAGTTACCTTAAACCAACAAAACTGGTATACACCCTACAAAAGGGTCCCTCTCCCAGGAGGAGGAAACTTCATCCCTTGACAATAAGGTCACAACCATCCTTATGGTTTACATAAACATGAGCATGCTTAACCCAGCAACTACTAAGGCATAAGCAGACCACCTACTAAACCATGCTAGGTCATACTTGTTCTCTTTCCTCAATACTGGATCAAGATTATACCTTCCCATGTCATCAACATAGTTGTGAGGGGTTCGTCAAACACACCTTAAACTTAAGGGGTTTCCCTGTCCTCTAACCATGCAGAGTACCATGCTCGCATCTATAGAAACTCAAATCTCATCATGAGCATCAGGTACACCACTTCCCCTCTTAGGCCTAGGTTCACTTTTGGGTGTCCAACTGCATGCTCAATCTTTTAACCATGAATCAAGCATGTATAAGGCACGACATGCACTCCCTGTCATCCTTCTACTCGAGAAACACATCAGGGTTGAGTCCTCCTCAAGGACAACCAACAAGGTACAAGGCCTCACAACCTATTACTAAACCTCTCCAGGTCTAAGGAATTCTTCTTCCCATCTCCGAAGGTAAACACCTATACCACAGACACATAGGTACCAGAAGCATCATCCTCTCTCTAGGGTTTGGTTCCTCTAAAGGCAACCAAGATATCCTCGACCTCCAGGGATAGAGCATGAGGCAACTACTATCATCCACTTAGGTCACATCATCCTCAACTCCCCACTGTTCCTCATATCTCAGATTTTAGGCTTCTTGCATGGGTCCTTCTCTCTCTCACTAGAGCTATCCCTACAACCAACCTCACTACCCTAGGTCCTCTCTCCTTGAAGGTGGGTCAAGCATACCCCTACATGGTGAAGCCTATGCTCAAACTTATGTTTGCTCAAGATTATCCATAACTCTATATGCTTATCTCATAAGCCATCCTTCATACTCTCCTGGACAGGGTTTCAACCTATTGCTCGCACTACTAACGTACTCTGGGTGCATGCTATGCCCTACTTGCAAAATCCCATAGGGTTCTATAGCTCTAACCTCATCTTTGTAGGAGCTATCCTTCTCTCTAACATGCACGACCCTTTCCAGGGTTGGGTCGCCAAAGGCACTAGATCATCCAACCTCACATGGATCATAACGTCATGGGCAACCAAAAGTATGTCTAACATGACATGTAACTCGTCAGGTCATCTCTTTCTTTGACCACCACTTAGGGTTAGGGTTAACATCATCCTCAGAGGATGTGCTAGGTCTCTTACTTATAATGAAGATCTCTGCCTCCATGACCAACTCTCTCTACTCATCCTCCTGACAAGAAGGTCTAGCCTCAGGTCTCTCCTGAGAGCAATGACAACTCATTACATACGACCTAAGCATGTATCTATCCTTTAGTTTACGCTTATTCTATTAAGCTTATGTCCATGACATCTTATTTACATGCTTTTCATTAATTTGGTGGAGGATTCCTTAAACCTTATCAACCTTACCCATACCTCAAGAGGGTGAGGAAAAGAGAGATAAACCCTAAACCTCCGAATCTTAACAGAATTAGGGTTGAGAAGGGACGAAAATAGATGAGAGAGTCCTAAAGGTATCTTATTTCAAGTTAGATCCTAAGACATTGGCCAAGCAATCACACAGATCCAGGAGTCCTCGTATTCCGACCAGTGGTGCAGAGGAAAATCTTGCCATCTCCCAGACGTGATCCTTTTCTAGACACCTCTATCTTTCAGAAAATCCTCTAATAACTCCCTTGGGTTCTATAGAATTTGTAAAATTTAATAATTATTAAAGATTAAGTGAGGAACCTATGCTCTTATACCAAATGTAACGACCCCGCCTCCCGGTAACCCTCAATTAAGGGAGACCAGAAGGTCAGAGCCATTATCCCAATTAACATGATCAAAGGTTCGACAAATAATCAATAACAATTATTAAATTCTACCATCTATATTGAAATATGGTAAAAAATAAAAACTTTGCATACCTTTTGAAAACTTGGATCTCTAAACTTCTATCCACATATGAATTATACTCTAACTAATCCTCCTTGTATTTTAATTCATGTATTTCACAATATGACGATTTACTGTTTGTCCTTTTGGCTTGTATCTAAAACGCCGACAAATAAGACGTGAGTCAACATAAAGCTGGTATGTGGGGGAAATAATAATCATGCAACTATGATAACAATGTAATCAGTCAATTATGAGTTAAATAAACAACTTTACATTTTTCGCATAACTGCTTAATCCCTACATACCCTAGCCTCTGTGCTATCCCTGCAGTGGACCTAGATGCTACCTTCCTTATGGTAGATCCCCATTAAACCCCTCATGTTCCCACCTAACAGGTGAACCAGTTTCTAGGGTTGAGTCACATGGAACTACCCGTAGGAATCCCACTCCTTAACTCATGGCATGCTAAAGAGTCTCATGGCACTACACGTGGGTAGCCCAATTTCTAACTCACGATAACCTAGACCTTGCTCTAGGTTACCCCTTTTAGCCTTTGCAAAGCCACAGAGGTGGACTAGGATCTGAGCCAGTCATGTATGCACATTTATAGTGATAATCATAGTCACTTTATAGTTGCATGAAATAAATAGGCATCCAACAATTATTTCCAAGCAACTGATAAAACATTCGGGAATCACCGTGAAATTAGAGTGATTATTCATAAGCATAACCACATACATGTCAGGCTGATTTGAGACAGAATAACCCATGCAGGTAAGAAATCCAAGCAAGCACACATACAAGATCCTGAAATAACCATACAATTTCCTTTTATTACTCAGGTCATCAAGATCTATTAAACATAGCTCGCTTCCTAGGGTTTCTAGTTCACTTTTAGGGTTTCCATTGCAATTAGGGTTTCCCCTAATTTTATACCATTACTCATAAACCCTTATTATCTTATCTATTCTTCAATATTTAGGTTATCTTAACAACATATAACCCTATTTTCGGATTTAAAGGCACCATTAACCATCAATTAATTTCATTAAGCTTCTTTTACATTAAAGCTACTATTTTTATCCTTTTAATCCATGACAAGATCATTATGCGCATTTATCATCAATTCATAGTTCATTATGGTCTAATTCACATATGAACTCTATTCATCATTAATTCTACCTTTTATTCATTAGACAACCCTAATTACTACATTAAGGACATTTATCCACAAATTAGGAACTTTAATGCTCGAAATAGCTTAGAGTCATTATAGCTTAGCTTTATTCACGATTTTGAATAATTAAAACCATTAATAGTCGCATTTACCAATAGTAGGGTTTCAAGGCCCATTAAAGTATATTCATGCACATGAAACTCCAATTAAACCAATTACGTGCAAATTTCATCCTTTTTGTTCCTAAAGTTCCTTTTTATCATTAATAGGTTAATACCAACTTTAATCATCCATTAAACCCTACTAAATATATTAATCATCTCAAAATAGGGTTTCTTAATCTTTAATTCATCAAAGTTGATAACTTACACTACTTTTCGAGTTGCAAGAGGAATTATTATAAATATATTTTTATTAGATTCCTCTCGTTTTTCTAAGCAAAAAGCATATATTATTTGCTACCATCGGAGTTACGGATAAAAAGATATGATTTTTGTATTATTCCACTTACTTGACCAATTAGAGGATGCCACGTCACCTCCTTTACCATGCAAAGCGCTCGACGAGATTATAATTGAAAGACGATTTTACCCCCCCCCCCACTTGAGTGGCTGGCTCTTTAGCACGCAGAGGGTAAAAAGGTCCAATGGGCATCCAACTTCTTCAACCTCGCGATCCCTTCCTGCCGCCGACCTACAGCCCTAGGCACGGCTCTCCTGCTCCATCCCTGACCTTAACGACTTTTGGGGAGGTTCCCCCTGGCTCCGCCGTGCCCCCGCGTAGGCGAGGGAGCTACTGGGCTGTGGCCATGACAGCCAGTTTGAGCTTTCTAGCTCTGCAGCACGCGGACGTCCCATGGTCGTCCTGCTGGTTTTGCGCACGAGCTAGGGAACAAGGTTGATAGCTGCGTTCCTCCTGACATCGTGGGAGCATCTTGCTTCCACCGAACTCCAGTTCAGGGCCCCCTGTTGCCCCGGGGTCGCACTACCCCTATTGTTAGGGTTTTGCCAAAGAAGATGAAGAAAGAAAGAGAGGAGTGTGTGGTATTCTTCTCCAACTCGACCTTGGGCTCTACCCCTTTATATAGGGGTGGGATACGAAGCCCTAGGTTGGCTTATACACGACTGAAAGAGTCCTTTTCCAAATGAAACCAAGTCCTTCCATTAGAAGAAACCTTCTCTCTCTTCTTTATCTTTTTGATATTCCTTTTTCTTTAAATATTAGGATTTCAAAAATTTCTTCCTTTATCTTCTTTGTACTTGCCTTTTGATTTATTGGCACAAAATTATATTCTCTTTTAGTAGAAAATATCTCCCTTTTAATAATACCATGGAATTCATTCATTATGCATCACATTCTCCTCTTATTTTGCTTTATTGGTATTTTCTCTTTCTTTTCCTTTATTGGGGCTCCTTGGACCCCAAGAAATTATAATATTTCGAAATTCCTTTTTAAGGAATACTCATTGTCCTTCTGGATGCATCTATATCCACTATTTCACATTATCTTGTTTATTTCTTATTAAAATATCTCTTTTTGAGGATTTCTCTTTATTTCTCTTTTATTTTCCTAATTAGTATTCCTTTTAACATTAGGAATCCTTGGGATACGAAATTCCATCAAGGATAACTCAATTATACTTCTCTCCACTTATTTTCCACATTTTATCATTGTTTTTAATTTCTTTCTTAATAAAGAAATACTTAATTGATCTTTTCTTTTCTTATTGTATTTTCTTTTCAACTTTGGACTCCTTGGGACCTAAGGAACCCAAGAGGCACGAAATACACCTTTGGATTACATGCTTTTGCCTTCTAGAGGTTTCCACATCTCTCTTTTCTCAAAAACTCAATTATTCATTTATTAATTGAATTTCCTTGTTATTGGTCCCAATAGATAATAAAGCCCACAACACAATCATCAAGGCTATTGTAAACGAAATCCATTTATTTGAAACAAATTGTATCATTATTTGTCCAAATATCTTTAATATGAGAAATTATATTTCTCACCCAATGAACCCAAGAATTGGGGTTGTAACAGGAAGCGTCTTCCTCAAGTGACTCAATCTCCAATGAGGGATAGTGACACCTTGCTCTCATGGCCTCTACAAGTGAAGACATTGGTGAGGTAAGTGAGGTAAGTTTACTTGAGTTATGTAAGGAAACTCTCATTGACATGCTTAATGCTACCCGCTCATGTTATTCTGAATGCAAATAAAAAAAGAAGAGGTTAGGGAAGATCATAGATGATTTGTATGCTAAGATTGATATTCTTGATCAAAATGAGAAGTTTCATCTTGATAGAATTGATTCCTTGCAAGTGAAGTTTCTTGATCTTGAGCTCCAATACAATGGAGTTGAAGTAGATAATGGCATCTACCTAAAAAAGATCAATAGTCTTAAGGAAGAAAACCAAACCCTAGTAGATGAGCTTGCTTTACTTAAAAGTGAAAATGATGATCTTAAGCTTGCTTGTTATGCTACTACGGATCAAAATAGAATCTATATCGATGAGTTTTTTATGATTAGAACTATAAATGCTACATTTCTTGCTCAAGTTAATGATCTTTCTTCTAGACCTTTATTGCCTAGTCATGAAGTTGCTAGTCTTGCTCTAGAAAAAGATTCTTATCTTATTAAAGCCCTCTATTTGGAATCCGATTTACTTCATGCACAAGATGATCTTGCTAGCTTATCTTCTACTATCCTTACTCTTAGTGATGATAATCACAAACTAAGAGATTCCTTGTAGAAATTCCTTAAAGGGAAAAAGTCCCTCAACGAATTCCCAGATCACTCTACCAAACAAGATGGTACTATTAGTTTGGGATATGTAGGGGGAGCTCCAAATAGAAAAGGCAAGGGTAAGAAAAAGAGTAAGGGACCTACTATCTTCCATGGAGAGTCATCTGGCTCTAAGAACCCTATGGTTTGTGTGCATTGCAAGAGTTATGACCATTATTCTACTTATTGTCCTTATGGAGAGAAGGGACCAAACCAAAGATGAAAAGGGTCCCCAAGCTAACACCGGATCCCAAGGGTTGATTTGGGCACTGACATCTTCCTTTCTTGTAGGTAAAAGGGAAATGGATTGTTGATAGTGGTTGCTCAAAGAATATGATAGGTGAAATCATCCACTTCAACAAATTCACAAAGAATAAAGGATGATTAGTGACTTTGGGTGACAACAACAAGGGTAAGGTGATAGGTGCTGGTGATGTAGGTGATTCACTATGCATCAAGAATGTTCTTCTTTTGGATGGCCTACATCACAATTGAATAAGTGTTAGTCAACTTTGTGATGATGGTTATCTTGTTATTTTTACCTCACTTGAATGCTTTCTTCTAGATTCCCTCTCCAACAATGTTATATATAAAGGCACTAGAAATGGTAATCTCTATGTTATTGTGCTTGACTCTATTAAGCCTATTGTTGGTAGATGTCTAGTTGCAAATTCAAATGGTATTTCTTTGTGGCACTGTAGGCATGGTCATGTAAATATGCATCAAATAAAGAACTTGAGCAAAAAGGATTTGGTAAAGAGAATTCCTAAATTGGACTTTGAGAAGGATGAGGAATGCCAACCTTGTACCCAAGGAAAGCAGACCAAGTCCTCCTTTAAATCCAACGGATTCCTTAATACCAAAAGCGTTCTTGAGCTTCTTCACATTGATCTATTTGGACCAATGTGTACGCAATCACTTTGTGGTAGCAAGTATTGTCTTTGTGATTGTCGATGATTTTTGTTGATATACTTGGACCTTCTCTCTTATTTCAAAAAGTGATACTCTTGATGTTTTCTTGACTTTTTGCAAATGAGTTGAAAATAAAGTTTATTATTGGATCGTCTCTATCTATAGTGATCATGGGGGAGAATTTGAAAATGATTTGTTTGAACAGTTTTGCAAGGAATTTGAGTATGCACATAACTTTTCTTCAGCTTGAACACCTCAACAAAATGGGGTCGTAGAGATAAAGAATAGGTCACTACATGAAATGGCTAAGACTATGTTTCTAGAGTATGATACTACAAAGAAGTTTTGGGCCGAAGCCGTAGTACTTCATGTTTTGTGAAAAATTGGGTTTTTACTTATCTATCTTTAAAGAAAACCCCCTATGAGCTATGGTGTGGCAGAAAGATTTCTTTCATGTTTTTGGTTGTCCTTGTTTTATTTTGAACACCAAGGATTCCCTCGACAAGTTTGATCTGAAGTCTTACAAGGATTTCTTTGTTTCCTATAGAACTACTAGCAAGGCTTATAGAATGTTTAACATTTAATTGTTTAAAGTAGAAGAATCTATTAATGTTAGATTTGTTGAGACTAACCCCTCTATTTGCAAAAATATTGTTAATGATGATGTTCTAGATGAGGTGATTTCTCACTTGAAAGATCTCAACATTGTTGATAAAGGAAAAGAGGTGTTAGTTGACAAAGGAAAAAAAGTATCCAACTCCTCACTTTGCAAAGCATCATCCTAATGAGCTCATCATAGGTAATCCTTTCGAAAGGGTGAGGATGTGGGCTGTATTTAACAAAGAACAAGCCGACAACACCTTCATCTCTCAACTTGAGGCAAAATATGTCAAAGAAGCTCTCAAGGATGACAAATGGATCCTAGCCATGCAAGAAGAGTTAGAATAGATCAAGAAGAACAAAGTGTGGACTCTTGTACCAAGACCAAGTGATAGAAAGATCATTGGCACCAAGTGGGCCGACCACAACAAGCTTGATGAAAATGGAAAAGTGGTAAGAAACAAAGAAAGGTTAGTTTCTCAAGGCTACAACCAACAGGAAGGTATTAATTTTGATGAAACATATGCACATGTAGCTAGACTTGAGTCAATTAGAATGTTTCTTGCTTTTTCTAGTCATTAGAATTTTTTACTTTATCAAATGGATGTTAAAAATGCATTTTTGAATGGTACAATTGAGTAGGGAGTATTTGTTGCTCAGCCTCCCTAATTGAACATGATAAATTGCCTAACCATGTATATTTGTTACAAGAAGCTCTCTATGGTATCAAATAAGCCCCTAGAGCTTGGTATGAGAAACTAAAGAAGTTTTTTCTACACAATGGCTATATCACGAGCAAATTCGATTCTAACTTGTTTCTAAAATACACTTCTATAAATTTCTTGATTATTCAAATTTATGTTGATGATATTATCTTTGGCGGGACTGGTCTTGATCTTTGCAAGGAGTTTAGTTCTCTTATGCAGAGTGAGTTTGAGATGAACATGATGGTGGAGTGATAACCTCCCATTTTGGGATGTTATCTTACTAGTTTTCTTAGTTTTCCACACTCTTTCTTAGATAAATTAGATTGAATACTTAACTTTCTAGCTTTATTGTGAATATACCAATAGACTGATATTTCTCCTTTTCTTCTTATAGATAAACCCAAAAAAATTGCAAAAGTCCCAACTAAAATGGTCCCAAGACCGTGAAGGTCCAACCGGTCCCAAGAACATGAGGAACCAAACGATCCCAAGAACGATACATCTCCCATCGGTCCCAAGACCAAGGGAAAGCCTACCGGTCCCAAGACCGAGCAAATTCCTATCAGTCCCAAGACCGAGTGAAGGCCATCGGTCCCAAGACCGAATGAAGACCCATTGGTCCCAAGACCAAGTGAAGACCTATCGGTACCAAGACCGTGTAAAGGATACCGGCCCCAATACCGTGAGGATCCAAACGATCTCTAGACTGTGAAGATCCAAACGGTCCCAAGACCATTCAAGACCCCCTTAGAGCCTATAAATAGGACTCAAGGGGTCCTCATTTGACATCAAGTCTTAGACGCCTAAAGGCTGCCTCCATTGCTCCAGAGCTACTTCATCCTCCATCCTTCGCCCCAAGGATGCCGGTATAAGATCTACACTCCATCCATAAGCCTACTCTCTCTCTCATCGACATAGAAAGAGGGAAGTTAAGGATTCATCACCAAGGCAACCACGTAGTGTGAAGATAGTTGTTCTCTACTCCAAGGGGTTGACCTTCCTCCCTCCTACATGGAGATGATGTTCTCCTTCTCTTCTCCTGTTAGCTTCTTTGTTCTTGCCATGAGAAAGTAGTTCTATACACTAGGGTGCGAGGGAGTAGCCCCGCTACCCATGTTTTCATTCCATGCATTGTAATTCATGAGTCTGCAATAAAAAAATACTATCTTTTCAGTTCAACATCAATCGTTTAATGAATGCTAGTTTCTTGATCACCAACATGCATTACTTATTATCTGCTAGTACAAATTGTCTATGTTTGTGCTTTTAGATTCGATTATCGATTGCATGTTGGTTCTTGATGTATGTAATCACCATATATCTATTTCGGTATCTAGGAGCGCTTTTCAAGGAGTGGAGTAAACTCACCTCCATTGTTGTACTTTCATACTATGAAATGGAATCAGTTGACGTATGAAAGTACAACTTTGATAGGTCAAGGAACACACTTTGCGAAGGGAGTGATGCAAAGTAAGTGACCATTCATTCGGGGATGGCTGGCATTGCAATACTCCCACATTTCTCGTAGTTAGCTATCTGAAAGGAAGCTAAATCTACAAAGATACTAACTATTTAGACTCTTATTGCAAGCCATGTTATTATGATGTATGTTATGATCCATGTGTAGTGGTGGTGAAACTTGATCACATCCTAGTGGTTTCCAAATACTGTTTACAGCCTTAAGTTTACTTTCCTGCCATTTAATTTACATTTGCATATTAGTTTAATCATCAAATCAACTCTTCGATCTAGATATCAACTCTTGAGTAGATAAGTAGAATTATAATGTTTTCCATCTTGTTAATACTTAACAAGACCGTTGTCTTGTGGATTTGACCCTCAACTGTACTACGATAAGACTTCCATGTACCTTAACGTACGTGGGTGGAGATCTTATTATAGCACACACAAGGCTAAACTTAGAGACTTACTATCTCTAGGATTTTTAGTGGGGCATGCAACTTCATGTGAGTGGAGGCTCCATAAAAAATTGGCATCGTTGCCGGGGACAACGGAACATTTTAATTTCATTTATCAACTTGCTAGTTCATATGTTTTTGATTCCATCATTTTTCCACACCATCTAAAGTGTGATTTTTTCTTCTACTCAGGTAGAAAACATGTATGCAAACTTCACATAAGCGCGAGTTCTCCCCTGAACCAGAGTATGACTTTGAGGTAGAACGAAACTTCCACTGACGCATCAGACTCAACCGCCAATGAGCCAGACAGATGGTTGAAGGACAACACCAAGCCGCCTTGATATTGGAAAGAGTCAACATAGCAATAACAGCTCAGAGAGCACAACTCACCACTGATACATGTGCTCAAGTCCAAGCTGAAGTTCGAACTGAAGAGAAAGCTCACATCCAAGATGAAAATGAGGCCGCCACAACAACTGCTCAGTTATTGATAAGGAACAAGCAGCTTCGAGACTACGTTGTTCCTAAGAATTTTGAGGATAATCACCCAGTTCATCCTCCACTCATTAATGTTCCTAACTTCGAGATTCGAACATAATGGATCCAAATCATGCAAGGCATCTCGTTCTCTGGAAGCACTGGAGATGATTGATGGGACCATCTGAAGCGATTCAAGGCACTCTGCCAATTGGTACCACAAGTCGGAGCTACATTTGATGCAATCATGCTCTGACTTTTCAACTTCACTCTGTCTGGAAAGGCACTAAGTTGGTATAACTCTTTAGATGGATAACCAATCACCACCTGGGCTCCCTTAGAAGAAATATTCTGGAGAAGTGCTTTCCTCCCTTGTTGACTTACCAGATTAGGGGACAAATCAACCAGTTCCTCCAACATCCTGGAGAGTCACTAGCAGAATCATGGGAAAGATTTTTTGAGAAAATGCCCACATCACGGAATCTCACAAAACCAGCTCATAGAAACATTCTATAGAGGGGTAAGTGATGAAATTAAGAATTTTTTGGAATCTGGAGGAAATTTTATGAGACGGAATTATGAGGATGCCTAGAAGATTGTTATGCTCAGAGCCGAGAACCAATCTAATTGGGGAAGGCCATCTACAGGAGGAGTCCTAAAAGTCTACAAAGTTGAAGAATCTGTAGAAATGAAAGCCATTGCTGAAGCTCTGAAAAACATAGTTCATAAGCAGCAAGCCCTTGAGACATCATTTGAAGAATATGACAGGAAGAAGAACTTCCAAGTTCAACAAGTCAAAGTAGCTATTGAGACTTGTGAAGCTTGTCATGCATCGGATCACCCCACATTATCATGTGACCTCTTATACAATGTGATGACGAATCTACAGACACCTCAACCACAATATGAACCAATCATTGAACAACCCGAGGATCAGCTGCCAGAGCAGGTTAATTCTATCCACACCATACCGGGTCAAGCATACTATAATCCAGATCAACCGAGAAACCACCCTGGGTTTCAGTATGGGAATCCCGCGGGAACTGCCAACCCGCAACATCAAACACAAGGTGGGTCTTCTAATAGACCACCACCTGGATTCTAGAGCAATTATAACCAAAACCAAGGAAAATATAGAAGTGGGTTTCAAAGATTTGTCTACCCAAGAAATTCTTCTTCATACTATCAATACACTCACCCTCTATTGCACCCACAATTGCAACAACCTCATCTACAACATCCGCAAATTCAACAACCTCAGTTACCAACACCTCAACAACAGCAACCTCAAGGACAACAACAAATTACACAGTATCAACAAAAGAATGCTCTGCCTTTGCCAACAAATGAGTTGTCTATGATAAGGCAAATGTTGCAATCTCAATAGACCATGCTTGCTAACTAGCAGGCTCAACAGAAAGCTGTAGAGACCCAATTGGCACAAATTGTAGCTCAGTTGAAACCTTCGGTGGGTACTTTTGCTGGTCAGCCAGAAATAAATCTGAGACATGATCAACACAGACCAGAACAAATGAATGCAGTTACCACAAGGTCTGGTCATGTTCTTACTGAAGCTACTAAAGTCATTCAGGAAGATGAAGATACTGCTAAAATCATCCCAACTATAAACATAAATCAAGAAACTAAAAAATCTGTAGAGGTCGAGAAGGAGAAGGAAAACGAACTAGTTTCCAAAGAGCCAGAAGTCCCACCATACAAGCCCAAGATACCCTATCCAGGCAGATTGAGAGTGACTAAACTGAATACTAGATTCCTAAAGTTCAAGGAAGCAATGAAGAAGCTATATGTTGATATCCTATTCCTTGACGCTCTCTCGGAAATCCCATCTTGGTCTAAATATCTGAAAACTTTGCTATCAAAGAAATACATGACTGAAGAACACAAGACCGTCAAATTAGCTCATCTCCAACATCCATAGTACTGCTACCACTCATTATCTAAGTAGTACTATGGTGTATGGTGATCTTAAAATCACGATTTCATGTATGTCATGATTCCTCAGAAACCCTAAAACATTTTAATTGGGGTTTCATCACCTTCCTTTTTAGAGAAGTGCATCTGAGGTTCTACAACCACCCTTTCATTACATCAAGGCCTAGGTGGGCTAACCAAACAACCATCAACTTGTTCAACAGATCTCGTTACATCTGAGTATTAGCCAAACATATCTTCTTTTCCAAGCTTAGGGTTAGTCTAACAACCTCTTCTAGCCAAACTAGGCAGATATATCTCAACCAGAGCATCCATTACCACTTCACATCCTTGGGTATTAGGTAACATTGAAAACATACACTTCCATGTATTTCACTTATCATCTCAAACTCGAACTCTAAGTCTATCTTCATTGAGAACACTTTAAGCTCATCTTCTTGGTGATCAAACTCAATCTTGTATGACTCATATCTCATGATAAAAACATCCTCATAAGGTGATTACCTTAGTACTCTTATTATTTGTAAACCATTCGTGTATCATTCACTTTACCAGGGTATGTTATCCTTTCTGTCCCCATATCTCGTGGCAACGTTCCAAACCACATCATCTTTTATTCTTGGTGTATGGCATGCGTACTGTCCTATCTCTCACTCCCATAACAAGAAGAAATAAGAATTTGGTGGCCGTCCAAACACAGAGTTCTTCATGTTCCAAGAGTAGAGATGGTACATCCCACATTTCCAGTACACCTTCAAATCTAAGTTGAAACGTGCAACTCATACCTCTACCTCACAATCATCTGGATATCAAAGTTACTTCCATGGAGCTGATCTTGAACCTATTTGGGTCCAGACATATTCCTTGGTCATCACCTCTAGGTCTATAGGGTGCCGACACTTTTGGGGTCATCCCTCTTCCCTTATGCATCCAGAGAGTGCCCTACTCATCTGCCCTTTGGGTCCCATCAGTTCATGAAGGTGATCAATCTCCTAACCCATGGCCCTCAGACAATGATAGATGTTACCTCCCAACCCTATGGTCATGTGCAACCAGGGAATTAGGCAACTCCTACTTCCATCGGTCTTATCCCTACCTGACCCTAGGATAGACTTAGGATTCTCTTTCAACTTAGAACCTTACCCAAGCCTTCCTCATCTCTCTCTCTACATTCATAGGCTGACTTTCATCCTTTCATAGGGATCATGGCAACCTGCCTACCTTGGTCAAGCCCCATACCGGTTACCTCCATGGTAACACATCCATATGCACATAGAGATGGATATCTATGGGTCTACATGTTCATTCTCATACCATGTACTTTTCCTATGAGACCTTTTTAGGTTACCTTAAACCAAAAAGACTGGTATACATCCTACAAAATGGTCCCTCTCCCAGGATGGGAGGAAACTACAACTCTTGACCACAAGGTCACAAACATCCTTAGGGTTTGCATCCATATGAGCTTGCGTAACCCTGGAAAGCTACTAAGGCACAAGCTAACCACCCACTAAACCATGTTAGGTCATACTTGTTCTCTTCCCTCAACACTGGATTAGGATCATACCTTCCTATGTCATCAACTTATCTGTGAGGGTTCATCAAACATACCCTAAACTTAAGGGGTTTTCCTTTCTTCTCGACATGAGAAGTACCATGCTCGTATTTATAGAAACTCAACTCTCATCATGAACATTAGGTACACCACTTCCCCTCTTAGGCCTCGGAACCCTAGGTTCACTTTTTTGGGTGTCCAACTGCATGCTCAACCTCTTAACCACAAACCAAACATGT
Organism: Alisma plantago-aquatica; assembly: GCA_963693085.1. Taxonomy (NCBI): domain Eukaryota; kingdom Viridiplantae; phylum Streptophyta; class Magnoliopsida; order Alismatales; family Alismataceae; genus Alisma; species Alisma plantago-aquatica. The sequence goes on along the minus strand of OY856414.1, from coordinate 11,824,038 downwards.
ATCGGGTCATCCTTTTTCCTCGATTGACACTTTAATGCTGAGTCTTCCTCAAGGACAAACAACAAGGTACAAGGCCTCATAACCTGTTACTAAACCCCTCCAGGGTATACAAAACTTCTTCTTCCTTTCTCAGAAGGTAAACACTTATACCATAGGCACATAGGTGCCAAAAGCCTCATCCTCTCTCTAGGGTTTGGTTCTTCTAAAGGAAACCAAGATATCATCAGCCTCCAGGGGTCAAGCATAAGGCAACCGCTATCATCCACTTAGGTCGCATCATCCTCAACTCCCGACTTCTCCTCAGAGTCTAGGATTCCAACCTTCTTGCTTGGTTCTGCTCTCTCTTTCTAGAGCTAACCCTTCAACCAACCTCACCATTAGAGGTCCTTTCTTCGTGAAGGGTCAACCTCAAAAGCATGCCCCCTACCTGGATGAAGCCTATGTTCAACTCATGTTCACTCAAGGATATCCATAGCCCCTTAGGCTTATCACATAAGCTATCCATCAAACTCTCCCGGTCAGGATTTCAACCTATTGCTCGCACTACTCATACATTCTGGGTGCCTATTATGCCCATATAAGCTCATGGGGTTTCCATAGGTTCTTCTTTAACCTCATCTATGAAGGAGCTATCATTACTCTAACATGCATGACCCTTTCCAGGGTTGGGTTGCTAAAGGTGCTAGGTCACCCATGGATCATATGGCATCCCAAAGGCATGTCCTTTCAAACACTTGGTCTATCATGATATCTATTCATCACTTCATCTCTTTCTATCCAACACTTAGTGTTAGGTTATCATCATCCTCAGAGGATGTGCTACGTCTCTACTTGCAATGGAGATTTCTATCTCCACAACTAACTCTCTTTATCTATCCTCCTGATACAAAGGTCTAGCCTCAGGTCTCTTAAGCATGTATCTATTCTTTAGTTTGCACTTAATCTATTAAGCTTATGTCCATGACATCTTATTTACATGCTTTTCCTTTAATTTGGTGGAGGATCCCTTAAACCTTATCAACCTTACCCATACCTCAAGAGGGTGAGGAGAAGAGAGAAAACCCTAATCCTTAAGGTCCTTAACAGAATTTGTGATAAGAAGGGATGAATAAGATGAGAAGGTCCTAAAGGTATCTTATTTCGATTCATACCCTAAGACTTTGGCCAGGCAGTCACACGGATCCGGGAGTCCTTGTATTCTGACTAGCGGTGCGGAGGAAAATATTGCCCGCCCCCGATCGTGATCCTTTTCTAGACACCTCCGTATTTCGGATAATCCTCTAATAACTCCCTTGGGTTCTATGGAGTTTGTAAAATTTAATAATTATTAATGGTTAAGTGAGGAACCTACGCTCTGATACCAAATGTTACGACCCCACCTTTCGGTAACCCCCAATTAAGGGAGACTGAGAGGTCGAAGCTGCACCCATAACTTCCGAATCAAAGGTTCGGCAATTAACCAAGAATAATTATTAAATTTTTACAGACGAAACTGAAAAGCTGTAATAAATAAAAAAATTTACATACCTTTGAAAATTTTGGATTTCTAAACTCCTATCCAGAACTGGGACTAACTAACTAATCCTCCTTGGGCTTTAATTCGTGTATTTCACAATATGACGATTTACTGTTTGTCCTTTTTGTTTTGTACCTAAAACGCCAACAAACAAAACGTCGGTCAGCCAAAGCTGGTATGTGGGGGATTCACTAATCATGCAATTATCCATAACAATGTATTGCATTCAATTATCATTTAACAAACAATTTTACGTTTTACGTATAACTACGCGATCCATGTGTACCCTATCCCCTGCGCTGCCCCTGCAGTGGACCTGGATACTACCTCCCTTATGGTAGATTCCCATTATACCCCTCATGAATTCACCTAATAGGTGAATCAATTTCTAGGGCTGAGTCACATGGCACTACCCTGTAGGTAGCCCACTCCTTAACTCATGGTATGCTAAGAGTCTCATGGCACTACACATGTGTAGCCCAGTATCTAACTCATGATACCCTAGACCTTACTCTAGGTTATCCTTAGCCTTTGCATAGCCATAGGGGTAGACTCGGATCTATCCAGTTATACATGTATACTCATAGTGACAGTTATACATGTATACTCATAGTGATAGTCATAGTCACTCTATAGTTGCATGAATTAAAACATCCAACAGTTATTTCAAGCCATGAGGGAAACATCGATAAAATCCTCGGAAAACTAATTGGGATAATCATAAGTGTAACCACATACCTCTTATTGTAGATTCGGATACAAAATTAACTTTGTAGAGAGAGAAAATCCAAACCATCAAGCAATTGCAAAGAAACCCTGAAATAAACATTCCAACTTCATTTTATCAAAATTTATCTAGTTCCATCTTATTCCTTAGGGTTTCTATTCCAATTTTAGGGTTTCTTGGAAACTACGGTTTTGCCTTCATTCTTAGTTGTCATGAACCCTAATTCCTCAAAATCAGTTAAAACCTTTAAATTCTCTCCTTTTAATATTCCTAACAGTCTTAAGATCATTATTTAGTAATTTATCAAAATAACAAGGTTTTCTTCTTCTTTTACCCTAAATTAGGGTTTTCATGTACATTATCTTTCATTTATAGACATAAACCCTAAATTAACCATCTTTGTACTCAAAACGGATGAAAACTCCATGTTATTAATTAACAGGTTGATAATCCTCAATTTAACATATTAAGTTACAAAGAATCATCCTTTATGTACAGTTAGGGTTTCTCATTAACTTGTAATGCATTTTTCTAACAAATCAAGGCACTTTTGCCAAAACGAACTAGAACCAGGTTCTCAAATCATTTTTTATCAAATTCCTTGCATTTTTCTACCCAAATTTCATATATAAAGTTTCTTCATTAGACATTCCTAGCAATTTCTATCAATTTTGCAAGGAAAAGCAATTTTATGGATTATTCGATTAGAGAGGGGATTTTACTGAATTTCTGTGATCGTTGGATTGGTGCGCCAATGGACCGTGTCTCGATCTGACGCTCCGCGTCGCTGGTCTCCACTAACTCAGTGGCGTGCACGATCCTTAGTTGTCGTTCGTCAGATGCTGTTGAGTCCATGGTGGACTTTGATCTAACGCTCCTCGCCAACCGGCTCCACTCAACAATCTAACTAATCGTGCAGTGGTTGCGATCGTCGGATTCCCCTGTGGGTTCATCATGGATCTCGATCCCATGGTTCTCGCTCGTCGTCATCCTTTCTATCTTAACTCGATCTCACGCCGGTGCCGCTACAGGTCCTCACCGGAGCTGGTTCAATAAAGCGGGAGGGATGATGCAAGAGCTCATGGAGTGGCCGCTCGAGATCGCTAGGATGTGGGAACTTGTGCGAGGGTCCTTATATAGGACTAGGGGGGCTCCCCTAGGGTTTTCTCAACCCCGCCGCCAACTGTTCTCTAGCCCAATTGGGCGTTTCGCGAAGGTAGGATAAAACCCCAACAAACCAGGGTCGGGAATCTTCCCTACTTCCTCCCAAACCCAATGGGACTCTTCCCATGAGTGCACATGCATCATGTCGATCGGAAATAGAGGGAGAAGTTTCTCTTGTTACGGCTGGAGTCCTTGTCCCACTGGGACCTGGACTATGAGAAGTGCCTGTTGGATTTCAATCCAACGACTCTCATCACATGCGCTAGATCAAAAGGAAAGTAATTTCCAATTATTCAAATTATATTCATAATTCAAAGATAACTTGGAAAATTCATAACTCCCAACTCGTAATTCCTTTTCAATTCAAATTTTAAGGGAACCTTTTTTATTCTTTTATCTTTTATCCCACAAAATTTGGGATTAATATCTAAAGAAAATGATTCCTTTTCTTTGATTGCAATTTATCATCTAATTATTCATATTTTCCACATCTTTTCTATTTCTTTTATCATTATTTTATTATCCTGAGTTCCTTGAACCCCAAGGAACCTTTATAACTCGAAATCCTATTTTGGGAAAATATCTTTTAGCCTTTTAATCATCTTTTATTCATTTTCTTATGTTTTCCATTATCCAATTGAATTCCTTTTTCATTTCTTTTTCTTTTTCTTTCAATTGGGCTTAATGTCCAATAAGGCCCATTAAGAAAACACACAAGACTATCATACACGAAATTCTATTTCCTTTAATAGAAAATACTTTCTTTTTAACAATACCTCATAATTCATTAATAATGTATCACATTATCCTTTTATTTGACTTTATTGGCATTTTCTCTTTCCTCTTTCTTCATTGGGACTCCTTTTATCATTGGTAATCCTTGGGATACGAAATTCCACCAAGGATAACCCAATTATACCTTTTTCCACTTATTTCCAACATTTTAACATTATTTTCAATTTCTTTCTTACTAAAGAAATACCTAATTAATCTTTTCTTTTCTTATTGCTTTCTTTTTGCAACTATGGACTCCTTGGAACCCAAGGAACCCAAGAGGCACGAAATCCCTCTTTGGATTTGCCTTCTAGAAGTTTCCACATTTTTCTTTTCTTAAAAATTCAATTATTCATTTACTAATTGAATTTCCTTGTTATTGGGCCCAATATCCAATAAAGCCCACAAAACAATCATCAAGGCTATTGTAAACGAAACCCATGTATTCAAGAAAAATTATATCATTATTTGTTCAAATATCTTTAATATGAGAAATTACATTTCTCACCAAAAGAACCCAAAATCAGGGTTGTAACAAGGTTGGTTCTTGATGTATGTAATCACCATATATCTATTTCAGTATCTAGGAGCACTTTTCAAGGAGTGGAGTAAACTCACCTCCATTGTTGTACTTTCATACTATTAAATGGAATTAGTTGACGCATGAAAGTACAACTTTGATAGGTCAAGGAACACACTTTGCGAAGGGAGTGATGCAAAGTAAGTGACCATTCATTGGGGGATGACTGGCATTGCAATACTCCCACATTTCTCGTAGTTAGCTATCTGAAAGGAAGCTAAATCTACAAAGATACTAACTATTTAGACTCTTATTGCAAGACATGCTATTATGATGTAAGTTATGATCCATGTGTAGTGGTGTTGAAACTCGATCACATCCTACTGGTTTCCAAATATTGTTTACAACCTTCAGTTTACTTTCCTGCCATTTAATTTACATTTGCATATTAGTTTAATCATCAAATCAACTCTTCAATCTAGATATCTACTCTTGAGTAGATAAGTAGAATTGCAACATTTTCCATCTTGTTAATCCTTAACAAGACCGTTGTCTTGTGGATTCGACCCTCAACTGTACTACGATAAGACTTCCACGTACCTTAACATATGTGGGTGGAGATCTTATTATAGCACACACAAGGCTAAACTTAGAGACTTACTATCTCTAGGATTTTTAGTGGTGCATGCAACTTCACACGAGTAGAGGCTCCATCAAAAATTGGCATCGTTGCCGGGGACAACGGAATGTTTTAATTTCATTTATCAACTTGCTAGTTCATATCTTTTTGATTCCATCATTTTTCCACACCATCTAAAGTGTGATTTTTTCTTCTACTCAGGTAGAAAACATGTATGCAAACTTCGCATAACCGCAGGTTCTCCCCTGAACCAGAGTATGACTTTGAGGTAGAACGAAACTTCCACTGACGCATCAGACTCAACCGCCAATGAGCCAGACAGATGGCTGAAGGACAACGCCAATCCGCCTTGATACTGGAAAGAGTCAACGCAGCTATAACAGCTTAGAGAGCACAACTCACCACTGATACACGTGCTCAAGTCCAAGCTGAAGTTTGAGCTGAAGAAAGCTCACATCCAAGCTGAAAATGAGGCCGCCACAACAGCTACTCAGTTATTGATAAGGAACAAGCAGCTTTGAGACTACGTTGTTCCTAAGAATTTTGAGGATAATCACCCAGTTCAGCCTCCACTCATTAATGTTCCTAACTTCGAGATTCGAACACAATGGATCCAAATCATGCAAGGCATCTCGTTCTCTGGAAGCACTGGAGATGATTGCAGGGACCACCTGAAGCGATTCAAGGCACTCTACCGATTGGTACCACAAGTCGGAGCTACATTTGATGCAATCATGCTCTGACTTTTCAACTTCACACTGTCTGGAAAGGCACTAAGCTGGTATAACTCTTTAGATGGATAGCCAATCACCACCTGGGCTCCCTTGGAAGAAATTTTTTTGGAGAAGTTCTTTCCTCCCTTGTTGACTTACCATATTAGGGGACAGATCAACCAGTTCCTCCAACTTCCTAGAGAGTCACTGGCAGAATCATGGGAAATATTTTTTGAGAAAATGCGCACATCACGGAATCTCACAAAACCAGCTCATAGAAACATTCTATAGAGGGGTAAGTGATGAAATTAAGAAGTTTTTGGATTCCTCATCTGGAGGAAATTTTATGAGACCGAATTATGAGGACGCCTAGAAGATTGTTACGCTCGGAGCCGAGAACCAATCTAATTGGGGAAGGCCATCTACAGGAGGAGTCCTAAAAGTCTACAATGTTGAAGAATCTGTAGAAATGAAAGCCACTGCTGAAGCTCTGAAAAACATAGTTCATAAGCAGCAAGCCCTTGAGACATCATTTGGAGAATATGACAGGAAGAAGAACTCCCAAGTTCAACAAGTCAAAGTAGCTATTGAGACTTATGAAGCTTGTCATGCATCGGATCACCCCACATTATCATGTGGCCTCTTATACAATGCAATGATGAATCTGCGGACACCTCAACCACAATATGAACCAATCATTGAACAACCCGAGGATCAGCTGCCAAAGCAGGTTAATTCTATCCACACCATACCGGGTCCAGCATACTATAATCCGGATCAACTGAGAAACCACCATGGGTTTCAGTATGGGAATCCCGCGGGAACTGCCAACCCGCAACACCAAACACAAGGTGGGTCTTCTAATAGACCACCACCTGGATTCTAGAGCAATTATAACCAAAACCAAGGAAACTATAGAAGTGGATTTCAAAGATTTGTCTACCCAAGAAATTCTTCTTCATACTATCAATACACTCACCCTCCGTTGCACCCACAATTGCAACAACCTCATCTGCAACAGCCACAAATTCAACAACCTCAGTTGCCAGCACCTCAACAGCAGCAACCTCAAGGACAACAACAAATTACACAGTATCAACAAAAGAATGCTCTACCTTTGCCAACAAATGAGTTGTCTATGATAAGGCAAATGTTGCAATCTCAATAGACCATGCTTACTAACTAGCAGGCTCAACAGAAAGTTGTAGAGACCCAATTGGCACAAATTGCAGCTCAGTTGAAACCTCCGGTGGGTACTTTCACTGGTCAGCCAGAAATAAATCCAAGACATGATCAACACAGACCAGAACAACTGAATGCAGTTACCACAAGGTCTGGTCATGTTCTTACTGAAGCTACTAAAGTCATTCAGGAAGATGAAGATACTGCTAAAATCATCCCAACTATAAGCATAAATCAAGAAACTAAAAAATCTATAGAGGTCGAGAAGGAGAAGGAAAACGAACTAGTTTCCAAAGAACCAGAAGTCCCACCATACAAGCCCTAGATACCCTATCCAGGCATATTGAGAGAGACTAAACTGGATACTAGATTCCTAAAGTTCAAGGAAGCAATGAAGAAGCTATATATTGATATCCTGTTCCTTGACGCTCTCTTTGAAATCCTAGCTTGGTCTAAATATCTGAAGACTTTGCTATCAAAGAAATACATGACTGAAGAACACGAGACCGTCAAATTAGCTCAGACTACTTCTGATATCATCCTCAATAGAATGCTGAAAAAATAGAAGGTCCCTGGCTCCTTCGACATCCAATGTTCTATCGGAAATACCTCTTGCAAGAAAGGATTAGCTGATTTGGGGCCCAACATATCTATCATGCCCTTTTCTATGTGTCAAAAATTGGGCTTTACCGATATTCTACCCACAACAATGACAATCCAGTTGGCTGATTATACCATTATTGCACCTTTGGGAATGATTGAAGATATCCCAGTGAGAGTAGGAAGAGACTCTTATGTCCCTCATGATTTTGTTGTCATGGACATAAAAGAAGATCTGAGATATCCAATAATATTCGGCAGACCTTTCCTTGCGACAGCCAGAGCACTAATTGATGTCGAAGCAGGCACAATTACCTTAAGGCTGGGGAAGGAAACTATTCAATTTATAGTCTTTGACAACCTAAAAAGTCCTAGCATCCACGAAGAAGTATTTCTTCTTGAGGCAATTGATAAAATGTCCCAGCTGAAGTAAGAAACTCCCTAACCATCTGATGCTCTGGAGAATGCCTTGACGAATGCAGAAGCCGAATCTTTGACCAACGAACTAGTTCAACAATTTCTGCAATATCTAGAACAAGCCAAAGAAGACCCAGAAGCTACCTTTGAGAAGTTGAAATCTGTCACCACTCTGGAGACTACTGAAGTGTCCAAGTCACCTAAAATGAAAGTCCTACTAGCTGGACACAAACACGTCTTTCTAGACGAAGAACAACTATGTCCAGTCATTATCATTTCCACTTTGATAGATGACCAGGAAGAAAGACTCCTTGTTGAATTAAGAAAGCACAAGAAAGCCATTGGCTGTAAGATGACCGATCTAACCGGGGTAAATCTAGCTTTGTGCATGCACATATTACCTATGGTGGAAGAATTTAAACCATCATGGGAGCACAAGAGGAAGCTAAACTCGAATCTCAAAGAGGTAGTTCACCTCGAGGTTCTAAAACTTCTAAAAGTTGGTATTATCTATCTAATTTATGACTCCTAATGGGTAAGTCCGGTTTAAGTGGTCCCTAAAAAAGGGGGAACCACTGTTGTTTTGAATGATAAAAATGAATTGGTACCCACCCGGACTGTTTTCGGGTGGAGGATGTGCATCGACTATAGAAAATTGAACAAGGCAACAAGGAAAGACCACTTTCCTTTACCTTTTCTTGATGAAGTCCTTGAACGTGTAGCTCACCAGAAATTCTTTTGCTATCTTGGTGGCTACTCAGGATATTATCAAATTCTGATACACCTTGAAGATCAAGAAAAGACAACTTTTACCTACCCTTTCGGAACTTACGCCTTCATGAGGATGCCCTTTGGGCTATGTAATGCACCCACAACATTCCAGAGGTGTATGTCCACCATATTTGTAGGTTTAACCGAATCTATCATGGAGGTATTCATGGACGACTTCTCAGTCTATGGATATTCCTTTGATAACTGTCTGCTTAATCTCAGTAAAGTACTACAAAGATGCGAGGAAACAAATCTGATCCTAAATTGGGAAAAATGTCACTTTATGGTGATAGAAGGTGTTGTCCTCGGGCATCAGATGAGTGAAAAAGGGATTGAAGTAGACAAAGCAAAAATAGATGTCATTTCAAAGTTGTCACCACCAAAAGACATCAGAGGAGTATGAGATTTCCTGGTCCATGCCGAATTTTACTGAACATTCATCCAAGACTTTTTAAAAATAGCAAAGCCCATGACTCACCTGTTAACTAAAGATGCAGACTTCAATTTTGATCAAGAATGTTTATACAGCTTCACGACTCTAAAGAACGCTTTAGTCTCTTTGCCTATACTAAAAGCTCCTGATTGGTCACAGCCCTTTGAGATAATGTGTGATGCCAGTGACTACGCTATAGGAGCAGTACTAGGACAGAGGATAGATAAGAAGCCCTACGTGATATATTACGCATCAAAGACGCTTGATGAGGCCCAAAAGAGCTATACAACTATAGAAAAAAGTTTTTCGCAGTCATTTATGCTTTTGAGAAATTATGTTCTTACCTGATCGGATCAAAGGTTACAGTTTACACAGATCATTCAGTAATAAAATATCTGATTCAGAAACAAGACGCCAAACCCAAACTTATTCGTTGGGTGCTGATGCTTCAAGAGTTCGACTTGGAAATAAAGGATAAAAGTGGGGTAGAAAATGTTTTCGCCAATCATTTGAGTCACATTGAGGCTCAAGATGAAGATAATATTGTTGGTATGTATGCCCTTAGAGCCAATCATGGGATGATTGGTGGGATACATTAAGATTGATTTGATAAGCATCAAAGGCAAGCTTCCAATTCTTTCGGATTCAGTCATATGAGATAATGATAGAACAGATTGAATGTCTAAAGAATAATAGTACTCAATGACATATGCTTTCAGGTTTAGGACCTGAACGATGAGATCATACGAATGCTAAGAGTTTGTGAATTCTTATTATGTCCCTAGTCGGATGTCATTGTGGAAGATAGATAGACAGCAATGACACACAAGACTAGATTGTGGTGTTGGTTGATGATAGAATGATTGTTCCATGCCTTGAGTTCCTTCGGGATATCAGTGATAAAGGAATTATACATTCACTGTAACACCATTTTCGGATTGTAGAATTGAAAGTTGTTCTCCAACTTTCCTTTTCACTTGGGTAGCATGATGTGCGACTAGGCACCGCTCTTTGCTTGTGAAGTCATAAGTGTTATGGACTTTCACTGCCAATGTGAAATGGGCATGCGGGGTCACACACATAGGATTTAACTTAGAAGAGGAGTTTGTTACAAACAATGTTTAGATTTATTACTAAAGGAGTTTAGTAGTTCAATTAAACACTCAGTTGATTGATAGCTCAAATCATAGTGTTCAAGGTGTTGGACTGATTGATTAGAGTATCATATTGATTGAAACTGCAATTGACTGATTTGCACAGTCTGCACTCCCAACCGATAAGCTCATATGATGAACCGATCGGCTCAGCTTGGTGAACCGATCGGCTAAGTTGGTGAGTCGATCGGCTCAGGTCACTGAACTGATTGGTTCAAGGTGTTGAATTGATCGGCACAAATGGTCCAAACGAGCGAGTTGGGAAAGTCATGTTGGCAAGATATTTCTCTTCGTTTCACTTGTCCAATTTGATTGGAACAGGGATTGGTATTTGGATCAATTTGAAACAAAAGAGGATAAGTCAATCAGGAACTGACTAGGGAAGTGAATCGATCGTTTCAGAAGTGAACCGATCAGCTCAGGTGTCCCAACCGATTGGTTCAAGTATGAACCGATCGGCTCAGGTCCCCAACCGATTGGTTCATGCTTGAAACGATCGGTTCAACTGGCACAGTTGGTTGTCTTATGGAAAATCTCGAACCCTTCTACTCCTTCTTTAATCCCGCATTGCCCGGGGTAGAGAACCATGCCCCATGAACCTCATATATATATAGGGGTATTGGGGGCTTCTCAGACATCACAACTCAGAACACCAGTTGCTCTCCAAAGTTGTCATTCTCTCTGGTTGACCGAGAGAGCCCGAGCAAGTTCTACCTGATAAGGGAGGTACAACAAGGGAAAGACAACTACAAAAAAGTGACTGATTACAGGAGAGTGTGTCGGTGACTAGTACACTTATAGGAAGGTGTGACTCCTTCTGGTGCCTTGTGCGAAAAAGTGATTGGAGTTCCAAGTGGTCTGTGTGGACTACTACAGAGGCGGGAGACTTCTGTCGGTCGGAGGACAGTTGTCAATCCCGACAGTCCCAATGAGACCAAGAGTTGCACAGACACCGTCCAAGACCGGAGGTGAAGACCGCGCAAGCCGCGAGGTAACATCCCCGAGCAAGCCTCGGGAAAAGGTATGCCTCTACAAACCATCCTTCCTATTGTATAGACGTTGATGCGATTCCTTTATACTGGGTTCGGGGAGAAGAAAATTTTTGTTTCCGCTGCCTTCTCTGTCTCCCTAAAACCCAACAATGGTATCAGAGCCACGTCAACTGCTCTATACTTTAGGATTATTGATGTGATCAATTTTGGTTTGTCGCCTTTATTTATTGCATACGATGCGAATAAAATTGGCTTTATGCATGTTCAATCCTAAATCCACAAATCCCAATATACATATATGATATGTAATATGAATGCACTCGATACGTGTCACCCTTAAATGAGTTTTGTGGTGGATGTATAGTGTGGTTATGGATAATAAACCCTATGTATGTGTGTGCTTGGTTGAATGTGGTTTCTTGCATCTCGGTCTGCACACTGATTCTCTATCTCTTATTCCTGATATATCTCGAGATTTATTTCCTACCTTTGCTCCCCCTGAATGTAACTCGGGGTTTCCCATTTGAAATGTAAATAGGATAGATCTTTTATATTTCCTGTTATGTCAAAGAACAGAGGATGTAACGCTCGGGCCCACTGCCCACAGCTCTAGTAGAGTTTCAGGAATGACGAATGGCCCCACAAACCACCACTAGCCTTAACTGTGCACTTTGTCCACACTGACGCGCAAGCCAGGATCAACTTCCCGACTGGTCACCCATCCTAGTACTACTCCAAGCCGAGCACGCTTAACTATGGAGTTCTTTAGTGATGGGCTTCTGGAAAAGGAGGTGCACCTTGGTGATATGGGTAGTCCAATCATTCCTTTTAAGATCATGTTATCTGAGGTCTCAAATCCTAGGATGTTACAATCTCCCCCACATAGACTCTTGACGTCCTCATCAAGGCTCAACTATATAGCCACATAATCTGACCCCGTTTCAGTGCAGACCACAATGGCCCATGGACACCAAACTCCCGATCACGGAATACCAGTGCAAGGGTGGCTACATCAACCATGGACAACCCTTTCCTACATGCCTGGACCGCACGGCTCAAGACTGGCATGCCACATGCCCATGTGGGCCCCACCTACTGGAGGGGTTATGGCTCTGATACCATTTGTAACGCTCGGGCCCACTGCCCATGGCTCTAGTAGAGTTTCAGGAATGATGACTGGCCCCACAAACCACCACAAGCCTTAACTACGCACTTTGTCCACACTGACGCGCAAGCCAGGATCAACTTCCTGACTGGTCACCCATCCTAGTACTACTCCAAGCCGAGCACACTTAACTATGGAGTTCTTTAGTTATGAGCTTCCAGAAAAGGAGGTGTACCTTGGTGATATGGGTAGTCCAATCATTCCTTTTAAGATCATGTTATCCGAGGTCTCAAATCCTAGGATGTTACACAGGACAATCTGACGACAACCGAGATGATCGGTTCAAGGCGTGAACTGATCGATTGGCATTCTAGATGACTGGTTGGAGGAGCAAGACGAGCGGGTGGCAGCCATGAGGAGATGCACGATGACCAGGTGAACAGATCGGTTAGAGGAGCCAACCAATCGGCTGGTGGCACCCAACCGGCCAGCCTGATGGCGAGCCGATCAATCATGGAGATGAGTTGATCAAACCCAGAACGGCAAAGCACAGAGTTCATCTTGTACAGGTTGCATGTGATGTAGACCTAGATGACTGTGATTCCTGTTAGCTCGAGGAATCACATTAGGATGGTCATAATCATCGCTTTTATCATTTCACATGTTTTCTATGGGATATAGCATGTATATGATACATACTATGTATTATGGTGATTGGATATGTATATGTACCTATAAAACCAAATCCCTCATTAAATATTAAAGTTTTAGATGCCTTCCAAATGTGACACACGTAAAAAGCTTGATCGCCCAAGTGTGGGCACGCCCTAGCGTGGTGCACCGTCTATCTTGTGGAAGCGTGAAGGATGAATATGTGGGTCTGCCCTAGTAGGGTGCATATTCATCGTGTTGTCTTTGGGTCGGACTTAACAAGGTGACCTAGATAGGATCTAGCACCTTGAGGTATGGAGGTGATCATGGAAAGGAGTTGCATATGACATCTTTCAAGAGTTGCATATGATGTAATTGGCAAAATTTGCCTACCTGAAAGATCTAAGTTGTGGGTGACAACCCTAGCTGGTCCATGACTCAGAGGATTCCAGGATCTTGACCCACTAATAGGTTGTACGCTACAATCTTCTGAATTGATGGTAAGGGCTATCAATTTGATAGTGGGAGCGATAATTAATTAAAGTCCTAATTATATCATAAAATTTTTCAAATCAATCAAATAAGTCAAAAATGAGTTTTTGGACTAAATTGCACATATTTCCTTTTTGTACAATAAATGGCTAATCAACAATAATCACTTTATTTTCGATCGGCCTTTGAGACCAACAAATTAAATGTGAATAATTTCCATGATTGGTTAGGACGTTGAGAAGTATTCTCAATCGAAGAGCGAAAGCTCTAATTCCTAGTTATACTAGAACCAGATGAACTCGATCCCACCACACCAATGGCTGAAAGTATGCTTATGGAAGCATACCGAGGATGCCATTGATGTGGAGTGCTTAATGTTGTGCTCTCTGAACTATGAATTGCATAGACAACATGAGGCATTTGATGTCTCCAAGACACTGTCCTAGTATGTCATGATAGAAGGAGATCCAGTAAGGTATTCAGACACTCAATGTGATTGGGTATGTGGAAAAACCTGAATAAGAAGGATTCCCTCTGAGCCAAGGGTTGGCTATTGGTATGATACTGCAAATGTTGCAAGAATAATACAGTTCATGATGAACTATGACATGAACAACTTTGACAAGCATTGACAAAGTTGTTGGACATGTTGAGGATAGTAGAGGCAAAGATTAAGAAAGATAAAACCCTAATCTTTGATTGATGAGGGGTAAGTCTTAAAGGCAAGGACAAGGGCAAAGTAAAGAAGTGTTCTGATGCTAGCTAGCAATCCAAGCTGTCTTCAGCCTCAAGGCACAAATGAAGAAGGACAAGCCTAAGTCTGTGATGTTTATCAACAGAAAGAAAGGCAAGTCCAAGGGCAAGGGCAAGGGCAAAGCTAAGAAGGGTTTTGATGCTAGCCAGTAGCCCAAGTCGTCTTCAGCCTCAAGGCACATGGGAGGGTGAACGAGGGAATTGCCCTCTATATCTAGAAGAACAAAAGAAGAAGAAGGAGGGGATGGAGATCTCCACCTAAGGTATCATGAAATGAACCGCTTCTGAGGTATATGATACTAAAATGAAGATCTGACATATATGATATGTAAGATCTACAAAGAAGTGATGGCCTTTACAAAAGGACCAAGAAAGGAGTACCCATCATTGGAGCAAGTGTTGCTGCCATAGATAGGAGTACCTTTTAGTTTATTTTTAGCCTTGAAGGTATGTAATAGAGTTATGAACTGCTATTTCGTATTTTCCAATGGTTAGAAACACCTTAATTTTTGCATATTGTATGACAATGATGGCAATTAATAAAGTTGATGCTTCAATCTTTTTGGCAATGCCTTGTTTATCTTGTGGTACTTGGTATGCATAAGATAAAATGATACCAAAAAGTTATTGATAACTCAAACAATCAAATTAGCATAAATCATGAGAAATTCATTTCTAGTTTCCATATGATGGATAAATCTAGACTCTTTTGGTTAGAGAACTAGTAAGAGACATCAATCTCTTAGACATGATTAATCAATATTCACTAGTGGTAATGTGAGAATGATTATCCTATTAGGTATAATACATGTGATGTATTTACATACCTATTAGAGTTAATGCTAGTGCTTCAAACAGTGTTTAGAGAAATACCAATATGAATATCTTGAAGTGTTCAAGAATATCATAGATGAAGTACGAGTTTGGTAAAGTGTTAATTCCTGATGAGATCAATGAATGAAATACTTGAACCAAATGTTTGAGATCCTTACGAGTGATTATGACAATGTATCATAGTGAACTCATGATTAAGGCATAGTGATGTCTAAATCAAGAAGGAGTCATACTCTAAGGAGTTAGAGGATGATTATCAAATAACTAAATTCTTCTTAAATAAAGAATACCCCACATTAATAAAGGACATTAAGAATCACAAGGAGTTGTGAGTTCTTATATCCTTGACAGACACACCTCGATTATCTATGTGATGAGTTGGTCATGTGATGAGTCAACTATCTACATGAATATGAGGAATCGGATTTTGAGTTATGATTTATGACCATTACATCCTAAATGACTTCCATGTGAACCATAAGGCATGACCTTGATTGTAGCACCCACTGGGATGAAATCCATAAGTGCGAATGAGTCTTAAGCGTTAAGACATAAGGATAACATTTTGAGAAGGATGATGCTTGTTAATTGCAACTTAATGACTAAGAGATTTGGCATACATATACTAAAACCACATTCCTATGAGGAATAAAAACAAGGATGTGTACGTGACACAACCTATAAGGTTTATGAATCCATTAATGCAAATGAAGTCTATAAGTTACAATGGACTAATCAATGTGATTGATTAAGTACAAGCAACTCAGAGCTGGATCTTTACTTTGATGATATAGTCAAAAGGTTTGACTGATATGTCAAAGATAAAGAAGGGATCTGTGATTTAGTGGGAGCATATTCACATTTCACATGTTGATGTGAAATGGAAATGTTCTACAATGGAAATCCAAAGCGGAAATTATCTTTAGGGAAGATAGAGACCTTTCCTATATGATAGTAATAGAGATCTATAGAGATAGTTCTCAAAAACCTCTTGACCTGAAAAGAGAAAGTATACATTGGCAATCTATACTGAAGGGTTCGGTATGCACAGATTCAGTGGGAGAAAACTTATCCATGTTACATGGAGTTAGTATCCCAAGGCCAAGTGTCCAATTCTCATGAAGAATGGGAACACTAAGAATAGATATGTATCTATCATGTATGTAATCATCCCATTATCTTGCATGGATGGACATGGCAAGAACAAAATGCATTTATCATCTTGTATGTAGGACATAACAATATGATATGCTCATCCTGATAACTCGTATGTGAGACATGACGAGTGGATGTCTGTCTAGTTCCAGTAAGGGTTACTGGAATACCATAAGAACTTTACAAGTACTTGAAAAGTACTAGTTCTATCGCAATAAGGAAGGATTCACTATAAAGAGTTACACTTATGCAAACTTCCGAAAAGGACAGAAAATTAATCGCAAAATATATGGGATATATGAAAGTGAATGTTTGTTGGTAAATGGAAACATTCCAATAAAGCCATTTAAAAGGAAAAGACGTGTATCCGTGTGTTAGAGAACATTAGTGGATACTATATGGATCTGGAAATTCATGAGATGAACTTATAGATATTCCGGTCATTGATGACAAGTTAGGAGTGCTTGGTCATGTGATGTGGCTAAAGGTTAGCAAAGGAATACTAGATCGCATATTACGGAAACTCCATCTCATACGTGTGACGTACAACGAAGAGATGAGGGACATGTAGTTAATACCGACTTTGGCAAGGTGTTGCCATAACTCACTATGTTAGCACTAGAGTACAATAACATGTAGGACATGTTTGAAGATCACTATGAATATGATTCAAGGGTGATTGGCTCGTAGTGTAAGTGGGAGTCTGTTGGTATGTATGCCCTGAGAGCCAATCATGGGATGATTGGTGGGATACATTAATATTGATTTGATAAGCATCAAAGGCAAACTTCCAATTCTTTCTAATTCAGTATATGAGATAATGATAGAACAGATTGAATGTCTAAAGAATGATAGTACTCAATGACGTATGCTTTCACGTTCATGACCTGAACGATGAGATCATACAGATGCTAAGAGTTTGTAGATTCTTATTATGTCCCTAGTCAGATGTCATTGTGGAAGGTAGATAGACAGCAATGACACACAAGACTAGATTGTGGTGTTGGTTGATGATATAATCTCATTAGTCATGATATGGAGATATCAAACCAAACAAATAGGTACTTGTTAGAGAACAAGTGTGCCAGACAGACCCACCGTGAGTTTGACACATGGAACCATGACATGGTAGTCACAGTCAGTTCTCACAGTGATGGTGGTGAGTGTGATTCTTTGACCTGAAATCACTACACTCAACACATGTCGTTGGGTACACTTTGACATCATAAAACGCAGTCCTGAAACATGGGTTGTTATAAAGGTGATGATTGGGTGGCTTTGACACATGGGTCTTTTGAGGGGTGAGTGATGGATATGGGATTTGTCCCTCCTGAGGGAGTTTGATATCAATGGCATCTTGATGAGTAGGATTGAGATAGGTGTGCGCACACATGTGTGAATTAGTATGTGATATTGATGTCATACATATCTCCTCCAGTCTACTCTGATAACAAGAAAGTGAATGAATGTTGACAGGATGACTGTTCCATGCCTTGAGTTCATTCGGGATATTAGTGACAAAGGAATTATACATTCACTGTAACACCATTTTCAGATTGTAGGATTGAAAGTTGTTCTCCAACTTTCCTTTTCACTTGGATAGCACTGATGTGTGACTAGGCACTGCTCTTTTCTTGTGAAGTCATAAGTGTTATGGACTTTCACTGCCAATGTGAAATGGGTTGTAGGGTCACACACATAGGATTTAACCTGGAAGAGGAGTTTGTCCACAAACGATGTTTAGATTGATTACTAAAGGAGTTTAGTAGTTCAATTAAACACTCATTTGATTGATAGCTCAAAATCATAGTGTTCAAGGTGTTGGACCGATTGATTAGAGTATCAGATTGATTGAAACTGCAATTGACTGATTTTGCACTGTGCACTCCCAACCGATCGACTCAGCTTGGTGAACCGATCGGCTCAGTAGGTGAGTCGATCGGCTCAGGTCACTGAACTGATTGGTTCAAGGTGTTGAATCGATCAACTCAAATGGTCCAAACGAGTGAGTTGGGAAAGTTGGGTTGGCAAGATATTTCTCTTCATTTCACTTGTCCAATTTGATTGGAACAAGGATTGGCATTTGGATCAATTCAAAACAAAAGAGGAAAAGTCAATCGAGAACAGACCAGGGCAGTGAACCAATCGTTTCAGAAGTGAACCGATCAGCTCAGGTGCCCTAACCGATCAGTTCAGGTATGAACCGATCGGCTCAGGTCCCCAACCGATCGGTTCATGCTTGAAATGATCGTTTCAACTGACGTAGTTGGTTGTTTTGAGGAAAATCTCAAACCCTTCTACTCCTGCTTTAATCCCACATTGCCCGGGATAGAGAACCCTGTCCCATGACCCTCCTATATATAGGGGTATTGGGGGCTTCTCATACAACACAACTCAGAACACCAGTTTCTCTACAAAGTCGTCGTTCTCTCTGGTTGTGGTAATTGAGAGAGCCCGAGCAAGTGCTACCCGATAAGGGTGGAACAACAAGGGAAAGACAACTACAGAAAAGAAACTCATTGCAGGAGAGTGTGACGGTGACTAGTATGCTGATAGGAGGGTGCGACTCCTTCCGGTTCCTTGTGCGACAAGGCAATCAGAGTTCCAGGTGGTCTGTGTGGACTACTACAGAGGCGGGCGACTTCTGCCGTTCGGAGAACAGCTGTCAATCCTGACAGTCCCGATGAGACCAGGAGCTGCACAGACACCGTCTAAGACTGGAGGTGAAGACCGCGCAAGCCGTGAGGTAACGTCATCGAGCAAGCCTCGGGACAAGGTATGCCTCTACAAACCATCCTTCCTATTGTATAGACGTTGACGCAATTCCTTTATACTGGGTTTAGGGAGAAGAAAATGTTTATTTCCGCTGCCTTCTCTGTCTCCCTTAAAACCCAACAAATATGCCTACCCACGACTCTCTACCTGATGACCAACTCATGAAGGTCACCACTAGATTCCCCTAGTATGCTGACATAGTAAACTATCTGGCTACAAGAATTGTCCATCCTTCTGCTTCCTATCATGACAGGAAGAAATTTTTCCATGGCTTCAAGCAGTACTTCTGGGATAAACCATACCTCTTCCGCCTGTGTACAGATGGATTATTCCTCCATTGACTTCCTGAAGAAGAGATCATCCCAGTCTTGGAACACTGTCATTCGAGTCCCACTGGGGGGCACATGAGTTCAAAGAAGACTACTCTTAAAGTCTCACGGTCAGGTTTCTTCTGGCCGACAATAGCAAAGGATGCACATGAATTTGTACAATCATGCAATAAATGTCAGATCTCTAGAGGGATATCCAAACGGAACGAAATTCCACTAACTCCGTGGCAGGAGATTGAATTCTTCGATGTATGGGGAGTGGACTATATGGGTCCATTTCTCTCATCATATGGATTCTCCTATATATTAGTCGTAGTGGATTACATATCCAAATGGGTAGAAGATATACCCACTGTATCTTGTGATTCTAAGCTGATTATTAAGCTGTTCAAGGACATTATCTCTCCTAGATTCGGAGTTCCTAGAATAGTCATATCCGATGGAGGGTCACATTTCTTGGAACAAATCTTCAAAGCCCTTCTGAGAAAATACGAAGTAAAACACAAGGTCGCCACATCTTATCATCCGCAGACAAGCGGTCAAGTTGAAGTCTCAAACAAACAGCTGAAAGCTATTTTAGAGAAGACTATCAACAAGAACTGCACAAATTGGTCCACCAAGCTTCGTGATGCTCTTTGGGCATATTGCACTACTTACAAGACACCAATATGAACAACTTTGTTCCATTTGGTGTATGGAAAGTTGTGCCATCTTCCAGTTGAATTGGAACACAAGGCTTGGTGGGCTATTAAACAGTTGAATTTCAATTTCAAAAGTGCTGGCAAATACATACAACTTCAATTACAAGAACTTGAGGAACTAAGAATGTCTTCTTACCAGAGCGCCAGGATTTATAAAGAGCAAACTAAGATGTGGCATGATGGCCACCTTAAATAAAAGGATATTATAGTCGGAGACAAAGTCCTCGTTTTCAACTCCAGGATCAAAATGTTTCCCAGTAAACTTTGCACTAAGTGGTCCGGGCCCTTCACTATCAAGCACATCTACCCAACTAGAGCCGTCATCATCTTGGATGACAATCGAGGAGAAAGGACAGTTAATGGCCACAGACTGGAGATATATTATACTCCAGCTGATAAAAGTCCAAGACAAACCATCGACATTCATGACCCCGCTGCATCAACCTGATCGAGCCAGAATCTCGTCGAGCCAGTGACATAAAACCAAAGCACTACTTGGGAGGCAACCCAAGGACTAAGTATCACCTTTCTATCTCTTTTAATTTCTTTAGTTTCTTTCATTAATTTCTTGCTCAGTTTTGATTAATTCTCTAGATTTATCAATTTCTTACATAGATAGCATTTTCATTACTTAGTCATTTTTCTTTCATACATATTATTCAGAAAATTTAAAAATTACTATAAACAACCATACAAATATAAAAATATCAAAATCTATAACCAAAATAATCTTCTGCCAAATGGTCCTAAAACCGTTTGGACCCTCACAGTCTTGAAACTTTTTAGATCCAAACGGTCCTGAAACTGTTTGAAACCTCACGGTCTTGAAATCGTTTGGATCCAAATGGTCCCGAGATTGTTTGCCCTAAGAGAATACAAGCAGCCACCCTTCCCTTTTCTATAAATATAACCCTACCCCCTCGTGCGATCCTCTATCTCACGACCCTGCTTCTGCCTCCTTGCCCCCTTCTTGCCGCCTGCAGTTGCGCCGCGCCTCCTTTTCCTCCGTAGCAGCACGCATCACCATCCGCGCCCACCTCTATCACGGCCGCACCGTTTCATCCTCGCATCTTCACCCTTTTCCACAGTCGTTCACATTTCCAAGTAGGGAGGCACTTTCTGCCATCATCATCACCACCATCATCACCACAACGCGTGATTTCTCTTCTTTGCCATCGCTGCACCTCCGGCCATCACTGCATGCATCCATCACCGTTGATGCCTTCATCGCCGCCGCCACTTTGCCTACCTTTTTCCCATAGCCAAAGACCTGCATGACCCCTCATGGTTTCACTCCTCGCGGTTTTGAAACCGAGTGACTCTTGTCACGGTCCTGAGACTGTGAGGCCTTTTCATGGTTTTGAAACCGTGTGACCCTTGTCACGATCCTAAGACCACGAGGCCTCTTAATGGTCTTGAGACCGTGCTTCTTGCACCAATTTGCACACTCCTCACCATTCATACAATAATTTTATTAGCACTAAATCTCAATTATTTCTAATATATGATTTCTTGTTATCATATTACAGGATGGCCTCACATGTAAAGGAAGTCACTGAAGCAAGCCACTGGACCAAAGAATAGTTATTGGAGCGTTGAGATAGGCTCCAACACATTGTTGACATGTGCGCAAAGACATGCAAATCTCTAGTTCAACTGCCCAAGGTCATTCACGACCTTGAGCATGTCAACAAATGTCTAGATGATGACCCGATTGAGAACCTCATAGATCCTTCCTCAACTGATGAAGGCTCTGACTACATACCAAACTCTGATGAGGAATCCCTAGCCAAAAAGTCAAAGAGGAAGAGGAAGGCCTAGGAGGCTACAAAGGAACGACCGCCCAAAAGACAGACAAGGAAGCAAGTCCAGCCCACGACCTCTAGGGAACCGATCCTGACATGACAAGCTACTTCCCCTATTGCCACAGCCACAACAGGACCAACTGACCTTCAAATTCAACACCTAGAGGCTGGTGACACAATCCTATGGCCAACAAAGTATATCTGCTCCAACATACTAAAGAAGATGGGAGTCTACAACATAGTTCTCGCCTTTATCGAAGAGGCGAACCTCTCCAAGCTCTACTTCATTGCCGAGAATTCTTAACTCGACCCCACACTGGAATTCTTTACTTACCTTACCAAAGAACCAGTGGAAGCCAAAGACAAACCAAGAGACAGGGGTGAACGCAAGCTCGTAACCTCGCTTTTCGGAAATCAGGTTACATTGACTGAAAACGTGTTAAACAAAATCTTTATTGACAACCTTGACTAGCTGGAGAAGGCTATGGAAGTAGGTCTGGATCACCCACAGTTTAACAGGAATACATTCTGGAAGTCCCTGACTGGAATCTCCAATTATGATTCCAAGACATGCAAAGCCTCCAACATTCACTCCTCTTTGGTGCGAACACTGCACAGGAATATAACAAGTACACTATTCCATATAATAGAGAGTGGGAATGTTCTCATCCTTGACCTCTTCCTACTCTAGTCCATCTTAAAGGGCCAGTCAGTCAATATCAGACAACAATTGATACATAAACACACATCCCATGCCCCCGAGAGGGAAATCTGTATGGGTGGTCACGTGACTACAATCTTGAAGTACCTCAAGATGGATAGACCGCTGCAAAACTATACATTGATAATGGGTGATAACCTAACCAATGAGAAGATTCTAAAAAACACCTATATCATAAAAGAGAAGGATAAAAAGCTCCACTATATTTTTTGCCCCAGTATCAAAGAAACAAGGATGTTGTTACTGCTTCCCGAGCTTGCCGATTACAATAAAGACAAGTATCTCTTCACTGAAGAGAAGCTTGCTAACCTACTAGCCTCTGTGAAAAGGAAGGGGAAATAGGTGAAAGAAGGGCAAACGGAGCAAAGTGCTATTGCCCCCGCGACTAAGATAAAGAAAGTACCGGTGGTGCGACCGTCCAAACTACGAATACATAAGCAACAGCAGTTAGAGACACCCACCTCCAAGATCACCCCATAGGAAGAGCATCCCCACAATGAGGACAACATCGTGAATCCAACATCAGACTCCTTCATATTGGGTCTGGATGTTGGGACCACCTCTACATCCGCCTCCACCATCCTAGGGATAGAGGGGTCGAGACCTCTATCTTCCACCACTCCTCTATCTTCCACCACACCACTATCTTCCACTACTCCACTATACACCACCATTCCACACCACACCACTCTTCCACCATTTACCACAATACTATCCACCAACATTCCATTCTCCACAACCACAACTTCTTTTGCATCTTCTGATTCACTCCTTTTCTCAACGGGCGAGCCCATTTTCACCTCAACGCCCAATCTTACCTTCACCTCTACCACCTTCCCTCTTGTATACTCATTTCCACCTTTCATATCCGGGATGTCGCCAGCACTCTCATCCGTCGCCACCCCGATACCGCTAGTGACTCCCTCTATAGTTATCATGCATTTTGCGGGTCCATCAATGGTGTCTCTCTCGCAAGGCACCACCGCCCTTCCACCTGGACCCCATCCACCCCACCCATCCTCCACTGGGGTCCCATTTTCACAAGTTGGAGAGGCACTCAGACGTCAATTTGATGCTATTCGAACCCTCCTCTCTGATCATTCTAACATCTTACACTCTATTTTTTCTTGTGTGCAGGGGCTTACTACACAGGTATCCAAAATTGACAAGAAGACTCACGCCTTACCAGACCTTCTCACAAGCATTCAACAATGACAGGAGGTAGCGGTCCAAAAAGTCAACCTCATTGATGATCTCTTACGTACCCTTCCGGAGCTGATGCTTAGCATGAAAACCCAGCAAGAAATGATAGTCAAGCAAGTAGACCATGTCACCAAGCAAACACAACCTTTGCCTGCGATCCTTCATGAGCTTTAGTAGCAACAGGTTGCAATGAGCATGCACATGGATTGCATGGAAAGCAACCTCACACAACTCATCCACCTTTAGGAGGAGCATTCAAACGAAGCATTAGATCAACTACAAACAAAAGTGACCGATCTAACCACATGAATCCTCTCCACTGAAGCACGCTATACAGATCTCAAGGAAAGCCACGAAGCACTGCTCAAAAACCACAAGCACGTGCAAGTGGCCCTTGAAGAATTACAAGCACTCCATAGGCGATGCAAGAAAGCATCGACTAAAAAGAACAAAGACAAGATGACAAATGACGAAGATGATGAAGATGACGATGGTGATTCTGACTCCTAGGCTGACTCTAACGTCGACAACTCCTCTTCAGACGACCAACCAGATGACCCAAGCAACGCTAGGGAGGGCACCAGCTAAGGAGCAGATAACACAGAAAGGGGAGATGGTATAGACCACCAGAAGGGTGGTAGAAAAGACCACCATGCTCCCGACAACAATGATAACATGACAATGCCCTATGCAGACCAATTCTTCAATGTTTTTGCTATGGGCCCTCTGGGGGACACATCCTTTGTTGAGTTTCAACAATGCATCTTGGAAACCAACACTAGCCCACTCGCAGTAGCTACCACTTCTCAAGAACCATCTGCTCTAGAGCAAGGTGCAGTCATTCCCCCAAAACAGAAGGATTCTGACAGAACCTCCCTTCCTCCTCCAAAAGACCTTCCCCCGCCGCCACCTCTACCTCACAAGATGCATGACTTAGATATGGCAGCCATCTCTACATTAGATGTTCAGGACATCTTCATCCTGGACACTATTGTAGATGATGCCAAGGACGGTGGGGACATCCTCTATAATAACAAGAAAACAAAGTGCAAGTTGACACGCAAAGATTTCCATGTTCTTCTACGACCTCAGTCGGCGGTGAAGATGTCCATATTCCATGTCCTTCTTGCCAATTCTGTAGAGGAATTTTGGAGCCCGAAGAAAAAGCAGCCAATTTTCAATGCTTCACCAGCTTTAGCATTACGCTTGATGGACAAGGACTTACAGGCAAGGTTCATCAAGCAGCTGCAAACGGGTCTCACAAGAAAGGCACGCTACATCACGATGCCTTTCAAAGTCTTCGTCCACTGGATTCTTATGATTGTTGACACCGAGGCCCATGACGCCAAGGTGTACAATTTCTACGCCAGTGAGATTAAGGTGAGAAACATTAATTTCATTGGTTCAGAAGCCAGAGAAGCACAATGCATTCCCTTCTGGCTTCTAAAAGTCATATGGGTTGCCTTCCCATCTCTTGCACACGACTCGAACCAACCATGGTTTAGAATCATAAACCCAGCTATTCAGACGCTAGAAGGTTCAGGGGACTATGCTCTCTGCACAATCAGATTCACTGAGGTGCTTAACAGACACATCCCCTTTACTGAGCTAGCTAAGGAAGACATGCACACATTATGGAGACGATATGCCATGGCGCTCATTTGCGACAGACGGTTCTTCAAGGACCCGACAATGGGACATGACGACGTACCCCGCTATTTGTTCTCTGTTATCCAATGTCCTCAAAAGAAACCATTCAGACAAGTTCTAAAGGAGTTGGAGCAACAAAAACAACAGACCACCATGGTCCTAGAAAAACGACAATGGGACCCCTACACTTTTGATATGATGAAAGATAAGGGGGACATAGATCTTCCAACATGAGCTATCATTAATAGATCCTCCAATGATATCATGCCTCTATCTGATATACCACTGACATTCCCGAACTTTGACCTTGCTGCATGCAAGAGTCTTTCAGATAATGAACTCAGAATCATCATATCTCTGCTATATGCAGAGCATGACGAGCCTGTTTTTCATCAAGGGAATATTCTTGTAATGGCTGATGCACTCTGTGAGACCGTACAAGTTAAAGGTTCAATGTTCATGAGCGTGATGGCTTCCTACCAATATCTTCTAGCACGGGACTTGCCTATGGTCTACATGGCATCATCATACCTGAAGGATGATTTACTAAACACAAATAACTTTGGAACCAATGAAGCCCTTTTCTCATATCTTAAACATACAAATCTAAAGATCCTTTTGTTTCCATTCCTTCACTTTGAGCATTGGATGATGCTGGAAACACACCTACATAACGGAACTACAGTTATCTACAATAGTTCCGATAGCTAGATCAATATAAACCAGAAAGAGTATGATATCATAGCAAACACACCCACAGAGGAAGTGGCAAAGGATTGTGCCGAACGACTACAAGATCTTCTCGGCGAACACACAAAGGCATACAATAGAGAACATTTCAAGTGCCTAGCCTTCTGCCACAGATGTCCCCAACAAATTAAAGAATCAAACAATTGCAGATTCCACGTCCTTTACTGGATGTATACCCTCACCGTTTTTGGAAAATGCGTTGAGGACATGAAGGACGTGGACTATCACACATTACGGAGGAAGTTCGCCGCCAATCTGCTTTGTTCTCATGGAGCCAACAAGGGTTTGACAGAACCTTGACACCCTTGCCCATGTACTTCTCAACCTATCACCTTGACACTCTAAGGACAGATTGAGTGATAAGTTAGGGGGGAGTACACTAGGCAAGGGAAGAGGTATTATATTCAAAACTTCTCTTCCCTCTCCCTTTTTCATTTACCTTTGTTTTTTTGAATTCGCACAGATTATTCTTTTTGACGTTTAGATATTCTGATAATTTCTTTGATAGAACAATTTTTGTACATAAGACAACATTCGCTTTGGTAAGGGGACACCCCCATCTAAGTTAGAGACAAAGTAGTCCTCAGAAGCACTTACATAGTAGCATTTAGTCACGTAATGGAAAATCAATAAATCACCTCCACACTTGATATCCATGCATTTGCTTCAGTTCTACATCAGACTCTCCACAGGTCAAAACCGCGGCCGAAACAAGCCAAATGCTCTCAAGGACGGGAGGGAACCAGGTGAAATCCAAATCAAGGAACCTCGTAAGTGGACCACCGAGTATGAAACTAGAACAAGTGCATGTCTGGAAACTCTAGGGAATAGTTTTCTTCTTTTCAAAAAGAGGCTTGGCAGCCCAAATAAAATCCCTAAATACCCAATTCCTAAGTCGGTGAGCATATGAATAAAAGCCTGAGTGTTGAATAAAAATGTGAGAGTTGTTCCATGCATAAAGACTTATATGAAGAGCCAATAAAGGTCTTTCCTGGCCGGTACATTCAGCTTCCCTCACAAAGGCAGATGTGTCGTGCCTGGTAATGAGATCCTAATGTCTCCCAATATATGAAGGGCTGACAAAGATCTTGCCCGACCGGTACATTCAGCTGCCCTCACAAAGACAGATGTGTCACACCTGGTAGTGGGACCCAAAAGTTTAGATAGGCCCTCCCCCCTTCATAGGGGGAGTTACACATCATCCTTTAGCCAACCCTCATACCTATTTTAGCTTCCGGTAGGAATTTCAAAGAAGTATAAAACTGCTTAGAGTCAAAGACATGCACAAAATACGATCAAGGAAAAGGTGGTCCCAATGTGAGTTACGCGACACAGAAGAAACCTGAGGACCACGCAACTCTCAATACTTGAAAGAGTCAGAGTAAGAAGAAGCCTCGACAAAAACCTAAGGCAAATCTTTGGTATAGAACTGAAGCAAGAGTATGGAAATCTTCACTAAATAAAATTGCCTCGCCACTACGTGCCTTAGCTCTATCCAGCTTGAGGACAAGCTAGACTCTAAGTTAGGGGGTGATAACCTCCCATTTTGTGATGTTATCTTACTAGTTTTTCTTAGTTTTCCACACTCTTTCTTAGATAAATTAGATTGAATACTTAACTTTCTAGCTTTATTGTGAATATACCAATAGACTGATATTTCTCCTTTTCTTCTTATAGATAAACCCAAAAAAATTGCTAAAGTCCCAACTAAAATGGTCCCAAGACCGTGAAGGTCCAATTGGTCCCAAGACTGTGAGGACCCAAACGATCCCAAGAACGATACATATCCCATCAGTCCCAAGACCGAGTGAAAGCCTACCGGTCCCAAGACCAAGCGAAATCCTATCAGTCCCAAGACCGAGTGAAGGCCCATCGGTCCCAAGACCAAATGAAGACCCATCAGTCCCAAGACCAAGTCAAGGCCTATCGGTCCTAAGACTGTATAAAGGCTACCAGTCCCAAGACCATGAGGATCCAAATGGTCTCCAGACCATGAAGATCCAAACAGTCCTGAGACCGTTCAAGACCCCCATGGAGCCTATAAATAGGACTTAAGGGGTCCTCATTTGACATCAAGTCTTAGACGCCCAAAGGCTGCCTCCATCGCTCCAGAGCTACTTCATCCTCCATCTTTCGCCCCAAGGCTTTCAGTATAAGATCCACACTCCATCCATAAGCCTACTCTCTCTCTCATCGACATAGGAGGGAAGTTAAGGATTCATCGCCAAGGCAACCACGTAGTGTGAAGATAGTTGTTCTCTACTCTAAGGGGTCGACCTTCCTCCCTCCTACGTGGAGATGATGTTCTCCTTCTCTTCTCATGTTACCTTCTTTGTTCATGCCATGAGCGAGTAGTTCTATACACTAGGGTGCGGGGAGTAGCCCCACTACCCATGTTTTCATTCCATGCATTGTAATTCATGAGTCTGCAATAAAAAAATATTATCTTTTCAGTTCAACATCAATCGTTCAATGAATGCTAGTTGCTTGATCACCAACATGCGTTACTTATTATCTGCTAGTACGAATTGTCTATGTTTGTGCTTTTAGATTTGATTATCGATTGCATGTTGGTTCTTGATGTATGTAATCACCATATATCTGTTTTGGTATCTAGGAGCACTTTTCAAGGAGTGGAGTAAACTCACCTCCATCGTTGTACTTTCATACTATGAAATGGAATCAGTTGACGTATGAAAGCACAACTTTGATAGGTCGAGGAACACACTTTGCAAAGGGAGTGATGCAAAATAAGTGACCATTCGTTCGGGGATGGCTGGCATTGTAATAATCCCATGTTTCTCATAGTTAGCTATCCGAAAGGAAGCTAAATCTATAAAGATACTAACTGTTTAGACTCTTATTGCAAGCCATATTATTATGATGTATGTTATGATCGATGTGTAGTGGAGGTGAAACTCAATCACATCCTAGTGGTTTCCAAATATTGTTTACAACCTTAAGTTTACTTTCTTGCCATTTAATTTACATTTGCATATTAGTTTAATCATCAAATCAACTCTTCGATCAAGATATCAACTCTTGAGTAGATAAGTAGAATTATAACATTTTCCATCTTGTTAATCCTTAACAAGACCGTTGTCTCGTGGATTCGACCCTTGACTATACTACGATAAGACTTCCACATACCTTAGCGTACGTGGGTGGAGATCTTATTATAGCACACGCAAGGCTAAACTTAGAGGCTTACTATCTCTAAGATTTTTAGTGGTGCATGCAACTTCACATGAATGGAGGCTCCATAATGGAGCTTGCTTTCTTCCTCTACTTTCAAATCAAACAAACGAGAGATGGGAACTTCATCAACCAATGCAAGTACACCAGCAAACTACTTAAGCACTTTAGGATGGAGAACACCAAGCCAATGGATACCCCCATGTCAAGCATCGCCAAGCTTGACAAAGATGAGAAAGAAGAAAAGGTAGATGAGAATCCCTATAGAGGTATGATTGGAAGTTACTTTATTTAAATGCCTCTAGACCTGATATAATGTTTAGTGTTGGTTGGTGTTCTCTCTTTCAATCAAGTCCTAGGAAATCACATCTCATAGAGGTTAATAGGATTTTAAGGTATCTAGCCAAAACTCAAAACTTTAGACTATGGTATCCCAAGTCAAGGGACTTTACTCTTATTGCTTATAGTGATGCTAATTATGTAGGTTGTTTGATTGATAAAAAGTGCACAAGTGGCACTTTCTTCTTCCTAGGACCATGCCTAGTTTCTTGGTTCTATAAGAAACAAGTCAATGTGGCTCTCTCAACTACCGAGGTTGAATACATTGTAGTTGGGAGTTGTTGTGCCCAAGTCCTATGGATGAAGCAAATGCTCCAAGGCTTCAACATTCACTTTGATGCTTCTCCTATCTATTGTGATAATACTAGTGCAATTAACTTATCTTATAATCCTAGATTACATAGTCGAGCTATATATATAGAGGTTCATCAT
This sequence comes from Alisma plantago-aquatica, assembly GCA_963693085.1. Lineage (NCBI taxonomy): Eukaryota > Viridiplantae > Streptophyta > Magnoliopsida > Alismatales > Alismataceae > Alisma > Alisma plantago-aquatica. The sequence continues at coordinate 11,793,545 of OY856414.1, read as the reverse complement.
CACTTTCTATGTCACACATTGCCAAGAAGAATATTTATATTATGCATGTAGACACAGAGAATCATCTTACAGACATGTTCGCTAAACCTCTAGCTAGAGAGCAATTTACTTTCATTAGATCAAAAACTGATAATAATTACTCTTAATGATATTGACATGCCATCTAACTAGATGTTATCATACCTATATGTTTCTTTCTTAAAATTTATCATCTCTTGACTGCAAGTGCTATAGTTGACATGTTTTCAAGCCATATTTTGCTTGTTTTTGGTATTTTTTCCAAATGAATGTTTTATCACAAAATAGTACCATATGATGAGTGAAATGTCCTCAAATATGTATAAAATACATGGTATGATAGAAAACAAAATTTATATCGCACCTTAAAGGCTTGGAATTAAACTTTCTAAGTTTGGACAGGTTGACCATTCGATCGAGTTTGTCCTACTACCAACTCGTCTGATTGCCATCCTAGGACTTAGCTGAACTGTGTTCGGTCGAGTTTCCAACCCATAGCACTTGACCGATCATGCAAATGGAGCAAATTAATATGGGGTAATGCCTGACTTTTCTCCCTCTCAACTAGAGAAAAATCGAATGATCCCAAGCTCCAATGCTCCAGTTCTCAACCCCTAGGTTCGACCTTCCACTCCCAGCCTCCGTTTGGCCTTCCTTGCCTCTTCTGACCACAACCTAGGTGCTAGGTGACTTGCTTGTGACATTTTATTTCTCTTTATGTGATATTTTATTCTCCTTCTACCTTCATGGCCTCAAACTGTAGGAAAAGAACTGTCCCAACCGAAGCATCATCATCTTCCTCTACTCCTCGCCTCATATCCTTTATTGGCACCTCCTTCATATCCTCTCAGCCTTTGAATCACTGTAAGGAACTCCTTATGAATCCTTTTCCATTTTGAGCTTTGTACAAACCTCGCTTCATAAAAAGTGAGGTTATCAAGGAGGTTGTTGAGGTGTTTTTGACTCATCACCTTAGTGCATTGTGTGTAGAATGCATGTGCTTCTCAAACTCTATCACTAGCACTAAGGCGTTCCATGAGTTTTATGCTAATCTCCAATGGAACTACACCACCATTGTGCTACCACCCGATACTAAAGTAGTTTTGACTTCTATGATAGTGGGTACCAAAATTACCATCTCTGGAGATTCTCTGAATCTTATTGAATGGTACTGAGGTTACTGACTCATGGAGGTTTGGCTACCCTAAGTACCATGACTGGCTTAACCCTGAGGCATTCTACAAAAGCTATGATCTTACACTTCCAGACATTTATAAGTTTTGAAGAAGCTCAATGTTCCCTATAGGAAGAAGTCAACCTTTCCATCGTCTTCCCTTGATATCAAAAACCTTCTTATTGCATTGGTGGTTAATTGCAATATCCATCCAAAGAAAAATCAATGGAAATTGTAGAAAACACCATTTTAATAACTGTATTTTGAAAGATATCAGAGTCAAGTGGTATCAATACATTCTTCATCACATGACCTGGTCTGATTCTGGAAAGAACACCTCTGGCACCAATCCCCCTTATCCTACCTTGATCTCGGGTCTCTTTGATTTTGTGACTCAGAAGTCCCTTTTACATGATCTCCACTACAAATCTAGTCGTAAAGGAGTAAGCATCAGAGAGACTACAATCAAGAAGACCTTTCTTCCTACCTTCCCTACCAGTTTGGATCCTCCACCTCCACCTCCACCTCCGCCCAGACCCCTTCACCACCACCGCCCCGCCCTGACCGCTCCTCTTTTTCTATATCCAATGAAGCCCTTATGGGATACATGATTCATCAATAGGCATACAACCTTCAGGTTCAGGATCATCTTCATTGGGACCTCTTCTAGATCATGTCACACATGAACCTATCCTACAACCATCCATATCCTACCTACTAGGCGTACCCCGACACTGAATATGCCTCTTATGCATACAGTCAGTTTTACACTGACCCCCACCTCATGCTACTTCTGCTACCACCCCTACTACTGATGGTGGACCTGCCCCTGCCCCTGGTGCCTTTCCTATGTTGGCTTTTCCTGTTGGCCCCGCTTCCACTCTACTCGCTAGTTATCATGGAGTTGACCCTCCTACCTTTCTGTAAGCAAATGCATTACATGCATGTGGCATGTCATGAGCTGAGAAGAATGCTCGCTAGCCTGGTCGTGCATTAAGACCTCTTGCTGATGAGGAGATGCCAGAACAAGATGTTGAGGCTAAGGCTGAGGATGCTAAGGATGTTGAGGATATTGAGGATGATGGTTTTGCTGGTTCTTCTGGTGATTATGGTGAGGCTATCGCTGTTGCTTCTGCTGCACCATCTGATGATGAGGATGACTATCAACCCAAGGACAAGGAAGGTGATGGTGTAGCTGATTTCATAGATAGTGTAGATGTTTAGTTCTATAGTCTTTCGAGTGCTCATATATATATATATATATATATATATATATATATATATATATATATATATATATATGTGTGTGTGTGTGTGTGTGTGTGTGTGTGTGTGTGTGAGTGTGTGTGTGTTTGTGTGTGTGTATTTGTAGACTATCATGAATTAAACATTTGGGCATTGTGTATTTGAGGCATATTATTTTATCATCTCATCGGTTTTTGTTAGTTTGTAGTTTTATTCTAAGTGGACATGCTTAGTGTTGTAATATTAATCACATGTACCTTAACTCTTTGATTATCTCTATCTTATGAGTTCTTGGTATGTTATCCCATATTTTGATTATGACATCAGATTTCTTATTTCTCTCTGCTTTGTCTATTCTTGGTGTGTGCTATAAGTGGTTGCTTATTTAGTTTATGCCTGTGGAGAAGATCTGTGCTTTTTATCCCTTCTACCTCCCTACCTTTTCGATATGACAAAGGGGGAGAAATGACCTCAACCATATTTTTAGTTTCTTATATGATCATTTTCTTGTCAATTATCTGCATATCATGTGACTTGTTAGAGGACCATATAGTTTATATATATGTTCTATGGTTATTTATGGAAAGACTAGCCATACAGCCATAGGTAAGGATGAATTGACGGGGAGAAATTAACATTGTTCATTCATGTATCCCCTTGCAATTCACAAGGTAAAGGTTTAACTTTCTTATCCTTTTCAATATGTTGAGGAATTGTTTGTCATTGTCAAAGAGGGGGAGAATGTTGACCTAAGTGTTACACATTGTCCATATTTTGATAATGACTCAACCCATTCATATGTATCTAATATGTTTGTTTGAGATTGATTTTAGGCATTAGGTACATGAAAAGGATCAAGTCCATCAAGCCCTAGTTTGTTCTAGTTCAAGTCAAAACCAATGCAAATGCAGTTTTGTGGAAAAAACTTCAAATAACCTTAGATGATTTTTGTAACCATTTGTATTGATGATATGAATTGTTAATAAGATGAGAAAATATCAGGAACCCTTAATTCAAATGTTTAATCACTCAAAAGGAATTTTCCAAAATTCATTACAGGTTGCTTGTCGATCGAGATACAAACTCGACTGATCCCTTGATGGATTTGAAGAATTCCTTGGTTTGATCAAGTTTCACTTTCACAAAACTTGACCAATCCCTGCACTGAGAAAAACTGATTTCAAATGATCGATTGAGTTTCACTCAGGAAAACTCGTTTGATTCTACAAATTGGCTTTGTCGCATAGTGCAATCAGTTGAATTACCTTTATGAAAAATTGACCGGTTGCACTATACAAAAAATGTAGAAAAAGTGATTCCAACAGTTGGAGTATTGCAAAACTCAAAATTATATCCATTGCAACACCCCAAATGACTAGAAAATGTTCTCAAGTGTTCCTACCCTCTAGTGGACACCCCTAACTATAAATAGGACCTCTTGGTGTTCATTCCAATATTACTTATTCATGCTATCCAAGGTTGTTGTTATAGTTGAGTGCATCCAATCCACTTGAGCCCCTTTTTCTCTCTTCATTATACTTCATTTTTTCGATAAGAGTGAGATAGGATCTGTGTGAGAGAGTGAATTCATTATATTCTTGTAAAGATCTCAAAGCTTCTCTTTCCCCAACCCCTTTCTTTAAAATCAAGTTGGTTGAAGCTTCTCCAAGTGAAGGAGAAGGTGCAAGCTTCTTCAAGCTATAGAAGGTGCAAAAAGCTTCTCCGGTTGAAGGAGGAGGACAAGACTAAAGATCTGGGAATAGAGTGGGTAAATCCTTCAAGGCTAAAGACTCATTGCAAAGAGGGGATCTCCTTGTCAAAGGTGTCCAACTTCTTGCAAGGGTGGGTAAGACCTTGGAGAGGTAGAAGACTCTAGCTCCTGATAGGTTAGTCCTTGGTTGTAAGGATATTGTCTCCCTGACCTCAAAGGGAAGTTAGGTATCCTTGTCCTGGAAAAGGAAGGTCAATTTGTATGTGTTATAATGGAGTATAAGTATACATAGATTGCAAATTTCTAGGGCTTGACCTCTCTAGGTAGTGGAGTGACTCTCTCCTAGTTTGGAGAGTGGAACCACACTAAACAGCTTGTTCAAGTGCTTGTTTCAATCTCTCTCATCCTTTATATGCATGTTTAGATTGCCATCAAATCCACTATTTGCAATTGTACCTAGTTGAAGTAACTTGAAGGTCTAACGAATTTTATGTAAGTGCTTTTAGCTCTATTCGCCCCCTCTAGAGCCCTTTGATCCAATAGTGCACCTTAGTACTACCACTGGGTTAGCACGAGAGTTGGTGGATAGTCTAGTAGCTTTCTTCCCCTGTCTTCTAAACCTTGAGTTTGCTTGGGATGAGAAAATTTGTAAGTTTGGGGTGGGTGGTGGGTGGTATGTTTCCACTCCACCCACTCTATCTTTATATTTTATTGCTTTTATTTTAGTATTAGCATATGCATATATATTTTCCCAATTACTTTTCAAAATTTTCTTATTAGAGAGTTTGTAATTGGCCATTATCTAGTCAGCCTAGATTCAACTTCACATTATCTTGTTCTATTTATGCATCAATCATCAATGTACCCAACTGAATGAAGTGAATAGTTTTGCAATGTTGAATTATGAACTACCAATGCTAGAACCCATTTTGTCACTAGTGATCTCAATTAACATCATTCCTTGGAAATTATGGAAAGTCTATGGGATTAAGAGCAATCAAATGCAGTATGTCTCTTAGTGATTAGCATAACTTCTTGCAGACATGTAACATTGAAAATCATAAGATATAGTTAAATCAATTGTTAACTTTGTTCTCTAATTTCCAAAATATGAGGTGCACAAGTTCAACCCTCTTCTACACTTCTTTCACCACCTTCTTACCTCACCATTCACCAAAAACAATTAAAAGGCCAAAAATATCTATCAAAATCCAACTTTATGGTGGCACATCTCTCCCTCTACTTTGCTTCTGCCATACCCCTTGCACGTAATAGGGGTGTACCAAAAAATAAAAGATGCAAATGTGTACACCAAAAAGAAAACATGAAATCTATGAAATTGCAGAAATAAAAAGCAATCTCAAGTCAAATGGAAGAGAGATTTGAGATTCCTCCTTGCATACCTCCATTCACTCCATTTTCTTCCCAAGGTTGGAAAAACAGTTCATCCACGGTTGAACACTATTCTTATGCAAATCTTATATGAAAATGTTGAACTTTTTAAACATCAATGATAATATGATTATGGCTTGTAACTTTTGACACAAAAGTAGGCTTTTAAAAGTGAAGTAAAGACATGGAATTTGAAGTTGCATCTCGTGATTCTAGAATATCAATGTTGCTTTCCCATATTTGGTTTTAGGGATCAAACGATGTTATGAAGGAGAGGATGACATACATGTAGTATTATTGGGTAGGTTGCTTTGATTTTTTGCTGCTCGAGGAATAGAAATGTTCAAGTTCGAGGTATTTTGATGAATGCATATTCATCACACTTTTATGTGCATTCTAGACTATTTTTGCTTGTTTCAAGTAGTTTGTTCTTATTCATTTGCCTTGTTTTGTGGTTTTTCTTTTGATCTTGATTGTTAGGATTTTTATAAGATTTGTCACTTGTATATAAGGAAAAGTAGTGCTTAACTCAAATCATGATAGTGGTCCTTCCCAGATTCCATGTCTCAAGTTCAAACAGAATTCGAAGCTAAGAAAGAGGTAATTCAAAATTTTTAGCTAGTAGGCTAGTGGGAGACTTGATTCTACAGTCGGCCGATTGGCCCAGCCAACCAAAGGCACCTCCCAAGCATAATCCAGTCAACTTACACACTTCACTAGTCTGTCGATTGGAATTCATGCCCCCCAAGTCATATATCAACAACGCTCCTAATGACATTCCAATCCGTCGACTCGTCGTATCAATCATCCGACTGGAATTCAATCCTCCCATAGTCAATGACCAACAGAAGACTTGGCGATTTGCCACTTGAAGGATTGGGTCTACTAGTCAACTGATTGGAGTTCATTTTCAATTTCTTCCCAAGTCTGTAGCCAACATTGTTCTTTGGAGAACAGCCAGACAGCCAACTCACCTTACCAGTTGAGCAACTCGCTTGTAGCACAGTGTGTACAAGAAGAGGCCAATCAGCCGACACACTTCATTGGTTAACTAGTTGGAAATCAACCAAATCTCCCCTCAATAGTTAGTCAACACGACATACTAGTCACTCAAGTGGAACACTAATAGACACGTCATGTAAAGGTCATTTGGCTGACTAGTTCTACCAATTGGGTGACTGGCACGGTGGATAGTGCAAAGAAAGACAGTCACCCCAAATTAGCTTTTATAGGTCACGACTATCTATATAAAATGATATTTTGGCCTAAGATTAAGAGTGCCATCCACACTCTGTCTAAACATTCATTGTTGGTGCAAGAGCTAGAGGAAGGAGAAGGGAATGTCATCCTCTTAATGAAGTTTTTTAGACCTATTGTTGTTGAAGAAGAGTTAGTTGTTAGAGACCATTGTTTGTATTCTTCACCATGTTCAGTGACATGCCCTATTCTCTCCTCTTTTGCATATGTGCTTTCTCTATGGATATGAGAAAGTAGATTTTATCATTGGAGCATGAGGAGTAGTCCCATCAGACATATTTTGTCTTGATTTTTATCAAACATAGTATTCATATAATTAGATTTTTCTTCATTCATTTCATTGCTTACTCTTCAAAAAGATCATTTGATTTGCATGTTAGATATAATCATAAGAATAGAAATCTAGAAACTTAGGATTTGATCCTTGAATCAACATGTAGAATCCTAGATGAGATCTCAGAAGGAGTTATATAAGATGATTAGTTATGATACATGTCTAAGGAGACCTCGAGCCCATGGAAAATTCAATACGTGTGCCAATCCATGCTCTGAATGGAAATGGATTCACATGGTCCTATTATAATTAGTCATATTTGATGAGTTGTAACAAATAGGATAATTATGCAAGTGATGGTGGTGAAATCCAAATGTCCCAATGTCTCTTATATATTGTCATAAATCCACATTCAAGTGTTTCCTTACAACAATAATCATCAACTCAATCTTAGTTAAACATAACTCTTTCTAAATATTGTTCTTAACAACTAGTTTGTAAGCAATTTTGTAATAATGTTGTCCTTTAGGTTCGACCCTTTTACCTATATTATGATTGACTTGTCTTCCTATGGGCGAGTGATATTGCATTTGTGTAAAGGATTAAAACCTAGGGTTAATTTATCTTAGGGAAAATTTTAGTGCATTAACAATCAAGTCACTTACTTCAAATTTCCGTAGCCTTTGTATATATGTGTTATACATTCAACTAACTTTGTTGGAAGTCACAATTTTACTGAAGTGATCTCAAACAAGTTTAACCATGATGGTAATATTAGTGCACAATTGGCCTCTTGAGTTCATTTTGTACCACGATCAACAATTCTATTGACCCTAGATGCTCCAAGATGATCCCCTAACTATATAGAAGGACCATATTTAATCACTTTATGCATACTTGATGCGTTCAAAATGTTGAGAAAAAGATGGACTAGTGATTTTTCCTTGATCTTTTTTGTGGTCTAGTTAGAGATTCTCCTACACAGTAATTTCCAATCATTTTTAGAGCTCAATCAACAAGTCGTTTATATTGTTATTTATACTTTCTTCTTATAGTCTAGTTGACTAGTTGAAAGTCTTCCAGAGGTTCTTCAAGGTGATTAATGGAAACCAATCTATCTAGTTATTAGTATCATTCCTATGATAGATTTATTTAATGTGTATCTATCCCTAAATTTGAGTTGTTTTAAAACATTGTGTATAAGTTATAATTTATCTAGGATATTTCATGTCCAATAAATCCTTGCAAAATGGTTATTTTTTTTTTATCAAAAATGGATTGTCCATGTTTTTTGCTGACCCTTGGATTTCAATATAATGGGGTAGATGGTGTGATTCCCAAATGCAACCAAGTAAACTAGAAAAAGACGGAGCTTAAGGGGAGAGATCACACCACAACTAGTAGGGAATTATGGCACTTTCTATCCCATGTGAAATCTCTAGAAAGCTTGGTGTGTTGGAGCTAAAGTTAGACAATAATCAATTAATTTATGACTATATGCAAGTCTAGGCACACAACACACTTGGGATCTTCAAAAGTGCCCTACACTAACACATTGACTTAGAGTAAAATATTTCACCTGCAAGCACACAATATCATATCATAGTATAGGCAAGTCACAAGTGAGGGGTCGATCCTCAGAGAGAGGGGGGCACTAGAGATTATTTAGTTTTAGCTAGGTTCCTAAAGTGTAGTCTAGGTTTCAAGGGTTTAATTGGAGGTTTGTTTTATTACACTAAAGGTAGAAAAGAAATAAATTAAAGGGAACAAACAATCAAAACCAAAGTTAATCCTATAAAATTTAATTCTAAGTACCAAGAAAAGCAACTAAGAAAGAAGAAAGCAATTACGACTAATAAAAGCAAAGTAGGAACTAGACTACACTAATTAGCAATTTAGGCAACTAGAGAAATTAAGGAACTATACTAGAACTAACTAACTAAGATTAATGCAAACAAAAACTAAGAGGCACTAGCTACACTAGCAAGTCCTAGCTATCAAGAGCATGGAAACTAGCTCAAAAGGCAATTAAAGAAATTAACTAAGCAAGCATGAAATAGAAAGAGAGAAAATTGGGATTTTAAGAAAGTAATGGAGGCGCGGGCCATTTGGGGGAATGTAACTGGAATCCAAGTTGGAGGGTCATAACATGCAAATTATATCCATTAATTGTACATTGTAAAACCAAACAACAAGTCAAATGATATTGAATTACCCTAAGCTACTAGTTAGCCATGGGTGGTATAAGGTGTCTGTGGGCTCTGATCTCCAAACCACGATATAATCACGATTTAAACTTAGCGGAAGCGATTCGATAAACAGAGGAAGACAAAAATCACGGGAAATTAAAACTTTTCGAGATAAGAGCTTGAATCCTTAAAAGCTTCTTTCATAACAAGAGATAAACTGCTTACATCTCATGATAATTACTTCTTGAGTAATTATATACATCAAGATACAAAATCTCAAGAACTCATAACAAAAGACTCCAAGACCTGAGAGTACAGAGGACACATAGGACTGACTCTAACTACACCACATGGCAGGCTAAATCTCCACCTGAGATTTACTGCTGCTCCTGGTGCTGCTGCTGGGACTGGTCACCTGTAGACCTGTTCCTCCGTCCTCGACGTCCACCTAAAAAGTTGAAGTCTACGGGGTGAGACAATTGTACATAATTGTCCCAGCGAGAGTTATAACAACAAAGAATAACTTAAGCAGTAAAAGCTTAAAAAGTATTCAATAGCAGATACAGTTGTATACAAGAGCTCAACATTTATCAAGCATAAAGAACATATGCACTATTCAATGTAACATCAATCAATTAGCTCATAGTTACCTTTAACAGGTATACTACGCTTGTAGATTATGTTTTTCAAACAGTCTTATTATTATTCCCTGTGGAGATGAGGTTTACCACTCATACCCCAACCAATCACTATTAAGTGCCTTAGTATCATACTAGGTCATTGAAAGAGCTGGATTCTCATGACCTTCACCTTCCTCAGTCAGTAAGAGGATCACTTGTAGGACATCTTGTGTCTCTACTATTATAGCTCACCAGGGTAATCTGGTCCTTCGCTATTTTAGAGTTACAGTGGCAATCTGTACTCTCTTCGTCATCAGGAGATTTCATGTTTATCTCCACTAATATGTATATCTATGTTTTCTTCGTCATCAGGAGGTTTCATGTTTACCTACTACTGATACGGTATGGAAAAGTAGTGAAGGATTGACAGATTACATATCTACATCAAATCCCTACACTAGGATGTAAGGTTCTACACATCCATGTACCCCACATACTCAATAGTATGTGATCCAGGAGTTCCCTTAGGAAAACATGTTTCACCATCATTTGATCTCTGACAATGATGGGTCTATGATCAGGGCTCTAAATTATACTTGATTAGTTAGGTACATTCAGTATTCATTTAACATCACACATTGTTCTTCAAACAATAATAGTAGCATAACAATTATAAAAGGAGAATACTAAATGTAACAAGCCTAACTCACATCAATCATCATTTCTCATTATACTCATCACAAGTCATCTCTAAAGCATGACCTTGATGGTATTCATGGCTCTCAGAGCCCATTATTATCATAGAATGCCACTGACAAGGCATCAAGATACTTTACTTATTCATAAAGCTATCAATATGCCTTTAATGAATATAGTATCATCATCCATACTTGGATATGATCACCTCCATATCAGAACCTGCATGGTTAATTCAACTAATAAAGGTAATTCAAAACAATAATTATACTTTCCACTCTTGTCATAAGAGCTAAGTTCTTTGATTCTTATCAAATAGAGTTTAATACTCATATAACATGTCATCACCTTTGAATTAGGGTTTACTATTCACATCACATGTCATTACCCTTGAATTAGGGTTTACTATTCACATCACATGCCATTACCCTTGAATTAGGGTTTACTATTCACATCACATGTCATTACCCTTGAATTAGGGTTTACTATTCACATCACATGGTGAATTGAACTCATAACATCATCATGTATGAGGAAGATCATCATTGATGCTCTCAGATTAGCTTAAGATTCATCATATATCATAATTAGGGTTTCGATGATCTCACATAGGTGGATCATACCCTAATCATGCACATTCATGTGTATTGAAGGTTCTTTACTTGAGTTTCCACCCTAAAAGGGTACTTTCTCTCTCTTAAGGTACTTTCTCTCTCTTAAGATACTTTCTCTCTCCTCACACTAGTAGATGGTGATAACACCACTCTAGATCAGGTTGGGTTAAGTCCTCATGGGCTAACATAAGCCAAAACATCACTATCATGTGATTAGGGTTTGATTTGAACAAGGTATTACTCAATTGAACCCATCAAGGTATTTTGGTAACTCACCCCATTGATCACCATCATGGTTCAATTCATTAGTCACTTAATCCCTTAATATCCTAGGTTATCATTAGAGTTTAGATTAGAGCATCATTGAACCATTTACACCTTCAATTGATTAAGTGAAAACAACCTTTGAAAACCTCAAACGGTTTCAACCTTCAACCTCCAAACGGTTTGAGACCGTTTGGATGAGTTGACCGTTTGGTAGGGTTGACTCCAAGACCGTGTGACCTTCAAGGTCATTTTCCCAAACCGTGTGAGGGTGTAGACCATTTAACAAGTTTGACTTCAAGACCGAGAGGGCTTACACGGTTTGAGACCATTTGGTGTCTCTCGATCTTGAGATCGTTTGAGTCCAAACGGTCTTGAGACCGTTTGGCCTCACACGGTCTTGAGACCGTGAGGCCTCACACGGTCTTGAGACCGTGTGACCTCAAATGGTCTTGAGACCATGAGGTCTCGAACGGTCTTGAGACCGTGAGGCCTCAAACGGTCTTGAGACCGTGAGGTCTCAAATGGTCTTGAGACCGTGAGGCCTCAAACGGTCTTGAGACCGTGAGGTCTCAAACGGTCTTGAGACCGTGAGGCCTCAAACGGTCTTGAGACCGTTTGGTCCACTTGGTCTCAAACCGTTTGGACCTCCAACATGGTTCAATGATTTCAATCGTTTATGATTATCAATGTTGAAGCCTCCAAATGGTCAAATCCATGGTAACCACTTATAGATTGAGTCAATTAGGGTTATGCTTAACCAATTGGTCACTCAATTGACCCTCAATTGCTATCCAATTAGGGTTGAAGTTGGTTCAATTAAGGTCCATCAACGTTCAACCATCAACACTCAACAATGTGAATCAACACAAGATTGAACCCTTCAATTGAGCTCCAATTGGGCCCAAACTTGGCCCAAACGGTCTTGAGATCGTGTGGATGAACTCCACATGGTCTTGAGACCGTTTGCCCAAGATTTCATCAAAATCTAATGTGATTTGATAGGAGTTGAACCTTGATTGAGTTTCAATTCAGTATTTTTGATTAATTCAATAACCCATTGCAATTGGGCCCTCAATTGATAAAATTACCTTAACCCTAGACCTCCAAAAGGTCTTGGGTTGTCACCACACGGTCTTGAGACCATTTGGTTGATCCCCAAACGGTCTTGAGACCGTTTGGGTCAATCAACCCAAAAACACTAAGTTATTCATTGAGATTTCAGTACTGATTTCAATTAAGGTTTACCCTAGTAATCATCCTTCAACTCTTAGCTCGTTTGGAATTAGTCCATCAAATTTGGTGAGTTGTTAATCAACATTATTATGAACAGTAATTTCATACGGTCAATGCTTAGTCAACGTTCTTACACGGTCTTGAGACCGTTTGCCCAAAAAGGGGCGATTTCAACAGATTGCAATTCAGAACTAAATTCAATTGATTTGTTGATTTAAAAAGGCTATATCTCTCGATTCTTTTGAAGTTAACCTATAAAATTTTGTGGGTGATTATCCTACATAATTATGAACAGATTTCTTACACGGTCTATACTCGGTCAACGCGGCTAAATGGTCTTGAAGACCGTTTTCCCTTACACGGTCTTGAGACCGTTTGCTCACCAAACGGTTTTGCAAACCGTGTGAGAACTTGGTGGAGACCGTTTAGTAAAGTGAAAAGTAGTGGATTAACTTTGGAAATAACGTCTTCATCTCCTAGCTCAAGAACAGCAAGGATTTCTTACGGATTTGCTTGCAAAGTAGCAAAGGAAGGTAGAGAAGAAGAAGAAGAACTATCATCTAAAAGCATAAACAAGATGTATATAACAAAGCATGGGTTTAGAGTTATAAAACCCACCTAAAGCTTGCTCCTTGAGCTCCAAGCTTTTGAGCTCCAAGCTTTTAATGGCGTCCTTGAGTTTCCACAGGTCGGCCAAGGTGATCCTTCCAAGGAAAGTCGAGAAGAGATGGCTAGAAAGGTAGAGCTATGTGAGCTAGCCATCAATTTGACCTTGAATTCGAGTTCTAACCATGAACTTAAGCAAAAGGGAGGATTCAAACCTACCTTGCCCTCCTTGGTCATCCTCCTAAGCTCCACAGCTCCTCTTTAGTCAGTTTGGGTGAATAGAACAGTGAAAGGAACGAAGGGAGGTTTTCCTTGCTAAGTGAAGTGGAGAGTATATATACTTGGGGTGAGATTTTCAACATAAGCTCATAAGTTCTCCATATTTTCAACTAAGTCCCTCCATCCTTCTATGATCGTCCCTTCATATTAATTCTAAGGAAAAACCTTCTTCTAAGGTCAAGAAATTAGGGCAAAGAAGATCAACCTATTAGTTAAGCATACACATAAAAGGGCTATAGCACATACACCTTGATTATTCAATCACAAAGGTGTTTTTTTTCATAACTTGATTAATCAATTGAAGTGACCTTTCATCATTTCTTATCTAAATGATGACAAGAGTCTTAAAAGATATTTTAGATGATGTATTTTACAAGTTGCACCCCTCAAATTGGGTAAATTGCACTTTTCTCCAATTTAGGGTTTCCAAGCACCGAAATTGCTTCCACAGCTGCACCTTGGTGCCCAAGCTTGGTAAATCCCTCAAACCTTACCATCATCATTCTCATGATGTCTCAACATCAGAGGAACATCTCAACATGTGCAAATTGCAAGTTAACCCTTCTAACTGGGTAATTTACACATAGGTCCCTGTATTGCAAAACAATGTTACAACTTTATATAAAAAGGAGCAAAAACTGAAATATATGTTTCTGAGAAACTTAATTACATGCCCAAAATTAATCACAAGGATTTAATTACATATTTAGGCAAAACACCTAGGGTTAACTCATAACCCAGGTCAGGGATGTTACAAATTATCCACCCCTTACAAGGATTTCGTCCCCGAAATCGATAAAACATATTAAGAGAAAAGGGCAGGATACTTCCTTCTCATCTCATCCTCTAATTCCCAAGTGGCTTCTTCAACACCACGGTGGTTCCAGAGGACTTTCACAAGATTTATATCTTTTTTCTTTAACCTTTTAATTCTATTATCAAGGATTGACACTGGTCCCTCCTCATAGGATATATCATCATTCAATTCTACCTCCATAGGTTGTAGAACTGACTCGGTGTCTGGGTGACATTTCTTCAGCATAGAAATGTGAAACACAGGATGTAACCTCTGTAACTCTGGTGGCAGCTCTAGTCTATATGCTACCTTTCCAATCCGTTCAATGATTGGATAAGGCCCCATAAATCTAGGAGCTAACTTCCCTTTCCTTCCAAAATGAAGGACCCCTTTCCAAGGCGAGACTTTGAGATATACTTTGTCTCCAACCTGGAACTCTAAGGGTCTACGACGCTTGTCAGCATAAGATTTCTGCCTATCCTGTGCAGTCTTAATCTTTTGTTGTATTACTTTAATCTTCTCTGTGGTCTGCTGCATAAGATCAGGACCTAACAACTGACGCTCACCAGTCTCGAACCAACACAGAGGTGATCTACAACGTCTACCATACAAGGCTTCATAAGGTGCCATATCAATACTATGCTGATAGCTATTGTTATAGGCAAACTCTATCAAGCTTAGGTTTAGATCCCAACTCCCGGTAAACTGGAGAACACATGCTCTCAAAAGGTCTTCTAAAGTCTGTATGGTCCTTTCTGACTGTCCATCAGTCTGTGGATGAAAGGCCATACTAAACCTTAGCTTGGTGCCTAAGGCTCTGTGTAACTGTTCCCAAAAATGACTTGTAAACAGAGGACCTCGATCAGAAACTATTGTGACAGGAACTCCGTGCAAACGCACTATCTCTTGAACATATAATTCTGATAACCTTTCAGCAGAATAGGTTGTTTTGACAGGTAAGAAATGTGCTGTCTTAGTCAACCTATCAACAACTACCCAAATGGAATCATGTCCTTTGCTTGTCCTGGGTAGGCCAACAACAAAGTCTATGGTTACATGGTCCCACTTCCACTGTGGTATGGGTAAAAGTTGCATTGTTCCTGCAGGTTTCTGGTGTTCAGCTTTAACTTGCTGACACACAGGACACCTCAGAACAAATTCTGCAACATCCTTCTTCATTCCAGGCCACCAATACAGATCTTTCAAATTCCGATACATCTTGGTGCTCCCTGGATGCATAGCATACATGGAAGAATGAGCTTCTTCCAGGACTAACTTTCTCAAGTTATCCACATCTGGCACTATCATCCTTCCATTATAATAGGCTACTTGGTCATCTGAGTCAGGGAAACCATCTCGCTTCTCATTTCCGTACTCAGATCTAATCTGCTGAACTGCATCATCACCTTGTTGTGCTTCCTTAATCTGCTCTCTATAGGTAGGTTTAATATGCATCTCAGCCAACAACCCGGCTAACAATGACACCTTCAACTGTACATTGTCCTGCCTTAAAGAGATAAGCATATCTCTCCTAGAGCATACTAAAGAGTTTAGTTGTGCTCTATTCATGGTTGATGTTGCTGATTTCCTAATCAAGGCATCTGCAACAATATTGGCCTTGCCTAGATGATAATCAATTGTACAGTCGTAGTCCTTGATTAACTTCATCCAGCGACGTTGCCTCATGTTAAGCTCATGCTGAGAGAAGATATACTTAAGGTTCTTGTGGTCTGTGAAAATCTGGAATGTTTCTCCGTAGAGATAATGTCTCCAGATCTTCAAGGCATGAACCACAGCAGCTAACTCCAGATCGTGTGTTGGATAATTCTCCTCGTGTTTCTTAAGCTGTCGGGAAGCAAAAGAAATCACTTGTTTATCCTACATCAACACACATCCTAGTCCATTCTTGGAAGCATCACAAAAAACTACATATCCTTTTCCTTGTTCAGGTAGTACAAGCACAGGTGCACTTGTCAACCTCTCCTTCAACAACTGGAAAGACTGTTGACACTTATCACTCCAAGAAAAAGGAACATCTTTCCGGGTCAACTTGGTCAAAGGTAAGGCTATAGAACTAAAGTTCTTAATGAACCTTCGATAATAGCCAGCTAACCCCAAGAAACTTCGAATCTCCGTCGGTGTCTTCGGTTGTTCCCACTATAGAACAGATTCTACCTTTGTAGGGTTAACACGAATTCCCGAGGCAGATATCACATGTCCAAGAAAAGATACCTCCGGCAGCCAGAACTCACACTTGCTAAACTTAGCATACAGCTTGTGTTCTCTTAGCAAGGTCAAAGCTTGGTGAAGATGCTGCTCATGCTGCTGAGCATCCTTCCTATAGATCAGAATGTCATCTATGAAGACGACAACACACTGATCAAGGAAAGGTCGAAAAACTCTATTCATGAGTTCCATAAATGCAGCTGGTGCATTGGTTAGTCCAAACGACATAACCGTGAACTCATAGTGACCATACCTTGTCCTAAAGGCAGACTTGGATATGTCACTATCCTTAATACGAAGTTGATGATATCCAGACCTCAAGTCTATCTTGGAAAAGACGGTTGCACCACGCAACTTGTCAAAGAGATCATCAATCCTCGGCAGAGGGTACTTATTCTTTATTGTTACTTTATTGAGTTGTCTGTAGTCGATGCACAACCGCATTGACCCATCTTTCTTTTTAACAAACAAGACCGGAGCACCCCAAGGTGAAGTGCTCGGTCGGATAAAACCCTTATCAAGTAACTCTTGAAGTTGTTTCTTGAGTTCTGCCATCTCGGCAGGCGCCATCCTATACGGAGTCTGGGCTATGGGTTTTGTATCTGGGATCAGATTGATTTCAAAATCAATCTCCCGAGGTGGTGGTATACCAGGAAGTTCTTCAGGAAACACATCCTCGAATTACCTGACTATGGGAACTTCAGTAGGATTGGACCTTTCCTTGGTAACATCTACCACATGGGCTAAGAATGCATAACATCCTTGCCTCAACAACTTATCAGCAACCATAGCTGACACAAGACAGGTGGGCAGAATCTTTCTTTCTCCTTGAAAGATCCATGTGTTGCTTTCATCAGCAAACACAGCCAACTTGGACTCACAATCCAAGACAACTCTATACCTTTCTAAGGTATCCATCCCGAGGATTATATCAAATCCTTGCATATCAAACGGTATAAGATCCACTTGAATGCGATGGTCAGAAAAGAAGAGGATGCAAGGAGAGCATACCTCCTGCAAAACGGCAGACCCACTCAACGGAGTCTCCAACAACAAACTATCTACCCTATGACTAACAGTCACATTGCAGTTACAAATCACTCTATGAGTGATGAAAGAGTGTGTAGCACCCGGGTCAATCAGAACAGATACAACACAGGATCTAGACATATCAGGATATAAAAGTTCCATCTGACCTGCCACTACCCGTGGATTGACCACTGCATCTGGTGGGTTCATAGCATAGAACCTCGTTGTCGCCTGGTGTTGAGGGGGTGCTGATGATCCAGCTTGAGACGTTTGTCCACGTCCTCGAGCTGCTCCTTGAGATTGCATTCTCTGAGATCCTTGTTGATTCTGTCTTGGAGGCTGTGTCACACTGACAGGCCTAGAACGGCAATCCTTCATCAAGTGTCCCACCTTACCACAGTTGTAGCATCTCCTCTCCTGTTGTTGTGGTCAGGGTGGTCCAGTAACTGACATCGATGCAGAACTGTGAGTCCCTTGAAGCGGTTGACTCCGTCCTCTACCTCTGCTTGGTGACCATTGAGTTTGAAAACTCGATCTGGGTGGTGGAGGGTTAGGTGCAGAGAATCTAGGTTTCTTAAAATCCCTAGATGAAGAACCCTGGAACTGTGGATATCTTTTCTGGGTTTGCCTCTTCTCAACCACAGATCTCTCTATCCTTCGGACTGACTCAACGAAGGTATAGAATCTCTCTCAGTTTTCTAAGGCAGACACAGGGGTTGACATATCAGCATTCAAACCCTTCTCGAATCTCCTGATTCTTTCCTCATTTGTGGCAGCCATGTGCGGACAGAACCGCAACAATTCCATGAACTTAGCTTCATACTCGCTAATGTTCATCATACCCTGCCTTAGTCTCTCAAACTGAGAGATCTTCTCATCTAGGAAGGTCTTTGGAAAATATCTATTGATAAATTCCCGAAGAAACTCTTCCCATGAGAACTCTACTCCAGGTCTCTTCTGCTCTTCCATGTTCCACCAGTGACCAGCACTGCCTTTGAGAAGATAGACAGCATGGCTAACCTTCTCAGCTTCTGGGATAATAAGAATCCTGAAAGCCTTCTCCAACTCTGTCAACCATAGGTCAGCATCTGCGGGGTCGGCAGTCCCAAAGTACTCGGTAGCTCCGACACGACGAAGTCGTTTGAACGTCTTACCGATACCTTGTGCTTCAGGCAGGACAGGTGCCCTTGGTGCAGGCATGGGCATCCTATCGGTTATGTGTGTCATGGCAGTCATGAACTGCCCGAACATTGTCTGTACAGTTGGGTTACCCATGTCAGCTGGGTCAAACTGGGGTGGCTCTCTTGGTGACTCTGGTGCAGGCTGTTCTATTCTTGGAACCCTTGCACCACCATGAGGTGCACTAGCACTACTCTCTGCCACGTACTCATCATGAGGCTCAACCATCCTTATGTATCTTCTTCTCCTGAGGAGTAGAAGATTCTATTAGATAGGGAAAGAGTACTAAAGATAGACTCGACATCCTAAGTCCTATGCCTCTGTAGACTCAACTGACCTAGAGCTCTGATACCACTAATTGTGGGCTCTGATCTCCAAACCATGATATAATCACGATTTAAACTTAGCGGAAGCGATTCGATAAACAGCGGAAGACAAAAATCACGGGAAATTAAAACTTTTCGAGACAAGAGCTTGAATCCTTAAAAGCTTCTTTCATAACAAGAGATAAACTGCTTACATCTCATGATAATTACTTCTTGAGTAATTATATACATCAAGATACAAAATCTCAAGAACTCATAACAAAAGACTCCAAGACCTGAGAGTACAGAGGACACATAGGACTGACTCTAACTACACCACATGGTAGGCTAAATCTCCACCTGAGATTTACTGCTGCTCCTGGTGCTGCTGCTGCTGGGACTGGTCACCTGTAGACCTGTTCCTCCGTCCTCGACGTCCACCTAAAAAGTTGAAGTCTACGGGGTGAGACAATTGTACATAATTGTCCCAGCGAGAGTTATAACTCTCCGCCAGAAGCTTTATTATAACAACAAAGAATAACTTAAGCAGTAAAAGCTTACAAAGTATTCAATAGCAGATACAGTTGTATACAAGAGCTCAACATTTATCAAGCATAAAGAACATATGCACTATTCAGTGTAACATCAATCAATTAGCTCATAGTTACCTTTAACAGGTATACTACGCTTGTAGATTATGTTTTTCAAACAGTCTTATTATTATGCCTTGTGGAGATGAGGTTTACCACTCATACCCCAACCAATCACTGTTAAGTTCCTTAGTATCATACTAGGTCATTGAAAGAGTCGGATTCTCATGACCTTCACCTTCCTCAGTCAGTAAGAGGATCACTTGTAGGACATCTTGTGTCTCTACTATTATAGCTCACCAGGGTAATCTGGTCCTTTGCTATTTTAGAGTTACAGTGGCATTCTGTACTCTCTTCATCATCAGGAGATTTCATGTTTATCTCCACTGATACGGATATCTATGCTTTCTTCGTCATCAGGAGGTTTCATGTTTACCTACTACTGATATGGTATGGAAAAGTAGTGAAGGATTGACGGATTACATATCTACATCAAATCCCTACACTAGGATGTAAGGTTCTACACATCCATGTACCCCACATACTCAATAGTATGTGATCTAGGAGTTCCCTTAGGAAAACCTATTTCACCATCATTTGATCTCTGACAATGATGGGTCTATGATCAGGGCTCTAAATTATACTTGATTAGTTAGGTACATTCAGTATTCATTTAACATCACACATTGTTCTTCAAACAATAACAGTAGCATAACAGCTATAAAAGGAGAATACTAAATGTAACAAGCCTAACTCACATCAATCATCATTTCTCATTATACTCATCACAAGTCATCTCTAAAGCATGACCTTGATGGTATTCATGGCTCTCAGAGCCCATTATTATCATAGAATGCCACTGACAAGGCATCAAGATACTTTACTTATTCATAAAGCTATCAATATGCCTTTAATGAATATAGTATCATCATCCATACTTGGATATGATCACCTCCATATCAGAACTTGCATGGTTAATTCAACTAATAAAGGTAATTCAAAACAATAATTATACTTTCCACTCTTGTCATAAGAGCTAAGTTCTTTGATTCTTATCAAATAGAGTTTAATACTCATATAACATGTCATCACCTTTGAATTAGGGTTTACTATTCACATCACATGTCATTACCCTTGAATTAGGGTTTACTATTCACATCACATGTCATTACCCTTGAATTAGGGTTTACTATTCACATCACATGTCATTACCCTTGAATTAGGGTTTACTATTCACATCACATGGTGAATTGAACTCATAACATCATCATGTATGAGGAACATCATCATTGATGCTCTCAGATTAGCTTAAGATTCATCATATATCATAATTAGGGTTTCCATGATCTCACATAGGTGGATCATACCCTAATCATGCACATTCATGTGTATTGAAGGTTCTTTACTTGAGTTTCCACCCTAAAAGGGTACTTTCTCTCTCTTAAGATACTTTCTCTCTCTTAAGATACTTTCTCTCTCCTCACACTAGTAGATGGTGATAACACCACTCTAGATCAGGTTGGGTTAAGTCCTCATGGGCTAACATAAGCCAAAACATCACTATCGTGTGATTAGGGTTTGATTTGAACAAGGTATTACTCAATTGAACCCATCAAGGTATTTTGGTAACTCACCCCATTGATCACCATCATGGTTCAATTCATTAGTCACTTAATCCCTTAATATCCTAGGTTATCATTAGGGTTTAGATTAGAGCATCATTGAACCATTTACACCTTCAATTGATTAAGTGAAAACAACCTTTGAAAACCTCAAACGGTTTCAACCTTCAACCTCCAAACGGTTTGAGACCGTTTGGATGAGTTGACCATTTGGTAGGGTTGAATCCAAGACCGTGTGACCTTCAAGGTCGTTTGCCCAAACCGTGTGAGGGTGTAGACTGTTTAACAAGTTTGACTTCAAGATCGAGAGGGCTTACACGGTTTGAGACCGTTTGGTGTCTCTCGATCTTGAGATCGTTTGAGTCCAAACGGTCTTGAGACCGTTTGGCCTCACACGGTCTTGAGACCGTGAGGCCTGACACGGTCTTGAGACCGTGTGACCTCAAATGGTCTTGAGATCGTAAGGTCTCAAACGGTCTTGAGACCGTGAGAACTCAAACGGTCTTGAGACCGTGAGGTCTCAAACGGTCTTGAGACCGTGAGGCCTCAAACGGTCTTGAGACCGTTTGGTCCACTTGGTCTCAAACCGTTTGGACCTCCAACATGGTTCAATGATTTCAATCGTTTATGATTATCAATGTTGAAGCCTCCAAATGGTCAAAGACATGGTAACCACTTATAGATTGAGTCAATTAGGGTTATGCTTAACCAATTGGTCACTCAATTGACCCTCAATTGCTATCCAATTAGGGTTGAAGTTGGTTCAATTAAGGTCCATCAACGTTCAACCATCAACACTCAACAATGTGAATCAACACAAGGTTGAACCCTTCAATTGAGCTCCAATTGGGCCCAAACTTGGCCCAAACGGTCTTGAGATCGTGTGGATGAACTCCACACGGTCTTGAGACCGTTTGCCCAAGATTTCATCAAAATCTAATGTGATTTGATAGGAGTTGAACCTTAATTGAGTCTCAATTCAGTATTTTTGATTAATTCAATAACCCATTGCAATTGGGCCCTAAATTGATCAAATTACCTTAACCCTAGACCTCCAAACGGTCTTGGGTTGTCACCACACGGTCTTGAGACCGTTTTCTTGATCCCCAAACGGTCTTGAGACCGTTTGGGTCAATCAACCCAAAAACACTAAGTTATTCATTGAGATTTCAGTACTGATTTCAATTAGGGTTTACCCTAGTAATCATCCTTCAACTCTTAGCTCGTTTGGAATTAGTCCATAAAATTTGGTGAGTTGTTAATCAACATTATTATGAACAGTAATTTCATACGGTCAATGCTTAGTCAACGTTCTTACATGGTCTTGAGACCGTTTGCCCAAAAAGGGGCGATTTCAACAGATTGCAATTCAGAACTAAATTCAATTGATTTGTTGATTTAAAAAGGCTATATCTCTCGATTCCTTTGAAGTTAACCTCTCAAATTTTGTGGGTGATTATCCTACATAATTATGAATAGATTTCTTATATGTTCCACGCTCGGTCAATGCAGCTAAACTGTCTTTAAGACCGTTTTCCCTTACACGGTCTTGAGACCGTTTGCTCACCAAACAGTTTTGCAAACCGTGTGAGCACTTGGTGGAGACCGTTTAGTAAAGTGAAAAGTAGTGGATTAACTTTGGAAATAACGTCTTCATCTCCTAGCTCAAGAACATCAAGGATTTCTCACGGATTTTCTTGCAAAGTAGCAAAGGAAGGTTGAGAAGAAGAAGAACTATCATCTAAAAGCATAAACAAGATGTATATAACAAAGCATGGGTTTAGAGTTATAAAACCCGCCTAAAGCTTGCTCCTTGATCTCCAAGCTTTCGAGCTCCAAGATTTTAATGGCGTCCTTGAGTCTCCACAGGTTGGCCAAGGTGATCCTTCCAAGGAAAGTCGAGAAGAGATGGCTAGAAAGGTAGAGCTATGTGAGCTAGCCATCAATTTGACCTTGAATTCGAGTTCTAACCATGAACTTAAGCAAAAGGGAGGATTCAAACCTACCTTGCCCTCCTTGGTCGTCCTCCTGAGCTCCACAGCTCCTCTTTAGTCGGTTTGGGTGAATAGAACAGTGAAAGGAACGAAGGGAGGGTTTCCTTGCTAAGTGAAGTGGAGAGTATATATACTTGGGGTGAGATTTTCAACATAAGCTCATAAGTTCTCCATATTTTCAACTAAGTCCCTCCATCCTTCTATGCTCGTCCCTTCATATTAATTCTAAGGAAAAACCTTCTTCTAAGGTCAAGAAATGAGGGAAAAGAAGATCAACCTATTAGTTAAGCATACACATAAAAGGGCTATAGCACATACACCTTGATTATTCAATCACAAAGGTGTTTTTTTTCATAACTTGATTAATCAATTGAAGTGACCTTTCATCATTTCTTCTCTAAATGATGACAAGAGTCTTAAAAGATATTTTATATGATGTATTTTACAAGTTGCACCCCTCAAATTGGGTAAATTGCACTTTTCTCCAATTTAGGGTTTCCAAGCACCGGGATTGCTTCCACAGCTGCACCTTGGTGCCCAAGCTTGGGAAATCCCTCAAACCTTACCATCATCATTCTCATGATGTCTCAACATCAGAGGAACATCTCAACGTGTGCAAATTGCAAGTTAACCCTTCTAACTGGGTAATTTGCACATAGGTCCCTGTATTACAAAACAATGCTACAACTTTATATAAAAAGGAGCAAAAACTGAAATATATGTTTATGAGAAACTTAATTACATGCCCAAAGTTAATCACAAGGATTTAATTACATATTTAGGCAAAACACCTAGGGTTAACTCATAACCCAGGTCAGGGATGTTACAGTGTCTAAAGGGGAACCACACCCTTGCACACCCTATCCAACCTTATGAGGCTCGATTGAACTAGGGCTTAGGTGAAATTCCAATAGGATTTAGCAAGTCTAGGTTTATAGAGTAAATGTTCTTAAGGCTATCAGGAGTCAAAGTTAGGAATGAAGAGTGGAGGTAAGGGTGTTTCACCTCACATCACTCACCATCTATCTTCTAGGAAATTCCTAGGTAATTGCACTGAGAACCTACACTAGTTACTTAGATCAACCAGTTTAAAGTAGTATAGGGGATATGTTTGTGGGAAGATAGGGTGCTAGCTAGGGATCTACTAGTTGGACCTAGGAGAAATCCCTAAGATAGGCACATACAATCCATTCTTTCCTAGAGCCTAAGTGGTTTCGAGCATAAAACAACAAGAAATTCATGTTTTCAAGAACAAACCAGAAGAAGAAATATGGGAAGTAAGATAAAAGTAGAAGGAAATCATCATAGTATAAGGCAATGATCATAAAACGAATCTATAGAGTTAACAAGCTATTCCCCCCAACATGGTTTCAAAGTAACATTTTTACCCCCAAATAATTGACCACAAAGGGTTTTTATATAGACATAAAAAAGAAGGAGTAGATGGCCATGAAACACGGTGAAGACTTCTCCTTCTTCACCTCCTAGTGCAAGAGAATGTCCTTCTTCTCCCAGGATAATGGATGTCACAAAATGGTGTTCGAATATGGTGAAAACCCTAGAAAACTAGGGTTTTGAAGTGAAGGAAGGTGGAAATGAGATGGAGGTAGATGGAAATAGGTAGGAACTCCTTGAATGCATAAGGTAGGTGGAAATGAATGTTGGGTAAGTGTAACTGTAGGGAAATTGGGGTGATAGATAAGGCAGCAGAAACAAAACAAAAAATTCAATCTCGATTTCCCATAACAACAAGATCACATCAACAACAATGTATCTAGGAAGAAAGGTAACAATAGTTATATCTAGTCCTAGAGCAAGTACAGTGACAACTCTTGGTGAAGTATTATGCTTCTTCTCCAAGTAGAAGCAAGCTTTTTCTTCAGGCAGCAACATGCTCCTTCTTTAGTAGCACTCAAACAGTCGTCAACAATGGCCTCCTAGTCTGCCTACCACGGATGGTGGTTGATGGAGTTCTTCTAGCGGCAGGAAATGGCCTCCTACCTCTAGAGCAATCCACGTAGACCATCGAGAACTCCATGTTGCACTACTAGAGACAACAGGAAGGAGTTGTCCCTTTCGAACGTCAACCTGCAAGGGTTTATATGCTCTTCGACAATTGTCTCTCCCTTGGTATCTCTCCCTTTATCGGGTAGAACTTGCTCGAGCTCTCTATTGGATACCACAACCAAAGAGGACAAGAACTATCAGAGTAACAGTTGTGTCTAAGAAGCCCCATTATCCCTCTATTTATAGGAGAGGCCAGGGTCAAGGTTCTCAATCTGTGCGGGACTCGAGAGGGTCAGATTCATATATTTTCCAAAACCTGCACATGCTGAACCAGTCGTTTCGCATAGCCAACCGATCATTTTGCATTCGTTCACCTAGAAAATAGTCGTTTCGTGTAGTTTCCTATTCAGAATCAAATTACTATTGGTAATTGATGCTTGATTAATGCTAAGCATGACAACTACATCAATCCTTGTTCCAATCAAATTGGAAACTAAACCGGGCGACCCAGAAGGTGAACCGGTTGGTTCACATAGTGAAATGGTCGTTTCACTTTGTGAAATGGTCATTTCACATGTCCAGTTTAGGCAAAGTTCAACTAATATTGATTCCAATTGACCTGACACTCCAATTGATCGGTTCAACACTTGAACCGGTCAGTTCAGAGTCCAGTCAATCAAATTTTAACCTCATTTGTTTAATTGAATACCTAAATACTTTTAGTAACCTTCCCATGTTAATTTAGGCCTTCCTCTTCTTCTATTAATTGTGCTTGCCTCAATAGTATTGCTTAGTATAAGCGTATTAGTCGGTCTGCGTTGTTCATGTCCATACCATCTGAGTCAGCCCTAGTGCAACTTGACCCCAATGCTCGCCACCCCCACTTTATTTTTGATATAGTCATTTCTCAAGGGATCCTTTCTTGTCTTCCCACACATCCATCTCAATATACGCATTTCAGCCACGTTCATCTTGTTGATTCCTTGTTTCTTCACCACCCAACATTCACTCCCATAGAGCAAGGTTGGCCGTATAGCAGTTTTATAAAACTTACTTTTTTTCTGAAAGGGATCTTCTTATCACATAATACTCCAGTTGCACTCCTTCATTTCAGCCATCCTATAGTGATCCAATGGCAAACATCATTTTGGACATTGCCATCTGTTTGAATGAAAATGTTACAACCCCAATTTTGGGTTCATATGGAGAGAAATGTAATTTCCCATATTAAAGATATTGGAACAAATAATGATATAATTTGTTTTGAATAGATGAGTTTCATGTACAATAGACTTATTGGTTGTTTTGCGGGCTTTATTGGCTATTAGGCCCAATAACAAGAAAAAGACAAAAGAAACTCAATTATTTGAGTAAATAAGAAAATGGAGAAAAGAAAAACGTGGAAACCTCTAAAAGGCAAAAGAATATGATCCAAAGTTGGATTTCGTGCCTCTTGGGTTCCTTGGATTCCAAGGAGTCCAAAGTTGCAAAGAAAATGCAATAAGAAAAGAAAAGATCAATTAAGTATTTCTTTATTAAGAAATAAATTGAAAACAATGATAAATGTGGGAAATAAGTGGAAAAAAAGGTATAATTGAGTTATCCTTGGTGGAATTTTGTATCCCAAGGATTCCTAATGTTAAATGGAATGCCAATGAGGAAAATAAAAAGAAAGATAAAAAGAAATCCTCAAAAAGAGATATTTTAATAAAGAAATACAAAGATAATGCAAGAAATAAAGAGAAAAGTGAGGGTTTGGTCTTAAGGAGAAATATTTCAAACCCCATTGGCTTTCTTGGATTTTAAGGAATATAAATAATGGAAAATAAGAAAATAAGAAAGAGAAAATAGGTAAGAAATATACACATTTGAGTAATATCTTGTTGGCTAAATTGGACATTATTATAATCCATTTGTTTCGATGATGACAAACATTTCATTCCTATGGATCTAATGTGCTACTTGAGTGTTTCAGGAATAAGGTGGATGACAAAGATTTGGGAGATCTATATGCTTGAATTGCTTTACTTTCATGATTGTAATCAAATGTAAAAACTTGTACATATATATAATGTACAAGTACTTAGACATCATGTAAATCAAATGTTTAGATCCTCCCTATCCATACACAACACTTAGATAGGTCATCCCCTATAATAGTGTCACAACTGCACACTCATACACACACTTAGTACTTAGTTTAAATCATTGAAATAGAGTCATTCTCGGTCGAAAAACTTCTCGACCGAGACACTCTCGGTCGACAATCTCCTCGACCGAGAATGACCCCAGTAGCCGTTAGACACAATAGACAAGGTAGTTGGGAGTTGGAATCGAACGTTATACACACTTGCTGTAGACTATCCCTCGGTCGACAAAGACCTCGACCGACTGGGCTCTCGGTCGACAATTCCTTGACCGAGACTGTCTCTATCTGCATTCTTCAGAGTTAATTAACTAGTCATTCCTAAAGCAACTAGTGGATACCTAACGGCTAGTTAAGCACTTAGAACCCCCTAGAAAGTGTCTAGAACGTCCTTAAGCATTCATAGGGCATTCCTATAAATAGGACAAGCCTTAGGACACCTCATATACACTTGTGCAATACTTGAGCTTACATACTTCCAATTTGCAATCTGTTTTTGAGCAATTGAGCAACTCTAGTACTTGCTACTCATTTCCTTTGCTCCAAATTTGTGTCCTATAGGCTAGCATCTCCTACCCACTACACCTACACTTCCATACACATTGGATAGGAGATCAAAACACTTGATATAGGAAATCAAGCCTTGTGCTACAAGTGGTAATTGTAATTTCTATTTTCCCTTCTTGTTCTTTCTTATTACTTGTACTCTCCTTGCTACTCCTAGGGTTGGAGGCTGCAGATTGGAGAGGGTTTGATCTTCTCGGTGGAGAAGGAGGACTTTGGACTACTTCAAGAAGGTTGTCTCAACGGGAAGCTACTTCAAGAGAGAGGCTACTTCAAGGGGGAGCTTGAAGTTACTTTTTAGGAAGGTTGCTTCAAGGTTGGTGAGACTACTTCAAGGTGAAGGCTGTCCAAAGGGTGATGAAAGTGTTGTAATTTTATGTAACATCCTTGCGAGGTAATAAAATTAAATACTTTCAAAATCTCAGTTTGGTAAGAAACCGGGTAGTGGATTGACTGTCTTAGTATTTGCTAAGGTTGGAAACACTCTAAACACCTTGCCTCCTTCTTATTATCTCAATTGTGGTTGTTTGAATTGAATTATTATTAAAATCTCCATAAAACCCTATTCACCCCCCCCCTCTAGTGGTTTTTTTTCATTTGGTATCAGAGCAGGCTTCAAGGATCTCTAATCGAGTCTTGAAGAATGAAGGGTGGTGGTGTCTACAACTGTGAGCAAAGGAAAAGCATGGACCAATCTTCAACAAGTTGTAATTGGTGCTTAGGAACAAGGCACACAACACCTAGCTATCCATGGAGGTCAAAGAAGGAAGACGTGCATAAAGAATGCCTTATTGCTACAATAAGTGAAGAAGAAGAAGAGGTAAGCCTTTTTGATTTACCTAAAGAAGAGTTAATTGCTAGTCTTCAAGAAACACATGAAAAATGTATTGAGTGCAAGAAGAAATTAAAGAAATCAAATAAAGTAAATGATGAGTTACGTGCTAAAATTCTTGCTCTCACATCTGAAAATGAAGATCTCAAAAAGGCTATTGAAGATCATGATATTAAGCTGAAATCAATAGAAGCAAATTGCAACCTTCTCTCCCTAGAAAAGATAAACTTGCAAACTCAAGTAAATGATCTTCAAAAACAACCTGTTTTGTGTACACATCTAGATTATGATATTATCGTGAAATAAAGAGATTCTTTATCATCTAATATAGATCAAGAAAAGCTAGATATCAAGAAGAGAATGGATGAGATTGCTAAGTTACAACAAGAAGTTAGTAGCTTAAGTAACAATGGTATTCTTGATAAAATCTTAAATTATTCTTACCTTCAAATTGGAAGGAGAGGACTAGGTTACAAGCCTAAAGGAAAATATTATCAAAAACCTAGTTGGGGAAGGACACAAGTGCTAAAGAGTCAATCTATGTATGTACCTAGAGGCAAATATACATATGTACCCAAGAACAATCTAGATCAAACTCATAAAAAGAGAAATGAGATTGATTCTATATGTTGCCATTATTGTTTGCATCTTGGACATTATTCCTTCTCATGTCCTTACAAGAAAAAGGGTGTTGAGTTGGTATGGGTTCCAAAACCCCCAAACTAAACGAATTAAATTAAGTTGAGATATGACCAAAGACTCTAAGTTGTATATCTTTATGTCTATCTCAACTTAACATAGTAACAAATTGACTTGAAAATACACATTTTATGTAAACCTGCAGAGACACATCTTTAATAACTTGTTTGGGTTCTCAAAACCTAGGAATTCGAATATGATTTGACCTAAATATTACTTTGATGTTTAATGTTTTATCTCAACTAAACTGAACTTTTAAATTGCATAATTGAATTGGAAGTCATCTATGTTTTACTTGGAAACAAATTACTGAAAACAGTTCAAAAACAGTACAGAAACAATTTTGGTCGACAAAATCTTCGATCGAGACTATGTTGGTCGAGAAATTAGTCGACCGATAAGGCTTCTGCTTTAAAATATGTATTTTTCTGGAGAAACAGTAACATTTTTGGTCGAGAAAGTTGTCGACTGAGACAATGTCGGTCGAGAACTTTGTCGACCAAGTAAAACTCTGGCAGAACTGTTTAAATAAAAACAAGACACTTAAAATGCAATCAACTTAAGCATGTAATGAACTCTACATATTCTTGTGCTTTAAATATTTGAATGATCCAAATCAAAAGGAAGAATATATGAGCATAAAAACTGAATACTTTCATTATTAAATTGTATTTATCAAGTATACAAGAGAAAAGGATTAATTTTACTAAAACTGCTGCAAAAATGTTGCTTGCAAAGAAAAATGATACTAAAATCTATACTCTTACGGCAAGAAGACATACTTGATTGCAAAAATAAGTCATCAAATCTTCTCAAGCATATTATTAGTTAGCATCATTACATATATGTTAATCACATCCTTATTAAACTTGATGCAAACTACAACTTGTGAAATTCTAATCTTTATGCAAATTGAAATTGATTATGCCTTCTTTGAAAGTTCAAATGTTATCAAACTTCAATTGCTACTATCTTGAAAAAGATGATTAAGCATAAATGGTCTATCTTAAATTTTTTATTAAAATGGTAAAAATCATTGTGACACCTAAATGGATATGCACTAACCAAATTGAGATATGATCAACAATCTTGATTTGAACAACTTTATATCTATCTCAACTTCACACAAAATAGAATAACAAATAAATGAAAGTAATTCAACACATAAACTAGAACATACAGATTGTTGAATAAAATCTACAGAAACATTCTCGGTCGAGAAATACTTCGACCGAAAATAAATCGGTCGACAAATTGTTCGAACGAGCAAGAGTTTGAAAAACATGTTCTATTGTTTCTTATTTGCTATAAATTCATAAATAATAAAAATTGATTTTAATCGAGAATCAAAATTCTTGGAGACCATCTTTTAAAACTGATATTGAACATACTTTCTTCATAAAATTGAAAAAGTTTATTAAGAAAGCTCATTTACATGGTTTCGTTTGAAACTGTTATTCAAGGAAATTACTATTCTATCATCCACATGGTTTATTCTAAGTATTCCTTGGTCTATCTATATAGAAACCGTGTATTGAAATTTGCTTTTAAATAATCATGGTCATAGCATATGCTTCTATTGTTCTATCATGATCATTGTGTTATGAATATGCCTTTACTATTTTATCATGATCATTGTGTTCCATCTTTTACTTGGTTTGCCTAAAATAATCTTCGATCTATATATACAAACCATGAATGGATATTGTTTCAAAATGATCATTGTAATTCAGCTCATTACATAAAGATGATGTTATCATTGAAAATGCCATTTTACATTAAGATAAATCTCTATGGCACAAATGTATCTTGACATATTAGTTAAATGATTATCTTGTGCTTAGCTAATGAAAAATGATATCATCCTTGTTCTACATGAATATTTTTTATATGTTTCAAGTATTCAATCAAGTATATCATTGAAAATACTTAATTGGAAATCTGCAGAAATTGCCTCTTGGTTGAAATCAAGTTTGACCAAGGGGCGCCATGGTCGAAGTCAAGGTCGACCTAAAATAAGCTTGACAAAATGCTTATTTGTACATCATTTTATTGCATTAATCTTAGTATCTTGATTCAAAATGTGTTCATCATATTGAAAACATGATTTTAGTGCAAAAGCTCTAATAAAAGGTCAAAATCAAATCTTAAAAACTAGCTATGACCTTAGGATTATTGAATTATCTCAATACCTTAGAAAATGATTACACTAGTACTCCCCTAGAAGATATATATATGTGCTCTACAAATATAGTCTCTCACTTGCATTAAAAACTAGCTCAAAATTTCATCCACAGCAATTTCGTCAGTCAGCAAAAATCTCGACCGAGACATACTCGGTCGACGAATTTGTCGACTGAAGACATCTCGGTTGGTTATATTTCTCGACTGACACTCACCAAGTAGATGATGTACATTCAAACCCAGACATATCCTCGATCGACAAAATGTTCTACCGAGTCTACATCAGTCGATAAAATTGTCGACAGAGACCAACTTTGTGAACCCCCCATTCGCATGAATTAAAAGGCAATCTTCCAATTTTTTAAAAAATGGCTAATTTTTATATTCTCGATCGACCGTTGGACGACCGAGAGGAGTGTCAGTAGAAACGACCATTGCGGTCGTCAGTCGACAAATTTTTGACCGAGATGGGTTCTGTTTTGCTATAAATAGAGCCCAAAATGACCCCATTCTTCACAAATTCACATTCTCACTTCTCTAGCTCTTCTCTAGTGCATTCTTGTGCAAATTTTTAGCTCCTCTCCACCCAAATCTTTCCTTTCTTCTTCTCCACTTCAAATCATAAAGATGGCTTCCTCATCATCGCATGGAAAGAAGCAGGTCGTGGCTAGGAAGGGAAGGACGGTCTCCCCGGTGCTGACGATCATCAACGACGTTCCATTCAACGACATAACTGCCGGCTATCGCTACCTCAAGCTATCCTCAAGGACCCCTCTTCCACGACGGCCGGTCGACGTCATGGACTTCAACAACATTGTTGATCTTGAGGAACTCTTTGAGGTGCAACACCTTTCTGAATTTCTAAATCCTTCCTTCCGTTCCTACTCCTCCCAAGTAGTCAACGAATTCTAAGCCAACCTAACCATACATCATGACCATGATCATTCTTTCTCTTCTATGGTTAGTGGGTATGGATTTCATTTTTCCGAGGAGGGCATTCTTAGAATGCTTAACATAGATGTAGAATACTATAAAGAGTTTATTGATCTCACCACCGGCAATCCACTAAATAAGATTTCTCAAGATGACACTACCACTAGTTTAAGTGACATTAAGAAAGCCATTTTTCTATCAAATACCACTTTCCATGAAGACAGGGGTACATAGTATGCCATCAATTTAAAACCCAAAGGTAGGATAGTAAACCTCATTGTTGCCACAAATATCTATCCTAGGGAAAATAAATCTGAAGTACCCACTTTTTGCATGTATCTTATTTATGCCATCCTAAAAAGTATACCCATCAATTTTATTCGTCTCATTCTTAAGAACATGGTTGAATTCTCTGGCAATCCACCTTATGCCGATTTTATTTGCCAAATTACTCAACATTTTGTTAAGAAGAGTATTGAGGACCTAAGTTACAAATGGGATAGGAAACCCCCAAAAAAAACTAGAAATATAGTAGAGAAGATGGGGATTGGTTTTGGACACAAGAGGGCTAGGACTGAAGGGGAGCCATCCACCCAAGACATACCTCCACCACCTCCTCCTACTAGCCTACCTCATGATCCTATCACAAATACTTTGATATATATTGCTGGTTCTCAATATCACCTAAGTAGGAAATTAGATTACAATCATCATGCCATGTCTTATTTAAATCAAAGGATGCAAGCCCTTTCTCCTGAACAACTGATGAATGCATATCCATCCTGATTTTCTATCACCCTTTTTATAACCAATTTGATTTAATACTTTCAATTTATCTCTTAAACCTCACAAATTGCAAGTTTTCTAGATAAATCCAATTATTATGATTTTTAATCAAATTTATATCGATTTGGTGCAGGTCTAAACCATGTTCTATCATCACATGGAATTCACCGAAGAACCTCCCTCTTTTGATCTTGACCAAACGGTCTGCTCTAACAGTTCTGACCTTTCAGTTTCAGATATTCACCCACACGGTCCCAAAACCATTTAAGCCCATTCGGTTCTAAGACCGCATGAGCCTAAATGATCCCGAGACCGTTTCAGTCCATATGGTTTCAACACCGCATGAACCCAAACGGTCTCAAGACCCGATGTCGTCTAACGGTTTCAAGACCGTTTGGATCAAGGACCGATTGGATACTCTAAACCGTTTGGGATAAAGACTGTTTGATCAATCGAAACTGTTTGGATCAAGATCACATTCGGTCCCAATATCATTTGGAGCCATTCGGTCCCAAAACTGTTTGGAGCCATTTGGTCCCAAGACCGTTTGGAGCCATTCGGTCCCAAGACCGTTTGAGCTGTTCGGTCCCAAGACCGATTTGATCCATTCGGTTTACAAAAGATACAAGAC
Source organism: Alisma plantago-aquatica (assembly GCA_963693085.1). Taxonomy (NCBI): domain Eukaryota; kingdom Viridiplantae; phylum Streptophyta; class Magnoliopsida; order Alismatales; family Alismataceae; genus Alisma; species Alisma plantago-aquatica. The sequence goes on along the minus strand of OY856414.1, from coordinate 11,759,447 downwards.
CGGTCAAAGGAAGATCATTAAAGTCAAAACCGTTTGGCCATCCATTCGGTCCCAAGGCCGTTTGGTGCCATTCGGTCCCAAGACCGTTTGGTGCCATCCGGTCCCAAGACCGTTTTCTCTCAAGACCGAATGAAGCTGAAGACCGTTTGGTTACTTGCCTGAAGACCGAACGAAGATAGAATTCAAAGACTGTTTGATGCCAAACGGTTTCAAAACCATTTGGATGTCAAACGGTCTCAAAACCATTTGAGCTACTTCACACCAACAACGTGAAGCCCCCACCCGAGCCTATAAATAGACCCCCAAGGGTCCTCATTTGGCATCGACGGCAGCACGCCGACAGGCTTCCCAAGGTCCAATTCAGCTTCTACTTCCGCACCATTTCACACGTCCACCTGCTCCTCTTGACGTCGAACAAGGAGAGAAGGAGAGAGAAGGTGAAGAAGAAGGATTGCCCAGTCTGCCTTGGTGGTTCTTCCTCCACATTCAGATCTGCTCCGACACGACGTAGAAGACTGCATCATCCTCACCGAGCTGCGACTACCTTATGCATCATGCTCATGGCGGATTCCTCTCTTTTCCTTACTCTTCTTGTTTCTCGCATCATGAGCGAGTAGTACCTCTTCGCTGGGGTGCGGGGACTAGCCCCGCCGCCCATTCAATTATGTCCTTTTGTTAAACTATTCATGGAAATGTATATAACTTTTCATTTCGTTGCTAATCGCTATGTTCGCAGGTAGATTATTTGCTTGCTTTCATCTTTGTTCTTCCTATGTTGTGAGAACATATATATGTAGGATTGAATGTCGTTTAACAGGTTGACTCCTTGACGAGAACTTCTGATGGGATTCCTTGAGGTCGTAAGTGTATGATCCGTGAGGGGACGAGCCATCTAGCCTTCGATGATGCTTCTGTGTACCTAACGCCTGTATAGGGGGTTCACAGCCTTAGTTGGATTTTGCATCTTCTTGTTAATCGTCGATGTTTGCTCATATATTAATCGCCTTCTTGCTTATCGATTAGTGTGGTTGACTCCTTGACGAGAACTTCTGATGGGATTTCTTGAGGTCGTAAGTGTATGATCCGCGAGGGGACGAGCCATCTAGCCTTCAGTGACGCTTCTGTGTGCCTAACGTCTGTATAGGGGGCCCACAACCTTAGTTAGATGTTGTATCTTCGGAGCCGTAAGTATGTGATCCGGATGGTGACGAGACATATGATGCCTAAGGTGATGCTTACGCAGACCTAACGCCCGTATGGGAAGTTTTGTAGCAGCTCTACTTGGATAGTTATATCTTGCCTGGATGTTTGATGTTTGGATGTGTTTGCATGTGAAGTGGTGGTGAAACTCGATACCATCCCAGCGATTCCATATCATTAATCTAGATCCAACTTTAATATTGTTCTTTACTTTCCTGCAATTAGTTTAATTAACCTCAAATCAACCTATCTTTCTAAATATAAGCCTTAACTCGAACTAGACTAGACTAACAAAGATTCTTAAAAACGTTGTCCTTTGGGTTCGATCCTTAACTATACTGTGATAAGACCCGTCCGCTTGCGGGTGGTATTATTGCACTTTGGTTTTAGTAAAAGCTCGAGGATCTCAACCCTGAGTGAGTTTGTTACTACGATAAAATCCCACATCAAATTCTGGCGCCGTTGCTGGGGACAACGGAATCACTTAGTCAAATCTAGTTCTTTTAAGACTTATTTAGGTTTTTTCTTTTTCTTTTTGAAACAATCGATCATCTGCTTGAATTTGACTTTACTCCGTGGTTCTCACTTTCAAAATCTTTCTATTTCAGGTACAATCCAAGGTGTAGTGCATGTACCATTCAGACAGCCCCGGACTAGCAGCTAGCTTCGATCCTGAGATAGACAGAACTTTTCATCACCAGATCAGAGAAAATCAAGCAAGAATGGCCCAAGAAGAAGAGGTAGACCAAAGGGTGGCTCAAGCCATCAATGCACAGAGAGAGAGGCTCATGCAAGAAGCCAGGGATGCGGTTCAACAGGAAATCCTAGCAGTCTAAGCAGCAACGCAAGCATCTGAACTACAAAAGGATCTTAGAGAGTTCTCAATCCCAAAAGTTGTGAATGTTCATCACCCAGTTCAACCTCCTCCCATCAATGCTGCCAATGGCAAGCAAGGAGAAGATATCCAAGAACACCTTCTGAGATTTATTGATCTATGTGCCATGATGAAACAAAATGGAGTCACAGATGATGCCATTCGACTCCGTCTCTTCAAGTACTCCCTTGCTGATAGAGCTATAAGTTGGTACAATTCACTGCAAAGCGAAATACCCATCACCACCTGGGAACAACTCCAAAATGTGTTTCTAGAAAAGTTCTACCCTCCATCTCTTACCTATGAAATCAGAGGGCGAATAACAAATTTCACTCAAGTTCCTGGAGAAACCCTTGCTGAAGCTTGGGATAGATACAAGGAGCTTCTACGCAAGTGTCCACACCACGGAATTCCCAAGAATCAACTCATTGAGATTTTCTATAGGGGAGTGGATGATGACATTAAGAGATTCCTTGATTCCTCATCTGGAGGAAACTTCATGCGTCAAAGTTATGACAGCGCATGGAGAGTCGTCACCCTGGGAGCAGAAAATCAAGCAAATTGGGGTATATCTATAGGTAAAGGAGTGTTGAAAGTAGCTATGGCTGAAGCGACACCTGAGTACAAATCTATCGCTGAAACCCTAAAACTCTTAGTTGTCAAGCAAGACCATATTGAATCATCTCTTGCTGCCATTGGAAGAGGACGTTCACCCACTCGACAACCAGAACAAGTCAAGTATGCTTCCCTGTTCTGTGAAGCATGTAAAGGAACTGATCATTCCACCTTATCATGCAATGTTCTTTACGATATTGTTCTGAGCAACGTATGTGGCCAAGGAGATAAGGGCCAAATGGAAAATCTTAATGTTGTTAATACCATCCCTGGTCAAAGTTACTACAATCCGAATCAGAATAGGAATCATTCGGGATTTCAATATGGAAACCCCTCTGGAGAAGTAAACTCGCATCAATTTGGTTCGAACAACCAACCACGAGGCTCATTAGGGTACCAACATAATTTTGGAAATCAAGGAAATTTCAAGGGAAACTTTCAGAATAGGAACTTCAATAACTATCAAAACAGTTCACAGTACCAGGATCTTAATCAGCCTGAAGGACAACAAACTAATCTCCTCTCATATGACGACAAATTGACAACCATTGAGATGATGCTACAGTCACAACAGAATATGATAGCTAACCAGCAAACCTTGATAGCTAACCAGCAAGCACATCAGAAAGCTATTGAATCCCAACTAGCTCAACTTGCCGCTTGCATAAAGCCACCTGTTGGAGCATTCGCGGGTCAACCCGAGAATAACCCTAAGCACCCAGAATAGCTGAAGGCCATCACAACAAGGTCAGTCAAGGATTATTCCGATCCTCCTGTCGAGCCACCCGTGGTTATTACAAATGAGGATGAGCCTGTGATCATTCAAGACTCGACAACACTAGAATCCCAACTGAAAGAACCAGTGGTGGCTGATGAGACAGATAAGGGAAGTCTTGAGAAGCCTACTAATGAAGAATCCGAAACACCAGTACCAGACATTCCCATATACAAGCCTTGTATACCGTTCCTTGCTCATTTAAGGCAAACAAAGCTAGATACTCGGTTCAATAAGTTTAAAGAAGCTATGAAGAAACTTCATGTTGATATACCCTTTTTGGATGCTCTGGCTGAGATACCAGCCTGGACTAAGTACTTAAAGTCACTTCTCACAAGGAAATATATAACTGAAGAATATGAGATAGTAAAGTTAGCAACGGCCACTTCCGATATCATTCTGAGCAAGATGCCCAAGAAATAGAAAGACCCAGGATCCTTTGGAATTTCATGTCACATTGGTGACTCTTCATGCAAGAAAGGATTAGCTGATCTTGGTGCTAGCATTTCGATCATGCCGCTTAGCCTTTGCAAGAGGCTAGGATTTTTAGAATTCCTTCCTACTGGCATGACTATACAACTTGCAGACAATTTGATAAAACGACCATTAGGAATCCTCGAAGATGTCCCAGTCAAGGTAGGTAAGGAAACATATGTTCCATGTGACTTTCTCATTATGGACATAAAAGAAGACGCCAAATATCCTCTCATTTTTGGTTGTCCATTCCTCGCCACCGCAAGAGTTTTGATTGATGTGGAAGTAGGAACCTTGTTGCTCAGACTAGGCAAAGAAACCCTCGAGTTCAAAGTGTTTGAAAGCATGAGAAGACCAAGCATGCGAGAAGAAGTATATTTTATTGATTGCATAGAGCAGATGTCACTTCTCACCCAAGAGAATCATGAGTCAGATGGGCCTTTAAATGCTGCTCTAATGGACCTACCAGCTGATGAACCTATTGACGAATAAATAAAGGGTTGTGCTCTCCTCCTCGACACTACTGAAGAAGATCCTTTAGGAATAGCCCTTACTGACCCTAATTCGGGAAGTTCAATTGACGAACAAGTAAAGAATTACATCGAATTTCTCAACTCTATAGAAGAAGATGTCGAAGCTACTTTTGAAGAACTTAAGCCTATAGAAATTATTGAAGACGTTTGTGAAAAGGAGGAGACATCTCTCAACCCTATCATGACACATACCAAACCATTTTTAAGCATCTATGAGCCTCCTCGTCCAGAAACAACTATCCTCTGGAATGCACTGGTAGCCCCACAGATAGAAATTACTGATTTCATCTTCCCTCCGCAACAAGATTTGGATTGTGGTTTTTATAAAGAACATCCCTCGGATCCACACCTGATAGATGTTAATAACCAACATTGCTATGATGAAGGGATAGTGCATCAACAAATGAACTTTTCTTTTGAGCCTAAACAACATCACATTATCAAAGACTATTTTCCACCTCGAATTGAGCAACAAAGAACAAGACAACACAACTTAGGTTGTTTTCCTATATGCTCTGACATTGCTCGTTCTGTGTGGGGAAGGATACAAGAAGCCAAAATCAAAGCAAAGATCAATGAATGGTTGAGAAAGAAACAACCAAAAGAATACGACAATCAATTTCAACCTAGAGCCCCACCATGGTGATAGTATCCACGTCGGGCCATCGACATATAACAAAGGCGCTTGTCGGGAGGCAACCTGATAAATAAATTCGTATTTAGTTTTTAATTTTTAATTAGAAAATTTCCCTTAATTTTTCTTTCACCTTTTAGATAATTTTGCATCAAATAAAATTCGCATCGTGAGATGCTATATTGAGTTCTGATTGATCTTTCTTTAGATTTTCAGATAAGAGGATGCGCGCTGACTGGAACGCTACCACATCTGGTGGTCAATCTGGCACAAATTTTCCCCTCCATCTTGGATTTAGGGTTTGCTCGGGACGAGCAAATTTCTAAGTTTGGGGTGGAGGGTGGGTGGTACGTATCTTACTTTCCACCTTCACTTATCTAATTCATTGCATCGTTGCATTTTTGACCAAAATTTTACCATTTTCAACATTTTTCAAAGAAATTGAACAGATACTTGATGAAATTTTGACATGGTTTCAATCTCTATGCATTTATCATTATACCCTCCTTATTCGAAGCAGATCCTCAAAAGGACCTTTTTCTGAAAACTAGCCTTTTGATTGAAATCATCTTGTGAAGCTTATGATTCCTAACATCATGATACTTATGCAAAATGATAAGGGTCTAGCGAACTGATAGGGATCAAACACATCGTGCTTCCTAACTGACTAGTAGAACAATAACATGGAATCCCCTCTGGATCTTCATCAACTCATTATTTGAGCAGAGTACGATAAAGAGAACAACCTGGTGCACTGAATTGTAAATCAAGTTGCATTCTGATCTGAACTCTCTTCTACACTTCTTCTATCATCTTCGCAACCCTCCATCCATCAAAAAGAAATAAAATTGGCCAAAATAGTGTCAAACCCTAAGTTCGGGGTGGCACGCCACTTCCATCTATATTTGCTTCTTCCATACCCCTCGCAAATAAATAGGGGTGTACCACCAAAAATGCAATCTCGAGTCGAATAGAGGAGAGATTTGCAAGCAAAATATGCCAAAGCGCACACAAAAAGAAATGCAATCTCGAGTCGAATAGAGGAGAGATGCGTACAAAAAATGCAATAAATGAAATTGCAAAAATAATAAAAATCTCGAGTCGAATATAGGAGAGATTTACTTCTTCTTTCCATACCACCCTTCACTCCCTTTTCTACCTAAGGGCACAATTAAAGCCTTCAATTCCCTAAAAAACACCAGTGTCAGATCAGATGCACACTTGTCATTCTGCGGGTCTCTCTAGACTCTTACAAAACTCTTTGACATGCTTATTGCTAAAAAAGGTGAGGAGGAAGTGAGGTTGGAAAGCAAACTCAGGAACAAAGATACTGTAAGATGTGTTATGTGGTCCCAGGAAGTTGAGATGCTTAGTCATGCTGAGCAGAAAAGAAATAATTGTGATGTGAAGAGGAAACAATCACAGGATCAAAAGTATTCATTTGGCAACTGTTTCAGATTTTGTGTTACTCGAGGACGAGCAACGTTTAAGTTCGGGGTGTTTGATGAATGCATATCCATCTTGATTTTCTGTCACCCTTTTTATAACCAATTTGATTTAATACTTTCAATTTATCTCTTAAACCTCACAAATTGCAAGTTTTCTAGATAAATCCAATTATTATGATTTTTGATCAAATTTATATCGATTTGGTGCAGGTCTAAACCAGGTTCTATCATCACATGGAATTCACCGAAGAACCTCCCTCTTTTGATCTTGACCAAACGGTCTGCTCTAACAGTTCTGACCTTTCAGTTTCAGATATTCACCCACATGGTCCCAAAACCGTTTAAGCCCATTCGGTTCCAAGACCGCATGAGCCTAAACGATCTCGAGACCGTTTGAGTCCATATGGTTTCAAGACCGCATGAACTCAAACGGTCTCAAGACCGGATGTCGTCTAACGGTTTCAAGACCGTTTGGACCTAGGACCGATTGGATACTCTAAACCGTTTGGGATAAAGACTGTTTGATCAATCGAAACCGTTTGGATCAAGATCGCATTCGGTCCCAAGACCGTTTGGAGCCATTTGGTCCCAAGACCGTTTGGAGCCATTCGGTCCCAAGACCGATTTGATCCATTCGGTTAACAAAAGATACAAGACCGGTCAAAGGAAGATCGTTAAAGTCAAAACCGTTTGGCCATCCATTCGGTCCCAAGACCGTTTGGTGACATTCGGTCCCAAGACCGTTTGGTGCCATATGGTCCCAAGACCACTTGCTCTCAAGACCGAATGAAGCTGAAGACTATTTGGTTACTTGCCTGAAGACCGAACGAAGATAGAATTCAAAGACCGTTTGACGCCAAATGGTTTCTAAACCGTTTGGATGTCAAACGGTCTCAAAACTGTTTGAGCTGCTTCACACCAACAACGTGAAGCCCCCACCCGAGCCTATAAATAGACCCCCAAGGGTCCTCATTTGGCATCGACGGCAGCACGCCGACAGGCTTCCCAAGGTCCAATTCAGCTTCTACTTCCGCGCCATTTCACACGTCCACCTGTTCCTCTTGATGCCAAGCAAGGAGAGAAGGAGAGAGAAGGTGAAGAAGAAGGATTGCCCAGTCTGCCTTGGTGGTTCTTCCTCCATGTTCAGAACTGCTCCGACACGACGTAGAAGACCACATCATCCTCATCGAGTTGCGACTACCTTCTGCATCATGCTCATGGTGGATTCCTCTCTTTTCCTTACTCTTCTTGTTTCTCGCATCATGAGCGAGTAGTACCTCTTTGCTGGGGTGCGGGGACTAGCCCCACTGCCCATGCAATTATGTCCTTTTGTTAAACTATCCATGGCAATGTATATAACTTTTCATTTCGTTGCTAATTGCTATGTTCACAGGTAGATTATTTGCTTGCTTTCATCTTTGTTCTTCCTATGTTGTGAGAACATCTATATGTAGGATTGAATGTCGTTTAACAAGTTGAATCCTTGATGAGAACTTCTGATGGGATTCCTTGAGGTCGTAAGTGTATGATTTGTGAGGGGTCGAGCCATCTAGCCTTCGGTGACGCTTCTGTGTACCTAACGCCTGTATAGGGGGTTCACAGCCTTAGTTGGATTTTGCATCTTCTTGTTAATCGTCGATGTTTGCTCGTATATTAATCGCCTGCTTGCATATCGATTAGTGCGGTTGACTCCTTGACGAGAACTTCTGATGGGATTCCTTGAGATCGTAAGTGTATGATCTGCGAGGGGACGAGTCATCTAGCCTTCGATGACATTTCTGTGTGCCTAACGCCTGTATAGGGGGCCCACAACCTTAGTTGGATGTTGTATCTTCAGAGCCGTAAGTATGTGATCCGGATGGTGACGAGACATCTGATGCCTAAGGTGATGCTTACGCGGACCTAACGCCCGTATGGGGGGTTTTACAGCAGCTCTACTTGGATAGTTATATCTTGCCTGGATGTTTGATGTTTGGATGTGTTTGCATGTGCAGTGGTGGTGAAACTCGATACCATCCCAGCGATTCCATATCATTAATCTAGATCCAACTTTAATATTGTTCTTTACTTTCCTTCAATTAGTTTAATTAACCTCAAATCAACCTATCTTTCTAAATATTAGCCTTAACTCGAACTAGACTAGACTGACAAAGATTCTTAAAAACGTTGTCCTTTGGGTTCGATCCTTAACTATACTGTGATAAGACCTGTCTGCTTGCGGGTGGTATTATTGCACTTTGGTTTTAGTAAAAGCTCGGGGATCTCAACCCCGAGTGAGTTTGTTAGTGCGATAAAATCCCACATCAACAACCTAATGAATATCCTTATTCACTTAATCCTGGCATGATAAACCCATACAATCCATCCTACAATTACTATCAAATTCCACCTTCACCATCTCATGACCTCACTCATACTCAATTTTCTCCAATCCAACTCCAAGATATTGCTGCCCACTTTCGATTCGATCGTGTTCCCACCTTCTCGGAGGCTTATGCTTTGATCAAGATAGGTGCCTTGGAGTGGCAGACACTGGTCAAATACTATGGAGTTGAGCCCTTTCTTGGGAAAGACACGGAAATTGAGGTAATTCTTCGGTCTTTTCAGTGAGATCATGAGATTTATAGCTATCTTTGTAATGTTTGTAATGGCCATCTTTTTGTTATAAGCTAGTATGTTATGATTTATGGGTCATCTTATGAGTTGTATGAGCACTGAGTTGTTATGAATAAAAGTGTTTTCCTATGGCTTCAATTGGATATATCCATGTTAAATAAGAATATTATAGGGGAGCATAACAATCAGAGGGAGTAATATATGCAATGAACCTAAAAGGATCTCATTCTTTGCAAATGATTGAGAAATAAATTGTGTCTAACTTTGACAATGCGTAGTTTGCATTCATATTAATCCTTTGCTTTTAAATTGAATATCTCTTTGAGGGGGAGCATAGCAATACAATTAAGGGAAATGGTAAAATTAATACTTAATGATAATCTTGGATATCTTTTTGAAATGACAAAGGGGGAGAAATAATATAAAACCAAAAACATAAAGTAAAATGAGTTTCATAAATCTCGGGCCAGCACACACTTGCAAACAAGAGAATGGCTACAAATGGCTACAAAAGGTAAACTTCAGGTATAAAACTCATATGGTTTATATTTCCTTATTTTATATTTAGGAAATGTTTGTCATCATCAAAAGGGGGGAGATTGTTGGCTAAATTGGACATTATTATAATCCCTTTGTTTCGATGATGACAAACATTTCATTCCTATGGATCTAACGTGCTACTTGAGTGTTTCAGGAACAAGGTGGATGACAAAGATTTGGGAGATCTATATGCTTGAAATGCTTTACTTTCATGATTATAATCAAATGTAAAAACTTGTACAGATATATAATGTACAAGTACTTAGACATCATGTAAATCAAGTGTTTAGATCCTCCCTATCCATACACAACACTTAGATAGGTCATCCCCTATAATAGTGTCACAACTGCACACTCATACACATACTTAGTACTTAGTTTAAAACATTGAAACAGAGTCATTCTCGGTCGACAAACTTCTCGATCGATACACTCTCGGTTGACAATCTCCTCGACCGAGAATGACCCCAGTAGTCGTTAGACACAGCAGACAAGGTAGTTGCGAGTTGGAATCAAACATTATACACACTTGCTCCAGATTGTCCCTCGGTCGACAAAGACCTCGACCGACTGGGCTCTCGTCGACAATTCCTCGACCGAGACTATCTCTTTCTGTATTCTTCAGAGTTAATTAAGTAGTCGTTGTTAAAGCAACTAGTGGATACCTAACGGCTAGTTAAGCACTTAGAACCCCCTAGAAAGTGTCTAGAACGTCCTTAAGCATTCATAGGCCATTCCTATAAATAGGACAAGCTTCAGGACACCTCATATACACTTATGCAATACTTGAGCTTACATACTTCCAATTGACAATCTGTTTTTGAGCAATTGAGCAACTCTAGTACTTGCTACTCATTTCCTTTTCTCCAAATTTGTGTCCTATAGTCTAGCATCTCCTACCCACTACACCTACACTTCCATACACATTGGATAGGAGATCAAAACGCTTGATATAGGAAATCAAGCCTTGTGCTACAAGTGATAATTGTAATTTCTATTTTCCCTTCTTGTTCTTTCTTATTACTTGTACTCTTCTTGCTACTCCTAGGGTTGGAGGCTGCGGATTGGAGAGGGTTTGATCTTCTCGGTGGAGAAGGAGGACTTTGGACTACTTCAAGAAGGCTATCTCAACGGGAGCTACTTCAAGAGGAAGGCTACTTCAAGGGGGAGCTTGAAGTTACTTCAAGGAAGGCTGCTTCAAGGTTGGTGAGACTACTTCAAGGTGAAGGTTGTCCAAAGGGTGATGAAAGTGTTGTAATTGTATGTAACATCCTTGCGAGGTAATAAAATTAAATACTTTCAAATCCCGGTTGGGTAAGCAACTGGGTAGTGGATTGACTGCCTTAGTATTTGCTAAGGTTGGAACCACTCTAAACACCTTGCCTCCTTCTTATTATCTCAATTGTGGTTGTTTGCGTTGAATTATTATTAAAATCTCCATAAAACCCTATTCACCCCCTCTAGTGGTTTTTTCATATCTTGCACCTAAAGAAAAGGCACGTTTTCTTTGAGATAATGAACCCAAATTTGGCAGACAGGTAGATTAAATCATTATTAAGTTTCCCTCAAAATTTGGGATTATTTGGACACTTGGTTTGGGAGATATGGATTTTTCAAAAATTCATAAAGTGTAGAGGAAATTATTTTGTCACGATTTTAATTTCCTTTTTTATCTATGATGCGTGACATCACAACCATTGGATTTGGATCCAACATAGGCTGTATTGTCACCTTCCTCAGTCGGACAAGGAAACAGGAGGTCGAGAAGGTGGATTTTCCAAAATCAAGATCTTGCAAGATATTGGACGAAACATTTTGGGAAGTAGTCTAGTAGATTCTGGAGGAGAATCCAAACCTAGGAGACCTAGGTCTTGGTAAGTTTCGTGGACGCCAAGTAAAATGCCAAAATCTGATTGGGATCTCCTCTTCGACCTACATATATATATATATGGGGGGCATTGGACCCCAACAAAATGGAAAAAAGCCTCCCATTGTGTTTGGCCAATATCTGCGAGGGGATTTGCGCTTGCAATTGCATCTGGAGGTGCGTCCCTTTGCACCTATCATCATCGTGAACCTGATGAAAGGGGCGGGAAGCTAGGTGGCTTGGACCGGACGACATCGAGGCAGTTGAGGTCCCAACCACCTTCAATGGAGCCGGGCGGAGGAGGGGCGATGTAGTTAGCATGGTTTTCCATCTGCGGTTGGCGGGCCGAGGAGGGAGATAGGCTACCTCCGTTCCTCTATTTTACAGAGTAAACAGGGGAGGGGGCTCCCCGTCCGTGCAAGGAAGAAGACCTAGGGAGCGGGAAACTGGGTTCCCAGCTAGTCGGATCCAGGGCTGGATCCGCGGATCCAAGGAAAAATTAATCGCTAGAAAAAGAAATAAAAAGGGATACGTGGCGCCTCACAATTGGCCCAAAAGGTAAATTCTTTGAAAATTTGTAATTACTTATTGGTAGCTCCGATGGAAATATGCAAAACATGTAAATTGATCAGAAAAATACGAGGAATAATTTAAAAATAGTTTGGGAACCTAAACCAGTATCTTTTTGCAAAAGTATCTAATGTGGATAGAAAAGGTATTAATTTGTGGTTATTAACCCTAATTGTTGATTGAGGATAGATTTAATCTTGCAAGTGTGTAAATTCAAGCATTATTAACTAGTTTAATGATTAAGATAGCTTTTGACCTATTTTGATGATGGAATTGCAAGGATTAGGGTTTTAAACCTAATATGTTGATTAATACCCTTAGAAACCCTAAGTGTGGGAAAAAGGGAAGAAAGGATATAATAATCCAAAAATTTGGATTTTTGTGATCCAAATCTGATCTTAAGATCTTAATAGAAAATAAACTGAGATAATTAGGGTTTGATGTATATTTTGATAAAAATAAAGTAAAAGTGGTAAAAAGGAAGTGAAACCCTAATTATGGTCAAAACCCTAAAAAGGGCTAGTAAACCTAGGGCACGATTAGGCCTATTAGATTTGTATACAATGATCCATGATAGAAAATATTGGGTGAATATTTCAGGATTGAATTGTGCTTGCTTGATTTAGTTTGGATTACTTGATTTCTTGGGCTGAATCTGCCTTCAAAATAGCTTGACAGGTTTGTGGTAATTATGATTAATCGCATTAGTTTCCCAAGGGTTTTCCGAATGTTACCTCGCATTGAATGCAATCTAAATAGTTTGGATGTTCATATTGCATTTATAAAGTCACTATGGGTATCACAATTATAATTACATGTGTATTCTCACACCTACATGCCACCCTGATGGATGATGCCATAAAGGTCAGGCCCAGGAGGGTAGACCAATAGGCACCATGAGAGGTGACCCCAGACACCAAGCTCGAGAATGAGAAGGTGGTCTATGATGCATGACTATGGAGCACTATGAGAGGTGACTCCCAGGCACCAAGCTCAGGATCGAGAAGGTGGCCTTAAGTCAATGGCAAAAGAGAAACCCTAGAGGGGTATGCCAGGGTTAGGGCAAAAGTGGTGGAGAATGACACATTGAAAATGTTAATTGGCTTGTTAAATAATTTGATTGTGATTATGAAATTGTTAGCCATATCTGTAAAATTTTGGATGCCCCACATACCAGTTTATTCCTTATCGGTGTTTTGTTTGTCGGCGTTTTAGGTACAACCCTGAAATGAACAAACAGTAAAGTGACACATTGTGGAAATAAGAAATAAAGTGCAAGGAGGATTAGATAGAATAATTCAAGCTCTGGATAGATAGATTTCCAAAGTTTTTAAAGGTAGGCAAAGTTTTAATTTTATACCAAAATTTATTTTAGTTTGTAGAATTTCATAATTATTATTTATTGTTTTTCGAACCTTTGATCCTGTTTATTGGGATAACGGCTCTGATCTCTTGGTCTCCCTTAAGTGGGGGTTACCGGGAGATGGGGTCATTACAATTGGTATCAGAGCATAGGTTCCTCATCTAATCATTAATAATTATTAAATTTTACAAATTCCATAGAATCGAGGGAGTTATTAGAGGATTGTCTGAAAAATTGAGGTGTTAGAAAAGGATCACGTTTGGGGGTTGGCAATATTTTCCTCCGCACCGCTAGTCGGAATATGAGGACTCCCGGATTGTGTGACTACCTGGCCGATGTCTTAGGATATGACTTGAAATAAGATACCTTTAGGACTCTCTCATCTTGTTCATCCTTTCTCAACTCAAATTCTGTTAAGGACCTTAAGGATTAGGGTGTTCTCTCTTCTCCTCACCCTCTTGAGGTATGGGTAAGGTTAATAAGGTCTAAGTGATCCTCCACCAAATTAATGAAAAGCATGTAAATAAGATGACATGGACATGAGCTTAATAGGTTAAGCATAAACTAAAGAATAGATACATGCTTAGGTCATATGACATAAGTTGTCATGCCCTCAGGAGAGACCTGAGGCTAGACCTCCTTGTCAGGAGGATGAGTAGAGAGAGTTAGTCTTGGAGGTAGAGACCTCCATTAAAAGTAGAGACCTAGAACATCCTCTGAGGATGACGTTAACCCTAACCCTAAGTGGAGGTTAGAGAGAGAGATGACATGATGAGTTAGATGTCATGGTTGACTGGGGGGTTGGATGGACATGCCTTTGGTTTGCCGTATGAGCCATGAGAGGTTGGATGACCCAGCACCTTTGGCAACCCAAACCTGGGAAGGGTCGTGCATGTTTGAGAAAAGGATAGCTCTTTCATGAATGAGGTTAGAGAAAACCTATAGAGACCTTATGGGCTGTTGCAAGTAGGATATATCTTGCACCCAGAGTACATCAGTAGTACAAAACTGAGGCCAGAAGGACAGGATGGATGGCTTATGAGATAAGCATAAGGGGCTATGGATAATCATGAGCAAACATAAGTTTGAGCATAGGCTTCACCCACGTAGAGGTATGCCTGTGAGCTTGATCCTTCATGGAGAGAGGACCTCTAGTAGTATGGCTGGATGTGGAGTTAGCTCTAGAGAGAGAAAGCAGGACCCCAGTAAGGAGGTTGGAAGCCTAGAACCCCAAGATATGAGGAACAATGGGGAGTTGAGGATGATGTGACCTAAGTTGATGATAGTGGTTGCCTTATGCTTGACCCCTGGAGGATGATGATATCTTGGTTTCCTTTAGAGGAACCAAACCCTAGAGAGAGGATGATGCTTCTAGTACCTATGTACCTATGGTATAAGTGATTACTTGCCGAGATGAGACAAAGAGTGCCTTAGACCCAGAGGAGGTCTAAGTAACCAGTTGTGAGGCTTTATACCTAGTTAGTTGTCCTTGAGGAGGACTTAACTCTGAGGTGCTGCTTATATAAAAGGATCATGGAGGTACATGACATACCTTGGACATGCTTGATTCGTGGTTAAGAGATTAAGCATGCAGTTGGAAACCCAAAGGTAAACCTAGGGTTCCTAGGCCTAAGAGGGGAAAAGGTGTACCTAATGCTCATGATGAGAGTTAAGTTTTTATAGATGCGAGCATGGTACTTCTTATGTTGAGAGGAATGAGAAACCCCTTAAGTTTAAGGTAGGTTTGATGAACCCCCACATCTAAGTTGATGACATGGGAAGGTATGATCTTGATCTAAGGTGACCTAGCATGGTTTAGTAGATGGTCTGATTGTGCCTTAGCAGCTTGCTAGGGTTAAGCATGCTCATGTGGATGTAAACCCTGGACATAAAGGCATCTGTGGTCTTTGTTGATAAGGTGTAGTTTCCTCCCATCCTGGGAGAGGGACCCTTTTGTAGGGTGTATACCAGTTTGTTGGTGTTGAGGTAACCTAAAGAGGTCCCATAGGATCTTGAGAAGCTAAGTGAAAAGTACATGGTAAGATAATGAACCGGTAGACCTATAGATATCCATCTCTAAGAGAATGTGGATATGTTACCATGGAGGTAACCGGTATGGGGCCTGACCAAGGTAGGCAGGTCACCATGACCCCTATAAAAGATTGAAAGTCAGCCCATGTATACAGAGAGAGATGATGAAATCTTGGGAAATGTTCTCTGTTGGACATGGACTATAATACAATCCTAAGTCTATCCTAGGGTCAAGTAGGGATAAGACCGATGAAAGTAGGAGTTGCCTAATTCCCTAGTTGCACGTGACCATAGGGTCGGGAGGTAACAACTATCATTGTATGAGGGCCATGGGTTGGGAGATTGATCACCTTCATGAACTCATGGGACTCAAAGGGCAGATGAGTAGGGCACTCTCTGGATGCATAAGGGAAGAGGGATGACCCCAAAAGTGTCGGTGCCCTAAAGACCTAGAGAGAATGACCAAGGATAGTGTAGGGACCAAAGTAAGTCCGAGACCAGTTATCCATGGAAGTAACCCTGATATCGAGATGATTGTGATGTAGAGACATAAGTTGCACGTTTCAACTTAGATTTGAAGGTGTACTGGCAAGGTGGGATGTACTATCTCTACTCTTAGAATAGGAAGAACTCTGTATTTGGACGGCCACCAAATGCTTATTTCCTCTTGTTATGAGAGTGAGAGATAGGACAATACACATGCCTTACACCAAAGATTAAAAAAAATGATGTGAGTTGGAACGTTGCTATGAGGTATGAGAATAGAGATGATAACATGCTCTGGTAGAGTGAATATTACATGCATGGTTTACAAATAGTAAAAGAAATAAGAATGTTTCTAGCAAAAGCTATGTGGAATTTGCAAGTTATGCAAGTTTGAGGTTGATCACCATGAGGATGAGCTCAGAGTTTCTTGTTGAAGAAGAACTTAGAGTTTGAGACGAGGTGATAAGTGGAATGCCTGGATGTGTGTCTTCAACTTTACCTAACATTTAAGGATGAGAAGTGGTAATGAATTCTCTGGTTGAGATACAGCTGCTTAGTTTCACTAGAGGCTAGAAGAGGTTGTTAGAATAACCCTAAGTTTGGAAAAAGAGACATGTTTGGGCTAACGAGGTCTGTTGATCGAGTTAGTGGTTGCTTAGTTAGCCAGCCTAGGGCTTACCATGATGGAAGGATGGTGGTAGGACCTCAGAGACACCTCTTTGAATAAGAAGGTAACAAAACCCTGATGAGAGTGGTTTAGGGTTTCTAGGGAATCAAACTTGAGGAATCATGACATGTAGGAGATCAGGGTTTTAAGATCACCATACACCGTGATACTACAAAGATAGTAAGTGACAATAGCACTTTGGGTGCTTAAGATGAAATTGCATGTAGTATGTTGCCATGCATGATAGTAGGTGAAGGATGAACACCAGTAACCCAGTGCTTTGACGTAGAGGATAAAGAATCCCTGAGAGGGAAGGGGAGTTCACCACTTCGGATGTTGTGGTAAGTCTCCCCCAGACAAAGAAGGTCAAGATACAATGTGGGTTATGGTAGATCGCCTTACCTAGATGACATGAGAAAGAAAGAATGATGTCAAGGGATAGATTCTGTTGAACCTACATAAGAGAAAGAGATGGTTCAACTACACCATGATGCGAGTCCAAAAAGTTCTTGAGTAGGACCTAAAGGTTCACTTCCATTAAGTGGAAGTAGATACATGAAGAACTCGATGTTAGTACAGTTTATCACCCCATACTAATGGTTAGTATGATCCAGACTGGAGGGTCTGATGAGAGCATGTGTGCTCATACATGGTAATACATGAAGACAGTTCTTACAGATATGATGTTAACCACCTTAGCCTTTATCGGGATGCAAGAAGTCTTATAGGGAGGTTGTGTCAGTCACCACTTCATTAAGATGATGTGGGTAAAGGAGGCCTCGCAAAGGTCAGAAAAGAACCACAGTGTGTGCAGATGAAGACGCTTTGATCATGCAATGGTTGAGAGAGAGCCCAGAGGCGACATGAGTCGTGAGCTGATGCAAAGCATACTGACATGCAGTTCACTGTGGGAGAATAGGTGATGTGAAAATATGACCCCTCTAAGCTACAGCTAAGAAAGCTGAGTCCCCGATATATGGGTCCATTTGAGATGGATTGGTGGAGATGGTTGTGTTTAGCCTTACCCCTCAGGATAACGTGATGTATAATGTGTTACATGAGTCCGATCTAGAGCACTATGTGAGGTACCTAAGCCATGTGTTGAGCCCTGGACCTATTCAGCTTTTTGAAAGGCTGAAAAGTCCTGAGTCACCTATGAGGGTACGATATACCAAGGTAAGAAAGAACTCATATGGAAGAATATGAGAAGATGAAGGTTCTTGGGAAGCACCATGGAAAGGGTGAAGTCACATGGGAGCCCTGATGGACATAAGAAAGGCTTATCCTGTTTGTTTGCTTGCTTGACGGAATTTTGAGGACAAAATTCTTATAAGAGGGGAAGGATGTTACAACCCCAATTTTGGGTTCATATGGAGAGAAATGTAATTTCTCATATTAAAGATATTGGAACAAATAATGATGTAATTTTTTTTAATAGATGAGTTTCATGTACAATAGCCTTATTGGTTGTTTTGCGGGCTTTATTGGCTATTAGGCCCAATAACAAGGAAAAGACAAAAGAAACTCCATTATTTGAGTAAATAAGAAAATGGAGAAAAGAAAAATGTGGAAACCTCTAAAAGGCAAAAGAATATGATCCAAAGTTGGATTTTGTGCCTCTTGGGTTCCTTGGATTCCAAGGAGTCCAAAGTTGCAAATAAAATGCAATAAAAAAAAGAAAAGATCAATTAAGTATTTCTTTATTAAGAAAGAAATTGAAAACAATGATAAATTTGGGAAATAAGTGGAAAAAAGGTATAATTGAGTTATCCTTGGTGGAATTTCGTATCCCAAGGATTCCTAATGTTAAATGGAATGACAATGAGGAAAATAAAAAGAAAGATAAAAAGAAATCCTCAAAAAGAGATATTTTAATAAAGAAATACAAAGATAATGTAAGAAATAAAGAGAAAAGTGAGGATTTTGTCTTAAGGAGAAATATTTAGAACCCCATTGGCTTTCTTGGATTACAAGGAATATAAATAATGGAAAATAAGAAAATAAGAAAGAGAAAATAGGTAAGAAATATACATATTTGAGTAATATCTTGCACCTAAATAAAAGGCACGTTTTCTTTGAGATAATGAGCCCAAATTTGGCAAATAGGTATATTAAATCATTATTAAGTTTCCCTCAAAATTTGGGATTATTTGGACACTCGGTTTGGGAGATATGGATTTTTCAAATTTTCATAAAGTGTAGAGGAAAGTATTTTGTCACGATTTTAATTTCCTTTTTGATCTATAACGCGTGACATCACAGCTGTTGGATTCGGATCCAACATAGGTTGTATTGTCACCTTCCTCAGTCGGACAAGGAAATAGGAGGTTGAGATGGTGGATTTTTCAAAACCAAGATCTTACAAGATATTGGACGAAACATTTTGGGAAGTAGCCAAGTAGATTCTGGAGGAGAATCCGAACCTAGGAGACCTAGGTCTTGGTAAGTTTTGTGGACGCCAAGTAAAATGCCCAAATCTGATTGGGATCTCCTCTTCGACCTGCCTATATATATAGGGGGACATTGGACCCCAACAAAATGGAAAAAAGCCTCCCATTGTGTTCGGCCAATATCTGCGAGGGGATTTGTGCTTGCAATTGCATCTGGAGGTCCGTCCCTTTACACCTATCGTCATCGTGAACCTGCTGAAAGGGGCGGGAAGCTAGGTGGCTAGGACCGGATGACATCGGGGCAGTTGAGGTCCCAACCACCTTCAACGGATCCGAGCAGAGGATGGCGATGTAGTTAGCATGGTCTGCCTTCTGCGGTTGGCGGGCCGAGGAGGGAGACATGCCGCCTTCGTTCCTCTATTTTATAGAGTAAATAGGGGAGGCAGGCTCCCCGTCCACGTGAGGAAGAAGACCTAGGGAGCGGGCAATTGGGTTCCTAGCTAGTCGGATCCAGGGCTGGATCTGCGGATCCAAGGAAAAATTAATCGCTAGAAAAAGAAATAAAAAGGGATACATGGCGCCTCACAATTGGCCCAAAAGGTAAATTCTTTGAAAATTCGTAATTACTTATTGGTAGCTCTGATGGAAACATGCAAAATATGTAAATTGATCACAAAAATATGAGGAATAATTTAAAAATATTTTGGGAACCTAAATCAGTATCTTTTTGCAAAAGTATCTAATTTGGATAGAAAAGGTATTAATTTGTGGTTATTAACCCTAATTGTTGATCGAGAATAGATTTAATCTTGCAAGTGAGTAAATTCGAGCATTATTAACTGGTTTAATGATTAAGATAGATTTTAACCTATTTTGATGATGGAATTGCAAGTATTAGGGTTTTAAACCTAATATGTTGATTAATACCCTTAGAAACCCTAAGTGAGGGAAAAAGGGAAGAAAGGATAAAATAATCCAAAAATTAGGGTTTTTGTGATCCAAATCTGATCTTAATATCTTAATGGAAAATAAACTGAGATAATTAGGGTTTGATGGATATTTTGATAAAAATAAAGTAAAAGTGGTAAAAAGGAAGTGAAACCCTAATTATGGTCAAAACCCTAAAAAGGGCTAGTAACCCTAGGGCACGATTAGGCCTATTAGATTTGAATACCATGATCCATGATAGAAAATATTGGGTGAATATTTCAGTATTGAATTGTGCTTGCTTGATTTACTCTGGATTACTTGATTGCTTGGGCTGAATCTTCCTTCAAAATAGCTTGACAGGTATGTGGTTAATTATGATTAATCACATTAGTTTCCTGAGGGTTTTTCGAATGTTACCGCACATTGAATGTAAGCTAAATAGTTTGGATGTTCATACTACAATTATAAAGTCACTATGGGTATCACAATTATAATTACATGTGTATTCTCACACCTACATGCCATCCTGATGGATGATGCCATAAAGGTCAGGCCCAGGAGGGTAGACCAATGGGCACCATGAGAGGTGACCCCAGATACCAAGCTCGGGAATGAGAAGGTGGTCTATGATGCATGACTATGGAGCACTATGAGAGATGACTCCCAGGCACCAAGCTCGGGATTGAGAAGGTGGCCTTAAGTCAATGGCAAAAGAGAAACCCTAGAGGGGTATGCCAGGGTTAGGGTAAAAGCGGTGGAGAATGACACATTGAAAATGTAAATGGGCTTGTTAAATAATTTGATTGTGATTATTAAATTGTTAGCCATATCTGTGAAATTTTGGATGTCCCCACATACCAGTATATTCCCGTATACTAATCGATGTTTTGTTTGTCGGTGTTTTAGGTACAACCCTGAAATGAACAAACAGTAAAGTGACACATTGTAGAAATAAGAAATAAAGTGCAAGGAGGATTAGATAGAATAATTCAAGCTTTGGATAGATAGATTTCCAAAAATTTTAAAGGTAAGCAAAGTTTTAATTTTATACCAAATTTCAGTTTAGTTTGTAGAATTTCATAATTATTATTGATTATTTGTCGAACCTTTGATCCTGTTTATTGGGATAACGGCTCTGATCTCTTGGTCTCCCTTAAGTGGGGGTTACCGGGAGATGAGGTCGTTACAGAAAGAGCCCAAGTAATGAAATTCATCACATTTTGGTATATCTACTCTGTCCAACTTGTCTCCACCATTCACACTACGAGATTGGATGAAATTGCTATGCATATACTCAAATTTTCTCCTACTAATCATCAATCCATTCGATTCCAATGCCATTCTCCAAAGTTCAACTTTATCATTCAAACCATCTTTAGTTTCGTCAATCAATACAATGTCATCAGCAAATATCTTACACCAACGAACATCATCCTAAACATTCTTTGTCAATTCATCCATAACAAGAACGAACAATATGGGCTGAGTGTGGATCCTTGGTGTACCCCAACTATGATGGGTAAAGTTGGTGTCTCACCTCCAGGAGACTTCACACTTGTAGTAGAGCTACCATACATGTCTTTAATCTAGTCAATGTATTGGATGGCACACCCTTTTTCATGAAAACCATCCACAACACTTCTATGGGTACTCGATCATAAGCCTTTTCCAAATCAATAAAAACCATGTGAAGAAATCTTTTTCTTTCCCTATACTTCTCCATAAGCCTCCTTATCAGAAAAATAGTATCTGTTGTTGATCTATTAGGCATGAAACCGAATTGGTTGTTTGATATCTGTGTTATAGATATTAGCCTCTACTCAATAATCCTCTCCCAAAGCTTCATTGTGTGACTCATCAACTTGATACCTCTGTAGTTTGTGCAACTCTGAACATCACCTTTGTTCTTGTAGATGGGGACTATTGTACTATTTCTCCATTCATCTGAAATCTTCTTTGCCTGTATGATCTTGTTAAATAAATTTGTTAACCACATAACTCCTTCATCCTCCATACTCTTCCATACATCAATGGGAAAACCATTTGGTCCGCATGTCTTTCTCATTTTATCTTTTTCAAGGCATTCTTGACCTCAAAATGTGAAACTCGTTGTTTGTAAATGATATCTCTTGTTTCCCTGTTACACGAGCCTCTAACATTATTTACAATATCTCCATTGAAAAGCTTATGGAAGTAATTTCTCCATTGGTTCTTGATATCATCGTCCTTTATCAACACTCTACCATCTTCATTCTTGATGCATTTTACTTGAATCAAGTCTCTTCCTTTCCTTTCTCTTATACGATCCATTTTATATATATCTTTTTCCCCTTCTCTAGTGTCCAGCTTCTTATAAATATCATCAAAATATCTAGACCTTGCCTCCTAAACAACCTTTTTTGCTTCTTTCTTTGCTTGCTTGTATCTCTGGAACGTTGCATCATCTCAAGATTTGGGCAAGCTCCTATAGATCTCCCTTTTCAATGTAATAGCCTTCTGTACTTCATCATTCCACCACCAAGTCTCTTTTTGTGGAGGCCCACAACCTTTGGACTCCCCCAAAACCTCTCCGGAATTTTTTTTTATGCAGGAGGTCATGTTATGCCACATAGTGTTGACATCAGACTCTAAGTTCCAAGTTCCCTCCTTGATGAGTTTATCATGAAATTTCAATTTCTTTTCTCCTTTAAGATTCCACCACTTGATCCTGTTATCTTGATTTTTGTTATGCTTGCCTTTATTGATCTTCATGTTAATATCCAAAACCACCAACCAATATTGGGTCATGAGTTCTTCTCCAGGAATAACTTTACAGTCCTTGCATACTTTACGATCCTCCCGCCTTGTAAGGAGGTAATCAATTTGGCTAGAATTGTGCCCACTCTTGAAAGTAATCTTATGAGATTCTCTTTTCTTGAAATGGATGTTTTCCAAAATCATATCATATGTAACTACAAAATCTAATATCCTCTCTCCTTCTCCATTTCTGCTGCCATATCCAAAACCACCATGAACTCTCTCATATCCATCATTGCTACTCCCCACATGGCCATTTAAATCACTCCCAATAATGATCTTCTTCTTTGTCGGTATTCCTTGCATCAATTCATCCATGTTATCCCAAAAATCCTTCTTAGACTCCTTACTAAGTCCAACTTGGGGGCATAAGCGCTAATAATGTTAAAAATCTTTCCCCCAAGAACGATCTTGATAGTTATGATTCTATCACCCATTCTAGTGATCTTTACAACATCATCCTTCAACATTTTATCAACAATAATACCTACACCATTTCAACATTTATCAATGCCTGTATACCTGATTTTGTATCTTGTGTCTCCAATCTCTCTACAACGTTCCCCTATCCACTTAGTTTCCTATAAGCAAGCTATATTGACTTTTCTTCTCATCATGGTATCTACTATCTCCAAATATCTTCCTATCAAAGAGCCAATATTCCAAGATCCAACTCTAAGGCTTTTTTCTTGGACTTGATTCTTTACCTGCCTTCATCGAAAATATTGCCCTTGCATATTTTTCACTACATCCAGGCGATGATGCGGCAGGACTAGATTCTTTACCCACATTCGTCCAAGATGTGGAAACCCTTGCACATTTTTCACTACATCCGGGCGATGATGCATTGGGACAAGATTCTTTAATCACAAATGTCCAAGATGTGAAAACCCTTGCTTGTCTTTCAACACAATCGGGCATCGCTGTGTCGAAACCCCTTGCATATTTATCACTGCATCTGGGTGTTGATGTTGCGTGTCGCTAGGTAGGCACACTCCAACAAAAATTTTATAAAAATCCATGTTATATAAATAGTGACAAAGTTCTTATGGATGACTGTCAACCTACCACCAACCCTCCTACTTTACCCGGGCTTGGGACCAACTACTTTGCAAAAAATATGAAAACATAGGCAGAGTTTCATTCTTGTATAAAGTCATGAACAAAATATTTAGGTCAAAATTCACACTTAATGATTTTAACTACATTCGTTATACTTATATCATCCTCATATATCCATATTATCTTTATAGATATCACTTTTATAAATTTCAAGGACATGGTGAATTGACAACATGAGAAAAGCTTATTGGTGATTTAAATGAGGTCTCTTCTAGGCCCATACTTCAACATTTATAATTATACTCAATATTATTCTTTTCAATTATGATCTTCCTCTCCATGTTATCATTATAATAACACTATGTCCATCTGGTTCTAGGTGATACATTAATAGGTAATGAACTTATCAATACATGTATGATATAGTATCCTACTATTATTACTAGGTTTTGCATACAATATTAGCACATCTATATCAACTAGTTTTTGGATATAGAACATTCAACTTAGTATATGGAGACACATAATCCTAAGTTTTTCATATATACTAAATGACATATGGTAAAATGATCAGTGCTATGAATAATATAGTAAGCTACACATACATCAACACTTACAAAAGCATGTATTACAATAGACGTTTGATCTTTAAATTGGTGATTAGTCTGATTGCATTGGAGGATGTATTTATATACATGATTACAATAATGGTAATATAATTGCAGGACATAATGTTTGTTATTGTTTACTTTTATTCACTAATTACTTTTGATATCTTATATCTCACCCCCTTTAATTGTCATAATAATCAAATATCCATAGTGAAAGAATTAATCACTGACCTAGAGTCACAATTAGGCTGTAAGGGTCTTCATAAATGGTGTAACACATCGGTTATGTAGTGAAGGAGACATCAACAATAAACATGATGGTCCTAGGAAAGATTCAGGGTGTTTGGCTCTCACTTGAAGATTCAAATTAATGCCATTGCTTCACTACAATTGAAGAGGGTTGAGAGTAGTAGTGGTTGGCTCTAGGAATGACCTGGCTAGCTTCGATGGTGAGACATGTGATGGCTGTCGTGGTGAGGAGAAGAGGATATACATCATTCCATAAGTTGACCATTGAAGAAACTGAGGGAGTAGATCTTTAGTACTCCACCTGATGGCACAACAAGAAGGATAAGTAGGTGTGTGGAGGTCCTGGATACGAAGGAAGCACTTGCATCCATGGTTGATGGTCGTCGTCAGATCCTGCCCAAACTAGAGAAGTGTGGACAACATTACAGTGTCGCCAAGGTTGTTGGGCATGGAGGGGAGGATCTGACGGACGATAGGTCTATTTTTATGGAAGGGAGAGGATCGAAAGTAGGAGCCAGGTGAGACCAAGAGGGATGTGACGATGGTGGTGTTTCATACCATGATGGTGTGATTGGATCAATGACGGGCACGGTAGGTAGTAGCATGGATTCTTGATGTCCATTTTGTGCAGCTCCAAGGGGAAGGAAGGCGAGTGGTGCTAGAGAACTCAGATCTGGAGGTGATGATTACCACAAAAGAAGGGATGATGCTCTTGAATGTGCGTAGCCATTGTCATCATCCATATAGATGGTCGTCTGAATATCCTTCCTCATCAGTTGAAATTAGGAAGAAGGCAAGATGAAGAGGTGAGGCAGAGGAGGAGATCTTTTATCCCTTGGAGTCGATGGTTGCTACTCTTAGTTGTGTGGCGATGCCTTTTTGTAGAATGATGGCTAGGAGCTGACTCTACCTTGGTTGCTGGGTCACATTCCTGACTTTTTCAGGACAATCCCTCACCATATGGCTTTCTCTTCCACACCTATAACAGGTTACATTCCCCCTTGGTGGTCTGGGCGGTCCTATTACTGACAGAGAGGCTAAGCTGTGGGCTCCCTTCGGTGGTAAACTACGGTCTCTACCCTTACTTGACGTCCACTGCGTCTGGGTATTGAACCTTGGTGGTGGTATAGGCACATAATACCTTGGTTTCTTGAAACTCCCAAAACTCTGCCCTTGAAATTGTGGGTATTGTTTCTTACCCTTGGTATGTCGCTTCTCAACTACATACCTCTCTATACGTCTTACATACTCCACAAAAGTGGAAAACCTCTCCCGGTTCTCCAGAGCAGACACCGGAGTGGTTAATTCAGCGTTCAGCCCCTTCTCAAAATGCCGAATTCTCTCCTCATCATTTGATGCCATATGCAGACATAACCACAAAAGTTCCATGAACCTAGCTTCATATTAGCCAATGTTCATTGGTCCTTGCTTAATCCTCTCAAATTGAGAGATCTTCTCATCTAGATACGTCTTAGGAAAGTATCTAGCGACGAATTCACGCCTGAATTCCTCCCATCCAATCATAACTCCAGGTCTTTTACCTTCCTTGATGGTCCACCAGTGGCCAGCACTCCCTTTAAGGAGATATACATCATGCCTGACCCTCTCATCATCAGGAATCATGAGGATTCTGAAGGCTTTCTCCAACTCAGTCAGCCATAGGTCAGCATCTGCTGGGTCGGCTGTACCAACATACTTTAAGGCTCCTACTCTCTTAAGCCTTTCAAAAGTCTTGTCGGCACCAGGTCTTTCATCATGGGCTGGTACCCTAGGTGCAGGTATTGGCATTCTATCCGTCATGTGGGTCATACCTTCCATAAACTGCCCGAACATAGCCTGGAAGGCTGGGTTCCCCATATCAGCTGGGTTGAACTGGGGCTGTTCAGGTACAGGTTCCTCCCTGTCTTGATCTCTTGCACCACCTCCTGGTGTAGCAACGCCGCTCTCAGCAGCATGTTCATTGTGTGATCCAGACATCTTTAGTTCTTCTTCTCCTCTTATATGAGTAGAAGACACTATCAGATAACTGGAAGACACTAGAACAGACTCAACGACCTTAATCCTATGTCTCTGTAGACTCAGCGAACCTAGGGCTCTGATACCACTAATGTGTGGCATACGATTCACAAAATGAGATTAACTAATGCGGAAGCGTATTATTAGCAGCGGAATTACTGAAAATCACTAAAAATTTAAAACCATTTATCAAGAGATTTATTCACAGGAAAACTCTTTCATTCGGAACCAAAGTAAATAATTACATCCAGGTTCATTAGTACATCTCTTGTACTGTTTCTTCTAGAGAGTTACATCATTCACTACTCTATCTCATATGTACACATGTAGTATAAAAATATCGAGTCTTCAAGCCAAAATCTCATATCGGAATATCAAAAACACTAACTCCTAGGACCCGAGAGTACAGAGACGACTCATAGGACTAACTATACAAAACTAGATAGACAATGTCTCCACCTGATGGATCACTGTTGTCCCTGTGGCTGCTGCTGCTGCTCTTCCCCTGCAGAAGAGTTTCTTCCTTGATGTCTGCGTCTACCTAAAAACGTTGAATCCCACGGGGGTGAGACAATTATAAAAATTGCCCCAGGGGGAGATATAACTCTCTACCAAAACATTATCATTGCAGTTTAAAAGAAATAAACTGAGAAGTGGGATACTATAGATCAGTAGCAGATGAATCAACATCTATGCAGATTAGAGCAACATTCTTATGCAAGTATTTCAACTATAACTTGATAAAGCAGCATGTCTCTTGTTTAATATGAATTAAAAGAACATAAGTACAT
Source organism: Alisma plantago-aquatica (assembly GCA_963693085.1). Lineage (NCBI taxonomy): Eukaryota > Viridiplantae > Streptophyta > Magnoliopsida > Alismatales > Alismataceae > Alisma > Alisma plantago-aquatica. Next base: position 11,731,909 of record OY856414.1, on the reverse strand, counting down.
TTATGTATCAAGGACATGCTAAGCAGTATAACATCAACCAGTGGTTCTCGTATTTCAATCTTATGCAAATACGCTACACGGTTGGTTATATTTTACAAACAGATTTAAGCTCTGAGGAGATGAGGTATACTGCTCATACTCCAACCGACCATTTCTAGAATTAAAATCGGTACCATAAATAGGTCAATGGAAGAGCCGGATTCCCATGACCTCCCACATCCCGGTCAGCACGAGACCACAAACAGGACTATGTGGACTGCTCAAAATAGCTTTCCAGGGTATATTGGAACTTTGCTATAGAGTTATAGCGTCAACTGCACTCTCATCGGAAATCGAGAGAATTAATGTTTATCTCCATCGACCCGACATTAAATATCATTAGGAGATTAATGATAAATCCATTCCAACCATCGGGAGATTTATGATACATCCATCCCGACACATGAAGGATTGAGAGGTTTAATGTTTACCTTCCCTCAATCTCTTCACAAGGACGTAAGGATATTTTTGCCCATTTACCCCCACATATTCAGAATATGCAAACTCCAGGAATTCCATAGGAAAACATGTTTCACCATCACCAACTGCTGACAATGATGGATCTATGGTCAGAGCACTACATGAATAGATTTCACTTGATTAATTAAGTACATTTTCATATTCTTTTAGCACCAGACAAGTTCTCAAACATAACTTATTATGACAATGCTATAAAGAAACATGTACTATTTTCATCAATTACTTAACAATCTTTAAAAGACATTGGGAACTCGGTCCCTTATTTCAAAACTGGGAATTCTCATCCCTTCACAATCTCATCACCATAATCATATGGCTCTGGGTATTTAAACCCTTGACTCATCATTGAGCATTGTTACCACTTTTCCAGGTAACTATCACCTTCAGGTCAACTGACCAAGGCAAACATGATACTTGCTATTACAAGTATCACACATCGTACTTGAGGCCCATTAACTCTCTTGTTACCTCTTACCAGGCAGCAAGGTATATTATGGCACACAAGGCCCAAACACAATAGTGAATTAAACATCATAGCTCATACCTGGCCATGATCATCATTTCAACATACCTGCATGATTAGCACAGATGATAACAGTGATATCAATTGCATATCAGAACCATGTACAACAAATATGAATTCACTATTCATGGGTAACACCACTATTCCCTTACCAGGGGTAGGGTTTCCCATTGCATGTCATATGAGGATAATCATCCCATTATCACATCAAAGATATGATTTATCACCATATTGCCCAAGATTAGGGTTCATTAAGCATTACATAGTTTTACCCTGGATTTGAGCTTCACAGCACATCAAACCTCAGGAGTTCTCATGAAACCATCCTTAATTAAGGTTTCACACAAACCTCATCCCAGAATAGGGACTACATTCCATAATTCACAATTAGGGTTTACTATTCATCCCAATTAGGGTTTCATGTTCCATTACCCATAATTAGGGTTTACTATTCACCCCAATTAGGGTTTTGCATCACATTACCCTAAATTAGATTCACATATATCATCAACCTGGATTAGGGTTACATCCATACCCTGGATTAGGGTTTCAATTATAATTTCCCTGAATTAGGGTTAAGGTTCAATAACCTTGTCAATTAGGGTTTATGTTCATGATTAGGGTTTCATGATCTCTTTACTTAAGGATCATACCCTTAATCACCACATGAATCATACTCATGTATGAACTCCATGTTATCATCCTCTCAACTTGATTAGGTTACATCAACCCTTCAGTCAAGTACATACAACTATAATTGACATAGTGTACCAAGTCATTGTTCTTATAAGCAATTAGGGTTCATCCCTTAATTGGCACTAATCACTTAGGTACTATTAGGGTTTCAACCTTTGTACCTTCATTGATTACTATTACTAACAATCATTGGATCAGTGGAATAGTCATTACCTTCAATTTCCCAATGATTGAACCACATTCAACCTTCATTCGGTTTCAAGGTTTCATCATCAAACGATTTTGAAACCGTTTGACACCAAACGGTTTTGAAACCGTTTGACCCCAAACGGTTTCAAGACCGTTTGGTCTCAAATGGTCTCAAGACCGTTTGGGCCAAATCAGTCCCAAAACCGTAAGGGCTCTCTAGGTCATTCATCAATCCAATCAATTGCAATTGCACCATTGAATTGACTATCGGTTATTCAATTGAAGGATTCATCAATCAATACCGTTAGATCATTATCCATTGGTCAAGGATCAACCACTAACCCACCAAACGATTTTGAAACTGTTTGGTCCCAAATGGTTTCATGACCGTTTGGGCTCAAACGGCCTCAAGACCGTTTGACCCAAGTTGTCTTAAAATCGTTAGGACCAATCAAGGATTCTTCAATCAACTTGATTAGGGTTTCCAATTGAAGGATTGTACACACATTGAATTAATCAATTGGATCCTTTGGATCATCATCCAACATGTAATTAGGTTCAGACCTCAAACAGTCAACTAAACCAAACGGTCAACCCCTTCATTCGGTTTGGAGTCCAAAGCACCAAACGGTTTGCAAACCGTTTGGTCTCAAACGGTTTGGTGAAACTGTTTGGACCAAAGGTCCAAGACCGTTTGCTCTTGTTCTTGGTTGAGGTGTGTGCTTGTGAACAGGTTATTATCTTCAACCTTTAGACTCACAAAAACTACTACCATTTCCATGGCAACTCCATCAATCAAACAAAGCTATTACAAGAATAACAATTAAATCAATTGTATTGAGAAATTGAATTCAATGACAAAGATTAAGGTTCAAGTTATATAACCCGCCTTCAAATGAGCTTCAAAGCTTCAAGATCCATGGCTCCAATGGTGGATGAAGCTCTAGCAACCTCCCAAGGTCGTTTCTCAAGCTTTTGGAGTGAAAGAATCGGCTGGGGTTGAAGATGGAGTGAAGAAATGAAGGAATTATGCATTGTTTTATGATTTCCACCATGAAATCAAGAAGAAAGAAGGTCAAGGACTTACCAACAGGTTGGGGGCGTCCTTCCTGCTGTTCCTAGCTCCCTTGGTCGATTTTGTAAGAAAGGAGAAGAAAGGAATCTGAAAAAGTCCTTGGTTTGGGTGGTAAAAGCTCTTTTATAAGAAAATCAATGAAAGAGAGAATGTTTTATAAAAATCATTTAATTCCAAAAATGTTGCCACCACTTCCCCCTTGGTTTTCTTGCATGCAAAGGCAGCTCTATCCCACAGAGCTCCCTTCCATTATCCATGAATTAAGAGAAAAGAAATTAAGCACCTTAATCCCTTATAATATTAATATATATATTTGAGTGCAAATTCTTTTCCCTTATAAAAAGGTGAGTGGAGTTTTCACCTCCTTAGGATATTTCGTGGTCCTTGCAAAGCTCAAGGAGGTCCACACACATCTAAATCTAACCATTTTAATTTTGGTTGAAGGCCCTTCAATTATTTCATTTATTTTTGCATTAATTTGAACTAATGTTTCCATTATGCTTAAATCTTGATTATTTTAATATCAAGATTCTCTCTCCTTCAAAGAGACAAAAATGAGACGCCCCTCTCATTTTATTTACTCCACATGATGCCAAGAAACATTAGGGACCTTATTGAAGTGTTAATTTGCATCTTGCACCCTAGGTTTTGGGTAAATTGCACATTACACCAAAACTAGGTTTTCATGCACAAACATTGCTTTATCGGCTCTTTCTTGGTATTCAGGCTATCACAAGCCATTCCTCTGCATCATCTTCACTCTCATGATTCTTCAACACATGAGGAACATATTATCATGCAAAATTTGCAATTAAACCCCTCAACTTGGGTAATTTGCACTTTATTCCAAAACAAGCAAAATATTGATTTCAACAATATTAAAAAAAGACTAAAACTGCAATATAAGTTCCTCTTGAGCCTTAATTACCTTTCAAAGATAAAAGCAAGCATATAATCACTTTTATTAAACAAAACACCTAAGGTCAGGGATGTTATAGTAACCTCTTGTAACAAGATGGACGAGGTTGGCGGGAGTTCACTTCAAAATAATTATTGGGGGGAGCTCACTTCATTCTTAGTTTATGTGTGGGGGGGTTGATGGGGACTTTGGGGCTTGATGGTGGTAGCATTACACCCTAACACCATATGATCCTCGGTGTTGCTCTTCCCTAGAGGCATTCTGAAGGTGAAGGGAGCATTTAGGTCTTAGTTTCTAGTGTGTGGGATGCCTAGGAGGGAGCATGTAGCTTATTAAAGGTAGGGTTGATGAGGTCGCTGTCTCGACGAATGGGGAGCTCGTTGAGGCTGATCAAACTAGGGGGCGATCTCCTAGCAAGTCGCCTTTCATATGTCTTATCCCTAGCTAGGGGTAAAAGGGTCCAAGACTGAGTTACCAGGAAATACCACTCCCTTCAAGGGCAATGCTTATGTAAAGTAATGTTATTCAAGTGATTCTCCAAGTTAAATGAGCAGTTGGGTGCAATGAGTTGTTTGGATCAATGGCCACTTTGATGCAATGTTATGTGGAGAAATCATCTTAATTTGTTCAATAATTAAAATGATAATATTATGCTAATGATTAAGAATTATGATTAAATTATTGAATTATTATTTCAACTCTTGTAAAGTTTATATGTTATCTTCATTTTAGCTACTTAGTGCTCTACACACAAATTTTTATATTGTTTTGTATGGTTGTGAATATGATGATCATATCTTGGTGGGGTGCCTTTATAGGCCTCAGTTTAATGTCATGTTTTAAGATTAGTTATTATTCTTTAGGCTATGTCATAAGTTTTTATTAAGTTCCTTTTTTATGTAAACTCCTAGAGAATTAGAAATGAAATGTCCTCATGTGTTGGTTATTAAATTGAGTTATTCTTTATATGTCTTATATAAGGCATGTGATGCCCCATCAATGTAATGAGTATGAAATTGGAAGTTCGCTCATGTGAGTGTGTATAAAAATTGGAGTGTTACGTTTTCTCTATTGAACAATTTATTTTGAGAAACATCAATTTCTTCTTCTTACTTTGTATTCTCTCTTTCCTACCATTAATATTTCTTCCTCATGAAATCATCACTTCTCACATGAACATGTTTTGTACGGTGTCATATTATGTAAGGGTTGACAAAATCAAAGCCGACCTGAACCTAAAATGTTTAAGCAAGTTAGGGTTTAAGGATTTTTGACTCCGTCTGAAATGGACCAAACTTAAAAAAATTTGATTTTTTTTAAAGTCAAGTCCATGTTTAGACTTTAGATTGAAATTGACCCCACTAGCCCGAAATACACCTTCTATATCCAAATAACATTAACATATTCAACGTGTAACCCAAGTTATAGCCTTAGAAATTACTAATATATGTGAATTAGAATTAGTTTTGTATTGATTTGTAGTAGTTCATAATATTTCCATAAATATATAAATTTGAAGTATTTGTTTTGTTAATTTTATAAATTTGTATTTAACACTCGTGTACAAATTATGCTGATCTTTATATGTATATTGTAATTTTAGGACTTAGTTAAAATGTATTGACCTAAAATGACTCGGTTAATCTAAGTATTGCGTGTTAGCAATACCGAGGTGGACAAATCTGTCCAAGGAGTTGCCCTAGATTTTCAGCTCTCGCCCAAACTTGGGCCGCTTTTCTAAAACCCGCCTAAGGATTGTCTGCTATATAGACCCATTTTGAAACTCATAACGAAACCCTACTCATTCTCCACCACATACATAATAAATAAAATATATATTTATTTATTATCCCTCAAACATGTGCTGGAAAATGAGCGAGATTCTATTTTGGGTTCCAAAATAGTGCCCACCTATAGAAAAATGTTAAGTAGACTAGTTTTAGAACCCAAAATTAAACGCGAAGCAATCCCACACATGTATTCTAAAACCTCTTTCTTATATTAGCTGATACAAGTGATATGTGACGTGTATATAACAGCTGCCAGAATGTTCGGCGAATCGTCCACATCCAGGAAGACGCGGAAAGGGGCGGTGTCTTCTTCGCCCCAGCAGGCCACCTCCATTGGCATCACTGCTGATAGATCCGTCTCCATACCTCCAGTCTTGTTGCTGCAAAAATTCCTGCAACTGGTGAAGGAGAATGGCGAGAAGCCTCGTGAAGAGCATCTATACCAGGCGATGCAGGGCCACATTCCGGAAGGTGTTACCAGCGCTAAGATTGGAAGCAAACTCAGGAACCTTAAATCAAGGTTCTTCCAACCCCAGTACCGCTCCCCAGCCTATCCCAACGACGATGTGTACCTTCTCTGCGGAAAGATCTGGGGCGCTAGAGCTGACGCACGGGTCTCCGAAGCTTTGTCTTCGCCAACGGCCAAGCCCAAGAGGGAGAAGACACCCGACCTTGCTCCCTATGGAGAGGAGGAACGTGGGAGGTCGCGCGAGTCCCGTCGCCGTCACAACTCTGCCCTGAAGCCGGCGGACAAGAAGAAAGCACCTGATGTTGATGGTGTGGCTGCAGAAGTGGCGGTCCAGGAACCTAAGCCGCCTCTTAATAAGGGAAAAGCTGAGCTTGAGGAGGAAGACAATGCGCTTTCTGGTCTGGTTAGCATATATTGCAGAAGGTCTACCCAGATGTGGACGAGACGTCAGTGTTGACGGTCCTCAAGAACATGGATCCTCTTCGCATGCTGGGGATGAAGCAAAAATGGCTGAAGCTGGAATCAATGAAGCTAGGTGCGGCCTCGTTGACAGCAGAAATGACTCTGGACTTTGCTCAAGTTCTCCAGTAAAGACACGTTAGCTAGTGCTATAGCTGCTGACGTAGTTGGTTAGTACTTTTTTGATGACAGAGCTGGAAAGACGTTTCAAACTGGGTTTATTTGGCAGATAGATAGTGAACATTTTGTTGTAGCTAACACTTTAAAAGG